>JAPFRF010000004.1:101900000-104791346 GCA_029282475.1 Phrynocephalus forsythii | reverse complement strand
GTAATCAGAGTCATCTTTGTGCAAAGGTTCTTTCTGAATTGCAAAAACGTTTTCTTCCTCAGTCATAAGAATATTGCTTGGATCAGCTTGAGTTGCTTCATCTGCCTCTGAAGATGCCGGATCTGAACATCTGTTCAAGGCTACACAAAGAAGGAAGGAAACAGTTATTCCACCCTCTTAACCATGTGACTATGGAAACTAAAATGAAAACAAAACTCACTTTTATTTTTATACATCCAGCTGAAAGCCAGTGATTTGTTAAGGAGCAGCATGGTAATTTGACTATCAGCCTCTCAAATTTAAATAATATTGATTTTGTTAACCATAACTTATTTTATATACACAGGTGTTTGGATCAAGACTTTCCCATCTACAAACAGAACAACTCCTTCCATAGGGATATGATTGAGATGTACAAAATAATGCAGGGCATGAGTAAAGTGGATAGAGGGAACACTCTTCTCCCTCTCACAAAATACCAGAACTAGGGGACATCCACTCAAATTGAGGGTTGGGAGAATGAGAACAGACAAAAGAAAATATTTTTTTACCCAGCGTGCAGTTAGTCTGTGGAACTCCCTGCCACAGAATGTGGTGATGGCATCTGGCCTGGATGCCCTCAAAAGGGGATTAGACAGATTCCTGGAGGAAAAGTCCATCATAGGTTACAAACCATGATGGAGATGTGTAATCTCCAGGCTTAAAACTGGGGTACTTCAAGGGCCAGATGCAGGGGAGTAGCATCAGGAGACAGATATCTAGTCTCGTGCGCTCCCAGACACATTTGGTGGGCCCACTGTGAGATACAGGAAGGTGGACTAGATGGGCCTTTGGCCTGATCCACCATGGCTCTTCTTATGTTCTTAATATTTAAAGAGAAAATATCTTCAAGATAACCAAGAAGTTTCTGTGGCATTATACCAGCACCTGCTCTTTCCCAAAATCTGTTAGTAGAGTTGGAGGAACATGGGCAAAGCTCAGTGTGATGTGAGAAAATTTAAGCTGGAGGCATATCTGGAGTATGATTGGACCAGGGGCAACATTTTATAGAATCTTAGGGCTAAATACTGAGGGATTCCTAAGTTCACAATGAAGATGAAGCATTCCTGTTTCTTTGCCAAAGGAGTCCATACAGCTTAAACAACAGCAAACTACCCTGGACTTCTCCTAAGAAGATGAGAATTACATCAATCAGAACTTGCAGGAGATGCGAGATCAGATTTACAAGTAACCTTTTGTTTTCCATAAGAAGGTTACTACCTACCTTGTCTGAAAAGGACCAGAGCATCTTAAGGCCACGTCCCTGCTGCCTTCAAGTAACCATTTTTCTGAACATGCATGTAACTGGTTTAACTCAAAGTAAGAACACCCATTTGTGTTCCCCTGTTCTGCTAGGGCTAGCAATTCTGTCTACCTAATCTTGGGAAGAAATCTTTATAAGATGTATGTATCATTGTATTTATTTTGAGTGGTGGAGTCTCCTTCTTTGGAGGTTTTTAGGCAGAGGCTGGATGGCCATCTATCGGGAGTACAGGTAATGTGATAGGGGTTTCTGGATGGCCCTTGAGGTCTCTTCTAACTCTGTGATTCCATGATTCTGTGAGCAGCTCCTGACATTGTCAGTGACCATATTTGCACTTCCTTTACAAGGCTAACCCTTTTCCTTGTTGCATCCTTTCTTTTTCTAACATCTATATTTGCAAATTATTCCTGTATATGTGGAATTTCTCCATTTATTCTCTTTTTTGGGACCTTGACAAGCAACCAAAGGATTCAAAAAAAAGGTTGCTTCAATTTCTCTTTATTACAATATATTTCTATGCTTTGCAGCCTAAAAGAATGGTGCTCTTCTCCCTGTGAGTTTCCGGGCAATTAACATTTGCCTTAGCTTTTGCCTATAGATTCTGCTCCTGCTGATTCCATCTCTCCCAATGATTACAGTTATGGCTAGAACACTTTCTAAAGTAGATCAGTGTTGGCGAACTTATGGCCCAGGTGCCAAAGGTGGCATTTGGAGCCCTTTCTGCAGGCACCTGACACTGCCCCTTCACAGTCACTGGTATTCAGGTTAAATTGCTTTATTGGCACTTTGTGAAAAATTAGTGGGTTTTGAATCTCAGTTTGGGCACTCGTTCTCTAAAAGATTCACATTCACTGATCTAGAATGAGAGTGTAGTGAGGTCAAAGGATAATGCTTTCCTTCCAAAGACATCAGTTGAATTCAAATATTATAGCTTCTGCCTGTTATTTTTTACAAAAGCACTGTGCAACTTCTAATGGGGTAAAATATAATGTCTCATCAACACTCCCTATGTATATCTGCCTAAACTTGTGTACCATAACACACGACTTGTAGCTGTTGTTGTGTGAATGCTGGATAGGTCCAGATTGTATGGCTTTCAGAGCTTACAATTTCTTCATGGTGATCCCTTAGGGCAGTGTTGGCGAACCTATGGCATGGGTGCCAAAGGTGGCACTCGGAGCCCTTTCTGTGGTCACCCAACATTGCCCCTTCACAGTCCCCTGTATTCAGGTTAAATTGCTGTATTGGCACTTTGCAAAAAAAAAAAATTACTGGGTTTTGAATCACAGTTTGGGCACTCAGTCTCTAAAAGGTTTGCCATCACTCCCTTAGGGACATGTATGTTTGAACTAACCCACTCAGGGGACTCTTCTTGCAGCTTGCCCCTTTTTGTTGCTGCTCTCTATATAACAGGAACCAAGTGCTTAATTAAATGATGTTGGGAAAGATTCAAGGCAAAAGGAAAAGAGGACAGCAGAGAATGAGATGGTTGGATGGTGTCATCGATGCAACCAACATGGATTTGACCAAACTCCGGGAGGCAGTGGAAGGCAGGAGGGTCTGGTGTACTCTGGTCCATGGGGTCATGAAGAGTTGGAAATAACTTAAGAACCGACCAACAAACATTTGTCAACACTGCTGCTGGGAATCTAACGATAAGTACAGAACCAATGAGTACTCTCAGACTATTACCCAACCAGTCAGAAGAAACACATCCTATTCAAGAATTGGTTACATCCCAATCCCCTGGCCAGAGTTTCTGCTGACATTACTAGCACCTCTGTCTTGTCAGAATTTAATTTCACCTTGTTCGCCTCACCCAGCCCACTATTGAAGGAGCCTCGTGGTGCAGTGGTTAAAGGCCTGTAATCCAGCTAAAACTGTGCTCACAACCTGGGGTTCAATCCCAGGCAGCAGGCTCATGGGTGACTCAGCCTTAGTCAACCAGGTGAGTACCCAGCTTGCTGGGGGAGGGGGCAATGTGTAGCCTGCATAATTAAACTGTAAACTGGCCAGAGAGTACTTGAAGTGCTATGGGGAGGTATATAAGCAGAACACTTTTATTACGTGCAGGCTGCATCCAGGAATCCTGACTGCTTCCTTGTTGGAAGTCTGGAAAGATTAAAGAGGAGAGTCCAATGAAGGTTCACACCAAATTTGGTGCCTCTAGGACCCAGGGGAGCTGTTTTACAGAGAATGAATCTTTTCCGTTCATTTTAAACGGAAAAAAACGCCATTTCAGTTTTTGCTTTGCCTTTAACAATCTTGAAAAATTACATTTTTTGGATTGCAACTTCTGGTCTAGGAAGCCAGGATCTTGCTAAATCAGACAATCCATTGTTAAATCACATTTCAGCCAACCAGACAGTATTCAAAGCTCAAAAGTTAGGTGTGAAAGTAATGGGAACTTCTTTATTGTTTGTTCCCAGCTTTTGGAACACAGCGTGACAGAGACCCTGAACATGAAAACCTATATTAAGCTATTATGGTGAATAACCTCATCCATCAATTGTTTCTATGCTATTGAGCTTTTTAAATATCTTGCAAAATTACTGTGAATTTCCTAAAGGAGGTCCTCTTTATGATAATCTGAAAGCCACAAGTGCAGGTAAAAGAGATGAATAAATAACCCATGTGTTAATTTTTTTAAAATTTAAATGGCAGTCCAGTTGTTCTTCCCCATCAAAATGCTATATGCCTTTTAAAATTTAATACTTTTGGCATCTAAATGACTTGAATGCTACACATATTTGATCCTTCCTCCAAAGTGGCAGTAGGGCAATGATCAGTGGTGCAATTACAAACAAAATTGATTCTTTCATAACAGCATTTCCCCTTACTGAGTCTTTAAGGTCTAAGTCAGCTATGGTATATCCCGCTAAATTGCCCAATTAAAAGTGTCTTTTCAGGCACAGTGGAACTGTGGATGCTAAACACACAAGAGGTAATATTTCCTGTGAAGTCTGCCTCTAACTTTCTTTGCACTGTCTCCACGTATCTCAAAATTAATTATCCACGAAACCAGAGGATGAAAACAGATGGCCCACGAAGATTCCCCAGAGGGGCCAAAGAGCCCTTGAGCTGAACCCTTCCTCGTTTCCCAAGCCCCATCCTGAAGACGACTGTGAAAAGAATTTCTGCTGCTTCTTCCCACGGACAAGATACCATCGCTATTCTCTTCCTGGCTCTTCCTCTTCCTCTGTGCAGGGAAGAAGAAGCAGCAAAGCTGCCCACGCTTTCAGAAACCGTTTGGCCAGTCAAAATAATACATGCCAGAAAAACTGAATATGTAAAAGCTTACCCTTTCAGCTGCTCCACCCGGTCTCAAGCCTGCTATCACCATGCGCAAGGGAGTGGAGTGGATTTCAAGATCTAGGCCAAATGATTCATTTTCACTCCGAGTTAAGGTAACGGCTTCGCCGTGGTTCTGTCCAAGAAGACTTTCCTGTGCTTCACTCTTCTGGTCATGGGGGGACACCCGTCCACTGGGTCTGCTGGACGTGCTGTGCTCCTCATTCTTGTGCCTTGAGATCCCGTGGTACTCAATGCTCATCAGACATTTCACTCGAGTGACGGCTTTGTGCTCCAGTTTAGGGGATCTTTTAGAATCTAGCTGTGCCTCCCGGAAGTCCTTCAAGCTCAGGTGACCTGGGTGAGTCTCCGGCATACTGGCGTGGTCCGGCGATCTGGCTGGGAGGAAAGGGGATTCTTCTGGATGCTCCAGGGCACTCTCGGCCAGATCTCTAAATCCTCTGGCCACTGAATCATTGTGGGCACTTGTTGCAACATCTCTGTCTCGGTTTGCGTCACCATCTTCCACTGGAATTGTTGCAATGGTGATATCACAGTTGCCTTCCGATTTCCTTTGCTCTTTGGACCTTCCTGTCTTTTGAAACCGGAGGCCATCTTGTCTGGCAAAGTCATCCTCATCACTTGCATCGCCATCGTAGAAAGCAACCCGTCTTTGCCTCTGAAATGCTGTACGTGTACCTTTGGGGCTATCGCTGAAACTAACGTGTCGAGTCTCAGTTTCCCTTGACTTGTTGATGAGACTTGGCGAGTTGCTCCCACTCCCCGGGGTATCACATTGACTAGACTCCTTTGTAGCTAGGGGAAAAAAACACATATTACTATGATTTTACAATTTACCTGAAACATCACCTCATTCTATATATATCTCCCGATCCTTAGGATTTTTCAAAGGCTCCATTCCATAAGCTCCTTCCAAATGAACTGCGGTGGGTAGCAATGAGGGAAACAGCATTTTGGTGGCTGTAACTAAGTTAAGGACTAATCTTGTTAAACAGGCTCGCTTGGCAACATTTTTTAGTGGAGTTAAAATCTTTTTATTTGTTGTTGTTGTGTCGTTACAGTCATGACCAACTCGTGACCCCATGTCCATGGAGTTTTCTTGGCAGGAATACTGGAGTGGCTTGCCAGTTCCTACTCCAGGCGCCTACAGCAGCTGGTATTCCCTGATGGTCACCCACCCAAGTACTAGCCAGGCCCGGCCCTGCTTAGCTTCCAAGATCAGGTGAGATCGGATGTGCTCAGGACATCTAGGCAGAAGTCTTTTTATTTAACTATAGTTTTTAAACAATTTGGGTCTTTACAGTCTAATGAATGGAACTTGTCAAGTCAACACATGTGTATCTCATTGTTTTAATGGATCCATTCTAGCTGGGATGAATAATCAGATTTAGCCTTTTGTGTTTTATTTCTTATCCCCATGTATTCGTTATTTACTTCATACTCAACCAGAAAGAACAATCTTATGCTACATTTTATTGTTCTGATAGTCATTTAAATATTTTTATTCATTTAAGTTTTTGTATGAGCTGGTCAGAGATCATCCATTACTGGGCATAAAAATACATGAAATTTATTTATTTATTTATTTAAAAAAAAATTAGCTGCCCCATTACCAAGTTTTATCTACCAAAATTAGGACCCAAACAAGTAAATAAACAAACCAGAAACCATTCTCATCACAGGTAGGACTTCCAGACTGGGAAGAAATAACAATAGATATTTGCTGCAATGATTCAATATGAAACAATGAAAACCTAGACTTATTTTCCCAGGCCAGACCTCCTTGAACCTCTGAGTGGCACTACCAGTAGCCATTTTCTAAGATTTGAGAAAAGAATAAACCAAGACAACTGCACTTGTTATTTTTCCTATTACAGCGGTACCTCGGATAATGAATTTAATTCATTCTCTGAGGCAATTTGTTATCTGAAAAAAATTGTTAACACTGTTTCCCATAGGAATGAGTGGGAAACCAATGAATCCATTCCAGAGCCTAGGAAAATGACACAGACACCTGTTTCCCCCCCTCAAAACTATAAAGTGCACTTTAAACATACTGATGTGATGCAGCCCGGGATAACTCTTTTTTACCAATGCATGCTGGAAATTCATTATCCGAGGCAACCCATAGGGAAAATTTGTTATCCGAGACAGCTCATAGAGAAAATTCGTTATCCAAGGCAGACCGATGCCTAGAAATTGTGATTTGTTATCCGAGGCAGCCCACAGGGAAAATTTGTTATCTAAGGCAGCCCTATACCTGGAAATTGCAATTCGATTACCAAAAAATTCATTATCAGGAGCCTTTGTTTTCCCAGCTATTACTGTACTACCTTCATTTTCCTAGTCAAGCCCAGCAGTAGGACAGGAAGAAGCTCCCATATCTTCTTCAATCTCCTTACACGATTACTATAGCTTACCTGGAATGCCCGAAGAAAGAAAATTCTCATCAACGGAGCTTCCTCCACTCTTAGGACGAAGTGGCTCCTCGTCACTAGAGCCCATTAACGTCGTCTCTGAAAGTAACAAATGACTTGTACCATCCTGTAAGAAGTATTGGGAAAGTTCCATTTCGCAATTGGTGGATCCTTGCTGTAAGGAAGAAACGGGAAAAGGCAAATACACAAAAGTTACTGCAATGATTCAACGTGTTACAATGAAAGACTAGAGTCTGGACCACAGCTCCCAGAATCATCTAGCCAGCATGGCTGGCCCATGGCCATTTTCTCAGATCCAAGAAAAGATCAGCCAAATCAAGTACACTTGCCACATTTCCTGTAATTGCCTTTATTCTTCCAGTTTTTACCACTCCTATTATATATACTATTTTTAAAGATTATCCTATAGTTGGTGCTACACTCACATGCTTCTTAGAGCCAGTAGTAATGAATTCATAATGAACAATGGAAATCTATCCCCTAAAAAAGACGCAGATCTCAATTTCTTGGCATAAAAGAAGCAAACGGAGGGAAGACAATGTGGACAGGAGCTGCCTGCTATTGTGTGAAAGATAACTGGTCCTGCCCTTAAGAGATAGCAAGGAATCTACTTCAGACAGATGACTTGGGTCATCAGGAAAAGGCCGGAAATGGTTACTCATTTCATTTGTTCTTATTGTCTCTCTATATATGTTTAGTGCCAGAGATGGATAAAGTTGTTTGAGTCCAAATATTTTGGCAGATTTTAGGCACAGTATTATGCACTTTAATTTGAGTGGGAGGGAATTCCATTTGCTGCTATCCCTCACAAATCAAATGTCTTGGGCTGACACTGCTTTCTGAAAACACTCAGTGTTTGTCTTCATATGTGAAGGTCCACAGAATGATAATGGTGAAGGGGTGGCAATCCCGAAGTCCACAACTATTTCGCCTGTCCAGACTTGATGACATTAGTAGCAAGGTTGATAGAGTGCCTCACATTTACTTGAATAAGAGTACAGTAGATCTCTTTGAGTCAGCCAACAGCCTAATGAACAAGACCAGAACCTTGTGTCAAGCTGTGATGTCCATAGTGGCAAACCTGAGATATGGAAGGCATAACTGCCACATGTGCATGGGGCAAAGTCATCTGCGGCATCTGGAGCTCATTACAGAAAAGGTGAGATGCAAATGCAATATCTGAATAAATAAATCTTGATGGCTCATAATTCTGCTTTTAGTACTTTTTATTTCCAGCCAATTCTCCTGTTTAAAGAAGTGGTGGTTTCTTTAAGCAATATAATGGCCCACTATATTTCACATTTGAAACAAGATGAGATTGTTCGTATGTTAACCAACCAACCAACCAACCAACCAACCAACCAACCAACCAAATACATCTTTTACCCGATTTGCCAGGTCCAAGAAGCGCTTCATAGTCCAACTCAAGGATGAGGAGGCTTCTGACTGTTTAGACTTCACACAAGGTGATGGACTTTTGGGCAGATTGCCTGTTAAATATAATTTGATCAGACAGGGAAGATATCACTTTGGAAAATAACATGCACAATAATTTTTATACCATTGCAGTTGATGATGCAGCAAGGAGAAAAGCTGACTCGTTGGTTCCCTTTAATTATGTTTTGTACAGTTAACATTGTTCAGCTACCTAGATAACTACACATATATTTTTTACAAATATATAGCTGTTTGACTCCATCTTCCAAGTAAGCAGCTCCACTTAAACATGGAATAACCCTCAGTGGCGAGAGTCTCAATACTTGGTTGTCCTCTTGAGAAAACCTAAATCGATTATTTATGTTGGTGAGCTAGGACAGCTCTTCTCCTGCTAGTCACACCTGATAAAAAGGGGGAAAGGATGCAAAGGGATGGGACATCACTCCATGGGCAGTCCCTTCCCACTGGATACTAAGGAGGCAGCTTCTCCTTTCTAGGGAATACGTTACTAAATCTATATTTGGACAGCAAGCTCCATAGCTATGATGATAACTAAGGAAGGAATCTCCTTCCTATATGTACAGCATACACTGTAGTACTGTCTGCTTTGCATGCAGCAGAGGCATGGCCTAAAACAGTGGAGGTGAAACTTCAGCACTCCAGATGTTTTGGACCACAACTCCCAGAGTCCTTTGTCATTGGCAATCCAGGCTTGGAATTCTGGGAGTTGTGGTCCAAAACATCTGGAGTGCCAAAGGTTCGCCACCACTGGCCTAGAATTTCTCCTGTCTTCTGTTCAGAGGAGATGCATCATCTACAGAAAGGAGATGGAGCTGTGTTTAATTTCCATTGGCCTTAACAACTATGCTCAATTATTGTGTCTTTCCACCAGCATAGTAGGTGGCGGAGCTTAGCAACATAAGAGATGTAACAAAGCTGTTTATTATATAATGGTGCATGCTATCATGGCACCTGGAGAGGATGGCCACTCACCTCTTGAAAAAAATGTCTAACTATCCTCTTAAGTAGTTTATAACAGTTGAGGGAAAACTTACGAAGAGTCTAAAAGGACCATCAGTATCAAACTTTAGCACATTTTCGTGGGCTACAAATCACTAAACCCATGGACACTTATGCCAAATAAACTATTTAGCCTTGAAAGTTCCACCAGACACTCTGTTGCCTTTGGTGCACCAGACTAACATGGTTACTCCTCTGTTGTTTCTACTGACATGGCAATCAATCAGACGAAGCATAATGGATCTCCATGATTAGCTCAATTAATGTTAGAGACAGAATTTAAATTATTTTGCATAGCATGCAAACAGAAATGTATGAATGTAGTACACTGGAGATATCCCTGTTAGAACATTAGGCAAGATTAGAAACAAATAAAGAACAACCTGTCATGTGAGAGGAAGAGGCATCCTTGTTTTCTCTTTGAGTAGTGCGTGCTATGGCCTCATCCATCTCCTGTTCAGAAACCTAGTTTTAAATTAGGAAAAGGATATTAACATTTAGCTTGTAAGGAATATCTTGGGATCCAGCAACTAAACAAACATATAGTACTGCAGCTAATGATGCTTCACATAGACAGAGATACATCACAAAAAATAATTAGCAGTTGATACATATTCTGTCTTTAAATTTTTAATTAATTAATATGACATCATAAAACTTGCATATCATGTAACATCTCAATATGGGTGACTCAGAAAGAAGTATAAAATGATGAAAATTGTAGCTAAACAAAGGATAATTTTCCAATGCTAGCCAACAAAATAAAAAATTATTGAGAGCTGGCACCATCAGCCCAATATCCTTGGAAATCTTTTATGCACACGAAACTTTCCCAATCTCTGCTTTGTTTTAAATGCTTAGCACTTTAAATTTTGTAAAATGTTCTGACCTGGCTTCATTTTGTGACACTGTGATAAATCAAGAAGAGCTAGAACTCTCTCTCTCTCTCTCTCTCTCTCTCACACACACACACACACACACACACACACACACACACACACACACACACACACACACACACACACACACACACACACACACACACACACACACACACACACACACACACCAATGTGATATTTTAATATGTACTAAAATACAGTATATTTTATATTAAAATACAGCACTTCATCTTTAAGGTGTCACAATGGAGGATTTTTTTCTCTTGTTTTTGTTGTTTTGGGTTTTGTCTGATATGCTCGCACAGACTAACATGGCTAGTTCTTCGAAAATGACATTCTTACAAACAGACACCTTTAGGTGAATTCATCTAATCCCCTTATAAACCACTGAAGCCATCACTACAGCTTGCAGAAACGAATTCTATACTGTAGTTTAAATGTGCCATAGGTGACTTGTAACTGGGAAGGGGAGCCCTCCCTAATTTTCTGGTAAGGTTTAACAAGACAAACCTAATCTATACATTGTCTGAAGGACTTCCTTAATTTATGATCCTTTTCTTTATTTAATTAGCCGCCCAAGACTTAGGTAAAGTTGCCTCCAAGAAACTCTATTAGTTAGATTTAAATGTGGGGATTATGAAGGAACTAAAATGTACTACCAGTTCCCTTTGTTTGCAACACCAGTGAAATTCCAATGCATTCTTTAAGAATTCAAAATTAGGCACCCAGAGAGATCAACAATCTGAAGCACCTTGAGAGAGGAAACAACCGCATCCCAAAGTCAACTCAGCAGTTTAGACAAGATTTCAGTGACACATTCTCTCAGAGTAACAAGAAAGAAAATATATTTTGTGGTATTGGTTTTGGGAATACCATAAAGACCTTGAATGCCAGGTAATTTGGTATCAAAACATTCTGTCTGATGGAATGTGACTTAGTTATAAAAACATGCATATTTACAGAAGAGTGCCATACATGCCAGGAAGTCTGTGTGTCTGTGTACGTTAGTGTATCAGTAGTACCTTTGCTTCAAAATTATACAAAAAGTGAGTAATAAGATGAAATAAATCCAAAGTGTTGTAGAAATATAATCAATAGGGGGGAAACTTAGTAAAGTGGGAGCAGGGACCATGTAGTCTTCCAGTTGTTGTACTACAACTCCCATTAATCAGCATCTGTACTAGATATGGCTCATAGAAGTTGCAATCCAAAACCATCCTGAAGGTTGCATTCTGGCAATTCCATTCAAATTATCTATCTATCTATCTATCTATCTATCTATCTATCTATCTATCTATCTATCTATCTATCTATCTATCTGTCTGTCTGTCTGTCTGTCTGTCTGTATATACTATACTAGGGCTGTAAGTGACTGGGTTTTAATTGGCAGTGGAAAGTTGGACAAGTGCCAGGGGAGTCAGTTAAAACAGTTGGGGTGGAACTTTGTGCTGATTGGTTGGTGTGCAGCCTCGCTGTGGAGATGTTGTTTAAAAAGTAACAGGGGTATTTGAGAGAGATAGTTAATTTAGCAAGGAGCAATTAGTTAGATGAGAGGGAGCTCTGCATTGGTTTAAGAGTCAAGTCTAAGTCTAGGAGAGAATACTGAGAGAGAGTTTGTTAGGCACTGTGCTTGACTCACTGTAACTCTGAAACTTTTATTCATTTAATATTTTTAATATAAACTTCTTTTGGTTTTCAAATACCAACAGCAATCACATGTACTACTGGCCAAAGATGGGACAGAATGATGTGTCACCAAAATAACATTGGTTGTGTGCACTCGACTAAAGAGTGTTCTTATGCTATTTTAAAGGGAAGAGTTAGAGTAAGATCACTGTTTAAACAGCAGAAGGGAACACAGGGTGTTTGCCTGGTTCTGTAAAAGTGCTAATACATCGGGAGGAATCCCTATTAGGCTAAATGGCAATCCCAAACTTGGTGTAGTGGTTTGGGGGTAGTTGTTGCCACACCACACACATTGCCCACCCAAACCAGAAGAAGGACAATGTGAAAATGCTGTAAATGACGTCTTCATCCAAACACAAGAGATGCAAAAAACCACCAACAAACAAACCCAAACCTTTATTTACTTATCAGTTGAACAAGCTACAAAATGACTCATAATTTTTTAAAAAAACAAAAACCTCATCTTTTGTAAGAAGAAATGACAGGGGAGGACACAGACCCTCCCCACAAAAGAGAAGCAGTAGTGTCCAGGTGGTGTTTGAAACCACCAGTTTCTTGTATGTTTCTTATGTAAGGATTGTATTTAAAGTATATTCTGGAATATTCCAGACTACATCTGGAATACCGTCACCACCAGTATTGTGAAGTAGATTTTAAGAAATATCTATGTACAACAGGTGGGCAAAGTATACTCTCTGGGTCTTAACTGCAGCCTCTTGCTCCCACAATCCTTTGCCCTCATTTACCACAAAACATGTTTCTACAGAAAAAGCCATGCAAAAAAGAGCCTGCTTCGCCCTTTCTAGGAGGCGTGGGGCAATTCCCTAACAGCTGCCCCCACCAAAGTCAGAATAAATTTTCAAAATTGGAAGTAGAAACCTCTCTTCTATGCCTAAATATAGCTGAAAGATGAAGGGAACTATGTGGAAATGGTCTCTAAAAAGGACAAAGTTTTGGAATATTCTGAGTCAGCTGGGTGTCCCCCACAAATAACTGATTTTCAGCCCATCTATGCAACTTCCATTCATGAAAATTTTTTAAATTCCTGCCCTCATTAATTAAAACATTTACTAAGAAAAGTAAAAAGGCTCCAGAAGTCCTTGGAGGCCTGGGGCAAAATGTTGCAAAATGTGAATAAGATGCCTACTTAAAGTCTTTGTTGCCCATTCCTAGGGATATCAAAGGAAAAATAAATGTGAAAAAAGTCCAAAGATTTGCAAGGGCTAGACTTTGTTTTTCTTAAAAGGTGTGGTGGATTTCAGTTGCATACAGATTGAAAAACCACTCAAAATCAGTAGTTGTGTGGCAATCATAGGATGGGGATATTAAAGATGCTTGTAAAAATATTTTGAATAGAAAAGTAAACTGCCCAAAGAAATAACTTGGAAAAATCCGGCCCTTTTGCCATTCTGGCTTTTGGATGGCTTAAAGGAAGGCCCCATTTATAATAAATTGCTAATTCAATAAATTCTACACATCCCAGACCTTTGGATTGGGATGGCCTTTGTCTGATCAGACTTTGGTCCCCACCCAAATCCTTCAAGATGGCATAACCTCCCGCTTATGGCTGGCAGCTGGCCACCCCCCCTCTCCCCTTCTCAGGGCTTTTTTTAAACAGGCTCCCTGTGCTTCCTTTGGTCCCCACCTTCTGCCTTCCTCTGGTCCCCACCTCTAAGGAAACAGAGAAAATGAGTTCCTGCTTGTTGGATTGCAAGCTGACCCTTTCCCTTGTCCCCGATTTCCTTCCTGCAGGTGGGGTTGCAAAACCAAGCAGTGGGTGGGGCTTGCAGTGGGGTGGCAGGGTCGGGGAGCAACCGGCCCCTGACACATTCTCAGCCACCAAATCTGGCCCTCCTTACAAAAAGTTTGGGCACCCCTGGTCTAGAAGCTCGCCGGGCTTCCTCTCAGTACAAGGCCTTGAGGCAAAGACTAGACTCTTTGCCCTGGGAAAAATCATTAGTCAGAAACAAGGTGGTCAATTTTTATCCAGCAAAATATTTACACCAGTCTCAAGTATACCTACCTCATATAATTTTCAGAGTATTAAGTGCCAAGGAGTGACACAGATAAGGCCCTTTTCCATAACCTAACCAAACTCATTTTTGCTCTAAAAAGACAAATGGTACACTAACTATAGATCAGAGTGGGCAACCTCAATTGGTCAAGAGCTGCACATGGCCCATTGCTGGACCTTGTAAGGCCATCCTGTTACCCTAGACCAGTGTTGGCGAACCTATTTCTGTGAGCACCTGACATAGTCCCTTCACAGCCACCTGTATTCAGGTTAAATTGCTGTATTGGCACTTTGTGAAAAATTAGTGTGTTTTGAATCGCAGTTTCGGCACTCAGTCTCTAAAAAGGTTCGCCATCACTGCCCTGGACCACTCTTCCTCCAATTCTTTTCCACAATTTTTAACTGACAAAGCCCACTTGCATCCTCCATTCATGAAAATTTTTAATAATTAAAACATTTACAAGAACACCAAAGGCTCCAGAAGTCCTTGGAGGCCTACGAAATGTTGCAAAATTACCTCCATGCCTACTTAGCTCACAAACCTTATAGTGCCCACCCCTGCCATGGATTATAAAGGAAAAATAGAGATGAAGCTTTTCTTCAGATTTTCAAGGGCTAGGCTGTGTTGGGCTTAAAAGGTAGTAACTAGCATCTTTGCATACAGATTGAATCTCTCCACTCAAAATCAGTAGTTGTGTCAATCATCCTGATGTTAACGGGGCTATTTGACAATATGCTTGTAAAAATATTTTGAACCTTAAAGTGCAGCTGTTAGAAATAAGGTTTGGTTTGGAAAGATTGCCCTTTTTGAAAAGTTACTCTTTTGAATGGCAATACCCAGAATTCCCCAGTTATAATAAATTGCTAATTCAATAAATTCTACACTATCCCATACCTTTGGATTGGGATGGCGGCTAATGATCAGACTAACCGGGCCTGGACCACGCTCGCTCAAGATGGCATAAGCTTCACTCAGGGCTACATGGCACAAACTGACCGAATCTGCCTCGAGGATCTGGTCACCACGGCTAAGGAAACAGAGAAAACCAGTTTAACATACTTGTTGGATACCAAGCTGACATTTAAGATTAGGATTTCTACAGGGTAGGAAATTATAGCAAAACCAAGCAGAGAAGCTATTGCTCTGCTCTAAATCAGATGTATGGCTCTGCACGGTACATCCAGTCCTTAGGAATGGTGCAATTGTGAAATTTTAAGCACATTTTGGCACTTTCAGGATCAAGATCAGTTAGTGGTCTGGTATTTCTGCTCTACTTATGTATGAACACATACATAACTCCACCCCATTCCTTTCTTCATTTATTTATTTTTTTATTTATCTAATGGTTCATTAATATTTTAAAATTTTCATTAAACAAAAATACTGGGCGGCCATAAAAATTCTTTGAAATGCAATCAAAATACCAAAAATTCTGGAAAAATTATAGACAACTAAAAAATATTGGATAAGTGGTAATTTTAAGCACATTTTGGCACTTTCAGGATCAAGATCAGTTTGGGGTCTGATATTTCTGGTCCACTTATGTATGTACACATACATAACTCCACCCCATTCCTTTCTTCATTGTTATGTTTTGGTTTTTAAAATTCAAATAAACATTCATTAATATTTTAAAAATTGTTTTACAGTAAAATACACATATTTATAAGCATTCTTTGTAAATCAAAATACACCACCCAAAATTAGAGAAGTGTGACAACAAAACAAATACATTCCTGTAAGAGGGGAATCAAGTGAGTTTGGCTTCCAAAGGTGGTCGAAACAAATTTCTTATGCAACACCATAAACTGATCCCTGCATACAGAGCTTTGACTTGATAATATCTGTAGGTTTTAGGCTGAATAAATGTATAAATAACAAAGGTAAAGACAAAGTGAATGAGAACTCAAACAAGTCTGTTCAGGTTTAACACAAGGACAAAGAGAGCTAAGTGATGTTTCCTACATGATTCTTGTTGGAAATGTTTGTTGTTAAAAGTTAACCTGTCACACCCCCATTCTTCCCTGGGTGGCGACTCCTTCCTATAAACTGTGAATTCGCCATGTATTTTTAAGGAGCAGGATATGATAGTTGACGATAGGAGGGGGGCATCAAAAAGAAAAGAGAATTTGGCCCACAGCCCTTCATAGTTTGAATCCACCTGGGATTACTGTTTTGTCTTTTCATCAATTACCACCATCCCCTGGCAAGTCCTTCTTGCCTTCTTTCCTTTCTCCCAAGGGTTGCCATTATGTTATTATCATATGCAAAGATATTAAATAACATTATCAAAGTGAATGAGAACTCAAACAAGTATCCTGGTTTAACATAAGAAAACCTTAGGCAGTGCAATTGTCATAATTTCCAGCATTAGAATTCTCATTTTGTGCAAGCTTTTAACTACCCATGTTTTTTAAAATAAGATGTGTTATATTTATTTTTTCCTCAAAAAGAAAACAGACTTTGGCCCACAGCCCTTATTTTTGAATCCATGTCTTATTTTGTTTTGTCTTTTCATCAATGTCAGCCCTCCACACAACCATTTCCAAGCCCATCACTAGGTCTTATAATCAGGGTAGGGCATTATATTATTATCAAATGCATATAAATCCTGTATCCTGGGTCATAAGAAAACCATAGGCAGTGCAATTGTCGTAATTCCCAGCATTAGAACTCTCATTTTGTGCAAGCTTTTAACTATCTCTGCAACTTAACAGATGTCCTACTGTTAAGTGCTTCCCACCATTTTTGACATATGTTTTAAAAACAGAAAGTGGAACATGGCAGAGGGAGGGTAGGGAAATTTCTCGGGCTAGTTTGGGGTTTCTGGTGACATAACAGAGAACATTTTTCCACCATGTAGAGGCACTGCATTGAACAAGCATAGATAAAGAGAGTATATAAGGAAAGAAAAAGTAAGAAATAACTATGTTATGTATACATTTCAGGACTAACCTTAACCTCCCATCCATCTTAGCCACCGATCTTGGTGCCAGGCTGTGAATATAAATCCCTGGCAGGCTGTTCTCCAGGGCAAGATGGCAAATGCCAATACCCAGACCAACTCCTGGTTCTGCGATGAAATGGAGAGCACAGAAGGAAAACAGTTTTATTTATTTATTATTCACTCTTTTTTATTATTCACTCTATTTATTTATTTATTTATTTATTTATTTATTTATTTATTTATTTATTTATTCACTCTTCATTGCAATAACGTCGAGAAGTAAAAGTACTTACTAAGATATTTTGTTTTTTATGAACAGTTGGGAGAAAAGGAAAATAAAACCCTTGTCAAGATTCAAGCTAAACATGGGTTTTCACTCGCAAACTAGGTTTATCACACAAGGATTCAGTGTATGAACCACTACCAGCTCGTGTCAAAGCAGAGGAATTCAGTGGAGAAAAACAGGGAATCCAATAGGCCAGGTTGTTTTACATAGAAATTTTCTCTTCATTTATTTATTCATTTTTATATTTGTATACCGCACTGATTTCCCAAGAGGGGACTCTGGGTGGTTCACACAAAAGACACAAGAAATTCAAGAAATAATGATAAATAAAATAATAATAATAATAAAATTAAAGGGGAAAATACACAACAACAAACAAGTAATTGGCTAGAAGGTCTAAGCTGCTCCATTATCTCTTGCTGGAGGCTGATTGCTGTTGCTCTCCATCCTTTGCCTGGATTTGCCTCCTTTGGCCTTAATCCGTTTATGACTCAGCCAGAATAAGCCCTGAGCAACGAATGGAACTATCGGTCCACAATCATGTCTGGAAGCAGACATATTCTTAAGTATGCATTATGTAGTTCCTACTAGTTTTATAAAGTGCACAATCATGAATGACATCTGGCCTGGTTTTCACCACAGCCCATTTAAACATTTGGCTTCATGTTCTTTCTGTTTTCCCCAGGAGTCACCTATGCCCTACTCTTCATAAAAGCCCATTACAAAGCCTTTTCTATTCAGCCTCCTATGCAAAATGGATGACTGCAATCTCTAAACTGGAAATAATTAAAAGTACTTTCAATCCTTCACCTGGAAGCTTTGGCTCTTCTTGGCAAAACCCGCACGGTGACTCAGCCAGAATAAGCCCTGAACTTAGAATGGAGCTATCGGTCCACAATCACATCTGGAAACAGACATATTCTTAAATATGCATTATGTAGTTCCTACTAGTTTTATAAAGTGCATAGAGTCATGAATGACATCTGGCCTGGTTTTCACCACGGCCCATTTAAAGATTTGACTTCATGTTCTTTCTGTTTTCCCTGCGTGCACCTATGCCCTAGAGAAAGCTGAAATCATAGAAAGCCCATTACAAAGCCTTTTTCTAGTCAGCCTCCTATGCAAAATGGATGACTGCAATTCCTAAATTGTAAATAATTAAAAGTACTTTCAATACTCTTATGTAAAAGCTTCTAGTGCAAATTCTTGGCAAAGCAGGCATGGAGATGCATTATGAATTGCAGTTTCTATTCTCTTAGTTGTGGTGTGTGTGTGTGTGTGTGTGTGTGTGTGTGTGTGTGTGTGTGTGTGTGTGTGTGTGTGTGTGTGTGTGTGTGTCCCGACCCGTTCTCAAAAACACACACCATAAAACATAGAATCAAGGCCCCGAGAAACAAACATGCATAATATACAACAACTACTGTAATACATTTTTAAAAAGTTAAAATCTTAAAACAGTCCCACAAAGGTGGGGACAAAGAAGTAGTTCCTACTAGTTTTATAAAGTACTGAACATGAATGACATCTGGCCTGGTTTTCACCACGGGAATTTAAAACATTTGACTTCATGTTCTTTCTGTTTTCCACAGCCTCAAAAATGTAATCCTGGAAAAGCTGAAATCATAGAGGAGCAAATTAACAAAATATTTTCTAATCAGCCTCCTATGCAAAATGGATGACTGCAATTCCTAAATGTGAGGAATTCTGGAAAGTACTTTCAATACTCTTATCCTCCCTCCTTCTAGTGCAAATTCTCCCATCCCCAGCATTAACCTGGCAGCATGCCTGTAACAGTGTCTGTCATCTATTCCTTGTGTGTGTGTGTGTGTGACAGTGTGTGTGTGTGTGTGTGTGTGTGTGTGTGTGTGTGTGTGTGTGTGTAAAGAGTTCTCAAAAAGGTTAAAACATAGAATCATAGAAACAAACATGCATAATATACAACAACTAATACATTTTTTAAAAGTTAAAATCTTAAAAGGGTCCCACAAAGGTGGGGACAAAGAAGTGTTATTATTAAGTACAGTACTGAACACTGCCTGCCTGATATTTGTAGGGATGAAGGGAAGTTTAAAACAGGTTAACAAGTCAAAATTAGGAAAGAGTGTAAGGCACAGCTTCAAAAATGTAATCCTGGAATACAAAAGTAAATACCAGGAACAAAACAAACACAATATTAAATAATACAGCATATAGTTGATGCTTAATCCCCTGAGTGTGTGGGAGGGAGGTAATTGTGAGGACATTCTGGAAGGGAAGCCCCTGAAGGTCCTTTACCTCAGCCCCATCCCACAAAAACCTGGCAGCAGGCCTGTAACAGTGTCCTCATCTACCTCCCTCAGCTTCCTCATAGACAGCATTTTCATGGCTGATATGGTGCAGGACATGTTAAGTCAATACAGATGATCCAGTGGAGAAACTATAGGAAGGAGTCTTTGCCTGCCTAAATCTCCCAGTTCTTGTATGTCTTCTCACTGGGAAACACTGATCACAGTAATTTTGTATGAACTGATTCCCACAATCACTCCCAGAGTGACAGCTGCTCCTCACACTGATGTCTGGTGCCCCACACGGGGGGGGGGGACTGCACATACCCCAGCCTGAACTTCTGTAACTACACAGAAAGTGTTTTCAGTGGAGTTCTACATGAGCAGAGTTCTTTATACATCATCAACCTGACTGTGATTACCTTGACACAGGGCACTGAAAACAGCATCAAGCATGACAGCTCTGATATAGGAGGTATTTATTTACCGCAACCAATTTTCCCAATGGGAACTCTGGGCAGTTTCCATAGAAAACAAAACATATGCAATAAAAACCAACACAAGAAATAAAAATCAAACAAATAATGCAATAAAAACAAATAAATAACCCGGCAAGAGGCACAAAACCAAGTAAATCATGGGGGAACACAAAACAAACATTAGCGATATAGGAGGTAGTAAGAAGTGTTCTCTCATGGAGGGTGAAGTGATTTCTAGTCATTTATAGAAATAAAATTTTCAGAGTACTGCACATTTGGCAAAGCCAAAAACTGATTTAAAACAAACACTAGGGTATGCACACAAAAACACCACTGATTTACTTCTTTTTCCTAAGGAGGAAAGATTTTCCTCTTTAGAATCTTCCAAAGTCTTGCCATGAAATTCAGTGAGTTTTCCTACACTATTTCTTTGAACCTTCACAAAGATCTTTCAGGAAATGGTAATTTGAACAAGGTGAAAAGTAGTCAAGCTTTCTCAAACCTTTATTGAGTGTCACTTCCATGACAATTCTGTCCTTTGGTCCGGGGCCCTTTCGACTGGAGGAAGGAGCATCTCCATCTTCACAGCCCGGTAAAGGCACTCCTCCACGGGAACTAGATGTTGGGGAAGTGGATCGGTTCAGCAGCATAGATGTTGGGCATGGGGTAAGGCTTGGGCTTCGGAGTTTGGTCCGTACTGTGAGCGTTACCACGCCTTTCTTGAGTTGCTAAAGAAGCAACAGTAGTTGGTTATGCTTGTGAATAGTCTTATCCTAATAACATTTCTCACAACACTAAAAATACAGTACATTCAAATAGGATGGATGAAAGAATGAGTATTTTACCTATAGCGGTGGAACATGGTTTCTTATTTAACTATAGCTGCCATGCAGTGAAAACAATAATTTAGTCATGCATAAGGATGATCATATAAATCAAACTACAAATGGGATTTTACTACTGTAGAGCATATCTACCAAACGCATGGTAACTTGGGACACTGCCTTAAAGCTGGTCAAGCCAGTGATTAATCTTACTTACTAACAGCTGTGTCCTAAAGGAGGTGGTGGTCTGTTGCTCACTGTTCAAAAGTGAGACAAATTTTAAATTTGTTTTAAAGCTGTACAATGCAAGATGAATGGTTCTGATTTCACAAAGGAATTAAAATTTGGATTCACGGTGGTCAAAAGGTAGTTATACTCATAGATTGTTTTGTATTGAGTTCTCTTTAGAATTCTCTCTATAACCATGGGAAGATCTGTTTACAAGTTTCCTTACTTTGAATTTTTGAATGGCCGTCTTTATGGTCAGCCCTTGTAGAGATTCTCCGTTAACCTCTAGGAGCTCGTCACCTGAAACCAAAGACCTCATTCACATCAGCACTTGGACAGGGGACAAACTGTTGTTCTTAGAACTATCCATAAGTTCTAAAGTTTCTGATTTATTACACTATAAGTTTTATAGCTGTTTATTTTCCTAGGCTCTCTTTTCCTCTTACTCCATAGATATTACAAAAGCAAAAAACCTTAAGTCAAAAGGGTCACTTTCAATTTGGGTTTCTGAGAGATGCCTTCTCCAACACAGTATTCAGCTTCCCAGATTGGCGATGAATGATGAGAGTCATCGAACAATGCATTCAAAGGGCACCAGGTCAGGAAAGTAAAAATAAAAAAGTCCAATATTTGAAAGGCATCATGGAAAAAGTCAAATGTGACCTTTTAATATGGGTTCATAATGAAGATTATTATAATTGTGTGCAAAGCCATCATTTGACCATTTCATGATTATGGTTACATTTGTGAGTTATTTCCTAAAGGTAATACACTGAAGCAAGTGTGCAACAAACTTTGTAAAATGCAATATTCATTCGTTCTTGTGGATTAAAGGGGCATACTATTCTGTGCAGAAGTGCTTCAGGTGTAGAAAAGGTTTAATTTGGCTGGCGTCCTTGTTTGTTTATGACTAGAGACTACAACTCCCAGAATATCTCATCCAGCCTAGCCAGTAAGCTTGCTGGCTGGTCTATTCCAAGAAATAAAAGTCCCCATCTCTAATATGAACAACCTGATCATGTAGGGAGACAGACAATTTAGTTTATGTACATCTTTGACCCTGTTGGCTTTCTCAATATGTCTAAAACCTGGTACATTTACCTTCCACTCCTATTACCTCAAAAAAGTTGCATTTCAGATGTTTCTCCCCCCTCCTCCCTTCATTTCAGAAGGACAGAAGAAGAAAGGCTTTGTCCCACTGTGTTCTTTCTAAACTAGCCTTGCAGGACTCAGCCTCTTGCCACAGCGTGTATGATTTTATAAACTTCAATCAGGTCACCTCCTAGGAACAATGGGGCCTAAGAGGTGACCTGACTGAGGTTTATAAAATCATACATGGTGTAGACAAAGTAGATAAGGAAAAGCTGTTTTCCCTATCACACAACACTAGAACTAGGGGGCACTCCATGAAACTTTTGGATGCTAGATCTCAAACAAATATGAGAAAGTACTTTTTCACCCAGAGGATCATTGGTCTGTGGAACTCCCTGCCAGAAGAAGTGGTGACAGCTGTCAGCCTTGACAGCTTTAAGAAAGGATTGGATAAG
The DNA here is from genome assembly GCA_029282475.1 of Phrynocephalus forsythii. NCBI lineage: Eukaryota > Metazoa > Chordata > Lepidosauria > Squamata > Agamidae > Phrynocephalus > Phrynocephalus forsythii. Next base: position 104,768,658 of record JAPFRF010000004.1, on the reverse strand, counting down.
TTCATGGAGAAAAATGCTATCAATGGCTATCATTATGGATGCCTAAGGACAACCTCTGGGTTGGAGAGATAGGCAGGATATCTCTCCATGCCATTTGAAGGGAATCTTAAGCAGGTGAAGACATCTGCTTGGGAATACCCTGAAGCAAAGGATGAGCCGCTGTGCGAGACAGAATGCTGGACTGGATGGGCTGTGGCCTGTTCCAGCAAGGCTGTCCTTATGTTCTTATGTTCACCATCATTCCTTCCTTTGCTCCTATACAAGAACTTGCTTTTTATTTTTTTAACAGTGGCGATAGCCATGCAACCCTGAATGGTCAGCTTTTGTATACTGCTCTCATCTGTTGCTGTGGGATGAGGGGGCAATATCACCCACAGCTTCACGAACTGCGATTGGCTCGGCAAACTCTGGGCTTGCAGAACTGTGGTTTTCATTACGTTACCTTCTTTCAATCGGCCATCAGCGGCTGCAGCTCCATTAGGGACAATGGTCTTCACAAAAATCCTCATGGGCCCTCTGGCAGAATCTTGACCTCCCACGATGCTGAATCCGAGGCCCTGTCGTGTGTGGACAGGAAGGCAAAAGGAGTGACAATGTGATGAATGGGTTACCATTGTGCCATCTTTTATTCCTGAAGAGTTATCACATACAGTGGTGTAGATGAAATATCTAATACGAACTCTGAAACTACAGAAAACTGGGTCAGTGAAACCTGTTCACCTCCTATTTTTTCAAAGCCAGAACCACGTGGCTACTTTAAGGCAATATATGAATCTGTATGCTGAAGAATATATCCAGATCTGCCCGGTGTGGAATCTGCTACATCTGGACCCTCCTCCCGCTTTGTACTTGGGCAGTTTAAAGGATCTGCAGTTCTGGAGAAGGGAGCAAGGTGTATATTGCCAGGTTTTTAAAAAAATGTGTAAGGAAAGAGGATATACTAGTCCAAAGAAAGGCCAGGAGTCAGAGGAGACAGAAGCTGCAGAGTTATAGTGCTGCATTATCCTCCCACAGTAGTACCTGTGCATGGCCCTGTGTACCACTGTTTTGTTATAGCACAGCCCCCCTAAGGAGCCCTTTTTTTTTGGCAGTCAGAAGGAAAAGGTCCTTTTGAAATTGTTTGATTTCTATTGAATTATAATATTAGGGTTTTTTCCAGGTATGTTTTGTTTGTTAGTATTTCTTTTTATCTAATAAGATAAGATGGATGGATAAGATAAAACTTTATTGTCCTTGTCCTATAACATCCATACAGAAGAATATACCACAAAAGCATACCCCACCCTGCATTTATACAGAAACTTCCTCAAAACGTACATTAGCCTGCATTCAAAGCCATAACCGCTTCTGGATAACAACTATTTCTCAAGCGGCTGGTTCTAGTCTTAGTGACCCTATACCTCCTTCTAGAAGGCAGAAGCTGAAAAATATCATTTCCAGGGTGATTTAAATGATTTTAAAAGGCGAGAGAGAAACAGGATAGACATTTTGTGGCACTCGGAAGTGCCAAGTGCTTTACTGTTCTAATGTCAAGGCACCACCTTTCTTTTGGTTTTCTATAAACACATCCACAGCACTAAGTGGGATATTACTATATAAGCTACTATGAAGATTCATTTAGAGATAATGGCATTGCAAAGCAAGGCCCACAGGCCACATGCACCCACCTAAAGAATTTCACACCACCAAGGCTACCTATAGCTTTTAGTGACAAAGCTATGAGTCTGCAGCACCCTCTCCAAACAGATAACAACTATGCATAGTGTCTTATTCCCCTCAAGATTCATGGTAACAACCGTCTATGTCACATTTTTTCTATGCAGAATATTTTATTTTATATTACATAGAAGCAAGGTGTAGTCCTTCAGACACTGTATTTATAACAATTCATCGCGACTGGCTATGGAGGAGTATGATGGGAGTGCAATCCAAGAACTTCTAGAAGGCCACAGATGTCAGTTCCTGTTGTAGAAATTCACACTTGCCTTTACACTGGGAATGGGCAAAGTGCAACACATTGGTTACATGTAGCCCCCTGGGCCATTTGTGTGATTCCCCAAGAAGTCTGTGTTTGGGGGAAAGAAGGCAATCTCCCAAAATAGTCAATGTCTCCTGGAACACTCAAGACAAGTTTATTTATTTATTTATTTATTTATTTATTTATTTATTTATTTATTTATTTATTTATTTATTTATTATTTTATTATTTTATTTTTTATTTATTCAGGCTTCTTGCATTCCATGCAGACAGCTAGGGTTACAAACAATTTAATTATGCAGGCTATATATTCCACCCACACCCCCCAGGGGATTGAACCCCAGGTCATAAACACAGTTTTGGCTGCAGTACAGGCATTTAACCTCTGTGCCACAAGGCTCATGTACCTTGAGACTGCTCAGACTAATTTTCATATCTGTGCACACAAATGCACAAACTAAATGCTTTTATACACAGGTTCTTACCTTGCCTTGCCCCTTCATCAGCACAATGTTGGAAATAATAGATGGCTTAGTGAGCCGCCATGGGTATTTCACCTGAGCTGTGCTTATCTGATCTATCTATCTATCTATCTATCTATCTATCTGGTATCTATCTATCTATCTAAAGCAATCTATCTATTTAAAAATGTCCAAAAACAGATATAGTCCAGGCTTATTTCATCTTTCTATTCAAAAAGGGCCAATTTAATTATGCAGGCTATATATTCCACACACTCAAAGAGGATTGAACCCCAGGTCATAAACACAGTTTTGGCTGCAGTTAGGCATTTAACCTATATCCACAATGAACTTGTACAGTGTTTTGCTCAGAAATAGTTAAAATGTCTGTGCAGAAACGCCAAACAAAAACCAAATGCAAAATACAATAATTCTTACCTTGCCTTGCCCCTTCATCAGGACAATGTTGGAAATAATAGATGGCTGAGTGAGCCGCCATGGGTATTCCACCTGAGCTGCGCTTAGTGAACGGGTCGATTTCTTCACAATGTGGTACTCCTAGGCGAATAAAGCAAGCTTAACTATTAGAGCTGAGCCATACTAGTCTTATTTCATCTTTCTATTCAAAAAGGGCCTCTTGAGTATGTTTTCTATTCCGTCTCTCAAACAACTGTCAATTTCCTATTACTTTGCCTTTCTTTAATTCAAAATTACATCCAGCAATGAACTTGTACAGTGTTTTAAAACAAATAGTTAAAATGCCAAAGTAGAAATTCCAAACAAAAACCAATGAGAAGCAAAAGAGAATAATCAAATAAGCGGAGCAGCCCAAGCAGAACCAAAATAGCACCAGTCAATAAAAGCGGTGAAAGGGGAGTTGACATCAGCCTTCTTTGTGGTCCAGCTCTGACTTCCATAAAAATAATTATGTAATGCCAAGTAATTCCCAAGTTACGGCAACCTTCACAGAATTGGTTTGCCAGTCTCATGTTTGGGTGTGCTTTGGGTCCTTGCCCAAGCCACACATGTAAGAGGGCAAGTCATCCCACCAGCACCAGGCACCCGAGGTGCTCTTGGGTGCCATCTCCTCTCAGGAAGCACAGCAGGGGCTGAACTCCTGACCCTTGGCTCTATCGCTAGGCACTTCGGCTCCCTGAGCCGCATCAGCTCTCAACATAGGAATTATTTGACAATTTAATTACCGTCAACTGTACTCTCCCTCTCACCTGTCTGGTTCCTGTGTCCAGATGCTGCGGGAGGGAATGTTTTCTCCCTCCTCGGGAGTATTTCATTGCTATTTCATAATTCACATCTCCATTTTCTACTGTCAACTCGTCATCTTCTCCTACAGATTCTAAACGGGTTGCTGCTCCTAAGGGAGAACCCAGAAGATGCTATTTATTATACATATATCAAAGCATCTTTTAACATCTATCAGTTGTGATAGAATCAGGGGCATTACTTTCAACATTCTGAATGTTCACTCATAAATGATTGATGGGTGCATCTCCTAAGTCACATAAACCAAGCCTGATAAGACAGATGTGCGTTTGTGGGGCGTGTGTGCTAAATTTGCTTTATCTGAGTTAAGAAATGCACCGACTCACCTGGAATGCCGCATGCATATGCGTGTACATAAACAGAGACAGTTATGAAATGCACAACATTCAAGAGTAGGTTGCAATAATTTATCATGGAACATGGGCCATGCTTCTCAAAATACTTACTATAGCATAGCTTAATAATTAGACATTGATGAGTTTAAAATGAACTTACCATGAGTTACTGCCAACAAACACAATGTACTATATGCAGTTTAAGTAAATTTGGGCTGACATAAGCTACTTTTGCATCATATCCACCCAAAAAGTGTATCCTTATTTATTAAAAATATTTTCCCCATCTTAATTTTGGCTTACATAATTAAAAACACAATATTAAAAGCAAAAAACCCTATAAATTACAGTGGTCCCCCGCCCTTTTTTTGTAGATATACTGCAGTCCCACTATATTTCGGGACCGCAGTATATGAAAAAAGGCCTCCTGGGGTAAGGGGGGAAAGGCCTGTTTCAGGCCTCCCGTACTTACCCCAGGACTGGCACTGACCCAAACAGGCCTATGAGGGCCTTCCTGGGCCTTCTGGAGGCCCCAAAAGGGCCTCCCCATGAACCAGAAGTGGCTTCCGGATCACCGAAAATCATTTCTGAGGCCTCCGAGGGCCTTTCTAGGCCCCCAGGTCTGACCCGACCTGCATCCGCATATTGCAGATTTTCAATTATTGTGGGTCATGTTGGGTCCCTAAGCCCCGTGATAGGTGTGTGTGTGGGGGGGTCACTGTATTCAAATATTTTTAAAAGAACAAAGCAAACATTATATTCTAAATGTTAGGTAAAAGGATTAGTAAAACAGATTTAAAAGCAACAAAAATACAAGCCATTCTGTTTTAAAACGTCCCTGTCTTAGTCATTAAGGAAAAGCCTGCCTGAGGAGAAGAATCTCTGCCTGCTTGCTCAATGACTGAACAAGGACAGCCAAGATGGAGTCAACTTGGCCAGAGGGAGCAGTGACAGAGAAGACCTTCTCTTGTGCCCCCACCAAAGCCACCACTGAAGATAACGGGAGTGAAAGAAAGGCCTCTCCTGGTGATCTTAAAACCCAAACCAGCTCATAAAGGAAGACGGTGGTCGTTGTGGATCCGAGCGGCTTGGGGCTTTATAGGTTAAAACCAGCACTTTTGATTTGTGTCCAGAAAAGGTTCCCACCTCTCATGCAGACAGCATTGAATTAGATTGACAAATGGTATAAGGTAGAACAGTACAGTAGGACCCCTGTATCCACTGATTCATTATCCACTGGTTCAGTTATCTACGGTTGGCAGAGGAAAAAAACTAAATAATTCAGCAGCCACAAAACAAGCTATTGTCACAAACAGCAGCTGTAAAGCAAGCTACTGTCACAAGCAACAGCCATAAACAAACTACTGTCTCAAAAAAGCAGTCATAAAGCAAGCTACTGTCAGGAAACAGTAGTTTGGGAGTGGGTGGGCAGGCGTTCTCTCTTATCCACGGTTTTCATTATCCACGGGAAGGCCTGGAACCAATCCCCAGTGGATACTGGGGTCCTACTGTATAAGATATCAATTGATGTTCCCTTGCAGCTGTGTTGTTGGTACAGTGGAGTGCCCCCTCAGGAGAGTCAGCCTGGCTTATTTTTAAACTAAAGAAAACTGATTAAAGTATGGCAGTTTAAAGATGGCTTTGCAAGACTTGACAGGTGGCTGTGTTTTGCAGCAAGGTAGGGGCTCCATTTTTCCATTTTTATGCTTTGACAGCAATTATTCTGTACAGTATTTCACTTTTACTGATATTTTGTCCTTTCTGATGATTATCTGATTATTACCATTTTATATTAGCTTGTTTTAATATTTTTTAAAGAAAAGCAATGCAATCCAAAAATGAATGAATATGCAGAGCCAAAAATGGGCAAAAATATTTAACACAGCCAAAAAAAATAGCAGCATAACTAAGCTGGCAGCATTTTAGCAGTAATAAGCAAAACTTTAATGGTAAGCATAGGGTTCAGAAAACTCATTTTATCTCTTCAAAGCTAGACAATATTTATTCTCACTGAAAACATGCAGCATGGGCTAATTAAATAAACTCTTCAGTCTCTTTTTAAGGACATTTCATTCAACTCCCCATGCACAATTAGAACATTGGCAATTTGAACTGATAAGTTCTTCCAAGATTATTTTTTTATCTGGAAGAGCAGATCCAAGGCTCTAAACCAGAGACTTACAATCATTAAGACCAACAATAAAGACTCAACCTCAAAGGAACGCCATTAATGACTTCAACCTGAGATTCCAATATTAGGCAGTTTAAAGATGAATAAACAAATTTGACAGGTGGCTGTGTTTCATCACGAGATGAGCTTTCCAGCTCGATTTTCCATTTTTTGCCACTACAGCAATTATTCTGTACAGTATTTCAGGACTCATCCTTTGTCCTTTTGATTTTATCAAAGCGTTATCTGATTATTATCATTTTATATTAGCTTGTTTTAATATTTTTTAAAAAAAGCAACCCAATCCAAAACAATATGCAGAGCCAAAAATCACAAAATATTTAACACAGCCAAAAGAAATAGCAGCATAACTAAGCTGGCAGCATGCAGTAATAAGCAAAACTTTATTGTCAAGGGCAAGAAAACTCATTTTATCTCTTCAAAGCTAGACAATATTTATTCTCACTGAAAACATGTAGCATGGGCTAATTAAATAAACTCTTCAGTCTCTTTTTCAGGCCCCACATCAACTTTCCATGCACAATTAGAACGTTGAACAGGAACTGATAATTCTTCCAAGATTATCGTTGACAAGAGCAGATCCAAGGCTCTAAACCAGAGGAGTACAATCATTAAGACCAACAATAAAGACTCAACCTCAAAGTGCCATTAATCATATCAACCTGAGATCCAATATTAGCAGAAAACAGAGGAAGGAATAAACAAGTTTAATTAGAGCAGGAGCATCAAGAGATGAGCTTTGAGAAGATTTTCCCGATACCCCTTTCATCACTTAAAAATAAACCAGGACCAAACAAGGTTGGTTTGGTTTTATCAACTTAATGAATCATCTTTGAAGAGGTTCAACAAAAAGAAAAAATCACCCCACTGTCAATCAATATCCTTGGGTGTCTCTGCCACTTACCCCCTAGTCTAGGGTGGGGCATTTTGAGAATCTAATAATAATGATGATTATGCAGTGTTTAGTCAAGTCTGACTTATGGTGATTGTTTAGGTTTTCAGGTTCTCCCTAATATACACTCTAGGACTGTCTCTTTGCCAAGTCTACAAAATAGTTGCTCTAGTTTCATGCGTAAACATTTCTTTCCACAGCAACCCACCCAAGAACAAAGCAGAGCATCCTAAATGCTGCTGGAAAGTCTAAAATTAAGAGAGATTATTTTTTCATCCTTGGGAGATGTTTTGGCAATTTCCTTTTGGAGCCGGAGCTAACCTTTGCTGTTAAAATATGTTTTATTAGCTAATTTATTTCTTTAGATTGTTTAACCAGTAGTCAGGTCCTAATAGAAAATATTGGTGCCCAAAAAATTGTTCTTTTTGTTACCCATCCTGTAACCATTTATATATTTTGATCCAATATTGGATCAAAAGTGCTTATTTTATTTACCTATGAAATCCAGTAGCAAGTTGGAATTAGAGTCAACTTACATAGGTGTTAGTTCCCCCAAATCTGCATTGATTCAACAGTCTTACAAAACTAGTTCCCCTACCCATTGTGATGCAGTGAAAATTAGGACTCTGAAGACTAACGTACTGGGCAGTGGAACTGGTAAAAGCGCTCCTCAAATGCTTCACTTATCCTCCGGGTAAGGGTTGGTACAAGTCAGTTATGACTTGATGGCACATAACTCATTTACTAACTATAGCTAAATTTTATCTGATCTTTTACAGGTTTAACCTGCTCTTCTACTAAAACCGTATTGAAAGCTAACAAAAATCATAAAGCAGAAAATAAAAACCAATAACATTATCAGAATAATCAATAATCATCGAAACGGTGGTGGCAAGGTTAAAAAGATCCCCCCCCACATTCTTCACCAAAGTAATAGGAGGTGATAATCAGATGTGTAGGGATTAGCGAATACATTCCTCAAGATGGGAACAAAAGAGAAAATCCTAACTCAAGTGCCTTGCAAGCACTCCTCTAGAGATGATGGCACCATGAGTCTTTTATTCACCCTGACTGTACCTTGGGATCGACCGCCTCCTCCTAGAGTTGGACTTTGGCAGTTTTCTTTGGATCCCTCTGCAGTAGTGGAATCTGGAGACTTATCTGCATCAGTATCATCCGACTCCTGAAGAAGAAAGAAAAGAGAACCTTTTAACAATCCAGCCAAATTGATAGACCGTCTTCATTACCACATCTGGATTAACCATATTCCTAAAGAAGCTGCCAACTAGGACCCCAGGCAAAGTGGGATTCTCGCCATGGTACAATTAGGTAGAGGTTTCTAACTGTGGAAAGTCTCCTGCCTGCTTTTCTCTTAGCGCTGCAATTTGAAATATAAGAACACACTACAAAATGACAGAAGCAGCTGTGTTCTCAGAAGGGAAAATTATAAATACTGTGCTGGGAACTTCCTCAGCAAGAGGAACGATACATTTTTCTTCACCTCAGATGTCAGGGTCACGTAAAGGTGCAGCAATAAGCAATAATGAAAATTGTTAGTACATGAACCTATGGCTGTATTTAACAAATCAGCTTCTGAATGTGGTGAGGAGGGGGTGGGAAATGTTACCATTTAATCCCAGGGCACAACCTGATTTCATTTATAAAACACATATAGCTATACAGCTCAAGATTTCCTCTGGTTCAGGTTCATTAACAGCAGTGGTTCTCAACCTGTGGGTCCCCAAATGTTCCCGGACTGCAACTCCCAGAAACCCCTTCCAGCACAACAAGTGGTGGTGGCTTCTGGGAGTTGCAGTCCAGGAACATCTGGGGACCCACTGGTTGAGAGCCATTGATTTACAGGATCTCTAGAAATTGTGTCCTATTACATTAGAGGTGGAGAATCTAGGATCCTCCAAAATATCTGGACTCCCCCATCCATCTGCCTCAGCCCGGACAGCCATGTGCGACCTGTGGTCATGCAATGCCTAGACAGTCACAGGCTGACCATCCAACCTTTTGCATTAGACACCATGTTTTAAGCCCTTGTCCTGCAGGAGACAGGGATGGAGTGCTTGTTGCCTTTCGTTCTGGGATGCAGCCTCCCCTTTGGCCAGATGCCTCCGATGGAGACCTGAAAAGAGTCATTTCAAACAGTGTTCGAGACCACTCACCCCAGAGTCCCTGAAAGGGAGGGGAGACCCAAACCCTCAGAAATAGCCAACAAGCCTTCTGGAAAATTGATTTCTGTTACACTGACCTTTCTGAAGCAGCAGGAAAAGCATCTTTTCAAACAAGCCATCCTAGTTAAGAGACAAGCTCCACAGCAGACTACGATCTACAGGGACACTCCTGTAAACTGTCACAGCTCCTCTGCCACGCAGGGTTCCGTGGCAGTTTAACAAGGAGTTCTGTGTATCCATTCAAATCTAAGCAAAAGACTGTGTTAACTGAGTTACAGTTATACAGTTAAACAGATATTAGATTTGAGTGCCCAAGTGTTTTTGTGCAATTCACTAGGATTTATTTTATTTTTAAACAATTAATCTTTGGGTTAATGGAAAACACATGTTAATTTATCTATAAAGTCTCACTGTACGTGATATTGCCTTGAAGAAAAAGAAGTGAGGAGGGTCTCAGGGAAGCAATAGTCACTTTTTGCATCAAATGCTGTGGGCCAACTGCTTCTGGAAGAATAATTACAGCATGAAGGTTTTTAGCATCATCACAGGTCCAATTCTTGTTCATCATCAGGAATGGCTGGGAAATAATCTTACCCCAAACCCACAAAAGCCCCTGGGCAGTCAATGCCAAAAATACTGGATCTGACAGCCCCCTGGCATCACGCTTTCAGCTGACACATCCTCCAGGTGACCCTGAATCATTCAGGAGACCAATTCCCCAGATAGCACTGGATTCTAATGTTTTTTGAAAACCTATCCTAGATAAGAAAGAAGCCACACAGACCAGGCTAGGATCTACACCTGGATTAACCATTATCCTAAGGAAGCTGCAAACTAGGTTCCCAGGCAAAGTGGGATTTTTGCCATAGTACAATTATGTAGAGGTTTCTTAACAGTGGAAAGCCTTCTGCCTGCTTTTGTTAGCACTGCAATTTGGACTACAAGAACACACTACAAAATGACAGAAGCAACTGTGTTCTCAGTAGGGAAAATTATAAATACTAGGACCTTCCTCAATAGGAGGAATGATATATTTTTCTTCACCTCAGATGTCAGGGTCAAGATAAGGTGCACTAATAAGCAATAATGAAAATTGTTAGTACATGAACCTATGGCTGTATTTAACAAATCAGCTTCCGAATGTGGTGATGAGTGTGGGGGATGTTACCATTTAATCCCAGGGCACAAAATGATTTCATGGAAGTATTTATAAAACACATATAGTTATACAGCCCAAGATTTCCACTGGTTCAGGTTCATTTACAGGATCTCTATATGTTGCATACTATTACATTAGAGATAGAGAATCTAGGGTCCTCCAAAAATCTCAGGACTCCACCATCCATCTGCCACAGCCATGTGGGACTTGTGGTCATGCAATGCCTGTACAGTCATAGGCTGACCATCCAACCTTTTGCATTGGACACCACATTTTCTACATAGATAATGACCTGCATGCAAATATTGACAGTGGAAAGTAGATCGTGGAGCCAGGAAAGGAGCTGATCCTGGGACAAAGTTTGCAAGCCCTGAATAATGTAACACAGAGAAGAATTGTTGCCGTATTCTGCAGTATTATAGGTGGGTGCCATACACGTCAATGCTGCTCTGGCGTGCAGTTCTTCCTCAAAGACCAGGAGTATCCCTCAACCAGGCTGATGGGCTGATGCAATTAATGGGCCTGTGCCCAAAAGATACAGGGGACCAGGAGCCGTTCATCTACTTCATCCCATACTCCTTCTTGCCTCCTCCCTTGTATCTCCTCCCCTCTAGGCTTCTCAAACTACCTCCAAGGTCTCTCCAGCTGACTCCATCCCAGTGTGCCCTTGCCCCACAAGCCTCTGGGTTGACCTCTTGAGGCCAAGCCCTTGTCCTGCAGGAGACAGGGACGGAGGGCTCGCTGCCTCTATTTCTGGGATGCAGCATCCCCTTTGGCCAGATGCCTCCTATGGAGATCTGAAAACAGTCATTTCAAACAGTGTCACCCCAGAGTCCCTGAAAGTGTGTGTGTGTGTGGGGGGGGAGACCCAAACCCTGAAAAATAGTCATCAAGCCTTCTGGAAAATTGATTTCTGTTACACTGACCTTTCTGAAGCAGCAGGAAAAGCATCTTCTGAAACAAGCCATCCTAGTCAAGAGACAAGCTCCACAGACCAGAGGACGATCTACAGGGACACTCCTGTAAACTGTCACTGCTCCTCTGCCACGCAGGGTTCCGTGGCAGTTTAACAAGGAGTTCTGTGTATCCATTCAAATCTACAAAAATACTGTGTTAACTGAGTTAACAGTTATTGAGTCAAGTGTTTTTGTGCACTTCACTAAGATTTATTTTATTTTTAAACAATTATGCTTTGGGTTAATACTAGGAATGGAGAATACATGTTAATTTATCTATAAATTCTCACTGAGTGTGATATTGCCTTGATCATTCACTGCTGCTAAGTCCACTCTTCTTTTTTGGGGGGAGGGGAGGAAGTCAGGAGGGTGTCAGGGATACAATAGTCACATTTTGCATCAAATGCTGTGGGGCAACTGCTTCTGGAAGAATCATTACAGCATGTAGGGTTTTTAGCATCATCACAGGTCCAATGCTTCTCCATCATCAGGAATGGCTGGGAAATAATCCTAGCCCAAACCCATGAAAGCCCCTGGGCAGTCAATGCCAAGAATACTGGATCTGACAGCCCCCTGGCATCGTGCTTTCAGCTGACACATCCTCCAAGTGACCCTGAATCACTCAGGAGACCAATTCCCCAGATACCACTGGACTCTTAAGGTTTTTCAAAAAGCTATCCTAGATAAGAGAGAAGCCACACAGACCAGACTAGGATCTACATCTGGATTAAAGATTATCCTAAGGAAGCTGCAAACTAGGATCCCAGGCAAAGTGGAATTCTTTAAGTGTGGAAAGCCTCCTGCCTGCTTTTCTCTTAGCACTGCAATTTGGACTATAAGAACACACTACAACATGCAGAATCAGCTGTGTTCACAGAAGGGAAAATTATAAATACTGGGAACTTCCTCAGTAGGAGGAATGATACATTTTTATTCACTTCAGATGTCAGGGTCAACTTAAGGTGCAGTAATAAGCAATAATGAAAAATTGTTAGCACATGAACCAATGGCTGTATTTAACAAATCAGCTTCTGAATGTGGTGAAGGGGCGGGGGGATGTTACCATTTAATCCCAGGGCACAACCTGATTTCATGGAAGTATATATAAAACCCATGTAGATATACAGTCCAAGATTTTCTCTGGCTCAGGTTCATTTACAGGATCTCTATAAGTTGCATCCTATTACATTAGAGGTGGAGAGTCTATGGCCCTCCAAAAATCTCTGGACTCCACCATCCATCTGCCACAGCCATGTGGCACCTGTGGTCATGCAATGCCTGGACAGTCACAGGCGGACCATCCAACTTTTTGCATTAGACACCACGTTTAATATATAATATAACAAACTGCATGCAAATATTCACAGTGGAAAGTAGATTGTGGTGCCAGGAAAGGAGCTGATCCTGGGACTAAGTTTGCAAGTCCTAAATAATGTAACACATCGTCACAGAAGAATTGTTGCCGTCTTCTCCAGTATTATAGGTGGGTGCCATACATGTCAATGCTGCTCTGGCGTGCAGTTCTTCCTCAAAGACCAGGAGGATCCCTCAACCAGGCTGATGGACTGATGTAATTAATGGGCCTGTGCCCAAAAGATACAGGGGACCAGGAGCTAATCATATACTTAATTCGACTACTCCTTCTTGCCTCCTCCCTCGTATCTCCTTCCGCCTAGGCTTCTCAAACTACCTCCAAGGTATCTCCAGCCCTTGTCCCACAAGCCTCTGGGTGGCCTTCTTGAGGCCAAGCCCTTGTCCTGCAGGAGACAGGGACGGAGGGCTTGTAGCCTCTAGTTCTGGGATGCAGCATCCCCTTTGGCCAGATGCCTCCTATGGAGACCTGAAAAGAGTCATTTCAAACAGTGTTCGAGGCAACTCACCCCAGAGTCCCTGAAAGGGGGGGGGGACCCAAACCCTCAGAAATAGTCAACAAGCCTTTTGAAAGATTGATTTCTGTTACACTGACCTTTCTGAAGCAGCAGGAAAAGCATCTTCTGAAACAAGCCATCCTAGTCAAGAGACAAGCTCCACAGACCAGAGGACGATCTACAGGGACACTCCTGTAAACTGTCACAGCTCCTCTGCCACGCAGGATTCCGTGGCAGTTTAACAAGGAGTTATGTGTATTCATTCAAATCTACGCAAAATACTGTGTTAACTGAATTACAGTTATACAGTTATACAGATATTAGATATGAGTGCCCAGGTGTTTTTGTGCATTTCACTAAGATTTATTTTATTTTTAAACAATTATGCTTTGGGTTAATACTAGGAATGGAGAATACATGTTAATTTATCTATAAATTCTCACTGAGTTTGATATTGCCCTGACCATTCACTGTTTCTTTGTCAACTCTTCTTTTTTTTTGGGGGGGGGAGAACTGAGGAGGGTTTCAGGGAAGCAATAGTCACATTTTGCATCAAATGCTGTGGGGCAACTGCTTCTGGAAGCATCATTACAGCATGTAGAGTTTTTAGCATCATCACAGGTCCAATTCTTCTCCATCATCAGGAATGGCTGGGAAATAATCTTACCCCAAACCCACAAAAGGCCCTGGGCAGTCAATGCCAAGAATACTGGATCTGACAGCCCCCTGGCATCATGCTTTCAGCTGACACATCCGCCAAGTGACCCTGAATCATTCAGGAGACCAATTCTCCAGATAGCACTGGACTCTAAGGTTTTACGAAAAGCTATCCTAGATAAGAGAGAAGCCACACAGACCAGACTAGGATCTACATCTGGATTAGCCATTATCCTAAGGAAGCTGGAAACTAGGATCCCAGGTCAAGTGGGATTCTTGCCATGGTACAATTATGTAGAGGTTTCTATCTGTGGAAATCCTCCTGCCTGCTTTTCTCTTAGCAGTGCAATTTGGACTACAAGAACCCACTACAAAATGACAGAAGCAACGGTGTTCTCAGTAGGGAAAATTATACATACTAGGACCTACCTCAGCAGGAGGAATGATACATTTTTCTTCACCTCAGATATCAGGGTCAAGATAAGGTGCAGTAATAAGCAATAATGAAAATTGTTAGCACATGAACCTATGGCTGTATTTAACAAATCAGCTTCCAAAGGTGGTGGTGAGTGTGGGGGATGTTACCATTTAATCCCAGGGCACAAAATGATTTCATTGAAGTATTTATAAATCACATATAGTTATACAGCCCAAGATTTCCTCTGGCTCAGGTTCATTTACAGGATTTCTATATGTTCCATACTGTTACATTAGAGATGGAGAATCTAGGGTCCTCCAAAAATCTCAGGGCTCCACCATCCATCTGCCACAGCCATGTGGCACCTGTGGTCATGCAATGCCTGGACAGTCACAGGCTTACCATCCAACCTTTTGTATTAGACACCACATTTTCTACATAGATAATGAACTGCATGCAAATATTGACAGTGGAAAGTAGATCGTGGAGCCAGGAAAGGAGCTGATCTTGGGACTACATTTGCAAGCCCTGAATAATGTAACACAGAGAAGAATTGTTGCCGTCTTCTCCAGTATTATAGGTGGGTGCCATACATGTCAATGCTGCTCTGGCGTGCAGTTCTTCCTCAAAGACCAGGAGGATCCCTCAACCAGGCTGATGGACTGATGTAATTAATGGGCCTGTGCCCAAAAGATACAGGGGACCGGGAGCAGTTCATATACTTCATTCCATACTCCTTCTTGCCTCCTCCCTTGAATCTCTTTCCCATGGCTTCACAAACTACCTCCAAGGTCTCTCTATCTGACTCCATCCCACTGTGCCCTTGTCCCACAAGCCTCTGGGTTGCCCACCTGAGGCCAAGCCCTTGTCCTGCAGGAGACAGGGACGGAGGGCTTGTTGCCTCTAGTTCTGGTATCCAGCATCCCCTTTGGCCAGATGCCTCCTATGGAGACCTGAAAACAGTCATTTCAAACAGTGTTCGAGACAACTCACCCCAGAGTCCCTGAAAGTTGGGGGGGGGAGAGAGGCCCAAACCATCAGAAATAGTCAGCAGGCCTTCTGGAAAATCGATTTCTGTTACACTGACCTTTCTGAAGCAGCCGGAAAAGCATCTTCTGAAACAAGCCATCCTAGTCAAGAGACAAGCTCCACAGACCAGAGGACAATCTACAGGGACACTCCTGTAAACTGTCGCAGCTCCTCTGCCAGGCAGGGTTCCGTGGAAGTTTAACAAGGAGTTCTGTGTATCCATTCAAATCTACGCAAAATACTGTGTTAACTGAGTTACAGTTATTCAGTTATGCAGATCTTAGATTTGAGTCCCCAAGTGTTTTTGTGCACTTCACTAGGATTTATTTTATTTTTAAACAATTATGCTTTGGATTAATACTAGGAATGGAGAATACATGTTAATGTATCCATAAATTCTCACTGAGTGTGATATTGCCTTGATCATCCACTGCTGCTAAGTCAACTCTTCTTTTTGGGGGGAAAGGAAGGGAAGGGAGTTTCAGGGAAGCAACAGTCACATTTTGCATCAAATGCTGTGGGGCAACTGCCTCTGGAAGCATCATTACAGCATGAAGGGTTTTTAGCATCATCACAGGTCCAATTCTTGTCCATCATCAGGAATGGCTGGGAAATATTAGCCCAAACCCACAGAAGCCCCTGGGCAGTCAATGCCAAGAATACTGGATCTGACAGCCCCCTGGCATCGTGCTTTCAGCTGACACGTCCTCCAGGCAACCCTGTATCATCCAGGAGACCAATTCCCCAGATGGCACTGGACTCTAAGGTTTTTTTGAAAAGCTACCCTTGATAAGAGAGAAGCCACACAGACCAGACTGGGGTCTACAGTGACTCTCTGGCCAAGCGTCGCAGTCTGTCAGCCATACATAGTGTCCCATGGCAATTTAGGAAGGAGTTATGTATATCCACTCAGACCTATGCAGGACACTGTGTTAGCTGAGTGCATGAGGGTAGGAAGTTTCACCAAGTGTCATTCTCCTTTCCTTGCTGCAAATATACAATAGCAAATTAAATAACTATCAATATTTTCCCCCTTCATAATTTACAGGAGCACTCTGACCAATCAGAATGTGTCTGTGATCGGCCCAGATAGATATATAATGCAAGTGTCAGTTAGTTGTCTCTTAAGGGCCTTCACAAGTGATAGGACCAGATGGAGCAAATACTTTATATACCAGGATATAATCTGCCAGATAAAGTTGATGATATATGATAGCATTAGGATGTTATCGTTAGCCATCTATTAGAGTTATGTAACAAATACCAACATGTCTAAGCACTGTGAGTTTACTATTTTACATGTGTTTTAAACAGTAAAAGGTATTTAATGTTTTTAGTGAAGATGAAGTGATTATTTTATTAACTTTCTACTGTTTGCACACACACACACACACACACACACACACACACACGTGTGCACACACATACAAATGCACACATGTGCACACACATACATGGGAGAACACAATTTTTCCTCTGCAAGTAGTTTTTTTAAATCATGCTTGAAGTAGTTGTCTGCAAACTCTGCCAGTTACATTTTACATATTATTTATTATATCCCAAATTAAAAAGAAAGTGCCTCTCTCCTTTCCTTGCAGTAAATATACATTAACAACAAATTAAATAGCTAACAGCATTTTGCCCTTTTCACAACTTCCAAAACTTGCTGTCAAAAGCTACTGCATGCTGACTAGTGACAAACCCAGACCTTGTACCTCAAAACTCTGAACTCCATGGAATATATACTTCAAGTGGGCGTAGGAGCTCCTGGCAAGGGGGTGGAGGGAATAGGCTTTTAAACGTCTGATTTATTTACTTAGCATTTCCACCCATTCAGATCAGAAAGCATTTCCGGTGATTGAATCTATATCTTGCTTCCTGATCTTTTTCTTACAGGCTTCCACATAACAAGTTCCCACCGCTTCCCTTTCCAAATCAAGAATATTTTTGCCGCGAAAAGAGGCAGGGCGTGGAAATACTGCATCCTACTGCATGACCCAACCAGACCCAATTCTGGGGTGTACCTCCGCTAACTAAATAGGGAATCTTCTTGAAAACCAGCTAGCTGGGCCGTTCCACTTTGTAAAGCCCCAATCAAATGTAGAAACACATAAAACCCTCTGTTGCTTTATGGGTCTTTTTCTCTCTCCAGTGACTGTCTGAACACTTGCAAAAATAAACTTTTTTCTTTGGATGTTGGCAAAAAAAAGCCTTCACAAGATTACACTTCTGTTGCTACTTCTGATATTCCCCCTTCCTCTCTAACATGTAGAAAACTTGTCTATGGCAGTTGAAGAGGATAGCAAATATACATGCTGAAATTGTTATATTGGGGTGCAGCACTGTGTAGTGAGCATTCTAGATCCATGCCAAAACAGCAGTCACCATCAAGGATGGGACTGGTGCTTAAGCCGAATCTTAAGAAATAGGTACCCTTTATTCAATTCTGACTTAAGGTGACCTTTTTATAGCTTACTGGGTATAGAGTACTCAGAAGTGGTTTATTGTTTCCTTCTTCTGGGGGCACCCTCAGGTTGACTCTTACCTAAGGTTATATGGGCTGACTCTTCACCTGAAACAATCAAACTCACAACCCCTGAAGGGAAATAAAAAGTGTTCTGCTTATATACCGCCACATACCACATCAAGTAGTCTCTGGGCGGTTTTTAATTATAGTATGCAGGCTACACATTGCCCGCCAGCAAACTGGGTACTCATTTTACCGACCTCGGAAGGATGGAAGGCTGAGTGAACCTTGAGCCAGCCACCTGGGATTGAACCCCAGGTCGTGAGCACAGTTTTACCTGCAGTACAGGCATTTAACCACTGCCCTACGGGCCTCCTAAAAAGTGGCCATAAAAGTAACTGCATCTATTTTTGCTTAGGAGAAAGCCCTCTTCAAACTCTTGATTTAAATTTAGAAAGTAACGCTTGTTTTGACTTAAACCTATTTGTGAGGAAATTATTTTTACCAGAAGTTGATCACATTTCTTGTGACCCCTCTAGTATCATGGTATTCCCACTGGCATCACTTGCCCATTGCTGGCCAAGTCTACAAATATCAAAGACCAAGATAGAACCTGAAAGACCAACTTTCATCTGGTAAAAGTTTTTATAGATTGCACCAATAATGCTGCTCACTTGTAGGTGGCGGTTGAAGGGAAAATGGAGAGTTCACCAAAGACCAACTGGCTGATCTGGGAACTCACTGAACTCTTCACAAAGATTCTAAAACACTTAGCAAAATCAATTAAGAATACAGTACACTCTCATTTCTTACACAACTTAGAAACATGTGTATTTAAAGTTGAAGGCTGCTGCTGCCTGCAGACAGTCTGTTCAACAGTATGGGAAGTCATCTCAAAGGAGAGGCATGCCGTGGGTATTTACCATTTTAACTGTAGGAGTAGCATGTGTATGTGTGTGTTGTGTCGTTACAGTCCTGACCCACTCTTCGTGACCCCATGCCCATGGAGTTTTCTTGGCAGGAGTACTGGAGTGGTTTTGCCAGTTCCTACTCCAGGCGCCTACAGCACCTGGTATTCCCTGGTGGTCGCCCATCCAAGTACTAACCAGGCCCGACCCTGCTTAGCTTCCAAAATCAGGCGAGATCGGATGTGCTTAGGGCATCTAGTCAGCAAGTAACAAATTCTGCATGTACACTGCAAACATTAGAACACAACACATCCTTTTAGAGTAAAGGTAAAGAATTTATGGCTCCAGGTGTTGATGAACTACCACTCCTATTGTTATTATGCATGCTAGCTGAGGTTGATGGTTGATCTGCTCAAGATGTTGCAATCCTTGCTTGCACTTCTCACTGGGATTAATAATCACACTTGACTATAGTGTACACAAAAGTACTGCGTACAGTATGTTGTTATTCCCCCCATATACATTTTTATTTACCTAGTAATGAAAGGAAACAGCTCTATATAAACTCACTATGTACAACTTTAGCTCTGAGAACATCCCTTTCATACCACTCCAAAGCCATTTTTTTTTCTGTGCAAGTTGTGAGGTGCTCAGGGGGTGGAGGAAGACTGCAATGAAGCACATTCCATTCCAAAATAAATGATTTAAGGGCCATTTCTGAAATTACATAGATGATGCTTTTCAAATCACAGCACATTCAAAACAGATTTTTGAACAGAGCTGGGTACGGATTGAATTCAAAGGAGCCGCAATGCTTTTCTGGGGAAAGAAAAGTGCAGATGTGATCGAGGGAAATTTTGCTGCTATGGCATTTCTATCATCATTATGTTAATAACTGATGCACTGCAAAGTGATATTTGTGTTGGAGTCACTTGAGTCTTATATCAAGATTCTAAGACAATCTTCCCCAGTCTTGTTCATTCCAGATGTCTTGCATTAAAAACTAACACAGTCCTCAGGCAACACTGCTTTGTTCTGTGGGGACAATGTGACTTATGGTCTAAAACAGGGACAAGGCACCATCCTGCAGAACCCTGTTCTAACTGGAAGTTGAGTCATGGCTACTGGACTTCTTTATTGAGAGATAGAAACATTTCGCTGCTCATCCAAACAGCTTCATCAGTCTGAATAAAGCTAGTGCGAGTCCTCCAACTTATAGTCAGTCAGCTTTGACCTCTTGTCACCCTGGTCTGAATTAGGCTCATAAGATGAACAATGGCCTGAATAGGCTTGTTAGGGAGACAATAGTATCCATAGCCTTAAGGTGAACAATGGCCTAAGGTGCTGAAACCTATCAAGAATGGGTTCCTTAGAACCCTGTTCTAAGGACTGATGATTCCTTTCACTAAACATTACATTATTCAACACCTAAAGAGAAAGAATGGAATGTATAAAATCTATTTATATAAACATATTAGCGATGCCTGCATATTTAGATAATCTCATTTATAGTTTTGCCTCCCAAATACCTAGATGTTATTTTGTCTGGAAGCTAACCTGTGAGAAACAATGCCAAAAACAAACCAAAAGGTGTCTCCAAGGTACTATACTTGTTGAAATCTATTCAGAGTTAGCTGAACTTTGGCCCTATTTTACTACAAATGCATAATTTATGCTCAGTGTGCATAACTGGGAGTTGAGTCATGGCTACTGGACTTCTTTTTTTGAGAGATAGAAACGTTTTGCTGTTCATCCAAACAGCTTCTTTGGATGAACAGCGAAACGTTTCTATCTCTCAAAAAAAGAAGTCCAGTAGCCATGACTCAACTCCCAGTTAAACGAACCTGGATGACTGAGAATCTTCACAGACTCAGTGTGCATATTCAGCCTATGGCAAATAGGTAGATGCAGTGGTGTAGTTAGAGTTTGGAGCGCCCAAGGACAAAGTCAATTTTTGCACCTTCTCTCCCCCCCCCACGTGTCACCCACCAAGCAAGGGGGGGCGGATCCTGGGGGAACAGTGGTGGAAGGGGAGAAGGGTCTCTCCTTCTCATGCCCTCCTTGTGGGTCTCTTTTCCAGTTAAGGCTCTCCTGTGCAAACCTCACAGCATGCGGATAGCACCAAGCAGGCGATCCCCCCAAGCATCACCTGCAGGGCAAGCTTCTTCTTTCCTCCAAGACTTGGCAATTGTTAGTCCAGGGAAAGGAAGAGAGAGAAGCAGGCGATGGAAAATTTATCCAAGCAGCACCTCCGTTGCATGCTTCGCTCTCCTCCTTTCCCTGGGCTAACAATCGCCAAGCCTTAGTGCGGGAAGGGCGAAGAAGGAGGAAGAGCAATCGACAGAGATGCTGCTTGGAAAAAAAATCCCATCATCTCCTTCCAGCTCCTCTTTTCCTCCAACTAAGAATCACCAAGGGCCTTTTCACACGACCCCTAAGATCCGCTGGCCACTTAAATTTGGAACAGAGATCTTAGGGGTTTGTCGCTGTTCCTGCGTTCCCACCCCCTCCGCACTCCTGGCTGCTGGCTGCGTGAGGGGAGGGAGAAAAAAAGGAAGAAAAGAATGCCGCTCACCTCCATTCTGCAGTCCCCACACTGCATTCAGATCTCTTAAAGGGGCAGGGGGGCAAAAAAAGAACAAACAGAAGCAAGGAGAGCCGGGCAGTCACTACGTTATATCCGCACCAGGAATTTTCACCTCCAGAGAGCAGGTACCTGAAAAGTGCGCTGGGACGTGCTTAGGTGGGCATGGTCGCACTTAATTATCTGTAAAATCTGGAGCTGGTGGGGAAACAATTTTAAGCTCTGGAGCTGGGAGCCATTTGCGGCGGAGTTTAGGGGTCGTGTACAAAGGGCCCAAGTCTTAGCAGGGTGAAAGGAGGACTGCTGGTGGGATGGTGCATGGCTTCCTCCTGCTGCTCCCCCGCTAGGCGCCCCCAGATTGCTGTGTGCCCTCGGGCAAATGCACTCTTCCACCCCTCCCTAGTTATGCCAGTGATGAAACATTATTGAAGCCAACCCCCAGTGATGAAATCAATGACCTAGCAGGCACTGCATTCAGTGACATACAGAAAAAAGATAGCAGCTAATAATGAACGACTCCCACCATCTACATCAAATATGCATCCACTCTCTGACAACCATCCCACGCCTCCCAGATTAAAAGAAAGGCCTCTCTCTTAACATTTGATAATTTCACAGGAACAGCACAGATTGGCAGAATTATAACATGGAAACAAATAACCACCCCTTTGTAAACACAGGTGGAACCCCAGTGAAGCATAACTCCTATTCACACAGGGAACTGGGTTACTTGGAAATCAATTCATAAGCTATGGGTTGAAGTTGGCAGAACCAAACCGAATGTAAGAAAATGGGAAGAGGAGTTACTTGCAGTCCTCTGCAAGCGTAGAGAAGAACAGGCAACTTCAAACCTATGTTAGTGTAGTTTGTGGCCTTTAAAACATACAGTGGAACCTTGTATAAAGGAATTAATTTGTTCCAAATGAAATTCTGTTAAGCAAATTTTCCTTTGTACAAATTTCCCATTGAAAACAGATTAGTCCCTAATTGCGACTGTGTTTCTGTTGTACGGATTCGGCCCATAGGTGATTCTGTAAAGTGACTTCCCCCATCTCTGGGAATTTTTCCTTTAAGCAGATTTTCTGTTAAACAAACTGCTTGTTCTACGAGGGTCCACTGTACTGATACTAGCCGTCTCAATTGCTGTTGATGTTGCCATTTATTGGGTGAAAATTATATGATCTATTTATTAATTATACTGAGCTGTTTCTAACTCAAATAAAAAAGATGGGGAAAACAAAGGATACAAATGAGTTACACGCACATGTACACACATACACAACTCTCTGCATGTGACAAGACTCAAACCTGAATATCCTGGCTTAAAGGAAGCAAATTAAAACATGGCTCTTTACTCTGCCTTTTGGAAACCTTACTCCATTTTAATTTTATTTTGAGGTAATGTTGCTGGTGCACTGTTGTCTAATGCCTGATTCAGATGTTTAATTTCATCATCTTGAGATTTAGTGATAACTGTTAGGAAGTATTTAGGATGGAAGTATTTTTGTATGTGTATTGTTTGAGATCTCTTTCTCCATTTACCTTACGTTTTTGTAGCCACCTAGAGTAGCGGCTTACCACTACATGGGGGAAACGGCCTAGATCCAATAAATTAAGAGCCCAAAAATCCATGAGGTTAGTCTAACTTCCTGAAGTTCAAAATATATGAAGGGATTAATATTCCTCTGACCAGGCAAAGAATGAAAACTCAAGTTCATTTTGCACCCCCTCTCACCACATTCATACTTTAAATTTTATCATATGAATTTGTTCTCCAGGACAGCCCAACTGGTGGAGCAGAGAAGAAAATGCTGTATCAGCAAAGAGAAGTGATTCATAAGACCTGAAAGGTGGACTGAAATGTGAAGGAAGAATTGGGGAGGTTATCAAGTGACTCTTTCACATCATTGTCCAATTCTTAAGGTTGATTCCCATTTTATTACAAAACTTTGTGTCTGGGACAATGGTGCTGTCACACGGCCAAGCTGACCTCAGCACACTTTTTTTTTTTGCTGTTCAGTACTTTGGTTTTTTTAATAGGATTTTTCTTGCACTTATTTAGATAACGTCCAGACTTAGTTTCAATATAAATATCTCAAGCCACAGATGGTAGATCTTATGTTAACATATAAAGGGTTTAGGTTCTTGCTACTTTTCCGAGTGCCTCTCCCTCGAAACATCTACCTGTCCCACATGTTCCTCATATTCTGGGATGTTGCAGGTAGCAACCAGAAGGGAAGCCCAAAACTCTGCCATTCAAAACTGGGTCTTCTCAGTGTTAACTCCGTCACTTTGGAACTTGGTTAGCCCTCTCCCTCCTTGGTTTCAGAGGCCAAGTTAAGACCTGGCTTTTCTCACAAGCCTTTTATGGCCTTACCCCGAGAGTAATCTTGCTGATTGACAGAGCTCCCCCGGCCCCTCCCCAATTATCTGCCTGCTTTGTTTTACCATTTTATTGCATTTAATATTTTAAAAATATTGTATGGTTTATATCAGGCATGCCCAAAGTCAGGCCCGGGGGCCAAATGTGGCCTGTTCTCAAATTTTGAGTGGCCCGCAACCTCTTCTCCCCACCAGCTTAGCCTGTCATGCATCCCTTCCAGCTGGCCCCTCCCCATACCAGATGGAGGCATCAGCTTGTACTTTTATGTTTTGCCTGCCCTCCCTGCCTCTGTCCACCACCACTCCAGCCACCTTCCCTGCCAAACTTTTCCCTGGCTCCGTTGCTGCAGCGTCCTCCCCGCCTCTTGTATGTTATAGAGATCTGTCCAAAGTCCAGCCTGGGAGCCCAATGTGGCTGAATGGTCGGCCCCCACACATTTTCACCTCACCCAATCTGGTCCTCCTTGCAAAAAGTTTGGACATCCCTGGTTTATATCATTTATCAGGTATTTCGTGTGTGTTTTTCTGACCTGTTTGTTGCCACTAATTTGGATGGATGGATGGATGGATGGATGGATGGATGGATGGATGGATGGATGGATGGATGGATGGATGGACGGATGAACGGACGGATGGATGGAGAGAGAGAGAGAGAGAGAGAGAGAAGTTCCACAGTTTGCATCACGTATATATGATGAGAAATGTATCTTGCTTGCCTCTTGTAGGCAGAAAATCTACCAGGAGCAGAAAGAATGGGTAGAAACCACACTTAACAGTGCCAGAAATCTTCCAGCACATGGAAACAAGCTTGTCCAAGTCTCAGAATTTTTATCTTCCTTCCTCCCAGCACTAAGATATCCGTAGTATTTCAGAAATCATTTTTAATAAAACAGAAACACCATGAATATATAAAAATAGCTTGAACTGATTTGTTGATGTGAACACATATTTCACATAAGCATCGATAGGCTGTGGATTGCACTGACTGCCTTTATTCGATCATCATGGAATGTTAAATAATAGCTTCCACATCTTGGTTTTGAAATTTGACTTTTATTGGCTTGGACTTTTTCTGAAGCTTTTTGTAATATACCAGACTTTACTTTTCTTCTTTGCAATAAAGCAGCAGCTTTGTTTTAAAGTGCAGCTGTGAAATTTGTTTGCTACAACAGGCAACAACTTACATAAGCCAGAAGGGTAATAACTCTGCCAGGCAGCAACCTGTCTACAGAATAATTTTGTTCCTCTTTATCAACTTCCTGAAAGTAGATTACTATTTTGGATAAACTTACTGGATCCAGCAGTCTCTGTTCTCCAACGTGCAGTGCTGGAGTAGTGGTGGGTACATCTGCATTGTATGTATCTTTTCCTGACAGCTACTTCCAAAAATGAAAGGGACTCTTCTTCCTAATGGAGACTGGAAGCTAGTGGAACTTTTGTAATATCTCTGTGTTTCTAATTATATTTGAGGTGCAAGTGGAAGCAAGTGCTCATGGAAAAAGACAATACTATTTAGGGCCTTTTTACACGACCCCTAAACTCCGCGGCAAATGGCTCCCAGCTCCGGAGCTTAAAATTGTTTACCCACCAGCTCCGGAGTTTACTGAAAATTAAGTGCGACCACGCCCACCTAAGCGGGTCCCAGCGCACTTTTCTTGTACCTGCTCTCCAAGAGTGAAAAATCTTGATGCGGATGTGCCGGGCTCTCCTCGCTTCTTTTTGTTGTTGTTTTTTGCATCCCGCCCCTTTAAGAGAAGGAACCAGGAAGTGACGGGGCTTCTGGAGGTAAGCCTTTATTCTTTTGTCCCTTTTTTTCTCCCTCCCCTCACGGAGCCAGCAGCCAGGAAGTGCGGAGGGGTGAGGACGCAAAAAGAGCGACAAACCTCTAAGATCTCTGGTCCGACTTAAGTGACCAGCGGATTTTAGGGGTCATGTAAAAGCGCCCTTATTTATTTATTTATTTATTTATTTATTTATTTATTTATTTATTTACTGTATATGCCACATGCTTCCCAAAGGGAAATCAAGGCGGTGTACATAAGAATAAACAAAACACAGGAACAACCAAAGCAACCCAGAATTAGCGGCAGGGACTCTACACGAGTGTTTAGCTTCAGTAATGAACTGGATGGGAATTAACAAACTGAAATTAAACCCAGACAAGACAGGTGCTGCTGGTTGGTTGAAAGGAAGAACAACCTACAGTTGATGGGAGCACACGCCAATTGAAACAAGAGGTGCACAGCCTGGGGGTGCTGCTCCTGGACTCATCCTTGAGCCTAGAGGCTCAGGCAGGTCACAGCTGTGGCCAGGAGCACTCTATGTGGGACTCCCGATGAAAAGCCTCAGGCAACTTCAACTGGTCCAAAATTCAGCAGCCAGATTGCTGACTGGGGTGGGTTACAGAGACCACATTACATCCCTATTGAAGCAGCTCCACTGGCTGCCAATCAGCTATCAGGCACAATTCAAAATACTAACCTTAAACTACAAAGCACTGCACAGCCTGGGTCCTGGCTACCTCAAAGATCAAATCTCATAGTATGAACCAACTCAGGTGTTAAGGTCATCAGGAGAGGCCCTTCTCTCTATTCCTCCTCCCTCACAGGTACGCCTTGTGGGAACACATGAAAGGGCCTTCTTGGCTGCTGCACCCAGACTCTGGAACTCCCTCCCAATGGAGGCCAGGACTCCCCCATCTCTGTTGTCCCTCCGGAAACAAGCAACAATGTTCTCTTCAGACAATTTCCCCCTGAATGATGGACTACCTACAGTGCCTTTTTATGAATCTTCCATACATGGCTACACAGACTTTGTGTTTATAACCACTTATAACTTTGTGTTTATATCTCTCCTTGTGTGACTGCATTGACACTATGTTATCAATTGTTAGCTTTAATGTTGCCTTATAATGCTGTAAGATGCCCTTCAATTCCCTGTTTCTCAAACTGATTGTGTCTTAATTATAATGGACAGTATAATTTCTCCTTACTGTAAGCCGCCTTGGGTCCTTTTCCAAGGAGAAAGGCGGGGTAAAAATACTCAAAAATAAATAAAAAATAAAATGTAAGAAAAATAAAAAATAATAAAATAAAAATAAAATAAAATAAAATAAAAAGGCAAATATGAAAGTATGAAAACAATCGCACTTAAGATGGGAAGGGAAATATGAAGCATCTGGGCTGAAATATTAGGAAAATAATTGTTTTTTATCTATATAACATGGCAGGAGACAAGTGATGTACAGTGGTACCTTGTATAAAGGAATTAATTTGTTCCAAATGAAATTCTGTTAAGCAAATTTTCCTTTGTAGAAATTACCCATAGGAATGTATTGAAAATGGATTAATACCTAATTGTGACCATTTTTCTGTTGTACAGATTCGTCCCATAGTTGATTCTGTTAAGCAATTTCCCACTACATCTGGAAATATTTTCCTTTAAGTGGATTTTCTGTTCAACAAACCACTTGTTATATGAGGGTCCACTTATTTGTTTTACCAGTAATTTGTTAGGTTTAGAAAACAAAAATAAATAAATAAAGGTAAAAAGAAGAGCCTCTGGTACATTGGCTAAAATGTTGCCCTGCAGATGTAACTGTGCTCACGACCTGGGGTTCAATCCCAGGTATCCTGCTCAAGGTTCATTCTGCCTTCCATCCTTTCAAAGTCAGTAAAATGAGTAACCAGGTTGCAGGGGGTGGGGAAATATATAGCCTGCATAATTACTTGTAAACTGTCCAGAGAGTGCTTTAAGTGCTATGGGGTGGTATATAAGCAGCATCCCTTTTGCTTTTATCAAGATCATTTTGAATTTTCATTAGCATTCCCTGCACTCCCTTGTCCAAGTCATTAATAAAATGTTGAAGAGTACCAGACCCAGGACTGTGCCTTGGGTATCCCCACTTGTTAACTCCTCCCATTTAGAGAAGGAACCATTAATCATTACCCTCTGAGCACAATTCTGTAGCCAATTGTGTAATTCACCTTATACTTGATCTATCCAGCCCACATCTAGTTAGCTGGATATATGCTACCGACCCGCAATAATTGAAAATCCACAATATGCAGATGCAGGTCGGGTCGGGTCTGGGGGGCCTAGCTGGGGGCTCTTGTACTTACACCCAGCCTGGCACTGCCTGAACGGGCCTGCAAGGGCCTTCCCAGGCCTTCAGCAAACTGGAAGTGACTTCCAGATTGCAAAAAAATCATTTCTGAGGCCTCCGACAGGCCTAGAAAGGCCCTTGGAGGCCTTAGAAATGATTTTGGTGATCCAGAAGTCATTTCCGGTTCACAGGGAAGTCCTTTTGGGGCCTCCAGGCCTGTTTGGAGCAACAACAGTCCTGGGGTAAATACGGGAGGCCTGAAACAGGCCTTTCCCCCTTACCCCAGGGGACCACTCTGTGTGTGTGTGTGTGTGTGTGTGTGTGTGTGTGTGTGTGTGTGTGTGTGTGTGTGTGTGTGTGTGTGTGTGTGTGTGTGTGTGTGTGTGTGTGTGTGTTCGAATATAATCTATTATATTATATTCACAGCGAAGGTCAACTAGGAATGCAGGCTGCATCTCCCTGATATGCCAGGACAGCTGATTTGAAATTATTTTAGTTTCAGAGAGTCGAGGCATAAATCCCTTCAAGAAAATAATGGAAGAAATATGAATTTTGGAACAAGGTGTGTATTGTATTCAGAAAGCAAGCAAATAATTAAGGAAAGATAGGAATATTTAATTCCAGCTAAGCAACTAGAATTTGTATCTCATAAAAGTGCATCACCCAGTGTAACTGCCCTTAATTAGGCACATAACAAGTGGCCAATCAGGCAATTATAGGCATGCTTTGGTCATGCCAAGACATGTGACCACTAAGAAAGTAAACAGAAGTACAATATGTGGTTTTATTAGCACATAATATTGCTGTTTATTACTGAGGCATGTAATAACTAGGAAACAGTGAAAATGGTTTCTGAAGGTGGGGTGGATCACATGCATGATGTATGTGTGGTTCTTTTTTTTTCCAACAAGAGATGCACACTGGAGACCTGTATTTCAATTAACTACTATTGTAACTGAAAAACTAATAAATAAATCATGTTGTATAGGACTTCCCATGCATTCAAGCCTCAGCTGAACTGGGGCAATCACTTCTTTGCAACTTAACATATCAAAGAGCAGTGAACATTCATGCACAGACACACCATGCTCTCTCTTAAATTCTGAAATGTCACCTGCTCTGGCATCTGTCACAACAGCTAGCTGCTACGTCCCCAGTAATAAAAGGGATGGGTATGGGCACCTTCCAAAGCTGGACAATGTGCCACTTGAGATGGATAGATCCTACACTCTCCTACAGGACTCCTCAATGTAAGACCGACTGTAGTCCACAGGCGACATGCAGTCTCCTACAGGTTCCTACCAGTGCTTGCGGCTCCAAAGAATGGTTTGTTCAACTCCTGGGCACATCTAGAAGTAGCAAAAGCAGCACAATCTCACAATGTCTTGAGGCAAAATTGGAAGAGGACAATAAGTTACCCCCCTTTGGGACATTTCCATGACTTGTGTGATCCATGTTGGGAGAGAGGGCAAAATCTAGCCCCCAGGATCGTCCGAGTGGCTCACCTTTGCCGTACTGAGTGATTTGCAAGAGAAATGCTTTAAAAACTCTACTGGGGAAGCATCGACAAGAATTTCCAAATACCGAGCTCACTCTGCCGAAGGTGCCCCTGTGTGCTTCTTATGAATGTTATTTAAAACATTTTTGTGCCCTATAAAGTAAAACGGAGCCAAAGATTTTGAAACACTGTAAAACTTTCAGAAGCTCTTTTTGCTTTCCTATAAGCACATGGTTCTTTTAAAAGGGTTCCAGATTACACACAGAGACTGGATGTTTCAACACCTGCAGGAAACCTGCCATTTTATACCTTCAATTGGGGCTCCTTGTTTTTCACAGGGTGTTGCTATCGGACATTTTCTCCATCCAAGTCAAACAATACTGGTTGATCCATATGGTTATCATCAAGCAAGAATAAAGTCCTTGCTTTGCAAAAAAAAAAAAAAGATACTACTGTTTATATAGTTGTGCTATATTTAGAAATTCCTCTGCAGTGATATTTCAAGGCATCCTTAAGCTAAATTAATTAATAGGAAGAAATGCATCACAGGCAGAGAGTAGGACAAAGGCCACTTGGCATGGAAGAAGCCAGCTTCTACTGAAGAATGGAAAATGTCAACTAGCAAATCCAGGTATAAATGTTGTGAAGGGAAAAGTGGAAAAGCACACATGTCCCACTGACATGAATGGACCAGGACTTTGTGGTTAGTAGGATCAGTGATAGTATTTTGACATGGTTCATGTTTCCCTGTTCCCTCTGAATCCTAACAATATTTAGGAGGAAAACTGATTTATGTAGGAAAGATATACTGCTGTGTGGCTTGCTCTTGAAAGGATAATTAAAATTCATTAGATATACAAAAGATCTGCTCCTGGGAGAAACAAACATTTCTAGGACTGGTTTGTTGAGTTTCAGATGAAGGGCTAAATCCAACTGTCAGTCTAACTATGGCAAGTCCATTGAATGAATGTTGTTTGTTATTTGTTTGTTGTTGTTGTTGTTGTTGTGTGCTACCAAGTTACCTCCATCTTACAGTAACCCTAAAAAAGTATTAGCTTGCAGTGGCGCAGTGGTTAAATGTCTGTACCACAGCTAAAACTGTGCTCACGGCCTTGGGTTCAATCGCAGGTAGCAGGCTCATGGTTCACTCAGCCTTCCAGCCTTCCGAGGTCGGTAAAATGAGTACCCAGCTTGCCGGGGAGAGGGGGGAGCAATGTGTAGCCTGCATACTGTAATTAAAAAACTGTAAACCGCCCAGAACATCCGCCCGTACCTGGATGTTGACTCTCTGAGAACAGTGGTCCAAGCACTGGTGATCTCGAGGCTGGACTACTGTAACACCCTCTACATGGGGTTGCCCTTGACTCTTCTCCGGCGACTGCAGCGGGTACAGAATGCGGCGGCCAGGCTGGTGGCTGGTGTGCGTCGTTATGACCACATCACCCCAGTCCTGGTCTGCCTGCACTGGTTGCCCGTTGCAGCCCGGATTAGATTCAAGGTCTTGGTTTTAGTTTATAAAACCCTCCATGGCTTAGGACCGGACTACCTGACAGAGTGTATCGTCCAGCAATCCACCTCGGCCCGTCCTGTTCGGCAGGTGCGAGCGCACTCGCTGCGGGTTGCCACTCCACGAGAGGCCCGGAAGACGGTCACCCAGAACCGGGCCTTCTCTGTGGCAGCCCCTTCCTTATGGGACTCCATCTCCCGCGAAGTGTGCTCTGCGGAGTCCCTGCAGGCCTTAAAATTCGGAAAGCCTTAAAACCTTTTTTATTCCGAGAGAAACCTTTTCTAGGACTAATTTAATTTTTTTCCCGAAGGGCGCTACTAATTTATCGACCTATGATTGCTGACTATTGGTGCTTCCCAGTTTTAATTGTCAGGAGTTATGCTTTCCTGGGGTGCTGGGATGCACTAGGATTTTATATCCTATATTTGTCTTTACATTGTTTTATTGATACTCTTTTCATTTGATTTTGTTGTATTTTACTGTTGTTTGTTTGGTGCTTGGCTCATGGTTCTGTTCGCCTTCCATCCTTAGAGTTCTATTTTAGAAGATAAGCGGGATACAAATATAATAAATAAATAAATAAATAAATAAATAAATAAATAAATAAATAGAAACTAGTTGAAGTGGTATGGGGCAGTATATAAGCAGAACACTGCTTTTGCTTTTATGGGTAACAGGTCTACTCGGTTCTTCAAACCTCAAACTGAATGACCAGGACTTGTTAAATCATGCCTTGTGTACATCTGATTGATTCAATGGGATTACTTTAGTTGGGATCAACAATCTGATTCAGCCCAATGTGCTCACTTCAGTGTTCTAAAAAGCAACACCTGGAAAATCTGAGTTCAGGTCATATGCTGTTTATAGATATTAGGCATCCCTCCACTATTCCATGCAGTGTTAGATCCATTTAGTCCAAGATCAACATCCCAAATCGTATCTTCCTCTTTCCCAGTCTACAACTGTCAGATGAACATACTTAAATGGATGTTATGCTGTGTATTTCCGTTCTCTTTCTCTCTCTTGGCTCTCTATACAAACATGAACATATGCAAAGTCAATACAAATATAGTATATTAAAGAGAATGTTAGCATACATATAATGCACCGACTATACTGTATCATGTGGTTGTGTGTATGGCGCAAGAAAGGTAGTGAGGTGCCTGCATGTTTGGACTTTCTTCTGGGACATGTATGGGGAAATTTCACCATGAAAGCTTATACTTCAGAACTGGCCATTAAACTATTGTCGACAACATCTGTGCATTTACAAGCTCTCACACAGATTCCCTTCAAGCCCTCTTAGTGAGACTGGACAAATATGTTTCTACTGCAATGTGACAGTCATAAGGAAACACCTCCATGAGTTAAGGCTCCACCTAGGCAGTAACAAATGTAATCATCATCAGCATCAGCCTATGGATGGGGGGAACAGCAGTGAACCATGTGACCCTGTAGGTTTGGAGCATATAATAAAAGATAAAGGTTCCCCCCTGCACAAGCGTGCTAGTAGTGACCAACTCTAGGGGCAGTGCTCATCTCCGTATTCAAGCCGAAGAGCCAGTGTTGTGCAAGTCCATGGCCATGTGGCTGGCATGGCTGCAAGGAAACACTGTTTTACCTTCCTGCTTTTTACAGCAGTACCTATTTATCTACTTGCATTTACATGCTTTCGAACTGTTAGGTTGGCAGGAGCTGAGGTTAACAGCGGGAGCTCACTCCACTGCGTGGCACCCGGGATTCGAACCATTGAGCTGCCAACTTTGCAGCCGACAGTTTTTGGAAGCCTTAGTCCATCATGCCCCCATATATCACCAAGCTTGGTACAATTACTTAGAAAAGCTAATTGTTTATTAACTCGGGAGCTGTATTTCAAAACCAGTAACTTTTCGAAGTTCTGAAATATTTTAAATGTCCTCGTGATATAACAAGAAATCTCATACAGCAGATTATTCAGTGTTTTGCTTTCATCAGACAACTAGATAATCCTGTGAAATTAACAAGGCAAGAAAATGGCAGGTCCTACTGGTTACTACCAGTCCTTGGTATTCAGTTGTATACTATACCTATATATGGAGTTGCCTCCTGAAATCAAAGACAAAACTTTTCAGACTAGAAGAAATACTAGATGCATATACTATATTAGCTACTGCAGTCACTGTTTAACAAGGAATGGCACATTTTTTCAGATCTCACCCCCAGGAAACAGTGGCTGAAATCCAGTAATAAGTCACAACTAAAAATCGCTTCATTGTACAGTTGGGCGTTTGGTGAGCAAGTCCCTCCATAAATTCCACTGATTGAGTGTGCCTACTCCACTTACTACTGGATTTCAGATATTTTTCTTTTCTTTTTTTTGTTTTGTTTTTGATTACTTCATTTAGTTATTTCATTTCAGAACCTTTCATTCCAGCTCCCCCTCTCCACAATACGTCAGACCAAATGCATTCCGCTCACTAATTAAAATGAAATTTTAATGAAATATGCATTGTATTTTAATAATTTATGGCCATTAATTATAGACAACTTTGGGGAGATTGTGATCCGACTAGATTGTACGTTCTTGTGTAAGTGTGTCTTATCAGACATCCTATATGGCACTGCACCGCAGAGCTGTTGGTGTCAGGCTCGAAACAGTACGTCAACAAAGGACCTTACAGCAATGCAGCATTGTGAGTTGACATCCTTTTCTCTAGTTCTCACACCATTCTTTTGTTGTGTCCATCCAGAACTGTAAACACAACAAGTTAAACCATGCAGTTCAGCACTGTTTATACTGACTGCCAGTGTCTCTCTAATGTTTTAGGTACCCGAAGACATTGGGGATTGAAACTGGGACCATGATGA
The DNA here is from genome assembly GCA_029282475.1 of Phrynocephalus forsythii. Lineage (NCBI taxonomy): Eukaryota > Metazoa > Chordata > Lepidosauria > Squamata > Agamidae > Phrynocephalus > Phrynocephalus forsythii. Next base: position 104,734,952 of record JAPFRF010000004.1, on the reverse strand, counting down.
AGTCATCTGTTGGTGCTTGTTAAATTTAATTTAAATTACTCGAAAGCTCTGTATCCTCCCCTTGGCTTTTTCAGGTTCTAGGACTCTCTAGACTCTCTTTTGCACTGAGGAAGCCTTTGGGATCTTACAGACAGGAGGGAAGCCTTCAAACAGTCAAAATTTTTAGCCAGATTGCTGCCAGGATTGAAACTGTGGCTGATGTTTTACAGCAGCGTTTTTAAACTGTTAAAGGCTCCCCCACACCCTAGTCCCAACTCTCTTAAAGGCTTCCTCAGGGCAAAAAAAGGAGTCCTAGAAAGCTTCTGAATCGGGTAGGGGGGACTAGGAAACTTTAAATTAAATTTTACTGGCACTAGCAGATTATATTTGCTCAGTGGTTTAGGACTCTGGCTGCCAAGCCAGAGATAAGGAGTTTGCTTCCCCACTGGGCCTCCTAGACCAGGACAAGACTCAATGATCACTGCATCTCAAAAAAGACATGCGTTCTATCACATGTCCTTTAAAACCCAGATCTAATTTTCTGATAAACTGGCTTCAAAAATCTTGTCCCCACGGTCATCAGACTTTTTAAAAAAAATGCAGCGCCCCCTTTAGTGGGTTCTAGCGAGCTTTCCAAGACCTACTGGAGCTCTTGGGTATTTTTTTGCTCTGCTTAAAAATGCACATGTTCCACAGCGTAGGGGTTGCATATCATCTGTTTTTTCGGCACTTTTTATTTTTATTTTTTTCCCTTAGCGCCCACCAGCTGGCCCTGGGGCTGGTCAGTGCTAATTTTTTACTTTTTAAATTTTTATTCGCCCCCCCCCCAGCGCCAGTCAGCTGGCTTGCAGGCCGGTCAGGACATTTTTTAATTATTATTATTTATTTTTCATTAGCCCCCACCAGCCCTCTGGGGCTGTTCAGAGGGTTTTTAATTTTTTTAAAAAAATTATTCCCCCTCCCCCCAGCACCAGTCATATGGCCTGCTAGCTGATCGGGCATTTTATTTATTTATTTATTTATTTATTTATTTATTTATTTATTTATTTATTTATTTATTTATTTATTTATTATTTTATTTTATTTTATTTTATTTCTCCTGAGTTCCCAGAAGCTGTCCCTGGGGCTGGTCGGTCATTTTTTTTGTTTATTTATTTATTTATTTATTTATTTATTTATTTATTTATTTATTTATTTATTTCCTCTGTGTATAACAGAAGCAGAGCAGAATCCAAGGGACGTCAGAACTCAAAACCCACATCTTCAATCACGTGATCAGGTTAGGATAAAAGCTGGAATATCCCATTCCCTGCATTTCCCCCCTCGTGTGATAGTGCCCCTTGTGGAACTGGAAAAGGTGCAGAAGAGAGCAAGTAAAATGATTAGTGGGCTGGGGGACCTCCCTTATGAGGAAAGGCTAAAACATTTGGGGCTCTTTAGTCTGGAAAAAAAGGCGCCTGAGGGGGGATATAATTGAGATGTACAAAATAATGCAGGGCATGAGTAAATAGGATAGAGGGGCATTCTTCCACAAAATACCAGAACTAGGGGACATCCGCTCAAATTGAGGGTTTGGAGAGTGCGAACAGACAAAGGAAAACAATTGTTTAACCCAGTGTGTTGTTAGTGTTTGGAGCTCACTGCCACAGGAGGTGATGATGGCATCTGGCCTGGATGCCTTCAAAAGGGGATTGGACCGATTCCTGGAGGAAAAGTCCATCACAGGTTGGAGATGTGTAATCTCCAGGCTTAAAACCGAGGTACTTCAAGGGCCAGATGCAGGGGAGTGGTATCAGGAGACAGATACCTAGTCTCGTGTGCTCCCAGATGCATTTGGTCGGGCCACTGTGAGATACAGGAAGCTGGACTAGATGAGCCTTTGGCCTGATCCAGCATGGCTCTTCTTATGTTCTTATGTTCTTAATGATCCATGGGTTTGTTCCAGTTCTGCAGTTCTAACAGGATGACAATGATGATGATGATATCATTAGTTTCCACTGGTATAAATTTATGTAATAGGATTTTGACCCCAAACATGTGCTTTATCCCTAAATTTAGAGTGCTTGTCTTTGTACAGGAAAAATTAAGCCTTCAGTTTCTTTTAAAAGGCTCCCTAGTTTTAGCCATGCCCATATTGAATTATTATCATGCTTTCCATCAGTATTTCCATGCAGTGGTTTATTTTTCCACCTGTTCAATTTATTTTCAAATTGTTTCTTATAATGAGCCTTTGTTTCTGTTGTTTTCAAAATAATCTCCATTTCCATAGCCTTCAGTAATGTTTCTCTACTTGTACGACTATAATCCTTGAGGCTTCTTTTTTCCTCCTCTACTACCTTATGTCCATGGTAAACATTCATCATCATCATCACCACCATCATCATTCCCTTTTCTTTCTCTAGAGCAAATGTATGTTGGCATGATCTGGATTAGGGGTGTCACATATAAGTAGGAGTTCTAAATATCCCTTACTCAACTGCAACAGAGGGATAGAGAAAGAAAGAAAGAAAGAAAAAGAAAGAAAGAAAGAAAGAAAGAGTTGGTTTGTCTGTTAGCCTCTGTGGTGGACAAGTTTAAAGAAAAGAAAAAGTTGTGAGGAAAGATTTTAAGCTTCCTCTTCCTGTGCATGACAAAAATATGTATATATCTAAACTGAGGCTGAAAAGAGAAGACATTCTGGAAAAGACAATAATACTAGGGAAAGTTGAAAGGAATGGGAGAAGAAAAAGACAAAATATGAGGTGCGTTGACTCTGCAGCCTTGAGTTTGCAAACAGCTGAGCATGGTTGTCGTGATACCACATTTTGGAAGTCATTCATTCATAAGTTTACCATAAGTCAGATGTGATTTGATGGCACACAACAAGAACAGTCGGAGATGGCAGCCCAGTCCAGGAAAGAAACCACATGCAGAAGTAATGATCTGTTCCAATCAACCATGGGTTACTGGGTTGAGAAAAGTGTTCTGCTGATACCTCCCCCCTCCTGGTTTCTAGTCAGAAATTCCTTTCCCACTTTGTAGGTAATGAGAAAATGATTTCACAAACTGCAGATATTTCCCATCATAGCAAAAGAGAGATGACAAGAAGGGGAGGAGGGAAAGTTTACTTGGCATTGCACCAAATTCATCATAGATCAAGACACAATTGTTTGAACCAGGTCATTGCACCATTCTAAAAGGATGCTTTAATAAAGAAGCCTCTCTATCATATTTGGAGGTAGGAGGCAAAATGGTGGCCTTATCAAATTTTTCCAGTGCAGCGATAGCTTGCTGAAATTAGACAAGTAACTTCAATTCATACTCAGAAATATGGATCCAAGGTAGAGATGGAGGCACATTAATACCAGCCATACTATTTTGCACTTCTCAGACTCAGATGTAGACAAACATGCGGTTATTCTTTGGATCACTAGCTGTCCTTTTCCCCTCAATGCAGTTCTTGACTTATATTTATTTATTTGTTTGTTTCATTTTTATACCGCCCATCTTTCAACAGGAACTCTGGGTGGTTTACAAGTTAAAAAAGACATCAATATACAAATCCTCTGGGCGGTTTACAAGACTGTGGCCCTCTTCCCAGTCTGGGTGGGTTCGCCCTCCAGCTGGCGCAAAGAGTGAGGAGTCTGGGCATTGTCCTGGATCCGGATTTGTCCCTGGATTCCCAGGTGGCTGCCGTGACCAGATCAGCCTACTACCATCTTAGGCTTATCGCCCAGATTCGCCCGTACCTCGATGGGGACTCCCTGAGGACAGTGGTACAGGCGCTGGTCATATCGAGGTTGGATTACTGTTAACGCTCTCTACATGGGGCTCCCCTTGAACCTTATTCAGCGATTGCAGCGGGTCCAGAATGCGGCGGCCAGGTTGGTGGTTGGTGCACGTAAGTTCGATCACATCACCCCCATCCTGGTTCGAGTTGCGGCAAGCTCCATCGCTGGCATCCTTCAAAAGACCCTTAAAAACATGGCTATTTAAGGACGCCTTTGGTAACTTCCAGGGGTAACTTCCCCCCCCCCCTTCGCTGCCCTTCCTACATTGGCTTGCCACCCTGGACACCACTGTTGATTGTTTTATTGTTTTTATCTGTTTTATTTGCTATGGTATTGTGTAAACCGCCCTGAGTCCCCTTTGGGGAAAGAGGTGCGGTATATAAGTTTGAAAATAAAATAAATAAATAAATAAAAATAAAAAAGACATCAATATACAAATAAAATATATACATTGGGGAATAGTATACAAAAGTGCATATATGGGGGAACTACATATAGAAATAAATGAACTTTAAAAAAACATATTGATGTAGATATTGTATGGTATTTAAATAATAAGGGAAGATAAATATAATTCACTTGTCCCTACTCTGGGATATGCACATACTTACAGGTTCTAAGACTTCTGGCACTGGGGTGTTTCCTTTGACATCCTCCTCTTCTGGCTCTTCATTTTCTTTATTGTCTGTCCATGGACCTGTATCTTGAGCAGAGCAGGTGCTAATTAAGTCTGGCAAACTTGTAGATGGGTAATTAAGAAAATCCTCTTCTGCCCCTTCCTGCAAGCAAGCAAGGAAAGAACAATCGGCATTAATTCTTTTTGTACAGAACTTCAAGGATACATAAACTACCCTTATTAGTATCATATTATGCCAGTGTTGGTGAACCTATGGCACAGGTGCCCAAGGTGGCACTTGGAGCCCTTTCTGTGGGCACCTGACATCACCCCTTCACAGCCACCTGTATTCAGGTTAAATTGGTGTATTGGTGCTTTGCGAAAAATTAGTGGGTTTTGAATCACAGTTTGGGCACTCGGTCTCTAAAAGGTTCACCATCACTGTATTATACCAAGTTGATGACTGATACTGAGGGGACATACGAGGTGAGATGTCACTGGTTCATAACGCTTTGAGGCATTGTTAGGCAAACAACATGATCCACATGTTGTCTCTAAAGCTCTCACAGATCAGCTGATTTCTCTAAGACAGTTTGACATGAATCAGACCAAACAATCAACATAAACAGCTTACTTCCATTTTTACAATTGCCATTAAATACTTCATCTTATTTATTTACTTCATTTTTATACCACACCATATGACCAACGGTCACTCTGGGCAGTTGTATATCTTGTATATATATTTTTCACATCCTAATCATCTAACAGCTGCCTATATGCCCTAAGCACATCTGATTTCGCCTTATTTTGAAAGCTAAGCAGAGTCAGCCCTGGTTAGTACTTGGATGGGTGACCACCAGGGAATACCAGGTGCTGTAGGCACCTGGAGTAGGAACTGGCAAAACCACTCCAGTATTCCTGCCAAGAAAACTCCATGGGCATGGGGTCATGAATAGTCTGTCACAACTGTAATGACACAACACACACACACACACACATCATCTAACAGCTGTGCATAGTTGCCCTTCTCCTTAAATAGTGACTCAGGAGATCTAAGTTCAAATCTCCACTTAGCCATAAAATTGAATTGGTAATTCTGAACAAGTCATGTTCTGTCAGTTCAACCTGTTTCATAGGGTTATTACGAACATAAATTGGAAAGGAAACCAATTATGTAATCCATTCTGAGCTAACTAAAGGAAAAGCATGATATAAATGTTTAAAAGCAAACATTCTGAGAGTTTTAGCCTACATTTTTATTATTAATGTTTGTACCTTTAGCCATTTGCTCCTCATACTTCCTCATGGATTGTCTAAATATAACTTTATACAGTGCTTTTAAAAAATTGCATAACTAAACTTATTTTAAAAGCACAGGTACACATTGGAGCACTTCTAAATTATGCACAGTTCAAAGCGAAGAATTTACTAGCGGGGGGGGGGGAAACAAAAGATTTTCTGCTAGGACCGATAAATTGGGGGAAACAAAACCTCAAAAACAGTTGGTCACACAATGTGCAAGATATAACGATACTACTCGTGAGTAATAAGACTAGGACAAATTGCTAAGTACAAGCTAGACCTTGCTCAGAGTGCTCTTCCCGAAATGAAAAGATGCATCAATGGGACTGGATATTGTGTGAGAACAGTCAATAATTTTTTAAAAAGCTGAACATCATATGACACCAGCATCAATGGACAGCCAAGCAGTTATTTAATTGATTTTTCCATTTCAATAATTTAGCAGCAAAAAATATGTTCAGAGGTCTGGTTTATCTGTTGTTGATGGCGGCAGCAGGCAACTGGTCACATACATGTGTGAATGAATGAATGAATGTTAAAGGTAGAACTTTCCATCAATCACAGTGCTATAGGAGTTGTAGTTCAAGACATTGGGATCCCTTTGATCATGTGAACTTTTCCCAGCAGCAGACCGCTAGATGCTTTTGGACACTCCTAAGTGGAGGAGGGGCCACAGCTCAGGGGTAAAATTCACGCCGTACATGCACAAGATACCAGCTTCAGATCCTGGCATGTTCAGTTGAAAATATCTCAAACCACAAGATTGGGAAAGACAGACTCCAGAAAGATGTCCTCAGTGGAAGCAGACAACACTAGGCTACTGAAAGGGAAGGGCAAACCAAAATGGACAGGATGGTTCAGGAGAATAAAGAATTTGTGCAGTGCTGCAATGGATGCCCAGTTTTGCTTCTGGCTCCATCAACCATTGCCCCTGTCCCTTGTTTCTACATTATGCTTCTCATACAAAAGATTTCTACTGCCTGGGCCAGACAGACCCATGGTCGCAATTCCCAAAAGAGGATTGGACAGATTCAAGAGGGGATTGGACAGATTCCTGGAGGAAAAGTTCATCACAGGTTCCAAACAACAATGGAGATGTGTAATCTCCAGTTTTAAAACTGGGGTACTTCAAGGGCCAAATGCAGGGGAGTGGTATCAGGAGCCAGATATCTAGTCTTGTGCACTCCCAAACGCATCTGGTGGAGCCACTGAGATACAGGAAGCTGGGCTAGATGGGCCTTTGGCCTGATCCAGCATAGCTCTTCTTATGTTCTTATGTTCATTCAGCATGGCAGTTTATGAGACTAGAGGTCCTTACCTGTTACTAATTCCTAACCTCTGATATTTAACAATACACTTTATTGAGTTCTGTTAGTGTGAAGGAAGATATGAAATCTGACATGTGGTGGAAATGGTTTCAATGTACATTCTCTGCTCTTTGCCTTGTGTAACAAATACTACCTTTTCACCTAATTTATTTCATTAATTATTTTTTTTTCTGCTCGCCTCATCCGTTCTGAAGGATATTGATCCTCGCTGTTTTATTGGACTTTTTTCTCTCTCTTTCTTTTTTGATTTCTTGGTTCTTCTTAGTGTAGTTTTAAATTTTGTTAGCCACACAGAGTTCCGCTCTGGAAGATCGGCGGGATACAAGCACAACAAATAAATAAATAAATAAATAAATAAATAAATAAATAAATAAATAAATAAATACTAAAGAGGAGCCATTTAAATTTTGTCCAGCTCTTGGAATTCTCAAGGCACAATTCTCGGAGTTCCCACTCACAAACTCAGACTTAACAGACATCCACTGAATGATCTGGACACATCTCAACGTACGTCATCACATATGGGATATTACCTACCCTGCTTGCAATGACAAGGTATATAAGGCCTTCTGCTGACCGGAGAAGAGCAACAGCATCTTGATGGGAGAGGCCAACCAAAGACTGACCGTTGATCATTAACAGCTCGTCACCTACTTTCAGCCTACCATCCCTAAGGAAAGAAGAAGGGCAAGTGTCTGTAGTTTCCAAAACAAATCATTAAACCCAGATCCAGCTTCTGAAAGCTTAAATGAAGGCATGGCAGGCTGCTTCTACAGGTCATGTCCTGCTGTCAGTGCTCAGAAGCAAGAACACAGTGTGGCGACAGCTAAAATACTTTTTGAGCCATTGATTCAACCCCTTCAAACCGAGGAAATGTATGAAGAAATGACAGGGCGTTGTTTGGAAATGCTGTCCCCATCCACCCTCTCTCAGAGGGAACATTTCCAGCTGAATGCAGGAGATGCCCGTCTGTATTTTGTTAATAATGAATAATCAAGTCACTCCACATTTAGTTAACACTTTCTCTGGAGCGTCTCGGAGCACTTCATAAAACACCAGCGAGATCACTGGTAAGTAGGTCAGCTTTAATATTGCATTTTCCATGGAGTAGTGAACTCACATACTTGCTTTGGAGGAGTTGACTCGGCATAGCATCCTTCTACTCGCAGTGCCTAGCAGCTCATCATCCTCAAAGGGCTGAATGGGGATTTCACTGGCCAACTTCCTTTGGCCTCCTTTTCAGGCAATGGAGTAGTGTATCATGCCAAGGCTTATGTGGTGAATGCCTGACCTAATTTCTCATTGTGCAGAGGGAACCCCATCCTATGCGACATAAGCAGGATTCCCAGACTGAAATGCTAAAAACAACCACAGCGAAAGACTTGTGAAAGAACTGTTTGTCCCCATGGACTGGGAGAGATCCCACCGCCTTCTATCCTCTACCCTGGCTGTAAAAATTCTGCCACAAATAACCATTTGCTGCCCTTTTGTGACACAAAAACCAGCAGCCTGAGATACCTACCTTACTTTTCTTTTTGTTCGCATGGCTATCTCACTAGTTCTCCTTTACCCCATTTAAAATTTCAATTAGGGATGAGCATTTCATTTCGGAACTAGTAGGTCACGAAACGAACCATGCAAGCCCAGGTGGTCCTCGGAACTGGCTGTTACACACAGACCCAATTGCTTTACCTTTCTCTGTCTCACGCAGGGTTAAAATCCAACGAGGAAGCACAGTGCAAATTCGTGCTGCTGGCCAATCAGAGAGGGAGGCAGGATGATGCCTGTCCCTGCACAGCTCCTGATTGGCCAGCATCACAGATCTAGCACAGATGACATCGCAGCATGTTTCCTTGTTGGATTTTAACCCTGCACAAGACAGAGAAATGTAAAGCAATCGGATCTGCATGTATCAGCGGGTTCTGAGGACCACCTGGGCTCGCGTGGTTCATTTTGTAACCCACTGGTTCTGAAACGAAATGCCCATCTCTAATTTCAATCACTACTTCAGAATACAATATTGGTGAAAAAGCAGAGTACAAATCTTAGAAATAAATGAGTTTAGCACCCCCCACTACTGTACTTTTACACTACTTTTTTTCAGTACTTATGATCAAGATGGGCAGGACAGTTGGATTCACACAACATGACCACGCGGTACCTGTGAGCACAGCCACCTTCTTCCACCCGTGCAATAATGATGGCATGAGGAGAACGCTTTGATCCCCGACCTCCTGTGATCTGAATGCCCAGGCCATCCGTTCCTTTCATCATGGTCATCTTCCATATTCGACAGCCTTCTCGCTGGGAAGAGAATTAGGATCAAGTTCTTGTTCTTTTTATTTAAGAAAACCTGGACAATCTGTATATACTATTTTATTTATTTATTTTCAATATATTTTTTTACCCTGCCTTTCTCCTTGAAAAGGACCCAAGGTGTCTTATAATAATGAGAAGCAATATTACAGTACAGTGCAGAACATTTAAGACATATGGAAAACACTGGTGTTCTTATGAAATCATAAGAATAGTAGGAAGTCCCTCATTCAGGGAAAGCTTGCCCAAAGTGGAAGGTATTTGCCTGCTTCCGGAAAGATAGCAGAGATGGGGCAGTCCTGGCCTCCAGCAGGAGGGTGTTCCAAAGTCTGGGAGCAGCAACAGAGAAGGCCCTTTCATGTGTTCTTCTAAGGCGCACATGTGAAGGTGGCAGGATGGAGAGAAAGGCCTCTCTTGATGATATTATGATATTAAAATCTGTGTCCATCTTTTCTCCCCATCCCACCCCACTCCAATCCTCCAATCCCCATTCCCAATTTTGAATGTCTTGATTTAAGAAAAAAATAACTTGTAAGGATCCGAGAGGCTTTTCTGTTGTGCAGCTCACAGTGTAAAAGCAATAAGCAAACATGTACTCAGAAAGAGTATCCATTTAAAGTGAGATAACTTTTTATCTACTACTATAAATATTTTGCAAGCACTCAACGGCAATGACATAGCCCCTCCTGGTTATTTATTCAATTCGATTTGTATCACACCTTTCCCTAACAAGCAGGGCCCAAGGAGATTTTCAGTTTCATTATAAAACAACAAAAATCATTGCTGATATTAAAATATATTAAATCACTTGTCATGTTCAAACAAAATGCAATAAAATACATTTAAAGCCCTTACAGTTAACAACAGAAATGTCCTTAGGAGTCAGATAGTTGCAGAATGCCAATTAGAGAGGATATTATTGGCATTAGATGCCAATTAGGACGTTAGAAAGGTGGTCCGCCTTGCTTACATTCAAAGAGAATCCCATAGCCTGAAACAGACTACAGCTTCCCATTTTCCCACATACACATTTCACAGAGCAGGTTAAGTGAAAAGGGCAAAACCCACTACCTCATAAACAATATTTCAAATCAACCACAGCTGGGATCAAGATGAGCCAATTTCTTTCTGCCTTAATGTTTGTGGAGATTCTCAGTCATCCAGGGGAGGTTATCTGGGAGTTCAGTCATGGCAAGTGGACTTCTTATCAAAATGGTTCGCTACTCCTAGTAGCTTCTTGAGCCTTTAACAAGGCAGTATCCCATCCTAGAAGAACAATGGAACAATCTGAGACCCAAGGCTGATGGAAGAACCTGGTCATTTCTTACATGTCTGGCATGTCTAAAAAGTTTAAAAGGATTTTTGGCCAACACCACATACCCATTCACTTCATCCCTACAAACACTCTTAGAGACACTTCTACCCAAAAGATCTAACACCCAAACACAAGAAGAGCAATATAATATATGCAGTCCAATGCAATGAGGAGTGTGTACTGCACAGAGCTCTGCATAGAGGAAACTTAAGCAGCCACTAAACAGAAGGATGGTCGAACACAGGAGGGGAAGCGGTTCTGGACCAGAATCAGCAGTGTACCTCCATTTGAAGGACAAAGGACACTCATTTAAAGACAAGGATGTATGCATATTAGAAAGCAGATAGGTGGTTCGAAAGAGGAGTCAGGGAAGCCATTCATGTGTGTAGTGACAAGCCCTCTCTCAACAGGGGTAGGGGACGTAGGCACAATCTCTCTCATGTATCATGCTGCCCTTTCACTGATTCCCAGACAAATCAGAAGCACTTCACACCTCCACCAGGAAGGCCACGGTTAATGACTCGTACTTAGCGGGTGTTAGAAAAGGTTTGCCTCTGGTTTCTCTCACCACAAAATATCCGATTACATTACAGGTTTGAAATCCACTTGGAAGACAATGCCCTTAATTCCAAGTATCACCTTTCTTAGCACATGCAAGGTGCAAACAGTCTTGAAGGAGATGCTGATTTGTTCGGAAGAAGAGGCAGAGTAGAGAGAGGCTATTAGCTGGCGTAGAAGAAGGGCTGATTCTTCTGCACTTGGGAGAGGATTTTCTCCAAAGCGGTGGAAAAAACATGACGGTTGCCTTTTGACACGCCTCCTTGTCAGTGGCAGGAAAGCACTCAGCGGACAGCAGACCCCGAACACTTAGCCGGGCATCGTTTTAAAAAGAAGAGAGGAACGTTGGAAATAATTGAACACAACAGTTTGCAGAAAGACGTTGTTCCAGTGCTGGGAGGCACTTCCCTCTTGTCTATACCTTGAAAAAGGATTCTCATGCAAGAGGGACATGTTCTGAAACCAAATGCAATGTTCTACCCACCTTTGGATGATCCCATTCATATTTCCCCAAATGTTTTGAGACCAAGGAGTGTATTATAGGAATGTAAAAGACAGTCCTGAACCAGATCAGTCTAGCTGGGCATGTAGCCCAGGCAGGGGTTGTGTAAGATGTTTGTGCAGGAGAATCAGCCCTTCTTCTACGCCAGATAATAGCCTCTCTATACTCTGCGTCTTCTTCCAAACAAATCAGACTCGGGGAGGGGGAGAGATGAACCCTGCTTTTTCCCTTTAATATTGACAACAGAAGACACCATCTAGCATCTGAAGGCAGAAGGCTGGTTTAGGATGCTTGGATTTAAAGCAAAATATGCATCACACAACTGCTTTGCATCCTCTTGCTGACATTTCTCATTATCTGGTACTTAAGACAATTACCTCTTTCATAACAGTAGAGGTAGCTCTGAGCCCAGTACCATCTGCTCTGATAAACATCCCCTCTCCAGGTACTCAGGCAGGAAAGTCATCTTCATCACAAAGGGCAAACAGGTATCTTAACAGACTTTCCTTGGAAAGACAACCTCTTCATCTTCAAAGCTAAACTTTACTCAAAATACTTAACAGTATTATAGATCACCCACCATTACTGCAGAAATCAGGTTAGTTTTATAGATACTTGTAGTCTTTCTTTGCAAATTCAGACTTGAAGATGAAGAATATGCTTTATGTCATGAAGACCAATTGCAAACCAAGCTTATTTGCAAGCTCAGTATGCTCTGAAAAGCTCCTGCCGTGACAACAGTACACAATCAGCATTTAAAGAATTATCTCTTGGAGTGAGAGTGATATACAGTTTTATCCTTAGCCAGGTTTTGTTTTTAATCAGGCCTATGGTGGGTTGGACTAGATGGCCCGAGGTCTCTTCCAACTCTATGATTCTATGATTCTAAGACTAGACATCTTTTAGAACTGATGCCTGGCTGGAAAGTGGTGCATGCTGTGTTATCAAACAGTTCTTTTTTGGTTAGAGCTCTGAAGACTTTTAATCGTTCCTAGGGGCTTTGTTTGCAGCTTGTTAATGTAGGTCTTCAGGAGCATACAGTAGGACCCCCATACCCACAGATTCATTATCCACTGATTCAGTTATCCACGGTTGGTAGAGGAAAAATAAATAATTCAGCAGCCACAAAGCAAGCTACTGTCATAAAACAGCAGCCATAAAGCAACCTACTGTCACAAACAGCAGCTGTAAAGCAAACTACAGTTGCAAAACAGCAGCGGTAAAGCAAGTTACTATTACAAAACAGCAGTTTTGGGGAACATTTTGGCGCTCTCTCTTATCCACGGTTTTCATTATCCACAGGAAGGCTTGGAATCAATCCCCAGTGGATACTGGGGTCCTACTGTAGTTATAGGAAAACTACCTTAACTATGACTTTATAAGAGGCCAACAGATATCTGAGAGGGGCACTGTGCATTTAGTTTTGCAACCTGTTTAGAGGAAGTAACTGCACAATGCCTCATTATTCCGTGTTAAGTGGACACCACTGCCTTCCGCAGCTATTTCCTTTTAAAGGAATCATTGCAATCCAGAACAAAAATGTCATGCTTAAGCCCCAATGATTTAAGCAGATCATGGCATTTTTGTTAGCACTCCTAAGCCATTAAACGGGGGGAATGAGAGTTTAAAACGGGACCATCCAGAAACTACATTAGGATCTACTGAAAAGTCTTCAGTAACCCACAAGTAGGTTTTAACATAATTTTCCATTTCTACACGGTGTTATTAGATTATAGGGAAGCAGCAGCCCTGGGCAATCTATTGCAAATTTTAAAAGTTATCTGCAATGGTTGATATTGTGCTAATCCTTTATCTTTACCCTTATAAGAGTAGGTTTGTGTTTTCAAGGGAGGAAAAAAGTAGCTTACCCTGAAATTGCTGGGTGAGTTACATCTGTCCCTGCTTGCCAGTTCACTTTAGGGTGAATTATATCCTATGGGTTGCGTGTGCACTGAAAGGCCTTCATTTTTGCATCGCATAAAGAGATCTGGCTGAAATTTGCATTTAAAAGGAACACAGATTTCCATGTACATTTGCTATAAGAACAATTAAACTATGTTCAAAGTGGCAAGAATATCATTTTCTGTCTCATTATGTGTGAAAATGGGTTATCTCTGTCAGAGAACTGAACCTAAGCAAGAATAATGTTTGTTAATTTCATGCTGCTCCTAGGATTATCTGCTAACGTCAGGAAACCATTGGCCATCAGAAATATGCATCTATCGTTGGACCCATCTACACAGTGAATTAAAAATGTGTGATACAGCTGTAGAGATGGTACTCAGAAGGGAAGCTTCAACTTTTCTTGGCTCAAAGTAGGGCTGTTAATCCTCTTGATTTTTAAGTTCTAAAATGCCATCATTAATAAAACAAAAGCAAATGTCCAGAGGACAATCCCCAATCTGGTAACAAGGCTGGAAACCAAGGCCAATAAAGAAATATCCAACCCACAGGAGAGACAATAGTGAGGTGATAAGACAACCATCTTCAAAATATTGGATAAGATCTCGCACAGAAAGATGGAACCAAGTTTGCTCCCTGCAATTTCACACAGTAGGAGCCCCCAAAGTATGGATTCAAATTACAAAAGTAAATTTCGACAAAATATTAGGCAAAACTTCCTGACAGAAATGGCTGTGTGGCAATAGAGAATACGGTGGACTTTCCTTCACTGGAGATTTTTGAACAGAGGTTAGGTGGTTGTCTGTCAAGGATGCTTTAGTTGTGGATTATCAGCAGGGGGTTGAACTCTGATCCTTGGAGTCCCTTCCAGCTGTTGAATCCTATAGTTCTAAAATGCAGCTGCTATTAACAATTCTTTACTTGGAATAAGCTAACTTCAAACCAAAGCACAGATAAAATTAACCACAGTTTAAGATTAAGACTTAACACTAAACAGTGGTCAATTGAAAACAGTAGGGGAAACGTCTGGTCTTCTTTTTGGCTAGGTCACATGAGGAAGGGGCTTAGGGCAAATCCATGCCTAGCAAGAGACCGTTATAAGAGGAACAAGTGTAGACCGTGGCTTAGCTTGAGATCTAAATACAACTGTTGTAAATCTGAAGGTCTGGCCCATCTTCATTTTCATTTATTGCAAAGGATTTTGTTTTGAAAATGCTTTAGACATTGTAAATATGATGGTTATTAACCAAGCTTTTACAGTTGTACTGTTGGAATTGCAGCAAAAGAATGAAGAAGAGGAGAGAAGAGAGAAGGAAAATTAGAAATTGCATACATATTATAGACTTTTTTTAAAAAAAGTATTGACGACTTGCACATTAGATTACTTGCACATTGATTACTTGCACAATTGTAGAAGGACTACTGTACTATTTCCAGGCACAAAATGTGGCAGCTTTAAATGCTTTGTATAGCGTGACAAGTAAAAAAATATATGTTCCTTCTGTTGCTGAATTCATTTTTAGACACAAACTGAGCTGTGGCCTTCCTTTTGTTGCGGCCCCTGCTTGTAGGACAGGAAAGAGCCCTTCCGCCCCTTGCATAAATGTAACAGACAGTGGCCTGCAGGCACATGAAGCCCTTCAACTGCTAAAGCTGAGCAGGTCTGACCTTGCAAATGACCTGGATAAGGGGCCATCTGCAAACCATATGTGAAACAATCTGAGCGGAAGGGCAGGGCATTCCTATTTAGCATAAAAGCAATTGGGGAGGACCACATATTCTGTTTAAGACGAGATCTGCACTAGAGTCTCCCCTGCTCCTGATTTCAGCACTAAAATGAGTTGTGGCTGCCTTTCTTGTATTCCCCACCCATCCACCCAATGCCTTTACATATGGAGCACAAGAAGTGCCAAGGTTTAGTTCATTTCTAATTTCCAGGCTGTTTCTCAATGGCAAGTAGTTCCCCCACAAGATAATGGCCTGCGCAAACAGATTAGCTGGTAAATAATTGTGCAGTTTAAAATTTTAAATGAATGAGAATGGCTGGATAGCTCAGTGGCTTTGGTCTGCCTATGGAGTCACAGGCTGGGAGTTCAATTCCCCACTGTGACTACATGAGAGGAGATGGAACCAATGATCCAAAGGGTCTTTTCCATCTCTGCAGTTCAACGATTATTATTATTATTATTATTATTATTATTATTATTATTATTATTATTATTATTATTATTATCATCATCATCATCATCATCATCATCATCATCATCATCATCATCATCATCATCATCATCACACAGCAGACAAGATAACTACGCTGGATTTTGTATTACAAATCACTAGTCGAACATTTCCCAAGCGTTTAGGACTATATGATGTATTGGGGAATTATGTGGGCAAATCCCATTATTATTATATACAGAATTTGGTTAGTTAACTCTTCAGTAATTTCCACTGATTCAAGGGGCTTATGTTAGTGCAATTTACTACCAGGATTCACTATCATCCACTATCATACTATTCATTATTCATTTTGGAGTTTAACAACAAGAAAGGAAACCCAAATACCCTTGACCCATCACATCTGTGAAAATTATCAGTCATCCAGGTGAGTTTATCTGGAAAATGAGTCATGGCCACTGGACTTCTTTTCTTGAGAGATTAAAATGTTTCGCTGCTCAGCCAAACAGCTTTGTCAGTCTCAGGAAAGCTAGTTGCGAGTCCTCCATTTTAGACTTCACTTTGAGCCCCTGTCACCCTGGTCTGAAATAGGCTCATAAGATGGACAATGGTCTGAATAGGCTCGTTAGGTGGATATGGTCTAAGGTGCGTGAAAATCCTACTTTTACAACCTTCCCGAAACCCATAAAGTATGAGTCCTTAGCCATGGCCTTGGTGCTGAAGGCGTGAAGTATTTTTTATTTGTCTAGGGACTGTTGAAATCACAGCCTGATAGCAGATAGACTGTGCCTGAGCCCCCCACCTCTGATGAGAAAGGGGCTTTTAATACATGAATGGCTTCCCTGACCCACCTCTCAAACCGCCTATCTTCTATGTCTAATATGTGCAGTTGTGCACATCCTCATCTTTGAATGAGTGCCCTTTATCCTTCAGGTGGAGGTACACTGCTGATTCTGGTCCTGAGCTGTGGCCCCTCCTATGTTGGGCCATCCTCCTGTTTAATGGCTGTTTAGTTTCTCCAATGTAGAGGTCTGCACATGCCTCACTGCACTGGACTGCATATACCACTGTTGGTGAACCTATGGCACGGGTGCCAAAGGTGGCACTCAGAGCCCTTTCTGTACGCACCCAACACCGCCCCTTCACAGCCACCTGTATTCAGGTTAAATTGCTGTATTGGCACTTTGCAAAAAAATAGTGGGTTTTGAATCACAGTTTGGGCACTCAATCTCTAAAAGTTTCACCATCACTGGCATATACTATATTGCTCCTTTTGTGCTTTGTTGTCGGTTGCTTTGGGTAGATGAATCTCTGCCTTAGTATGATTGTGGGTTTGAAGTAAACAGGGATGTAGTACCGTATATACCTTCATATAAGCCGAGTTTTTTAGACCTAATTTTGGGCTAAAAAAGGGCCTTCGGCTTATATACGGGTCAATAAAAAATTGGGGGATGGAAGAGGCAGCACTAGTACTGAACAGGAATAAAGAGACTTTACTGATTTACCTCAGCAAGCCAGCATCAGAGGCTGAATTACTTAGGGTTGCCAACTTGCTTTGCATATGAAAAGGGCAAAAGCAAATTAACCAAGATACAGCTAAAAGTAGGTATTTCCCGATAAAGCTAAAAAATCGGCATAGTATCAAAATAGTATCAAAACTAGTGCTCATGGAATCATGGGAGGTCTCCCATATGCAGATTATGTAGGCAGGAATGGTAGCTCTTGCAGCCTATTGAACCAGCTCACAGTCAACACGTGAAGGAAGATTGATGTTTTGGACTACGACTCCCACAGTCCTTTACCACTGGCAATACAGGCTTGGGATTCTGGGAGCTGTGGTCAAAACACCACGACACACCCTCCTGCAGCATCCCTCTCCTCTTCCGATACAGCTAAAATCATCGGGACTCAAGGCAAGGTAGAGATTCTGTATCTCTTTTAAACAAGCTTCCTGTATTTTCTTTCATCTGTTTTCACTCTCCCAACCCTCAGTTTGAGTGGATGTCTCCTAGTTCTGGTGTTTTGTGAGAGGGAGAAGAGCGTCCCTCTATCCACTTTACTCAGGCCCTCCATTATTTTGTACCTCTCAATCATATCCCCCCATCAGGCGCCTTTTTTCCAGACTAAAGAGCCCCAAATGTTTTAGCCTTGCTTCATAAGGGAGGCCCCCCAGGCCAGTAATCATTTTAGTCCCTCTCTTTTGCACCTTATTCTAGTTCCACTATGTCTAAGTAAAGACTTGATCTAAGACTCACTTGTTCATATTTGTCAGTCCATGGTACCCACAAAGCTCCTCCAGTTTTCAAACTAACCAATTCCACTACCACCCCAAATCAGGTTTCTTAGTGGCTAGTTTGCCTTATTCAAAAAATATTCAAAAATGTTTAACCTGCAGATGCCTCAATTAATGTAATTTTCTTGGTATCGATTTTCATTTTTGAAATTTACTGTAGCAGCTGCATTTCCCACCTTTGAACCTTCAATACATTTTTCTTTTGGGGGTAAAATTAGGGGTCTCGGTTTATATGTTCCACTATGTCTAATACGTAAAGACTTTAAAGAACACTCTAGCCATGGAATTTCTTCCATTGGCTCTGGGTCTCAGGCTGATCCATTGTTCTTCTAGGTCAGCACACTGCTTTGTTGAAGGCCCACTTTGGATATCCACAGGCCTTAAGGGCTGTCTTCAGGTGGCTGTCTTCCTTCTTCTTGGCTTCTGTGGAGGTGGGGATGCTCTTTACTCTGTGGTTTAAAGTCCTGATGGCTCCTAATTTGTGTTGTAATGGATGGTGGGAGTCACACAGTAAGTACTGATCTGTGTGGGTGGGTTTCCTGTAAACTTCTACTCCCAGGCCACGGTCGGGTCTGATGATGACTGCACAATCCGGGAAAGCCAGCCTGTGGTCTTGGGTGTCTTCCCTAGTGAACTTAATATTTGGGTTCACCACATTGATGTGGTCTGTAAAGGCCTGTATTTCCTGTATCTTGATTTTCACCCAGGTATCATCTACATACCTGAACCAGTGGGATGGTGTCATCCCTGGGAAAGGTGTTGAGTGCCTTCTTCTCCACTTTTTCCATGTATAGGTTGACAACAATTGGTGACACTGGGCAACCCATGGCACAACCAGGCTTCTGTCTGTAGAAGTCCCCTCTGCACATGAAATACGTGTTCAGACACAGATCCAAGAGTGGTTAGGGTGCTGTCTTCTCTTAGTCTCTTCTTTACAGTTGTTAGGGCATCATTGGTGGGAATGATAGCAAAGAGAGATGTAACATCAAAGGATACCATGGTTTCGTCTGTATTCAGTTTCCGCTCCCTGATTTTAGAAACAAACTCCTCTGAGTTATGCATGTGGTGGTCCATGAATCCAACCAGTGGGGCTGGATAGTCGCAAGGTATTTTGCAATGTTGTAAGTCACTGAATTTATACTACTGACAGTGAGTCTGAAGGGAACTGGTTGCTTGTGGATCTTGGGATGTCCATAAAATCAGGGGACGGTCTCTCCAGGATATAACCGGTGGTAAGTCACCCTGTCAATTGTGTTATCCTTCTCCAAGTGTTCTAAGCATTCTATTGATTTTTTTTCTTGTGATTGCTCGTGGGGCCTCTTTTTAGCTTTTAATATGTATGTTGGTCATCTAAGAGTGAGATAACCATTTGATGGTTGTCCACAGTATTGATGGCGACAGTGCACCTTTGTCTGCAGGCAGAATGGTGATGTTCTCATTCCTGCTGAGGGATGTCAGAGCACCTCTCTCCTGGCTGGCGAGGTTGAATGGTGGTGGTTGAGCACCAGAGAGTGCGGCAGAGACTTTTAGCCTGATTTTAGCCTGACTCAAATTCCAGATTGACCCATCATGACCAAGTCTAGCCATATCAAACTCTTGTGGAAATTCGACCAAAATTTTATCTTGAAATGAAGTGCAAGTCTATTTGTTGCTTTCCTCTTATGAAAGTTGTTTTAAATAGAAGAGAATACTGGAACAAGTGAAGAGGTCCCATTATGGAGGTCCTGCAGGCAACAAGTATGCACTAAGCACTTTCCTCTTCATACATGTTGCAGTGTATATGTAATGCATTTGATGTCTGCATCTATACAAGCAAGATGTGAGCATCAGCCTCATTTTGTGGCTGATGCTCACGCCTTACTGATTCTTTCAAAATTGTCGTTTTGGTTCCATTCCATATTACATTGCTAATATGCGAATGTCATTCTGTCCTTGGTTCTAATGCCAACCACTGTCCGACATGAAATTGGGCGCATCTTCTTTCAAAATCTATGCTCTTAGATATATCTTTTTACTCACATACCCATTTTCTCACCAACTAAAGTATATGCATATGGATTCACATAAACACCACACACCTTGCTGCCAAGGCATAATTTTGAAATGTATGCATCGTGCACATTTTTTTTCTTTGTCAAAAAATAATCACGTACAGAGTAGAGCTGAAATCTGACATCTTGTAAGGCACTGTTTACCTCATGCTATTGTTAGTCCTGGGAAATGCAAAATTCTAATTTCTGTGGGGAAATGCAAGAGCAGCACCCCCCATCTCTACTTGCAGGTTTGTACAAGGGGGGGGGGTCACAGCTGCCAACAGCTCTCAAAGTATGCTCAGTTGCAAACTCATGTTTTCCTCCACCTAATCTGCAAGACATGCCTCAGTCTGGAATATCTTATAAATGGGGCACATTTCTACTTTTGTGTCCCAGTTGATCAGTGAGGCTACAAAATAAAACAGGCTGAACTGTGCTTTCATCATTGTAAGGCTAATTACACTGCTGACAATGAGGCCTGTAATAAGACTTCCTGGGGTAGGAACTGGCAAGCCACCCCGGTATCCCTGCCAAGAACATCCCATGGTCAGAAACAAAAGGCTAAAAGATATGACGCTGGAAGATGAGCCCCTCAGGTCTGAAGGTGTCCAACATGCTACTGAGGAAGAGCGGAGGACAAGTACAAGTAGCTCCAGAGCTAATGAAGTGGCTGGGCCAAAGCCGAAAGGACGCTCAGCTGCAGACGTGCCTGGAAGAGAAAGGAAAGTCCAATGCTGCAAAGAAATATACTGCATAGGAACCTGGAATGTGAGATCTATGAACCAGGGTAAGCTGGATGTGGTCAAACGTGAGATGGAAAGAATAAACATTGACATCCTGGGTATCAGTGAACTTAAATGGACAGGAATGGGTGAATTCAGTTCAGATGACTATCACATCTACTACTGTGGGCAAGAATCCCAAAGAAGAAATGGAGTAGCCTTCATAGTCAACAATAGAGTGAGAAAAGCAGTGCTGGGATACAACCTAAAAAATGATAGAATGATCTCGGTACGATTCCAAGGCAGCCCTTTGAACATCACAGTAATCCAAGTTTATGCACCAACTACCGGTGCTAAAGAGTCTGAGATTGACCAATTTTACGAAGACTTACAAGAACTTCTAGAACTGACACCAAAGAAAGATGTTCTTCTCATCATAGGGGATTGGAATGCTAAAGTAGGGAGTCAAGTGATAAAAGGAATAACTGGCAAGTTTGGCCTTGGAGTTCCAAATGAAGCAGGGCAAAGGCTAATTGAGTTTTGTCAAGAGAACAAGCTGGTCATTGCAAACACTCTCTTCCAACAACACAAAAGGCGACTCTACACATGGACATCACCAGATGGACAATACCGAATCAGATTGACTATGTTCTCTGCAGCCAAAGATGGAGGAGCTCTATACAGTCAGCAAAAACAAGACCTGGTGCTGACTGTGGCTCAGATCATCAGCTTCTTTTTCAAAATTCAAACTTAAACTGAAGAAAGTAGGGAAGATCACTGGGCCAGTTAGGTATAACCTAAGTCAAATCCCATATGAATACACAGTGGAAGTGAAGAATAGATTCAAGGAACTAGATTTGGTGGACAGAACACCTGAAGAATTATGGATGGAGGCTTGTAACATTGTACAGGAGGCTGCAATGAAAATATATTCAAGAAAAGAAAATGCAAGAAAGCAAAGTGGTTGTCCAACGAGGCCCTACAAATAGCGGAGGAGAGAAGGGATGCAAAATGCAAGGGAGAAAGGGAAAGATACAGAAAATTGAATGCAGACTTCCAAAGAATAGCAAGGAGAGACAGGGCGGCCTTCTTGAATGAACAGTGCAAAGAAATAGAGGAAAACAACAGAAAAGGAAAAACCAGAGATCTGTTCGAGAAAATTGGAGATATTAAAGGGGTATTTCATGCAAAGATGGATATAATAAAGGACAAAAATGGTAGGGACCTAACTGAAGCAGAAGAGATCAAGAAGAGATGGCAAGAATATACAGAAGAATTATATCGGAAAGATCTGGATGTCCCTGATAACCAAGATAGCGTAATTGCTGACTTGGAGCCAGACATCCTGGAAAGTGAAGTCAAGTGGGCCTTAGAAAGCATTGCAAACAACAAGGCCAGTGGAGGTGACGGCATTCCAATTGAACTCTTTAAAATCTTAAAAGAGGATGCTGTAAAGGTGCTGCATACGATATGCCAGCAAATTTGGAAAACCCAGCAGTGGCCAGAGGACTGGAAAAGATCGGTCTACATCCCAATCCCAAAGAAAGGAAATGCCAAAGAATGCTCCAACTATCGCACAATTGCACTCATTTCACATGCTAGCAAGGTTATGCTCAAAATTCTACAAGGTAGGCTTCAGCAGTATGTGGAAAGAGAACTTCCAGAACTACAAGCTGGATTTCGAAGGGCAGAGGAACTAGAGATCAAATCGCCAACATGCGCTGGATTATGGAGAAAGCCAGAGAGTTCCAGAAAAACATCTACTTCTGCTTCATTGACTATGCCAAAGCCTTCGACTGTGTAGACCACAACAAACTATGGCAAGTCCTTAAAGGAATGGGAGTGCCTGACCACCTTATCTGTCTCCTAAGAAATCTATATGTGGGACAAGCAGCAACCGTCAGAACTGGATATGGAACAACTGACTGGTTTAGAATTGGGAAAGGAGTACGACAAGGCTGTATACTGTCACCTTGCCTATTTAACTTATATGCAGAGTACATCATGAGAAAGGCCGGTCTGGATGAATCACAAGCCGGAATTAAGATTGCCGGACGAAATATCAACAACCTCAGATACGCAGATGATACTACTCTAATAGCAGAGAGTGAGGAAGAATTAAAGAACCTCTTAATGAGGGTGAAAGAGGAGAGTGGAAAAAATGGGCTGAAGCTCAACATCAAAAAAACTAAGATCATGGCCACTGGTCCCATCACCTCCTGGCAAATAGAAGGGGAAGAAATGGAGGCAATGACAGAGTTTATTTTCTTGGGCTCCTTGATCACTTCAGATGGCGACTGCAGCAATGAAATAAAAAGACGCCTGCTTCTTGGGAGGAAAGCAATGGCAAACCTAGATAGCATACTAAAGAGCAGAGACATCAGTTTGCCAACTAAGGTCAGGATGGTTAAAGCTATGGTTTTTCCAGTAGTGATGTATGGAAGTGAGAGCTGGACTATAAAGAAGGCTGATCGCCGCAGAATTGATGCTTTTGAGCTGTGGTGCTGGAGGAGAGTCTTGAGAGTCCCCTGGACTGCAAAGAGATCAAACCTATCCATTCTGAAAGAAATCAACCCCAAATGTTCACTGGAAGGACAGATTTTGAAGCTGAGGCTCCAGTACTTTGGCCACCTCATGAGAAGAGAGGACTCCCTGGAAAAGTCCCTGATGCTGGGAAAAATCGAAGGCAAAAGGAAAAGAGGACGACAGAGAATGAGATGGTTGGACAGTGTCATCGATGCAACCAAAATGAATTTGACAAAACTCCGGGAGGCAGTGGAGGATAGGAAGGCCTGGCGAGCTCTGGTCCATGGGGTCACGAAGAGTCGGACACGACTGAACGACTGAACAACAACAATCTGCAAGACGATCCAAACATGTTTGAAGAGAAAGTAATGACAGTCTACATTTATCCTTCAAGTAATTAATCCGTTTGTGGTTAATCTATGACAATTTCTTCAGCCTCCCTGGTTGCAATGAAGGTCATGCATCTCTAGATTTAAGTAAAGACAGTTGCAGGAATGGAGTGTAAACAGGAATTGCAAAAATTCAGCAGGGGCAACAGTCCGAGTTCAGCTCCCTTAGCAACAGACTCTGGATTCAGAAGCCAGCACACGTTTTATGTCTCAGTTGGTTTTGCCCCTGTTATATTAAGCCAATGTTAATAATCAGATCCTCGGGGCACACAATACAGGTGCTTTACTGGATCATCCCAGGGACACATGGCAGACATGCTTTTGGAAGCGACAGTTCACTGTAACTCCTGGACAAACAATATCTGTTGCAAACGTCAGATGTGTATCACATTCTAGCATCTGTGGTGGCAAGCAGCAATATGCCTACACACAGCACACATAAATTGCACAACGAAGCTTGAGCCTATATTTAAGATAAATACAAAAAGCAAAGGATATTTGTATCACTCACTCTATACCCCAGAGCACAGAGAGAACTCCTAGTTCCCTGAGCTCCTTGCCCTCTACAGATGGCAGCCACAGAGTCTGGTGAAACATCAGGAAGAAAACCGTCCAGAACACGGCCAAACAGCCTGAAAAACTCACAACAACTATTGAATCCCAGCCGTGAAAGCCCTCGAGAATACATAGATATCTGTGTACTTTGATGCTCTTCCATTCTTCGTACATGCCACATAAAGATAAAGGAGCTATTTGTACCTTCCTAGGACCTGGGTGACTTCCTCCTTTGGGAGGTCTACCTCACATCTGGAAATATCCCTTCATTAAGAAAAGTTAAAACTGAATGAAAATACATGTGGAAAATCTATATTACTTTGGGTTTCCTCTGCTATCAGAAAGTTCACATTTACTGGACATTAAATAGAATGTGGATTCCTGACAACTAGTCCCCCTCTCCTCCTTAGATTCAAACTAAGCCTCCATTCTACCCTTCAGTGACTAGTAACAGCACAAAGCATACTAAATGTAAGCTCTATCTGGGTGAGGAAGATCATATGATAACCAGAATCTTTTACCAATTAATGGTGCACTTCCTCAAACAATCTGCTCAGTGTATCATCCAGTTTGATTCATTTAAGAAGGAAGATGCAGGCAGGATTAGGAGCTGGTGATTAACTTCCAAGAAATTAAGGAGACAATTAAGTAAACGAAGCATGGACCTGAGACCAAACTGCCACACGCTTACTTATTTCAGCAAGGAATTAGATTTGATTACCCTTGAGTTACCTTTCAGCTGTATAATTCTATTACTCATTTCCATGAGGGAGACCTAGATTCATTTGAACTATTTGAACCAGAGCCAAGACATGGAGCATCTGAGTATAATTTCTGACTATGCAGGGGAAACGTCTTGTCAGCTAGGGGTTGACAACATGCGACCCTTTAGATATTTCTGGCCTGCAACTCTTATAATCCCTCACCACTTGTAAACCAAAAACATCTGAAGGGTCAGAGTTGCCCACTTCTTTTGCAGATAAGTGTCTTTAATTTGCCTCACAGAATCCACAGTGGAGTGCTTACTATGGGCAAAGGTTTGAGGACACAGCTTCTTAAATTCTGGCTCAGAGTAAAGCTGTGGGAGACAATGGATAGTGAAAGGCAGTAAAGGACAATGTTAAAAAAGAAAGAAAGAGTGAAGGAAAAAGGGCCGGCCCAGCTGGCGGTGTTTCCAAACGACTTTAAAAACAAAGCATTTGTTCAGGTGCTTGCAGTGGTCCAGTGGAATGTTTAAAGCTTCTGTCAAGGAAATTATGTCAGCAGCAGCTTGGCTGCTGATATAAGATAGTTCCCTGGAGCTCACTCCATTCTCAAGCAGAAATAACAGAGTTTTCAGCTCATCATCTGCAAGGCCTATGTTGTACCTCTGCATTCTGCAGCCCTTTAATCATAGCGACTCACTGGGCTCCATGCCTCCGGCAGGTCCTCCCGTCCCTCCCCCTTTTAATGCATGGAAAACAAATAAACTTCACTGGCTTTTGTGAAGGAAGCTAATGGGAAAAACACTGTGAAGTCAGAATACCAATAAAAACCTGGACAGTCCAGCTAGCACTAATGGAAGAGGATTATACAGTGCCTATTTTGGCACTTCCAATCTCTGTAATCTAGCTAAACAGATAGCCAGTGCCTGCTCTATCTCCTCCCTAAGCCTCTAATACAGTGGTTCCCAACCTGGGTGTTGGGACCCCTTTGGGGGTCAAACGACCATTCCACAGGGGTCGTCATGAGCCAGTGAAGAAAAAGGCACAAACGGCTTGGGTCTGGAAGAGGAGGGGGAGGAAGGGGGGAAAGAGTGAGTTACAGCTTGATAGGTTGGAGGGGATGTCAGTCAATGGCACGGAGGCTGCAATTGGCTGAGAGAGCCTGTAGAGGAAAGTTCTCTATGGCACCTGCAGCAGTGGACTACCAAAGGGAGCTTGTGGCCTCTTCTAAGCAGGGCAAGTGGTCCCCACAACATGAGGAACTGTATTAAAGGGTTGCGGCATTAGGAAGGTTGGGAACCACTGCTCTAATACAACTGGCAGAGGGCAATTCTTGGAAAAGTCATCAAGTCCAAAGCCCTCCTCAGGTCAGAAATGCAAATCATAGGATATCTGCCAGATGGTTGTCTTCTCAGTTGTTCTCTATGAGTTGGGGCTCTTACCATACTTAAGTATCCACAGAGAATCAATTCCAAACCCCATTCCATATTTTCCCATCTATAAGATGCCCCCATGTATAAGACAACCCCGACTTTTCCAACCCAAAATTAGTTTCACAACTGTGTGGTTCTTGCCTTGGCTTACTGCCATGTATAAGACGACCCCAATTTTTAGTCTAACAATTTTAGACAAAAATATAGTCCTATATATGGAGAAATACTGTATGTAGCATAGCCTCTGGTTTCCTCTAGCGGCCCATTCTAGCAATGTACCTTGGAAATGCCTATTTATGTGTTTTTATTTAATACTTTTAGTCAGCGGATAAGTGAAATCACAGGTACTAACCCTGCAGATACGGTGGCCCTACTGTACAACACTAGGCTTTTCAAGATTTATTAATTTTTTTCGCAATACCACATGTCCTTACACTTCTATCTAAAGGAGAAGGAGAAAACTATAGGTGATTTGAGTCTGAATTTCTTTTAAAAAAGAACTGATTTTAAATAAAAAGTTTTAAGTGGTCATTTGGATAGTGAAGAAAAAGCATCTATGGGACTCTAATCTGGAATGGCTTTTTTAAAATTGCAACAGGATTTTGCAGTGGCGTCCCACTAAACATCTGCCCTCCTCTTGTGACACCAGATCCTGTTCGCTTAGAAAGTGAGAGTCTAAAGCAAAAGCAAAGTGTTCTGCTTATATACCACCCCATAGCGCTTCAAGCACTCTCTGGGCTGTTTACAATTTATTTATGCAGACTACACATTGCTGGGTACTCATTTTACCAACCTTGGAAGGAAGGATAGAAGGCTGAGTCAGCCACGAGCCAGCTCCCTGGGATTGAACCCCATGTTTTGAGCACAGTTTTAGCTGCAGTACAGCAATTCAACCATTACACCACGAGGTATCTTCAGAGAGCAAATGTGTGTGTGTGTGTGTGTGTGTGTGTGTGTGTGTGTGTGTGTGTGTGTGTGTGTGTGTGTGTGTGTGTGTGTGTGTGTGTGTGTGTGTGTGTGTGCAATTTTTGCCAGATTTATCACTGGCATCCCAATGTGGGCCTCATTGCAGCTTTTTTCAGATTAAGAGTTCCCAGTCAAAGTACAATGCTTTAAAAGAAGGAACAATGTCTCCTGTATTTTGGTGTTAAGATAGACATGTGTAGGGTTGACATGGATAGCTGCACATAAGGTAATGCCGACACATCCTAAGAACAGGCAGAAGGCAACATGATTACTGAGGGCCTAAAACCAGATACTAATACTGTACCTTTATTATATTATTGTTAGAGCTGTGTTTGACTCCACCTTCTCCACAACTTAATTCAACTAACTAACTTGACTCTTCAATTATACCAGGCCTGCCCACCAGATAGACCATGGGCTACTGGTAGCCCGTGAAGGGTTCAAAAGTAGCCCGCTGGCCATCAATAAAAAAAAGTGAGGGGACAAGTTCTCCACCCCTCCCTCCCCCATCCCAAGGACCACCACTGTCCCATCAAAGTTCTGGGTCTGCCAGCCCACTGTCTCAGCTGAGCAGGGTAGTTCAAGGGCCATGGTGCATTGAAATCTGTTCCCTCCAGAACATATTAATTGGTTTTCAATGCATTCCTATGGGAAACTGCTGCTCTACTTACAAAAGTTTTTAGTTATGAGCACATGCTCGGAACAGATAAAATTCGTAAGTAGAGGTTTTAGTGTAGTAGCCCTCAGGCACTTTGGGCGGGAAAAAGTAGACCTCGGCCTGTTCAAAGTTGAACAGCCCTGAATTATACTATTTTTTCCTTTTTAGTTTTATGATGTACTAGATATATGGACAATTTAAGATCTCTCTCTCTCTCTCTCTCTCTCTCTCTCTCTCTTTAAAGTACCTAACAAGAGCACTTAAGGATGTCCTCTCTGATCAAAATGAATTTATCTTGCCCCAGGTAAATCAGTTTCGCCAATATCTGTAGGAGGTCCTAATTGTATTAGATTGCCTCAGTCTCTTCAGAATAAATTGTCGTATTTATTAAGGTAGATTCACTGCTAATGAAGTGATTAAATGGCATTTATTTTCACCATCCTAGGAGTAAATAAGAAAAGTTTGCATTGTACACAGTTTCCTTGCTCACACTAAGTAGCATAAAATTTACTGCAACCAAACTTTGAATGTCCAGAAGAAGTGCTTTGATCTCCAAAGCAAAGCAAAGCAAAGCAAAATTGGCTCTATTTAAAACAGCTTCCAGGAATGACGGACACAGAATAATGGACATTTAAAATGAATTTACCTGCAAGGCCAGTTCGCTCGAGTTGAGGTCTAGAATCCCTCCGTCTGAAAGTCGAGACCGGTAGTGTCCTGCAGGAAAAGCAGAGTCTACTTTCTGAAGCCGATCCTCTCCTCTGCTTTCCATTTTGGATGCCTCCGGATGTAGTCTGTCCACTTCCATAGGGGCGCAGTGTCCATCCTCCAGCTCTGTCCTGGAACTGCCTTTGCTGCCTTTGCTCTCCTTCCCACTAGGAGGAGTCCTGGTAATGACACCAAACTTCCTAGTCCGTTTGCCATTTGGGGTTGACTTCCCACTGGGCTCAGAGGTAGGCCTGGCTTTTGGCTCATTGCTGCTGTTGCTGTTGTTGCCATTTGTAGGAGGGAGAGGGGCCTTGCGCTTGATGCGACGAAGCATGATCAGGTAGATGAAGCCGCCATTCCAGCACTGATCAGCAAGGTAGCTGCAAGGGGAAAGGGGAAAAAAGATACAGGGTCCTAAAATGTCCCATTGCTGGAAGGCTGACAGCAGCTTAAAAAAAACAAACCTAAAACACCAGGCATGAAGCATTCCATGTGCATGTCACAGCCTTCGAGCATGATGACCAGGGTGGATAAAAATCAATGGTGTTTTAAAGTCATATTGATTGAAATTAATTACACCCAAGTGGTGGCACTCTGTGGACTTGGTTAGGATTCCTGCATCATGCTGCATATTTGCCTGTACTCTTCATACCTTTCATGTGGACTCCCCACTGTTGGAAGTCCATGCCTTCACATGAGATTTGCAGTGATGCAAAGAAGACTTTGTACTCCCGAAATCTGAAAAATGGAGGAGATTCATATGTTTCTGCTAATTTGGAAAAGAAAATCCACCCTGCGAGTAAGGAAAAGGCAATGTTGTGGTCCCCTGCCCATTCACGGTTCATATACTCCGGTCCACTATATCGTGGCACCACAGTATATGAAAAAAGCCCCCTGGGATAAGGGGGGAGGCCTGTTTTGGGTCTCCCTTACTTACCCCAGGACTGGAGCTGTCCAAACCGGGCCTGTGAGGGCCTTCCTAGGCTTTCTGGAGGCCCCAAACGGGCCTCCCTGCGAGCTGTAAGTGACTTCTAGTAAACCGGAAGTCATTTCTGGGTCGCCGAAAATCATTTCTGAGGCCCCTGAGGGCCTTTGGCCTGTCAGAGGCCTCAGAAATGATTTTCAGTGACCCAGAAATGACTTCCAGTTTGCAGGGAGGCCCGGGAAGGCCCTTGCAGGCCCATTCAAGGCAGCACCAGGCTGGGGGTAAGTACAAGAGTCCCCAGCTAGGCGCCCCAGGCCCGAACTGACCTTCATCCACATATCATGGATTTTCAATTATCAGAGGTTGGATCGGGTCCCTAACCCCGCAATAGGCGGTGGGGGTCACTGTATTCTACCAACATATTGACTATTGGGCCACTCAGATAACTCATAAAAGTACAATACTGTGGTAGCATTGCCAGCTCTGGATCTTCCAGTTCCCCTGACCCTAAGCCATGTAGCTAGATGGAGCGGTATATAAATTTAATAAATAATAATAAATAATAATAAATAATAATAAATAATAATAAGTCTCATGTGGAAGAAAGCACTGGATAAGCAGAAGACTAACCCTTGGCTTGTGCACATTGTGTCAGAATAACTATACAGAATAACTATACAGTACTGTCCTAAGACATTGACCAAGATGCAGGGATGCAATGAAATTTTCATAAACATTCTAACATCTTTGGGAAAGAAAATGACAGGGTATCAGATACTATGAATCTCAAATTTAAAATCCTGTGAGTCAGACAGTGGTGCCTTGCCTGGGAAGAAGAAAACAGAAACATTTTAAATACAATGTAGTGCGAATATAACAGTTGTTATATGAATCTACCAAGTGCAGGTTCCTAATGCAAATCCAGCTGTGAACTAGTATTTCTATCTTATCACTTCATCTGCAAAAAGGCACAGGCCTTATAATGAAATACTTGCCTATAATAAGATACTGGTTTGTTCTTTCTTGAGCGAATATTAATGACAAGATCTGAACTCTTATGAAAAACCTCTGCCCAATTTCAACATAATTTCTAGGACTGTCATCTTAGAAACCACTGTTCTAGAAGAAGCAGAGTCATATAACAGAATCCAGATTATCTGCTCAGAGAATATAAAATTTGTGCAGAACTTTGAACTCTCTGCTTACCCACATACTCCACGCACCTGGCCTGGAATAATCCAGGTTTTAAGTGTTCTGCAAAAATAACTTCAGAGACGTGCCCATGCATGCACTCCACTTCTATGACAGATAGAAATCTCTTAACACCACACAGCAAATGAGAATCCCTGAACAACAGGGAGTAGATGAGCACCCATATCACCTCAGGCAATGAAGATTTTAACAGATCTTAATGTGCAAATAAAAACAAGATATTGAAAAAGAAAATGGTCTGTGGCCCTTGTAAAGAGTCTGTACAAAGTGCTAAAGCAAAACAAATATCTGAAGTTACCACAGCTTTTGAGGCCATTCACCCATCTAGACCTGAGTCAAAGAATCAGAAGGAAACTGATACTCAGAAGGACAGCTATGCAGAAACTAGAATATATCGTGAAGTGTAAAAGATATCACTGAAAACCACAACCAAGATAATCAATATTATGCTATTCCAGCACACTATGTACATTTGTGGAAGTCAGAAAATGAACCACAGAATCCTAGAGAGTTGGAAGAGACCTCAAGGGCCATCCAGTCCAACCCGCTGCCATGCAGGAGCCCCCATCACAGGACTCCCGACAGATGGCCTTCCAGCCTCTGCTTAAAAACCTCCAAAGGAGACTCCACCACTCTCTGTGGCAGCATATGACACTGCCAGACAACTTGAACGGTCAAGAAGTTCTTCCTAATGTTTAAATTGAATCTTTTCCTGTAGTTTGAAACCATTGTCCCTAATCTCTGAAGCCATAGAAAACAAACCAGTCCTCTCTCGTAATATTAGACATCCTTTCAAATATTTAAACATAGTTATCATATGAAGAAAGGCGATAAAGGAAAAATGTCCATTCAAAATGTTGTGTTGGAGGACAACTTAATAGATACCATGAACTTCTGGAAAGACTTGTAATTTTATCCAAATCTAGCCAGAACTCTTTTCAGATGCAAAAACAACTAAACAGAGCCTGTTGTAGTTTGAGCGTTATCAGAATAAGACCTGACTTGCTAGAAAAGGCAATGATGCTCAGAAAAGTGGACAGCAGTAGGGAAACACTGAATATCAGATGGATTGACTCAATAAAGTCGTCTTTAAATTGTAAGACCTGAGCAGCATTGTTAATAGCAGGGCCTTTTAAAGAGTACTAATTCTTAGAGCCACCATAAACTGGAAGAAACTTGACAGCATATAACAGAAGCAGTAGCAACTCACCCAAAATGAGTTTGGAAGACATGCATTTAAAAATAACTCCAACTCCATCCATCATAACCAAGGAAAATGCAGGATTCATAGTTCAAAAATAACTGTTTAAATCCCTCTGAAGCAGACCTGTCAAATGTCCCGATTTGGGCGGGACATTCACATTTTCTAGCTCTTGTCCCACAATCTTCCCGGAACATTTCTTTTCCTGGAAATGTCCCGGGCAGCAGCGACAGAGGCAAGCTTTCTCCGACTGTCAACAGGAGAGACTTGGAAGTCCGACTGGAGAGAGAGGAGACTATGACTCCCGTGATCCTCTCTGCAAACTTGCTTCATGGCCAGCAGAGGGAAAGATGGGGCTAAGGATGCTGGAGGGAATCCCTTGCTGGTGCTTCCATGGCTCTGGTACGCTCCCAGCAAAGCTGTAGGATTCAGGCAGCCTGAGTATTTGGGTTGCAGGCGGGCCGGCAGGCTGCCTGGGTGGTAGGGTTTATTTTCTCCTTGCCCCCCCCTTCTCAATGTTCTCATGCCCAGATCCTGCACCATGCCCACTGAAGCGGGGGAGAGAAAAACAGAAAAACTGAAGGTTCTTCT
This sequence comes from Phrynocephalus forsythii, assembly GCA_029282475.1. Classification (NCBI taxonomy): domain Eukaryota; kingdom Metazoa; phylum Chordata; class Lepidosauria; order Squamata; family Agamidae; genus Phrynocephalus; species Phrynocephalus forsythii. The sequence goes on along the minus strand of JAPFRF010000004.1, from coordinate 104,702,270 downwards.
TAGACCTGGCAGCAATTGCTGCTGCCACTTCCTTCTCCTCCTTTTCTTCCTTTCTCCCCCACCCCCTACTCCTTCTCCCCTCCTATCTGCCTCCTTCTGCTGCTGGCTGGTGCTTTTGTTTTTACTCCCAGCGCTGTGTTTTCCACATGTGATCACCATACTGTTGCATGGAGCGCTCAGTGGGGCGAGGTGGTGTGCACCTATAAATGCTCATAACTTCGGCCCGGAGATGCCCTCCTCCTCCTTGTCGCCCTCCTCGTCCCCCGGCACAGCTTCTACAGGGGCCATGTTCACTTTAGGCTGCATGGTGGTGGTGTGGTGTGTGCGGATGTGTGGGCGCACGTGCACCCCTCCCTCCTCCCGTCCCTCCAGGAAAAATCTGACAGCTATGCTCTGAAGGGCCACATATCTGTAGATGGATTCAGGGTAGATACGTTCTACTTACACACTATCAAAACACATACATACATACATACATACATACATACATACATACATACATACATACATAATATATTAAACATTTATGTTAATTAATGTGTATACATGCAAAATTAGAGACTCTCTTCCTCTGTCTGTTCCCTTTCAGTTCAAATCACACAAATAAAGGGCTGTCCTTTGTCTCACAGCCACACCAATCTAGGAATCTCTAGATGCACCACTTGGCAGCAGATGTTGGGGGATAAGAAAAAGGATTAGAAGTCTGTGTTGTCACCCTAGGTGTCCTTAGTTAACTCCCTGGCCCTAATGGGGTCAGTGTCCTGTCACCAATGTCCAAGTAAGTTTCAACTACTCTTTACTTTGACAAGACAAATAAATTTATTGATTAGTCCTATGACCATATCAACCCATAACAACACAGAATATAAAATACATCGAAGTACATGCAACACCATCCAATAGGGTACCCTACAATACAGATTCAGAATATTCAGTGGTCATATATGTAGATCTCCTTTGCAGGATACTCCAATTTTATCGACGTATTGCGTTCTTAAAGCTGCAGCTTTAGTTACAAACTTGGCAACTTTGCGAACAATGTACACATTAGAGCCCGAAAGAAGATAAGACAATCTGTGAATTGGGTCCCTATGGACTGTTCTTTCTAAAAAAGGGGATAGATATTCAAGCCTGATGGGTGCATATAATTGGCAGTCAAAGAGAATATGAGAAATGTTTTCAACAGAAGGGGATCCACAAATACAGGTTCTCTCCTGATAAGGGAGGTGGTGAAAACGCCCATATTTGACCATGGAATCCAGCAGTTCAAATCTGGCTCTAATAAAGGCCCTTCTTAATACTTGAGGTAAGGGCATTGAAATGTATTTTTCAGGCAAAAAGGTAATTTTATTCTTAGCCAACCAGCTTAGAGATCTATTTTTAGATAATAATTCCAGGTCTGATTGTGCACTAATATCTAGGACTCGCTGTTTGAAAATATCTCTTGCCTGTGGAGCTATTGAAAGCAAATACTGAATAGAAAACCCATGGTGTGTAATAGTTTCATGAAGATGGCTAATCCACGAATTAGTTAGTGCCATGTTTCTTTGTTCCATTAAACAAATTTTGGGTAGACTATTAGTATCCATAAAAAGGATTTTCAGCCAGTAATTGAAAACTTTGATGATTAGGTTACTTTGTAGGGAATGCATGCCTAGCTCTGCTCTAACAGCAGGAGCTGATGTGTTCTTATCAGTTCCCAATATACTTCTTAGAAAACTGGTCTGATTTTGTTCAAGAATGGTGGCTTTGTTTAGACCCCACAGTTCAGCTCCGTAGGTCAACATTGGGACTATTTTAGCCTTAAACACCTTCAGTATGGGGATCAAAGAACCTGGGTGGTTGTAACTTAATAACTTGTACAATCTTTTAGTACCTAACCTAGCCTTTTTCGAACTTCTTTTATAATGGTTAGACCATGTGCCTGTGTTGGTAAAAACCACTCCAAGGTAGTTAAAGGAAGGTACTTGTTCAATGGGTTCCCCATTTATCCACCAATTATATTTCACACTCCTCTTGCAAAACACCATCACTTTAGACTTGCTTTTGTTTATGGTTAAGGAATTTTGGACACAGTATGTATACAATCTTTGGAGAAGTCTTCTTAGGCCTATTTGGGTAAGGGCCATTAGAACCATATCATCTGCATACAATAAAATATTAATAAATTTATCGAGTATCTTTGGCATATGGGAATCAGCATCATGCAGAAAACCAGGTAGGTCATTTACATATAAGTTGAAGAGCATTGGGGCCAGAATGCAGCCCTGTCTAACTCCAGTGAATGTTGGTATACTCTTTGTTAAGGAGCCATTTATTCCTGTGCGAACTTTCAACTGCGTATTTGAGTAAAGGATCTTAAGCAGACTTAGAAGTCTAGCGTCCATATTCAAACTAGCCAATTTCCTCCACAGAATATTTCTATTTATTGAGTCAAAAGCTGCACTAAAGTCTATAAATGCTGTATACAATTTCTTGCTTTTTGATAGCTGCTTTGTAAGAATGTGATGTAGAATAAAACAGTTATCAGTTGTGGAGTGATTGGGTCTAAAACCAGCCTGCTCTTCTACTAGAAGATTATTTTCCGTGACCCAGTCTTCTATTTTACCCAATAAATGCTTTGCATACATTTTAGCTACTACTCCAATAAGACTTATTGGTCGGTAGTTTTTAGGATCCTCTTTGTTTCCTTTTTTATATAAGGGAACTATGATGGCAACTTCCCAACCAACTGGGATATGACCTGTATTATTTATATGGGTGAACAGCCCCGCTAGTAAAGGGGCCCACCAGTCAATTTGGGTTTTAAAAAGCTCTGGTGGTAAAAAATCCTCCCCAGGTGCCTTATTATCTTTTAGTGAGCAGATGATGGTTCTAATTTCTGAGACAGATACTGGAGGCCAGGCTGGGAGTGCTTCCATAGATGGAAGTTTTACGCTTTGTTTCTGTGTAAAGTCCTGGGTGGTAATGGAAAATGTATTTGCATAATACTCTTCCCAAATTGAAGCTGGAATAGGAGTGTTGGAATAAAATTTACGTTCCTTTAATACACCAGAAACAGCATTCCAAAAGAACACTGAATTAGTCCCTTTTGCCCAGATTTCTAGATCAGACCAAAGTTTGGTATTATGGGAAGCTCTTTTGGCAGTTAACAATTTCTTATAACTGCGTCTGATTTCTAACATTTTGGCCTGGTTTTTGGCAGAGGGATTTACTTGGGCCTGACGCATTGCTGCCCTCAAACTTTTTCTGGTGTGTACACAATCAGTATCAAACCAATTTGGACTGCTTTGTTGTTCCTTTCTGATAGGAAGGTTATGTACTAGAAATTTTTTTAACAAAAAGCATAGATCTTTATATTGGGTTAAAATATTAATTGAGTCTGAGTTAAATGAGGAAATTGATTTTCTCCAAGCCATGGCCTGTTCAGAATTCAAGAAAAGCGATAAGGCTTTTGTATCGACCTTGGCCCATTTGAGTTTCTTTTCTTGCCTCACTTCAAAGTTTGCTAGTAACTTCTTATCATGTAACAAATATGGCCTTGTATCTGAATTACCTTTCAAAGAAACTGTAATTGGTTGATGGTCACTATCTTCCCTTACCAGGACTTGAATATCTGAAAACAGTTCAAAATCAGCCCGAGATACACATATGTAATCTAAAACACTACTAAGTTTTCCTGAGTGATACGTAAAAGGATATCTAAAACCAGGTAATTTACCTCCTAAAATGAGGTAAATTAGTGTCCTCAGTGTCCTGTCACCAATGTCCAAGTAAGTTTCAACTACTCAATCCAGGCAGTTCAGACAGCATCTGAATCTTACTTCTGTGTATGAGGCTGTTTCAAAGGCAGTGGTGGTTGATGCCATTTATAACTGGTAGAGAGGAAGAAAAGGCAGGAAGTGGTAGACAGAGCCATGCATTTGCATGCATGCTTACTTTTTCTGTTACAGACACGGAGTGCAACAGTAGAATGAGAGAAATATAAATTTACTCACTGTGAAGCTGCACAAGAGAATCTGGGTTTTTGCAGACCTGTTTTAATTAACTGGCCACACAAGGAGAGGAGGAAACAGGTTGAACAGTCTTGTTTGCAGCTTGTTACAGTAGCTCTTCTGTGGCTGCGCAGGAGGTGTAGTTACAGAAGAATTACTTAGTAAGCTGTGAACAAGGGCAGAGTGGAGATTTTCTCATTTTTACTCTATTTTTTCTATTTTTCTTCTTTTCTTTCTTTCTTTTTTTTGAGGGGAGAGTGGTTTCTAGGTGCCTAAGTACAGCAACACAAGCACCAAGCTGTTTAAAAAGAAAAATTTTGTCTGTGTGCGTGCATGCAAAAGAGAGTCAGGGGAGAGGGAGAAAGACAGAAATCTTGCCAACAGAAAGGAGTCCTTAATTATAACCAACATGCATACTTTCTGCAATCTTGTTCACCCATGTTTTACTTTTCCAATATTAATAGTGTGAAAAAGAAGAATTTTGTGAGGTAAGTTTGTAAAACACCTTCAGAATGTTTTGATGTATCTGACAGAATGGCTCCTCCCAAAAAGAACTGCCGGGATCACTAATTCAAGTCAGGCAGGTTATCTGCAGGTACCGACCCTGAGGGACGCCCAGAAAGTAACAACAAGGAAACGAGCCTTCTCAGTGGTCACACCCCACCTGTGGAACCAGGTTCCCCTCTCTACAAGCCTTCAAGAAATTACTGAAAACCTGGCTTTATAGGTTGGCCTTCCCTTATTCTGTTCCAACATCCTTATATTAATAGGATGCTATTATTTCTCCCTGCCTTATGATAATTTTCTATTAGTTCTTTATTTTTTTCTATCTGTTCTTATTTTGAATTGTTAAATGGTTTTGATTTATTGTATTTGTGCTTATTTACTTATTTGTTCTTTTTATTATTATTTTATTATTTACCTCATGTTGGTCTCATTGATTAGTGTTTTATTTACTATTTTAAGTTGTTTAATCTGTTTTTGTATTTTGCTTATGTATGTAAACTGCCCAGAGTAAATTTTTTTGCTAGATGGTTGCGGTATATAAATCAAATAAATAAATAAATAAATTGTGAAAAGGGATGTACACGTTCCCTGAATGAGCAGACTGCTGGTGTGTATTCACACTGTGTTAGTACATCAGCAATCTGTGGCCTAGGAATAAACTGAACTGGCATAGTTGCCAGCGACCTAAATATGACACTGAACATATGGAAACCCTGCATGGTTAAGTTTCCTTCATTTTGTCTATCCAGCATCATAACTAAATCAGACCTTGGCTACTGTTCTCCTGAGACTGAAAACCAAGAACTTGGCACTATGAGGTCATTACACAAAATAATGCAAATACAGCCTGGCTTCAATAAAATTTATGTTCTGTTCACCCAGCCATTAAAAAAACAGATGTTTCTCAGTATAGGACTCGTCATTGCCATTTGGGCACTTTACATGGTACGGCTTTTGTCTTGCAAATCCTCGTTTGCCAGACGAGCCTTCTGCTCTTCCATACATCTATTGCAATCAGTTAGGATATGTGAGTTTCCTTCCTGTCTATGGATAGACAAGTGGGACATGATATGAGTAGAGATGGGCAAGAAATGCCAAAATGGCGTTTCGTTTCATTTTTTTCATTTTGTTTGAAACAATTTGGTTTTTTTTTAAATAAATAAATTTGTTTTTGGTTTCTTTTTGTTTTTCTTTGTGTTTTAAAAACCACCAGCATTCCCCCTCCAATGTGCTCTATGGGAGGGAAGCGTGAGCTTTTAAAACTTTTTTTTTTAAGCCACTGAAGCAAGAGGTGGCTGTGGACATTGCCGCTTGCTTCGGTGGCTAAAAACTGTTTAAAAATCCCAGACTTCCCCCCTCAATTGGGTGCATGGGGGGGGATGGCGCAGGTTTTTTTAAAATGTCTTTGAGCCACCAAGGCAGCCTTGGTGGCTCAAAGACATTTTAAATGACCCGTGCCTCCCCCCCCCGTGCGCCCGATTTGGGGGGGGGGAGGTACAGGTTGTTTAAAGTGGTTTCCCATAGGAATGCATTGCTTTTCAATGTATTCCTATGGGAAACCTAACGAAAAATGAAACAGAATGAACAGAAAATTTTCAGTTTGTTTCATTTTTTAAAAAAACAACAGTTTTTGTTTTTTTGTTCTAAAACAAAATGAAAAACGAAATAAAAAATTCATTTTGTGCCCATCTCTAGATATGAGACATTCCACGATTCTCCTTTTTTCCTGCCCAAAATGAACTGGCTTACATGTTGAGAAGGATCACGTGGTATAGTCCCCACAGACCTCAGTACTTCAGAAAATAGTATTCTCAACACTTCCTATGCCAGAAATACATGCAGGTGGAACAGAAGGTCCATCAGGGAAAAGACTTCTGGCTTGACAAAGCACATCTCCATAACATTTTGGAGAAGCATTCAGACATGAATCCCACACCAGCATTTTTAAACAGCACAGTCCCAAGTGGAGTCTTCGCACATACCTTCACCCCCCCTTCTGTGCCTTTGGTTGGAGCAAGTTGTTGACTCCAGGCGGACCATCAAACCTGAGTCAGAACTTGGAAACTGCTCATTGCTAGAAACAAAAGTTGTCTTCAATAATGAAGAAAGTAGTTACACTACTTTACGTTGTAACAACATAATGAATCCTGTCAGTGTTCATATCAGGTTTACATAACTTGCCACAACTAACTGATGTTCATGTGTTGACATGAACCAGTTGTGCTCACGGGCACAAGTGAGCAAACCCAGTGCACTCTGGGCCCTGATCAACTAGCAACAGCAAATGATACAAACCTTCTGTGTGTGCGTTAGTAGGATTATAGTGATAATAATGATATCTTCAGTCTCTTTGTGGTATAACTAAACTTTTGCAGCTGTGGATGTTTGGTATCTCTAAATTTTATTGAAATAATATATAGGCTTGTATTGTATCCCGGAGTGCATTGTAGCTGCTGAGATGGCAGCAAGGTGCTTATAGCATAAGCTAGAACAGTGATGGTGAACCTTTTAGAGATTGAGTGCCCAAACTGTGATTCAAAACTCACTGATTTTTCACAAAGTGCGCACCCTGAATTTTCATTGGAAGGACAGATTTTGAAGTTGGGGCTCCAGTACTTTGGCCACCTCATGAGGAGGGAGGAGTCCTTGGAAAAGTCCCTGAGGCTGGGAAAGATCGAAGGTAAAAGGAAAAGGGGATGGCAGAGGATGAGATGGTTGGACGGTGTCATCGATGCAACCAACATGGATTTGACCAAACTCCGGGAGGCAGTGGAAGACAGGAGGGCTTGGTGTGCTCTGGTCCATGGGGTCACGAAGAGTCGGGACACAACTGAACAACAACAACAGGTGGCTGTGAAGGGGCAATGTAGGGTGCCCATAGAAAGGGCTCTGAGTGCCACCTTGGGCACCCGTGCCATAGATTCGCCATCACTGAGCTAGAAGCTCGCAACACTCTAATTTAAAAATAACAAATAAATAACTATTGTATTGACTTGTTGAAATAAGGGAACAGAGACATTTGCAGGGAGGCATTGGTATTAGCCTCCAACATCTTGTGACAAACACAAAACAGTATCCTGGGACACCAATTAGAGATGGGCAGGAACTGTTGAACCGGTACTGGTTTGTTTTTTGACCAAACAGATGTTTGGTGCTTCTAAGCCTTACCTACTTCGGCAGGCACTCATTCGGAGGTAGCACCTGGAGGAGGTGGGGGAGGGAGGCACTGAAAAATAGAGATGGGCACAAAACGAAAAATGAAATGCTGTTTCATCATTTTGAAATGAAACGAAACAACAAAACAGTGTTTTGTTTTTTGTTTTGTGCCCATCTCTACTTTTCAGTGCTTCCCTCCCCTGCCTCCTCCAGGTGCTGCCTCCGAATGAGTACCTGCCGAAGGAGGTGAGGCTCAGAAGCACCAAACATCTGTTTGGTCAAAAAACAAACCAGTACCGGTTCGACAGTTCGTGCCCATCTCCAACCAATAAAGAAAAACAGGAAGTGGGCGGAATGTGAAACATAACAGAAATGCCAACGATATGTGTATAAATGTCTGTCTATACTTTGTACAATTGAAGATGTGAGCAGGCATCCAAGAAGGCTAAATAAAACACATCATCCCATAAGACTTCTGGCAATTCTGCTGCAAAAGAGTTAATTTAAAAAAACCACTTCTAACTACGGTGGTGAGGAATCACCTGGAGAGGAGAGGTATAGAACGATAAAATTAACTTTTAAAAATTAACTTTCTGAGCTCTAAATGTGACTGACTGACCGCATCACTTGCAATGTTCCACAAAGAACTTCCATTTGTGGTTCAGCAAGAAACGGGCCAAGGTTCCTGGAGCTTGCCTTGTGCCGTTCTAAGACTCCAAGCTGCAGCATCATGCAAAGAATGGCTGGATTCAATAAAGTCTCTGTTCCACTCTGGCAGCCGGAAAGCCAAACAGGACCCGAACCTCACTTTTGGCAGCTTGTAAAGTGCATGAAACCAGTCAAGCTTTCAATGAATTTGGCCTCAGAGTATTTGAAAGGTTTCTTATTTTATTTTCAGTGTTTGAAATCCAAATACCATAAGGATTTCTGTCTGGGTTATATTGGAATTTGCTATGCAACTCTAACTCTGTATATGTTCCTCTCATTATGAACTTGGATGCTCTGGGCTCTCATACGTTTATATTTCAATTCGCCCCCTTTTTTTGGAAGGGATAAAGATAGAGAAATATTGTATTGCTAACCAGACTTTAGCTAAGCCAAGATACTGAAAACAGAAACTGTGATTGCTCTTATATAAATGGAATGTTCACTCCAATTGGGGAAAAGGTGGCTTCAACTGGATAAGGGTGATTTAATTAAAAACCTGGGCATTAAACAGCTGGTAACTGATTTCGCTTAACCAACCAGTTCTCAGTACTTCTGAGTCATTAAGAGAATTCATTACACCACAAGCTTTATCATTTCTGCTGTTGATCTCTTACACAAAGCTATGAATATCATATTCCTTCACAGTAGCAAGAGATTTGGGAAGCATGGGACAAAGGCAACGTGTGGGGGTGGTGAAGGTTACCACATCTGTGTGACGCAAAGGTGAAAAATAAATTCTAAGCCAACCTTCTTCAACTTGGGGGGGTTGAAGGTGTTTTGGAGTACAATTTTCATCACCTTAGCCCACACCGTCAATGGTTTTGTGGGTTTAGGAATATGGCTGCTGTAATCCAACACATTTGGACAGTCTCTGCTAAAGGAAGGCTGTTCTAATTTGTCCTTGGCATGTTATCAAAATGTGGTCTCCTTCCTTACTGGAAACGGTTGCCTGGGCTTACTTAGTTTAGGCTGCAGATGAAATGCTGTAGGTAGGAATCTGGATAATAAATGGTCCAAGGCAATGCAGAAACTTCAGGGATAAGAAAACTGGTACAAGAGGTTACAGGAAGTAAGGCTAGTAGACCAAGCAAGGTCACTAAGGTGGGGAGATAGAAATCTCAGAAGAACAGAACCATGATGGAGATGTGTAATCTCCTGGTTTAAAACCAGGGTACTTCAAAGGGCAGATGCAGGGGACTGGTATGAGGAGACAGTTTTCTAGTCTCATGCACTCCCAGAGGCATTTGGTGGGGCCACTGTGAGATACATGAAGCTGGACTAGATAGGCCTTTGGCCTGATCCAGCATGGCTCTGCTTATGTTCTTATGTTCTTAATACTAACACGGTGTTTCAAAAATGACTGTGTTAGTACATCACCCTCAAAGTAAGAGATCACTGTAGAAACATCTGCAGATATCCCGAGCAGAACTGTCAAGGACTATTTTTTTAAGAAAAACATGGAAGCCTCCTAACATAGGTGACTGCTGCAGACTTGGAAGTATATGTTAGAGGCCACAATACTGTCCAACATTGGTGAAGTCAAGATATATTACATTCACTACATTCCTGTCATCTATCGGGGAGGTTATCCAATTTTAAAAAGAGGTAAGATTAGATTTGTTTTTGGTGAATCCATGCTGGCTTCTAGTTATTATTGCATGTCTTTCAAGGTGCATGCAGAATGGCTACTTTACAATTTGCTCCAGAAATGTCATTGGGATTGATTGCTAGGCAGGCTGGTTTCAGTACACAGATATTTGCCTATTAGCATGGAGTAGGCAGAATGTGAAATGTAACAAATTGCAAACGATATGAGTATATATGTCTGTCTACAGCTTCCTCCTTTATGACCTTTTGGAAGATAGGGATGCTAGCCCTTTCCCATTCATCCAGCACTTCACCCATCTTCCTTGTGTTCAAAAAAATAGAAGGTGCTTCTGCGAGTACTTTAGCTTGTTCCCTCACTACACTTGGATGCAGTTGATCTGGCCCTGGAGATTTGAACTTGTTCAAAGATGTAAGTGATTTATCAACCTCAAGGTGCATTCCTGTTCCCTCCACCTGTACTTCACATTTGCCGGGGGAAGAGGCTAGACTGTCTTTTGGGAAAAGACCAAGCTAAAGTAGGAATTGAACACTTTTGCCTTTTCCTGGTCATCTGTTACCACTTTTCCATCCCACCGAGCAGCTAGCCATTATTTCTTTTATTTCCTCTGACATTTTGCTACATACGTACCTAAATAATGCTTTTGGTTGCTTTTATCCTCTCTGGCCTTCCTTCCCCTTTCTATTTAATCCTCTTTAGTTTTCAGTTCCTCTCTGAGCTTTTGGTATTGGTTTTTATTATTTGGCTACCTCCAACTTCTTTTCTTGTTGGAACTCTGCAGTTCTGCCTTTAGAATTTCCTTAAAAAAACAAATGCCTCCCACTCATCTTGGACTCATTCATGGCATCCTCCTGATTCGTCTCTGGGCATTTATACACAACCCCTAAACTCCGGGGCAAATGGCTCCCAGCTCCGGAACTTAAAAATATTTACCCACCAGCTCCGGAGTTAACAGGAAATTAAGTGCGACCACGCCCACTTTAGCGCGTCCCAGCGCACCTTTCAAGTACCTGCTCTTTGGAGGTGAAAATTATTTGATCCGGTGTAACGATAGTAAGTGCGGGGCTCTCCTTGCTTCTGTTTGTTGTTTTTTGGCTCCTGCCCCTTTAAGAGCTATCTTTACAGAGACTAGAGGCAGAACGAGGTGAGCGGCATGCTTTTCTTTCTCTTTTTCTCCCTCCCCTCACGCAGCCAGCAGCCAGGAAGTGCGGAGGGGGTGGGAACGCAGCAAGAGCGACAAACCCCTAAGATCTCTGGTCCGAATTTAAGTGGCCAGCGGATCTTAGGGGACGTGTAAAAAGGCCCTCTCTGAAATGGGACTTGGTGGCACTATCTTACAGTGGCTTCAGTCCTTCCTACAAAGAGAATGCAGAAAGGGGTGTTAGGGGACTCATGTAGAACACCATGGCCATTGCTCTGCAGGGTACCTCAGGGTTCTGTTCTGCCTCCTATGTTATTTAACATTTATATGAAACCACTGGGGGAAATTATTCGGAGTTTTGGGGTGAAGTGTCACCAGTATGCCGATGACACTCAACTCTACCTCTCGTCACCTCCAGATTCCAAGGAAGCTATTTTGATGTTAGGTTGGTGCTTAGCATCAGTAATGAACTGGATGCGGAAGAACAAACTGAAACTAAACCCAGACAAGACAGAGATGCCTCTGGTCAGTCAAAAATGACATCAAGAGATAGGGATGCAACCTGTACTGGATGGGATTATCCCCCCCCCATTAAAAAAAGAGGCTTGTAGCTTGGGGGTGTTCCTGGACTCATCCTTGAGTTTAGATGCCCAGGTCACAGCTGGGGCCAGAAGTCAGGGTTGCCAGTGCTTCATGGGGTCAAAAAAAAGTAGAAAAGTGACATTTTAAAGACAGAAATAGTGACAATATAGTGGCTTTTTGACACATTAAGACCAAAAAGTCCTTTTCCCAACTCCATTTAGATTAATTTAAAGTGAGGTAGTGTGGTTTTTGACAACATTTCAGAGCTCACTGACAGGATGAGAGAGATTGTTATAAAACAGAGATAACATATAAAACATCAGTACACTTCAAAGCATAAATATTTCTTTCATTTTCAAAGAAGATTAAACATTTCAAAATTTAATACTGGATTAACATATCACATCAAAAATTCCATCATCACGACCACATGACTAAATTAACTTATGCTGTCGGGATCGTCCAGGTTAATGGACTTATCCTCACCACCATTTCCATTTGTCTTAGGAACACCTTGAGCTCTGAAATAGTGACAATAGTGCTGTGGCCAGAAGCACATTTGCAAAATTAAAACTAGTACGCCAGTTACGCCCATTTCTTGAGAACTCTGCTCTAGCCACTGTGACACATGCCCTAGTGACCTCCCGGCTGGACTACTGTAATGCGCTCTATATGGGGCTACCAATGGAAAGTCTCAGGAAACTTCAATGGGTCCAGAATACAGCAGCCAGATTGCTGACTAGGGTGGGTTACAGAGATCACATTACACACATACTAAAAGGGCTCCACTGGCTGCCAATCATTTACCGGGCACAATTCAAGGTGCTGACCTTAACCTACAAAGCACATAATGGCCTGGGCCAAGCTACCTCAAAGATCAAATATCTCAGTATGAACCAGCTTGAGTGCTAATATCATCAGGAGAGGCCTTTCTCTCCATCCCGCCACCTTCACAGGTGCATCTCAAAAGAACACATGAAAGGGCCTTCTCTGTCGCTGCTTTCAGACTTTGGAACTCCCTCCCGCTGGAGGCCAGGACTGCCCCATCGCTGTTGTCTTTCCGGAAGCAGGCAAAGACTTTCCTCTTCAAGCAAGCTTTTCCTGAATGCTGGGCTACCTATTAAGTGACTTTTAGGTGGATTACTATGCTTTCCACCCCCTCATAATGGATTTTCTTTTCTTTTTGCATGCTCTTTGTAGCTCTACTGTTACCTTTTAATGTTCTGAGATGCCTCTTTTAATTCCCTTTTTTAACTTGAATATGTCTTAAATGTTCTGGGCTGTGTATTTCCCCTTATTATTGTAAGCCACCTTGGGTCCTTTTCCAAGGAAAAAGGTGGGGTAAAAATATTCAAAAAAATTAGGATCTCCAGTCATGGGACCTTATTTATCATTGATCTGATTTTGTTAAAATTGGATTTCCAGCATAAACATGTGGCTAGACTCTGCTTTTATTTCCTAAGATAGCAAGATCTCAAATAGAACATTGTCCCTTTCCCCCAGAGTTCCTCTTGCTGTCACTTCTTCGACCAGTTCATATTTATTGATCAGAATCAAGTCAAGGATAGCTAACTCTCTAGTTTCTTCCTCCACTTTTTGTAGGAAAAGACTTTTGGCAACACAAACTAAGGGTTTTGTAGAAGGGCAATATTTGGCAATTCTTTTGAATTCTTAAAATCTCCTTGGTTGTATGGTTGGTAGCAGACTCCACCACATTTCTTTTGATTTTTTTTGTATATTTAATTAATAAATGCAGATGGTATCAATGGAAGATCCACTAATTATTTATTATTACAGTATTATGTTTATTGTTGTTCTGCTTTTTATTTTTATTTTTAGTGCATTGTTGTAAACCGTCCCGAGTTCTGGTTGGAAGATGGGTGGTATATAAATATACAAACAAACAAACAAACAAACAAACAAACAAACAAACCAAGCTCATTCTCATGATTTTATATTCCAGAATATATATTTTTGACATAGTGTGACTCTGCCTCCCTTTTTATTCTTTCTGTTCTTTTTGAAGAACTTCAATCCTTTAATTGCTATGTTCATCCAACCAAGTCATCCTACCAAGTTTCAATGGTCCCTAGTATCAAGTCATAGTGACCCTCTTGTTTCTCACAATCCTGGTACTTATATATTAACATTGGAAATTATGTGATACATGGCCTGCTTATCTTTGTACATTTTTTGAAGATTATTGTTGGGCCCCATTAGAGGTACCTGGTCTGCTCCTCTTTTTTGTACATAAGCCTTCATCTATCTTTACCTTTGAGCTTCCATCTCCCTCCCTTCAGTTTAAAGCCATCCTGATGAAGCTCTTCATAATGTGGCTAAACACATTCTTCTCACTCTTGCCCAGAGTCCATCTTCCAAGGAGTGTCATCTATGGTCCCAGTATCCAAATCCTTTATGTTGGCATCACCTTTGTGGCCAGCTTTGCAGGTGCTGGATTATGTATTTGTTCCTTTGTCAACCATGGATAACTGAATCATTTGATAATGAATCAGTGGATACGGGGGTCCTACTGTAGTCTTAAGTGTGGCCACTTTCTGCTCCAGTACTTTCACTATTTCTTCCAACAGTGCCTTCTTTCTATCTTTTTACTTGAGGGTTAAGGGAGCAGTCAACTGGACAGATCACTATTCCACAATGACATCATTCATAACAGGCCTTGCACTGATCCTGAGCAGAGCTTACCGATAATGTGATGTGATTGCACCAAGAGTTACCGTCTGCATAAGTGCATGCCAGTTCTCCATTACCAAGGCTCACACTCAATTAACAGGCACATTATATCTGTCATACTTTGGATACATCAGTGGTTCCCAACCTTCCTAATGTCATGACCCTTTAATATAGTTCCTCACGTTGTGATGACCCCCTTGCCCTGCTTGGAAGAGGCCACAAGCCCCCTTTGGCAGGCCACTGCCGCAGGTGCCATAGAGAACCTCCCTCTACAGGCACCCTCAGCCAATCACAGCCTCTGGTGCCATTGACTGACATCCCCTCCAACCTATCAAGCTGTACCTCACTCTTCCCCCCTTCCTCCCCCTCTCCCTCCAGACCCAAGCCATTTGTGCCTTTTTCTTCACTGGCTCATGATGACCCCTGTGAAATGGTTGTTCGACCCCCAAATGGGTCCCAACCTCCAGGTTGGGAACCACTGAAATAGGTCTATATGACTGGCTTCAATTCCATCCTGTTTTGTTCCATGTCCACCCATGCATAGTGCCAAGCAAACAAGAAACCACAAACATATGCAATTATGGAGAATGGGGCTTTACAGAGAGACCATATTACCATATGTGATGGTTTTTCTTCCCAAACATTTTAGTACTGCAGGATGCTAAAAAGAGTTATGCAAGTCATCTAATTCATGATGCGAGATGAAGCAACTGGCCAGGAATAGCTTGGTGTTTGCAACAAGTCATGTATGGTGCTTAAGTGGAAGAGAGAATGAAAGTGATATTCAGACTCTGAATTTATTGAGCCCAAGAAAAAGGGATGGATGGTGGGATGAAGAGAAGGATCTTGATTTCAGTTCTAAAAACAGTATAGCTCTTCTCTTCTTGAAGTCATTCCCTATATGTATCCTTTGGCATCTGCTGGATGAAATTATCCAGAAGTCATCTGCAGGCAGAAATTATCCAGAAGAACTGGACGCAGTACTCCTTGTGGCCCCCAAAGATCACAGAATCATAGAGTTGGAAGAGACCCCAAGGGCCATCTAGTCCAACCCCCTGCCATGTAGTAACCCCATCACAATATTTCAGACAGATGGCCATCCAGCCTCTGCTTAAAAACCTCCAAAGAAGGAGACTCCACCACCCTTTGTGGCAGCATATTCCACTGCCGAACACCTCTAAATGTCATGAAGTTCTTCCTAATGTTCAAATGGAATCTCTTTTCCTGTAGTTTGAAACCATTGCCCTGAGTCCTAGTCTCTGAAGCCATGGAAAACAAACCTGTTCCCTCTTCAATATGACATCCTTTCAAATATTTAAACATAGCTATCATATCCCCCCTCAGCCTTCTTTTAGAGAGGCTAAACATTCCCAGTTCCCTAAGCTGTTCCTCATAAGACATTTCCTCCAGACCCTCAACCATCCTGGTCACCCTCCTCTGAACCCGCTCGAGGTTGTCAACATCCTTTTTAAATTGAGGTGCACAGAACTGGACACAGTACTCCAGGTGGGGTCTGACCAGATCAGAATAAAGTGGTACTATCACTTCCCTTGATCTAGACCCTATGGTTCTGTTGATGCAACTAAGAATTGCATTGGCTTTCTTCATGTTCTCTACGATTGGCAACAGAGTAATCAAATAAGAAATCCACCACAATCTTTTCTGCCTGAGGACCACAGATGTTGCTGAACAACAGTTCCCATCATTTTTGTTGTCTGGCCCTTTTTAAAAATAATTATCTTCCTTCATTTAAATGTATGATTATTCACGCTGGAATTCTATCAAGTTCATGTAAGATTTCTGCATAATTTACGATGATAAACTGCAGTTAATAAAGTGGTAGGGTGCCTCTTGGTTGTGCAATCTGGCACATGGCAAGGCATATGACTGAGGTGCACCACATCACCTCATCAACTAGCTGCATCAAAGTATGAAAAAACCCATGCAAACACCAACTGGATTCTCCAAAAATGTAATTAACTATTATAATCAATGTTTGGCGATTTCAAGTAGAACTGAATAAAGCAAAACATTGGTGCGTTTGATTACACTTGAACCATCCAGGTATTCAAGAACAAAATATATGGAACTTTCTATTTCATGGAAATCTCTCTCTCTCTCTCTCTCTCTCTCTCTGTGTGTGTGTGTGTGTGTGTGTGTGTGTGTGTGTGTGTGTGTGTGTGTGTGTGTGTGTATTCATGGAGAACAGGAGTATCAATGGGTTGGAGAGATAGGCAGGATAACTCTCAATGCCATTTGCAGGGAATTATAAGCAGTTGAAGACATCTGCTTGGAAATACCCTGAAGCAAAGGATGAGCCACTGTGTGAGACAGAATGCTGTGGTCTGTTCCAGCAAGGCTGTTCTTATGTCCGTATGTTCTTATATTTTTATGTTGGTAGTTAGGTAGGAACAGATTCTCTTTCTCTCTCTCTCTCTCTCTCTCTCTCTCACACACACACACACACACACACACACAACAAACATAATGGTCCATGCATATAAGATAAAATAAAGTACACATTCGAAAGGTCACCTTCTGAAAACACTGTAAAGTGTAAAGTTTGGACTGCAGATGAAAAACATCTATATGAAGCTTTCCTACTTGGGAGTGGGGTGGAAAAAACCATTTTGTCCATTCTAGACACAGTAGAGCAGCAGAGCTGGGGAAGCATTCTGATGTGGTTCACATCAATCCCTGCAATCTGACATGGTTCCCTCTGCTTAACCATGTCATTATTCTACCATCCCATTCAGCAGTGAAGGCCTGAGCAAGATCCTGAGAAGTTACCTCTTTCTCTCTGTCTGTGTGTGTGTTTTTCTGTGCTGTCAAGACAGAACCGACTTATATTGACCCAAAATAGAGCTTTCAAGCTAAGTGAGAAGTTCTGCAGCATACTAAATCAATGACATTATGACTCCACGGTCAAGTTCAAAATCAAGCTAAGGGCGCCTATTCCATAGTGTTCTGCTCATCTAACAGTGTTCAGCCTTGAAAGGGACAGTCTTTGTCCCTTTGATGAGTCACACTTCTTGGCATCTGTGACACATCTCCTAACTTTGGCATTAGCTGTGCGACTAACACAATTTGCTTTATTTATGAGGACATCTGTCTTCTACCAAGAGCCCTACAGCTAATGTAAGACCTCTGAAGAGCAACTCTCAACAGATTACATCAGACAAACGGAGACATACTCAGAAGGCAAAAAAGTTATATTAAGCTCCTGTCTGAGGGTATGTGACACAATGTGAACATCAACCAACCGCATCCGTCAAGCCTAGTCAGTCTAGAGTGACTGCCACTGTTGCACATATCTCAGCTGTATTCGTTTAACTGAAGGAACCCAGGGTGTTTCCAAGGAGTAATTTTAGTTGTCAGGCAGCTAAGGGGTTTAATTAGTTGTTTAATGCAATAGGTTTCTCTCCCGTCCTTCAATGGGCTTGAAAGAAGATTATGAGATATCATACACTGCAGCTGTACCACATTCCAGCATTTACATGTTCTGCATCTAATGCTTCTTTGGAAGCTTAGAGTGGCTTTGGCTCTTAGGTCTCCCTCTGGAACTGTAGGCAGCATCTAATGGTGTTGTTCCACTGACAGGAGCAGTTCTGTCAGCAGAATCAGGAGTGGATGATCCCGTTCTCCAACTGAGCTCCCTGGGCACTCTCTAAGTCTGCGCCAGAGGGCTGCTAAATCCTCCAGAGTTGATTTTGGGGTGGCGAAAATCCAAAGAGAGGGAAAGGAGCAAAAGGCTCTTACCGCGCTAGTGCCACATTGGAATCTGGCCTTAGGAAATGTAATTACAAGGCATTAGAAAAAATTAGCTACTGAAGACTTTTGGACATCTTTGAGAAATAAAGTACAGGAAAGAGCTTCCCTGTAGAATGTGAGGATTGTGAATAAACTCGGGCATCCTCTGCAGAACAACAGCTGATCCTTCTACTCCATAAGCAGTTTTGGATTGTTTCTGACATGAACAAAGGAGAAAAGAAGTACTGTATAGTCAGTTCCTTTTTAAAGGAATATTTAGAGCTGGGGTGGGGGTTTAGATTAGTGGTGGCAAACCTTCAGCACTCCAGATGCTTTGGACCACAACTCCCAGAATTCCGAGCCTGTGTTGCCAATGACAAAGGACTGTGGGAGTTGTGGTCCCAAACATCTGGAGTGCCAAAGGTTCACCACCACTGGTTTAGACTTTCAGAACTCCCAAATTCTCCCCAGATCAGAAAACAGTAGCTTTGTGAATAGAGTTTTAATAGAGGCAACAGGGTTGCAGGATAGTAGTATCATTAGGCAAGCAGGATGTTGGCAGGTACATGTAGTAGCAGTCCCACCCTCAGCAGAGGTCGTGCACCACCCTTCTTACCTACCTACTGAAAACCAGCCCATTACTTCCTGCCTCCTTATCAGAAATGGAGGGTAATGGTCCCATCTCAGTTTGCCTCCTACTTTGTATACTTTATTTACCGTGTTATGTCGGTGAAGATTCTCAGTCATTCAGGTGAGTTTATTTGGAAGTTGAGTCATGGCAATTGGACTTCCTTTCTTGAGAGATTGAAACGTTCAGCTGCTCATCCAAACAGCTTTGTCAGTCTTCGGAAAGCTAGTTGCCAGTCCTCCATTTTATAGTTCACTTTGACCTCATGTCACCCTGGTCTGAAATAGGCTCATAAGATGAACAATGGCCTGAATAGGCTCGTTAGGTGGACAATAGTCTCAATAGGCCATATGGTGGACAATGGCCTAAGGTTCTGAAACCTATAACCTATGGGTTGTTAGCTATGGCTTTGGTGGTGGAGGTGTAAGGTATTTTTGATTTGTCTGGGGATTGTTGAAATCACTGCCTGACAAGTAGCAGATTGTGTCTGAGAGGGGTTGAGAGAGGGGTTTTCAATACTCACATGAATGGCTTCCCTGACCCCTCTCTCAAACCAGCTATCTTCTCTGT
Organism: Phrynocephalus forsythii; assembly: GCA_029282475.1. NCBI lineage: Eukaryota > Metazoa > Chordata > Lepidosauria > Squamata > Agamidae > Phrynocephalus > Phrynocephalus forsythii. The sequence continues at coordinate 104,682,936 of JAPFRF010000004.1, read as the reverse complement.
CCATTTGCCAGATTAACGTGTTGTTGTTTCATTTGTTGACTTGACAACCACCCAGAGTGGCCTTGTAGCCATATGGACAGCATGGAAACTGAATGAATGAATGCTTGCCTTCCTTCCTTCCTCTGTACCTTTGCATATATGTCTCAATGTATGTATGACTATTCACTTTTGCCCATGGTTGTCTGTCACACCTGTTTTGTCACCCTGTGCTGTGCTGTATCTTCCAGCCCAACCAACAGTTATCTACCATCATTGTATACCCAACCTGCCACCCAGTTAGAAAAGAAAAGAAGAACAAAAGAGAGAAAGTGAGAGATGAAGACACTCAAAGACAGACATGTAATTTTTGAAGAATTTCTCATAGCAAGCCTTTTGCTACAGAATGTTACGCCACCTCCCTGAATCTGCAAGAATCTAATACCTCAAACCATTCTGTGGCTCCTTCAAGACTAGCAACCACATTGCACCATCAAATGTCATGGATTAACCTACAGTAAGCACATCTCATCAGGTGATGGTGCAACTGAGTTCCAATCCATGCTTAGGCTGCAATAAAAATACTGTATAAGTCCGAAGGCTCTATAGAGGTATTTGTTATTTTTTTGCTAAAACAGAGTGACACAATTATCATTCCGAAACCAAATATCTCTGTTGCTAAACCACCAACATTATCAGGCTGGTTCCTCTCTCTCAACATCCCATATTGTTTACCTTTCAGTAAAACAGACACACAGGTACAGACTTGCCCTTTCATGATACTCTGACCTCATGATACATATAGACTGACATTGCACAAGCCACTCCTCCAAGTTCAAAACACTGAAGGAATTCACTAGACTGCAATCTGCTCCTAAGGCCCATATACTGATAGCTGCATTTCAACGGAAATGACATGGTGACACTGCCTCCTTGATGGCTGAGCAGTATGACACCCAACAGCAAATGTGTACCCTTGGGTGTACTGGTCAGAAGTTTAGGTACCTTGCTGCAAAACCAGAGGCTGGGAGTTTGATTCCCCTCTGTGCCTCCCTGACAGGGGGCTGGATGTGATTATTTATAGGGTCCCTTCCGGTGCTGGAGTTCTAAGATTATGATAATGATGCATATTGGCAGCACCCTGAATCTCTCTCAAAATATTTAACTGCCCCACAAAAGCCCCAGGGAAACAATATTGTAAACTTCTATAAAACGAAAGGGCAAATCACTGAAAATGGTAACAACAAAACAAAAAAAGAAAAAGAAAAAAATCATCAGAATGGTTAAAACTGAGTTGCACAAAAGAGTTGACGGGGCCCATTCTATCCAGGATGGTTGAAGGTCTGGAAGAAATGTCTTATGAGGAACGGCTTAGGGAACTGGGAATGTTTAGCCTTTCAAAAAGAAGGCTGAAGGGGGGATATGATAGCTATGTTTAAATATTTGAAAAGGAACAGGTTTGTTTACCACGGCTTCAGAGGCTAGGGCTTGGGGCAATGGTCTCAAACTACAGGAAAAGAGATTCCATTTGAACGTTAGGAAGAACTTCATGATGGTTAGAGCTGTTCGGCAGTGGAATATGCTGCCATGCAGGGTGGTGGAGTCTCCTTCTTTGGAGGTTTTTAAGCAGAGGCTGGATGGCCATCTGTCCAAAATACTGTGATGGGGGTTCCTGCATGGCAGGGGGTTGGACTGTATGGCCCTTGTGGTCTCTTCCAACTCTATGATTCTATGATTCTATTCTTTATAACTATTGTCAAATAGAGGGGGGGGGGAATAGAAAGATAAATGAAAACAAACAGCAGCATACCACTATTCTCCCACACAGCCTAAATGCTAATTGATGCTTGTCACTGGCGGTAAATCAACATGTCTACCTCACCAGAACCCCCTTTTGGATTTCTAAATTGGAGCTGAGAGATGTTTGCTTTTAACAACATTTCAGCAATTAATTCAACCTGTCAGTTTCTGTTCCACAGGACTAGCAAGGACTCAGCAGGCAAGCAACACCTGGCTTGAAAGATAATAGGCCTGTGTTCTGAAAGACAAGCCAGTAGCTAATAGTTGAGCCGTTGCAGTAATTGCTTGTAATGAATGAGTCACGCTACCAGGCAGCACATGAACGCCGTTCCTGTTTAGCCATGTGGAGATATGCCTGCTTCCATCTGTAAGAAGGACGTTAACACTGGTTTCCAAAACAGACACCCCTAATTAGCCTTTATTAAAAGAATATCAGAGCCTTCTCCAGATACTCAGTTTGAATGTGTGAAGCGCCCTCCAGGACCGTGAGGAACTTATGTCCATTTCATGATGGCACACACCAGCATTAGAGATTGCAAGTTGAAATGCAGTCAGCTACATCCGAAGGGGACCTCTTCATGGCAGATAGGGTTTCCATGGAGACAGAAGGGATTCCAATGTTGCAAACCCTGTGGAGTCAATTAAAGTGTGGCCACTTCCGGCTCAGACAACCACCGTGCTAATTTGCCGTTCTTGGTGCATCCAGAAGCAACCAAAGGTCACACCACCCATTCCAAGTGTGCATATTCTGACCTCTCATCGGGTATGTGTGGCTAAATTCCAAGCTCCTCTCTGGACAACTGGTTCAAAATAATGCTGCCACTCCATTCTGCCTCACAGAAGATAGCTGCACAACTCCCATATCAAAGGTAAACACTTCAGCCCCTATGAGAGAGGACATAACATTGTCTCAAAATGGCAACCTTGCTCTAAAGCCTTAAATGACTTGGGCCCAGGGTGCCTGAAATACTATATTTTCCCTCAGCAACCTCCCTGAGTGTTTAGATGTCCAGGGGAGACTTTATCTTTTCCCACCAACATCACAGGCACACCACAGGCCCTTGTGGCTACTCACCTGTTGTCCTTCCAGCAGCATATAAACACCTTTCCTTTCACACAGGCGTTTAACGTGAGAATCACAGGTCAAGAAGGGATTTTAAAGGGAAATGTCTCTGTTTCGTCCTGTTAAACATGTTTTAAATAGTTTTAAAGATGTTTTATTTAGTAAGGCAAAAGCAAAGCAAAGTGTTCTGCATATATACCGCCCCATATCACTTCAAATAGTCTCTGGGCAGTTTCAGTTTTTAATATCAGTATGCAGGCTACACATTGCCCCCCCGAGCAAGCTGGGTACTCATTTTACTGACTTTGGAAGGATGGAAGGCTGAGTCAACCATGAGCCGGCTACCTGGGCTCAAACCCCAGGTTGTGAGCACAGTTTTACCTGCAGTACAGATATTTAATCACTGCACCATGAGGCTCCTTTCAAAAGCTAACATTTAATTGTTTTTAATGTTGTGAGCTATTATATTTGTAATTGTTTTAACATTTGTATTTTTAAACTGTAAGCTTCCTTGAGTGCCTTTAAAGGCAGAAAGGTGCACTATCAAATAAATCAATACAAATACATTTTAGTTCAAGAAGATTGCTAAAAGGTTTGATAGTAAAGAAAACATTTCTGTCGTCGGGATGAACTTGGTTTATTTTTTTCTCGTCCTCTTTCATATGTGTGTATCTACTCTTCTTCGCAACACAAAAATGGAAGAATAGCAATGGTGCATTCAGGAAGTTAAGTAGATTATGTTTGATGGCAGCAGTAGAATTTCCATGACAATTCATCCTTCAGCAAATAGTTACATACCCCATATTTCAGCTTTCATGTCCCAATCAGTCAAGGATTTTCTTAATTAACTGTGCCAGACCAAAGCCAAGAGCTGCTTTTACGGAAAAGCCATTGGCTTGTAAGAAAAAGCAGCCATAGTAATTCTGCTACTATAGCAACATCAAGCAGCCCACATAAATATTTTCTGTCCTTTTATGTGGGGTGGAAGTGGGATGAGATTTGATCAGCCTCTTTATCCCATCAGCAGGCCCACACAGCAGTGCAGCCTGCCTAACCTTCCATTTCTTCTTCACCACTTTTGTAGACAATATTTCTGTGGGATTTTTGGAAAATAACTTTGAAAATGTTAACATTTATATGAAGAGAGAACGAACCACTTCAGCCATTTACATGATATTCCAGGACTGACTAGATTGGGTGCAGAAGGTGTATGGGCCAGTACAAAAGGCAGCAAATGAATGAAATACAGTGGACCCTCGTATAACAAACAGTTTGTATAACATAAAATCTGTACAACATACAAATTCCGGGGATAGGGGAAATTTGCTTAATATAATCACCTATGGGGCGAATCCATACAACATAAAAATGGTCACGATTAGGGATTACTCTGTTTTAAATGCATTCCTATGGGAAATTTATATAAAGGAAAATTTGCTTAACATAATTTCATTTGGAATAAATTAATTCCTTTATACAAGGTACCACTGTACCTTAATTTCTGACTTGCCAGAAGATTCCTTTATATATATATTGGGAAGGGAGCTGTAAAAGTTCCTTTTTTGGACTACTAGAATCCCTCCCCCAGCATGGAAGCCATAGTCCATTAAAAAAAAAAGACCTTTTCCACATTCTGGGATATGTGTACAGACAAACCCTATTCAAAATGATCCAATACAGTAAGTATACTGCTTCCAGTAAAACAGATTCCGGTGGATCATGATCCATCTCTATCCAGCTTTGTCACAAACGAGAAATAAACTGACAGCATAACAAGGAACAGGCAGACACAATTTAACACACTCAACAGGGAGTTTCTAACATTTGAGTGTGATGTGCTATAAAGTTACATCTGATTTACAGTTATTCTAACAAGATTTTCCAAGTATGCAGGATGTTCAAGGTATGGTTTCCTCCACCCCACGAAATTCCATGGCTAAGTAGGGATTTGAACTTTCCTGACACCTTGACTGGACAATCTAGCCACTACACTACACCAGTTTGACATTTATAAATAATAATGTGCTGTCCAGTTGATTCCTAATGGCAACCCCTTCTTGGGGTTTCCTGGGCCTAGGCTACTCAGCAGGGATTCACCATTTTGGGTCAGTGCCCTGTGATTATGCAGCTTTTTTGAGGCTATATACTGTAGGCTGGGTCTTCTCTTGGGATGCATAGTAGGAAATCAAACACCCAACCTCTTTTTTCACAGCCAGATACCTATAAAGCAGTGGTTCTCAACTTGTGGGTTCCCAGATGTAGCTGGACTGCAACTCCCAGAAACACCTTCCCAGCATAGCGAGCGGTGGAGGCTTCTGGGAGTTGTAGCCCAGGAACATCTGGGGACCCACCAGTTGAGAAGCACCGCTATAAAGCCAGTCACGGCTTTATATTCCCTCATAACTAAACCCTCCTGAGTTTGGTGAAGCAGATTTCAGTGTAGGGTTTAAGTCTTATTGCGTTCTTTGGGAGACAGGTGAGCATGTGGTTAAAAAAATGGGATTAAAAAGTTCTTAACTTCATCTTGATTGTGTTCTAATGACATTTGGGCAGCTGGGGATATACCGCAATGTCACACACCTCTATCATGCATTTTATTTTACATAAGAACATAAGAACAGCCTTGCTGGAACAGGCCACAGCCCATCCAGTCCAGCATTCTGTCTCACACAGTGGTTCACCATTCCCAAGCAAAGTATTATACAAAGTATAACAGGATAGATCTCTGATCTAATGATTAGCACCGGCGGTGGCAGCTGTCCAACATTATAGGAAGACATTTTCTATCTTTACCTTGATATCCTTGGGGTTCCCACATGATCTCCTATTCTAGTAACTAAGGCCCAGTCCTGCTTAGCTTACAAAACCAGAAAATAACAGATGTGTCTAGGATTGGTATGTAGCCAATTTGTAACCACCACCTCATCCCCGGCCTTATCCTGACAGAGTCCTCAGAGCAGAACTGAGGAGAGGCAACTATTTCCAGACGATCTACTGACCTTTTTGGCTTTACCAGATTGATCAAGGCTTCTTACCAGGTATGGACACCTGTCCTTCTTAGTTTCAATGCTGCATGTATGGCTGGTTTCCCTTAGGGTCTTACTGAGGATCCCAGCTGTTATGCTAGATTCAGTGGTATGTTTGCCAGATCAAGCAAGGCTTCTTATCAGGTTTGGACACCTGTCCTTCTTAGTTTCAATCTCAACTGAGTATATGGACAGAGAAAAAGCGCCTGCATTATCTCTTATCTCTTTGTAAGTGTACTTCAAAGATAGGAAATGTTTGTTTTTCAGCTTCCCGGTCCCAGAATCCCACAATTAGCAAGGTCACTGATTTTGGGATTCTTAGAGTCATAGACAAAACAAACAAACAAACAAACAACCTACAAAACAAACAAACAAACAACCAGCAAGCATTTCCTGTTTCTAGGTTACTCTACAAAGAACCGCACGAACCTAGGAATGTGTCTTCAAGCCCCATGCCCCATGACAGTGAATCAAAGTGGGCGAAAGTAGCACCTCTGAGTAAGCCATCCACGTGATCTGATCCTATGGCCCCAAGGGCCATTGTACCATGTGATATCAATACTGACCTCAGCCTGTTTCATGAGACACAGGCTGACAGAAGTGACTCTCACCCATGACGGTTCATGTCACTCAGAGGCCACAGTACTTTTTGTCTATTTGAATTAGAACTTTTGCTTAAGGGGTATACAGCCAAATCCGAAGCTCAGGAAGGCCTTAGAGTGTTCTGACTCACAGGTAGGATGGGGAAACTGGCTGAATTATTCAGGCAGGAGTGTCTGGGAACATCAGGAAGAAGAGCAGTTCAATGCAAATAGCACACTAACCCTCAGGGACACTTCCATGTAATGTGAGAGGTGTTGTTGTTGTTGTTGTTGTTGCAACTTCCTGCAGGGAAAGAGGAACTGGGGTATAGAAGATTCATCATTTGCCAGGCAGACCTGAGAAGGTCTAAGACAGTGTTTTAATGTATTGTACTTATTGAACGTAAATGTTTTTATTGTTTTAATTTTATTGCAATTTTAATGTGTTGATTGTTTATTTTGATTGTGAGCCAGCCGCCCAGAGACCTCTGGGTAGTGGGTGGCCTACAAGCTATATAAACAAATAAATAAATAAAATAAATGACTAAAAACTAGACAAGACAACGCATCAACCCCCATTCTAGTTTGGAAGATACCATTCACTACTGCAATAATCATGTTAGTAATAAGTGCACTTCACTGTTTTGGTGACACACTCGTCTTCCCCCACCAATAAATAAATATTCAATAAATACTGTGCCCCTGGACACCCAACATCTCATGAGTTCAGCACCATAGGGGTTGAAGGGGCCCACTTGTCCCCAAACACAACATCGCTAATTCAGCCTCTAGAATAAGAGGGACAATAAGACTCATTACACACAGTATTGTACAAAAAGGATTTTCAATGCCAAGAGAGTGTACCCTGATAGAACTGTTCTGTCTGTATGTCTGTATATCTGTCTGTCTGTCTGTCTGTCTGTACTGTTTTTTTTCTTTTTGTATTATTATTTTTATTGTAAGCCGCTCAGAGTTCCCACTGGGAAGATGGGTGGGGTATAAGATTAACAAATAAATAAATAATAAATATGTAAATAAACTTGTTTGTTTGATTGATTCATTGATTTGATTTGATTTTTATACTGCCCATCTGGCAGCAACGCCACTACAGTATTAATAATTTGTAGTTAAATTGGGGGGAGGGCATAAGAGCTATACATGGTTTTTGAACTACATGAAGGACTGGCACCCTTGCTCCTGTGTTGTTGTAGTTTCAATGCACTAGGATGGATCTGAAGGCACTAAAGTACCGTGAAATGCATTACACAGTTAGAACATTTAGTCTTTTTCCTTCATTTTATTTCAGGAAAGCTTTGGTAAACAAGAAGGCTGGAACAAAACTGGAGAGTCTTCTGCCGTGACTTTTATTAGTATCAACATGGGAAATAATTACAGTACTGTATTTTCTTTAACCCCAGCTCCTGCCCACCTAGCAGTTTGAAAGCATGTCAATGCAAGTAGATAAAGAGGTACTGCCGTAAAAAGTGTGAAGGTAAAAACAGTGTTTCCTTGCAGCCATGCTGGCCTCATGGCCACGGACTTGCACAACACTGGCTCTTTGGCTTGAATATGGAGATGAGCACCGCCCCTAGAGTCAGACACGACTAGCACGCATGTGCGGGAGGAACCTTTACCATTGTTAAATGCCTGTACTGCAGGTAAAACTGTGCTCACGACCTGGGTTCAATCCCCGGTAGCAGGCTCAAGGTTCACTCAGCCTTCCATCCTTCCGAGGTCGGTAAAATGAGTACCCAGCTCACTGGGGGGGCGGGCAATGTGTAGCCTGCACACTGTAATTAAAATTGTAAACCACCCAGAGACTACTTGTAGTGGTATGGGGCGGTATAAAGCAGAACACTTTTACTCAAAGAGCTTGATCAGGAAGTCCTGCCTGAAAATAATCCCTAACCTCTCACACAAAATGGTGCTTAAGCAGCAACAAGACAATGGGGGATGTCAGTGAACCCTGTTTAGAACATGCATAATTATGAGGTTTTCTCTCCAAGGAAATATCCCATAATCTTTGGAAGTCCTGCTTCCACATTGAAACCCAATTTTTCCAGCAACAACAAAAATTCAGCACAACCCTAGCAGCAAAGAGACAGAAACTTTGATAAGATGAATTAGGAAGAAGGTCTTCTTGGCATTTGCATCCCTTTTATCCACTACTAATTGGGGATCTTGAGATAAGGCAAGATTCACTGGGAAAGACAATAATGTTAGAATAAGTTGAAAGGAGTAGGAAATAAGGAGGACCTAACAGAAGATGGATTGATTCAATAAAGTGAGTAAAGGAACCCACAAGGTTTTGCTTTTAAGATATGTGCAGGACCTGTTAACGATAGTAACTTTTAGAAATTACTGCCTGAAATCCTGTTGGCCAGTTGCCAATGTTTGGCAGGTGCTCCTGGATTTGTGTCTGAGCCTAAATGCCTAGGTTTCTGCAGTGGCCATGGGTGCCTTTGCACAATTAAAACTAGTGTGCCAGTTGCGCTCATTCTTGGAGAGATCTTATCTGACCAGTGACACATGCCTCTTAGTCACATCCTACATTGTGCACCTATGGGCGTTTATACACGACCCCTAAACTCCGGGGCAAATGGCTCCCAGCTCCGGAGCTTAAAAATGTTTACCCACCAGCTCTGGAGTTAACAGGAAATTAAGTGCGACCCCACCCACTTTAGTGCATCCCAGCACACCTTTCAAGTACCTGCTCTTTGGAGGTGAAAATTATTTGATCCGGTGTAACGATAGTGAGTGCGGGGCTCTCCTTGCTTCTGTTTATTGTTTTTTGGCTCCCGCCCCTTTAAGAGCTACTTTTACAGAGACGAGAGGCAAAACGAGGTGAGCGGCATGCTTTTCTTTCTCTTTTTCTCCCTCCCCTCACGCAGCCAGCAGCCAGGAAGTGCAGAGGGGGTGGGAATGCAGGAAGAGCGACGAACCCCTAAGATCTCTGGTCCGAATTTAAGTGGCCAGCGGATCTTAGGGGTCGTGTAAAAAGGCCCTATGAAAAGTGGCAGGAAACTTCAGTGGGATCAAAATGCAGTAGCCAAATTGCTAACTGGGGCTGGTCACAGGGATCATCACTCACTCACTCACTCTTACTCTCACACTCTCATACATGCACGCAGAGAGAGAGAGAGAGAGAGAGAGAGAGAGAGAGAGAGAGAGTTCCAACAGCTCTACTGGCTGCCCAACCATTTCCAGGGAGAATTCAGTTCTAATTTAAGGTAAAGGTAAAGTTTCCCCCCGCACATGCATGCTAGTCATGTCCAACTCTAGGGGTGGTGCTCATCTCCATATTCAATCCAGAGAGCCAGTGTTGTGCAAGTCCATGGCCTCGTGGCTGGCACGGATGCAAGGAAACACTGTTTTACTTTCCCACTTTTTACGGTGGTTCCTCTTTATCTACTTGCATTTACATGCTTTCAAACTGCTAGGTTGACAGGAGCTGGGGTTACCAGCGGGAACTCGCTCCGCTGTGTGGCACCTGGAATTCGAACTGCCGAGCTGCCAACTTTGCAGCCAACAGTTTTCGGAGCCTAATGGCCTGGGCCCAAGCTATCTCAAGGGCTGCATCTCCCTTTATGAACCTGCTTCAGTGTTAAGATCATCAGGAAAGGCCTTTCTCTCAATCTCACCATCTTCACCGGTATGTTTGGTGGGTAAACGGGAGAGAGCCTTTTATGTCACTGCTCCCAGACTCTGGAACTCCCTCCCACTGGAAGCTAGCCTGTCCTTCCGCAAGCAGGCAAATACTTGGTATTTGTTGGCAGTAACTCGCTGTTCACTTTAAACTGACCAGTGTCTTAACTATTAAGCTGTGCCGTAGGAAGTATTTTGAGGAGCACAGCTGAAAAAAGCTCTCTGTAGCCTCTAGGACCTCCTGTGAAACTGTCTCCAATGGGAACCCGATTCCTGACAGTTTCTGAGTCAGAACATGATTAGCCTGGAGGGAATTTAACAGCTCTGTAACTGTCAATGCTTTCATGAGCTATTCAAAAATGTCTAATGCATTTGTTTATCGAGAAAAGACTAGCAGCCTTGTTCTTTCGCATTTTCATCTCTTGGGAATTTGGACTCCTCTTTCATAATTAACGTGACTTCTAACCTGAAATAGCAATTGAAGCTATGTTTTTGTGGCAAGTTCCTGCTTCTGCACAGATTTTCATACATTCCATTGCGAGGCTTTGTGCTACAAGTGAATGATTAAAAATGAAGCAGGATATGGTATTTGGACCAGAGAGGCCACCGTTTGGATGTCCCTTTGAGCTTCATTGCTTACCAGGTGCCATAAAAGGCTCAGGACTGGGGCAGAGAGGTTCTAAAACCCTGACGTTCTGGGGTGATGCACACCCCCTATCTTGGTCTACAAGTTACCCCTTTTGACTTATTTTGGAAAAAAATTAAACTACCTTATACCATTGTCTATGCTGGATAGAGGATTCTGGGAGTTGTAGTCGGAAAACATTTCATACACTGCAGTTGGGAATTGATAGCTAGTAGAGATGGATGCAAACCACAGTCCATCCGTTCGGTCCAGTTTGGTGCCACACCCACAGTAGTGTACTTGGGCACCACATACTCGCGCCTTCCTGCCTCCTCTCCACAATGGGTGCTTCATAGAATCATAGAATCATAGAGTTGGAAGAGACCTCAAGGGCCATCTAGTCCAACCCCCTGCCATGCAGGAACCCCCATCACAGTGCTCCCAACAGATGGCCATCCAGCCTCTGCTTAAAAACATCAAATGAAGGAGACTACACCACCCTCTGTGGCAGCATATTCCACTGCCGAACAGCTCTAAGTGTCATGAAGTTCTTCCTAATGTTTAAATTGAATCCCTTTTACTGTAGTTTGAGACCATTGCCCCATGTCCTAATCTCTGAAGCCATGAAAAACAAACTAGTCCCCTCTTCCATATGACATCCTTTCAAATATTTAAACATAGCTATCATATTCCCCCCTTAGCCTTCTTTTTTGTAAGGCTAAACATTCCCAGTTCCCTAAGCCATTCCTCGTAAGACATTTCTTCCAGACCTTCAACCATCCTGGTCACCCTCCTCTGTACCCGTTCAAGGTTGTAAACATCCTTTTTAAATTCAGGTGCACAGAACTGGACACAGTACTCCAGGTGGCGTCTGACCAGAGCAGAACAGAGTGGTACTATTACTTCCCTTGATGTACACACTATGGTTCTGTTGATGCAACCAAGAATCACATTGGCTTTCTTGGCCGCCGCATCACATTGCTGACTCGTGTCCAATTTGTGGTCTACCAAGACTCCCAGATCCCTTTCACAGGTACTTGTTTCCAGCCAGGTGTCTCCCATCTTATATCTGTGCAATTCATTCTTTTTTCCTAGATGCAGCACCCTACATTTCCCTCTGTTGATCCCCATTCCATTACATAGCTATGGCCCAGGACTCTAATCTGTCAAGGTCTTTTTGGATTTTCATCCTATCCTCTAGGGCAGGGGTCCTCAACCTAAGGCACCGGGGCCGGATGCGGCCCCGCAAGGTCCTGAATCCGGCCCCTGGGACCAATTGCAACCCCCCCACCTACCCCCTGTTTTGTGAGCAAGCCAACCTCCGCAGCTGCTTTTGGACTGTGATCCGGCCCCCAGTGGTGTCTGGGTGGTGGTGGACAGGCCCGCTGGTTGACAACTTTGAGGACCCCTGCTCTTGGGAATTAGCAACCCCTCCCAATTTGGTATCATCTGCAAATTAGATCAGCCTACTCTCTATTCCTTCCTCCAAGTCATTAATAAAGATACTGAATAGCACTGGGCCCAGAACAGAACTCTCCCAACCTCCATGGTGCAACTGCAAATTAATGAAGCACTGTATATGCTTCCACCCTCAGCCTCCCCCAGCAGCTGAGCACTCAAAGGCAGTGCTGCAGGCTTCTCACCCTGCTTCCTCATCTGAGTAGCCAGCCGCTGGAGAAGGTAGAAGAGGGAAGTGCATGCTGCGACTGGTGAGTGGACCACCTTGTTGAGGAGGAGGGAAGGGAAGCACACATTGCCAAGGAGTGGGTGAGCATTCAGAGAAGAGGGAGAGAGGAGTGCACAGCACTCGCAGAAGACCTGTGCAGAACTGGGCTGAACCACTGAACTGCAGTTCGTGCCCATCTCAAATAGCTAGCTAGCTAGACAGGCACAATTCAGCCCCATTTAGTATGGTATGTCTATAGTCCAAACAAATTATTTATTTATTTATTTATTTATTTATTTATTTATTTATTTATTTATTCACATCTGCAGGTCTCTGAGAAAGACCACCAAAGAATTAAAACAATTTAAAATATGCAGCTTTATGTGCCAAAGATACCACATATTATGTGCCAAAGATACCACATATGATCGGGAATCCTGCAGAATTTGGGACTCGGTACTTGCATAGAAACCTCTGATTATACAGGGCTTCTAAACTGCTTCATAGCTGAACTCCGTCCCTACTCCTCCTTGAGGGAAAAAACTATTCCACAATGAAAACTATTCAGTCTTTACTAATGTGGACAAAGTCACCATGCATCAACAGGGGGACCAACATTCTCCCCTCTTCATTGCTCCTTCATGTGGACACTCAAATGTTTGCAAATGAGATGTCCCTCTTCATTTGTAGGCATGCCACGTGATGAAGCACACTAAAATGTGAGGTGCTGGCTTGCTTACTGACCCTAAACAAGATCAGGAGTTTCTCCTCCACAGTAACCTTGCTTCCCATGCAGAAAAAGGAAGACAGAGGTTGCAGTGGCATAAACTGTGCCTGATTCTGCAAGGGGAATTTGCAGTGACTTCCGTTGCTGCATGTGTCGCAAGCCCTGGTGTGCTTTTAAGAAGTGTGTATCAGTGCCATTTTTGAATAGCAACAGAGGTTCCGCCATCCGCTGGCCAGAGCTGGGAGGTGCAAGGCAGGCATGTCCAAACTTTGGCCCTCCAGATGTTTTGGACCACAACTCCCACAGTCCTTTGTCACTGACAATCCAGGCTTAGAATTCTGGGAGTTGTGGTCAAAAACAAGAGAAGGGCTGAAGTTCGGACATGCCTGGCATAAGGCAAACATGGAGCTGCAATGGAAACTGCCCCTGAGGCAATAACTGAGTCACTGCCTAGCCAGTGCTAGAGGGTTTCCCAGCTAACTTGGCACTGGCCAGCTGACAAAGTTGGGTTTGCCAGGGTGAAGGACAGCTTCTATAGCTTCATTTTCACTGGATGTCAGATTTGTGTTTCGATGCCCTCAACCCCTGTCAGCAGTGATGGGAAGCCTGCCACAATACTGGCCAGCTGGTCAGCCAGCGGCAGTATTTCCTACAGTATGTCCTACTTTAATGCAACCAATCGCATTGGAAAAGGATGTGTAAAACAGGTGGTATTGTGCCCATGATACTAAAAAGCAAACTGCGGGTTATCTGAAACATGCTGTCCCTGATGGAGAGAGACGTGGCTATGAGACCTTTTCTAAGGGAGATGAATCTACTTCTGCCCATAACAACAGCATAGTTCTTAAGTCAAAAGTATGGGAAAACCCACAAACTCCTGGGAATTAACTTTGGTTGATTTAACAAAATTATTCAAAAGCAGCATCAGCTGCTTAGAAGGGTGTCCCTCCCTCCCTTCCAGAATGCCTTGTTGTCTTCATTCAGCATTTACTGTATGGGAGGTCAGGCTCTTTACACTTTCAACATGATGTTTCAAGGCCAGATATGTAGCCACCTGTATTTCCAGAAGCTACAGCCAACACTTGCCAGTTTACAAGCATGGTTATGGGTTCAGCCATACAAAAGAGGAACAAAGGTCCTAAATCTGAAACTTGCAGACAACCAGGGAGGAGTCATGAAAAGGACTCTTGACAAGTCATCTTCCCTCGCCCCACAGAAGCACCCCAAGAGCATGGGAGCAGCTGCCACTCCCTCTCATCCCACTCCCCAGGCGCTGAAGGGGAGTGGGATGAGAGAAGCAGCTGGTGATGGGGTAGGAGGGTGTGCCAGCAGCATTAAATGAGTGTTCATAGAAGGGCCAGAGTCTTTGGGCTCTGGGATTCCCAGTGAGGAATCAGGTGAGGAGATCTAGGGATCTACAGCAGAGGAGCTGGCGCTTCTCCTCTGCACATCTGGAGAGAAGGATGATGATCCACAGCAGGAGACTCTAGGCTTCTCCCCAGCAGGTAGAGGGGCAACGGCCAGGGGAGAAGGGTGCCCATTACCACATCCCCAGGAGAGCCCCACCAACTCTGGGGTTCCTAGGATGGCTGACAGGTTTGTCGGCACCCACCTCCACTCAGCTGATACACGTTCCAGCGCAAGAGGAGGTGGCTTGCTGGAGGGCAAGAGGACAGCAGATCTCTCCCTGTTGCCTCTATTGGCCCTTGTTGAAAGATACAAGTCCAGCCCTGAACAGGGCAATGTTTATTACAAGGACTGCATCAGTGACAGGAACTGAGGCCAGTATAGGACTGACTGTATGCAGGGGACTAATGCAGGAAAATCAGAGGGGCGTGGGAGGGCAGTAACAGGGAAGCTCTATGCAAAGCATCTAGTTAAAAAAAGAGTGCTCTCACCAGCGCCCTGGAGTTGACGGAGACTTGAATGCCTCCAAGGCTGCCAACTCAGCCAGGAGTGACACCACTTACAAGGCCACTGGGGGTGCTGATTTTGGATTATATGTACAGAAACTCTTCTTAAGAATGAGAAGCATAGCAAATGCTGGGAGATTTTTAGCATTAAAAATGCTAGCACCTTTAGCTAAAGGTGCAGTTTCAGCATAGACTTCAGCCCATGCTCTTTGCTTCCTGTACTATCTTGCTGCCTATGCTGTAGCTCAGTAGATGATGGGAAAGATAAGATGCAAATATATGGCGTTGTCATCACTCTAGATTTGAGCGGTGACATGCTTGCTCAATCTACGACATATGGCATTAAATTTATTATGCTTGGACTCGCTGCATAATGAACAAGAGAAAATGTCAAGGCAGAAGGAGAAACAGAGTTCTACAAGGGATACACACCGTCATTCTGCTTCACTGGCAACAATAGGCACACAAATGGGCAGAAATTCAGTGCGATACCTGCGGGAGTGCTAGGAATCCTCCACCCAACCCGCCTCCCAAAACTCCCACTGGCATTAAAATGATGATATAGATAACATTCCAGACCTCTAGGAGCAGGTTTCTGGAGGTGCTGGGGGCTGCAGCAGTAGAGTCCCCTCTTATTTGAGCAGGCAGTACTGGATGCAAACTATTGTTGTTTAGCAGAACAGCCCTCGTCAACTAACACATATACACCAAGTCCACATAGAGTATTAGGAAATTCCTATTCCTTCCATCGCCTTATTTTCCAAATCAGTATGAACATCTCTAGGCATCAAAATACAGTTTTGTTCTGTAGCAAAATCCTATCAACTATGGGGCTTATTTTTTTTTAGGAATGGTCTCAGCACTAAGAATAATAAGACCCCTTGACACACAACCTGTAAGAGCCTATAAGGCAGTGGTGGCCAAACTTTGGCCCTCCAGAGCTTTGGGACCACAACTCCCATTGTCCTTTGTCATTGGCAATACAGGCTTGGAATTCTGGGAGTTGTGGTCCAAAACATCTAAAGGGCCAAAGTTTGGCCACTACTGCTTATAAAGCCATTGTGTCCATCCCCCTATAGCAAAACTATTCAAAACTCGCCCTGCCCTTCAAAATCGTGAACTAAAGCAATCTTCTGGATGACTGCAAATTGTTTAGAGCACATCATGTAGAAAACAAAGCTATTGCATTTCCTATCAGCCTAACTGTGCATTTCCAGATTGGAACTGTCCTCTTTGCTGACTCAAAGTACAAATGCAACAAATGAGGAAGAAGAGATAATTTTTTCTCCCTCAAGCAAACAAACCTCCTTCCTTCTTCAACAACAAACACACAGCTTCAAGGTGAGGGGAGGTTTAAAGTCAGTTGTCTTCTGAACTCATTTTGGTGGAAGTGGAAGCTGTCCATTAATGCACCGTTTGAGAACTTTTCACAAAAGAACCTATCCCAAAAGGGGAAAGATCTGAAAATGAATAGTTGGTAAATACACAGGAACCTCCGCACCGGTCTTAACAAACCTGAAAATCAACAAACAGTGCCCACACACTGCGGCCTCTCCTACCTGCTGGAAAATCCTGCCCCGTCAATTACTGCAACCTGAAGTCCAACTGTGTCAGATGAAAAATAATAGCTCCTCTTCCCTTATGTTATCTGTTCCACCTGCCATTTTACAGGTTTCTTTGCCTGGTAGAAGAATGTGAAACATGCTCAAAGGCTTGCCCCAGACGTCCTGCTGATGATCCCCGTTTCAAGCGTTGCCCGAGTTGGATTTTCTCTCTTTCTACTCCACCCTCTTCTGCCTCACCTCCTTTGACACACGTGTGCCCCACCCAATCCTCTCTGAATATTTTCCATGTACGAACGTTTCCAGCTAAATGGCGTTCATAAGAGAGTAGTCTGTTGCTTTGGCTGGGCTGTGAGATGGGCCATTTGTTTCCAAATTTTGTTTGGCTTGAGTACAGCAGATATGTTGGTGCTGGTGGTGGGGAAATGCAAACAGTATAGGGGGATAATGGGAAAGGGGGAAGAAAGAATACTTACAGACAGACCATTCAGCCTAGATGTTAACTGGTAACATGAACAAATCAGTTAATTTAGCTGTAGCTCTGTATCTAGATTCTAGGTCCTGCCTCTTTTTAAAAAACATCCTTCCATACAAAAATGAAATACTAGAACCCAATGCAGATATACTTGGAAGGAAGCCCCTCTGCATTTGATGGGGTTTAGAAGCAGAAGGGATCTACAGTACAGTATGTCTAAATCCAACTGCTAGTCCCAACAAGGGTAAATCCCACTGAAGCCTTTGCTAAATGTTGCATCAACACCCAAGTCAATTCCACTGATCGAATGGGTCTACTCTAAGTGGTACTACCAACTGAATCCATGACCTAGACCAGAGCTCTTTCCTTTTAAGTTTTAGTGTTCTATATGGTGGGGATTTTGAAAACACAGGCACACAAATGGACATTTTAATTTTTTTGATAAGATATTTGATTACACAAGGTCATACTTGTAGTCTGTAGTGGAGGAGCCCGGGCATATGTTTATCACCTCTACAACCATTAAGTTTAAGTCAGTGTTGGCGAACCTATGGCACGGATGCCAAAGGTGGCACTTGGAGCCCTTTCTATGGGCCTCCAATATTGCCCCTTCACAGCCACCTGTATTCAGGTTAAACTGATGCATTGGCATGTTGCAAAAAAATAGTGGGTTTTGATTCGCAGTTCGGGCACCCAGTCTCTAAAAGGTTCGCCATCACTGGTCTAAGACAAGTATATTTTTAGTGTATTTAATGTCCTCACAACTACAGCATCTTTACAATCCTTTCTCTTTTTTTTCAGCTTCTTTTTCAACAACAAAATCAAAAAGTTCCCACAGAGCTCTCTTTCATGTTGCAACTCACACCCATAGGCCACAGGCAATTTGTATACTGGTAAGGAGACCCTCAGTAGCCTTGACTGAGACATTGGAAATAGTATACACGCTATGGATACACAACAGCTTCCTTCAGGCACAGCTATTATAGGGGTATGAAGCCTTCATTATGTTGAAGGTAGGAATGTGAAAAACTCAGTTTTGTTATAATCATCCCAATTCCACTTGCATTCCTATCCCATACGTTGGTATCATCAGGATATGACTTACTTTTTCTTGTCTTTGTGGAAATCCATCCACGTTTTCTGCTTTTCAGAATGAGCACATCTATCTATCTGTCTGATATCCTGCACATCTGGCCACTCTGGGCAGCCTTCAAATACTGTACAGACAATAAACCAGCAAATTGCAAATTATTTAAGCATTAATGGCTAAAATTCTGTGGTACAGTTATGCTGAAAGTGTAACTTTCAGAAACAAATAACTGTAAATTAAGAAATTTCCATAGATTGCATGCAAACTTGGTGTGCTAACAGATATTGTTTACGGAGATTTCTTATGGCAAGTTGATTCCAAAAGTTATGCCTTTTGCCCAACTTCAGAACAACATTCCACCCATCAGAAAAGTCTTTGTACACCTTTCCCCCATTGGCCAAAACGTGCTAGTGTATTCTAAGAAACATATTAATTTCATACATTCATTATTTTTAAAAATATTCAAGATTTCATATGCAGAAAGCATACTGCAAGCCTTGCAAATGTATGAATTCCTGATGCATGATACACTTGGTCTCACAACAAAGTCTCCAAAGCTGCAAAAGAAATTATTTCACTGAGAATCTTGAAACCATGCACTGTACATTTTTTTCCCTGTCATTGAGGGTTACAGGTCAATCAGAGGATCTGTCCAAAGCATGTCAACAGTGGATCTGCACCAAAGGCAGTGAGATTTTGGACTAACCTTTATCAATATTTCTTGCCCACTTCTTTCCCTGCCTAGTAAGCAGCTAGGAATGTCAACGGATTTCTTCCAAATAATTTTGCAAGGAAGCCAAAGGCTACACACAGCACAGGGCCAAGGTTTGCCCAATCCTTGTTCAGCATTACAAGAATGCGTTGCACCAACTTCAGCCTTGCAATATAACCTCTCCCTCTCTGGCACAGCTTGAGCAAGTAAATTTATGGACAACAATCTACTGGCCATTATTGACGAAGGGGGCTGGGGATTATAACGCCCTAGTAAAATTGTTCCAAGCTACCATGAGGATTGGAATAGCTGAATTTCACTTTCAGTTACTTGTTGGGAGTTTGCTGGAGATGCTCCAAGCAGACTGGTCTTAGTTACAGAAAGGAAGAGATGGAGAGAGATAGGTGCCTTTTTCCAGGCCGGCTGGTCAGGACACAGA
This sequence comes from Phrynocephalus forsythii, assembly GCA_029282475.1. NCBI lineage: Eukaryota > Metazoa > Chordata > Lepidosauria > Squamata > Agamidae > Phrynocephalus > Phrynocephalus forsythii. The sequence continues at coordinate 104,663,636 of JAPFRF010000004.1, read as the reverse complement.
CAGACAAAGAAGTGTCTGGCCCCTTCCAGAAGCCTTGATTTATTCATCAAGTTCATAAGCAGAGAATGGTGCATTTTATGAAAACATTGCCTCTAACAGGGAGCAAATGCCAGTTAGCCTTAGTTCTGCCTCAAAGCAAAGTTGTCAGAGGAAATAGAAGGTCACCTCCCCCCAGGGATGCTACATGGCAGAGTCAGGAGAGTGTGCTCTGCTACTGAAATTCTTCCAGGAAACATGCCCTGCAAAGAAAGGTTCCTACAGTTACTGACAGTTTAGAATACAGTAGGATCCCTGTAACCACTGATTCATTATCCATTGATTCAGTTATCCACGGCTGGCAGAGGAAAAATAAATAAATAATTCAGCACCCACAAAGAAAGCTACCGTCACAAACAGCAGCTGTAAAGCAAGTTACTATCACAAAACAGCAGCTTTGGGGAACATTTTGTCGTTCTCTCTTATCCAGTTTTCATTGTCCACAGAAAGGCTTGGAACCAATCTCTGGCGGATACTGGGGTCCTACTGTACTGTTTAAACCTAAACCAAAGATGGACAACTTGGGCAGTCTCAAAGGGTAAAGTTTAGCTGGGAGGATGCTGCAGTAAGATCAGAAACAACATGTTAAATAAATAAAACAGGAAGTACCCAGCTGGGCATTTCCAGTTTTGCCTTTTCAGAGGTTGAGGTTCCAGGGAAATCCATAGGTCTTCATAGGACCAGGCATGTTCAAACTTTGGCCCTCCTGATGTTTTGGGCTGCAACTGTAAGAATTCTAAGCATAACTTGCCAATGGCAAAGGACTATGGGAATTGCGCTCCAAAACATCTGGAGGGCCGAAGTTTGTGTTTGTACATGTCTGCATAGGTGGTTTGAGACACCCTTGACTGCTACACGAGTCTCTTAAGTCACACTCTGCCCACCCCAGCTGAAATGCTAAAGTATTACCAATCTTAATTATGGTATGTTGAAACGGACCAGATACATAAAATATGGTCTGACCTGCTGAGCATTGGACACCGTTGGTCTAGACAACACACCAAGCTGAAGTTAACCCAAAGCAGAAATGATTGCTTTCACTTCTTTAGGCAGCTGTGCTGAAAGACAAGCCAGCATATAAGCCGAAGGCTGTTGCAGCTCATTTTTCACCACGCTAAATGACAGTTTCACACTTATAATTCATTACAATATAGCATTACTTCCAAACCATTCCAAGGTGTAGAATACATGGTGTGACTGGGAAATCAAAAGAAGAGATTGCCCAAACAGAACATGTATTTCTGCCGACACAAAAACATTTGAATAAACACACCCAATGGAGAAACAGTTTACCTTTTTTTTCTGAACCAAACCGGAGTTGGGGAAGAATCGATTACATATTTGTTCCTAACGACACTTCACACAGAGTGACGAAAGTGGAAATTCTACCTAAAACGATCTCAGATCATAATGCAATTGTGATGGAAGTTAAAACAAAATTGCAAGGATTATACCGCTGGAGATTGAATGAAAGCTTATTGGATGAGACAGAGACTTTGCAAATAGCGAAAAAAACTTTTAGAGACTATTTGGAAAATAATTGGAGAAGAGAAACACCAATAAACTCTGTATGGGATGCGAGTAAAGCTGTCATGCGAGGTCTCTTTATTCAAAGAAATTCATATCAGAAGAAACAGAAAGAAAAAAGAAATATGAGATCCTAAAAGAAATGGTGGAGACAGAGGGAAAATTGGTGGAAAAACCAAAGGAACAGAAATGGATTCAAAAATTAAAGATGCTCCAAACCCAGTTGTCAATGGTTATCAATCAAGAAATTGAATGGAAGGTTAAGATGATGAGACAAAGAAACTTTGAATCGGCAAATAAAGTAGGGAAACTGTTGGCCTGGCAACTTAAATGGAAGCAAAAACAAAAGGTGGTGAACAAATTAGTAATAGATAAGAAATTAGTGGAAGACCCAAGAGAAATTATAAAGGTGTTTGAATTTCTATAGCGATTTATATATGAAGAAAAAAAGAGGATCCGGAACAGATTGATAGATATTTAAGAGAAAATGGATTGGGGAAAATTTCAACAAGCCAATTGTCGATATTGAGTGAGAAAATCACCCCACATGAAGTACAAAGTGCAATAGAGAGGGCGAAATTAGGAAAATCACCGGGTCCAGATGGCCTGACTGCAAAATATTATAAAAACTGTCAGAAGAAATGTTACCAATAATGGTCGAGGTGATGAATGAAGTGTTAGAAAAAGGAGTTATACCTAATACCTGGAAGGAGGCATATATAACATTGATCCCAAAGGAGAACTCGGATGCTATAGGCCTATTTCCCTTTTGAATGGAGATTATAAATTATTTGCCGATGTTTTAGCCAATAGATTAAAAAAGGGTGCTAAATGAATTATTACATAAAGATCAAGCGGGGTTTCTTCCTGGCAGACAGATGAAAGATAACATGAGAAATATAATTGATATAATAGAATATCTAGAAGTCAGGAAGGAGAAACAAGCTGCTCTGATATTTATTGATGCTGAAAAAGCTTTTGATAATGTTTCCTGGCAATTTATGAAGAAGAATTTGGAATATATGGGAGTGGGAACAAAGTTCTGGAATGGTGTTAATGCAATATATAATGAACAGAAAGCAAGTTTATTGGTTAATAATGTGATAACAGAAAGTTTCCCGATTGGGAAAGGTACAAGACAAGGGTGCCCATTGTCTCCGTTGTTGTTTATTACAGTATTGGAAGTATTGTTAGTTAAACTGAGAGATATGGGGACATTTAAAGGTATAAGTGTGGGGGATAAGGAATATAAACTAAAAGCATTTGCTGATGACTTGGTTTTGACATTAGAGAATCCTAAAGAAAGTATTATTGAGGTGATGAAGGCAATCGAAGAATTTGGTAATTTAGCTGGCTTCAAACTGAATAAGAATAAGACAAAGGTTTTATTGAAAAATGTAACTAAGAAAGATAGGGAAGAATTGAAAAATTGTCTGCTCTCTCAGTTGTGAAAAAAGTTAAATATTTGGGAATTAATTTATCTCTTACGAACTTGAATCTCTTTGAGGATAATTACATTAGGGTTTGGAATTTGATTAAGAGAGATTTGGAAACATGGAATAGACTGAATCTGTCATTGATGGGAAGAATTTCGGTGATAAAGATGAACGTGCTACCAAGGTTGTTATTTTTATTTCAAATGATCCCAATAATTAAAGGGACAGGCCACTTTAAGGAATGGCAGAAGATATTGTCTAAATTCGTCTGGCAAGGCAAGAGACCGAGAATAAGATTTAAATTATTAACAGATGCTAAGGAAAGGGGAGGTTTTGCCATGCCAGACCTGAGATTATATTATGAAGTGGCCTGCCTCGGTTGGATAAAAGAATGGATAACTTTAGTTGATAGAGATCTTTTGGATTTAGAAGGTCATGACAATAGATTTGGTTGGCACGCTTATCTTTGGTATGATAAAGTGAAAGTACATAAAAGTTTTATGAATCACGTAATTAGAAAGTCATTACTTCAAGTCTGGGAAAGATTGAAACCTTTATTAGAGAGACACACCCGAGGTGGTTATCTCCGATTGAAGCATTGGCGATCAAAAGGAAAGATGCAGAAGGAGTGGGGATCACATATGGGGATGTGTTATTCTTCTCAGAAAAAGGCCCAAGACTGAAATCTTATGAACTGTTAAAAGAGAGGTTAACAGGTTGGTTTCAATACTATCAGTTACACGACACTTTTCAGAAAGACAGAAGGATGTCTGGATTTGGAGAGAAGGAATCCAAGTTTCAAACCATAATTATGGGCCCAAAAAGAAATTGTTGACTAGATTATATAATTTTTGTTGGAGTTGAATTTAAAAGATGAACAAGTCAAAGAATGTATGATAAAATGGGCTATGGATTTGGGTCATAATATTGAGTTAGATGTGTGGGAAAGATTGTGGAAAAAGAATATGAAGTTTACCGCATGTACTTTGATAAAAGAAAACTTGTTGAAAATGATGTATAGATGGTATATTACTCCAACGAAATTAGCAAAGATGTACAGGATGAAAGATGATTATTGTTGGAAATGTAAAAAGAAACAAGGTGACTTTTATCATATGTGGTGGACTTGTGAGAAAGTGAAGGAGTATTGGGCATGGATATATGATGAACTTAAAAAGATGTTAAAGTGTACATTCCCAAAACGACCTGAACTTTTTCTGTTATAATGAAATTAAAGGAGCAGACAGGACGTTATTTTTATATGCAACAGCAGCGGCATTTCAATGCTCCTGGCCCAGAATTGGAAGACAACGTATATACCGTCTTTGGATGAATGGAGGGCGAAATTACTGGACTTTGCAGAGATGGCCAGACTGACTTGCAGATTGAGGGATCAAGACAACCAGAGGTTCCAAAATGATTGGCAAAAATTTAAGAACTACATGGAGATCAACTGTGATGAATTAAAGACTCTTTCCGGATTAGGATAGAACTCGAAGGACTATTACCTACTTTTAGAACCTTTTCTATAAGTATATAGAATGGGTTCGTTGGAAAGGAAGGCTGGGAGATGAGCAACGTTAAAACCGCAAGAAGAACAGAGGGAAGCCGAACTTTAGTGATAGATTGACTTTATATGGTTAATGTTTTGAATATGTTCTTTTTTCTTTTGTATTTTAAATTCTTTAATAAAAATGTTAATAAATAAGAATGATTTCACTTGGAAAAAAAAAAAAACATTTGAATAAACATTAGGATTAGCATTTCCCCAGTTTATTAGAGAGGCTGCAAAAAAGATAAAATCACAGTATTGCAGATGGTGTTTATTTATGCCTGGTGTTGCAAGTAAGTCATTTATTCTTGCATTCATTTCAACAGTGTTGTTCTTCACCTCGATGTGTTCGGTCAGGCCCAGTTCAAGCACTCAGCTTTTAGCCTGATGGCTGCTGAAAATTACAGCTAAGAAAACATTAACTTCCTTTTGCAGGGGGTCAGGGGGCCTTCTTGGCTGAATTTGAAGCCCTTTCTTGCATCAACACTAATGATATGATTAATTGCCAAACAATCTGGTCGAACCACATGGAAAGAGCATGTAAATATTTGGATAGTGGCACATATCCCTCCCCCGCCCCCAGTCACACAAATGCCCCCTTTTTTGACAGTCACTCTAAGAACAAAACTTCCTTCCCCACTGGCTTTCCAGGAAGCTCAAAGAGCCGTTCTCCAATTTGCGTTGCCTTCTCGAAAACAAAACCTAACACAAGAATAATAACCCCTAGGCCTTTACACTATTGAAGAAAGCACAGAGTCTTGACCAAGCATAGGGTGCATAATAGGATTGCATTATATGACCATACTGTAGTCCAGTGGTTCCCAGTCTTTGGTAAGCCAGGTGATCTTGGGCAGCAATTCCCAGATACCCCAGCCAGCACAACTGGTGGTAAAAACCTCTGGGAATTGCAGTCCTTACAGAGTTGAGGAGTAGGTTGATATAGAAGAACAGCTCAGGGAGATGGTTTTGCTTGGGTAAGACTCTAGTGGAACATCAAACTCAAGGCTCTCTTTATCTCCCCTCTTCTTCATCATTTTATGTAGCTCTCCTCCTCGCTTTATTCCTACTACACCCCTGTAAGGTAGGCCAGGCAGGGAAAATGTAACTGGGACATGTGAGTTTCAGAGCAAAGTAGAACTTGACCCTAGAGTTCTAGTGTCCTAGTCCAACACATTTATCTGCTATATCACGCTTGCTTCTTCCTATAGCAGTGGTGGCAAATCTTCGGCACTCCAGATGTTTTTGGACCACAACTCCCACAGTCCTTTGTCACTGGCAGTCTAGGCTCAGAATTCTGGGAGTTGTGGTCCAAAACATCTGGAGTGCCGAAGGTTCGCCACCACTGTCCTATAGGGAAGGATACAACGGGTAGCCAGGACATTCAGAATTTGTACTGAGTCAGATGACACAGATGACACTTTTCTAAGGAGGCTTCCATCTGCAATTTAGTTTTTCACCACAGGGGGTAGCCGTAGCTTCAAACACCATCACCAATAGTCATGATGGTTTATGGAAGTATTTGTCAAACTTGGGTTTCCAGATCTTCATGAATTTCAGCTTCCAGAAACTCTAGACAACAAGGACTATGACCAGAGATCAGGGCCACTCTAGTTCAGCTTCAGCTAGGAACCCAAGGCTGAAAAGACACAGCAACGAAGTAGTGTACAGACAGGAGAGCTACAGCTCTTTATAGTCCAAACCATAATAGGCAGTGTGGGGCTGTGGTGGCTTAGCGGGCTAAGAGCACTGAAAACCATGGGCTACAAAGTCGGCAGCTCAGTGGTTCGGATCCCAGGTGCCACACAGTGGAATAAGCTTCTGTGACGTCACCCCTTTCACAGACTGAGTTTTCAAGGCACAACTGGGTTTATTTCAACATCTCACTGCTGTGCCACCAAATTGTGACGACACCTCCCTTTTACACATGTAATTGTATTGGAAATGGTAATGCTGCCACCTTTATTCACTTGGTAATGCTGCCACCTTTTAAAATCGTCGCCTCATGAATTGGGACAGACTCAGATGTATAATATAAAAATAATAACAAAGTTTATTGAGAAAATAATAAATATAACAATATCTGAGGATGGTATGCGTTGCCTTTAACATATAATGGATTTAATCAACTCTTCCAGCCCCCCTGTCTTTAATAACTAGGAAACAGTATAGCCCTCACTGCCTGACAGAACTCCAACAGAGCAGTGCTCTATCCCAGCACTCACTCACAAAACCTCAACTTAAGTTAACTCAACTGAGCTGCCTCAACTGACTAGGCTCCACCCTTTTTATATCATACCATTCCCCGCCCTCCTGCTGGGATTGGCGGATGATTTGTATATTCATTACTCCTGTTTCCAGGGTTTTGTCACAGCTTCCACTGTTCATCCCATCTCCTGCCAACCTAGCAGTTCGAAAGCATGTAAATGCAAGACAAATAGGTAAATGCAAGATAAATAGATACCGCCATAAAAAGCGGGAAGGTAAAACAGTGTTTCCTTGCCGCCATGCCAGCCACATGGCCACGGACTTGCACAACACTGGCTCTTCGGCTTGAATACAGAGATGAGCACCATCCCTAGAGTCGGACATGACTAGCATGCATGTGCGGGGTGAACCTTTACTTTTTTATAGTAGGTATTGGAATGGGCTGATTCTTTAAAGCAGGCATGTCCAAACTTCGGCCCTCCTGATGTTTTGGAACACAACTCCCAGAATTCCAAGCCTGTATTTCCAATGGCAAAGGACTGTGGGAGTTGTGGCCCAAAACATCTGGAGGGCCAAAGGTTGGACATGCCTGCTTTAAAGAAAGCAAAGGCGTTCAGTTTACAAGGACTGTACATGACTGCTGACAACAGGACCTTTGGAGGTCACTGATTCGTAAGATTACCACAAATAGAAAGTGACTTGGCAACAGTGAACAATAATGTTAGGCAAATCAGGAGCTTGCAATACTGAGTGGAGGCTGTGTTCAGTTTCCTCCCTGAACTGCCAATGTGCTGGCATTGTGTTTTCTATCCCCATGATCTGTTCCAAGCTCTCTAGAGAAGACGGCACTAAAACACAGCCAGATGGTCCAGCTACAATTTTATGATCAGACAGCACCCGTGTTCAAGTGTGAGTGAACTACAGTATGTGAGGCTATGCCCATCAATAACCTCTAATTTAGCTAGGTGAATGGCAACAATTTATATTTATTTTACATAACAGTGGGCTAAAAGAGCAGCTGTAGAAGGGCTGAGAAACAGATACCGAGCTCAGGAAAAACATACAAAACTGGCAGAAAAAATACATCCACATACATCCAACCAGCAGGGTCTTGAATAAGTGACTATTCAGCAGATCAGAATTTCTGCCTCTTGCACTATTGTATGTAAACAGGAAATATTTTTAGATGGTACCTATGCAACCCTGTAATCTAATTAGCAAAGTTTCTGCTCTTTGCATCTCATTTGTTTACACGCCAACTCCCTCAAAGCTTAGGAGTTTGGCTGGGTCTGATAATGAAAGCTGCTCAGAGAGCGACCACAGAGAAGGCACAGCTTGCTAAATAAGCAGTCCACAGCAGTAGGCACGCACAGGCAAGCAAGCAAGCAAAATGTACACATGCACGCACACACGCACACAGCAAATGTCTTCATCCACACTCATGTTTCGCAACAACCATAAGCGAAGCAATGGATAAGAATGCATTTATCAGGAAATGAGATGATGATGTATATCTCTGATCACTGGAAGGCGCTCTGGTTGATGATGATGATGTTAAGTTCTCTAACTAACAAGCTATGCCTATTTTCTGCTTCCCCTAACTATAAACTTTAAGAAGGGACATGAACAGCTACTCTTGTCCTCTTAGCAGGTCCAGGAGTGCCAGGTGTACCTGAGTATTGTCCCCATCAATTTTAGACATTTATTTCTGTGTATACAAAGATTTCCTGATTTGGGATTACAGTAATACCTTGATTGAATAGCGTTTTGAAGACAAGCAAACATTTCTTCTAAATATTGCCTTGATCAGCGAGCAATGTCTTGATATACAAGCACTGGAGCAGGTCACATGATCACAAGAGAGCCATTGGTGGAACTCTCTCCCTCCTTCCCCCTGCTGGATTGTGTGGGATTGTCTGGAACGTTCCATCTCAGGCAACTTCCAAAGTAGGAGGAGGAGAGAGGAACAGAGGTCTCCCTTGCACCAGCCAGGAACGTGCAGGTTAGGGATTTATTTTTCTTTATATTTATATTTGCATTTAATTTAAACTAAGGTATTGCTGTATTTCTGTTTCCCTGTATAACCGGCAGTCACTCCACTATCTGAATTCATTATTAGAAGGACTGGGTGGGGCGTGCAACAAAATACTGAAATGTAGATCATTCCATGCTTCAATTAATTACTCAAAGTTAATCAGGATTCCTAATCCAGTAAGCACCATCTCTACAAAAGACCACATGCCAGGTAACGGGAAAAGTGGAAGGCAGCTTACTAGTTTCACTTTAAAATATACAGTTACATTAAAATATAAAAGTTAGTCTTTAAGGTGCCACATGTTTTGTGTCTTTTGTTTTATTTTCTTTTTCTTTGATTTTGTCTTGAAAAGACTTAACACGGATATCCTCTCCCAAACTTCTACTGTAAGCACTAGTAAGCAGCACTCTTTGCTCATCTTTGCTTTTGGAACACCACCTTATTAGTCAGCCACCTACAAACCAAAACAAAGGAACAAGATGGACTTCTGCTGGGATGCAGTTCCATCATCTTTGGCCACAACTGGCAAGGCTGAGGAAGGAAATCAAAGATGGGATGTGGGATGGATTTCAAAACAGTTGACAATGGTGCTTTAAAGTACATAATCATTCAGTGACAAACAGAATATTTTCTCCACTTTCATTGTCATGCTTAATACCTGACTTTGAACACCATTTATCCTCTTCAGACTAATCTCTTCTATTTCAATACGGTCAACTGAGAACAATTTCGTCTTAGATTACACAATTTTCCACTTGCACTGAAATATCTTACTTCTTCCTGGAGTGCATGGTTTCAGCACTCACTCTACCTCCTTTACTGCAGATGTTAAATCTAATATAGCACCCATGACAATTTCTCTTTTCTCCAGATTTAATTTCCACTGTGAATAGTTTTTCAGGACTGAATGGTCTGGTTTTGTGTTTTGATTCTTTCTGATTCAGTGTTAGATAATCTGTCTGAAGTTCCCTAGTTCCCATTTCTGACACAATGATTTGAGGGGGTGGGTGGAGAAGGAGTTTGCATATGCTTTTGTTTATCTGCTTCTTACTGTAATTCAGAAGAGCAAAATGTGTGGCTTATCACAGTTTGCTGACCTTTTATGTTTTCACATGCCATCAAATCACTTCCAGTTTATGGAACTAGAATTGCATTTTGAACATCTAATATAATCTGAAATGGTTGTCGGGATTATATGAGATGTTCAAAATATGGTTACAATTGTCACACACCTCAGTGAGTTTCCACAACCAAGCAGATATCTGAACCCAGGTCTCTTGCATCCTTATCTGACCCTTCATCCCCTGCATGGCACTGGCCTTCTACAACACGTCTGTAAATTGGGCAGAAAGCACCAAGAACTTGGGCCTAGGGCAGTGGTGGCAAACCTTCAGCACTCCAGAGGTTTTGGATCACAACTCCAGAATTCCAAGCCTGTATTGCCAACGGGAAAGGGCTGTGGCAGTTGTGGTTCAAAACATCTGGAGGGCCAAAGGTTCGCCACCAGTGTCCTAGGGTTTCAGCATTTAGAGTGTCAAATTTAGAGGTGAATTTCTGTATTTCATTTCATTTTTGCACCACCTTTCTCCCCATGAAAGGAACCAAAAGGTTTCATCAAGTCTTAGTTCGCTGATAAATATTAGGAAAATAAATATCTGCCATTTCCACGAACCCCCTTTTCTGAATGCATAACCTTGCTCTTCTTTTGTGGGGAATACCACATTTATTTCCTCCCTTTTCTTTCTTTCTTTCTTTCTTTCTTTCTTTCTTTCTTTCTTTCTTTCTTTCTTTCTTTCTTTCTTTCTTTCTTTCTTTCTTTCTTTCTTTCTTTCTTATTGGTTGCTGACACAAGATCCTTAGGGCTGAGTGACCAGGTGCCAAGTTACTGGTTTCTGGTCTTACCAATTGTACAGGTAAGGTTTTCACCTATATGACCTCTGTTTTCACAGCAGCAAAACCATGGGGCCAGCATGGCACTGAACACAGCCGACGGTCAACCCTGGTCATGCTGACTGACAATCCAGAGCAGATTGTGCAGCTTCTCTTCTTTTGTTACCTATCCCCAACAGGAAACCTCTATTCTATTCCTCACAACCCCCCTTTGTCTGTTTAGCCTGTTTTCTAAGATAATGTCACTTGCTTTGACGTAAAGGGGGAAACATCTTTGCAGATAAGCAAGCTATTCTGCCTGTAAACAAGATGCCTCAATTGGTTCAGAAGGACACAAGAATCACTTTCTAAGAACAGCAAACGCTGAAGTTACAGTAGTCCAAAGGTTGAAAAGCAAAATAGTACTTCAAGCACTCACTGGGCAGTTTGCTTCAAATGGTTCAGAAAGACACAGGAATCACTTTCTATGAACAGCAGATGCTGAAGTTACAGTAGTCCAAAGGTCTAACTCTCCTATTTTATTCTGCTTGGGAAGCGCTCAAATGCAATGCAATCTAATGGCATTTTGATGAAAGAGGAAAATGGCATCTCTCCCAGTCCATGAGAAAAACGGGGATATTTCTTCAATACTGGCAACAGAACAGTGTCTTCCATGTTAACTAATCAAGGGATGGGCAACCTGAGAACCACAATTTGCCTGAGTCTGCCAGTGGGCTCTCCAGACCAACTGCAAACACTCCAGACGTTTTTAGGGAGTACAATTTGCCACTGTATATAATCCACTTTAGGCAAAGAGAACCCTGAAAGAAGTTGGGAATAATTTTTCCTACAACCCTTAGAAACTCCCAGGCCCACATGATCAAGTAATGTATTTTTTTCCTGGCTTTGATGCAGGACCATTTGACTGGCACAAAGGCCTCCCCTTCAACAATTTGCTGCCATCTTCTAGCAACTCCTATCTGAGTTTGTTTACAACATTGTTTGGAGAATAATTTTTCATTCATTTGTCCTTTCAAATAAATCAACGTAAGCTTCTTCTTTGAAAGCTACACCACTGCCACCTTCACATCTGTTTGCATTAAGGATACATGATGTGCGACTGTTTGGTTAACCCTCTGATTTTATCGCTCCTAATAGGTAACAAATATGGATCTGGCTCAGATACTGTTTTATTTCTGCATGGATGAGAGGATTCTTAGAACTTTAGCCCCCAAATCTGTTAATTTTTTTAAACTCTGTTGATAAGCACTGGCTGCACATGAGTGGAAGCCCAAATTACTTCTAGTTCTGCATAATTGTAGAGGATTCCTAGTTTTGCCCAGATGACACGGCCTCCTTTCTTCGCCTATTAATTTCTCAGGCTGTTCAAAGCTCTCAAATATCTACAGATTTTGACAGATGCCTAATCCCATATTGTCTTCTTTCAACTTCATTTCCCACAACCTTCTTTAACAATGAACTGTGTGCGATTTCCGTTCGCGTCAACCAGCTTGTGAGCCTGCTGAACTGGTAGTGACCTCGGGAACAAACAGGCTTCCTTGCCAAACGAGGATCTGCTGAAACAAGCAAGATTCAGAGCTAAATTCTAACACACACAAAACACAGGGGTGTCACATCAGGGCTCTCAACAGCCTCTGCGTGCATTGAGTCAGCTGGTCACAAAAGCAAAGATGTCTTGATTACCATCTCCCCCACAATCTCATGTTTTTAAAGGCACACATACTTACTGCTAGGTCTATCTCAGATTTAATCTTGCAGAGTGCAACGGCGACTTATTGTGACTACTGACAAGAAGTAATCCCTCAGAGGACCCTTACTGGACAGAAGTTAAAACAAACTTGCCCTTTGTTGTCTTAAGAAATCCATTGAGGATTGTGCATTTTGTGTGTGTCACCAAATCACATCTGATTTAAGGCAACACTAATAGGGTGTTTTCAAAGTATGGCAGATATTTAAGGAGTTGTTTATCACTGCTATGCAAACACACACAGGGACAAACAGGGATTTGAACCCAGATTCCCTGCATCCCATCCTGCTACTCTACCTATTAGATGGTAAGGACAGTATAGGAGGATAAAAACCCAAAACCTAGATGAAGAATGTCCTAGCACTGGCCTTTGTTGTTGTTGTTGTTGTTGTTGTTGTTGTTGTTGAGTCATTCAGTCTGTCTCTTTGTGACCCCATGGACCAGAGCTCACCAGGCCTTCCTATCTTCCACTGCCTCCCGGAGTTTGGTCAAATCCATATTGGTTGCATCGATGACACCATCCAACCATCTCATTCTCTCCCATCCTCTTTTCCTTTTGCCTTCAATCTTTCCCAACATCAGGGACTTTTCCAGGGAGTCCTCTCTCCTCATCAGGTGGCCAAAGTACTGGAGCCTCAGCTCCAAAATCTGTCCTTCCAGTGAACATTCGGGGTTGATTTCTTTCAGGATGGATAGGTGTGATCTCCCTGCAGTCCAGGGGACTCTCAAGACTCTCCTCCAGCACCACAGCTCAAAAGCATCGATTCTGCGGCAATCAGCCTTCTTTATAGTCCAGCTCTCACTTCCATACATCACTATTGGAAAAACCATAGCTTTGACTATCCTGACCTTAGTTGGCAAAGTGATGTCTCTGCTCTTTAGGATGCTATCTAGGGGCGTTTATACACGACCCCTAAGCTCCGCTGCAAATGGCTCCCAGCTCCGGAGCTAACAGAAAATTAAGTGCGACCCCGCCCACCTAAGCGCGACCCAGCGCAGCTTTCAAGTACCTGCTCTGGGAGAGTGAAAAATTTTGATGCGGAGAGTGCCGGGCTCTCCTCACTTCTTTTTGTTGTTGTTGTTTTGCCTCCCGCCCCTTTAAGAGGAACCAGGAAATGACCGGGGCTCGGAGCAACTTTCACTGGCACCGGAGGTAAGGCTTTATTCTTAAGGCTTTTTTTCCCTCCCTCTCCTCACACAGACAGAAGCAAGGAAGTGCGGAGTGGTGGGGAGGAAGGAAAAACAACGAACCCCCAAGATCTCTGGTCCGAATTTAAGGGGCGAGTGGATCTTAGGGGTCGTGTGAAAAGGCCCTAGGTTTGCCATTGCTGGCCTTTATTCGCATGCACTTTATATGCACTAGACCAGTGTTTTTCAACCACTGTTCCGTGGCACACTAGTGTGCCTAGATGTTTGCCATATCAGCTTTGTGTTCAGCCAAACAGGCCCAGGTTTGAATAAAGTATTTTATAATTTTTCATATTTCTGTTTACTTACTATTTCATAATAAAGTAATTATAAAATACTTTCTTTGTGTTTATTTGATTCCTATTCAAGAGAATTACTTTATATATAGTCAATATAGGCACAGAGTTAATTTTTTTAACATTTTCTAATGGTGGTGTGCCTTGTGATTTTTTTCATGAAACAAGTGTGCCTTTGCCCAAAAAAGGTTGAAAAACACTGCACTAGACTTTATATGTATGCAACTCTGCGAACAGCTCTTTCTCTAGCTCAGTGGCTTAGGTCTGCAGCTGTGGAGCAGGAGGTTGGGAGTTAGATATGGTACCCTACTGTGCCCCCTTGAGTGGCTTGATCCATAGAATCCCATCCAACTCTACAGCTCCAAGATTATGATGTTATTATAAAGTGGAGGGGGAGGGGGAGGATGAAAGGAAAGGGAAAATAAGGAAGAAGTAAGGAATTTCTGAAGGATCTCAGAGGGAGAAGCAGTAAAGGATGTTTAAGAGTGCCAATCTACCTCTAGATACAGAAAAGCCAAGGGGGTGAACACACTTGTTCTAGCTACTTCTTGAACCCCCTCCCATGGAAATCACATGTTATAGTCCTTGATGCTTTGGTGCTAGGGAGAAAAAAACCCCTCATACTATGGGTTTTCTTTGGGGGTTCTGTTCCCTGGTCTAATTCTGGAAGCCCTGGCGGACTCGGTGGCTAGGGGTGCCTTTCTTCAGCTGCAGAAATTATACCAGCTACGCGCCTACCTGGACTCATGACAGTTATGCATCCCGTATTGATAATCCCACATTCATTACTGCAATGCACTGTACATGGAGCAGCCTTTGAAAACACCCCAGCAAATACAAGTGGTCAAGCAGCACAGCTGGTAAGTGGTGGAGCCACCAGGGACCATATCACGCCAGTTCTTTCCCTGGTACAGTGGCTACCAGTTGCTGCCCAAGCTTAATTCAAAGTGCTTGTGTTAACGTATATCTAAATGGCTAGATACCTGAAGGACTGCCTCCTTCCATATGAACCTACCCAGCAGTTAAGGTCTAGCCAGCTGTCCCTTTTGAAAGAGCCATCCCTCAAGGAGGTGAGAGGGATGGCTTGTAGACATAGGGCCTTCTTGGCAGCTGCACCCAAGCTATGGAATGCCCTCCCGAGTGAGAGCCGCCTGGTGCCATTGTTGATGACATTTCGGTGGTAGGTGAAAACCTTCCTGTCCCAGAAGTTCTTTAACTGATATGGTGGAACTTTGTATAAAGGAATTAATTTGTACCAAATGAAATTCTGTTGAGCAAATTTTCCTTTATACAAATTTCCCATAGGGATGCATTGAAAACAGAGTAATGGCTAACCGCGACCATTTTTATGTTGTACGGATTCGCTCCATAGGCGATTCTGTGAAGCAAATTTCCTCTATCTCCAGAATTTTTTTATGTTGTACAGATTTTATGCTATACAAACCGTTTGTTATAGGAGGGACCCCGTACAACATAGTTTGTGGGTCATGGTGGCAATTTTAGCATATTGCATTTTAACGTATTTTAAATGTATTGTACTGGATTTTAATGCTTTAAATTGCTTTAATTGTCCATTTTGCTTAATATTTTAAATTGCTTTAATTGTCCATTTTAATTTTGAGTTGTTAAGCTGCCCAGAGACCTTTGGGTAGGGAGCAGGATATAAGTTGTATAAACAAACAAACAAGCAAGCAAACACTTTTCAAGTATTCAAGACCTGCTGGATAGCTCAGTGGCTTATACGCCTGGCTGTGAAACAAGAGGTAGGGAGTTTAATCCCCCATTGTGCTTCCCTGACATGGGCTGCACATTAGGATCCATAAGGTCCTTTCCAGCATTGAAACTGATGTTGTTATTGCTAGGAAGTACACAGTGGTATACTATCTGCAGTGCATAATTTGAATTTCAATTATACAGCAATCCCCCACCTATTGTGGGGGTTAGGGACCCAACCAGACCTGCGATAATTGAAAATCCGTAATATGGGGATGCTGAGTCACGTCAGGACTGGGGCCTCCTACACTTACCTGGGGCCTGGCGCTGCTCTGAATGGGCCTCCAATGGGCTTCCCGGACTCGTCGGAGGCCCCAGAAGTGGTTTCTTGCAATCCGGAAGTCTCTTCCGATTTGTCAGAAACCACTTTGGGGGCCTTTGACAGGCCCAGGAAGCCCATCAGAGGTCCATTTGGGGCAGCCTGTCAGGCCTGGGTTAAGTGCAGTAGGCCTCAAACAGGCCCAAGCAGCTTACCCCAGGGGCCCTTGCTTTTCATACAGTGCGGCCCCGCAATATACCAGGACCGCAGTATATGAACCGTGAAATGGCGGGGGGCCACTGTAACTAGCCTTTTTTCACTTGCAGCAAAGATCTTGCGGCCCTCTCAGTAACACTGGCGACAGTTGCATACCTCCACTTGCCCCTACTCCCCTGTAACCCACCCTGTCCATCATGGAAAGGGGTAACTTCACTTGGCTGCACACCCTTTCTGTGGGCCTTTATACACGACCCCTAAAATCCGCAGCAAATGGCTGCAAACTCCGGACCTTACAAGTGTTTTCCCACCAGCTCTGGAGTTTGCAGGAAATTAAGTGCGACCCCGCCCACCTAAGCACGACCCAGCTGCACTTTCTTGTACCTGCTTGAGGTGGGTGAAAATCCCCAGGTCCGGATTTAATCTGGTCAGTGCGGGGCTCTCCTGGCTTCTGTTTGTGTTTTTTTTGCCTCCCACCCCTTTAAGAGAAGAGGTGGGAGGAAAAAAAGCAAGCAGAAGAGAAATGGAGCTCAGCTCCTCCAGGTGAGCTGCATTTTTTCCTCTCTTTCTCTGGTGGGGAGGAAGGAAGAGCAACGAACCCCTAAGATCTTTGGTCCGAATTTAAGGGGCCAGCGGATCTTAGGGGTCGTGTGAAAAGGCCCTGTGTGGGATCTGACTGCTCTCACACAGAACATATAGGGACCTTGCCGTTTTGTCTCCTTCACTCCTGGACCACTTCCCCTACCCACAGCACTGCTAGCCTCTAACATTAGATAAACTGAGCAGGACTCAGCCAGCAGACTTTAAACCTCACTAGGATTTATTTATCTGTTTTGTTATTTTTGCAGTTTCTTTTTTTTTATGTGAGGGATTGGTGTTGGGGGGGGGAGGTAATTATTGGGTTTTCCAATCCCCTTGTTGAAATAAATTCGTTGGGGTTGCGTACTATGCACTTTGACATAGGTAGGCAGTATGCCCCAGTTGCCGTTCTGCTTCAGGCAGCACAATGCCTTGGGTAAGCTATGTTCAAACAGACAAAGCAGTGAGTGGGAGCCATGATCTGAACCACTGACACAGTTTGCCAGATAAAGCCGGAAGGATTGAAGTGCAAAAGATGTAAATGTAGCATAAGCTTGTAGAATTAAGATGATCTGAAGGAGTTTCACTTACTGACCTATTTTACTACTAGCTCTGATAATTTTCTAATGAAAAGCAATGAATACATGTCCAAAATGATATATTTTTTCATTTATTTTAAAGGATAGAAAGAAAGACAGATAGACTTTTCGTTCTGGGAGTTCTTTTTCAAATATATGAGAGAGAGAGTGTGTGTGCTCTTTTGCATATACATTGAAAAGTGTGAGTGAGTGAGTGAGTGAATGAGTATGAGAGTGAGTGAGTGAGTGAGTGAGTGAGTGAGTGAGTGAGTGAGTGAGTGAGAGAGAACCACTCCTTCAAAAGTGCCTGGGTTCTACCTTTAAGAACCATCCGTTACCAAGAATTGCATTTGCAAAACACTGGAAACTGACTAAAACACCAGAGAGACACCCAAGGCAATAGATTGGCTTTCTTGGATTGTACAGTCATCATCAGACCCGACCGTGGCCTGGGAGGAGAAGTTTACAGGAAACCCACCCACACAGATCAGTACTTACTGTTTGACTCCAACCATCCATTACAACCACAAATTAGGAGTCATTAGGACCCTAAAACACAGACCCTTCAATAAAGCAGTGTCCTGACCCAAAGAACAATGGATCAGCCCGAGACCCGGAGCCAACGAAAGAACCTGGTCATTCCCTACATGGCTGGAGTGTCTGAAAAGCTTTAAAGGATTTTTGGCAAATACGACATCCCTGTTTACTTCAAACCCTCAAACACACTAAGGCAGAGATTCGTCTACCCAAAGGAACTGACAACAAAGCACAAAAGAAGCAATATAGTATATGCGGTCCAGTGCAGTGAGGAGTGTGCAGACTTCTACGATGGAGAAATTAAACAACCATTAAACAGGAGGATGGCCCAACACAGGAGGGGCAACAGCTCAAGACCAGAATC
Organism: Phrynocephalus forsythii; assembly: GCA_029282475.1. NCBI lineage: Eukaryota > Metazoa > Chordata > Lepidosauria > Squamata > Agamidae > Phrynocephalus > Phrynocephalus forsythii. The sequence continues at coordinate 104,645,418 of JAPFRF010000004.1, read as the reverse complement.
CGCAGTGTACCTCCATTTGAAGGACAAAGGACACTCATTCAAAGATAAGGATGTACACATATTAGAGAAGATAGATGGCTTGAGAGAGGGGTCAGGGAAGCCATTCATGTATGTTTGGAAAACCCTTCTCTCAACAGAGGTGGGGGACACAATCGGCCTGCTACTTATCAAGCTGCTCTTTCATCAATCCCCAGACAACTCAGAAGCACTTCACATTTCCACCAGCAGGGCCATACTTTATGTGTATTGGGAAAGGTTGCATAGGTGGGAATTTCACGCATAATAGACCATTATCCACCTAATGAGCCTATTCAGACCACTGTCTACCTAGGAACCTATTCTTGCCATTGTCCACCTAACAAGCCTATTCAGGCCATAGTCCAATTTATAAGTCTATTCAGACCAGGGGATGTGAAATCAAGATGAACTATAAAATGGAGAACTTGCCACTTACTTTCCTCAGACTGATGAAGCTGCTTGGATGAGTAGTGAAATATTTCGATGTCTCAAAAAAAGAACTCCGGTTGCCATGGCTCAACTTCCTAATAATCTCACCTGTATGACTAAGAATCTTTACAGACAGCGAGACAAGAACTTCTGGAAAAATTATTTGAAGCAACTGAGATGGACATAACATTGGAACTGATAAATGATACAGAGCTACAGAAGGCAAGAGATAGCTGGAAACCATTCTACAATTTTTATGAGAGAAATGTGTAAATAAATAGCTCTAATAATATGAATGATAGCTATTAATAGTATATAAGAGAAATATTGTAAGCATACTACTTGAGCTCTCCGGTTTATATCCTTAGAATTCCCACCCCACCCATACCCTGTAGGTAGGGAATCCCCATGTTATGGAAATATATACTGTATAATAATATACTATACAGTATTAAAAATCAGAATAAAGAACCATCAATCAGAGGACAAAACAAACATTTTACATAAGGAGAAATAAAGGGATATCCAGATAAAATATTGCAACTGGGGGAGCATCTCATGCATGCAGCATTTCAATGTATCTGTGTTGGCACAGGAAATGCCCGTGCAAAATATAAATACAGTGCTCCTGTCAAGTACACAGGAAGCTGGCACACTTGAATGCTATGTTTAGTATGAACTTACTAGATCTTGGAAGACTTTGGATGAGGTGCAGAGAATGTAAAGAGGCCTTGAAGATGCCAGCAATCACACTTCAGTCATAAAGAAATGCAAACTCTTTTTAAAAAAAATTAATTAACTACTTTAATTGGACTGGGAGAAAGTACAGTGCTTGTCAACTCTACACTTGCAGTACAGACAGTGGAGGCATTTAGCATAAGCTAGAACACCTAGAGAGTTATTAGAGGCTGCATACCTTTCATGTTCCTCAGTAAAAAAAAGTCCAGAAGCTTATTTATGAGATCAGCAAAGGAAAACGGACAGTCTTTTGGCGGGGGAGGGAGAAATTAATTCATTCATCCAGATTGAGCTGTATTATACGGTTTAAAGCACTGGTCCTAAGGGGGGCTGAGAAATCAGTAACAGTGTGCATATTTAAGTTGGCATAACCTGGTGTATTTAAAATAGAACAAGAGATTAAAAGAATATCAAGAGATTTTCTCTCTCTCTCCTGCTCAGATACTAGAATTATGAACTAATACGGTCTCTAAAAATTAAAAGCAATTATAAATAAAAATATTAGCTGCTCAATTATTCCAGGGGTACCTCCTGTGGCAGATGAAAAGTGTTATGTTCTTCTAAAACTGTTAAGCCTGTTCTTCTAACACATTGTTGCACAACATGAACCCTCCAGATGTGTCAAAATACAACGCCTTCAATCATCTCTCAGTAAGGTCATTGGCTATGCAAGCTTTGGGTGATAGGAACCGTAGTATAACACATCTGGAGGGCACCAAGTTGAAGAAAATCCCTTTAATAAATCTTCATTGGATTCCCTGGGGCAACACTAATAATATCAGTGCTGTATTTTAATAAATTCTGTATTCGTTGATTATTTTACTGCAGGGTAAGTGAGGCCCAGGGGTTAGAGCCAGATTCAAGTCCTGATTGTAGGCAAGGAAATTACCAAAAATGGCCATTAGAACGAGGAATTGCCCCTTCCATGCACTGCTTCTGAGTGGGCACCTGCCAGTGAGGGCAGGGTGGTGAACAACAGATCAACTGTTCTGCCAATAAATGAACCAAGCTGAACCACAGAAGCAGTGATTCATGCCCAGCTCTACTCCATTTTGATAGTAAACTGATATTTTTTTAAAAAAAACCACCTAGTGCTTTTTCTGGAAGTTGAGTCATGGCAACTGGACTTCTTTTCCTTGAGAGATAGAAACGTTTCGCTGCTCATCCAAACAGCTTCATCAGTCTAAATGCAGCTAGTGCGAGTCCTCCATCTTATAGCCAGCTTTGACCTCTTGACACCCTGGTCTGAATTAGGCTCCTAAGATGAACAATGTCCTATGGATGCTATTGTCTACCTAACGAGCCTATTCAGGCCATTGTTCATCTTAGGAGCCTAATTCAGACCAGGGTGTCAAGAGGTCAAAGTTGGCTATAAGATGGAGGACTCAGCACTAGCTGTATTCACTACTGTATTCACTAGCTGTTTGGATGACCAGAGAAATGTTTCTATCTCTCAAGCAAAAGAAGCCCAGTTGCCATGACTCAACTTCCAGATAAACTCACCTGGATGACTGAGAATCTTCACAGACATACACCTAGTACTTTCTAAACTTTACAGAGGGACTCTATTGTGAAGATATGTCCCTCCAACCTGTGGTATATCAGAGCACCCAGTTTAGGAGGGGTGGGGGCTGCAGAATGCACACGCTGAAAAAAACCCAACTGGTGCTGCATCATATGTGAAATATCCTATCGTTCCTTCCTCAAATCTCCTTATCCTTTCCTTATTGTTGTGAAACAGGAAGGCCGATGCTTCCCCAGATCTTTCCCAATTAAAAAAAAATGCCTTTTTAATTCTTATGAATGGGATGCTTCACATACTTAAAAGCTCAACTAACCTTACTCCCCACCCGCTGCCTGCAGGCAGGCAGTCACAAAGAGCTTAGCTAAATGCCCGTTGTAATAGCTAGGTATTCATATTACAACCTTCAAAGCAACCACAAACAGTCTCTCTTGGCTACTTATGGCTGCCCTAGAAAACCAGTCAGACAATAGTATTTCATTAAAACAGATGCATTCTTATGCTGCTTTCCTGAGCCTATTATATTTATCACTTGCCCTGGGTTAAAATTCTCCCCTCTGGATAAAAGAGTGGTTAGGTGGAACAGAGCAGGGGGAGTAGTGAACGGCTTCCCCCTTCCCCAATGTGGTGTAGTAGCCAGCCAGAGACGTAGAGCAGTACTCAGGAAACGGGTTCAAATCCCTGCCTCATCATGGAAACTCACTGGGAATATGGAACTGGTCAAGACACTCCTTAAATATTTCACTTTCTGCAAAAGCTCAATTAGGATCACTATCAGTGAGTTCTGACTTAACGGCATATAACAGTGATGGCGAACCTTTTAGAGACCACATGCCCAAAATGCGATTCAAAACCCACTAATTTTTCACAAAGGGCCAATAAGCCATTTAACCGAATACAGGTGGCTGTGAAGGGGCAATGTCAGGTGCCCACAGAAAGGGCTCCGAGTGCCACTTTTGGCACCCGTGCCATAGGTTTGCCAACGCTGGCATGTAACATGAATGCCCATGATGATCCTCCCTTTTGTCGGAAGTGCCACATCAGCTATTCCAGAACACCTAACTGACACCACTTTCATTGCTCCCCTGCTAGAGATACTTGAACTGGTCATGATGACACATGCCTGATTACATCCTGCTTGGTCTACTACAATGTGCTTAGAGTGGGACTGCCGTTAAAAAGCACTGGGGAACTGAAGCTGCTGTCTCTTTTTAACTGTCAGTTCCTAGTCATGATAACTTATGTTAAAATTCAAAATTTAGTTATAAGTTATAATAATAACAACAAGTTATAAGCTACTAAGCTCCGCATGGCTTGGGACCAGGCAACATTCCCCCACATGAGCCACCTTCTCCCATATGAGCCCACCCAACATCTTCTAAGGAGGCTTTGTTCTCAGTCTCATCAGGGCAGCACCTGTTCATAGAACCATAAAATCCCATGTCAATGCTGTTCCTTTCCTATAAAAATTAGTTTTTTTAACTGAAAAACCCACTGGCACCCTCTAGTGGCCAAAATGTTATGTTTAAAAACTATTTAAATAATGCTTTTCAGCATTAATCTCTAGGTGGGGTTCCCTGAATAACATAGCGAAATCGTGCCTTGCTGCTCCTGGGGGGGGGGCACAAGAATAATTCTGGAACAATTCTGTAGTTTGGTGGGGCTGCATTTGGGCCCAAGGGACCTCATGAGACCCAAGGTCCGCATGTTGCCAACCCTGGCTCCCAGCCAAGGGACACTAGGCTGACTACCTTTTTGCTATTGCCATATACCCATATATTCCTGTCTATAAGATGCACCTCCCCACTTAACCCAACCCAAAAATCACAGCTTCACAACCACATGGTTCTCTTCTTGAATTACTTCCATGTATAAGACGACTCTCAATTTTTAGTTTAAACATTTTAGACAAAAATATAGCCTTGCACACAGAAAAATACTATAATCTGCTCCGCTGTCAAAAGGGGTTAACATCCTAGATGCCATTTCTGGGCACTTTTCTTTTTTTTTAAAAAAATAATTTGACTATATGTTTAATTGTCATCCCGGCTTTGTTTTTAATTCTGTTCTTCAGCATTGTTACCTAGGCTTGTATACAAAGAAGAACAAAAGCATTTGAAATGTGCATGTACTGCAGGATGCTAAGGAGCAAGATGGTGACCAGGAAAGAAATACTGATGAGGAGGAATAAAACCCAAGATAGTATAAAATATATAGAATGCTGAAAGCTAGGACATCTCATACACATAATGGGAAATGAACAATACAGATTGCTACAAATTATCATTCTAGATAAAGTACAGTAGGACCCCCCCATATGCACCAATTCATTATCCACTGATTTAGTTATCCACGGTTGGCAGAGGAAAATAAATAAATAAATAATTCAGCAGCCACAAAGTAAGCTACTATCACAAAGAGATGCTCTAAAGCAAGCTACTGTCATAAAACAGCAGCTGTAAAGCAAGCTACCGTCACAAACAGCAGCTGTAAACCAAGCTACTGTTGCAAAACAGCAGTCTGGGGGGCATTTTAGTGTTCTCTCTTATCCACAGTTTTCATTATCCACGGGAAGGCTTGGAACCAATCCCCAGTAGATACTGGGGTCCTACTGTAAATACAAAAAGATGTCTAAAAAGGAGAACAGCCTCTTAGCTGAATAACTTTGGAGTCCAGTTTCGATGCAATGCAACATCACTGCTCAGCAATCCTGGGTCATGACGCAGAATGGCCATAACATCCAACCTCAGGGAGGCAAGGAATGGAAGCACACATTATTAGCCACCTTGAATGGTTTTATTGGTGAAAACAGAGGCATGTTTGTATCATACAGAATGAGAAGTTGCACCAATAATGTGAGAATTGTGGCTAGATGGGATGCACAGAGCTCAGGTTTAGCAAGATTACAAAGCAAAGAACGGCAACATCTGGTTTTTCATGTGTTATTGGACTAAAGTTCCTACCATCCCTTTCCATTGTATATGTTGGCTAGGAGTGCAGGACGTGCAACAATGGGCTCAAGTTATGAGAACTCAGCTTTTGGTTGAATATCAGGAAAAACTTTGTAAAAGGGCCGGCGCTAGGTTTTTTTGCGCCCTAGGCGAGGGTTGCGGGCAGGGCGGCGGCGGGAGCGGGGCAGCAGGGCGGCAGGGGGTGGCGAATGACGGGGGGGATGGGCGGCGGTGGCCAGTGGCAGGGGGCAGCGGGGGGGCAGCAGGCTGGCCAGCGCCCCCTCTCCATTTTGGCGCCCTAGGCAACTTCCTAGTTCGCCTTAATGGATGCGCCGGCCCTGTTTGTAACCGTTAAAGCAGTACGGCAATGGAACCAATTACTTTAAGAGGCAGTGAATGCTGCTGCAACCTGGAGGCCTTCAAGATAAATTTGGACAACCACCTGGCAGATATCCTTTGATTTATGTTCCTGGCTGGAGCAGGGGGTTGGAATGAACCTCTTAATGAGTACCGCTACCGCACTTCAAACAGTAACCGCTTTTTGTTTTGAATCGCCTTTTGCCCCCCCCCGGTCATGTGGTCGCTGAAGCGATTCAGCATTCCGCACTTGTCATTTTCTCATGAACCGGTTTCTCCATCCGCACTTTGCTAAACCGCTTTTTGTTCTGATTTTGTCCGTCATCTGCTTCTATTTTGGAATATTTTTTTAGGGTAACATCATGCCATTATTCTTCCATTCTAAGTAATGTAGCTAATTTTCCGCTTTTCTGACGGCAGGATAAGGCATACAGAGGGGGAAACCCGGAAAAAAAGAGTACATGGTGTCCGCAGTTTCAGCCAAATCGCTTCAAAAAGCAGTCTATTAATCGGTTTTAAAAAACACCACCCCTGGTGGCCATCGCAAGAAAAACTGACACAGTGGCCAAAAAGGGGTGTGGCCAAGGGGGCTCTGTGGAAAAAGCAATTGGAAATGCGGTAAGTGATTTTTAAGGCAAATTGACTTTAAGCAAAAGGTGATTCAAAACCTAAGTGCGGTAGGGATATTGGGTGAAAGAGGAGAGTGGAAAAAATGGGCTGAAGCTTAACATAAAAAAGCCTAAAGATCATGGCCACTGGTCCCATCACTTCCTGGCAAATAGAAGGGGAAGAAATGGAGGCAACGATAGAGTTTGTCTTCTTGGGCTCCTTGATCACTGCAGATGGTGACTGGAGCAATGAAATTGAAAGACGCCTGCTTCTTGGGAGGAAAGCAATGGCAAACCTAGGCAGCATCTTAAAGAGCAGAAACATCACTTTGCCGACTGAGGTCCGGATAGTCAAACAAACTCTGGGAGGAAGTGGAGGACAGGAAGGCCTGGCGAGCTTTGGTCCATGGGGTCACGAAGAGTCGGATACGAGTGAACAACTGAACAACAACAACAAAATAGGCCCCTTTCAACTTCGCTAGCCAATGATTCTAAGATGGCTGAAATATCTCTTACCTAAGCTTGACTCAGACTAAAGCTATGTCAGATGCTGAAAATACTTAAACTTAATATGTTGCAATAGAAAAGTGTTCTTGGATGCAAATGATATGGTAGATTCTTTCTGGATGAGTCATCTTACCACCAGAATAATCCGTATGAACTTCGCAACAGTGAGAAGCCACACTGTGAGGTGCCTGAGTTCAGAAAACAAGACTGAACTTACAATGTAGGGAAAGTCACATTACTCATTCTTGCAAACCTTAAATTATGGGGAGGATCCTATATTGTACCCTGTGCTAGTCTAGTGAGATCAAAGCTGGTGACTTCTTAATTGCTTGTATTTCAGCAACAGCCAAGCTGCTGGATCAGAACCTGGAAAAGGTTTCCCGACTTTCTTATACCTAGCAAATCTTGACCAAGATTGCTCACTGGGCTGAGCAACCACCTCCAAAGATTTTCTTCATTGAAAAAAAGGATGATTTCCTTCTCTCTCCTAGTGAGCATACGGAATATGTGAAATAGGGAATGCCTAAAAAAACGATCTCATTTTTCCAGACCAGTGGCTAATTACGTGAAGCTGTCTTCCCAAAGTGCTGAGAATGCATCAATCAACTCAGTTTTGACAAACAGTTACAGAACGACGAGAGAAGTTGCGCGTACAGCCTCCTAATGAAGAGCAAACCTTCATTACAAACATGTCAGAACAGAACCAAATAATCAGTCACATAGAGCTGCAAACTAAAACTTCCCTAGAAGTATTTCTGCTTTGTTTACTAAAACTTGGGTTCCTTACAGTGCTGTCTTCCCCCCAGCTCTGGCTGGTTAGGCTAGTTTGGGGGTTTCCAAATTTAACCCCCCGCCATGATGTTTTGGACCACAACTCCCAGAATTCCAAGCCTGTATTGCCAATGACAAAGGACTGTGGGAGTTGTAGTCCAAAACATCTGGAGGGCCGAAGTTTGGACATCACTGTAGTTCTTCTTCTCCTTCACTCAGGACCAACAGTGAGAGAGAGATGAACAGGTGAACACAGGTCGCTTTGCTATACATGGAGGATAATTGCCTTCTGGGATGGGTCATGCAACTACTCCTCATCCAACACAAAGAGCTTGGAAGCATTTATGTTTGGGGACAACAGCTCCCAAAGCCTCCCAGCTAATGAGGACAGTGGTGCAAATTATGCAATTAATGTTCCAGTTTAAAAGGATACAGAGGCCTACTGCATTATTTGTTAATTAACTATATGATGCACACTAGTGGCCTCTCTCTCTCTGTTCAAGGTTGAGATGACTCTGCCCGAGACATTGCATGGAGTCAGCGGTATAGCAAGGTTTTGGGGTGCCTGGGGACAAAGCAAGGGGGGGCAATCCTGAGGGTGTGGGGTGGACGTCGGGCAGGTGGGCACATGGGTGGGCAGGCATGTGTGCCCGCGCCTTACCTCTCCCACGGTGGCGGTGGCAACGAAGAGTTGGAGCCGGAGGAGGAGGACGCCGCAGCCGTGCTTACACGCCTGCCTTCCTATTTGCTTTGTTTGCTTTGCCACTCACCTGGTGTGCAGCGGCGGGAGGGCGCAGGGCTTCCTCCCCCCCCTTCAGATGCCCCCAGATTTCTGCGCCCGGGGCAGATGTACCCTTCTCCCCCCCCCCCGATACACCCCTGCATGGAGTGCCTACTCACTCTTCCACGCGTTTAGCCAGACCAGAGAATAGGATTGTCAAGGGATAAAGCCCAAACTGTTGCCAAAAGGACCCAGGGTCTAACAACAGGTATGCAAGGTAGACTTTCACTTTTCTGTCCAACTCCATACAGGCCAGGTAGCCACAGACAGGATGTTTCTATGATTCTATGAAAACAAGGTATAATCATGAACCCTGGTTCTCTAAGGACCACTTAAAAAACTAGAGTTACAAGCAAGCAACTTGTCCTTTTATGAGGTTTTGGGTGGAAACCATTAACAACAATAAGTGGAAAAGCTAGAATTAGTATCCAGGTTTCCTTGAATGACGTATGTACATACACAGTGTAAAGAAATGGGTTTACAACAGAAAGAGGGGAAAGGAAACAAGATACACTGCAAACTAGAATGGCACTGAAAAGGCATATAACCTGCAGAAACTGAGAAAGCTAAGATAAGCTTAGATTATTATTATATTATTAATTATAGAGACCATACAAGACAACAACCTTGGGACCAAACAAAGCAACAGAAGCAACGCCAAGAGTGAGACAAGAGGCAAAGGCTGCTTTTACAACAAAGAAACTTGTTCACCACAACAAACCAAATTGGTCTGAGGCATCAATGCCAGAATTGCTTGCACTTTGGTATACAGTACTTGCTTATCCCCTCAGGAACTCGGCTGAAAGCAGCTGCTGTAATGAGCAAGACTCTCTTAACCTTGGAAAAACAAAACAAAGATTATGCAGGTGGTTCTATACAGCGATATAAGCTCAACACAGCGATATAAGCTCATTCTGCCAGAAAATGGATTCTGCAAAGAGGCACAATAAAAGACCTTCATTTTATCACAGGGACCATCCCAAACCTGCCCTGTTGCCTTCTGGAGTTGCCTCTGGAGATAAGTCAATCAGAAACTTCAACACAGCTTCCAAGAGGCTGCACCCATGTTGCTAACTGGAGCTGCTTGTTAGGGGTAAGCTCATCAGGACTCAAATACCATAATTCTCCATTCTAGGAGTTCTCCTTACCTTCCAGATTCCTGATAAAACCTAAATGTGACACACCTGGGAGAAAGGCCTACATTGGAAGGATCTGAGGTGAAACTAAACTCCACCCAAGCTTCTGGTGCCTGCTACAGCTTTCTTTCTGGGTAGGATACACAGGTGGAGCTTGGCCTAAATAAGCCTCAAAGCTTCCCAGTTTCAGTTTCTCTTCTACCAGCTCCATCACATTTAGGATCTCTAAGGTAGGTACAACTCCCAGAATGCAGAACCATGGCTTTTATGGCCGAGAAAAATCCCCAAATCCCATCCCTACTGCTTACGGTAATTATAGAAATCTGTTCCACTGACAACAGCTTCCCTGGTTATGGATCCATTTCCAGACACAATTAATGCATCTTCTTGGGGAGAAAAAGTGGGACAGAAATATTTTAAATAAATTAATGAAATAAATTCTGGGAAATTCCGTCCTAGAACACCCAGGTTCCCCAAGGGTGAGAATGGCAGTAATTAGACAAGAGCTGAGATGCAAAGCTCTTTTAAAAGTCCACACTCTCAGGACCAAGCGACAGAAAGGGATGCATAGTACGATGGTTGCCCTGTCCGACCATGCCGTGACTCTCCTTGCTAGTAATATCATCCTTAACAGAGTAATATTCTTAGAGTAAAAGCAGTGGCTGTGAGAGGCAGCCAGTGCAAGGGCAGGAACGCTCAGGATAAAGTCTCGAATGCAACAATTCTAGATGACTGTATAGACCCCCCCTCCCAACCAACATACAACACAGTTTTAAAATGGATTAAAAGTTTTCCCAAGAGGACACACACACACTGATCCCCACCCATCCCAAGCCACATGACTACCATGTGACTTGAAACCGGATTTAAAAACCCCAATCCATTGCCTGGTTTATTTCAACAGTCTAACCGTGCCATAAGATTAATACAGAACATATGGAACAAACGTCTGTAGAAATGTACTTGAACAAGAGAGCTGAACATCAAAGTAAAGCTTTGGTCAAGAATGAAATAGGAAGAGTGGAACCTAATTGTGGGGATATTTGCATTTTAATTTTCATGCGCAAAACAGCACCCCTCACTTTCCTTCACAAAGAGGCAATCAAAGAAATCTGATTAATGGCAGATTTCAAAAAGGAACAATGCCTCACCACTGAATATCATTTTCCCCCTTTCAATGTGTTGTGGCAAATGCTATCTTTTGAGTTAAGGATTATATTATCTTTCAAGTTAAGGGATTATATTATCATTTTTAGAGTTAGGGATTTGATTATTTTAAAAAACCAAGGAAAGTAGGTCAGGAGAATTTACCTTCTAACCTAATAAAAGCTGCAATCCTCCTTGAAAATCTTAAGAAGGGAGACGGGGAAAGGCACCCTTTCAAAACAGCAGAAGCTGAAAAATAAAAACCCAAGCAAAATCACCAGGACTTAGAGAAAAGCTGAAATAACTTGTTCTGCTTCTTTACCCAATATGTCATTATCAACTCTGTGGGACAGACTGTTCCTAAATGACAGTTTGGATGAGGAGGACTTCTCATCAGCAAAAGGATATGAAGATTGCCAAGAAAGGACACTGACAGACCAATGTTAGAAAAGAAACTCTAAAACAGTGTATAGATATAGATGGAAACAGGTGTAACATTTTCAGAGCAGTGGAAACTGCAAGAGAGCTCCCATAGCCAGCAGTACACTTGGGGTAAAGGCCCAGGTCCCAGTTCAATGTATCTAGCAAAAGAAATCCCAGATCCTGGTATTAAAACTACAATTCCCAGCATTCATCACCACTGGCTTCCCTCAGCTGGAGCTGAGGAAAGTTGCATTCAACAACAACTGGAGGGCCACAGGTTGCCCCCCCCAACTTGAAATACTATATTTTTAAGTCTATAAGACACCCCATGTATAAAACAACCCCCACTTTCCAGCCCAAAATAACAGTTTATGTACTGTGTAGTTCTCTCATTGGCTTACTTCTATGTATAAGACGACCCTAAATTTTTAGTCTAACAGTTTTAGTAAAAAATATAGTTTTATACATGGAAAAAAAAGTAGGTAGATTCTCTCATTACATAGAGCTGTTAAGTGTATGTCTCTTTCTGTCTTTTGATAAGCCCTGAAAATTCAGCTGTGAAAGATTCCAGCTTGAACATTGTGACAGTAAGTTGTGGAGAGCTCCTATATTCCATAACGTCAGCAACCGAGGTTCCCTTTCAATCCCTGGCAGTTTTGCCATTGTCTCTTACTCAGGCAAAGTCAAAAGGATATATAATGAATATTTACAAATGTTCTCATCTTGAGACGAGAAATGGTGTCTCAAGATGGCACGATACTGTGCTGAAAAAACTGTCAACTTTCAGTCCTTCATGAGAGCAAAAAGTACAGTACATTTTCCCCATCAGTGGCCAGCTCACCAAGGAACACTTTTTTCATAGAAAACCTTGCTTTTTGTGTAGAACACAAAGCTTTGTTTAAAATACATGAAATTTTACACACAAGTCCCACGGTGAGAGAAATCTATCAGAGAGTCCTGTAAGCGGTTCTGTTGTAATTATGTTACATGTTCTTCAGTATAATTATTAATACTGTACAGGCAAAAGAACAACTGCTTTAGGAGAATGTTCATATTTCATTCTATTACAGAGGAAACCACAGAGAGTAGAGATGGGCACGAATCAAAAAAATGAGGTTTCGTTTGCCGTTTGTCGGGTCCATTTCAGTTCGTTTCCATTTTTCGCAAATTTTTGCAAAAATTCATTTTCATTTTTGTTCGTTTTGTTACTGTTTCGTTACCATTTATTTCAATTTTTATGACTTTTTTAGCATTTAAAGCAGTTTACTGTATTGCAGTAACGGAAACGAAATGCACGACAAAATTTCTGGCGTTTCTGTTCGTTTCGTTTCATTTTGGAGACAAAATTCGTTTGTCATTTCATTGCATAACGAAATGAAAAAACAAAAACAGAAACGAAAAATTGTTCATTTCGTGCTCATCTCTAACAGAGAGTGCAGACAGAAGAGACATGCGGAACAACAGATAAAGGGTGACTAAACGTACGTAGATATGAGACTACTGGTAAATCATTTGGGATGTAGACATGAGTTCTCTCTCAAATGTAACAAGTTGCAGACCACATGGGAGCCTTCCTGCAGATGTCTGTACTGTACATAAAGGAACAATAATGTAGGGCTAGTCAGTATAGCACTGGTCTTCCTTGTGCAGTCATTGGTAAATGGGAGAGAAATATCTGAAGAGGACTAAAGACTGAGAGTTGGAAAGAGCTTCATACAAATAAAGAGGTGGAGAAGGGGGAAAACTATATATTTTATTTTCAGGGCAATTTAACACTTAATCTTGGTTCAATCCAGCAGAATTCTCAGACAGCTTTTACCACAGGTTACACACATTAAAAAAACATGGGTACAAGACAGTAAGCAACACATTATACAAAAATTAGTATGAGGAGCTAAAAGCTAGAAAGACTTTAAAATAATACTTTCAATATTTCAATGTCAGGTTTGGTCCCAATAGAAGGAATTCTGGGAGCCACTAACAGAAAAGTCCTTTCTCTGGCTACCACCTGCCCTATTTCTAAGAGCAGAGAGATCTGGAAAAGAGCCATCAAGAGGAAGGCAGCCTTAAGATATCTGGACGCTGAATTTGAAAGGCTAATAAAAATATTTTGAACTGTACTTAAAAATAAACTGGAAGCCTATGCAGGTGTCTTTTTTGTTTTGTTTGCTTGCTTTTGTTTTGTTTTTTTACATTAGTGGGGTATCTTCTCAATACCTAGTACATTTTTTGTATCAAGTGCAGCTTCCAAAATAGTTCTTAGAAGCACCCCTACGTACAATACAATGGTCCAAACAGATATTGTTAATATACTGCACCATACAACATTCAATGTAAGACAAGCTTGTGCTCGGAAAAAGAAATGTTGTTTAGCTCTTACAGGAACTCTCCTAATTATGTGCTAACAGTATTGTTTAGTTCAGCTCCAAGCTAGTAGAAGATTTTTGCTGATGTTGTAAAAAAAATGCTACCTAGGTTTCTATAGAAACTTAGTATTGCTCAACTACAAATTTAGGTGTAGTGCAATGGATGGGCACATATACTGGACACCAACATTGTGGCCATCTCATCTCAGCTGAACTTCAGTTCATTGGATATACGGGCTTAGGAAAAGAGGTTGAGGACTAAGAAACCATTGGTAGAAATGAGGAAGTCATTTACAACAGCAGTAAATAATGTAAACCAATAAATAATGGGTGAAGCTTTGCTGTTCGGCAAGATACAGAGACAAAATTAAAACTAAGCCCAAGTCCATCTCAAGCTAATGCTCAAACACACCAGCGAAATCCTGACACTCCATCATGGGATGGTTTCGTCTTCGCAATGTTTGGGCTGGACAGCAGGTCCTCAAAGAATGAGGATAATATATAACAGGAAAATCGGGAAGCAAGTCCGACTATAGAGGCTTAAAGAGGCATAGGACCAGAGCATAAGGAGTTGATAAAAATGTAAACTGTACTTCATTTATCACTAATATGAGAAACATCAAACTATGCAGATGACACCACCTTACTGGCAGAAAGGAGCAATGACTTGAAATGATTTTTGGTGAAAAAGAAAGAAGTGTCCAAGGAGGATTGCAGTTAAATGTTAAGAAGGCCAAAAGCACAACTACAGAGGTACTACACAGCTTTAACAATAACAATGGAGAAATTGAAACAATTAAACATTTTGCATACTTTAGAAATCGGAAAAAGACAATAATGCTGGGAAAGGCTGAAGGCAGCAGGGAAAGTGGAAGACCATACAAGGTGGACTGACTCCCTAAAGGGAGTGGTGGCGAACCTTCGGCACTCTAGATGTTTTGGACCACAACTCCCACAGTCCTTTTTCACTGGAAAATTAATCTAGGCTCGGAATTCTGGGAGTTGAACTAGTCCTGTGGACCTGTTCAAGGCTTCAGCCAACCCATTTCTTTAAAGCAGGAAGGTTCTATTTCTGTTGCTGCTGTTTAAAGGTGGCGACTGATAGTCATTAATATGTGATGATCACCAGCCAACAAGGATCCAGGTGATTGCTGCCAATTAGCCTACGAAATACACTCACCCCTCCCTATCCCTTGTGACGGAGTTTGCATCCAAGTTAATCAAGTGGCAGAAGCCGCAAGAAACATAATTTTTCCATTCGACCCTTGAAAGCAACATTCCACAACAGGATGCCTTCCAGTTGTCAAATTACCATCATTTCCAAGCAGTATGCCTCTGAATAAGGAGAACATAAGAACATAAAAAGAGCCATGCTGGATCAGGGCAAAGGCCCATCTAGTCCACCTTCCTGTATCTCACAGTGGTCCCACCAAATGTGTCCGGGAGCGCACGAGACTAGATATCTGTCTCCTGATACCACTCCCCTGCATCTGGTCCTTGAAGTACTCCGGTTTTAAGCCTGGAGATTACACATCTCCACCATGGTTTATAACCTGTGATGGACTTTTCCTCCAGGAATTGGTCCAATCCCCTTTTGAAGGCATCCAGGCCAGATGCCATCACCACATCCTGTGGCAGGGAGTTCCACAGACTAGCAATGCGCACTGGGTGAAAAAATATTTGTCTGTTCTACATATTTATCTACATATTTATCATATAATCAGCACTTAGAGAGAGGGGGAAGAGAGAGAGAGAGAATATTTTTGGACTACAAACCCCAGAATTCTGGGAGGGGTAGTCCTCCCAAAGTAACTTCTCCAACCCCCGTTCATTTTAGATTTATACGGTACACTTTGGATCGAAAAGGGCAGCCACTGTGGCAAGGGGGCGGGAAGGCAAGTACTGTATCCTTCTCTGGCCACCCAGAGAGAACCGAGCTTCTTGAAGGAGTCTCTCTGGGTGAATTAAGAGCCCTTCTCCTTGCGCCATATCTTCTACTGGCCTCTCTGTTCTACTGGCAGAGTCTCCACTCCGGCTGCTCTGCTTTTTTGAAGGGTCCCAAATAGAAAGCAGATGGTCTGTGCTGTCTTGGAGATGTGCCTCGATTCAGGCTGAAGGAAATGCGCTTGGACATATTCTTGGTGCCGGTGCAGAGAAAGAGGGGAGGGGGAATGGGACAGGAGCCTCCAGGACAAGTCTGCTGCCTGGTGGCGCGGGAGATGCCTGATATAGCCAGCACAATGGATCACAGAGAAGCCAGTATGACGGGGTGGGGTGGGTGAACCTCAGTCAAAAATTACACACAGAGAACCTAGAAAATGTGCTTTTGGGGGGCTCCAGTGAGGAAACACCAGTGGCCAAGGTGGCTAACTGGGAAATTCTGGAAGTATTAATCCAAGAAGCGTTTCCCCCCCCCCCCCGGTACATATATATGAACAGGGGAAATGTAGAGGGCTCTTTTTAAGCAGGCTGCCAGGAGTACAAGAAGCCTCAAAGACCAGGACACTTTTTGGGGATTTATGCCCTATAGATTGATCATGGGTACACCTTTGGATTGGGGCTAAATGTATGACTCCGTGCATTTATTTGCATGTCATTTTAAAAGACCGAGGGACATTTGCAGTTTCTTGCTCATGATGGAAAACCAAATAATATGCCCATGCTTTCTATAACCAGATTAAAATAAATAAATAAATAAATAAATAAATAAATAAATAAATAAATAAATAAATAATACATACATACATACATACATACATACATACATACATACATACATACATACATACATACATACATACATACAATATTAGTGAAGGCCTCACAGGTCAAAAAGCAAATGAACTGGGTTGGAATTTCAGTTAACATAAGTTTACTCTTCTTAAAAAAACAACAACAATGTAGAGAACCAGTGTGGTGATGCGAATAAAATACAGGACTAGAAACTGGGATGGCCTACATTCAGATTGGCAATCAGCCATGACATGCACATACTGGTTGCCTTTTTCCCAGTTGTTTTAAGTCAGCCTAGCCTGCCCCACAAGGCTGTTGTCAGGGCAAAGAAAAAAAAAAGGACAGCTACATATGCCATCTTGAACTCACTGAGCTCAAGTTGGGCTAGAAGTAGAATTATCAAATACACTGGACCCTTGTATAACAAACAGTTTGTACTGTATAACATAAAAATCTGTACAACATAAAAAAATCCGGAGATAGGGGAAATTTGCTTAACATAATTGCCTATGGGGTGCATCTGTACAACATAAAAATGGGATTACTCCGTTTTCAAAGCATTCCTATGGGAAAGTTGTATAAAGGAAAATTTGTTTAACATAATTTCATTTGGAACAAATTAATTCCTTTATATAAGGTACCACTGTATATAAATGCATACCCTTCAGTGTGTGTGCATTTAAACATATACATGCACATTTTCACACCAATAACAGCATCACGGGAACTGAACTTGCCAAAAGAACCTATGTGTTCTATCGGCAGTGACTCATTTCTGTCACATCGTAACTTTGCGGCGGGAAGATTAACCTTGAAAAATCAGTGGCAGCTAAAGAGAAATAAGCCTCGGGCACCATAAAACCCAGCAAATGTATGTACAAACCTTCTCTAACTGACCTACGGAGTTCATCTTCAAGATATCACAAGACTCTTTTGTTGTTTTTCTGTCACACAGAATGATCAGGAATAATTAGGCGCTGCAGTTTGGGTTGGTTCTATGACTAAACAATGATTACGCTGAAAAAAAGAACAAGCCGCCTGCTGGATGCGTCGTTCCGCATTCGCAACATCAAGAGGTTTACATGGGAGCCTGAAGAAATAATTACTGAAAGGGAAATCACAAGTGAAGTGCCCCGCTTAAGTAGTTACACTGCCGTCATATGACAAGGTGACTCCGGGCTTATCTGCTTAATGATAAAAGGAAGTTATCACTAGGTAACCAGCTACAGCAAAATGTCCTTAAAAATGCAAGCAAAGGACTACCAAGTATAAGATCAGTGGAAACTGTGCCTTTTATTTCAAACTTCTCCAGCTCAGTCTCCTTCGCACAACTTGTCCTGGAAATCACACCTGTTGGCTGAGAATGATGGAAACTGTAGACAAGCACATGTCCAGGAGAAATGGGACAAAGAAGGTTAGCACAGATACCATTTGTTGTTAATTTATTCAAGCAAAGCAAAGTATTCTGCTTATATGCCGCCCCATACCACTTCAAGTAGTCTCTGGGTGGTTTACAGTTTTATTACAGTATGCAGGCTACACATTGCCCCCCCCCCGCAAGCTGGGTACTCATTTTACCGACCTCGGAAGGATGGAAGGCTGAGTCAGCCATGAGCTGGCTACCTGGGATTGAACCCCAGGTTGTTGTGAGCACAGTTATACCTGCAGGACAGGCATTTAACCACTGAGCCATAAAACCCACCTTTCTTCTTAAAAGAGCCCAAGGCAGCTTACATCACTAAAAAGAGAGCAGGGCAGTATACCATACTTCTGAATATTGTGCAATGGATAAGCAATGGGGCAACACTACAAGAGATTCAATTTAAAAATTAGGAAGAACTTCATGACAGAGCTGTTCGGCAATGGAATATGCTGCCACGGAGGGTGGTGGAGTCTCCTTCTGTGGAGGTTTTTAAGCAGAGGCTGGATGGCCATCAGTCGGGAGTCCTGTGATGGGGGTTCCTGGACTGGATGGCCTTTGAGGTCTCTTCCAACTCTATGATTCTGTGATTCTATCTGTTTCATAGAAACTGGCTCCCGTACAGAACAGTGTGTAACTGGGAAAAATGACTTGTTTAAAGACTACACCTTCCCAATTCCCCAGTTGGCTGGCAGATTCTGGGAGTTTTAGTTTTAAGACACCCCCCCCCCAACCGTGGTGTGCCGTGCTCAAGGGGCCCTTGCCTGGTCTAGCACAATACATCCGAATGTTTTTATATTTTATTTTGCTTGGTTGTGCCTTGTGCACTCAACCTCTTCAAACATACCTCTTTAGGGGGGAAATTATTTTTATTATATTCCAGCCAAGATTTAAAAGCATTCCTAAATCAGACAAAAGAAATCTCTTTCCCTCTTTTCCCCCCCACACAAGCAATCTGTTTCTCATTTGCCCCAAAGTATACTGGCTGAAGTGCATGGTCTACATACAGTCACCGAAGGAAGACATGAACCAAGGGTGGGTTATAAACACACTTGACTGCAGAGCTTTGACAGTGACATGGCCTTGACCTAACGCCACAATCTCTGTGGTGTCAGTCACGCAAGGCTTTCAGAAAGAAGGGCAGGATTGTTTCCACTGTGAAAACAAGAAAACAGAGGCACACGGGGGAAGCAATTTTTAAAAACCATATAGAACTGTGTGTGGAATTTTATTTTATTTTTCTTTTTTTTTTTGCATTTTGCACCCTAATACATTAGCTTCAAAAACTGTCGAGGAGGCCAACAATGTTGATAAAATAAACTTCAAAACATTATTCAGTAATGTTTCCAGGCTCATCTCTGCATGGTGCCAATGAAATACAGTCTAGAAAATTAATCTGCTAATTAATTGAAACATTATCTGTCTCTCTCTGTGTGAAGCACAGCCTTATCTGTGTGATGCAGTCTTGAACACATCTACTCAGAAGCAAGCCTTACTGACCTCATTACTGTACTCCTAAGGATGGAAAGTACTGTATTGGAATGTGGCCCTATTTATTGACATGCCAGGGGCACCTGAACACAGGGGCTAAGGACCAGAGTGTCCCATTTTGCCGCCCCACCCCCGCCCCGCTTCCCTACACCCAGTCATCTACTATGGGGGCTCCTGCATGGCAGCCTCTCAGGAAACTAGGTCAATCTTCTGAGCATGCCTGGTGGGCTGGCCTCTTCAAAGCATTTTCTTATCTCATTGGCTCCCAAACGTTTGGGAAACATGGAGTTTTATTATTATTATTATTATTATTATTATTATTATTATTATTATTATTATTATTATTATTATTATTATTATTATTATTATTATTATTGAGACATCCTCCTCACCTGCTTTACCATTACCCAACCCCTCCCCCAATAATAGAACATTCAATTCCAACTTATAGGTACCTCAATAGGGCTTTCAAAGATATTTATTATTTGTATTTAAGATATTTTTACTCCACATTTCTCCTTGGAAAGGAACTAAGGCTTAAAACACTGAAGGCCAATAGATAGAGAGACAGACCAACAAACAGACAGGCAGACAGACAGACAGACAGACAGACAGACAGAGTTGGAGACAATGAGTAACAAGAGTTCTTAACTGTTTTAACTGATATAATATTTAAAGGTAATCTGGAAGTGGAGTCATGGCAACAGGACGTCTTTTCTTGAGAGATCGAAATGTTTCGCTACTAGAGATGGGCATGAAACGAACAATTTTTCGTTTGTTTTCGTTTTTTCGTTTCATTATGTAATGAAACGACAAATGAATTTTGTCTCCAAAATGAAACGAAACGAACAGAAACACTGGAAATTTTGTCGTGCGTTTCGTTTCCGTTACTGCAATACACTGAACTGCTTTAAATGCTTAAAAAATGAAATAAATGGTAACAAAATGGTAACGAAACGAACGAAAACGAAAATGATTTTTTTTTGCAAAAATCACGAAAAACGGAAACAAACCGAAACAGACCCTCCAAACGACAAACGAAACTGCATTTTTTCTATTTGTGCCCATCTCTATTCGCTACTAGAGATGGGCATGAAACGAACAATTTTTCGTTTCTGTTTTTGTTTTTTTGTTTCGTTACGCAATGAAATGACAAACGAATTTTGTCTCTAAAATGAAATGAAACAAACAGAAAAACCAGAAATTTTGTTGTCCGTTTCGTTTTCGTTACGGCAATACATTGAACTGCTTTAACTGCTAAAAGATTCACAAAAATTGAAATAAATGGTAACAAAAAGGTAACAAAATGAACAAAAATGAATTTTTTGCAAAAATTCACGAAAAATGGAAATGAACCGAAACGGACCCCCTAAACGACAAATGATAAACTAAACACCATTTTTTGATTTGTGCCCATCTCTATTCGCTACGCATCCAAGCAGCTTTGTCAATTGACTGAAGAAGCTGCTTGGATGAGTAGTGAAACATTTCAATCTCTCAAGAAACAAAATCCAGTTGCCGTGACTCAATTTCCAGATAACCTCACCTGGATGACTGAGAATCTTCACAGACATATTTAAAGCTAAGGAACAATGAATGTGAAGAGGCATCTTCCATTTTACAAAAAGTATTTTATATCATTAAAAGCAGCATTAATGCCAAGAATGGTAAGTAAACAAATAAAGGGGAACAAAAGCCACTCTAAGAGACATTATCCAAAAAGTAGAAAACACAAGTTATAGTACTATTAATCCAGTCCAAGCAGTAATAGAATAGAATAGAATAGAGTTTTATTGTCATTATGCATATGCAAAATATGCACTTTAATTAGAGTGCTGTTCCACTTCTAAGCATACAAACACATAAAACATATAAAACACCATACAAAATATTAAAAACTCTTAAAATTGCTTACAAAATTTAAAACACTACTTAAAACTGATTAAGATAGTGCTAAAACTGTCGCATTTAGCTTGGATACCGCTCTGTGATAAAAACTGTTCTTTAGTCTATTTGTCCTTGACCTAAGAGTCCTGTATCTCCTGCCAGACGGCAACAGTTCAAAAAATTGGTAGCCAGGATGCGAAGGGTCTCTCAAAATTCTAGATGTCTTCCTTGAGCATCTGGAGTTGTATAATTCTTCCAAAGGAGGAAGAGGACAGCCCACTGTCCTCTCAGCAGTCCCTCTGGAGTGCACTTCTATCTGCCACTGTGCAACTGGAAAACCAGACACAGAGGCAGTAAGTGATAGTGCTTTCTATAAAGCCCCGGTAGAAGGTTACCAACAGTTTCTTAGACATGGCAATCCATCACATAATAGTTGGCTAATTACTGAGCAGAAAGGTCTTTGCCTGCTTGTGGAAGGACAGCAAAGACAGGGCAGGTCTGGCTTCATGTGGGAGGTTGTTCCACAATCTGAGACTGTCAACAAATAAGCCTCTATCTTTGTATACACATCAGACATTCATGTGCAGGTGGGGGAACAAAGAGGAAGGCCTCTTCAAATAATCTTATCATTCATAATGCTCCTAAAGGGGGCTACAATCTTTGAGATAGCTTAGTCCTAGGCCATTTAGGGCTTTATACGTTAAAGCCAACACTTTGAATTATGCCCAGTAAATGACTGGCAGCCAGTAGTAGCTGAGATATTTAAGGAATGGTTTTACCAGTTCAACACCTACCCAGCAAGTTTCCATGGCTAAGTAGGAATTTCAACACAGGCCTTTCCACTCAACCATGGAAATCCACTGGGAATGTGGTTCAACCATGAGGCTTGAACCACTTAAAGTCCTATTAAACCAGTCCTGACTTGATGACATATAACACACACTATAAAATGAAGCTACTGTAGGTTTACAGATGCCCCCTGAAGTCCTGTGCGCCATCAAATCCCCAACTCCAATTATTTTTCCTGGAGATCTTTTCATAAAGTAAATTGCCCCTAATCTAGCATGGAACAAAGATCTCTTGTTATGTGCTGTGTTTATAAAATTGGCAATGATCGATAGAATTTCCCTGATTTTTGAAAATAAAATGTATCATGACAGTGTTTTGGAGAATATACAAAAACAAATCATTAATTGCAGATTTGTGTACAGATACATAGATATGTCACACTCTGTTCAGAAAGACTTACTTCTAAGTATGCCTGCAGAGGATTCCAACACACCCATTCAATTTCTTTGCCAATCTCATGCCGTGATTCCTTTAGCCCTCATGCTTCCCTGAGTTGACAAATTCCTACAGTTGCTATAATTGGATTTAATGGGGCAGGAAACTCTTAATAAATTTGGAACGTTTGATCCTAAGACAGTTTCACTAGCCGGGTGATTCTCAGTGGTTTGGGTATCTGTCTGTGGAGTCAAAAGCTGGGAGTTCAACATTTCACTTTGCATTCCTAAAAAGCCAGCCTCTGTGGCCTTTGACAAGACACATAGTCCCAGTTTAACCACTTCTATATACAGTGGTCCCCCACCATTTCAGTGGTCCCCTTCCACTGCTGTCCTGATATATCGCGGAACCAAAGTATATGAAAGGCAAGCCCCCCTGGGCAAGCTGCATGGGCCTGCCTGGGGCCTCCTACACTTACCTTAGGCCTGGTGCTGTCCCCAAGTGGGCCTCCGATGGGCTTCCCAGGCCTGTCGGGGGCCTCTGAAATAGCTTCCGGCAATCCGGACATCACGGTTTTTGGAAAGCACTATCAGGTCAGGGGAAACTACTTCTGGGGCTTCCAACAGGCCCATGAAGCCTATCGGAAGCCCATTTGCAGTAGCGCCAGGAGAATGTAAGTCTAAGAAGCCCCAAACATGGTATCAACATAACCATCATTCAAATCTATTTTGTGTACAAAACAAAATAGTTAAATCATCCATCCAAATGGAAACTGCAGCTGGGAAACTGGAAGATTGCGACTTGAAAGGGCAGCAACGAAGAAATTAAAAAGATACTCAGGTGCGGTCAGCTACAAAGTCAGCAGCTCAATGGTTCGAATCCCGTGTGCCACGCAGTGGAGTGAACTCCCGCTGTTAGCCCCAGCTCCTGCCAACCTAGCAGTTCGAAAGCATATAAATGCACGTAAGATAAAGAGGTACCGCCATAAAAAGCAGGAAGGTAAAACAGTGTTACCTTGCGGCCATGCCGGCCACATGGCCACGGACTTGCGCAACACTGGCTCTTTGGCTTGAATACGGAGATGAGCACCGCTCCTAGAGTCAGACACGACTAGCACGCATGTGCTGGGGGAACCTTTACCTTTACAGGTGTAGGGATGTGTTACTGGTAGAGATGGCATGAACTATGGTGTGGCACTTTGCCTGCACAGCTATTCTATGGGCATCCTGGCTTCCCTTGCCTCACCTCCTTCAAGGGGTGCTCACTCAAAACGCAGCACCACAGCTTCCTAGCCCTGTTTCTCCTGACAGGTACCCACTGAGAAGCCGCACCCAGAAGAGCTGGGACTGGGAAGCTGGACCACTTCTTCTGAGAGAGAGCCAATTGGAGGAGACAGGGCTGGGAAGCCAGTGTGCTCACATAATAGCTGTGCAACTCAAGTGCCCAACAGTGGTTCAAGCCACTCTCTAGTCACTGGAGACCAAGCCAGGATAATTCACAAAAAATGATTCGTCTGAAATATGGTGCTAGAGGAGAGATTGACAGATACCTCGGACTGTTAGAAAAAATAAACAAGTGTGTCCTAGAGCAATTCATTTATGAACTATCTCTGGAGGCAATTATGCAACTGAGGAGCTGTCCTACTTTTGACACATGATGATTTTTTTGTTTTATTTTAAAATTTGGCATCACTTTAGACAGCAGCAGATGTGCTTAAAAAATTAATGCACAGTACATGAGACTCGTTTGATTTCTTCCTCAATTTCCTCAAGTTTGTTGTCCTTGTTCTTGATCTTAGCATAAATATGCTCAGTTTTGTGCATTTCTACAAGATGGCCATTACTGAATGCATCAATAGTAGCACATCAACTTTGCCTGGTAGTAAAAACTACAACACTGGATGTGCTGTTTGTATCTTTGTGAGCCATCAGCCTAACCTGTTATGCTTGCAGTATGTTTGTGTGTCTAGCTTTACTAAAGGAAAAATGCACTATTGTTGCACAGAGATAGAATACTTTCTGAAAGCTACAAGGCTAATCTGGGTGGGTAGCTTCCATTTGATATCCAACTCTCATGCTGGAAACAAGATCTTTCAAGATCTGAAGCACTGCCAAGATACTGCCTCGCAATGCGGAGAAAGCCAGCCTTTGCTAAATGGAATGGCAATAGAAGAGTGTCATTCCATACCTAGTTTCATGTCCCTGGTCAAATCAATGAAGTTAGAGATCTATAATGCCCATCTCATACCCCTCCTTTTAGATATTTCAAGCAGCTTCTGTGAAGCTTTTGATAAAGAAGTTTTATGTAATGCCATCTAGGCAAAAAGAATGAATTGCATAGATATAGGAAGGGAGATACCTGGCTGGAAAATAGTACATGTGAGAGGGATCTGGGAGTCTTGGTGGACCACAAATTGAACATGAGTCAGCACACAGTGTGACTCAGTGGCCAAGAAAGCCCATGCAATTTTTGGTTGCATCAACAGGAACATAGTGTCCAGTTCAAGGGAAGTGATAGTACTACTCTATTCTGCTCTGGTCAGACCCCACCTAGAGTACTGTGTCCATTTCTTTGCATCTCAATTTAAAAAGGATGTTGACAACCTCGAGTGGGTACAGATGAGAGTGACCAGGATGGTTGAAAGTCTGGAAGAAATGTCTTACGAGGAATGGCTTAGGGGGCTGGGAATGTTTAGCCTTTCAAAAAGATGGCTGAGAGGGGATATGATAACTATGTTTAAATATTTGAAAGGATGTCATATTGAAGAGGGGACAGGTTTGTTTTCCATGGCTTCAGAGACTAGGACTCAGGGCAATGGTTTCAAACTACAGGAAAAGAGATTCCGTTTGAGCATTAGGAAGAACTTCATGACAGTTCTGTTCAACAGTGGAATATGCTGCCACAAAGGGTGGTGGAGTCTCCTTCTTTGGAGGTTTTTAAGCAGAGGCTGGGTGGCCATCTGTTGGGAGTACTGTGATGGGGGTTCCTACATGGCAGGGGGCTGGACTGGTTGGCCCTTGAGGTCTCTTCCAATTCTACGATACTATGATTCTATGACCATTTCTAAGACCTTAGCTTTGATTACTAATCATCCCCACCTCAAACTACCTCAAACCAGTAGCTTATGGAAAAGCTGGACTAGGAGTGTGTGGTCCTGCTACCTTACCCCGATTTGGTTAAAAATGGGGCTGTGAGAGAAATCTCCTCATACCAGCATGCAAGAAGACATACAGTTTCAACATTTCTACTACGAACCTTGAGCTCTTGAATGCCTCTGAGGATTCCATCTTGTCGGCTGGTACTGTCCTCTACAGTTGCTTTATCCAACTGAGATTTCAGCCCTGTCTCTACTCTGACAGACCTGTCACTCAGGATTCCCAAACCTCAAGGCTAGTGTTTATTTGTGAAGTTGTAACTTCCATAGATAGATTTTTTTTTCAGAAGGTCTTTGAAGTTTTGGACTTTAAAAAAAAGAAATCTTTCTCTGTTCAGAGTCTGAGGCGGTTACTTCACGTCCTTCTTTGTTCCGTGACTAGTTTTGTACTGTGAAAGTGTTGGTCGTGATCACATGGTTTTGTCCCTGTTTGTGTGCCCATGGTCGTAATAACTTGTTTCGTGACAAGTGTTACCTCACGGTCTTGTACCATAACAAATACTGAATTTGTCTAGCTTCCTTTTTCCTTTGGGGGGGGGGGCTTAAAATTATTTTTCGATATTTCACTTCTGAAAAGTCAAAATAAAATTTAAAAACCCTGGACACAGTTTTCTGAGAGAAATGAATGTTTTGTTGTATGACAGTTGTTACTATACGGCAGGCCTGCCCAAAGTCCGGCCCGCGGGCCAAATCCAGCCCATCAGGCCATTTTGATTGGCCCGCCCCTCCCTCCCCCTCCCTCCTTTGCCCCATGATTTTTTAAAAAAACCTCCCGACACAGCACTCATTGCAGAGAAGGTACCCGGGGCCAGCGCAGAGGGATCTGCATGGTGCCTCAGGTGACCTGGAGGGGGGCAGTTGTCCGGGCAAGCCTCCTCTGCTACCACCGCCGAAGAGCTTGGAGGGTGGCAAGCCACCAATGCTGCTGGAGAGCTGGGAGAGGTGTGTGTGTGGGCGGGCCGGGAGCCGCAGCCATGGCCACCGGAGACCTTGTGGGTGCGCGAGCGGGTGGGCTGGGAGCCGCCACCGCGGCCGCCAGAGACCTTGCGGGTGGGCAGGCGGGTGGGGTGGGAGTCGCAGCCGCAGCTGCGGGAGACCTTGAGGGGGTGTGCCAGTGCGCGGGTCAGGAGCCGCCTCCGCAGCTGCCGGAGACCTTGCGGGTATGCGAGTGGGCGGGCCGGGAGTTGCCACGGTGGCTGCGGGAGACCTTGGGGGTGCGCCAGTGTGTGGGTTGGGAGCCGCCGCCGCGTCCGCCAGAGACCTTGGAGGTATTTGCGGGCGGGCGGGCGGGCTGTGAGCTGCTGCCGCCACTGGAGACCTTGCAGGTGCACGAGCGGGCGGGCCGGGAGCCACCACCGCAGCCGCCAGAGACCTTGGGGGTATGCATGGGTGGGCGGGCCGGGGAGCCGCGTCTGTTGCCACTGCCGGGGGCCTTTCTTTTTTCCTCCCTCCCTCCCTCCCTCCCTCCCACCTTCCCTTAGTCCCCACCTTCCTTCCTTCCTTTCTTTCCTTCCTTCCTTGGTCCCTATCCCCCTCCCTTCCTGTGGGTGGGCCTTGCAAGGGGTCAGTGGGTGGGGCTTATGGGTCAGTGGGCAGGGCTTGCAGTGCAGGGGGGGCAAGGTCAGGGAGCAGCTGGCCCCCAACACATTCTCAGCCACCAAATCTGGCCCTCCTTAGAAAAAGTTTGGACAGCCCTGCTATACGGTGTCTTCTCTCAGAACAGAAAGCGGGAACAAAGCATGACAAGGGAAAACCCTACCCCAGCACCAGGTACAGATTTGTCACACTTAGCAACCGTTCCGGGGGCGTGGTCGAGACAAATTTCAGTAGCTGTGCGATGGACGTGAAGTAACATTTTTGTACCACTCTTAAGTGCAACAATAACAGAGACAAAGCGGACGTGAAGTAACTTCCTGAGAGAAGACCTTAGGCTCCCTCTCTGCTTATGAAGACAAAGGAATGAATAAAAACAGATAAATATTCATCCATTCATATTTGTCGGGTCTCTGGACCTCACAAATAGGAAGTACAAAACTAGACTAGGTGATAACTTTAGAAAAATAATTAAAAAGTTGCTAATATTTTGAGGGCAACTCAACTAAGTTCTGGGCCTCAACTAAGAAATTACCTGGCATTTTTTCTTCATCTTGCCGAGAACTTTACATCTAAGAACTAGCTCCTAGCAATTCCATCTTTTGCCATGCTTGAACTTTTGGTACAGCTCTGAGGAAGAAGGTGTTGCCCTCGAAATATTAGCAACTTTTTGTTATTTTACTAGTAGCCTAAAAGTATCACCTAGTCTAGTTTTGTATTTGGTTCTTGTGATGGCTACATGGCTCCCTAACATGTTTTGCTTAAACTGGAAATAGGAACGAATCAGCAATATTTGTTGAATATCACTATTCTTTTTTTATCCATCCCTACCTCTACTCTGGAGCTATCCTCAGTACTTGATGTGAGTGTTCATGTTCCTCTATAGAAGTTCTCTAATTTCATCCTCGGTGCCAGGTTTTTGCCCAGCTCTCAGGCTAACAACAAAAAACACCATTGACTTCAAGCAGAATGAAAACTTCATCACCACCACTACCACCACCCATCTACATAAAGAATTAACCTCAGATGCAACTGTGCCAAGATTCCTATGGAGAACTTTGTGGCTCATTTTACACAAAACAATGAACAACTGCAGTGACAAGACCAACAGATCAAGGGAACACTACATGGCAGCAGAACTTGGGAACGAGGAGCAGCCGGGGGAGCATTAACTGTTAACCTCACCCATCAGGAATGTCTAAATCCCAACCAGCACTAATTAGATCTACCACTGGCAAACTTCGCTCTGCATGGGCACACAAACAAAACAGAACTTTTCAGTGACTGAATCCCTATACACCCATTTGGTGGCCATTCCGAAATTTCTCATGGATTTTCGCTTTTTCGTGCACCGCTCTGTCCTCGGTGGTGCCCGAAACAGATATCTTAAAATGCTCTGTAGGTGTCTAGCTAATGGCTTCTCTCCAAAGATGTCATACCTTCAGTGAAGGGGATTCTAGTCTACAAAAACATATGCCAGAATAAATCTGTTATTCTTCTGAAATGTCACTCTGCTATTATCCACCACGTCTGACTTAAAATCCCTCTGGACAGGACAAAACCTTCAATTATATTACTTCAAATCACAGGTGGAGAAGGAAGGACAACAATCAACACACACGACTGCTAAAAATCCAGTAACTTCTGGAGCACCCCTTCAGTAGAACAGAAATGGTGGGCTACTACTTCAAAATGAATTGGGGAGAGGGGTGGAAACGTCATAAAAGACTGTAAAGTAATGCATAAAGATGACTGCGGTATATAATGAGAAATAAATACTTGCAGCAGTATTATACATACTCATTATTGCTGCTTCAGTATAGCAAAGCCAATTAGTAGATACTTTCATCTCAACCAATTAAAAGGTGGAGCTTTAAAAAAAACCCTTAGAGAAATGTTCCCTCTGGTATCCCTGGGAATGATTCAAAGCCATCGGTCTCACATACAAATCCCATTTTCAAAAACTTTGTCAGGAGGTTGCTGTTCTATTTTTATGTATGTTGATATATGTAAATCTTTCTCTGTGTGTATGAGCATACACACACACACACACACACACACACACACACACACACACACACACACACACACAGAGACACACACACACACACACAGAGCTATCTGGAACACTGTGGGATAGTGAGACGAACATTGCAAACCTTCATTTGGGCCAATTCCCAGTCTCTGTTCTGCAGAAATGGCAGTTGTCACCGCCCGACACTGAGCTTAATACTCCTGTAAATCTCTGAGTGGCACCCTACAGGCAACTCTGATCGCCAGCCTGCCAATTTGGATGGCACTCTAACAGTGGAGCAGTTGGCCATTCATTATGACTGCAAATACGACTGGCTGAGCACTGCCAATTACATTATTCATAGCACTGTGTCAAGAAAGCCACCCACCACAGCCAAGTTCATCCATGCATGGGTCCCATTTGCTTCCTCTATGCAAAATGACCAAAACCCTTTTCAGGCATTACATCATCCAGTATTCTGATTAGGCACAGAGTAGAGTAATTCGCCCCACACCTGCCCTCATTGTTCTTGTCTTTTTTTTTTTTTATTTCTATTATTTTTGAGTGCCCAATCTAAAGAGGAGGAATCCTGCTTCCTGGTAGACTCTCCCAATGCAGGTTCTCAAGACCTGAGTGTGTAACTCCCGAATAGGACTTAATTCACAGGGGAAAGTAAACTATGCAGAAGCAAGCATAAAATGAACTAAAACATCTGGGTTTTCCCCAGTGCATTGCTTGCATAAGGATGTTTATCTTTCAGGAAAAGCCGAATATGTGTGGTAGGGGGCTACTCTGGGAAGGGGGAGTAAGGAAAAAAAGGTACATGGAGGCTGTCCAGAACTCCGAGATAGCTTAGTGGTTTAAGGCACCTGGCTGCTGAATCCGAGGTTTGGGAGTTTAATCCCCCACTGTACCTCCTTATCAGGGGCTAGACTTGATGATCTATAGCAGTGCTGGTGAATCTATGACAGGGGTAGCACCCCTGCTCTTTGATCCTCACTTTCCCGAAGGGTAGATCCCAAAGCATGTGTAACTGAGGTACCACTGTATTCAGGTTAAATTGCCACATTGGCACTTTGTGAAAAATAAGTGGGTTTTGAAACGCAGTTTGGGCACTCACTCTCTAAAATATTCACCATCACTAATCTATAGAATCCCTTCCAGCTCTGCAGTTTTATTATGATGACAATGCTCCTCTCGCTTGTAAAAGCTACGACAGTAACCCCCCCATCTATCGTGGGGGTTAGGGACCCGACCCGCGATCATTGAAAATCCATGATATGCAGATGCAGGATAGGTCGGGCCTGGGGCGTGCGCACAATGTTTAAAATGTCTTTAAGCAACGGAGCCAAGCGCTTGGCTCCATTGCTTAAAGACATTTTAAACATTGCTCACCACTTTTCCCGACCCCCCGGGGCACGGAGGAGCAGTGCATGATGTTTAAAATGTCTTTAAGCAATGGAGCCAAGTGCTTAAAAATCATTTTTAACATTGTGTGCCACTTCTCCCAACCACCCCCCGGGTGTGGGGGAGCAGCGTGCGATGCCTCCATGGAGGCAAGCCCCAGGCTCCAGCTGATTGGCGCTGGGGTGGGGGAGAAAAACCTTTATTCCCCACCCCAGCGCCAATCAGCTGGAGCCCAGGACTTGGGGAGGGGGAGAAGTTTTTAAAAGGCTTTTAAAACCTTCTTTTCCCCTCCCTCAAGCTCTTTTGGGGTACCACTGTACTGCAGTCCCACAATACAGGGGGACCATAGTATATGAACCACAAAAGGGCAGGGGACCACTGTGCAGCCCAATTTCTCCAAGTTTCCCTCCGGCAGCAATATGGTTCCCTGCCCAACCTCCTAGGTCTTCATTATGCATCTGTGAATGACCATCTTAATGGCTAGGCTACATAGCGCCTCCATATTCGGAAATTATACATTTTTGTAAACCAGCATAGGAGCGCTAGAGCCCACGTGTGGACTTCTGAAAGAAATGCAATTGGTTTGTACGGGAAAGCAGAACCCTGGACTAGGTAGAGGAGATTTGGCAGGGCTGTTCTTAAGTGCTTGTGCTGCAGGATTATTATGGCCAGCATTTGTTTCAGTGTAGTTTCCTAAATGCCTTAAGCACATCTGATCTCACCTGATTTTGGAAGCTAAGCAGGGTTGGCCCTGGTTAGTACTTGGATGGGAGACCACCAGGAAATGCCAGGTGCTGTAGGTGCCTGGAGTAGGAACTGGCAAACCACTCCAGTATTCCTGCCATGAAAACTCCATGGACATGGGGTCACAAAGAGTCAGCCACGACTGTAATGACAACACACACACATATACAATAATTTCAGTGTATACAATACAATACAATACAATACAATACAATACAATACAATACAATACAATACAATACAATACAATACACTGAAATTAGGGCATGAAACTTTGTAGGCCTCATTGTGTGCTGCATCATAAATGGTCAGAAATTCACCTACATGTATTAATGGTCGTCTGACTCAGATGCATTTGTATCTGAACAGGTTATTAAAGGGGAGGGGGGAATGAGCCAAGAGGATGTAGGAACAAGCCAGGCCAACATAGATCATCAAGTCTAGCCCCTGATAAGGAGGCACAGTGGGGGATTGAACTCCCAAACTTCTGGTTCAGCAGCCAGGTGCCTTAAACCACTCAGCTATCCCAGAGTTCTGGACAGCTTCCATGTAGCTTTTTCACTTATTCCCCCTTCCCAGAGTAGCCCCCTACCTCACATATTCGTCTTTCCCTGAGAGATATGAGGTCCTCAGGAGAGATGCTTCATGGTCTGGAGTTTGGGGGAAGACAGAGCATTGTCTTGTGCGCTCCCAGACACATTCCTGGCCACTGTGAGAGCAGGAAGCTGGACTAGATGGGCCTTTGGCCTGATCCCGCATGGTTCTTCTTATGTTCTTATGTAGGCACTTTAAAAGGCTAGCTAGGCAAAAGGTAGTTTCTGCAGATATCTGGATGTCCACAGATGATCCATGGAAGCATTAACACAGCAGCAAGCCTTTTAATGAAGCCACAATGCAGCCGCCTCTTTTAAATGAAGAGAGAGAGAGAGAGAAAAAACTCTCGTCCTTTAGCTTTCTGGAGGAAAGCACAAACTTATGAATATTGCAGTACCTTCCTTAATGCATTCACTTGGAGTAAAGTAAGTGTATGCCGCCTGCCAATGGATTTTGAAGCACAGCTCCTGACATTGCGACGGAAAGCAGAACACTTTCACAGCAGCAATTAATTTTCTGCAAGTCAAATGTTAATCAAAGTCCACCTTTCAACTCTTATCAAAATTGAAATGGGAAGGCTCCTGAAGGACACGGATGAAAATAATGTTATTCTGTAAACTAGGGGTGGGCAGAATGCAGCCCTGCTGATGTTGTTGGACTACAACTCCCAGCAGCCCCAGACAACATAATCAATGGTGAGGGATACTTGGAAGGGCAGTGCACTACCCGTGGGCCTGGGTGGGGTTGGGGTTGCTGTTCAAATTTACATTGCTGTGTAATTAATGGCAGAGGTTGGAAAGGTTACTTTTTTGGTCTCCTAATGCCAAGAATCCTATAGACAACAGAGCCATTTATTGGATTTGCTTGTGTGTAGATCCGCAGAGTTGCACGATGAAAAACGTTCGTCAGGTTTGGATGGAAAGAATGATGCCTCGTGGCGCAGTGGTGAAATGCCTGTCCTGCAGGTAAAACTGTGCCCACAACCTGGGGTTCGATCTCAGGTAGCCAGATCAGGGTTGACTCAGCCTTCCATCCTTCCGAGGTCGGTAGTTCCCAGCTCACTGGAGGGGGGCAATGTGTAGCCTGCATACTGTAATTAAAAAACTGTAAAACCGCCCAGACACCACTTGAAGTGGTATGGGGCGGTATATAAACAGAACACTTTGCTTTTGTTGCTTTTTGCCTAGTGGAGAGGGGGGGAAATCTTCAGCAATCCAAGCAGAACTCTGATCTAACATATTTAGCTGCAGGTACTGTGCATTTTCTAGCTCTTTTCAGCCATGAGGACTAGGAACGTGAAACGTAACATCATCTGAATGTTAAAGAGCCGCTTCCATATTTATGCGACAGATCCATACGGACATGAAGCAGACACAGCCCTTGTATTCACGTGTTTGGCTGATGAGAGACAACAGGGCCGTAGTAAATGCTGAAGTGCAGATGTTCATATTGAAATCTCCACGGGAATCTCTGAAGGAAAGTCCCAGTAACCAGCCATTTTGGTCGCAAGCACACCAGTTCTAGCAGCTTCCACTTCTATCAGCTCCAGGTGTTTTGTAAAGTTAACAGATCATCATTGCTCCCCGAAGACCACAGCACTAACAGGCACACATCCAGTAATCTGCATAACTGTAAGTACTGTACAGTTTATAGGATGGGCACAAAACAAAACAAAACAACATGCTATTTTGTCATTTCAGAAGGTTACAAAACATTACCCATAAAAAAAAATGCAAGCATGCAATCCATCAAGTAACAAAATGAAATGCCATTTTCTGTTTTGGAAATGAAACATTTTGTCCTCCCTTGTCAGAGCATGCCAATACCATGCTAGGGAATCAGGACAATAGGCCAGAAACTGCAATCTGTGTGCAGAAGAGATGGGACCTAGGAATAGATGATGGTACCAGTAAGATATTGTGGTCTGTCTGGGAAGAGATGGGCCGCCAAGTAGATCAGGGTGGAGGATGATTTGATGATGATATGTGAAATATCCCATGTAAAAATCATATGAAATCAAAAGGATATGGTAAGATCCGGCTTCTTTTACCCATAAGCCTCTTTTATTTAAATTTAAAGAGAGAGGATTTATGGGTAAAAGAAGCCGGATCTTACCGGATCCTCTTGATTTCATATGATTTTTGTATGGGATCTTTCCCAATCGCCATCAAATCATCCTCCGCACTCATCTACCTGGTGGCCCATCTCTTCCCAGACAGACCACAGTATCTCACTGGTACATCATCAATTTCCTAAGTCCCATCTCTCTGCATATGTGTGTTGTGCCGTTACAGTCGTACTCGTTATCGACTCTTCGTGACTCCATATCCATGGAGTTTTTTTGGCAGGAATACTGGAGTGGTTTGCCAGTTCCTACTCCAGGCGTCTACAGCACCTGGTATTCCCTGGAGGTCTCCCATTTAAGTACTAACCAGGGCCGACCCTGCTTAGCTTCCGAAATCAGGCGAGATCGGATGTGCTTAGGGTTAGGGCATCTAGGCATATAGGTTGCAATTTCCAGCCTGCTGCTCTGACTCTTGAGCTACCCACAAATCTGGTTGCCTCAAGGATCCAAGGAAGCAGACCCATATACTGTTAACAAATCATTTTGTATTGTTTTGTTTTGTTAGGATTTTTTTAAAAAAACAAATGTTAATAATGAAATGAAACGAAATGAAACGAAATGCTATTTTTCAGTTTTGTGCCCATCTCTAACAGTTTACAACAATATATTGCTGCAGGAAATATCAGCTTCGTCTAGCCCAATCTATTGTAAAAATGGTAAGCAAGCTCAAAAGTCTATCAAGGTTATGTTACAGGAAGTTAAATTTTGGCTGAATATGTTGAGAGGCATAGAGAAACAGATGGGCATCTCCTAATACAACCAATAATAATTTCTACAGCTTCAGAAACTGAACCCGTTTCCCCCACATTTTATACCTTATTTTTTGTATGCACTGAACAGGACAACTAATAGGAAACCAGACAAGCTCAGATTCACACCACCTTTCTTGCTTCCAGATCATAAAAGTTCACTTCCATGATCTGAACTTCGCCCTCGCCTTACGTACTTAAGCCCGCAAAGATGTTGCAGAGCAAAATTATAAACATACAGTATCTAAGACAAATGGGCATCTCTCTCCTCCACTGATCAATGCTGCCCATATACCTGACCCAGTTTCTTGAGTTTTACACATGGTTTCTACTAGCGGGGCAAAAAAAAAAAAAATGCCAGGGAATGTAACTTGGCCAGGCACTCCTGAGCTCCAAGATCAGTTACTATTATATACATCAGTATCTCATTACTGAACTGTAAAATCTCCTCCAGCCAAGTGCAATATGGAATGTCTCTGCACATCAGATGTTGATCTCCGTGAAAATGAGGAATTTGGCCGACATTCCCACAGCCAAACAAAACACAACTGAAAAAAGCTGCATAATTCTTGAATGCAACCCTCATTCATTCACAAATACTGTCACCGTGGCTACCATCTGTCATGGTCATTTAGGCCACAGGCAGATAGATGATGGTAGTTTGTGAGAGAAACGTTGCTTCAGAGATCGGATGCCAAAGATGGGTGATGTTGCACGGGGCAAAGCCCCCTTGGGAGAGTTAACCGGGCCAGATTGCTCTGTGCAATCCTGGGACAAAAGAAGAGAACGTGAAGCACGTCTCCAAGATTTTTCTGCTAATTAAATACAATAACAATAACAAAAACAACCTGTTCCTCTTCCCCAGCTTTGTTGCTGTCTTTATGTGCTATCAAGTTGCCTCTGGGTGCTTTTACAGGACCCCTAAAATCCGAGGCAAAGGGCTCCCAGATGCGGAGCTTAAAATTGTTTTCCCACCAGCTGTGCACTTTAAAAAAATTAAGAATGACCACGCCCACCTAAGCACGCCCCAGCACACTTTAGAAGTACCTGGTCTCTGGAGGTAAAAAAAATTCTGATGCGGATTGTAAGGCAGTGAGTGCTGGGCCGCCCTTGCCTCCTGTTTGGTTTTTTTGCCCCCCCCCGCCACTTTAAGAGACTGGAATGCTTCCGGGGCTGCTTCCGGGCAGAGTGGAGGTGAGCCTGCATTCTTTTCTCCATTTTTTCTCCCTCCCCTCATGCAGACAGGAGCAATGCCATGTGGAGGGGTGGGGACACAGAAACAGGAGCAAACCCCCAAGATCTCTGGTCCGAATTTAAGTTGCCAGTGGATCTTAGGGGTCATGTAAAAGCGCCCTCTGACTCATGTTGACCCTATGAAGGAGTGATCTCCAAAATGTTCTGTTTTTAGCAGCCTTGCTCAGCAATTATCAACTCATCTCCCAGCGTAGAATGCCACTACCCCATTTTTAAAAATTATTTGCAAAATCCAGTTAAATGACTCTTCCACCCAGCAGCGTCCTACACTCCTGTGTGTTCTGGGACAGTGTAAAACCTGCTGGATTTCTTCTCATCCAACTCTCGCTTCAGTGCAGCCTGTGACTGTCCTTTAAAACAGCTGGGCTTCTTTAAACCTTGCATGATCTTATTGGAGAAAATTGAATTTGCAGCTGTGAAGCAGCATTTCAGATTTCTAACAGCTGCTTCTGGAAAACAAACCAAGATGACCCAGTATAGGGAATAAAAATGCATGGGGGGAGTGCCTTTTGAAGTGTCTGCATAACAAATAACTTCAGATAATGTGGTGGCTGTATTGTGCTTTTGGCTCTGGCTCTTGATAAAAAGATCCCTGCAAGTTTGCCCTCCCTCCTATTACTTCTTTGGAATATGCAGTACAACCATTTAGAAAATACTGCAACAACTGACACTAGAAGGTAGCAAGCATCTCTACTATATTTAGAAAAAAAATGAGGCCCACTATTTTTTTTGTTGTTGATGGTGATGATGATGACACCTTTCAGAAAAGTTCTCTACTTGTTTTATTTTACTGATTTTATAGGGCATTTCCAAGGCTCTGTACTTTGAACTTCATTACTATTAAATGGTAAGAGTTAGATCAGGAATGTGTCCTAGTCAAACCAGAAGTTGAGTCATGGCAACTGGACTTCTTTTGTGGGACCGAAACATGTCACTATTTATCCAGTAGCTTCATCAGACTTAAGAAGTCCAATTGCCATGACTCAACTTCCAGATACTGTAATCTTTCCTGGATGACAGAGAGAGAGAGAGAGAGAGAGAGAGAGAGAGAGAGAGAGAGAGAGAGAGAGATTCCCAGTCAAATGTGCCCAACTGAAAAAGAATATTTTGAGGAGTGTGCAACAATAAAAAATATACATAAGCCACCAAAAACATAAACACCAACTTCCTTCATATGATAGAGAAAATAAACAGCAGGATCCTATTGATCCCCGGGGAGGCTTTAAACCCCAGATGTTCTTGGACTACAACTCCCATAAATCCTGACCAATGCAACTAGTGGTGAAAGCTTCTTGGGCATGTAGTCCAAAAACATCTGGGAACCAACCTTGGTGGTGACAGTGACTGTACCAAACAGAACTATGAAGCTGCCCACTGTCTTAATTCAATTTAAAGGCAAAACTCAAAAGAAGTGTAGCCTTCCTGAAATGAATGATCAAGACAACTCTGCTCACTTATTCACGCTTTTCTTAGGGTCACTGATCAATGGCAATGAAAGCAGGAAGACATAACATTCTAAATAAATATTTGCATTAAAGCATGCAGAAGTGTCTTGAGAATGCACATATGGGTTAGAGCCAAACTCAGACATGTTTAGAATAGAACCACTGAAATTATTAGGACTTAGGTTAAGCATGACCAGCTAACGTCCCAGTGATTTCAGTGGATCCGAATAAACTAAGACTTCCTCCACACAGTTCTTTAGCTTTCTTTGATCTGAGAGATTCCATGTGTACAGGCAGGCAACTTGTCACAAATTCATTGGCTAGCACATCATCAGATTCTCCTTTTTGTTCAACAAAAACAGAAGGAAGGTTGTGTGGTTTTTATATTCAATCTGAAGGCAAGGTTGGGTGATATTTTATTAAACTCATAAGAAATGACAATGATAACCTTGCTTTTGACCCCATGTGGTTCTTCTTCAGGTTGAGCACTACACAGCTGTGTGTGGTACAGAACACCCACTGCAGAAGTTCCAAACACTATGGCCAGATGTGCAAGACAGGCTTCTTGGTTAAAATCAAGTTTCAGAATGGAACCAGCAGGATCAAATTAGAGACTAGGTAAACAAACTGCACTCAAATTGAAAGTATAATCCAGTGTGTGTGTGTTGTATCATTACAATCGTGACCGGATCTTTGTGACTCCACATCCATGGAGTGTTCTTGGCAGGAATACTCCTGGCAAGCCAGTTCCTACTCCAGGCGCCCACAGCACCTGGTATTCCCTGGTGGTCTCCCATCCACGTACTAACCAGGGCTGACCCTGCTTAGCTTCCGAAATCAGGTGAGATCGGATGTGCTTAGGCCAGTGCAGTGACTCCCAGTCTTGGGTCCCTAGATATTCTTGGACTAAAACTCCCCCCAGCTGTGTTGGCCGGGACTTGTGGGAGCTGTAGTCCCATGGGTCTAGTGTTTAGAGGGACATGTCCTGGGATCACAATTCCTCTTAGTCAATGTTAAGTGCCCTTGCTTTGGCTGCGGGTGGTGCTATGGCTGGCAGTGCAGGGAATCTTTCACAGTCCAACAAAAAGAACAAAAGCTTTGTGGTCCTTGTACAAATCTGATGGCAAGGAG
The DNA here is from genome assembly GCA_029282475.1 of Phrynocephalus forsythii. Lineage (NCBI taxonomy): Eukaryota > Metazoa > Chordata > Lepidosauria > Squamata > Agamidae > Phrynocephalus > Phrynocephalus forsythii. The sequence continues at coordinate 104,606,700 of JAPFRF010000004.1, read as the reverse complement.
CAGGTGATACGTTTTTGTTCTCAAACGGGGAATGCTAAACTGCTCTCCACACTGTTGTGGAAAGCAACTGTCACTTAGGCGTTGGGTGATGGAGGGTGTTTAATTTGTCCCCCTCTCTCACCTGTCAGACTAATGCCTTAGCAAAGCAGAAAGCACATCTTGCACAAATTGTCCATCATTAAAGATGGATGATTAGTGCTTAACTTCCACTTCACTTACTGCCAGGCTAAACACAGTTCTAAGAGGGAAATGCAAACGAAGGAAGTAGAGCAAAAAGAAATCTTAACTGGCATAAATCTGACTCCATTTCTTCCTTGTGCTGATTTTGACTGTGGTTTTAGTATGAATATTATTTTGCCATGTTTAATCTAATATTTGTTTAATTCTCTTTTGAATTTTGTATACTTACTACTTTTAGCTTTTAAATGCTGTCTTTTTAATGACATAAGCCAATTTGGATCCTTTTAGAAAGAAAGGCAAAGTAAAAATATTTTAAATAAATAAATAAAATAATATCAAACTATTAATGTAACTGGGAGGGTATAAGTATAAAGTGAACTGGTATTCTCTGTTGTACTAGTTCAGTGGTTCCCAACCTCCTTAATGCCACGACCCTTTAATACAGTTCCTCATGTTGTGGTGACCCCCTTGCCCTGCTTGGAAGAGGCCACAAGGCCCCTCTGGCAGACCACTGCCGCAGGTGCCATAGAGAACTTCCCTCGACAACAGGCACCCTCAGCCAGTCACAGACTCTGGTGTCATTGACTGACATCCTCTCCAACCTATCAAGCTGTAACTCACTCTCTCCTCCTCCTCCAGACCCAAGCCATTTCTGCCTTTTTCTTCACTGGCTCATGGCAACCCCTGTGAAATGGTCGTTTGACACCCAAAGGGATCCCAACCCCCAGGTTGGGAACCACTGTACTAGCTTGTGGTTAGTGTATACTTCACCCCTGAGGTATCTTGACGTATGGATGTATCAGTGGTCTTCTCAAATAAAGGATCCTTTATTTGCTTCTGATTTTACCTATTCATCCCAGGCAAATGACTGTTTACATGCCCAAGGCACTATGAATGCAGGCCTAAAATACCCAGTTTGGGAATGGGAGAAAGGATTTACATTTTTCCTTTCTTTTAAGCAATTGCTTATATTTTTGAAATACGTCTGTGACTGGCAATAACCCTTTTCATTACAGTGTTTTAGACTAATAAACAAATCACAGTGGGACAATTCACATGACACAACAAGTCACCAAGCTGCATGAACACTGGGGGTACATGGCTGAGTAGAAAACCAGAGGAAGATACCCAAACAAAGCCTGGATACCTTCCTGGGTTGGGATGTTGATCACTGTTGGACCACGTGAAAAAGTTATGACGGAGAAAGGTCTCTGATGTTTGTAGCTGTTGCTGAAGTTCCTGAAGTTGCTTCAAAAGGCAGGGTTCCCAAAGATCTTTTATGACAGGGACAAGTGCCCATTTATGGTGTCAAAAAGGCATATTCTACCTGCTTAGATACTATGGACTACACAGAAGTAAACCAAACCTAGGTTTGTAGAGAAAATGATGAGGACTGATATATTATGAGATTTGTTGCAAGAAAAACAGTTGTCTTTCCCATTTCTACTTGGTGGACCAGGTTCTTAGCCACAGAAGGGAACTCTAAGTGTTAAGTTTTTGTCTTTTCTTCCCCTCACCTATTGTAGATCACAACACTACTGGCCAGAAGACAAAATTGTACACATGCAATAAAAGAAACTCCACAAACCACAAGACCTCTATTTGAAACACCCTAAGATATTTGAAACAGGGCAGGGTCAAGAAAACCAGGTTTTCCTGGTCCACCAAGTAGACTTTTGGCAAGGTACAATTCAATCAGTTTTAATATATATTATCAGGAGTGAATCAGCAGATCCACCCCAACCTTTGGGGCTGGTGCACTCATGCATATTCATAACTGGGCAATTTCAATGCGTGAATGAGAGATCCCTGAGCAAATACCACACACGAAGAATTAAAAAAGCACTCCATGTGCTCTGCTGCTTCTGTCGTCAAGTGTTGAGAATTTAACTGAAATGAAGAGCATTTGAGGAGTACGCCTGAGGTCAAGTAGCTAAGTACACATTTGGTGTGTGGAAAAAGTCTGAGCTTCGGTTTCCAGCATTTGAATGGATTTGGTTATTACTTATTTTCCTATTTACATGTTTCAAATTTCAGAGTCCAAGGTCTTCCCTAGTCACTTCACAATGTAAGTCATAATAACAATTTAAGTTTTAAAAGAGAGCAGCTCAAGAGGAACAGTGAATGTCATAAAACAGAGGCAACACTGAAATGGCCGTTTTCCTTTCTTAAGCCTAATGGATCGTCATGCCAGGCTCAAGAATGGTGTCACAAAAATGTAATAGTGAAGAACCTCTGAAATCCTAGAGGGCTACTACAACTCAGCATAACAACTTGTGTGTGTGTGTGTGTGTGTGTGTGTGTGTGTGTGTGTGTGTGTGTGTGTGTGTGTGTGTGTGTGTGTGTGTGTGTGTGTGTGTGTGTGTGTGACAGCAACTCCCATTATTCCTTCTTGCCACAGAAAAAGTTGGTTGTTGTTGGGACTTGTAGTCCAGCAAAATGGAGAGTGTGACAACTTTACCATTTTGGGTACAGGCAGTACAATGCTCAATCAGCCAATAGTGAGAACTCATGTATAGGTCACTTTCTTCTATTCCAACTTATACATATTTCAAACAAATCAAAAGCAAAGTGGTCTGCTTATATACTGCCCCATACCACTTCAAGTAGTCTCTGGGTGGTTTAAAGTTTTTAATTACAGTATGCAGGCTACACATTGCCCCCCCTCCCCCAGCAAGCTGGGCACTCATTTTACTGACCTCGGAAGGATGGAAGGCTGAGTCAAACATGAGCCTGCTACCTGGGACTGAACCCAAGGTCGTGAGCACAGTTTTAGCTGTGGTACAGGCATTTAACCACTGCGCCACGAGGGTCTTGTGGTTCAGAACCTAGAGCTGCTGCCTTTTTGTACAGTACTACAACCAGGGCTGACGCATCCATTAAGGCGAACTAGGCAGTTGCCTAGGGCGCCAAAATGGAGAGGGGCCACTGGCCAGCCTGCTACCCCCCACCGCCCCCCGCCACTGGCCACCGCCATCCGTCCCCCCGCCACCCGCCTGGCGCCCCACCCCCCGCCCCCTGCCTAGGGCACAAAAAAAAACTAGCGCTGGCCCTGACTACAACCCCCAGACACTAGCCATATGGGAAGGGGGATTCTGAAAGTTGCAGTCCACAAAAATAACGTTTCCAAGTATAGGTCATGTCACATAATTGGTGCATCATGCCCGACCCTGCACTGCTCCTTCACACAACCGTGCCTTTTTCTCCACTGTGCAGCGTCTGCCACCTGCACATATGAAACAGGTCCACCCCTCAGGATGCCCGAAATCAGACCAATCCATGTTTACTGGTTGGCATTTTATCTGACCGTAATCCTTCTGTATACCAAAAGCATGCACCTATTTATCAAACGTCTTATTTTAACCCCACAATTATACGAGATATAATCGCAAACACGCACATCAGCAAGAGGCAAAAGCTTTGGAAAAACAAAGTGGCATTTTAACACAGCTTGTACCGCTGTGCACCACCGTGCTTTCCAAAACTAATTTAAACCACAGTGAACACCAAATACAGAGTCAGTGGCAGACACAGGATTACGGAACATCATTTCCTGGCTCACAGCATCCTGCTCCATACACCAGCCCATGCTGTGTGTGTGTTTTTTTAAATCCTTATTTAAAATAAGACTTATTTCTTGCAACCTCACTTGCTTCATTTTAATTTTAACTGTGCCACCGACCAGGTACGGGCACACGCAAATGCAGAAAAGAGCAGAGCTAGATGCTTTTTTGCTAAAAGTCACCAAGAAAAGACCCAGGTAAGGAACTGTTGCCTGGCAGTGGATGAGTGCCTCTGCTCTTTCCAGCTGCAACTCAATGTGAAAGCAGCCGGAAGGCAAGGCCACCAACCAAGCAAAGTTTTAAAGCCAGTTTTCATCAGAGAACGGGAATGACTGCTGAAAGCTTAGGGGCATGCCATGAGGCTTAGGGCACTCTTTCTCAAGCCAGAGTACTACACAGATGTGTTGGAATACAGCTTCTACCATCCCAACCAGGATGTGTCTGCCCTGTTGATCCAGTCCCGCAGCACCCAGCCAGATGTTCACTAAGACGGTTACTTCACGTCCTTCCTTGTTCCGCAACTAGTTTTGTACCATGACAGAGTTGGTTGCGATCACGTGGTTTTGTCCTTGTTTAGTCCCTGTTTCCATCTTCTCATGGTCGTGATAACTTTCTCACGACAATTGTTACTTCACGGTCTTGTTCCGTGACAAATTCTGAATTTGTCTTGCTTTCTTAACCCTTTTAAAAATATCGTAAATAAAACTTTTTCGACATTTCGATTTACTGGTCTTCCGGGATTTGCACGCCAATGCTACATAATTTCCAGTACTTTCTTTAATAAACATTTGTGCTGTGTGGTGTTTCCCATAGGGAAATTAATGACGAATGCCGCTTCAGCCGCTGACCACTAGGTGGACACTGGTTGTTGCATGACAATTGTTACCGCACGGTCCCTTGTCTAGGAACAGGAAGCAGAAACAAACCGTGACAAGAGAATACCCCAAACCAGTGCCAGGTACAGTATTGTCATGCTCTGATCCCGCTCCGGGCGCATGGTCGAGACAAAATTTTTTGTACTGGTCTGAAGCGCACCACTTACAGAGACAAAACGGACGTGAAGTAACCGCCTAAGAGTGTCCACAAAACAACAGAAGACGCAGCACGTGTTAAGAGCACCCGTGGCATTCTTCCACCGACTCCCTGCAAGTGTAACATGAGATAAACATCAAAACCTGCCACGGACAAGGGGAAATTGCTTCCAGCTCGGTTATGCTACTTCTTTGACTGGGTTGAACCTGTCATGCCACATATCTGCAAGTCATCCCAGTGGCTGTCCCAAATGTAGAGCAGAAGCAAGGTGCCTTGCAGCATAATGCTGACCCTTCCACCTGCTGACCTCATGTGCATTTTGTACACTGGCCAAGATGATTCACAGCAACAACCAGCTCTCCCAAGAAGGGCAAGGAAAGGATCACTTGTACCATGCATGAAAATTTCCAGGATAAGGTGCAATAAATAGACATCTAGGAGAAGATACAGCTTAGTAGTCAAGGGTGTGCTCAGTTTGCATCCGGTTTTAGACTCAAGACACCGGAATTTCTGGAGCCAAAGTTGACAAAGAACTTGCTGGAATTCACAGAGACCTGTTGCCAAAGTGGCTTGCATAGGGTGGGTGGGGCAGGCATTTGATTATTGAATTCAATGATTTATGTAATGATATATATCCTGGAAGAAGACTTGAAGCACATGGCAGCAAGCAGGATATCAAAGAGGGTAGAGCAACAAGGCCAAACAGGTATAATTTCATTTTATTAATAAAAGGGAATGATTTATTAGTACTTATTGGGTGAGATAGTTTTGACCAGTTTACAATAGAGGCACATGCTAATCAGTCTTTTGGAGACTGATTGATTGGTCCATTCATTCACTTACTTACTCACTCACTCACTCACTCACTCATTCATTCATTCATTAAAAAACACAGTCTGGATACTAATATTATGGGCATTTGCATTTGCCAAGACTTCAAGAAATAGGAGAGATGCATTCGCCAGAACAGGCTGTCATGGGAAAAGATTCTCTAGAGCAATCTAATGCTCAACAGTCCCAGCTGCCTTTGATTTCTCAGCCACACTTTACTTATAAATTTAATTTACAATATTCCTGCCAACCTGCTCATAAAGTCCCACGCCAAGCCGGGCCCCTGCCCAAATGTGGTACTAAACAGATACTTTGCATATGCTTTTCGAAGAAGTTTTATTTTTAACCACACCCGTTCTTTAGAAAGACAAGGTAATCCTAAAAAAAGGGTAGGCAGAAAAATATTATTGTTCAAAGCCCAAAGAAAGCAAAATGCCCACAGAAGATCCGCTTACCCAAGAGCTATTTCATTCACATACTCTTTGGACAGACAGACAGACAGACAGACAGATAGACATGGAATGCAACTTGCGGTACACTTAGGTTGAGAACAACTTGCTAGCAATTCAGTACAAAGTGAACTGCAAGAAAGTAAGCATCTTCATTTTGCCAAAAAAAAAAAAAAAAAAACCCACCCACAACTTTCTCTTTCTTTGCTATGCAGATTTATCTCACAGTGGTATGTGTGATGTCTTTGCAGATTTCATTTGCAAAGACGGGTTTTCTGCCAACAAAGAGTTTGGTTGTTTTGGACAGACCTCTGTTTGCCTTGGGCCAGAACATTTATCCCCTGCAAGTCATAAACAATGCTCTGCCCAGAACCTAGTCCAGTTTTGCATAGCTGAAAAAAAAAAACGGCAGAGGCTAAAGCACAATGGAAAGCAACACACTGACAAAGTAGCGTGAGCTCTAAGCTTAGCAGGGATTTCCACTCTCCCACTCCATTCCTCCCTCTAAAGACGCTCTTAAGCAAGGGCTATTAACACAGCATCGCTCCGTCTCTGCTGCCAGTGACTTTTCACCTGGGTTCTGCCGCGCGCATGGAGCCTTCAAACGCACACCTCTCAGATTTCATCGAGACAGATTCATCCTGATTGCAAACCCCTCATCCCCCACCAGCCCAAAAAGCTGTGGATGCAATTTTAAGAAATTAAAAAAATTGCATACGGTAAGCCAAGGCACCCGGGCATAAACCTGTGGCAAGGCAAAATTAACCTGAGCGACAGTCTTTAACACTGAGCTATAAATAATAGCCTAGAGTTGGGTAGATATTTGTGGATTAAGACATTATTCTAGCCATAAATCCAAAACCACTTACTCCACCTCTCATCAATCCCTCTATTTACCTTTCAAAGGAGAGCATTGGAAACCGGTATACAGTCATAGTTATACAACTTTTTCACCTCCGTATATATTCAAGCTAAGCCTCCCCGCCTGCCCCCCAAAAAACACACACATGCCCGTTTCCCTAAGACTCCTACTAGAGCATGCTGCCCATACCTCTGTGCCTTTTAAATCCCCTCCACGGATCTTCCTCCTCTTTGATAGCCTTGGTCTTCCCTGGAATCCCCGCAGGGAGCAGCTGCCTTCTCTGGGTTAATCCACGAGCGGGTGGTTTAGCAATCCCCGGAGTCTGTTAATTAGCTTAATCGCTTGTTGGAACTCAAGAGGAGAGAGGACACTTGAACACCCAAGGAGGTAGATTCAGCCGCTGCAGCTGCTGGTGCTGCTGCTGCATCTGACACTGCCTGGAAAACTCCCTTTCCTCCCCTGACTTGTTTACCCTTAAAAAAAAGAGAGAGAAAAGAGAAAAAAGAGAAAAGAAAAAGAAAAAGCTAAGCCTTTTGGAACAGCTCCCTAGCCTGAGTTTCCAGAAGGAGCACGCTTTCCCCTCCCCTTCCTTGCTGCCTCTGGCTAGAGGAGCATGAATAGATTTCAGCGCATTCCTGATGCGGCTCTTGTCAGTTGCAATGTGCTCAGCTGTCAAAGCTGCCCCCTCAACTCCTGGCAAAAACAAGGGGGGGGGAGTTTTGGCGGGGTAGGGCAGTGCCAGTAGGCGAGAGAGAGAGCCGAGAGGGTTGAGCCTTGTTAGACAAGTAAAACTAATTTCTGGCTTGCCAGTGGAAGCAGGAGAAGCGAAGATTAAACAGAGAGAGAGAGAGAGAGAGAGAGAGAGAGAGAGAGAGAGAGAGAGAGAGAGAGAGAGAGAGAGTTCCCAGCCAGTCAAGTGAACCGCCTTCTACAAGAAACGAAAAATCAAAACCAGCCACATCCTATCTCATGAGTTTCCAGAACGACTGGCTCTCTGCTTCTTTTCTCTCTGAGACTCCTTCCTTAAAAAACGAACCTGCAAGGCAGTAAGTCGGGAGAAAGCTCCTGGCAAGACACCCTGGAATTCAATTGTCCTTGAGCTGCACTGCCTCCCCTCGACCCGGCTGGGCTCAAAGACTCTGATCTGACTGTAGGGCTCAAGCATTTCCTTTCCACCTTCTCTCGCCTTAGTGCCGGGTTCCTCCCCCCCCCTCCGATGGACTTCAATCAAGGCAGGCCTTCTCCCCGAGGGAGCAGCCCAGCCTCTGAAGCGTCCAGTCCTGCGTCCAGCTGCAAAGCGATAAGGAAGCATGACCTAGGCAGCTAAGCTGTTTATATCACTGCTCGGGAGGGCTTCCTGTCTTGAATTAATGGAAACCCTAAGCTGATGGGGGGGGGGGGAGCAGTAGCTGCTTTTCTTTAATGTCAGTGTGCAGAAGAATGAAGGTTTCCATCTGTATTTTGTTTTTGAAGTGGATGGTAGCCATTTGACTTGGATGGTGAAGTGTTAAACGCCACCTTATTAAGACTGGTTGGGGGAAAGGAGCCTGCAGTCATTGCCTTATTTACTCAAAAGTAGCCCTGTTGGCTTTCACCAAATAACTTCAGAAGAAGTGGGTGGAGGGCTGCCACCGACAGACCATCACCCCAACCACTAGCAGTCTAACTACAAGCACATTCCAACTCTTTGGTTTTCTCTAGGTCGAAATGTATTCTCCAGATGGAGGGTCGTTGAGTTACCAAGAGAGCAAATCATGTTTTTAACCTCCTGTGGCCATTTGAGGCTTCCCCTGTACCTTTGCTTTCATGTGTTTTGGCCTGCTTTAGATACGCCGTTTTTGCTGTAGATGGGCTGCTCCAAGAAATGATACCACAATGTAAGCAAGAATGAACCCTTGGAGCAGTGGGTAAAAAAATAGGAAGCTTCTATCAATCCAGAGCCTTGGTTCCCCCTGCCCCAGGTACGGTTGACACTGACTGGCACAGATCTTCAGGGTTTCAGATGGTTGTTAGCTCTTGATGCCAATGTCAGGGTTTAAACTGAGAGCTTGCTAATGCAGATGGTGCCACGGAGCCGCCTACCAGCATCTCTGCAGATTTTGCAGGGTGATATAGACAACAAATACCTCGACAAGCAATTAATTACTTCTTCCTTCCATTCACTTCAATGGATAGCTTTAATGCACCACAGAGATCTTTTAAAGCAGTAGTTCCCCAACCTTGGATCCTCAGATGTGACGTGGACTACAACTCCCAGAAATCCTAGTTGGCACCACTAGTGGTGAAGGCTTCTGGGAGTTGTTGTCCAAGGACAAAAAGTTGGGAACCACTGTCCTAGAGAAACCCTAAAACTAAAACTAAAATGTGCATACAGAACTACAAAGAAGAAAGGGGAGATTTCACAAATTTTGAAATTTATGTTGGGAGCATTTATACACAAACCTTGCATTGTACACAGGTCTCCAACAGCCCCGCCCACGTGGGTACACAGCTAATGTATGCCATTTTAGCTGTGATTCCAACTCCAAATCATACTTCTTATTGTTCCTCAAAACTCAATTTAGGGTGTATGAAATTCTCATTCCCAAATGAGTCTTTTCTAGGAAAGAAACTAAAAAAAGAATCTTAAGCTTGAAAAAAGATGTGGCCTGGGCAGTCCTGAAGCCACCAACGACAGCAGATTAAAATCCTGGGCTGTAGCCAGGAATTTTGTGATGACAGGGCTCCAGGCTTCCCAGTATGAACGGTACAGTATATAGTGAGAAACTGAGCCTTGGCAGCCAACGCATTTGAAATTGTCGGGTCGGTACCTGGATCGGTACTTCAAAGAGGAAGCAGACAAGTTGGAAAGTGGGGTTAAGAAGCAGACAATGCAGACTGTCAAAGGCATGGGACGACTGGGACTGAACAAAAGGTGAATAAAATGAAAGGGAAAAGTGCAGTGGGCGGTTAAAAAAAAAAAACCTCTACTTTCCAATGCCAGAGACTGTCACACAGAAGGTGCCAAAGACTTGGTTTTTTACGTTATGTCAAGTCAGAGCCAGCTAATAACAACCTTAATAGAGCTTTCAAGGCAAGTGAGAGATTTAAGGACTGGCTTTACCAGTTCCACCGTTGGGTTTTTCTTGCCCCAGGAGGGCCAGGAGTAGAGTTAATGGGGTGGAATTACAGGAAGTTAAGTACATAAGAACATAAGAAGAGCCATGCTGGATCAGGCCAAAGGCCCATCTAGTTCAGCTTCCTGTATCTCACAGTGGCCCCACCAAATGCATCTGGTGCACAAGACTAGATATCTGTCTCCTGATACCACTCCCCTGCATCTGGTCCTTCAAGTACCCTGGTTTTGATCCTGGAGATTAGACCTCTCCATCATGGTTTGTAACCTGTGATGGACTTTTCCTCCAGGAAATCTGTCTAATCCCCTTCTGAAGGCATCCAGCCCAGATGCCATCATCACATCCTGTGGCAGGGAGTTCCACAGACTAACAACATGCTGGGTAAAAACAAATTTCTTTTGGGAGGGGTTTCTTGATGATAAAAACTGTCTAGCAATGGAAATAGCGTCCACTTAAAGCACAAGTCATAAAAATTGGTCAAATGAGGTGCCCAGGGAATTTCTATGCAGCCGCTAAGCCCTTGTGAAATAAAATCAGCCCCAGACAAGGTAATAGGGGGCTCCTCTGGGCCTCCCTCCTAAAGGAAGCAACTTTCCAATCACTTCCCGTTTCAAAGAAGCAGGTGTGTGTTGCCTACAGGGGTCTGGAAGTGTTGCCTATCCGTGACCTTTATCAAAACAGACCTGTCAAGCATCACGTTTTGGGCAGGACATTCACGGATCAATCCCTTTCCCGTCGTCTTCCCATAAAATTATTTCCCCCTGAAATGTCCCGCATTCCTGACAGTGGGCGGCTGAGCTCCAGATGCTGCTGGGCAGCTGGGGGCCAGCCACCAGGTGGCCACCAGAGAACACTTCTCCCTGCGCAACCCCTTACCCACACGCCACCAGCTGTCCAGATTGGTATATAGATCCTCTAGAACAGTGTTTTTCAACCACTGTTCCGCGGCACACTAGTGTGCCGCAAGATGTTGCCTGGTGTGCCGTGGGAAAAATTGAAAAATTACTTTATATATAGTCAATATAGGCACAGAGTTAAATTTTTTAACATTTTCTAATGGTGGTGTGCCTCGTGATTTTTTTTATGAAACAAGTGTGCCTTTGCCCAAAAAAGGTTGAAAAACACTGCTCTAGAAAGCTGAGACACCTAGGTTACAGTGAGCATTTCGAAACCACCGCAAGGGATTCTGGGAACCCTGTATGCAAATGAGGCTCCACCCCCTAGCCAAAGGGCCTGGCTGCCAGTGCCCTGCCTCCTTGGAGCTCTCAGTTCTGGGAAGCCGTGGGGAACACTTGACAGCTGTGGACCTAAATGAGTAATGGACTCCTCCTCACTGGCATCACTCTATCATTGTGGGTGCTCCTGCAATCAATTTTCTGCAGTAAGCAAGAGGCTGGACAAGAAGAGGTATGATGGAGGGAGCTATTTGAGGCTGCCATTGCTGGGCAGACTGGAACAAGTACAACAGTTTCCGTATACAGTGGTGCCTCTAGATACGAATGCACCTACATACGAAAAACTCAAGATGCGAATAAAAATCCATGGAGATGGGATGCCTCGTCATACGAAAATTTAATTGTTTTTTTTTTTGAGATGCGAAAAAAGTTCTCCCAGGACGCATTGCACCTGGAAGGTTTATAGTGCTGTCCCCGTGCACATAATCATTGGAAATGGAAGGCAACCATTGCAAATGAAAGCTCCAGTTCTGTTTGCAATAGTTCTCTTCCATTTGCAATAACTATTGCAAATCCGTGCACACAAAGTAACCATTGCAAACAGAAGGGAACCATTGCAAACTGAGGCGGGGAGCCATTGCAAATGGAAGCAGGAACGCGAAGCTTCCATTTGCAAGGATGTGCACGAAGCACCGCCACCATTCTGGAAATATTTGGCACCGTTTTGAGGAGTTGTTGGAACTTTTTTGTGGCTTTCTCAAGCAGTTGAAAGGAAAGGAGCTAAGCTTCATCATTTCCATTGTGCTTTTTGCCTTCGGGGAGTGTGTGTGTGTGATTTCCCACTTGTTTGACTTTTTTCAGCCCTCTGGAACAAATTAATTGGTTTCCCATGCATTTCTACAGGAAACCATGTTTCAAGATACAAAATTTTCATCATACGAAAATTGGAACGGATTCATTTCATATCTAGAGGTACCACTGTATGTGCCAGGTAAATCCTGCATCCCTAAGCTGTCCTTTTGCCCTCAAGTATGGTGGTGGAAGGAGCTGCCTAGATGCCCTAACCACATCCGATCTCGACTGATTTCAGAAGCTAAGCAGGGTCAGCCCTGGTTAGTACTTGGATGGGTGAGCATCAGGGAATACCAGGTGCTGTAGGCGCCTGGAGTAGGAACTGGCAAACCACTCCAGTACTCCTGCCAAGAAAACTCCATGGACACAGAGTCACGTAGAGTCAGTCACGACTGTAACGACACAACACACACACACATGGTGGTGGAAGATGCTGACATCAACTACAACCTTCCCTCACCATCAAAAAAAATAAAATTTGTCTGTAAACCGAAGAGGCCAACTGTCTTGAACCCGGGCTGTACCACCTTGTACTTCCCAGGACAACAGGAGAGACGAAACCATCCAAAAGTCTTTCATTGGAAGCAATGGTGTTTGTTTTACTTGAAGCAAGCAGCTCCAAGATGTGAGGAAATGACCGAGTGGCCCCAGAAGGTAGTTTTTCACTGAGTCCTGATATAACTGGCCAACTCTTTATCAAAACAGACATTTCCCTACCACACAGGGGTGCAGCCCACATAGTTTTACATCTGAAGACCACAAGTGTTTGTGCCAATCTAGCATTAAGTATTATATGACATTCAGAACTCTGTGTTATTCGAAAACTCAGAACTAAGTTATTTGGGTTTATGTTACAAAAAGAAAGCCGGTGTTCTAACAACTGAACAAATACATTTAGACAGGCCCACTCCTTTATTGGATACAATTTTTGCGCGTATTAACCAACAGCACAGGTATCTTGTCCATGAAATAGGCATGGCTGGAGCACATTAGAAAAACGAAGTCCTGCAATTCCAAATCCATTAGGGAGCCACATAACACAGACACAGAGAATGCACAATACATTCTTCAAAGTCCAGAGATTCCAATCCTACCTACCCAGGCCATGAACCCTTGGCTGCACCCGTGGGTGTGTGGTACCCATAATAAAGGCTGTTCAAGCAACTACTGGGATTGTACAGCTGAGTTTTCCAAATATATGGTAATCAAATCTACTGCTTTGCACATACAAAAAAGTTTCTGTATTATCAGACCACAGCAAAGCTGGCCGTAAACATGAAATGCAGACATCCATGATGCAAAGATTAGGCATCTAATTTCACCATCTTGGTCTTGGAAGCGATCTCAGGAAAGGGTGATCCATTTCGCAAGTCACTTCAGACTGTAGAAAAAAGACGGAAACAGTTGCACAGCCAACCCAGACTCTAACTTAGCTATATCCATCTGGTTTCCACTGACTTAGCTATGAATGCAGCCAGCTCTGGCCAACAGTTAGATTTTGAGCTTCTCTGTAATGTGCTAAACATGTTACATTACGTTATGTTACATTACAGTAGGACCCCAGTATCCGCTGGGGATTGGTTCCAGGCCTTCCCGTGGATAATGAAAACCGTGGATAAGAGAGAACACCCAAATGTCCCCAAAACTGCTGTTTTGTGATAGTAGCTTGCTTTACGGCTGCTGTTTTATGACAGTAGCTTGCTTTACAGCTGCTCTTTATGACAGTAGCTTGCTGTACGGCTTCTGATTTATTTATTTTTTTTTCCTCTGGCATCCGTGGATAACTGAATCAGTGGATAATGAATCAGTGGATACAGGGGTCGTACTGTACATCAAATTTGAACCAACTTATAACAATGCTTTTCCACACTCCCAGTAAGCTTTCATGACCGAGCAGGGATTTGAACCCAGATCTGCTGAAGATATGCTTACCAATACTTGTACCACTCAACTTTCCTATCTAATCCATGTCCTACTATAACTTCCTTCAATCCATGGAAGCTCGATGGAGGCTGATACCTCTGAGACACTGAGCTCCAAGCTACCCACACCTCTTTGCTGATACTGGATTAACACAGGCCAGTTCTGCACGGCAGACGTTCACAACTAGGCCAGTTCTGCCTGCAGATATGCAGCCTAGCTGTGTATTGAACTGACTCTATCAGCGGGCTTGGTGGCGCATTCCCCTTTAAGCAGATGCTGGTTGCTAGAGGACTTTCAGTTTGTCCAGGATCTTCTAAGGTGGCCTGTTGCCATCCTGTGTGATGTAGGCACCAGGCAGCAAAATGGCCAGCCCTGCTATTTCCCAGAGCGCTAGGAATCTGCAGGAGCCAAGCTGCAGTTGTTGCAGATATTCATGGAGTTGAGATGTTGTGTCCCTACCAGGGCTAGAGCGCTGGAAACTGACAGCTGCAAAGTCAGCAGCTCAGCGGTTCGAATCCCGGGTGCCACGCAGAGCAGCGAGTTCCTGCTGGTAACCCCAGCTCCTGCCAACCTAGCCGTTTGAAAGCATGTAAATGCAGGTAGATAAATAGGTACCGCCATAAAAAAGTGGGAAGGTAAACAGTGTTCCATGCATAGACATGCATTCAGCCATGCCGGCCACATGACCATGGACTTGCACAACACTGGCTCGTTGGCTTGGAAATGGAGATGAGCACCGCCCCTAGAGTTGGACACAACTAGCACACATGTGCGGGGGGCGGGGGGACCTTTACCTTTACCTAACCTGAAAATGTCTCTTTTTCCACTGCCTGAAAAAACTAATGAATCTTCCCAATGGAGCAAAAGTTCCCAGAAAGGTACCCACTTCCAGGCTGCTAATTGTGGGCGGAATTTTTCCCCTCCTCATCCAGAGGATGCAAAGTTCCATCCACTCTTTTCAGTGCTTTTCCCCACGGGCTTCCATTCTTTTGAAATCCACCTAACAGCTAGGTTTATTTTTATTTTTATTTCCAGGTTGCTTGTTCCACTTTTTTGTGCAGGTTGACAAGAGCTTCCGAGAAAGCTTTCAATTAGTGAAAAACCACCAGTCCAAAAACAGAGAGATGAAAATCCAGCAGAGGAGCTTTCATTTACTTATGCAGTACGTATTTCTGCACCTGGTAATCCCTTAACATAGTAGGGGGTTATGGAGAGAGAGAGAGAGAGAGAGAGAGAGAGAGAGAGAGAGAGTATATGCAAAAGCAAAGTGTTCTGCTTATATACCGCCCCATACCACTTCAAGTAGTCTCTGGGCGGTTTACAGATTTTTAGTTACAGTAATGCAGGCTACACATAGCCCCTCCCCCCAGCAAGCTGGGTACTCATTTTACCGACCTCAAAAGGATGGAAGGCTGAGTGAACCTTGAGCAGCTACCTAGGATTGAACCCCAGGTCCTGAGCACAGTTGTACCTGCAGTATAGGCATTTAACCACTGTGCCACGAGCATGTGTGTGTGTGTGTGTGTGTGTAAAAGAGAATCAGGGTACAAAAGGGGGTGAGGGAATCGGCCATGAGAAGAGGTAGAAGAAGAAAAACACAGGAAAGGCAAAGTGAAGGGGTGATGCCCTGACATTAAGGGAAGCACAAACGGGTCTAACCTTGGGTTGTGCTCTATAGCTGGAAGAAGAAGAAAAATTAAAATCCTAACATTACCCAAGGGGTAAATCACTGTGGTAATTCCACAAGGAGCAAAAAAAGATGTTGAGGGTAAAACTGGAGAACTAGAAGAGAATAGACAGCACTTTCATTATTGAAGGTATCACCCATAGTCTAGTTTTGATTTTGTTCGTTTTAATAGCTGCACGGCTCCAAAACTCTTATTACTGTTTGGTGATCCCATGTTAAAAGCATCAATGAAGCAGCTGTTTTCGGGAAGCCTCCCTGCTCCCTACACCACTTGGCTAAACCCTAAGGATCTTCTTTGTTATTGTTGTTATATCCTGATGCTACACTTCCTGCCTCCGAAACCAAAGGGGAGCAGTACTTTTCCAAACCTTGGGAAAGGAAGTGATTGAACTTTAAGAGAATTCCCTTCCTGCCACCTCATCTTCTCCTCATCCCCACTTTGGATTTATCGAAACTATGAATATGGATCTTGGTACAACTTGGGTTTTTTGCATAATATAGAAAAAGCAGAACTTCCAGGGTCAAAAGACAGCGACAAGAGTCAGTGACACTGATCCCATCTGAAATAACCTTTACAAGAAAATTCAAAACCCAGTGATATAAATATGTGGGCATTGTTTTCACTTCAATCCACTAACCCATATCACACGGAGGCTTAGTCACAATCCCTCTCACACTATATGGATCACGCCTGACTGTATTTTTAAAATAACTAGAACTGAAACAAAAATTTAAAGTACCGAAACTGTGGACTGCAAAGTCGGCAGCTCAGCGGTTCGGATCCCGGATGCCACGCAGCGGAGCGAGCTCCTGCTGATAACCCTAGCTCCTGCCAACCTAGCAGTTCGAAAGCATGTAAATGCAAGTAGATAAATAGGTACCACCATAAAAGCGGGAAGGTAAAACAGTGTTTCCTTGCAGCCATGCCGGCCACATGGCCATGGACTTGCACAGCGCTGGCTGTTCCAGCTAGAATACGGAGATGAGCACCGCCCCTAGAGTCGGACATGACTAGCATGCATATGCGGGGGGAACCTTTACCTTTTTATTCTGAAACTGACATGTGAAGGGCTTGAGACTTAGTCTCAGGTTTTCTGATGGTATGGGCAAACGACAGAGGATATGCTAGACATATGTACATGAACAAATGCTTCTAGAATCCTAAACTCAGCTGCAAAATAATAAATAACTGTATCAAGGCATGCCAGTTATCAGACCAAATACCACTGTATGCTAGCTATTGAGCAGTGCCTGATCTAAAGAAGCAACTAGTGTCAAAGAGCACACAATGATTTCAAATGTCATGGGATTTCAAATGCCAGAATTTTTCAATTTTTTCATATACTTGATATTTTAATTTGTAGGTGAAAAACCTTGGGAGCATTATTTTACTTCGAGTCTAAAGGCAACCAGGAAATTCAACCCATGGTGACAGCCTGCCATTATTACAGCATGGAAATCAAGGGCAACGAGCTTGTTTGCCTGCCTTCGGCCTGAAAGACCACAGTATTTTATTTCCCATTTAGAACAGTCCACTGCAAGCCATACGAAGCAGAAACATTTAATTCTGGGGAAACTATAAACCGGTTCCAGAACTGAGATGTGTCAATGGGAGGGAAGAAACGGAGGAGGAGAAAGAAGGACAAAACAAAACATTCCCACAGCGCAGCGTAAATAATGCATTATTGTGTGCACATTCTTTGAAAGATCTAATGTTTAACAACAGTTGAAAAGAAACCAGCACACACAATAGCACGTCTACTTCTCCGAATCTCCTGCCTCTGCAATTCACGACTACAAAAAGGGCATGACTCATGTTCCCCCAATGGGGAAGCAACATAGTCCATGGTTGATGTGCCAAAGATCCTGTTCAAACCCTGGCCTCTCCTTTCACAAACAGGGTAAGCCATTGGGACAGGGAAAAATCTTTGGTAGAAGCATTGTACCAAAGAAAGGGCAACTGCCGTCTTCCAGATGTTTTGGGCTAAATCCTCCCATCCACCCTAACCAGCAATCAGGGATCGTGAAAACTGAAACCTAAAAGCAACTTGGTGGGCACGACTACTTACTCCTGCCCTAGATAGAGTTGGTCCTGGCAGGGCTGGCACTAAGGTAGAGGAAATAGGGCTTTGCCTTGGGGCACCAACATTCAGATCTTGCCTGATTTCGGAAGCTAAGCAGGGTTGGCCCTGTTAAGTACTTGGATGGGAGACCACCAGGGAATACCAAATGCTGTAGGCTTGCCTGGAGTACGATCACGAAGAGTCGGTCACGACTGTAACAACACAACACAACACAACACACACACACACACACACACACACACACACGGCCATGACTCATGGCCTTATTTCCATTCCATTCCTTCTTTGGGAAGGACACCACATGTTCAGTGGCGGGCTCAGAACCATGCCTCACAGCTGAGCAGGTGGGCGATGGTCGTACCTTTTCCAGGTGCCCAAATTGTTCATTATGGTTCTGCTCTTCCCAGTTATAATACTAGGCTGAAGAACAGATTCAGTCTGTAACGTGTGTGTGAATGTGTAGTGAGATGAAGATGCGAGGACATAACACTTCTTTCACTTTACAGTGGACCCTCGTATAACAAGCTGGTTGTTTAACAGAAAATCTGCTTAGAGGAAAAAAAATTCCGGAGACAGGGGAAAACCACTTAACAGAATCGCCTATGGGGCGAATCCGTACAACAGAAAAATGCATTCCTATGGGATATTTGTACAAAGGAAATTTTGCTTAAGAGAATTTCATTTGGAACTGATTGATTCCTTTATACAAGGCACCACTGTACAGGTATATCCCAGTTTTTCTTCACTACATTCAAGGTGGCATGCATGGTTCTCCTCCATATTCTCTCCTCACAACAGTCCTGTGAAGAGTGTCAGATCCCAAATGGCCCAAGGTCATCTAGTGAATTTCCTGCACCTGGATCTCCCAAGTCCAATACTCAGAACTAGAGATGGGCACGACTTAGCAGTATTCCCGAATCGTTCCGTTGTTCCTTGGTGGCCCTACCACTCATCAGCCGTATCCGTTAGCTCAACGGAAAAAGGCGGAAACGGGAATTACTCCACCAGAATTACGAGTGCATCGAACTGTCATAAGGCTCGAACCTAGAGAGGCGAGCGAACAATTTGGTCTGATTTGTCGAGTTAGACCGGGATTTGCATCCCCAAGCTACGGACCCTCCCGCAATGCCAAGCGGCACAGAAAAAAGTTTTTTCAAGAGTTAAAAAAGATTCCCAGCCCTAAAAATGTTAAAAATAGGTGAAAACTATCTGAGGACACCTACCAGGCCAGAAGGGTGTTTTTATTTGGGGAAATTCCCCGCCCCCTCTCCTTGGCTATTGCTTTATTCTGCTGCGCTGCTGGTACCAGGCTGGGAGGGCGCATCCATTTGCCATGCAGTGCGGGGGCCTGTCAATGGCAACCGCAATATTTTTTTGAAATCGTTTCCCAAAACCCCACCAAAGCACCACAGAAACATGCAAAAATTAGCTATTTTAAATGCTTGAATTTTTACAGTAGCAGCAGTGGGTTTTTCTTGCAAAAAAAAGTCTCTGTTGATTTTATTTTATTTTATTTTATTTTATTTTTTTACACCTGCACATTCGCAATGATGGGCTCGCCCATGGGAGTGGACCATGCAAAGTTTTGGAGCCATTCCACCAATCGCATGGCCAGGTTTTGCTGACTGTACCAGGCTGGGAGGGCGCATCCATTTGCCATGCAGTGCGGGGGATCCAAAATGGCGACTGCAATATTTGTTTTGAAATCGTTGCCCAAAACCCCACCAAAGCACCACAGAAACATGCGAAAAATAGCTATTTTAAATGCTTGAATTTTTACAGTAGCAGCAGTGGGTTTTTCTTGCAAAAAAAAAGTCTCCGTTGATTTTATTATTTTATTTTATTTTATTTTATTTTATTTTATTTTTTTACACCTGCACATTTGCAATGATGGGCTCGCCCATGGGAGTGGACCATGCAAATTTTCCACCAATCGCATGGCCACTTGGCCAGGTTGACCACAAAGACTTCTGGGATGTGCCAATCGGGCATAAACAGCCCACTAATCGTAGCCCAAACCCGAACCCTAAGCCTAAGCCTAACCCATATTCCAATACACTGTCCTTCTAAGTGGGTCAGAGAGGCACCCAGAGGTGCACCCCAATACTCACCCTAACCTCACCCGTAACTAGCCTAACCCTAGCCCTTGCGCTAACCCGTCTTAACCCTAAGCCAGATCTACTTGCATTGCACTACATGCAAGTACATGAGACACAGCGGGTGCAAAGAGTCTGCCAGTCCGTCACTTGTGGCTCTGGCTGACTCCTGCAGCTCCCTCCAGGAGCCCGCTACCCCCCCAAACCAGTACTAACGAAAACGAAAAAATGAAAAAACGAACCGACTAATTTTTGCGAAATTTCGCGAAAAACGGAAATGAGCCGAAACGGACTGCCTCCGACACACGACAACTCGAAAACGTCATTTTCCCTAGTCGTGCCCATCTCTACTCGGAACCAAGGTTGGTCCACAACTTCTAGAAATCTTACTCGGCGCCACCAGTAGAAAAGGCTTCGGGAAGTTTAGCCAAAGAACATATGGGGATCCAGGGTTGGGAACTACATCATAACAATTCCTCGTGCACCTATATATAGGTATGCATATAATACGTGTCAATATGCGTGGTGGCTCAGCGGACTAAGGCTCCAAAACTATTGACTGCAAAGTCGGCAGCTCGGCAGTTCAAATCCAAGGTGCCACGCAGCGGAGTGAGCTCCCGCTGATAACCCCAGCTCCTCACAACCTAGCAGTTCGAAAGCATGTAAATGCAAGCAGATAAATAGGTACTGCTGTAAAAAGCAGGAAGGTAAAAACAGTGTTCCCTTGTAGCCATGCTGGCCACATGGCCATGGACTTGCACAACATTCGCTCCTCGGTTTAAATATAGAGATGAGCACCACCCCTAGAGTCGGACACGACTAGCACGCATGTGCAGGGGGAACCTTTGCCTTATGCTTTAAGAACACCTTAATTATCTGTAGTTTCCCCTGCTGGTGATGTAATCACTCCTAACAGGTACTATTTCCTCAACAGGACTTTGACCATTGTGGGTTTTTCCTTCTTTCTCATGTTAAACACACAGTGGTTTCCAAATTGAAGCCAGTGCTCAATTTCTTTCCAGTGCTCAAATTCTTTTCAACATTATTTGTGACAAAAAGATGCCCACTTTTGTTCAACCGACTGCTGTGAGTGTTGCGTGTTTGTCCTGTCGTCTAGTACAAAGGTTAGCATTGTAGCAAATAACCCAAGGACATTTATATTCCAAAGAGAGATACTCCAGCCCTAACATTATTTTTCGCTCTGATGCTGTTTAATGTTAGGAGTAGCAGAAATAGCACACATAACCAGAGGGAGCCGAGTTATGTGGTTTATCTTCCTAGAAATATGATAATAGTAATACACTCCCTTCAGAAAATATCCTTAGCCATATTCTTGTCTTAAATTTCTCATAATTAACAGTTACATCAGTTTCAGTGTTTACTGGGTTATTTAATTTTTATCCCCCTTTTCTTCCGTGAGATTAATCCTCACAATAACCTCGTCACAGGCCTGGGGAAGATGAATGAGAGGTGATTTTCATGGCTCAGGATAAATTTGAACCCAGGTCTTCCCAGCTGAAGCCCATCACGCTAATAACTACATCACATTGGCCCTCAACATGCCACAGTCTGTAGCATTCTTTTATCAGTTATCTGAGAACGTCATCACATGGGATTCCTTCCCATTACGGTATGTCACAGTTTCTAACCCAAACAGAAAGTGCTAGTTTGTAGAGTCAAACTACCTGCCTAAAGAGACACACTTGGAGGGGATCAATAACCTTAATCCTAACCCTAATCCAAACCCAAACCCAAACAGTGCTAACCCTAACCCTAACCCTAACCCTAACCTTAATCCTAACCCTAACCCTTGGCTGATAACTCCAAAATATCCCCAACCATTCTCTTCCACTGAATGATGGAGCCCTTTGTGTCACTCAGCCTGTTCTGCAGCCTCTAAAGCAGATGAGTGCAAAGGAAGGCCACAGCAACCTCCTTGTAGGTCCCTCTCAAATGTTATTTTTCTCCCCTTTTAAAATTTTGCTCAATACTTCCCCAGGTTTCCTCTAAGGTATATGGAGCAATTTCACCACATTTTGTTGAAGCGGGTGGATTTAAAATAAAACAAAAAAAGAAAGAAAAGAAAAAGAAAAATGCTTTGGAGGATCACAGGAGTGGTTTAGGCCCTCTTCAGAGTTGCTGTGTACAGGTTTTGGACTTCCTGGAATGTCCCTGTCTCAGCCCCGAACTAACTTGCTGTCCTCAGCTATAATAACAGGGTGCTACCCTGGCTCCAATACAGAAGCAAGCCCAGCCAGCCAGGAGCCCTGTGACACAGTGATTAACTGCCTTTACTGCATGTAAAACTGTGCTCACGACCTGGGGTTCAATTCCAGGTAGCAGGCTCATGGTTGACTCAGCCTTCCATCCTTCCAAGGTCAGGAAAATGAGTACCCAGCTTGCTGGGGGGAGCAATGTATAGTCTGCATACTGTAATTAAACTGTAAACCGCCAAGAGACTACTTGAAGTGGTACGGAGCGGTATACAAGCCTTCTTGCATATGCACAATGCCTATAAGGATGCCAAAAGCATTTTCTTCTCTTCACATCTATCCTTGAATAGATTTCCAGAAACAATCAAATGTAAGGTTACTTTAAAAAAAAAACAATTATCACAGTAATTATTTTCTTTCAACTGTTACATGATTTGGTACCCATACTATTGTGCTCGGCTCTAACTGGGAAATAGTATGGAAAGGATCTTCTCCTCTTGCATGTATTTAACATGATGGCCCTAGTTTCCATTCACCTGTCAGCTGAACTATGGCTGGCAGGGCTGGTCCCAGATCATCTGGTGTCTGGGGCAAAGGGCAAGATGAGGCCTTCTCCCACAGCAAAAGGCAACCCGATTGGAAGTTGAAGCTCCCATCCAGACTAGAGAAGCATAGGTAAGTACAGCAATCTCCATTGGGAACATGGGCGTCAGGGCGTCAGGCTTACTTGGGGTACAATATCACCCATATTGAATACACAACTCTGTTCTCCAACACCACTTCCTTACACCCAAGCATATGCCACATAAAGCAGCCACTGCATTTCACCTAACAATATTTATTTTATTTTATTTTATTTTATTTTATTTTATTTTATTTCTATACCGCCCATCTTCCAGCGGAACTCTGGGCAGTTTGCAACAGTATTAAAAGCAACAATACAGTACAGAACAAGAACAAATGGAACCAAAAACAGTAGGAGGGAGGACCCTCAGCAAGTGGCGTCAAGAGGCTAAAATAAAAGATTAGGTTAATAAATTAAATTAAATTAAATTAAAGGTCGCCAAATGCCTCCCTAAAAAGCATGGTTTTAAGTGCTTTTTTGAAGACGGGCAGGGACTGTGCAAGGCGCAGCTCACTCGGGAGATGGTTCCACAGCGAGGGGCCCACCACAGAGAAGGCACGGTTGCGTGTGAGTGACTTCCGCGCCTCCCTGGGAGTGGCCACTTGGAGCAAGCACACCTGCGACATTCTAGTGGGCCTGGCCTCAGTTGACCTTTGAGAGATAAGCTCCGACAGGTATTCAGGGCCCAAGCCGTGGAGGGTTTTGTAGGACTGGCCCTCAAGAGAGACAGTACCTGGTGACACTGTCTTCTTAGTGGTGGAACTCTCCCTTCTTTCGGTGGTCTTCTCCACTCGGGCTGAAAACTCAGAATGTAAATTCCCTTCATTTTTTTCTTAGATCAGGAACCACATGCCTTGATACCAGAATAAAACAAGGCAACAACTAGAACACCAAGTATGGTCATCCCTTCAAATTTCCAGCTATTACCAGGCAGTTCCAAAATGCTTTTCTTCGTGCTTATAGATTTCCTCTCAAGACAACAAGGTCTGAAAATAAACTACAGGGGATTTTCTCATCAGTACTAACACACCAGGTAGATGCGGATCACTTCAAAGGCAGCCACATGGCCTGAAAACATATAGCTCATATAACCTCTGCTGCCTTTTTTTATTATCCATCCCTGTTCTGTTTTCAAGAACTATCCAAAGTACGCTATAAGCCTGTTGCTTATTATTATTTCAAGAATCCTGTTGTAAATCATGCATAAGAATTTTGCTCCAGGATTTTCCCTTGATCACTCCAGTCAGAACTCGGGGCACTCTTTCAGATGTTGAATTTAATGTGCATGAACAGATGGCATCTTCATTTCCCCCCACGGACCTCCCCCACCCAGCCCAGCCCACCTAACATCCCCTCTGCCTTCACCGAAAACTCTCGTTTCTTTCTTTCTTTTGCTACATGCAAAACTGAATCCTTAGATCTAAGGATGGGGATCATATTCACTTAATTATGGCGAAACCGCCAAAAGGATGCTCTAATTCAGAATTCTAATGCTATTGTTTTATTTCCTGGTTCTTTTGAGCACAGAATCAGATTCAACAACCAGACCCTAATTACTACACATGAGGCATTCAAATTGGACATTGAAACAAAGGAAATTACTGTATACTGAGATGAAGAATTGGTCCCTCTGGAACAATAGCCTCAATACTGAGCGGCAGCAGTTTTCTAGGAATTCATTCAGACGTTTTTCCAGCCCTGAGATGCCTGGAACGGAATTTGCGACCTTTGGCATTCAAGAGAAAATTGGACAACCAACTGGCAAATGTCCTTTAATTGACCAAATTTGTATTCCTGGTTGGAGTCAATCACCTGATAGCTCCCTTCCAACTTCATGATTCTATGATCATGCAAAGGATGAGCTCAGCTGTTAACTATGAGCCTTGTGGCGCAGTGGTTAAATGCTTGTACTGCAGGTAAAACTGTGCTCACAACCTGGGGGTTCAATCCCAGGTAGCAGGCTCATGACTGACTCAGACTTCCATCCTTCCAAGATCGGTAAAATGAGTACCCAGCTTGCTGGTGGTGGTGGGGCAATGTGTAGCCTGCATAGTATAATTTAAAAACTGTAAACCGCCCAGAGACTACTTGAAGTGGAATGGGGCCATATATAAGCAGAGCACTTTTGCTTTTGCTTTCACCTGTCTACAAAACATGAGCCTTCTAGCACTATCCATTTATGCAGATCTCTTTCTGAGTCATGCAGAATCATAATGCAACGTCTGCACCCTAGCTGCCATTGTGGACTATTTCTCACTCTCTCCACTTATATCGCACATTGCCCCATCTTTATCAGTCGGCCAAGTATGATTAAAACACCCCTGGGCTTCACCTTGAACCCTGTCCTCTCCCCATCCATTGCAAAATTCTCATTTCCCAGCCATGTGCAAACCTCAGGGTTGCCAAAGCATTGAATGCTCAGATGGAGTTTTTCAGCTTGCAATGTGAAGTTAAGTCCAGCTGTGGACAGAAGCAAGTAAGGTTAGTTGTCCTTGAAGAGAAGAGAAGTGTCCAAGGACACAGAAGGGTAGCCTACAAGTGGAGATATGTCATGTGATCATAAAGTGCAAAGATGATTTAAAGCCTATATAAACTGTATGGGGTACAGCAGGTTCTTGATGATGGTTGACACCGATGATGGCTTGATGGCCAACACCGATGATGGTGTGATGACATGATGAGATGCTACGATGCTGCTGACGATGATGAGATGCTGCTGCTAATATTGAAGAAATGATGGCTGATGTCCTCAGTGGAAAAGGCATTGCAAATGAACTGTAAATACAGTGGTACCTTGTATAAAGGAATTAATTTGTTCCAAATGAAATTATGTTAAGCAAATTTTCCTTTATACAAATTTCCCATAGAAATGCATTGAAAACAGAGTGATCCCATTTTTATGTTGTACAGATTCGCCCCATAGGCAATTATGTTAAGCAAATTTCCCCTATCTCTGGAATTTTTATGTTGTACAAATTTTGTGTTATACAAACTGTTCGTTATACGAGGGTCCACTGTACTGTAAATAGACGGCACAAAAGCCAGCAACTAGTCTGTCTTGATTTCCTCTAACCTAGACATTGCTGCTTACTCTGCCATGGATGCATTGAGCTCCTTGACAAGGGTGGGTTGGGGTGGAGAGCTATCACATTTTACCATATTTGTTAACTGTCCCATAAAACAGGAGGCAAGAATGGAAGATTTTAAACAAGTTTTAAAAGGCAACGGGTATCTTCAATGTAATCCAAGGACCAGACTGAATTCATAGCCAGCACAGAAAATGACACCAAATATTACAGGTGGATCATAGTGTGGCCAAAAGCCTCCTTTCTCTAATATAGTAATACCTTGGTTTATGAGCAGAATTCACTCCAGAAATATGCTTGTAAACCAAAGCACTCTCATACCAAAGCAAATTTCCCCATAAGAAATAATGGAAACTCAGACAATGCATTCTGGGGTCCCATAGACTGCACACACAAAATGCCAAAACTAACAAAAGACGTTAGCTAGAAGTCCACATCCATACGGTACCTGGCTATAGGATCTGCCCTGTTTGGGACTAACAACTGGATTTTATTCTGTGTTTTTAATGTGACAATAATAAAGTGTAATTTGTAGCTCTATACATACTTGACTAGCTTCTCCATGATGGTTTGAAAAATAAGAAAGGATGTTGAAAACAAATTAAAGAAAATATAAAGAAAAATAAAACAAACACCTAACCTGCACTCCCCCTTGAAATCTTTCCTGGCTGGTACAAGAGAGACCTTCATTCCTCTCTCCAACTTCTGCATTTGAGGCATGCCTGACGTGGAATGTTCCAGACTATCACCCACAATCCAGCAAGGGGGAGATCCACAACTGGCTCACTTGTGATCATGTGACCTGTTCAAGTGCTTATATTGCAAGACATTGCTTGTTGATCAAGGCAAAAATTACAAGAAATGTCCGCTTGTGTTGCAAAATGCTCATAAACGAAGTTACTCTTAAACTAAGGTATTACTGTACCAGCTATAGTGAAATCTACCTGGTTACACACACAGCTAAAAACAAGGAGGATATAACAGAAAAAATATATATCAAACTCTAATGATATTAATCAAGAATGAGAGTCTCCGATCTCCGAAGACTACAGTGAGATCCTTGCCTGGTACCCAAGAAAAGAATTTCACCAGCATCAGTTTAGGGAAAGCAGATGAGTCCACAGCTGGGGAATCATCTGCTTTCACTAAGAAGGCTTACTCCATAGTTCCCATTGAAGAAAGACCTGTCTTTATGATTTTAGGGCAGGGGTGGGGAACTTTTGCCCCCCACCAGATGTTTTGGACCACAAATCCAAGAATTTTAATGCTATATTAACAATTATAAAGGGCTGTAGGAGCTGCAGTGCAAAACATCTGGAGGACCAGAGGTTCTCCACCCCTGTTTTAGGGCAAAAGTAAGGACTGTATGTCAGGAACCAAATTACCCAATATGTTCAGAATTGTGCAGTTATGGCACAGCTGAATTCAACACTCACAGTTGCATTTCTCTCACCATCTCTTACTCAATGCAGCACTCTGTGGCACTGATCCAAGTGCTGAGGCTCCGCTCTGAAACGTTCCTTGCTGTTGCAAACTCAGCCACTGTTATGAGGATCTGCTGACTTTCGGCAGGCAAGAGTGAGGAACAGAAATTGTTAACACATGAGATGGAGGGCAACATTTCATGTGACTTGAGCACAGCCAGCCGCAATTCGAGTAGGCCCATTTGAATCCACTGAATATATGGAAGAATTGACTCACTAAATCCTCATCAATTTAGTGCAATTTGCAACAGGATTTCGGCCAGTTTCCAAAGGTCAATATTTTACCATAATACTATGTTAAGACTGTTTAATCAAGGAGAAACATACCGTGCATGTATAGAAGAGTGTTTAAAAAACAACAGCAACATGTACAGGATTTTTAAATTCAGGGCTCCAAGTAGCCTCTAGCAGAGTCCTCCATTCCATCCCGATTTCGATTTTCTTCCACCTACTCCTTACCTGTGGCCACTAAGCATGATTTCTACAGCCTTCTCAGGCTGTCTGGGGGGAGATGTTACCCTGGGATTTCCCTTCTCCAATTATCCATTTCCTTTCTGCCCTACATAGGGTTCTACTGACCACCCCAATACCTCCACTTGTTCCATAGTGTCTCTGTTTCAGGCATCAAGAAGTTAAGAGCACGACAGCTGAATTAGCTGTATCGGAGAGAGTAATGTCCCTTTTGGGGACCAGGGGCTCCCACCTGGGGCTCCTGCTCCGTTTGTGGCAGGGCTCAGGACTTTACCTGGACTTACCAAAATGCGGCTGCTATGGAGGATCGTCAACCTTGGAAAATAATAAATGATTCTATGGAAACGATTCACACCTGCACTTATCTGGAGCTTCAAAAAACTCTTTTGGGCTGGGAGCTGCAAGAATCACCGCACATCCACCATAGGAACTGGTACAGTTGAACTGGTTCCACTGCAAAGCCCTGTGTTTGCAGAGAAATGGACATTTCAGGGGAGGGGATGAGCCCACTAGCTAATCAAACCCATCACTTGGTGTGGCAGTCATGTGTGACCCAGCCGAAAGCCTCCTTATTGCATCTTCTTATCTCAGTACTGGGGTACCTTTTCGTACTTGGTTCTGTTTGCTTCACAAAAGCGTATTTTCAAACTTGCCCAGATGACATGCCAAAAAAGGATTTTTCTCTTTCTTTCTCTCTCTTTTTTTAACAGAGGAGGATAAGGCTTCATTTAAGCAACCACATTTTCCTCTGTCCTGGTGATTTTCCCCCGCCCCTCACGAAAAAGCACACAATTCAATATGCAAAGTTTAAGCTCTAGGCATCTGAGCTGCTTGAGCTCTGTGGAATAAGCCCAGGCAAGGGAAAGTTTTATAAATATCGTGAGCATCTTTTGTTCGAAAGCCTTTCTTTCAAAACAGAAAACTGGCAGCTCTATTGTCCCTTGGCTTTGAAGTCAGAATTGACAGCAAATATAAAATGTCGTCTCTTGGAGCTGAATTTGATATGTACGTTGGCTGAAACAACAACTGCACAAGGAGATGCTTTTCATAACATATGCACAAGAAACATAAAACAAGATGCAAATCAGGGCCAAGGGTAGCTGCTTAAAACTATGGGGGGGGGACACAGTCCAACTATTCCTCTGGGCAGATAGTTTACAAAATTCCTCTCACTATGCAGAACTTCTATCTGGAGGCAGCAAAGGAAAAAAACAGGTAATGTTTTTTGTGAAATTCAAGTTACTTAGAAGTGAGCGAACTCAAAGCTTTCCCTCCTGCAACCACGTTCCATGGATCCATTGGAATTTAGATCTGGATTGCTAGCGGAAACAACCCCTCTTTCTATAATTCCATATGGCAAACTGTTGCTGAAAACAATGAGAATTTCAAAAACGGTTTATGGTGCAAAATAAGCACGAGCTGTCAAAAAGGAAAGAAGACCAGACATTCACCGGATGTCGACACAGAGGGAGAATATCTGGGAAACAGTCAACTGTTAAGAGTTAGAGAAAAGTGCAGGGGGTAAGGAGGTGTCACATTCTTCTGCTCCCATCCTGTGCTGATTCCATTGTTCACACCTGTTGAACATCATTCTTCCAGCCATCAAAGCTGAAGCTTCCAAGCTTGGGTCCCCAGGTGCTCTTAGACTACAAGCAAGAAGTCTCTGCACATGGGTTGTGCTACATAGGGTTTCTGAGAATACCTGAGAACCCCTGTATGAAAGGTACAAAGACCTGCCAGTAGAGAACCACTTCTTCTTGACTTCTCGGCCAGCACAGTAGCTCACATAGCTTTGCAAACCTTGCAGCCCTACAGATGCGTTGAACTACCGTTGTCTTCATCCCCGTGATGCACAGTCAATGGCTGACGGTTATTGTGAACATTTGGTGTGGACTGCCGACACATGTAACCCGTAACCAAAAAGCTGGTGAAAAGAAACCACAGTACTGGTCTGCATAAATCACACATACTAGTTCATATGTATAGGCGCAAAATTAGAAATGACACCTGTAAGTTAACTTGCAGAGAATTATAATTATCCTTGAGAAAAATAAGACTGGGAGTCATATAGAGGAAAGGCAGAATCTGTTCTCAATTGTTCCAGAGTGCAGGACACATGATAATGGGCTCAAAATACAGGAAGCCAGATTTATGCGGAAGGTCAGGAAAAACGTCTTAACTGTTAGAGCAGTATGATAGTGGAACCAATTATCTCAAACTGGCATTCCATTGCTGGAGGCATTCAATAGAAACTTGGACAAGTATCTATCAAATCTACTTTGATATGGATTCCTGCATTGAGTAGGGAGTTGGACTCAATGGCCTTATAGGCAAAACTCAATTATTCTATGATTCTACATTGAAATTATTCTATGATTCCACATAGAATCCTACATACATAGGATTCTCGGTGGTCACACCCCACTTGCGGAACCAGGTTCTGCAAGAGATTTGCCTGGCACCCTCGCTAAAATCCTTTAAGAAATTACTGAAAAACTGGCTTTATAGGTTGGCCTTCCCTAATCATTTTGTTCCAACCTCCTTACATAAATAGGATGCTACTCTTCCTCTGTACCTTATGATAATTTTCTACCAGCTCTTTATTTTTTCATTTTGAATTTCTAACTGGTTTTTATTTACAGTTTGTGCTTTATTATTATTATTATTATTATTATTATTATTATTATTATTATTATTATTATTATTATTATTATTATTATTATTATTATTATTATTATTCCATGTTGTTTTTTATTAATTAATCTATTCATTTACTATTTTAAGTTGTTTAATGTGCTTTCTTGCATTTTGCTTATGTTCGCAAACCGCCCAGAGTAGCTTTTTGCTAGATGGTTGCGGTATATAATAAATAAATAAATAAATAAATAAATAAATAAATAAATAAATAATCTTAATCAAGAGAAAGAAGAGAGTAACCAATGACCTACATGCTTACTGCTCAGTCTACTGTCCAGATGTTGTTCATAAAGGACAGCAACTTCAAGACTCTTAATATCATGTCCTTTGACACATTCAACTTGAACCATGCTGGAAAATATTAAAAATTATCCACGGGCTGAACACAGGGGCCTCTGGTCCTTAGCTCTAAACTGGAGTCTGCCTGGCACAGTCAAGTGTCACAAACTAGGGGCCATACTGGACATAGGCATTATGGGAGCAGGAGATAAGGGGAGAGGAAGATAGGTATCAGTAATGCTGTGGTGTAGCAGAATTCTAGAAAGGTTCAAAGCAAAGCAAAGTGTTCTGCTTATATACCGCCCCATACCACTTCAAGTAGTCTCTGGGCAGTTTACAGTTTGAATTACAGTATGCAGGCTACACATTGCCCCCCCCCAGCAAGCTGGGTAATCATTTTACCAACCTCAGAAGGATGGAAGGCTTTTCATTTCAAGAAAGGATGAAACCCCCATATCAGCATCCAAGCTATCAGAGGGCCTTCCAGCATAATGCAATGTTTATGCACACACCTTAGTTACTCCTACAGACTGCCATTCAGAAGTCCATGTCATGGTACCCGCATGGACTATGCCAAGCACACTGATTACGGATGTTGTCCACTCCCATCAGATTCACAGTACTCTGGTCTGCTTTGTGACCTTGTAGGTGCCAGGGCAGTATCTGGAGGGTTTCTATCAGTATAAGAATTTAATACATCTGAAATGGCCACAGAGGAGTCTTTCGGTATTCTGCAGCAAACCACATTAATTTTAAGCACCAACAAGAATCTAGTTTTCTGCATTTCTTTATTTGATACATAGGGTCCTGTCCTGCATCAGAAGCCTCAAGGTGATTCTGAAAAATTTACCACCTGAATAACAGTGTACCTTGACAGCCATATGAATTTGTTTTATTGTATCTTTCTCTACTGCATAAGTAGCAGTTGATTGAATTTTATAGTCCTTTAAATGTATTGTCCAGTTTCGTCTGAATAATGAATTTATGATTCAGGGCCTCCTGCATTCCTGGGCCTAAATGTTCATTTTCTAATCCTAGGATCACACTTCAGCAAAGGAACATAAGAACATAAGAACATAAGAAGAGCCATGCTGGATCAGGCCAAAGGCCCATCTAGTCCAGCTTTCTGTATCTCACAGTGGCCCCACCAAATGCATCTGGGAGTGCATGAGACTAGATATCTGTCTCCTGGTACCACTCCCCTGCATCTGGCCCTTGATGTACCCTGGTTTTAAGCCTGGAGATTACACATCTCCATCATGGTTTGTAACCTGTGATGGACTTTTCCTCCAGGAATCTGTCCAATCCCCTTTTGAAGGCATCCAGGCCAGGATGCCTTCAAGGAAGTTTGTGCCAGTGGAGACACTAGATGTGTTTCCCTGAGCTAAAAAACCTATTCTGGGGCCGTGTTGTGTACACAATCTAAAACAAATTAGAAGTGACGCCAACCTACTACTGTGCAGAAAAAGGGACACTCTGTGTGCGAGGGGGTGGGGGTTCAACAGATGACCCATGTGTTCCAACAGATTATCTGTGTTATTAATTGTGAAAACAGATCTTACATTAGGTTTTACACAGATTTTGGGAAAGACTTTTTATCCCAAGGGTCAGGGGATTCTAGAACTCCATGCTGGGTGGGGGATTCTGGGATTTGTAGTCAACAAAATCACCATCCAACTTCTGGTCTTTCAGCCTAGTGAAAAAACATGGACACCTATTTACTTAGACCCCTTTTACACGACCCCTAAAATCCGCTGCAAAACACTTGCAGATCCGGAGCATAAAGTTGTTTTCCCACCAGCAGCGGACTTTAAAAAAAATAAAGTACGCCAACACCCACTTAAGCGCGCCCCAGTGCACTTTACAAGTACCTGGTCTCTGGAGGTAAAAAAATTTCCAATGCAGATTGTAAAGCTGTGGATGTCGGGCTCTCCTTGCCTTCTGTTTGTTTTTGTTGTCCCCGCCGGCCCTTTAACAGACAGGAATCCCTACGGGGCTGCGGGAGGTGAGCGGAGGTGAGCCTGCATTTTTTTCTCCCTTTTTCTCTCTCTCCCCTCACTGTAGACAGAAGCAACAGAGTGTGGAAGGGTGGGAACACAAGAAGAGGAACAAAATCCACACGATCTCTGGTTGGGGGGATCCAAATTTAAACTACCAGCAGATTTTAGGGATTGTGTAAAAGGGCTCTTACTCACCCACCCACCTCTATCTTTCTATTAGATCAATAGTTCTCAACCTTGGGGGTTCAGATGTCGTTGGATTAAAACTTCCAGAAATCTTTGTCAGGACAGCTAGTAGTGAAGACTTTGGGGGCTTTCAGTCCAAGAACATCTGGGAACCAAAAGTTGGGAACCACTGTATTCAATCATGACACTTCCCAGGTGATTGGCCACCATTCTAGAACAGCGTTCCTTCTCCCATGGCCCTCCAATTGTCTTCAACCTCCATTCCCAGACTACTTCAGCATCAGTCATGTTAAATACAGCTTCTAGGAGTTGAAATCCAAAATATCTGAAGGGTCAAAGGTCAAGAATCACAATCTGGGAGATAACAACTATCACCTCTCTCCCCTTCTCCCTCTCCCCCCTCTCTCTTTCACACACACACATATATGCACATACATGCACACACACGTGCACCCACACCCACACACATGTGCATACACACACACTTGATGCATAGATTATTAAAGTTATTTTAATATTTGGGAACCCTCCAGTCCTTATAGCCATCCTGGCTTGGAATTCTTGGAGTTTTTGTTTTTAAATGCAATGTTTCCAAGCTCTAAATAAGATTCAGCTACTTTCGCACAAGGAATAATCATATCTTTTCCATGAAAGCTGCTGTAGCAATTCCTCAAGGCATGCCACTAGAGGGAGATGTAGTCACAAACAGCGGTGGCATCTTCATCCAAGCAGTGGTGGTGGTGCTACTGCTGCTGTTGAATTCATTCAAAGTACCAAGTGGGAAGGAGATTGATGTCTCATTCAGACTCAAAACTACATCTGGATATCCAAAAATCTCATCTCTTGAAACCCAGAAATTCATATGCGTTTTTGAGCTCTGTGCTAAAGTGCTAGCTAATGGGATGCTTACCAGCTTTTGGTCTGTCTGCTAATTGTGCCATATTCATGTTTGACAAGATGACAGGAGGTGTGATACATCCAGCCATTTCCTGCAAATCAGCCATCACATGTTGGTGTCACAACAGTAGTAAATATTCCCTGGAAGCAAGCTTTCTACTATTAATTCATGCACGTTTTGGCTTCGACACCGTGCCAGGTGTTTTTATGAACACACAAATGTGACAGAGCCTCAGTCTTAAAGATGGGGCCAAATGACAGCTTACGAATAGCAATTAGTTCCCATCCAACAGTTGAAGGGTTTACTGAACACAGCTCAAGATCATCACACTGAAAGGTTTTAACATACTAAGGTTTTTCAAGCCAAGCTCTGGGACGCTGTACACATATGCAGCTGATCAAAAGCCTTTTGATCTGTGGATCCCAGAGTTCAAATCTACAGGTGTTGGCAGGAGAATGATTATTTAGACACAACCATGAGTGGATCCCCACTACACTGGTACAAGGATCATAGAATCATAGACTTGGAAGAGACCTCAAGGACCATCCCAGTCCAACCCCCTGCCGTGCAGGAACCTCCATCACAGTATTTCTGACATCTTAGAACTTCAGAACTGGAATGGATCCTATGGATCATCGATTCAGCCCCTGCCAGGAAGGCACCATGAATTCCCCATCTCTGGCTCTACAGGCACATATCTAAACCACTGAGCTCCCCGGCAGTGCAACTTTAATCGCAATGGCTCCATCCTCAAGATGCCCAAGATTGGTAGTTTGTTGACATGCTTAAAATTATCTGCTGTGCTTCAGGAGAGTCCATGAGAGCTCTTTAGTAAAGAATTCTAAGTAGTTCATCAAAACAAAAAAACCCATATTTATGAGAAAGGAGTTGTGGTATCAAACTGCTGGAATGTGTTGGATAAAATCCAACCATCCACCATCCATCCGTGCCCCCCCCCTGCATGCAGTAGCACAACTGTAGAAGCCATGGCAGATAGTTCAGATCAGTCAATGAGGTGCCCGTTGCATGCCAGAAGTGTGTCCTGGAAGGCAATCAGGCACACAACTAGCACCTTGCCAATAAGCCTCAATTAGCTGCAGGCAGCAACTTCTGTGATTGTGCTACAGTATGTGCAAAACACCAATAGGGCTCTTGGCCAGGGTGTTTAATGTCTAATATTTTCTTGTTGGCACTCACACTTTGCTGGAGTCTTGGTGGACCACAAGTTGAACATGAGTCAGCAGTGTGATGCGGCAGCCAGGAAAGCCAATGCAATTCTTGGTGGCATCAACAGAAGCATAGAAATACCATCTGCTGCAGGTTATCCTTCAAGGAAAACTAGATGGGAAGTGTAGCCCGGGCCATCGAAGAACATTCTGGGTTAAGAACTTAAGCCAATGGTCCGCAGTGAGCACAGTGGACCATTGGCTTAAGTTCTTAAGCCAGAATGTTCTTCTACAGCCTGAGCCACGGTTCCCATCTATTTTTCCTTGAAGGATAACCTGCAGCAGATTGTACATTATGTGCCAGAAATATTGCAATTTTCTTCTCTTTACGGTATTGAGGATTTCTAACTTTTTATTCATGCACTGTAATAACAGCCAAGAAGGCAATGCATAAGGCAAAGAAAATCAAGCAGAGTTGCATTGAAAGGCCTCTATGAAGGGCAGTACTGTATCTTCAGCAGCCTCCTAAAGGGAGGGAGGGAGGGAGGGAGGGAGGCAGCAAGATGCACAGTCCAACTGGGAACTGGTTCCTAAGAGCTGGTGCTACTGCCAGGAAGACCTGATTTCTCATAGACAATCTTCTGGCGTCCTTCAGGGTGGCACCCGGAGAAGCAATGCTTGAGAGGATCTGGAACAAACACATTGTACCATCTCTCTCTCTCTCTCTCTCTCTCTCTCTCTCTCTCTCTCTCTCTCTCATTTCCAAAGGAAAAACAGCAGCAGAGATTAGGAACCCATCTACAGGCATGAAGGCTCTACCTCCCTTCTGAACTTCATGAGAGTGCCTGGGCACCCAAGCCAAAGTGACCAGAGACATTCTTGCTGGTGGGAAAAGGTCAAATCCTGCCTCCACCCATTAATTAAACTGGTTCACAGCAAGCTGAATGGAGAAACAACCTTGACTGCAGTCCTTCCTAATAGACAGCTGATTCTTCAAATAAGGATTAGAGATGGGCACGACTCAAAAAAATGGTGTTTCATTTTTTGTTTGGTCGTTTAGGGGTCCGTTTCGGTTCGTTTTTGTTTTCGTGATGTTTTTTGCAAAAAATTTCATTTTTGTTTCGTTAGGTAATGAAATGAAAAAACAAAAACAAAAACGAAAAATTGCTGTTTCGTTAGCATTCTTTTTAGTTCAATGCATCTGCTGCAATGAAAATGAAAAACACAGCACATTTGGTTGTTTCGTTTTCATTTTGTTTTAAAGAAATTTTTCGTTTCGTTTTCGTTGCGTAACAAAATGAAAAAACAAAATGAAAAATCGCTTGTTTTGTGCCCATCTCTAATAAGGATGAATCGGAAAATAAGGATGATCAGGAAATGCAATTTTAACCCCGCAAGCGTTTATAGGATTAGCTTTTTAAAATATTTTTTTATTTTTATTTTTCGCCTTAGGTCTCCTTGCAGAGTATTTCAAGTTTTTCCCCTTTACTCAAAACTTAAATGGGAACACAAGTTTTATTTCTTTGCCAAGTTGCACAATCTCGCAAGCTTCAAAAAGAGCACTTGGTCACTCAACTCACAGCCTCACACTTTCAAAATATGACATTTCTGGGAATAGGTCTTCTAAATTGAATTAACTGCTCTTCCTGTTCTTGAAAGAAACAAACAGTCTTCAGTTATAAATTTTGGCAGCCGAAATGTTATAAATGCCCATTCGTTTTTTGTACAAATATTTCACAAAGAATTATAAAACAAGGATTGCATATAGCAGTTCATGTCTGACTTTTATACAGAAATTCTGTAACTAGTTTGGATCTTATGTCTCCTTTCACACAGCCAAAGGCAAATAATAAGCACTTGGCTGAATTAACAACTGAAAAGTCCAACTACAAACAAGCTTATGCATGCCTACTATGGTTTAAGTAAGTCCTACTCAATTGAAATTACTTTCAGATAAATCTGCAGGATGAACTTTATATAAATCAAACTGATTTAATTATGTTTGATTAAAATTTCAAAATCCTTGGGATACAGCAGTACTCCAGTGAAAACTCTCCTCAGGACCTAGATTCAATACCAGGTAGCCATTTTGAGATTCACTCAGCGTTCAATCCTTCCAAGGTTAGTGAAATGAATACACTCAGGGCTCTATCACATGCCCTTTAAAATGCTTACTAAATTTCAAGATAAAATGTTTCCAAAAATATCGTCCCCATGGCCACCAGGCTTTTAAAAAAAAACTGGTTATGCCCCTCTAGCGAGTTTTCCATACCCTACTGGAGAAGATGGGAATGTTTTGCTCCGGTAAAAAATGTGAGCCAGAAATCCGTGGGAGCTCACATATGATCAGGTTTTCTGCTCTTTTTTTTCCTAGCCCGAACCAACTCATCCTGGGGCTGGTCGGCACTTTATTATTATTATTTTTTAATTTCTCCTTCCCCCAGTGCTGATCAGCTGGCCTTCGGGCGGTCAGTGCTGTGTTTGTTTTTTGTTTGTTTGTTTGTTTTCATGTTTTTCCTAGCCCCACCAGCTCCTGGGGCTGGTTGGTGCTTTTTTTAAAAAAAATTAAAATCCCCCCCCCGCACTGATCAGCTGGCCTTCAGGCTGTAGCGCCACCTTCTGGCCATGGGGGCTAAATGGCCCCTTTTTTAAAAAAAATCTTTGTACGTGGGAAAGGAGATCATGTGACCAAGAAAGAAAAAAAGCTGGACTTTCACAATATCCGGATCTTCCCCCAGGTGAGATAGCAGCCTAACTTACTGGGATGGCAATGTGTAGCCTGCATAATTGTACTGTAAACTTTCCAGAGAATGCTTTATTTTATATATACTGTATAATATAAAGCACAATTTATATAATTACTCAGAAAAACTCCATCATGAGATTCTGCCCCCCCCCAAGAACACTTGCGCTATAAGCTTAAAACAAACTGTTTCACAGTCCCAAGATAAAAGCCTTTTTAAAAAAGAAGCTCTGTGCTCCTGTGTTTTTAAAAAATGTTTCAGAGGTCTCACTTGCAAGAATTTTGAAATTATATGTGTTGGGGGAAGTAAAGCACTAGCATTCAACTACAGCTTGAAAGCACTGCTAAACAGGACTGTTACTTCTCATCTCTACATATTGTTCTTAATAGGCATATATCTAAATGGGACATGTCAGGTTTGAGAAATGTAAATGTTTTATGGTACCCTCTAAACATACTAGACTGGATACTCGGAGATATAGAATAAGAACATAAGAACATAAGAAGAGCCATGCTGGATCAGGCCAAAGGCCCATCTAGTCCTATATCTCACAGTGACCCCACCAAATGTGTCTGGGAGCACACAAGACTAGATATCATATCATATCGCCTGATACCAATCCCCTGCATCCGGTCCTTGAAGTACCCTGGTTTTAAGCCTTCAGGTTACACTTCTCCATCATGGTTTGTAACCTGTGATGGACTTTTCCTCCAGGAATCTGTCCAATCCCCTTTTGAAGGCATCCACGCCAGATGCCATCACCGCATCCTGTGGCAGGGAGTTCCACAGACTAACAACATGCTAGACAAAAAAAAAAGATCTATACTGAAGCCTCCCCAGGAAGAATTTAAATATCCAAGCAACTGAGCTGATCCATAGTGACCACCACTACTATTTGTTTCCAATGGCAACAGGAGGCAAGTATGTTGTAAAGCTAGTGAATCTTAATTGCCCTTTTAAGACCAAGTCACAACAACAGATCTGCCTGGAATATTCCTCAACTCTCTTACAACATGCAATTAAGACTTAATCCAAACTCAAATGAGAAAAAAGGGAAGTACAGTGAGTGCAGATGACATCAGCCTCCATCCACATTGTTTTGACCCTGTGAACGCCACTCAAAGACATCACTATATTTCCTCCTCATCCTATTGTCACCATTCACCAACCTTCAAACTGTTGTCTAAATCTTAGGGCACGGGCTGGTCTGCCAGTAACATCAGGCAGCATAGAATTGACAATGATGGTGCTACATATAATTCTGATTTTAGGCTACCTCCATCATTACCAACTGAGTTCAATAGTGCTTCACTTGTTAATCTAGGAACATGGGCACACTGCTTTTAAAAATGTCTTTACTCTGAAGCATGGAGTTGGGAGATGGCTGATGGGGTGGAGGAACGGACGGAAACCTACATCTGTGGGTTTTCTTTTAATTCATACTAATTAAATTGGGGATTAGATTCACTGCTTCTAAAAAATATTTTATTACATACTTCTGTAGAAAATTCCTTATTTTCCCCATGGAGACAGAAACTACTTTTTATAGGCAAATCACATGTGTCACTTGATCTGTTCTATAAGAAATCCAAAATAAAGTTATTTTTATCTTTATTTTTGCTTTGATGCCTTGAAGAGCCTAAGCCGTAGCTATAACTTCTAAACACGAAATGAAAGTATGTTAGGACAGTGCCCTCCTGAGGCAAGTGGAGAGGAAAAAAAGGAAAAGGCTTATGAATATTTATATTGGGTGCACAACATAAGGATCCCCGTAGAAATGTGCAATTGAAAGCGGGCGTGATGAGAGGTAAAGAACATTAAAGATGGGTAGTAGGCAACTGGGTTCACCAGCCCCTCAGATATTCTTTTAATATACACCTGATTTTAAAAGCAAAAAAGATGAAGAGAGAGACAAACAAAAAAAGAAACATGGAATTCAAGAAATATGGTGGCAGTCCTCTGAGCCTTGAAGGAAGTGTCAGATCAGATTAAATAGAAAGCAAAGCACTTTAGCAGAGAAAGAAAAAAGGATTTCATTCCTTGATATTCTGACACTCACAGGCTGCTTCTTTTTCTTTGGATCTGATTTCTCTTTTCATTGTGACTATTCCACACATCCTGTCCCTTCAGAAGAACTTAAGCCTATATTTCTTTATTTTCACCTGTGTACAGATTCAACTCATGGCTGGCTGGCTGCAGACATTTTTACAGCCTGTGGAACAGATGGTGCACACACAGAAAAGTATAACCAAAGGGCAACCAGTGTTTGCTTTATCCGTCCCATCCAGTATGTGGGAGCTGAGGCAACTGCCTTAGTTTAACGGCAGCCCTGCTCAAGACTGCCCCAGGCCACCATGCATAAACTCAGTGGAAGGCAGTATTTCCATCCACCTCATCACTCAAAGGTGGTTGAGCCACTGTAGATTTTATCATTTGATGAAGTATAAATAAACTGAGATGGATAGGCATCATAGTATGGGTACCCAGTGAAAGGTGATGACAGGAGCACACTTGTGGGATTTAGTCAGAGGTTTAGTCAAGATGCTGAGCTCTGTCCCCAAAATAAATTCAGCACTTCATACAGCTTCTTTAAAGTTCACACAAAAACTTTGAAAGAATTCACCACTCCACAACACCAGCCACCTGTATTTTTCTGTCTATAAGACGCCCCATTAGGGATAGGCATTCATTTTGGAACCAGTAGGTTCCGAAACGAACCACACAAGCCCAGGTGGTCCTCGGAACCGGCTGATACACGCAGATCCAGTTGCTTTACCTTTCTCTGTCTCATGCAGGGTTAAAATCCAACAAGGAAGCATGTTGCGACGTCATCTGTGCTAGATCTGTGATGCTGGCCAATCAAGAGCTGTGCAGGGATAGGCATCCTGCTTCCCTCTCTGATTGGCCAGCAGCATGAAGCAGGAAAGGTGACATCACAGCATGCTTCCTTGTTGGATTTTAACCCTGTGCAGAGGGTGCAGAGAAAGGTAAAGCAGTTGGATCTGCGTGTATCAGCTGGTTCCGAGGACCACCTGGGCTCATGAGGTTTGTTTCATAACCTACTGGTTCCGAAATGAAATGCCCATCCCTAGCCCCCGTGTATAAAATGACCCCCAATTTTCCAGCCCAAAATCACAGTTTTTCTAAAGCAACGTGTTCTGCTTATATACCGCCCCATACCACTTCAAGTAGTCTCTGGGTGGTTTGCAGTTTAATTATAGTATGCAGGGTACACATTCCTCCCCCACCAGCAAGCTGGGTACTCATTTTACCGACCTCAGAATGATGGAAGGCTGAGTCAGCAATGAGCCGGCTAACTGGGATTGAACCCCAGGTCGTGAGCACAGCTTTACCTGCAGTACAGGCATTTCACCACTGCACCACGAGGGTCTTACTGTCGGTTTCTCTCACTGGCTTACTTTCATGTATAAGATGACCCTAAAATTTTAGTCTAACAATTCTAGTAAAAAATATAGTCTTATGCTGTACATGGGAAAATGCAGTAACTGCCTCACTGCTGGTATCATGTAGCAACAAATATGTGAAAGACATCGAAAACTCAGTCATAAAATTATGAAACAGTATATACATTATATATATATTTACTTATTACATTCCCCAATGCAGAAAAAACCTTTTGGTTTAAACCAATATAATTACTGGATTGAAGCTATATTTCAAAAACCAAGGACACTCGGACTACAGATCAACCTCATTTTATCTTTACTGAATGTTGACACTGACTGCTTCACTCTTATTGTACTTCAACTTCCATCCCAAGTAAACAATACAGCATACAGCACAGTACAACAAAATATACAATGAACTCTACAGCAACCGATTAAATGTATTTTTTTAAAAAACGCAAGAGTTTTTGAGAAAGAAAGCTGCCTACCAAAGTTTCCTCTAAGCTGTGTGCATACACACACCCTTTCCTCCCCTTCTGCATGGAGCTTTCCCATTCCCCGGCACCAATCTCAACTGTCTTTGTTATGGTTGTCAATCAACAAATCAAAAGAGACAAAGTCTCATGATGCTAAGCAAAAAGGTGCTTTATTGAAACAAAAGCCCAACGCGTTTTGGCTTGGGAAGCCTTCTTCAGCGGCTATGTTAAACTGCATTAAACTACCACTTTTGTGATGTATCATGTATTTTCTTACAGCCTCTGAGTTTAAAGCAATCAGCCCTATAAACTTTACATACCATCTTCACCATTGATATATATAACCTAGCTATATAATCACCATAGCCTTTGCCTGCATTTAGTCAGCAGTGTTTCTAGAAGCAGGAACGTCGTTTCAAGATTATAAGTGATACTCTCTGTGGTATGTACCACTAGAAAACCCATTTTCTAGATTATGCATGCAATGTTTATTGTTTCTACTTAAAATATTTTATTGAAAATCTAAATTACAAATATCTTAGTAACCGGCCTACTGGGTCTGTATAAAGAAAAAACATATCCTGTGTATGTATAATACCTTACTTGTATTTTAAACTGTGAATATCTTAGGAATAGTCCTACTGGGTTTGTAAAAAGTAAAAATATCTGTCCAACCTAATTACCACTTATCCAATATTTTTAGTGTTTATAAGCCTTTTACCAGAATAGACACTACTTATTTTATAGCATTTGCTGTATAAGAATAATAGACATTCATTGGTTCTCCCTTTGTTTTAATGCAGTTTAACATAGCCCCTGAAGAAGGCTGCCCAAGCCGAAACACGTTGGGCTCTTGTTTCAATAAAGCACCTTTTTGCTTTGCATCCTGAGACTTTGTCTCTTTTGACTCATTGGTTCCTTTGGATGCTCCATTTCTTGGGGCTCTTTTGTTATGGTTGTGACTGAACTGTGAGAGAGGGAGTCATGCACAGAGAAAACAGCCCCATACAAAAATGCAAGGGTGCATTGCCCCCTCCCCACACTATTGCATAGGAAGACAGATAAAATTACTTGAAAATTGGTTCTCTTTCATAGGCCACTAACGAGCCCTTTCGGTCCTCTCTTGTCCTCCTTGGGATGGTAATCACCGGACAATGTCTGTGCATGTCCTTCTTCTCTTTCCTTATTCTCAAAAGAGGTCCACCTTTTTAATGACATCAAGTCATCACAGAAATGCTGCCGGAACTCACCCAAGATGACTGAATCTCTAGCTGGTTTCACACCTTGCTCTGAGACTGTAAGTGCACGTATCATCTCGAAATGTTTGCTGGAAGCCAGAGAATCGCTTGTAGCACAGCCATCAAGAAGAGATTAGAACTCTGAAACAGCAGTGATGTCTGGTACGGTACTTCCTTGGTTTACGAGCATAATTCATTCATGATACATGCTCGTAAACCAAAATAGTCACAAGTCAAAAACAATCTCCACATAGGAAATAATGGAACGTCAGATGATTCCTTCTGGGGGCCCTGGCTGCCATGGCCCCCGCCATAGCTACAATCCCCTCACTATCACGGCTGCGGCTGGGGTAACAGCAGTGGCAGTGAGGGAGTGATGGCTGTGGCAGCGGCAAGTGGCTGGCTGATGTGGTGGCGAAGAGCCAGCAGACATGGTGGGTGGGGGAGCCAGAAACCTTGCTACCGCTGGGTGCTCCAGTCCTCTTTTTGCAAGACAAAGCTCGTAAACCGGACAAAATTTTTTGCTCGTCTTGAAAAATGTTTATAGACCAGGGCACTTGTAAACTGAGGTACAGTCGTTCCCCCGCCATTTCACAGTTCATATACTGTGGTCCCAGTATATGAAAGGCAAGCCCCCCTGGGGCAAGCTGTGTGGGCCTGTCTGGGGCCATCTACACTTACCTGAGGCCTTGCACTGCTCCGAGCAGGCCTTCGATGGGCTTCCCAGGCCTGTTAGAGGCCCCAGAAGTGGTTTCTGGTGAACTGGAAGTCACTTCTGAAAAACCAGAGGTGCCTTTCAGATTGCCCAAAACCACTTCTGGAGCCTCCAACAGGCCCGGGAAGACCACTGGAGGTCTGTTTGGGGCAGCACCTGGCCTCAGGTAAGTGTAGATGGCCCAAGAAAGCACCCCCAGTCTCAATCCAGATCCACATATCACACATTTTCCTTTATCACAGGTCAGGTTAGGTTCCTAACCCCCACAATAAGCGGGAAATTACTGTATTACTG
This sequence comes from Phrynocephalus forsythii, assembly GCA_029282475.1. NCBI lineage: Eukaryota > Metazoa > Chordata > Lepidosauria > Squamata > Agamidae > Phrynocephalus > Phrynocephalus forsythii. Next base: position 104,562,871 of record JAPFRF010000004.1, on the reverse strand, counting down.
TACAGTATTGTGAAAATCAAATGCCATTATTTAGCACAGATAAATAAAGTGGGTTTTGTCTGCAGCTGTAAGGCTTTTCCAAGCAGCCAATGTCTTCACCATGGAAGAAACTTTCCCATTCAAAGGGGGACCAGCAATGAATCTTGTGGCACACAACAGGTTTTATTTGGCTCAAGCTTTGTGGACTGCACCCCACTACTGCCAGAAGAACTAGATGCATCTGATGAAGTGGACAATGCAACATATGCCACGTCAAAGCATATGCTGCATAAAGCTACTTCATCTTTAAGGTTCTACACAGTTACTCCTCCCTCTAGGGAATATAATTAAAAGGTACCAATGAAGGCCTTAAACTAAAACAATGGTTTTACATTAGAGGGGCCAGGGGCTTGTTCCATTGGCAGCATAGCCTCTTTTGAAACGGCTTTCCCTTCAGCTCCAGTGTAGAGGAAGATAACGTGCAGAGATTCAAATAACCTAGCAAGCAAAGAGGAGGCAAACAACCCCTGCTGTTTTGGGGAGTTCAACCATCGTTTGTGTGAACAATTGACGCTTGCAAACAGGGTGGTGTCTAAGGCAGCTGCCAGGATCCTTACTCTTTCCTTTCCCAAGCAATTTCTTTTCACTGCATGTTTAGCCAAGCGGCGGCCATTTTAAATCCCACCAACAAACATGTTCTAATCCTGCCCGATTCTGACAGGGCTTAACACCATCGAGCCCAGCCAATGATAGCAACCCAGTGGGACTCAGCACTCCCACCGCTGGTATTTGGCAAGTTCCCACTCCTATTAGAGGTCTGAAGGAGTATTAGCACACAGACTGCATCCAGCTCTTTTCCATCCGGCTATCCAGCTCCTGCACCAACTATTAAAGCCTTAATAGTACAAGCTAGAAATGGGAGGCCATTTACCCTCAACGCATATGAGAACAGATGCCAGAAATAATTTCAGAAGTATATCTGTGAAGATTCTCAGTCATCCAGGTGAGGTTATCTGGAAGTCGTGGCAAGTGGACTTCTTTTCTTGTGAATTCAAAACATTTTGCTACTTGTCCAAGGCTGACAATTTATAGTTCACTTTGATTTCACATCACCCTGGCCTGAGTAAGCTCATTAGGTGGACACTGGCCTGAACTCATGCACAGTCTGTCAGCCACTCATCATGCGGCCCTTTCATCGATCCCTAGACAAATCAGAAGCACTTCACACCTCCACCAGGAAGACTGCAGCTAACAACCTATACTTAATGAGTGTTGGGAAGGGTTACATAGATGGAACTTTCAAGCACCCCAGGCCATTGTCCACTTAACGAGTCTATTCAGACCAGGGTGATGTGGAATCAAGGTGAACTATAAACTGGGAGCCCTTACCACTAACTTTCCTCAGAATGACAAAGCTGCTTGGATGAGTAGAAAAACGTTTCGATCTCACAAGAAAAGAAGTCCAGTTGCCATGACTCAATTTCCTGATTTCAGCAGTATAACCAGCACAGAAGAACTGTACAGCTTGTGAGAGTTGTAATTTTACATTTGACAGATAGCACACCATTACAAGAACCTCCTCCTTCAGTGCAGAAATCATCCAGTTATCACCCTGGGAATTTTACACATCTTCCACAGTTCACAATAAACTTTGCTTTCAAGCCTGGTAAATCAGGCACTAAGGTCTGCTGGAGTCAGGCCTCTGGAACGTTAAAGTGATTTCAGCCAGAATGATGAGTTTATCTCTAAAACACAGTTGGACCTTGGTCAAAGCCAGCAATGACTGTGCAACAATGTTGGAAAGATCAGCTGTTCTGAGAGGCCAGGTTGAACCAGCCTACTGTCAGGGGTAACAGTGCTGTAATTTAGCAACAGTAATCTAGTTACTGTAACATGCTCTACATGTGGGCTTTCCTTGACCCTTATCCGGAGATTGCAGCAGGTGCAGAATGCGGCAGCTAGATTGATGGTTGGTGCAGGAAGATATGACAGCATCACCCCCATTCTGACCCGCCTGCATTTGTTGCCTCCCAAATAAGGTTCACGGTACTGGTTTTGATTTACAAAACCCTCCATGGCTTGGGCCCAGAATATCTGATGGAGCGTATCATCCCAAAATCAGATCATCTTTGGCCTGGCCCACTAGATCAGTGTTGGCGAACCTATGGCATGGGTGCCAAAGGTAGCACTTGGAGCCCTTCCTGTGGGCACCCAACATTGCCCCTTCAAAGCCATCTGTATTCAGGTTAAATTGCTGTATTGGCACTTTGTGAAAAAAATAGTGAGTTTTGAATGGCAGTTTGAGCACTTGGTCTCTAAAAGGTTTGCCATCATTGCAGTAGATCATCCCAGGCCCTTATGTTTAGAGTTGCTATCCTGCAGGAAGCTCGTAAGACCTCCACTCAGAAATGTGCCTTTTCAGTGGTGGGTCCCATTTGATGGAATCAGCTTCCCAGTGATATTCGGACCTTTGAGTCCCTTTCAGCCTTCAGGAGGCGACTAAAAACTTGGCTTTTCCAAGCTGCTTTTGGTGTGTAATGGAAGTTTGATTGCTTCCCCCCCCCTTATTTTTTCACCACCATCTTATGTCTTATATCTTTATCCTATGTTTCCATTGATTTTAATGGCCTTATTGATCGGTCTTTGTTTCACATATGTTTTGTTTATTTGATTTGTATGGATTTCTTTGGCTGTGAACTTTCTATTGGAAAGTTGGGTAGTATACAAATATAAATAAATAAATAAATAAATAAATAAATAAATAAATAAATAAATAAATAAACATCTGGAAGGCAGCAGGTTTCCCCACCCCCCCAACTCTACAACCTTGTACACCAATGTCGAATTATTATTTGTTGAAACTCAGGTCTATACAAAACCTCTTACCTAGCACCACTGATATCCACCCCGACCATCAGCTGTCCGTTCAGTGAAAGGATCTCATCTCGCAATCGAACTTTTCCACATTTCCCTGCCGGGCTGTTTTTCTTTAAATCAGTGACCCAGATGCTTCCGACGTCAAGTACTGGGCCTTTAGACGCCTTCTTTTTCCTCCCTGTTCTCCGCTTGTCTCCGTAGTCTCCCAAAGAAGGGATGTTCCCAAAACTTAGGCCGAGAGACTCAGCCGTTCCGGGATCCTTGGTGAGGTAAACGGTACAGATCTCCGCATCCACGGGGCTCGTGTTGTGAGGCAGCTTCCCTTCTTCCACTGGGAAGTTCAGCTGAATGTACTCCCTCAGCTTCTTGATGGCTGAATGGCACAGTCTCTGCTCTTCCATTTCCCCCCTCAGGTGACTTTGGAGCCACCGATAAAGGATGGGAAGAAACAGCACCGCATTTTCTGGAGTGATGGGCATGGTTCGAACTCCACGGATCCCATTAGGTGAGGAACTGAGCCCCAGAACAGGTGACCCAAACTTGACCGAGGCATCTTTCAGGATAACGGTGGCGGTGTATTTCATCAATAGCCATGCTGAATAAAAACAAGGGCCCACACAGGAAGGAAAAACAAAACGAAAACAAGAAGAACAGTTTCTTCTTCTTCTCCCTATTTGGCCAAAATAACAGAACGGCGTTTTATGAAGGAGACTAAAAACAGGTGCTCTGGAGAATTCAACAAGAAGAGGAAGGAAGAGACCGGAACGTCATGTTTGACTCTTTCCACAGCTGTTCATACAGAAATCATTCAGGCATCCAGTTATTCCACTGCCGGAGCCTGTAAACTGTTCTTCCACATTCACCAACACCTGCCTGACCTAGAAAGAGAAAAACAGCACAGTGAAAACCATAAATCTCACGCTCAAATAAAGGATGGGAGAGCTATCTGCAGTGCTCATTAAATGAGAAAGCTCTTCTCGACATTATTCCATTTGCTCATTAATTTTATAATCTGCTTATTTTGTTTTCTGTGCACACTTGTGTTTTCCACGACATTCCGAAAAGACTAGAGAGCATGACTACGATAACAGGTTTCTATAAATATGCAAATAATGGCTTCAAACACACACACACAGGCCTTGCATGTCTCTGCCCCTCTATGTGAAAGCCAACTTTTATTGTTCAGCAGTGTCAGTCAAAATATTTCTGCATACAAATTTCATGGTTCCTAGTGGCTATGGTGACTGGGGGGAGATGGAGGCTATAGTGCTGGGAGTATTCATAAGCTTTCGTGTTACTTTTAGCAGGTTTGGCTGGGAGGAACCTTATGGGCTGGGGCGACATTTAATTTATCCAGCACTCCAGTGATCCCTTCCCTGCCTCTGAATTCACAAACAGCCCTTCCTCTCTGCTCAGTGCTTTCCCCCAATCTTTAGTCTGTTGATGTCTGTCAAAGGAGTCAGACCTATTTCTCAGTTTGACGTTTGATTTGTTCGGTTATAAGTAACAAAACTTTTTATTCTTTCTCCTACTAATGTCTCAGAGAGGGTTACTGAGGCTGTACAATTCAAAGTGCGGGCTTTCACCTACAAAGCACTAAAGGGACTGGGTCTGAGCTCCCTCAAAGATCGAATCTCACAGTATGAACCAGCTCGGGTAATAAGGTCATCAGGAGAGGCCTTTCTCTCCATCCCGCCACCCTCAAAGGTATGTATCGTAGGAACACATGAAAGGGCCTTCTCTGTTGCTGCTCCCAGAATTTGGAACTCCCTCCCAATAGAGGCAAGGGCTGCCCCATTTCTGCTGTCTTTCCGGAAACAGGCAAAGACCTTTCTCTTCAGGCAAGCTTTCCCTGAATGATGGACTACCTATTATGTGACTTTTATATGGATTACCTTGCACAAACACCAATGTTTTCCATGTTAGTTTCCATCCCTCATAATGGAATTATTTTTTTCTTTTCACGTGCTCCTTGTAGCTTTAATGTTATATTCGAATGTTGTAAGATATTCTAATTCCTTGTCCCTAACCTGAATATGTTTTACATAAGAACATAAGAACATAAGAAGAGCCATGCTGGATCAGGCCAAAGGCCCATCTAGTCCAGCTTCCTGTATCTCACAGCGGCTCCACCAGATGCGTTTGGGAGCGCATGAGACTAGATATCTGTCTCCTGATGCTACTCCCCTGCATCTGGCCCTTGAAGTACCCCAGTTTTAAGCCTGGAGATTACACATCTCCATCATGGTTTGTAACCTGTGATGGACTTTTCCTCCAGGAATCTGTCCAATCCCCTTTTGAAGGCATCCAAGCCAGATGCCATCACCACTTCCTGTGGCACGGAGTTCCATAGACTAACAACGCGCTGGATGAAAAAATATTTTCTTTTGTCAGTTCTTACTCTCCCAGCCCTCAATTTGAGTGTATGTCCCCTAGTTCTGGCATTTTGGGAGAGAGAGAAGAGCTTCCCTCTATCCACTTGACTCATACCCTGCATTATTTTGTATGTCTCAATCATCCCCCTGGCCTTTTTCCAGACTAAAGAGGCCCAAATGTTTTAGTCTTTCTTCATAAGGGAGGTGCCCCAGACCAGTAATCATTTTAGTCGCTCTCTTCTGCACCTTTTCCAGTTACACTATGTCTTTCTTGAGATGCGGTGACCAGAATTGTACACAATACTCCAGGTGGGGCCTTACTATTGTTTTGTATAAAGGCATTATAATGTTCGCTGTTTTATTTTCAATACCCTTTTTGATAATCCCTAGCATGGAATTGGCCTTCTTCACCGCTGCCACACATTGGGGAGACACCTTCATGGAGCTGTCCACCAACACACCAAGATCTCGAGATGAAATGTTCTGGGCTGTATATTGTCACTCATTATTGTAAGCCGTCCTGGGTCCTTTCCCAAGGAGAAAGATGGGGTAAAAATATTCTAAATAAATAAATAAGTGCCAGTTAAAGAGTAAAGAGTTGGCCTAATCTGGAGAATTTGAAGCTATTCTGCTCTGTGAACGCCTACACTTGTGCTGCACAGCTAAAATTCAAAGCTCTTCAATATAAAGGACAAATCTTGAGGGATAGGAACTGGGAATGGCTGATCTAACATGACCCTAAAATGGAACACAAAGATGACATAAAAACAATATATGCAAGGACAAACCAGTAGGTCCTTGCATTCATTCATTTGATTTATATCCAACCTTTCTCCCAAGGCAACTCAATTTACAGCAATCTGTTTGCAACCATGCCTACCGGGAAGATGCTTCACTAACTGTAAAATATACGCAGCTGAAATCTCTTGCGTTTGCCAGAAAACATTCTCAAGTGGGTATTTTGACCAAACCCACACATACAAGTCAGCTGCCCCACAGCTGTTCCAATACAGAATCAATTATGGGCTGGTACATGTGTTTGTTTAAAGATGCTCCTAAGAAGGTTCTAATGGTTTTCTTTGCAAAACAGATGTTCAGATTCACTATTCTGGGACTAAATTCTTGGGGACTGTAAATCCCAGAATTCCATGGTGAACATGGCCAGTGGCTTTTCTTCCAAAGGCTCTAGCCATGCCACATGGGGAATTTCAGATATCTTAGCCAGCCTGTATTGGGATAATAGCAATCTTATGTGCACTAAGACTGGGTATCAATGGGAGGAAGCTTTTGCAGCCTAATGTGATTGTCCTTTGCCACTAACCTAATTAGTAAGGTTTTCCCTCACCCCTCTTACTGTTTATTTGCTGGTTTCCATTTTCTTTGTTGTTAATTAATTTTTCTTCTCCTGACTTAGCAACAAGCACAGGAGGCTTCATTCCCCATTATTATTATTATTATTATTATTATTATTATTATTATTATTATTATTATTATTATTATTATTATTATTATTATTATTATTATTATTATTATTCTGACAGTAACCACAGATAGTAACTGTAAGTAAAGGTATCTTTTTTCAACTTGAAATTCTCCTACAGTATTTTTATGACAGAAAAGTACTAGTTTCAGTGGAAAAGAAGCCAAAGGGGTTGGCAGACATTTAGGCTGAGATGATCTCTCTAAGTTTTCTCTTAAAGGAAAGTTTTAAACTTAAAGTTTTCTCTAAAAGGAATAATCAAAATTTCCCAACAGCGAGTAGTAGAAGGAACTGCTTATATTCTGAGAAAATCTGAGGGGCAGCTGTTTGTGCAGGAGTTTTTCACACCTTCTAGAATTTGCAGATCAGTTTGCTTTGTATTGTGAGTAATATTCAATGGTAAACAGTGACTTCATTTGCAAGTATGACTGCTCAGTCACAAAGGATCTGTCTGAACCACATCTCTGGAACACCAACAGATTTTCCTCTTCTAATGATGGGTTAGCTCTAATGTATAGTTTCACCTTTTTAGCTTCATAGCAGAAGACTGATTGACTGACTGGCTGAATTTTTATACTGCGCATCTAGTGACATGCCACTACTCTAGAGAGTTTACAAACACAAGCATAGTACACCTGCACCAAGAAAATGATTAGCGAGCATCAACACTGCAATAGTAATCTACTGCATTTATATTCTAAGCACAGATGAAACTGTTTCCCCTTTCTACTAGCTCTTTTGACTTTTACAAGAGATGTGCATATTTCTATTTTTGGACGACTTAACGTTAGGCTGCTGACCAACCCACTCATTTGTGCAACTGCAACTAGGTACAGTAGTTTTGTGTCCAACGTTAGAACACAAAATTACACTCCCCAGTCTCCACATTGCTTGCTCTTTGCTGTTCTCCAAAAGAAGCATGGGAGCAGGAATTACAGGAATCACCTAAGAACATAAGAACAGCGCATCCAGTCCAGCATTCTGTATCCCCATTTGCTTCAGGGTATTCCCAAGCAGATGTCTTCACCTGCTTACAATTCCCTGCAAATGGTATTAATGTCAGACAAAGTCGGAAATTCGGAACCCTTGGTTCAATTTGAATATAGCCGTTCGTCCCTTCCTCTATCACCCCTTTTTGTATGTGAAAAGTGACATGTAAGCTGTGTACAGTGGTACATCTTAAGACAAATGCCTCATAAGACAAAAAACTCAAAGGAAGAAAAAAATTCTGATAATAGGCATAGCTTCATATGACAAAAAAATCCCTGTGGGATGCTTGGCAAGACAAAAGAACTGTTCTGCATGTACCTGGGAGGAAAAACCTGGTTATTTTTGTCTTTATTCTAGCCTCCGGAACGGATTAATCCATTCCCAATGCAACTGCATTTCATAAGACAAAATATCATAAAATGAAACAACCCATAGCTTCCGGAACAAATTAATTCATTTTCAATACATTCCTATCGGAAACTGTGTTTCGTAAGACAAATTTTTCTTAAAACAAATTGACCTGTAGAATGAATTAAAATTGTTTTAAGAGGTACCACTGTATATGCGCAAAAGATGTTGCAAAATCAAGGTTCTTGTTCATGTGCAGATCCTACACACAGGTGGGAACATCTTCCCTGCAGATATACAACCTTCCACGTGTAGAATCTGAAGAGAGTGAGGTGTCCTCTCTAGCAAGGGTCATCTAGGCAAAGAGCAACTGAACAAGTCTTACAAACTGAGCCTTTTCCTTGCTTGGGACAGCTGATGTCTATTTTATGCATTCTTTCTGCATCCTTGGCCTTGTCTCTTACTTGTACAGTTCTTGTTAACAGTTCCGCTTGCTTGTCAGCCATGGCTATCATGATTTTCCTGGAAATACAAGGCTGTTGTAACTCGTGTTTATATATCCGTAGGCATTTTGACAGACTTTCTCTGAAGACGGCTTCAGAGAAAGTCTGCCACTGCAGCCAATGGGTTGTCCTTTTTCTGTGTCACTTTGCTCCATAATATTTATGAAATCCACACATTACAGATTTCAGTTTATAGGAAATCTTAAACGGAGCCAGTTTTCCTCTAAAATGATACCACACAAGAGTCACCCTTACAGTACCTACAGAAATCTGGCTTGAATGCATCCATATGTTCTCACTATTATATGAAATGAAGATTTTTGGAGGCCCACAAAATCCAGAGATGAATTTGATTGTAATTTTTATTGTGTCCACTTCCCATTCATACAACATCAACACAACCTGGATCTGGCACAGGAATGAACAAATATAAATTAATTGAAAGCTTCCTATTTCCCCCCCTTTCAATTTTGGTTTGCCCCGGAGAAGCTTTTTAGAGCCTCAAGACGTGTGTGTGTGTTTAATACTCGAAACTCACAATTGGTGATCCTGATGATAGGAGTTAGTAACGTGCTACTGGTGGCCATCCAGTAGCAAGTTTTGACTATTAAAGACTTTCCCCATTTTGAAAGCTGACAGGGGGAAAATATTCATTTGAAATCTGGTGCTGGAGGAGAGCTCTGCAAAGGCCATGGATTGCTAGAAAGATGAACCATTGGGTCTTGGAGCAAATCAGGCCTGAACCATCTCTAGAGGTCAAAAAAACATGAATCCAAGGTGTGACGTGCCCCTTACACACACTGGGTTTCCACTCACTGCCACCACCAGATTAATTGGACACTTGTATTTGAGAGAGTCACACCAGGTTATATAGTTTTAAAACAAAGCATGAAACGTTTATTATTAGTTTACAATTAGATGCTCAGTATTATGATAGCTTTAGCCAATGTTATTGTATTTCCTTTATAAACCAGCCCCTTTTCAGTGGCAGGATCTCCCACCTGACCAACTGACAATCTAAACTGACTCTCTGCTCTCTTAACTAAACTGATCTGACCTCCTCTCAGCTCTAACACAAACAGAACTCCCCATCAACCATTAGGTTCCAATATATAACATTATTAACCACTCCCACCAGCTTGGTGATTGACTATTCAAAACACACTCATGAATATTTATCTTTGTTTTACCCTTTTCGCCACACAAGGCTGTCTTAATTTTGGCACATGGTAAGAAAGCAAGATTCTTATAATACTGGGAATGGCTGAAGGCAGCAAGAAAAGAGGAAGGCCAGAAATCGTATGGATTGTTTTGCTACAAGAACCCTCTGCTTTGAGTCTACAATAGCTGAGCAGGCTGTAGGAGACAGGACGGTTTGGAGAGCATTGTCTGAGGTGCCATGGTGACCGTAACAGCAGCCATCTTGAATCTTCCAAAGGCTTCCTCAGGGCAAAAGAGGGAACCTCGCCTGAATGTGGAAGGAGCAGTTTAGGAAGATTCGAATTAGCTTCAATCTATTATACCCAGTGTCAAGGATGAATAATAAACCGCCCAGAATAGCCTTGTAGCTAGATTTTGTGGTTGTTGTGTCATTACAGTTGCCAGTTCCTACTGCAGGCGTCTACAGCACCTGGCATTCACCCATAATCAGGGCTGACTCTACTTAGCTTCCGAAATCAGGCGAGATCTGATGTGCTCTTGGGGCATCTAGGCAGCTTTGTAGCACACACACACACACACACACACACACACACACACACACACACACACACACACACACACCTCTTATGACATTTATACTGTAATTCTCATGCCAAGAGGAATGAAGTATTAATGTAAAGATAGCCCCATGCCCTTGCTTGGTGATCCTTATTTATTTGTTGGATTTATATATGTAGCTAGATGGTACGTTATATAAATACAACAAATAAACTAGTGAGGATCACCAAGCATAGGGCTATCTTGACATTAATACTTCATTCCTCTTGGCATGAGAATTACAGTATAAATGTTGTAACAGAGGTAGGGGTGTGTGTGGGTGTGAGTGTGGGTGGGTGTGTGGGTGTGTGGGTGGGTGTGTGTGGGTGTGTGTGTATGTGTTCTATAAAGTGCACAACATCTATCTGAAAGTGGGGAAAACGACATCTTTAAAAAGCAGCCGTGCATGAAGAGAAATGTTGCACAAACATTTATATTTCTTAGGATAACTTATCAAACAAGGACTATAGCATTTTGGGATATCCTGATTACACTCAAACTTTTGTTTCATTCTCTTAACAAATGGAGCTTTTCCTTCCTCATATGTCCTTCCCAACGGGAGTATCTAAGGGCCTTTAAAGGCCCATTTCCTGGCTTATAGAAAGGAAAAGGAGCAGCACTCAAAATGCTCTATTGCTGACCTTGAAAAGGAGATTTATTTATATGCCTTTCTTCCAACACTGTTTTTAAACTGCTGGACAGCTCAGCGGCTTAAGTCTCTGGCTGTGGAGCTAGAGGTTGGGAGTTCAATTCCCCACTGGGTATCCTTGACAGAGGACTCACCAATCCACAGGGTCCTTTCCAACTCTGAAGCTCTACGATGCTGCCGCTGCTAATGATTGCCTATCGAAAACATCCAAAGCCCAAACCTCCTACACAGCACCGAGATTCCTGCAATGCTTCTTCTATTGCTTAAAAAAAATGGTGCTGTGTTGTTATTAAAAACTTCCATTCCTCTCGTGAATTTGAGTGAGGGGAAAAATGCATATGTACATGACTCACAGACTGGTAGCCTCCTGCCTGGACTAACTCAACACACTCTTATGGTGGTTACTTCACGTCCTTCTTTGTTCCGCGATTAGTTTTGTACCATGACAGCGTTGGTCGCGGTCACATTTGTGCCTGTTTCAGTGTTCCCATGGTCGTGATAACTTGTCTCGTGACAAGTGTTACCTCACGGTCTTGTACCGTGACAAACACTGAATTTGTCTATCTTCCTTTTTCCTTTGGGGGGGGAGGCTTAAAAATTCTTTTTGATATTTCACTTCTGAAAAGTCAAAAAAAGGGCACAGTTTTCTGAGTGAAACAAATGTTTTGTTGCATGACAGTTGTTACTACACAGTGTCTTGTCACGGAACAGAAAGCAGGAACAAAGAGTTACAAGGGAAAACTCTACCCCAGCTACAGTATTGTCGCGCTGAGCACCTGTTCCGGGGGCGTGGTCGAGACAAACTTCAGTAGTTGCGCAATGGATGAAGTAATATTTTTGTACCACTTCTAAGTGCAACACTAACAGAAACAAAACGGACGTGAAGTAACCGCCTTAGACTTGATCCAGAAGCTGCAACTGCTACGGAATGACAGTCCATTGGGACGGCTTCTTGTGAAAGCAACAGGAGGTGCCACCCCTCTTCCCCTTCCTCTTCTCTGCCTTTACAAACAACAATAAACACAACACCAAGTGGGGCTAGGCTAAGCCACTGCTCCTGTGCCTCCCACGTTCAGATCTGCCAGCTCCATTTCAACAACAGAAAATTCTGAGCATTCACGAACAAGCCGCGAAGAAGCATGCTCTCACTTCCCTTCTGCATTTGGACATAACTGGGCTGGATTTAACTTCATGGACACAAGCAAGCTCATGAAATTGGAATAAAAAGGTATGGTAAAATACCCATTTGCAGAAGGCACCTATAAGGGTAGATTCTGGGCTTGGTGGAACTATTTTCTCCCTCACCATTGGCCCTCTAGAAGAAAATACAGCCTCAATCTAGAACATACCAAACAATCTTCATTACTGTGGCAGGTTCTTTCCCAAAGCTCTTGTCAGGCTCAGCTCTTTCAGGACCGTCCACCTCAAAGGAAGCTAGAGTGCGGTTTCCATGGTCTTCTCTCAGCTCCTGCCCGTCCCATTAGTCAGCAAGTGTCATTTTGCCTCTTTATAAATCTATGGTGAGGCCCCATCTGGAGTATTATGTACAGTTGTGGTCACCATACCTCCAGAAGGATATTGTGAAAATGGAAAAAGTGCAGACGAGGTCAACCAGAATGATAAGAGGCCTCTTCACTCTTGAACGACGGCGCCTAAGAGGTGACCTGATTGAAGTTTATAAAATCATACACAGTGTGGACAAAGTAGATAAGGAAAAGCTGTTTTCCCTAACGTACAACACTACAACTAGGGGGCACTCCATGATACTTTTGGGCGCTAGATCTCAAACAAATAAGAAAAAGTACTTTTTCACCCCAAGGATCACTGGTGTGTGGAACTCCCTGCCAGAAGAAGTGGTGGCAGCTGTCAGCCTTGACAGCTTTAAGAAAGGATTAGACAAGTTCATGGAGAACAGGGGTATCCACGGCTATCATTATGGATGCCTAAGGATGACCTTGGGTTTGGAGAGATAGGCAGGATATAGCTCCAGCAAGGCTGTTCTTATGTTATGTTCTTATGTGCATAAACTAATGGTCTATTTCAGCAGGAAAATGTGGGCTCAGTGAGGTTTTTTGTTTGTGTGTGTTTTCTATGACTCAGTGATGCCTCCAGCTCTCTGCTTTGCTCTAATGATTTTGACTTTTAACCCTTTCTGTGCAATCAGGAGTTACTTGATTCCTTGCATTCGGTCCCACCAGTCTATCCCAGCTTCCACTTGAAATCAAACTATACATAGAGCTTCATTGGCATAACCAGCACAGATTACCTGTTACCTACCAAAACCATCTTAGAAAGATTTAAACCCTGGATCAAGTAACCTAAAGGAGCCTCTTCACTTTGAAATGCTTGCATGTGCCACATGGAGCACCTCAGGAGATGTTCTTGGTGATAATGTAGTTGGTCCCCCATCATGGCATTGACTGTGAAGTTGACCTTTACTATCACAGATGCTCGGCTTTGCAATATCATACCAGGGTTTGGTTTGGTTTCTCCTTACTTCTCTAAGCTTTATAATCTCAGATCTTGCGGTTGTTGCTTTTTCAGGTGTTATATGCTGTTTGTCATTGTATGTTTACTGTCGTTTCACTGATGTATGCTGCTTGGACACTGCCTTAGCAGCCAGGGAAATATGCAAGGCAAATACGTAGATCCAATATTTTCCAGACTCTGAGCCCCCCTCAAGAGCTGTTTGTGCAAGATATAAAATGATTATATTTTGTATAGTGTTTCATATGTGCAAATTTTATCCCAGGAAATGTAACATTTGCATCTCAGCCCTCTGTGAAGGATCTGAAAACATTGGAATCAGAAAAACGTTTTGGCACATCTGCAAATGTGTTTGGTTCTTTTCCCAAGCCCTTTCCATGGGAAAAAGTCTCCGCTAATAAAGTTGTTCAGGGAACAAGAAAAACTTTGTTGTCATCTAACAGATTTCCCCACCCCCACCCTCACGGTCACAAATTTAGAATGTAAAACATGCCTCATTCAAAACGTACATGTGCCTCTATTGTCCTCAATCTGAATTTTACTTATAACGAATTCTGAATATATATGGGGGGAAACGGGGTAAAAAGGTACTGCAAACCATTTTGGGTTCATGGCAACTACCATTCAGGGTGGTAGTTTCCCACCCTTGGGTAGTCCCATCATCACCCTTTTCTAGTGTGGCCAGTAGCCAGTCATGATGGCAGCTATACTGTTACATTATTTATTTTATTTTATTTTATTTTTTTATTTTATTTTATTTTATTTTATGTTTAAATACCACACTGATTTTCCCAAGGGAACTCTGGGCGGTGTACAAAACAAAGCAAATCTAGGGACTTGGGACTGGTATCCACTTATTTACACACCAATGAGACTACCCCTGCACAGAAATGTTGCCCGGTCCTAAAATATAAAGCCAGGTGGCTGAATAGATCAATGAGCTAGGTATCTGGTTGTGGAGCCAGATATCAAGAGTTTGATTACTCTTAGTTTGATTGCTCCCTGGAAGAGTGCCTTGGGAAAGCTGCACAATCCCAGAAAACAAAAGGAATGTAAATCCCAGGGTGGTGGAGTCTCCTTTGGAGGTTTTTAAGCAGAGGCTGGATGGCCATCTGTCGGGGGTACTTTGATGGGGGTTCCTGCATGACAGGGAGTTGGACTGGATGGCCCTTGAGGTCTCTTCTGACTCTGTGATTCTATGAGTACTCTATAACTAGAACACCCTGGAAGAGATTGCCATATATTGGAACCAGTCTGGTGACACTGTTATCAAATTATCACACATCAGACCAGATTACGCTGGATTTTGTATTACAAATCACTAGTTGAACGCTTTTCAAGTGTTTAGGGCTACGTGATGTATTATGTGAGCAGATCCCAGTAAGGTGGCTTTCTGCAGCTGATTGATGGTGACTTTGTCAACTCCAATTTCTTCTAAATACTTGCTTAGCATTTTAGGCACCACACCCAGCGTACTGATTACCACTGGGACCACCTGTACTGGTTTATGCCAGAGACACTAAAGTTCAATTTTCAGATCCTGATGTCAGGTATATTTTTCAAGTTGTTTCTCTGTGATTCTACTATTACCTGGTACAGGAACATCAATGATCCACATTTTTCTTCTCCACAATCACAATATCCGGGGTATTATGCTCCAAAACCCTGTCTGTCTGTATTAGGAAGTCCCAAAGTAATTTTGCATGCTCATTTCCAATCAATTTTACAGGCTTATGATCCCATTGAAAATGAGCATCATAAGCCTGAAAAAGTTATTGGAAATGAGCATGCAAAATTTTATTATTATTATTATTATTATTATTATTATTATTATTATTATTATTATTATTATTATTATTATTATTATTATTATTATTATTATTATTATTAAAGATACTTTACTTACACAGGCAGAAAATAGAGAAGATATTTTTCAGTGAGTAGGAAGTTATCTGCAGATTTGAAGCAACATAGCTGCTGGATGCATACATCTATTTCTAACAGATTGACAGCAAAACCAGTATGGAACAGGTTCCAGAAAAATATTTGCTTAAAGGTATGGAGAGTGCTTGTTACATTATTTGTAGCTATTGCAGGGAGATAGGATGGACAATTGAACTAGTAAATTGATCAGGGCCCCACACATTAACTACAAATGTCCCCACAAGAGTATCCTTTTAAAATAACAAACAATGATTAATAATCAGGAAAATATAAACAATGTCACATTATTTTTAAAAGCAGTATCTTCAGAGCATAGTTACCCAAAGAGAAAGGGAAAAGGATCAAACTTCAGTTCATGTTGGTTTTGTAGTACGTACGCTCTTTCCAAGCAAACCACTCCAGTATTCCTGCCAAGAAAATTCCATGGACATGGGGTCACGAAGAGTCGGTCACGACTGTAACAACACACATACATACATACATGTGGATAATATCATTATAATTTTTTGACACTAGGTGGCACTGAGCATAATTTTTTTTTGTTGCAGTCAGCAGTCTCCTGTGCTTGCTCTGTTCTTGCTGAAGACATGACCAAATTCCTGCTGGATTTTTGATAGGACTGTCCCTGTAAATCTTCTGTGACTAATTACTATTTGTGACTGCTTCCTTTTCAAACACTGGTTTTTCTTCCCATCCCTAGCTAAGCTGCATATAGATGGCAAGGAGTTAAATTATTTCTATGTTCCCCCATGATATTCCTCCATTTTATTTATTTTATTTATTTTTTAGTATTTTACCCCGCTTTTCTCCTTGGAAAAGGACCCAAGGCGGCTTACAGTAATGAGGGACAATATACAGTCTAGTACAATTAAGACATATTCTAGTTTGAGAACAGGCTATTGAGGGGCATCTTACAGCAATAAAAGGCAGCATTAAAGCTGAAAGAGGGCAATTAAAGAAACGAGTGAAAATTCCATTATGAGGTATGGCACTAACACTGAAAACACCAGTGTATTTATGTAGTCAGTCAATGCAATCATGTACAGTGGACCGTCTAAAAGTTATGAGGGATGGAAACTGAACATTGAAAACATACTGTCAATTCAATCACACCATGAAATATTATAAGCACCAAGTTAAAACTGGTTATAAACACAAAGTCTGCGTAGTCATGTATGGTACATAAGAAGAACATACAAAGAGCCATGCTGGATCAGGCCAAAGGCCCATCTAGTCCAGCTTCCTGTATCTCACAGTGGCCCCGCCAGATGTGTCTGGGAGCGCACGAGACTAGATATCTGTCTCCTGATACCGCTCCCCTGCATCTGGTCCTTCAAGTACCCCAGTTTTAAGCCTGGAGATTACACATCTCCCTCATGGTTTATAACCTGTGATGGACTTTTCCTCCAGGAATCTGTCCAATCCCCTTTTGAAGGCATCCAGGCCAGGTGCCATCACCACATCCTGGGGCAGGGAATTCCACAGATTAACAACATGCTGGGTAAAAAAATATATTTTGTCTGTTCTCATTCTCCCAACCCTCAGTTTGAGTGGATGTCCCCTAGTTCTAGTATTTTGTGAACTGGGGGACATCCATTCAAATTGACATATAAATACACTTTCTGTGTCTTAAAATCTAACAATGCTTAATAAAGTTCATGGCACACTGAAAACAAACCCTCTGCAATCCAGACAGCAACTTTCTGCATGTACATCTAAAGATTTAGGCATGTTCTTTGGACTAATATTTTTTCTTCTCCTTTTTATCTTTCAGCCTTCATGTCAGAGTACAAACTACTTTTCGAGGTCTTGTTCCTCTTCAAACCAGACTGTCCCACTTGGGCCATGGATATTTGAGAAAAGCAAGCTCACCAGCTGCAGGTGTGCTGAAATGTTTCTGTTAGTGCTTTGGGCCCCAGCCATGGAAGGCAATAAATAGCTGAGTCTTTGGTTGCAAAGACTACTCACACAGTTATTCCCAGCTGCAACAAAACAGACTTCCAGCATAAATACTTCCAAAATCTATTAAAGCAATTACTCTCAATTTGATATAATCATCACAGAACTGGGAACAAGTTTGCTAGCAATCTGCTGTAAGTCTTCATCAGCAGCTGCACCAAACAAGATTTGTAGGGAGAGAGGCTTGTTGGTTTGACTTAAAGACCTGGTCTTAATTTACTGTCGGGTCTTTTCCTCACTTCATTTAAGCGTAGAACTCTATATAAGTTTAACAAAAAGATCCATCTTCTGTATGAGGCCAGTAGAAAGTATTACGCATGCCTTCGGTCCTAGTCCAGTGCTCCAGTACAAACAAATGGCAGTGCATCCATTCTATATACAGTGGACCCTTGTATAACAAAGGGTTTGTATAACAAAAATCTGTACCACATGAAAAATTCCAGAGATAGGGGAAATTTGCTTATCAGAATCACCTATGGGGCAAATCTGTATAACAAAAAAAAATGGGATTACTCCATTTTCAATGCATTCCTATGGGAAATTTGTATAAAGGAAAATTTGCTAAACATAATTTCATTTGAAATGAATTAATTCCTTTATACAAAGTACCACTGTACAAGTCTTTTCCAGCCTGGGGCTTGCCAGTCCAGATGTTTGTGGACTACATATCCCATAATGCCTGGCAGCATGACCAATGGCAATAGGTTAGTAATCCAACACATCTTGAGTGCCTGACTGGGAAATGTTGATATAAAGGACCTTCTATGTGTCAAGTTCCTTCTTGTTCATGCTGCTTTCCACCCACAGTCCCAACCCTGCTAAAAATCAAAGTACAGAATCAACCAAGCAAATGATGCATGGTAAATAGCTTAAATTGTTACTAGCATGATAATTCAGAGAGTAAAATGCATACAAACTCCATGGCTTCTTCTTGAGCCCATTGCTCTTAAATGTAGTGAAACATTTTAGATCTTTCAAGAAAAGAAGTCCAGTTGCCATGACTCAACTTCCAGATCTTGCCTGCCATTACAATGGATGTCAAATGCATGAAGTCAAGGACAAGTCTTTGCAGGGGTCCACCTCTGAGTACAATTCCTAGGAGCTCCAGAAAGAAACACTGGGCCAAGTACTCCAACAAGACCAAGTTTTACATCTCTGTTAAGCCCTGAAGCTCATCAAATGACACCAAACCATCTCTACCTCTCTGCCTAGTTGACTTCACATGAAGGTTTGCCAACCCTCAGGGCATCCACTGGAGCCTCGGGAAATGGCTTTGATTCTCCCGGTCAGGATAGAAATCAAAAGATGAGTGACAGTGGAGATAGAGCTTGCTTTCTGTATCAGCCTCGGTAGCCACCTCCACAAATTCTCGGCTGGTGCAAGGGCTCACTCACACGGTGTTAAAGTGCACTTCTGCCATTGTCTGTACATTATGTTTAAATAATACTGACACACCAATCTGCTAGGGGAGCGGCTAGGTGACAGTGTCTGGATCCGTGGTGTTTGTGTACTTGTGCCAAGGCAGGAGTGAAGCACCAGCAGCAGCCCATTCCTAAACCATCTTGTTGCGTACACCTTTAAAGCAGTGTTGCTGGGCCTGGAAAAGCCTCCCCACATTTCATATTTAAGGCCATGCCGGATGCGAGGCCTAGGAATAGAAATAGGAATCTTTATAGTCACTGACGCCTTGCAGGAACAACGAAATTTCACGGTTGCTATATTCAACTCATATACAACATTCCACATAGATTTTAAAACAGCTGCAACACATACAATATAACATATAAAACAAGCTGACTTCAAAGTCCAGAATTTCAATTTAAGGCCAATATTGCTCTGAAAAAGAAGAAGCTATTCTTGAGATGCTTTGCATTCCTAGCAGGAATAACAAACACTGCACCTGGTGGGAATATTTTGCTGCCTGATCCAGCCCTGTTTCTTCAGGTTTTAGATTATCACACAATGTATATGGCAGGGCTGTTCAACTTTGAACAGGCCAAGGTCTACTTTTTCTGGCCCTTCGTGCCTGAGGGCTACTACACTAAAACCTCTACTTACAAATTTTATCCGTTCTGAGCACATGCTCATAAGAAAAAAACTTTTGTAAGTAGAGCAGCGGTTTCCCATCAGAATGCATTGAAAACCAATTAATCTGTTCTGGAGGGAACAGATTTCAATGCGCCATGGCCCTTGAAGTGCCCTGCTCGGCTGAGACAGTGGGCTGGCAGACCCAGAGCTTTGCTGGGGCAGTGGTAGTCCTTGGGGTGGGGGAGGTAGAGGTGGAGAGGTTATCCCCTCACATTTTTATTGATGGCTGGCGGACTACTTTTGAATCCTTCGTGGGCTACCAGTAGACCGCGGTCTACCTGTTGGGCAGGCCTGGTATATGGGTTTGGACTGGGCTTACCTAAATTTGGAGCTTATCAACCTGAGTTCTACTCATGTCTGTTTGCTTGCCCTACGTCTGTGACATCACAAGGGCTTGTCCATAGTCCTTAAATTTTGTCTCGGAAACCTGAGAGAATAAAATGCTCCTAACCTGGCAACCCTGTTTGTTTGTTTGTTTGTTTGTTTGTTTGTAGCATGTTTACCCCACCTTTCTCCTTGGAAAGAGGACCCAAGGCAGTTTACAGTAATGAGGGATAATAAACAGTCCAGTACAATTAAGACACATTCAAGTATTGAGAACAGAAAAATTGAGGGCCATCTTACAGTGTTAATAGACAACATTGCATTAAAGCTACAAGAGAACACGAGCAGTTAAAAGGAGAGTAAAAATCCTTGTTAATTTATGAGTGATGGAAAGTAACATTGAAAACATAGTGTCAATGTAATCACACAAGGTTATAAGTGGTTATAAACACTTCTGTAGTTTAAAAAAATAATTATGTTTCTGAGTGCTGGCTCAGACCATGCTGTTGAAAAGACCAGAGAGAAACTAGATATACAGTGGAACCCTGAATTATGAGATTAATGCGTTCCCAGAGCACGCTTGTAGGTTGGTAATATCGTAATTCGGGCAGTGGTTTTCCATATGAATGAACTGAAAATCAATTAATCAATTCCGGAGGGAACAGATTTTAATGCATTCCTATGGGAAACTGCTTTAAACAATGCCCACCTTTCCCCTTCGATGACAGGGAAATGATGTCATTTTGAAGAGGGAACATGTTTGTTTTCCATGGCTTCAGAGACTAGGACTCGGGGCAATGGTTTCAAACTACAGGAAAAGAGATTCCATTTGAATATCAGGAAAAACTTCATGATAGTTAGAGCTGTTCGGCAGTGGAATATGCTGCCACGGAGGGTAGTGGAGTCTCCTTCTGTGGAGGTTTTTCAGCAGAGGCTGGATGGCCACCTGTCGGAAATATTGTGATGGGATTCCTGTAGGGCAGGGGGTTGGACTAGATGGCCCTTGAGGTCTCTTCCAACTCTATGATTCTATGATTCTAAGCTATAAGACTCAAAATTCTTTGTTTCTCTAAGTACATGGGGGTAGTGCATGGGGTATTTGTTTTTGTCAAGTTAAGGATTCCAGTAATCAAAGCAACAAATCAAAACAAATATACAAGCCTGTGCTCCTCCCACTCCTGCCCTTAAAAAAATTCTGTGCAGCTAGGGAAATTTTGTTCATGTGTTGACGTGATGAAATGCCCAAAGAATTTGAACACCTTAAAAGCATCTATGGAAATAGTCTGCATATTTCCGCATATGCTTCCAAAGAAGCAGAATACTCTTCTTGTTCCCTGTAGAGCTTCTCACAAGGGCTCAAGACATGAGCATATATAGATTAGGCCTGGTGTTCCATTCCAGGAAAGGGTGGGTAAAGTTTTTGCTGTCTTCACACCAGTGGTCCAGTACTGTTTACACTCCTGGTTTCAAAAATCTGTGTTGTCACCTTTAATGAACCCTGGGTGTGAGCTTGCTGGGTGAGAATGCAAATTCATTTCTCCTCCTAGAAACTGTTCTACCCACAGTTGTGTGAAACAAGATTTCACCAAGCTGTTTTCAAAAAGCAGTAGATTTGCTGCTGACCTCTTTTACGAGGAGATTAAATCCATTATGATTAATTAACAAAGGCCAAATTTAATTGGCTGCCAGAGAATTGGTAACATATTTTAAGGTTATTTTGTTTCTGATGAATTACTTCACAGCCAAATGAAACAGAAGTAATTTTTTAATTTTTTTCTTTACAATGTATGGTTTCTAATAACTATCGGACAGTAGATTCCCTCTTTGATATCTCAAAAACAACACCAGCAAAATAGGCATAATGTGGCATGATGGTTGGTTTTATGCAGCATTACTTATATTAAATTGAATCAGCTAAGTAATTGGTTAAAAAAATTGACCATCTGTTTCTTGCATAAACAGCCGTCTGTGCATTTTCCCTTTTATAATTTCACATCAAACTACCCAAAACACATTCAATTGTTAAAACATTTTTGCACTTGTAGGACTACCACAAACCACTCTTTCCTAGATTCTGAGAGTAATTCTATTGAGACTAGAGGAGCCCTGTTATTGCATGCAGTCAAGACAGAACTGATGTATAGTGACCCCAATAGGGCTTTCGAAGAAAGTTATATATTCAAGAAGTGGTTTTGACAGTTCAACACACCCGAGTTAGTATCCATGGCTGAGCAGCCTATCGCATTAGCTACACCATACTGGATATCTGAGGTCCCCTACAACACCATTCACTTGCTTTGGTAAGCACATCCGATCTCACCTGATTTCAGGAACTAAGCAGGTTCGGCCCTGTTTAGTACCTGGATGGGTCACCACCAGGGAATACCAGGCGCTGTAGGCACCTGGAGTAGGAACTGGCAAACTACTCCAGTATTCCTGCCAAGAAAACTCCATGGACATGGGGTCATGAAGAGTCAGTCATGACTGTAACACCACACACAGACACACACACACGCGCGTGCACACACACACACACACACACAGAGTCAGTATACCACTTATTGTCAGGCAGGAGTGTGGTGGCTTAGTGGGCTAGAGTACTGAAAATTGTCAGCTACAAAGTCAGCAGCTCAATGGTTTGAATCTCAGGTGAAACACAGTGGAATGAGCTCCCGCTGATAACCCCAGCTCCTGCCAACCTAGCAGTTTGAAAGCATGTAAATGCAAGTAGATTAATGGGTACCACCGTAGGAAAATGGGAAGGTAAAATAGTGTTTCCTTGCAGCCATGACAGCCACATAACCATGGACTTGCACAACACTGGCTCTTCAGCTTGAATATGGAGATGAACACTGCCCCTAGATTCGGACGCGACTAGTACACATGTGCAGGGTGAACCTTTTATTGTCAGCATACACAACTTTAGAGGATGTTGTGTGTTGTGTCATTACAGTCGTGACTGACTCTACATGACTCCATGTCCATGGAGTTTTCTTGGCAGGAATACTGGAGTGGCTTGCCAGTTCCTACTCCAGGCGCCTACAGCACCTGGTATTCCCTGGTGGTCTCCCATCCAAGTCCTAACCAGGGCCGACCCTGCTTAGCTTCCGAAATCAAGCGAGATCGGATGTGCTTAGGGCATCTAGGCAAAGGATGTTAACAATTTGCAAATAATAAATAAAAAAAACTTCACCACCAGCTTCATGTTAACCATAAGGAACCAGGATAAAGTCAAAGATTGTCCCAGACCAAGATGTTTGGATCCCTCTTGTCCTGAACACTGGGGAGCCCTCCTCTGAAAAGAGATTCAGGCCCTGCAGAGAACCTGAAGACAGCTGAGGATCTCATAGAATCTACTTAATTCCCAAATAACTTTGAAACACAGCTGATGACAGTCTCGCCTATCCCTCTGCATAACTCCTCTGACAATACCCAAGCCATGCCAGTCCTCTCCTCTTGGACTACAAAACCATTGTACCTATCAATAGATTGAAAAAAAAAAGAAAAGGAACACCCAGGAGACCTTACCTCCAGGGATGTCCTTCAGAAGAGGGACCAAAATCCAGCAGTAAACAATGAATCAGCAAATGACTACCAATAGGAGCAAGCAGTGAGCATTTTGGCCTACCAGCCTCCTCTGCGCCCAGGGCCGCACCTATCATCACACAAAGTGAGAGTAGTCTAGCAAATACTGTAGAGTCTTCAGATGACAGGGGGCTGCCAGAGACCTAGGAACCTCTCCACCATCTCCCTTCCATGTCGCCCCCCCATCAACCTAAATCTAGTTCACGCCAACCTGCAGCTGGTAGGAGCTTTTAAGAGCTCTGTTGCTTTTAAATCTTGCCTTTTACTCTGTACCATGTGTTAATTACCTATGGCATGTGGTTTAAGTTATGTACTTTCACCCAGAGGCCTTCTTTTAATTAGAAAACCCAAGTAAGCAACAAACAAAAATGCTACTAACGATGGTAATTATACTAATAAAATAAATTTCCTTTTTGGCTTTCTTCTTCCAGACAGCAGGAGAGTGGGCAATGGCAGGACCCCTAACTATTGTGGGAACATCTAGCACAGGCATGTCCAAACTTTGGCCCTCCTGATGTTTTGGACCACAACTCCCAGAATTCCATGCCTATATTTCCAATGGCAAAGGACTGTGGGAGTTGTGGTCCAAAACATCTGGAGGGCTGAAGTTTAGCATTTGCAGCGTGGGTGGGGGTGGCATCACAAATGGGCTGATCCACAGCGAAGGGGGGAGGGTTGGCCAATCACAGTTGTTTGCAGAACTCTGTGCACACTTTCTCCTCATACTCATTTTGCTTTTGCTCTCCCTCTCTCTCCTGCATTGCAAATGGACTGAACCGTTTCTCCCCACACTTGGGGGGAATATCCAGACTCGGTGCCACTTTATCCCACATGATAGATCAGCTCGAGTGGGAAGGAGGCACACAAAAATAAACTTTGACTGGGGCAAATCCATTTCACGATCCCGTCTCCTATCTTGTATTTGTTTTCTATTTGCTTTGGTGCATTGTGGGCCCTTCTACACATACCTACTGGCCACCTGTGGATTGAGAACAACAGGTAAAAAAGGTAAAAGTCCCCCATGCACATACGTGCTGGTTCTGTCCGATCCTAAGGGCAGTGCTCATTCCCGTATTCAAGCCAAAGAGCCAGTGTTGTGCAAGTCCGTGGCCATGTGGCCAGCATGGCTGCAAGGAAACACTGTTTCAACCTCCTGCTTTTTAAGGTGGCACCTATTTATCTTCCTGCATTTACATGCTTTCAAACTGCTAGGTTGGCAGGAACTGGGGTTAACAGCGGGAGCTCGCTCCGCTGCGTAGCACCCGGGATTTGAACCGCTGCGCTGCTAGCTTTGTAGCTGACAGTTTTCAGCGCTCTAGCCCGTTGAACCAACACGCCCACACCACAGGAATGGCCTGAAAATGAGCATCCCAACAGGGTTGTCAAACAGAAGTCATATACCAAATACTATCAGTAGAGGGCAGGGGGGACCCTAAAATAAATCAGTAGTTTACAGACAGTACTTTTTTGAACTACAACTGCCAGAATTCCTGTCCCCTAAAGTGTTCCCCAATGGTCCCGGACCGGTGCCGGTCCGTGGATCAATCGCCACCGGGCCGCCCGGAAACCAGGCCTGCCTGTCCGTGAACCAAGCCAGGCAATCGGCACCGGCAGGCGGCGCCTGCGGGGGGGCTAAAAAGGGCGTCGGCTCCGTCCCTCCCTTTTGCATCTCCTCCTCCTCCTCCTCCTCCTCCTCCTCCCCCCTCCTCCTCCCCCTGGTGGCGGGTGGCCCTTGGGGCTGCGGGAGGAGGAAGGCTGGGAGGGGGGGGAGAGGCAGGGGGTGGGGCCGCCACCTTTGCCTTCCTCCTGGCTCAGCTGCGGAACGAGCAGGAGGAGGAGGAGGAGGAGGAGGAGGAGGAGGAAGAGGATCCTCCTCCTCCTCCTCCCGACCCGGCGTGAGGGCTCCTCACGACCTCCACCACCACCAGCCAGCAGCAGTGGCGGGGGTGCGTGGGGGCCAGGCAGAGGGGCTGGAGAGGAGGAGGGATGGGATTGCGCGGGGTGTCTCGGTGGATGCGTGCCCCCCAGGAAGACACAATGTGTGTGTGTATGTGCGTGTGTGTGTGAGAGAGAGAGAAAGAGCGAGTGCCCCTGTGCATGAGGGGGAAGAGGAGGTGGGTGCCCCCAATCTGGGATTGCAGGGTGGCGTCCTCCTCCTCCCCGGGCGCGCAAGCAGCTGAAGGTTATACATATATATGAATCCATGAAATAGAGAAACACCCAAACAACATGAATAAACGGATGACACCTCCCGCTTGCCTGACATCTGGAAACTAGCCCTGGTCAACAGCCTCTGTCACAAAGACTGACACCAGGTCCAAAAGGACACAAGATGCCACCACCTTCCATCCACACCAAACACAAACCCAGACCCTTCCCACAGATGAAACGAAACCACCATCCAATAACAAAACCACGACTGCACCATCTACTGCGGCCCCCACTCCAGTCACCACATGCTGCACACTGCAAACCCCAAAAAAACATTGGGAGACCACAGACACGAGCCAGACCAAAATAAATTCACAAGACACAGGATCCCACTCCACCAAAGCCCAGGATACTGCCAGAACCACCAGCCATCTAACCCACCAGCATCTAAACAGCCATCCGGGAGCCACCAGCAGTTAATCCCTTTTGCGCCTGGCCTCAGCCACACAGCAGATCACAAAAGAACAAAGGAACAAAGGAACCTGCAATCAGCAACAAAGCAAGCAAACCACACACCCCCAGCAGTATTTATAGAAGGACTTCCCTGAGACCCGGCTTCAAGAAGAAAGAAGGAACACCAGCCTGAAGATGACGGGGAGACCTCGCGCAGACAAAACAACCAGATTTCTGAAGAAACCCGAATCCACCCCGCCTCCTGAGAGGTGGCCAGGTGTGTGTGTGTGTGTGTTCGTAGTGGGTGTAGGTATGCATGTTAGGGTGGATTCGGGTTTCTGAGGAAAACACTGGCCTCTCTCTTCCACAGCGGCTTCTTTGGGGCCACCCCCCAACTGATGCCAAAGTCCTCCCTTCCTCCTGTTTCCCTCCCTTGCTCCAACCCTCTTTCTCACTCACACACACACTGCAGCCGGAGGCGTGTTTGGTTTCTCTGAGGTGTTTTTGTCCCCCTGAAGGCCACTTCCCACCCACCCCACTCTCCAGCCTCATGTCAAGGTAGGAGGAGGGTCCCAAGTCCTCACGCCTGCCCAGGAGCCCCAGGCAGGCTCCCCCCACCCAGCTCCTGTCTTCCAAAGTGGTTGCGAATAAACTCTGGAATTGGAATGATCTCCTTGCGCCCGATATGCTTCCAGCCGAAAGCATGTGAAATGCAAGTCAGATAAAGAGATGCCCCCGGCAAAATGCAAGGAAGTAAAAAGTGTTTCCCCCAAGGACTCGCCCAACACTGGCTCTTCCTCCCTCCCCCATCCCCACCCCCCCCAGAGTGGGAAACCCTTCCCCCGCCTGACCCCCGTCAGCGCCCCCATTTCCCCCTTTATCTTATTAAATCAAAACAAGCGGGCCAGGGAAAAATTATCAAACATTTACCGATCCGCAGCGATAAAAAGGTTGGGGAGCACTGCCCTAAAGGATAACTTTTCCCAGCTCTGAATGAAATTATCCTTTTTAGTTGGTACCTACAAATAGAATCCTGAACTTGGCAGTAGCTAATTACAGGAAACCTGAAGTTGGCAGTAGCTAATTTCAGGTAACTATGTTACTTTTACATGTCTATAGCTAGTTATACATGGGTTGGAGCAGAGAGTGATGCAATGAGTGTTACAATATTACAGTAATACAAGTACTTGCAGTAGTCACAAAGTTACATTCTAGGGTAAGAAAAATGTTTTGCAGTTCCTTTCAAAGTTTACTTTTAAAAAGCATTTTAAGAGGCAATTTCACAGGAGATTGTCAGGTTGTATACCATTTTATCATCAGTTCTCAGTGGCACAGAAGTATTAATTGGTCCTGACTTTTGCATTTTTGGAAGTATTTGCAAAATGCAAAATCAAATTTCACCATTAGAAGAAATTAGAAAGTACTTCCCTTTAGTTCTCTGGCTTGATGTCATCAACAACAGAAGCAATATATAAATGCCATGCAACATAAATTATGCAATTGGAGCGAGAATAACTAGAATGGATTCTGAAAATCGATTCCACTGCAATGAGTTCCATTTCAAAATGTGATGTTCCAAGCTTTGATAGTCCCCCATTTGTGTGTGTGTGTGTGTGTGTGTGTGTGTGTGTTGCATCGTTACAGTCATGACTGACTCTTCATGACTCCATGTCCATGGAGTTTTCTTGGCAGGAATATTGGAGTGGTTTGCCAGTTCCTACTCCAGGCACCTACAGCACCTGGTATTTCCTGGTGGTCTCCGTCCAAGTACTAGCCAGGCCCGACCCTAGCTTCCGAGATCAGGCAAGATCGAATGTGCTTACTGATGAATAAAGGTCTTTCAGATATGATTTCAATCACGTGGCAAGCAATTAAGTAGTAACAATATAAATCTGCAATGCCTTCCCAAACACTGAAAATGTAAACATTTATTTATTTATTTATTTATTTATTTATTTATTTATTTATTGAATGAATAAATAAATAAATAAATAAATAAATAAATAAATAAATAAATAAATAAATAAATAAAAAGTGGTATCTTGTATAAAGGAACTTAATTCATTCCAAATGAAATTGTGTTAAGCAAATTTTCCTTTATACAAATGTCCTATAGGAATGCATTGAAAGCAGAGTAATCCCTAATTGCGACCATTTTTATGTTGTACGGATTCGTCCCATAAACTATCCTGTTAAGCAAATTTCCCCTATCTCCGGAATTTTTTATATTGTACAGATTTTATGTTATACAAACCATTTTATACGAGGGTCCACTGTAAATAAATAAATAAATAAATAAATAAATAAATAAATAAATAAATAAATAAATAAATAATCTTTTTTTAGAAGAAAGAAAAGGGTTGAGGCAGGACTGTAAAGAAATTATTTTATATCTGGAATGCATGGTTTGCATTGTACTTTCATGGAGTGTTTTTATTTTATGATGAATTTGGAAAGATTTTTTGTGTGTGTAAACTACAATAGCAAAAGGGAAATGGTGCCTTAGAAAGCTTTACTGTGTGACGTTTTAGACTGGAAAGCACTGTCGGGAGCAGTTTCTTCTTTTAGCATTTTGCATATATTCAATATATATTATACAGTGGTACCTTGTATAAAGGAATTAATTCATTCCAAATGAAATTATGTTAAGCAAATTTTGCTTTATACAAATTTCCCATAGGACAGCATTGAAAACAGAGTGATCCCATTTTTATGTTGTATAGATTCGCCCCATAGGCAATTATGTTTAGCAAATTTCCTGTATCTTCAGAAATTTTTATATTGTACATTTTTTTGTTATACAAACAGTATGTTATACAAGGGTCCACTGTATAGCGTTGATTCAGCACATCCATTCATGCCCATATGTTCTCTTTCAACAGTGTAAAAGTGGGATCCTTATATGTAGTTAGAAGCATAAAAGGTCATGATTTATAGTCCTATACCAGGGCTGTCCAACTTTAACAGGCCGAGGTCTACTTTTTCCGGACGAAAGTGCCTGACAGCTACTGCACTAAAACCTCTACTTCTGAATTTTATCTGTTCTCAGCATATGCTCATAAGTAAAAAAAATTGTAAGTAGAGCAACGGTTTCCCATAGGAACGCATTGAAAATCAATTCTTTCTTTCTGGAGGGAACAAATTTCAATGCATTCCTATGGTAAGGCTGACCATGCACGCAAAGGAGGTGGGCACACCCATGACCCCACCCCTCGTTGTCCTTTCCACTCCCCTTCCTCCGCTCTGCACCAACAACTCAATTGGTCACAAGACAGTGGCATGCCGATCATCTGGCCGGTAGGACTGTGCCATGGCCCTTGAACTGCCCCGCTCAACTGAGACAGTGGGCTGGCAGGCCCAGAGTCCTTGGGGTGGGGGAAGTAGAGGTGGAGAACTTATCCCCTCACATTTTTTATTGATGGCTGGCGGGCTACTTTTGAACCCTTCAGGGGCCACTGGTAGCCCCCGGTCTACCTATTGGACAGGCCTGACCTATACAATTATAATTTACTTAGTGTGCCCTTTGTTTTATATTCAATTGCAACATAATCTGGGAGCAGCCCCCCTGACAACAGGCGGGGACTCCGCGCATGCTCAGAGACATGATTTTCTTTTTGGCTGCGTCTCAGAACAGGAGCCTAGTAAGTTCAAATTTCCGAACAGGAGCCTGGTAAGTTCAAATTAAGCCCTCAAAACAGCCCCTTTGATAACGTTTCACCAGCTGCAGGGCTTTGATAAGGAAGCAGACTTCAGTTTCATGTATTATACTAAGGAGGCACATGCCCCAGAAAAAAAGGACCAAAGTAAAAGACATTTTAGAATGTTCTTTTATTATAAGTAGTTTAGTGCCAGAGTTAATAAGATCAAGAGCTGCTCGATTATCTCTGCATTTACTCTGCATTTACTATCTCCCCCCCTTAACTCTTTATATTTCAGGGGGGAAACTCATAATGTCATAGAGACTTTTTAGTGTGTCTTCTACACCACAACCTTCCATACACCCACCAAGAAACAAAATCCCTAATTTATAAATTCACAAGTTTCTCTTTCCCTGTGTGTGTGTGTGTGTGTGTGTGTGTGTGTGTGTGTGTGTGTGTGTGTGTGTGTGTGTGTGTGTGTGTGTGTGTGTGTGTGTGTGTGAAAAAGAAATCTGCTCATTTAACATTAAAAATTAATTTAACTTCTTCAGACCTCACAGAGAAAAAATAGGACACCAGCAAGACTTTGAAAGTGTCAGGAGGGACAGATAAAAATATAGCCCAGTGCCTTACTCAGGAAGAAATGCAGAAATTAGCAAGCAGCAGAAGAGAGAGGGTGGGTGGGTGGGTAGAAGAAGCTTTTTTTGTTGTTGTTAAAAATCATTTCAGTTTATGCACTCATCACTACATTATTTTCTCTGAAAACATTCTCTTGTCTCTCTCTCTCTCTGGATACACGAGGGCCGTGAAGTCTTTCAATATCAACTCCTTGATTCTAAAGAGGATCTACTGTCTTTGAGCATCAGTAATAGAAACAAGCTCCCTGGTGTTCATTACGAAGCCTGCCTCTCCAGCAAACTAATTTTCTCTTTTCAATATTTGCCCACATAACAACGGTGAGGAACAGAGGCAGGCCATGTTAAGCGATGTGGAAGTCTCGTTCTTCTCGGGAGAGATTCGCTAAATGTGACTTTGAAGACGTTTTGTCCACACACGTGTTGAAATGTTTCAATTCAACCAAGTCCAGCTGCCATGACTCAACTTCTGATGGCTGAGAAACTTCACAGACATTTTGTTAGGTGAAGTTCTCCCTCACTTGATCAATGGGCTTCCTCTGTTCAAATTCTAGGGGTGTAGCCTTCAGGTGAATTTCACATATATTTTGCAAGAGACCTGTTCAGAGTTCTGGCAGTCTGCTGGATGAATGGAAGACGAGGAAGCAGGGGCAGAGAAGAAGAAAAGGAAGGAGGATGATTAGGGATGGGCACCAAATGAAAAATGAAACACTGTCATTTTGTTAGCTAATGAAACAAAATGAAATGGGGAAGCAGTGTTTCGTTAATAATGAAATGAAACAGTGCTTTTTTTATTTAAAATGAACCGATTTGTTTTGCTGTAAAACGGGTCCCCTGGGTCCTAGAGGCACCAAATGCCTCTAGGACAGTGGTGGCGAACCTTTTAGAGACCAAGTGCCCAAACTGCAATTCAAAACTCACTAATTTTTTTTTTTTTGCAAAGTGCCAATATAGTAATTGAACCTGTATACAGGTGGCTATGAAGGGGCGGTGTCGAGTGCCCACAGAAAGGGCTCCGACTGCCACCTTTGGCACCCGTGCCCAGGGCCGGCGCGTCCATTAAGGCGAACTAGGCAGTTGCCTAGGGCACCAAAATGGAGAGGGGGCGCTGCCCCCCACTGCCACGGCTGGCCAGCCTGCTCCCCCCGCCCCCCCCCCGCTGGCCACCGCCGCCCATCCCCCCGCCACCCATCGCCCCGCCCCCCGCCTCCACCCGCCCATCTGCCCATCCCCACCCCCCCCCCCCGCCTAGGGTGCAAAAAACCCTAGCGTTGGCCCTGCCCATGCCATAGGTTCACCATCACTGCTCTAGGACCCAGGGGACCCATTTTATAAAATAATGAATCGGTTCATTACTGTTTAGTTTTGTATGATTTTTTAAAAAATTGTTTCCAACGAAATGAAACAAATCACGGGGCAACGAAATGAAATGAAACGAAACACAATTTGTCTGTTTCGTGCCCATCCCTATGGCTTCACCTACTCCCAACTTAGATGTAGCCTCCCCTGGCTTTGGTCCCATTCGCCAATAACATCTCATGGCCACTCTTGGGGAATTTCCACAGAGAACCAAAATTCCCTGACCTAACCTATACATTGGTGTTTCCCATTAGATGGTTCCCAACTTCAGATCTCCAGATATTCTTGGACTAAACCACCAGAAGCCTTCATCTCTAGCCATCTTGGTGAGGATTCTTGGGAGTTGTAGCCCAGGAACATCTCAGAACCCAGAGATGGGAATCACTAAATTAGACAAATGGTTCTCGATTTGTACCACAAGTCAGACATTGAAGTAGACTTGGTAGCACATAGACATTTCATAGCAACTGCCAAGAATTCACCCCCCTTCAATCTTTTCATCTTCTCATAAGCATAATGTGCCAGTTCCTTCTGACCTTACCTACTACAATTAACCATTTGTGACTATTTGACATGGTTCTAATAACTTTGGACATGGGAGGTCTAAATTGAACACTTTAATGTTCAATTTAGTGTTTTGATGTTTAAAACACTACTCCATCAGAGTAGACCCATGGAATGAATATAATGTGGTGAGTCAATGTAAGTCAAATTGATTCAGAAGACCTACTCTAGTTGGGACTAGCAGGGGCAATTCGACATACAATGTTACCATATTTTTCAATTTATATGACACTACGTCTGTGAAGATTCTCAGTCATCCAGGTGCGTTTAACTGGGAGTTGAGTCATGGCTACTGGACTTCTTTTTTGAGAGATAGAAATGTTTCGCTGTTCATCCAAACGTTTCTATCTCTCAAAAAAGAAGTCCAGTAGCCATGACTCAACTTCCATTTATATGACACTATTTTTTTCTAAAATCATGGCACTAAAAATTAAGGAGCATCATATACATGGAAGTAATCCTTTCCCTAGGGGTGGGGGTGGGGTGGAGGAGAAACCAAACTCACCTTGCTGTTTAGTTCCCTTCCTTTTCAGCAGCCCTTGTTTACTCTCAGTGTCCTGTAAGACTCCCCTCCACTTTCCTTTTTCCAGGATTGGTTCCTTCTTTTCAGCCGGAAAAGCCTCGGGCTTGAGCAGCCCATTAAGAAGGGTCTTTCCACACTGAAAAAGGGGTGTGGCTGAAAAGAATCCTTGCAAGAGCAAAAGCAGAAAGGAGGGCAATCAAGCGCTCCCAAAAAGAAAAGAAAACAGCAGGAGGTGCAGGGGGAGAGAGAATCCAAACTGACCTCGTAGCTTCACTTCCTCTCCTGCAGCACTTGATTGCCCTCCTTTCTGCTTTGCTCTTGCAAGGGTTCTTTTAAGCCATGCCTTTTTTCCAGCATGAAAAGGCATTTCTTAACAGGCTGCTCAAGCCCAAGGCTTTCCTGGCTGAAAAGAAGGAGCCGATCCTGCAAAAAGCAAAGCAGAGAGGCGTCTTCAGAACACGGAAAGGAAAGGAAACAGCAGGAGTGTGTGGAGAAGAACTCAGGGAGGATTTATTAATTTTATTAATTTAAGGGGTCTTAAGAGAGGAGGGCGACTAATATGTGGCAGTGCCTTATAAATGGAAAAATGCGGTGATTGCAAAATATAATATGATTTACAGATTAAATTTATAAATATCCTTAGCAAAAGCAGGCTTTTTGTTTACTACAATTTGAAAACGGCGAACTGCAAATTTTCCCACCAGGGAAAATACATTTATTTCTTGCTTTTTATTTTTTTCCCCATACACTTGTTGTAGGCAAACATATCATTACCGTGTAAAGCCACTGAGAAAGAAATCTTCCTAAGGGGGAAAAAAAAACTCACAGCACACACACACACACACACACACACACACACACACACACACACACACACACACACACACACACACACACACACACACACACAGCCTCTTTTGATGCTTCCTTTTAGCAACTGCCTGCAAGCCAGCTGAGCTCTTTCAAGATCAAAGGAAGGCCTGATGTAGCAGCACATGTATGTTGAACATTATATGTTGAACATATCTGGCGGATCTTTAGAAGCAAGCCAGAGTCTCAAAGCACAGACTGTAAATGTCTGGATATGGGCGTCCTGAGTAATAAACCAGCCACGTTATTATTCGTTCGACATGTTCCGAGCTGTCCACGCAAACCACCACTACCCCTAGACCACTCCCTCCCTCCCCTAACACCTTGAGATGCACAGTGC
Organism: Phrynocephalus forsythii; assembly: GCA_029282475.1. Classification (NCBI taxonomy): domain Eukaryota; kingdom Metazoa; phylum Chordata; class Lepidosauria; order Squamata; family Agamidae; genus Phrynocephalus; species Phrynocephalus forsythii. The sequence continues at coordinate 104,528,992 of JAPFRF010000004.1, read as the reverse complement.
AGCCAAGTTGGGGATGGAGGGGGGGGGGAATAATAAAGCCGTAGCCAGGTTTGTGAAATGTTTTCTTAAGGAAGTAGAAGAGGATTACTGGCACTGGAACACAGAGAGGAAGCAGCAGCAATAACTTAATGAATTAGGACAGGGTTCCTTCAAAGACACCAAAGAAAATCTGAATAGCAAACATTCTCTTCACATTAATGGAAAACTGGAGTCCAAGTCCGCTGGAGCCAGGGAAAAACCTAGCTTTGCAGTGCCTTGAAAACACAGCAGCTCTGAAAAATAGAGTAGAGAAAAGCCAAGCCGTTGAACTTCATGAGCTTTTAGGATTATTCTGTGGGTTGTTTTTTTTTATTCATCACACTAAAACGATTGTGGATCTGCCACAAGAGTTCTGGATGAATTTTATTCTTGGTTATCCAATTCTAGAAAAACCACACAGCCCACTACCACAAGCCAGGCCTGTGTCCGCAATCGGTTTGTTCAGCCTAAAAACCAACAACTGTTATGACAAAAGATGGGGGGAGAATGGGAGCAAAATGCAGTTATAGGAAACAGATTGGGGAGAAAGATTATGGGGGGAATAGCTTTTTTATGAAGAAATGTGAGGGGAGACACCTGGACAGAGTGGTAGCATCCCCTAAATGTAGAGGAAGATGGTTTTAAGCAAAGGAAACAGCAGAAGATTTCCAGCCATCTGGGTGAGGTTAACTGGAAGTTGAGTCATGGCAACTGGACTTCTTTTCTTCAGAGACTGAAATATTTAACCTCTCATCCAAGCAGCTTCATCAGTCTGAGGAAAGTTAGTGGTGATCCTCCATTTTATAGTTCAACTTGCTTCACATCACCCTTTTGAAATACTGAGTTCTGGCCAGAATTGGCTCATTAAATGGACAATGGCCTGGAGAGTGTGAAAGTCCCACCTATGCAACCCTTCCCAACACCCATGAAGTATGGGTTATACACTGTTGATTCATTTGAAGGAAAAAGGAGACTCATTCAAAGATGAGGATATGCCCCCAGAGAAGATATCTGAGAGAGGGCTCTTTTGTGTCCATCTGAAAATGCAACAGAAGTATTTCTTTTTGTCTGCATTATCATGGTGCTCTGTCATCAGACTGCAGACAAATCAGAAGCACTTCACACCTCCAACAGGAAGGCCACAACTTTGGGGGGGGGGCATTTGGAAGGGTTACACAGGCGGGACTTTCATAAACCCTAGGCCTTTTCAGTCCACTGTTCAGTCAGGCATTTCCACCTAATGAACCTATTCAGACCAGGGTGATATGAAACAATAAAATCGGAGGCCTCATCAGGTGAAGTGTTTGGGTGAGCAGTTCTTCAAAAAAGAAGTCCATTTCTCTTAAAAAATAGAAAAAGCTGTGACACAGAATTGTTCAGATTCAGGGCACACGGAAATAAGACATTTACTTGTTTTGAAACCTTCTTCCCCATTCTGTCTACATGGGGGTTCAAATGAGTGTATAAGCGACACAGCCTTCTTAGTGGCAGCACCACAGTCAACAGTAGTCATAGAGCATTAATGTCTTCCTCATTTTGTCTATCACATTGTGAAGAAGTGCTGCTCTCTTTAAAGCTGATATTATATGTTTAAACAAATGAGGAACAAATGTCTAATTAAAAAAAATGAGGGCAAGGTTGCAGAGAGTTTAAAAAAGCAGAGTTTTTTTCTGCAAGAGATTGGGGATCCCCTACATGGAGCAATTGCTCTCTTTAAAATACTGAGTTCTGTGATGTTATTGGTAGATGGAATACAAATGTTCTCTCATCTAAAATATTGCCCCCAAATCTGCTCCTTTTTGTCCATCTGGCATTGGTTGGTTGGTTGAAGAGGTGGAGTTGAGCATTTCCTATTTGGATGGATGGATGCAGTCAGGCATTTCCATGGATTTTTTATGGATGGATGGATGGATGGAAACATTTCTCTTTATGTTTGGATTTGATTCCATGGATGGAGGCCAGCAACAGTAGTTAGACAATAATGTCTCTCCTCATATTGTCTTTCCCATGTCCATCAACTTACTGTAAATGATATTATAGTAAACAAATGACTACAGACTTTATAAATGTCCTTCAGATGGATTTCTGAAGAGAAGCAAAGCACCTTCAGCTCTAAATAACTGAAAGGGAGATGGAACAAATGCTCCATCTAAAAGAACTGTAAAGAATGTATGTGGCATTGGTTGGTTGGTTAGTTGGTAGGTTGGTTGGTTGGATGGATGGATGGATGGACGGATGGATGGATGGATGGATGGATGGATGGGCCACTTTTCCAATAAGGGACTCAAGGTAGCTCACAGTATCAAAAATACAGTGGTACCTTGTATAAAGTAATTAATTCATTCCAAATGAAATTATGTTAAGCAAATTTCCCCTACCTCCAGAATGTTTATGCTGTACAAATTTTATGTTATACAAGCTGTTTGTTATACAAGGGTCCACTGTAATAGAATTAAAAACACAAACTATCTTAAACTGTTTTTAAACAAAAACAAATCCACTATAAAACAGATTAAAATACACCAAATGCGTAAAAATTTGCCATATGTTTTTAAAAATGACCTTCAGCAGTTCAAGTCATGATTGCTAACAGCTACAGGGTGATTCACTAAATGCTCTGCTCAGTGCTTTGTCTGTCCCCATGACTAGTGAAAGAAAGAAAGAAAGAAAGAAAGAAAGAAAGAAAGAAAGAAAGAAAGAAAGAAAGAAAGAAAGAAAGAAAGAAAGAAAGAAAGAAAGAAAGAAAGAAAGAAAGAAAAAAGAAAGATTATGAAAATTTCCTCAATTCAAAGAGATCCCAGTATTTCTACAGACAGAGAGACCACATAGTATGGACCGGTCAAAAGTTATCAGTTTCTAAGCCACCATGTAGAGCTTTCCTTAATTTCTTTCCAGACCAGCGCAAATCATTACTAGTGACATCCCTTTTGAAGTGGCTTTTCTAATGCTGGCCATAAGCCAGTCATTAAGGAGTCATTAAGAAGTTGGATTCACATCCCCCTGAAAGCATTGCCAAGGTTAGTTTTCACCGTGCTTTTCTGCCAAAAATATACAGTACGCACAGAAAATTCACGTGGAGGGTGGGAGGGATGATAAACAGAATTCCTGTAACTTCTTGAAATTAGGTGCAGCTGTCCAGGGAAGATAAACTCGACAGAATATTGGACTTAAGAGGGTATCCAGTTGCATCACTCTCTTGGCGGTAACATGCATAAAGTTCTATGGCTCTTTTGGCAGAAAAATAAAAATAACAAGATTCATTTGGTACTTTGCATGTGTCTAGGAGAAGAATTAGGTCAGCTCATTTGTCTTTCGTCCAGGAGGAAAAAACATTTTAGAGTCAGGTCGCAAACCCCAACAAAACCAGCATCCTCTGTAGACTTCTCTTGCTTGCTGAGAGGAGATCGCCACATAGGAGAGAATGATGGGTTTTTATACATGGAGCTGAAATTTTATACAAGTCAGGACACACGTCAATAGATCAGCCATGCAAAGTGTGTTCTGTGTTACTGTGGAGATTCTCAGTCAACCAGGCGAGGTTATCAGAAAGTTGAGTCATGGCAACTGGACTTCTTTTCTTGTGAGATCGAAAGGTTTCACTACTCGTCCAAGTAGCTTCTTCAGTGTTCTGTGTCCTCATATGCTTGAGTTTGGGCCTCAGTGCTATAATAAAACTAGACTTGTGACTCTCCCCTGAGTTTGGAAAATTTGTAATGAATTAATGAATTAATTGCCTTTTGTAGCATGGACAAGCTGGGGTGTAAGTCCAAAACAACAACAACTAAAATTTCTGAACTTAATCAATACTCCATCAAAACATTCTACTCCCAGAGCTGTTCTGCAGAGGATACTCCAGCACAGCAGCCAAAATAGGTGGGAAAATAGACAAGACATGAAGAGGCTTGACAAATCTGCAGGAATTTTGCACTGATTTCAATGGGAGGCGCAAAAGAAGTTGTTGGAACACATTTTTCATGATGACTTCTACGATATTGTCACAATGCAGTGTAGCATGATGCTGTACCACAATACAATATAAATTTGCAATTTAGAATCTGCAGTCATAGATTCTTTGGGCTGGCACCAAACCAGAGTTTCTAAAAGTTACCAGCCATGGTAACTTATAAGTACATTCTAGGAGTTGTTTAGAGGAAGGTTCTAAGAACCGTATTCCATGTTTCCCAAAATTTAGTTATCATACCAGCCCAATTACAAATGTCTGAAAAGTAGATTGAAACTGACCCCAGTAGCCTCATTCATGATGAGCTCCACCTTCTTGTTTGTTGACGTCCTAGATGGAGAACTTGGGTTTTGTGTGCCATACACACAGTCATCCCAAGCAGAAATGTGGTGGGAGAGGTGTGGTCACTCATGGCCTTTGCTTCTTTGTTTGGAGTAGTGAGGGTTGTGCTAAGTCCATGGCTGCCTCCACTGTAACAAAAAAACAGCAACCACATTGCTTTCCTGACTTACATCCAAGAGACATACCGGGTGAATGCCTGTCTTGCCAAGAACTTGTGGACTTTTAAGCTGGTACAAACCTGACCAAGTGGATTTTTCATCCACAGGAGCTTGTGTATTGTATGACGATTTTTAGTGATCGATAACGGCATTGCCTGGTTTTGCATTTGTATATTGTAGGGTGTTCTAATTACAAGATGCTCAGAAGAGGTTTATCATTCCTTTCTTCTGCAGGCCCTTTTGGGACCATGTATCAGACATTTTATTTATTTTATTTATTTATTGAATTTCTATCCTGCCCATCTTCCCATGGGAAATCTGGACAGCTTACAATGAGCTGAACAAGTCAGCTAAACATAGATCACAAGGTAGGTACACAATACAACACAAGACAACATGTGGAGAGGCTTCGGCCCTCCTGATGTTTTAGACCACAACTCCCAGAATTCCAAGCCTGTATTTCCAGTGGCAAAGGACTGTGGGAGTTGTGGTCCAAAACATCTGGAGAGCCAAAGTTTGGACATGCCTGATTGTAGCTTGTCCAAGCTGGCATAGGCCAGCTCTTGTTCTCAGGGGGCATAGTGAGGAACTGAACACACACACTCCAACTTGGGCTTCACTGTCAAGGTTCAGAATTTTTGAGCCATAGCCTCAAAAAAAAATTCAGCCACCAGGCTGCATGTATCCAATCTTTCCAGTTGGAGCAGCAACAACACTGTGTTCAGGTACATTTCAGAGCGATGTGAGCTTTTGGCAAAGTACTCACAGCTGAGTGTAATGCACAGGGATGCCACAACTGCTCTTACAACCGGAGGCAGGAAGGGTCACCGGACGCTGTCCCCCTCCTCTGCCTAGCCTTGAGAGCTTCTGTACAGGACCAGACCTGGATGTCAGGGATGGAGGCTGTCACTGCTGCTTCCTCTGCTCACAAAGGCTCGAAGCGCTTGGCAGCCTCTCTCCTGCTTGGACCAAATGATATCTGACAATTCCGAGAGCCGTCGATCCCCGTGACGCGAGGAAGGCGTAATCTCACTGTTAATCAAAGTTCTTCAGAATTTTGAAAGCACGCCTCTAACTTCTGGCTCTGCTGAGTAACACCTTGCCTTCATGTGAAATTATGCATGACCTCCTCTCGGCCAGTCCTTGGGGGTAGCCTTTTCAGGAGTTGGAGTGAAGTTATTCCTCCAAACAGCTGCCAGCAGCACTCCAAGAAGGGGGGGGCAGACCAAGGAGCAGATGGCACTCTTTCGTCAAGAGGGGCTTTATTGTTTGCACTCCAAAATTATAGTTATAGGTCCACATATATGTGCAGCGGTACCTTGTATAAAGGAATTCATTCATTCCAAATGAAATTATGTTAAGCAAATTTTCCTTTATACACATTTCCCATAGGAATGCATTGAAAACAGAGTGATCCCATTTTTATGTTGTACAGATTTGCCCCATAGGCGATTGTGTTAAGCAAATTTCCCCTATCTCCGGAATTTCTTATGTTGTACAAATTTTATGTTATACAAACCATTTGTTATATGAGGGTCCACTGTATATGGAGCTGAGTCTGAAGAAGTGGACAGTAAGCTGTGAAAATTCACATTTTTTGAGCCTTGAAGTGGCAACAACACTTTTGTGATGGGTGTGGTTTTTGCATAAAAGTTGTATTCCTAAGAATATTTTAAACCTCCTGAGAAAGTCCTGTTGACACAAAAATAATAAATGCTCTAGAACGACCACCTTTCACAACCTGGCTATTATATCTAGGTATCCACATATTCAAAAAGTAGTCATATCCTTCAAGATTTAATGTCTCGTGTAGCTTATTCTGATGGCATATTTTTCTTCCATTGTGACTTTTCAGACAGATGTTCCTGTCTTCCTCCCTGGTGTTTATGCTATATGCATGAATGCACAAAAGACTGCATGCATAACTATTGCATTGGACAACTGCTTATTGAGTTTGTATGCTTTGCGATTGAACGAGTATATGTAAGGTTCCACAGGGAGCATTCTGCTCCACCAAGCCAGGCTTTTGGAAAATCCCCTCCTCTCCTCTTCTGCTTCAGTATCCTAGTCTAGTCCCAACACAATTTGCTGCAACATCGTGCCTGGGTGAGCAATAGTTTAGCATCCACAAGAGATGCATCTAAATCATGGGTACCACGTCTTCGTCAGCTGTCCTCTTCAGCCAGTCCTGATAAATAATCATAGTTCTTTACTCAAGAGAAAGGCAGGACAAAAATATTTGAAATATATTAACTAATTAATAAAAATGCATCTGGACAGAACTGATAAAATCCATTTGCGAATCATTTCTCCTACCTCAGAAGGATGTATTTTGATCTGTCCATATTACAGGCTTCCTCCCCTCCAACATCAAAGATGCATTTTCATCCATTCAAAATGGTGGCCACTAATTGTAAAAAAAATGCTGCTTCCATAGCCACTTTTATGTCATAGAATATCTACAGAAAATACATATTTCAGCAGTGGGTGGGGCTTATTTTTAAGGGGGACAATATTTAAATATCTAACTATCTAAAGTGTCTATGGAGATTCTCAGGAAAAGAGATTCCATTTGAACATTAGGGAGAACTTCATGAGGGTTAGAGCTGTTCAGCAGTAGAATATGATGCCACGGAGAATCTCCTTCTTTGGAGGTTTTTAAGCAGATGCTGGATGGCCATCTGTCGGAAATAAAGTGATGTGGGTTCCTGCATGGCAGGGGATTGGACTGAATGGCCCTTGAGGTCTCTTCCAACTCTGTGATTCTATGATTCTGTGATTCTGTGATTCTATTTGAGATACATTGATGACATTTATTCTGATTTGGACCCATGGATAGGAATCCCTTATAAAATCCCACCAGGACTTCAATAGTTTTCACCCAAACATCAACCTCACCCTGGAACAATCCACACAACAGGTGAACTTTCTGAACACCACTGTGAAACTACAACATAGGCATCTTAGTAGCACAATGTACCGAAAACCAACTGACCTGTATACCTATCTGCATTCTTCAAGCTTCCATCCTGAACACAAAACTAAATCAATCATATATAGCCAAGCTCTTAGATGCAACTGCATTATGTTCTGACCCACAGGATATACTGTGTATCGGAAATATTGAGATGGGGTTCCTGCATGGCAGGGGGTTGGACTGGATGGCCCATGAGGTCTCTTTCAACTCTATGATTCTATGATTAGATAGAGACTCCAAACTCAGGGATCTACAAAATGCTTTCCAATGTACTGGTTGAAGCTGGCCGGCATGAGTGACTCCCGCTTGCCAAAGAAGTGCTATATAGAACAACTTCAGCACCCCTTGCGGAAGTCCTGGGGAAAGCTAGTCAGACCCATATTACATCATTATGGGATCAATACTGAATCTATCCCCTCTTTTGTCTCCCCCAGTATAAAAAAAATGGTCAAAGACAAGATTTATGTTCCAAATGGAAGGAATTGGCTGCGGTTTCATTATCGTCATTCTCCCTCTATTATCCTTTGTATAAAACATCTTTTTGGGCTGGAAAGCTATTTCCACAATCTAACCTAAGCTCCCTTGAGGACAGCAATCACAGCCCTGCGTTTTCAGACCATGCCTTCTGCCTTTTTAGAGGGGAGACATGATAATATCCCTGTTCGGGACAGACTTTGCCCTAAGGTGAATCCCTGTTCGGGAACACAAGACTTTCAAAAAAGAAGAAAAATCTTCCTCTCTCTTCCAGCACATAAAAACAACAGGTCATGAAATTGACTTTGAAAGATGTCATCTCCAAAACTGAACACTTCAACAGTCGAATAATCATGGAAGCCATTGAAATAGAGAAACACCCAAACAACATGAATAAACGTGATGACACCTCCCGCTTGCCTGACATCTGGAAACTAGCCCTGGTCAACAGGTGGGATTACAAAGACTTCAAAAGGACACAAGATGCCACCACCTTCCATCCACACCAAACACAAACCCAGACCCTTCCCACAGATGAAACGGACCACCATCCAATAACAAAACCACGACTGCACCATCTACTATCCAGTCACCACATGTCAAAAAAACATTGGGAGACCAGACACGTAGCCAGACCAAAATGAATTCACAAGACACAGGACCCCACTCCACCAAAGCCCAGGATACTGCCAGAACCTACCAGCCATCTAACCCACCAGCATGTAAACAGCCATCTAAACAGCCATCAGCAGTTAATCCCTTAACGATCGCCTCAGCCAGCCACAGCAGATCACAAAAGAACAAAGGAACAAAGGAACCTACAATCAGCAACAGTGCAAGCAAACCACACACCCCCCCAGCAGTATTTATAGAAGGACTTCAACTGAGACCACACTTTGCTTCAAGAAGAAAGAAGCCAGAACACCAGCCTGAAGATGACCTAGACCTCGTCCTGCCGCAAAACAACCCAGATTTCTACACGGGAAGAAACCCAATCCACCCTAACATGCATATATATATATATATATATATATATATATATATATATATATATATATATATATATATATACCAATAACCAATGGTTTTTAGCAATAAACTATTACCTACCTACCTACCTACCTACCTACCTACCTACCTACCAAAATGCTTTCCTAAGACTACAGTACTGACCTTGCATGATTAAGGAACAAATCAACAAAGCAAGACACATACCCAGAGATAACCTGCTACAAGTCAGATCCAAAGGATCAAATGACAGAACACAACTGGTTGTCACTTACAGTCCACAAGTGAGACGACTCACACACATTTACTGGTAAATGATCTCCAGACCATCCTTGACATGAGAACATCACTCTCCAAAGCGTACACCCATACTTGCCTACAGACAACCTCCCAATCTCAAACAACTACTAATGCACACAAGATTAGAAAACAGCAACATGGACAATGGAACTAAACATTGCCACAAACCCCAGTGCCAACTCTGCCCACTCATCTACTCTGGCAAAACAATCACAGGATCCAACAATCTCAAATACAGTACCAAGGGCAAGTTCACCTGCTACTCAACTAATGTGATCTATGCCACCTCTTGCCAACAATGCCCATCTGCACTCTACATTGTACAAACAGGACAATCTCTAAGAAAACGCATCAATGGACACAAATTTGGCATAAGAAACCACGATGCACAGAAACCTGTCCCAAACCATTTCAGTTTACCTGGACACTCCTTGAAGGACTTGAAGGACACAGTTTTGGAACAGAATCATTACAGATCATGAATACAAAGGGAAACAGCTAAAATAAGATTCATATGCATGATGGACACACACAAGAAGGGATTAAACAAGTCGGGGGTTCTTGAGTCATTATCAAATGTAGTATTACCAAATTGCCACTTTTTCATGTACTCTTAAGGTAAAATCTCCCACTTATCCACCCAGTCTCTTCCACACACACCCTCACCCTCTCTGGATCCAGTTTTTGTGTCTTGAGGAGTTTACCTCCGAGCCATAATACCACACTTAACATATAAACAGATCCTGGCCTCAGAGCCATAAAACTATACTTTACAACTCTACAGATCCTGGCCTAATCTTCCTTCCCACCATCTCTACTAATCAGCTCTCCTTCCTCTTCTTCCCTCTCCTCCTCTCCCCCTCCCCTATTGATCCACAACTCCATATACTACAACCAATGAATATCTGGTATGAAATGCATATCCTATCCCATATTATATTGCACACTTCATTCTGCTGCTATATGTCTGAAGAAGTGGACGTATCCACGAAACGTTACATTAAAATATGAAAATTAGTCTTTAAGGTGGCACATGTTTTGTGTCTTTTTTGTTTTGTTTTGTTTTTCTTTGATTTTTGCCTGAAATTTTTGTTACTAGTAATGCATTACTTCTAAGCAGCTCTGGGATGCTTTTATCCAAAAATGAAAACTCTTAATTCTCCCATTACCAATCTGATGCATCTTGTGACAAAGTCAGTTGAAACCCCTTCCCCCTCAACTGCAAACGCTGCACAGTTTTTTCTGCACCTGTGGTACAGATGTCTTATGTGCTTATATGCCAATGCCATTTGGCATAAGAATTCAAGAGGCAGTCGGGAAAATGTCAAATTCGACTTAAAACTCAATAGCAGAGTACAGTATTTGCCCCCTTTTTTCCTCCTCGAAAGAATTGTTGTCATAGTAAAGGTCACCCAGCCATCAATGACATTTCTGCCTGCTTAGCGCACTGTGGAATATGCTTCAGGGCTTCCTATAAATGCAGCCAATGACAAACACAAAAATACAGACCTGTGATGACATGTGCAATTTTACAAGTGTGTGTGTGTGTGTGTGTGTGTGTGTGTGTGTGTGTGTGTGTGTGTGTGTGTGTGTGTGTGTGTGTGTGTGTGTGTGAGAGAGAGAGAGAGAGAGAGAGAGAGAGAGAGAGAGACAGAGAGAGACAGAGAGAGAGAGAGAGACAGAGACAGAGGAAGGTGAAGGTGAGAGGGGGGTAACACATGCCTTTGCATTCAAGTCTGGTAAAAATCATGCCAACAGCTTAATTTTATTCAGAGAACTTATGACCTAAGAAACAGATTGCCTTGTAAAAGTGGAAGGAAGGAAGGAAGGAAGGAAGGAAAGAAAGGAAGGAAAGAAAGAAAAAAGAAAGAACTAAGGCAGGAAGAGTTTTCTTCTTTTATAATAATTATTCCCCTTCTTCCTTTGCAGCAGCATCAACCACCACCACCACCACCACCACCACAACAACAACAACCAGTGTTCTGGCAAGTCTTCTGACCAACAGTGAGACTTCCCAGGATTTTCCAGGTAGAGAAGACTCAGAAGTGGTTCATCACTCCCATCTTCTGGGAGCACCCTGGGACAGTACAGCTTGCCCGTAAGTACAGGGTCTCGCTCTTCTTGCGGGGGGCACACTGGGGAACTGAACTTCAAACATCTGGCTCTGCAACCGGAGACGTAACCCCTGAGCTATTCAGACATCTTCTTTGGTGCATTTTGTGAAAAGGAGAATGCAGAGGAAACGGGTCCAGTTCCAAACAACATATAACAAGGACAGAGAAGTTGGTGAGAACATGCTCCTATCAGCAATGCATACCTGAGACAATTACTCTCATTGTTTGGTTAGTGTCCAAAGCTCATCTATGTGTGCGTGTTCAGCCCCTACCCCCCACTTGTGACAGGAACTCACCAGGGACACACAGAGCCATGGGGTTGCACAGCATTCCTTCAGACACCAATTAAAGGGTGTTGTTTGCAGTCAATGTATTTTGCAAGGCGGTTTAACGCAGCTAGCAAGCAAACCTGCTTTACCCCTACATGAAATGCCCTGGTGACACCATGTTTTCACCCTCATTGTCCTGGCACAGAAGAAAGCAAAAAATATCCCATAGTTTTTACCATTCCAAGCAGAAAAATATGGGGAGTGGAGCGTATTACATTTCACAAAGTAAATTTAATTGCCTCTTTTATAACCTCTGCTCAAGAAGGGAATGAATGGCACACCGGCCGCTTACACAAACCATTATATAGTAACTTCTGTTTACAAATGTCTGGTTTGGTTGATGATGCAACAATTGCATGTGTGTGTATATGTATACTTATAAATACAAATCTTTCCTTGCTTTTATTCATATTTTAGTTCATGCCTATATTCCAGGAGAGTCCAGACTCTTCTCTTGAGAAAGGGCAGGACAGAGGTTGCAGAAATAGGGTTCCGTTTCCTAGGGAACTTAAGAGAAAATATTGCTCAAAGGATAAAGGTGTGACCATTTATGCTCTTGGGACTTGGTTTTTTTTTTTTAAGTGAAGCGTGCTGGGCAAATAAATATGTTCTCAACAGCAATTTGAGCCCATCAACTGTCGCTTGAGGCTCTGAGAGATTTTTAAACAACACCTCAGCAGCTTCAGATGATAACTAATAGGTTCACCAAGGTTCACGGAAAAGTAATACTTACAGTCTATCACATTTTCCCTCAAGGGGAAAGACGGCAATATCCTCGCAAGCAAAACTTTGAAGAATAAGTGGAAGGAGCAAGCATACAAAGGAGGGGGAAATGCTTTTGAGAAAGGTAAGGGCCTTTCTTCATAGACAGAATGCAGCCGATAAACAGATGACCACTTCAAACCAGCATGGTTAGTTACTGGGAGAGCTGATTTTTAAAAGGCAAGTTTTTAAAGTGGGAAGAAAAACACTCAGGGAAGCTAGACGGGACCCCTAATATCTAGGTGAGAAAACAGGAAGCCACTGCTTGCCAGTGAAATGGGGGTAGGAAATGTGCAAGTCCAGGCAATAACGAAAAGCAAAATAGGAAACAGGAAGCCTTGATGTTGGAATGACTTAATTCTCTTAGTCACCTCATATATCTGGAGAGGACCAGATTGGTTCCGCTGTTTCAGATGTGGTTGCAAGGGGGGAAAGCATAGGGAAAGACTGTTAGCAAGTCTGGAAGGCTTTTTCCCCTTGAGTGTGTAATATTTAACTCCAAAAAGCAGATTTTTAATATCAGCTGAAGTTATATCTTCCAGGGCAAGTGAACAATACTTGCTAAATTTCCCATTCTTGCAGACAAAGGATGTCTCAAGTAGGGATATAAATCTTCTCAAAATCTTGACAATTTTCTCCAGTGGCTGAGATGAGAATCTTTGTGATTTTTCTTGCATTTAGACATTTTTGTTAAAAAAAAAAGTATATAATAGTTGTTTTTTGTTTGCTTGTTTTACAGAAAATATGGCATTTTGCTTGGAAACTCCTATATTCTGTACAAAACACTAGTTTTTAAACAAGAAAATACAATTTTGTACTCCAAAAGAGAAGTTTTCTTTAAATGCTCTTTATAAAAAAATGAAAATATTGGAGTGGTTATTCTTTTTTGATGGGATCTCAGTGTGTCAAGACATACTTCTTTGTCAAGGAGGAGGAGAAAATATCCCATTAGTCATTTCAACCTTTGCTTCAACATGGGAGGACATCTCAGCAAAGAACGTTCCAAGGAGTATAAAATTCCTCGCCTCCACAAATGGCAGGAAAAAGAGCCCTATTCAGGGATTACACTTGAAAATGTCCGTGTCTGCAACTGCAGGGATGACATGAGATGCACATCAGCCCCATCCTCCACATGTCCCCCCCCAAACCAGATATAAGGCAAATGTCTCTATATTAACTGCAAAGATCTGTACAGCAACCTGTTAAGGACCTTCACGCTCAATGTGGTACAGCGTTTCTGCAATCAGACAGAGATAAGGCATGGAAAGAAATGGGCAGCCAAATGCAGTCACTGGAGAAGGAGCCCAACAGAGTCAAACTGCCTAGCTCCAGTGACTACATGGGCTGCTGCATTCGGTACATGCTTGCCCTGCCCCATCCAATCCCTGATGTACTATCAGCATCACGGACGTATCCTGTGCCTTCCTGTGGTGTTCATTGCCTCCCTTGAGGAGGTTTATTGAGAATCTTGAATAGACAAATGGTAGAGTGAGGATCTTTGGTGCTCTTGAGATCAACTCGCAAATGCCCAGCCAGGATGACCAGTTAAGGGACTGAGGGAACCGTACTCCAAGACAGCTGGATGTCTCAGTCAATACATTTACAATGTCTCAGCAAATACATTCACACGTGATCGTGCAATAGATGAGAAAATAGTGCTTGTTGCACTGAAGCAACTGATTCTATGGATCAAGGTAGGTAGGCCTTTGTTTTCAGAAGGAAGCATGTGGGAGGTACACAACAACAGGAAAGACTGAAAGAACTGGGCATGTTTAGCCTAGAGCAGGCCTGCACAACGCGTCGACCGCAGGCAATTTGTAGCCCGCGGGGTGTTAAGACGTTGCCCGCCAGGTCCCCGCCCACCTTTTGACCTGGGGGCGCTCCTCCTCCACCGACGACAGCGCCAAGGAGCTTGGTGGGTGGGTGGAGAAGGGCGAGCAGGCACTCCTCCTTCTCTTCTGCTGCCAGCACCAGCGTCATGGAGCTTGGTGGGGGGACAAGTGGGTGCTCCCCCTCCACCACCACCACCGCCAGTGCCCCACAGCTTGGTGGGTTGGGGGGAAAGCGGGTGCACCGCCACCGTGGAGCTTGGTGGGGGGGCAAGTGGGTGCTCCTCCTCCTCCTCCAATGCCGGGAGCTTTGTGGGTGGGGGGCGAGTGGGCAGGCTGACGCCGCAGAGCTTAGTGGCGGGCGAGTGGGTGTTCCTCCGCCGCCGCTACCACCACCAGTGCTGGGGAGCTTGGAGGGTGAGTGGATGGGGCAAGCAGGCACGCCCGCCACCGTGGAACTTGGTGGTGGGCCGAGTGGGTGCTCCTCCTCCTCCTCCACTGCCAGGAGCTTGTTGGGGGGGCACGTGGACAGGCCGCCGCCGCAGAGCTTGGTGGGGGGCAAGTGGGCGCTCCTCCTCCTCGACTGCCGCCACCAGCGCTGTGGAGCTTGGTGGGGGGCAGGTGGAGCAGTCTCGAGGACTGTGTGTGTGCACATGCTTGCGCGCGCACACTTGAAAAAGGAGCCCGCAGGGACGTGCCATGAGCAAAAGGAGCCCGCGGCCTAGAGAAAAGAAGACTGAGGGGTGATATGGTTTACTTTTTAAATATTTGAAGGTCTTTCTTCCCCCTACAGAGTAAGGGCAGGACCTGTTCTTGATCAACCCAGAGTTTAAGGTGTGCAAATATGGGCTCAAGTTAAGAGAATCCAGCTCTTGGCTGAATATCAGGAAGAACTTCTTAACTGTTAGAGCAGTACAGCAATGGAACCAATTACCTTGAGAGGTGGTGTGAATGTTCCAACACTGGAGGCATTGAAGACAAATCCTTTGATTTGTTTTCCTGCATAGCAGGGGGTTGGACCTAATTATCTTTTAGGCCTTTTACAACTTCACTATTCTATGACTCTACGAAAATGTGGAGAAGCAAACAAAGCCCTGTGAAGGGCCTTCTCAGGAGTGGCCTCCTATCTGTGGAATTCACTCTTTAGAAAGTTCTGCTTGGCATTCTTAGTAGACACGTTTTGATGCCAGGTTAAAACGTCCCTTTCCAGCAGACATCAAGCCATCAATTTCTTGTTTGTGGCATTAAGCTTTATTTCTGGAGTATTCAGGTCTTTTTCTTTGCTCAATGTACTGCCAAAAGAGGCACCTTGTTTCTTTCATCTAACCATTTCGAAAAGGAACATCTTTTTCACAAACACATGTCAAGTACGTTTATTACCCCTGATATTTTGAGCATCATTTCAAGGATCTGTGGACTTCCTCAGATCTAAGCTGTGGAATATAATGAGATCCAGGCAAATGAAGCATGTATACAACCAGTAAATGTTCTCTATACAATTCTGGGGAGTCAGTATAGGAGTGGAGCAGATACTATGTGACTCTTTCTGTACCCAGGAGGACTGGAGAAATCATGGGATCTGGGGTTTAGTCTAGGGTGGACTCTTAGACCTTATCAAAATGAAGGTCATGAATCACATAAAACAAAAGAGATACAGTAATGGCTGAAATCCTGTTGCACAAGTAAACAGCACACAACTTTCATTTGCTTCTATCTGGCAAGTAATAAGGTGCCGCTGAGTTTTTTTGGAGGAGGCAGGCAAACATCCTGTGACTTGCTAACCTTTTGAGTACCCCGGCAGGGGCTGCTTAATTCTCACATGGAAGACAATGCAATTTACATCATTCACCTTCTGCATAAGCAAGAAAGCGAGAGGATTTCAGCCAATGCTTAGCATAAACTACATAAGCGGGTCTCTATATGTACAGAGGCAAAATCGGAAATGACTGTTCTCATTTAGACAAAATTATAGTGCATCTTGCCAGAATGGAGAATACCATGGACAGGAACATTGATTGGCTGCTGGATCAGCTGTCCAGGTGGCTACTATGGATGAACAATTTCCATGATTTTCTTCCTTGTGATTAAAGTATTTATTTTAATTCAGACTTGGACTACTTAATCTTTCCAATATAGGATTGCTTCAAATGAAACAGTATCCTAGGGCAGTGTTTTTCAACCGGTGTTCTGCGGCACAGTACTGTGCCGCGAGATGTTGGCTGGTGTGCTGCGGCGCCGGCGAGCCGGAGGAAGGCGGGGCGTCCAGAAAGAAGCCGGCTGCCACACACACACACACACACACACACACACACACACACACACACACTTTTTTTTTTTGCTCATCTGCGTCTATTCCCCCAATCGGCATCTTGGCCCGAAGAGAGCGGCACAGAGGCGGATCCACACGTGCTTACGCCCCGCACCCCAGGCACACGCGCACACGCATGCACAGGGCTGCCGAAGAAGAGGGATCTGATCGCCGCCACCGCCGCTCCCGCCGCCTCCCAGGCCACTCCCGCTCCCGCCGCCGCTGCCGCCGCCCTGCCAGAGCCCTTATCAGGGCTCCAATCGGAGAGCCCAGCTGGTAGGTGGCCTGTCAAAGAGAGACCGGCCAGAGCGCGGCAAGGCCGCAAGCCTCACCGCTGCTGCTGCCGGTCACGGGCGGTCCGCCACCGCCACGGCCGCCGCTCGCCTCGCTGGGCAAGGCCCCGATCCTCAGCTGCGCGGACGGAGCCGGGAGCCCTCCCCCGGTAAGGCAAAGGAGCCTCAAAAGGGGTGGGGGGCGCCGGCTGGAGCAGACAAACCGCACGTCCGGAGCAGCTAAAAATCTCGCCACCAACCACCCAGAGACTACTTGAAGTGGTATGGGGCGGTATATAAGCAGAACACACACGCACGCACACACACACACACACACACACACACACACACACACACACACACACACACACACACACACACACACACACACACACATGCACCCCCTTGGCGCAGGTGAAGTGAAGGGGACCCAGGTGGTGGGAAACGACGGATTGGGGGTGGGGAGGGGGGGGAGAAGATGCTTGGACAGCCGGATGTGCCATGAATGGTTGGAGGAGGGGCGGGCGACTGGGGTGGGGGTGGGGTGGGAAAAGGCGCGCCAGCATTCCGAACGACGGAATGAATGAATGAATGATGGGAAGCCCACTGGAGGAGGAGGAGGAGGAGGAGGAGGAGGAGGAAGGGCGGGAAGGCACGCCAGCAGGAGGAACAACCCCCCCCGGCGGAGGAAGCGAAATACTGTTTATATATAGTCAATATAGGCACAGAGTTAAATTTTTTAACATTTTCTAATGGTGGTGTGCCTCGTGATTTTTTTCATGAACAAGTGTGCCTTGGCCCAAAAAAGGTTGAAAAACACTGTCCTAGGGCAGCCTTCCAAATGCAGGACTTTCCTCCCTAAAAGAGAATGTATAGCCCCTCTAATCTTGCTTCTCCACAACTCTCAATAAATAAATAAATAAATAAATAAATAAATAAATAAATAAATAAATAAATAAATAAATAAATAAATAAATAAATACTGTACCTCTAACCGGACATTCTACCAAGAGAACAATTCCCTTTCAAAAATGAGAAAATGTTTGGGACAGGAAGGAAGGAAGGAAGGAAGCAAGCAAGCAAGCAAGCAAGCAAGCAAGCAAGCAAGCAAGAAAGAAAGAAAGAAAGAAAGAAAGAAAGAAAGAAAGAAAGAAAGGTTACTTTCTCTTTTAATGGATGACAGCCACCACTTCCATATGCATGGACAGAACAGAATAAGAGGCAAGTCAAAAACACTGCATATAATTTTAATTTGGGGAAAAACATACGTGCATATAGGCCTGAAAGGTGTTCCAAAGAAGACAACCAACCTCTGTTCAGACTTGGCTGCTCCTATGTCCCCAACAACTGGAGTTTCCAAACTGCCCACCCTCGTGTTCATCCTGGAAAGCTTTATTCATTAGGAATAACTTCTGTGTACAAGGCTCCTTCTGTCTAACTTTCGGGGACTTTCTCCTGAACAGTAAACCAGTTCCATCGATGCTCACTCACTGCAAGAAAGTATCCGTTCCGTGACTACAGACGGTCCAGGCAGCCCCTGCCTCCCCCCCAAAAAAAGGGATCATAGTTTACTCAGAAACAAACAGGAAAGTGAACTAGCCCATTTAAGTCAAGAATCAATTTAAGTTGGCATTGCTCAGTGGCAGTGAGACATTCAGATAGATATGCCCATTCTTTTGCATGTCCTCTGTTATAGTTTTGATCTACTCGAGTCGAGACCATATGCAAGGCAACAAGCTTATAGTCAAAATCTTATTAGGGAAATCCGTGTGTAAATGCAATTGTGCGAATAGTTTCCCTCTTTTACTTGCTGTCATTGACATGGCTGAGTGATCCATCCATTGCCTTAGCAATGGATGAGCGGAAACCCAAAATATATCCTGATAAACAGCATGATTCCCTTGTGTAACTGCCCTTATTCAATCCTGCAGGGCAACAGGATTTTGGACACAGGGTTTAGCTTTTGCTTCTAATACTGCTTACAAATGGGATTGTAGAAATCAGAATAGGTTGGTTTTTTTAAAAAAACAGCACAGCCATTGGGGAAGTTATAATTAAAAACAATAACTTTCAGAGACTTTGCAGGTTAAGTCTCTGCAGGAGTGCTTCTCGTTATTGAGAAGCAGGCAACCTTAAAGGCAAGCTGCAGGCAGCTGCGGAATGTGTGATCCGCAAAGTCAAAAGACAGCCCACATCTCATTTTGCAGAGCCAGGCAGGAATGCCAAACCCAGACGTTTAGAAACCCCCCTTTATAATTAAAATTTATGACAAAGTCTTCCCCAAGTTTAGCAAACAAAAAGTTAGCACACAAGGAAATTGCATCACAATATGATAAATATTCTGCTGACTTTAGATTCTGTCCTGGGATCAGAAGTGTCTGATTTGGATGCCCCTTCCAGGCCACGCTGATGAGTCACTGGTTGAAATGGCCCACATCCTTCTGCAGCACACCATGTGCCCATGGGAAGGGGGAATCTACCTGGCTCAATGCAAGTCTGCATACATCCAAGCTAACAAGAGACAGAACAATTTCTCACACATTACACCATCTGAGCTTTGTACTGTGCATAATTCTGGCCAATTATGTTGGAAGGATGCAATATCAGAATTAACCAGGGGGTTGAGATGTTTTGAAAACAAGTTGTGAAAACCAGGCCAAATACATTTTTTTCCAGGGCAAAAGGGAGCCTTAGGAAGGTAAGGGGAACAGGAAGCTTTTAACTCACTGAAACCAAATACTACCCCCATAGGCTGATGGCCTCCTCTTACCTGTGTGTTATTAAGTTGTGCAAGAGGATTTGGGCCAGTATGCATGTCTATACAGCAATGCATATATACTGAGGACACAAAGAGGAAAAGCTAACAAGCCAAATATACCATAACGCGTCATAATACTATCAGCACCACTGCCATGACAAAACCAGCTAAGGAATTTCAGAAAAGCAGTCTCAACTAGCCAGGTTTCGATTGTGGAAGGAGTGGAGGCAGGGAGGTCCATTGTTGAAAAGTGGAGCTGAAGGCAAACTTGCAGTCAGCAGGTGTTAGAGGACATCCGTCTTGCCTCTCCTTCCCTGAGGGCCTGTTGAATTTCAAACAGCCAGACTCCCAGCTGAGTTGGGGGAAATGATGATAACCTAAAAAATATTATTATTTATTTAGGCAAGTCTTCTGAGCCTCCAGCCTTTAAAACTTTTCTTTTTATTTATAACATCTTAATATTCAGTCTTATTGGCTGGGGGCCTTTTAAACTCTGCTGCTGTTGCTGTTTGTTTTAGTATTGTTTTTATAGTGTTTTTATTGTTGTTTTTAAATGTTTTTGTGTTATCTTTAATATTTTAAATATTAAAAATATCTTGTTATCTTTAATATGTTAAATACTTCAATGTATTTTAATATATCTGTCTTGATTTTGACTTGTTACCATATATACTCAAGTATAAGTCGACCCAAGTATAAGCCGGGGCCCCTAATTTAAACCCCAAAAATTGGGAAAATTTATTGACTCAAGTATAAGCCTAGGGTGGGAAATGCAGCAGGGCCTGGCAACTCCTCCTTCGTGAGCTGGGTGTGTGTGTGATGTTTAAAATGACTTTTAGCCACCAAGGCAAGTGCTTGAGTTGGTGGCTAAAAGTCATTTTAAACGTTGTTTTAAAATGACTTTTAGCCACTGACCCAAACTTGCCGCAGTGGCTAAAAGTATTGACCCGAATATAAGCTGAGGGCGCCTTTTTTCAGCCCAAAATTAGGGCTGAAAAACTAGGCTTATACTCGAGTATATACAGTAATTGTATTGTATTAGTACTGTAAGTATGGTTTTTCCAGTAGTGATGTATGGAAGTGAAAGCTGGACTATAAAGAAGGCTGATCGCTTTTGAGCTGTGGTGCTGGAGGAGAGTCTTGAGAGTCCCCTGGACTGCAATGAGATCAAACATATCCATTCTGAAAGAAATCAACCCCGAATGTTCACTGGAAGGACAGATTTTGAAGCTGAGGCTCCAGTACTTTACTTTGGCCACCTCATGAGAAGAGAGGACTCCTTGGAAAAGTCCCTGATGTTGGGAAAAATTGAAGGCAAAAGGAAAAGAGGACGGCAGAGAATGACATGGTTGGACGGTGTCATCGATGCAACCAAAATGAATTTGACAAAACTCTGGGAGGCAGTGAAGGATAGGAATGCCTGGCGAGCTCTGGTCCATGGGGTCACGAAGAGTCGGACACAACTGAACGACTGAACAACAAAGTACAGTAAGCCACCTTGGGTCCCTTCAGGGAGAAAGGTGGCATAGAAATAAAGTTTGTTTGTTTATTTATTTATTTATTTATTTATTTATTTATTTTTGTTTTTGTTGTTGTTGCTGCTGCTGCTGCTGCTGTTGTTGTTGTTAACATCATCATCATCATCATCAAGGGTAGGCAGAAAGGATAGGAAAAGGGAAAAGGAATGACCTCTGGAGGGGACAAGGGATACTGAGGAGGGAAGAACTATGAAAGAGAGGAGCAAAGAGGAGTGGGGTGAAGATGAGAAAGAATAGGTAGCCAGGGAGGAAAAAGAAGCCCCAGAGGCATCCCAGGAGTCTCAGGACAGGATGAGCAAGAGGAGGAAGAAGACATCAGACAGTGGAAGAACCAGGGGAAGAATCACGCTTGGTGGAAGTGAAGAACCCCAAAGTAAGAGAGCCCCAGGAAGACTGGGTATCGAAACAAAAGGAGGACCTGTGGACTGACCAAACTGTCTCACAGCGAGTCCCAAAGCTGAAGCAGAACAGCTGAAGCTGTAACTCTTGAAAACCTTCATTTTGCGGGGGTGGGGAAGGCCAGAGAGAAGGAAAACAAGGTGCTAGATTCAAAAACAAGGTGGAAAGAGATGCTCCTTTACCACTAACAGACCCTGGATTAACAACAATGCCCAGGATAAGGGTTGTCAATCCCCTACCATACTCAGAAAGGCAAAGGGAGAGAAAGGAGGGCTCACCCTCTCGTTCACCCACTAGGGTCATGTCAAGCCATCCTTGTTGTGTCTGGGATATATCAGGCCAAGGTATCAAGCAGACTGGGGACCAAAACTCCATCATCATCTCATCATCATCATCATCATCATCATCATCATCATCATCATCATCATCATCATCATCATCATCATCATCATCATCATCGAGGGAGGAAGGAAAGCATCCATTAATCAAAAAGAAAAAGAAAAGCAGAGTGTTCTGCTTATATACCGCCCTATACCACTTCAAGTAGTCTCTGGGCAGTGTACAGTTTTAATTATAGTATGCAGGCTACACATTGCCCCCTAGCAAGCTGGGTACGCATTTTACTGACCTCAGAAGGTTGGAAGGCTGAGTCAACCATGAGCCTGCTACCCGGATTGAACCCCAGGTTGTGAGCACAGTTTTAGCGGCAGTACAGGCATTTCACCTCTGCACCACAAGGATCTACTACTAGGCAGACTGAGATTCTATCTACTACTAGCTAAGCTCTTGTTTAATAAATCCTGAAACAGTTCAAACTGTTTGCTATTGTAAAATACTGTGTGGAAGAGTTAATCCTGCTCTTGTTTAATAAATTTTTCAACCTTTTTGCAAATCTGTTTCATGAAAAATTTCCTACTATTAGAAAATAAAAAAACTGTGCCTATATTGACTAAGAATTTTTCAATTTTTCCTGGAGGTCCTATGGCATCTGGAGGAATACAGACTAGGCCACCAGATAGGGCTCATGAGTGGCACTTTTCCTCCTCAATCGTGGATTGCATGGGTCTATGGGGTGGGTGGATGGACTCAAAACTCAGCTGTTTACAAAAGGTGCTGATACTTCTGACTCTCATATGGCAACCTCTTCTAGAACAAAAACCACCTTGAAGCTCTTTCTGCAGCAGGTTCAGAAGATCAAATCTTGCATACCTAAAGTCAAGGGAGGACGGGTTAGGTTTAAAGGCCCAATATGGCCTCATGACCCATGCTGTCAAAAGGAGAGATGCATTCTCTCTGACTGACAAGTCTGCCCCAGTTGACTGAAGATGTTTATGTATCAAGATCAACATTCTGAACTCCACCAGGGAGAGGTCCAGGCAAGATCTCAAAGCTATGGGATCAGATAGGTGACGAGAGGCTGCAGTAAGCCATCCACTGTATTTCAGGAGAAGCCACAGTGTCTCGGAGGATATGAGAACCCAGCTCTTGTCAAACCTGCATGAGACACAGCCTATGTGCCCGGCCAACTTTAAGACCAAGGAGATGCACAGAGGAAATATTATTGCATTAAAGTTCATCTGTAGGCCCAGATGTTCTGACCTAAGTTATATGGATGTGAGTTGTTAGTTCTGGAAGTCCCCATGTGAGCCAGGGGCAGTCAAAGGTCTCCATACAGTCAGCAAGTAAGTCTATTTCCACTGGTTTCATGATTTATGCATGCATAAGTTTGAGAGTCTTGACCTCTTCTAGACCCCTAACACTCTCTGGGTGAGAAGACATTTTGCCAACTCCAGCAGTTTCACTGCTTCATCCAAGAAGTCTCACAGCCTAGTTTGGGCATTACAATAAGCTAGGGTCCCATGGGAAACTGACCTCATCAATGACCAACAGGCTACTGTTATATATATACCATATCAGAGGGTTGTTGCCATTTCTGATGGCAAACAACCCACCGGTTTTTAATCCATAATTTATTTATCATAATGTCCAAAAGTGGTGCTCTGGCTTGTCCCTCCCTTGACCAAATAGAAAAATAATGCTAGAACAAACCATTGGTTATTTTTCTATCTTGTTGTGGGAGAGTAGAAACAAGCCAAAATGCTATGTGCCACCATGTCATGCTTGAGTGCAGGCAAGCTACAGATGAGCAAATGACTTGTCATTTCTCTGGCCACTTAAGCTGCAACAAAGAGCCACCAGGACCAGAGGCTAGCATGCAGACTTGTCCCTCAGAAGCCAGAAATCACTAGATTTATCTATTATTATTATTATTATTATTATTATTATTATTATTATTATTATTATCATCATCATCATCATCATCATCATCATCATCATCATCATCATCATCATCATCATCATCATCATCACTACATATCACTAGTTGAACGCTTCCCAACTGTTTAGGATTATGTGATGTATCGGCGAATTATGCGAGCAGATCCCAGTAAGGTAGCTTTCTGCAAATGACTGATGGTGACTTTGTCAACTCCAATTTCTTCTACATACTTGCTTAACTCTTTAGGCACCACACCCAGCATGCTGATTAACATTGGGACCACTTGTACCGGTTTGTGCCAGAGTCTCTGAAGTTCAGTTTTCAGATCCTGATATCACGTTGTTTCTCTGTGACTCTACTATCACCTGGAATAGCAACATCAATGATCCACATTTTTTTCTTCTCCACAATCATAATATCTGGAGTGTGTGTGTGTGTGTGTGTGTTGCGTCGTTACAGTCGTGACCGACCCTTCGTGACCCCATGTCCATGGAGTTTTCTTGGCAGGAATACTGGGGTGGCTTGCCAGTTCCTACTCCAGGCGATTATTGCACCTGGTATTCCCTGGTGGTCTCCCATCCAAGTAATAACCAGGGCCGACCCTGCTTAGCTTCCGAAATCAGGCGAGATCGGATGTGCTTAGGGCATCTAGGCAGCTAATATCTGGGGTATTATGCTCCAAAACCCTGTCTTCTGTCTGTCTGTCATTATTATTATTATTATTATTATTATTATTATTATTATTATTATTATTATTATTATTATTATTATTATTATTATTATTATTATTATTGCTTGCTGTCGCAACAAAATGCACCCAAAGGGCAAACTGGCTAAAATGCTTAAGCAGAAACCAACCAGCTGGCCCTCAGGGTGATCCTGAAACTAAATTATTGTGTGCACGCATCTTCCTTCCACAACACTGTGGGTACCTGACCTCCTGTGCTACTACTGAGCCCCAACGCCCCGCGTGCACCTTGGATGACTGAGTGACATATGGAATATGCTGTCATAGGAGACAGGTGGGTTGCCTACGGCTTGCACGGTTTTAGACATGCATTTATTAAAACTTTTATACCATTTGCCATTTTACAAAGATAAAGAAACACCTCAAAGCCATTTACAATAAAAAACAGGTACCATGAGAAAATTGGCAAAACAGTGGTGACAATAGCATTTAACTAGCAGTTGGGACACATGGTAAGGTGAAAAGAGCAAAATTAATAAAACAATTCCTTTGAAAAGAAGGCTAGTCCTTATGAATGAATGACAACTAAAAGGAAACTTTTTGAATGTCGGGGACTGGGGATTAAAGAGCAGGAAGGATGTTTTGCCTTCAAAGCTTCCAGATGTCTCTAGTCAGCCACTGGATCCATCACAACCAGCTGACATAGATTTTTGTTTTATTACAGAATGCAAGTGTGAGAAATCTTGTTCTTCCAGATATATTTGTGCTTATCTATTTTACTGTTTATGGTTTTGATTTCTGTTCAGTTTATAAACCGCCCAGAGTAGCGTGTAGCTAGATGGAGCGGTATATAAATGTAATAAATAAATAAATAAATAAATAAATATGGTTGGTCTTTAACTCCTGCTAATGCCCAACGAGAAGAAATCAAGGATAATGAGATATGTAGTCCAACAGAGGAACACAAGTTCTTGACGATGTGATATCACTGCACATATTGTTTAATAAACGGTTAGCAACAAAAGCACAAAACTATAGATCCCAATCCAAAACGATCAAGGTGGCTGATTTATTTTATGAGTAGGGATTATGAGTTTTATGTCCGCCCATTTCCCCTACCCCGCCATCTTGCTTTAGTACTAGTATTCTGATTCTTTTTTAGCTTTTCTTTTAAACTTTGGGTTCCACTGTTTGCTGTTCATTCTTTTTATCTTTACTCTCTGGAACCGATTATCATTTATTTTGAATTGTTGTATATTACATTTGTTAACCACCTTGAGTTCCCATTTGGGAAAATCTGGCGGTAAATAAATAAATAAATAAATAAATAAATAAATAAATAAATAAATCCAGCTAGTACTCCTGTCCTGAATAGAGAAGACCCAGTGAAGAAATGAGATTTGCAAAATTGCTCACTTGCCATTCAACTTTTGATTCAATGGGTCTGCTTCAATTGAGACCAGATTAAGGCTGATACTTCATGTCCATCTAATCGCTGTTCGATTAGATGGACATGACCACACATCCATTGCAGGACCCTGAACTGCGATCTAAGCGGGATGAGAGATTCCCCTCCCTGGCCTTTCTGCTCGTCATGCTTCTCATTCTGAGACAAGTGCCTGTGAAGTAAGGCTCATCACGCAACGTGCCATTCTCCATCTAGTGGCAGGAGTGTGAAGTGCCATTCGCCAGTACATTCCCTATGGCAGTGATGGCAAACCTCTGGCACGGGTGCCAAAGGTGGCACTCAGAGCCCTTTCTGTGGGCACCCGACATCACCCCTTCATAGCTACCTGTACACAGGTTAAATTACCGTATTGGCACTTTGCAAAAAAATTACTGGGTTTTGAATTGCAGTTTGGGCACTCAGTCTCTAAAAGGTTCGCCATCACTGTCCTATGGAATGTCTCTGCAGTGCAGAGAGATTAAAAGACAAATGCCTCAAACTTAGCTCCGTAACATATTGAAGACAAGGCTTCGGAGAATCGAAACATCAAAAAACAGAAGGTCGGGCTGAAAAAAAACAATGGGGAACAAAGGCATGGAATTTCACATCTCATCACGGAACGAGGACATGCGGAAACAGTCATGCCGGTATCATCCATCACGCCCGTGCGTTCACGGGAACAGGGACAGAACCGCAAGAAGACCACATGACCACGACCGACATCAACACGTAATGAACTTCCTCCCGGGACGAGAGTGGACGTGAAGTAACCATCTAATTCTCCTTTCTCCTGAAACAGAGGTAAGGCTGTCCCAAGTCCAGAGGCTTAGCTTCAGGAAAGAGAAACATACAGAAAGAAGGAGAGCATTTGGAATAAAAACAGACCCCAGGCAAATGGATTCTGGAATTGCCTTTTTCAAACCAGCTACTCATTACACTGGTCACAGGGAACTGGGTAAGCCCATCACCAAGCATTAAGTTTAATTGGGCATAGACATCCTGCAGGCATTTCCTTTATGACAGGAGATCAATGCCTCTTACGTTTCTTCACAGGGTGTAGTCTGGGAAAAGTAAAATCCAAAATCTCAAAGCAGTAATCAGTTTAACTCCAGCTCTGCCTTAAGCTTGTAATTAGCTACTAAAAGCTATAATTTGGAAAAGAAGGCACACCAGGCCACATCACAAAGGAAGATGTTTGCGCTCATGTGGTTCCATTCAAGCTTTCTATAACAACCTAAATGTGACTGCCAGGAGAGATCACTTTGGACAAACCTAACATGGGGGGAGGGAGAATTTCCCCACTTGCCTATCTCCTCATGCACCCACCCACAATCACTGCTACGGATCAGCAAAACAGGACTTTTGATTTGCAAAACATTTGCTGACTTTGTTTTTGCAACAACTGCCTTATGAAGCAAATCTCATTAGAGAAAAAAGTTAAATGAAATAGACAAGGACTTCAATCATGGATGTACCAGCAAGTTCATGGCCAAGGTAGAACATCGCTTGAGTTACAATACTTTCCATCAGCTTTAGAATCATAGAGTTGGAAGGGACCTCAAGGGCCATCCAGTCCAACCCCCTGACATGCAGGAACCCCCATCAAAGAAGCCCCGACAGATGGCCATCCAGCCTCTGCTTAAAAACCTCCAAAGAAGGAACTTCCTGCTTTAATGACCTCCTGCATTCGTTTTCACACGGTAATTTTATTCTTGTTTCAGAAACCTTCTCGGGACACCACAAAACAGACATGATGAATACAAATTTGAAAACGTTGTTCTTGAACCAAGTCGAGAATACATGTGTAGCTTCTGATAACGTCCTCAAGCAAGATCTTGATTTCCAGATACTTTACGTGGCAGACGTTGGGGGTGGGCAGGCGCTGGGGGATGGCACAACTGCTTTGCCTGCAAAAGATGCTAGCTTCTCTGCCTCTGGCATCTTTAACTGAAAGGCTCAGAGAGCAACTCATGGGAAGGACACCAATGACGGTCAGAATAGCAAACTAGACTAAATGGACAACATGCTCTGCTCTATGGGAGTTGCCTACATTCTACCATCTTGTGAGTCCTCCATCAGTCTTACAATATCTATATCATTCTGAACGGTCGCAATTAAGCCAAGACTTCAGTGCCTGGTCCACTTCTACTCTTTCTTCGATGCTTCTGCAACCTCTTCTCACACAACATTGACATAAGTCGCATCAAAACAATGGATCTGTCTAGTGGACCCCACCACCAAGTAGGACAAACACTAAAGAAAAAGAAGTTGTAACCAATTCTAGATCCTAGCAGGTTATGCATGCATATAACACAGTTACATTTGTTTGCAAGCTGCATTGCATATACGCACATTTAACACAACTTGGCATACACCAGCCAAAACCAAAATCATGCGTAAACCGGCCCTGTTCTTCTGCTTCCACTGTCTTCACAATTAGGGAACAGGGAAGCGTAGTGACTATTTTCCAAACAGTCATTAATTTAAAAAGAATGCAAAGGGTCGTAGCAATACACTAGGGTGCCTCTCTGATACCTTGCCGAAAGGCAAGACTTATTTGAAAGCGCCCTAAACATAACCCCCATCAATGGGCAGGAAACATAGCCATATCTCATTAATTTTTATGAAGTCCTACTGCCCCTTTCTGAAAGAGCAATGTGCCACCTAATTAAAGGAGGAATATGTTGCTCAGCCATTTAGAAACCAAACTACCTTCTTCTTTCGTTCGTGCTCAGCCAAAGGACACAAAGGTGAACACTCCAAGTTCAAAAACTAGAAGATTAATGGGGGAGGAGAGAACTGTGTCAGTAAATAAACAAGGTCTTCAAACAAACAAAAAATGCACGCTCTAGCTTCTAAATTGTCTCTTGCTTGCAGGTTGTTTTTTTCGGCAACCAGAAGCTTTTAATAAAAGCTGCATTAGGTCACCAAGCAAATCAGTTCCAGCTTTTTCTTTGCTGTAATTTGAGAAGTGGGCTGGGGGAGAAGGAGAAGATGGGGGAGAAAGGGAGAAAGAAAAAATGAGAGGAAACCTAGGAAGAAGAGCTGGTGTGCCATAAAACAAAACACATTAAAATATATATTTACTTATGGTTCTATTCCTTAATTTCAGAGTTTGGTGAGATTCATCCAAAGCATTATCTTCCACAAAGCAAAATGTCTCATTGTCTGATGAATTATGAAAGGGGGTGGAACTCAAGTAGAGATAAAAGACTTAGTAGGAAAAGGTTAATAGTGAGTAAGTCCATACAGTTGTCCCCCGCCCTTTCGCGGTTCATATATTGCGATCCTGGTAGATCGCGGGTCCGCAGTATATGAAAAAAAAGGCCCCCTGGGGTAAGGAGGAAAGGCCTTCCCAGGCCCATCGGAGGCCCCAAAAGTGCTTCCCCGCAAACCGGAAGTGACTTCCGGTAAACCAGAAGTGACCTCCAGATCACTAGAAAGCACTTTGGGGGGCTCTGGGGGACTGGAAAGCCCCTTGCAGGCCCATTTGGGGCAGCACCAGGCCTGGGGTAAGTATAAGAGCCACCAGAGAGCCCACCCAGTCTCGACCTGACCCAGCATCCACATATTGCGGATTTTCAATTATTGCGGGTCGGTTCGGGTCCCTAACCCCTGCGATAGGTGTGGGTTTGCTGTACTTGAAAGATCTTGAGCTTACATTTAAATAACCTGTTAATTCCTTCTTACAAACATTCCTGTCACTAGGCTGAAGTGCTAGATTAGCGCACGCAATACCTAAGCCAAATTGCCTCTTGGCCACAAATCACCACTAAAGCCCGTCGCTGTCTTTTACAATACTACCTCAAAGAGTGTTGCAGAAAATACAAAAGAAAAGGTAGGGCAGAAACGGGATGCCATCAATAAGTGAGGTACCAGAGAAAGGGTGGCAAAAGCCCTGCATTAACACATAGAGCAAAGATGAAGCATGGAGAGCAGCAAGTCAATGGAATGTTACTACTTAAGATTGTGGCTCATTAAAAAGTGTACAAAACAAAATGTCAACTTTTTTTTTTTAAGCAACTTTGCTCCATACAATTGTATTAATTATAACAATGATTATAGCTACAAAGTGCCATCCTCCTAAAACGCAAATTTTGACAGCGTTAAAGGTTTAATTATATGGATGAGGTACACTGATATACAAAGATATTGTATTGTGTACAATTCTGGTCACCGCGTCTCAAAAAAGACATAGTAGAACTGGAAAAGGTGCAAAAAAGCGTGAGTAAAATGATTACTGGGCTGGGGGACCTCCCTTATTAGGAAAGGCTAAAACATTTGGGGCTCTTTAGTCAGGAAAAAAGGCACCTGAGGGGGGATATGATTGAGATGTACAAAATAAGGCAGGGCATGAGTAAAGTGGATAGAGGAACACTCTTCTTGGGAGAGTGAGAACAGGCAAAAGAGAATATTTTTTACCCAGTGTGTTGTTAGTCTGTGGAACTCCCTGCCACAAGAGGTGGTGATGGCATCTAGCCTAGATGCCTTCAAAAGGGGATTGGACAGATTCCTGGAGATGTGTAATCGCCAGGATTAAGACCGGGGTACTTCAAGGGGCCAGATGCAAAGGAGTGGTATCAGGAGACAGATACCTAGTCTCGTCCGCTCTCAGACACATCTGGTGGGGGCACTGTGAGATACAGGAAGCTGGACTCGATGGGCCTTTGGCCTGATCCAGCATGGCTCTTCTTATGTTCTTATGTTAAGATATAAGAAACATCTATATCCTGTCCAGAAGCTACTGTAATCACTGCGGTCAAGAATAGCCTATATGTGTTAAGCTATATATTTTTTTCTAAAACACAGGCAGGCAGGCAGGCAGGCAGGCAGGCAGAACCCCTTCTTGGCAACTCAAATGGAAAGCCTTAGATAGGGAAGCTAGCTGGGAAGACACATTAACCAACAATGCCCAAGAAAACAGTCCAAGGGGCATGATAGCGGCTTACGTCACATAGGGCAAAGCTAAAGATTCCAGCTCTAGACTCCAAACGAGGATTGGAAAGTACTGTCGATACATTTCTCATTCTCATCTATTTAGGCTGTCTTGACATGATGAGAAATTTTAAAGCCCACAACAGCCCTCCCTTTCAACCAAGAAGACAGAGCTTTTCCCTCTGGAAAGTATCACTACAATTTCTGTAGAATGTCTCTAGAATTCTGTCCCTTTGAAAAGTGAAGCATGAGCATAAACACACACACACACACACACACAGAGAGAGAGAGAGAGAGAGGGAGGGAGGGAGGGAGGGAGGGAGCAAAGAAGATTGTTAAGATAGAAACAACCCATCCTATACTCCAAATTCTTAGCAACAATCATCTTAGTATGAAACACATCATGCAACTGGACAATTTTGTGTAAAATGAGCAATTTTTCACAAAACATCATTCTTGCAGATCTGAGAACTCGAACTCTCTTCAGAGCTCCAGCACATTCCACGCCATCTGTGCAAATGGGGAGACTATTACTTCTCCTTGTCCTCCCAGGACGAGGAAATGAGTTACAATCTTATTGCTGACATTTGTCCAGTGGTACACTGGGTTAGAGCAGTCGTTTACTTTGTGGTGAGAAGCAGATTACACTATAGAATTGGGCTTTGGGACAGCAGTGTTGAAATAGCGGGTTGGAATTGCATGCTGGTACTCCACAGCAACATGAAACAACAGGCTTGAATCAATATGTTTCCTAAGAGACCATTCCATTCCCATCATGTATTTAAGATGATAATATTGGGTGCTGCTCCAAGGTCTATCCACTTGCTACTTCACTATTAAGTGGATCTGCATTTGTTCTGTGACAGCAGCTTCCATTATGGCAGTGGTATCCAAACTTTGGCCTTCCAGATGTTTTGGATTACAACTCCCACAGTCCTTTGTCGTGGGCAATCTAGGCTTGGAATTCTGGGAGTTGTGGTCCAAAACATCTGGAGGGATGAAGTTTGGACACCCCTGCATTATGGGATAAGGATATTCTTTCCTAGGGAATTCCCAACATATATGGTACTTGTTGATCTTCCTGAAGTGTTATTCTCCAAATATATAATATTTAGCAACTTAGTAAGAAATTTTGGGGCTCTCTTTTACCTTACTCTCATCCCCCCCACCCCCCACCAAGGTTTGATTCCTTTTAGGTTGAAATTAACTCCCAATAAATTCTTGAAAACTCAGAACAAGAATGACTATCTAATCAATCAAACCTAGAGGCAGGGCAGAGATTCCACATCATGGCAAGTGTTTTTTAACTTTCAGCAACATGCTGAAAGTTGAAGAGCCCCAACAAATTCAGCGCAACTTTTCTGTCAGGTTTAAATTACCATAATCAGCTTAAACCAATGGGGTTGAGGCGAGCAAAGGAGAATGGTTTCAGAAAAGATAGGATCAAAAGTTTCAAAACACAAGAAGATTCTTATTCGCCGAGAAACCAGCCAGAGTCCTGATTTATTGTTAATGGAGCAATTAGCTTATGTGCTACGAACGAAACATAATATGAAGCACCACAAGAACAGCAACATTGCCTGTCAAATTTCTAGGTCAGGCCACACCTGATCTATCATGAAATCTTAGATTCTTGCTTACACATGAACCAGCCTGTGCATGTGCACATAGTATAGGCAAGTGTGCCATCCTAATCCCGTTAAAATGGCGCCACATGCCTGAATAGAAATACTAGGCCCCCTTTGGGCTTTATCTGAACTCTCAAATCTAGTCACGTCAGAAACGGCCTGCCCTCCATCAGAAAAGTCTGGGAAGGTCACTTGACATGGTACATCAATTAAATATAGAGATTGCCAACAGTGTGACGTGGGCAGCGTGGAAGCTGTAATCTTGGGTGCCTAGCTGGAAGCCAGAGAGCAAGACAGAGATT
Organism: Phrynocephalus forsythii; assembly: GCA_029282475.1. Taxonomy (NCBI): domain Eukaryota; kingdom Metazoa; phylum Chordata; class Lepidosauria; order Squamata; family Agamidae; genus Phrynocephalus; species Phrynocephalus forsythii. The sequence continues at coordinate 104,496,167 of JAPFRF010000004.1, read as the reverse complement.
TTCTTTATGGAAATTTTAATTAATCTGCCAGCAGGCATACAGAGAACATTTAAGCACCACCGCTAGCTGGAAGCTTCATTAATGCCCTTCTGGAATAAAACAGCTCAACAATGACCAGGCCATCTGCATTCATGCGCTGAAATAAAATGTGTGTGTGTGTGTGTGTGTGTGTGTGTGTGTGTGTGTTGGTTGGTTGGTTGGTTGGTTGGTTGGTACAATCGTGACTGACTCTTTGTCACCCCATGTCCATGGAGTTTTCTTGGCAGGAATTACTGGAGTGGCTTGCCAGTTCCTACTCCAGGCACCTACAGCACCTGGTATTTGCTGGTGGTCTCCCATCCAAGTACTAACCAGGGCCAACCCTGCTTAGCTTCCGAAATCAGGCGAGATCAGATGTGCTTAGGGCATCTAGGCAGTAACGTGCTACTTTCAGCCCCACAAATGAAAGGTAAGCATGTCAGGTTTAATTTAAGTTTCTGCTGTTTCAGAAAGCTGTTTTGGAGTCTCAGGACACCACAAATGAAGTTATGCTTCACAAAGTGCCACTCAATGAGCAAAACCCCACAGCTATGTCACAGACTTTACACTTTTCAGAAGAAAGATGGTACACATACACAACCCTTTCTTCCACAAGGTCAGTGAAGGCTCGCCCTCTAGGTCACATTTCAGGCTCAGGGTGCCCTTACCAGAAGCAAAGGCCCTCTCTTTATATTAGTGAACAAAAGCTTGCTTATATGGCTGCCTCTGCATGTGTGAGTGAGCAAGAGAAAAAGATAAGATCTCCAAAGCAACGGGCAAAGCTGCCACTGACAGCCAATGCAATGACCGCGTGCTTCAGTCAAGCATAATGTTAGTTTTGTAGCTGTGTGCCTATTTTTCAAGTCTGAAACAAATGGCAATCTTGAGGCACACTGACCATAGACAGAGAGCATTTCCATATGAAGAGGTCCTCTGTTCCAGTGAGGCTTCTGTCTCACGGCGGTGATCTACATGCCTGCATCCATACACTGAAAGAGCTCTTTTGCATACCTTCTACTCATGTAGGCAGTAAAGAAGGATTTCCCCTTTGACTGGCTGATGGGTAAAGCCACAGCCAGAGCGGCAGCAGAAGGGCAAACCTTTCCCCAAAAGGGGATTGAAAATAAAACAGCCAACATTATAATGCCATTGTACAAGACGATAGTAAGGCCACACCTGGAATATTGTATACAATTCTGGTCACCGCATCTCAAAAAAGACATAGTGGAACTGGAAAAGCGACTAAAAGCATTACTGAGCCAGGTGACCTCCCTTTGGGACTCTTTAGCCTGGAAAAAGGCGCTTGAGGGGGATATGATTGAGACGTACAAAATAAGGCAGGGCATGAGTAAAGTGGATAGAGGGAAGCTCTTCTCCCTCTGACAAAATACCAGAACTAGGGGACATCCACTCAAACTGAGGGTTGGGAGAGTGAGAACAGGCAAAAGATAATATTTTTTTACCCAGCGTGTTGTTAGTCTGTGGAACTCCCTGCCATAGGAGGTGGTGATGGCATCTGGCCTGGATGCCTTCAAAAGGGGACTTGAGGAAAAGTCCGTCACACGTTACAAACCATGATGGAGATGTGTAATCTCCAGCCTTAAAACCGGGGTACTTCCAGGACCAGATGCAAGGGAGTGTATCAGGAAACAGATACCTAGTCTTGTGTGCTCCCAGACTCATTTGGTAGGGCCACTGTGAGATACAGGAAGCTAGACTAGATGGGCCTTTGGCTTGATCCAGCATGGCTCTTCTTATGTTCTTATGTTCTTATCTCATTCAACAACATGGCCATACTGATGTCTCCTTTTTGGTACCTTTAATTTCCATCCCAAGCAAACATAAGAGGTGACCTGCATTCTTTGATTCTCTAATGAGAAGATGCTTTTACACAGTGAGATTTCCTTGCTACATATCAACTGAACTGGTAACTATTATGCATATGAACAGGATAGTACTGGGAATCTGTTATTTTTACATGGTGACTCTATAAAAGCCAATCTACTATTCCACACAACATAGGCCTTTGTACACGACCCCTAAACTCCACCGCAAATCGCTCCCAGCTCCGGAGCTTAAAATGTTTCGCCACCAGCTCCGGAGTTTATAGATAATTAAGTGTGACCACGCCCACCTAAGCGCGTCCCAGCGCACTTTTCAGGTACCTGCTCTCTGGAGGTGAAAATTCCTGATGCGGATATAACGAAAATTCCTGATGCGGATATAACGCTCAAGGCAGAACAGTAATTTGCATCCCCCCCAACATACACACCAAATTCAGATCGCAGAAACTCCAGCTATTATGACAACTAAGGGCCTTTTCACACAACCCCTAAAATCTGCGGCAAATGGTTCCCAGATCTGGAGCTTAAAATGTTTCCCCACCAGCTCCGGAGTTTACAAAAAATTAAGTACGACCACGCCCACCTAAGCGCGTCCCAGCGCACTTTTCAGGTACCTGCTCTCTGGAGGTGAAAAATCCTGATGCGGATATAACGTAGTGACTGCCCGGCTCTCCTTGCTTCTGTTTGTTCTTTTTCTGCCCCCCGCCCCTTTAAGAGATCTGAATGCAGTGCCGGGACGGCAGAACGGAGGTGAGCGGCATTCTTTTCTTCCTTTTTTTCTCCCTCCCCTCACGCAGCCAGCAGCCAGGAGTGCGGAGGGGGTGGGAATGCAGGAACAGCGACAAACCCCTAAGATCTCTGGTCCGAATTTAAGTGGCCAGCGGATCTTAGGGGTGGTGTGAAAAGGCCCTTAGTGATGCTCTAGATAAGGAGTAGGATAGCTACTGGAATTAGTAGTGTTTATGTGGGGCAGAAGTTAAGAACAATAAAGGCCCATCAACATACAAATTGTTTTGAGTGAAGGCCGTGGTTTTGTAGCCTTTTCTTTGCCTTGGGAAATATACTTTCAATGTCAATTTTCTATTTTAAAATGAAAATTTGTTTCCTCTCTCTCTCTTCCGGAACCTTCAGAGAGAAGGAAAAGAAGTCAAAACAAACTGAGCATTCAAATTTAATACATTTCCATGGGGGATCTCCCTTCTCTTTTACTGGCACCTTTGCATAAAGCTGCAGAGGCCTGACAGGGCAAGGAGGTTAGAAACAGCCAGGCTGTCTTTCTATTAATACACATATGGAATTGATATCATGTGTGTCTAGAAGGTTTGCTGCACTTGCCTTCATCAGTCAACTGGAAACACTGACAAAGGAGAAAAAGTTCAGCTGGTGGTCTACTGAATTTCCTGCACAGGCAGAAAACCCCAGCATACCCATACTTCCTGGTACAACTGTGCCCTGCAATTAGCAATTTTACTTGACTAGGATGCCAAGTCAAAAATAGAGCGGGCGGGAAAGTTTTTAGAGAGTCTTAGTTCAAAAACCCAACCAGTATTTATTTGGTGCACTAGTTCTCCGAGATAATGAAATGCTCTCAAAAACCACACAGCATAAGGATGAGTGAGTGGGGAGATGAAAAACCTTTGCTAAGAAGACCGAGTTTCATTGTAATTCTTCAAGCTGAGAAGAGTTGCTGAAAAGGAGAATCTGAAAGAGTCCTATTGGCTCTAGTTTCATAGTTGTGGGAAGAGTAGTGAATCCATTGTCAACAGTTCATGAGATTACATATTTTATGGCTGCAGGGTGCAATCCATCAGAATGTCATCCCACCCACATAAATGAAACCTCTACACAAGTGGAAACCTTCAGGTTCATGGGAAACCAAATTCTGAGCCAGATTCCATACCACAAAACATGTGCAATCCCTCCCCACAATATCAGAATGAATAGTTTGGAAATCTTTTAAAGTCGAGAGGGATTCAATACTGTCCAACCCACACAAACAAGAAGTCTAATTTTAAGCAAATGAGGACCCTACCCAACCCAAACAACAGCCCAAGATTTTACAAGTACAGTGGACCCTTGTATAACAAACAGCTTGTATAACATAAAATTTGTACAACATAAAAAATTCCAGAGATAGGGGAAATTTGCTTAACATAATCGCCTATGGGGAGAATCCGTACAACATAAAAATGGGATCACTCCCTTTTCAATGCATTCCTATGGGAATTTGTATAAAGGAAAATTTGCTTAACATAATTTCATTGGGAACGAATTAATTCCTTTATACAAGGTACCACTGTATAGCAGCATTTTGTGGTTACAAACAGTCAAGTAGATCAGAACCGATTTTTATCTATACTGGGCTCTTCGTGGAGCCACAATTACCCTGAAGCAACCATGGAAAACAATAGGATGCAGTGATAACATCAGACTAGAACAGTGGTAGTGAACCTTCAGCACTCCAGATGTTTTGGACAACTCCCACAATCCTTTGTCGTTGGCAATCTAGGCTTGGAATTCTGGGAGTTGTGGTCCAAAACATCTGGAGTGCCAGAAGTTCACCACCATTGGACTAGGATGAAAAATAAAAATTTAATTGTATCAATATTATTCCAATTTAGGCCAACACTTCTTATGGTTTATGGGGTATCAAGTATTCAGACGTGGTGCTCTGAAACCACATGGGGGTGCTCTGGAACCCAAAGCCACAGCTGGCACTTTTCCTGGGAGGCATAGTGGGAAATCCACTTGTGACCTAGGTGTCCCATGGCTTCAGAGACTAGGACTCGGGGCAATTGTGTCAAACTACAGGAAAGGAGATTCCATTTGAACATTAGGAAGAACTTCATGATGGTTAGAGCTGTTCGGCAGTGGAATATGTTGCCACAGAGGGTGGTGGAGTCTACTTCCTTGGAGGTTTTTAAGCAGAGGCTGGATGGCCATCTGTCGAAAATATTGTGAAGGGCTTCCTGCATGGCAGGGGGTTGGACTAGATGGCCCTTGAGGTCTTTTCCATCTCTATGATCCTATGATTCTGTGTTCCAACTCATTAAGCTATTCAGCCAGGTCCAAATTAAAAATAATCAGAACAACAAGGAGGGGAGCAGAGGTTTGTTGTTGTTGTTCAGTCGTTCAGTCGTGTCCGACTCTTCGTGACCCCATGGATCAGAGCTCACCAGGCCTTCCTATCCTCCACAGCCTCCCGGAGCGTGGTCAAATTCATTTTGGTTGCATTGATGACACCGTCCAACCATCTCATTCTCTGTCGTCCTCTTTTCCTTTTGCCTTCGATTTTTCCCAGCATCAGAGACTTTTCTAAGGAGTCCTCTCTTCTCTTGAGGTGGCCAAAGTGCTGGAGCCTCAGCTTCAAAATCTGTCCTTCCAGTGAACATTTGGGGTTGATTTCTTTCAGAATGGATAGGTTTGATCTCTTTGCAGTCCAGGGGAGTCTCAAGACTCTCCTCCAGCACCACAGCTCAAAAGCGTCAATTCTGCGGCGGTCAGCCTTCTTTATAGTCCAGCTCTCACTTCCATACATCACTACTGGAAAAACCATAGCTTTGACTCTCCTGACCTTAGTTGGCAAAGTGATGCCTCTGCTCTTTAGGATGCTATCTAGGTTTGCCATTGCTTTCCTCCCAAGAAGCAGGCGTCTTTTTATTTCGTTGCTGCAGTCGCCATCTGCAGTGATCAAGGAGCCCAAGAAAATGAACTCTGTCATTGCCTCCATTTCTTCCCCTTCTATTTGCCAGGAGGTGATGGGACCACTGGCCATGATCTTATTTTTTTTTTGATGTTGAGCTTCAGCCCATTTTTTCACTCTCCTCTTTCACCCTAATTAAGAGGTTCTTTATTTCCTCCTCACTCTCTGCTATTAGAGTAGTATCATCTGCGTAGAGGTTTGTACCTCGGGGGGGGGGAACCAGGCTCAAATACCTGATCAACTCACTGTGTGACCTCTCAGCTTCATTCACCCTGCAGGGTTATAAGAATAAAAACTCAAGTGGTGCTGGTGGTCCTTAGAGGTAAGAGGGAATACAGTGAAACAAAATGAAAATAAAAATGCTTAAGCAGCTGCTTCTAATTACAAGACACCGTACTTCAAGAGAGATGTTGCACATTGGAACAAGTTCAGAGGAAGGCGACAAGGATGATCAGGAGGCTGGAAACCAAGCCCTGAGAGGAAAGACTGAAAGAATTGGGCATGTTTAGCCTAGATAAAAGAAGATTGAGGGGTGATATGGTTGCACTTTTCAAATATTTGAAGGGCTGTCTTATTGAGGAGGGGCAGGATCTGTTCCCAATCATCCTAGAGTTTAGGGTGTTCAAAAATGGGCTCAAGTTAAGAGAATCCAGCTCTTGGCTGAATATCAGGAAGAACTTCTTAACTGTTTGAGCAGTACAGCAATGGAGCCAATTACCTTAAGAGGTGGTGAGCGCTCCAACACTGCAGGTGTTCAAGAGAAATCTGGACAACCACCTGGCAGGTATCCTTTGATCTGTATTCCTGCATAACAGGGGGTTGGACCTGACTGCCTTCTCGGCCTCTTACAACTTCATTATTCTATATGACTCTAAGTTTCAGAGGAAAACAATGTGTCCACCACATGTCTTTGGGTCACTCAAGTCACTCAAGTACAGCATTGGCAGTGGTAGCATTTCACCTCTAGGCCAAAGAGTAGCACTCTTTCCCTCTCACAAAGAAGGGGGAAAACCTGTTCGTTGGCTCTCACGTTGCACTGTAGGTAGGGGTCAAAGTGAATCAGTGCTTCTCCAAACCAACTACACTTCTGTTTCCAAACTCATAACAGCAGCTGCCATTCGTGCAATATCTAAATGAGCTTTGCTTCCAGGAAATCAGGTGGCAATGTATTATTATTATGACATTATCACACAGCAGACAAGATAACTATGCTGGATTTTGTATTACAAATCACTAGTCGAATGCTTCCCAAGCATTTAGGACTATGTGATGAATTGGTGAATTATGCGAGCAGATCCCAATAAGGTGGCCTTCTGCAGCTGACTGATGGTGACTTTGTCAACTCCAATTTCTTCTAAATATTTGCGTAGCTCTTTAGGCACTGCACCCAGTGTGCCGATTACCACTGGGACCACCTGTACTGGTTTATGCCAGAGTATCTGAAGTTCAATTTTCAGATCCTGATATCAGGTAAATTTTTCAAGTTGTGTCTCTGTGACTCTACTATCACTGGGTATAACAACATCAATGACCCACACTTTTTTCTTCTCCACAATCATTATTATCATTATATTGCAGCACTTAAAGACATGTTTTGGAATCAGGAGTACAATACGCCATAGCAAAGGGATTTGTTTGTAAAGAGGCCCATTTGCAAAGTCATCCTTTTGCAAAGTTCCTACTACAGGGAACAGAAAACATCATTCTTTTTCAACAAACACAGAGAGAGCAGCTCAGATCAGGAAGAGGATTCTGGCTACTGGCCTATCGGCCCACACACGGCAGAAGTAAACACAATTTGGTTGTAATCTTGGCACAGATTAAGTGCTACATGCTTGAGCTCTCCTGCTCTCTCTCTCTCTCTCTCTCTCTCTCTCTCTCTCTCTCTCTCTCTCTCTCTCTCTCTCTCTCACACACACACACACACACACACACACACACACACACACACACACACACACACACACACACACACACACACACACACACACACACACACACACACACACACACTCATATGAAGCAGACACAGAAGGAAAAGCACACAGAAACACTTCACCACAACAAAAGCCTGACAGCTAGTTTATACATTCAGGGAAATCAAGTGGTTCCCAGGCTGCCTCCTTTTGTGTTTCATATAGAAGGGAAATGTTTAAACACTGTAACAAGAAATAGAGCTGCTGCCTAGATGCCCTAAGCACATCCGATCTCGCCTGACTTCGGAGGCTAAGCAGGGTCGGCCCTGGCTAGTACTTGGATGGGAGACCACCAGCGAATACCAGGTGCTGTAGGTGCCTGGAGTAGGAACTGGCAAACCACTCCAGTACTCCTGCCAATAAAACTCCATGGACATGGGGTCACAAAGCGTCGGTCATGACTGTATCGACACAACACACACACACGAGAAGCAGAGGGAGTAAAATAAATGAAACAAACAAACCCTCGCACAGTGCTGAAAATAGGCACTCTTGAGAAACACAACAAGACCGGCGAAGGAACAGTGGCTTGAAAGTTGCAAGTGGTGTCATGGTTTAGAATGGGAGCTAAACAATCACTTGGGCCTTGAAGGTTATTCAATGACCTTGTACCAGTCCACCTGTCCTATCTTGCAGGGTGGTTGTAACAATAAAGCAAGGAAAAGGAGAGCTGTATATTCTGGCTTGGGTTTATTGGAAGGAAGATTGACTATCAATGTGAATAACCATACGACTGATACTATTCATGATCTGCTACCCTAGACGCAACTTTGCTGTTCCCAAGGCCCATAGAAAGTCAATGTGACTTTGAAACTCTAATTCTGGATGCATATTAAGCGCGTCACAACAGGCATTGCATTATCTCTATCTACCTCCTGGATAGGTTTATGATGAGCGGTGGAGACAAGCCGCTGTATCTGTTAAACAAAGGCGGTTTATTTAATCCCAGCCAAAGTTATTAAGGTGTCGACAGGGCATTAATAATTCATATCAGCAAAAGGGAATGCCTAGTTAAGGTGGAAGTTGGTTAGTTTCAAAGCCAGGCACTTGAGACAACCATCGGAGTTAATCTGCAATTATCAGATTCACATTTACAAGGGAACTCAGATAATCGCTTTCAAAGAACAGCCACCCTCATTATTAAGTTCAATTTGGCGGCATTGGCGCTCCCTGGAGGGGAATGATAGGGTGATGTTTTAATGGAAATATTCTAGCAAAGGTTACCTGCCGAGTCTTTTTCTTGCTTTCTTCTTATCAGAGCAGTGGATAATTTTAAATTACGGATGTACATGAAATATAGATAAAACTAAAAATCAAATTAAAATGTTCAGATAATTAGACTATTTTTGACCAGTCGCCAGCTTCTTCAATAGCGTTATCTCAGCTGTTTGCTAGATCTTCTTTTGAATGCACCATGGGGCACAAATTGCATGCACGATTCATTTAAAGCCACATCCACTTGTTTGTCCTGTGCTGGTTTATACCACATGGCACTATCATATTCTGCTATGGGATAGCACACTGTAGTTCTTACTGTTACTCCGTGTGCTCCTCGGTCTGATCCAGTTCCCTAATTTCAAACTACAGGAAAAGAGATTCCATTTGAACATTCGGAAGAACTTCATGACGGTTAGAGCTGTTCAGCAGTGGAATATGCTGCCACGGAGGGTGGTGGAGGTTTTTAAGCAGAGGCTGGATGGCTACCTGTTGGAAATACTGTGATGGGGGTTCCTCCATGGCAGGGGTTTGGACTAGATGGCCCCTGAGGTCTCTTCCAACTCTATGATTATATGATTCTATGAACTTTCTATTTGGTATTTAGACAATTTTTGTCGGGTCAGGTTTCAATCCAGAGCGATACTCAAATACTCCAGAGTAGGGCAATGTTCCAAAATCCTCCCTTGTCAACTGAAAGCTTCCTTAGTTTCTCTGTTCTTTGAATGGAAGGCACAGACTTTTGTTTTTAAAGGGTTTGATTTCAGCTGGTTGTTTTTATAATATAAGGGAAGAGCTTCTAACACAGAGGTTAGCTAGTACTCAGAGGCCTCAAAGGTTTCTCCCTGGTCAGTAAAGATAAGATGATCAGCATCAATTCAGCCTAAATCTGACTTTGTGTAGCTTGAGTCCATTATTATGTGTCTTGCATTCCCAGTCGTCCCAAAGTACAGAACACATAATAATGGGCTCAAGGTACAGGAAGTCAGATTTAGGCTGAATGTCAGACAAACTGTATTAACTGTTAGAGCAATACAACAATGGAATCAATTACCTCAGGAGGTGGTACATAAGAACATAAGAACATAAAAAGAGCCATGCTGAATCAGGCCAAAGGCCCATCTAGTCCAGCTTCCTGTATCTCACAGTGGCCCCACCAAATGCTTTTGGGAGTGCAAGAGACTAGATATCTGTCTCCTGATACCACTCCCCTGCATCTGGCCCTTGAAGTACCCCGTTTTAAGCCTGGAGATTACACATCTCCATCATGGTTTGTAACCTGTGATGGACTTTTCCTCCAGAAATCTGTCTGATCCACTTTTGAAGGCATCCAGGCCAGATGCCATCACCACCTCTTGTGGCAGGGAGTTCCACAGACTAACAACACACTGGGTAGAAAAATATTTTCTTTTGTCTGTTCTCACTCTCCCAACCCACAGTTTGAGTGGATGTCCCCTAGTTTTGGTATTTTGTGCTCAAACACTGGGGGCCATTCAAGAGAAAACTGGTCAACCACCTATCTTTACCATATCTGAACCTACCCTACACAAATTTTCTAAATACCAAAATGAAAACCATATTGGTTTTCCTAAAATCCAGAGTGCAAGTATGAGGCTCTATTTTTGAACTCAAATACAACATGGTCACTTCCCTCTAGAGTTCTCCTTACTGCTACTTCTTCCAACAATTTTATCTCCATTGGTTAGGATGAAGTCCTGGATGGCGAACCCTCTTAATTTCTTCCTCCACTTTTTATAGGGGGAAAAATTCAACAACACAAATCAGAAACTGATTGGAAGGGCCATATTGGGCAGAATATGCTTCCCAACAATATAAAGATAGTTGTGAGTTTTTCTGGCTGTTTGGCAGCTGTCTGGTTTATAACCCAGAGCAAAGAGAGAAACCTAGTTCCTTGAGCTCCTTGCCCTCTGAAGACGCCAGCCACAGAGTCTGGCGAAACGTCAGGAAGAAAAACTTCCAGAAAACGGCCAAACAGCCTGAAAAACTCACAACAACTATCACATCCTGGCCGTGAAAGTCTTCGAGAATACAATATAAAGATAACTGAGATCTCCCATTACTACTACGGTACTTCATGTGTCCTTGAGAATATTGCATTTTATTTTTAAGGGTTTTCATACACATCTTCATCTTCATTGGACAATCAGTAGTTGACTCCAACTACAATGTTTCTTTTGTTTTTCATAGCAAAAGAAAGAAAGAAAGAAAATGCTGCTTATATACCACCCCATGGCACTTAAAGCACTCTCTGGACAGATTATAATTTAATTTAATTATTCAGGCTACACATCCCCCAGCAATTTGGGTACTCATCTTACCGACCTCAGAAGGATAGGTGGCCAAGTAAACCTTGAGCCAGCCACCTGGGATTGAATCCCAGGTTGTAAGCATAGTTTGAAGCCAGATTTGCCCTCCTGAAGTAAGAATTCAAGTTCTTCTTGTTTGTTTCCTGTACACCTGGCATTCATTTATAGATAATTGAGAATGTATAATTTGTGATCTGCTTTGCTATGCACTTCCACTGGTGAAGAGTGTCTCCTTTTCCCCATGATGCTTCTTCCACTATATTTGTTCTCTCCTCAATATTATCCTCCTCTGCCTTGTCTTTGCTCTTGAACAGGCAATTATGAGCCATTAGACTTACAAAAGAGCTAGCTCCTGTTTGTTAGTACGGGCCAAGCCAGCCGTCTGCATTTTTGAACTCTTTTGACGGTTATAGTGAGCACCTGCATTGCCAAATTTACTACCATATCAACACTGTACAACCAAATGTAGCTATCATGGAGCAAGCCTGAGAATAAGGAAAGATTTATCAGCAAGACACGTGTACACTGAACCCCTTCATACTTTGCACTTCTTAGGAAAGCATCGCCATCATTTCTCAGTATTCTGAGCAAACCTGCAGAGGCTGTTAATTTAAAAGCTGAAATCTTCAGCACAAATCCAAAAGGTAAGCATTTTCAAGGTTAGCATATTAATACTGGCACCTCACAGCATACCCTAGAAAATATTCTCTCTGTGTGCGATCCCTAAATCCCTAAACACTAAGGACTTTAAAACTTTATTCAGACTGATTTCAGCATTTTTGTCAAACAGCCAGGCCAGCTGGTGGGAAAATTACAAAACACCTAAATTGTTTATTTTGCATCTGGCATCCTAATCGGGTTCTAAAGCTGCTTTACATAAAAGGGGTCAGTTAGTACATAGGGTTTCTTAATAGTTTATAGAACTAATTTAAAAATACCTGTGGCAGGGAAAGCCACCTGACATACACAAAGAGCTCTTCTGTAGAGGGGCCACGATTAAGACTTCTAATCCTTTAAATCCAAACCATGAAAGCCCCTATTAATGGTGCATCCACAACAAAGCCTCGCTTTCAAACTCATGACCACCGCATTTTGATACACAGGCACTTTCATTTTGCTTGCAAGAGTCATGTATCCTTCTAACGGTTAAATTAGAATTAATCCTAAGGGTTAAATCTAACCCTTTAAATACAAACCGGAAATACAGTGGTACCTTGTATAAAGGAATTAATTCGTTCCAAATGAAATTGTGTTAAGCAAATTTTCCTTTATACAAATTTCCCATAGGAATGCATTGAAAACAGAGTGATTCCATTTTTATGTTGTACAGATTTGCCCCATAGGCGATTATGTTAAGCAGATTTCCCCTATCTCCGGAATTTTTAATGCTGTACAAATTTTATGTTATACAAACCATTTGTTATACAAGGGTCCACTGTAGTTCCAAAGCCTGATCACTGTGAACCAGTAGGAGATAGCACTAGGCTGTAATCAGAGATGGGGACGAACTACTTGTTTCCCGTTTGTGCTGGTTCGTAAAGGCAAGCAGCACGGATGCTGCTGGTATCACACACACCCCAGCCAATCAACAGGCCCAGCTTGCCTGCTTCCCCCCCCCCCAGCTAATCTCCCAGTCCTGAGCAAAAGCACAAACCCCTCTGCCCCACCCTTTTTTCTTATAAATATTATTTATTTTCTACATTAAACATGGTTCATGCGCTTGTAATCTCGAGAATAGGCTGCTGTAGTGCTCTCTACATGGGGCTGCCCTTCAGGTCAACACGTAGATTGCAGCTAGTGCAGAATACGCCAGACTTTTAACGGGGCAAAAAAAGGCAACAACATATTACCCCCGTGCTGGCAGCCCTGAACTGGTTACCAGTACTAGAGATGGGCATGACTCTACGGAAACGGTAACGGGAATTACTCCGCCAGACTTCAAGCTCGAACCGATGAACGAACAATTTTGGTCTGATTTGTCGTGCTCGTTACTTGCATCGCGGCGATCACGCAATGCCAAGCGGCACAGAAAAAAAGTTTTTAAAAGTTAAAAAAACCCGATTCCCGGCCCTAAAAGTAGGCGAAAACTGTCTGAGGGTACCTACCAGGCCAGAAGGGTGTTTTATTTTGGGGGGGGGGGTTCCCCGCCCCCCTCTCCTTGGCTATTGCTACTGCTGCGCTGCTGGTACCAGGCTGGGAGGGCGCATCCATTTGCCATGCAGTGCGGGGGATCCAAAATGGCGACAGCAATATTTTTTTTGAAATCGTTGTCCAAAACCCCACCAAAGCACCACAGAAACTTGCGAAAATTAGCTATTTTAAATGCTTGAATTTTTACAGTAGCAGCAGTGGGTTTTTCTTGCAAAAAAAGTCTCCGTTGATTTTATTTTATTTTATTTTATTTTATTTTATTTTATTTTTTTACACCTGCACATTTGCAATGATGGGAGTGGGAGTGGACCATGCAAATTTTCCTCCAATCGCATGGCCACTTGGCCAGGTTGACCACAGAGACTTCTGGGATGTGCCAATCGGGCATAAACAGCCCACTAATCGTAGCCCAAACCCGAACCCTAAGCCTAAGCCTAACCCATACGCCAGTACACTGTCCTTCTAAGTGGGTCAGAGAGGCACCCAGAGGTGCACCCCAATACTCACCCTAACCTCACCCGTAACTACCTAACCCTAGCCCTTGCGCTAACCCATCTTAACCCTAAGCCAGATCTACTTGCATTGCACTACATGCAAGTACGTGAGACACAGCGGGTGCAAAGAGTCTGCCAGTCCGTACTTGTGGCTCTGGCTGACTCCTGCAGCTCCCTCCAGGAGCCCGCTACCCCCCCCAACCAGTACTAACGACAACGAAAAACGAACCGACTAATTTTTGCAAAATTTCGCGAAAAACGGAAACGAGCCGAAATGGACTGCCTCCGACACACGACAACTCGAAAACGTCATTTTCCCTAGTCGTGCCCATCTCTAACCGGTACACAACCACAAAGACTTCAAGGTTTTGATGTTAATGTACAAGGCCCTAAACTGTTTGGGACTGCATTATCTGACAGAGTAGCTCCTCCCAAAAAGAACTGCCCAGATCACCTGTGGTAGCCAGGCAGGACACCTGGGAGTTCCAACCCCAAGGGAGGCCCAGAAAGTTGTAACAAGTAGTAGAGCATTCTCAGTGGTTGCTCCCCACTTATGGAATCATCTACCTCCAGAAATATGCCTGGCACCCTCGCTTCAAACTTTTAAAAAACTATTGAAAACTTGCTTGTACAGAATGGCCATTCCTGATTAGATACTATTTTTTTTTACTACTAATCTTTTTTTCTATTTTTATTCAGCAATCTCCTGGCTATTTTTACTTTCATTTTAGCTTTATTTTAGTTTATTGTTGTTGATTTATGTATCTTTTGCTTATAGTATATTGTTTATATTTTGTTTTTTTTTTAAATGTGTTACTTTGTTACAGTATTTTGTTATGCTATTCTATGTTGTATACTGTCCAGAATAGCCCTAGAACTAGATGGGTGGTATAAAAGTCAAATTAAATTAAATTAAATTAAATTAATTTAAAATAAATTAAACAAATATGTTGAATGTCTCCTATCGTGTTACAAATTCAATCACAATTTTTACCAAAATTTCAGCCCAATGTAATTCATATCTCCTTTCCCAACTTAAAAGAACATACCATCATACTTATTTCCTTTTATCCTATTCATATTCTATCTCTACTCACATCTATTTTTATCTAATACAAAGACAGAGATCGCAAAATACAATATTGAACTAGGCAGTCTAATCTTAACAATATACTCAACCTTGATATTTAGTTCTTCAGTTAGCTAAACAACTTAGGATATGTTTTAGCAGACTTAATATATAATATGGTAGATGTCATCAACAAGGTATATTTACATATTCTTCTAAGAGATACCTAATTTCAAAAGCCTTCTATAACTCAAGGGCTATTATAAAAGAGTTACATCTTGGTCTACAGATTTCACTTTACAGTATGTATAAAAGTTCTTATCTATACCTAACTACCACAATTCTTTTAAAGGTCTAACAGATTAACATTTATTTATATTTCAGGTTGGTCTTCACATTTCTGTTTTCCCTTTTCCCATATCATGACAATCCATTAATAGCTTTAGACAATCAAAATACTGAGGACAAACTTTTTACGTGGTCAATTCACTCAGTCAAAAATTCCCTTTCTGAATTAGGTCCATTCTTAACTGTTTCTAGGCCCATTATCTAAGGGCCTTTATACACGACCCCTAAACTCCGCAACAAATGGCTGCAAACTCCGGACCTTACAAGTGTTTTCCCACCAGCTCTGGAGTTTGCAGGAAATTAAGTGCGACCCCGCCCACCTAAGCGCAACCCAGCTGCACTTTCTTGTACCTGCTTGAGGTGGGTGAAAATCCCCAGGTCCGGATTTAATCTGGTCAGTGCGGGGCTCTCCTGGCTTCTACTTGTGTTTTTTTTGCCTCCCGCCCCTTTAAGAGAAGAGGTGGGAGGAAAAAAAGCAAGCAGAAGAGAAATGGAGCTCTGGGAAGCTCCTCCAGGTGAGCTGCATTTTTTCCTCTCTTTCTCTGGTGGGGAGGAAGGCAGAGCAACGAACCCCTAAGATCTTTGGTCCGAATTTAAGGGGCCAGCGGATCTTAGGGGTCGTGTGAAAAGGCCCTAAGTAAGTTGTTTTTTTTCTATCTTGATAGTTGCTTTCCTGGTGGAAAGTTCCCAAGCTCTTCTCTCCTCTGTATCCCTATCCAATAAAACAAATGCACTTATCTTCCTCCTCTCTGAATTTGGCCTGTCCACAGATTTATCCTGTGCAGATCTTATTGTATTTGTCTGCAGATTAAGATCAGCTCTCTGTTCTGGTTCCATCTCCTGATCAAGACTACATTCAGCTCTTTTCACAAGCTCATCCTGCACTGTTCCTGTTGCACTTATCTGTAGACTAAAATCAGCCTTCTGTTCTGGCTCTGCATCCTGATCAAGATTTAAAAAATCTCTGTATCTACAAACGGTGGATCCATCTGTTATGTAAGTGTGTCTATTATTTTCTGTAATCCACATAGAATTGTGTTGGCAAACTGTTGATCTGACATTTTCCAGCTCATTGCGTTCTTCTAGCTCACATCAAAGAGTTAATATCACTTGTAATTGTAGTTTCTGCCACTCAGTTTCCAAGAGGGAGGGGTGTAGAAGCAGGAGCCTGCCCCGCCCCTTTTGTCTGCATGGGAAATCAGCCAAAATAGCAGGGCAGAGAAGCCTGAGCTCTTGCTGGGGACTGGAAGATCAGTTGAGGAGGTGCAGGTAGTTAGCCCACTGGGCCTGGTGAGTGGCTGATTGTGCCAGAGGAGGGGAGGGGGAGGAAGCACAATCATCTATGCTGCCACCTTTAGGAACTCGTTCAAACAGGTTATTGTCCATCTCTAGTTGTAACAAGTTAAACTATTTTAATTTTAAAATAGTAATAACCAGCTGATACTTACAATATACTGGTGTCCACACTATGCAACTACAGTGGACCCTCGTATAACAAGTGTTTTGTTTAACAGAAAATCTGCTTAAAGGAAAAAAATTCAGGAGATAGGGGGAAATCGCTTAACAGAATTGCCTATGGGGCTAATCTGTTCAACAGAAAAATGGTCGCAATTAGGGATTACAATGGTACCTTGTATGAAGGAATTAATTCGTTCGAAATGAAAATCTGTTAAGCAAATTTTCCTTTGTTCAAATTTCCCATAGGAATGCATTGAAAACAGATTAATCCCTAATCGTGACCGTTTTTCTGTTGTAGGGATTCGCCCCATAGACGATTCTGTTAAGTGATTTTCCCTATCTCTGGACATTTTTTTCTTTTAAGTGGATTTTCTGTTAAACAAACTGCTTGTTATACAAGGGTCCACTGTAATCCATTTTCAATGCATTCCAAAGGAAAATTTGCTTAACAAAATTTCATTTCAAACAAATTAATTCCTTTATACAAGGTACCACTTGTACATTAAAAGGCAATTCAACTTCCACCATTAATTCAAAATGATTGTCTAAGCAGCACAAAGCTAAGCAGGTTGCTTCCTGTGCAATCCCACCAATTCCAGTAGAAGTTGCTCCATAGCAATGCACACTTAGGATTAAAGCCTTATTAAGCAAGACAGAGGCAACTGAATCATCAAAGATGATCTGGAAATAACACTGGTTGTGTACCTCTGAAAGGGACCAGACTTCCTAACCATCCCACACCACGTTGGTTCTGTGAGAGGAGGCAGGTGAATGCAGCTATTCCTTTGGAGTCCGCTTCATTGTAAATCTGGGCCAGATTCATTCATACACATACATATACCACTCGCAATTTCTTTCTGGGAGCTGAAAAGTAGTATATTTAATGAGGCTTTGAGCAAGAGGCTTTCTTTAAACAGCGCTGTTGTTGCTATGTGCCGTCAAGATGCCTCTAGCTTAAGGCAACCCTGTTCAGCTCTTGGTCAACTCAAGGCTGTAGCATCCTTTATGAAGTCAGTTCATCTCACATTTATTCTTTGTGCTTCCAAACTACTTTGAGCTGGGATTTCTCTAGGATTCCCTTGTTTATCTTTCAGCCAGTCCAGGATAAACTCTCCTCCAACACCACTTCTCAATTTAATAAATTATTTACCTGTCAACTCTCTTCACTGTCCATCTTTCACACCTGTACATGTTGAATGGGAATACAAAAGCAAGGATGGCCTTGGTCTTGGTAACACATCCTGACACTTATTCATGATCTCTTATAATTCCTTCATGGTGGGCATTCCGAGTCTCAATGTTTTTTCCGATTTGCTGACTCCAATCTGCTTTTGGCCTGATGAACCAAGGTACATAAAATCTTTCAGAGGCCGAATTAATTAATTAAACAGAGGTGTCATTGTATTTCAATTTATTCTTTATTGACATTAAAGTTATGTAGTTCTCAACATTAGTGGTGTTGGTTCAAAAATTCAGCTGCTGAGTAACTGTATAGCACTGGCGTAAAAACCTGACTTTAGTTGCTAGGGTGAAAGGCTTATGTTTTGTTTTGTTTTCCCATGCTTATCAAGCTCTTAACTAACACATAGATTGTGGCAATTCCCCAATAAAGGGAAACCAAAAGAATTCCAGGCACTCCAGTGAGTACAGTAGGACCCCAGTATCCGCTGGTGATTGGTTCCAAGCCTTCCTGTGGATAATGAAAACCATGGATAAGAGAGAACACCAAAATGTCCCCTAAACTGCTTTTTAGTGATACATTTGCTTTACAGCTGCTGTTTTGCAACAATAGCTTGCTTTACAGCTGCTGTTTGTGATAGTAGCTTGCTTTATGGCTGCTGTTTTATGACAGCAGCTTGCTTTACAGCTGCTCTTTGTGACACTAGCTTGCTTTGTGGCTGTTTAATTATTTATTTATTTTTCCTCTGCCAACAGTGGATAACTGAATCAGTGGATAATGAATCAGTGGATATGGGGATCCTACTTTACTCTGATGATGCTGGGTGCAGCATAACACTCTGGACACAAAGATTCCACAAAGAGTTTTATGGCACAGTGGTTCAACTGCTTTACTGCACCTATAATTGGGCTCACAACCTGGGGTTCAATTCCAGATAGCAGGCTCAAGGTTCACTCAGCCTTCCATCCTTCTGTGGTTGGTAAAATGAGTATTTTGCTTGTGGAGGAGTAGGAGGGGACAATGTGTAGCCTGCATAATTACTGTACTTTTAAACTGCCCAGAGAGTGATTTGAGCACTATAGGGCAGTATATGAGCAGAATGCTTTGCTTGTGCTTTTTCCCCATGATTGACACATTGAAACAAACAAGGATTACACTTGCAGTAGGAGGTATTGAATACAGTGGGCCCTCGTGTAACAAACGGATTGTATAACAAAAAATCTGTACAACATAAAAATTCCGGAGATAGGGGAAATTTGCTTAACGGAATCGTCTATGGGGCAAATCTGTACAACATAAAAATGGTCATGATTAGGGATTACTCTGTTTTCAATGCATTCCTATGGGAAATTTGTATAAAGGAAAATTTGCTGAAGAGAATTTCATTTGGAATGAGTTTATTTCTTTATTCAAGGTACCACTGTTCTTCCCTGAGCAAGCTCTGGAAGAATCAACTGCCCACATGGTGGCTTGTAGCATGAGCAGAAGGAGTGAGGAGCAATCTGTCCTAGAATATTAACATCTGGAACAAACTGCTAGCACAGAGGGTCTTGGAGGCCAATAAATTATTAATTCTCCAAGGCAACATGGTTTGCACTTAAGGCAATGACTAGGAGAATGAAAATCACTCCAGTCAACTACAGTGACATGCAAAAGTAAAGCTCATCTCTTCTGTCCATACTTATGATTTTGTGATTGACATGGTTATGATAAAGGAACTCTGGAAACAGAAGTGGGGAGTAAGAACAAATTCAAATCCTCAGTAATCTGATAATCATGGAAATATGGGGCTTCTATATACAATCTTCTCATTCTCTCTGCTTATTTAGAACATTAAGATGATTTACAGAATGTACTAAACAGTACATATACTTGAAAAGGATAAATGTAGCATCTTAAAATCTATATATGTATTTACTGACTTAATGCATAAATTTCATAGGCTCCACTTCAGATGCACTCAGACCTTTAGCGTAATATGTCACAATCTCACAATCTCTCTTCTTCTTTCTTCTTCCTCCCTCTTTCTCCCTCTAAAACACACACACACACACACACACACACACACACACACACACACACACACACACACACCCTCTCTCTCTCACTCACTCACTCACTCACTCCAGTGCAGAGAGAAACCGTAGGGTCAATCTGACAATCATATGCAAAAATAAAATAAAATAAAAAATAAATGCAGTCAATGAAATGTGAAACCAAGCTTGAGATAAGGAAGCATCCGGAAATAATTTATAAGAGCTGTAACTGGTAATAAAGCAATCATCTTAAGCCTTCTGAACTTAATGAAAATCTACAGCCAGGCAGGAAATCATTATCTTGATTCAAGCCTAAACAGATGATCAAACTCCTTGATAAATTTTAAGTCAACAACTTCAACCCCCTCGAATTCTCTTTAATGGGGAATATGAACTTCCAGTTCAGCACCAGAGTGTTTGAGAAAATTGCAATGATCCTTCACTAGGTTGTTTTTTTTTGGGGGGGGGAAGCACCGATTTCTGATGTCATATTGCTCTCCATTTACTCTTCAATGCTGTTCTGTCTGTTCTCTAAGGAAGCAGAAGCATGGCTGGCAGGTGAATCCTGACATTGTCAAATGAGCGGGTGAATGAGTGTCTGATGTTGGGGCTGAGGTCATTAGGACTCTGGCCCGAACTCCTTCATGCACATCTCCGCTAACTGAATTTTCAGGAGTCTGAATCCTCACTGTGATTTCCAGGAGAGAGGTCACACAGCCAACGTGTGCGCTGATGGGGCTGTGTGCTCTGCCAAAGGTCCACCACCACACCAAGAGACTAGCAAACCACTATCAAAGCACTTTATAGCTAGAAAACTCTGAAGTTTGCTCTAAAAATGGAATTGACTGGACAGTAGCAAAGGATGATGGTGCCTGCAGCTGAACAGTAGTTGAGACTTCCACAGGTTCCCTGTCCCTTCATTAAAGGAAAACTTATATCTATCTATCTATGGGCGTTTATACACGACCCCTAAGCTCCGCCACAAATGGCTGCAAGGTCCGGACCTTAAAAATGTTTACCCACCAGCTCCGGACTTTGCAAACAATTAAGTGCGACCCCGCCCACTTAGCGCGACCAAACTGCACTTTTCTTGTACCTGCTTTTTGGATGAGATAAATATTTGATCCGGTGCAAGGATAGTGAGTGCGGGGCTCTCCTGGCTTCTGTTTGTTCTTTTTTTGCGCCCCGCCCCTTTAAGGGATCTGTATTATGCTGCCGGGAACAAAACGGAGGTAAGGGCATTCTTTTCTTTCTTTTTTCTCCCTCCCTCAGGCAGCCAGCAACCAGGAAGTGCGGAGGGGGGTGGGGACAGAGGAAGAGTGAGGAACCCCTAAGATCTCTGGTCCGAATTTAAGTGTCCAGCGGATCTTAGGGGTCGTGTAAAAAGGCCCTATCTATCTATCTATCTATCTATCTATCTATCTATCTATCTATCTATCTATCTATCTATCTATCTATCTAAAGCTCACTCAAGGTTGACTCAACCTTCTGTCCTTCTGAGGTTCATAAACTAGACACCCAGCTTCCTGTTGGGGGGCAATGTGTAACTAGCATCATCAAAACTGTAAATTACCCAGAAAGAGCTTTCAGCAATATGGGGCAGTATATAAGCAGCACGCTTTGCTTTGCTTTACCTTCGGCACTCTCCTTCATCCCGTCCCTGATTAAGACATATTTTGTTGCGGTATCCAAAACCTACCAGACCTCTTTGGTCAGGAGTGGAATAAAAAGGGGGGAAGGAGAACTGTGCATGCAAGCACACACACACACACACACACACACACACACACACACACACACACACACACACACACACACACACACACACACACACACACACACACACACACACACACACAGGGGGGAGGGAGATGGAAAGGGAGAGAGAGAGAGAGAAAGGGAGAGGGGGAGAGAGAGAGAGAGAGACTATGATCTACACTGGTATTAGAGGGAGGGAGAGAGAGAGATGGAGGGAGAAAGGAAGGGAGGGAGGGAGAGAGATGGAGGAAGAGAGGCAGGGAGAGAGGGGGGAGGGAGGGAGGGAGAGAGAGACTACGATCTGCACTGGCATTAGAGGGGGGAGGGAGGGAGGGAGGAAGAGAGAGGGAGGGAGGGAGGGAGAGAGAGAGAGAGAGAGAGAGAACGCAAAGCTGTTCAAAGACTTCCAGCTGCCTTCAAAGGACCTGCCTGTCTCCAGCTTAAGCAAGGCTCAGCCAGACAGCCGTTTTATTCAAGCTTTTCCTAACTTTACGATAAAGAAGAATGCTGGTGACCTGTCTCTCACCAGTGACTTTCTATTACTGAGCAGGGAAGGCTGCACACTCACCCACACACACTCCCCATAACTGGAGAGAATGCCGGAAGTCTGGTAGATTTGTACCCCTGCAGGTAGCACAAAGCCAGTCCACTGCACAAGTTAATCCTTAAAACAAGAAGATAAAAAGCTGTCCCAGACAGCAGGATATTGCACAGAGTTCAGACTTGAGGGTTTAGCACTGCCTGCTCTTTATAAAGAATAAAGAATCTGAGAAGGAGATAGACCAAAAGCCGCAAATGATGAGGAACAGAGAAAGCGGGCCTCACATCTATTCCTGACTGAAAGCCTCATATAAGAAGAATGGAAACACATGACAAGACGTGGAATTCCTTCGCCTCTCTCAGCTTCTTGCCTCCATTCGAAGCACACTGAAAACAGATATACAGTATTTGTCTGGGGGAAAAAACATTTACTACACACCAATAGGGGCAAGCAAGGACGGGCATACACATGGATAACCCCATTTTATACTGTTTTATCATATTATTTTATATTGTTTTATCATGTTATATTTTTATTGTATTACAATTTTTGTATTTGGTTAATAACTGTAAATAAAAAATCATCAGTGTAGAGACAGTCCTGTGAACCTGATGCACTAAAACGGAACACCCAGCTCATTTATTTATTTATTTATTTATTTATTTATTTATTTATTTATTTATTTATTTATTTACAAGATTTAGTATTCTAAAATATGTAACCCAAAGCCCCCGGGGCTGTCGTCATTTTTTGTTTTTTTAAACTATATTTGGGGTGAGCATTTTTCTAAAACTCATAGAAAGACGAGACTCAACTGGGAAAAATACCATAATGCTGGGAAGAACTATAGACAACACGAGTCAACATACGATCACATGGACAATAAGCCACAGCCTTGAGTTTGCAGACTTGAGCAAGGCAGTTAAGGATAGGGCCTTTTGGAGGTCACTCATTCTTAGGGTCGTCGACCTAAGCAATCTGATCGGAGTGTGTTTCCGCTCCTGCAGGCTTAGCAAACCAGTCACATTTCAGTAAAACAGGTTGGGGACAGGCTCCAGCGCTTGGCCCATCAAAACCTGAAATAGGAGTCAAAGGCACCTCTAGTGTTGCCTCTTCCAACATATACGTTGCTGAGATTCAAAGGCTGGAAGTGAAATGCGGCTTCCGGACCTGTCACAGCTGCCCATCCTTGAATTAAAAGTCACGTTGTCAAACTGGCACTGAAAGTTTCATAAAAGCGGAGTCGAGAAAATTCCCTGTTCAACAAATAGCACCTGAAGTGAAGTAAATACACTCTCTTGTTCTCACACATACAAAAATTCTACACACACATTTCTTCCCAATAGCAAAGCTCAGCTGTACTTCCTTTTTGTCAGAGCAAAACCTGGAGAAATGCTTGGAGCATCCAGGAAATAACCAGCACATCCCTGAGCACCCTGAAAACAAAGTATTATTAGAATAAGACAGTGATGGCGAACCTTTTAGAGACTGACTGCCCAAACTGCAATTCAAAACACACTAATTTTGTCGCAAAGTGCCAATACAGCCATTTAACCTGAATATAGGTGGCTGTGAAGGATTGATGTCGGGTGCCCACAGAAAGGGCTCTCATTGCCACCTTTGGCACCCGTGGCATAGGTTTGCCAACACTGGAATAAGATCAGTTGATTCCTTCCAGGATACAACCATCTACATGCACATTTTTGTGTCCAGGTGTGCACACCCACATAACCGGGATGCCCGAACTGTGTCCATCCAAGTAGATGATCACATGTTGCTAATATTCTTCCATGGTGCATGTCGCCATTTTTAGACATCCCAAATAATTTATACTCAGTTATTTAGAGCTACTTATTAATAGTTCCTTTGGGACAGCTACTTCACATTAGTGTTTCTCCATCTTTTCATATCCACACCCACTTTTGATAAGCATAGAAAATCCATGCCTACCTTTCCAATCTGCCTCCTTCCCTCAATTATTTGATTATATATTTGAAATACTACTACAGTACTATCCCTCTGAATGGGGCAAGGGACTACATGCAAACAATGATCTGTATGATACAGGGAAACTCAAAGATATAGGTAAAGGAAAGGATTCAATCCCAGGTAGCCGGCTCATGGTTGACTCAGCCTTCCATCCTTTCAAGGTCAATAAAATAAGTACCCAACTTGCTGGGGGGGATGTGTAGCCTGAACAAATTGTAAACCTCCCAGAGAGTACGTGAAGTGCTGTGGGGCAGTATATAAGCAGAGCACTTTGCTTTATAAGGCATACTAATGTGCATCATAGGGTGTTATATGTGAATTTGCCAGCCACACACGACTCCTCTGAAATCCGGATACATGCCCTGGATACAGTGGTCCCCGATTGTGTGTGTGGGGGGTCTTCAGATGTTCTTAGACTTAAACTCCCAGAAATCCTGGCCAGCAGAGCTAGTGGTGAAGGCTTCTGGGACGTTTAGTCCAGGAACAGCTGAAGAGCCAAGGTTGGGAAACACACTAGTGAGAAACACCAAAGTATAGGAATGGCATGGGTGCCAAAGGTGGCACTCAGAGTCCTTTCTGTGGGCACCCGACATCGCCCTTTCACAACCACCTGTATTCAGGTTAAAATGCTGCATTGACACGTTGCAAAACATTAGTGGCTTTTGAATCGCAGTTTGGGCACTCAGTCTCTAAAGGGTTCGCCATCACTGGTATAGGTTATGGGACAAGACTTCACACTCCCTCATCTGATGTGCAAAAAGTATGAAAAGCACCAATCTCTGCCTGTGACCAGGGATCCAGGACGTGGCATTACCTGTAGCAGGTTGTCTTGGTACCATACTGTCCCTCTCCACAGTGATAAGCAGCGACAGGGCTAGAAAACGGTTCTCCCAGCTCATACATTCTACCCATTACTGAGTGCCTGAACAGGGACTCTGAACCCCTGACTACAAGTGGATTTCCAATGTTTCAATATTTTTCTTAGCATTACCCAGAGAGGCCAGGGTGTATCAGCAACCATGTTTTCTAGCATTAAACTATGACCCTTTCACCATATATAAATATTTTCTTTTTTCATATTCTGTACACAGTAATTGGTTTCTAACTACATTTATATAGCGGAAGTATTCCCACATATAAGTCACTCTGTATTCAATTAAATGTACTTCCAGCTAGATACATTGAGATTTAGGACATAAGAGAAAGGGGGAAATGACCATTAGTCCACTTAAAAATTAATACAAATGCTGAAAACAAAGTGCAACTCGCCAGACTTTCCCCCCTTCCTGTACTTGTGTTTATCTTAATAATTTATATCAATTTATGCTTTTCATTCTGTGCCAAGTTTTTCCCACCCCACCCCATGTCTAGGACTAGAAGAGTCAAGTCTTGCCAAGTGCCATATGTAAGCTCTTTCTATACCGAGGCTTTTAAAACGTACTGTGGATAACCATCTACTCAAATGAAAACACAATATAAGGGGTGGGAGAAATTAATCTATTTTAAACTAAAAGCATTACAACAGCTGTCTGTGCCAGAGCTCTGCATTTCTGGAAATATCTCAAGCTAAAACTTGCCCAGCAATCACAAGCCGGATCTGGACGGTGTTCTTACTTTTATCCTTATAATGAAAGAAAAAGCTACACCGAGATCAACTTCATCTATACTTGAGTTATGAAAATAACAGAAAAGGAAAAGAAGCTTTAAAAAAGATGAGAAAAGGGAGCCTTTGCCAAAAGACCCAATAATTCATTGTAATTCATAATACGACTGAACAAGATGATTGGCACTGTTACAAAACCAACAAGATTTTAAATTACTTATTTTCTTTAAGAAATGGGCACTGCAATTCCGTGTATGTTTACAGAAAATTAACCCCTCCCCATGTATTCAATGGAACATATTCCTTGGAAAACATAAAGGATTGCAAATTATCTCTTACTCCTTTAATATAGCAATGCCTCTGTTTGACTGTCTCCTATCTTTTAAACACTCCTAACAGATTTTACTATACAGTAGGACCCCAGTATCCGCTGGGGATTGGTTCCAAGCCTTCCTGTGGATAATCAAAACCGTGGATAAGAGAGAACACCAAAATGTTCCTCAAAACTGCTGTTTGTGATAGTAACTTGCTTTACAGCTGCTGTTTTGCAACAGTAGCTTGCTTTACAGCTGCTGTTTGTGATAGTAGTTTGCTTTACGGCTGCTGTTTTATGACAGTAGCTTGCTTTACAGCTGCTCTTTGTGACAATAGCTTGTTTTGCAGCTGCTGAATTGTTTATTTATTTTTCCTCAGCCAACCGTGGATAACTGAATCAGTGGATAATGAATCAGTGGATACGGGGGTCCTACGGTACAACATGTGGTAGTAGCTTCGGGGTGGAGGCTAGCAAACAGTATTGTTACTTAGTAATTAGCTATCAGATATCATTGCCTTTGAATTCAGAATAGACAACAACCCTGCCTTCTGCCTTAACTTTGGTGCTATATGTTTATCAATACAATCACCGCTCTTAACTAGTAACCCCCTTGGAGATAGATTTAGGCAACATGTGGCGTTCCAGATGTTGTTGGACTGTAATTTCCGTCCAAATGGTGAATGCTGATGGTCGTTGTAATCCAAAGACATCTGAAAGGAACAGGTTGCCCACATCTGTTCAGAAAGAAATCTAGGATGTACATTGGTGCCTCGACTTACGAATTTAATCCGTTCCGAATGCATGGTCTTAAGTCAAACTACTCTTAAGTCGGTGTACCTATCTAAAAAATTTAAAAAATAAATTTTAAAAAATCAAAAAATTGGAAAAAGTATTTGTAAGTTGAGCAGAACATATCTAAAATTTGTAAGGCGGCAGTTAAAATGCCAACACTTTTCCACTCTTAAGACGAATTGCTCTTAAATCGAGCTGCTCTTAAGTCGGGGTACCACTGTACTATAAACCCTGTGTCAACTCTGAACACAATAACGTTTTAAAACAGCAGCAAAATTCAGACACTACTTTATACTGAGTTGCTCAATAAATCAGTCATATAGCTCACATGTATTCCAAAATGAGCCGGGCCTGAATTAGTACATTATTAGCAAAGAATTATTAATAGGCCAAGAGATAAAGATGGCAAGCCTCTGATCAGCTGTCCAGAGCGTCCAATGTGGGAAAGACCATACTGAAAACGAATGCCAATATGAAACAGAGGAGTGAATTATTAGAACCATTAAAAGCTAGGAGTGAAGCTGCAAAGAACTGGCTGGAAGGACAACTCTGAACTATTAAAGATGCCATTAAGGAACAACAGCCCCAACAAGAAAAGTCGTCATCTATTAGGACAGCTAAGTTCTTTTCCCTGTCAGGGCGCCTTTGTTTTTAGCACGTTCATAAGGGGAGAAGTTCTGAACAAAGCAGATGAAACTTTTGTTAGGTCGAGTTTTGAAATGTGAACGTTTAGTCTCTTTATACCTGTCGCTCAGGAACTCATCCAAGACAAAGAATCCCTGCTTACCTCTGAAAAACAGGGCTGCCCCACAATATCTTGATGCTCAAGGCCAGGCACGTCCAAACTTCAGCCCTCCAGATGTTGTGGGCCACAACTCCCACAATCCTTTGCCATTGGCATTCTAAGCCTAGAATTCTGGGAGTTGTAGTCCAAAACATCAGGAGGGCCGAACTTTGGACATGCCTGCTCAAGGCAGAACAGTAATTTGCATCCCCCCCAACATACACACCAAATTCAGATCGCAGAAACTCCAGCTATTATGACAACTAAGGGCCTTTTCACACAACCCCTAAAATCTGCGGCAAATGGTTCCCAGAACCGGAGCTTAAAATGTTTCCCCACCAGCTCCGGAGTTTACAAAAAATTAAGTACGGCCACGCCCACCTAAGCGCGTCCCAGCGCACTTTTCAAGTACCTGCTCTCCGGGGGTGAAAAATTCCTGATGCGGATGTAACGTAGTGAGTGCCAGGCTCTCCTCGCTTCTGTTTGTTGTTGTTTTGCCCCCCGCCCCTTTAAGAGACTGGAATGCTGCCGGGAACAGAGCGAGATGGCAGAACAGAGGTGAGCCAGCATTCTTTTTTTCCTTTTTTTCTCCCTCCCCTCACGCAGACAGCAGCCAGGAGTGCAGAGGGGGTGGGAACACAGGAACAGCGACAAATCCCCAAGATCTCTGGTCCGAATTTAAGTGGCCAGTGGATCTTAGGGGTCGTGTGAAAAGGCTCTAAGGCATCGGATGGATCCCACAACCATGCCTCTCCCTTCCTGGCAGTAAAAGACGGGGGGGGGGATAACTAAACATTTCTTACCCTTTCAAGATAACACAACATTTTGCGGTCTGAAGCAGTTGCCTTATTCCACTTAACAGAAGGCCAGTGAAAAGCTATGATTATTACTCTTTATCTGTCCTATTATTACTTCAGAAATATTTGCACATATCACCTCCTGACTCAAGGTTTGCAGCTCTTGAAGGAGAAGTATATTCTGAAAAATGTTGATGTACTAACTAAAGTAGCAACAGAATAATTACACCCTTATTTATATGTCTGTATTAAAATGAATTCTGGCAGATAGAGGTCTAATAATGGGACTTATTTTGAATCTTTGGATCTGCAGATAAACATGAGTTTCCAACGCCCATTCAGCCCTGGAGCTAAGTAACATGTGAACTTTTCATTCACTGAACAATGCTACGTTGCTACCTTTGCAGATCAACTTGCAAGCAGTATGCAATGTGATTAATCAGCAAGATTTCAGCTCTGCGCTACTCTTTCCAGCATAAGGTCAACCTGACTTCGTCTCCAGTTTGAGATTATTAGTTATTTTGGACAGATCCCCAATGTGCTGAACTAGTTGTTTAGTCAGAAAACAATATGCCATCTGTCTTCGTGCTTAGAGGGCTAAAAAAATTAGCCTAATTACATTTAACGTGACTATTTTTTAGCATAATGAGTTGCTTAAGGTAGGATACAAAGCAGAATAAGCCCAACAGAAAGGGATAGAGGTATTAGTTTGTGCAAGTAGCGCTCTTTCTAAACGTTACTGGAGGAACAGGACCCTTTGGTCAAGATCACATGAAATGCTGGGCAAATGTTACCAAGTCTGATAGCCCAACAGGAAGGATTGAGCAAAGAGGTTGTACCATTGGTTGTACAGTTTAGCCCTTCTGCCTTGGCATGCATGTAGCTATCACAGCTTTAATGTTGAGCCATGTCCATGTAACTACTCAACAAGACTTCAGACTGTGACACAGAGCATTTCCTTGGCACAGTGATGTTCAGATAGAAGCAGATGCATTCTAAACCAATCTACAGCTTCCAAGCATCTAGACCTACCTATGAATAGGAGCCATAACATCAGAGTTGGAAGAGACCTCAAGGGCCATCCAGTCCAGCCTCCTGCCATGCAGAAACCCCCATCACCATACTCTTGACAGATGACCATCCAGCCTCTGCTTCAAAACCTCCTAGGAAAGAGAGTCCATTACTCTCCATGGCAGCATATTCCACTGCCGAACAGCTCTAACTATCATGAAGTTCTTCCTAATTTTTAAATTAAATCTCTTTTCCTGTAGTTTGAAACCATTGCCCCAAGTCCTAGTCTCTGGAGCCATGGAAAACAAACCAGTCCCCTCTTCAGTATGACAGCTTGTTTAATACTAGATGCAGTATTAAATATTGCATAGATCCTGCCATTGTGCACAAATGTATTTGGACTTATACCAACCAGAAGCCCTGGATGACTAAGGAAGTCCAGTGCCTTCTGCAGGATAGGAATAACGCCTTCAGGTCTGATGATGGAGTACAATACAGTGGTGCTAGAGCCAGTCTGAAGAGAGGCATTCAACAGGCTAAGATAGATTATGAAAGGAAAACTGAAGATCATTTCCATAGTAACAACACACGGCAGATGTGGCAGGGGATCCAGCAAATCACCAACTATGAATCAAATAACATCATTCCTGCTGGTGGGGAGGCTTCATTGGCAGAGGAGTGGAATCATTTCTTTGCCCACTTTGAAGTGGAGCCACCAGAGGCAGCTAGAAGACAGACATTAGTCCACAGAATCCCCAACCTCGCCGTGGAGGAGTATGAGGTGAAGAGGGTTCCGAGGGTTGTGAACCCAAAAAAGGCTGCCAGACCTGATGGCATCCCTTGCCGGGTGCTTAAAAGATTATGCTGGCCAACTAGCTGGGGTTCTCAGTAACATCTTCAATCAATTTTTATCCCAGTCTAGTATTCCATCCTGTCTGAAAGCTTCCGTCATTGTTCCACTGCCAAAGAAGTTCCCTATCAACAACCTCAGTGACTACAGACCGGTGGCACTGACTTCTGCCATCATGAAATGCTTTGAAAAACTGGCCCGTAAGCATATCATTTCTTGCCTTTCGTCAGCAACTGACAAATACCAGTTTGCATATAGAACTAACAGATCCACAGAGGACGCTATAACCATCTCTCTCCACACTGCTCTGACTCATCTAGAACAACAGGGGACCTATGTGAGGATGCTTCGGTAGACTTTAGTTCAATACAATCCTTCCACATAGACTGGTATCTAAACTTCATCTAGACCTTAGGTTCTCATATTCAATCTGCTCTTGGATCATGGACTTTCAGTCTGGCCACTCCCAGAGGGTCAGATTAGGTAACTATATCTCCTCAACTCTCACTCTTAACACGGGCACACCACAGGGCTGTGGGCCGAGTCCCTTACTTTACTCTCTATATACACATGACTGCACCTCCACTCACCACCGTAATATTATTATTAAATTTGCAAATGATACAACAGTGGTAGGGCTTATATCCAAGGGGGGATGAGTCTGCCTACCGAGATGAGGTGGACCGGCTGCTTTTGTGGTGCCAAGACAATAATTTAACCCTTAACATCAATAAAACCAAGGAGCTCATAGTGGACTACAGAAGAAATAGATTAGACATTCAGCCCCTAAGTTATCAATGGAGATCAAGTACAGCAAGTGGCCAGCTTTAAGTTTTTAGGGGTTGTTATTAGGGAGGATGTGACCTGGGGCAGTCATATTGCAGCACAGGTTAAGAAAGCCCAGCAAAGATTATATTACCTGAGACTTCTCAGGACACAATAACTGAATGAAAACTGCTAGTGACCTTCTGCCGCTGCACTATAGAGAGTATTCTAACCTACTGCTCCTGTGTATGGTTTGCCAACTGCACAGTGGCAGATCGGAAAGTGCTCCAGAGGTTTACCACTATTGCCCAGAGGATTATCAGTTGCCCTCTCCCTTCTACAGCTCCTGCTGCCTTAAGAAAGCTGAAAACATTCTTAAAGATCCATCACATCTAGCACATTCCTTCTTTCAATTATTACCATCTGGCAGGTGGTATAGAATAATAAAAACAAGGGCAAATAGATCGAAAAATAGCTTTTATCCCAGAGCTGCAACCATTCTGAAATCTTCTGCATTCTGCAATATAAATGTGACAATAGAATAGAGGTTTGTGCAATGGTGAACAGAATGTGAAGAATGTGAATGTGAGGGATGTGTTTTATGATGTGCACTGGAGATGGCATTTAATATCGTTTTACGAAAGTACAATGACAATAAAGTTTATCTTATCTTATCACATCAAAAGCAGCACAGAATTATTCTAGCTTACTTGCTCCCTGATTCTGAAAGACTGAGTGCTGCAGCGTCAGATCTTCCTGGAGAGTTACTGATACCTCAGACGCTCCTTGTTATTGCTGTTATGCGCGATTAAGTCCTGGACTTTTGGCAACCTTATGAATTAAGGACCTCCAAGTCCTATAATTAAAAAGTCAGCTCAGGCCATGGTTTCCTTTATGGCAGTGGTGCCCAAACTTAAGCCTTCCAGATGTTTTGGACCACAACTCCCACAGTCCTTTCTCACTGGCAATACAGGCTTGGAATTCTGGGAGTTGTGGTCCAAAACACCTAGAGGGCCGAAGTTTGGACACCCCTGCTTTATGGGGTCAATTCAACACATATTAAGTCTTTTTCTTACAGCCTTCCATTTTTCCCAGAACCATTGGTTTTCTTTCCAATCATTCACTTCTTTACAAGGTATATGTTGCTAATTGTGTGTACCATCTAAACACCAGTGTCTTTTCCACACCTCATCTAGGCAGCAGAAGTGCTTAGCCCAGATCGCATGTTGTGTGGGTGCAAAGACCCTAAGCAAGGGGTCTACTTGGCCATTTGAGTTGCTTTCCCTATAAATATCAAGATCTCTCTGACAAAAAAGAATAAGTGACATTTCGGGTTTGTTCTGTCCAATTTAACTTGAATGCTATGCTTTACAGCACAAGAGACATAACGTTCTTCAATGACAACTAGCATGCAGTTGTACACCCACTCAGCATGGTTCATCCAGCACCTCCCTAACAACAGAGGGAATAGGCAAGTGGGGGCGCACATTATTCTTGATATCATACTTAAGAACAAGGAGTACCACCAGGTGGGGTTGGACTGGAAGTCCCAGTGTTCTTTCCCACAAAGTATGATGGTGAGGCCTGATGGGAATTGCAACAACTTTGGGAAAGCCACAACTGTCCACCTAGTTCTAAAATTACAAGCACGGATCAGCACATTGTATGTTCTCCATGAATACAGAGGTTTGGCACATGACCCAGAATGAAGAGCCTGAGGTGTCTGCATTAAATCCTGGTTCCAGTCCCTTGCATTTCAGGACTGCTACCAGCCATGTTTATTTTGACTACAACAATCCCTAGATGCAAAACAAGCCTGCATTATTCTTGGGTGATCTGGGTTACCATGACACAGATCTTTGATTCCGCTCCCCTCCTCCCCTTAAAACGCAGACTTGAGACAGGATTCTCTTTCACTGTACAATGTACAATGAGAATACAGTTAAATCTATCTATCTGTCTCTTGGGACTGCTGAGCAGAAGTCCCACCAGCAGGATGACATAAGAACATAAGAAGAGCCATACTGGATCAGGATAAAGGTCCATCTAGTCCAGCTTCCTGTATCTCACAGTGGCCCCACCAGATGCGTCTGGGAGCACACAAGACTAGATATCTATCTCCTGATACCACTCCCCTGCATCTGGTTCTTGACATACCCCGATTTTAAGCCTGGAGATGACACATCATCATGGTTTGTAACCTGTGGTGGACTTTTCCTCCAGGAATCTGTCCAATCCCCTTTTGAAGGCATCCAGGCCAGATGCCATCACCACATCCTGTGGCAGGGAGTTCCACAGACTAACAATGCGCTGGGTGAAAAAATATTTTCTTTTGTCTGTTCTCACTCTCCCAGCCCTCAATTTGAGTGTTTGTTCCCTGGTTCTAGTATTTTGTGAGAGGGAGAAGAGCATCCCTCTACCCACTTTACTCATGCCCTGCATTATGACAGTGTATCTTGTTGCTTGCGTGTGAACGCTACCATTGCACAAGCAGTGCTTCCAATTAAAAAAGGACCAAGCTAGGTTAGCATACGGAGATAATAGATGCATCCTTACACAAACAGCCTAAATGCCATACAGCTTGCAGTACAGTATGACCTGTCATGCAAGCAGCTTGACGGAAGATCAGCTCCAAGGCTAAGATAGGAAGGTAGATTGCTAACAGAGAAATACAGATTCAACCAAATGCCGTACAGTGAGGTTGTGTTTTTTAAGCAATATTAAGGCTGCCAAATTATAATAGTATGCTGACCTGAATTTTTAACAGAGTGTTTTGGAGTGCTAAAGATTATTAAACAAAAAAAGCTGAATGGCAGTGAACATTACACAACATATTTACAATGTTTGGAGACTAGATATAAATTGGTTTGTTCCTAAGAATGTTTTCGTGCACCATGATAAACCCTGGTACAGTTTATTCCATTTTCATTTGTTGAGGTGCTCAAGCCCAACTGTACTACTAAGACATCATTTGTTAATCATCCACAAACCACAATTTGAACCCAGAGTTGGCTTATGAATTCTGGTTTGTTTAAACCATGGCTTCTTGTGATGTCCAAAGCTGAAATACAGCTTGTTCAAACATCAGGCCACCATTAATAGGAGCTGACAAAACAGGAAGGAGAGAAATTAAATCAGAAAAAAATATGAACCTAGAAATAGAAAAGACAAACCACGACTTATTTCATCATCTTATTTCATCATTATGTTTGTATGCCGCCCAGAGTAGGCATTGGACTAGATGAGGTGTATATAAAAATAAAAAAATAAAAATGTAATAAATAAATCTTCTGTATAATTCATGGCTTAACCAACTATCAATACTATAGACCATGGTCTATTATGAAATGCAAACAGAATTTAAGAATTCCTCAAAGAAGATCTACATTTTGCTATAAAATTTTGACCAGCATTCTACTAGGGTTCCCATACGGTTTGCATTACCTGCCATCATGAATTGCAGCTAATTGTCAAGGCATCAAGAACATCTGGGTTGTACAACTGGCCACATAAGCAAGACATGCTTAGGTACCTTGTTAATTAGCTCCAATTAGCTGTGGCAAATTATGCAAACTTTATCAACACCAATAGTATCATAACCCAGGATGCAATAAAGCAGATTTCTTTGTGCTAGAGGTTTCTTTAGTCAATATAAGGCGCACAATTCCAGAGTGAGACCACACAGTAACTGAAATCAAAAGGGTTTACATGCAACCTAACTTGCAATGCCTAGCATCCTCAAACTGTGATAAACAAATGCTATTTCAAAAGCACATTTGATGAATATAGTCTTCCAAATGTACTGTTCATCAAGAATAGCTAACTGAAAGTTAAAGGGATGCTTTGATCACCCAAGTATCTAAAATTAATAATAATATACAAGATAGACAAAGCTCCAATCAATCATTAATTGTGTACCCACTCCTATGCAATATCTGCCTCTAAGCCGGTTATTTTCCTATAAAACACAAAGTACAGTATTAATAGGAGAATACTGTGTTATCTATCTAAAGGAAACATAATTCATAAGTCACACACATGATCTGCATGCAAAAAGTCTCAGGTCCAATCCTGGTGTCTTGGACCAAAACTCTGGAGAGCAGCTGAGAGTCAAGACAAAAAATACAGGCCCTGATAGACAATCAGATCTGGTGCTAGCCCACTTCACATGATAAAGAAGAACAGGAACAACCATAAGATCAGAATTCACTCCAACCCATGACAATGAAAGGCACTTTTAAAAATGGCAGTTCCCAGACCTGACCGTTCTTGTTAGGGCATTCTGGGATTTGTAGTCCAAAAAAGCAACTTTTTCCAAGCTCTGCATAAGATACACACTTTGAGAGATAAGGCGTTTATTCAAAGCAATGAAGGTCAGTTAAAGTTTACACTTCCAAATGGCTGAGAAAAGAATCTTGGTCTCTCTGTTTGTTGAGAACATCATTACAAATCACACGCATCATTTCATTCTTTCAAAAGTGTTGCATGTTCAGTAAACATTCTGGTACTCATTTGGGAAGCTTAGTTTGGAAGTCCTTCCATCCCACATTCCCTCCACCTATAATCTCAACTTGCCCCAGTAAAATCAGTAAGACCTACATCTAAACAGACATAATCTTAGGATTGGAATGTTCGGAATTAACCCCCAGAAGCGCTCTTACATATAGGCACTCATAAGAACAGCACCCTGAGCTAACTATGAAGGATGAGATGCAGCAAAAGGGCAAAAGAACCTAAGCTATGCAACCCTTAGACTGCTTTTAGACAACATTTATGTAGCAGGGCACTCGTGTGGAAAGGAAATGTAGCTTCATCCGTCCATGAAGAAGCCAAACACAGAAAATCAATGGTGTTCCCAAGTATGAGCTAATTCAACTAGACATCATATGTGAAATGTCTTTAAAGTATTAGGTCATGATGCAAACTCATAAATGCATCCATTTATTATTAAGAAATATGGTGTGGTGGGGGTGGCTAGGAATGTGGACGACATGGAAAGGCAAAATGGCCAGAAGAAATGGAATTGAAAAAGATCCTTTAATTTGGGGTCACTCATGGTGATTGACAACAGTCTGTCTTATATCTCCCCATCTTCCATCTGCAGCTTGAGATTTACATGCCAAAGGGGGCATTTCTGAAATAAAAAGAAAAGATGAATCTATTTCTTCACTATTTCCATTCAAATAACTTAATTTCTTATTTACTTAGCATCTATTAAACATATTTAATTAAAATCAAGGAAATATGTCCATTTAAAATATCTATTGAAAGATATATTTTGATTTGGATCATTATATATTATTTATTTACAGAATGTAAAAATATATTCCATGCTAACTTATGAGCACCTAAGTATAATTGTATTAAGATACAGTGGCCAAAATCCTGTTGCTTAACCTAGTATATTTCACTAGAGTAGACACATTAAATCAATTGGGATTTAGTGAGTCAGTTCCTCCATAAATGTCATTCATTCAAATAAGCCTACTCTTAACTTCGTTGGCCACTGATCGATTGCTACTAATTAGTGAGAACCCAGTTGGATTGTGTGTTCATCATGTGACATGTTGTAACCAGGAAAGCAACTGACACAAGGTCTACAGAAAGCCCACCCACATAGACCAGTGCCTACATAAAAATTCCAACCACCAACCAGGACAAAAATAGGCATAATCAAAACACTTGTAGACCATGCAGAGCAAAACTGTGAAGCTGAATTCCTCAACACTGAATTCAGCCACCTAAATTGGGCCCTACAGGCAAATGGCTATTCCAAGAATGAAATCAAAAGAGCCATCAAAGTGAAAAAACACCAAACTGAAGAAGAAAAATAACCCCCATCAAACAAAGTATTTCTGCCATACATAAAAGGAGTCATGGACCGCATGGACAAAGTGTTGAAAAAACACAACCTACAAACTGTATTTAGACCCACCACAAACGTACAACAGATGCTACAGTCAGCAAACGACAAAAGGAACCCACTCGCCATTGCAGGAGTATACTGGATACCCTGTAATTATATACCTTGTAGGAGTATACCAGATACCTTGTAGCTGTAGTATATTGAGACCACAAAGCACAGCATCCAGACCAGAATTAAAGAACATGAAAGACACTGCAGAATAAAACAACCTGAAAAATCAGGAGTAGCTGAACACATCCTGAAACAAACTGGACATGAAATCCTCATCCAGGACACAGAGGTACTGGATAACACTACCAGTCAATGTTTCAGACTACACAGGGAAGCCAGTGAAATCCACAAACATAAGCAGAGTTTCAACAAAGAAGAAATTGTAAAAATCAACAAAGCCTGGCTTCCAGTACTGAAAACTACAGCCTGCAAAAGATTGAAGTTCAATGATTCCCACCCAGCCACAAACACCAGTGATCAGTTTACAATATAGAAAAGCTAACGACACCCATCAACTACAGAGAAGGATTGCTGCCACCCCTGATTGCAGTGAAACTTCTTACCTCCATCACAATACGATGACTAACACCTATTCTCCTGCATAGGATAAGTTTCCTCTTTCCCACAACCTTAAAACCACACAGTCTCACTCACTCTATACCCCAGAGCACAGAGAACTCTTAGTTCCCTGAGCAAATTGCTCTCTGAAGATGCTGGGCATAGAGTCTAGTGAATCGTCAGGAAGAAAAACTTCCAGAACATGGCTAAACAGCCCAAAAAAACTCCCAACAGCTATCAGATCCCGGCCGTGCAAGCCTTTGAGAATACATTCAACCGGCAATTTGCTGACGTGACTTAAACAATTTCATTTCCACATGTGTACTTCTCCAGAAAGATTCATGCCATTAGCAACTGAATTAAATACATTATACTGTATTCAGTTGGTCAAGGGATCCATAAAATTTATTTAAATCTCTTTATTGTAGAAACCACAGTAGCATAGTCAGGGGCAGCACCAGCAGGAGCTGCAGCAAAACCTAAGGAGGTCTGTTAGTCAAGAGATTTGCGGAGATGTTGAAGGAACTAGACACAGTGCTGCCAAGGAAGTGACATGATTTTGTTTAAGCAAGTATGATGTTTAAGAGGAAAGAGAGGTAGGGGTTTGGGGTCAGGGGGCACCCACTTCACAACTCTTATGAAATAAAGCAGTCATCTTCAAAACTGACAGGACATTACCTGTTTCCTTGCCTAAAACAAGCAACAACCACGTGCTTGTTATTATTCAGTTGACAGTGTACCTAGTGGTTGGCCACCAAATCTCTACTGCTGCTGCCAACTCCTCATTTCTCAGTATTAGATTTTTTTTGGCTAGTTTTTCAAAAAATTTAAAATTTTAGGAAGAGTCCCAAGCTAGAGCAACATTCCTGTGAAGAAGCTCCACTTTCAATGTGTTGGTTTTGGCATATTAACCCCTTAAAGACTTCAGCCCAGGCTACCTATTGTTTCTGCTCATGTGAGACTCCCCAGGTTTTCAAGCTCTTGGCAATGAGATTTCTCTTAGTCCCAACACCCTCATAGGCACATCCGTAAGACAAGAGAGGGTCTTTTCAGTGGGAATGCAGCTCTCTTTTATGGGAGGGCAGGTTGCCCCCCCCTGACGTCATTCTGTCACCAAGCAAAGGTTTATCTCTCAAGACATCCTTTTATAATAAATAAACTTCTCTTTCTAAAGGAGTGTAAAAGGGTTTTATTTAGTACTTTTAATTTGTTTGTTTGTTTGTTTGTTTGTTTGTTTGTTTTACAGAACTTATATGCCACCCACTACCCAAAGGTCTCTGGGCAGTTTACAATTAAAAGGAACAGTTAAAACATTAAAAAGGCAATGGGCAATTAAAACAATAAAAACATTTAAACACAAAACACTAAAATTGCCACCAAGAGCCACAATCTAAGCTATGTCAGTTAAAAACTTCAGAAACAGGAAGGTTTTTACCTGGTGCCGAAATGTCATCAGTGTTGGCGCCAGGCGGATGTCACTTGGGAGGGCATTCCACAAACTGGGGGCAGCTGCCAAAAAGGCCCTAAACCTACAAGCCATCCCTTTCACTTCCTTGAGGGATGGCTCTTTCAGGAGGCCTCCCTGGCTAGATCTTAATTGCCAGGTAGGTTCATATGGAAGGGGACGGTCCTTCAGGTATCTAGGTCCTAAGCCGTTTAGGGCTTTATATGCCAAAACAAGCACTTTGAATTGGGCTCGGGCAACAACTGGTAAGGTAACCAATGCAGGTTACATAGAATCGGTGTGGTATGATCCCTGGCAGCCCCACCACTCACCAGCCAGTGATTTAATGATTAATAGCTTACTTTTTTAAAAAAAATGAAATTTATTATATTTTTAACATCATTAATAACGTCTTAAAGCTGTCTTGGGTTCCTCTGTTTAGAAAAGTCACATCATAAAATATATAAATAAAGTTCTGCTTCTGTGCCTTGGATTAAAATGGGCCAGTTCCAAGTTATCAGCTTCCTAAGCACATCTGTGCAAATTTGTGTGGCAAAACTTCAAGCTACATGGTTAGCAAAGGCGCTTGGTGGAGTTCTTCCGCTCTGCAGATGTGGGAATTCCTTCTTCTTTTGCTTTTAAGACGGCTCCCAATATGTTTTTACATCTTCCTTACACACAGAAAATGAACACGTCAAGGCAAGAGCAAGGCTGCAAGCATTATCCCTAGTGTCACATCTCTCTACGCAGAGGGAAATATTTTTTGTGCATGTTAGCACTTTTTAAAACACACACACACACACACACAGAGAGAGAGAGAGAGAGAGAGAGACTGAAGTTCTTTGAGTCTGAAGTCATAACAACCCATGGAAGTTTCCGTAGCAGAAATTTGCTGAACTTGTCGATCAGCTTTCATTGCCTGGGTATTTACACTCCCACTTTCAACTGGTGCTGCTGAACAGAATTCAACAAGGGAATTGTTATTTCCAGAGTCGGTGTCACCACCAAGCCACCAAGGACTTGCATTTCCCTGGGAAGGGACTGCAGCAATGAAAAGGGCTCAGGATGGGGCACGCGCGGGAGAGAGAGAGAGAGAGAGAGAGGAAACGATTGCTTTGAAGAGAGGAAACCATCTCTTGAGTCTCATTGAGCAGGCACCGCTGAATAATGCATGACAGAAACTAGTTCACTGGCTTGAACTGGGAACCTGGTGCTTCCCACATGGGTACAAATATTTTACTTTCAAGCAGCACATCAAGTTTAAAAGGCTTCCAAGTTTTCTTGGCAAAGCTGTTCTAGGACCTACTAAAAAACTGCAGAGGTCCTGGCAAGAGAATGCCTCCCGTCTTTGCAAACTGATCCTTTTCCTTCATGAACATAACAAGCTGGAAAACTTCCACCAATCACAAGAGGAAATTGTATGGTTCTCTTGCAGACTTCAATGCCATTCAAGCCGCATTATCTTACATACTAATGACACACTCCAGGTATTAATCCACCTGTGTCCAGCAGCACAGGCAGGTTTTTTCCCCCCACTGACAAATCCCAAAATATCCCTGAGTTCCGAGTTGTTACCTTAAATGTGATCGTTCCCATCTTTGGTCAGGAGGAGTTCCCAGATGAAACTCCAGAATTTGTGGAGTTATAACACACTTTAGAACAAAACTGGGTAAAGTGCAAATCTGTAGAGGCGGCTGGATTATAGCATCTTTGCAGTGGTGTAGTTAGGGAGGAGAAGAGAGGAGATATGTCCCCGGGTGCAGCATCTGGGGGCACCAAATGGCTCCCTGCCCAGGAGCCATGGGAAGGTGCATCGCAGGTGACCAGGGCCGGTGCTAGGTTTTTTGCGCCCTAGGCAAAGGGCAGGGGGTGGGGCGGGGGCGGCGGGCAGCGGGCGTCAATTGTGGCGGGGGGTAGGGGGCAGGGGGGCGGCAGGGGGGCGGCGGATGGCGGGGGATGGCGACGGGCACGGGGGGTGGGCGGCAATGGGCGCAGGGGGCAGCGGGCAGACGGCGATGGGCGGTGGGGGGACGGACGGCAGTGGCCAGTGGAGGGGGGGCGGCGGGGGACAGCAGGCTGGCCAGCGCCCCCTCTCCATTTTGGTGCCCTAGGCAACTGCCTAGTTCGCCTTAATGGACGCGCTGGCCCTGCAGGTGACCTGCCCGGCCCCTCCCGGCCCTTGCGTGTGTGTACAAAAACTGACTTTGTTCCCGGGTGCTGAAAACCGTAGCTACACCTCTGTATCTTTGGGTCACCATTGGCTATGCTGGCTATGGCTGGACTATGGTCCTGCTGGATAGCTCGGTGGGTTAGGTCTCTGGCTGTGAAACCAGAGGTTGGGAGTTTGATTCCCCACTGTGCCTCCTCTGTCAGAAGATGTTAAAGTGAGAGGGGAGCTCAAAAACTGCCCCAGAAAGACTGGGCACGTTGCATGGCCTCAGAACACTGACTGTCTAGCAAGCTGGAGAAATGGAATGCAATAAAACAGATCAACTTTGAAAGGAAGACCAGAAGGCTGGTGCCATAAACACCAGTAGTCCAGATTGTAAGACACTGTTGAAAGTCTCTATGTTAGAAGGGGACATGAACCACTGGTTTGGTAGTTCATAATGGTTCGTTCTTCAGGTGTGCAAGTGTTCTATGGATGCCCCAGCTTCCACCCACTGCCTCCCCCAGTGGGCAGCCACTCAAAGCCTGAATCCTGGGCTTCCTTGTCCCTCCTCTCCTCCTCCTCTGAGTGAGCACCTGCTGAAAGAGGCAAAAGAGAGAAGCCAGGGTGCCCGCAGAACACCTTTGCATCTGAGGAATTGACCATACAAACAGCTGAACTGGCAGTTTCTGCCCATCTGTTCTTCCTATTACTGTATACTGTATTATATCCATTCTCTAACAGCCTCATGGCACAGAGGTTAAACTGCTGTACTGCAGCCATAACTGTGATCATAACCTGGGGTTCAATCCCAGGTAGCCGGCTCAAGGTTCACTCAACCTTCCATCCTTCCGAGGTTGGTAAAATGAGCACCCAGCTTGCAAGGAAGGGAGGGAGACATGTAGCCTGCACAATTAACTTTTAAACTACCCAGAGAGTGCTTTAAGTGCTAT
Source organism: Phrynocephalus forsythii (assembly GCA_029282475.1). Lineage (NCBI taxonomy): Eukaryota > Metazoa > Chordata > Lepidosauria > Squamata > Agamidae > Phrynocephalus > Phrynocephalus forsythii. The sequence goes on along the minus strand of JAPFRF010000004.1, from coordinate 104,454,121 downwards.
ACGGTGCTATATAAGCAGCATGTGTTTCTTTTCTTTTCTTTTCTTTTCTCTTTCTTTCTTTCTTTCTTTCTTTCTTTCTTTCTTTCTTTCTTTCTTTCTTTCTTTCTTTCTTTCTTTCTCCTTCTCTGTTCACTACTAAAGATGCTGCACATGTTATGTTCTGTCAAGGTACCAACCAGCACTGAGATATGAAGAACTAGTACATCCCATTCTCTGCCAGCCCTCAAGTCTATGAGATTTTCACCAAGCTCCCCCTTAGAGGTTTTGAAACTGGACATCAGCAACACTCTTCTCCCTGGCTCCTACTGAGAGTACACCTCGGGAGCTTTAGCTTTCTGGCAGGTGAAGGTCATGCAAATGTCAGCAGGCCAACATTCATGCAAGACCCCTGGCTTGCTTCTGCAAACAATACAGGGATGGGGTTTATATCTGGAATTAGTAACACTTACAAAAGATCCACTAAGATCGATGGGGCTATTTCAGGGGCAGTACTCTGACTAATTTTGAATGCGATCCGTGGTTTGCTAGGAGACAAATGTTTAATAGTGACATTTTTTTGATTTTTCTTCAAAAGAACAGCAAGTGCCTAAGAAAATACGAAATAAAATGGAATAGATGCATTTTTCTGATTAATAAACAAATTGACTTGTTGATATATTTTTGCATTTAAAATCCAATAAAATGGCCCACAAGGAACTAGAGCAGGCATGTCCAAACTTTGGCCCTCCCAGATGTTTTGGAACACAACTCCCACAGTCCTTTGCCATTGGAAATACAGGTAGGAATTCTGGGAGTTGTGGTCCAAAACATCAGGAGGGCCGAAGTTTGGACATGCCTGACCTAGAGACACAAAGATCACAGATAAGCTTCTCCAGACTCGCTCCTACAAGCCATGAACATTTGGTGAAGGCTGGATTCCACACATCTGAGGTATGCAAACCAAAACAAGTGCCCCCAGGCACCTAGATACACCATCTATGTCCTCTACAATCCTTCCAAGTTTGGGGAAGATTGGGTTTCAAACATTTGAGTTATACACCCATAAAATGTGCCCCCAAGGGAAAACCAATGTTCACCAAACTTGGATGGATTGCAGAGGACACTTCTCTGTGATTCTGGTACCTCTAGTGCCCAGGAGAACCTTCCTATGGAGGCTTTTTGTGGGTATATATCTTGGACGTCCGAAACCCAGTCCTCACCAAACGTAGCCGGATTGTGGAGGTGAGTTAGGAGAAGCCGCTCTGTGATTGTAATATCTCTAGGCACCTGGGTGTGTGTGTGTCATTGTTTAGCCCAGTGAATCAAAAACTTCAAAAAAAATCTTTGATTCATATTTGTCCAGGTAATTGATTTGTACAAATGTGAATCGACAAATTGTTTTTTTAATGAATTTTGCAATTCATTTTTAAACTTGTGGCCTATCTTTAGCTAGTGGCCATGTTGTCTGAGGGGATTCTGGGAGGTTTCCAAAAATGTTCTTTTCTGAGTTCTTGCATCTGTCAGTCACTCAATGCAGACTGGGTGACCAAAGCTGGATCTGGTGCCATCCCCACTAACTTCCTCCTGCCGTAACGCAGTGCATACAGAAATTAGTAACTGAGGAATCCAATGGGAGAAGCCTCTACTATTATGCGTAATGAATGGAAGAGACAAAAGGGTCCTTTGACCTGAATCGCAAAGCCAGTAAGAGAATCTCACTGAGGTACCTAATAGAGCAGTTCTTGGACAGGAGCCATGGTGAAGATCAGCCTGGTCCAGCATCAACAACCATCACTCTCAGGCAGACACCAAGGGTTCCAGATTGGACCAAAGGAGTGGCTGTGGCATTCTGTCACTTCCCACACACAATTTTATGCTTGGCCATTAATTATAACTTTTAATTTAAAATAATAAAAACTCAATTACGACTGTTTCTTCTCAGTAACGCTGCCACCATTGAAACTTATGTCTTCTTATGGATGTAAATGGACTCAGATGTAATAATTTTAACATCTGAATAAACTTTATTAATAAAACAAACATACACAACAATGATTGTTGTTGTTATGCATTGCCTTCAATATAACATATATTCATACAAGTCTTCCAGACCTGCTACTACACCAATAAACCATACAGCCTAGGTCAGTGATGGCGAACCTTTTAGAGACCGAGTGCCCAAACTGCAATTCAAAACCCACTAATTTTTTTGCAAAGTGCCAATACAGTAATTTAACCTGTATACAGGTGGCTATGAAGGGGCGATGTCAAATGCCCACAGAAAGGGCTCCGAGTGCCACCTTTGGCACCCGTGCCATAGGTTCGCCATCACTGGCCTAGATGTTAACTCTCTCTCCAACTCAACTGACTTCTCTCACTGAGCTATTACTCGGGTTCTCTTTCTTCTCCCTTGGCTGGCTCCGCCCTTTTATATGACCCAAGTCCCCCGCCCTCCTGCTGGGATCGGTTGTCGATTTACATATTCATGGCTCTAGCTTCTAAGGGTGTTGTCACACTGGCCCATTACCACAGCCCTGTTTCATCCTGGCAGCGAGCCACCAGGAATAACCCACTGCCAGGGAATTGTGGGGATGTTTGTAGCTGCAGATGGAGACACCTTGCATCTCCACGAAACGAGGAATAATGTCAGTGGGCATCAAACAGCATGTTGCAAGGTAATCTTTACAAACCGGACAAAGGGAGGCTTCAGGCCACCCACAAACAAACAAACAAACAAACAAACAAACATCCAGACAGACAGGCAGGCAGGCAGACAAATAGCTTGAGACCAAAGGACAAAGTCACCCACCTCTTCATTAGAGCTGGAATTGAAATATTTTCAAGATATTCATTGTCTGACCCTCTCCAAACCAGTCCATCATTGTTTTCAGCTGAATCAATGGACACCACAAGTGAATTCAAGCAAAAACTGTGGAAGACTCGGGCTACAATGGCTCCCCATTAGCCAGTGGTTGGTGGAATGGCAAGCGCAACAGGCAGTAATGGACAGAGCCAAGGGTAAAACAAAAGAAAGGCAAAGATAGATTGGCAGTCAGCCCTTCATACCTGCAGGCATACAACCAGGACCTTTGCCTCTGGTTGTAGGCCTGCAGGTGGGAACGGGATGGATGAGGATAGCCTAGGTGGGGGTCGTGGTCCACTTGGTCTGATGGATGAACCACCATCACCCATAGCAGAACCCACATGTACTGCCCAGAGCTTGGAAAAGTGGCTTTTAAAAAAAAAATAAAAAGACTACAATACATCTGGTTACATCTTTCAGCCGTGACAGCTTTAAGAAAGGATTGGACAAGTTCATGGAGAACAAAGGTATCAATGGTTATCATCATGGATGCATAAGGACAACCTCCAGGTTGGAGAGATTTATTTATTTATTTATACAACTTATATGCCACCCACTAACCAAAGGTCTCTGGGCGGCTTACAATTAGATAGGCAGGATATCTCTCAATGTCATTGGCAGGGAATCGTAAGCAGGTGAAGACATCTGCTTGGGAATACCCTGAAGCAAAGGGTGAGCCTCTGTGTGAGACAGAACGCTGGACTGGATGGGCTGTGGCCTGTTCCAGCAAGGCTGTTCTTATATTCTTATGTAATGTACAGGACATTTTGAGATCTGTGTATTACACGGTAAGTCCAACTCCCATCTATACTATGCTGTGCACTTAACTATATTCCAAGGTTTCAAGGTCAGCCTCCCTTGTTTTCGTTTTAGACGCTTCTGTGCCTTTTATTGGTTTGATGGTGACTTGCTCTTTTCCTCTTAGGCTTACAGCACTTTATATCGAACCCTGTAGAACAGATGTGTTTAATGACACACTGAACTATATTTTACCCGTGGAAAAAAAAAGCTACCAGATGTTTCATGCTGTCTGATTTTATTAAGTCACCACATAAAGAAGAGTACGAGTCATTCTTTAAAAGGGGGGTGGTGGGAAGCCCACTCATTTCTCTGTCCTGGTACCCCACCCCCACCCCTGCTACCAGCAAAGCTGACTACACCAATGTGGCGATTTTAAACATTAACTCTGAATCAAAAGCCAAGAATAATTTAAAAAATAAGCTTTACGGATCACAACTGTGTGCCCACTAATAGCTATATCAGCAAACACACCCATCCAGTGAATGTAAGGATAAACAGAAGCTAAATCAGGGGCAATCTGTGAACCAGCAGAGGCTGTTGGATTACAATTTACATCAGGTATGTTCAGAGTCAGGCCCGGGGGCCAAATGCGGCCCATTTTCAAATTCTCAGCGGCCCGCGGCTTCTTCTCCCTGCCAACTCAGCCTGTCACGCACCCCCGCCAGCTGGCCCCTCCCCATACCAGATGGAGGTGTTAGCTTGCAGTTTTATGGTTTGCCTGCCCTCCCTGCCTCTGTCCATCCCCCCAGCCCCCTGCCCTGCCTACCCACTCCCAGTTCCGTTGCTGCAGCATCCTCCCTGCCTCCTTGAATGTTATAGAGACTTGTCCAAAGTCCATCCCAGGGGCCGAATGCAGCTGAATGGTTGGCCCCCACACATTTTCACCTCACCAAATCTGGCCCTCCTTGCAAAAAGTTTGGACAAGCCTGATTTACATTATCCCTGAGTGTTGGCTATACGGTTTTAGGGTTGATGGGAACTGCAGTCAGAAACCCTCCAGACAGCCATTGGTTCTCCACCTCTGCATCATATGAAGAGTGATGTCGCCATTGGTTTTGTGTTAGTATTTCTCATCCAGAGGAGTACCAACATTCCGTGGGTTTCTAATATTATAGGAGGTATCTAACTTTCATACAGCAAAGTCACAGTGATGGACGAACCGGCACTCGGAGTCAGCTGCATTAATAGCAATCCCCTCAGCACCACATCCCCTCCAGCCTTACCCCAAACCTACCTGTTTTGGGTCACAAAGCCCAGATTCTGTCCCACCACACAAAAGATGAAACCCACTGAAACAACTTGTGGGTTCATGCGCACACCCAAAAGAACTGTCAAACCTCCTGCAAAGTGAAGTGTGCCACTGATATACCACCCCCTGGTGTTTAAAGCATTATCTGGGAGGCTTACAATTTTGTTATACTAGCTAAACATGGTGCTGCACTCCTTGTGAGCTGGGTACCTAATTTACTAACCTTAAAATGATGGAAAGGTAAGTCAAACTTTGAGCCGGTTACATGAGCCCATCAAGATTAAATTCCGATTGTGAGTAGAGTCTTGACAGCAGTACTGCAGTTTAACCATTGCACCACATGGCCCCAAACAATGTCAAAGATCTATGCTAGATTTGGAGGGGATATATCAGCGGAATGAGTATAAATTGCTTCAGATTTCAAAGGAACAAAGGTTTTGTGCCATGGATTATAGTTCTGGTAGCTTAATTCACAATTACAACTCATTTCCCAGTTCTGTACCCATAGCACCTTCCATTTGGGGGGGAGGAGGAGAAGGAAGAAACTCAGAAGCTGGTTTCAAAAAAAGAGCACACATGTTGAGATTTCTTTCTCGTTTAAGGGAGTAAGGATATATTTAGCTGGCTGATTAGCTCAGTGAGTTAATTATCTAGCTGCAGAGCCAGATGTACGGTCTTTGGTTTTCCACTGGGTTTCCCAGGAGAAGAGCCAGCTCATATAATCTGGGGAAAGCTGCAAGATCCCTGGGCACCCTTAGAAGGGAATGGAGAAATAACTTCTGAGTATTCTATACCCAGAAGATGTGGGGAAAGGGTCGTCATAATTTGAACCTGACAGCACGTCATAATAGTTAAACTTATTTTTGCATTTTTGAAATAAAAAACTCTGGTGTTCTGAAGGTGTACAAATTCTGTTGATATTTCCATATGTTGCATAACATGATCAACTACCAGGACGTGTTTCAGTCCCATATCTGATCACAGGCCACATTATGCAAGTAAACTGCACCGGGGTAGAGATGGGCACAAAAAGATTTTTTTTTCATTTTGTTATTTGTTATTTAGTTCGTTATGTAATGAAACAAATAACGACCCTAGGGGCAAATTTAACACAAAATGAACCGAACCGAGAAAAACTGGTTCGGTTAGGTTCGTTCGTTAATGGAGTGGGGCGGAGATGTCTCCTACCTGGTGCTGGTCCGGAGGTCCGGTCTTCCTGGTTTCTGGAACAGCGACCGGGGGGGGGGAGCCGACGGCCACGCTACAGCTGTAGCGCGGCCATGTGGTCGGCAGTATAAAAAAAAAGAAAAAAAAAAGAAATAAAAATAATAAAAAGGAGCGCCGACTGGACCCCAAGGGTGGCCTGGTCGACACCCTAAAATAAAAAATAAAATAAAGTTAACAAGAATTCTGGCTTTTTTATATAGTACAGTATATGCAAATATAAATCTGCTTCAAGCTGCAATCCTATATTTGCACACTTTCTTGGAGGTAAGCTCTGTTAAATACAGTATTGCTTCTGAGCAGACAGACATATGCTAGACCCGGTAGTCTCTACCTGACCCCTTTTCCAGTTTCAAATATATTTTGTTTTTCTTCTGAAATAACATGCAACAGTTTGTAAAACTAGTTATTTCCACAAATATTGATACAATAAGAGAGAGGAGTAAGCACACTATGATCCGCAGAGAAGAGGAATGACTCACTGATTAAATTAGCAAGCAACCAATGCAGAATGCTACTTAAAGCACTGCCTTAATGGGACATACTGTACTAATTAATAAATGCCATCTTTCCAGTAACCAATACTGGATACTGGATATAAAGCATGAAAACCTATGCAGTTTTGGCTGTCTTTACTTTCTCCCATTTCCAGAAATCTGAAGCTCTGGGAAATGCTATAAAAGTCAATTGGCTCATTTATACCTACTTAGAAGCTCCTAAAAACAAGGCCAGATATGTCAGATATTAGTTAGTGAAATTATGTATTAGACAGGTGAATAAATAAATGGTCTGTATGTATTTGATTTTTAAGACGGACTGTGCAAATGTGCAAAATCACAGTGATTCAGTCTAAAGTTTTTTTCTATTAGACTGCAGGTGAAAAGAATTGGCTTAAATGGGTTTGGCTGATGGAAGGTGCTGCAATAGCCATGATGCAATCTGTTTACCTGATTTGACAGACAAATGTATATAAGTACTGTGTTAATTAGTGTACAATGGGCCTTTTGTGAGTAAGGCACCCATTCTTGTCTCTCTATGCTATGTACTGATTATGTATGCCAGGTATGCTGAAAATGCTGTTATGCTGTTGATTTGTCTCCATGTAACTTCTGTGTGTATATATGTAATATAGCTGTTTGTTTTAAGTATGCTCTGCCTTTGTCCGATTTTGATTCTGTCTATGTAATTGTTCAACAAGTATTTACTTCCGCTGGCAGAACAAATTGCAAATATTCTGAATATAAGGAAGGGAAAGCTAGCGCAGCATCCTGATTATGAAGCTGTGCCATGAACGGGAAGTCCTGTATCCAGATCTCACCTCCATCCCTAAAGCAACAATCTTAATATGCAACTTTCCCTGGAATTAAACCTCATCAAAAACCAATGCAAGCACCATCCTCAGTAAACATGCATAGTACTGCACTGTGAGCTACCAAGACTCTCTCTCGACCACTTACGTACACCCCTCCTGTATCACTGAGATCCCTCTCATTTGGCATATAGAATCACTGCAAGGATTAAAAAGATATGTCAACCATTCATAGAATCATAGAATAATTACGTTGAAAGGTGCCTACAAGACCATCAAGTCCAACCACAAGCTCAAGGCAGGAAGACACATCAAAGGAGATCTGCCAGGTGGTTGTCCATATTTCTCTTGAATGCCTCCAGAGCTGGAACACTCACCACCTCTTGAGATAATTGGCTCCAGAGGGATGCTGCTCTATTTGGAATAGTCTAAAAAAGTTATGCAATGCTATGTGCTATTAATATTAATGGGATAGATTATTAACTAAAGGGAACAATACAATTTCTTGGCTGCAGTACAGCAGTTATGGAATACCCTCCCATTAAAGATTATTTATTTATTTATTTATTTTTATTTATTTATTTATTTATTTATTTATTTATTTAATTTTATTTCTATACCGCCCATCTTCCAGCAGGAACTCTGGGCGGTTTACAGCAAGGTTACAATCAACATAGATAACAAATCAACTGTACTAAACAGGAAGAGAGGGAAGACCCTCTGCAAGAGGCAAGATCTTGATCAGGGGAGGGCAACTGTCAGCCCTCCAGATGTTTTAGACCACTACTCCCACAGACCTTTGTCATTGGCAATCTAAGCTTGGAATTCTGGGAGTTGTGGTCCAAAAAATCTGGAGGGCCGACAGTTGCCCACCCCTGACCTAGATGATGCTGATACCAATCTCCAATGCCTCTTTAAATTAAACCTTGCTGTTCTCTAAAGGATTTGGTAACTAGAAAGACCATCGTTTGGTTCCAAATCCTTCAGTTTCCTTAAAAAAAAACTAAAAATCTGAAAGTACTTTAAAATGTTTTAAATTGTGTTTGCAACTTTAATGGGCTTCAACTGTGTTGTATTATTTCAATGTGATTTAGTTGCTCTAACAATGTAGGGAGGTTATAAAAATGTCACTACAACACCATGCATGGCACAAACCATAAAGTAAATGGAAGCAACAGACTTCTCGTTCAACCTTTGTGAGCAAAAACACGAAGCTCTATAATTTCTGTAAATCTCTGAGGCCAGAGTTTACCACTAAGGCAGGATTGTTGATGCTCAGCCATTCTCAAGAGATTAGCATCAATTATGTTTTAAAAGAAGATTACATGCAGCCAGCCAAACTACATAATCAGCACTGTGCGTCTTCTGATAGCTTTCGAGATCACAGCCCAGGAGTGAAGATTTTTTTCTGCTGTTTCCATCCAGTGAATGGATTCCTTTTCCCTCCCAAATCAAAACCAACTCTCTAGAGGGGAAAACAGATGAGAAAGAAACCACCACGGTCTCTGTGCAATAAAGAAAGGGACACAGATCCAACATCAAAGCTATCGACGTTCGGAATGCAGTGGGAAAACATTTCCTGCCACTCTGTCAGGACACTCAGCTGCTGACCTGATTCTTCAGCAAAAGATTTCAGGCAGGGAACCCAGAGTGAAATTTCTGAATTCAAATTATCTGTCGGAAAGCTTGCTTCTTCAAACTTCAGTCTAATCTCCTTTCTTACTACTGATGTCAAAACAACTAGGAAGGCTGTCACTTTGCTAATCATTGTTGTTACCAGTAACCAATGTTCTTATCATGCACACATCTGAGAGCATTTCCTATAAAAGTACGGAGCTTCTGAGTTATGGCAACCCCTTCCTGGGTTTTCCACATAGGGTAAACTCAAGTGGATTACCACTCCCTTCTCCTGGGGTGTCCTGGGACTGGGCAGCTTGCCCCAGGCCACACAGACTGGCCCTATTTATTTATTTATTTATTTATTTATTTATTTATTTATTTATTTATTTTACAGCTTATATGCCGCCCACTACCCAAAGGTCTCTGGGCGGCTTACAATCAAAGAATTAAAACAGTAAAACATCACATATCAATAAATAATTAAAACAATGATAAAAACCTTACACTACATAAGAACATAAGAACATAAGAAGACCCATGCTGGATCAGGCCAAAGGCCCATCTAGTCCAGCTTCCTGTATCTCACAGCGGCACCACCAGATGTGTTTGGGAGCGCATGAGACTAGATATCTGTCTCCTGATACCACTCTCCTGCATCTGGCCCTTGAAGTATCCTGGTTTAAACCCTGGAGGTTACACATCTCCATCATGGTTTGTAACCTGTGATGGACTTTTCCTCCAGGAATCTGTCCAATCCCCTTTTGAAGGCATCCAGGTCAGATGCCATCACCACACTGTGTGGCAGGGAGTTCCATAGACTTACAACGCGCTGGGTGATAAAATATTTTCTTTTGTCAGTTCTTACTCTCCCAGCCCTCAATTTGAGTGTATGTCCCCTAGTTCTGGTATTTTGGGAGAGGGGGAAGAGCTTCCCTCTATCCACTTTACTCATACCCTGCATTATTTTGTATGTCTCATTCATATCCCCCCTCAATCGCCTTTTTTTCCAGACTAAAGAGGCCCAAATGTTTTAGCCTTTATTCATAAGGGAGGTGCCCCAGCCCAGTAATCATTTTAGTCGCTCTCTTCTGCACCTTTTCCAGTTCCACTATGTCTTTCTTGAGATGCGGTGACCAGAATTGTACACAATACTCCAGGTGGGGCCTTACTATTGTTTTGTATAATGGCATTATAATGTTGGCTGTTTTATTTTCAATCCCCTTTTTGATAATCCCTAGCATGGAATTGGCCTTCTTCACTGCTGCCACACATTGGGGAGACACCTTCATGGAGCTGTCCACCAACACACCAAGATCTCTTTCCTGATCCGTCACGGATAACTCGGAGCCCATGAGTTGATAGATGAAGTTTGGATTTTTTGCCCCAATATGCATTACTTTACATTTGGTTACATTAAAACGCATTTGCCATTTCTCAGCCCATTCCCCCAGTTTGGAGAGATCCTTCTGGAGCTCTTCACAATCTTCTCTGGTTTTTACCACACGGAAAAGTTTTGTGTCATCTGCAAACTTGGCCACCTCACTGTTTATCCCTTTCTCCAGGTCATTTATGAACAGATTGAAAAGCACCAGTCCCAGGACAGAGCCCTGGGGCACACTGCTTTCACTTCTCTCCATTGTGAAAATTTCCCATTGACACCTACTCTTTGTTTCCGGGATCTCAACCAGTTCTCAATCCATTAGAGGACCTGCCCTCTTATCCCCTGACTGTGCAATTTTCTCAGCAGCCTTTGGTGAGGGACTGTCTAAAGCCTTTTGAAAATCCAGATAGACTATATCAACCGGTTCACCCAAATCCACGTGCCTGTTGACCTTTTCAAAAAATTCTAAGAGGTTTGTCAGACAAGATTTACCCTTACAGAAGCCATGCTGATTTTCTCTCAGCAAGGTTTGTTCTTTTATGTGTTTTAAGATTTTCTCTTGGATGAGGCTTTCCACCATCTTCCCTGGGACAGATGTAAGGCTAACTGGCCTGTAGTTTCCTGGGTCCCCCTCCTTCCTTTTTAAAAATTGGTGTGACATCTGCTATCCTCCAGTCCTCCGGCACTGTGGCCGTTTTAAGAGACAAGTTGCATATAACCGTTAAGAGATCTGCAATTTCATTTCTCAGTTCCCTAATAACCCTTGGGTGGATGCCATCTGGGCCCGGTGACTTGTTAATTCTCAATTTATCAATTAGTCCTAAAACCTCCTCTCTTTTAACCTGTATTTGATTTAATTCTTTAGTCAAGAGGGGCGGCTCAGGCAGCGGAATCCGCTCAAGGACCTCTGTCGTAAAGACAGACGCAAAGAACTCATTCAATTTCTCTGCAATGTCCAAGTCTTCCTTAACCTCCCCTTTTCCTCCCTCACCATCCAGAGGGCCAACTGGTTCTCTGGCAGGTTTTCTACTTCTAACATATTTAAAGAAGCTTTTATTATTACCCTTTATATTGCTAGCCATTCGTTCCTCAAAGTCTTTCTTTGCCTCCCTTATCATCTTCTTACATTTCTTTTGCCAGAGTTTGTGATCCTTTTTATTTTCCTCATTTGGGGAGGATTTCCATTTACAGAAGGACCTCTCCTTGCGCTTTAGAGCCTCTCTAACTCCACTCGTTAACCATGCCGGTGTCCTCTTGGACTTAAATGAGCTCTTCTTTCTTTGTGGTATGCACTTCTGCTGGGCCTCTATTATTGTTGTTTTAAACAGGCTCCATGCACTCTGAAGAGATTGGATTCTTCTAACCTTCCCCTTTAGTTTCTCTCTAACTAGTTTCCTCATCTGAGGGAAGTTTGCCCTTCGAAAATCAAGTGTTTTTATGTCTGATTTGGTTGACACTCTTCCTCCGACATGCATGGCAAAGGTAATAGCAGCATGGTCACTGTTCCCCAGAGGCTCAGTGACATTCACACCTCTGACCAGGTCCTGAGTATCACACAATATTAGATCCAGAGTTGCCTGTTCTCGGGTGGGCTCCATGACAAGTTGCTCTAAGGCACAGTCATTCAGCAAGTCGAGAAACCCAGTTTCTCTTTCTTGCCCGGAGCTCGCATTGGCCCACTAAAATCATTACACTAAAATTGCCATCAGAGGACCCACAGTCTATGTTGTATCAATTAAAAAACTTCTGGAACAGGAAGGTTTTTACCTGGCATCGAAATGTCATCAATGTTGGCGCCAGGCGGATCTCACTTGGGAGGGCATTCCATAGCTTGGGGGCAGCTGCCGAGAAGGCCCTATGTCTAACAAGCCATCCCTCTCACCTCCTTGAGGGATGGCTCTTTCAAAAGGGTCCCCGGCTCGATCTTAATTGCCAGGTAGCAATTGCCAGGTGTGTACTTGCAGGACACATGGTGTGCAACCTCTGGCTCTGCAGCCAAATGCCTCAACAAATTTAAATCCTGATCATCTAAGCCAGGCATGTTCAAAGTCAGGCCCGGGGTCCAAATGTGGCCTGTTTTCAAATTTCAAGCGGCCCGTAGCCTCTTCTGCCCGCTGGCTCAGCCTGTCACTCATCCCTGCCACTCATTCTGCCCACCGGCTCAGCCTGTCACTCATCCCTGCCAGCTGGCCCCTCCCCATACTGGATGGAGACATCAGCTTGCAGTTTTATGGTTTGCCTGACCTCCCTGCCTCTGTCCATCCCCCCCCCCCAGCCACCTGCCTACCTTACCGTTGCTGCAGCATCCTCCCTACCTCCTTGCATGTTATAGAGCAGACATGTTCAAACTTCAGCCCTCCTGATGTTTTGGACCACGACTCCCAGAATTCTAAGCTTAGATTGCCAATGACAAAGGACTGTGGCAGTTGTGGTCCAAAACATCTGGAGGGCTGAAGCTTGGACATGGCTGTTGTGGCTGAACAGCCCCCACACATTTTCACCTCACCAAATCTGGCCCTCCTTGCAAAAAGTTTGGACACCCCTGATCTAAGCTATGTCAGGTAACACTGGTGACACCATCAACCAGAGCAATTTTTCTGAACATTAAACATTTTCTGCTTCTGTCCTGAGTAATTCACGGCAACCATGTACCATACTTTTCGCTCTATAAGACGCACCTGACCATAAGACACACCTAGTTTTTAGAGGAGGGAAACATGAAAATAATTGGCCTAAGGTTTCATGGCAGGGGAATCCTGGCTGCAGATAGGAAGGGCATAGGTTCCGTGATTGAAACAGTGGAATCCAGGCTGCAGAAGGGGAGGACAGAGGCTCTGTGAAAGCCTCTTTGCAAAGGAGATGATTGGGACTGGGGAATCCTCACTGCAAAAGGGGAGGCAGAGGCTCTGTCTTTGCAAACGAGGTTATTGGAACAGTACAATCCAGGCTGCAGAAGGGGAGGGCAGATGAGGTGACTGTAACAGTGGAATCCAGGATGCAGCAGGGGATGGGAGAGACTCCATGCAGGTAACTTCTTTCTAAATGAAAATCTGTGATATATATGTAGTGTGGACTACTGTATTCGCTCTATAAGACACACAGACATTTCCCCTTACTTTGGGGGGAGTGCATCTTACAGAGCGAAAAATACAGTAATCCTTTCATCAGTGCAAACCCAAGATGACATGGGCTAAGGAAGAATTCTTTAATTACCAAAAACTTCTATAGTCAAGATGACTTTACCAGTAGCAATGATTTTTGATAATTAAAGACTTCCTTGTGTATCTCACAGGCCCCATGAGTTCCTCATGATGAAAGGGATTACATGGGAAAGAGGTAAGGAAATAATTAATTTCTAAGAAATTAGTTATTACGTGGCACAATGTACACATTTAGGATTTCAACTATAATTTATTTAATTTCTGCACAGGGAACCAAGGTCCTGTATGTATTATCTCTACTAAAAGATACCAATTCATGTATCTGATAAAGCAGACTCTTCACTGCGTCATTTTATGCTGCAATAGATCTTTGAACCTTGAAAAAACACCATAAATTGATTTTACTGTTTTCATTACTTTTACAGAGCTGTATCCCATTTTCATCTCCTGCCTCTGCAAAGTTAAGATGTTCATGGCAGATCACCTAAGAACCAAATAAATATCTCTGTTTAAACAAGAACAAAATGATGGCAATATTTAGTGTCCACCAATTTCAATATCTAAATATTGCCAATCGATTTTATTTATAGCTTACATCAACAGGTTTCTTTTAAAGTTAGTTCAAGTACATGGTGCTTCATCTCCTCACTTCATTCTTACAACAACTTTGTAAAGTAAGTTGGACCGGGGGGGGGGGGACCACAAAGCCACCTTATGAGTTTCATGCCTTGGCAGGACTTGAACCTGGATCTTCTGAGTGCCAGTCTTATGTTCTAAGCACCATCTGGGGTTTCCTCTCCTTTGGGGTTGACATGAGATGTGCATTCCAGGACATTTTAGATGGTAATCTGCCAAGTAAAGATGCTGGAACATCATATTAATCACAGCTATGAATCATGATGCTACCTAGGATTATAATTATATTAGCCGGTCTAAGCAGTATGTCTCGGAATACCAATTGTTAGGAAACATAACTGAAAGGGTGTCCTACTTACAAGCTCCCCAAAGCATTGTAGCCTAGCCAGTGGGGAAGAGAATACTGAATTAAATAAGCCTTTGGACTGATCTTCTTATGTTCCCACCAAGGACTTAGACCTCCATATGCATGGTGTATTCAAATCATTCTCTAATTTTCAATGCAGTAGGCACGTCTTTAGCAGTCCCAACATTGCTGTTTCACATTTTACGCAGCCACTCCCCCCAAATGCCGCAATCAGCAAACTTTTCCAACTGTGCATGCAATATAGTTGTATAACCACATTAAAATAATGGAAAAAACCGCGTTTTAGCATAGACTTGAATGGGTTCGTGCAGCTTTCTTCACCAAACACACATTATGTCATGTACACTTCCAGCTGCCTCTGGTGTTCATCTTCAGCACAAAATACTGGGAAGACAGACCCACCTGCCTCAATGTATATGCCAAAGTGAGTTGCAAAGCCTTTTAACAGCACATATTTCCTCTTGCTCAATTTGGAAATGGTGTATCCGCCTTCTCCTTTTAACGTCCTGTTCTTTTCCAGAAGATCTTTATGGCATACTGGTTAAACCATAGTATTGCAGTCAAACCTCTGCTCACAAGATAGGGTTCAATCCCAGCAGATTCTGACAGCTGGCTCAAGGTTCACTCAGCCTTCCATCCTTCCAAGACTTGTAAAATGAGCACCCAGCTCAGGGGTGGAGGGTGGGTGGGGAATATGTAGCCTGTATAAATAAACTGCAAACCATCCAGATAATATATTAAGTTCTATATACAGCACACTTCATTTTTTGCCTCCCGCGCCCCATTTCCATCAGCATCAGAGTGCTATCATACTCACTAACTCCAAACATCCCTTCTTTCCTTCTCCTGCAGAGCTAAATTATACATTAAAGCAGGGCTTCCCAAGATTTTTTGACTCATGACCTCCTTTTTCAGTAGCTAAGTGACCTCTGATCCATCTTCCACATTTGCATAAAAGGCATTTTAATGGGATAAGCACATTAAAAATACATTTTTCAAAATATAATTCTAACTCAATACATTAATACTTACGTAATAATATATAATTATAGAGGTGGGGGCTGTAAATCTGCCTCTACCAAATGAAATGCAAGAAGGAAAAATGTCAATACATTTTGACCTTAATTTAATTTTTTTTGGGGGGGGGGTTGGAAATGATCCTTCCATCCCATCCGCTTCCCCAACAAACAGCCCCCTCAGTGAACAGCAAGCAAGAGCAGATCTTTTGATGGGGGTTAGGAGTGATGTATACACATAAAAAGGAAATCCACCCAAAGGGGTACCAAAATAAATAAGAACTCTAGGTTACCTTTGTGGGTCAAGAGGATTGAGATAAAACAGCTTTAATATCCTAAATCTAAAAATAACTGCAACTAAAAATAACTATGTGACCTTCAGGTTGGGAAGCCATGCATTAAAAGTGATTCCCCACCAGAATCTTCCAACGGGTTGCATTCCAGATGTTTGTCTGAGCAATCAGGCTTGCAAAGGAGGCCTGTGGTTACCTTCCAGTGACCAATTACAACACAAAGCAAACTAATATGCAAACTGTGAGAGGTACGGAAGGCTTCTGCTGTGAATCAAATAGATCTTTTCATTACTGCATTAGAAAGAATTTCTTCTTCTAGTGATGGATTGATGAGCAATAGGAAGGTTTGTCCATTGGAGAGCTTGTGTTTTTGCATTAACCTCCTACTTCTAGCCCATCTCTGGCCAACCAGGAGCTCTGTGCTTCGAAGAGCCAATCGAGATGGTGGTTGTAAGCAAGACTGAGGTGCCCATACCATGCAGCTCTTTGTTTGAATTGGCCTGTAAAGTCCAGCCCCATCGGACCATGCTGCTACTCTGTGCCTTCCAAGAAGAAGCCTGGCATCCATCTTGCCATGTGAACTTTTAAGAACTCTCTCCTGGCAAATTACATCCCTTGCCATCTTTGGACTTCTATACTTGATTTGAAAAAGACAGCTTGCTCTCAAAAGCTCAGCAACTTTTTTTTTAATTTTTCCACTTGCAGCCTATAAAATTATCACCCATAGTCTAGTTTTGATTGGTTACCAAAGAAACAGTTGACACCTGTGGCTTCTTCCCCTGGCAAGTCTCATAGGAGAGGCAAATGACACCTTAACAGCTGAGAAGGATCTATCTCAATTATGTATAAGATTGGCAGGGGAGGGGGCAGGATTCTGCATCATTTTGTCCCATACATACATACATACATACATACATACATACATACATACATACATACACACACACACACACACACACACACACACATACAGTGGACCCTTGTATAACAAACGGTTAGTATAACATAAAATTTTTACAACATAAAAAATTCCGGATATAGGGGAAATTTGCTTAACATAATCACCTGTGGGGTGAATTTGTACAACATAAAAATGGGATCACTCTGTTTTCAATGCAGTCTTATGGGAAATTTGTATAAAGGAAAATTTGCTTAACATAATTTCATTTGGAATGAGTTAATTCCTTTATACAAGGTACCTCTCTCTCTCTCTCTCTCTCTCTCTCTCTCTCTCTCTCTCTCTGTGTGTGTGTGTGTGTGTGTGTGTGTGTGTGTGTGTGTGTGTGTGTGTGTGTGTGTGTGTAAAACACCCTGCACATGCTGTATGCTCACTGCTGTGCTATTTTAGGAAAAAATAATTCATGCAAATGAGCCAAGAGCAAGCCGACTTGTCTGAAGTTGAAAAGCCATGACTGAGTGATGAGCCCACTGCCCCACACGATCATAGCTCGCTGCCTCCTCTAGGGGCGCTCTCCTAAGAGGTCCATTCCTTTTACAGCAAGGGGAGAACCAAGAACCACACACACACACACCATGCACGAGCGCGCCCCCTGCCGCGGGCACCACCAACTTTCTCCGGCTGGTCCGAGCTTTGGTGGGGTGGGGTGGGGTGAGGCCGAGGCCATCCGCTTCCTCGTCGATCAAGCCTGTCCCGTGCGTGGCCTCCCGCCTCCCACCCGCCCGCCTGACAAGTTTCAGCAGCTGAAGTTTTTCCCCTCTGGAGAGCCGCTGGGTGGCTTGGGATCGGCCGAGGGTGGTGGTGGGGGGGGGGCGAGGCGGGGGGGCCAAGAGGACGCACACCAGATCTGGAGAAGCCATCCTAATCATGAGGATCTCCTCGACTCCTGGTCATCGCAGCTTTGGGTGACCTTTTGGTTCATCTCAACAAACTTACTGTCCGTCGAGAGGGTCATCCCGAGGGGGGGGGTGTTCTTTTTCGGATGGCTCTATGCGGTTGGCGTGGACGCGCACCACTTCTTCCCCGGCGGCCAGAACCATCTCGGCTCACGCCTTACTGGCCCACGGGAGCCGCAAGACGAGTCGGGACCCCGCCGCTCCTCCTTCCCCTCCCTTGACCCACATCATGCTCTCCCTGCCCAAATAAACGGGGGAGTCGGGGGGGTGGGGGACAGCTGCTGCCTCCGCCCACCAAGGGAAAGGCTTGGCCGCGACGCCCAGCCAGCCGGTCGATTCAAGGGGGCATCTCCCGAACCCCCCGTTAAGAAGAATTCGGGGCTGGGGGGGTGGCCGGGTGGCACGTGGGTTTCAGCGGCATTTCGGCAGGCAACTTAAAGGGGACTCAAATCTCCACCTACCCTGGGGGAAAATAGCGGGGGGGAGAGGAAGGAACGGTGAGAGAGTCTGTCCAGGAGGCTCTGCTGCCCTGGGGAAAAAGTTCAGCTCAACTTTCTTGGCCCGCCGTCCTGCCTCCCCACGCGTGGCAGCCCAGGCAAATCCACCACCAACCCCCACACACACACCTCCGCTAAAATAAAGGAGAAGAGCCAAAACGGCGAGGAAGGCAAGAATTCACTCTCGGTAAAGCTCTCCCCCTTCCTTTTTTTATTTTTATTTTTTGGGGGGCACCCTCCGGAATAAATCCTCGGCGAAGGGAGATCGCGAGCCTCGGGCAGGAAAGCTTCAGCCCATCGTCCTCGCCGCCTGCCAACAATTCCCCCCCAAAAAAAATTCTCGCCTTCCCCGCATCTACACAGCGAGAACACCGGCGCGCTTCCCCGCCGAGCCTTCCCGACCTTCCACGGCTGCGGCGCTCACCTGCCGCTGCTGGTCCAGGTATTTCTGCAAGGATGCGCGGGTTGGTGGTTGGGGGGCGGGCGGTGGTTCGGGATACGAATCCTCCCGCTAGTAGTTGCTCTCAATTTAGCTCCATCGCGGGAGCCCGCGGGGAGGGCGCCGGTGGAAACTGCCCGCCCTCTCTTCCCCTGCGATCGGTGGGAGGGCTGGGAGGAAAGCCCGGATAGGAAGCGATAGCCCCCACCACCACCACCACCTACTTGCCCGCTCCCCTTCGATCCGGAGCGGAGCCAATCCGGGTCTTCCCCGCTCCCCTCCGCCTCCCGTGCTCATTCAAGACCAAAGCGCCCCGCCCCTTTCGGGCAAAGGGGCGGGGCCAGGAGCTTTTCGAACCTTGGGCGGCAGGGGGCGTCCCCTATTGGCGGGCGGGGAAATCCTCGTTGAGCGACGTGCCACGGAAGGGATTCCCCCACCGCCCAATCCTAAGAGAAAGGCTGCAGCCTGAATGAATGGATGAGTGAATGGATGAATGGATGGATGGATGGATGAATGACGGGCTGAACGGTTTTTACAATCTTTTTTTTAAACTCTTTTCTGTGATTGGAAGCGGCGGAGCGAAAAAAATGAAAAAAAAAAAAAAGAATACTGATAGGCAACAGAAACACGCTGATCCTCCCTTCCCAATGCTTGGGTGATGACCGAGAACTGCGAGGCAGCGAGGGGGAAGCTTGATCCGACTTGTGGGCGAGTGTTTTCCCCACTCAAGAACTTGCGAAGAGAGGCTGGCTGGGTTTTTTTTTTGTTCTACTCATTAGATCATTGCTGCGACGTCGAAGCGCCGCGGGGAGCTAACCAGGAACAGCTGGAAGCTTTAGTAACGCAGCCGCGTAGTCCTCAGGGAAGAATAAATGGCACTCACCTCATTTTAGAAGATGACCTTGTCACCCAAGTATTATGGAATCCGCAGTCCGTCCCGCAGGATTCGCAGGCGGCTGCCAGCCATGGGCAGCACCCGGTCCTTCTTTTGGACTTCAGCATCCTCCTGATCGCGGCCTCCTTCCTTGCCGTTGGCTGTCAAGAAGACTGTGCGTGAATGTGGGTTGAGATGGAAAGGCAGAGAGGCTCCCACTTTCTCACCGCCAGTTCGGTTAGGGAGGTCATTTTTTAAAAATCTGCTGCCCGTATCCTGTTGGCTGCTTCCTAATTCAGAACCTAAGATGTCCTGTTTTCCCATGTAGAGCACTATGTTTTTGCCTAAAACTGTTAGACTAAGAATTTGAGGGTCATTGTATACATGGAAGTAAGCCCAGAAGAGAACCCTGTGATGGCAAAAGTAATTTGGGGTTGGAAAAGTGGGAGTTGTTGTTGTTGTTCAGTCGTTCAGTCCTGTTCGACTCTTTGTGACCCCATGGACCAGAGCTCGCCAGGCCTTCCTATCCTCCACTGCCGGAGTTTTGTCAAATTCGGAGTGTCTTATAGATAAGGGTCAAAAGTAGGCTAGGTAATACCTTTATTGGTCACCACTAAAACAAAAAATGTAAGCTGAGCTTTCGATAGCAACTTGCTATCTTTCTCAAAGCATTGTACCCAAAATGCAATCTTGATAGAGGATGTAGTCTAGCAGGCGCTGAGAATCTTTTTGGTGAGATGGAATACACCAGATGATGGTATCAGGAGGCAAGCTGGTGTTAAGACTGCTTCAAAGTCCCGGATATGGTTTCACACACCAGCATATCAAACAAAGCAGCATAGTCCACTGGTGGCCAAACTTCCGCCCTCCATCTGTTTTGGACCACAACTCCCACAGTCCTTTGTCATTGGCAATACAGGCTTGGAATTCTGGGAGTTGTGGTCCAAAACAGCTGGAGGGCCGAAGTTTGGCCACCACTGGCATAGTCCTTGACCACCCTCCTCCCCACTCTCAATTTGGCTCTATCAAGACTACAAGTCCCTGCTGGCCCAAGGGAGGTGGGGAGGTGATACAAAAAGCATGTGTTCCATTTGAAAGTTAGTTAGTTAGTTAGTTAGTTAGTTAGTTAGTTAGATAGATAGATAGATAGATAGATAGATAGATAGATAGATAGATAGATAGATAGATAGATAGAGCTCAGGAGCGCTGGGTTCAAATCCTCACTCAGCCATGGAAACTCATTGGATGGCAGTGGCAATGGCACTCTTGTAACATTTTCAGGGTAGAATCCATCCACCAATCCTTTGGCCCTTTTTACTCCAGGTGCAAAAATATGCAAGGCTGAGAAGAGTCTTGTCAAGAGCCTTTGAAAAGGTGGCACTGGCAACATTCCCCAGGCTATATTTCAACTGTACCAATACATTCACAAAGTGCCTCAAGCCAGGCAAGTAGTCAGAAATATGGAAAGAGGCCTGAGAATACAGTAGGACACCTGTATCCACTGATTCATTATCCACTGATTCAGTTATCCATGGTTGGCAGAGGAAAAAAATAAATAATTCAGCAGCCACAAAGCAAGCTATTTCACAAACAGCAGCTGTAAAGCAAGCTATTGTCAAAAATAGCATCTATAAAGCAAGCTACTGTCACAAACAGCAGCCATAAAGCAGGCTACTGTCTCAAAAAGGATGGAAGGCAGCAGTCATAACCCAGGTCGTGAGCACAGTTTTACCTGCAGTACAGGCATTTAACCACTGCGCCAGCTACTGTCAAAACAGCAGAAACAGCAGTTTGGGGGTGGGTGGGCACTGGGCAGGCATTCTCTCTTATCCATGATTTTCATTATCCATGGGAAGGCCTGGAACCAATCCCCTAGCAGATACTGGGGTCCTACTGTATACAAGTTATATATGAGGGCATGAATCAATGAAGAGAAGCTCAAACCTAAATGATGATAGCTTAATATGTATTTGAAGTTATTTGTATTGAAAATTTGTAATAAAACCAGAAAGCAATTCCCTGGTGTTGAACCCTGTCCATGCACTGAGTGGGAGACTGGAAGCAGAAAGCTTATTTACTTTTTATCAGCTGTGACTATGTGACATTGTAACTCAAGCAAATCAAGGGAACCTTGGGTTAATAGCTGTGAGTTGCATACTGGTGCATACTTCCTGATAACATGCACTTGCAGATTTGCTTCATAATCTGTATGTCCTGTCGTCCAAACATGTATACTTTATTATATTTTCTGGTTTTATTCATTCCTAGCCACTTCTTATTTTGTTCTGTCAGGACAGCAACTACTTAAAGGACAGGTACCCCACATTCAGACAACATAAGAAACCAAGTACTGTACAAACCGCCGTAGTTTGTGTGTAGCTGGTCACTTTGCAATCAGAAGTGATTGGGCAACAGGGACTAACACACTGCTGACAAGTGATAAGCCAGAGTTTCCACAACTCCCTGGTGTATCATGTTCTGTGCCTCTGGCTAGTGAGTACAGTAATCCGACAGAATTCTGCAGCCCCTGCCAAAAGGGCTGACAGCCAATTTCAGGTGGCAGCAAAGGCACAGTGGATAACTGAAAGCTGGAACAGGCATTCGAGTTGAACAGCAAGACATGTGAACCTGTCAGTTTGCGGGTTGGTTCTGCTTCAGGCAGCAAGCTGTCATGTCGTCATGACACCCTCTTCCTTTTCTTCCCCAAATGTTAACATTTTTTAAAAAAAGATTTTATGGCTTTGAACTGTCCCTGGACATTCCACCGCCTCCTCCATCACTGCCCATTATTACCACCTCACTTACAACAGACTTGAAAATTTTTATTACTCACCAGAAACAATCCTGTTTGCCCTGTTCCCACTTCTCACTGTGTAACACTATCTATAGCAGTGATGGCAAACCTTTGGCACTCCAGATGTTTTGGACCACAACTCCCAGAATTCTAAGGCTAGCTTGCCAATGACAAAGGACTGTGGGAGTTGTGGCCCAAAGCATCTGGAGTGCCAAAGGTTCGCCACCACTGATCTATAGGGATCCATCATTGGATTCCCTTTAGGAGAAATTAACTGAGCACCATCCACTATATATTTTATACAGGCAAAAGAGCAATGTAGGGTTGAATCCAAAGATTACTGTGTCACAGAATAGAGTGTTTCCCATGACTAGCAGTGAAGCCACAGCTTATGTGCACTAAGTACTGTATATGCAAGGAAGAACATGTATGACCCTCAGTACAATGCTATAGCGGTCTACCCCAGAGACCCATTTTGCAGCCTGTTGTTGTCAGTATGGATCCCACTGCCACAAGGTGATCAACACAGGTTTATAACTTATTTTCACTTTCAAGTGAATTGCAAGTAAATATTTATCATCTTTTTAGAACATCATCTAAGCTAATGGGAATCTTGTGATACAGAATTTAGAAGAGTAGAAACATATACAATGTTTATGGTAAGTATGCAAAATATTTGAAAAAATAATCCTAGGATTTCTGCAGTAATAATCCTATGCCAGGGCTTGGTGGGTAGGTGTAAGGGAGAAATTTTTGAACTACTTTTGGGGTTTTTTTTAACAAGTAGTGTTTCATAATTAATGAGCAAAAATTATTCCTTTTGCACCGTTTCTAATGATGGCAGCAATACTTAGATCCTTTGCTAGCATTTAATATGATGATAATATATAGGCTTCCAGTGAATTTTTAATAAAATCTTGGCTACAAATTATAATTATTCCTTCGTGGCAGTTTTGCCCCTAGCATCAACAGGAGAATTTGGTTCTGCATTTCAGTCATTTATCTTCTTTACAGTTGTTTAAAATCCATCACTTGTTAATCTAACAATGTTCAGCAAATCTTGTCGCAAAGAGAACACTGAATCTGACACATTCTATATGAGTGGGCTATCTGAGTCTGTAGATGTCATGGAACCATGACCTCACTATGGTCATTTGCTTATGCTAGGAAAAGATATATGCTTCCTGTTCGAAGTTATTGTGTAGCTACCATAACAAACAGGCGCTGTTGTTTTAATTGCCTGTAAGGCCAGTCTTTTGGCTTTACAAAAAGGATAGACAAGCCACCTGAAATGCAAGACGAGTGCAGAAGGTTGAATTTGCACAGGATAAAAGTGCAGGCCGGAAAGGGTGGCTGGAAGAATTCCGTCTGATAACAAAACAATCCTGCAGGACTGTTGCCTCTTGATCAAATAATGTTCCAAACAAAGAACATCTACTCTTTGGTGCCCCTCCTTCCAATTGTTCGTCTTGGAATTGTTTTATTTCTATTGCATGTATAGCTCAATTTATGTGCAATGCACCAGTTGCAAACATGACCTATCCAGACTATAAAAGATAATAAATGTCCACACATGGAACTGATATGTTGTAAGTTTCCCCACAAATAAAAGACAAACATTAATGCAATGTCGGTCATTCAGGCCTCTGTTGCCAGCTTTACAAGAAATGATGGATTGCTTGAACTAATTGTTTCAACTGTCACCAGGTACATTGATAGCTCAGGTGTGTATACACACCTTTATTCCTAAGCCCAAACCCCCTAGGCACTTGCGTGCCCAGGAATGTAGTTCTGGCTGCAGCTGACTGCTGGTGCCCAGGAGTAGTTGAACACATGACCCATGCTTTCCAAGGATTTTAATCCAGAGAGACATTGTGTTCATTTCCAGCAGTACACTGAATAAATCCACCATGTAAGAAATGTTTGTGTAAACCTGATGATCCCCTGTTCATACCATGTTCCACAGCCACGGGCACATTAGAGAGAAATTAATTAGGTGAGAAAATGTGCCTTAGAGCTGTGATAGGCATGGGCACAATGCAGCTCTCTAGATCTTAGACTGCAACTCAGTAGCCCTAGTCAGCATAGCAAGTGGCCAGAGTTACAATCCAGAAATACCGGGAGAGCTACACTTTACCCTCTGAGTTATCTGTGACGGATCTGAGTTATCCGTGACGGATCAGGAAAGAGATCTTGGTGTGTTGGTGGACAGCTCCATGAAGGTGTCTCCCCAATGTGTGGCAGCAGTGAAGAAGGCCAATTCCATGCTAGGGATTATCAAAAAGGGGATTGAAAATAAAACAGCCAACATTATAATGCCGTTATACAAAACAATAGTAAGGCCCCACCTGGAGTATTGTGTACAATTCTGGTCACCGCATCTCAAGAAAGACATAGTGGAACTGGAAAAGGTGCAGAAGAGAGCGACTAAAATGATTACTGGGCTGGGGCACCTCCCTTATGAAGAAAGGCTAAAACAATTGGGCCTCTTCAGTCTGGAAAAAAGGCGCTTGAGGGGGGATATGATTGAGACATACAAAATAATGCAGGTTATGAGTAAAGTGGATAGAGGGAAGCTCTTCTCCCTCTCTCAAAATACCAGAACTAGGGGACATACACTCAAATTGAGTGCTGGGAGAGTAAGAACTGACAAAAGAAAATATTTTTTCACCCAGCGCGTTGTAAGTCTATGGAACTCCCTGCCACAGGATGTGGTGATGGCATCTGGCCTGGATGCCTTCAAAAGGGGATTGGACAGATTCCTAGAGGAAAAGTCCATCACGGGTTACAAACCATGATGGAGATGTGTAATCTCTAGGCTTTAAACCAGGGTACTTCAAGGGCCAGATGCAGGGGAGTGGTATCAGGAGACAGATATCTAGTCTCATGCGCTCCCAAACGCATCTGGTGGGGCCGCTGTGAGATACAGGAAGCTGGACTAGATGGGCCTTTGGCCTGATCCAGCATGGCTCTTCTTATGTTCTTATGTTCTTATGTACCCACCTGTTCCCTAGATGGTACCATTTCAAACTGCAGCTGGTGATTGGATGACAGAATATTCCTTTTTTCTCTAAAAAGAAACATTCCTGCAAGGAGGTCTGTGAAGATTGATTCTCAGTCATCCAGGCGAGTTTATCTGGAAGTTGAGTCATGGCAACTGGGTTTCTTGTCTTGAAGAACTGAAACATTTCGCTGCTTGGATGAGTAGCAAAACATTTCGATCTCTCAAGAAAAGAAGTCTAGTTGCCATGACTCAACTTCCAGATTTCTGCACGTAGGAAGCCAGTATGGCTTGGGGTTGATTTTACACTAGCGTACAGTTCGAAAGCATGTAAATGCAAGTAGATAAATAGCACTGCTGTAAAAAGCGGGAAGGTAAACAGTGTTCTGTGCAGCCATGGACTTGCACAACATTGGCTCTTTGGCTTGAAAATGGAGATGACCACCGCCCCTAGAGTCGGACATGACTAGCACGCATGTGCGGGGGGAAACTTTACCTTTACCTTTTTTACTTCTCAGGAGGCAATTTACTACAGATTCCAAGAACCCTGGTTCTCCAGATGTTGAACTGCACTCTCAACAATCCTAGCTGACATTGGCAGGAGCGAGGGATGATGGGAGATCCAGTTCAGTAAAATCCAGAAAGCCACAGATTTCTCATAATTGTTTACTAGATCCGTGGTTCTCAACCTGTGGGTCCCCAGATGTTCCTGGACTGCAACTCCCAGAAGCCTCCACCACTCGCTGTGCTGGAAGGGATTTCTGGGAGTTGCAGTCCAGGAACATCTGGGGACCCACAGGTTGAGAACCACTGTACTAGATGTTTAAATTCGCTCAGGGCTCAAGTCTTTCACGGATCTGGTGACTATAGATATCTTTCCTCCCTTTTCTTCACCATCGGGATCTTCTCTTTGTTTCATCAACGGAAAACAGTCAGACTTTGCTCCTTTCTCATGTAGGTTAACAGGCTATACAGTACACTATTACAAAACAAAAGCTAAAGTCCACATCTGTAGAATAAAAAGGACTCCTACATAAACCAGCCACACCAATTAAGTTTTGAAAACTTTGCAACAAACTACAGCTGGAAAATATTCAGGAGGAGGGACACAGATACTTCCTTGTTTAATAACCATCCTTGCAAGAAAAATCTAGGTGCAGCTGAAAGGACAAAGCTTTAAACAATAGTTACGGAGCTGGGTAGTTGTAATTTGTGGCTTTGCTGGCTCAGCAGATGCTGACGGCGTGGGCTTCAAGGCATTGTGACTTGTACAAGCAGCACTTCGATAACAGAACTTGATTTGCGTGTTGTGTTTTAGCACTCGTCAAACGAGCAACGTGAAAACATCCTTAGACAGCTGTGGAACTGGTGTGAAAGGATGAGCAGGTTTTCTAATTTATTATCACTTTGCATCAATTTTTCTCCAGAGAATGAAACAGTCAAATATGTTGCTTATCATTCTTGGATATTTCATCAGATGAGGAATTCCTTAGTTAACATTCCAAAGTAAAAAGAAAACTAAATGCCACACTCACTGCACGTTTGCAATACAGAGAAATCGTGACTCAGATTAGGCATTGTTTGGAAAACAAGACAGGTACTACTAGATGCCCTGTGACTAAATTTGAAACACAATACAAGTGTACACCTCCTATTCTGTCTTTGGGCATGCGTCCTCGTGTAGAAATTCATATATGAAAGCTGCTTGGAAGTTGAGTCATGGCTACTGGACTTCTTTTTACACTAGAGATCGAAACGTTTCGCTGCTCATCCAAACAGCTTCATCAGATGAAGCTGTTTGGATGAGCAGCAGAACGTTTCTATCTCTCAAGAAAAAAGAAGTCCAGTAGGCATGACTCAACTTCCAGATAAACTCACCTGGATGACTGAGAATCTTCACAGACATATATATGAAAGTTGGTTCATCAAATTATTACTGTACGTTATTTCTTACTACGTCATGGTTCGTATCTACATCAGCAGATCTGGATTAGTTGCTCACTATGGGACCTGCATTGTACGCAGGGGCAAGACCAGTTCTTCAAAATGATAAATGCAGAGATCACATACATTCTGCTTTGCAAGGCTGCTGTCCATTTTGTCTTGGTTGCCAAAGGGATCAGGAAGATCTGCTATGGAATTCTGGTGGAACATTCACAACATGGCACAATTCTCCCCAAACAGACTACATCTCCCTCTAAGCATGGGACTTCACCTGGCATGATGGATGGGGATGACAGTTATTATAGTCCAACACATTGGAAGGGCCTCAAATTGACAGAGGCTACCACAGAACATGTCCCATCAGGTTGGACTTGCCCATACAGCAGATGGGAAGGACACAGCCAAAGGGAAAACACTTCTTAAGCTGCCCATAGAGAATATCCCTTTCTTAAAAAGGTAAAGGTTTTCCCCCGCACATGTGTGCTAGTCATATCTGACTCTAGGGGCGGTGCTCATCTCCATATTCAAGCCGGAAGAGCCAGTGCTGTGCAAGTCCATGGCCATGTGGCCTGCATGGCTGCATGGAAACACTGTTTTACCTTCCCTCTTTTTACGGTGGTACCTATTTACATTTGCATTTTACATGCTTTCGAACTGCTAGGTTGGCAGGAGCTGGGGTGATCAGTGGGAGCGAAAAATGGCCCCCTTTCCATCACTGTAGGCGTTTCTAGTGTTACATTGCTGTACATGCATAGAAGTGTTGTTGTACTTGTTGAGTGTTGAATTAGATCCAGGGAAAGCCAGATTCAAAAATTGTCTCAGTCAGTTGTTTTCTAACCTCATCTACTGTGGTGATGTCTGGACCTGCCGGACACACGGGAGAAGGCTCTGGGGCTCGGGAGAAGAACAACACAGGAGACAGCAACCTTTTTTATGGTGGTACCCGAGCTCACTTTTTTTACCTCAGGTCCCCTTTATTTCCTTCTCTTAACTGCCACCTCAAGTGGCAAAGCTTTAACCAATCACGTGTGTACACACTTCTTGCAGCAACAAGCTAGCCAATCATATTGCAGAACACAAACATAGTTATATAGCCTGTCATATAAGCACAAGTATCATGCACCACACACATCCCCACATGTCCCCTTTCTATTTTATATTGTTTTGACTGAACCATGCTTATTTCCTGCGAACCGTCATTTGATCCCAATAATAGCAGATATCTGGCCAGCTCTCCAAGGTGTAGTACACAGCTGGTGTCAGTAGGTTGTCTTCGTCACTCCGACTCAAAGACAGAGCGACACATGGTCAGTGGGGAGGAAACACATTGAATCATGCAACACTAATGTAAAACACTAACATAAACATGCAACTGCTAATATAAAATAGAAAAGGAAACATCAAAACAACCTGAGCCCCACACTACGGGGAATGCCAGTAACCCATATATGTCATTATATTGAGGTTTTCACCCAGGGTCAGTGTCCTTTTTCTTGGGGTGAAAAGGACGAACACAACGAGCAGGTATCCAAGCGGTCCTGTCGTCCAAAGAAACAGCAGCGTATCCCCTACCCCAGGTGATCAGCGGAACAGGGCCCCTCCAGGTAGGGTCCGGTGGTTGTCTAAAGGTGACCAAAGGTCTAGGCAACGGTTCCTCTACCCGGAAGTGCGCCTCCACTGGGGTATGGGACCTATTATGAGGTGTAAGCAGAAAATTAAGTGTAAAAAGAACTTTGGCCACAACAGTAGGAACATCTGCCAGTAATATCCCTTTCCCCCCTGTCTGTTTATGTAACAAAGTTTTAAATGTAAGGTGAGCACGCTCCACGATAGCTTGCCCCGTGCTATTGAATGGGATTCCATGCTTCAATTTAATACCCCAAGAGTTGCAAAAGTGCGAAAAGGTTGCTGATACATAAGAGGGACCATTGTCCGTCTTGATGACCTCAGGTTTGCCCATAACGGAAAAGCAATGCATGGTATGCTGGATGACATGCTTTGCTTTTTCGCCCTTAAGTGGAGTGGCCCAAATAAACCCAGAACAGGTATCCACTGTGACATGTAGTTTAGATAAAGGGCTAAGAGCAGGAATATAAGTAATGTCCATTTGCCAGACTTGATTGGCAATTGTACCACGGGGATTGACCGCATCAAATGGAATACTGTTCACAGGAGATCTGGCACAAACGGGACAGGCGCCGATGATGTTTCTGGCATTGTGCATCGGGATACGAAACCTCTTGTGCAACACGGCCGCAGGTAAATGCAACATCTGATGAGCTTCCAAGGCGGAATCCAGTACCGCAGCACACACCGGAGAAGGAAAGGAAGCTATACAACGAAGAGCGCCATCGGCCTTGGAGTTGCCTTCCGAGAGTGAGCCTGGAAGATTGGAGTGTGACCTAATGTGGGCGACAAAGTAAGGATGCCTGCGGGAGGAAAGTTCCTGCTGAAGATGACAAAACAGAGACATTAAATCATCATCAATAGCTGGTGTTATATATGCATTATGAAGGGAGAGAAGAGCTCTGTAAACATACTGAGTGTCAACAATGATATTGAAAGAGGAAGCCCGAAAAAGTTGGAAGGCCAACGTTACAGCCGCCAACTCAGAGCGTTGTGCAGACAATTGCTCTGAAGTGAATTTGACCTGCCATCGTCCAGCATCATCCTGCCAGGTTACCACCCCCCGATGTTTACTGCCATCAGTAAAGACAGTGACCGCAGATGGAATTGGTTGCTGAGATAGCATATGTTGAAAGGAATAATTAACCCCCAGAACGAGGGACAACCGGGGGTCCTTCGGTAAGTTGTAAATAAAAGATCCAGTGAAGCCGGCCAAGGCCACCTGAAAAGCGGGGCTGGTGGTGAACAGCTGCTCCACCTGTTCCCGGGAGAAAGGAACGTAAAGCTCTCTCACATCTTGGCCACTCAGCTGCAGGCAACGTCGTCGTCCCTTTTGGATTAAATCTGAAGTAGAATCCACAATAGAATATAAATTGCGTGGAGGTGTACTTGGCAGGTGAAGCCATTCGACGATAGCTATTTTAGTTTTCACAGCTGATGATGGTAAAGGTGCATAAAGGATGGCTGTGGGCAACTCAGGCGTAGGAAGAACTGCCAAGGATAGATGGATACAAGTAAAGGAGAGGCGGTCCACCGCCGTCTGACGAAGGGCTGAGTTCACAGCTTCTAAGGCAGTTTCCATCTCATGAGTGACAGAGATAATGCCCGCAGGATGTTTCGCGCCTTTAAGGCTATGGAACAAGGGTGCTAACTGACCTGTAGTCAGTTGCAGAAAAGGACGGACCCAATTGATGTTCCCAAGGATCTGTTGTAGTTTGACAAGTGTCAGCTTGGATGGTAAGACAATCTGTGGTAGGGCAGGTGCAGAAGTGGTTTCCAACAACAGGTGTCCTAAGTACCGATAAGGAGAATGGCGTTGGACTTTCTCTGGAGCAACACAGAGTCCTCGGGAGGTCAAAGCGTCAACCAGTTGGCCAATTATCCGGTCGCTGACTGTGGGAGCAGCCAACAAAATGTCGTCCATATAATGATACAGTAATGCCTGAGGATAGGTGTCCCGGAACTGTTTCAAAGCAGAGGCAACAAAAAGTTGACACATGGTTGGGCTATTAGCCATTCCTTGGGGAAGAGTCTTCCATTCGTAGCGCCGTGTCGGTCCACTGTTGTTGATGACAGGAAGTGTGAATGCAAAATGTTTGCTATCCTCTGGATGGAGCGGAATGCTGAAAAAACAGTCCTTGAGATCAATAACGACTAGCTGCCATTCTCGCGGAATCATATTTGGATTAGGGAGCCCCATTTGGAGTGCTCCCATCAACTCCATCCGTGCATTCACGTGGCGCAGATCCTGAAGGAGCCTCCACTTCCCTGACTTCTTTTGAATAACAAAGATGGGAGTGTTCCATGAGGACGTAGAAGGTTGGACATGTCCAAGCTCCAGTTGTTCTTGAACAAGGGCCTCCGCCGCGGAGCTTATGTTCTGGTAGCGGCCATTGATCCACCCAGACAGGAGGTCCAGGCAACCAAGTGATTTTTCCCGCCGCAACAGGTGGTATGACAGAGGCCCCTACTAAAAATTTGTATGAAGTTCTGCAGTTCCTTGAGCCAATAGATCACGTCCCCAAAGGGAACATGGGATATCCAGAATATGAGGTTGGAGACGAAGAGTGTTACCAGAAGGTGATGTAAATAGGACCGGCTTTGCTGCCCGTTTTGCTAAAGAGGTACCTCCCACACCATGTACAGATGGACCGGACATGGTAGGCCAACCAGGAGGCCAGTCCTTAGTTGCTATGATCGTCAGGTCAGCTCCCGTGTCCAGTAATCCTGTGACAGAATGACCATCCATGTCGAGTCGCAAGGAGGGACGCTCTTGAGGGGTAATAGAATAGACCGGAAAAACTCCAGGAGCAGAGGATGTTGGAAGGACGGCCTCTGTTCTAATGAAGATCACATAGGCGACGACATCTCCCCTGCGGATAACATCTGGTTGCATAGCTCGAACACACAGGTACATATAATCCGCCTGGGGGTCAGTAATAACAGCAGGAACCAAATAGATGCTCTCGAGAGCCGCCCCTGGATGGGGCATAACAATTCCGATGGTGCCTTCGGGCATTGCTAACTGCAAGCGGACCTTAACATTGAACACTAAACCAGGTTGCAAAAGGGGCACAGTTTCTTCTGAGCGCAAGAGCATAGCTGGTGAAGGGACAGTATGTATATGATAAGATGACATTTGATCTATGGAGGCATTATTGAAGGCACAGGTGTGGTCATCGGGAAGGAGTGGCCCTATTTTTTTCTCCGGGGCCGGGGCACGGCCCGTCATCCCGTTTCCCGGCTCGGGGCGTTTCTGGGCAGGGCCAGCCACGCCCCCGGGGCGGGATCGACACTGAGAAGCCCAATGAAAACCTTTCTTGCACACAGGGCACTTAGTAGGTGGCACTTGGGGGCGGCGATCATTCTGTGAACAGGCAGAACGAAGATGGCCCATTTTGTTGCATTTAAAACAGCGCCTTTCCTCTCCGCCATTTTGGGGCGTGGCTCCCTGTGCCAGCATAACAGTGGCATTAGCGGCTGCAAAAATCTGAGCTTTATGAGTTTGAGTCCCCACATTTTGACAAACCCGGACCATTTTAGTGAGATCAGTGCTAACATCAGGGTAAATGGGTGCCAATGCTGCTTTGCAATCTGCATTAGCATTCTCATAAGCTAATTGCTTCAAAATAAGCCGTCTCGCCTCCTCATTGTCAATTTGCCTTTCCGCCGCCGTAATGAGCCTGTTCACAAATTCGCCATAAGATTCCTTGGGTCCCTGGCGTATAGAGGAAAAGGCGCTCGCTGTTATCTCGCCCTTCCCCGGGATTTTTGCCCAAGCCCGCAAAATCAAGGTGCCAATTGTTTGCAAGATGGCATCTGTTAGAGCGAGCTGAGTTGTTGGAAGGGCGAACTGGCCCTGACCCATCCACTGATCAAAATTGATGACAGCAGCTCCAGCGCCTTGCGCGGCAATGTGATCCACTGTGACTTGAGTCCAAGCTTGAAGAAAAATCAGGTTGTCTGAGGGGGACAACACAGCTTGGGCTAAGAAACGCCAGTCGTAGGGTAACATAGAATAGGTTGTCAGGCTCATAAGCATCGCCCTGGTGAAGGGTGCATGAGGACCATTTTCTCTTACGCTGGCCGCAAAATCTTTAACCACCTTATAAGTCAATCCCTGAAAGCGGTCAGGCACGGCAGGTTGGCCGTCCTGTGCAGGGGCGCCTCGAAGAACTGGAAAAGCGGCAACATCCCCTTCTAAAGCCATACGGATCGGAGAAATGTAGGGCGCAGCCGTTTGTGGCGAAGGAAGTGTAGAGGCATAAGCAGGGGGGGCTGGAGCAGAATCCGGTAAAGCCGGGGGTGAAAATTCCAACTGGTTGTGTTTAATCGGGACCACCTCTGGCAAAGCATTTGAGCTTCCCGGGTTCTTAGGCGAAGGAACACAGCCTTTGGGCGGCAAAATTTGTGGCAGAGGGGGAAGACCTGCAGTCGCCTCAATCTGGCCCGCCCAATAAATGTTGGCTGGAGTTAGGCCACTCAAACAGGACCGGATCTTGCACCAGGTGAAAAGGTGAGTGGGGGTAACTTTTGGATGGCCTTGCAAATTAGCTCCCACACGCATCCAGTCCTTTAAATCAAAGGTGCCTTCATGAGGAAGCCAAGTACAATAGTCATATATAGTTTTAACAAGATCAATGACGTCTTGGCGGGAACAATTATGACCATTCCGATTTAAAAGCTTATGCAGTTCCCTGACATAAGTCTCCTGTTCTACTGAGAGTCCCGAACCCATCTTGGATATCAATAGGAAAGGAAAAGAGGGAGTCGCTCACGTAGTTCCGTCGAGCGGAATGAATATCAGGCGCCTGGAGACCACAAACCGGTCGGTGAGGACTGAATGGGAAATGGCGACGAATCAAACAATATCACGTCGGGGTCACCACTTGTGGTGATGTCTGGACCTGCCGGACACACGGGAGAAGGCTCTGGGGCTCGGGAGAAGAACAACACAGGAGACAGCAACCTTTTTTATGGTGGTACCCGAGCTCACTTTTTTTACCTCAGGTCCCCTTTATTTCCTTCTCTTAACTGCCACCTCAAGTGGCAAAGCTTTAACCAATCACGTGTGTACACACTTCTTGCAGCAACAAGCTAGCCAATCATATTGCAGAACACAAACATAGTTATATAGCCTGTCATATAAGCACAAGTATCATGCACCACACACATCCCCACAATCTACCTCCCAGGATTGTTGAGAAACAATTAACATTTAACTATCAAGAAACCAGTCCTGTTGGAATATTTGCATTTTTATGTTCCATATCATTCCCATTTAAGGCACGGAAAAGGTCTAAATTGGCAACATGGCAATGGGTTGTCCTAGAGATTTGGGGCTGCAGCTCCTAACATTATCTTTGGCTATGTTGACAAATGCAGCAACCTCTGGAGAATATGCACTACCAAATGCTGCCTTCTCTCCTCCCCCCAAATTAACGGGCAAACGGTTTCACTGTTTTACTGTAACAGGGATGTACTGTAAAAATGGCTGTTAGGAAAGCCATAGGAAAGTATATTCCCAGAAATGGCAATGCAGATAGATGCGTGGTGTGTTTGTGTGTTTTGGCACGAAATACAAGGCACTTTTAAAGATACACAGTGATTTTTTATGCAATACGTTTTCCAAGTTTGTGTCAATCTTGAATATAATACAATCCCAGCTGACGGGCCAGATTGTAAGTGCGTTTTATCAATATTGCATTAAAATTCCACGCTCTGGCAGGGAAAATTAGGTGAACATGCACATGCAGACACACATTTGCTTAAAACATAATACTGTAACGATCTGGGCAAACCTACTTTCTTCCCTATCTGCAATGAATAAAATACTGTAGTGCAATGTTTATTATTTGAAGCACCAGATAGTTGAGAATTATTATCACAGCTAGTGTTACCAGTGGGCAGGATGAAGAGGTTGACTCACCACGGGCAGATGCTGAAAGAAAGAGAATGCCAACAGATAGGTGTTGCTGGCCTGCATAAGCCTTTTGGATCTGTCCTGAACCTTATAAACGAGACTTTTGGTCTCGGATCTCTTCCATTGCTCGCAGGGACATAAGCCAGAACTACCACCTACCAACTTCTGCTTGTGGAATGGTCCATATATTTGGGGAAGAATCAGAGAAACTTTGTCATGTCAGGCAGCAAAATGCTCCCAATTATTAGCCCAATCCAGCAAAAGCTAGTCACGATGGCTCAACAAAACCCCACTGTGTGGAATTGGGCATAGAGGTGACTATCTGAAATGTCACTGATTTTAACCGGATTTAAAAGCAAATACTATTCGTCAGTTGGTGTCCTGGTTTGAAAAGAAGGGAGCTATTCCCCAAACCCATAAAAGTAGGTTTCAATAGAAACAATCAGAAACATGTTGAATGGTAGGTTTTCCCATTAAAGGCTACTTTTATGCACCTTGGGGATGGTGCATGTTAGTATTTTGTTTTCATCCATGTGGTAACTTTCCCAAAGAAACAATTCTTACGCCTTCAGGCTTTCTTTGTACTTCTTTTTCTGTTGCACATATTTTTGCAGGTTGAGTAATAATCCTGTGCCGCTCAAAATCCAAGAAGAGTGACAGAATAAATTTTACATGTAGCACATTTTGAAAGACATCAAAGCGTGTAGTATAACGTACAAATATATTTTCATAGTAGCTACTTCAAAAAGGAAACATTAAAAACAAACGGTTCTCTCAAATAACGCCTAACTAATATATGTCATGAAAATTAAGTATTAGCAAGCAATGCTGGCGTATTGTAATTGAAGACTAAAAATTCAAAGTTTTCTAATGGGGGAAAGATGTCACTGTTGCCAGAAAGGAGGCTCAGGTATATCACAGGATGGATGAAAAATTCAAAAAACTGACAAATCATATGGAGCATCTGTAACCCTGTTGGATGCTCATGAAGAAACTGACATACAAAATATAACAAGTAACACTGTTCTTAAATCTTATATTTGCATTCTACCGATCACATTTCTAAATATATTTCTGGTGTTTCCACCCTTATCAAAACAAGTAATATGGGAAATTCCATTGTACTGTGCTTGAGAATAAAGAAAATGCTTTCCTCACAAAGATTAATATTGTGCTGTATTAAAAATCATTAGACCTTAAATTTCCATATATATTATCTTTTCCATTCCTAGTTAGATCTTGCAATGTGTCTTCCAGATAGACCTCTGTCAGCATCCCTCTTTGCCAAAAGCATTTAGTTTTTCAAATTTGGGAAAATCTGGTGGTAAGTAAATAAATAAATGAATAAATGAATAAATAAATGGTAGATTAAAATGTGTTGTTGGTGTTTTTTGTTTGTTTCCTTGTTTGCTCTCGGGGGGGGGGGGAGAGAAAAAATGACCAATGCTATACTGTGCACTTAAAAATCAAAATATGATAATTGACAAATCATGTTCCTGTCCAGTTACAGTGATTTCCCAGTGGCTACCTGTAGAGGTCAGAAATATGAGAATTCCAACTTGTGTTCAACAAAGTTTTGATGGGGTTTTGTTGAGGACAGGGTCCTATTCTTCAAAAATGCACTTATGCTCAGAAAGTTCTTCCTCAGATCTTGTCACCTTCATCAGGATGAAGAATCATAGAATGATGGAATAAGAAGAGGCCTGAAAGTCCAACTCCCTGATGAATGCAGGAATCCAAATAAAAGTATAACCTCATGATTGTCTAACTTTCTATTGAATCCCTCCAGTGTTGGAGGACACACAGTCTGCTGAGCTAATTGGTTCCATTGTCATATTGCTCTAATAAACAGTTCATCGTTTTTTCCTGATATTCAACTGAACTTTGGCTTGCTGTAACTTTAGCATGTCCTGCACTCTGGAATGATTGAGGACAGACCCTGCCCCTCCACAGTATGACACTTTTTCAAATACAGTATTTGAAGAGTATCATATCTTCCCTTCAACCTTCTCTTTTCAAGACTAAACATGCCGTTATTTCAGTTTTTCTTCACAGGGCTTGGTTTCTAGCTCCCCCCACCCCCGTTTATTCTTGTGGCATCTTAAAAGAATAGCTCCTATTTCCCCTGGGATTAATGTCAGGCTGGTGGGTCTACAGTTCCGTTTGTGCACTTTTTGAAAAAAAGGGGCAATATTTTTGAGCCCTCCTCCAGTCCTCTGGCACTGTACCTATCTACATGGTTTTAAGAGAGTAATAGACAACTTCCTTCAACAGTCCTGCATGCAGATAATTAGGCCCTGGAAATTTCAGGGTTCAATATGCAATGGTTTCATTACGCAGAATACTTCCTTGTCTCATGAGAGGCGGAGAGGCTCAAGTATGACAAACAGTAAGGGGATACATCAGAACGTGCTGGCTAGGAAGTGTAGAACCTGTAGCCCAACACATCTAGAGGGAGCCTGACTGGGAATGGCAGGTAGTGTATTTTATGTGATTGAAATTGGGTTTTGTGCAAAAACATATTTGAAAAATACCATGCAATATGCATTGACAAACCTCGAAGACAATTCTGCAAATTCTGCCAGCAGAGGTTGAAATCAAATGCAACAAAAATAGGTATTCTAATTTCAACATGTTCATTCGCTAACAGCTGCAGCATATATTTCTAGGACTGTGGTCACTTTAGGTACACCTGGAAGAAGATACAAGATGGGACCCCTGTATCATTTCAAGATCAGCAAATTAAAAGGAATCCCAAGTTTTATGTTAAAGCAGACATAACAACACACTACCTCAGGCTTGACTTCATGACTGGATTTGCATTGACTTATGTCAGAAACCAGCCACCTTAAAATGATGCTAGTTCTTAGGTCTGGCACTGTCATTATTTAAATTGCTTTACATTATAAAGTCCCAAATTATCTTGGTGGTATAACTTAGTAAAATATTTAGAAATCAGTGGCCAGAATATTTGTATAAAAGCGGTATAATTTGCCACAGCTAATGGTTGAAGCATTGGGGCACATTTCAGTTGTGCGACTGTGCACATAACCGGGCACATTACTGTCCTATACCATGGAAACTTGCCAATTAGCTGCAATTAGCTGCAGCAAGTTGCAACAACAACAGGATTGTGGCCAGTGTGCTCTGGCTTAATAAACCCTCACCAATAGCAGGAAAAATTAGAGAGGAAAGAGAACAAGGCACAGAAAATACTGATTAAGGAGCCTCGTGGTGCAGTGGTTAAATGCTTGTAAGGTAAAGGTAAAGGTTCCCCCCGCATATGCATGCTAGTCGTGTCCGACTCTAGGGGCGGTGCTCATCTCCATATTCAAGCCAGAAGAGCCAGTGCTGTGCAAGTCCATGGCCATGTGGCCGGCATGGCTGCAAGGAAACACTGTTTTACCTTCCCGCTTTTTACAGCAGTACCTATTTATCTACTTGCATTTACATGCTTTCGAACTGCTAGGTTGGCAGGAGCTGGGGTTATCAGCGGGAGCTCGCTCCGCTGCGCGGCACCCGGGATTCGAACCACTGAGCTGCCGACTTTGCAGTCTACAGTTTCGGTGCCTTAGTCCACTAAGCCACCACGCATCTGCATCTTAAAACTGTGCTCACGACCTGGGGTTCAATCCCAGGTAGCCGGCTCAAGGTTAACTCAGCCTTCCATCCTTCCGAGGTTGGTAAAATGAGTATCCAGCTTGCCCGGGGAGGGGGGCAATGTGTAGCCTGCATACTGTAATAAAACTGTAAACTGCCAAGAGACTACTTGAAGTGGTATGGGGTGGTATACAAGCAGAACACTTTGCTTTTTGCATAAACATGTACTGAGAATGGAAAAATGAGAGATGTAAGAAAGGCAAAGATTATGAGTGACAAAAATCTACCCTCCAGTCTGACACATTTGAACATGAAAATCAGATGAGACATCAGTTTGTTTTAAGTTAATCTTTTTCCACCACAGTTACTAAACTGATTTCAGACACATTAATCCGGCAGCTCTAATATCAGCAACATATCTGGGCCTGTATATTTTCAGCATAACAAAAGGCATAGTAACAATAACTAATAACAAACCTGAATAGCTGATGAAGCTGCTTGAATGTGTAGTGAAACGTTTCGATCTCACAAGAAAAGAAGTCCAGTTGCCCTGACTCAACCTCCAGATAACCTTGCCTGGATTAGTGAGAATCTTCACAGACAATAACTAATTTTAGACATATATAAAAGGATACCCATGTTTTCATCTTATTTATTTATTTATTTATTTATTTATTTATTTATTTATTTAGATTTATGTACAGATAAGTCTACAAGGCCAGTTTGAGTTTAGAAAGCATTACTAGCCATTATTTGATAGTAACACTTGTATTTGGATCCAGTGGATCCAGTGGATTGAGTTGTAAATCCAGCTCATCTGATACTGTTAAAAAAACTGCCTTTGTTTTAGATATGTTGTCCCATTTTTTCTTGCACAAAACAGATTATGGTTGAAAATCTCCTTTTTAAGTTATTATCTTCATTTTCCTAGTTTCTAACTAGGGCTGAGTACTTCTCGTATCTCTGATATGTTTCATGAAGAGGTGGACTTGTTAACTATTTTACAGTGACACGAGCCAGCTTTGAATATAAAGCCATCCTCCTACTAAGTGCTTTGGCTCCTGAATTATTTATGCCAGCATGATCCATCTGATCCAAGGCACATGAAAAGATTTATCTTAAAAAACAACAACCAAAAGTTAGCCTTTTCCCTCGATGATTTGTTCTCATGTTATTTCACTTAACCATGCCACAGATTGTGACCTACTTTTAACATTCCTTTTATATTATAATGTTTTAAAAACCCTCACAGTAAGGATTTCATTTGGCCTCTCCCAATCCTAAAGAGTCTTTTTTTTTTTTGGTCTTCTCAGATACTGTACCAAGAAGAATTGCCAACTAGTGTCATCCCCCCCACACTCCTATAAGGACTTGAGCTGCCTAGATGCCCTAAGCACATCCAATCTCGCCTGATTTCGGGTCAGCCCTGGTTAGTACTTGGATGGGAGATCACCAGGGAATACCAGATGCTGTAGGCGCCTGCAATAGGAAGTGGCAAACCACTCCAGTATTCCTGCCAAGAAAACTCCATGGACATGGGGTCACGAAGAGTTGGTCACGACTATAACAACACAACACACACACACACATAAGGACTTGAAACTTGTTTTCTTGAGATGAAAACTGTTTATGTTGCAGATATTCCTACCAGATACCAACATGGACTGAGAATATACATAGCTAACTCCTGCATCAGTTGCTTTATTATTAAAAGCAGCCCATAGGTAAACACCACTCTGTAGGGTGCTGTACACCATATGGCGTAGCTTCTCCCAAGCTGTCAATTTAAATTCATAGCAGATACCCTCATTTGAGATCTATCATTTACTAGATGAAAATGATAAACGGAGATGTGCATAACTGGCACTTGCACACATTTCTCTTCTCTACAAGAACTGCCTGGAATCTCCATTACTGCCTTTCCACTAACACATAATATATAGCATTTCCTTTTATCAGACACAAACTGGCTTACAAGGCTTGTTCTTAACATTTGCTACCATATTTAGATTCCCCCCATGTTTCATTTTTAAATGCCTTCTTAAATTTCATGGGTATGATTTTATCACAGTTTAACATATCAGCTGCTAAGCAGAGATCAAGGTCAACAAGAATATCAGATGAACAAAGCACTAAATCTCTGATTCAATCTCATATCTGCTTACAAACAACAGAAAGTCTATGTAAGTTCAATTTTTGTACTGAACTGAAAAAAGGTATGTAATATGTATTTATACAACAAGTACATAAATGTTCTATCAGATTTCTGATGCTGATGACATGTTCATTTCATAACCACTGCACACTCACACGACAAAGTACAAGAAGTCAGACATGTTTCCAGATCACCTCCAGCAGGAAATAAATGACTGCATTTAGCAACCTCTTGGTTAGGTCTAACCTCTGAGAAGGAAGGTACATAACCTGTTATTCAGTGACCTATATTAGAGTGGATTTCCAAGCTGCAATCTATTCAGTGAGCAGGTGTCTACAAAACCATGGCAGGGGGGGAGGGCTGCTGAAGGTTAACCAGGCACTAAGCATCTAAAACGGCACATTTGTACACCATGTTAAATATCCAAAATCCATTGTTGGCAGATCGTAAAGTTTGGGGTTTACCAGTTTAATCTTAACACAAGGAACTACAGTTTCCTTCTCTGAAAGTCTGTCATCAACTCCCTATAAATTGGGTCATTATTCAATATTATGAAGTGAGTGAATGCCACTGGTGGAGCCTACCTGAGAAACCGGCTCATGCCCCAAAAGGCATTTGATCTTCAGTGGGTTCTCAGCAGTCTGACTACTATGAACAAAAAAGGAAGGGGGCTTGATCAAAACAAAGGTCCATCGACTACAGTGTTGTTCTCCAAGAGACCAACCTTTTGCCTATGGAAATCCACAAACAGGATGTGAGTGCAACAGCATATTCCCCACATGTGGCTCAGGACCTAATAAATGGAACACCCTCATTTTGCTCCAATGCCAAGGGGTACTAGCAGGGTGGATAAAAGTCATTTTTTTAATCAAATCAAATTGATTTAGATTTTAAAATTTTTTTTAATTTAAATTGTCAAAAAAAATTAAAAATATATTGTTATTTAAACCAATCTGACTTAAATCAAATCCACTCTAGTTACTAGTGTGTTTCTGGTTTAAATCTGAAATATTGGTGTTAATTTTTAAGAAGAAATGTGAAAGACCATCTTCATCCATATGACCCTGTCCATTTCACCCATACTACCCTGTCCATAATTGAGATCTATTTGGAGGCCCTGCCCATGTGCCCAACAGCAAAGCTGATGGAGGTTGACTGATATAGGATATGCAACCCTCTTTGTGATGGGTCCCTGACTGTGGAATGTGGTTCCAAATAAATCACATTTGACTCTTTCCATGTTTTCAAACAGGCCTTTAAACTATACTTCTTGACTGTCTTTCCTTGATACATACCAGTATCACTTCTCTACTAGACTCCTAAGCTTTGCTTACACTTACAGTGCTAAAGTGCTATCCGTCAGCCATGTATACTAACTTTGCTATGTGTGGCCAAATTGGAACCAATTTATAGAGACCCTAATAC
Organism: Phrynocephalus forsythii; assembly: GCA_029282475.1. Lineage (NCBI taxonomy): Eukaryota > Metazoa > Chordata > Lepidosauria > Squamata > Agamidae > Phrynocephalus > Phrynocephalus forsythii. Next base: position 104,412,090 of record JAPFRF010000004.1, on the reverse strand, counting down.
GCTTTCAAGGTGAGTATTTAGGGAGTGATTTTACCAGCTTCACACCTAGTGAGGTTCCATGGCTGAATGGGGATTCAAACCCAGCCCTCTTAAGTCATAATCCCTCACTCCATCCACTTTATCATACTGAGTACCACTATACCAATTTTAGCTATCAAACATTTACCTACGTATCGTCTGTGTTGTGCAATTTTCTAAGGATATAAATACTTTTAAATAAACACACGTCTGTGCCACATTTCTACGGCACATTGAAAAATTTCTATAGTTGGACTTAATGATCTGCGTGATCACGCTCAATGAGGATTTGATTTAATTAAATCTTTTTTGTCTTAAAGTGATATTACCCAAAGTTCTGATAGAAGTGACATACTTTTCCTTAAACTGGAGTAACATTATTTATTTTGCTGTTAGTGAGTTAAAACCAAGGATAACTCAAGTTCAGAGGCCCCTGTCTGCTTGCTGTTGTTGGTGGGGAATCAATAATTTACATTTTTTAAATTATGCAGTTTGGGTAAAACCCAAAATAATTGCTGATGCAGAGGAACAAAGGTGTTGGCAATCAGGAGGGTCAGACAAGAAGCAATAAATAACACAAAGATATAGTAAGAAGGATCTCTAAGACAGAGACTTCAGGCTCATGGGAGCATGTTATTCTTCAAACTAAATTTATGGCACATCAGTAGTTCTTTGGTAACAAACTAGTGTCACTGAAGCTGATATTGTTGGACTTATGCCAGTGGAAATAATCTGTTGAGATTCTGTCCACTGTCAGGCTCACAATTGCTGAGTTAGTGCCCAGTAGCAATGGCATGGCAGAACAACCACCTGGGGCAACCACCTCCTGTGATTTTCCTGTTTGCTTGTAGCACATGTTACATATATTCACGTGTAGCAAACAGAAGGGTGATTAGTATGCTGAACATTTTATTTAGAGGCAGGGAATCAGACAGAATATAAGCTTTCTTGCCACTGCAAATCTTCTCCACTGAGTGTTTATATCATGCAGCAGAGTGTTAAACACACACACAAACACACACACACACACACACACACACAGGTGCAAACTGTAACAAGTTGTTACCCTTTCAGCTGGGGTCTATTCATAATGAAGCACTCCTCCACAATCAAACAAATGCAAATTCCCCAGCTATCTTTGCACCTAGTTCATCATTAGGTATGTGATGAATGCAAGGAGTATTATTATAGCAGATGTGATAAAGACCAGGGCTTTCTGATGCCTGACATTTTGCAAGACTATGTGGGAAACAACACCATGACACTCTTGACAAAGTTTACACTGTCAACGCATACTGTCAAGACTGCCATCACACCTTTTGAGATCTTCAACCAGCTGTTTCACAAAGCTCAGCCAAGAGCGGCAGGCAGACATTCTGAGGAGCTTCACTGTGTCCCTAGACTACAAGAAAGCACTACTAAGGCATGGTGTGCAGAGCCAATTTGCCAATCACTGTAATGCCAGGCACCTGCCCTACATTTTTCAATTTTCTCCCATAACCACAGTCTGAAAAAAATGTGTAGAAGCAGACTCTGTTAAAATTTTCTTAGCTTTTATTCCTATACAAACAAGATTTCTCTGAATAGTTACTGCAATTTTATCAGCAGTCACAGGCAACCAATTATTGTTTAACTGTCATCACATAATGAGTTCCTGAATTCAGTTTCTGTCACAACTACTTTCAATGCTAAGACTGCAGCAGACTTCTGCCAACAGAACCTGAGCTACATGAGTGGCCAAGTAACGTGTTTAATGTTGAATCACTTGGTGTTTTTACTTTTGGGAGAGGTTTCCAGCTCTTTGTTCAGTAGAAAGAAATTAAATGTTGCTTTTTTGGGAAAGGTTACAAGCTGTTTGTTTGGTAGAAAGAAATTAAATTTTGCTTTGCTTTGGTCAACTTAAATATGCCTTAAATGTTCTGGGCTGTGTATTGTTCCTCATTATTTTAAGCCGCCTTGGGTCCTTTTCCAAGGAGAAAGGTGGGGTAAAAATATTCCAAAAGAATTGATATAAATATAAATTGAGAAAATGAACAACTAAGTGTTTCAAGATCAGAACTGCAAAAAAGTTTCCAGAAGCTAGAGTGCAACTTCCCACACAATTTTCCCTTTCCATCTTAGCCTCCCTAGCATACAGCTTTTCATAAAATAAAATAAAAATTCAGATATAATGTGAAACCATGACTTGAGAATAGCTGCCAAACCAGATCTACAATTACAGTTTGAGGCTGATTTGTAGATCCCAAGCTGGATCATTCATCCAAACAATTCATGGTTTGAAATACTGGTCTACTTTTGGAGACTGCTATTTGAAGTCGCAGCCAGAGATATTGAGAGAGCGGGAGAAAACAAAATTACGGAAGCCATATTACATCTACACATCACAAGATTCTGATTTGTTAACCTTACTGATTTCCCTATTTTTGTATTCTAAGTAATACTTGGCCTCACCATAGTCCTCCTGAATTTGTATAAAAATGAGAGCTCCAACAACCTGTGCACCCAGTTCTGGACACAATATATTTGGCATCAAATATACTTGCAAATTCATGCTGTTGCCATTACTCTTAGTTAACACTGTTTATACTGATTGAACATGAGCGCTATAGTTAAGTCATTCTGCATTATTGTGCAATTCTATCCTAAACCAGCAGTCCCAAATCCCTCAGTTTGTATGTGTAGAAAGGGGCTGAAAAAAAATCCTATACAGACTAATCGATCTCCTAGAAAAATGATTCTGTAATTTTCAATGTTTTACATTCCAGTACTTAAAAAAGGAAGAGAACTCATCTTCTGAAACTTCAATACTATATAAGCAAAATTTATCCTTCAGGCTGCAAACTCAGAGAGGACTCAAAATGTTAGTTCAAAGACCTAACTTGTGTTTTTACCTAGAAATCTGATTATCTAAGATGTTGTAAATATCAAGCTTTCCCAGTCATGAGAAGATTAGTTCTCCATGATATTGATCAGAATTTGCTTTTATATCATTAGTGTGTTTTTTACAATCAGGAAGACAAAATACAAAATTACATGCTTGCTCTGTTTCAGGCACTTTCAAGGTCATAGTTTATTTACTGTAGGTAAAAAGCTGGTATACAGATTGGATATCCCTTTAACTTTAAACTACAGTTATATATGTAATTTAGTATTTTCTGCTTTCGATGTTAACCCAAGGTTTGTAGACATCTGCCCTGCTATTGGTGTGTTCTGTTATTTGAGATAAAAAGAAAAAAGTCAGTCTTTATTTTTTTAAATGCATAATATTTACATTGTGAACTGAGCCAGAATGAGCAATGAATGGTAAAGAGGTAATAAACTTTAAAAAGCCAGTTTATATACTTTACAATAATGTGCTAATCAGCATAATTATATATAAAAATTAAAACATAGAGCTTCCTACTACAGAAGTCTTAATTGTTTGAACTGTAGTAATCACCCGCTAACAATTTACATGCAACATTTGCTAAGATTGACAGCTGATTTGTGTGTGTGTTGAGTAGATTAATGACATGAGACACAATATTAACGTATACAAACAAAACTTGAAAACTGCTTCAAAGAATTGTACTGGTCACAAGCCTCTTCCAAAAAGTATATAAAACACAATAGAGTGGCCTCATCATACAACAAATGCTATAAAGGCAATGCATAGGCAGATTGTACCTTGATGGCATAAACTCCAGAGACACTAGAAAAAAGGTGTCACAGACACACGTGTCACACACACACATTTATACCTTACAGGAGACCCATCTTTTCACCAAGAGGCAATGGATGAAAACAAATATAGATTGCAAGGTGTAGAATTAATTCACTTTGAAAATTTACTGAAATTAATAAATGTGCTTATATGTTAATTATACAATTATTACTATATACAGACTATACTGGAATGTATTCTATCCCAAAACAGCTTCATGAAACATCTGGACCTTTCTATACTAGCCTTAGGATTCTGTGTGGGGTTTTTAGAAAGAACAATTGAGTCAACATATATTTGCACAAATGGCAACATATGAGACAGATGAATTATTTAATAAGCCAAACTAGCAATATTCCCATTTTACAAAATGATTGAGTATGTCTAAACCAATGTCAAGTAAGAAGCACAATCTTTAGATTCTGCTGTTGTAATATTCTTCAAGTCCATTTCAGCTTAGTTCTGTATAGGATTTCCACATGAATCTATAACAATTTAACAAAGCCTGGTAAACCATGCTCCAAGAGTTCTAGATAATTAACTTTGGTGATTTCAAGATAACTTTGTGACTTAGGACGTACCAGTGCAGCAGTTCACACAGCTGAATCAAACTGAAGGCCAGATGCTTGTTTCTTTCTCTCTTGGGAAGGGCTTTCAGCACAAAACCACCCCAGTGGAGATAAAGTACAATACAAATTCCAATAAAGTAACTTAAATCTGCTACAAAACAGAATGTCAATGTGATTGCTGAGCGTGTTTAGGAAGCTCTTGTGGACCAGCAGAATCCTGTAGTAGACACGCGCACACACACGCGCACACACACAAAACAGAACACATCACCTACCATTCCCATGAACAAGAGCAGATTTTCATCATATGGAGAACAGAGGTACAGATGACAGAGAACATGGATCATCAATAGAAGGTAAAACTGATTTTACATGAAATGGAAAGAAGAACACTTGAGCAATCTGATTGCAGTTATTTTGTGAAGGCTGCTACAACAGCCCACAGAACCTCATTTGTGTTGGCCTTCATACATTCAACTTCAGGGTCTAAATCCAGGAGCTGCCGTACCCTCTTTGTAGCTAGGTCATACTGCTCATCCAAAAGGGGGGCAAAAGCGTTCTCAAGGACATCAGACGCATGGGCTAAGTAAATAAGAGCCAGCAAACGCTTGTCCATGCGGTGGGGGTCATTCACCCATCTGTCAAGAACAGCTTCTTGAACTTTCTTGATGAGGCGCTGCTTAATGTTGTTGTTGGTGAGAGGGTGTGTGGTCATGTCAAAGAGGAGGAAGTTCTGTTTCTCCGTAGTCAAAACCCCCTTTTCCACTAGGTTTTTGGCTAATCGTTCACGTACATTTCTTAGCTGGTAGTGCAATTTTAACGGATTCCATGTCTCACCTGGAAAAAAAGGCAAAAAAGCCCCCTAAATATTCAGCTGATACTAAAGGCAATTATTAACATAGAAAAATGAGACAGCATAGCAAGCATTGATACAGGAACATCAGGAAAGACGTTAAGTATTATCTGTCATTTTGGTATAAAAATGAGATGTGAAGTGTTGAACTATGCAACAGTGTTCCAAGCCGAGTAGCTTGCCAGTAATGCTTTGATTGACGAGTTCCATGCTAGCAGATTCATTTACTATTTTCTAGCTCCTTGAGCCTCACTTTAAGCAAGCCTTTAAAATATCCTGTGAAATGTAAATTTTATAATTTTTAAGTAGCATAACTAGAGTAATTTGAAAAATCCATCATACCTTCCAGTGTCAATAAAGGTCTTCCAAACAGCTAACTAAGTTGTTTCATGCTGCCTTACTACATATATGCTTATGTAAAGACATGTGGTAAACATCTAAAAAGAATTAAAGCTGGCAATTATTACATCCATCAGTTTTGATAACCTTTGCAACAGACAGAGAAGGTCGTAAAAACAGCTGCCTGTTTAACAAAGTCCACCACCAATATTTGAACATCAGAATGGCACTCATCTTATTAAATACATTTTTGGCTTAGAAAAATGTGGTCTCCCTCTAATTTGGAGCCATCTACTCAACAATGCATCTGTGTACATTGTTAATTTAACTTCCATTTCAACAACTCTTAAAACAAACAAGGAAGAAAAAACTTGGCTCACCAAAATTTGAATTGAAATGTGCCTGAAATATTTTCAATAGTTTGATTTTTTCAGTTGAATGGTGACACCTTGTGACAAAACCTCCTAACTACAAGAAACTCAAAATAAACCTGCTGAAATGCAGTAGTACTGTATATTTTGGTGCATGTCATACAGATCATACAGGAAAGGAAGTATGCCATAAATTTATTGCTTATAATAAGCATGGGGATATGACACAGAAATCTGTAAATGTATGAATCACAGCTTTTAAAAGTGAAAACAGAAATGTAGTTTGAAAATACATACACAGTGTTATGTACCTCTGAAACTATCAAGAAAGTATGAATGGTTACCAGTAGTCAGGTTTAACGTTAGTCCTGCCCATCAATTTCTACAAACATATCAATGGCATACCTTGCTTTCTGTTTCCCTTTCATTCACACCATCAAAACTCCTGAAATAGTTCTTTATGACACTTATTAAATACTTTTAGCACTTCATATGCATTCACTTTTTATCAGTTTATTTTTCTGGTAACATTACCATTTGTTTTATAAGGCATCAGGGTAAATTTAATATAAAGTCAAGTACTCAATAGAGTCATATGATTTGAAGCCCAGAAAGTGTAGCCATGTTTGGTATAACCTTAATATACAGTATATATTCTTCATAACCTGCTTGCCCAGATTGACTGCACCCCCCAGTAATTCTTTATTTACTGACATTTCCAGTGTCTGAAAATGAAAACTAATAATAGAGAATTAGTGGCAAAGCAGTCAATCTAGTCAAGGGCACTGTAAAAAAATACACATTAAAGTTATAGCAAGCAGGAGTGCACGGAGGGTGCCATGTAATGCACTTTATTACTTGCCAAGTACCTTCAGAGAGAGAAATAAGGACTTGAATTGTTTACACAGAATTGCAGTGGGATTGCAGTTAGGGTTGTAGTGCTCAAGGAAATTCTCAAAAGCAGTTCTGGTGATTTTAACATGGTTTTGAATCATTATCCAACATTATATCATTATAATCTTGGTGGTGGAGTGGGAAAAATCCAAGAATAAAATCAGAGTTGGACTAGACGGCAATCAGGGCCGTTATTTCTCCTTCCATATACTGGCCAAAGTCCTGTTATTGTTCACATAAAGTTTGCATAAATTTTCACAGCTGATTGAGGCTAACTACCAAAGTGTGGAAACACATCTCAGTCACACACTCAGCATGGCAACTGAGATGTACTCTAGCACTCTGTCAATTAGCCATCGCAGTTACTCAAACCCTACACAAACACCCTACATAATTTCTAGCACAGCTGTTAACTGGTTGCTATTTCTGGAGACATTAAAGCAAACAGTTCTCCAGTTTGAAAGACTTCCGGTGATATATGCATTAGACTAAGCTATTGTGGATACAGAAATATTAACTTACACAATCGATATACAATTGTTTGAAACTTGAGAGTCACTACTTACACACTTTTTAAAAATATATAAATGTATCATTTCATAATTATAAATTATAATCCCTATTTTATAATTAGGTGTTTGATCTATATAACATTTTATAGTATAACTCATCACATAGGGAATTCCACCCCAAGAAAACACATTTTAACAAGACAAATAAAAGAATGTTTTAAATCAAGGAAATAGATTTCAAAACTGCTATGCAATCCCATTCTTCTGCTAAAAATGCTTAATTTGAAAAATGAAATGCAAGAACCTAGTTTGATTTTCACAGATCCACCTACTGCAGGAAAATTTCAGATTTGTCTCATTTTTTGTCCTCTGTCCTATAGTCCGCAAATCCACAGCAAAGACAGAATGGCATACAGAAGAATGTCACTGCAGTTTGAGAATGCAAACCTAAACTATTCCAACAGGCCAACAATGAAAAACCTAAAACCTTCCACATGCTGGTGGACTGCAATTCATATCAGCCCCAATAGAATCCCCTATGGGCAGGGATGATAGTAGCTATACTCCAGTATCATCAATAGAGCCACAGGTTCCTCCACATTGTATCACGGAATAAATAAGGCTGATATCAGATAGACTGACTTGTTAGTAAAAGTGCTCATAATGTAGCGTGGGGAAGTTTGATTTCCCATTGTGCTTCCTTGACAGAGGCTGGGTTTGATGAAACAAAGGATACCTTCCAGCTCTGCAGTTCTAAGATTATTATTAATGAAAGTAGAAGTAGCAAAGGAAGGAGATAAGAAAATAAGAATGGGGAATACACACATACTGTATTAGGAAACAGAAATACAGAATAATTTTCCATGGACACCTCATGAAACTGTGTCTACATATTCTGAATTCACTCTGAAATTACAACCAATCAGATTTTTTCTTCATTTCTGTATACTTGGTACTCAAAACTTTCCTTCTAGTTCAGAAACAGCAATATTTTACTGCTTTCAACCAAAGCAGAATCAAGGTCTAAAACCAATTACACCAATACACATTAGTTGAATTAATGACATCCTACATGGATGACATCCTACATGGATGTGCCATCACCAGCCCTTTCAACGTTTTCCTGGTGCCTCTTTGCTTTTCCCAAACTAATAAACACCAGTTTTTTTAAGGATTCAACCGCTACTAAGCATGCACAAAATAGCAAATAGATTAAAAAGCTAAAATTGCATACTATACTATAAATATGTCGAAAGACCAGAAGCACAGATGAATCATCACTGGAGCACCTCAACTTAGAAACAGAAGCAATATTAAAAGCCAAATAAGTAATCTAGATCAAGAGAGGAAACTGGATAGCCCTCTGAACAGTAAGTAATCAAGCAAGAGGTGCACACCATTGCAAATTCCTAGAAATGTGACCCTAACCTCCCCACAAAGCATATACTGTAAACTGTAATGTTCATGACTCAATAAGCTTATCATTTTGGGAGATGCATTAATCACTTTATATGCCCACTACCACCCTCAGATTTCCACTACTGAAGTTCAATATTTAGAGCTAAGTTTAAAAGCTTTCATTTTTGTTGCATGCTATTGGGACAGATGAGACCACATGAAAGGAAATGTACTAAGTACTAAGTTTGAAAAATCACTGCCTAAAAGCTCATGAAATATGGCAGCACAAATTGGCTTCTTATGCGTTCCAAAATGTACATTTATTTTAGATGTTTCTTACCACTAAGCAGTTCTATCCAGTTCTGCACTGTTTCTGGAGGCTGCGTTTCCTTAATGTGCTTCAGAGCTTCATCAAGCAGAACATCCCCTGTAGGAGCATCTGATTTGCAGATTACCTGATGGGATATAGGAAGAGCTCATTACACCATCCCCAGAAAAAGAAACACGCAGGCGCTTATTTCAGATCTACTCTGAATTTTCTAAGGGATGAACAAAAGGGAAGAAAGGGAAAAGGTACTGGTTAGATAAGAAAGACCCATACCACAGAGGAGGCTATTAGTAACAGGTGAAAAAGAGTGATGCACATTTCTTTGAGGGAATGTATAAAGATGAAGGTAACTGCTTGGCTGCAGAAAAATAAAAAGGAAACAGGTGAGGATTACCCTCACTTCAATACCAAATGCCACTGTTCCTTGCCTGGGAAACAAAGAAAATTACCAGCATCCTTTCCTTAGTGATGATAGAAGAAACTGGAAGCTGCCTAGACTAGAGAAAGGCTAACTGGCCTCTCCAACCCATGGCTTTTATACAAAAACATTAAGAAGACAACGCAGGGTTACATAAAAGAGAGTGGACAGAAGGGATAAATGAACCGTTACAGAGGTAGAGGTGGAATGATCACAAAGAATAGAACAGTGGGGGTGAGAAGACACATAAACACAGACATCATCATCATCTCAGAACTGCAGAGCTGGAAGGGAACCCTGGGGATCATCAAGTCCAGCCCTTGACAAAGAGGCACAGCGGGGAGTCAAACTACCCATCTCTGATTCCGCGGCCAAAGACCTAGGCCACTGAACTATCCAGCAGTTCTCAAACTTCATGACTAGTTGACTTTCATTTAAGGTTCCTAACTGAAATATTCTAATGAAAGCTACTGCAACTTTGCTGTTTCAGTAAGTGTTCGTGCCAGATAGTCATCTAACCCCTTCCCTGGCTTCGTTTGAAAGAGCCCTGAAAACCTGGCTCTTTCAACAGGCCTTCCCGAGCTCTTAGTTCTACCTTAGTTACATCTTGCCATCTCAATGTTTACTTCTTTTGGTTTCCTTTCTCCAACTGTTAAATAAGCTTATTGCTTTTTAATCTTATATAGACATATTTAATTTATTTGTTTGTTTCATTTTGTTTACAGATTTGTTGTGGTAGTGGTGGTGGTGGTGGTTTTACTGTATTGATTTGGTCTTATTTATATTTAACTGTGTGTGTGGAGGGAGTGGCTCAGCGGACAAGAGCACTGAAACGGTGGACTGAAAAGTTGGCAGCTCGGCAGTTCGAACCTCAGGTGCCACACAGCGAAGTGAGCTCCTGCTGTTCTCCTGCCAACCGAGAATTTTGAAAGCATGTAAATGCAAGAAGATAAATAGGTACTGCCATAAAAAGCAGGAAGGTAAACTGTTCTGTGCAGCCATGCCAGCCACATGGCCACAGACTTGCACAACACTGGCTCTTTGGTTTGAAAACGGAGATGAGCACTGCCCTAGAGTTGGACACAACTAGCATGCATTGTGTTGGGGGGGGGACCTTTACCCGTGGCACAGTGGTTAAATGCCTATACCGCAGGTAAAACTGTTCTCACGACCTGGGACTCAATCCCAGGTAGCAGGCTCATGATTGACTCAGCCTTTCATCCTTCTGAGGTCACTAAAATGCGTACCCAGCTTTCGTGGGGGGGGGCAATGTGTAGCCTGCATACTGTAATTAAACTGTAAACCGCCCAGAGACTATTTGAAGTGGTATGGGGCGGTATATAAGCAGAAGACTTTTTATATAGTGTTGTAAGTTGCCCAGAGTGGCCAGACGGGTGGGGTATAAATCTAAGAAAGAAAGAAAGAAAGAAAGAAAGAAAGAAAGAAAGAAAGAAAGAAAGAAAGAAAGAAAGAAAAGGGGAAAATATATTTCATACAAATCATAAATAAATGCAGATATGTAAGCAATAACTGCCTTTACACAAAGACTCAATTGTGAATAGGAAGGCATGATGGAAAGTTTTCAAATTTGTTTCTTAAATAGGTAAGCAAAAGGTAATATTTACAAGGGAGAACTGCCCAAACAGACATTTTTGTGGTAGAAAATGAAGCATTTTCCCACAAGTTGTCTGGGGGGGGGGGGAGTTTCACATACTGCCAACAAAATCATCCGTAAAAAGCAATACAAATTCATCCCCTAACAAGGCCTTGGATTCAACAACTTCCCCAAGCACCTGCCTTTTGTACCCACATACTTAACATTAAATACGTAGCTTAAAAGGTATTTATACTGGAATGTTCTAAGGCTCTTTATAAATGCTATGTATGTGGTCCAGCAAAAGGGTCAAGTGTGTTGAAATACTGCTGTAGAACACAATGTAGGGACATACAGCTAAAAAGAACATTTTGCTCTCTACTTCTTACCTTTCTAGTTAACAGACTTTTGCGTCTCATTCCACATGCCTCCAGCTGAAGACGTCCTCTCAATGCCAGTTCAATCAACATACATCCACGGAGGCCAGAGGAAATGCAGTCATTCCAAAATGATGTGTAACCCTGGAAAAAATATGTAATATATCCTTCAACTAGGGTTGCCATATTACCCAATTGGTTGGCTTTTGCCTGGCTCCCAGCTATGTTAATTGATGACTATGGATGGACCATCCACTGGTCTGGATTCATTTTAATTAAATTAAAATAAAGACTCTCTAGGCATTATAGCAGATATGTGGAGTGCAAATTTCAATGTAGTATTCTTCATGGAATATCTTCCATACCATATATATTTATCTCATGTGGTGGAAAGGATACTACAATACCAGGCTGTTATTCACAACTGCCATAGGGAACCTAAGGATTCCACAAACAGCAGCTCCTTATGAAAAGAACTGGAAAGCTTTTGGCTCAACAGGAACAAAGAAGAGGAACAGACTAATACTGTAAATGAATGCACTACTAAACTTGTTTCAACATCACAACACCTCTTGCATTTCAATCAGTCATATGAAGTCAATATAAAATATGGTAAGTTGCCTGTGCACACAGACCTGCATTTATCCTTTAGGAAAATAGAATGTTCAACTAGATGTATGGAATCTGATTTTTCTCAGCTTGAAATAGAACTGTGAAGTAGAGTGAGTGAGTTGAGTAAATGAAGCTGGGAGTTCTATACCTCAGCAAAAGAAAATTAAACTTAAAATAAAAATTCATTCAATCAATCAATCAATCAAAACCTTTACTGGCATTAAACTAAACATATACATTCCTGAAAATATACAATAAGCACAACCAAATTACACCACAGATCTTCATAAGGAGTCATCCTTACACATCACAATAGCTAGGTATTTAGCCACATGTTCTGTATGGATTGCAGCAGTTAATTATGAAATAGATCACGCAGCTGCCTCCTTGCTATGCAAGATCTTAGGTGTTCTGAATATGATCAGACTTGCAATATTATTAAGTGAACTTGATCTTCATTTTCCAACTACCCTTGCTTGGCTATCTATTATTAAATTCTGGCTTCATTTACACTTTCAAACATCCTCCCAAACTCTGTTGACTAATCTTTTCCTACCTTACCAATCCATTATGGCGCAGGGCGTTCATGTTAGCTAGATTCAGTATCTTCCCCTCTGCAGTTGTATCTGGCAGGTTTCACAATATTCCCTTTGAGAATCAACTGTGTAAACACTGTTTAGTTGAAACATTCAATCGTACACATTCTTCTCTCCTGCCGAAGATTCAACCAGCCCCACCAACTACTATTGGATTCTGTCATTTCTAACTTCTTAGGTTCCCCTGAGATCCTAACCCAACTTCTGTTAGCTGATAAAATTAAATATAAGATCTATCAGCTCCATTCTCATCTTAAAAAAGCTTCCAGGTATATCCATTTTATGTTAAAATATAAGGAAGCATATACTACTGTTATTTTTATATTATAAAATTTATATTATATATAAATGTTGCAATACAGGGAAGACTCATTTCTACAGCAACCCCCCGCCTATCACGGGATTAGGGACCCACCCGACCCGCGATGACTGAAAATCCACGATATGCAGATGAGATCCCCCTGCTGCCGCCGGTCCAATAAGTCTTGGGGTGGCGTGCGCTGGCAGCATTGCAGGATGACATCCTGCCACCGCCCACCCGAGGCGCCCCAAGACTTGAACTTAAACCTTCCTGTTCCAAATCTAGTGCTATAATGCTTGCACTATACTAGTGTTCTCCAATCAGTACTTGCTATATAAATGGTACCAAAATGAAACATATTGGTAGGAAAAATGCATAAAGCATATGATGCTACTACATAGTGAGGGAAAATACACTTGGATCTGTGATATGCATTTTTTTCAAATATGGTTTCCATGACCAACATCACTGCAGCCATCCAGACAGAAGCCGTTTACAGGAATTAGCATGAACAGAGCTGTGTTAGCAGTGCAAAACCTACTGCTAAGAAGGTGCTAATTCACAACTTCTACCTCTGTTTTTAATTGCCTTTTCCTGAAGTGACCTAGTGATACAGTAGTCAAATGCTCCCTTGAACCCTTTAAAAAACCTTGTTTGTAAGTACAAGGCATTCTGTTGTGAGAACCTGACACTGCACAACTGCCCCTATGCCTATAAACCAAGGAATCACACTGGCCAGGAAGAAGATACAAGCAACATCAATGCAATCAGAGAGTATTTAAACCACAGGACTAAACAAAAAAGACAATTCCCAATAAAAAAGAGAGAACTCCACAAAGGGCTTTCCAACAGTTAGTTTTACATTGTACACTTGTTGGGTTTTAATTCAAAGTTGTTGCAAACTGGTCTATGAAGTAATCCTAGCACAACATTAACATAGGGGTAGGAAACCTTTGTCCCTCCAGATGTTTTGGACCACAACTCCCAGAATTTTGAACCTATATTGCCAATGATAAATGACTATGTGAGCTGTGGTCCAAAGCATCTGGAGGGCTGAAGACTTCCCATCCCAATGTATCAATAAAAAGAATGGAGAGGCATGGTACCTCTGTTACCTGGAGTGCAATATTGTCATAATGGCACAGAGCTTCTCTAAAGATAAACAAACACTGTAAGAAGACATTTGAACAAAATAATCTGCCCTTATATTACCCTAGTTTATGGTATAAAAAGAATACAGTACATTAAATACTAAGTACTGTACTGAAGATGATTATCTTCCGTTTATTCCTCTAAATATTTTTTCTTTTATCGGTTCTATAATAGAATCAACTTTCTACTGAACCTTCATGGAATACTTTGCATTTATACAGTAATTTCAATGACCTCAGTATTTGTTCCAAGCATTGAAGTTCTGATATCAACAAAATGCAGACAATTCAATTCACATTGAAATGGTCTGGTACGTAAGATTATGTCATCAAGTCAGAACCCCATCTTGGTGGTAAGAAATCATAAAAAAAACTTCCTTCCAAGTTTTCATTTCACAATCAACTGTCATAAAAACATGATTCTATTTTTTTAAAATAAAAGCAAAGTGTGCTGCTTATATACTGCCCCATAGTGTGCAGTTCACAAGTTAATTATGTATGCTACACATTTCTTCCACAGTGAGTTAGGTATTCATTTTACTGACCTCCTATGGATGGAAGCCTGAGACAACCTTCAGCTGGCTCTCTGGGATTGAACTCCAGGTCTTGTACACAATTTGGCTACAGTGCAGCAGTTTAACCACTGTGCCAGAAGACTCAGTACAATTAAAGTAACAAAGCAAAATCATCCAACCAGTTTGAAACAAATACATTTCCTGCTCAATCAGAATCTGCAGAATCAAAGGATCTACATATTCAAAGCAATAAAATTACATATGAAAACGGACTTCCAGTTAAATGAGGCTTGAAAGAAAAGAAATTCTCTTCAAACTCTTCTGGTATTGTCATAATCCAGATGAATGGATTTTTAACAACCCCTTTCTAAATAATTGGTTCTTATTATATTGATTCTGTCTCTTTGAGTGATGAAAGCTAGTGACCCCAATTTGCACTAAACAAGGAACAGAGACTTCCATGGTGGTTAATTTGCTCCTGTTGGCAAGACTACCTTTGAGTAAGCAAGCATGTGAAATAAGACTAGCACTTTTCTGCCTTGCTCCAGTTGAATCAGGATTCTATACAACACCAGCTTCTCCATTTGTCTGAACTAGCCAAATACCTCATGCAGACATATATACACAATAGTTCCTAGGGGACGGTAGGCAAGCCATGAACCTTTTCTTCAACTTTTCAGTTACTCTTCTTGTCACATGGCTTATCTTAGTTCTTACGTGTTTGATTCTGCATCATGTTCACCCACAGGAACACTGCTGAAAAAGCCTTTTGCTTTGCAGGAGAACTGGAACTAAAGGAGCATTTGTGAAATCTCTACAAATAATTTTTATTATTTGTTTTTTCATGTGGTTAATAGAGATGGGCACGACTTGAAAAAAAATTTTTTCGAGTTGTCGTTAGTCGGGCCAGTCCCATTTCGGCTCGTTTCCGGTTTTCGCGAAAATTCGCAAAAATTAGTCGGTTCGTTTTTTCGTTGTCGTTAGTACTGGTTTTTTGGGGGGGGGAGCGGGCTCCTGGAGGCACCTCTGTGGGGTGGGTGCCTCCTCTGGCCCGCTATAAAGGGAAAGTGGGCTCCTGGAGGCACCCGTGGGTGCCTCCTGCCACTAGGAAGGGGAAGCAGGCTCAAGAGAGACCCCTCTACATGGGGTCTCCCTTCCTCACCTGCTGCTGCTGCAAATGCTATGCAATAGCCATATGGATATTGCATAACATAATGTGCAGACGTGAGACCAGTGTGAGAGTCATAGGGTCATACCTTCCCTGCACACGGCTCCCGCACCACCATGTCTCACACAGAAGGGAATTGTACTTGCTGCGTGTAGTGCAATGCAAGCAAGTAGATCTGGCTTTAAGGTGGCTTAGTGCAAGAGCTAGGGTTAGGCTAGTGACGGGTAAGGTTACGGTGGGCTAGTGGGTTGCACCTCTGGGTGCCTCTCTGACCCACTAAGAAGACAGTCTGTGACGTATGGGTACGGAGTCAAGGGTTAGGGTTAGGGCTAGGGCAGGTTTTAGGGGGCTTTTTGGCACATCCCAGAAGTCTCCATGGCCAAGTGGCCATGCGACTGGTGGGATGGCTCCAAAAATTTGCATGGTTGTCCACTCCCACATGGCTGGCCACTTGGCCAGCCCATCATTGCGCAGGTGTAAATAAAATAAAATAAAATAAAATCAATGGAGGACAGAGGAGGAGAGGAGAGACATTTTGTTGCAAGAAAAAAACCCACTGCTACTGTGAAAAATCTGGCAGTTTATATATTTTCGCATGTTTCTTTCTGTTGTGCTTGTGTGTTTTTGGACCACGATTTCAAAAACAATATTGCGTTCGCCGCCCCATTTTGGATCCCCCGCCCGCACCGCATGGCATGGCGATGGCGACTCGCGAGTCCGGCTGCCCAGGACGGGGGGGAGGTGGGACCCCCCCTCCAGAAACCACCCCTCCGGTAGGTGCCCTGCGCCCTTAGTCAAGCAGGCATTTTTCCGCCTGCTTTTTGGCCCGGGAATGGGTGGGGGAGAGTTTAAAAGTTTTTCCTGTGCCGTCCGTGCCGCTTGCTTGTGCTTTAATTGCGGCGGCCGGCGGCGAGACTGGGCTTTTTGCTGGCTGCGAGCCTGCGGCGAGTCCCACCAGAGCAGCCCAGGATGGGGGATGAGGGGGGAGGCCGGGGACCTCCAGAAACAACCCCTATGGTAGGTGCCCTGAGGCACGGCAGGCATTTTCCCGCCTGCTTTTTGGCCGGGAACCGGGTTTTTTTAACTTTTAAAAACTTTTTTTCTGTTATTGGCATCGTTTTTCAGACCAAAATTGTTCGTGAGCTCGAAGTCTGGGGAGTTTCCGTTACCGTTTCCGTAGAGTAACGGAACCGAGTAACGGAAACGGAAACGGGAATACCGCTAAGTCGTGCCCATCTCTAGTGGTTAAATTAAAGCTTTATGAACTTCTCAACTTGGATCCAGAATAACTCTTCTATGAATGCTTCCACTGCAGGAAATGGAGGAACAGGGTTGAGGAACCTCCCTTCCAAATAGCTCTTCCGCCCACAGAAGCAGCATTTTGGATGCAAGCCATTAAAATGTGTTGAAGCTATGGAAGTCACCCCCTTGATTTCAATTAATAGATTGAATCAAGGTGAGGGCCTATTGCTAATATAGCATGATATTAACTAAAAGCTTCCATTGATAAATTTACCAGGGGCAATTTACCTGGTAAGGATGAAAATTAAAGGGCATTATTTAGTTTTCCAAGATATTTTAAATTGGGACCATTAATATAATAAGAGAAATGAAAAAAAATTGAAGATGCCATTTTATTTCTCAAGCAGGTTGCAAGTTTAATTTTTTTCAGTTCTTATAGTCCTTGAATATCCCCACATATCATTTTGCTAATATTTCAGTGGCTAAAACACTGATAGCTATGCCTTCCAGTTTAATACCAATTGCACAACACTGTGTATATAAACAAATTGCTATGTAAACTATTAACCTGAATAAATTTACCAAGTTATTTAAATTCAATCTATTAATTGGAAGAAAAATGAATAAATCTTGTTTAACTGTGTGATGGTAATTATAAATCCCAATACTTCATTGATATATAAAACTTAAAACAAAATAAATGAAACACATACATCATCAATAAAACAAAGAGTTTATCAGCATTAAAATATTGTAGCACATCCATTAAAATGTTTCTAGAATATACTTTACCTTACTTTCTAAAGTAGTAGTGAGATGAAAAAAATACATTATTATATTATACATAAGTAAATACATAATGATATAAAAGGGAATTTCATATGATAGAGCAAAAATACAGTGATGCCTTGAATTACGAAATTAATCCGTCCCAACGGAATTTTTATAATTCAAATTTTTCATCATTCAAAACGCAGTTTCCCATAGGAATGCATTGAAAACCAATTACTGTATATACTCAAGTATAAGCCTAGTTTTTCAGCTCTAATTTTGGGCTGAAAAAGGGGGTCCTCGGCTTATATTCGGGTCAATACTTTTAGCCACTGAGGCAAGTTTGGGTCAGTGGCTAAAAGTCATTTTAAACACTGTGCGCCACTTCTCCTGCCCCCCCATGTTTAAAATGATTTTTTTAAAAGTCATTTTAAAGCAATGTTTAAAATGACTTTTAGCCACCAACTCAAGCACTTGCCTCAGTGTCTAAAAGTCATTTTAAACATCACACACACACAGCTCACAAAGGAGGAGTTGCCAGGCCCTGCTGCATTTCCCACCCTAGGTTTATACTTGAGTCAATAAATTTTCTCAGTTTTGGGGGTTTAAATTAGGGCCCCGGCTTATACCTGGGTCGACTTATACTCGAGTATATATGGTAATCTGTTTTACAGGTCCAAAAAAATTCAAAAGGGGAACGGGTTATTCCCCCAATGCATTCCTATGGGAAGCCTACACCAATCCAGCAAAGCAGGGAAAGAGCTTCCCCATTTGCTGGGTTGATGGGAAACCCCCTAAATCAACTGGCAGCCACAGTGTTTTTTCCTTCAGCAGGCGCAGGAAAGTCATGGGGGAGTGGCGGCAGCTTGTGGGCTCATTTGCATCCCCAGTTTACTCTCCAGCCACAGCTTTTAGGATGTCCGGAGTAGCATGGCGGGAGAGTAAACTGGGGCTACGAACGAGGCCACAAGCCGCCACCACTCCCTCATGGCTTTCCCAATGGTGTAGTATCCCATCCACCCAGCTAGGGGCAGAGAGGCGGATGGGGAACTACACTTGGGAAAACAAGGATCAAAGAGCAGGCATTTGAATTTCCCAGAGCCACAGCACCCTGGCTGCCCTGGCACAGACAGCTAACACAGCAAAATTTCTAATGTCAACAATGATCATAAAATTCTACCATTCTCAATGCACTGGTCAACGTTTTTGCTCATTAACAACTTGCATAATGTGTGTGTGTGCGTGCGCGTGCGTGCGTGTGGTGTCGTTATAGTCGTGACCAACTCTTCGTGACTCCATGTCCATGGAGTTTTCTTAGCAGGAATACTGGAGTGGTTTGCCAGTTCCTACTCCGGGCGCCTACAACACCTGGTATTCCCTGGTGGTCTCCCATCCAAGTACTAACCAGGGGCAACCCTGCTTAGCTTCTGAAATCAGGCGAGACTGGATGTGCTCAGAGCATCTAGGCAGCTAACTTGCATAATGTTTCCCTTTAAATTAAAGTAAGCTCTTAAAAATAACTTTGCATAAAGCACATACGATAATGAGAAAGGTTACAACAATAAGGGGTACCTGTCCTCGTTAATATGTGCAAGGGAGAGTAACTCCAGAGAGTTCTCTAAAATCCTCTTGAAATGGCAGCAGCAAGATTCCTGGTAATGTTTTGGAAATTTCAGCTAACAAAGGGGAAAAAGCCAACTCCCAGTTACCTTTATTACTAGCTGTACTGGCCAGGATTTCTGGGAGTTCTAGCCCAAGAACATATGGGGGACTCAAGACTGGGAACCACTTATCCCTCATTACTGTAAGCTGCCTTGGGTCCTTTTCCAAGGAGAAAGGCAGGGTAAAAATACTCTAAAATAAATAATAAAATAAATAAATTACAAGATAGATGTAACATTAGGAATGACTTCCTGATAATGAGAACTTCTCAGCAATACTATGGACTACCTCAGAAAGACTTTATTTAAGATTTTCATTGAAGTTTAAATGGCCATCTGGATCCCTTTGCTATCAATTTACAGCTTTGGCAGAATGCTGAACTCTATGACCCTATTACAGAATGACTATGAGAAAAAAGATCTGAAATTCCCAGCCCAATCTTTCTTTATATTTAACTGACTACAAACCAGCACAGACATAATTAAAACTTCAACTCATTATTTTTATTGGCAAGAGCATATTAATGAATTCTGCGCATAACCATATTTGATATTAAGAAAATTAAACATAAAAAGTTTTTCTAAATATTACATGTTTGAAAATAGGATTGCATGATATGGCATGGCCTACTTCAATCACTATGCCTTTACACAAGAGGTCTTCAACAGGGATTCCCTCAAACTGAATTTACAAAGGAATGATCCACTCAGGACTTTTCCCTACAAATTTCACTTTCAACTGTAATGCTACTGGGAAGGCAAAATTGTGGCTACTTTTTTATTGTTTGGCAAAATTCAAGTTCTTAATAGAAGCAAAACACTAACTACCTTGTGAGTGGGTAGTGTAGGAGATGATCAAGTATTTCAACCCTACAGATGAAAAGAATATCAGTTTTCTCCATCAAAAACCTTTAATGAAAGTGTTCAGTAGGAAATGGATCACATGCCAAAACAAGATGTGCTGATAATAATAGATTACTAGAATGCAGAGATAGGAAACAAAAGAGAACCAAATGTTCTTTGAAAATTTGATCTAGGAGTTAGAAACAAGAGAGTGATTCATAGAATCCTGTTGCAAATACATGTTGCAAGCAACCAAATTAATGACTGCACACATGAACATAATGAGATGGCCAACAAAGAATCAAATAAACAACTCAAAACGGCACATGGCGACGTTATTTTCTATCAGTCAAAACAAGACTAGGAGCAGATTATGGTAGTGACCACAAATTGTTAATTCACAAATAAGAGCAAAGCTGGGGGGAGGATACTTAAAAATCATTCATGATTAAAGTCCATATAAACAATAAATTAGCATTACTAAACTCAAGTGACCATTAATAAAAGTTACTATGAATTGAAACCAGGGATATCATTAGAGAAAAATGACAAAAGACTCTCCCTGTAATTAAAAGAAAATAAAAACCTAGATGAATGATGGAAAAAAACACTTAAAATGTTAAGGACAGGGAAGAAACAAAAGCAAAAAGTGACAGAAATAGTCAGAATCCTGAATGAAACCTTTCAACAACTGTAACATAGAGCCAAAGAAAATATTACCAGAACAATGAAATACAAAAGAACAACTAAATACAAAAGAACAACCAAATTGGAAAATCAAAAGATCTCTTCAAAAAGAGCTGAGAAATTTAAATATTTAAATATGGTTTAGGGGTGATGAAAGATGAACAGGAAAACATAATGCTCAAACAGGGCAAAATAAAATTAAATCCAAAATATCAATGTTTAAAGTCATCAACAATTCTGATTTTTCTTATATAAATTGTGATTTAAATTAATTTGATTTCAATCAAATCCATCCTGGTGAAGAACTATTCAGAAAAGATAAAAGAATGACAAATTTCTTTGAAGAGGAATCCTGTAATAAAGAACCAGCAATTTTAGCAAGTAAAGTGAAGGTTCTTCAAATGTACCTGGAAGAATAAATCAATAAAAACAGATGATATGCCAATACATAATATGCCCAAGCAACAGAGGCTGAAACTTCAAAATCCTAGCAAAACTATGCCATGAAAACAAATGGCCCAGTCTGAAAATATTAAGTATTTATTCCAATCTCCAAGAATGTTCAATATAGATTCTAAACCTCAAGTATGTAGATGATAAGGACTACAGTAACTATAGAACCACTATTTTCATTTCCTATGCTAAGAGATAGTCAAGGTGTTGCAATAAAGATTTTATCCTATATGGAACAAAAAAAATGCTTGAAGTTCAAGATGGATTCCAAAAAGGGATAGGCACTTAATCATATCACAAATAAATGTCAGCTACTGGAGTATCTCATAATTTCAGAAGATCTATCTGCCCTTTATACAATACAGAGAATGTGTGAATATTCAAAAGCTGTGGACTGATCTAAAATAAATGGGTGTGCCTCAGCACTTGATTATCCCAATACTGTACATAACATATATTATTAACAAGAAGCTACTATTAGGACACAATATGGAGAAATAGATTTTTCCTGTAGGGAAAGTTATTGGATAAAGGTATACTTGATTTCCCTATCTGTTTAATCAATATTCAGACTTTGTAATACAGAAAACTGCATCAGAGATGGAGGAGTGAAAAATGGTGGAATGAACGCCAATCATTTAAGAAATGTAGATATCTCTGTATTACTGGCAGACAGAAGCAATGCATTGAAACAACTCCTGATGAAGGTAAAACAAGACAGTGCAAAAGCAGGACTACAGATGAACATTAACAAGACAACAATATGACTACAGAATAACTAAACAGTTTTAATGTTGGCATTGAAAAAATGATTTTTTTTGTAATTTTGCATACCTTAATCATTAATGCAATTAGCAATTCAAATGGAGACTGCACTTAAGACATCAGAAGACTTGAAAAGACAGCAATGAAGGAACCAGAAAAGATAATCAAGTGTAAGAATGTGTCACTGGATACCGAGGTCATGATCATCTACACACCCTTTCATTTTGAATTACTATGTATGGATGTGAAAACTGGATAGTCGAGAAAGCAAACAAGAAAAAATAGATTTATTCAAGATATGATAGTCAAGGAGAGCTTTACTACTGACTGCCAGAAAGATACACAAGTGAGCCATTCATCGACTAAAGGCAAACTTTTCAGAAGCAAAAATTATATAACTGGGGATGCTGTGTTTCCGATGCATCAGGTGGTTTTCTGCAGAAGAAATATAACACTAAGAATAGTTAAAGGCAGCAGAACAAAGATCATGCTTTCCGTGAGGCGTTTGGTGACTTATATTAAGTTTTTCCCCGCCATCTGCTCCCTGCTTTTATGTCATTAAACTGTTTAATTGTTGTTGTGTATTTATTGTTTGATCTGATTATTTGTTGTTTTATATTGTTGTGAACCACCCGGAGCTCCTTCGGGAAGACGGATGGTATATAAGCCTTAAAATAAATAAATAAATAAATAAATAAATAAATAAATAAATAAATAAATAAATAAATAAAATACGAGATATATTGATCCAATAGGGAAGGTTATGGCCTTGGATATGCACAGACTGACCAGTGTTGCTAAGGAAATGACATACTGGAAGTTTCTTATTCATAGGGTTGCCATGAGTCGGAGGTGAATTGAGGACAACCACATGCCCCATTCCCAGACACATAGTGAACTGAGTTGAGGTAAAGCTACTTTCTATTCCTGTAACTTAGAATTTTGATGTAGTCTAAAACTTGACAGTGAGATGCTACTGTCTGATATGTTTAATGCACTAACATACAAGTTTGGAAGCAGGTCTGTTGGAGCATGCCTCTTCAGATGTTTAAGCAGACTTTTCCCCCTTTGAAGGCAATTATTTTTCTTAGAAAGATCAACATGGCGATAAGAGAAAACAACTAAACTCAACAGCACTGGGGAAAAGAGGATTCTTAATTTCCTTCTCACCAGTGACTCCCCATGGTCTTGCCCCTTGTTTTGTTATTTGGGTGGGGGAAGAGAGGGAGGGGAGGAAGGAAGGGGAAGGAAAAAAACCCCTTATTTTCTGACAATGTTTTACTCTGAAACTTAATTGTTAATTGCTTATATGCACTGATAGTGATTAGTTCAGCATTCAAAAAATAATGGTGGGAGAGAGCAAGCTTTTTGTTTTTCTAGCTCTATATCCATCCCTGAGCTTCTGAGAAAGCCAGCTGACTTTCCACAGACCTACTCTCTTATTCTTTTTTTAAATTCTAGGCCAGCAGAAACAACCAGGTAGGAAAATTCTGATCTATATATTAAGGTCACTTGATTTGACAGATGAGGGCCCAGGTAAGACCTCTGTATATATTAGCAAAGTAAGGTCAAATGTGTAAGAATGTACTTCACGGAGATAACACCTTTTTTTCACAGGTGCTCAGTTCAAAGCACAGTTTATTGTAACATTTGTACCTAGCACTAAATAAGAACAATGTCACTTTGCCAACAAACGTCCAGTTAGTCAAAGCTATGGTTTTTCCAGCAGTGATGTATAGAAGTGAGAGCTGGACTATAAAGAAGGCTGACTGCTGCAGAATTGATGCTTTTGAGTTGTGGTGCTGGAGGAGAGTCTTGAGAGTGACCTGGACTGCAAGGAGATCAAACCTATCCATCTTGAAAGAAACCAACCATCAATGTTCACTGGAAGTACAGATTTTGAAGTTGAGGCTTCTTACTTTGGCCACCTTATGTGGAGAGAGAACTCCTTGGAAAAGTCCCCGATGTTAGGAAAGATTGAAGGCAAAAGGAAAAGGGGACGACAGAGAATGAGATGGTTGGACGGTGTCATCGATGCAATCAACATGGATTTGACCAAACTCCGGGAGGCAGTGGAAGACAGAAGGGCCTGGTGTGCTCTGGTCCATGGGGTCATGAAGACACAACTGAACATCTGAACAACAACATGGATTTTGTTGGTGAACTCTGGACCTTGCTAGCTAGTAGTCTCTCTGGCTGTCCTGAAGTGATGCGAGACACGTGTGGATTATCAATATCATATCTTTGGTTTATTATCATTATTATATCTCTGATTTCAGTTTCCATCCCAATCATGGATCTGATCAAATTCGAATCAGATTTAAGATTCTTTACTATATTTAGTTGGTTTTCTTTTTTAAAATTTGTTTTGAGGGGGCATGGGCTGATATGGGGCTGATCTATGGACAAAAATCTTTTCCTTTCCAATCATGTATCAGCTGCAACCTGATTAAGGTTGGATTTACAATTATAGGTTCCTACATACTATCATGCAAAGCATACATGAACAATCCTCCAATCCACAAGTATTTACAGAATCCTCCATAACCTCCTGAAATCTGCCCCACATTTTCCTTTTTGTTTGTTCTTACTCTCACTGCTAACCCTTTCTTCCCATTCTTGCTACTAAGAAGGCTACCAGGGAAAGAACAAGTAGCATTTATCAAAGTGTGGACTGAATTGTTTGCCAAGGGCTGTATGTTTCACACTTAAATTTGGATTCAGATATTAGGCCCTAGTTTAACCAGGATACTAAGTGCTATGCGCATCATTCAGTAATCAAATCTGGATATTGTTTTACATCAAAACTTCTGACTTAACACAAGCTACAGTGATGCCTCTTAAGATGAATGCCCTGTAAGACGAAAAATTCGTAAGATGAAAAAATTCCAGAAATAGGGTTGCATCGCATAATGGAAATTCCCTATGGCAGTAATGGCGAACCTTTTAGAGACCTGGTGCCCAAACTGCAATTCAAAGCCCACTAATTTTTCGCAAAGTGCCAATACCAGCAATTTAACCTGAATAGGTGTGGCTGTGAAGGGGCGATGTCAGGTGCCCACAGAAAGGACTCCGAGTGCCACCTTTGGCACCCGTGCCATAGGTTCACCAACACTGCCCTATGGCATGCCTTGCAAGATGAAAAACCATTACAAAAGTCAAATAAATCCTATGGGAAACCGTGTTTCGCAAGATGAATTTTTCGTAAAATGAAACAACTTATAGAATGAATAAAATTCATCTTAAGAAGTATTACTATACACTGTTGACAAGCTGGTCAGAATTCTCCTGGGGGAATTATGCCAGCATAATGGAAACTAGATAAATAATAGCACAACATTAACAAGTTGCTACTGACATTCCTGGTTGTGTGCCAAGTTGCACAAGTAGCATGACCAAGAATGGAAATGACAATTGTTATTTAGCCACAATTTACCACTGCAACTTATACTCTTACTCTTATGCCAGTGTAAAATTCTCCACAGGATTCTGGCTGCTATGTGCCCGTAAAGGCAGACTGTTTACTTCAGATTCCATCAACTGATTTGAACGTTTACACAGGGCCACCCCTTCCTGATTTGTTTAAACATTCACTCAACAGGCCAACTAAAATGCTTGCCTTTAAGATACCAATATTTTCTACTGATTTTGCTGCTGAAAACGAACACCATCAACTCTCTTGAATTTTGTGCCTTGAGCAAGCTATGCTGTATGGCACTGTACAGTAAATTTACCCAAATAAATAATGGTGGACTACAACAAAAACATTATTCTTGAAGACTAGTTCAGATTTAGGGATGATTTCAAATAGGGCTGACAACTATTACCGATTACATATCAGAACAAATTGTACCCTTGGTGGCTTGCATTCGGTAACTATTGTCTCTTTGTAAACTCAGAATAAACTCCATACTTCTTGCCATCATTATTCAATCCAGTAGGTACAGAGTAGTTTCACTAAAGAAACCCACAATTATTCAATCCAGTAGCTACAGAGGCAACCACCAACTCATGATGTGGCAAGTGGAAACACCTTCTTGAATGCATTTTCTCCTTTTGTCTTCCCTAAAAGAGTTTGAGACAGCAATAGTTTGCCAAAACCCCAATATAAACAAATATGAATGGCCCTCAAAACCAGGACTGAAATATATTATAAATGGGGGTATTACATCTTGATCTGAAGACAAACAATGGGCCATCATTGTTTGACCACCTGAAACAAACACAGAAAACATAGGCTGTGACACATTGTGGAAAAAGAAGAAGCACAGCCCTATATTTTTTAATTTGTACAATTTTATATCATCTCTTAATAAACTATCCAGCAAAAACAAAAGTTTTGGAAGAGGTAGCTGAACAACATTGGTGGGTTTTTCCCCCAGTAATCACATACATCTTGGATGAAATTTTGGGAGTTTTTTCACACAGTTTAATGGTTTTGCTAAGGTATTCCAATAACACTGCTGCAGCAGAACCAGACCAACCAAGCTAAAGTACACCTCATAAGGAAGGGATTCATATAACATGAAGGAGGGGGTGAACTTGCTCTCTGAAATAGCTCACAATTAAGGCCCAAATTATGTGATTCTGGTGTACAGTACCTGCAAATAAGTACTAAAATGACTTTTATTTACTAAAAATCTGCAACACCGCATATCAATTATGCTCTCACACTATAAAATAACATGAAGTATCATGCAGGCAATAAATAACTAGAATGGCAGTGTCAGAAAATCCAACTAAACCAACCCCATAAAACTTTAAATATTAATTTATCTCCACTGTTCTTCCTATGCCATCTAATTCTCCTAAAAGGCCAACAACTTCAGCATGAAGTCACTGTTCCAAAGAAATCCTGGTTTCTAAATTATTTCCACATTGCTTCTTAAACTGTCACAGTTTCAGTCCCAGCAAAATTAGAGTTTTAATACGAGTGTGTTAAGTAAAAAAAAGCCTTCTTTCTTATTTTAGCAGATAAATGTCAAATCAAACATCAGGTTAAGGAGATAATGGCAGCCTTGAGAAATCTACCGCCCTCTGTCTTCATCTCAAAAGCTCAGGTTACTATGTCATTTTCCCCTCGATTGGTTTCTGTTATCTGAGTTATTCCTGAAGATTATGGCATTATGACTGAATTACTGTATAAACTGTGGTGGTGGAGGGGAGGTTGCAGCCCAGAGGTCAGGGGCAGACAAGACGACAGATGATGATGATGATTATAATAATGATGATTGTTTTTGTTGTTGTTGCTACGGGCAGATTAAAGTTGTGACACAAATTCCACTGGACCATTTGAGCAACTACATTATGATGCTTGTTTGTAATCAGCCTGAGCGATTTTCTTGCAACAACTCAATATATGGTCGATGATGATGATGATGATGATGATGATGATGATGATGATGATGATGATGATGATTAAATTACCACACAGCAGACTTATTATTTATTATTATTATTAACTAAAAATAATAAGTCTGCTGTGTGATAATTTAATAATAATAATAGACCATATATTGAGTTCTTGCAAGAAAATCGCTGACTGATTACAAACAGCATCGTAATAAAGTTTCTCAAATGGTCCATTATTAAATAATAATAATAATAATAATAATAATAATAATAATAATAATAATAATAATAATAATAATAATAAATAAATAAATAAATAAATAAATAAATAAATAAATAAATTCTGAATTTCCTTGTTACCTCAAGAGCCTGTAACTAGTATTCCTACTGTGAACTTTACCTCGACCATTTCTCTCTCCCATGGCCAGAATATTCCCTACCCCACCCTCAAAGTCTTTCGCCTCCTACCACAACTCCCTTCCTCTCCCCCCCCAATCTTTCACCCACAACACACCCATTCACACTCGCCGTCACCTCAAATCTTCTCCCCCACCACCACTCCTCTCTCACTTTTACCTCACAATGTGGGGCCCCGGTGTGTGTTTTGTTTTGGGGGCTCTGTCCCCTCCCCACCGGCCTCCCTTCGAAGGCCCCTCAGAGACCACGAACTTGGGGGGAGGGAGAGAACCCCCCCTCGAGGATTTGGGCCTCGGTTCCACCTCACAGACCCCCCCACCCGCACCCCCATCCTCCTACACACACACACACACACACACACACACACACACACACACACACTCCCTTCTCCGTCCTTCCTTCCTTCCTTCCTTCCTTCCCTTCCTCGGGACGGCTCCGCACCTCTCGGTCCTTGAGGCCCAGCAGCAGCACCTCCTCCATCAGCGTCAGCCGCGTCTCCTTCGAGTCGCCCTTCTCGTCGTCGCCTTGCTCGTCCCGGCGGCCTTCGTCCTCCGAGCCGCCGCCGCCGCCGACGCCGACCCCTCCGCCAACCCCACCGCCGCCACCGCCACCGCCGCCGCCCGCCCGGTCTTTGTCGGCCGCGTGGCGAGAGGCCTCGGTGCGGCGCTGCACCAGGCCCGAGTTCCGCTGGGTCAAAGAAGTCATGGCGGCGAAGAAGAGCCGGGCAGGACGGAGGGAGTGGGGGGGGGGTCGGGAGGGGGGGTCGGGAGGTTTGTACTCGGCCGGAGCCCTGCTTGAGGTGGCGGTGGGAAGGCCGCTGACAAGAGCCCCGCCGCGGCCTTCCTCTCAGCCGCCGGCCGTCGCCTGAGGGAGGACGGCGGCCAGACAAGCGACCGGCTACGTCAAGTCAGGGAGGGGGGAAAAGAGAGGCGGCGGCGGCGGCGGCGGTCCCCCCCCCCTCCTGCGGGCAGCCGCTGCTTCTCCTCTTCTTCTTCTTCTTCTCCTCCTCCTCCTCCTCCTCTTCCTCTTCTTCAATATGGCGGCCCCGGCTGGCTCGGCTGACGCCAGCAGTAGCGGCGGCGGAGGAGGAGGAGGATGTGGCAGGCTGGCTGGCGGGGGAAGGAGGAGGAGGAGGAGGAGGAGGAGGAGAAGAGGAAGGCTGTGGAAGCTCCGGCGAAGAACAGGGAGGGGCGGAGAAGCGACTCCAGTCCGCCCGTAGCTCAGGAGGAGGAGGAGGCGGGAGAGATGGAGAGAGTCGCGCGTGTGGGGGGGTGGTCAACGGGTTTAAGATTAAATACTGTACAACAATAGACCAGGGGATACCTTTAGGCTAAAAATAACCAAAAAAAAAATAATAGAACAGGGGATACCTTTAGGCTAAAAATAACCCCCAGAAAGTTGCTCATATTTCGAGGGCGACACCCTCTTCCTCAGAGCTGTACCAAAGTTCAAACAGGACGAAAGATGGCGTTGACAGGAGTTCTTAGAGGCAAAAGTTCCTGGCAAGATGGGAGGGAGAAGGCCAGGTAGTTGCTTGTATGGGGCCGGGGAGCTGAGGTGTTATGAAGCTGCCTTTGGATTGGGGGTGGGTGGGTGGGTTGTTTTCTCAGTCCTTCAAACAGCGTGCATCAGATCACGTCCACCCTTTCACACCACTTTCCTCTGTGATGTGGCACGTCCATGTCAATAGCCCCTTCTTGGCCAGGGAACGGGAAAGGTTGATGCAGAAGGCTCAGGCATTGCATTTGGGGCCTGAGATAAAATTTAGAAAAACCCACTAGGTGTTGCCAGTTGTTTCAAATAAAAAGGAAAGTTACCTAATGATTGCAGTCTTGTCTGCTTCTGTTGATCTTCATTGGCCTCCTTCTCGGTGGTGGGGGGTGTGTGTGAGCGACTCATTCTTACTAGTGGTGCCTTGTGTAAAGGAATTTTGTTCCAAAATGAAACTATGTTAAGCAAATTTTCTTTTATACAAATTTCCCATAGAAATGCATTGAAAAGAGAGAGATCCCATTTTTATGTTGTACGGATTCGCCCCATAGGTGATTCTGTTAAGCAAATTTCCCCTATCTCTGGAATTTTTTATGTTGCACAAATTTTATGTTATACAAACCTTTTGTTATATAAGGGTCCAGTTGTATCACAGTATTTCCAACCGAAGCAAAAGAAGATTAGAGGCTATAATTTTTTTGGTTCTGAGGTACCTCAGTGACAGGGCTGGGTCCACACCATCCCTTTGGTTCTCCTTAAGCCACATGGAAATTATGGGAATTTGTTTCATTCACAATAAAATGAATGAAACTATAAAATGGAGGACTTGCAACTAGCTTTCTTCAGACTGACAAAGCTGTTAGGACGAGCAGCAAAACGTCGCAATCTCTCAAGAAAAAGAAGTCCAGTTGCCATGACTCACCTTCCAGATAAACTCACCTGGATGAAAGAGAATCTTAACAGATATTCACAAGCATGATTTCTGTGAGAGCACCCTAGCCTGAATACCACCTGTTGTTTGGTGGGATATTTTTCCCATCCCGCCTCTGCCCATCTTTAGGGATAAATCAGCTTACAAAATATATTAAAATTAAAATGTGTAAACAAAATTAAATATATTAAAATGTGTAAGCAAAATGAATAAACCTTCAGGCTGAATTGAATTAAATTTTAAAGATAGAAAGGGAATCAAAGCAGCCATCATTGCTGCTGCCAAGCAGATTGCACCAGCTGTTTCCCCATCCTGAGCCCCTATTCCTTCAGGCTACAATGCTATCAGTTCCAAGGATAGGCCTTCATCATTCACTTTCATTCTTTGAGCTCTTTGGGGCTCCAGCTGGCTATAATTATTTTGTAACTAAGAAGGAGAATCAGGTTTCACTTTCTCACTTGTCTTGCTCTCCTGTCTTGGGGCCAGCTGATTTGTCTATACAGTATTTTGGATGATGATAGTAGCTACTGTGTAAAGGTTGATGCGAGGTTATAGCAACAAACTACACAGAAGTGTTGTTTTGGGCAGTCTTTTTGAACAAACTGATAATTCTGTCTTGCAGTTCTGCAACTGCCTGATGTTCTGAAGTTTCTATTTTTGCCTTTTACTGAATTTAATAATGAGAAAGTGGCAATTATGGGGTGAAAAAAATTCTAAACCATGCCCAAATTGGGGGCAGAAATAGCTTTTGGTAAAATGTATCTGATCATGCAATGTTTCGGG
Source organism: Phrynocephalus forsythii (assembly GCA_029282475.1). Lineage (NCBI taxonomy): Eukaryota > Metazoa > Chordata > Lepidosauria > Squamata > Agamidae > Phrynocephalus > Phrynocephalus forsythii. Next base: position 104,380,977 of record JAPFRF010000004.1, on the reverse strand, counting down.
GGGGGGGGTTGAATAGTGCAGGGTGAATGAACAACTCATTGTTGTATAAGGATCGGTGTCTTTAAGAAACAAGTGTAAATAGCAACTCTTACTTTATAAATATGTGTTGTGCGTAGAGATCTAGCTAGAACTGGTTGGGGAAAATTGGTAGGCTTTGTATATATGATGATGCTGTTAACTGTTTGCCATATGTAGATTTTTAAAAACCTCTTATACAGTAACAAGGAACTTTTTTTTCTAGCGCAGGTATCTGTGCTGCTGCATTTTAAGAAGCAGCAAAATGTCCCAATGAGAAAATAGCTTCAATTTACAGCAAAAAATTATGGTTAAAACAACAGAACAAAAAACAGGCTTTTCAAATGACAGATCATCTTCCTTCACTCAAAACACAGCACACTGTTGGTCCTTTTTTGTAACTGAACTGCTTCCCAAGTTATATGACATAAGTTTCATTCTGAACAGAGAAAAAAATTCCTATTTGCTTGTAATCAAGCCCCTTAAACATACAACTTATTTTCCCCTAGTACAGATCAGTTGTATTAGACTAGTAAAGAAACATCATCAACATGAGGCTTGGGAACAACTTATTAAGGCAGTTATCAAAAAGGCAGGAGTGCTTTCTGGTGGCTTACCTCATCAACTACAATTAATTGTGCAGCACAATCAGAATGCCATATTCCAGTTGAAGTGTGGGAGACCCACTTTTACGAACTATATGCAAATAAGGAGCCATCTGCCTTCCATCTACATATTAAAATAAACCTGCCAGCCTGGCCCCAGTCTCAGTAGCTGAAATAACCGATCTGGCATCCTAGCTCAAATCAGGGAAAGCCCCAGGATGTGATGGTATTCCTCCTGAGCTAATAGAGAAACATAAATTGGTGGGCCCCCGATCCTGGCAAACCTTTTTATGTCTATAGACCAGAATGCCCACATCCCTTCAGACTGGAATACAGCTAGAGTGGACCCTTGTATAACAAGCGGTTTGTTTAACAGAAAATCCGCTTAAAGGAAAAAAATTCCGGAGATAGGGGGGAAATGCTTAACAGAATCAACTATGGGGCGAATCCATACAACAGAAAAATGGTCACGATTCGGGATTAATCCCTTTTCAATGCATTCCTATGGGAAATTTGTACAAAGGAAATTTTGCTTAACATAATTTCATTTGGAATGAATGAATTCCTTTATACAAGGTACCACTGTATTATAATTCCAATTTATAAGAAGGGCAAAAAGGACAATCCTGAAAATTATCACTTAATCAGTTTATTAGCTATTGCTAGCAAACTATATGCAAGACACCTTTACTGGAAACTATTAAACTGTCTGGAATCAGAAAACATCTTGGCTGAGGAACAAGCTGGCTTCAGAACTGGAACATCTACCATGGACCAAGCCCCAATTCTTCAACATCTATTTAGAAAATACACTAGTAAAACTAAGGAACTCCCATCCATCTTGGGCTCCCTTCTCTTTCAGTGTTTCAGTCCATGGAATCACAGCCAATAATTCCCTAAGTTTACAAAAATTGGCTTTCTTAAAGTCCAGGATTCTTGTCTGACTATGCTTAGCTTCTCCTTCCAACTGTATAACAAATTCCAAGAGGGCATGGTCACTTTTACCTAAAGATCCCACCTTTTTGATCCTGTTTATGAGGTCCTCCCTATTGGTTAAGACAAGATCTAAATGGCTGCTCTTCTTGTTGCCTCCTCTACCTTCTGGACCATGACATTGTCTGCAAGGGCAGTAAGGAATTTGTTAGACCTTGCATTCTTAGTTGAGTTGGAATGCCAGCATAGATCAGGATAGTTAAAGCTCTCCCTTTTGACTATGTGGCCATCTGCTGACAGAAAGCATCATCCCACTCCTCTGGCTGACTTGGGGGGTCTATAATATATTTCCACAGTGACATCTCTCTCATTTTTCTCACCCTTAATTCTCATCCAAATACTCTCAACCTGCTTTCCCTGTTGTATATCTTGTATTTCTTCAGCAGTATATACGTCCTTAACATATAAAGCTGCACCTCCTCCTTTCTTACTAGGTCTATTCCATTGAAACAGGTTATACCTTTTAATAACAACATTCCAATCATATGGCTAATCCCACCAGGTTTCAGTGATGCCATTATGTCATATTTATTTTGCTTTATAGTAGTTCCAGCTCCTCTTGTTTGTTTCCCATGCTCTGTGCATTGGTGTAGATATTGTGGCTTAGATAGTCACTTCTTATTGCTCATCTATAAACTCCATTAAAATACCAATATTTGTCACCTATCTAACAAAGTACCCATGCATAACGGAGTTAAGCAAGGATGTATATTGGCACCACTATTATTTAATTTCTATATTAAGTCAATGGTTATGGCCCTTAGTCAGGCAGATTTCCATCCCTAAAAGCTAGCAGACAGAAACCTCTCAGTGTTGCTGTATGCCGATGATGCGGTGATACTGTCATAGACACCAATTGGTCTGAAGAGGGTGCTGCATGCCTTGACACATTACAGTCATGAGAACAACCTTCAAATCAATTACGAGAAAACCAAGATCATGGTATTCACAAAGACCAAAGCTCCACAAATGGACAATAAACAGCCACAAGATCAAACAAACCAATGACTTCAGATATCTAGGCACTGTTTTCCAAGCAAATGGTTCTGGCAGGGTGCACGCTAACTATGTTGCCCAAGCAGGGCAGATCAGCTTCTGCAATCCTGAAATTTTTTTACATCAAGGGTGGGCAGTATATCCCCGCAGCCTTGAAGGTATACCAAGCCAAATCAATCAACCAACTCCTTTACGGTGCACAATTAGGACTTTATCCCTTTTTACACCCATGGAAAGGGTGCAGACAAGATTTCTGAGAGCAATCTTCCAGGTACCATGTTGTGTCCCCAATGCAGCCTTGTGGCTGGAGGTTGGGCTCTTGAAACTCGAAGTTAGGTTTTGGATAACTATTATTAGATTCTGGTTGAAGTTATCTTTCTCTCCAAAAGGCCTGGTCATGCTAATCCTACAGGATAACAATATATCAAGTTGGAAGAAAGCATTGTCTGCCAAACTTAGAATTTATGGATTCTTGGAGGACTGTATAATCCAAATGGCTCATAATGCAGCAAACCAAATGCTTAAACAGCGCACCATGGAGGTTGAGAGGCAACGTGACTTGGGGGCAACTTCAAATAACATCTCTCTGGATAAAGCACTACTGCCCTTCAAGCCAGCCACTTATCTCTGCATCGTATCAATTCAAAAACATTGCAGAGCATAAACCCTTGCCCACCTAAATGTATTACCATCTGCAGTATTGAAGTGGAAATTTAAGAAGATTACATACCCACAATGCAAATCTCCTTGTAACTCGGGTGCAATAGAAACTGCAACCCATGTTCTCCTGTCTTGCCAATTGTATTCTGATATCCAAAAATGTCTCATTGATCCCCACTTAAAATTATTCCTTGGGCACTCTGAGACATTTTGTATCTTTTACTTTTACCAGGACAAAATTTAGAAACTGCATAATGTGGCAAAATTCCTAGCTGCTGCTATTAAAATCCGGGAGTGGAAGGTTTTTAACGAAATAAAGGTAGACCCTTAATTATCAGTGGGATCTTTCTTCTTCATTTTTCTGTTTTTCTTTCTTTAAATTAAGATGCGAGTGAGATATGTTTACTAATTCTGTTAGGCTATTTTTACTTTGTATCTACTTTTTATAGGAGTATGGCATGTTTTAATTTGTCTTTGTATATTTGGATGTTGGTCTATGGCTGTATTAAAGATTCGACTAGTAAAGATTATGTAACTAGATGGTACTGGCATTACAAATGTGCACTTGGTGGTATTGTCCCCATGAAAACCTGTTTCTTTTCATCTCTTTTGTGCCACTTGTAAAGAGATGGTGTGCCTCTTGAAATTATACCATAGTTGTTTATACTGAGCAAAAGCTTTGTAATTAATAACTCAAAAACGAGTTTTTATTTCCCACCTCTTATTCCCTTTTGTCCTTTTATATTGTTTCTTTTAGAGCAGAAACTTGTCTTCTGGTCTTTGTTAGACACTCTTCAGGACTTTTATGGTTCATAATACTAAAAGTTATTGCTTAGTTGTACATTCTCTCATATAGAGTGTGTTCAGTTATTTAATAGATTGCAGTCATTCACTACATAGATGTATATACCCTCAAGAGTCCAGATATTCCGAAGGATGCAGACACATACTTAATTGGCTATCAAGAGGAATGTTTGTGCCTATTTATGTTTTGTTGTCTTCAGTGGTACTTTCCCAGTTAAATCAGCAGCACACTTTAAAAGAACAACCTAAATTTGTTATTTATTTAAGTAATTTAGTATTACTTCTAGGAGTAACCAATTGTGCACAATAATTTGCTTCCAATAACAGTTGGAAGGATTTTTATGTACGGCTGCAGTCCTAAACATTAGAAGGCTAAACTGAACATGGAAAGACTTGCACCTGACTAGGCACATGGGTTTTCACTATTAATTGCATATATAAATGTAATTAATATTAGGACACATTGGATTTGGCAGGCTCCACCCAGCAATCCAAAAACATAATTTGTTCACTGTAGCAGCACTCCTTTTGCTCTAATCACTGAATGTCCTTCAGTTTCAGCCTGGAAGTAGATGTGCTAGAGAGAAAAGATACATCTGCCAGTGGTTTCTGTTCTAGTGGGGGACAGACCCATATATATCATGTGTGTGTGTGTTGTGTTGTTACAGTCATGACCGACTCTTCGTGACTCCATGTACATATAGACTTGTAAATACAGTTTGTAGATAACGATCCTGGATCCCATAGGAAATCTTACCTACAAATATTTTGCTCCTGGCTAGATTCCAGCTTCCCCTGACATCTAGTATTCACAATTTATGTAATACGAGCAGTATCATGGTATGTGGCAAACTTTCATAAATGTGTCTTTGCTAAGGGGCTCTCTTATGGTATGGCTACCTTCTCTTATGAGAACATACGTATGATGAATCCGAGCTGTTCTGTAATTTTCTATGAGCCAATACTCCCTATCAGAATACTACACAATAGCCACAGTTTCTAAAAGATATATATGAGACATGCTACTGTGAGGGTTCCTTGTGATGTTCGGATAGTTCATTCTCACAGACGAGACGGGACGTATTTGATGGTTCAACAGTAAATGGATTTTTATTACTTACAGACTTGAACTCTCTGTAGGCGGATTCTTCGTTACAAACTTCTAACATAGAATAAGGTTTACAAACATTCTCGAACAAGGTATCAGTCAAACTGGATTCAAACGGGTTGGTTACAATCTCAGGATCTTCTAAGGGAAAGGATGCATTCCTTTCGCCCGACCCAGGCACTTTGTGCCACAACATGGATGCTTCGCCCAAAGGGGCATAGGGGCTAAATTCCGACCCCTCCGCCATTCTCTCTGGAATTTCTCCGAATTCTCTGGCCAGCCTAGAGGTTTAACAGTAACAGCCCAGGTGATCTCCTCATTCCTCTTAGAATGGGTCACCTGCACCTTCTCTCTCAGGCGGCTCTCCAGAGTCTGAATCCCAACTGTCTTTTTTCCCTCTTCCCAACTGTCATTTTCCTCTCTCCTCTCCCGCGCGCCACCTATGTCACGCTCCTCCCACTCATCCTCTAATTCCTCTATTGCCCACAGCACCGTGGGTTCTTTCTGCTCCTGTGTGCTTCCCAGCTCCTCTAAGGATATTGTTCTTATGCGTTTTGTACACGTCTCCCGTTTTCGCGATGTCTCTCCCTCTTTATCGTCTTCCTTCTCATCATCAGTCAACACAGACGGCACACCTTCTTTCTTCTTTCTGTTTGTTTATCACCTCCTCTGACTCACAGCTACAAAACATTGCAGTGCAGAGTGAGTGATCCTTATTACTATTCTAGCCACCTTGACCTGTTTCATGATACTCCTTTTTTAGGCACCACTCAGTCTTTTTGGCCTTTTTTTTCAGGAAACAGGAAAGCACTGTTTTGATATTTATTGTACTTCTGCATACCTTGGTTGTTAAATGAGCTGACACTTCCTTGTTCCTAAATGGCCTTGTATCACCCATAATCCTTAGAGGATCAGCACTCCTCAATTGAGTTTACTGTCAGGAGTCACTCTTGATGTATGTAGTCCATGACTGATCTTTGTAACTTTACACATATTGTATGTTTTTTAAATAAAAAGTAACAGTATGAGTTACTTTAGTTTGTCAAGAAAAATATAAGTTTAGGCAATATAAATATGAAACAATGACCAAGAGCTTTGCAGTGAACAATGGCTTCAGGTGGAGTACTGTAAATCAATCAAGTGAGCTGCTGTGCACCAGCCATTTCTCTTAAGAGTGGTCAAGAATGTCAGTAGATTAAGGGCACTTTTACACGACCCCTAAGATCCACTGGCCACTTAAATTCGGACCAGAGATCTTAGGGGCTTGTCGCTCTTCCTGTGTCCCCACCCTGGCTGCTGGCTGCCTGAGGGGAGGGAGAAAAAAAAGGAAGAAAAGATCGTGGCTCACCTCCGTTCTTGCTGCGGCAACATTCCTGTCTCTGTAAAGTAGCTCTTAAAGGGGCGGGAGCCAAAAAAACAACAAACAGAAGTGAGGAGAGTCCAGCACTCACTATCGTTACACCGCATCAAGCAATTTTCACCCCGGAAGAGCAGGTACTTGAAAGGTGCGCTGGGATGCGCTAAAGTGGGCGTGGCCGCACTTAATTTCCTGTAAACTCCGGAGCTGGTGGGGAAACATTTTTAAGCTCCGGAGCTGGGAGCCATTTGCCCCGGAGTTTAGGGGTCGTGTATAAACGCTAAGAGACATTTCTTTCCTCTTGAGGGAGTTCTTTTAAGTTTGATAGGGACTGCAACTAATACACACAATGTGTGTTACTACTGTATGTTTACCATCTCAAACATATTGTTAGGCAGGGAATTAAATACTACACAGAGCTTGTAAAAAAATCAATATTTGTATGACAGGTACCTAGGAATATAAAGACAGCTCACTTGCATGTGTGAACATGTTTGATTATTGTGTGTTTATCTTTTTGTGACTAGATTTCTATTAGAACTCCAAACTGGCATTGACCCACAGAATGGTTAGTCAAACCCTATGCAAATCCCATTGATTAAATTGGTGGGCTGTAAATAGAAGTGTCACTTGGATTCTGGCTATACAGTTCTGTAAAGTTACAAAATGCTAGGTCTTAGATTTTCAACCTTACATACAGCTTTTTACAAGTGTTAGCCTTGCCTTCCAGACATTGAGTTAAATAGTAAGATTTTCTGATGCTGGGCATGTGGTTATAGATGTCAATACCTTAATGAAGGTTTTATCTTTCAAGATCTCTTCCAGCTGACTGGTTTTATAACATAAGATAGTACATGGAATAAAATATACAAGTGGTCAGTCTCAACAGTTGGGAACAGTGAATATACCATTGTACTACATACCATTTTTGTGCTAGTAATAAATTGCACTGGTAACAGAAGGAGCGGCACATTGTATTATAGAAAATGTGCAATAACCAAAAGCAATTGTTAAAATAAATCACAAACATAGCATTACAAACTGTCAAACACTCTGGTGCCATATGAACAGGGGCAAAAATAACATTTTTAAGAGATCTCTAGAATTAGTTGCCTTTTTTCTTATCCTTATGCAATATTAAATGTTCTTTGAGCAGGGAGAGTTGAGAGCAGTCACATTTTCATATAGTAAACTTTATAGCTGTATTTATTTATTTAAATATTTTGCTCTGTCTTTCTCCTTGAAAGACCCAAGGCAGCTTACAAAACTGACAGACTATATTTAAAATTAAAGTCTACGAATATACCAATGGGTGTTAACATTAAAGATAATATTTCAAGCTCAGAACAATGAGAGTGAAGAGGCATCTTACATAATTAAAAAGGCAATGTTAAAGCTAAGAACATTATGTAAAAATATAGAAAAATGCCACTCTGAGAAAAAGCAAAAAGTGACGTATTCTGCTTATATACTGCTCCATAGTGCTTAAAGCACTCTCTGGGCAGTTTACAGTTTATTTATGCACCCTACACATTGCCTCCCCAGTGAGCTGGGTACTCATTTTACCGACCTCGGAAGGATGGAAGGCTGAGTCATCTATGAGCCAGCTACCTGGGATGGAACCCCAGTTCATGAGCACAGTTACAGCTGTAGTACAGAAGTTTAACCACTTTGCCACAAAGTTCTTGTAATAGAAATGGAAAATACAAATGTAGTCGAAACAGTAATGCATAGCAGTCCATTTAAAAACAACGTAGAAAGGCTTGTCTGAATAGAAAGGAAACATGTTTCAATATAGGGTTGTTTAGGTTGGCTTGGGAGGAATGTTGAGTGACTGGCAACCTTTATCTAACAAGACCAAGAGAAACAACCAAGAACATTGGAGGTGAAATCTGGAACTTGCAGCTCTGACTCGAGCCTCTACTTCCGATTTTGAAACCTACATTTAACAAAGAAACCTGGCATATACACCCAGGCATGTTCTTTGGCACTTTTGTTTTTTATGTGACATCTCCAGCTGTTGTGGTGTCCAGACTGAGGAATATTTGTACAACCTCAAAAGCTAGCGTATGTTTGTGATTTTTTAAAGGTGCAAGAAAGATATCAGTACGAATTGTCTACTAAACTTTCCCATGCTATGTGTTCCCAATTTTAATGGTACAACTAAAATATTTCTGACAAACTACACTTTTTTTCTGTTTACCTGAACTGAAAATGTCCATGTTACAGAAGTAGATTTATGCAGTGAACACCACTGCATTCACGTGATACAGTTATTCAATTTACTTACAATATTGTGACAATCAAAGGAAACATAAGTTAACGTATTAAGATGTGTTGGCATGATTTCAAGCAAAGTCTGCAACTACAGGAGGCAGTAATGATGTATCAATCAGATCTGCTTTGATTGGATGCCTACATTGGGAAGAGAGTTGGGCTCAATGGATTTATCATTCCCTTCCAACTCAATTATTCTTTGATTCTGTATATGGTACACGTACAGGAGATTCTGTGCCCTTTTCAAAAAGCAGTAAAGCATTCCAAAACACTTTCCAGGCCTTGCTTCAATATTTCTTAGAATGCACCTGTAAAGAAAAACAGTCATCCCCGCACTGCAGAAGGATGGCTCAAGTTGGATTGCCCATGATCGCTTAATGTGCTCGTTGTGGCTGATAAGGCAGGTTGACCCAGATACCTCAACACCGTGGTTCTTCACACACTTCTTTAGCAGCAGATTAAATGAGACTGAGTAGAATATTTCTTGCTGTGAATTATGATAAGCTTCTCATTTCTGTTCCCTTTTAGATTACAGTGTTTCATATTGTCCCTGTCTTCAGAAAGGTACTATTTTTATAAAGTATATTAATAAATTAAAAAAAAGAAAAGTCAATATTTTACAGCATAGCATAACAGTTCAATCTATTTCCTTTTTCAGGGCAAAATTTGTTTCTATTTAGCTTCCCTTGTATTAATTTTCATTTCGCTCATATAATACCTTTGCTTAGTCTTTTTCATTCCTAACATTTACAATTCTTTTCTAATAAAAAGAATAAATCACTAAAAGATACATCATATATACATAACAGAAAGTAATTCTTATACTTATTATAATACCATTTTATAATATTTTATTAATTTCAGATGTTAATTTCTTTTCCCTATCTTCTAAGTACTTCTTTACATCACCCCACTGATTTTCAAATTCTGTTGCAGACTCTAATGATTTTGTTTCTCAGAAAGGTACTCTACTGATTGTTGAATAAGTCACCATGCACTGGATAATACAGAATGGAGGATAGTCCCTTTGGAAAGACACAATTTATTAGCTACATTTATAGTCCACTTTTCCTCCAGTGAATTATTGCCAGCACAAACAACTCTCTTCCTTGCACCTTATTGTATTAATAACCCTTTGTGGTAGAGTAAGAGTGAGTATCACAGCTTGGTGTGGACTAAAATCTGGATCCCTCAAACTCTAGTCCAACAATCCACTTCACCATGTTAGATCTTGCCCCAGGAAGACCAAAGCATTTTTCCTCCATGTTGCAAAACATCTCAGGCAACAAACTACAATAAATGCTAAATCATGCCAATAGTTAAAATAATGGGTTATATCTACCCTGAGAGAGAGCAAGGTAGTCTTTTCAGGTTGTGAATGGTAGGATCTTCTTTCCAACCAACTCCACTCAAATAATACCACCTGTTCTCATCCTCCTAAACTAGTTGTGGCAGTAGTGACACTTGCCCTAATCTGCAATCTTTAAGGTTTTGTTTGCCCATTGCTCATTCCAGTATCAGCATAGTCCAGGGGACAGAGTGAGGGACTGAAATTCAGGAGATCTGGGTACAAATCCCTTCCTTGAAAGTGATATTAATTAAACAAAAACCAAACAGACAAAAATCAGCACATTCCTTAAATATATCACATGCTTTGAAAATCCTGTTTGGGCCTAAGAAGCTATGACTGGTTACTCTGCAGTTAACGTATTTTCATCTAGAGGCAAATTCAAAACTGTTGGTCAAAGGGCAAGGCCAGTTGGTTGTCTACAACTCCAGCCCCCATACCTGAAGCCTGGGTGGCCATGTCAATCACATTTCCAGGTTAAAACATCAAAGGCAACTACATGTTGGTCACAAAAGCGAAGCAGTATTATAATGAAAACATTACAAACAGCCAAAGTCACCAGCCAGAGTACAGTACAATAATTTATCTATAATTGAACTTAGAAAAAAGGATTATCCTTAGGATTAACATATAAATAGGTTTCCATTTAATTGCAGCAATCCAGTGGATGAGAAATGGCACTGAATTTACCCAGCACTCCATTTGACAAGAAAATCTAAATAAAATTGACTAAAATACTCTGTTTTAACGGAGATTAACATAATTACCAACAGTTCCTCAACAAACAAAATTTGCACCTGCTTTTAAAACTCTACTTATCTACAGTCTACATAGATCAAAGTAACTCAACATCAAACACAGTTTTTCCTTTGAAGTCAAACAGTGAACTCAAATATGCATTTACAGTGGAGATACAACGTTGAGAAGCTAACCGGGTTCTATACTCCATTGACCCTAATATCTTAATTCCACCACTACAACAGTATTTTACCAGATTTAGGAGTCATGCTACATGCAATCTTTGTATCTAAAAGATCTCTTAAACAGACATGTGATTCTTTGTAAAAGTACCTAGAACAAAGTACTACGGAAAAGTCGGTGTTAAAGAAAGGGGGAAAGGTTTTCTCCCCGGCTAAGCCAAAACTATCTATATAGAGGGGACACCTAAACGCCCGCGATTTAACGCAGGGAGAGCTCAAAACCTGGGCACAGATTTTGATTACACCCACCATCCCCATTCTGCCCAATCCTTGTTCCCTCGGAGGTCAACTGCCATCAGAGCAACCTCTTGCCATGCCAAGGACATATTTGAAGGGGCAGTTGGGGACCTAGCCTCCTACAAGGGTCACCCAAGGCAGAAAGGTCCCCGCTGAGGCCGCGGACTTTAGATGCATCCTCCCTCACCATAAGTAATGGCTCTGTCAGAAGAAAAGAAAGGAAAAAGGATAATTCCAATGGTAAATGAGGCAGGAGCTAAAGGGGGGTGGGCAGCAGTAGCTGGAGGTGACACTGGCAGAGGGGGCAATGGCAGCAACACTTAAACTAACTTTTGGGACCAACCCATTTTGTTAATACTGTACAAAAGTTGACATGGTAAATCAGTACAGTACTGAACTTTCCTTACCATAAAATCCTTATGAGGAGATAATCCAAAATGAAATAAATCACCAGGGGTAAATGGGATACTGGTACTGTAGAACTATTTCAAGCCACAGAGATTGAATCTGTCAAAATCCTAATAAGAATATGGAAAACAAAACAAGGGCTCACAGGCTGGAAATGTTCAATATACTTTCCCATCCCTAAGAATGGGGATACCAAGGAGTGCAGCAACAGTAGGACCAGTGCTGCTTCCTCCTATACAAGCAAAGTGTTGCAACAAAGGCCATCTTGCCATTTTCGCTATTTGATTTTCTTATTTTTTTATTGTGATGCTGTACCTTATTTGCTTATTGTCATGTTCTCCTTTGTTGTAAACCGCCCAGAGTTCCTTCTGGAAGATGGGCGGTATATAAGCACTAAAACAAACAACAAACAAATAAAATAAAAATGGTAAAGGTTCCCCCTGCACATGTGTGCTAGTTGTGCTGACACGTTGATTAACACCCCCACAAGAATTTCCTGGATTTCAACAGGATGAGCCATGTTAGTCTCTGGCATTAAAAACAAAGCCTATGCTTCTGATGAAGTGGGGCTGCCTTCCACAAAAGCATGTGCTAAATATTTATTTATTGGAAAAGGACCCAAGGTGGCTTACAATAATTAGGGACAATATACAGCCCAGAACATTTAAGACATATTACAGTTAACATGCGAAAGGCAGAACTGGATGAGTCACAAACTGGAATTAAGATTGCCAGAAGAAGTATCAACAATTTCAAATACGCAGATGATACTACTCTGATAGCAGAAAGCAAGGAGGAATTAAATAACCTCTTAATGAGGGTGAAAGAGCAGAGTGAAAAAAGTGGGCTGAAACTGAACATAAAAAAAAAAAAACTAAGATCATGGCCACCGGTCCCATCACCTCCTGACAAATAGAAGGGGAAGAAATGGAGGCAACGATAGAGTTTATTTTCTTGGGCTCCTTGATCACTGCAGATGGTGACTGCAGCAAAGAAATTAAAAGACACCTGCTTCTTGGGAGAAAAGCAATGGCAAACCTAGGCAGCATCTTAAAGAGCAGAGACATCACTTTGCTGACTCCGGATAGTCAAAAGCTATGGTTTTTCCAGTAGTGATGTATGGAATTGAGAGCTGGACTATAAAGAAGGCTGATCGCCACAGAATTGATGCTTTTGGGCTGTGGTGCTGGAGGAGAGTCTTGAGAGTCCCCTGGACTGCAAGGAGATCAAACCTATCCATCCTGAAATAAACTAACCCTGAATGCTCACTGGAAAGACAGATTTTGAAGCTGAGGCTCCAGTCCCTGATGTTGGAAAAGATTGAAAGCAAAAGGAAAAGGGGATGAGAGAGAATGAGATGGTTTGATGGTGTAATCGATGCAACCAATATGGATTTGACCATGCTCTGGGAAGCAGTGGAAGACAGGAGCGCCTGGCGAGCTCTGGTCCATGGGGTCACGAAGAGTCAGACACCATTGGACGACTGAACAACAACAAAGTCAAGAGCAGGGAATTAGAAGAGGCATCTTAGAACATTAAAAGGTAACATAAAGCTACAAGAGCATGCAAAAAGAAAAAAAATTCATTATGAGGGCTGGAAACTAACATGGAAAACACTGGTGTTCTTATGAAATCAGTCAATGCAATCATGCATGGTAATCCATATAAAAGTCATATAGTCGGTAGTCCATCATTCAGGGAAAGCTTGAATCAATGTGTTAGCCTTCAAGATCCCAAAACAGCTTTCAAGATGCAAAGCTACACTCTGTTTTTCTGCTCCCAAAGGACTATGTAATTTAGTAACAGGGCACACCTTGCCAGTGAATTTTCTAGTTCCATTTATCAGTTGCTTCCTTAAAAAATGGGAGCCAGGGGAGGGAAAATAAGGACTATAGCTCTCAGCATCTTTGAGGGAGTCTGGCATCGTGCCTTCTAGTGCACCTGGAAGGAGAAACCCAACAGGATATGGCTAATAACCGGAAAAGGAGTGGGTGTAAGAATCTTGGCAAACAGTGATTGTACATATTCACAACACCCAGCAAAGAAAGAGCTCGCTGTCTTAGAAATGAGGTCTGCTCTCTGAAAAACTACTGATGTAGATAAATAGATAAAGTAGATACATTTTAGTGCATTGTATTTAAAGGTTTTTTAATTGTTTTACTTGTTCATTGGTACAGTATTTTGAATGATAAGCCACCCAGAGACCTTTGGGTAGTGGGCGGCATATAAGTTGTATAAATAAATAAAATAAAATAAAATAAAATAAAATAAAATAAAATAAAATAACGCTGGAAACGCACCTACCACTCCTTTCCCTAACCCCCCCCCCAATATTAAGAGAGAGAGAGAGAGAACAGGAAGTCCTTTGACTACATCTTTTAAAAATGTGTTTTAATTTGAGATATGAAGCATAGAGTGGTCCTTGTTGTTGATTTCTTCATGAACCTTTTCAACAATCTATTTAAAATTACTTTGATCTTTGCAGGAGACTTCCACTGAATTCCTCACTTGGGTCCACACTGACTTTGCATCATCAGTACTATACCATCAGACATTTCAGATCAGCTGAAAGATCCCCCATGCTAAAATCTACCTACTGTAGGAGCTAATAACTCATTCCTAACAATTTTATGTAAGCGCAGGAGAATTGTGACCCAGGTCTTGTTATTCTACCACAGATATGAGCGGTACATAAATTGTTATGCACTTCTATTGCACTGTAATAATGTGGGCCACAGGAATGGCAATGGAAAGCATTGCCCCAACATTAGAGCTGTGAGCACCCCCATAAGGTTCTTTACTAATACGAAGAAATGAATTCAGATGATACTTTTAGAATTACATGTATGAAGAGATCCAACAGGCTTGTGTGCTCACCTCTTACCAGGGAATCTGGCCGCTTATGGCTCTGATTTTTCATTTTTCTGCACCACATACTAATTCTGATCTCTTACACCATAATTAAGCAGATAGATGGCGTGGACAATGCATTTGGAGCATCATGAATTGTTTTAGCTATTTAAATTTAATTACTCTTTAAAAAAATATTTGACCCACATTCCAAAATAACTTAGCTGATTTTGGCACTAATCATTATGACTTGGGTGAGTAAGCAGTACCCTCTTTGCTCTGCTGCAGACAGCAACATGTTTTAATCTGACTGTTCCCTATCATTACAATCACGTCAAGATATGAACTTCAGTCGTCTCTTCAAGAAACCACCAAGAACACACAGTCATTTTTTTCAAATTAAAAACAATACAAGTACATTTTATTAGCTAATAAATTTGTTCAAATAGTTTATAAAGAGTTATCAGGAAGATATTTTTCCTTAAGTATTGCTAAAGCTAAGCTTGTATTCAGTGTAAAAACTAGGAGGTATAAACCAAACACAGGGGAAAAAAATCAGTACAGTAAATTAAATTAAATCCAAACAATGCTGCATTCTGACCATATCATTACTATTCCCATTCTTGTTAGCTTTTGGAATTATTCCATTCTATCATAAAAATTCTTCCATATATCCATCTGAAATTTTTATAGATACACAGTAGTTGACAGCTTAAATAAAAATACACTTCCATGATTGATATATTGACAACTGTGTAGCAGTCAAAGAATCAGTTTTTTAAAATGAAGCATTTAATCTAATCTTAGTGTTTAAGTGAATTCAAATAATAATCCAAGCAGCTATGAAACAGTATGGACATAGTGCAGAGGAGCTCTTATTACATAAACGGTCAAAGACGTTTCAAAGAAAAAGTGTGCAATATGTGCTTTTGGAAGGCTCATAAGACAAGCAGACCTACTGTGTTTCAGGGATACTGAAAGCTCAGGAAGCTTGCAGTAGATTCATAAGGCATCATGGACTTTGGAGGTTCCATTTGGCATTTGTCTGCACCAACTTATTACCCATTATTTTAAAATACTTTTGGAAGGCTAACCTTAGCTCCCTTTACATCTTAAACAAGGGTACCGAGATTGCCATATCCAAAGATATATTCCAAGACAATGCTTAAGAACGGCACTTAAAGAACTTCAATAACCACCTACAACTATATCAGCTCAACTCCAACCCTCTCTAAAAGGCTTAATGGACAGTTCTAATCATATGGTCAACTTCTGATTTTATGGCTGAAATCCTGTCTTAACATAGTTGCGTAACATAGGAAGTCACAACTTGAGTAGCTCTGCAGAATCAGTGAGGATCTGGTAACTCAACTCCTCTGTAAGTTCAACAGATTCAAGTAGCCTACTCTAGTTGAAAACTACACTTAAGCAACAAGGTTTCAGCCATTACATCTTTATCCTTTCAACTCCCCTAAGCCTTTGTTTTCAGGGCCAAATGATCTATTTAGAACAGGCAGTCAAGTTTCCATATGGCTTTATAGTTGAGGTACCGTTATAATAACATTCACAAATACAGTGCCAATGCAAAGATTCCCCACATTCATAATTAGCTTTAATGCCATTTTATAGAAAGCAGCAGTAATGGATGCAAAATCAAGTTTCATAGCTAAACACAGCTCTTTAGCTGTCTTTAGAAGGGGAAGTTGCGGATCAGTGCATGCTACTGGCATTGAGAAAGAACAACGCACACAATTGGAAAAAATTCTGGCTTACTGACATCTTTACCTTCAACCCCTTCTTGTTCTTGACAGTAAGTGACTAGGAACTTCACACATCACCACAACAACTGAATATAAATGACGGAAGAGTCAGCGAAGAGATGGATAGTGACCTCAAGTTATTCATACTAACAAAACGCAAGAGAGCTTTATTAAGATACTCTCATGAGCTATAACTCTGTAGCAGAATAGCTAAGCAGAACAAGCAGAATGTGTGATAATCTCTAGTTTAAGATTAAAAAGCCTCAACTGTAAAATTCAAGTCTATTTTTTAAATAAAACGACCTGGTTTTCTTAAGAATGTTCCCTTTTACTGAACGAAATTACACATTTTAAGATGTAACCATTAAGATATTTCATGTCTTACTCAGACGATTTTCAAGTTATGGTGATGACTCTCTTCCATGCTGGAGCACTTGTGCAGTATTTGCCTCATGCCTAGACAAAATTAAACCTACACTAATACTGAATTTTTTTTCACCAGGGGAGACAGACAGACATCTTCTTTGCATTTAGGCAAAAGACCAAGATCCAGTAAAGAGATTCCATTAGAACTACACAGGAAAGGCGGATTTTGCAAATCCTCCTTTTGGACTCTCCAAGAACAACCTTTAAGTAGTGGATGAGGGAATCTCCAAAAAATAGCCTTTCTGCAGTGGGAATTTGGATCCAAACCATTGTTTCACTCTTTCAACTGAGCCCCACAGAACACAGCTATAGATTAAAATCGATCAAAGCCCATCTAGAACATACATTAGTGTTATCAAACGAAGAGACCTCTTTGTGATAAAATCTACGCTCGTTAATTTTAGCAAGACGTACAGCCTAAAGCGGTGTTCCCCAACCCCCAGGCCGCGGACCAGTGACGGTCCGTGGATCAATCGGCACCGGGCCGCCGAGGAGGATCCTCTCTCTCCCCCCCAATACACACACGCAGGCACCCACGCACACGCCCCAGGCGGGGTGCAAAGATCCTCCTTGTCAGGAGGCATCCTTCTTATTTTGCCCCCAAGGCCATGCGGGAGCGGCGTCCCGGATCTCCGTGTCGCACCCCCCATCCCCAGCTAATTGGAGGAGACGCCGAGCCCAGGCGGGCGCAGCTGTTGCGGCGGCCGGAAAAGCTGCCGGGGCTGCAAGCAGGCCGCAGGAGAAGGCGCTTTACCCAGGCTGGGCTCGACCCGGCACCGCAGCCCTCCCTGCCCGCCCGCTCGCCGGTCCCCCAAGGTAAGGCTGGGCTGGCCGCCGCCGGAGGGTGTCCCAGCCCCGCCCATGGCGTGGAAAGCGAGCTGGCGGGCAGGAGCAGCGGCCCCACCGCCTTCCTCCTCCTCCTCCTCCTCCTCCTCCTCGTGGGCCACCTTCCAGCTCCTGCAGCTTCCTCGGCCATGCAGGTGGCTGGAGAGCCCGAAGGTGGGCGCCGCGTGGCCCCGGCGCCGAGCCCCAAGCCCCCGGCTGCCCGGTCCTCCGCTGCCAGCGCCTAGAGAGGGGCCCCGGCAGGGCGAGCGGGCTAATAGCAGCCTCCCTCCCCCTTCCGCTGCGGTAGAGCCCAAAAGGCGAGAGGCGACCCACCCGGGCGCAGCCCACCTGGGCAGCCCCGCCCTTGCGCTGCTGTTGCTGCTACTGCTGCTCCTGCCTTTGCGGCCGGCCGGCCGGCCCGCCCCTCCTCCTCCTCCTCCTCCGCCAGGGCCTTGCGGGAGGCACGGCGGCGGGTCGATGGGGCCAGCTCCTCTTCACGCCGGGAAGCGATGGATGACTCCGGGATCATCCGTCGGAGGTGACTCCAGGTAAAAGGGGCTGTGGGCAGGTCGGGGCACCACCCCCTCTCCACCTTACCCCTCGTCAGATCCACCCTTCTCGCCCCCCCACCCCTCCAGCCCCCTGCGTGCCTCCCGCCAGCGCTCCCCACTCGACTCGGGGACCCCCGTCCTGCCCTGCCGGAGGAGGAGGGGGGAGAGATGGGGAGAAATGTAGTTCCTTTCAGCGTGTGGCTGGGCTGAGGTGGAGGAGAGTGACGGAGCCGGAGCCAGGGGGCGGGTGTGGGGGGCTGGGGGGAGAAAGAAGGTGAAAAGGAGGGGGGGGAGCCGAGGACGGGGGGGAAGGGAAGCTTTGGGGAGTGGCTGCCCCTGAGCTAGGAAGCCGAAGGAAGGAAAAAATAAGAAGAGGAAGCCAGAAATTAAGGGCAGGCAAGAGGGAAGGAGGGAGGGGCGAGTAGAGGAAGCTCGACTGACTTCGGGTAGAGAAGGAAGGGAGGAAGGGAAGGAGGGAGGGTGGGGGGGGAAGGCTGAGAGTCACCCTCTTTTTTTTTTACTAACCGTGAAAAGGAGGCAGCTGCAGGGAGAGGCGCCTTCATGGACGAGCCTGCTCACAGAAGCAGGGACTGAGAAGCAAGACATTAAACCGTCTCCAGAGTTTTTTGAGCACAGTGAAAAAGTCCCTGAAGAAGGCCATTTGGGCCGAAACGCGTTGGGCTCTTTTAATAAACTTTTAAGAAACTTCCTATTAACATCCTGAGAGTGTTCTCTCCCATACTACGATTGTCTGTGGATGCTCCAGTCCTTTTACCTTACCCCTGCCTGACTAAAGCCTCTCTGGACAGCATCCCCATCATCATCATTATTGTTTCTGGAAGGAGGACTTAAGAAGAAGAAGAAGAAGAAGAAGAAGAAGAAGGGTGTCTTCGGGAGAGCTTGTCTCCCCCTGCCTCCTTTTCCTCTTTAATCCTGGGTGGGGGTGGACGAAGAAGAGCCAGGGCTGATCTTGTCTGCGGGCGTGTCAGTTGCAGGGTGTGTGTGTGTGTGTCTGTGTGTCTTGGTGGATGGGGATCAGGCTAGATTGGGAAGGCGAAAAAGAGTGATCTCTTTCCCCTGAGCTCGCCTGGGGAGCGGGGGAGAAAGGCAACTTGTTGGAAAGGGGTGGGGAAGGGAGAATGCGGGTTCTGCTATTATCTAACATTTACCGGTCCGCGGGGATAAAAAGGTTGGGGAGCACTGGCCTAAAGGAAAAGCCACCTGTAACTGATATAGATATTTAGAATGAAGTATGCCAGTACTTCCCCTTCTACAGTGTCATGTCAAACATCACCTAACTCAACATACTCATCATCTCTCTTGGCTAAGTCCTCCTCATCTTCTAAGTTTTTCCAAGTGCTGGTAGGTAAAACTGGTTTGAGGGAATGTCTCTGGAGCAAAGCAAAGGGAAACAAGGATGACAAGCGAGCAGGATTCCTCTGGAAGGGAGAAGCTTCTACATTTCCTTCTTCAGCACCCATTTCATTGTGTTTTTCATCCACTTTCTTCTGCAGGCCCTGCACATCCTCCATCACATCCAAGATTTTAGTTGCAGTAGCAACTGTTCCGCCACCAGGCACCTGAGCTTCAGGGATCCATCGTAAATTTCTCTGCGCCCACACTTTTATTTCTGGTCCTTCCAGACATGGCAGCAGTATTCCATGAAGGTCAACAGGTTTAGAGTGCCAACTGTCATAAAATTCTCTGGAGTTCGTCTGAAGGTCATCAGAAGAAGTTATTAACTTGCTGATTCTTTTGCCCAAAATGTTTTTAATTAACTGATCTGTTTCTTCCTTAAAAAAGCCTCTTTTTGGAGGAGGCTTTGTTGGTGTCAGAGGCAAAGAAAGCTGCCGCTGGTGCTTTAAAGAGAATAAGAGAAACACATTTCAGAAAATAAAACAGTTATGAACACTGCTCCAACTTAGTTCATGGGCTATGTAGTTGTCTCTGTAGTGATAATCCCAAACGGTGGTAGCATATCCAAGAATTTTTATCATGACACGGGGTTGTTAAAAAAAACCAGAGAAGGCCTATGTTTTATTGAACGTACTAACATTAATGGGATAACTCTTGGTGAACTATAAATTGGAGGCCTTGCACCAACTTTCCTTAAACAAACAAAGCTACTTGGATGAGTAGTGAAACATTTCAGTTTCACAAGAAATGAAGTCCAGTCGCCATGACTCAACTTCGGGATAACCTCACCTGCATGACTGAGAATATTCACAGATTTACTTGATTGTATTAGCGACCTCTACTCTTTCATGTCAGAAAGTCAATCTGAATTTGAATTAACTTCATAAATACTGTCCCTGCCCTCTTTATCCATGCCCAGAGACACAATAAATGGTCATATATTTTTTATTTTACTGCTTATAGGATCAGTAAAACCATCTAAATAAATCCATGCAATTACATAATTGCAGATTTAAAGTAAATACTACTCAGATAAGATTGAAAACATTTTGCAGTAACCCCCTGCCTATCGTGGGGTTAAGGATCCAACCCGTGAAAATTGGAAATCCGCGATATGCAGTTGCTGAGTTGGGTTGGGCCTGGGGGGGCCTAGCTGGTGCCTCTTGTACTTATCCCCAGCTTGGCACTGCCCTGAACAGGCCTGCGAGGGCCTTCCCGGGCCCGTCAGAGGCTCCAAAAGGGCTTCCCCGCGAATGGAAGTGACCTTTAACTTCCAGGTATTTTCTGACACCACTGGCATCCCACTCCTGTATACTGAAAGTTACTGGTAAGCCTATTTGGAACACTGCATGTTTCTTGTACCTCCAGTGCTGAGATCTCCGGCGTGCATCCCAAGCTCAGAAAAGGAACGACTTACTAAAAACCAAAGTATGCAACTTTTTCTTCTCTGCTGTTGCAGTTTGCGAAAAAAGAGAATGGGACATTTTTTTCTCCTAATAAGTTAAATCAGTGTGGACAAAGAAGCACTCCAATGGCCAGAAAATTAAAAAAAAATAAGAATATTTCTTTATCATTTATTCTGCCAGGAAGGTCTCCCAAAATGGGGCACTGGGGAGTTCTGAATGTGGTCAGAGCTCAAAGCAGTATATACTTCTTGTCTCTCTCTCCTTTTGCAAAGTTACTCTTTGACACCCCATCCCTGTTCTCTTTCCTCATCTAAAGGGCCTCATCAAGAGCACTTTGGAAAGTAGGCCATGGAGTGAAGGAAATCATCCCGTATGTGCCCCTTCCTTAGGAGGCTGCCAACCCTTGCATGAAAACATTTTTCTCCCTTTCAGAGTTTGACACGTTACCTTGAACCGTGTTGTTTTCCTCTGACTCCTGTCGAGTTTTGGCTTCTCTGAATACAAAGGATTATTCAGAAAAGCTTGCGCCTCAGGTTCAAACTGCACTGACCAATCCCAAACTGAACAATAACTTAGTTTGGTTCCTTGTGTATCAAGGCTTCCTCCATACTATTGAGAGAAAACAGATTGAAATTAGATATTAAATATATCACCACCCACTCATCCCAGGCAGGGCATCTGAGGGCCTTAACCATGAGAGAAGCCCTAAAACTAGGAATCAGGCATTCTCGGTGGTTGCCCCATGCTTGTGGAATTCTCTTCCTGCTGAAATTTGCCTGGCACCGTTTCTGGGATCTTTGAAGCATTCAATAAATGCCTGGCTGTTTATGTAGACTGGAATATATCTGCAGCATACCATATGCAGTGGTACCTCTACTTATGAACAGCTCTACTTTCAAGCAATTCGACTTAAGAGCAGAAAACTATGGGCGTTTTAACTGCTGCCTTGCAAATTTTAGATGCCGTCTGCTCTACTTCTTTTTCAATTTTTTTATTATTTTATTTTATAGATACGGCTGCTCTACTTACGAGTTGTTCGACTCATGAGCATGCATTCGGAATAGACTAAACCCGTAAGTAGAGCTATCACTGTATATTATAACTTATGACCTTGACCTACTGCCATCTGCCTCACCATTTTAAATTGTTTTCATCTGTCTATATGCTGTTCCACTTGCTAAAAGTAGAAAACATTGTTTTGATTAGTCTAATACAATGTGTTGTAACTTGTTGTAAACTGCCCAGAGTGACCTTGTTGCCAGATGGGCAGTATGAAAATCTAATAAATAAATAAAGTTTGCTTTGAACACTTCACTTTGCCTATTAAACCCCTTGGACTGCACAGCCTTAAAAGAAAACAAAAATAACCTGGATTGTTCTTAATACAGAACTAGCAATGCTAGGTGCACTTTAGAATTTTACAGCTGTTCCTGAAAATATCATAGATGCAAAGAGGACTGAGACTATACGAACAAGGTGTGAATTAAATATCATTAAGTTGAGAAGGTTTACAATAGAAAGAGTCAAGTATTTATTACAGTGTAATGTGCTGCATATTCTCAACAGGATTACAGTGGTGCCTCGAGGTACGAATGACTCAGGTTACAAAAAACTTGAGTTACAAAAGTAAATATTGTAAATGGAAATGGGGATGCCCTGGGTAGAATTCCCCCCCCCACACACACACAATAGGAAGCGCCACCAGGGCATCCATTTCCAATGATTATCTTTCAGTATGAAGCTCCGCCCCATGCATGTGGTGCATAGCATTTCTGGAACCAGGACATCCATTTCCAATGATTTCCTTTCAAATTGGAAACCAATGCCCCACATAGAATGCCTTGGGCAGAGGTTCGTATTGCCAGCTCAAAAATCAGCTGGCTGTCGGAGCTGCAAGGAGCAGTTTTCGGCTGCCAGCTGACTGAGGATTTAGGACAGAGTGGGAGTGTGGGGGAGGACCTGTCCGACTCATCCAGACTACCCCCACTCTGGGGTTCCCCGATTATGTCAGGCACAAGATCCTCTTCCCTGTTCTTAGACTGTGCTGTGGGGGAGGAATTGCTTCAGTCCTGAGCCGCACCCCCACACACACACTCTCCCTCCTCCTGACTCTGAAGAATTGGGGGGGGGGTTGCATTTTGTGTGCCTACCACAACAAAAGGCTCTTTGGGTTACCCCACCTTCTGTTGCGGCGGGCACACACACACACACACTCTCCTCTTCCTCCTCCTCCTGACTGGAGAGAGAGAGAGAGAGAGAGAGAGAGAGAGAGAGAGAGAGAGTCAAGGAATATGACAAAATGTCTGTAATATCTATTTAACAGATTACAAAATGGATCCTGTATAAAAATGCCATGCCATTTGCTAGACAAGGATGTGTACTAGGTCTAGGACATGGGTGCAAGGAATAGTTAGCACTGTAAGGTCAGGATGATTAGGCCACGTGGTATGGCATGATCAGCTCACCTCATGTAATATGGGATTGGTCCACACCATATTGCTTTATGTATAAAAGTCTCAGGCAAACCAATGTTTAATTGGGACAGTCTAGGTGAGAGAGATCCCCACGCTCTGTTATTTTCTGTATATGCTGTGCTTTGTGTGTTGTTATTGTTTATTTTCTCTTGACAAGAGTACATATGTAAAATGCAGTTTTGTACTAAGCTCTATTGCCTTGTTTGTCTCCTAGCTCCATAATTACCAAGTGCATTTATTTTCCCACACCACTGCTAGTCTCTGCTAGTTTATTTTCCCTGAACACAATTCATCCCTATCAGTTATAAATAGGGCTATGTCTTAACGGAGAGGGGGGAGAGGGGGGGAGGGAGGGCGTGAGTGTGTGTGAGAGAGAGAGAGAGAGAGAAGAGAGAGGCAGGCAGGCAGGCTTTAGGGGTGCAATGAAGTAGGGAAGCTTGGAAAGGGGGAAGCTTGGAAGAGAAAGACAGGGAGGGCAAAAAGAGGAAGAGAGAAAAGGGAGGGAGGAAGGAGTAAAAGGCTGAGCAGGGCGCCTGCCACAACGCAGCAAAGGAGGAGAAAAGCTCCCCCTTTGCTGTGTTGGGTGCAAACCCCCTCAAATGAACTGGCAGCCGAAGGCTGCTCAACAGCCAGGTGATTTTCCGAGCTGTCAAAATCAGCTGGGTGTCGGGCTGGGAGGAGCAGCCTTCAGCTGCCGGTTGATTGAGAGGCTTTCTCCCCAATCCAGCAAAGGGGGGAAGGTTTCCCCTTGCTTTGCTAGGTTGGGGCAGACTTTCAAAAACCCACCTCCCCCCATAGATAGCAAAAGACCTTTCTCATATTTGGAGGCAGAGGGTATTTGACCCCCATCATCTCTTTGCCATCGGGGGTATCAAAAATCCAATGCCACCAAAAAGGGGAAAAAGCTGTTCCTGTTTTTCCTGGCATTGGGACAGCCTTCCCATAGGAATGCACTGAAAACCAATATAATCTGTTCTCTCTCTCTTTTTTTTTACTTTTCTGACCTCTAGAATAGATTGATTGGCTTTCAATGCATTCCTATGGGAAACCACATTTCGAGATTCAAAAATTCCCATAGAACGGATTAATTTCGTATCTTGAGGCACCACAGTATGCACATACTTAAATAAGTTGTAGATGCCTCTGTTTAAAGCAGTACCAAGACTGCTGACACTCAAAATGTATCACCATTATAAAACCAAAGGAAACTCAGCAGCATTTAAACACACTTCTATGATGCACCACACTCCTGACTATTCACTTACCATAGTGGTGTCTCTTTGATGTTGTGAATTGAAGAAGAAAGTACTAAATATGGGAATATAAAGACAATCTGACAGAACTGTAAGGTAGGTCTCTGAAAACTCAAATGCCGGTGGATACTGTTGAACCAACTGCCACACACAATCCAAGAACAACAAGAAGATTGGTGCCTAAATAAAGGGGGGAAAGGAAGGTTAGAAGTGCCTGTTTCCTGTTCAGGTTTATGATTTATTGATTTATTTAGAACTTCTGGTTTTTATTTTGATACATACACCACCCTGAGGGTACTCACACAAAGGTGGGACACATTTTTAAATGAATTGCTCAACAACTGTAATATACGAAGTCAGTTTACATCTATGAAATACCGTTTACATTTCTTTGAACAGACTGCAGCTTCACAGTAGACTATACCTAAAAACAATTATTTTACATTCTTGACACTAAAACTCCAGTTAGACCTTAACTAGTCAATAACAGAAGGCAACATATTATAAAATATTCTGTAACTATTGGGGTATACCGCTGTGCAGAGAAGCTGTTATTTTACACACAAACACACACACACACACACATATTCTTTCCTTTTATATCTTTTTCTTATGTGTATTATATAGTTAAGTTGCAAGACCCTGAATTTGCTCCTTGAAGCATATAATGGTGTATAAGAACTTCGTCGTACTAGTTCTTGTACTCCCAGCTAATACTGGTTGTGGCTAGCCACCACAAAGCATGCTGCTTATTTCACCCCTTAGGTCTTAAAGCACTATCTGGGGAGTTTACGATTTAATTATGTGAGCTAGACATCTCACTCCCACCCACCCGCCACTAGCTGGGTACTCAAATGACTGACCTTGTAATAATGGAAGGCTAAATCAGCCTTGAGCCAACTACTTGAGCCCATCAGGACTGAATTTGTTATGGACAATGTCTTGGCTACAAAACTGCTGATAACCATTGCATTACCCTATATACTCGAGTTTAAGCCGAACCAAGTATAAGCTGAGGGCCTGATTTTACTCCCAAAACCTAGAAAAACTTATTGCCTCAAGTATAAGCTGAGGGTGTTTTTTTCGTTATATCCGAGCAGATACTGTATACTGGCCAAGCTCTAAAGTCTTAATTATTGTAAACCACTCAGAGTGACTGTTGGCCAGATGGTGCGGTATAAAAATCAAATAAATAAATAAATAAATAAATAAATAAGCAAGTAAGTAAGTAAGTAAGTAAGTAAATAAATAAATGGGGCTGGGGGTAGTAATTGGCAATGTGTGCTGGGAGTGTGGAGGCAATTAGGGAGTTAATACCATAGCGTAAACTCCCTGATTGCCTCCACAGTCCCTGCACAGTTGCCAATACTACCCCCAGCCTCTTTAGAGCTTCATAACTAGGTCCCCTTAACCCAAATCTTTCCAGATTTCAGGGGGTTTCTTAAAATCGCTTTGGGAAGGTACCCCTGCTACTTTGGAGACCCAAGTTAAGTAAATTTTGACGGCATGTTTTTAAAAATAATTTGAGTGCACCAAAGTAGCAGGGGTACCTTCAGAAAGCGATTTTAGGGAATCCCCTAAAATTTGGAAACATTTTGGGGTAAGGGGGCTGAGTTATGAAGCTCCAAAGGGAGTGCCCCAGGAAAAAAACCTAATTGGAATCATGTGGGAAGCAGCAGCAGACTTATCTCCCGCCCGATCAGCTTTTCCCAGGGGACCCCCTTTGGAGCTTCATAACTCAGCCCCCTTACACCCAAATATTTCCAAATTTCAGGGGTTCTCTAAAATTGCTTTCTTAAGGTACTCCTGCTACTTTGGAGTCCCAAGGTAAGTAAATTTTGATTGCATATTTTATAAAAAAACATGCACTCAAAAATTACTAAAAATTACTTACCATGGGGGCACCAAAGTAGCAGGGGTACCTTCAGATAGCAATTTTAGGGAATCCCCTTAAATTTGGAAACATTTGGGGACTTGCCCTCCACCACCCTCCCAAAGCCATCTGAGCACCTAATTTCACTCCCTAAAACTGAGAAACTTATTGAGTATGAACTGAGGGCATTTTTTTCCAGCCAAAAATAAGGGCTGGAAAACTCAGCTTATACAGACGTACTGATAAGACCGTTACATTATTAAATCTCCTTACCTATCCCTACTGTGTGCACTCTATGTACTGCACTCTAATTCTGACTCCTGAGTGAATTTGCTGAAGGAATTTATCTGCTGTTTGTGTGTTGTTTTATTTATGTGAAAGCCAATCAAGCAATAAATATATGTATGGTTTTTTACTACTTGCAACTGCAATCAAAAGAAAAAGCTTTAAGTACAACTATAAACAAGAAACTCTGCCTTTTGAAAATGTATTGCATGCATTACTAACATATTCTTCAACTTCAAAGGATTCCCAGTATGGTTCACAATCAAATGTTTTGCTTAATTCCTTCTTCAGTTTCAATGGTAAGTGCCTCCATACTGCATTTACCCTGGTTTATCCTATTTCGATACTGACTTAATAAAATGGAACATCTTATGATGGGGAAGGCCTGAATGCAATTAAAACATACAGAAGCATGTGATTTCATATGAGCATAGTTTATACCAGGCATACCCAAACTTCGGCCCTCCTGATGTTTTGGACCACAACTCCCAGAACTCCAAGCCTGTATTTCCAATGGCAAAGGACTGTGGGAGTTGTGGTCCAAAACATCTGGAGGGCCGAAGTTTTGACATGGTTTTATACTGAATCTTGTTTCCTGGAAGCTGTTTTAGTTTTGCTGCTTCAGAAGGGTGGAAGAAGAATTGGATACATAAAGAACATACCAACATTTGGTTAAAAGCTGTACAGTTCACAAAGGATTTATAGTTTGCATTCTCAGCTGCCTTCCGCTTTAGTCTTCACCTCCTACAGTGGTACCTTGTATAAAGGAATTAATTTGTTCCAAATGAAATTATGTTAAGCAAATTTTCCTTTATATAAATTTCCTATAGGAATGCATTGAAAACAGAGTAATCCTTAATTGCGACCATTTTTATGTTGTACGGATTCGCCCCACAGATGATTTTGTTAAGCAAATTTCCCCTATTTTTATGTTGTACGGATTTGCCCCACAGATGATTCTGTTAAGCAAATTTCCCCTATCTCTAGAATTTTTATGTTGTACAGATTTTATGTTATACAAACCATTTGTTATATGAGGGTCCACTGTATATGTGCTCAAAACACTTGTGAATCTCTGCTTATCAAGAAAAGTTATACCTCTTCTTTATCGCTCTGCCGCAGATGGTTGCAGCGATCCAAGAAAGCATGGCCTCCCACGATCCATTCTTTTTGAATGAGGCTCTGAAACCCTAGCTTTGTTCTGCAGTATGAGTCCATCATAACTTGAACCAAACATGAGATCACACAACACAGGTCGGAAGCATTTTCCTCTAGAAAAAAACACAAATTGCGCCTTAGCCATGAGTAATGCAATGTATACTTAAATTGACTACAATTAGAAAACACACAATCACATCTGAAGAGTCCCTTTCCTGCATAGATCCTGGATGCCTGCAACAAAACACTGACATTTCAACACTCTCTGGGAGTTTACTAAGCACCGTTAATTTCATGTCTTTTTACAAATTAATGTCACAAACTGAAAACTGTTAGACAAGCGCAGCGTTAAGGACCGGTATTATTTCACAACTATTAAGGCAGACGAGAGGACTACAAGCATCATAGACAGCAGTAAGCACAAAAGCAAATCAACTATACAAAACTACTAAGGCATGATCCAGTAAGAATACTTCTATGGAGGCTTTAAATAGAATTGCCTAGTGTTTTATCCAAGGGCCAGGACCTTTTGATGCATCAAAGCCAGCAAGTCATTCGTGCCAGTTTTCAGCCTGCTAAGGATCAATAAAGACCGAGAGTCATACTATATGTCAGCACCTCTGATCAGTCCATCTGTAGACTAGCCAATAATACTACTCACAGGTGGAGAAAAATGGAACAGCAGAAGACAGGGTCTTCACTGAAAGGAAAACAAGAAGATGAGATAGAAGGAAGAAGCAAGTGTCCAGCCAAAGTCAGTCAAAGTAATATACTAGAACAGTGTTGGCGAACCTATGGCGCAGGTGCCAAAGGTGGCACTCGGAGCCTTTTCTGTGGGCACCCAACATCGCCCTTTCACAGCCACCTGTATTCAGGTTTAATTGCTATATTGGCACTTTGTGAAAAAATAGTGGGTTTTGAATCGCAGTTTGGGCACTCGTTCTCTAAAAGGTTCACCATCACTGTACTAGAACGTGCTGCACCTTAGCCACAGAAGCTTGACAAAAATGATTTCTTGTTATGTGCTCTCAAGTTGGCATGATTTAAGGCAACTTTTACAGGGCTTTCAAGGTAAGTGAAATATTTAAGGCAAGCATGTCCAAACTTCAGCCCTCCTGATGTTTTGGACCACAGCTCCCAGAATGTCAAGCCTGCATTGCCAATGACAAAAGGACTGTGGGAGTTGTGGTCCAAAACATCTGGAGGGCCAAAGTTTGGACATGCCTGATTTAAGGAGTGGCTTTACCAATTCCATTAAAGTTTCCATGGCAGAGTGGGGATTTGAACCCGGGCTTCCTGAGTCCTAGATCATCTTTCTATCCAATCCACCACACTGAGCAGCTAACCAAAGTATACAGATCTGTATATCACAACACGGATTGAAGCTCATTTCTACTGTGTCTAAAAGCTAAACAATATACAGTGGTACCTTGCATAAAGGAATTAATTCATTCCAAATGAAATTATGTTAAGCAAATTTTCCTTTATACAAATTCCCCATAGGAATGCATTGAAAATGGAGTAATCCCATTTTATGTTGTATGGATTTTCTACATAGGCGATTATGTTAAGCAAATTTCCCCTGTCTCTGGAATTTTTTATGTTGTACAAATTTTATGTTATACAGTACAAGTGGTTTGTTATACAAGGGTTCACTGTATTGAAGAAGCTAACCCCCTAATCCCTAGACATCCCAGAGAAGTGGGTGACAGTCCCACATCCAAATTCTGGGTACAAATAAAAGATAGTAAATGAGAACCCTAAGGCAGGAAAGATCTCTTCCAGATGGTGACTTTGAACTATACACCTGTAGAGGTAAATCATGCAACTCTTGGAATCCCACTTATTAGGTTGTCTTGTGTTATTTAACATCTACATGAACATTTTGCGAAAGGACAGAAATTTCAGAAATTTGTCCGAGGATGTTAATCTTTACTTTGTCACAAAATACAGGCCACTAACAACTACTGTAGGGCAGCAATGGAGTGACCAAATAGAAACCTACCAAAAGAGATGGGAGGCCTCGCTGTTGAAGAATGGAGATAGATAAATGGTGACTAGGCTATTCTGGGATGCTGCCAAACACCCATTCACAAACCATGCTTGCTCTCCGAACAAGCACTGACCAATTCTCTCAGTGGCTCAGAGCACCTTTTATCAATTTTGGCTCACAGAACAGCAGCAGCCTCGCCTGCACAGAAGCCACATGACCACAACCTAATGCTCTGGTAGTCTAGAACTGCAGAAACCACTGCAATATAAAGAGGTAATGCATTATAGCTGAAGCTGCCTTTTAAAAGAGTGTGCTAAGTGCCACTGATTCATAAAATGAAAAGTTCTGCTACCAGGCTATATAACAGCTGAAGTGTTTGTGTGACACTAACTTCAAATTCAAGAGGACACGATACCCTATTGGACCACTAAAATCACAAGCCAGTGTTAGCTTTCTGCTAAAATAGGCTTTTATCTGATGGACTGACTGATGAAGGCTCATATGGGTCAAAAATAGCATTTTTTTCTGCAAGTTTTTAGTGATCCAATAACCTTATCATCTGCCCTTCTGTTTGGAAGATGCACAAGGACCACGTGCATAGTTTCGTTTCCTGTCCATGTAATTTTAGTCTAAGTTTCTAACAAGGTGAATAACTGCACTTTTTTCCAGCAGTGGCATCCATTTTACTGAACAATTTCACCTGACCACCATTTTTGTGACCTTTTTGGTACCAGGCTAATACCTTTTTTTGTTCATTTAGGCCAGGCATGCCCAAACTTCGGCCCTCCTGATGCTTTGGACCACAACTCCCAGAATTCTAAGCTCAGATTGCCAATGGCAAAGGACTGTGGGAGTTGCAGTCCAACACATCTGGAGGGCTAAAGTTTGGACATGCCTGATTTAGGCCTTTTAACTGATTCAGGTAGTTTAGGACCTTACATAATGTTTATATTTTTTACAGCATTCTATATAGCTTTAATATTTAAATTTTTCTGCAAGATGAATAGAGAATTTACAGTGCAATGTATAATAAAATATTGAAAAGGCAATAGCAAAAATAGTAATTTAATCAGTCCCAAGATTATACTCAAGAATTTACAATCAAGTCTTATGGCACCTTTAAAGCTAACAAATGTTTTTGGTCATAGAGCTGTCATGGAGAGCATCCCAGAAATGCTGCAGAAGGTGGTATCACAGAACTCTGGATCTGCTGCAACAGATTAACACAGCTACCTCAGAGAACAACTTAAGAGTCAAGAAACTCCAATATTGGAACTATAGAGGTTTGATATACAGTGGAACGCCCACTTACGAGATTAATGCGTTCCGAGAGAACACTCGGAAATCGATAATCTTGTAAATCGGGGAGCGGTTTCCCATAGGAATGCATTGAAAAGTAATTAATCCGTTCCAGAGGTCTTTGCGTCACTGACAGAAGTTGCCTTTTTAAATGGAGGCAGCTTCCACCAGTGCCTCAAAGACTTTTGCAACAGCGCGGCGCTTTTCCCCTCACTTGGGTTGGTGGCTCAAAGACCTTTTAAACGATAGACACCTTCTCTCCCCCCCCCCCAAAGCCATTGTTACTCGGGGGAAACCCCATCTCGCTCTTAAGGCGGCTGGGGGGAGAGACAACCAAAGCCCGCTCGTAAGTCAGGATTCTCGGTTGTCAGGGTGGTCGTAAGTCGGGGCACCACTGTACAACTGAATTGGGGGGGGGACTATTGCATGCTGCATCCATGCAATACTTTAGCACTAGTATTTAGCACTTTATTCTCCTCAAATAAGGTGCAGGATTACATGTTCACCAACAAACTGTGTTTGCAGCTGCAGTGCTTCATCCTTTCCAGTTCTGAGGAGCCCAGAATTTTCAGAAGCAGTTTAACAAAAGGCCACAAGGAAATATATAGTATATAGGGGAAATGACAGGCCTCACCTTGCTCAAAGTAAGGTGATTCCCACTAGCACAAAATACACCACTGAGTACTCCCCTCCCAACAATGACTTCGTCTTTGCTGCCTAAGATGCATCCAAGATATATACAGATAATAGGCACTAATATCAAAGTGAATTCCTTTTTAACTAAAATCTGAAAGCAAGATGTGAGGCAGACCAAATGCATACAGCAGTGCCTCATAAGACAAATTTAATTCGTTCTACGTGTCAATTTGTGTTACAAAAAATTCATCTTACGAGGCACAGTTTCCCAAAGGAATGTATTGAAAACCAATTAATCCATTCCGGAACGAATGGATTAATAGGTTTTCAATGCATTCCTTTGGGAAGACTGTCTAAACCTCCCTGAATCAAGGGACAGTGGAAGGCTGTTCCCCCACCACCACCACAGCCAACAGACAGTTGATTTTGACAGCCCAGAGCTGTCAAAATCAGGTGTCTTGTCTCAGCTGCAGGGAGAAACAGCCTTCCACTGTCCCTTGATTGAGGAGACAGCCACCTCCTCTTCGCCTGTGTCTCTGTGCAGAGTGTTGGGCAGAGGAGGGACCCATGGATCTTCTTCCAGCCCAGGAGGGTTGCAATGCAAGCGGCAGCGGTGGATCGCTAGTACCGCTTGCCTTCCAACCCTCCTGGGCTGAGAGCAAATCCATTTTTAAAATGTCCCGCCATGAGCTGGGGCCAGAGTGCTCATGACGGGACATTTTAAAATGGATCTGCTCCCAGCCTGGGAGGGTTGCAAGGCAAGTGGCAGTGGTGATGTGCCGCCGCCACTTACACTGCAGCCCTCTGGGGCTGGGAGAAGATCCATGGGTCCCTCCTCTGGGATCTTCTCCCAGCCTGTGCTGCTTGGAAGGCAAGCAATGGCAGCAGATATCCACCACTGCTTCCGTTCCAAGCAGCATGGGCTGGGCGAAGGTCAGTGAATCCCTGCTGTGCCAACCAAATTGGTGGGCAGAGAAGGGACCCACTGATTCTCACCCAGCCTGGGCTGTACCCTTGCAAACAGCCCAGGCTGCGTGAGGATCAATGGCACCTCATAAGACAAATGTAAACGGGAAGGTCTAATTCATCTTACGAGTTTTTCCTATCCTTGGAAATTACATTCGTCTTATGAGTTTTTTTGTCTTAAGGGGCATTTGTCTTACAAGATATTATTGTACTTGGTTAAGACTATTCCACATGCTAAATAATATTACTTGCTTTATCCTGTTCAGAAAAAGTTTCTGTTTCACAAGAAAATATTTTATTAGAAGAAAAATGAGTTTCCTTTACTAAGAGCTCTCACAAAGACCACAAAAGAAACTGCCCATAGACAAAAAAGCGTTGCCACTAGTATTTCTCATTACATTTCTCATTACATGCCACTAATGTGACATGGCTTGCGGTGAGGAATAGAAGTACAGTTGTGGCTCTGTAACTACTGATCATTGGTCTCTATTATTTATACTGCTGCACTTATGCTAAGATATATAAGGAGTAAGATTTGGACTATAGTTTTACTGTATCTAAAATTCGACATTTACCAGAAAAGGAATAATGGCAAGAAATATCATTTTTCTTTATCCAGGGAAACAGCATGGGGAGTAATGTTCATATAATCAGGAAAATATAACAGCCAGCTCCTACCTGAACCATCCTCTAGGAGGACTGCCAATTTTGTTTTTATTAAAGATTATCTGTCTAGAAAGACTGCCTAACCTATGCATGATCTGAATCTGTGCAAGCCCATGATGCACTCTCATGTACAAATCGCTTGCACATTCTTGTGAATTCTGCTTAAGAAAAACCTTAGCATCCACCTATTCTGGGTTATTAAAGGAATTATACTTATCTCTGCTATTTCAATAGCAACAGTTGCTGTATAGTTCAGAGAGGTCCAAAATGAAATGGAACCTGGGTACTTAATCAAGTAATGGTGAATTTAAAGGAACAATCTGGCAAATCAAATTTTCAGCTCCCTTTAAAAAAAAAAAAAAGACTACATGTCCTGCTTTCTTTTGGGGTAGGGTATGCTGTAAATTCTTGACGGAAAATAAACGATCAAGTGCCTACAGTGCAAGTTTATATGAACAGAACTTGACGTGTAGAACTGCAAATGAGGAAACTATTTGACGTAAAGAACTCTCCCACCACCACTTCAACAAAAAATATAGCATTGGAACTAAGGGAACTTAAGCACTGTGGTTTCATTGGACTGTGTCCCAAGAGAGTAAGACTCAAGAGCTGTAGCTTTATTATTTTTAATATAATAAGTCAGTTTGACTAAGTTTTACTTCTTGAACTCTTCTTCCCCCAAACCCTCACAGAACAGTCCCTTTGGGTCGAGCCTACCCATGCCAAATCAAAAGTAGGAAACAGAATGCAACAGTAGACAAACTACCTTGAAATTGTGTAACTTAAAAAAAATGGTTTCAGGAAAACTCAACATAAAATGATGCAGTTCATGAAATCACAATTTTTTTTCAAAAATGGGGAGTTGGAAATTGTTGAGGATTGTACAAAATGGAATTGGGAATGACAAAGGCAGAGTGAGCACACACCTGTGTATTTATATTCTGGCAACTAGTCAAGTCAGGTGACAGTTTGGTCATGCTCAGTTGTCAATTTGCTGAGTAATGATTGCATCAGACACATGCATAAAAAGCAAGAGAGTTGTTTCAGTCTGGTGTGGGATGTAGTTGGAAGAAGCAGCTCGTTACTCTGTCAGTTTGGATTCCCGGAAAGTTTGGAATACTGGACTAGCTATCTAACTAACAAGGTATATGCCTGCCGATTCTGTTTTTTGCTGGACTTGTATATATTTTGTAAATACAGTTCTTGGTGAAGGGAATCACCGCTCTGTTTGCACCTTTATTTTAGCACTGCTATCTGGCTGTTAAAGCCCACACTCTTTACACAGTCCTCATAGTTCTTCCGCTGAGAATTAAACCACTCTGCGACAGAAATTGTTTCCTTTCAGTCACGGAGAACTAAGCTGGAAGAGGAAGATAAAGAAAGAGGCCTACCCCTTGACTTACCTATAAGGAGAACATTTGCATTCTGTACTTCTAATAACTCAACAACATCTACTGCTTTTCTCAGGCACTTCCTGGAGCATGGAAAAAGAAAAGCTTTAGTACAATTACCTTGATTGCTCAGTCAACAAAGCCTTGATGTTATTCAAATATCCTAACAGCAGCATGAACTTTCACAGGCATAGAAGAGCAATTTATGTAGTAGGAACATTACTGACCTTATGATTTCAAGCCAGTTTGTACTTTCCACTAATGAAAACCACTTCACATCAGTATCCCAGAAGTCTGCACTGTTATCTGGAGAGGAGGGAAGGAATACACTATGCAGCTGGTGTTTTCTATATGAAGAAAAACTAGAGGCATAGTCTATCTACGAAGCAGAGCAGCAAGTCATCAGTGTAAGCAGTGATGTATTTTAATAAATAATAAGACAGATATAGGTCATTAGAAACTGAAAATTAAATATTGAACATAAAAAACTGAATCACCAAAAGGAGACTGAAAAGAATAATCACATATATCCACAGAAGAACGTAACAATCAAGTAGAAAAGGTGATCTAGAGCAGTGTTGGTGAGCCTATGGCACATGTGCCAAAGTTGGCCCTCGGAGCCCTTTCTGTGGTCACCCGACATCACCCTTTCACAGCCGTATTGGCAAAAAACTAGTGGGTTTTGAATTGCAGTTTGGGTACTGGGTCTCTAAAAGGTTTGCTATCACTGATCTAGGAATACTCGTTAGATATGGCTCTTTTGTCAATTACTATTTTGTTCTCGTTATTAAATAGATGTTGGCCCTTAATTTAAGATACAGCACACAAATTATGTACCTTCACTTAGCTGTTTTTTTAGGACAGTTTCTTTACGTATTTGAAGGCGTGACTCTCCCTATATAAACCTGCTTGGTCACTAAGATTGGTCAGGGAGGTATTCTCCATTTCTCACCCCAATGAATAGTTTGTTATGTGGAGACTTGGAAGAGGACTTTTTCTGCTGTAACACCCCAACTGTGGAATGCCCTCAATTGGCACCAACACTGGCATCATGTCAATACCAAGTCAAGATGTATTTATTTATTACAGCCTTTGAGGCTTAGGTTCAGGGCTGGTGCACATTTTAGTGCTATGTTTTTAATTTCCCAGTGTTTTAATTTTGTATTGTTTTATTTCAAACTGTTTTAAATTCCTCACGTTTTAGAACTGTTAACAAAGTTTTATAACCTTCAATGAGATTCTATGATAAAGGCTGGGCTATAAAATTGTAGGTCCCAACTGCCACCTGACACTGACTGCTGAAGCCTTCTATTACAACTGCCATTGGGAGTTGACTACTGTTGAGTTTCATCAAACCACCATTTTGCTTATCTTGCTGCTACTTTTACTTACTGCCTCAGTATAGTCAGTGTTGGAGGAGTAAATACTGCCTTTAAAAACCTTGGTCCAGCTGGTCTGGTTGGCAGTACCTCCTAAGGGCCCCTTCCCAGGTTACAGGAGAAGATGGTCAATAATTTTGAAGGCGGAAGAGGGCTTTATGCCCCAAAGCCAATAAAAGGGAAGAACCATCTTCTAGGAGAAGGCAAACTTGATTTTAACCCCCTCCCCACCTTGTGGCTATATCAATTTCTGGAAAAGGCTTCAAGAGTTAACCTCGAGGAAAAATCCAGAGTTGGAGTCCCAGAGGCAGTTCATGACTGTGTACAATCATGTTCTGGTAACTCCCGTGATGCAACTGGAACTAATCGTATCCGCTCTGCCATTCCATTATACTATTCCAGTGATGTGGAGAGAGTTTTTTTGATGCTTGGGTAAAAGTTTTAACCTCCATATTAATCTACCCAGGTCTTGTGCTCTGAAGAGGCCACTTCAACTTTGCATGCAGTGTGGAAACAACACAGCTTCTATATAGAACACAATATCATAGTCTCTCGAGACTGAAGCATGCCTATACTATGCATAAGTAACATAGACATATAAAGATCATTTAACAACTCAAATCAGAAAATTCTACAAGCATTTCTTCAGTCACACAGATATCAGCAGAGAAAATAATATGGTAACAGTCTATTCTGTGAGTTACAAAGAAAAAAGTAACCTTTTCAGTTTCTGGATAGCTGTGTAACACACACAACCTTCTCACGTCAGGAATTACATAGACAGTTTAATGGTACTCACAATACTATTTTCACTCACCTATAAAAAATAGCTGCTTAAATCTAGTATATGAAATTTGGATCTCTTGCACAGATGGAAGACTGCTGGAAAGATCATCAATTTTCATGGCTTCATAAGGAGGCTTATCTATTGTCTTATACATTCTGAATAAAAAGAAAACATTATTACTTTATCTACAAGGGTTTAACAGCACAGATTTTTAAACTGAATATGGTAAGACTGTACAGTAGGACCACCATAACTGCAGGGGATCGGTTCCAGGGACCCTCCCCCACAGATAGCAAAATCTGCGGATAAGAACAAACAGTATTATCCAAGGATAATGGTGGTGCCAGTGATGGCAGGGTGCCAGGGCAAAAACTTTTGCCCCAACACCCACCCACCCTGATATGCTGGCTAGATTTCTTTTATCTTTCTCCTCACCACCACTGCTTCCTGCAAACTGCCCTCTTTGCTGCCAGGCTCCGAAGTGGGGAAAAACTTACCAGTGCCGGCTGGCCTGTGGGCGTGGTAGCAGGAAAGACGGGAAAGAAAAAAACACTGGTGCCACATCAGCCAGCCACCCTCCAGAGAGGTGGGGTGGGGACTTTAAGCCCCCACCAGCCAACTGGTCTTTGAACTTCCCGCTTGGGTCCCGGGTGGAGGACCGGAATTTTGAGCTGGAGCGGGAAGTTCAAAACTTCTGGTCCTCCACCCAGGACCCAAGTGGGAACTTCAAAGGCCAGTCAACCTGGCGGGTCCTCTTAAGTCCCTACTCCACCCTTCCGGAGGGTGCCTGGCCAGTGACGGCAGCAGCGACAGCAACTAGGGTGGTTGGCTGGCGCGGTACTGGTAAGATTTCTTTCTTTTTTCCATCCTCTCCGCTGGCCTCAGGCCTACGCCCTGCACCGCTGGTCACCACACTGCAGATAACTGAATCTGCTGTTGGTGAATCAGCGGATGCGGGGGTCTTACTGTAATCATATTCTTTACATGTCAGCATATAGGCCTGCATTAGATTAAAGGCTAAATCATCAATAATTCTCAGATTCTTATACTTTTCAGATACACATCCTCTCTTCCTCTGGAATCTGCCTAGATAATAATGGAAGCAGAGCCATTTTTATATCATTGGTTACTACTTTATCTTAAATAGAGCTTCGTGGAGCAGTTGTTAAACTGCTGTACTGCAACTATAAATGTGTTCATGACCTGGGGTTCAATCCTAAGTAGCTCCTTCACCTTTCCATCATAAGGTTGGTAAAATGAGTACCCAGCATTTGCGGGGAGGGGCAACATGTAGTCTGCACAATTACTTCTAAATCACCCAGAGAGTGCTTTAAGTACCATGGGATCATATATAAGCAGCACACTTTGCTTTGCTTTTTAAAATTCTGTTTAGACCATGTTACTGTTGAGGTCTCTGGGGTCCACTGACTTTTTTTCTTCAGTATCAAATATTTGTTTCTGGACTGAGGTCAATTGTAATGTTCAAGGTCTCTCTTCAAGGTTGAGCAATATAGACTGAGGTTTATTTCAAAGTTCAAGGCCCCTCCTTAAGGTTATGAAAGAATCAGGCTCTGGGGCACTTGGCCATCTTGAAATCTAGTCATTAACAACTCCATATTGATTACCTCCAGGAAGACCTGCCTAGAAGGTTCTTACAGACAGGTACCACTGATACCAATGTCACTTGCATACTTACAGAGTCCACCACCAGTAATGACTTCTCCTACAAATAGAATTTCAAGTGTGATTGCTGATGCTTCATGGCAACTTTAGTAAACATGAGGCAAATTTGGCAGCTGTGGGTCTGATATCCCTCACCAAGGCAGTACAAGCACTCTGAATGTCCATCAATTGAGGGGAAACTTGTTAGTACCTGTGACACATTTCTTAAAAGGTTCCACTGGGATCATAAAAGACAGGAAGGCTTGAAATATGATGTCTCTCTGTGTGTGTATACACACACACACAGAGAGAGAGAGAGAGAGAGAGAGGTTATGGTAAAACTCATGGGGACAACAGGGAAGGATAGATGAAGGTGACAATGAATACACCGAAATACACAGAGATCTGATCTAATCATTTTCTTCAGACACTGTAGCGTTCTGGGGAGTTTCATGGAGACATAGAAACACCACAATGTAGTTCACAGGGATCACAAAAGGTATATATTTTTTTTCCTTATTGAAAAAAATCTATCTAGTACCTTTCAGCTTACTAAATACTAGGGATGTAAAATTTCCAAAAATTTTGAAGCTTGGGAAAAAAACCATTTTTTTAGTGGGAGGAGGGCTGAAATTTTCGGAAAAATTGAAAAAAATTCTTCAAGCAGTCCCCCCTTTACAGCTTGAAAGTCATTCTTTTACTTCAGGAACATAAAATATAACTATGGACAATCTGACTTGGCATAAAATTATCACAAGTAGCATTCAAAAATATGGTATATCCAAATAATTATTACAAACAGAATATACTTTTTAAATAATATTTATTTGCAATTGTAAGTAACAAATAGAGTAACGATCTCCTGAACTGTTTGCTAGTTTATGTGGAACAAAAAAAACCTCTAGAAAATAATGTTTAAAAATCCAGAATTATTATTCGTATTTGCTTTTCACAGTATTAAATAAAAATGAAATAAAAACTTAATTCGCATAAAAATAATTGAAGAGGGGGAAAATGTATAGAAGGGAGTGCTAGTGAAGAGGACAGAACAGACCCAAATGCAAAAACAAAAGTGAAACATTTTCTTTGTCTTGTGACAATAGCAGCACCTCCTCAATGGAGAGTTCAGTTTGTAACCTAGGACTTGCTTGTCCTCAATGCACAGAAATTAGCATAATCTGATGCTATGCATATTTTTTAGAAATGATTTGGAAAATATTTGAACACCCTGTCTTAAAATATTTTATTCATCATGTTAAAATAAAACACTCCATTAGATTTTTTTCTTTTTTTTTTTTCCAATTTTTCAGAAAAAAACAAAAAGGTTTCAGGAAAACACAAGCAAACAAAAAATAACCACCACCACCACCCCATTTTTCTCTGTGTTTTTTTCCCCGGGCCTTCACATCTCCACTAAAAACAAGGCTGAAATCCTGTTGTACAGCAGCAAAACTGTTTTAAAATCTTCTTTTGGGGTGTGTATTATTCACATGCAAGGCAGAAAAGCCACAAACATCCCAAGATTGGCCAAGGAAGCTTTTAGGCAGCAGCCATTTGCTACCACAGACAATGGCATTCCTGTCGTGCATGCAAAACTGTACAACCAGATTTCAGCAAAAGATTGGTAAGAAGGCTCTCACCAGACCCTTCAAGTACAGCAGACATGTAGCTAGTACTAACCCTTCCAAGAAGACTTTGTGCATTTGTGCAATGTTGTCATCTTGTTCTTTGGGAAAAGCTGACATCTTGAGCAAAGCGGCACCATTTTGGCAAGACCAACACCAAATCTGCAGAACGCATTTACAGTTAATCTTTATTCACACTTGTTATGAAGAGCGACAGCATTGTTGTTATATAACCAACAAAATTCAGACAAATATTTGAGCAGTGAAAGCATCACTGGTGCTGCTTCTCAATATACGCCAACTTTTGAATGTCTAGTGTTAAAATAATTAAGGGTACTGTAAAAAAAAGCAATCCTGAAAATGTGCTTCATTGTGCTTCAAAATGAAGTTTGTACAGCAATTTACTAAAATTCATTGTCCAACAATCAGTCAGCTGTCCAGAAAATCTGAAAGCAAGCTTTATTTATTTATTTATTTATTTATTTATTTATTTATTTATAAACTTATATCCCGCCCATCTTCCCGGCGGGAACTCTGGGCGGCTAACAATGTTAAAAAGCATATAAAATAAGAGAAAACAAACAAACAAACAAACAAAAAACCTCCGAACAGAAAACAGCGGAGGGTAAGATGGCGGGAGTGGAGAGAGTGAAGGAAGTA
This sequence comes from Phrynocephalus forsythii, assembly GCA_029282475.1. Classification (NCBI taxonomy): domain Eukaryota; kingdom Metazoa; phylum Chordata; class Lepidosauria; order Squamata; family Agamidae; genus Phrynocephalus; species Phrynocephalus forsythii. Next base: position 104,339,848 of record JAPFRF010000004.1, on the reverse strand, counting down.
AGAGGTAAACCAAAGGAAAAAGAAAAAAAAACTAACTGATAAGGTCACCAAAGGCCTCTTTATATCATAACCTTTTCAAGTATCTTTCCATAAAGACATAACACTTAAATGTGGATGTAAATAAATGATGAGAAATATAACACGGGGAATAAATACATTGAGAGGGAAAAACCTCCTTAAGTCCTAAAATGTGGATATGGCAAATTGGTACTTGACCAACTTAGTTCACCAGCACTTTACACTCATGAGATTTTGGTTACACAGTAAAATTGTGTCCAAGTACCATACGATTCATACGTTAGTAAATAGATGGTATTATCTGCCATAACGGCAACTTGGTAGTATCCTATTTACAAGAGTCATATTTTGCCACTCTAGTAAAAGGATTTGAGATTTTTACTGAAAATAAACTGAAGATTTAGAGAACAGTATATTACTACAGTGGCAAAATTTAGTTGTTTACCATTGAAGAAAAACATAAACAACTGAGAGAAATATTCATATAGGGAAGCAAAATATATAAAACACAGAGATGCAGCCTGTCACACCTCACACAATGGAGAGCAACCACACTGACACTGGGCACCAGACATCAAAGGACAACAGGAAGAAGCACAGCTCATGGCCATGTCTTGGAAAAAATGTAGACGTAGATTTTCCTCCTTGGATAGAGACTAGCACATGATTCGCTTGGGTGAGAACATTATTTAATACCTTTGTGTATGTAAGCTTAGAGGCTATAAAATGTATTTTATTTTATACACAGTATTATTACTTTTAAGAGTTTTCTATTTTAGGAGATGCCGCCTCTGTTTTTGATTGTAACTTTTAAGGCTATATGTGTCTTTTATATGAACCTATAGGTTCATATAGACTTTGTGTTTATAGCTAATTATAACCTTGTAGCTTTAATGTAATGTGGTCTATTAATGCTGTAAAATGTCCCTCAATTCCTTGTTCTCAAATACTTCAACATGTCTTAATTGCACTGGACAGTACATTATCCCTCATTACTGTAAGCTGCCTTGAGTCCTTTTCCAAGGAGAAAGACGAGGTAAAAATACTCTTAAAATAAATAAATAAATAAAATTTATATTTATTTATTTATTTAATTAATATTTTTATATATTATATTATATTATTTATATAAATAATATTTATATATATATGCTCCTGTGTTTTTAGATTGACATTTGGGTTAAGTATTTGCCTGCAACTGAAGTTTTGTTTTCAGGTATTTTTAAAGATTTGCGCCTACAGTTTTCCCATTCTTGTAAGACTGATTTTCTGAGTGACTGAAATATGCCATTAACTTCTCAAAGGGTTATGTTTTCAATATTTTGGATTTCATCACTGCTTCATATGGTATACAGAAGCAGAGCATAAGAATAAGGCATGTAAAAATAGAGAAGCTGATGTTGCTACTTATTCTACATTGATACCCAGAAGAATTTTGATATGATTGGAAATGATTATCTGTGTTTATTCTGGAATTGACCCCAAATGAGATGAATGCTAGCTGTGACAAACACAAACTTCTGATTTGTCCTAAATGTCTACAGGACTATTAGGGAGCTCTTCAGGCATTAGACTTTCTGACTTAACACACACGTGTTTTCAGATGTTCCTCTAACTATATGACAGCTGTTAAATCACACAGACCTATGCTACTTCCTTATCTGCCATAGTCCCCATCTAGGTATTCTATTTGACTGCACAGAACAAACATACTAGGCAGAGAACAGAGATGAGGTGATTCTCATACAGTTTCTACAGAACACCTAAATAGAACTACAGGTTCCTGGTTATGTTAGAAGCAGTTTTCAATTTTGGTTTCAGGAAAGCTGAGAGATGCAAAAATCACAAAGCAAGAAGTCTGGAAATCTAAGATCTCTTCCAATTCTGCAATGAATGAAAGATTGTTTCAGTGCAACACTAAATATACATATAAATGTTGACAAGTCTATTAAGTTCTACCTATAAATATACTCACTGGAATTCCTTTTCCACCATATTCGGAAATGTTCACTTCAGACACAGCCATGGGAACAACAAAGTACGCAGGTAACCTAAAATGCATAATTTAGTAAATTACACCCTGTTCAGGAGTGCTGACATATCTGTAGGTAAAACAATGTGAAGAAGGGGAACTCCTTGTGTACTTCTATCACTCTCCTCATACGGACAGCTTTCTCTACACCAGTGGTTCCCAACCTGGGCATCGGGACCCCTTTGGGGGTCGAATAACCATTTTACAGGGGTCGCCGTGAGCCAGTAAAGAAAAAGGCACAAATGGCTGGGGTCTGGACTGGAGGAGGAGGGGGAGGAGGGGGGAAAAGAGTGAGTTACAGCTTGGTAGGTTGGAGGGGATGTCAGTCAATGGCACTGGAGGCTGCAATTGGTTGAGGATGCCTGTAGAGGGAAGTTCTCTATGGCACCTGCGACAGTGGCCTGCCAAAGGGGGCTTACGGCAGGGCAAGGGGTCTTGTGCAGGTCAAGGGGTCACCACAACATGAGGAACTGTATTAAAGGGTCATGGCACTAGGAAGGTTGAGAACCACTGCTCTACACATTAAGGCTTTCAAAGCAATCTGAAATGTTGGAAAATTAGTTCAAGCCAGTATCTGCATTCCAAGGGAAAGACTGGATAACAATGTATGAGGACATATTGAGTTGTAGGCTAGCAAGAACAAACCAATAAAAAATACAAGGATGTAAGCAGAAAAAATTGCAAAGCCATCCCTAAACAAAGATTAGCAGATGCCAAATTAGCAGAATCCAAATTAGTAGAATCACCGCTTTTTACTCCCACTGACCCCTTGTATTTAAAGAATATGACTGATCTTTGTGTCAACACACATAAAATGGTAAAGTCCTCCAAATACTGTACCTACTGATTTTCCTAGTGTAAGATTAAGAAAACTCCATGGACATGGGGTCATGAAGAGTCGGTCACAACTGTAACGACGCAACACATCTAGGAGTTAAAATCCAAACACAATGGGACAGAACAAAACATTAAAAATCCAAGTCCCCATCAGCTCCAACATCCAAATTTAATTAGAAGGATGTCTCAGTATTCCTAATCTGAATGATTACTATGCTGTCTTCAAAATTAATCAAGGCTTCAGAACTATTAACCACTTAGGGATCTCTGTATGGTTACCATTAGAAATGCACAATTGTAATCTGGAAAGATTAGAGGTTTTCCATTAATTCCATACACAAAGAAATGGTTGAATAACAGGGGTAATCCTTTTCTTAAACAAACCTTTAAGCTCTGGTATCACTGGGGGAAATGATTACCGGCGAATCCTCGGCCAGCCCATATTTCTTCCATGAAAGCAAAGGGTCGGAATTTATATATTGGCAAAGATGTGGTGGTATTACCTGATTGGTATAGCATCAACCACAAAAAACAGAATATATATATTCATTGATGCCCCATTAAATAATTATAAAAAAAGAAGTTAAAATCATTGGGGCACCTTAAAAATAACTGTTATATTTTAACGTGAGCCTTCATGGACTTCTCTTCCTCATTCAGTGTCCATATAAACTATATTAAAATACAGTATAGCAATTTGTCTTTAAGGGTCTACAATGCTTTTGTCTTCATGATTTCTGTTTGTTTAGTTTTTGCCTGTTAGCACAGGATAGCATGGGTGCCACCACCACCAAGGAATTGTTTCCAATTGTAGATCAATGGAGGATGTAGCCTCCAACATTGATAACGCAGACAGTATGGGAACTTGACTGGCCTCCAATTAGCATGAAAAGCAGACTCTGATGATTCCTACAACACTATTTGGGGAAAGTCGCCTTTTAGATCAATCTCTGTCAGCGCCAGACAGCACCGTTTCAAATTAGTACATCACTGCAATGTTCCCTCTAAAGCTGTGTGGAACTGGAAGAGGGCTAACACTTTCAGTTGCAGATGGAGCTGCATGTGGACAGGGCAGGACCCACCCAGTTTTCCAGGAAATGATAGGGAACGCTGCATCACTGATATTAGAGACCATTGAAAATACATTATACCAGCGTTTTTCAACCACTGTTCCGCGGCACACTAGTGTGCCGCGAGATGTTGCCTGGTGTGCCGTGGGAAAAATTAAAAAATTCTAAAGAAATTCAACCCAGGGCCGGCGGGCGGCCCACAGCTGGGAGGCGCTATAAATAGCGTCCAAGGGCCAGCTTGGCTTCTCCCCCCCTGAGGCCCGCGGCGCTGGCGTCACTTCCTCCCCGGCCGGACCTGGCCCCGCTCATTCTCTTAGTGTTTGCCCTGTGCCTGCCGCCGCCGCCACGATTATGCTGGACCACCACCACCCCTTTCCTGGGAGCTACCAATGGACTGAGCCGCCCGACAGCCCGCCCGCCAACACGAGCCAGCCCGGGAGCTCCAGCCCAGAACAAACCACCAGGTGAGGGGAAGGGGAGGAGGGGCGCCCAGCTGCCCCACGAGCACCGCGGCAGGGCTGCGAGGAGGAGAGGATGGAGGAGGCCTCCGCCGGGCCTGGGCTGAGGAGGCGGGCGGGCAGGGGGGGCTACTGGCACGGCTGGACGGCCGGCCGGCCGGCCTTTAGGGTCCGGGAGGGGAAGAGCCATCTCTGAGGGGCCCCGCGATGGGTTCCTTGAAGTCTTGCCCCTTTCTTTCTGTCTTGGGTCGCCCTCTTCTCTCTCTCTGTCTTTTCTTTCTTTTTTTCCCCACCTCTCTCTTTCCATTCGTACCCTTTCCCCTCTTCATAGAAATGTGCTCATTTCTAGCCTGCATATGTGTATGTCTAGCAGCCTGCCTACTGTAATTAAAACTGTAAACCGCCCAGAGACTCCTTGAAGTGGTATGGGGCGGTATACAAGCAGAACACTTCCTGCCTTCTTTCCTTCCTGCCTTCCTTCATCCTCCTCCCCTCCTGTCGCTGGACTTGCTGAAGGCATCTGCCTTGGCCACAGTGTGGAGAGCAAGATGGGCTTTTGGGTCTTATTTGTGTTCCTGGAGAGTCAGTGCCCCTTCTCAGGTCTCCACTGGACACAGAAGTCCATGCAGGGCAAAATGTCTTTAAAAAAACACTGGGTCCTAGAGAGTGGGCTGCCTCAATCTGTGGCCCCTCTGTCCTGCTTCTCCCTACACCAGCAATGGCGAACCTTTTAGAGACTGATATAGGCACAGAGTTAAAATTTTTAACATTTTCTAATGGTGGTGTGCCTCGTGATTTTTTTCATGAAACAAGTGTGCCTTTGTCCAAAAAAAGGTTGAAAAACACTGCATTATACAGTAGGACCCCCCCTAGCCACTGAATCATTATCTACTGATTCAGTTATCCACGGTTGGCAGAGGAAAAATTAAATAATTCAGCAGCCTCAAAGCAAGCTACTGTCACAAAGAGCAGCTGTAAAGCAAGCTACTGTCATAAAGAGCAGCTGTAAAGCAAGCTACTGTCATAAAACAACAGCGGTAAAGCAAGCTACCATCACAAACAGCAGCTATAAAGTAAGCTACTGTTGTAAAACAGCAGCCATAAAGCAATTTACTATCACAAAACAGCAGTTTTGTGGACATTTTGGCATTCTCTCTTATCCACGGTTTTCATTATCCACGGGAAGGCTTGGAACCAATCCCCAGCGGATTCTGGGGTCCTACTGGATTAACAAAAACCTACACTGAAATATCAGAGGAACTGTAAAGAGACTGGATCTCACACCAATTCTTGGTGGAATTGTCCTGGAGTTCTACCCTTCTGATGCCACTCTACTTCTGAAGATAACTGCACAAACAGCGTAATAATTATTTCTTCTCATCAACTGAGACCACCTTAAGATAACTGGTTCCCAAAGAGTTCTAGTCAAACAAATCTTTTCATAGTTATAAATGACAAAGGAACAAAAACCAGTTTGATATATGGATTATATAGAGATTAGTGTGCAATAAATGTATCCATCTATGTAAATGGACAAAAAGCATCCATACTTTTTAGAGACTTTGTAGCCTTCATTGGCACTCACTGCTTTGAATTTCAGGTTTCCTTTGGTCCGCTCCAACTCTTGACGCCAATCTTTAATAGAATCAAACATCACCATTTGATCCTCTAGTTCTGTTAAAATATAAAGTTGTTACATTTAAGCATTCTGAATTCTTTAAATGGGGTTTTGCATCTTAACTAAGAACATAAAAGGCAGCATAATATATGCTATTAATATAGAATAACCAATTAGAAAGCCTATCTAAACAGTTGGCTTAATTAAGCTTTGCTATTTAAAACCAGAATTTAACATTCTCAGATGTTTGCACAAAGCCATTGTATTATACAATGATACAATGCAACAACCCAAAATAATGCACTTTTTTGGCAGTTTAAAAGCTACATATTGTTTTTTGAAATGTCTCATATGCCTTAGCTCTTTTTGAATGTGGGGCAGATGAAAGGAATTTTGAAGAGGTCACATGGAGGAAGCACCCTATGAAGAAAATAGTGAAAAAATCCAGGACCCAGGTGCTCACATATTCTTTTGTGGCACAGTCTGTAAAAGTACCACAATTCTTGCTTACAACCCATTCACATTTTCTGGCACTGCAGAAACAGAAGCTTAAAAGTCAATATTTGATTTTATAAAATGTTGGCTATGCAATGGCAGCAGTCTGAATTTATAGCCACATAACCATAATGGAGATCTTCTGTATATCCACTGTTGTCAGGAATAAACCAGTTAGCGTCCAAGGAATTATTTGGAAAATGAACTTGTCGAAGTATAAAACGCTAAGCAATCATAGCCACAATTGCGCTAATGTCCGTTTTTATATGATAGTCAAACATGTTTTTCAGCTGTAGTTGTCCAATCACAATGGTGACACATTAAACCAGAAGAACAAATAAAGACAATCTAATTTCCACGAAGTTTGACATTGACATAAATAAATATCCTAGTTGCTTCACAGCTGTCTCTTTCCCTACACTGGCATTCCTTATGCAGAACAGGACATTGTTTTGCCAACAAGTATATTGATAAAGAATATATTAAATGTTGGGGCACAACAGGACACTGGTAACTGTAACCAGAATAACCAGAGAAGCTATTCAATGAAGGAAGAAGATGCTGTTCTTAGAGATTATTCCCTAACAAATACGCAAGAACATAAGAACATAAGAAGAGCCGTGCTGGATGAGGCCAAAGGCCCATCTAGTCCAGCTTCCTGTATCTCACAGTGGCCTCACCAGATGTGCCTGGGAGCGCACAAGACTAGATATCTGTCTCCTGATACCACTCCCCTGCATCTGGCCCTTGAAGTACCCCGGTTTTAAGCCTACGTATTTCCTTCACATGCAGTGCTTACAGGACACAGACCAAACAGAAAGCTAAAATAAAAAGCAAGGATAGGTTAATACTAGGCACCTGAAATACAGAGTGGAACTATTTGGATAAAGCTTCACACTTCAAAAAACACAGGCTTTGGACATGTCAAGTATGCCTGGACAGAGATATTCTAACCACAGCAAACCTAAGCAGCCCTTACTCTGCTTTGACTTTATGAGAGCATCATGGAGTCGGCTCTGGTATGAATCATCTTAAAAAGAATCTTCCGTGTGGCACTACAGCTTCAGAGTGGGGGGGGGAGAAACAGCTACAAAGAGCATGCAGTAAATATCAAGGTGTAGAGATCCAAATTTTCAATATCCCAAACCTCTTTCTCCCAGCCTACGCCCCTCAGAAAAGATAAGGCTTATATAGCATTGCTGTATATCTGTATGAAAATGTAAAACTTACAACATATTTATTATGTGCAGGTACAGAACAGTACTTTTTGGCTCTTTACCAAAAAAAAACCCCACCCATAACTCATGTGGATGTTCTATCCACCAAAGTTTTCATCTTTGCCCTTTAACGATGGCTAGTCTGCTCTCATTCTTCTCCTTGCTATTTGGTAGCGTGGTATGCACACTCCAGCTAATCAAGGTATGCAGTGATACTGTGGCATTCTGATATCCTATATGATTTCAGATTTTTTTTCAAGGCTATTTTCACAACTTCTGAATAGCTACAAATGAAGAAGCAAATAATTATCCTTACCTTTAACATTTGGTGCAGCTGCTGCATAAGAAAACAAAAACAAGCGTTTAAACAGCTTAGGAGTCTGTGTTTGATGAACTATGCCACTGACAATCTAAGGGAAATCAACAAAATGAATACATTCAAAAACAGAAGCATTAGATAGAAGAGACAAACACTTAAGATCTCACAAGTCGGCTGAAAAGATTTGTTTTCATTTTCAAATCCTGACTAAAAAGATGGCTGTCTACGATAGCTTTCCTGGAATCTTGATTTTATAATCCATAACACCTGGAAATGTCTTTCTCTGCCTCATTATGCGTACTTGACTTCTTTGATTTCATTTGTTTATTTCTGCTAGTTTAATTTTATTTTCATTAATAATTATATTTGATTATAGCCATTTTTGTTTTATATTTTACATCATTTCATATTTTTTATTTATTTGTCACTGTTGATTATTTACAATCTGTATTTTTCTTATGTTGTAAACCTTTCAGAGTAGCCTTTAGGCTACATGGTACGGTATAAAAATCTAATAAAATAATTAATAATAATTCCAAATATAAATGCACCTTAAATATTACCTCCACTGCAATGTCTTTTATATACTTTCCCCACCGGTATGAACTGCTCCTCTGAATAATGTATCACATGCAGAAATAAATGCAGCCATACTGGCCACAACTATGTAACAAAAGTTAAGAATGTAGTCTTCAATAAGCTCTTGGTACAGGCACTGGAAAAACCAATACTTATTTATTAAGTAAAAGTAAAAGAAATGGGCTGCTCATGTGTCCATTGAACACAGCATCTGTTAGAATAAAAAGCTATGCAGTACCACCTGCATATCCGCTGATTCACCATCCACAGATTCAGTTATCCGTGGTTGGTGATCAGTGGGCAGTGGGGGTGGCGGGGCGCCAGGAACAAAAGCTATGCCACGCTGACTGGGCAGCCAACTGAGCAGTGCTTTCACCCCCAGCACTCCCACTGGGCAGGTCAGGGGAAAGGGTGATGGGAGAGAGCGCCTTCATGCCACCCAGTGTGCCTGACGGTGAAGCAGCGCGGCGGACCAGGTGGAATGAAGGCACGCTGTCCTGCTGCCCGGTCCGCCCACCTGGCCAGCGGGAGTGGGTGTGTGCTGGGGGCGAGAGCCAAGCCGTGCAACTTTCCCCCTGGCACTAACCCCCTCGGTTTTTCCTCCGAGCACCGAACCACTCACACTGGGCAGTCAGTGGCTCTTTGTGATGCCCAGGATTGGGGGTGAAAGCTTTTGCCCCTGGCACCCCACCACCCATGACCACCATCACGCCTGGATAAAAGTGTTTGCTGTCATCCGCAGATTTCATATCCGCGGGGTGGCTCAGAACTGATCCCCTGCAGATACAGAGGCCGACTGTACTGAAAATTGTGGCTCATCAGGCCTATGAAATGATGACAAGTCCTATGAGCAGTTTCTGCCTATTATCCTACCATCCCTAAGCATTATCTCCCACCCCGGTGCTATCATGTAAACAGACTCTCTGAAAAACCCTAAGAAACAATGCACAATGGATTTTTTTCTTTTATTTTCAATGTCACTGATATCACTTTTTCTAAAAGGAACCCAGTCCAGAACAAATCCCCATGATCCCCAGCCGTGACTGATGGAAGTGGTAATCCTAAAGAATTACAAGTGGCTTTGAGGCAGGTGCCTGAACCACCCTCCACATCCCGCTGATTGACCCATGCAAGCATTCTCTGCTCTTTTCTTCCTGTTGTTGAAAGGAGAAAAGAGTCAGCTTAGTCATGAAAGCAGCCACACCCACAGGGAAATGTTTTTGTTTCAGAAGACAAGAGAATTAAATAAGGCTGTAATTACCCTTTTGACTTCTTCCTCCTTCGTATATCTCAAACAGAAGTGAAACACTCTAAGATCTTTGCAGTAGATTATTATTGTCTCTGGGTATTTTCTCAGCTGACCACATATAGGTTTCTTTCTCTCATCATAAACTATAAGAAAAACTTGAGTTAATTTTTAAAATTCCTTTTAAAAGCATGTTACCTGATATTTTTACTTAGCCATCCAGGAATCTCTATATTACAAAATAGCCTTTGAAATAATTGAATGATCTATACTCCATTTGCTAGTGATGAAAAAAAGCATACTTTCATCTTGATATAGGTGATAAAAACTGGGTCACATAACAATGGAGGATTAGGAGCTATTACAAAGTTCAAGTTGTTGAAGTATGTCTCATAACAAGTAGAAGGCTGAAAACTGTTGTAATGCTCTATAGGAAAGTGTGAATGCTTATTTAAAATTTTTATTTATTTAAAATATCTTTATCCCGCCTTTCTGCTTAAAAGGGCCCAAGGCATCATTTAGTTCTTTGTCTTGATTGTCAATTATGTGAATAGCATCGGAAGTACAGTGGATCCTCATATAACAAACGGTTTGTATAACAAAATTTATTTATTTATTTATTTATTTATTTATTTATTTATTTATTTATTTATTTATTATATTTATATCCCGCTTATCTTCCATACGGAACTCTGGGCTTTCAAAAAAAATCTGTACAACATCAGAAATTCTGGAGATAGGGGAAATTTGCTTAACAGAATCATCTATGGGGCAAATCCATACAACATAAAAATGATCACGATTAGGGATTACTCCGTTTTCAATGCATTCCTATGGGAAATTTGTATAAAGGAAAATTTACTTAACATAATTTCATTTGGAATGAATTAATTCCTTTAGACAAGGTACCACTGTAGCTGCTATTCTCTTGCCCTGCTGCATCAATCACTCGTCTAATCTCAGGGATACTGCCTTCATCCTTCTTCCTTATTTGCTATAGTAAACAAAGACCACCTCTGTTTAAACATATTTTGCATTTTATATTTTACTAAAATATTTGCATTTGTCTCCAGTTGTTTTCTACTTGTTTATACTGTTAGAAAAAAAAAATAACCCAGATATTTAAGGGAGGTCAGACTTAGAGGCACGAACCCGTCAGCTGTGAATGGCACAAAACACATCTAAACCACCAATCCTTGGTTAAAGTCTATATGGTTGCATACTGACTACATCCATGTAATATTAGTGACTCGTCACAGAGCAAGTCCTACCATGTGCATCTCTGCACTACAAAAAACAGACTTCATAGCCAATCTATGACTATTCAGGGCTTGGTACACTAGCAGTAACAACTTGAATTGGATGTAGCGGCTCAGTGGAATCCTATGCTGGGCTTTCAAAATATGTGTTGTGTTCTTGCTCCCTTGCTGGCTCTATGAATACACATGCAGAAAAAATTCATCATCTGTTTCAGCTTCTGATACATCCTCAAGGGAAGTCCCCCAGAAAGCATGTTGTAGTTGTTCAATGGGAAGGACTTGCCTTCTTTTCTATGCTGAACCCAAGTCCAGAAGAAATGTAGCTGTTGAACCAGTCACAGGAAGCCATAATTATTCTTCACCATTGCAGTCACTAGGTCTTGAGTGAGTTTGGCACATAGAAGTCCCAAACCATATATTGGGTTCTGTTGGGAGAGTACTGAACAGGCTGCCTACTTAATAAATAAGCTGGTGTCTACCCATTGAGACTCTCTTGCTATAATTTAACCAGTTGATTGTCCACCAATCCAGCACTTGGAATATCTTTTCTGATGCAGATAATGTGGAAAAGGACACCTGGGGATAATGCACATACTGATCAGACTTCAAATTTATAGATGTAAACAGTACATAGGCTAGAACCTTGTGAGACCCCTCAGCATAACTGCTATGGACCAGCACAGAAGAGTCACAATGCCACATTACCAACACCCTTGAAAATAGGAATCAGAGAGAGTTGGAAGAGACCTCAACGGCCATCCAGTCCAACCCCCTGCCATGCAGGAACCCCCATCAAAGTACTCCCGACAGATGGCCATCCAGTCTCTGCTTAAAAACCTCCAAAGAAGGAGACTCCACCACTCTCCATGGCAGCATATTCCACTTCCGGACAGCTCTAACCATCATGAACAACAAATGAAAGCGTGTCAACACTTTTACAAACAACTAAGTGGGTCTCTCCAGATTACTGTTGTGAACAAGACTGAAAGCTAGTAGAGATTTCACTTGAAGACAAAAAATACTGATATAGCACTTAAAATAGTTAGCTTTATAGAACTTAAATATTAACATTATTTTAAGTAAATCTTAATAGGTTGGCCACCCTACCTCCATGAAGTTGGTCTACACACTGAAGAGTGATGTCATTTTCCCCAACAATGTTATTCTTAAACTGTGGTCCCTGAAAGAGGAGAAAAGGTTTCAAGTTCCTATAACACAACACTCAATTTCCATAATTCCTTGTGGAAGCAGTCATGGCTAACTGCTAAGTTGCTAGTTGCACATGTGATCTTTGCATACCCTGAACTTTGTCAATTAACAACTTCTTCATTAAGTGATAGCCAGTGCCACTTCTACAATTCCTCTTGCTCACATGTAAACATCCAATAATTTTGCCCAACTGTCTTCTCATTTACTCTTTATATTATAAAATATAAATCCAGCAAATAATTTTTATTCCTCTTGCTTTCGCAATGCTACACCTGAGAGCTGCACTACTGCACGTGTGACATCTAAGAATGGTTTAGCATGTTCAACCAGCAGAAAATACAGAAGCCTGCCTATTAAGAGATCTAGACAACCCTTCTCCCGTGACATATGCACTGGCTGCAAATTTGTTTCCAGAACCCATTCAAAGTGCTCTCCTCTGACTTTAGAGACCTCTGCTTTTTGTGCCACCACCTGACAACTGAGTAAAAAGGTCCTGCTCTGAGCACCACCTTATGTAGAAAGCACGGTGGCCTCTGTGAGGTATAAGGCCTTATACACCAGCCAGAAGGTTCTGTAAGTGTAGCTTTCATGGAAGTAGATGGTCTCTGAGGCAAATCAAACTTTATCCACTTGAAGCCACAGTGCTGTGAAATCAAATTATTTTGGTTTTAGACATCTTCACTAGTTTTATATCACATAGGAGAACAGCAACTGCCAACTGCAGCCCATATTTCACGCTACAGCAATTCTTGTCTGGAAGTACAGTGTTTACTTCATTCGACAGATGAGCAGAAGACGGACTGCCCATTCACCATGTAATGAAGCAATCTGCTCTCAAATTGAAGCAAGATCACTTTTATTTCTTACATCATCTAAAGAAGATTCTTCACCAAGGAATGAAATCCTGAAGTTTGTGCAAATCAGTTTCCCCAAAGTTCCGCGATTTGATCCATCATCTTGCTGTACTTGTTTCAAAACCATGTTTGCTTCACAAAGCACCAATTCACCTGATGAAAATAAATTTATTGTTTCACACATGTAGGTTTTTTTTTTACATTCAAAGCATTTTGGATTACACACCACTACAGATGAAATTACATGAAGGACTGGATATACAGTACAAGGTATTCAAATTCATCACCCACTGAAAGTATTATTGTACTAAATGGGAAAACACCTAGCATACGATGCATTCCACCTTAAAGATTAAAGCTAGAGTAGAACTATCATCCTTGGTTTCAGACAAAGAAAACACTCTAAGAATGCTCTGCACTATTCATCTTTATTAGAACTGTAACACCAAGCTGGAAGATGTGAGATTGTATTAAACAATTTACCTTACAGAAGAAGCACAGTGCATAGCCCAACATGTAAGGATTTTATAGCATTTTCCATGTAAAATTATTACCTGGCAACAAGTGAGGTTCTACTTGCTTAGTTGCAGTTACATATACCTCCTAGAAGAAAGAAGAGTAGTATTATATTAGCATATACACAAGGTGAAAGCTGTGTTCAAAGTATTAAGGACATATTTTAAAGGTATCAATTACTTTAACAATACAAAAATAGGTTACAGGCGATACCTTTATAGGCCACTATTAAAAATAACAATACAGTATTTGATACCCAAAATCCCACATTAAAATCCCTGGCAAAAGGAAAGGACTCTGTTCAAATCGGTCAAGAGTAATAGTATTGGCCAAGGCAAACAACTGGTCTGACTTGCCAACTTTCTAAAATGTTAAAGGAAACCTTTGAACATGGTGTCTAACAGTCCTGATTTATGGCACCTTCTCATGATCTTTCAGTACCAAGTGTTAACACTGGAGAGTTGTAGCTTCCATGTCCAACCCTTAGGGAGGACTCCTAGAACGGGTTGGGTCTACTAAGCTTGTCAAGTTCAGCTTTACAGGTCAATTTTAATGCTGTTCTTCCAAACACGTTTTCTGCATCCCCACTAACCTTTGTCCTTGTAAAAATGTGCATTTCGAACCAGAGCAATAAATACCCACCCTCCACTTTTGTTCTTGAAAAACTTGCTGAAACCCAGTTAAGTGGGCATTAATTTTTTTAAGCTGACCATCAGGGCACAATTTTTGGAGATGGTTTATTTGAAAATTAGATCCAGATTTTAAAGATTGTGGGATAGCACCCAAAGTAAGCTGAGCTGCAACAGCATTAATGAACTGGCCTTTCTCACTCCCAAACATATTAGCAGTCTGCAGAAGGGCTGTATTTAGCACATCTCAAAACTGTTACTCATTAGTAAGGTATGTCGCCTTCTTCAAAGCAAAAATAGAGGTTTTGTAAATGCAGTAATATAGCCATTAACCATTTGCTCCCAAGGTATGATTTATTTCCTTCCCAAGAAAGACAGAAATATTCTTTATAACTGGTTATTCTCTTCCTTCTCCCATTTTAAACACATAAGATATCCTCAGATCATCTTCCGCAGCCCATTTCTGCTAGGAATATCACAATTTATGTTTGCATTTGTTATGTAAACTATGTTCTTAGGAACATGAAGTAAAAATTTCAGATAAGATAGCCCTGTTAGTCTTTTCAAGAATTTCAGGCAAAAATCAAAGAAAAACAAATCAAAACAAAACAAAAAAGACACAAACATGTGGTGCCTTAAAGACTAACTTTCATATTTTAATGTAACATTTCGTGCACATGTGCACTTCTTCATATATATATAGCAGCAGAATGAGGTGTGAGATGAGATATACATTTCATACCAGATATTCATTGTCTATAGCCTAGATATCATTGTCTGTAGCATATAGAGTTGGGGGTGTGTGGATAGGGGAGGAGGGAGGGGGAGGGGGAGAAGAGGAGGGAGAGTTAAATTAGTAGAAATGGTGAGAACATTAAATGGTGAGAAGACTGAGTTAGAGCTGTATAGTTTTATGGTTTTATGGCTCACGCCAGTAAAAATAAAACTAGCATCAAAATATCAAGATGAAGAATAACTATTGGACATCAAGTAGCAAAAAAGAGGAAGAACAGCTTTGTATTTCCATTTTATGATGAGACTAAACAGGTAAGATAGTAGTATATAGGTAGCATATCTGAAGGCTAACCTGAATAAGCTCTAGCTTTTGGCAGATTTCAGAAGCTATTACCCAAATGAAAGGGTGAAATAATAGTATGGAAGAAAGTAACAGATAACCAAAGTTACAATTTGAATTTGCCAACATAAAGATTGGCTGTCTTCAACATTTGTCTTAGCTACCAATTTTATTTGTAAAAACCAGGTTTTCACATTAAGGTGGTACCAACACAGTGAACCAAGGCAAATACTGTATTTCTCTTCCCTATAAGTTTAGCACAATATGAAATACAGTACTGAAACTGAAAGCAATGATATATCTACCAATTTCAATTGATCTGGACTGTGGCTTCATATGACCTAATACACGCTACTGTACACTACTTTACAAAAATAGACAAATTACATCTTAATTTCTGAAACAATTAGTTGAAAGGAAAACTTCATTATTAGATCTCAGGTACAGAAAGTGACAGGGGCATGGTGGCTCAGCGGTCTAGAGCACTAAAACTGTTGGCTGCAAAGTCAGCAGCTTGGTGGTACGAATCCTGGGTGCCACACAGTGGAGTGAGCCCCCATTGTTAACCCCAGCTCCTGCCAACCCAGCAGTTTGAAAGCATGTAAATGCAAATAGATAAATGGGTACCACTGCAAAACATGGGGAGGTAAACAGTGCTCCGTGCACAGAAATGGGTTCAGCCATGCCGGCCACATGGCCACGGACTTGCACAACACTGGCTCTTTGACTTGAAAATGGAAATGAGCACCTCACCTTAAGTCAGACACAACTAACATGCATGTGCAGGGGGAACCTTTACCTTTACCTTTTTTATAGAAAGTGAACCAATACTGATAGCAATCTACTGCTTCAGGCACAAGTGCTATTTCGAATTTTCCAAATCTTTCCAAAGTTATCAGATGAGTTATATATGTCTGCATATTGATAATAAAAGCCAAAGAGAGACAGATAATTAAATAACTATTGATTTGTGCATTCCTAGGACACTAGGTATAAAGCTGTGATGGCTTCTGAGGTCACAAACTCTTTCCCCTGGACAATTTTTGTGTCTAAACATTATCTCAATTAAGCTACAGAAAATATAAAGTATTCTGCTTATATACCTCCCTATACCATTTCAAGTAGTCTCTGGGAGGTTTACAGTTTTTAATAACAGTATGCAGGCTACACATTGCCTCCACTTCAGCAAACTGGGTACTCATTTTACTGATCTCGGGAGGATGGAAGGCTGAGTCAACCATGACCCTGCTACCTGGGATTGAACCCCAAGTCGTGAGTACAGTTTTACCTGCTGTACAGGCATTTAACCACTGCACCATGGGGCTCCTCTGTAGGCTTACCCGTTCTTGAACCCCACCTATATCAACTGTGCCATCCAAGAACAGGCAAAAAAAGGCTACTAGTGCCAATGCACCATTGACTTCTGTCAAAATCTCTGTCTCTCAATCCTTTATAAACTAGGAAGATTACAGGTAAGAATGTGAATAAGGTATAAGTTGAGTTCAAGACTGGTGGCAACTTTGTTACACTCTTAAGGATAGATAGCGTGAAAATAGAAACAAACTCAGTAAACAATACTTCATCTTGAAGTACAGTGGACCCTCGTATAACAGTTTGTATAACATAAAATCTGTACAATATAAAAGATTCCAGAGATAGGGGAAATTTGCTTAACAAAATCACCTGTGGGGCGAATCCGTACAACATAAAAATGGTCGCGATTAGGGATTACTCTGTTCTCAATGCATTCCTATGGGAAATTTGTATAAAGGAAAATTTGCTTAACAGAATTTCATTTGGAACGAATTAATTCCTTTCTTTATACAAGGTACCACTGTACTATTAAATTTTTTATGTGGCTATACATTCTGATTTGCAAGCTGTGTTGGAAATAAAGGCTCCAGAGAAAAACAGAATGCAAGATGCAATAACGGAATGACTCAGTCTTAGAATGGTTTAAACTAAGAGAAAGCTATGAGTTAATGAAATGCGCAATTGCAAGAAAAGCCATCTGCCATATTGAGGGTAATCTCAATGGTTAAGTATCTCAAGTCGAGCAACAACATATCAAATAAATGAATTGATCAGCTACATTATAACCACCGACAGGTGAAATTAATAACACTGATTATTTCATTACAAGAGCACCTGTCAAGGGGTGGGATAGGTTCAGCAGCTAGTGAACAGTCAGTTCTTCAATTTCTTTTTAGAAGCAGGAAATGTTGGCAAGCAAAACGTTCTGATTGACTTTGACAAGGGCCAAACAGTGATGGCTAGGTGACTGGGTCTAATATGCAGCGGTTAGTACCTATCAACAGGGTACAACTGGTGAACTGGGATTAGGGCCGTGGTCACCTAAGGCTCATTGAAGCATGTGGAGAACAAAGGCTAGCCTGTCAGAAATCTTGTGGATTCGATGCCTTATTTATTTATTTATTTATTGGATTTTTACCCCGCCCATCTTCCGAAACGGAACTCTGGGTGGCTTAGAAAAGCTGAATGAGTCAGCAAACAATACAAAGTGGGCGACAAAACAGATTAGGGCAACAATTTATTTATTTATTTATTTATTTTATTTTTTATTTATTTGTTTTTATTGAACATAAAAAAGACAAAATAACAATGATAAACAATTATATATATAAAAAAACAGTAATAGACAATCATAAACAGTACAAAGTGCCCCCCACCCCCAAGAAACCGTCCAGTATTCTTGCATCTTCTCTTTCTTCTTCATCTTTTTTTTTCTTTTTCTTCCAATAGGCTTCTTAAGGTCCTTTACGCCAGAACTGTGTTGGGTCATAAGTTGGTTGTATCCCTTTCCCTTTTAATAGTGCATGATCTATAAATTTCCCCCAAACATCATAGATCATCTATTATTTATTTATTTATTTATTTATTTATTTATTTATTTATTTATTTATATACTTATATCCCACACCATCTTCCCAACGGGAACTC
Source organism: Phrynocephalus forsythii (assembly GCA_029282475.1). Lineage (NCBI taxonomy): Eukaryota > Metazoa > Chordata > Lepidosauria > Squamata > Agamidae > Phrynocephalus > Phrynocephalus forsythii. The sequence goes on along the minus strand of JAPFRF010000004.1, from coordinate 104,321,456 downwards.
TGGGCGGCTAACAGGAATAAAAAAAACGCATAAGACAAACAGTTGAAACTGCAAACAAAGGCAGCGGAAGGCAAGATGGCGACGGGCACAAGAGGGGAAAAAAACACTAATTGGCAAGGTTGCCGGAGGCCTCTCTAAAAAAGAGGGTCTTCAAGGCCTTCTTAAAGGCAGGCAGGGACTGAAGCAGGCGCAACTCACTGGGGAGATGGTTCCAAAGTGAAGGCCCAACCACAGAGAAGGCACGGTCTCGCGTGCGCGTTTTCCGCGCCTCTCTGGGTGTGGCAACCCGCAGTGAGTGCACCTGAGAAGATCTCGTGGGTCTGGATCCGGATGCCTTTTGGGAGATGCGCTCCGCCAGGTACTCTGGTCCCAGGCCGTGGAGGGCTTTGAAAGTCAAAACCAGGACCTTGAACCTGATCCGGAGGACAACGGGAAGCCAATGCAGGCGAGCCAGGACTGGGGTGATGTGCTCGTATCTACAGGCACCCATCACCAGCCTGGCCGCCGCATTTTGCACCCGCTGTAGCCTCCGGGTCAGAGTCAAGGGCAACCCCACGTAGAGGGCATTGCAATAGTCGATCCTCGAGACCACCAGGGCCTGCACAACTGTCCTCAGGGAGGACTCATCTAGGAACTGGCGGATCTGGGCGATCCTGCGGATACATCAATACAAAGGATACATCAACAACAATATAGAAACAGCATAATAAAACAATTTGGGCATCATAACAACTGAGAATAGTGGGCGCAGGCTCATTGCCAACACTAGTTGGGGAGCATATAGATGGACAAAAAAAAATTAAATTAGGCCGCCAAAAGCCTCGCTAAACAGCAGAGTTTTTAATGCTCGGCGGAAGGCTAACAGGGACTCTGCAGAGCACACTTTGCTTGGTAAGCTGTTCCAGAGGGAGGGGCCAGCCACCGAGAAGGCCCGGTTACGAGTGATGGATTTTCGGGCCTCTCTGGGGGTGGCGACCCAAAGCGAGTGCGCTCGCGACTACTGAACTGGACGGGCCAAGGTTGATCGCTGGACGATACGCTCTGACAGGTAGTCCGGGCCCAAGCCATGGAGGGTTTTATAAACTAAAACCAGGACCTTGAATCTGATCCAGGATGCAACGGGCAAACAATGCAGGCGAGCCAGGACCGGGGTGATATGATCATGACGACGCACACCTGCCACCAGCCTGGCTGCCGCATTTTGTACCCGCTGCAAACGCCGGAGGAGAGTCAAGGGCAACCCCATGTAGAGAGCGTTACAGTAGTCCAACCTCGAGATCACCAGCGCTTGCACCACTGTTCTCAGAGAGTCACCATCTAGATATGGGCAGATCTGGGCAATTTGATGGAGATGGTAAAAGGCAGACCTGGACAAGGCGGCCACCTGGGCTTCCAAGGTGAGCGCCGGGTCCAGAACCACGCCCAGATTCCGAACCCTATCCGCCAGCTGGAGAGAAACCCCATCCAGACTGGGGAGAGGGCCTCCATATCCATATGAGGAGCTCCCGAAGAACATCACCTCAGTCTTCTCACCTGTTGGCCCTGGTCCATGTCAGGACCGCATCCAGGCACTGGTCGAGAGTCCGGACAGCTTCCACTGCAGAGGTAGAAAAGGAGAGATAGAGCTGCGTGTCATCAGCGTATTGATGACAGCAGACTCCAAATCTCCTAATGACCCCAGCCAGCGGCCTCACATAGATGTTGAACAACATGGGGGAGAGAGACGAGCCCTGCGGAACCCCACAAGGGAGTATCCATGGGGCCGACAACTCTCTACCATGTTGCACATACTAGGGACGGCCCTCCAGGAAGGACCAGAGCCTCCGATTCCCGCCTCGGAGAGCCGATCCAGCAAGGTACCGTGGTCGACGGTATCGAAGGCCGCTGACAAAACCAGGAGAACCAACAGGGTAGAGGAACCCGTCGGCCGCCCGGATTAGGTCATCTTGCAGCGCGACCAGAGCTGTCTCGGTCCCCTGGCCAGGCCTGAACCCGGACGGGCATGGATCAAGGCACTGATGTTCCTCCAGAAAAGATTGAATCCGGACCGTGGCCACCCTCTCGAGTACCTTGCCCATAAAAGGGACATTGGCGATCGGACGATAGTTCATCAATTGGTCCGATGCCATGCCAAGTTTTTTAAGAATGGGCTTAACCACCGTCTCCTTCAAACGGGAGGGAAAAACCCCCTCGCTGAAGGAAGCGGTGGCGATGGCAGACGCCCATTCCGGCATAGTCCCTCCTGCCGCCTTTATCAGCCACGATGGTCAAGGATCGAAGGGGGTGGACGCGGGCCGGCAATGGGCAATCGCCCTGGAGGCTTCCAGAGAGGAAACAGGCCCAAGCTCATCCAGACGAGGAGAACGAGGGGGTGCAGCAATCGGTGATGGCGAGGGAGGGCTAGTGCTACCAGAGTCAAAGCCGGCACGGATGGCCTCTATTTTGGATAGAAAAAAGACTGCAAAGTTCTCGCTACTGAACTCAGTAGGAGGAGGCCTGGCTAGACTAGGATTGGTGAGGTCCCGAACCACCCAGAAGAGCTCAGCCTGGCGGTTCGAGGCCTCACCAATTCTCAGGGAGTAATAAGATATTTTGGCCTCCTTGGTCGTTCGCGAGTAGCACCTAGTCTGTATAACTACTGCAGTCTTGTTGGTTGCCGTCCGGCTCTGTCTCCAGATGCTCTCCAGCCTTCTCCACTCCCACTTCATCGCTCTCAACTCCGCCGTAAATCACGGCGAAGGTCGAACTCTGCTGCGGAGAAGGCGTTTGGGGGCGATCCGGTCGACTGCGCGGGCAGCTGTTTCAAACCATAGGTCGGCCGCGGCATCGACCGGAGTGTCAGCCAGGCCACCAGGAAGCACCCTGAAGGCTTCATGGAACCGGACTGGGTCCAGAAGCCTCCGGGGGCGGGCCAACACAGGAGGCCTAGGGTCCCCGCGGGGAGGGGCTGCGACCAACAGGGGAAAAGACAGCAGGTGATCTGACCATGACACAGGTAGAGAAACAATGTCCCCTACCTCCAGAGAAAGGTTCCCCGACATGGAGGAAAAGACCAAGTCAAGGGTATGCCCTGATCTGTGGGTGGGGCATAGAACATGCTGGGATAGGCTCATGGAGGTAATGGACTCCATGAATTCCAGAGCTGCACTGGATAGTCCACCGCCAGCATGCACATTGAAGTCCCCAACCACCAGAAGGCGGGGGGACTTCAGAAGAGCCGCCACAATGAACTCTGAGAGCTCTGGAAGGGATTGTGCTAGGTTGCGGGGAGCACGGTAGCCCAGCACAATGCCGAATCTATCCCGCTGACCCACCAACAGGTGAAGGCATTCTAACCGTTGACTTACCAATGCCGAGGCCCTGCTGACATGAAGGGTATCCCTGTACACGACAGCAACCCCTCCCCCCTTCTGACCCTCCAACCTGCCCACTCCCTGAACCAGAAACCCAGGTGGGCACAGCTGGGCGAGCGAAGCTCCCCCCACTGCACCCACCCAGGTCTCGGTGATACAAGCCAGGTCGGCCTTCCCGTCGATGATGGAATCATAAATAACGGGGATCTTATTTTGGACTGACCTGGCATTCATGAGGAGACAGGACAGGTTAGGGGTGCTGGTGGGATGGATATGGGACACATGGCAGTGAGCCGAGGGGTCAGAACGTGGGACAGGCACAAGATGCCTGACCCGAGTTCTTCTTATCTGACTAACCCCCCGACTCCAAGCGTATCGTCCACAGTCCGTCACAGTCGGTATGTGAGTCCTTGTACACATGGCGCAAAAGAAATACACTAAATAATCAATAAACAGCAGTAGATGACAACAACCACAATACTAAATAATAACAATAATTAACTTTAAAAAAAAGAAACTCAAAGTAAAAATAAGAATAAGACTGCTATGTTGATGTTAATGGGCAAACAAAGCCGGGCAATGGATGGAATAAGGGGGAAGCGAGAGGGAGAGAGAAACGAAGGACCTTGACAACAGGCATGCTTAATAACAGGTGGTAATTAGCAGCAGTCAAGCCAGACTAGTCTTCAAGGATGGGCCAGCTCAGCGACGCTGCAAGCTTAACGCAGATGGTGATTAGCAGCAAGTCAGCCAGATTAGGCTTCAAGGACAAATCAGTTTGGCAGTACTGCAATGCCCGAAAGGAGCTCAGGGAGGGTTCAACAGCATGGCCACAATCATTAAGCGTCTCAGAAATCACCCAGATTCCAATCCAGTTACCAGTTCGACGGGGTCGGGCAACAGTGGGGTGGGGAGAGCAGAGAAAGTCACTTCGAGCAGCGGCAGATACAAATCCAGGTCCGGTGCAAACGGAGCAACGTCTCAGGCACCCCATTGTCCACACGAAGCACAGCCACACCGTGCAGATGATTAAGGGGCCGCCGGCTCCAGATGGTCGAACAGTCATAGCTCCAGATGGTCGAAACAGGGCAGGTCCTAGGCAGGGCAGAATCCGAAAGTAGCCTCCGATAGTACTCAGGCTGAACGCCAAAGGAGGTGGCAAAGGAGTCCAAGGAGACCCAGGGCAGCAAAGATGAAAGACAGGATGCGAGCTCCAGCAGGCTGACAGCTCCAAGCCGAAATGTCCAGCCCGATGGCCCTCACAAAAAGGAGGAAGGATGGCAAAGTCGGGAGAGTGGTAGCCTCAGTTCAACACCAGCAGCTGCCGAGCCAAGCGGCAGCTTAGATGAAAATAAAAAGACGCGGCATGGCTGCCCCAGCTAGTCGGAGACATCGTGTCAGCCACAAGGTTCCTAGGCTCGAACCGCCAGGAGCGATAGTCCACAAGAGATGGTGAGGACGGAGAAAAGCAGACGTTTGCAGCCATCCAGCTCAGCCAAGTGCCGGCTCGCCGCCCTCCGCCCTGTCCAGTTGACAGGGGGGAAGAGCCTGGGCCATTACAGCCCTCGTTCTTCCTGAGTCCAGCGTGATCGCTCTAGACGATAGAGGAGCAGCGTGGTGGGCTGGAGGCAAAAGAATCAGGACGCCGCCGGCAGCCGCTCCCGAACAAAGACTCAAAGCCGCTGAGCCCCGGCGGGGGTTCAGGCCGAACTGTAGACCGGGCACGGGGGGAGGAAGCATCCGTTTCAGCCACGGGCGGACCCACGCTGCTCCACAGCCAGGTGTCGGGCGGCTGAAGCAGGAACCCGCGCTGCTCCACAGCCAGGTGGTAGGCGGCTGAGGCGGGGACCCACGCTGCTCCACAGCCAGGTTTCGGGTGGCTGAACCAGGGACCCACACTGCTCCACAGCCAGATGTCGGGTGGCTGAGGCAAGGGACGAGCATCGATCGAGGCTCGCCCGTGGCTCGAGGTGGAAACCGAGCTGCGGGACCGCACGCTGGCAGACCACTGAACCGCGGCTGTACGGAGGAGGATTGGGGATGGGGGGACGCTCAAACCGACCTCAGAAGTCAAATCCAGAGGCGATGGACAGATGATATAGCGCCACTTCTTCCGTGGTTACGGACAAGCTCCCCCTCTGGTCCCCTCAAAGCCCCGGCAGCCCATAGCAGGTTAGAAGTGAGAAACGAGGCAGTGCAGCGAGAAGAAAAGATCAAATGTGGCGAGATGCCGCCGTTGCTTTGATGTGCTGCTGCTGCCGCCCACCATCTTTGTTGAGCCTTGATGCATCAGAGCTGATTTGGCAGCACAAGAGGGACCTATACAATATTAGGCAGGTGTTTTTGATGTTCCAGCTGACCAGTGTGCGTAAGGTGAAACGGCCAGTTTAATATTTAAGTCACTTTTTAATTCATCAAACAAGCAAAGAACAAACAACAGTGCAGCAAAGTACCTCCCAGGTCAGTGTTGGCGAACCTACGGAACAGGTGCCAAAGGTGGCACTCCGAGCCCTTTCTGTGGGCACCCGACATCGCCCCTTCACAGCCACCTGCATTCAGGTTAAATTGATGTATTGGCACTTTGCAAAAAAATTAGTGGGTTTTGAATCACAGTTGGGACACTCGGTCTCTAAAAGGTTCGCCATCACTGACCTAGGTCATAAAAGAACAACATTTTCAAAATACAGTACCATCCCTGTGTCCGGTGATTCATCATCTGTGGATTCAGTTATATGTAGTTTATAGTTTATATTTGTATTGCTTTATAAAAAAATTAATTTAAAAGAGTTAAAAATGAGGTATTGGTTGATGAGGCCCATAGGACCAGGAGCGGCCTACTGAGAATAATTCTTCTTATGCAGCCACCAAATAAAAGCCTGAGGGGAGTCTTGGAAGGAGGCAACCGCTGTAGGAACTCATTTGTTCATGCACTCTTGCAAGTCTCTGAGAATCCATACAATTCACAAAGTTGCAGCAAGATGCCTTCCAGAGGTGCAAAGAAGTAGTGCACCAAAGGCATGGGGGTAAGAAAGCAGCTCTACTTCTTGCCCCCGGACACTTCCTGGTCATATAATTCAGACTGGGGGATCCCACCACATTATGGGACTGGACTAGAGGCTATTTTTTCCATGAAAGTTCCATCCCTAAAGTTTATGCATGATATGAAGAAAGCAGAAAGGGATAAACTTTTATCTATCTCAAAACATTAGCACCCTGATCAGTGATCACAAAGCTGAAGCTGAATGGTGGAAGATTCAGGGGACTGAGAGACAACGTTCTTCAGACAAGGACACTTTGAACCTATGAATTTTACCATTCCAAGAGAGCAATTGATGATGGCCACTAACTTGAATAACTAGAAAGGAATAAATTAATAGAGGGAAAGGTTTTTAATAGCTGCTAGCCATGACAGTCATGTACAGTGGAACCTTGACTTATGTCATTAATCTGTTCCAGAGGTCTAGACTTAAGTCAAACCTGACTTAAGTCAAACAAACTTTTCCCATAGAAAGTAATGGGAAAGTGGATTAATCTGTTCCAGATGATGAAAAAGAGCCCCCAAAACAGCACTTTAACACAAATTTGACTGGGATAGGAGATTCCTTCTGGGGATGTAAATGAAATGTCTCTTCAAAGAGAGGGGGAGGCAGTGGAATTATAGTCCACAAGTTATACACCTCCACTTTTTAATGTTCATAGCAACAATGTCTAACATTTAAGTTTTATTGATTTTTAACCTGACGTTCCAAGTTCTGAACAACTCTATGCTTACCATTAGAGTCCCACAACTGTACCCCTCCCCAACTAAAATGCTTCCATTGTGGACCAGTCTTCTGCAGCCAGATTTTTTACAAGACTGAGCCAACTAACCAGCGAGGCCAGCTCCGAGCTCCCGGCCCTTCTTCTCCTCCGGCAGCAGCGGCGGCTTCGGTGAGTCCGAGGACCAGCTCCAGGTGCTTGGAGTTGACCTTGTCAAAGCTGCCGCTGACGGACAATAGGAAGAAGGCAGGAGCAGTTTGGAGGCGGCAGACGCGATGCTGGGTCGTGTCTGCCACCCGATTCTGGTGCCTTGCGCTGGGGCTCCGAGCTGCAAGTCAAAGCCTGCGACTCAAGTCAAACAGGCCCCTTCTTGCTGCAAGTCAAATATGCTGCAAGTCAAGCAGCATGTAAGTCAAGGTTCCACTGTATTCATATTATCAGACACAACATGCATATAAGTAAGTACAGTGGCACCTCAGTTTAAGAATGCCTTGGTTAAAGAAAAAATTGATTTAAGAAAACAAATAACTCAAAATGGGGATGCCTCAGTTTAAGAAAAAAGTTCAATGGAATGCCCCGGATAAAGTTTTTTTTGTTAGGCATTAAAAGTTGGTGTGTGATGTTTGCAAGACGAAAAGAATGGGGATGCCTCAGTTTAAGAAAATTTTAAATGGAATGCCCCGGCTTGCCTTTTTTCTGCCCTCTGGAACGGATTAATTGGTTTTCCATGCATTCCTATGGGACGTTGTGCTACAGTTTAAGAATTTTTTGCAATACAAAACAGCCCAGAGAACGAATTAATTACTTAAACTGAGATACCACTTTATTAGATTTCACACACAAGCTTTGCATGCTTGAGCATTATTTATTTGCTCATTCAGGATTTGTCAAAAACATGGAGACGCTGATAGCAAAGGAATATGGGGTATTCATGCTGCTAGAGCATTAAAACTATTGATCTAAAGTGAAAACTAAATGACGGACCTATATGCATGCACCTGGATTTCAAGCCCTTCCTAACCTGAAAAAACTGCTTACAGTGGGACCCCTGTATTCACAGGGGACTGGTTCCGGGCAACCCTGCAGATATCAAAATCCACGGATAAGAGTGAACACTCTTATCAGAGGGCAACAGGGGCAGTGGTGATGGGGCAGCGGTGACAGCAATGGCAGGGGTGGTGGTGGTGACAGTGGTGGCGTTGCACACTGCCTGGGGCACTGGCAGGCCCCTTGCCCCTCACCAAAAGCAAATAACTGGTCCTACTTTATTACCATGTTTACCTACCACTGGCCATCAAAAGAAATCTGTGCATAATGTTTCCAGATTGCCAGTTGAAGGGTGCTCTCCCATTAAAAATCCTGCAGAGGATAACAGAATCATTACATCTAAACTAAACTATTCCTGTCAACACACTTTGCATATGCCAGGCGGTCCTTGTGCATCTGAAGCCAGGATGATGCTGTCCAAGAAGAAATCCACAGCAAAACTTTGATGCATATGGTGATCATCTACATGTGGAGTTTTATCCCAGTTTTACTAACTCAAGTCTCTATGCCTAGGGAAATGCAACTTTATTTACACAAGACTGTTTCTTCCACTGATGGCATACATTAAGATAAAATATTGTTCAGTATTGTTAAGTTAGATTTATGTCAACATAGTAGTGTCCATTATCTTATATAAATAATCAACTTTGGCACATACTGGAGACAGTGTCAGTCACTGCAACCAGTTTCTCCTTACAAATACCATAATTCTTCATTCTTTGGTTTTTCCTTTCTTATAGATACCTTGCCTGAATCTGGGAGAAAGGCCTAACCTGGAAGACTTTGAGGGCCTAACTCTGCCCAGGATTGCTGGTCTAAAAGAAAACTCCCATCTAGCACCATGGCAAAAGTCAGACCTACCTAACTCTCAAAACTTCTGATGTAGGTCTCTTCCCCAGATGCAGCACATTCAGGTGCCTACAAGGTTGATAGAACTTCCAGAATAGAGAATTTTTGGTATTTGTGGTCCATAAAATTTAAAAACCACACCCCTACTAATAGAGTTTAAAACATCCTTTTCATACTTTGTGCAAACAAGTCCTCTGGGAATTAAAAAAGATGCGAGCCTACAGGAAGTCATCCAAATATAGATGCAGTGAACTCAGCATACAGTACAAGTCAGCTATGTACTGTGGGAAAGTAAGTGACAAAGATAATGTTCTAAAAGGAAATGCAATGGCCTCAAGGATGAAGAATATGGGGCTTTGCAAAAGTTGCAAGACCACAACTCCCACCTCTAGCTATTCTCTCTAGAGCTGGGAGTACAGTTCAACATCAAGAGAGTCACATTTCACAAGTCACTAAAAAGTTTCTCTTAGCAACAACAAGATAATTATCTGGAAATCAGAAAGGATAGAATATGGAACACAAAACTCACATATTTTCTGCAAATACTATCGATTAACACTAGTAAATTATGACCAGAGTTCCACCTTAAATAGGATCTGACATTATCTTTCAAAGCTGTTTTTAAAATAATGTAACCGTGGCTGACAGTAATGACAGTGATGTCATTTGGCTGAGATCCCATGGAAAATGACAGGATCTGCATACAAAAGTATGAGTGCGTAATCCCAGTTTCTCCTTGATCCATTAACCATGAAATGAAAAGAATTATGTCGTAAGACAAATTTATATTAACATGAACTCAAGCCGTTTTCCTACCCAGGCAACAAAACACACATATTGAAACTTACGGTATTTTCAAGCATTCAAAACTGCAAATTAAATCATGCTGAGAACACTTTGAAAAAGGGTGCAGCAATACAAGCCTGGCTTAAAAAGCTACATAAGGGCTTGAAGGTACATGTTTAAGCATGCTAGATTTTGGCTCATGAAGCTTGGTTCACATTTCTACTCAGGTCCTCAATCCACTGTACTGTATAACCCTAAGTTTACGGCAGTGGTTCCCAACCTTCCTAATGCCGTGACCCTTTGATACAGTTCCTCATGTTGTGGTGACCCCTTGCCCTGCTTGGAAGAGGCCACAAGCCCCCTTTGGCAGGCCAGTGCCCCAGGTGCCATAGAGAACTTCCCTCTATACAGGCACCATCAGCCAATTGCAGCCTCTGGTGCCACTGACTGACATCCCCTCCAACCTATCAAGCTGTACCTCACTCTCCCCCCTTCCTCCCCCAGACCCAAGCCGTTTGTGCCTTCTTCTTCACTGGCTCATGGCGCCCCTGTGAAATGGTCATTCTAACCCCAAAGGGGTCCCGACCCCCAGGTTGAGAACCACTGGTCTATGCACTGTGGAAATAAATTGGGTAGGAGACACCTGGGTCACCTTGAACTTCTGGGAAGAAGAGTAGAAACAAAAATCCTAAAAACATTCCCATCTACTTGCCATGCTCCACAATTCCACATTGCTGCAATGGTGTCTCCAACAAGATTTCTTTGGCATTTTGATTCCTTGAATTCCTCCTTATGTACTCTGTTATGTTTCTGTTTGTTTTTTGTGCTGATACAGCAACCTTAATAGGGCCTTTAAAGGTACATGAGATACTAAGTGGCTTTACCCTTCCCTCGTAAGATTCCAAGACTGAGTGGGGATTTGAACCCTGTTCTCCAGAGTCTATTCTTCACTCTATCTTGATGTTTCCCATTCTGGGGGTTGGGACCCCAAAAGGGTCCATGAAGTGTTTTTGGAGGTGGGGATTGAGGACCGCCTGATACAGCATATGTGTTGTAGCTAGTGTCAAGAAATTTGGTCCTTGACCTTTTGAAGCAGGGTTCAGTTAGCATGCATGTGTAAGTAAGTATGCGAAACAGGCCCTTTGAGGGAGAAGCCTCCACTTTCTGAGAAGGGACACCTATGTCTATTTTTATCAGAAAGAAAGCTAGTGTAAATATATAATTGTTGCCACTTCCACACAAAAATGGATTTTAACTATAATTCCACACAATTTGATATAATTCCACGCAATTTGATGTTTTAATTATCTGAATTGCTTACTTTGACTGTGAGCCGCCCAGAGACCTTTGGGTAGGGGATTTTAACTATAAATTTTTTATAATTTTTTAATTTTTTATAAATTTTGGGTAGTTGATTTTAACTATAATTCCACAAAATTTGATATAATTCCATGCAATTTGATGTTTTAATTATCTGAATTGCTTACTTTGACTGTGAGCCGTCCAGAGACCTTTGGGTAGTGGGTGGCATACTAGTTATATAAATATATAAATAAACTTCCAAAGAGACTAAGGAAGGAGAGAAAAAAAAATGAGGATATGAAACCACCACAGACCAGAGCTCCAGGAGTGTGGCACAAAACAAATGGTCTGCCTCTTCTGTAGCAGACTCATAAGAAATTTTTTGCTGGTTTCTGAGGGGGATCATATGTGTACGAAAGTTTTGCACCTTCCTGGGTACCTCACTGTCCTTCCACCCTCCAGCCCACCTTTGAAGCCCCTTGCCTTCTCTTCACCCAACCTCTTTAAGCTCCCTCAGCCTGTTCCCTCTCCCGTTTTAAAGTGGTGGCAGTGGAGTTGGTGGCAGGAGAGCAAGCAACATCAAAAGTGCCACCATGTCAGAGAAATGTATTTATTTGTTAATTTATACTGCCTATCTAGCTCTGGGGCGACTCTGATGGCAGCCTATTTGTACAAATATGGCAGTGTTACAGGTTACTTGCCTATTATAAAAGGAGGTCATGACTCAAAAAAGGTTGGGGACCACTACATCACGCTGGAAATCCCATGTACTCTATTACTCTCATTTAACAAACAGCCCCTCATTCTGCAATTTGTCTTGTAGCACATGTGAAGGTGAACATATAAGGCAACGTTCATCATAATTAACTTTAGAATATGACTTATTAAAACTCCCTGTGATAAAAGCATTACATGAGATGCCAGGTTATTCCACCTAAATTTGTTTTACCGAGTTCTTAATTCACTATATATAATTAATGAGGTTTGAAAACACAGAACCTACTCTGAAGTATACTGGTTGTGTACACTGATGCAAGATATATTTATATCAAACTATAATTTGGAAGGATGAAGTCATCTTTAAATACATTCTTTCGTTAAAGCCAGAACAGAACAAAACTAAAAAAAAAACAAAAAAAAAACAAGTAGTACCAGTACAGAACAAGCCTGAAGAGCATGTTTGAGTATCTGCCTTTATTATTTCCACATCAAGTAAAAATTAAGTACTTGTCCCTAAACACAGAGTCTGACAAAGTTTTCAACAAAGTTGGACACAATCCTGTTGATTTGATGCATGCAGAAGGCAAACAGCATAAAATCCAGTTGCTTCCAGCTGGCAATTAGGTAGTGCCTGCTGTGATATCCTTCAGCTCATCCTGAACTAGTGGTGGACCCCCTCCAGAATTGCAGCAGCAACTCATTAATTGCTAACTAGGAGCACCTAAATACTACCCGTTTCCCCTCCACCTATATAACAAAGCAGCAGGATTTTAACCATTATTATTAACTATTACATATTTGTGTACCATATTTATTGTATTTTTGTTTGTATTGTATATATTTTATTACTGCTAGAAACCATTTCAAATTTTCATCTCAGAAGGTTATAGACACTTATAAATGAGTAAATGATACTTCCATAAAAATGTCCCCCTCCCCCAGAAAATGCAGAATTGGGTTGTATATACTCACTAAAAATAATAATTCTAAACTCTTAACGAGGAATCATCTTGAAACAAAGCAAAGCCAGGCAATGAAGAATAATGGTGATTCTTCTCTCTGTCCCAATAAAGATTTCTTGCTGTCCCATCCACGTGATCCTGAAATGTCCAATTCACATCAGAGTCCATGCTTCCAGAAAACTATATTTTGACTAACTTACTAAAACATTCCATAGATAAAGTCTACTGAAGAGTGAAATCTGTGCTTCTAATATGAGACTAAGAAAATGACTCCATGTTGTATCACCCCCCTAATTTCCTTACTCTGTAATTTCCAGAAATCAACAGGCAGATCATTGCTTGCAAGGATCTTCATATTATTCATACTGTATATTGCATTTGTGATTTCTGTGGTGGTAATGGGCAGAACTGGTCCATCGGTTTGCATGCCATCAGGGATTGGTTGATGCAGAAATTCTATGTTGGAGGATCTCATTGCTATGCTCCCACCATCATTGCAGGATTACCTGTTTATCTTGGAATCTTTTGCTGTCCTTATCCTTTATGCACATATCAGGTTCTATGTCTTGGGCAGTCTTCTTTCGTGCTTCTCCCCTTCTCATATTTCCAGGTGATGGTCTGGTAGCATTTCACTTTGGCTTTGGCAATGGCCCTCTTGTTTGTTCATTTGGCAGTGACATAGTTCTGTCGATTTCCATCCAATGTATTTCCTCACTTATTTCCGAGTTTAAAGACTTCAAGTTACCCAACACTAGATGATAGATAGATAGATAGATAGATAGATAGATAGATAGATAGATAGATAGATAGATAGATAGATAGATAGATAGATAGATAATCTATTTGGGTTTGAATGGTGAAAACCCAACTGAAACCAACAGTACTCCAGTTAGTTGTAACTGTCTTGTTAATTCCAGTGTCCTGAAGTTCTGCTGATTTTAACGGGTCTACCACAAGTATGACTAAAGCTGAATCTAAGCCATTTAACATTAGCATAATCTGCCCAACTTCACACTCATCCTTGCCACCAGCAAGTCAGTGGCACATCCATCACAACCGTCTGGCAAATTCCTTTCTAAGAGATACTTTTGATCACAAAACAATTACCAAGCACCTTCTATGGCAATTCACAGCAGCCACATACACGCTCCCTATTAAATCTATTTAAAATATTTTAACCAGCTCTTTCTCCTTAAAAAGGAACCAAGGCGACTTACATCATTTAAAAGTTACTAACATTAATTAAGCAAATATATTAGAAGAATTAAATGAGTGTTATTTTAAAAGATAGCAAATAAAATAAATGCTAAAACACATTTAAAAGCAAGAAGGTACAGTGATTCCAATATTTCCGGGATGGCCAAACTCAGAAGGTGATATTCCAGATGATGGAAAAGACTGTTCTGTAATTTGACCCACTGGTCTGTAGATTCCTTCCGGGGATGTCAATCCCATCCTCTTCAAAGTCAGGCCTTATAGCCAAATTAACAGGTTCATAGACAATGTCTAACATTTAAGTTTTACTGATTTTTAGCCTGACGTTCTAAGTTCTGAACAACTCTAGCATTAGAGCCCCATCAATAAAAAACTAAAATGTTCTATTGGGATAAGTTCTCCAGCCAGATTTTCCCCATCCTGAGCTGACTGTCACCACTGCCCAGCCCCGGCAAAGTTCTGGGTCAGCCAGCTAAGTGAGGCAGTTCAGCTCCAGGTGCTCTGGCTGGCCTTGAAATCTGTTCCCTCCAGAACAGATTAATTGTTTTCAATGCATTCTTATGGCTGAAACCCAATTGCTCTACTTACAAAAGTTTTTACTTATGAGCATGCCCCTTCTTGCTGCAAGTCAATGGATAAAGTTTGTAAGTCAGAGTTTTACTGTATGCTAAAACACATTTAAAAGCAGAAGGTACAGTGATTCTAATATTTCCGGGATGGCCAACCTTATGGCCTGTTCAACCCACTGGTCTGTAATTCAGCCAATCCCCCCCTATGTTATTCTGTATATACATAAAACCACTGGGAGAGGTTGCCCAGAGTTTAGGGTTCAGTGCCATTAATGTGCTGATGACACCCAACTCTCTCTCTCCTTCCCATCTGATTCCAAGGAAGCTGTTCTCTGCTTAGACCCATGTCTGTCAGACCACCTGTTTCTTGTCAAGGATTTCTCTTCAATGATGGCCACTAAGCATGGATAACAGTGGATGCAGGTGTTTGGAAATTAATGCATGGCAACTGGGGTTATTTTCTTGTTAGAGCAAAACTGCTACTCATCCAAGTACCTTCCTCAGTATGAGGAAAGTTGGTAGGAGACCTCCAATTTAAATTCTACTTTGGTTTCACTTCACCCTGGTCTGAACAGGCTACTCAGGAGTGTCCAAACTCCGGCCCTCTAGATGTTTTGGACCACAACTCCCAGAATTCCAAGCCAATGACAAAAGACTTTGGGAGCTGTGGTCCAAAACATCTGGAGGGCTGAAGTTTGGAGACCACTGGGCTACTTAGATGGACCATGGCCAGGGGTGTGTGAAAGTCACACCTCTATAGCCCTTCTCACACCCATTAAACATGGGTCACCATCAGTGGCCTTTCTGGTGGAGGTGTGAAGTATAGTAGTCCTGAATTTTCTGCAGATAGACAATATAGGTGGTCTAATACAGCAATGAGTGTTCAGAACTCCACACTGGAGAAGCAACCATTGAACAGGAGAATGGCCTAGTACAGGAATAGCGACAGCTCAGGACTAGAATCATTTAAACAACAAAGGACACTAATTCAAAGACAAAGACCTACATATCTTAGAGAGGATAGGCAATTCAAGAGAGGGGTCAGGGAGGCCATACATGTGTGTACAGAAAATCTCTTTCTCAACAGTCTCCTATTTATCATGCTGCCCTTTCATCTATCACCAGAAAGATCTGGACCACTTCACACCTCCACCAAGAAGGCCATTACTAACAATCCATATTTAATGGGTGTGTGAAGGGCTGCAGACGTGTGACTTTCATGCACCTCTGGCTCTTGTCCATTCTAAGGAGCCTATTCAGATCAAGGTGAATTGAATGTGGAGTATAAACTGGAGGTCTCCAACCAACATTCCTTAGACTGAAGTTTCTTGGATGAGCAGTTTGCATCTAACCACAGGCATGTCCAAACTTCAGCCCTCCAAATGTTTTGGACTGCAACTCCCACAGTCCTTTGCCATTGGCAATCTAAGCTTAGAATTTTGGGAGTTGTGGTCCAAAACATCAGGAGGGCCAAAGTATGGACATGCCACAAGAAAATAAGTCCAGTTGCCTTGACTCAACTGCTAGATAAAAATCACCTGGAGGACAGAATCTTCACAGTTGTGGGTGGGGATAGGAAACTGCAAAACATTAAGGGATACTAGCCATTTTCTGAAAGGCATCACCTGCACAACCTAATAAACAGAGAGCCTAACATAGATACTGATGGCCATGGGTCCTCCTGAATCTTATTTAGGCCCACCACTGCTCCTACACCCAACAGGAACCTCTTCCGCTAATAAATTTTTAAAATTATAAATTAACTCAATATATAGCCCCACCGCTTCGGACAAAACCGTACAAACTTTGAAGTATTAAGGGAACACAAGGGACAGTAGTAAGACCGGAAAGAAAACCAACGCATTACAGGATAGGTTTGTGTTGAAAAGTTTACTTATTTCAGAAAGCACCCTAACACTCACGAAAAACAAAAAACCAGCATGTCTGGCCAGGAAGCTTTGAAAAAGGGACAGGCCAGGCACAATTCTGTCCAATCGAAGGGAAGAAATAAAGAGCCCTACCGCCCTTTAGACGGGTTTAAAAAAAAAAGTTAATTAGGACACCGGCGAGAACCTTCGAAGTGCTCCTACAAGGGGCTCTTGGTGGTTGTTGTTTTCTCCCCAAGGCATCAATAGGAGCCCGAGAGTGATGGAGGGGAATCCCACCTCGGGTCGGGGGTGCGGTAGGGCTGGAGTGGGGGAAGCAAGTCCACTTCCACGCCCGCCCTCTCCTCCTCCTCCTCCTCCTCCTCCTCCTCGGGCTCTTTCCTGCGCCCCCTTCCCTTCCTCCTCCCGCCAACTTGCCGCCTCCCTCCGTCTCACCTCGGGGCTGATGTAAGAGACGAACGAGGGCTTGGCCGGCTTGCACCCCGCGCCACCGCCGCCGCTACCACCACCAACCGCCGCCGCCAACACCGCCGCCTGCGCCCAGCATGTCTCCTGCGCTCCAAGTCCCGCCGCCTTCAGGGGACCAGCGGCGCGGCGGCGGCGGCTGGTGCGGGAACGTCGGGGAGGACGGCGGCGTCGGCAGCTCCTCCCAGGAGGACGCCACCTCCACCTCCTCCTCTTCCTCCTCCTCCTCCTCCTCGCCGCCGCCTAACGCCGCCCTGCTCCACTTCACGGCGTTGTAGTGGATCCCTCCCATCGCGGCCGCCGCCGACCCACTTCTCCTCTCCGCCCTTCTCTTTCTACCCAAACGCCGCCTTGGGAACCCAGCCCTCCATTGGACAAGGTGGTGGTCAATCAAATCCGAGTCCCGCCCAGTTAAAAAAGTAAAGGTAAAGGTTCCCCTGCTGCACACTGCGTGCTAGTCGTGTCCCACTCTAGGGCCTGGGCTCATCTCCGTCTTCAAGCCGAAGAGCCAGTGTTGTGCGCGTCCTTGGCCGCATGGCTGAAGGAAACGCTGTTTTGCCTGTTTCTCTAGAGTGGTACCTTGTACAAAGGAATTAATTCGTTCCCAAGGAAATTCTGTTAAGCAAATTTTCCTTTATACAATATTTCCCGTAGGAATGCATTAAAAACAGAGTAATCCCTAATCCAGACCAGTTTTATGTTGGATTGCCCCATAGGCGATTCTGATAAGTAAATTTCCTCTATATCCGGATTTTTTTTATGTTGTACAGATTTAATGTTTATAATAACGTTTGTGATGTGAGGGTCCACTGTACAGTATTTGCCTTTGCATGCTTTCGAACTGCTAGGTTGGCAGGAGCTGGGGTTAACACCAGATTCAAACCGCTGAGCTGCCCACTTTGCAGCTGTTAATTATCAGTACTCTAGCCCGCTGAGCCACCACGCCCAGTTCCCGGGTCTGTTTCCAGGGCTTGGTCTTTCTTCCCTCCCTTTTGCCGTCACTTTCCTAAAGAGGGAGAAAGAGGGAAGGTCCCGCCGAGGAAGACCAATCGCAACCTTGCAATGCGAACTCAGATTGACAATCTGAGTCTCCAATCAGGGACAATCTGAGTCTCCAATCAGGGACAAGTAGACTGGGAACTCACCGGCGGTACGCGAAACTGATTGAAATAAAAAAGGGGGAGCCGCGGGGCCATCATAAAATAGGCTAAGCTGTGGGTGGTTTCTTTGCAAGTCACTAATTAAAAAAAATTAAACATCGTGGCAAATTTTCCCGGACAATATCTACTTCTTCAAAGCAAGTACTGTACCCAAAATTCAAACATGGCAAGCAAACCACATCTTGCCATGTTTTGGGTTTTTGGTACTTGCTTCGAAGAAGTGGGTATTGTGCACGGAAGCTTGGCATGACTTTATTTAATTCTTTATTAGAGGCTTTATAAAGGTGCCTCCTAGACCTAGAGCCCAGTCTTGCATTTGTAGAAAGTGGGGAGTTCTTTTTCACGTAGGCGCCTGGAGTAGGAACTGGCAAGATGGACTGTGCATTTAGTTCAATTGCACATCTCCCAATTACCTATTCCACTTTCAGATGCAGCAAAACAACGCTATAAAAAGCCTTGTTTATAGCGCAAATGCTTTTTGTCAATTTGCACTCAAGAGCAAGAAATCTAATACAAATACATATTTTAGTCTGCCTGTTTATTATTTTGATCGACCAGTTAAATCTGGTCCATCATTCCTATTTAGAGTGAGCTGATGAAAAAGAAAACAGGTGTCCTCTATCTTTTAAGAGTTCTATAGAGGACAATGTTTCTGCTTATATTAAAAGCTGTACCTACCTAAATTTTCTTTTCCCAGCAACAATTAAATATACACCACCATCATGTTCTCCACCTCAACAAGACTATTAGAAAAGGGATAGATCTGAGTTTTCATGTACATTTTGAGAAAGGTAAGGGACAGTGTGGAAGTCTGAAATCCTGAATGTAGACCCCTGACACACCTACTCAAGATATTTTGGTCCTGTTGTTTTGTGCTGAAATACTTGTTGAGCTAATTAATAATCTGCACTGTCTTTTTTTGTGGTCGGAGTGAGCCTGATGCTACATGTATCCAATGTCTAATTTCCAGTAAAGAAAGGAATGTCTTAATTATTTTGAGTAAATTGTGTAAGGATTTCATTCTTTACTTAAGTCCAAAGTCTTGAACTTAAAGCAGACAGGCCTCCTAGTATCCTGAAAACTATAACAAGAGCATATCAGCAAGTATGACTTTCCCATTAGCAACACTTACTGAAATTCCTCCCCCAATGCTGTAAAATGTGGAGTAGCCTTGTCCACTTTTTCATGTCGTACAGGGACCCTATCCTCTTTTTTTTTCATCTGGTCAGCCTTAACTATGTATGCTCCAAATTTTAGCTGTCAGTCATAGGGAAATGCCCTGACAATTTTGTTACAACTGTAATCATTATATTTAGCTGTTAATTTACCACAGTTGCATAATAAGGATTAATAATATGTTATGAAGGCAGAATGGGTTCAATGCGATAACAGTATTAAATTCCCATAGGGCCCTCATAAGACTCTTTCCCCAAGTAGACAAAGCAATAATAATCTTCATAATTATATACCAGAACCAGACATGTTAATAAGGCTGTTTCATACAATACCTGAATCTACACATCTAATTGTGTACACAAAAGTTCTCTTTCCCAAGGGACCATAAATGATTACTTGAGGGACATGAATTCTAGCACCTCTTATTTAGCACCCATTGACTAAAATTTCTAAAGCTTGATTATTGCTTGGATTCCCATCAATGTAGTATTTCTTTCTATAATTCATAATTTAAATAACAGATTGCTGGCCTCATAGTACCAACACATGGAGCAGGTGATCTGAATTGGGATGACTTGATATGCAGATACAGTATTTTGAATGTGTTTTCCCTTTTATAGATTTCTAGAGCCCTGTGGCGCAGTGGTTAAATGCCTGTACTGCAGGTAAAACTGTGCTCACAACCTGGAGTTCAATCCCAGGTAGCAGGCTCATGGTTCACTCAGCCTTCCATCCTTCTGAGATTGGTAAACCGAGTACCCAATGCGTAGCCTGCATACTGTAATTAGAAACTGTAAACTGCCCAGAGACTACTTGAAGTGGTAAGGGTCGGTATACAGTATAAGCAGAACACTTTACTTTAGATTTACATTTCATCTGTGATTTGCTAGTTTTTTTAAAAAAATCAGTGTAAGATTCTCTCCTGCTCAGAGTGACCCAACTGTTATAAAAAAGCAACTTCCAATGCAGTTTTCCTAACCTGGGACCACATGAAGGTCATCCTTGACCTAAATGCATTTCCTAGATAGTTTGCTGTTCTTTCCACCTTTTATCAATAATCTTCAGACTTTTTAGTCTGATTCTGTTTCATGAGTAGGCTGCTACACTTTGCCAATAACATACCAAATAATCTTAAAAGGTCTAAGCAAAGATAATCCAAATTCATAGCTGCTGTCTGGTGCCGTTTTAAAGCTCAGGGACACAGGGAAAAAACCCAAAGTAAGAGAAGCTGGGAGTTTATGGGGTCTTTATGTTTTGGTATGTGCTTTGTCGGAATGTGTTCAGGTGCAAGGTGCTCAGATTTTAAAAAGCACGGGGCTCTTGTACCTGAACAGATGTATGAAAAGGAATCTCACCCAGTATAGCTTACCGGCCAGCTACAACAAATGAAATTCCCTCTTCCACAGCTATTAAGTGTGGCTTTGCTCCTAGATGGGCTTTATAAAAATCCAATAAATAAAATATTAAATTGGTAGCTCCCCCTTTTCACACGACGACCCCACTGTGGTGTTTTGTGTAGAACTTGATTTGTAGTGTTTTTCTGAGTATCCTCATTTTGCCAGTTGTGAAATTGATATTCTGATGTACTTCATATGGACATGTGTTCCCCCTGGTAACAACATTGCTCCATCAACTGCTTCTTCCACCCCAAGAAGCACCATGGATTTTTTCCCCCAACATGAAGAAGCAACTGTATGAAATGGATGCTGGTATAGAAAACCATGACCTAAACAAAGGGGTTGTGTTCTGCAGTTCAACCCCCCTCGGCCTTCTACTTAAGGCAGTAAAATGACTATTGCAGTTCTTGCAGAGGTAAAAAAAAGTCACAGCTGGAAATCCGGAAATTCCGTTTAACTGTCATCCCAGCACTTTTAAAAACTACCTGCACATTTACCTCCTTTCTTAACTTTGAACACTACCTTCCCCCATTATGTACAACTATCCAGAAGTCTGCTCCTGTATTTCTGAAGGCTTTATAGCAAATCTGCTCCCCCCCCCATAGGTCAGTCTGATTCTATCACGATTCCTATTTATCAGTATTTAAATATAAAACCCAGTCAAGCCCAAGAGTTCTGGCTTGCGTTCTTTGTGAATCAGGTTATCTGGATTGAATGCTATCTTCTTGGCTAATTAAGAAAGCCACTTCAGCAGAATTTGCTGGATACTGGCATAGTGCTAGTATATTTATAAATTATGGTAGATAAATTCAAATTGGGAACAGTCTTCCTATTTCTGTCTTAGTCCCTGTGGTAGCAAAATTTCTCTATCATTAAAAAACAAAACCAGAAAGCAAGCTCCTCCAACCATGTTCTATAAATTGCCCAGTTCTTTTACACTCCAATTATCTATCTCCGGAAACACTTGAGTAGTATGGTAGTAAGTGAGGTGGCTATGGCAGCCGCCAGTAAAAGGGTAGGGAAATAAGCTTCTGCACTCTCTTTTCTGTCAGCAAGACATGGGACACCATGAGTTCTCAAGCAGATTTTAGAAAATTAAAGACAGGATAAAATTTGTGCACCTGAAGCTAATAAAACTCACAATAGTTGCAATAGATATTCCTAATATCTCTTCCTAATACTGAGCCTCGTGGCGCAGTGGTTAAATGCCTGTACTGCAGGTAAAACTGTGCTCACGACCTGGGTTCAATCCCTGGTAGCAGGCTCAAGGTTCACTCAGCCTTCCATCCTTCCGAGGTCGGTAAAATGAGTACCCAGCTTGCTGGGGGGGGGGGCAATGTGTAGCCTGCACACTGTAATTAAAATTGTAAACCGCCCAGAGACTACTTGTAGTGGTATGGGGCGGTATATAAGCAGAACACTTTAATACACAGTGAACATTAAAGCCATGTAATAGATTTTAATCTTTATTCAACTGTAGTGCTGTAACAGATCACACCTGTGTACCAGAGCATACATCAACAGCCCGATGTAGACCTGAATTACACCACTGCTATAATATTTAGCTGTTTGAAGGAGACATAAGCATACACTGTGGCCACAAATAACTTTCTGTGATTTTTTACAGCTTCAGTTTATCAGAAATACTATCTACCTTCAGGTTTTAGACTTAAAAGTCACTGGAAAATTTGGTACACGAACAGCAAAAGCAATCTTACAGGCACTGATATGGCAAACAATTATTTTAATCAAGAACTAATGGCATTGCTACTAGAATGAAAAAAACTCTCTGAAAACAATTTCCAAATTGGGGAAATGCCCTCTTTGTTTACAATTAAACAAAATTTCACAAAGTTATTTTTATTTTTTGGCCTTGCTATGTCAAAGTCAATCAAAGACCTAGGTATGAAACCTAAAACAATACTTTTTAAAAGCCCTTCTATTAAAAACAAAGTCATGCAATTTTTGATCAATTGTGCAATTGCTAAAATTGCTGCAAATCCATATTTTATATGTTTAGCTTTTATACTGCTAATGCAAACCTAACAACAAACCTGATTAGAGTAACACAAATCTGTCTTAATTACACCAGTATATCACTAGAGGAACAAATGCCATGGAATTGGCATAAACATTTAATTGAAAGCACTTGAACAGCAGGATAAATGTGTGTTAACACTTCACATTTAGGCAAAATAATTCTGCAGTTCCACTTTACAAAAAAGTGTTCTGCAATAAAATATTAAGCAAAGGAGGGACTGTATTTACCATTTCTAATACAAAGCAACTTACAGCTAGTGTCAAACATAAAAAAAAATCTAATTTGCAAAATACACAAAGCAACTGAAGCACGTTAACTCTGTATTAAATACAGTACGATTTAAGTACACAGTGTACCAGTTAATGTAAAGAATAGAAAATAAGAGTTGCATGTTAGAACCCAAACAATATGGTGTAGCTAAAAAAATAATACAGTTTCCATTTGTGATCTCTTTCCACCATCATCAGTCTGCACATCCTTTAAAAAGCTGTGTAAATGCCACACAAACATAATTTCCCTAACTTTGGGGGATGTGTTTTAAACAGACTAAGAAAAAAAATATCTGACAAATGGCCTCCGTTATCTTCATTCTGTGTAAAACTTAAAGCCAAACACACTTCCTTTAAAAGTTATCGTAGTCCTTTTTGTCCTTTTTCCCCTCGGCTTCAAATCCATCCACTCCATCACTGTCCCGTCTCCTTTTACGATTGTTGTGGATATTGAAGCGCTGGTTCATCTGAGGCAAGGGATCCATTCCTAGAACCTTGTGTATTTGACGGAATGCAAGGAGTCTCAGGGCAAACTGGTAACAAGAAGGGAAGGGAAGGGTCAGACCTGATCCATTTTAACTCTCCGCCAAAAAGTCTATTCATTCATTTTAGTACAACACTTCCAAAATTCAAGACTATACATAAAACTTGCTTTTCAATATACTGCGCTTTGGTATCACACTGCAGTTTGGCATTTGGTTTCGGGATATTCGTTTAATTCTTTTCTCCAAAACTAATAAATACAGCAGTATGCTGGTTTACTAGCATAATCCGTTCCGGAAACATGCTGGTAAACCAAAATACTTGTACATTAAAAACAAGTTCCACGTAGGAAATAATGGAAACTTACAAGATTCATTCTGGGGTGAAGTTTTCATTATTTCCTATGTGGAAATAAGAAGCCAGTGGCTCCTGGCTGTTGTGGCTCCCGGCCAGCCTTTGCCCATCGACCAACTCCCCACCCCCCCCAAAAAAAATCTCTGCTGCTGCTCAACAGACAATTCTTCATCACCTGATGTGCGTAGGAGCGGTGGTGGCGATGGGGCCCTGCCTGGCTGCATGTATGTGGTGGTGGGAAGGGAATGCCCAGCTGTGTGCATGTGGGAGCAGGGATGGGGTCCTGTCCAGCCACGGCAGTGGCGGCTGTGCCGTTTGCAAGAACCTCTGGGGCTTGTTTTTCAAGACATTGCTTATGTAGAGCATTTTATCTTGCAAAATGCTCGTACACCAGGGTGCTCACAAACTGAGGTATTACTGTATAAAACATTATACAGTGGACCCTTGTATAGCAAACAGTTTGTATAACATAAAATCTGTACAACATAAAAAAATCTGGAGATAGGGGAAATTTGCTTAACAGAATTGCCTATGGGGCGAATCTGTACAACATGAAAATGGTCGGGATTAAGGATTACTCTGTTTTCAATGCACTCCTATGGGAAATTTGTATAAAGTAAAATTTGCTTAACATTTTCAATTGAATTAATTCCTTTATACAAGTTACCACTGTAGTTTAAAAGCAGCTTATTCACTCCTCAAGATTTTTTGCAAAAACTTATGGCTAAAATCCTGCTAGCATGGGTACACCAATGGAAGGATAATGATGTAACCAAGGGGGAATGTTTTTTGTAATGAAACACTTCCCCATCTCTCCAACCACGTTTCTTACTCATCAATAATCCCTTGAATGCATGTGAGCTGTGGAAAAGGAGGAGAAAGTAGTCTACTAGTGAAAATTACTGCTGTCAGGTTATATTACCAGACAGGAGAGATGCTTGTTAATGAAATGCTTCTTCTTTCTCTTGTCCTGCATTGTGACTTCTCTGCAATGAGGACTGTTTATACAGTAATAATACCTTCGTTTAACCATAAATTTGTTTAAGAGCATTTTGCAAGACAAGCAAACATTTATTCTAAATTTTGCCTTGATCATCAAGCAATGTCTTGATATACATGCACTGTAGCAGGTCACGTGATCATGTGAACCAATGATGGCTCCCCTTCCCTCCCTCCCCCTGCTGGACTGTGTGGGATTGTCTGGAATATTCCATCTCAGACATCCTCCAAAACAGAGGGAGGAGAGTGCAATAGAGGTCTCCCTCACACCAGCCAGGAACGTTTTCAAAGGGAAGTGCAGGTTAGGGTTTTACTTTTCTTTATATTTATATTTTTATTTAATTTGTTATCAACATTTTTTCTTATTTATTCAAACCATGTCTAGTCATGGGGCAGCTAGTCAAGTGTGCATAGGAATACAACTTGCATGTTATTATTGATCCATTAAAATACAGAATAAAATCCAGTTGTTAGTCCCAAGCAGAGCAGATTCTGCAGCCAGATACCTAAACCATAGGGTGGACGTGGACTTCTAGCCAACTTCTTTTGTGAGTTTTAGCATTTCGTGTGTACAGTATGTTGTCTCTGGGACCCCAGAACGAATTATCTGAATTTTCATTATTTCTTATGAGGAAATTTGTTTGGCATAAGAGTGCTTTGGTTTACAAGCATGTTTCTGGAACACATTATGCTCATAAACCAAGGTATTATTGTAAATCTAAAAATCTGTGGGAGTGAAGTAGTAGGTCTTGATTACCAAAAATCTCCCCCAGCAGATGGTGTCATCATCCTTTGGCAAATAGCATATACTAACAGGATTTCAGCCCTATAGATTTTCATTTTTCTAATCAATGTCCACAAAATATAGCTATTTTATTTACCTGTGCACTTGAAGTAATATCCTCTCGTTGCTGGTCTGTCATTAAAGCAAGTGTATCAAAAGGATCTTTTTCACAAGGATCCAAAAGTCCAGGACCTCCTGTAATAAAAATAAAGGTTTATACTAATTTTATATACCTATTACATTATATTCTTTTAAAAATGTAACATTATATTCTTTTTTAAATGTGTGCATGTATGTCCTAAGGTACAAGATTCTTAGAGCTTAGTCTTTTCAGGAGACAGAACAAGTTACTAATCAAAAAGGTTTCAATGTCCCCAACACTGAACCTATTATCCAGAAGAAAATTCAACATCTGTGCATAAAGCAGTCATCTCAATATTATCTCTGACACCAGATTAGATTAAATAAACAATCACTTGCCTTTAAGGATAATTCCTGAAGATATACACTCAAACACTCTTCTTAAGGCATCCCCAGGGCTTTGTGGCCCAGTAGCACTGCTAATTGCCTTCTCTACCAATAATTCCATTGCCTAAATAAAACAATGAACATTAAAAATATACCACTGCTCAGCTCCACACTATTCATGCTCTCTCTCTCTCTCTCTCTCTCTCTCTCTCTCTCTCACACACACACACACACACACACACACACACACACACACACACACACACACACACACACACACACACACAGAAATGGTTGAATAGAGAACAAAAATAATTGAGGTTAAGTTAATAAAATAACTATGTCTTATCAGGGTACCTATTCACACCACTATATTTAATCATACTGTCATGTTTACTTCAAGATTTTTTTCTACCATTCCAGAGCATTCCATGAAATAGTAAGGAAGATTGTACTATAAAGAACCTAAATCAAAGATTTGGATACTATATATTTATATTTTTATTCCATGAAGGGCTTCTTCCATTCAAGGAAGGCATTCAGATCCACCAACATTTTGTGCTAGTGACTTGAGTACTGGCAACTTTCAGTTATTCACTCATTCCACTGTATTTGTGGGTACCATCTCCTACCGGTACTTCGTCCCAGAGAACAGTCCCCAAACTGTACACACACACACACACACACTGTGTGTGTGTGTGTGTGTGTGTGTGTGTGTGTGTGTGTGTGTGTGTGTGTGTGTGTGTGTGTGTGTGTGTGTCTGTCTGTCTGTCTGTCTGTCTGTCTGTCTATCTATCTATCTATCTATCTATCTATCTATCTATCTATCTATCTATCATCCTTTTATTTGTATTGCTTTGTTTATTAATTGTGGTTTCTGTTATGTTTATTATCATTTTGTATACTGTATGTTGTATTATTTATGTTTAAAATTTGCAAGCCACCCAGAGTGACCTCCGGACCAGATGGAGAGGTATATAAGAAAGAAAGAAAGAAAGAAAGAAAGAAAGAAAGAAAGAAAGAAAGAAAGAAAGAAAGAAAGAAAGAAAGAAAGAAAGAAAGAAAGAAAGAAAGAAAGAAAGAAAATAATTTTTTAGAAGTCAAAACCCCAGAAACAAAATTGCCAGAAAGCTACATTTTGGACACTTTTTATTTTCATTTGTATCGAGTATTCCTCAAATTAGGGATCCAAGATGGTTCATTTAAAACACAAGCCAACTAAAGCCACAATAAACGATGATGCTGAAAAATAGATGTATAATAGCATTAAAATAATTAGCTAAAGCTTTTAAAAACGCGTTTGAAGTAAATGTGAAGTAATAATATTGTCCAGCACTAAATATGAAAATCTTTTAACAAGTTAGTTGTTAAAAGCTTGTCAAAAAGATGGTCCTCATCCATCACTGGAAGGACAAGAGAGAGGGTGTCCACCTAGCTTTCCAAGAAAGGGCATTTCGGAGCCTAGGGGTAGAGACAGAAAGACCCTCCCTCACTTTCCCACCAGACATTCCTGTGAAAGCAATGGGGCCTAGAAAAGGGCCTTCCCTGAAGATTTTAGGAATGAAGGAGGTTCCTCGGGGAAAATAAGGCCATTCAGAAAGCCTGGACTAAAACTGTTTGGTAGTAATGAGCACTCTGAACTGAGTCCAGATACTAAGACATGAAACTGTTGTATTAAAGATGTAATATAGTCTCTATAACTGGCCCTAGTCAGCAGCCTGGCTTCAGCATTTTGAACCAGCTGAAGTTTGCAAACCATGCTCAAAGGCAGCCCCAGTTAAGAGTGCAATATAGTAATCAAAAGTAAAAGGTAAAGGTAAAGGTTCCCCCCGAACATGCATGCAAGTCATGTCCGACTCTGGGGGCAGTGCTAATTTCCGTATTCAAGCCAAAGAGCCAGTCTTGTGCAAGTCTGTGGCCATGTGGCCAGCATGGCTGCAAGGAAACACTTTTTTTACTTTCCCACTTTTTACGTTCGTACCTATTTATTTACTTGCGGTTACATGCTTTCAAACTGCTAGGTTGGCAAGAGCTGGGGATAACAGCAGGAGGTCACTCCACTGTGTGGCACCTGGGATGCGAACCGCCAAGCTGCTGACCTTCCAGCTGATGGTTTTCAGTGTTCTAGCCCACTGAGCCACCAAAGCAGGATGTAATTAAGATGTATGCTACTGGAGCCAGATCAAACACCTCCATGAACAGCTATAGCTGGGGCACCAATTTTAACTGTGCAAATGCATACATGGCCGCCACCAAAACCTGAGCATCTAGGTTCAGAGATTGTGGCGTCACTACAGTCATGACCAACTCTTCGTGACCCCATGTCCAGGAATACTGTAGTGGTCTGCCAGTTCCTACTTGACTTAAGACAATATAACCCCATTTAGCATTAATCAAATTTCTAATCCCTGATCTGCCTTGCATCTGACTGGGAGGACCTTTGTCCTATCTGGATTAAGCTTCAGTCTGTTTATCTTCTTCCAATTATCAGCACTGGTTTAGAACAGAAGTACCTTTTTTGGAGTCTAGCAGAAAGGACAGATAGAACTGGATGTTAAACTGACGATACCAAAATCTGACACTCCCACATTTCCTAGTGGTTTCATGTATGCGTTAAACAGCATAGGGGTCATAAAACCCTGAGGGACACCACAGACTAAAGGCCAAGGTGTTGAACACAACCACGTTCTAAGACTGCTCTGCCAGAAAGAACCAGAACCACTGTAATACAGTGCCTCCAACTCCCATTGCAGTGAGAGAGCCCAGAAAAATACCCTGGTCAATGGTACTGAAAGCTGCTGAAAAGTTCAGCAAACCCAACAGAGACACACTCCCCCCATTCAGTTCCAAGAACAGGTCATGCATAAAGTTGACTAAAGCTGTCTCTGTCTCATCACCAGGATGGAAGGCTGATTGAAATGCATATAGATAATTGTTTAAATCCAAGAATTGCTGGATGTATGAAACAAAAACAAAAAGAAACATAGCTGATTGGCCCAATCCCTCTAATTTTCTCTCCTTCTGCACTAGAGCCTTTCTCCTGGAAGTGGGTGGGCAGGGCTTCCTTCAAAACGGGAAGTAAACAAACTGGCTGCTCATGAGCCCCCTTGATAGAACTCTGGAGCAGCTTAAAAGAAACTTTGACCAAGAGGAACATTTTAATTCTACGTAAAACAAGCATTTGAGTCTTCGAGGACACTCCTATAGGGTGGCATTATATAACTCAGGAGTTTATAATAGAATCATAGAAAAGCAAAGTTGGAGGAAGCCTATAAGGCCATCAAGGCCAACTCCCTGCTCCTCGCAGGAATACAAATCAAAGCACTCACCACCTCTTAAGATAATTGGTTCCACTGCCGTATGGCTCTAACAGTGAGGACATTTTTCCTGATATTCAGCCGAAAGCTGGGCTCTCTTAATTTGAGCCCACTGTTCCATGTCCTGCACCCTGGGATGATGAAGAACAGATCCTGCCTGTGTGACAGCCCTTCAAGTATTTGAAAAGTGCTAGCATATCACCCCTCAGTCTTCTTTTCTCTAGGCTAAACATGCTTAATTCCTTCAGTCTTGCCTCACAGGGCTTGGTTTCCACCCCCTGATCATCCTTGTTGCTCTACTCTGAAATTGTTCCAGTTTGTCAGTATCTTTCTTCAAGTGTGGTGTCCAGAAATAGACACAATACTCAAGGTGAGGCCTAACCAGTGCTGAATAGAGGGGGATGAGCACCTCACGGATTGGAAAATTCTACTTCTGTTAATGCAGCCTAAAATAGCACGTGCCTTTTTGTGGCCACATTACACTATTGACTCATATACAGCTTAGGACATGTATGTCCAAACTTCCGACCTCTAGATGTTTTCGGCCACAACTCCCAGTCGTATGTCATTGGCAATCTAAGCTTAGAATTCTGGGAGTTGTGGTCCAAAACATTAGGAGGGCCAAAGTTTGGACATGCCTGGCTTAGGATCTACAACAATTCCAAGATCCTTCTCACTTTTAGTGTTGCTGAGCCAGGTGTCCCCCATCTTGTAAATTTGCATTTGGTTTCTTCTTCCTAGGTGCAGTACTTTGCACTTCTCCCTGTTAAATTTCATTCTGTTGTTTTAAGCTCAGTGCTCTAGCCTATCAAGACAGTTTTGAATTTTGTTTCTGTCTTCCAGCATATTCGCTATTCCAGCCAATTTTGTGTCATCTGCGAATATGACAAGCTCTCCCTGCACTCCATAGTACAAGTCTTTTAAGGTTTAAAAGCTACAGGTTCTATAAAAAAGAAGGTGTTCCAAGACAGAACTTTGACAATTAGCCTGAGGTGTTACTGCCAGGTTTTACCTCAGGAAATGAAGCAACATTTATTTCTCACTCTCTTTATCAAGAGCTGCCAGTTACTCCCTGAACTGTCCACTGCCTTTAATTGAAGGATACAGCTGCTATGCTAGAAACTTCCCTTTCTGATGATATTTTAGGGTAGCCTTCATTTTGAGGAATGTGAGGAACGTAACCCCGAAGATTACCATCAGAGAAGTGTGCCATCCATTCCCTCCTTTATGCAAGAGGATCATGGGGTGGATGTACTGGTGTGAAGGGTTAGCGAAATGGGGGTCGGCCTCAGAAGATAAGGGCCAGGGGCAAGGCGGGCCACAATTAGCATGTATGGTTAAGGAGGGCGTGGTTGTAGTAGGGTTCTTGATGACATAGGAACAGGTGGAGGGGGAGGAGCTTAGCAAGGGGGAACTGAAAAGGCAGGAGATATAATGGAGAAGAGGCAGAAGGGAGGCAGTGGGAGACAGAGGCTGAGGAATGGAAGGTTTTTGTGTTCCTGAATCCAAAGTCTCCTTGGAGGAGGGAACCTACCAAGGACTGTGGTTGGGTGAATCAGCAAGAGGTGATGGCAGAGTGGGTGCATCACCCTTGTTGCGGAACATTGTGCTCCAGCCGTGGACCAAACCTCTGATGTCCCCAGGATTGGAAGAGATTTCAGAAACTCCCATACCCTCAAGAACCTTGAATATAGACAATTCACCATGGTTCTACTCTGTTGGTTTGGAGGACCCATATGGGCATTTTGTACCCACTGAAGTTGTTGTTCATTCTGTTAAAGATGACAGTTTCGACTTTCCATCTATGCCCCTTGGTGTACGGGGAAGGGACTGCCTGTTCTCAAACCAGAACCCACTCACTAGGAGTATAAAAGGGAACAGACAACTCCTCCTTAGAACTCTCTCTCCTCTGAAATGTTAAGTCGACCTCAGTATAAGAGCATTGCTTTAAGGGGAAAAGTGAATTCTCTCATTTTGTAACAAACTTAGAAGACATTTAAAAAATCTACAGACATGTTCATTGCTTCATGATTTCTCCAAAGCCCAATGGAAATTCAACAGCCAGGCTCTGCTCCTCTGCACATTATACAGGCCTTGAGGATAGTGGAGGCTACTGATATTACAGAAAGGGCTGAATCTGTTCTGGCTCTTTTTTGACACTAACAAGCTAATCAAGCTACAGAACCCTATCAATCAAACAAGCTCAACACCTTAAGCAAGGGCTTCAAAGTCTGGAATAAAACCCAGATCAGATGTACTGCCACCCCCAAAATCAGTCAACAGCTTCCGAAGCTTATGGGTACTTTAAAGTCACTGGCAATAATAAAACCTGCCAAAATCCATAGATCACCAGTACTTTTTTGGCAGTGCGCAAGAAAGGATCTATGATGACAGAAATGCTGAGGTATAGGGTACTGAAGAATGAGGAAAACACTGTGTATATTGTAGGACCTTGCTAGAGGCAACTTTGCAGATTACACTAAACCTGGTTTAAGCTCTGGCAAAGCAGCCATTTTCTTCAACACACTTAATTTGATGGATTGCTTTGAAAGTTAGAAGCACAACAACTAATGAAAGTATACAATAAACACGTTGGTGTGTTCTGTGGACCTCAATTCCTCATTTACAACCATAGGTTTTGTTCAAAGTGGAATTCAATATGCACAGTGGAGATTTTGCCCCCTCTCTACATCACAACCTGGAGTGGATATGATCCAAAAATGGGGTTTTTAGTTATTTTTAAAAAAACACCAATGTATTGATTTAAATTGTGATTTAAATCAATTTAATTTAAAAATCAGTGATTTTTCTCCACCTTGGCACATCCCCTTCTGTCCCAAAAAGTTGTTCAAAGGTCAGGGACCACGTGGAACTATGTGGATATGCAATTCCCTGAAACTTTTGTGGGAGATTGCAGGAGGCAGGGAAAAAAGGTGAGCTGCTTCTATAGTGCCCCCCATAGCACTTAAAGCACTCAGCACTCTCTGGACATCTTACAATTTACATAGGCAGGTGACCCCCCCCAAAAAAAAAAATTGTTCGGAACTCATTTTACTGACCTCGGAAGGACAGAAAGAAGGCTGAGTCAACCTTGAGCCAGCTACCTAAGACTGAATCCCAGGTCATGAGCATAGTTAAAGCTGCAGTACAACATTAAGCTGCTATGTAACAGCAGCCCGAGAGGTCCTTCTAAGTGTGTACTTAGTGAGTACACATTCCCTAAGGTTCAAAGACATTGTAGAAAATGTAATACACAATTCTTCAAAGAAAATTCTCTTTCTATTTCTCTCACACAGACATGTCTTTACAACAGTCCCCTTTTCCAAATATTTTGCTATGCCC
Organism: Phrynocephalus forsythii; assembly: GCA_029282475.1. Classification (NCBI taxonomy): domain Eukaryota; kingdom Metazoa; phylum Chordata; class Lepidosauria; order Squamata; family Agamidae; genus Phrynocephalus; species Phrynocephalus forsythii. The sequence goes on along the minus strand of JAPFRF010000004.1, from coordinate 104,288,753 downwards.
TGATCTTATTGATCCTTTGAAAACATATTAGCCACTTTCAAAGAAAGTAAGTAAATTAAGTTCCTGTAGTATACTGATGTTAACACCAGGGGTTTTCGAAGGAAAAAAAAATAGCATTGGGAATCTGATACTTCACTTGTAGGAATCTGTGGCTTTAAAAGCACTACTTACCCAGCTTGGAAAATCAGACCAAGTAGGAACTCGCTGACAGAGATCACGTAGAATTCGTATGATAATGACACAGGACTGCAGGCCATTAGCTCTAGCCTTGAGAGCAACACAAAATCAAGTTAATCAATCCTGGCCTGGCGGCAGAAGAGACCTCTTAGAAAAGCTAAAACACCACTGTTCAATGGAAGCTCAAATACAGAAAAGAAACAAACCATTTGTAAACATTCCAGGAGCTGCCATTTACAGAAGCATTTTATGTCAAGGTTAGTAACTTAACAAGTCAAGGTGCACAGTTTATACAAGACTAATATCTCTTGAGTTCCTGCACACTTTGACCTATGATGCAGAAAATACAATTATCTTCCTATAATACAAATACAAAGGTAAAGAGCTAGCAAGTAGAGAGACTGAAAGGCTACGGGAATCAGTTTGGTTTCTCTGTTGTGCCTTTGCTTTACTGCAAAGTCACTGAACCAAATAGCTTCCCACCTTTCATTCCCTACACTTAATAAGCTTAAAGAAATAAAGGGTAGAGGTCTTTCACCTAGAATACAAAGCTTTAAACACACATTCTGTTATTTAAAGCAAAGTTACTCTGCAGCCTTATGGATTACATTACAAATACAAAAACATACGATTCCCCCAAAGCGAGTCAACTTTCAACTTCGCTACTATCTCAATGGCCAGAAAAAAAAGCTTATGTCAAATTGGCAGGAACTGCATAAAACAGCTCTTTATACACGTCTTCCAAGACAGATTAATCCCCCCCAGTCTTTTAATTTCACTTATATGTACATATATATATACATATTTACTATTGGCAACCTTAGATTCCCCCCCACCACCACATAGTTTAACATCCAACTGAACAAACCCTTCTCTCTCATAAGGCTACAAGAAGAAAGTAAAATGATGTTCCGAACCTGGAACCACTTAGCGTGGCGTAGAGCAGCCAGAGCGTCAAGGCATTTTTGCCTGTCCAAGACGTCCGGTGGGTCTTTCACCATACCCGAGGTTACATCTAAAATGGATTGAATTGGCAAAATGCAGTGAGGAATGGGTGTTTGACCAGGTGAGCAAGACACGTTCTTAAAACAGCTTCCATGTCACACGTGCCATTTATATTGTATTCCCTGTCTCCAATGTATTAGTATTCAGTAATATTCCTTAATGTATGAAGTCAGTGAGCCCAATATGGAAGATATCAAGAGCACACTATAAAGTTAGCTCTTGGTCTCATTTTTATGCCCATCTATTTAGGGGTGAAAAAACCTCTGGAAAAATGAGCTTCCCCTAAAGTTAAAATGTTGAAGGAAGAATGGTTGGACACAGTGCACCAGCACAGGAAACACAAGACAGAAGGAACACAAAAATCCACTTGAATGAAGCAAAGGTTACAACAAACTCGGAGCAAAATCTATTGTGAAGTTTTCCTGTGCAAGCCCCATTGAAATGAATGAGTGCCTGCATTTAGTTCTCATTCATTTTAATGAAAATTGTGCAGGAATATTTCCCAGTGGATTGTGCCCTCTGTTTGCCTGGACATCTTAAAATGGCCACATGCTACCTTAGAGGTGATCGTACTTAATGGATTAAAATTCTTGTCAGGTCCTCAAGACCCATAAAACGTTACAGAATACCTCACGATAGAGTGAGGTAAAATATGTTGATATAAACAGTCCAGATTATTTCGTTGTACAAATTCTGAAGGAATGTGAAAATCCATGTAAATTTACAAGTGACACATTATCTGTACATTTTCATATCTGTACATTTTCTTACTTTCTGGGCTCCTATTGTATCAAGGTGCATGTCATGTATATCCATCCCAATTTCATCCAGAAGGATACAAATAGAGAACTAGAAAAAGGTCTCAGTGAGCAAAGGAATAAAGGAAAATCCAAAACCACAGATAGCAGAAGTAGCAGTACTGAAGAAAGAAACCCCCACTGAATCTGGTAAATTTATATTTTCTCAATAAGGATTTAGTCAGTTATAGTCCCTGTGTCAAAATATAGGGCAGGTATAACTTTTGCAATGAACTGTTTAAGCTACCTCTGATTTCATAACTGTTGATCATCAATAAAGGGTATTTCTAGCTGCTCTTTTAATTTTCTGCTAAAATATATTTGCTGTTACAGTACAATTAACATTGAATGTGCCATGAGGAATAATGCCTATCAGATCTTGTCTGGGATACTTAGCAGACAGGACTGAACACTGAAATGCAGTCTAATGCAAGAAAACATGCTAGTAACAGCAAATCAAAGGCTTATGAGACACATCAGGACATAACCCAGGAATTAGCTGATCAGGCCTGAAGGTCAGGCATCAAAATATACATGAAGAGAAATGGCCAAAAACGGTATATCAATCTGAATTTATGTCACGTTTACTATGTATACATGGTATTTCTAATTCATCTACAATGGCTTAAAGCAAAGCAAAATGTTCTGCTTATATACGTCCAAGTATTCTCTGGGCGGTTTACAGGTGTGTCTTAATTTATTGTTCAACTATCAAAGTATTTGTATCTGATTATATGAATATTTCATCATGGGGATTTATGAAATGTGTGTGTTACCCTTGGAATTTATTTATTTTTTTGCATGGTGGACTATAACCAATACAGCAAAACTAAGAGTGAATCACATCAGTGAGAGATTTAAAAGCAAATGAAAGAAGATATTTCGACCATAGAGATATCAAGGAAAAGTACAGTAACATTTATAAGTCAACTGAGGCCAAGGTCTGCAGTATGATTTGGTAACTGATGCATTTGACTCTTTCAGTGAAAGTAAAATCGAACTTATTCCAACTTTTCCTCTAGGGTGCACAGGCACAGAGCACTGCATAAGGTGTGCATAGCCCATTTGCTTCTGATTGTTGTTGGAACTCCACACACATGGAGTGGAGCTGCTCCTGTGCAGTGCTCCAGAAAATTAGAGGGAATGCTGGCTTATTCTATTGACTACTGTTTTGGGGTACAACCTCTTTGATGAATTCCAGCATTTCTTTCTTTCTTTCTTTCTTTCTTATATATAATAGCTGTGTGCCATCAAGTCCATCGTGACTAGTACACTTGCATACAAATACTTTTAATGGCTCCAGATTCATCATCACTGGTCTCATTTATTTTTAAAAATTACATTAAGTAACTGCATTTCAAAGCATTATTTTAAAAAATAAAGCAATGATGAAGAGTGATCCACACATAATTAGCAAGGCTAATTATGTGGTCTAGCTCCATTAAAATTAATGGTGGCTTTGCCATTGACCTCAGTAGAGCTGTTTTACTCATTATGAATCAACCTTGAAACCTGAAGCCATCAGAAGGTGCCAAAGCAGCCAGAAAAAGGGGGAAGACATCTGGGCTGGATATCCATTAAGGCAGCTTTCCTAAATGTGGATTTTTGCATCTGTTTTTAAGATTCCCAAGTGGATTAACCCCTTAAAGATTAGTCCTAAATAAATAAATACATACATACATCAAAACCCCAATACTCTGCTAGCTCCAATCATAAGTTTCTGAACATTTTGTTGTATTCTAGAAATAAGGGGTTAATCTTCAATGAGAGACATGCTGTGTCCACACTATTTCATTACTAGAACGTCAACAGGGATCCATCCATCTTTAAATTCTAGGTTCAAATTCAATATTTGCCTGTCAACGATTTCAAAGCTAGTGTGAACACTGCTTATTTCTAGGAAGAGACAAAGACAAGAAGTGGAGAAAAAAAAGAAGACAAAACACAAAAGTAACAGTAAATGCTAGGACTATGCAACCAAACCCCCTCTTTGTTGAAACATGGCAGGTGTGACACTGAGCTTTAGAAAACCTTGGTCAAAAATCCTTCCGATGTCTTGGCAGCAATTCCTGACAGGATTCAATTGTCTCTGTTAGAAGGCTTTGGACCGGGGCTCATAAGGATAAAAAACATTTAGAGATACACTTGCTGAAGAAACACATTCCACAGCAGTAGTTAGAAGAACATCTCTACTATCAAAGCCAGTGTAAGTTCAGTAAAATTTGCGATTAAACGCACAAAACTGCAAAGCAAAATTCCTACATAGTTAACAGTTTTGTGTTTACCTTCTCCTCCCCGCTTCAGTTTGTAAATAGTTACACAAGAGTGTAACTGAACAGCACTACATTAAGACTGATCATCCGTTTTTATTTAAAATTAGGCACTTCCAGCAAAGCCTTCTTTGCCATCTGAATTCAACTCCCAAAAGCGAGCTAAGATTCAATCAACAGTGTTAAGACACCGAGCCTTTTTAACATTTAAATACCCATCTTCCTATTTTTGCAGTAAATAAGCAACTATTACAAATCCTTGTTCACTGCAAATTGACAGGTAAATATCACCATTTACTGTATACATTTCAAAGGTTAGATATTTTGGGGTGTTCTTTATTTTTAACATGTTTTATAAAGCTGCTCAGTGTCTTGAAGGAATTACTCAAAATAAAAGCGTTGCTTATCCTCAAAGTAATACTTAGCAAGTGAATCCAACTAAGAAAGGTAACTCGAATTAAGTTTTGGGTCAGACAAAAATAGAGCTTTGTTTTCTTTCAAAGGCAGAGAACGTACTTCTTAAGAGTTCAAGCACTCCAGCAACGACAAAATTAATTTATTTTACCCCTGTGGAAAGGTGCCAAAATCATGTTTACAATAACTGATATGTGATTTTCTATCAGTAATGTTTTCTCTCCTTTTCCTAGCCAAATCTTTCTGAGCAGTATAAAACAAAACATCAGCCAGTTCTTGATACGTAAACTGAAAACATCATAATTAAGCTAAGGTATTCCGTTGTAGCAGTATGCAAAGCCCAATAGTATACAGTGCATACAGAATTAAATATTCTGAAATAAAGCTTATAGATAGTTATCGTAAAACTTGGTTCACTTTAAATAGAAAGCTTTGGACAAAATATGCTTCTAGAGTAACTAAATTTAGATTTTATGAAAAACATAAAATGTAAGCAAATATTCAATACCAAAATATAATTCACTCCCTAAATGTATATATGTGTATGTCCATTCTCACACTTATGCACATTTCTCCCTGACTTCTCCATCTACTATCAACAACTTTAACACACCTGAATTATTTTATAAATTACTAGTCAATAACAGTATCTGTCGAAATAAACTATTTGCAAACAAAATACGAAAGAAAACAAAGTTCGTTTTATCTAACCCATAAGTAGAGTCAACATATTGGTGACATAAAATTATCATGCTCACTGGCTTAATAATATATAGCTTTCTAAGAGTTACAGAAGAAATTGTATAGCAACACTGCTGGCACAGGTAGGACTGTACAGCATATAAGTAAGTACTGGTTTTGAAAGACCGGCATCTGCATTAACAGACCTTCATTATTGCTCTTTACTATAACATACATTGCACATATATTTTTCAATTAAAACACTATTTTCAATACCAGGAGCTCCATGTGTTGCGCTCCAAACCAGATACAAACCTCATAAAACTGGAAAACTCTTTCTCCGAGCACACAAAATCACTTTAAACTTGAAAAATCAACTGTACAGTTATACGTTGTATTAAAAGATAGCCACATTATGGCAAGACTGATCTAATATCACATATGCAGTACAATTTTCTTACAATTTCTTCTATAGGAAGGAACTCTTTATTTATAATCAGTTTGTCAACACTTGCCACAATAGCACTTATTTTGGTTTTGCATAATGAAACATTACTATCTTTTCCAGAAATCTGAGGTTACTGGTACCTGTGATCAAATCTGAAATAAGAATTAGTGTTTTGGAAAGCATACTCTAACAGAACTGATGAAATAGTTAATATTGAATGCATATCACATGCCAGCATGTTGCCTTCCAGTATTTGATACCATCTTAGAACAGTAATAATTCTTAATTCAACTAAAATAAAACAGCTTTTAACAGATTTCGAACCTCCATCCCTCATGTTCTCTTCCCGAATCACTGGTGACGTCAATGTGATGGTCACTTGCATTTTCGGTTCCACGCAGGAATTCAAGACAATCGCTGCTTCTTGTACAGCACACTTTATTTCATATTTCTCAGGACTTATTACCTAAACAAAGGAAAATATGAAGCATCCACTAAACTTTCACACACACACATACAAAAACAAAGTGTTCAGTGGCTACCCTTAGAAAAGCCCAAAAAACTGTTATGAGAAACCAGGCTTTCTAAGCGGTTGTCCCTGCTGTTTGGAACAATTTGCCAGTTGACATCCTTTTGGCTCCATCTGTTTAAGAATTCTTTGAAGACCTAGCTGTACCATGAGGCTTTTGGCAGTGCTGCACGTTGCTCGCCTCGTACCTGACTCCCTATCATGATTTGTTTGTTCTGTGTGTTTATTACGTTTACTTAATATACAGTGGTACCTCTACTTACGAGCGGCTCTACTTAAGAGCAATTCGACTTAAGAGCAGGAAACCGTTGGCATTTTAACTGCTGCTGTACAAATTTTAGATGCGGTCTGCTCTACTTACAATTTTTAAAATTTATTTATTTTTTAGATACGGCTGCTCTACTTACGAGTTGTTCGACTTATGAGCATGCATTTGGAACGTATTAAACTCATAAGCAGAAGTACCACTGTATGTAAAATGCTATTTTTATTTTATTGTTTTAACTTTAGTGGTACACCAATTCAAATTATTCTTTCAATTAAACTTGGCGATATGTAAATCCATAAATAAATAAATAAATAAATATTATATACTGCCCCATATTGCTTAAAGCACTCTGGGCTATTTACAATTTATTTATTCAGGCTATATATTGCACCCCATCCCCAGCATGCTGGGTACTCATTTTACGAATCTCAGAAGGATGGAAGACTGGGTGAACCTTGAGCCGGCCACCTGGGATTGAACCCCAGGTCATAAACACAATTTTAGTTGTAGTACACCAGTTTAACCACCGTACCATGAAGCTCTTGTAATGCAAATGGAAAATGCAAGTGGTACTACTAATCTAATCCAAGCAGTAATAAATCTATAACAGTCCAAGAATATGGCTGCTAATGTCTGGAGAGGTTATTATACTGGGTATTGTTCTCTTATATCTTGTACCAAAGATAGGCAACCTCTTTCATATTCAAATCCAAAGAAATTCTTGGGATCGCATCCCACCCAACAGTGGGCAAGACCAAAAAACAAAAGACAAAATCATGTTTTTTAAGCCCAAGCCCATGCAGCCTTCCTTAGCCCTCGTCCAGTCCTTATCTAAAAACACAAACTGCCACAACTTTGGCCTGCTTGCATCTGCCCTGACCTAGTTCTGGGATAGAAAAATGCATCTTTTAGCATTATATACTACAATGGAAGGTGGTTGCAAAAAGGATAATATTCTCCTATTTCTCAATGCAGAACTCTCCTGGCTGAATTATTAGATAAGAAGTACCTCTGTTCAAAGCTAGGATATGCTAAAATATGTTGCTGCAAGTAAGGCTGAGCTTGCCTTTATAAAACACTCCAGTACTCCTGCTAAGAAAACTCCATGGACATGGAGTCACGTAGAGTCGGTCACGACTGTAACGACACAAAGCACACACAATCCAACAGTAAATTTGTACACTGAGGATATCTGACAAAACTTTATTTTAAGCTTTTCAAAAAATACAGATCAGCATTCAAGGGCATACGTACAGAAAGTTGCTTGGGCAGACTTTCAGCAATGCGGTTAAGCAATGTCTTAGTGGGTTTCTCAGCACAAAGCAAAACAAGATTGACATTTCGATCTCCACGGAGAAGCAATCCCTTAGCTAGTACTCCAACACGTAAGACTCCTTTCAAAGCTCTGTGTGAGGGGGGGAAAAGCTTTTCTAAGAAGCAGGTATTTCAAACCTTAATCATCACTCTAAGAAAACAATTAGGGTTCTGCAAAAATTCTCCACAGGTAAATATCCTAGGAGCAGGGCTGTCCAACAGGTAGACTGCGGGCTACTGGTAGCCCGTGAAGGGTTCAAAAGTAGCCCACCAGGCATCAAATTAAAAATGTGAGGGTATAGGTTCTCCATCCATCCATCCCCCATCCCAAGGATCACTACTGCCCCAGCAAAGTTCTGGGTCTGCCAGCCCACTGTCTTAGCTGAGCAGGCAGTTCAAGGGCCATGAGCATGTGCTCAGAATGGATAAAATTCATAAGTAGAGGTATTAGTGTAGTAGCCCTCAGGCACTTTAGGCCGGAAAAAGTAGACCTCGGCCTGTTCAAAGTTGGACAGCCCTGTCCTAGAGCCAAGCCTTTATCAGGGCAGAACAGTAGATGAATTTGCACATATAACACAGTACAGTTTCAGTATATAAGAACCCAAAACAGGATTAGATCATAAATCCATCTCATAAAACATTCTAATATCATGGTGAGATGCCTACAAGCTGCCTAGTGGAAGCCCACAAATAAGACATAAACACAACAGCAATGTGCAATTAATGCTTCACAACAAAACCCACAATGTCTGAGCTCTGCATGATTATTTGTGCATTCACATGTCTGCGTCTGTGTAAGCTCCAGTTTATAACCTTCTAGACAGAAGCTGGGCATTAACCATATCTAATGATCTGCAGCACATGAGAGTCTTAATGAAAAATTCAGATGATGGAGAGACAGAGACAGATGATGTAGACAGTCAACCACAGATATTGGGGAGAATAGCACAGCTTCCCCCCTATACATTGCAGGAAAAATTTTTTCCTGTACAGCTTTTAAATAGGTAAGGCTATAGTAGAGAGACAGAACTTAAGGACGCCCGCTCATAAATATGGGGTAGGCATTCCAAACTTTACTTCTGCATAGGTGCACACCCATCAAATGATATACTGCGATAAGGAAAAACAAGTGGTATTGAAAGGCAAAATACCTCTGATATTACAGGTATCAGGTAGCAACTAATAACTATTAAGTACCAGGAGCCATTAATAACCTTTTCCTCAGTAAGTCTGCTATTCAAGTTGCAGTTCATCTTCTTTTATTATTTATTATTTATTATTTATTTGTTATATTTATATCCCGCTTATCTACTAGGTACTCTAAGCGGCTTACACAAAGGCTGCAAGCCAGCAAAACACAATAAAATAATCAGACATTTTAGCAGCATATTCACAGTCCAATTACCTTCCATGTGAAGAAGTGCTATTTTAAAACTTGTCCTTTAATCTCCCAACACTTTCTCAGTTAATTCTGATCATAATCATGGGGTGGGGAATAGAGCAAACAAGTAAAAATTGTAGTGACCGAATAGCTTGTTGAATTTATAGCTATTTCTGGCATCAAGTGAGGTTCTTGGACTACACTCTTCTCCACCATTTGCAATGTGACAAAGTCAAGCTAAGGAGAAGTATCCTGAATGATTTAGGTATTGAAGAATTCAGCATACTGCCTTTTCATTTTGGCAATTGGGCAGTTGTTGTTAATAGAATAAGGTTTCTGGTTGTTTTTAGAGAAAATATGCAACAGATTATTACAAAGACAAACACTGGAATCATTCTGATCACAGAAATAAGGAGTTCTGGGAACAGAGTTGGAAAGCTACAGCAACTAAAAGCCCTAGTGTCAACACTAGACTAAATCAAATTTAAGAAGGTAGCACTGAAGAGATATTACCCCCCCCCAAAAAAACCCACAGTAATTGTTGATAACTCTTTTTTCAGAATAAGGTATAATACAAAGACAAGCAAACATACCTGTCTTTAGTGCCCTCTTTCTTATCATCCCCTTCCTTGCTTTTACTTTTTTCATTGTCAGTCATATTATCAGACACAAGTTTCAGTGCACGTTCAGTGATAGAAACTATCTTTTGGACTGCTTGAAGTTCCTCTTCAGTCGGATAGATAGCTGCATGTTTAGTCATCACATAACGGTCATCTGATGAATCTGGCCGGCGCAGAGGCTAAAGACAGAAAATATTTCAGTCCATTTATGTTCCCTGATATGTTGTGTTTCAGTAATTTCTGTTCTTTACCATTTTATTTAAATTACCACACTTGTTTTATTTTTTAAGGAAGATAAAACATTTTGCTACTCATTCATTGATGAATAAAAAAAATTGTGGTTTGAGCCGTGTGACCTGAAGAACAATTCCATAAGTAGACTAGGCGATACCTTTATTGGTCACTACTAAAACAAAAAATGTAAGCTAAGCTTTCGATAGCAACTGCTATCTTTATCAAAGCATTGTACCAGAAATGCAATCTTGATAGAGGATGTTGTCTATCAGGCGCTGAGAATCTTTTGGTTGATGGTATCAGGAGGCAAGCTGGTGTTAAGACTGCTTCAAAGTCCCAGATATGGTTTAACACCCAGAATATCAAACAAAGCAGTATAGTCCTTGGTTCAATCCCACAAGAAGTAAGTCCAGTTGCCATGACTCAACTCACAGACACTTTCCAACTGGTCACTGAAAATTTCATTCAGAGGAATCCTGGTACTAAACATGGCTGATACAGCTCCTTATAGTGGAGTGAGATGCAATGGCCCCAGGCAGCCTTTAACTGGACCTCTGATAGCACGGACTGACACAAGGCTTTAGGCACCTTGAAATAGCTGACTGAGAAACCTCCCCCGCCCCAAATACCAGAAAGCTGGAAAGAGACAGACAAGGCATATCTTTGCAGCATCTGGACCATTTGATGGATAGATAGATAGATAGATAGATAGATAGATAGATAGATAGATAGATAGATAGATAGATAGATAGATAGATAGATAGATAGATAGATAGATAGATAGATAGATAGATAGATAGATAAGAGTCCTCCTTACATCCAATTTGTGCCAAATGTTTTTGAGAGACCTAAAGGACTGGGGGAAAAGGAAGTTAGTACCATATCCTATGACCTATGGAATGCAGATTTTATCTTTGGAACAATGAAGGGATTGAGTTGCAGTATAACTTTTTTTCTTAATGTATACAGTCATACCTCGTATAACGGAGGGCTTGTATAACGGAAAAAAAATCCGCCCCCTCCTCCCCCCTTCCCTGTTTTCTCTGTCTCTACCTCCTCCGCCACGGCCGCCCCGCACTGTTCCACCCCTCCCATTTTGTAAACAAGACTTTCGGGTCGGTGTTGGGGGGGTAGAGAAGGGGGAGAAGGAGGGGGGCTCCCACCCAAGCCACAAGCCGAATCGCCACGGCCACCGCCACCACCACTCACCGGGTGTCTCAGATCGCGAATGGTGGAGGTGCTGCTGCGGGAGCGCTGGGTGCGTGCGCTGGCCGAGCTCAGCGGGGACAGCCTCACCCTCAGCGCCGAGGCGGCCCCCATCGCGACCCCCACCACCACGACCCCCGCCGCCGCCGCCGGGACCCCTCCGCTCAACGGGCAGCCCAACGGGGCCGAGTGGGCGGAGGCGGGCAGGGCGAGGAGTCCCCCCCAGAGGAGGCGGCGGCTGCAGTAGCCCCGGGGCCGGGAGGCGCGTGGGGTCCCCCTCGGCATGGCCGGTGCCCGGCAGCCCCCCGTCGGAGCCGCCCCGCCAAGGAGGAGGAGGAGGAGGGTGTCCCTTCTCGCCGCCGGGCTCCCCGGGCCCCCGCGTCTCCTCCTCCTCCTCCTGGGGCCGGGGCGCCTCCTCCGGGGGGCTCCTCTCCTGCCTCTCCTCCTGCCGGGGTGCGCCGGGTGGGGGTGGTGAAGGTGGAGGCCGGCGGGCTGGGCATCAGCATCAAGGGGGCCGTGTTCTCTCTCCCCCCCTCCCCAGGCATGGCTGGCCTGACCTGGCATTCTCCCCCCACCCCCACCTTCCCTTCCCTCCACCACCCCAACCCGCCGCCGCTGCTCCCCATCGTTGACTGGGGGCGCCGGTCGTTCTGTTCTGCAGCCGTGCCGCTGCCTCTCCACCGGCCTGCCGCTCTCCCCCATCGGCTCAGGAGCCTGCCGCCGCCGCCACTTCCTCGCGGCCTGCTGCTCTCCACCGTTGCGGTGGGCCTGTCCTGGAGGCCGCCACCGCCGTTGCTCCTCGGCAGCCCGCTGTTTGGGCTTCCCACGGTGGGTCTGCCGCAGGGGGCGTGGCAGTCATTTGCGGCAGGCAGCAAGACACAGTGGCGGCAGGCTCCCGAGCACCGCGCGGACACGAAGGGGCGGCGGCGGCACGGGCGGCATGGGCCGTGGGGGCAGACCCGGGTCCCGCAGGAGGAGCAGGAGAGGAAGGCTGGCCACCCGGTGCCCACTCGACAGCCGAGCACCTCGCTGCCTCCAAAGCCGCCGGGCGCAGGTGAGCAGGGGGGGGGGAATTCCTGGCCCGGCCCCGCCAAAGCCCCCTGCTCCAGGCCAAGCAGCGCACCCCACTCCCTTCCCCCAACGGCCACCTCCACCCACCACCTGCGCCCGCCCGGGAAGAGGACGCAGGGCGGTCGGGAAAGAGAGGAGGGGAGGGGAGGGGCGGCAGGCCGCCGCCGCGGATGCTGCCGTTCCTCCCGGCGGGCTGGGCTGCCGGTGCGCCCTCCTGCCTGCCCGGGGCTCCGGCAAGAGGTGAGCGGGGGGGTTTCCTGGCGAGGCCCCGCCAAAGCCCCCCGCTCCAGGCCAAGCGGCGCACCTCACTCCCTCCCCCCACCCCCCGCGGCCACCTCTGCCCGACCACCTGCGGCCGCCCGGGGAAAGAGGGAAGGAGGGAGGGGAGAGGAGGGGCGGCAGACATGGAGGGGGTGAGCCGGGGAGGGGCACCCTTACCTGGCACCTGCAGGGGGGTCCACCACCCGCCCGCCCCCCCTTGCCCCAAAAAATCTAGCACCATTGGAATGCATTGGAACGGATTAAATCCAGTTCCAATGCATTCCTATGGGAAATTAGAATTTGCAACGAATTAATTACGTTATACAAGGTACCACTGTATTACATATGTATGATCAGACCAATAATAATCAAAAGATCTCCTTGCTGATGTGATGGCTGCAAGGAAGAGATTTCCATGTCAAAAGTTTCAAGGAAGCCTGTTGAAGTGGTTCAAAGTGTGGCTATGCTAAGGCCTTCAGAAATATGCAGATTCTAGGTTGGCAATCTGTGGACAGGAGGATGGGAAACGGATATTCCTTACATGAACTTCTTTATACCTGGGTGTGATCACAGGGATTTGCCACCTCTGTTTGGAAGAACAGAGGATAAATGACTCTTGAGCATATTAGGTCTCAGTGCCTTGGCTACTTCATCTTGCAGAAAAGGAGGAACTGTTGCAACTGAAACAGAAAAAGAATACTTGCCCCTCCTGTGTCATCTATGGAATGCCCTCCATGAGGACTCATAGAAGTGTGAGGCAGAATCTCTCCTCAAAACCAAGATAGCCCCATCACCTTATGCTCTGCCCTTACTCTTTCAACAACCATGCATGAGGGCACAGCCATGCTGGTTCTGGGTGGAAAACATTGTCCTGGATGAGGAGATCATGACATGGATTGAAAGATCTGCACGCCAAGTATAAACTGAGGGGCTCTAGGAACCAAGTTAGTGGGGTGTTATCACAATTACCTTCCTGTGTGTGCTCCAGTCTCACTCTCCTGAGAACAGCTAGAGCTGTTCCTTGAGAACATTACACACCTATCACCTTACTACTGAATTTACAGTATCCAGAAGCCCTCTCATCCCGCTGCAGTTAGCTATATACCCCCAAAGTGGAACAAAGTGAATTCAAAATGCTGGGGAGCAGTGGAGGAGGGAAGGGGGAGAGAAGCCAGTAGAGGAGACGAGGAAACAAATTATCAAGTTACAGACAGAACAAGGACTGAATTCCTGGGTTGGTTTCACAGCCAGAGGGAGCCAGAGGCTCAAAACAGATTGGTTTTCACCCTATCAGGATGAGTGGCCAGGACAATCCATTGTAAAGAGGTACAGTATTTCCCTCCTGTAGCAAAAACATTCCATTGCAACTAGACACTGAACACTGGATTTAGCATCTCGGGTGCGCTATGACAAGCCCACATACACTGTAATGATGAAACCATGCTAGCCCTGCCCCCTCCATTGTTGCTTTAAACACAGAAAAAGAACAGCCTTAAGAAGGTAAGGTTGCTCTATCCAGGTAGTTCCTATGCCTAAGACACACACACACACACAAACACACACACACACACACACACACACACACACACACACACACACACACACACACACACACACACACACACACACACACACACACACACACAGAGAGAGAGAGAGAGAGAGAGAGAGAGAGAGAGAGAGAGAGAGAGAGAGAGAGAGAGAGAGATGCCTTGAATTACGATAAACTTGGAATTACGAAGGGAAATCCCGAGCTATCAAAATCACCTAGCTGTAATAGCTAGGTGCTTTTGACAGCTCCGCAGCCACGGTACTTTTTTCCTTTGTAATTCAAGTTTTTCGTAATACATGGCGCTTTTTCCTTCATGGTTGCCACAAATTTCTATTCACAAATTTCCCTGACTTTTCCAGGATTCCCAGACCAAAATTTTAGATTTTCCCTGACTCCCCACCCCACCCCATTTCTTTACTTAAAGCACCGGCAGAGAACACTGAACAGCATTTATAAATGGCAGATGCTAAGGAGAGCATGTGTAACATCACGGACATCAGTAAAATCAAATATCAGTCAAAAATTAAGTAACATCATGGACAAGAGTAAAATATCAGCCAAGCATCATAAAACAAACATATTTGTCCATTATAAATATTACTCAAGAAATAATAATTAGGAGAACTTCGCAAGAGCATCAATTGGTCCTCTATAGCTAAGAGTTCACTAGCCTTTTCAGACAAAAGCTTGGCTTACTTGGTCTTGAGCTCAGACATTTTATCAACTAATGACTTTCTTTTATTTATCTTGTCTAATTCTTCTTCTCTTTCAGCCTTTTCCTTAGCAAGTGCTTTCCCATATTTATCCCTTGTGTTTCTAAATGTTTACTTCCCTTTTCTTTTGAGCGGGAACAAAGTGCATCTTCTAGAGCGAAAAATATGGTAATTATGGTTAGTGGGCGATTAAAGATTTCCAAGATTAGCGATAACGCCCACCTCTAGACAAAATCCAGTATGACTATCTACATTTTCCTCTGACTTTTCTTCTAGGATTTCCAAACCATTTTTCTTTTCCCTGACTTTTCCAGGGTTTCCAGACTTGTGGCAATCCTGTCCTTTGTAATTCACGTTTTTCGTCATTCACGGTGCTTTTTCCTTCAGCGTGCCTGGAAAGCGAGAGGGCGGCGGCGATCCGAAGGCTCAGAACCCTGTCCCGCCTGCTTTTGTAGGTGCGCTGAAGAAAACCACTGCTTCCCCCACTGCCCCCACAGACAGCAATAGCCCTTTGCTGTCTTTGGGAAAGGGCTTTTGTTGGGGGTTAGCGGGTGAGCGTTGGAGTCACCCATCGCCCGCTAAGCCCCCTGCTGGGTTGGGGCATCTGGGAGCCAGCTGTCTTGATCCAGAAAACTTTTTCAAAAGACCTGTGCCCACGTGCCATGCAAGGAGAGGGCTGCGGGCATGGGTCTTTCAAAAACCTGGCTGAGTCAATGAGGCTGCTGGCTCCCAGATGCCCCAACCCAGCAGGGAGCTGAGTGAGCAATGGGTCACCCCCTCACCCGTTCAGCCCCCAAACACCAGTGCACGTCATGCAAAGAGCAGGCAGTGCGCATGGATGACTGAAAACACCCCCCTGCGCACTGCCTGGTCTTTGCATGGCACACATCGGTGTTTTCAAATCAGATCCATGCCACTACCCTCCCTCCAGAGTTGGAGCGGCAAGAATCTGATTTTAAAACCCCGGTGCATGCCATGGAAAGAGCAGGCTGTGCGCACAGGTGATCAAAAACTGGGTGAGAGGTTCCAAGTGTAAGTTTCTCCTATAGGGCTGCACGATCAAGCCTTAATCTGTTTTAAGCACAATAGAAAGGGAGGGTGGAGATGTGATTAAACAAAAGCTACATTTCCTGGCCTCTCTTTTCTCTGTCCATTTAGTCGGAGACACACACAAAACCTCGAATCTCCACAGGTCTGTCAACTCCTTTATTCCAGATGCAGCCACTATATTCTCTATCCCTATGGATTTGTTTTGTTCTCAATAAACCTTCGCAAGGCAATGGGATAGAGGGCAGGGGGGGAAATCCCTCCAGCAGGTAGACCACCCTCCTAAGGAGGTTCCCATCACCTCCATCCATTGTGTCTGCTGTTTCCAACCTTTCCCCTATTCTATACACGCTGAGAGGAATCCAGCCAAGATCTTGGCTGGAAGACGAAATGCCAGGATGATGGAGATCCAAATGAGAACTCTTGTTTCACCCTCGCTAGCCCAGTCTCCCATCTCTCCAAACAGCTCTCGGGGTTCATCACACCTCGCCAGGCATACACACACATCCATCCGTATCCAACCCTTGATTGCTCCAAACAATGCTCCCTCCACCCCCCACATCTCTTCCCTGGCTCCGCTCTCCCCTTCCCCTCTGTTAGCCATGCATAAAGTCCATGCAACATGATAGGGAAAGGCAAGGAAAGCAGGGGGTGGGGGTGATTACCTGGCAGCAGTGATGGTGGTAATGCAAGTGGTGGGGGCAAAAATATTTGGATTCTAGTACGTCCTGCTCCAACCCAGCAGGGGTCTGAGCAGGCGATGGGTGCAAAGAGCACGCTATGCACGGGGGTGTTTTCAATCACCCACTCACACATCCTGCTTTTTGCATGGCATGCAGGTCTTTTAAACACAGATCCTTGCTGCTCCAACCCAGGGTTGGGGAGTGGGGAGAGGTGGGGTTATTCCTCCCCACTCCCCCTCCACTGGGGGCAGAGCAGTGTGCCATGCAAAAAGCACACTAGCTGTGGAACTGTCAAAATCCCAGGCTGACAGCCAGGTGATTTTGATGGCTCTGCTGCCGGTTGATTAAGGGGTTCCCCCAAAACTCAGCAAAGTGGGGAAGCTCTTCCCTTGCTTTGCAGGGCCAGAGGAGGCTTCCCATAGGAATACATTGAAAACCAATTAATACATTCCTCTTTTTTGCCTTTTTTCCAACCTCTGGAATTGATTAATTGATTTTCAATGCATTTCTATGGGGAACTGCGTTTTGAACTATGAAAATTTTGAATTAGGAAAGATCTGTTGGAACAGATTAATTTTGTAATTCAAGGCATCACTGCATATACAGTAGGCACATTCTGGCTCACATGGAGAAGGTACCCAAGCTGAGCAGCTTACTCCACTTCCAACCGTGGACATTTCTTTCAACCGTTGAATTTCTGAGATTAAAGCAAGAGCTAAGAGTTCGGGCTAATAGCTTCCCCACATTTTATGTGGGCTCCACACACTTTAAGCAAACCTGAGTGAGGCTTGCATTTTAGTTCAAGTTACTTACAGTTGGTCCTTGGGGCTGTGGTGGCATTCCTGGTCTGACCCCAAGTAATCCAAGAGGGCCTGGAGGTCCATGAGGATATCCTCCATCAGGTATCCTACGGCGGTCATCCCAATGATGCTGCTCCTCTTCCATCCGCCTCCAGTACATGTCCTCCTCATAACGTCTAAATATATAAATTAAAATGACATTCTTAAACGTTAGGTTAAGACAGAAATATTTTTTGTGAATTCAATATTTCAGGTATTGCCAATTGTGATTTTTGAAACTAAAGATTAGTAAAAATAAACAACTTATACTTTCAGTTGTGATATATTAATTACAAAAAAAGCTTTGGTACTGAATTCAACTGAAATAGGATCAAAACTATGGAAAAGAACTATTCCTCTTAAAATTTTAAATAATGCCAATATCTATTATATACCTAAAGAGACTTTTAGTTTATAAAGTATAAAATAACAAGGAAAATACAATTTACCAATTGCTGAAGGATTCAATGAGTGAATCAATACTATTGGCATAGGATTACATGACATAAACTGGTATCATCAGCTGGCACTGGTAAAATTTAACTTAAGCATAAGCTTCCTATCCACATGTCTTAGATTCTAAGGCTCTTTAGGACTCCCTTTTGTCCTGGGGAAGTCTTTGGATGCCTAGAGACAAAAATCTCTGCCAGACAGTTCCAGCAGGACTGGAACTGTCAACAACAATATGGTGGCAATTTTGGGTGATGAAAGACTCTCTTCTCCCAAGGTCCCCGTATCTTCCAGAAGCAAATGGGAGTTCAAAGACACCTAGGAATTAGAAATGAGCACTTTGGCCTGCTGACAACTCTGCTGGCAGCCAACCACTCCAGCAAGGTCCTTGTCTATTAGAAAAACAAAACGGGGGGATTGGGAGCTTTTAATTAATCCAAGTTTTCTTGTGCCACTTGACCACAGCACCAGCTTCTGCCACATAAATTTACACTGACAGGATTTGGGTCACTATATTCGATAATGTAACTAATTTCCTTTCATTAGACCATTAGTGGCAAATAATAATTATGAGATAATTGATCTATGTTGCGATAAAATAATTTGAACCAAAATTAATGCCACATACAACAAAATATTGGTGATGGTAAAAAACTGTAATAATCCATATTATCACGGCAGCTAGAATCTTGTATGCACAACTGTGGAAGATGAACAGGATTACTGACGAAGACCAGTAATGAAGGTGCTGAAGTGTGCAGAAATGGACAAGATCTCAGCACTACTGAAACCAAATGGACATTTCAAAGATTTTGATGAAAGATGACATGATTTCTATAAATTTCTAGATCAGTATTATAAGTCAAGCTAAGTTCCCTGTTTAATTTATGCGTAACTGAAATAATTAATGATCAAAGATATAAAGTATAGAGATATTATTATGATAGGATGCAAATTTTGTCTGAGAAGACTGCATCCATGTTTTTCTCCTTTTTGCATTATATTTTTTTTTGTTTGTTTGTATGTTTGAAAACTATAAATATTTTTTTTTTAAAAGAATTACTGCCAGAATAAAATTTACTGTTATGGTACAATGTTCCCTAGTACTATTTTGTGATGGATCTTCATATATTCTAGAACATACCAGATATGGGTATAATGGACCCTTGTGGGTATGGTAATATTTAAATACTCATTACATTGAATGTTTTAAAGAAAAAGAAGAGGGGATGAAAAACTAAAACCAGTTATTTACTTATTTATTTCATTTATATACTCTGGACAGCTTACAAATTAAAACTCAGAACCCCACACAAGCATATACTCAATCTAGATCTAACATTAATACAAACAATAAAGGGCAAGATTGTATTGTGCAAATTTATGCCGGCAGAAACTGATGATGTCATCAACAGGCATTGATAAAATGTAATTCAATTTACCCTGAGATTGCATTTATTACAAAGTGGTTCTGTTCTACAAGTATATCAAGCTCCTGTGTGTGTTCACAGCAAACATAACTGGTTCTGAAACTACTTGAATCTTTTACCTCATTTCCATTCTCCATCGCTCTTCTTCTTCACGCCTTCTCCAGTATTCTTCTTTCTGCATTTGCTTTCTCATTTTCTCTTCTTGTATCTTTCTTGCCCTGATGCTGGGCTTCACTTCCACTTGCAAGTCTGGATTCACTTTTTTCTGTTTTGAAGATGAAGGATTTGAAATTCAATTTTCTCCTAGCTACAGACATCTACATTGAGCTCTTCTGCAGAGAAGGTCTAATTGGCAGGTTTCATGGCTTGGATATTCCTGACTTTTTGTTTGAACCACCAGGGCTCCCCTACAACCACTGAAACCACTTTCTGTACAAACAAGAGGTTATGCCTATCCAGGCAATGAAGCCTGCTAGCAGTGTCTTCTCTGTAGGTAAGCAGAATGTACATGTCTGTATGGTCTAAGTCTGGCACAGAGGAATCCAAGAATGAAGAAAATAATCCAAAACACAATCCCTACTAAGCATATTTACTTAAAATAAGCCACAATGAAGAGCAAGATTTATGTCTTAAGTAATTACAGATAAGATTGCATTTCCAAGTCTTTGTTCTTAATCAACAAAAACCGTATTAGCCATTATTTACGTTATTAACTGTATTCTGCTACTCTTACCTACAACTAGGAATCTACCACTTTCAAGAATGAGACAAAATCCTCATTTGGAAGACGTAACATCTGTGCATCACATACTTAGAATTGTTTTAATTCATCTCTCAACAATTTTTAATTTAATGAAATATGCATTATAGCAAAGAATAATTATGTGCAAGGCTTTGTGAGGGAAGTACGTATCAGCACAAAATTCTAGTTTGAATTCAGAAAAGACCAAACAATATAAACCACTCAGTTTTCATGGTATGAGCTAGAACTGGGATTTACAACTATATCACTTCCCACAACAGCTTACCTTATATTGTAATCTATGCCGTCTTCCTTTTAGATGCATTTCCTTGGCATTCGGATCATTAAAACTGCACTCACAAAGTTTGCAATGGAAGCGAATCACTTTCCCTTCATCGTTCCGTACCTTTAAAAGAAGAACACAATATAAGTGTTTAATGTCACATAATTACCATATTACAGTACACAGCACATTTTTCATTGTCACCATAATCAAAACTCATTTGTGTTTTGCACACAAACATTTATTCTGAGATAACAGTTCAGCAGTATCAACAAAATTCAAAATACACTCCATAAAATCTTCAGTCATCAGCTTAATGGCATGCTCAACCAAACAAGATTCACTGAAGTAGTTACTGAGTCAATGGTTATGCAAACCCCAGTTTCAATCAGCTTTTTAAAAATACATATAAGGAATTTTAGTGGATCACGTTTGCTATGGCATTTTATTTGGATACTTTTTTTAACTTCAGGATGCCATAACTGATGTATGTATTTAATGCATGCATTACATTAGATGCCTTGGTATTTCCCTCTAGAGAAACAAAACAAAAATAACCTTCCCAAGAAGATAAAAAGAGGCATTTTACTCCTTCTGCCTGCTCCTGTTTGATATGAACGCTGAGTGTCAAAGATGGTGAGTCATTACCCCCCCCAACAAAATATGTGGACTAAGGTCTGAGTAAACTTAATATAAGAACTGATACAGTAACCCCCTGCCTATCGTGGGGGTTAGGGACCCACCCAACCCGCAATATGTGAAAATCCGTGATATATGGAAGCGGGGCGGGGGGGCGATCAGAGGGGTGGAGGGCATGGGGGTGGGGTGAGGGGTGGGGACCTATCAGATCACTCCCCCCCGCCCCACCCCCGCCTGGCTCCAAGGCCTCTCAGAGGGGCATGGGGGGCTGCAGGGAGAGATGGGATCGCTCCCCGCTGTCCCCCCCCCAGATACTGCGATCCCGCGATATAGTGGGACTGCAGTACCTGAACCGCGAAATGGCGGGGGGTGAATGTATTAAAATGCCACATGAAATGATAGAGAAGATAGCAGAGGAAATTAAAACTAAAGCCCTTGCAGAAGTGACGGATAAAATAGCTATAGCTAATGAGACTCAAATCAAAGAACTACATAGAGTAGCTTCACTATTGGACAGACAGCAAAGAAAAAGTTTAAGGTTGTTTGGAATTCCGGAGAGCATTCAGTGAAGAGGTCTTGAGAGACGAATATTGTTGTGGTTTCAGGAATTCCAAATTAGTTTAAATGTGCATGATATTGAAAGAGTACATAGAAGCTTGAGGATAAGGAAAATATATAATATTTTGGAGCTGAGGGGAAGAGGTTTAACAGGTGAAATATATAAACTTATGATTAAAGACAAAGATTGTATGTTTAAATAATTGCAAAACAAATGGAGTAAAGATGTGGTACTATCAGAAGATGATATAAGAAAAGAGATGAAAAATGTTGGAGAAATAAAAGTGGAAAAATTCAGAGAATTAGAAAGGAAGGTTATATTTAAGTAGTATAGAACAATGTAACAATGGACCTCAGCAATCTCTGACCAATCTTGAAGTTAAAAGATTCCATCTTATGGGCATTAGAGGGCACAAGGAATTTTTCAGCTAATTTCTGTTTGAAAAACATCTAGAGGTTGTTGGTGAAGATAATGCCCTCCAAGGTCTAAAGATGGACAAGTGTGATCTGTAGACATTTGGAGGTTAGCAAACCCTGCTTCACACCTCCAGGAGTGCCTATGTTCTACCTCATGCTTTAGCAGCTACCTATATAAAATGCAATACAAAATTAAAATAAATGGGACAATGGTCACAGGAAAGCAGATACTGATCAACTGTATTTCTAGGGGCTCTACAGTCCACAACACAAGGGTTGTCTTTAACAACCTTTCTTAAATACCCAAAGGATCTTGAACCTCTGTGCTGAGTTGAGGGAGTGTAACATGGTAGCAAATGCCAATATTACTCGGCAAGGTACCCAGATGTTCTCTTTGAGTATAAGAGGCGTGGCCTGCAGTGGTTCTGCTACTTGGAAGGCCAATTCTAAAAAGGAGCAACATTGCTATCCCTCTGCTACGTGTTTCGGGGATTCACAGGTTGTCATCTATGTGAAATTGTTAAAATAGATTATCTAGAGATTCAGTAGAGGTATCACTACCATATCTGGATTATGTCCCCCCACCCCACCCTGTTCCCTAATGACACTATGAACACACTGAAACAAGCTTAAGCCTGGTAATAGACTGGAATACGGGAAACAACCTGAAATTCAACTGAGATAAAACTGAAGTACTACTGGTGTGTTCAACCTGCCCTGGAAAAACTACTCTCTTCTAAACGATGATAGCATGGATGCATCTTAATAATTTAATCACATATGTAACAAATTATAAAAAATATTTTCAGTGACATAAACTATTAAAGGTTAAAATGCTATTAATACCATTTTGTATGTCAAGATCACAAGAATAATCTATCACCATCCTAATTCATGCTGTTCTATATAAGTGGATTTCATAAATACAATTTTCAGGCTAATACCTCTTCCACGTAATCATGACCCACTGGCTGGACATCACTCTGTAAAGCAGCAAGAGCTGTAGAAGTGACTGGTTCAGTAGATGTATCTGGTTTAACTTCCTGTGTTTGCACTGCAGCAACTGATGGAGTCGTCTTGATATTTTCTACTGCTTTTAAATCATCGACTTTGCTTCCTGTTGTCTGTAGCTTATTGCCACCTAATATGTGACATTGTAAAGATCGTATTAATTTTTGATGTTACCAAGTTAAAACTAATCATAAACATTCCTTGACATGTATGGGGATTGGGGATGGAGATGGGATATGGCCAGTCTCCAGTAGAAAAAGTTTTTAAAAGTTTTTAAAAAAAAAAAGTAAAAAGTAAAACACAGGACAGATAAATACTAGATTGGTAAAAATCTTCAATGTCTTAAATAAATCAAAATTAAATACTATGTTTTAAGATCAACTGGAAGCAGCCCAATAGTAAAAAATTATCTGGCTTGCAAGCTGCACCCATGGCAGTTAGTTACTTTAAAAATACAGTATTCAAGAGGGCTAGATAAGCAAGAAAATATAATTGCATATTAAGCAGAGAGTCATCCAAGGTCCAGTCGACAATCTGTACCAGGTGTTGAGATCGTGATGTTAAAAGAACTTATGGGATACAGATCAAACAACAAACCTTAACTCAGCCCTATTATTCCTTCCAATAACTCTACTGGAATGCAGCATTTGAGGGGCACTTTCCAAATGCCCTTTAAGTCTAAGAAATATTGGAAGCTGTAGCTTGTGAAGACCTGGTGAGGGAATTTGATAGTGGACTGGATCCAATGTTAATACTATCTAGAACAGACCCACTGAAATCTATGGGATTTACATTAGTTGTAACGAACAAGTCTCATTTATTTATTTATTTATTTATTTGTATACCATGCCGATTTCCCAAATTTTCCCAAAATTTCTGTTGGTTTACTCTTGATAGGACTAACTGGGCTTAGAACCCCATCTCATCAAGTTAAAGGACTTAAATGTTAAAACTATGTAGTCAACTAGCAGTCAAAGCCATAATGGAGATGTAGCAGAGTACAATTTTAATCTTACGCAGCATATGGTTTGCTACTGTTTGCTCAAGTTCATGAGAAAAATGTTAATACTTGCCAATAAAATTAATTTTGGGTGTAGATATCTTCTTTACTGCAATATTAGTTGGAACTATTGTTGTTTTGTTGTTTGATGCTGAGGTAAGTAGTACATTGGCAGAGGGAGTAAGAATTTTCACTGCCATTGATGAAACAGAAGAATTCACAGTGTTACTGTTGGTTACAATATTTGAAGAGACGGCTGTTGTTTTGGAAGCTGATGCTGCAGATGTAGCCTGAGTGACGACGTTTGGTTCGGTTGAAGGAATTGGCTTGCCAAGTTTTGTGTGTAGTTTAACCACCTAAAACCACCAATTAAAAGTGAATAGAAAGCACATTGAAATGCTAAACACATCTGTACAAAATCCTGTTCAGAAACTTAAACTACAAAAGTACTAAATGTTAATTTAAATTGAGAAGATTGATGTAAACATTAAAGTCCCATAAGAATTTGTCATGAATTTTTCTACTTCCACAATATTGATGCTAACTTGCATCTTAATTTTTCTGAAAATGCATTCTACACAAAATCTGAAACAGTATTATTTCTCCATGTAAATCATTGCTTTCAATTTACTGTCTCTCCAAATCCAGTTAAAAACCTTACAGAATCTGGAAGTTGAGTCATGGCTACTGGACTTCTTTTTGAGAGATAGAAACGTTTCGCTGTTCATCCAAACGGCTTGACCGATGAAGTTGTTTGGATGAATACCGAAACGTTTCTCTCTCTCAAAAAGAAGTCCAGTAGCCATGACTCAACTTCCAGATAAACTCACCTGGATGACTGAGAATCTTCACAGAAACCTTACAGAATGCCAAACTAACAAGGAAGAGGAAAAAGAACTCAAATGTGGGATGACCTACTTTTTGATGCTTGGCTCCACGGATATGGGCAGCATAAGCATCAGCTCCTGTACAGGATACATCACAGAGCTCACAGCGTAGCTGGTTCTGAGTTCCTCGAGCAGATGAACTGTTGCTGGTGGTGTTTTGTGCTACTTTCAATGCGGCTTCTTTCTTTTTATGTTTTTGTCCCTCCAAATGTTCTTTGTAAGTCTGTTTCAATTGTCACAAAAAGTTTGCGAAATATACATTAGTACTTTTCAACATTATTCATGCTTCCCAAAAAAAACATATAAGTGATAACAAAAAACTCTTAACAACTTGATTGTGCTATACAAAGAAATTGCTACGTCTCTTCCTACTTTTCAACAGTAAAGGTTTTCTATGAAATGCTCCTTGAAAATCTTAATTGCTTAATCATCCACAGAGTTGCAGGTGGCAGAGTTTGACTTAGTGACCTGGAAAGTCTAGTAATGTATGGGATATTATGTAAGTAGTACACAGTCAGCTCCGCAAAAGTGTGTGTGTGTGTGTGTGTGTGTGTGTGTGTGTGTGTGTGTGTGTGTGTGTGTGTGTGTGTGTGTGTGTGTTTCAATTTAAATATAATTCTGTACAACTGAGTAGATGGTAATTCTTTCAAAAGAATAATTTTATTACATTCATTTTTCCCAAGATAGACAAAAAAATAATGTAAATAGTTTCTACTCTATTAGAAAACACACAGCATTACAATCTACTTGGTTCCATTTTGAAAACAAAATAACTACAATAAATATTTCGGAGGGGGGGAATGATTGGCATTCAAAATTGATCTAAGTAGCCTCACAGATTGCAAAGTGCTCTCAACCAGTGTTGGTTGGATTACCTGCCCTCCAAAAGACATCTGAAATCAAGGAAAGGCATTCTCCACTATTTTCTCCTTCTTCAAGAGTCGAAACAGAAGTCCTTGGACAAGTCAACATACCCCTTCAGATCTTAACCAATGTCTCGAATATAAGCACTGTTCACATATTACAGACTTAATACAGGCTGAAGTCCTGCTGCTTAACATAGTAAATCATACCAAGCTTAGGCCCAATGAATTAGTGGAGATTTGGTGAGTCATCTCCATTGATTCAAATGGGGTTGCTGCATCTGAAACTGGAATCAATGGAATTTAGAGAAGCTGACTCAACAAATTCACAATAGTGTGACTACTGCAATTTACTAATCTAAGTAATAGGATGTTAGGCACTAACTGTAGCCTATTTTGAACATTTCTTGAATATTTCAAGTAACCAAATGCTTCTATTTTAGAAAACAATTAGGCTCACACAGAAAAATAACAACAACAGTACCTGGGGTCCAGCACAGCTGATCTTACAAACATCACAATAATGGATCTGGGGTGGTTTGGGAGGTTGTTTTGGTTTCAACTGTTTATTTTGGAATGGTGCCTTCTTAGTAAAAGTGGTCCCTGTCCAGGCGGCTGTTGCAGCGGCAGCGGCGGCGGCAGCTGCTGCTTGTTTCTGCTGCTGCTGCTGTTGTTGATAATAAGATGATGCAGCTGAATATACCGCGGCCTCATATCCAGAATAAGATGTACCTTTGAATGGCAGAAAAAGAGCTGAACTGAAAACTGGACAATTTAAATATTCTTATTATAGATAACCCTTATTCCCTAGAATTTACCATTCACGTGGGAATTTCATCTGTAATGTGGAAAAAAATTGTGCTTAATGTAAAACAAATCTCTTTATCTTAATACAGCCAACCCATGCCAATAAATACTCGTTATTTGCAGGTCAAAAAAATGATGCATCTTTATATTATATAGGAATAATACTGGATAGAAGTTAAGTTTAAAAGTTAATACTGACAGGAAGTTTAGGGGGTTCTACAGCAGTAGCTCCCTGGCATAGTACAAGAGTTCTCTTACGTCTGAGGGAAAATATATATATTTTTAAAACTTTAGCTATACAGTTCACACTTCGTTCTTCATTTCTCCCCTATTTCCTAAAGAAATTACTTCTAAAAATTGCATTTTTATTACAGAATGAAATACTGAAACACTGGGAAAGCAGCCAACTTTAGACCAATCAAAAACACAGTGAACCTCTCTTCTTTGTGTCCGATTAACAACAGAAAACTACTTGTGCCTTAGTTTTACCACACAGATGGCTAACACAGATACAGCATGGTACAAAATAGGGGGGGAGGATATGCTGATGACTTCACATGTATTGAAGCCCCTAAGTCCAGCTGGGCATGGTTCTCTGAGATGTACT
The DNA here is from genome assembly GCA_029282475.1 of Phrynocephalus forsythii. Lineage (NCBI taxonomy): Eukaryota > Metazoa > Chordata > Lepidosauria > Squamata > Agamidae > Phrynocephalus > Phrynocephalus forsythii. The sequence continues at coordinate 104,261,549 of JAPFRF010000004.1, read as the reverse complement.
GCTGAAGATTATTAGTTCCTTCTTCATATGACAGAAGGACAATCAAGACGTGGGTACTCCCCAAAGGTTTTATATCCCATTGAAACTAGCAAAAAGACAGGCTCCATGTCCCAAAGAAAGAGAAGTGGCCATTCGCCAAAAGACACAGCTTTTCTCTGACCAGTCAACACAGCATCGCCTTGATAAAATATGGTCTTGTTACAACAAGTGGTTTGTAAATATAGGCTTTACCATACAATTTCTGTGCTCATACATCCCACTAAACAAGTGGCTCCCAACTTTGGTGTCCAAGCCAGATGTGCTTGGACTGCAATCCCCAGAACCCTTCACAACCAGCTGTGCTGGTTGGAATTTCTGGGAGTTATAGCACAAGAACATCAGGGTTACCAAAGATTGGGAACCACTACACCAAACTGATGTGACAGCTATGGAATATACATATGTCCTATACATAAAATTTCCAACCCAGTACTGATACACATACTGACTTGGCAGTATTCAAAACTACATCTTCTTTCTCAAACATTTCTGTTAAAGGCTAAAGCCTGGATCTGATAAACCTGAAGCAGAATGAATCCTCTGAATCAGTTGTTGAGCAGCAGATCAATACTTGCACAAATTCTATGTGCTTGATGGGTCTACTTTAGTTGGGACTAACTACTGGATTGAGGCGGGACTAAAAGCTACAATCTTGTTCTTAGCTCAGAATAAGCATTACTGTACATAATGGGATATTCTCTTGGATAAGGATGGATAGGAATAAACTAATTATTAGTCAAAGCAAAAAATCCCCAGTACAACATTTATTTCAAGTTCAAGAATTTGCCTTTACTCCAATACTGGATACATGTTTGGAGCGCTTCATAGAAGGACATTTTTGCAGCTCTCACTTCAGCATCAGACACCTGCCATCTCAGGCCTGTAATGCTCTCTTTTTAAACATTACTCACCAGAATAAGTAACTGCTGTTGTACTGTACGTAGCACTCTGGGTATACGAAGGAACAACAGTAGCTGCAGCTGCAACTGGTTGAACGGTGGAGGATACAGGATATATTGAGAATGTAGTTGTTGCTGGACTTGGAGTGGCTGGTTTTATGGCTGTCACCTGTCGAGTTTGTTGGGCTTGTGTATACTGAGTTGCTCCTTGGCTATAGCCAGCTTTTGGAGCTAGTTAAGTCAAAAGAATCAAATTATACACTTGACTTTTTTTTAAAAAAAATCAATAAACAATTGCAACCTAAAATCAAGTTATTTTAGCTTTTTACCTGAGTGTCTTTCTTCATAAAAAAGAAAATAAGACCACAAAACCTACTTTTTATCCAGCTATAACAAATACTATACTCAAGGAATGAGAAGGGTATAAAAAGGGAATAATATAACCAATATAACCAAGTTAAAATGTAATGTACCTAGCTTTGGCCATAGCTTCAGGTCTGTATGCAGAGTTGTCTACCTAGTTAACTGGCAGAATCGCTCAACATCTCAAACTACTAAAGCACAAATTAGCATAATGTGTCCCGTGGGCCCCAAAGCCATTTTTGCAACATTCCAAAAACATTAAAAATGTTTAACATATTCCCTAAAGTTGGCATTGTTATTCACACTGAAAGTCAGAAGTACACAGCTACTTATTTTGACTTTTCCATGGCTATTTAATGTTTATTGAAAAGATATCTCTACATAATTATTGATCAAGCAATGTTTCCTGATTTTATTCATTCAAAATAACTGTTCCATGCTTCAATTACTGCAATTAAACAGAAAAGTATCCATGTAGAAGTCTTCAATCAGCCTTCCTCAGGGAAAATTGGTGACTGATATTTGGTATTACAGGACTCAATGATTAAGGACTGTTTAGGCATCAGAGAAACACATGGCTGTCACCCAGGGACACCAGTTGAAACTGATTGAAAATCTCTTTGTTCAAGTGCATTGCCTAAGGCATGATTGAAATGTTCAGTTGAAAACTTTCTTATTCAAGTACTGCACCTATGGCATGCAATCTTAAACAAAACTAAAAGCATCCCTCAATGTTCAATCAATAAGTAAGTTAATTTTATATAAACATAAAATAGCCTTCGAAAGGCTGAAAGAGTAGGTGTACCATATACAGTGGCACTTCAACTTATGCTTCAACAACCAAATAATTCGAATTACAAACACTGCTCTCTGCCCTGCATGACAGCTAACTCCGGCTAAATGCTTACCTTTGCTAACCTCCGGACTGGCCAATTGATTCAGCCAGCCTGGAGGGAAGCGCTTACCTCTGGGTACATCCTGGAAGGATGCAAATTTGGCCAGCCCAGGCAGTTTGGAAGGGAGGTGCGATCTTCTTGGTTTCTTCAATCTCTTTTGCACGCCTCCTTTCCAAACTGCCCGGGTTTCTCCCTCAAGGGCAGCCGAAAGCTGCTTTCTGCATTCCAGCAAGACAGCTGACTTTGACTTGCAAGGTGCCTGGGCTTCTTCCTTAATCAAGGGCAGCTGAAGGCTGCTCTCCGCAACATCCCCCAAGCTGATTTTGACAGATCCAACCTGTCAAAGTCAGATGTCTGGCAGGAATGTGGAAAGCAGCCTTCGGCTGCCCTTGATTGAGGGGGATTGGGACAGCTTTCCCATAGGAATGCATTGAAAACCTATTAATATGTTCCCTCTGGAACAGATTAATTGATTTTCAATGTATTCCTATGGGAAACTGCTGTTCGACTTCCGAGTTGGTAGACTTCCGACGATGCCTTCGGAATGGATTAACGTCGTAAGTCAAGGTACCATTGTATTAGAAAGACACTCTCTCATGCTTTGGGCTGACCCTGTAACTCGGTCACAGAAAAAGTAGACTCCATATATTTAACTTTAGAACGGCTCAATTTTTTTCTGGAACTGCAGATTTTATCTAGGAAAAAATAAGGCTAGCATTTCACACACACCTGATATCCACTACCCCCAAAATATACAATAAAATTGGATTTATAAGTTATATTAGATTGGAAGTGCTTACTACAACTCTTCAGTTTATTGAGTGCTGCACTAATGTATTAAGCCCTAAAGATAATCTAAATCTGTTTTTGTGGAGAGGGGGACAGCATTTTCCCCAGACAGAAAATAAACAAGCAATGGTGTAGATTGACTATTCTGTTAGACTAAGAAAAATCATATCATAGCATTTACATTAGTATAGTAGAGCCCCTCTATTGTTTGAATATCGTAGCTGGGACTCAGAAGAAAGAGCAAAAATAATAATAATTAATGCTTGTTGCTATGCGGCTTCAAGTTGAAACTGACTTATAGTGACCCTAATGAGGTTTTCAAGGTAAGTTAGATATTTAAGGAGTGGTTTTACCAGTTCTACACAGCCAGTAAGTTTCCATGGGTGAGCAGAGATACAAACCCAAGCCTCTTAAATCATAGACCCACACTCTATCCAGTACATACTGGATGCAATTGTAATCCACTGGAAAACTGTAACAACAGTTGCTTAAATAGTATGCATAATTAAACAGCAAATGTACACAAGTTCTGCTTGATGTGCTCTTCATCTGAGTCCATCTCCCCTTTACAAATGCCTCCAAATACTCTTAACTGTTTCCCATAGATTTCTAGATCTACTCAGTATGTCAATCTTAAGCTAGAATTCTTTGATTCAGCAATAGAGCTATAAAAGCTGCAAAGTGTAAAAGCAAATAGGCTTTATAATAGCTCTTTTCTTGCTACCACTGTAAAATAACAGCATACTGCCCCCTCTTCTCATACAACGTAACTTTATAGACTAAGACCAAAGCATCTGGCCACAAGTTTTGGGGGTTATGAAAAATCACATCTAGGTATAAAACGTGAAAGTAAACTTTAACAGTAACATTGGCATCTGCTAGGAGTCAATTGCTGCAATATGTTTTCTGTCCTTTGTTATGTGTAACTACCCTGTTTCCCCGAAAATAAGACCTCCCCAAAAAATAAGCCCTAGCAGGATTTCTATGCATTTGTTAAATATAAGCCCTACCCTGATAATAAGACCTAGTGATGGGTGTGGCTATGGTTGTGTGTAGGGCTGACATTCAAGCATATTATACTTAATAAAAGTAAGACATCACCTGAAAATAAGCCCTAGTGTGTCTTCTTGAGAAAAAATAAATATAAGACAGTGTCTTATTTTCAGGGAAACACGGTATGTTAGCTTCTTCTTGTGAATGAAGCAGCAGTGATATTGAAGGAGGTCAAACCCCATGAAGTCCACCACTTAGAACAGGCCTGTCCAAACTTCAGCCTCCAGATGTTTTGGGCCACAACTCCCACAGTCCTTTGCCATTAGAAATACAGGCTTGGAATTCTGGGAGTTGTGGTCCAAAACATCAGGAGGGCCGAAGTTTGGTCATGCCTGACTTAAAAAGTAGTCCCTATACAGCATTTATTTCATTCCAAGAATGCTGAAATAAACAACAGCAACTTATTTCTGAATTTCACAAAAAGAAAGGTGAAATTCCCAAAAATAAAAGCGATATGAAACTTACCAGTTTGGTAGTACGATTCAGCTACGGAAGGTTGCGGCTGGGCAGCAGCTGCCACTGCCGCTGCAGTTGCTGTGGGCTGCTGATAATACTGCTTGCTGTCATAAGCCACAGCTGGGGCCGTGGATCTCACATAAGAATAGGAATCCTGAAGAAACGCAGAAGTAGAAATGGTGGATGTTATTTTCCCCTTTGAGGTTAAACACTTTGAAACCAACATATAAGAACTAAGCAAGCTGACTAAAGGAAAGTCTCTCATCTACTTCAGGCACCTGAACTCCCAGAGAAATTTATCTCTAGAAGATCAGAAGGCTCTTCTTCATAATGCTAGATAGTGTAGGATTAGGAATATTCCTTCTCTTAATTTATGGTATAAACTTGTTATTTGGGCGGCTTTTCACTCTCACACCAAAACCAAGAAATGCTGGAGACAAGATAAACAGCAGCTTTTTCTGCCAAAATTTCCTCATTAGTTTCAGGATCCAATCCGCTAAGTATTACTGAATTATTTTGATTTATCCAAACAGGGAACCCATTTTTAAAAAGGAAAGATTTAAGAGACAATGGGCCACCATGAAAACTAAAGAATAAAAAATATTTCCTACTGTTAATACATGAAGAAAATGATCTTTGACTAAATTCAACATTCTTAATCTTTCACCAAAGAAGAATGTCACTAATCCTCAAAGGAGCATTTCCTCCGTGCCATACAACAATTTTCCTCACCACAGACCATATCATAAGACTGAACATATATACAAAAGGGAGTTGTATAGCTTCAAAATAGTAAAATATATTCTAGAGATGAACTGGAGGATTTTTTAAAGATGGGCAGGATTACAGTAAATCTATTTCCTAGGCATTTCATGATTATGTGAAGAACTCAGCCTGCTAAGAATCTTAATTTTCATTCTTTTAGAGGCAAAGTTTCTAACCCTAATAAACATAAAGAAATAAACTGCTTAAATTGTTCAATTTATACCAGTTACAGTATTCTACTAGCTTGCTTGCTTTTTAAAACACTCTATACACAGTCATTTTAGCACTGGAGACACTGGACTTTGATGCAGCAATTTTTATATATACGTTTTGTGGATGCTATTTATTAATTCAAGAGTTCTGGAGCTTTAGCCTTTCTCATCACTCAGTTACTTGGAAAAAGTACCATACTCCCTGGAGCTCAAAAAAAAGAATATAGGGTTTTTCAAAAGGAAAAAGAATTGTACAACACCAAAGGGAGAAGATGAAAAGTATTTTCTCTATTAATTCTACTTACCTGATAATTCTGTGTAGTGACTGGAGGTGGTGGAGGAGGAGCTTCTTGCTGTCTCTGGGTGTAACCATAGTCTGTTGCTGTATGTGCTGTAGGGTACCCTCCATAGGCTGCCGCTGTTGCAGCAGCTGCAACAGCCACTGGAGCAGGCCTGGCTACCGCAACTGTGGCTGCAGCTGGGGCATAGGCAGCAGTGACTGTGTGTGCAGCTACAGGAGCCTGATGTACAGTGTAGCTTGCAACTGTAGTTGGATGGGAATAAGCTACACCTGAAGCTGGCTGCTGGCTGTAACAGGAAAGACAAGAAACAATATGAGCTTATGGTATACGATACTCTACAGAGCAATTTTTCAAAAGGGCCAAGTTTAGGTGTCCCTGCCAAAGATCAAATGGCATGTGGAATGGAATCCAACTGATCCCCAAGCCAGCTGGAGGAGTGGGATGATGCCTTCTGTGAGCAGATGGCCACATAGTCAAAAGGGAGAGATGTAGTACAGTACTAATGGGGAGATTTTAACTATCCTGATACAGTAATACCTCAGAAATCGAATGCCCCTGATAACAAATTTTTTGGATAATGAATCACAATTTCCAGGTATAGGGCTGTCTCACAGATAACAAATTTTCTCTATGGGCTGCCTTGGATAAGGAATTTTCCCTATGGGCTGCCTCAGATAACGAATTTCCAGCATGCATCGGTAAAAAAGAGTTATCCCGAGCTGCATCACATCTGTACCTTTAAAGTGCACTTTATAAAGAGTTTTGAGCAAAAAAACAGGTGTCTGTGTCTTTTTTCTAGGCTCTGGAACAGATTAACTGGTTTCCCATTCATTCCTATGGGAAACTGCATTTCGGATAACGATTTGTCTCAGATAACAAATTGCCTCGGAGAACGAATTAAATTTGTTATCCAAGGTACCACTGTACATGCTGGCAGTCCAACTAAGCTAAGAATGCAAGGTCTAACAAATTCTTTACTCCCCCTGCAGAAAATTTCATGGTTCAGAAGGTAGAGGTCGTGACAAGAGGCACAACCATTTTAGATCTGGTCTTAACCAATAAGGAGGGCCTTATAAATGAGGTTGAAGTGGTGGGATCTTTAGATAAAAGTGACCATGCCCTCTTGGAATTTGTTATACAGTTGGAAGGAGAAGCTAAGCATAGTCAGACAAGAATCCTGGACTTTAAGAAAGCCAATTTTTATAAACTTAGGAAATATTGGCTGTGATTCCATGGACTGAAGCACTGAAAGAGAAGGGAGTCCAAGATGGATGGGAGTTATTAAAGGCACAATCTAAAACTGTTCTAACAAGAAGAAAAAATGGGAGAGGTCTAAAGAAACCGCAATGGTTTTCCAAAAGAACTTTCAACTCAGCTAACTATAAAGAAAAACAAGTACAAGAAATGGAAAAATGGGCAATACACCAAATATGAATATAAGCAAACAGCAAATATATGCAGAGGATGGTTAAAACAAAGCTAAAGTACAAAATGAACTTAGACTTGCCAGACAGATTAAAAATAGTAAAAATGATTTCTTTAGTTATGTCCACATAAAATGAAAAACAAGGAAATGATAGGCTCTCTGCATGGCTATGATAACCAGTTACTAACAGGAGACAAGGAAAAGGCAGAACTACTCAACACCTTCTTTGCCTCCATTTTCTCCAAAAAGGAAGAAAGAGATCTGCTGGGAAAAAGAGGATGGGAATTGCAACACAGAATAGGTAGAGAGGTAGTACAGAAACACCTGGAAACATTAAATGGATTTAAGTCTCCTGGGCCAGATGAATAACACCCAAGGATATTAAAAGAACTGTCAGAAGCAATTTCAGAACCATTGGCAATAATCTTTGGGAAGTCCTGGAGAACAGGGGAAGTCCCCATAGATTGGAGGAGGGCTAATGTTGTCCCCACCTTCAAAAGGGGGAAAAAGAGAACCCAAATAATTACCGCCCAGTCAGCTTGACTTGCATGATTACTATATTATGCAACATGATTCCCATACTGCAAACTGAATGCTTCTGCAGTATAAGAGAAAAAGACAGACCTGGAGAGAAATGCTAGAATGTTCCTGGACCACTGAAAGAAAGAAAGAGAATCTAAAGATGTACAGTGGTACCTTGTATAAAGGAATTAATTCGTTCCAAATGAAATTATGTTAAGCAAATTTTCCTTTATATAAATCCCCATAAGAATGCATTGAAAATTGAGTAATCCCATTTTTATGTTGTACGGATTCTCCCCATAGGCTATGTTAAGCAAATTTCCCCTATCTCCATAATTTTTTGTTGTACAAATTTTATGTTATACAAGCTGTTTGTTATACAAGGGTCCACTGAAACTTTCTACAAGAACTACACTGGAAATTGTTTTAATACAGTGGTTCTCAACCTCCTTAATGCTGCAACCCTTTAATACAGTTCCTCATGTTGTGGGGACCCCTTGCCCTGCTTAGAAGAGGCCACAAGCCCCCTTTGGCAGGCCACTGCCACAGGTGCCATAGAGAACTTCCCTCTATACAGGCATCCTCAACCAATCGCAGCCTCCAGTGCAATTGACTGACATCTTCTCCAACCTACCAAGCTGTAACTCACTCTCCCCCCCCTTCCACCCCCCCCCCAACCGAAGCCGTTTGTGCCATTTTCTTCACTGGCTCATGGCGACCCCTGTGAAATGGTCATTCGACCCCCAGGTTGGGAACCACTGATCTCCAGGTTGGGAACCACAGGCTTCTCCAAAATTGGTTCATGTAAATATTAGCCTATACAGTATATAGAACAGGAGTGGGGAACTTTTGGCTGGCTAGATGTTTTTGGACTGCAGCTCTCAGCATTCTACGCCTCTACTGCCAATGACATCTGGGAACCTGGTACAAAACGTAAGCCTGGAGATAACAGCCCATTTTATTTTTATTACGTATTACTGACACAACTAAGAAAATAATCTTTTATTATTGCCAATACTGTACAACTAAGAAAAAAAGAATGGCTAAGCTTCACTGAGAAAGGATGGAGATGCAGTACTTTCCCCTCTTATCTACCAAACAATTCTAGTAACTTTCAATGGCATTTCTGAACACCAGAATTGTGTTCTGGTTATGCACACAAATCTAAATGTTTGTTTCTTTTTTTAATAGCAATAAAATCTCAAATGCTGTCAAGATATTTTCATATTATTGCAGTCCTACAGTTTTAAAATGACAGTGATACTCTTTTCTTTATCAGAAGACTGAATTCTCAAGCACTGTCAGAATAAACACAGCTACAACCAATAATTCTGCATATCGGGAATTGTAACCTATCACATGAGAAGCAAAATCAGTATTGTACTTAACAAGTTTTGTACTTAAAGATTCATTTCAAGTAAGAAAACTGCCGTATTTCCCAGTTTAGAGCAATTTTCAAGATAAAGGTTTATCTCTATGAAATATTAAATTTATAAAAAGGTCAATATTTTAATCCAGTGCAATTTTTAAGTAAAGCAACACTAACTAGCAAAGCTATCACTCCATTTGTGGCTATTAAGATATTAACAAGCTGATATTTATAAAAATGCAGAGGGTCTGGTTTTGAAAGATGATTGTCAATTAAGAACTGGACTACGTTTGATTCTTTAAGAAGAGAAATAACTATCAACCTGACTACCGTTCATAAATACTCCCCCATGGGCAGCTGCAGATAACATTCTTCAAATCTTATTTCCAAACTTAGCACTTGGTTACAACATTTAAAAGTCTTTAAATTTAAGTTTCAATTGTACTGACTCTTCATACAGTAACAGGGGGAAAATGGAAAATTGTTTCATTTCGAACAATTAATTATGGTAATACTTGATGTTAAAACTCACCATATTTGGGAAACAGAAATCCAAATACAAATGCAAGAGTAGAAGATACCTTTAGAGACCACTAAAAAAGCCTTACAATCTGCAAGGTTTCAAAGATCAGTATCATCTACTACTTCATCAGGCAAGTACCAGTGTGAATAATTTAAAGTAAACCTCATTTTGCCAATAATTTTTGGACTTTACATCAAAGAGTAATTTCCTGGCAAGATCCATATTGCCATTAACTTTTGGAACTGATGTTCTTCATACTGGTACATGTCTGATGAGCTGGATGGTCCTGATCCACACAAGCTCACATAGATTGTATGAATTTTTTAGTGTTCTATAAAGGTATCACCTACTTTTGCATTTGTATTAAGTTTCTAACTGAATAAGATGCATATGACGTCCAGAACCCTACTTTGAAATGCTGCAAGTATAAGTCAAGTTCTTAATTGACAATCATCTTTCAAAACCAGACCCTCTGCATTTTTATAAAGTTGATTTCCCATAATTTTTGGCTGTTTTCTGCTTGGGTGCATAACCTGACTGCATGAGCCGAGTGTATCTGAACAGGCCACAGAGAGCTGGAAGAATTAGGAAGCTTAGCTATGCCATTTCAGTTAGAATGAGGCAATGTTTTAAACAATTCAAAGCACTTAACATTCATATCAGGTCCCATGGCACTTTAAGAATTTTTTTAAAGGCCAAGGATTCATTCTTGGTTGTAAACAAGAAACTAAACACAGCTATCATTTTCAAAACATACCATTGGGTTTGTTTTATGATTAACATAATTAATGTATAACTTTAAATGTTCTTGATATTTAAAATATGGTCTGAATGCTAACAATCTGTATAATACACAATTTGTATTGGCACATGCATACTATTTGATTTGCAATTTGCTATTCTTTCAATGCTTCATGGAATATATCAATTGAAACATCCTATACAATTCTCTGTTGTTATTAAACATCATTTTGAGAAATATCTCTTCTGTATTTTGCACTGCCTCCCTTTCTTTCCTCTTGAGGCAAAATTTGAAGCAAAGCAATAATAAATGATTTTTTTCTTTTAACTGTGCAAAAAGACCACCTTTAGGTCATTCAAATCTGATAAAATATAAATGACAAATCCATTCAGAACCACCAATAAAAAGATAAATACTACACTTAATGCAGCTTCGGCTATCTACTGATGTCCTATGATGAAGTACAAATTAATAATGGAGGCTAAACACTGCATTTGAAACATTTTGAATTTTCCATACCTGAACAGAATAAGAGTTTAGTGAACTCATTTAACATTCAAATGAAAAGTTAACTTTCAAACACAGAAAAATGGGGACAAACTCACAGAGAGAGCTCTATACTGTATCTAGAGAACAGTAAAAAAAAAAGGAACAACATTGTTAACAATAACAATGCTAACACTTCCCTGTCTAGCAGCCTGAATTATTTATATGAGTAAGAGATCCTGGGCTTCCAGACCGTCAGGTCTAAGCCCCATAATACCTTTCAATCAGCTATACAGTACTAGCCAGGACTTTTGGGCGATAAAAGCAAATATACCAGAATGAAAATCCAACTATTCCCAACCAGAATTATAGACAGTTGAACATGTTACTTATTCTGTCAAAACATCACATCCATCAATAGCTCATATAAGAGCCATCAATATCACAGTATTGCACAGTATCCCAGTTCCCGAAATAGGTATGGTAATATACACTGCAATTTAGTAGTGTTACCATAGATATTAGTGTATCTAATATTTTCAGATCATTTTAAAAAATTAATTATTGAGCTAGCTTCCCAACAGTTCTTTAATGAAAGGCCTCTATTGCTGAGACAAGTACTGTGCTGTACTTAGTCTTTTTCCCCATGAGGCTTTCTCCCAATACAGTACAGTATTATCATACGGATTATAGGAAAACTACAGATATCAACCTTGCTATATAAGTAATAATAATCTGCCCTTTTGGTGCCTAGGGACTACTTAATAGATCATCGTCACTGAAACAAATGAAGGATGACACTGTTCCATTTCTTTACTCCGCAGGTTCAAGTTTGAGAAGGGATTGCATAAGACAGATTCTGAAAAACCTTCCCTAGCATTTAGAAAGTTATTAACTTCCTGTTACACATTATAGCAGGTAAACAGGAATGGTTTCAAGAACAAATACAGATCAACACAAAAACAGTGTAACAGTTGTGTAAGAGCAACTGTATGCAACTGTCAGGTTGCTCTCAGGCACCTTTTTCTTTGGCTTAAGATAAATTTAAAGGAGCACAACACCACCTTTCATCTCATGGGGAAGAATTGTCCCCAACCGGCATAAAATTGCCAGTATAAGGAGCCCTTTTCACCACCACTCTGCTGCCAACTGAGCCTTACCCATACTGATCAGCAATCATAAAAAGGACTGCCTTTTTCCATCTTCGACAGATAGCCCAGATTCGTCCCTAACTAGATAGGGACTCCCTCAGGACAGTGGTGCAAGCGCTGGTGATCTCAAGACTAGACTATTGCAATGCGCTCTACATGGGGTCGCCCTTGACTCTCCTTCGGCGGCTGCAACGGGTGGCAGGTGTGTGCCGGTTTGACCATATCACCCCAGACTTGGCCCGTCTGCATTGGTTGCCCGTTGCATCCCGAATCAGATTCAAGGTCTTGGTTTTAATTTATAAAACCCTCCACGGCCTGGGACCTGACTACCTGGTGGAGTGGATCGCCCAGCGGTCAACATCGTCTAGACCAACTCGGTTGTTACGGGCACACACGCTGCGGGTGTCCACGCCCAGGGAGGCCCAGAAAACATCTACCTGTTCCCGGGCTTTCTCTGTGGCTGGCCCTGTTCTCTGGAACCACCTCCCCAGCAATGTGTGCCTTGCACAGTCCCTGCAAGCCTTTCGGAAAGCTTTAAAAACTTGGCTTTTCCAAGAGGCATTGATGGCTGATTCCCCCGCCATCTGCTACTTGCTGATTGTTTGGTCTTATTGCTGTTTAATGTTTTTATATTGATTCACTTGTTTTATTGTTGTATTCTATGTTGTGAACCCCCCCGGAGTTCCTTTGGGAAGATGGGCGGTATACAAGCCTAATAAATAAATAATAATAATAAATAAATAATAATAATAAATAAATAATAATAAAGATCTGGAGAAGCTTTCTTGGTGAGGGCAGAAGCCACTGAAAGGGAGAAGGAATGGAAAACACTCCTTCCAACAGTTAACTTATATTTAGGGATGGGCCATTTGTGTTTGAATGAAAGACTCAAAATACAAAAGAAGCTCTTTTTCATGTAACTTGTGTTCTTTCAGATATTGATAAAAGAGAGCCTGTAAAATAGGAATGATTCATGTTTCTGAAACTGTGTTTTGTTTAAGGAACTCTTTCATTGTCTGAATTGCTTACAGATTGAGTTTGATTCCCCACTGTGCCTCATTAACAGGGTCTCTTATAGCTCTGCAGTTCTAAAATGATAATGATTAAAACATCTGAATTTTTTTTCAATCCAATAGTGTCACATGAGCTATCAAAAGCCAGTCAATCAGAACAGGGTAATAGTAGAACTACCTAGAACTCAGTGAGGAGTACTCTGCCGTCATTTTTCGTATGTTGGATTACTGTGTGCTGTACCTCCATCTTAGAGTCATTCATTTTTGTCTTCTTGGGAGATTTTTGTTTCTTCATCTTTTTCACATTGTTTTTTTGCTCCCAGGCAGCTCCACATGCAAGCATATAGCCTTGAGATTATTCGCTGGATTCCCTCCCAAAATATCTTTGGGGCTCTTCCTCTCTCTTTGATTTACTGGACTCAAAGTAGTCAAGGAAAAAAGTGGAATGGGGGACAGAAATTTCCCCATAGTCTTTTGGTCTTGGGGGAGACTGCCATTGCTCCCCATCCCTTTTCTTGATTTAGGGAAACAGTCTGTGTAACAGATGTTTTTCTTTTGTAATTTTTCCCTGCGGAGTTCCTTTCCCCAACTGATTGATTTATCAATATTATTATTTTGTTAATTTACCATGAACAGTACTGTATTTTTCCATGCATAAGACTACAGTATGTTGTTGTGTCGCTATAGTCATGACTGACTCTTCATGACCCCAAGCCCATGGAATTTTCTTGGCAAGAATACTGGAGTGGCTTGCCAGTTCCTACTCCAGGCGTCTACAGCACCTGGTATTACCTGGTGGTCACTGATCCAAGTACTAGCCAGGCCCGACCCTGTTTAGCTTCCGAGATCAGTCAAGATTAGATGTGCTCAGGGCATCTAGGCAATTAGGTATAAGACTATACTTTCTACTAAAACTGTTAGAATAAAAATTTAGGGCTATCTTATACATGGAAGTAAGCCAATGAGAGAACCACACAGTAGAGAAACTGTTATTTTGGGCTGGAAAATTGATTTTTTCCCATGTAACTTGGAAATGTGGGTTGTTTTTTTCATGTAACGTATACTGTACATGCTGTGCCCTACAGGCAGAAAAATATGGTATTCATTCAATTAAAGGTGTATATTATAGCAGTTTTATTGGAGATTGTTTTGTTTGCTTGGGGAGTAGGCAGGTGGACTTTGTGACTTTACCACTGTGCTCTGTGGGTTGTGATTTTAGTTGGTTGGGCACAACTTGGGGCATACCTATCTTGTTGTTCTTGGTGTTGTATTCTTGATAGTTGATTTAGTAAGTAGGTGCCTGGGTGTGCTGGGTAACCAGTGTGGCTGGCTGCTTCCTTCACTTTTTTGTATTGTGCTACCCAGGCCCAGGAAGTCTGTTCTGATACTGAACTTGTGATAATATATAGTAGTCTTTGTGTAGGGCTAATATTTTTTTCTTTTTTTCCATAGAGAATTACATGATTTTGTAGTAGACTGCATCCCTGTGGCCTTATTTCTTTTTCTCTGTCTGAAGAAGTTTTGGGGGAATTCTGTAGGGCCAGAAAACACAAATGGGAACTTGGAAAACTCTTTTCCTTTCATGTAAAATGAAAGGACCATTGTTCAAAAAATACAAAAACAAAAGGGGCATATACCCAAAGAACCCAAAACTCAAGAAATATAAACAATTTCAATGTGCAAATCCTGCTTTATTTTAGTTCTAACCCCTGACTTAAAATAAACAACCAGACCTTATTGACTATATAGCAATACTTAGACAACGCTAAATTCAACTGTCAAGGCTGTAGTCCTTACTGAGGAAAGGCTCCAACAGAGGATCTCTCCAGCACCGTACGTGACCATAGTTGGTTGCAGGGAACCAGGATGTACTGATATTCATATTTATATAACACAAAAAATCATATGGTTTTGAAAATCAACTTTAGAAAAATCATTTCTTCAGGAAAAGCTAAGTGCTCCTGCATGCTGGTCTGTTTCTAAGCCAATAGATACTGGTAATTCCATCTGGGAGCCTTTGATGACAAAATGAATTTTTCATAACAAAGTGGCAGTGCTAAGAACATAAGAGCCCTGCTGGATCAGACTCAGGGTCAATCTCGTCCAGTTTCCTGTATCTCACAGTGGCCCCACCAGATGCCTATTGGAGCACATGAAACAACTAGATACCTGACTCCTGATACCACTCCCCTGCATCTGGCACTTTGAAATACCCTCCTTTTAAGCTTGGAGACAACATGTATCCTGTCATGACTTCTAAGCTGCAATAGGCATTTCCTCCAGACATATTTCCAATACCTTTAAAGACATCTAGGCTAGAGGCCATTACCACATCCTGTGGGAAAGAGTTCCACAGACTAACTGGAATTAACTAACTTAGTAAAGAAATATTTTCTTTTGTCTGTTCTCACTCTCCCAACCGTCAATTTGAGCAGATGACTCCTGGTTCTGGTGTTGTGTGAGAGGAAAAAGAGATTCCCTCGATCCACTTTATCCATTCCCTGCATATTTTGTACATCTTAATTATATCCCCTCTAAAAAGACCCAAATGCTTAGCCTTTCCTCATAAGGCAGGTTCCCCAGCCTATCAATCATTTTAGTTACTCTCTTCTGCACTTTTTCCAGTTCCACCCTCTTTAAGAAAGATGCTACAAAAAAACTTCAATGTTTCCAGGAATATTTAAAAATATAAGTCATTGATATCAGTGGAATGAACTTTGAATAATCTGATCAGTAGGAACAAACCATGAAGGTTACACTTTTCCTTTTGCAAAAATGCTTGTTAAAATCACTGCACAATTAAAGTTTTAAAATATGGTTACGGAATATAGATCATAATTTCTTATTCTATATTATGAGAGATCGCATTACTCTTTTTAAAGTTCCATAAATAGAATGCACCACTCCTTTGATTGAAGCCACTTTACTGAGATCTGATTTATTTATTTTTATATTTATATGCCACAATCCGATTTTGTCTAGATTACTCAGATTGCCCTTTCTATTGCCACCTCGCCCCCCATACTCAATCCAGTAAATACTCTATCTATATAAAATGTGTGGTTCACAAACTAGCTTTGCACCTCTAAACATATATCCACTTTAACAGAAATATATGGAAACAAAACATAAGAGAAATCAGGCCATTTTCCAACTCTAGCTTAAGCTATTTTCCCCTCTCAACCTGTCATAAAATGCAACTATTTGAAAGCCCAATTAAAATTTCCAGGATTGAGCTATATTGATTCCATTTGGGTGAAAAACCTTGCTACAGGCCCACCACCAAATCACTGTAAACCAACTGGCGTCCTTACGTCTCTCTGAAACTGCACAAAAATCTACAGGCTGCACACTGTGGCAGGGATCTGGGAATCTACAAAAAGCATCCATCTGCATTCACAACATATCTTTTCCACAATCACCTTGCCCAGCAGTACACAGTTGTAGACATTAGAGGAACAAATGAATAGAAGATTGCCTGGAGGTGGAATCAATCTTGAGCAAGGAGAGTATGAAATAAACAAAGGTGTGTGTGTGTGTGTGTGTGTGTGTGTGTGTGTGTGTGTGTGTGTGTGTGTGTGTGTGTGTGTGTGTGTGTGTGTGTGTGTGTGTGTGTGTGTGTGTGAGAGAGAGAGAGAGAGAGAGAGAGAGAGAGAGAGAGAGAGAGAGAGAGAGAGAGAGAGAGAGAGAGAAATTACTTCAACCAAAGGACTGGGAGTTGAGTCATGGCTACTGGACTTCTTTTTTGAGAGAAACATTTCGCTGTTCATCCAACAGCGAAACGTTTCTATCTCTCAAAAAAGAACTCCAGTAGCCATGACTCAACTCCCAGTTAAACGAACCTGGATGACTGAGAATCTTCACAGACGTTCAACCAAAGGAGCACTTTCTGGAGAAAATCATGTTAGTAAACCGTGGTTTTCTGATTAGTGACTTAAACCGTGCCTAGAAGCGATGTGACTTCATTAAAGCGAACTCTAAAAGTCGCAATCCTAGGCATCTTTAATCGGAAGCAAGTCCTATTAACTGAACTGTAAACTGCCCAGAGGGTATTTGAAGTGCTATGGTGTGTGTGTGTGTGTGTGTGTGTGTGTGTGTGTGTGTGTGTGTGTGTGTGTGTGTGTGTGTGTGTGTGTGTGTGTGTGTGTGTGTGTGTGTGTGTGTGTGTGTGTGTGTGTGTGTGTGAGAGAGAGAGAGAGAGAGAGAGAGAGAGAGAGAGAGAGAGAGAGAGAGAGAGAGAGAAGGAAGAGCCTGGGCCACTAGGCATGATGAGAGGCTGAAATGGGGAAAACTGTGAAGGAAGCGGCGCAGGGGCGGATCTAAGCCCTGGTCCTCCTGAGTCCTCTTGCTCGGGTGTCACCGGAGAGGCTCGCGGCTCCGCCTTCTCACGTACACCGGGTCAGCCTAGCTAGCCCGAGACGTCTGCACTGCACCCACCGCAAGCATCCACACACGCGTCTGGGGGCGCTGGGGGAGGAGGGGGGAAAGGGGGAGGGGGAGGGACGCCGCTTTTCTCCAAACCCTCCCGCAGAAACGCGCCAGGCCGAGGGAGGAAGGGGGCGGCCGCCCGAAGGCGGTGGAAATTTCCTCCCCCCACCACCCCACTCACCCCCCCCAAAAAGGCGCCCCTCTTTACCTATACTGAGCCGCCGCCGCCGCCGCCGCGCCGGTGTGGGTGAATCCGAAGTAGTTGCCGGTGGCCATTTTGGCATCTTCCCCCAGCCGGCTGGGCACTGCAGCAGCGACATGGCGTGGAGAGAGAAAAAGAAGGGGTGGGGGAAAGGACACAAACCAACGGGGGACCCGGTCAGAACCAAGATGTCGCCCCTCATTTCTCCCCCCCCCGCTCCTCTCAGCACTCCCAACACCCCCGCCAGCCCCCTTTCCTTCCCCAGGTCGGCCACTGCTTACCATAGGTGAAAGACACAACCGGGCATATGGGAATCATGGGTCCGGGCTGACAGAAATGGCGACGGTGGAAACGCTTGCGGGAGGGGGAGAGGGGTGGGGGTGTCGTCCGTTCGTGGTCCTCCGCGGCCGCCGCTGCCGTTGCACGCGCGCTACGGCGAAGCTGCCTCTCCCGTCTTCCCTCCCCACCACCACCACCACCACCCGCCGGCTAGGTTCCAACGGCGAACTGAGACGCCAGGCCGCGCTTCTGCGCAGGCGCGGCTTGCGAGTGCGACAGAGAGTGTTGGGGGGGAGGAGAGGAGAGGAGAGGCTGCTGGGAAATGTAGTTCGTGGTGAGTGCGGCTTTTCCTCCGCTGCCCGAGCGACGTAAGGTGGCCGTCACCGCGAGTCGGCTGAGAGCCCAGTTATGCACAGAATGCCGGGAAATGTAGTTTTCCTCAAGCGCAGTGCCTTTCGTTCTTATGCTGTCTTTCTCTCGCTCTCTCTATTTTTTTTT
Organism: Phrynocephalus forsythii; assembly: GCA_029282475.1. Taxonomy (NCBI): domain Eukaryota; kingdom Metazoa; phylum Chordata; class Lepidosauria; order Squamata; family Agamidae; genus Phrynocephalus; species Phrynocephalus forsythii. The sequence goes on along the minus strand of JAPFRF010000004.1, from coordinate 104,243,136 downwards.
TGTCACCGGGAAGATGAATTGAGAAAAGTATTGGGGTTTTTGGACTCGCTGGGAGTGCTGCGTTGCCCACAACTCAACAGATAAAATATATCGGGCAATGACAAATAAAGAAAAACGAAACGAAAGGGGATTTTAATGCAGAAAATGTTGCTTGCAAGCGCCGTAGAAATGGTTAGTCAAGACATTTCCACTTACTCCAATGGCCAAACCAAACCAACCAACCAAACAACCCCCCCACAACACCACAAAAAACAAATAAGTCCATCAAGAACCCATCCTGATTCTTTTCACTAAAGCCACCACTGCTATTCTAATAGACAATAAACAAAAAGTGTGTGTCCCTAATAGGGTTTGTGTCCCTAACAGTGTTGTGGGTGAACCTTAAAGAAAATCCAGAGGTTCCTTGCTCTTATGAAAACTCTTGGGGGTGAAATAATCAGAGAGAAGGCCAGGCATCAATGACCATTTATTACCAACTGACAGATGGTATCTCAGTAAACAGGGAGTACAGAGATAAGGAGGTTACTTTTCCCATGGCTTTTAAAGTATTCTTAGAAGGAAAGAGGGAGTGGCAATCCCACTAATCAGCAAGTCCCATTGCAATAGTTACAAAATGGGATACATACAATGGTGGTCTAATGTTGTAAATGTTTATTGTTTGTTGTAATTCTGTTTTATATTTACTTTAGTTGCACTTTATCTTATTTTGTCTTAATGTATTTATTCACATATTGTTGTTGTTACCACCCAGAGTGGCCTTGTCTCCAGATGGGTGGCATAGAAATAAATAAAAATATAAATAAATATAAATAAATATAAATACTGCACATCAATCTAGTCACATATATAGGAGAGGAGAGGATTCTTCTGTAAATCCCTATTTCTCTAATCCTGTATCAAGTACACTTCCCAGAACAGGTTTGGACCATAGCTTCCTTTCACGTGTAGCTCACTAAATCATGTTGCAACTGGAGTTTTGAAACAGCTAGGTCAGTGATCAGCGGAAAGTGGGTGACAGGTTTTAGAACACAAAGAAGCATTATTCAGGAAATACAGCTTCATTCAAGCACCAATAATGAGTGTTATTGTTTAACACCCAGGACCGGTTACTATTTCCTACAGAAAAGCACAAACCCACCAGCCCTGCCTGCTTAAATCATGTCACGCTATTCCTCCAGGTGAAAAGGAAAAATAAAACAGAAGAGAGTGATTTATTTATTTATTTATTTATTTAAGTACTATTCCTCTTCCCAACGGGAACAGGTGAAAAGGAAAAAAGGCTTAAAAGCAAAAAGAAAGCCCCCAACCAAGATGAACAAGATGGCGGCAAACAAAAGATCAGGGAAATGGGAAAAGGAAAACTAACTAATAAGGTCACCATACGCTTCTTTAAAGAGGGAGGTCTTCAAAGCCCTCTTCTTCTCCAGCAGGCGCAGCTCAGGAGGGAGATGGTTCTTCTTCTTCTTCTTCTTGTTGCCACTTCTTCTTCTTCTGGATCCGGATTCTTAGGGAGATGCTTAACCTTCCCAGGCCGTGGAGGGCTTCCAAGACCAGGACCTTGAACCTGATCCGGAAGACAACGGATGATGAACTAATAGGGCTGTCATGCATGTAGCTCCACACTTCTTCTTCTTCTTCTTCTTCAAGTGTCATGTCTTCGTAGAACGTTGGCATTCAGTAGCCTGAATTGGTAAACTAAAGCTATTCTAAATGGGGCAGCAGTGCTCACTGCACGGACCATTGGCTTAAAATGTAAGCATCTTTTTCCTTGAAGGATAACCTGCAGAAGATGGCATTTCTTATTGCGCATTATGTGTTCATTATATTGCAATTTTATTCTGTTTATGCTATTGAGGATTTCTAGTTTTTATTCATGCACTCAATTACAGATACATTAGTGACTCTGTATTTCTGTATTCCTCCCTTTGTATTCCTCCCTATTCCTTCGTCATCTCCCTATAAACTTCTATCTCATATTTAATCATTAAAGTGGCCAAGCAGTAGACACCAAGATTGCTTGCTACAATTCTTACAGACAATAAACTTTAGTTTTTCAATAGCTTGATAAGGTACAGGAGGGAACTCAACAGGCTTCTTTTTTTTTCTCTGCAACATGAGGAGGAATGTAATCCTGTTCCTTCCCCAAAGCTCTAGGGCTTAACTTTTCATATAGCCCTTTGTTAAAAATGCAAATCAAATTAACCTTTGATTGCCAGGTTAGGATATAGACTTCCATCTCACCAACAAGATAATTTAGGATAACAAGACAGGCCAAGTGGCATAAACATTTTTGTTCTCAAATTACTACCCACACTACATTATATTTTATTATATATTTAAAATATTTTACCCCACCGTTCTCCTTAAAAAGGACCCAAGGCAACTTACACTAAATGACAATATTTAAAAACTAAAAACAGTAGTTATTTAAAAGAATCAAACAAATACCATACTGAAAATGGTAAACAAAATCAACACCAAAAACGGATTCAGAGAAAAACCAAGACCGAAAATAGATTCAAAGCAACAAGGTATAGCAGTCCTGTTAAAATCCTTTCCAGACAGTCACTAAGGGGAAGAAAGGTTTTTGTCCACTTGGGGAAGGACAGAAAAGATGGAATCAAATTGGCTTCTTGTTGGAGGCAATCCCAGAGTCTGGGTGCAGTGATAGAGAAGGCTCTCCCTTGTGTTCCCAAACAAACAAACTTGTCATGTCCCTCTGTCAAATCATAGGGTTGGTGCTGATCAATCAGTGGTGGAAACTAAAATTTTATTTACTTTTTAACATTTGACCCATCTTTCTCCTTAATAAGAGGTCACGGTGGCTTCCATCTAAAAGACAACATTAAAGCTAAAATAAGTATGTACACAAATAATAAAAAGGATAAAACCAATACCACACTAAAATAGTAAACAAAAACAGCAGCAAAAACAGATTCCAAGCAGTAAGGCACTATAATCCATTTTAAAAAAGCCACTCAGGTAGCCAGCCATAAAGGGAAACTTGCTTAAGGAAAAAGGTCTTCACCTGAAGGATAGCAAAGATGAGGTTAGCCTGCCCTCTTGTGGGACAGAGTTCCCAAGTCTGGGAGATTTCTTTTTAAATGCTTTTGGCCATTCTTAAATAAGAACATAAGGACATAAGAAGAGCCACGCTGGATCAGGCCAAAGGCCCATCTAGTCCAGCTTCCTGTATCTCACAGTGGCCTCACCAGATGTGCCTGGGAGCACACAAGACTAGATATCTGTCTCCTGATACCACTCCCCTGCATCTGGCCCTTGAAGTACCCCGATTTTAAGCTTGGAGATGGTATATCTCCCTCATGGTTTGTAACCTGTGATGGACTTCTCCTCCAGGAATCTGTCCAATCCCCCTTTGAAGGCATCCAGGCCACATGCCATCACCACATCCTGTGGCAGGGAGTTCCACAGACTTACAACACGCTGGGTGAAAAAAATTATTTTGTCTGTTCTTACTCTCCCAGCCCTCAATTTGAGTGTATGTCCCCTAGTTCTGGTATTTTGTGAGAGGGAGAAGAGTGTCCCTCTGTCCACTTTACTCATGCCCTGCATTATTTTGTACGTTTCAATCATATCCCCCCTCAGGCGTCTTTTTTCCAGACTAAAGAGCTCCAAATATTTTAGCCTTTCCTGTACAGAATTCTAGAAAATAAATGGCAAGATCTTTATTTTATTCATCTTCATTGCCAGGAGGGAACAGAGCCTGTTAAATTCTGCCTTTGCTATGTCTTAAACTATTTACATGTGACTGACATTGAGATTGTTATCAAGAACTTCAGATTTCTATTACAGGTAACAGCAAAGTTCTGCTTATATACTACCCCCATCGTGCTTAAAGCACTCTCTGGGCAGTTTACAATTCATTTATGCAGGCTACACATTGCACACCCCCCAAGCAAGCTGGGTACTACTGTATTCATTTTGCCGATCTCGAGAGAATAGACAGCTAAGGGCGTTTATACACAACCCCTAAGCTGTGCTGCAAATGGCTCCCAGCTCTGGAGCTTAGAAATGTTTTCCCACCAGCTCCGGAGTTTGGAGACAATTAAGTGCGACCCCGCCCACTTTAGCGACCCAGCGCATTTTTCATGTACCTGCTCTCTGCAGGTGAAAAAAATTTGATGCGGATAAGAGTGCCGGGCTCTCCTGGCTTGTCTGTTGTTTTTTTGCCTCCCGCCCCTTTAAGAGCTCCTTGAGCCGGAACCAGGAAGTAACGGGGCTCCTGGCAAGTTCGACCAGCACCGGCAGGTTAGTAAAGGCTTCTTTTCTCCTTTTTTTCCCTCCCCCCCCCTCACGCCGACAGGAGCAGGAAGTGCTGAGTGGTGGGGACGGAGGAACAGAAACGAACTCCCAAGATCTCTGGTCCGAATTTAAGGGACCAGCGGATCTTAGGGGTCGTGTGAAAAGGCCCTAAGTCAACTATGAGCCAGCTATCAGGGACTGAACCACAGCTCATGAGCACAGTTTTAGCTGCAGTACAGGCATTTACCCACTGCACCATGAGATATCTCACTTGAATCATATACTGTACACAGCATTTTAGTGTTAAATTTACTGTGAATGTTCTACTTAAAATTTTAAAATATTGAATATACATATTATAAAGATTTGTACTGTGAACTAGTTTTTGTGAGAGTTTTTCAGGAATAGAAAAATGTAATGTAGTATAAAGTGTTTCATGCCAACCTTCTATTTTTGCAAGGTGTAACTGACCTGAGAGCACTTATGAGAAGGCCAGAATTGTAAGTATTGTACTTAAGCCAATTGATTTCCATGGGTTCAAAGGTGCCTGGATTCTGAGTTTTGAACAAACACTGATCTGAAATTATGTGTATGATATTGCTAAAATTGTACATATAAAATGAGAGTTAAAGATACAGTACTTAATGAACTCAGTTTTTAATGTGTTTCTATCCTAATGAAACATTTAAAGGAACAAACCCATTTAAATTAAAGTCAGAACTAGTAAAAGTGCCACATGTTTTTATCTTGATGGGCCTACTAAAGTCAGAACTAATATTGGATTTCATCTTGTGGGTATTATCCATATTTAGGCCTTGGAATTTTGCTAGATTGGGAAAAGCCTAGAAAATGTATTTCTGGACAAAGTTCCCAGAATCCTGCAACCAGTAGCTATAATGAGGGTAATTATTGGGAGTGGTAATTCAAAAATATTAGCTAGAAAAATTCTTCATATATTTGAGAGGGAGAAAAGGAAGGTCAGCAGTAAGATCACAGCCCATCAGGCTGGCGATTGTGAAACAGGGTTAGTGGGATAGTAGCTGCTCTTTATATGATAGGGATGGGATGTATTCTCCTGGGGGGGCCATTTCTAATATTCTCCATGCCACAGAAAGGCCCTGAGCAGTTTTTAAAAATGGAAAGCTGAGGTGTAAATATAATTGAAATGATTGTATTAATAGGCAAGTGTACTGGAAAGAATAAGAATCCTGCCAAAGTAACTGAGCAGAGAAAGAGAATTAGAGACTTTAGAAAAATTGTCTAAATTAAATATTTATATAATTACAGTGATAAGAACAAGTTTTTTTCTTGTGACAGATCTGTAGCTCTGGAAATTGGAAAGTAGCCCACTGATAAGCCTACGATAAAAATATTATAGGACATTTATAATACAATGAGAAGGAATTCAGTTTTGAAGTTTGCAGCAAGTAGCAACAGCAAGTTAGTTCTTACAATCCTATTTATGAAACAGCCCAATTAAAAAAAATGTGTTGGTGGGAACTGTCACCCCACTATTTGCATTATAAAATGTTAAAAACTTATCACCAAGGGAGGCCAAAAGAGCAGACATATTAAATGGGCTTTCTCTGTAATAAATATCATTTATATCCTAATCAAACCTGAAGTCAAAATGAAATGATTTCGATAAATCTACAACATACTGCAATTTTAAAAGTAGCTGTGTTAGTCTGTTTCAGTAAATAGAAGAAAATAAACAGTCTTCTATTTTTCTATTCCTGAAAAGGATAACAGACTGCTCATAATGTAAGATTGCAAAATAACTGATTCTTACAGACGGTTGAGTTTCAGAATTTACTATTCAAAAATCATAACTTTTTAATTAAATATCCATATATTGGGTATTATTCTCTTTAGTAGAGTCTTACCATTTTCTGTTCAGCCTATGGTGAATACAAAGTATGTCTCAAATTTTTAAAATAATCTCACAAAATGGATAAAACAATTAGCAGAATGTCGTAGTAACCTGTTAACCAAATGGTGGCTAAGCCAGTAAATTGTTCTGCTTTTAAAACAGAATTGTTGAAGTACAATTTTTTGAAAAGGTCAACAGGCACGTGGATTTGGGTGAACCGGTGGATATAGTCTATCTGGATTTTCAAAAGGCTTTTGACACAGTCCCTCACCAAAGGCTGCTGAGAAAATTGCATAGTCAGGGGATAAGAGGGCAGGTCCTCTTATGGATTGAGAACAGATCCCGGAAACAAAGAGTAGGTGTCAATGGGAAATTTTCACAATGGAGAGAAGTGAAAAGCGGTGTGCCCCAATCCTGGGACCGGTGCTTTTCAATCTGTTCATAAATGACCTGGAGACAGGGATAAACAGTGTTGGCCAAGTTTGCAGATGACACAAAACTTTTCCATGTGGTAAAAACCAGAGAAGATTGTGAAGAGCTCCAGAAGGATCTCTCCAAACTGGGGGAGTGGGCTGAGAAATGGCAAATGCGTTTTAATGTAACCAAATGTAAAGTAATGCATATTGGGGCAAAAATCCAAACTTCATCTATCAACTCATGGGCTCTGAGTTATCCGTGACGGATCAGGAAAGAGATCTTGGTGTGTTGGTGGACAGCTCCATGAAAGTGTCTCCCCAATGTGTGGCGGCAGTGAAGAAGGCCAATTCCATGCTAGGGATTATCAAAAGGGATTGAAAATAAAACAGCCAACATTATAATGCCGTTATAAAAACAATAGTAAGGCCCCACCTGGAGTATTGTGTACAATTCTGGTCACCGCATCTCAAGAAAGACATAGTGGAACTGGAAAAGGTGCAGAAGAGAGCGACTAAAATGATTACTGGGCTGGGGCACCTCCCAGAATCTTCAGTCTGGAAAAAAGGCGCTGAGGGGGATATGATTGAGACATACAAAATAATGCAGGGTATGAGTAAAGTGGATTTCTTCTCCCTCTCTCAAAATACCAGAACTAGGGGACATACACTCAAATTGAGGGCTGGGAGAGTAAGAACTGACAAAAGAAAATATTTTTTCACCCAGCGCGTTGTAAGTCTATGGAACTCCCTGCCACAGGATGTGGTGATGGCATCTGGCCTGGATGCCTTCAAAAGGGGATTGGACAGATTCCTAGAGGAAAAGTCCATCACGGGTTACAAACTATGATGGAGATGTGTAATCTCTAGGCTTTAAACCAGGGTACTTCAAGGGCCAGATGCAGGGGAGTGGTATCAGGAGACAGATATCTAGTCTCATGCGCTCCCAAACGCATCTGGTGGGGCCGCTGTGAGATACAGGAAGCTGGACTAGATGGGCCTTTGGCCTGATCCAGCATGGCTCTTCTTATGTTCTTATGTTCTTACAATACAATACTGTATACAGTGGACCCTCTTATAACAAACGGTTTGTATAACATAAATTCTGTACAACATAAAAATTCTGGAGATAGGGGAAATGTGTTTAACAGAATCTCCTATGGGGCGAATCCATACAACATAAAAATGGTCACGATTAAGGATCACTCCATTTTCAATGCATTACTATGGGAAATTTTTATAAAAGAAAATTTGCTTAACAGAATTTCATTTGGAACAAATTGATTTCTTTTTACAAGGTACCACTGTATGGAGAAAATGAAGATCCTCCATGTGCACCCCTCCCCCACTGTTTGGAGACTGGAAAGATCCCCTTCATTGGGGGAGGGGGTGATTCTGTGAAGGATGAGGTCTGCAGCCTGGGCCTCCTACTGGACCGGAATCTCATGTGGTGTCTGTGGTCTGGTCACCTTTTTTTTCCTCTTAGGCAGATTGCCAGGTTGCACCCCTGCTTTGACACTGGGTGCTTCACCATTCTACTTCATGCACTGATAGTCCCAAGTTTAGATTGCTGCAATGGCTTCTACATGGGGTGCCCCTAAGTAAGACTGGTGCGGAAGCTTCAAAAGGTCCAAAATGCAGTGCCCAGGTTGTTAACTGGTTTGAGAAGATACAATCATATCTCCCCTATGTTGGCTTTGTTGCAATGGTTGCCTGTCCCCTTCTGCTCCAGCTTCAGGGTCTTAACTTTGACGCGTATGTGTTTGTGTGTGTTGTGTCTTTACAGTCGTGACCGACTTCTTGTGACCCCATGTCCATGGAGTTTTCTTGGCAGGCATACTGGAGTGGTTTGCCAGTTCCTACTCCAGGCGCCTACAGCACCTTCTAAGAGGTTTTAGGTCAGGACCTTGCGATCTGACAGAACACCATATACAGTTGTGTGTGTTTAAGCCTTTGGTTTGTTTGTTTCGATGGATTATTAGCCATCCAGAGTGGCCTTTGGCGAGATGAGGGGGATAAAGATGTAGTACACAAATAAAATAAAAATATAATCCCAGGACTGGATTCTTGAATTATTCTGGACTTCAAGACTTCTTCCACCTTAGATGTTTTATTTATACTTGAATTGGTCAATGAAAAGAACTAAACTGATGCTACTGTACTATACTTTGGGTGCGTCACGAGAAGGCAAATCCCATTGGAAAAGATGAGAACGTTGAAGACTCCATCAAGGAAGCCACAGGCTCGAGTTTGCTCCGTTGCTTGTTTTAATAAGGATGGCTGCTGCGCTGAGCGGTGCCCACCCAAAGCACCTTCTCAGGTCATTCTGGCCACTTTCTGGTGAATGACTGATTAAACTGAGGCTCTTCGGATTACAATGCATTGCGCGCCATCGCCGTCTGAAGACGTCCGTCTCCTGCAGCTGATCTGCCGAGAACTAATGCCTCGGGAGGGAGGGCAGAGGCTTGTCTTGGTGCAGGCAAGCCCCGCCCACGCGACGCGGAAACCCCTCCCCCTCCTGTCACCACCGGGGGGGGGCGTTCGTGCGGCTCTCTGCGGGAGGCCTCGCGCGGTGCTCGGAGTGGGCGGGGTTTTCGCGCGCGCGCCAGCGAACGAGCGCAGGAGTGGGGCAAAAGGGCGGGGGAGGAATTAGAACGTCACTTCCGCTCCTGGGGTGGCGTCGGGCATAAGCGAGAGGCTAAGCCGAAGGGGAAGGCAGTCCCAGCGGCCCTGCGTGGAGTGGAACGTGAGTGTTGGCTCCTCTGCGGGGCTGTTTCTTTAAAGCCCGCGGGGGGAGAGAGACACAGAACGTGGGCCTCCGGGGCGCGCGCGGTGGGACGGTTGGGACCGCCATGTTGTGTCCCGAGTCCCTTCTACCCTCCGCAAGGAATAGCGGCCGGGAGGAGGAGGAGGGGGCGGCGGCTCCCCCTCCCCCTGCTGCTCTAGTGGAAGCGGTTTTTTTTGGGGGGGGGAGTCTGGCTTGAATAGATGGGGGAGAGCTTCTTTCTTCGTGGGCGTCGCCTCCCCCTTCTTCTCCCCTCTTCTGAAAGGGGCGCCGAGGAGGGAGAGGAGGCGGCGGCGGCGGCGGCGGCGTTCCTGCCTAGAGGCTGCCATGTTGTGGAATGGAGGAGGGGGGGGCTGGAAGGCGTCCGAGGGAGGGAGAAAATGGCGGCTGGGAACCGCCCCCCTTCCTCGCCCAGCTTCCCCCCCCGCCTCCTGCGCCCGACCTAGGGGATCCCCATCGCCTCCATGCCTCCAGACCCACGCTCGTCGGTCTCCCCGCCTTTCTTCATCCCCCCCCCCTTTTTTAAGGGAGCCGTCTCCCGTTTTCCGTAGACTTGAGGACTCCTTCGTTGGCTGTCCCTCTTCCCCCCCCTCCCCAATTGCATCTCCTCATTCCCCCCCTTCTTTCACGAGTTCTCATTATTGATGCCGTTGCTTCTTGTCTTATACTAAGGATGGGAGAGGAGCCCACCCAAGGCACCTTCTCAGGTCATTCTGGCCACTTTCTGGTTGAGGGCCGATTAGTCTCCTTTTTAAGGTCTAACGGGTAGTACAGACTCTCCTCTTGAATGGCTTCGCGACTGGGCTGCCTTATAGCTCGCCCCACTGTGCCACATGATAGGGAGTGAAGGGCAACAGGGTTCTCCCACCCCACCCCGTTCAACACAATGGATTTCCAGTTTTGGTGTCACGCGTGAGTCCGGCCCTGGAGTCTCACGGCACGCTTATTGGGATATGAGAATCAGAACTCCATTTTGTCTACCTTTCCCATTAAGTACAGTTTCCAGGGCCCCACAGTTGGGCACGATTCTGTCCATTTAGTCTAGCCCTCCTCGTGCATGCCAATAAAGTAGGAACTGACTTACAGCAAGCCGAGTTGTGCTTTCAGTGTAAGAACATTATTTTTACTAGGACCACCACCTCCAGTTCCCATGGCATAGCAGGGATACCAACCCAATACCTAGATAGTTATTCTGTTAATTACACCACACAGGATATATGCTCTCTTCTGTCTTCCTTCTTCTAAATATTATAGCCGCCCATTTACTGTTTTCCACTTGGTGGCCACTTCCTCTACCATATTTGTCCTCTTAGTTTAGCATGTGCATCTTCAGATTAGATGCTCATTCCAAGTTCTTGGGACTTCCAGTGTTCTTTATTTTTTTGTCCATGTTAGGTTTCCAATAGTTTGTCTGTCTTCCATTTGTTACATTATGGGTGGCAAGTAGGTTGTCCTCTACACGTTGGATTCAGCTAGTTCTGGGTGGATGAGTTGAGAGTCAAACACAAAATCCTATACCCTGCTTTACTTACTCCCTATTAACTTTCTTCAGACAGTTTTTCCAATTCTTTTTGCATAATGGGGAAGTTCACTGTTTGGAAGTGATTACCTTATAGCACCTCAAAGCCACATACTGGATAGCTTTATGAACCTGCCTGGGTTTTAAACTAATTAGAAGAGGACTTTCAGTGCTGCAGTCCTCACAGTTGTGTTTGGTGAGGCCACAAGAAAGTGTCACTTCTTGAATGATAACCGGAACCTGTTAGTTTCATTTGATATCTGTGATATGTAATAATGATTTGTTGATTGAAATAAATAATTAAAAAAGAAAGTGCCACTTCTACAAAGCTGTAGAACTCTCTCCCATATAGGTCATGTTTTTCCCAACTCCCGGGTCAGTCTCAGGTATCTGGCTTGAGGTTCACTCAACCTTCTGTGCTTCTAAGGTCAATAAATTGAGTACCAAGCTTGTCGGGGGGATATGTAGCCTGCATAATTATACTTTAAACTGCGTAGAGCGGGCATGTCCAAACTTCGGCCCTCCTGATGTTTTGGACCACAACTCCCAGAATTCTAAGCTTAGATTGCCAGTGGCAAAGGGCTGGGGGAGTTGCGGTCCAAAACATCTGGAGGGCCGAAGTTTGGACATGCCTGGCCTAGAGAGTGCTTTAAGCATTGTGAGGCAGTATATCAGACACTTTTTCATTTTTTTGCTGTCCATCAACAGACAGGCAATGGCCTTTCACTTTAAGCAGGCATTTTGTCAATACTGTAACTGGATGCTTCTCATTTTTATATTGTTTGCCTTGTCCATTTGAATGGTGGGATGCAGGCCTCTGCTGCAAGTCTCAAATTCGAAGAGACTGGGGATAGTTTGAGCTATTCTTACTGCCTCAATAAGTGAAGCTCTCACAATGCTTATAACAAGATCAGAGTGAGCCTTAAGCATCTACGCTACGTAAAGAATGGGGCACCTAACGGAATTTAGCTAAAATATCAATTGTAGTGTGGGGGTTTTCTCAATGGTGAGCTCCTAAAAGAAGTGAGTGTTAGTTAATAACCTAAATGTGAATTTCCTCAAGGGAGGCAGTAATGGGCAAGCATTCTGTGGTGCTCTCCTCATATCTTACTTACTGGACACCCCTACATATTTCTGTAGGCTTAGTTCAAGGATATGGCTTGTTTTGCAATTCTCAAATTAGTTTGAATTTCAGTTATCCCAGTTGAATTTGAAAAAAGTGAAGTTGGAATGGGATTGTATGATGGGTACATGCATGCAAAATTAAGAGAATTTCCTATTGCAGGAATCACATATTTGCATTCTAAATTGTGTCTTTTTCTTCCTAGAATGCCTAAATCAAAAGAACTTGTGTCTTCAAGCTCCTCTGGTAGTGATTCAGACCGTGAAAGTGATACAGTGGTGATTATTTAAATTTTTTCCTTGCCTTTCTACATAAGTACTAAAAATTAATAAATAGTAATGGAAAAGACCTGAACCATCCAGAATATTATTAAAATTTACTTGACTCACTTACTGATATGCTCTTAAAATGGGTGAACCACAATTGTCAAAAATCAACAAAGGGGAAGCAGAACTGTCTGAAGAGGTATTCCTTTCAAAGTGCTTCTCCATTAAATAAATTATTCAGGCAAATAAATATTCATTATATAAATAATGTGCATGTATAGTGAATATTTTTTTAAATGTGATCCCATTTATAAGATGTAGAATGTTTTTCAGAGTGCTTTGAGTAATTTAATTGGCTTTGCATAGTTTTCAGCTTTGGCAAATGGGGTCATTGAAACATATTCAATTGAATATGTGAAAATACAAATGTAACTCTGAGCCACTTGTAAGTCCATGATACTGGGGGTGGTGGGCTCAAAAGGAGAAATGTGAGTGAGTGTTTGTGTCATATAAGAGGGGGAAAGGGCCGCAAAAAAAGGGAAGAGCAGAGCCACCACAGCCGTCCAAGACACGATTGCCTTGGTTGTCTTTACTGCTTGGGAACAGATGGGCTGCTGGAGAGCTAATGACCAGCGGCTTGCCTGCCTTCTTGTGCATGTGCACATTTGTGTGGATAGATTCTGGTTTTCTTGGATGGTAGAACAATTAGTACTCAGCTTGTTAAAAAAAAGCCTTCAGCAGCTGAAATTCTGTTGCAACATTCTGCATATATTACATGAATAGCAGGAGCAGCAAATTACCACTAAGTAAATGTTCCCTTTAGCTATTTTGAGATGCATGTGGCTTCATTGTGTAGTGTACAAGTCATGTGAATTAAAGGGAGTTTTTAATCAGCAGCAATTGGGTGAAGATGGTTACATCATTCTTACAGTGCTCACAGAGCCACAAGACATTATCTTAGGCAGTGTGTTGAGGGCACACACTAGTGCTGAAATTACCAAGGAAGTTATTGTTTTGTTTTGTTTTGTTTTATTTTATTTATTAAACTTATACCCTGGCCACTCTGGGTGGCTTACACCAGTACTGAACAAAACACATATCAAACAGAACAAACCTATAATATAATAAACTAAAATGACAAACAAATAATTACATTATTACAACATAGCTTCAATCACTGTGCATTATAAAATCCTACTCAATACTTCAGTTGAACTCCCCCAACCAGCCTGGCTGAAAGACAAGCCTTCCCAAGTGATGGTTTGCAATGGGGGAGACAGAGTTGCACAATTCCCCCAGCCAGCCCGGCCAAAAGACATGCTGGAATTTGTAGTGGGGGAAAACACAATTGTCCCAAGACTGATTTTCGACTCCTCCTCCCGCCCGCCCCTCCCTGTTTTCAAGTATGTCACAAGAAAAACAATGGTGGGTCTGTCGCATTTTGAAGACGAAACCTCCTGTATGTTTTGAGAAAGTGAGCTACAGTTAATGAAAGCTCATAAAATAAAGCATGTTGGTCTCTAATGTACCCCAATGAATTGTATTTTGTTGGTTCTAGAATTTGAATTCTATTCTATGTTTAAGTACATATTAAGGTACAATTTGTCAAATTATGACATTCCATATATTCTTAAATTTCAGCATCTGAATCATCAACTGTCGGTGAGTAGGCTTTGCTCAAGTTCTTGAATACAGAGAGGCTGCCTTTATCTTTGGTAACACTGTGGTTGACAATGTTAATTATAGTTGGAAATTAGTGTCGTCTTTTGTAAACTCAATTTTTATCTATTAATGTATATCAAATGGATGAAAATGTTTTCTTACACAATAAATAGGCAAAATATAAACCACATTAAAATTTTTTGGGATACTTGACATGAAACATCTAAATACAGTGGTACCTCTACTTACAAATTTAATCCATTCCGAATGCATGCTCTCAAGTCGAACAACTGTTAAGTAGAAGAGCCCTATCTAAAAAAAAATCAAAATGATAAATTAAAAAAAAAACATTTGTAAGTATAGCAGATTGCATCTAAAATTTGTAAGGCGGCAGTTAAAATGCCAACTGTTTTCTGCTCTTAAGTTGAGCTACTCTTAAGTAGAGGCACCACTGTATTGTTTCATGTGCAAATAGAAATGAGCCCAATGTCTTGAGTGCATAGGCGAGAAAAGGTTTCAATGGTCTATTAAAATCGATTTCAGTATAAGACAGATGCTGAGCCACCAATAAACTCCCAAGAGTTATGACAACATGCTCTTCTTTGGACCCGAAACATCTGCAAGATTTATGAGGATATAATTTTCACACTTAGACCACATTTGACCACTACACACTCAGACAGACTACCTGAAGCTCAATGGTCCTGGTTCGAATGTAAAATCAAGAAAAAAGAGCTGAGCTGAGCAACACAACAGGTGAAACATATTGGCACTGATGAAGCAACAGTTTAACTGCAACACCTCCAGACAGAATGTAAATCCTTGGAGGAAAAACATGCCTTTTATGTTGCTAATTGGAAATCTTTGGGCCAGGCCCTCATTGATGGTAATGAGCCCAAATTCTGGAAGCAGATAGAAACAGGCTTCTCACGGGGAGCCTTTGAGATTTCCAACTCCATTACTTCTGTAGTATGGGTATCCCATTTCAATCGTATTCCAGCTCTTTGGAATGGTAAGGCTCCAGGTGAAGACATGATCCCTGCTGAGGTTTTTGCTATTGACCTTGAGTGGTAGTCTCCCCTCTTTGCTAAGCTGTTCATCTACATTAAATAGCACAGGCAACCTTCCCAGAGGTTGGCAAACCACCATTGTTGTGCCAATTTTTAAGAAAGATGGTCCCCTATACCAGTGAACCTTTTAGAGACTGGGTGCCCAAACTGCGATTCAAAACTAATTTTTCGCAAAGTGCCAATACAGCAATTTGACCTGAATACAGGTGGCTGTGAAGGGGTGATGGGTGCCCACAGAAAGGGCTCCGAGTGCCACCTTTGGACACCCGTGCCATAGGTTCGCCAACACTGCCGTAGACCCTTGTAACTTTACCTATCAGTCTTCTCAATGTGGCCTCTAAACTCTATGCTAGATACCTTTTGAATCGGCTTCTAGATCGCGACAAGCAAACACACTGTCATCTTTGAAGAACAGAAAGGCTTCAGGAAAGACAGAAGCACAATAGATCAAGCCTTTGTTTTACACCAAGCAATTAGTAAATTCACTAAACCACCAAATATCTTTACATTGCCTTTGTGGATTTCTCATCAGCCTTCGATCTGATAGATAAGAGAACGCTTGTAGTGTAAACTGGCAAAAACAAACATTGATAGGAGACTCCTGTGGCTCATGCAGCAACTGCACAAAGAAAATACAATGCAAGTGCTTATAGGCTTGCAAGGAGCCCTATTGCAACAGGTTCACATCAGCCGAGTGGTGAAACAAGGTTGTATTTTAGCACCCTTTCTATTTAACTTTTAGATAAATAGTTTGATCCCACAAATGGTGTCACCCTCATTCTTTCCCCCAACCATTGGTGGTACGGAAATCTCAATATTACTTTATGCTGATGACCTGGTTTTGCTATCTCTGAAAAAAATTGGTCTTAAAAGAATGCTCTCTAAATTTGGACAGCTCTGTAAAGAGAGACGGCTAACAATCATCTACAAACAAAGATTATAGTCTTTTAAAAGAGAGCTCCCAAGCAGGTACATTCATTTAAATATTTCAGCATTCCATTTTCTGAGAACCTCTCCTGGAGACAGCATTTAGATGCCACTATTCTATATAGCACCAGATCAATAGGGCAGTTGAAAAGATTATTCTATGGCAGAGGAGGCCAGTTGGTAAATCATGCTCTCATGGTGTTTGTAGCCAAAATTCTAACACAAATGCTCTGTGGGGCAGAACTATGGGGTGAGGCAGCAAGCCCAAACTAGAAATCCTGCGGAACAAATTCATGAGGCTGATACTGGGGCTCCCTCCAGGAACTCCCTCAGCTCATCTTAGAGGTGAGCTAAGCCCATCATTAATAGTCGCTAGAGTCGATCGGGCTTATCTTAGGTATTGGGGTAGATTGAATAGCTTGGAGGACTCCTCTCTAACAAAGTGCTCTTGGCTAGAACAATTACAGTCTGGTGGATGGACACAACAATGCCACCAAAAATTAAAGGTTTATAATTCTCTGATGGATAATTTCCTTAGTTTAAGTCCCTGTGACCTCAGAAACTGGCCCTATGACTTTGACGTCTGACAAGATAGGGCTGCAATGGTTGGGTCCCATTTTCCCATCTAGTATCCCCAACTTCAGGTAAACCACACAAAACCACACTGCTTTGAATCATTGGCTTTTTCTCCAGATTCACAGAGCTTTTACAGAACTTAGATTTGAACATATGGCCTCAGCATACCTCGAAGGGAAATATAAAGGAATACCAGTTGAGGAACGAAAATATGTTTTTGGCTGTAAACAGATTCAGATCTAATTCATTGCTCACTGTTCTGTCTTCTCTATAAATACTCTAGAGAGAGATTTTTATCACCCATCATTCAACTGTTTTCTAATTGCACCACCATGGAAACAGTAATACGATTGTTTGCCGATACACAGATGTATATTACTTATGCAGTAGCACAATTTGCACTGGCAGCTAAGAAGTTGAGGTCTCAATTTGTCAAGGACCATACTGCCACATGAATGTATACAGAGGACTGTAATACGTTGTTATTAGATTGGATTTTGTTGGTTTTATGGTAATCACCTGTTTTAACTGGATTTTATTTGCTAGTTTGTACATTGTAAAGGTCCATGGTCAGAAGTAATAAAGTTTGTGTAACACAGAAGTAGCCTGATTGGATCTTCCCTGCCTCTCCCAGCAGTTGACTACACCAAGATGAAGAGTATCCCTAACTAGCTGTTGAGTGGTCAGCTGCAGGGAGAGTAGAGGAAGAGCCAATCGCACTACGTCCATGATTGGTGTGATGTTGTATGTTTTATGAGGAGTGTGGTGAGTGGACCAGGATGTTTATGGAGGGTGGGAATCAAACGCTGGGACCGGTGCTGTCCTGCTTTGTATTCAAATCCCCTTAATTGTGACTGTGAACATTCTCCACAGAGACAGAGCCATAAACACAATCTAAAAGAAATATAAATTGGACCAGGGTTATAAAAGTCAAGTAATGGACCTAATAAGGTGATGTGTGAAGAACGTTTATAAATCTATGGCCCCCTTCACATGTGGCAGGGTCCCCCAATGAGGCCATGCTGCTCTAGTTGAAAGTGGCTGTTGTAGACTGTATGGGAAATGAGTGGGATGAGCTAAGCTCTCTCAGAAATACGGGTGTGATAGTATTCACTCATTAAGCTCAACTCAAGAAGTCTCTTAAAAAAACAGGGCTCTAGCTTCATGAATTCTGAAAATGATCTCATGCCTAGGGTCTTTTCATACAGTATATACAACTGTTTATGCAGTAGTTTCCCGAGGCTTTCCTGTACTCTGCCTTTGGAAGAGCAAGGCATATTGCTGTATTCATTCTTCCAAAAAGCATTTATCAAAGATGTTTAGTTGTCAAAGAAAATAGTTTTGGCAGTATAAATTAGCACAGCCCTACATAGGAATAGAAAAAGCAATGCTCAGGTCATTTGAACACATCATTACTAGAGTGGAAGGGGACAGACTAATGGGTATGAATAAGTAACTCCTACTCTTTCTGCAAGTTCTTGATGCGTCCTGATTTTTAAATGTCAAGGAAAAAAGGAAAAAACAGGTTGTACAAGAGAAGCCAGTAAAGAAACAGAAGACTGGGGAGAGTTCCAAAGGTGCAGCTTCCTCCAAGCAAAGCAGCAACAGAGATGAAAACATGTTTCAGGTAACTGATGACTCTTGTGTTACTGGAATTTGTGAGTCATGCATTGTGGCATTGTACAGATGGAGTATAATGTGAAACTTAATTTCTTTTTAGAAATAAATACAGCTGTCTGTTCTGAACTTCAAAATGAGAGATGTCAAGTTGGCAATATTAATTTGTTAGCATAGTTATCAAACCTAGCTCTAGATCAGTGGTTCTCAACCTGTGGGCCCCCAGATGCTCCTGGACTGCAACTCCAAGAAATCCTGGCCAGCTCAGCTAGTGATGAAGATTTCTGGAAGTTGCAGTCCAGGAACATCTGGGGACCCACAGGTTGAGAACCACTGCTCTAGACTCTCTAAACCGTACTGTGACTGATGAAGGAAAAAAACACTCCTTGGATCTCATACCACTAAGTCTTACAAACATAGTTCCTTTACTAACTCTTCAGTACTGCATACCAGTAAAAAGTGATTACAACATAACTTTGTAGTGCATTACGGGAACATGTAGAGAACATTAATACTGTGGGCATGTTAATAGGGGCAATTATTGTAGCACAAGAATTGTCAGGTCTGGTGGTGATAGTGGTCACATTTTTTTACCATCATTACCTCCTAAGGCTGGAACAGCTCCAGAGGTGGCTTAATGTCAAACAGGAAATGACTCGACAAGTAGTTTGGTGTTTTTTTTAAACCCCCCCCCCCCGGACTATTAATGATGTAGAATCGAGTGCCATAAATGGGGCTTTTGAATGCATTCAGGATCAGGAAGATGCATCCCTTGCTCAATTATTTGTGGAGGGGGAAGCATTTTTTGTCAAAGGTGATGAAGAAGGGCAACTGAGAAGCCTCAGGGATGTTGAGAAATATTGAACAGAAATATGTGATGGCTTTGTACACAACTGGCTCAGTTTATTTTGAGAGTCATAAGTGGGAACACATTAAGAAATTGTGTTTCAATAAGAAATTATTGGCCTATGTGATGTTCCCAGAAGGGAAGCTTATAATGAACTACAGCCCAGAAGGTAGTGTTACTAAATGTTGTTCAAGTGGCCAAAAGTTTTTGTTCAAATAGAATCTAAATGCTTTCCCAATTGGGTGAACATTGTTTGAGCCCTTTCTATTATGGGTCTGGGTTTGGTAGCTTGCTACCTGTAGGGTGGTCAGGTTTTTGAAAGAAGAGTTAGTGCTCATGAGATTATGAAGACTTAATATTAGAATTAGAATTTAGAGAGAGCCATTTCACACTCAGTTCTTTCATTACTTCAGACAATTAATTTGTAAGCTCCATAAACCTACATCTGGTGTTAGTCTAAGAAAATATAAACAGGCGCATTCAATTAAGAAAGGTGCAGAAGAGCTGATCAACCAGTTTCCCACTGATGCAAAGGTTCTAACTATTGATGTGGTATCTGGAAGTTATGGCAACTGGACTTCTTTTTCTTGAGAGAGAGAAACATTTCGCTGCTCATCCAAACAGCTTCATCAGTTTCATATTGCTGTGGTAATAACTTTTAACTGGATGTATGTCATAATGTTTAAGAATATGACCTGTGAAGTTCATACTTCAGGTTGCAGCTGAGGTATGAACTCACAACGATCTTAAGAGTTTTCACCTTCTGTTAGTTTTATCTTCAGTACAAACCTTGCCTGTTGTATTCACTTTTCATAAAGATTTTAGAGATCATGTAATGTTGCTAGCATTAGAAGAGGGCTGGAGAAATATCAAATAGTATCCAGTCACCTGGATGATGTGTAGGCCCTTTTATGGTTTTGCTGTTGTTGTGTTTGTGTCCCTGTATTTTCCTTATATAACTGCAGCTTGCCATAAGGCTTTCTTCTCCATGTGCTTTCTTTTTTTAATATTTTTTTAATTTTTAAAACCAAGTAAAAACAGATACATTGCTTATCTCCTTTCATGTTACATATGTCAAATGTTTTCCCCAGTACAGTAAACCCCACCTATTGCAGAGGTTAGGCACCCGACCCGCAATAATTGAAAATCCGCAATATGTGGATGCTGGGTCAGGTCGGGACTGGGTGGGCTCTCTGGGGGCTCTTATACTTACCCCAGGCCTGGCGCTGCCCCAAATGGGCCTGCAAGGGGCTTTCCAGTCCCCCAGAGGCCCCAAAAGTGCTTTCTAGTGATCTGGAGGTCACTTCTGGTTTACTGGGAATCACTTCCGGTTTGCGGGGAAGCACTTTTGGGGCCTCTGGCAGGCCTGGGAAGGCCTTTCCTCCTTACCCCAGGGGGCCTTTTTCCCATATACTGCGGACCCGCGATATACCGGGATCACAGTATATGAACCGCTAAAAGGCCGGGGACAACTGTAGATCGGCCTAGTTGCTTCATGATTCTCTTTTCATCTTCCTCATGTTCAAGGAAAGGATGTTTTGAAAGTATTTGTGATGGTGTAAAGAGAAAGGTTACTACATCTAGAGGCTGGAAATTTCTGACTTGACCTTTTTTGAACGAGTTACTTAGTTACCATATAATGACTTTCAGAAACAGAGTGGATCTTTGCAAGTTAGGAAAATGAGATAACAAGTTACAATGACCAGAATACAACTAGGCTAGAATACAATTACTAATGAAAATTTCAGTAGTGTCACTCATTATGAAGTTGGCATTGGCATTTCTTGTTGCATGCCAAGTCACATAACTAGTGCACAATAGGATCTGCTTCTAACCAGGTGGCAGTTCACTGATGGGACGGACAGTGATGTACTTGTACTTATACTGGCAGGTGTAATAGAATTCTGTCAACTGCAACATAAATTATCCAGATAATGTAAAGACTCAAACTGACTTGCAAAGCACAGGTTTTTTACCAAAGTAAACAAGCATGATCATTTGAATCAACACACCCTGGTTTCTGTCCTCAGCTAGGGGACCTGGAGCACCTGGGAGCTGGGAGCCATTTGCCCTGGAGTTTAGGGGTCGTGTATAACACACCCTGGTGCCTCAGCTAGGGGACCTGGACAAGGGTAACAATAATACCAAGACCAGTCTCTTTCCTCCACTGTTCCAATGTACATAAAATTCTGTTGACACCCTGGGAAATTTACATATAATTGGAAAAATGCACAGTGGTACCTCAACTTACGGTTGCTTCGACAACTGAAAAATTCAACTTGCGAACGTTCTCCATAAGACAGCTGATGTTGACAGGTCAGACCTGTCAAAATCACCTATCTGGCATGTCTGCCCCTTTGGGTTACTATTTTTTATATGTGAAAAATATCACTGAGAATACAGGATTCTGTAATCTGAAGGGAAATAATGCAATTCTGTACGGTATTTGCATGTGCCACTGCAGTAGTGATTGGATGTAACAACATCAAACAACAATGTGTGAACAGTTGAAAAGAATCACTACATGTGAACAATCAAATTCCCTATGTTGCTGCTGCTGCTGCTGTAGTAGTTGTTGTTTATTTATTGTTGTTGCAGATTGGTAAAATGAGATATGTTAGTGTTCGTGATTTTAAAGGCAAAGTCCTAATTGATATTAGAGAATACTGGATGGATCAAGAAGGTGAAATGAAACCTGGCAGAAAAGGTAATTTTATTATTTATTTATTTATTTATTGTTGAATTTATATCCCGCCCATCTTCCCATCTTAATATTTAGTATGAGACATATATCCTAATTGAACAATTCATCAAATTAGAGTACAGGAAATACATAACAAAGCAATAAGAGACAGGACCAACAAGACAACAAGAGTTAAAATAAAGCATATTAAAAAGCAGAGGCGACTGAAGTTTTAGTTGGTAATATGAATAATCTATATCTTAATATTTAGTATGAGACATATATCCTAATTGAAGATGATCTAATTAGAGTACAGTGACCCCCCCCCCCCGCCCATCGCAGCAGTTATGGACCCAACCTGACCTGCAATCATTGAAAATCCGTGATATGCTGATGCAGGTTGGGCTGGGCCTGGGAGGCCTAGCTGGGGGCCCTTGTACTTACCCCCAGCCTGGCGCTGCCCCAAACGGGCCTACCCGGGGAAGCCATCTGGAGGCCCCCAAAGGGCCTCCATGTGAACCAGAAGTGACTTCCTGATCACCGAAAATCATTTCTGAGGCCTCTGACAGGCCTAGAAAGGCCCTCGGAGGCCTCAGAAACTATTTTCGCCGAACTGGGTACCCCCTTTGGAGCTTTATAACTCAGCCCCCTTACCCCAGAATGTTTCCAAATTTCAGGGGGGTTCCTAAAATCACTTTTTGAAGGTACTCCTGATGCTTTGGAGTCCCAAGGTAAGTACGTTTTGATTGCATATTTTGAAAAACAATTTTTAAAAAAACATATGCTGAAAAAATACCTACCTTGGGGGCACCAAAGTAGAAGGGTACCTTACAAAAATGATTTTAGGGAACCCCCTGAACTTTGGAAACATTTGGAGGTAAGGGGGTGAGTTATGAAGCTCCAAAGCAGGTGCCCCTAAACCTTCTCAGTGGAATCATATAGGAAGCAGAGGCACCACTATGGCTCGCCCGATCAGCACTTGCCCTCTGCTGCCCTCCCCAAGCCATCTGAGCACCTAATTTTACCCCAAAAAGCTGGGAAACTCATTGACTCGAGTATAAGCCAAGGGCATTTTTTTCAGCCAAAATAAGGGCTGAAAAACTAAGCTTATACTCAAGTATATATGGTATTTTACTTTTTCAGATTCAGTGAGGAAATTAATATTAGTTGAATGTGCCTAAAGGTGAAAGGAGTGAAGTCTTCCTGATATTGCTACATTGCAAATTCCAGCAAGCCTTAACATTGAGTATATAATTAGATCTGATGGAAATTGTAATCTTGAGCAACTGGAGGCCTGTACTTTGTCCCAAAGCACCATTGTTAGCTGTAGGAGGCATTTTACAGATTGTCCCCTTCAAATATTTGATATCCCGATATACATATGTATCTTCCCTATTCTGCACAACTGTTGGAGGCATAGAAAATCTGTACTACTTCACCTCTAGTAATCCTGTTTTAACTGGTCAGCTTGTTTCATTGTATTTGAGGTATATGCTTGGAATATACAAAAATTCTACCCCATCTCCAGAGTTGATCTGGCTGATTGGGGTAGCTAGGTGGGTATCCTGTTCCTCCTTCACCTCTCCATGTATGCCTCTCCCAAAGCTCTCCCAGACATGTCTTGTTCTTTGGTCAAGAGTATGCAATTTTTCCCTGTTATGCCATGGAACCATTTCTATTTTTAAGGTGTTTAAAGTTTACTTATTCATTATGCTTTGTATGAAACATAATGTCCAGACCCTTCCAAAGGAGCTGGGAAATCTTATTTTTAGTAAAAGCAAACAAAAAACGTCAGTAAATACCTGAACTTTTGCTAAAAGTGCTACATTATATTCTATAGTTATCCATCCATCCATCCATCTTAATACCACCAAGTCAATTCTGATTTATGGCAATCCCTTTTAGGGTTTTCTAGGTAGAGAGTACTCACAAATGGTTTACCATTCCCTTCTTTTGGGGGTGCTCTGTGACTTTGCAGCTTGCCCAAGGCCACACAGCTGCATCTTTTGAGATACACAGTGGTGGAATAGATCTCCCAGTCTCTGGATTTGCAGTCAAATACCTGACTCATTGAGTGATCCAACCAGCACAAGTTTCTCTAAATACTGCAAGGAATCTTAGGATATTCATAACTATTAACAGAAAAGAAAGAGTCTGCCCTTTTTGTGTCAGGAGACAGAGTGAGCAGGAGGAATAGCTGAGAAGCACTGGGATGGACAGGAGATAAGGTCCATTGGGGGAAAGCATTGGGTAGAAGTGGAAACGAGTGAGATGGGAATGAAGGGCTCTAACACTTGTGAAGCTGGATATATGTGCTAGTTTACAGTACTAATTAATGGTTTGTGTTGACTTATTCTAGGTATCTCTCTAAATCCTGAACAGTGGAGCCAACTGAAGGAACAGATTTCTGATATTGATGAAGCAGTAAGAAAACTGTAAAGTTGAGCCATGCAGAAAATCTACTGTTATAGGTTTAAGTAGTCTTTTTACATTGGCATTCATTTTCTAAACTATTTGTTTTCCAAGCTATTGTATATTTGGATTGCAAACCAATTTGTAAGATGACGCTTTTTTTAATGTGCATTAAAAGTGTATTCTGAGTGAAGTTACAAATGTGTATACTTTTGTTAAACAGTTGTTATATTCCCACATCATGGTGTAAAATAAAACACATCTAGTTACTACTCTTGAGTAAGAGGCAGTTGTTTATGGTCTTTTTGACTTAAAAGTTTTATAACATGGAGATTCTAGTTTGCTTGATGTGAAAATAATCAGTTTTTAGCTTCACTAGTAAGTAAAGTTTACTGCAAAAATGGCTTGGATGTTGTATTTGGGCTGTAGATCTT
This sequence comes from Phrynocephalus forsythii, assembly GCA_029282475.1. NCBI lineage: Eukaryota > Metazoa > Chordata > Lepidosauria > Squamata > Agamidae > Phrynocephalus > Phrynocephalus forsythii. The sequence goes on along the minus strand of JAPFRF010000004.1, from coordinate 104,218,666 downwards.
ACTTTGCCCACTCCTAATCTCACACGTCACATATGTATATGGCTAATAAAGTGGCTTGCAATCTTCAGATTAAGTTTCTCGCAGACACATAAAGATTTCCCAGGATATTGCCTAAATGCAGAGCACACGGACAAGCCTGTAGGTTGCTTCTGCTCTAGCAGATATCCTTAACTTCCAACCAGTTGTGTGACCAGTCTCACAACTAAGCATGACAGTTTCAGATGTGCCAGAAAAATCCCTTTCAAGAATTCTGGAAGGAAAGAAACTGGTATGTGTTACCTTGGGACATTTGAATTGATAGTGGGTTAAAATTGAATTGTCTAGTTTGCACATTCTTAGATTTTTTATATTAATGGGATTTCATTTTGAATATTAAAGTATCAATTATTTTTTACAAAAAGACTTGCTCTATTTCCTACTCTAATTCTGGTGCTTTTTAAGGTTTAGCCTACTTATGTTTCCAGATAGATTTCTTGTTTGTTGACATTTGTGAACCTCTTAACTGTCAGTACAGAGACCACTTGGTAGTGGGGTGGCTATTTTGTTGTTGTTGTAAATATAAATTAAATAATGTCAACTGGGAGTCTAACAATGGAAAAAATCCCCTTTTCAATGATATAATAACAGCCCTGGCTATAAGAAAGAACTACATGAAGGTGCTGTATTATTTTAATTGTGGGTATTCATAGTGGCATGGGGGAATCACTTTAGTGTTGTCACTAGTTCATTTTTAAAGGATCTTCAAGGCAGTGTATTTTTCCTCTCCCCATCTAATTTGAAAACTGCTTATAATTTAAGGTGTGGCTCAGCAGACTAGAGTGCTGAAATGGTCGTCCGCAAAGTCAGTGGTTCGAATACCAGGTGCTATGCAGTGGAGTGAGCGCCCGCTGTTAACCCCAGCTCCTGCCAGCCTAGCAGTTCAAAAGCGTGTAAATGCAAGTAGATAAATAGGTACTGCTTAAAAAGCAGGAAGGTAAACTGTGTTCCATGCCGGCCACATGGCCACGGACTTGCACAACATTGGCTCTTTGGCTTGAAAACTGAGATGAGCACTGTCCCCAGAGTTAGACACTACCAGCACGCATGTGCTGGGGGAACCTTTACCTAGGAGCCTCATGGTGCAGTGGTTAAATGCCTGTACTGCAGGTAAAAAGTGTGCTCACAACCTGGGGTTCAATCCCAGGTAGCAGGTTCATGGTTGACTCAGCCTTCCATCCTTCCGGGATCTGTAAAATGAGTACCCAGCTTGCTGTGTACCCTGCATACTGTAATTAAACTGTAAACTGCCCAGAGACTACTTGAAGTGGTAAGGGGCGGTGTATAAGCAGAACACTTTGCTTTTACTTTTTTATCATTTAAGGCTGGATAATTGCAATGGAGAACAGAAAGTGTAGAATGTGGCAGCTGTAACCATTCTATCTAAAATCTAGCCTCCCTAAATGCATAGTAACAGTCTCTTGTTACACCCTGGACAGCTACACTCATTTTGCTTTTGATAGAGGACCAAGTGTGGAACTCGGCATGTGTTTACAGGTCACTGAAGGTTTTAACAGCACCCTTGTACCTAATGGATTCCATTCCATGAATTGCATGTTCTTGATTGGAGTTCCAGATGTATTCTAACTCAAGCCAAGTTGAAGACACCAAGGAGTCAGCTGCTTCCCTTACATTCCCTTACACTGCCAAGGGATCAAGAAACGGAACCACAATAGGGGTTTGAAGCCTGCTGTCTTGTTTGAAACTTGACCGCAGATGCTAGGAGGAGTATGGGATTTGTTATGTATCCCTCGTTTTCTCTTGAAATATGCATCTTTATTTTCTCCAGTAGGTATAAATGGCTGATGTTCATTTGCCTCAAGGAAAGGAAAATGCTGCACTTGTGGATCGTTATAGTGTTGATCAAATTGTATCCTCTGTTCACAGAGGTGCATAATTCACACAATGGTTTCTGATGTCTTGCATGACTTTCCAAAGAGAGCTTCATGATTGCAAGGAGCAGTATAAGCAATATTTACAACACTCTTCCATTTCCTCCTCAATAGCCAGTGCCTACAATTCTGTCACACCACATGAGCCCAAGATTCAGCATCTTGGGAATCTTCTATGCTTCAGTTTGCATGCAGCATATAATATTTTTTCATTATCAGCAATGGTTCACAGTAGGACACCAATCCTGTACTCAATTTTGTTGCCAATTAAATTCATCAAGACCTACTTTCAATTGTATGCAGTGGAGTGGGGTGTAATTTCTGTGGGATACCTATACAAATTTGTAATATAGAATACTGGTGTGTGACTGTAGTGTGCACAAAACACGAGAATTCAACTGTTTTGGATGAGTCAGTGTTGCATTGTGGATGTAAAGTGTTGGACATTAGATCTAGGTTCAAATCCTTGCTTCTCCATGGAAACACAAAGGAGGTGGCAATGGTAAAACATAGCTTAGATGTCTCACATGTCTTGAAATCCCTATAGGTTCACCATAACTTAGAAACAACTTGAAGGCACATAAGAACAACAGCCTAGATTTATGTCCCTATTATGACTATATATATTGTGTGCTCAACAAATTGAACTTGAGGGTTCAGGGTGACAATTAAGTACATGCCTTCATTTTTCAAAACTCATTTGCTGTTTGCTTTAAATCCTCAGCAAGCAATGGGACACATCTTACATTTTGCAGAGGCCCTATTAAGGAATTCACTCATCACAAGAAGATTAGCTGGAGAGATTGAAGCTAGGCCAGTAGATGGTAGCATTGCTCTTTCCTTAAGTTTTCTAGGTGTTTCCCCCCTTTTAGTCTAATGGCAACAACAGTGTCTTGATTGTAGAACATTGTGAATTTTAATTGTTTTTCTAGGCTTTGTGTTCCTTAGCTGAAACCCTTCCTGGTTTAATTTTATGAGTCTAGTCTCTTTCTCTTTTCTTTTTTGTAGACCTGGTGGATTGTAAAAGATAGAGGAGCACAATTCATAGTGCTCTGTTAGAATTTTTCCAGCAAGAAACAGAGTGATACTTGAAAAGGAAAAAGTATGTCTGAGTAGCGAGACAAAAAAAAATGCTTTGGGTCTCATTTTGCCTTTTTTCCACCTTTAGCAGTGACAGTTCCAGAATTGTGGGGGTGAAGGAGCCCCTGGTCAACACCCTCAGGCTACGTGCTGGATCTGGAAGATGCAGGATACACTGAAGGATAATTGTTTCTCAATGTATCCAGCCTCTCGGGATTATTTATATAAGGGAAATTGAGAGTGTTGGTCCTTTGTCAGTTGGGTATTTGTAAATACTTGACCTTATCTGACTGGGGAATGTCTGATTCTTTGGATATAGTCCTAGACAGCAGGTCAGATCCCACCTGAGGCCCGCATGAATCATAGAATCATAGAGTTGGAAGAGACCTCAAGGGCCATCTAGTCCAACCTCCTGCCATGCAGGAACCCCCATCACAGGACTCCCAACAGATGGCCATCCAGCCTTTGCTTAAAAACCTCCAAAGAAGGAGACTCCACCACCCTTTTTGGCAGCATATTTCACTGCCGAACATCTCTATGTCATGAAATTCTTCCTAATGTTTAAATGGAATCTCTTTTCCTGTAGTTTGAGACAATTGCCCCGCATCCTAGTTGATGAAGCCATGGAAAATAAACCAGTCCCTTAAAATATTTAAACATAACTATCATATCCCATCTCAGTCTTCTTTTTGTAAGGCTAAACATTCCCGACTTCCTAAGCTGCTCCTCGTAAGACATTTCTTTCAGACCCCCAATCATCTTGGTCACCCTCCTCTGGATCTGTTCAAGATTGTCAACATCCTTTTTAAATTGAGGTGCACAGAACTGGACACATTACTCCAGGTGGGGTCTGACCAGAGCAGAATAGAGTGGCACTATCACTTCCCTTGATCTAGACACAATGCTTCTGTTGATGCAACCAAGAATCACATTGGCTTTCTTGGCTGCTGCATCACACTGCTGACTTATGTTCAATTTGTGGTCATGAGCCTCCTACAGAAGAGTTGTGCTTTAATATGTTTATGCTACTTGCAATGTGAGAAATGGAATACATTAGTGGCCTGTGCTGTTTTGTAAAGCAAACGTATGCAGAAACATGGGTATGATGTTCAGCATCCCCATAAAATAAAATAAAAATCAATGAGAATTTGCATCACCTCCAAAATGGGAAAATTAGTTCAGCCTGTTATTCCCGACAACCAATGCTAGACTGAAAAATTGTGACCCTCTTTCTTCCCCACCATGATGCAGAAATGTTTTTGTTCCCTTAATGATGCTTTTGTGGCAATGTTTTGACAGCACTAAGGAATGATTTTAAATTACATATAGTTAGCAAGCTTCCCCCCTCCCTTTGGTTTCTTGCAGGGTTGAGATTATAGGGTCATCAGGTTCAACATATGGAATGCTTTTGGCTGATAATAAAATACACCACTTTGCTGGAGGGCACAGAGGAAAAATATTGTGCCTGTTACTGATGAAAGAGTACAACAACCTTTCCCCCCTATGATACAGATGCAAGTGAATATTATCAGGATCCAAATTACCAAGGACCTGTTGAGTAAATGCCACTATCTTTTACTTTTGTTTAAAAGTACATCAGCTTTTAATCAGATGAGAACTTAAGAACAGCCTTACTGCGTCAGACTAATTATCCAGGCACACAAACCCCTTTTCCCCATAGATGCCTGTGGGAAGTCCAGTAGGAACCCATGGTGAAATACCACTTGTTGGTGCTGCTCCCCAGATGTTTAGAAGAATACTGCTTCAGATCCTGGAAGCGACCTAGAGCCATCATGGTTGACCTTGCACAAGTCACACATTTATAGTCTGAACAGTAACTCAGCGGTTTATTATGAGGCTCACAAATGGGGAAGTGTAAAGCAGCGTAGGCCTTTTTGAAGGGAGAATGGGATATAAATGGTAGATGAATGAATGCATGGATCGATGCATGGTTGGATGGTCTGATGAATGGGTCGGTGGGGCAGTCATCAGCCCATCTTGTGTAGTGAGCTACAAGGAGATTACTATACTGTCCAGGGGCCAGTACATCTATGCTTGGATCCCATGTTGTAGTAGACCTGTTGTTAGGTCTTTCATCAGTTCTCCTTGTAGACCTCTGTGGCACCCATAATCGTGGTCCTAGAGAGCTAAATTCAGTTTTGATGCTGTGCTTACATGTCACAGCCTTATTGTTAGAAATGTCCACCCTCCATATTGTGAAATGTGAAGTCTCATCAGGTGCTAATGTATGTTGACATTGGCAAAGGAAAGATATCCAGAATTTTTAACAGTAGTGGCATGTGATATCTTTGTTAAGTCGTTCATACATTAAAGATCTGGATGAATTAACAACTGGCCAGAGAACCACAGGTTAACTATGTATGCCCACACCTGCACTAACCAAAGAGATAGTGTTTGTAAAAATAAACTTAGAAATGAATGAGTTTTCCTATCCTAGATGTCCTAGATCTCGTGGGTGTTCTTCAAAACACTTTAAGGTTCCAGAATGAGGTTAGCCACAGTTTGTAAGCTTTGAAAACATCTTTACTAGCATGATTGATCCTTATTTGCAATGGCCAGTTACTTGGGTGGATTGACTGTATATGAAGGCTGTTATATCTAATAATAAGTTATTAAAATTAAAATCATCTTGCTTTCTTAAAATAATTTTAATTGATTGATTGTTGTTCAATGAAGGCTGTCTAGTTTTTTATATTAAACTTTTGAAGAAAATGCAGTAATAATATACGTGCACTCCTCCTGTAGTCGGCTCCCTGTCTTTCTAGTCTTGTTTGCATGCTGTGTGTTTCTTCTTTTAAAAATGTAATTTGTTGCTCTCCAACATTTTGTTGTATTGTATAGATGAATGACAGCACAGTAGTTTGTACAAGGTGTACTTACTGAACAACAAATTGTAGAACACCATTGTTGTAAGGGTGATGAAATATTATGTGCATTTCCTGAAAATGACACTATAAAGATAGACATTAGTTATCTGATGTCTAATGATGAATTCAGGCTAAATGTTCTCAAACTTCTGATTGAAGAGTATGCTTGTTAAAATTAAAAGTCAAGATGTACAGCTGTAAGAAAAGGTTTCTTTTTAAGAGTGTGTATAAGTAAAAATTAGGTTTCCTCAGAGGGACCTAAGCCCCATGTTTGCGCATTTGTCAGTTAAGTTTGTTGACTATGATAAATCTCCATTGGAAGGAAAATAATATATAATTTAGCAGACTACAGCAGAGCCAGAGAAGTGTAAACCATGTAGATCCTGTGCGAGGGTCACTTTCATTTTTCTTCTGTTAATTCATTTTTCTCAGTTGACAAGACTTCTCCCATGGGAAGCTGGCTCATAGCAGGTCCAACTGTCAGTCTACTTTAGATTTATCCGCTCTGATTGGCTGAAGCTCTTAGGGACTTCAGTCATGGACAGTTTTCCACTACGTGATCCTTTTTCTGTTGGAGATGCCAAGACTGGATGTTGGGACCTTCTGCGTGTCAAAGGATACACTGTGCAACTAAGCCATGGTCTTCGCTGTCGTGTGCCATGACACACAGTTTGGGAATGACTACAATACACAAATGGTTGAAATGTTGAAACTTGTTTTCTTGAAAATGGAAAGGGGATAATTCCAGGCAGCTGTTTTGTTAGCAAGCACCCGTGATGTCCCACTGCAGAAGCTAACCCCTGCTATGGCTGCTCTGTTGAGAAACACTATAGAAAAAAATGATGAAAATTGGGGGCATTAGAGCTGCATTTCCTATCATCATGGGATGACTCTTCCAGCCCTTTAACATCCTCACAAACTCTTATTATAAACACAATAACTCCCATACTCTGCAGTTGGGACTGTTTTGATATTTTGAACATGAAATCCTACTGCTTGGTCTCTTGATTCTTTTCTAATCATGTTATTCAAAGGATAGATTTTTGAGAGTGATTGCACTGGCCAAATTGTCTTGTTTATTCATCTTCTGGCAGCAGCAGGTGCTCTTCTTAATGCCTTGAAAATGACTGCAATTATCATTGTTTAAATAAAATCAGATAAAGTTCAGCCTGAATCTAGAAAAACTCTCATCAGTAAGCTGTGTTTTTCAACCTTTTTGGGCAAAGGCACACATTTTCATGAAACCCAAGAGCATGAAAATCATGCCTATATTGACTATATTGTTTCTTGAATAGGAATCAAATAAACACAAAGAAAGTCAATCACATCAGCATTTAATTATAAAATAATTTCAGTGAAGAACCTGGGCCTGTTTGGCTGACTGAGTTGATATTCTTCAGTCTTCTGTGGGTTGAGGAAGCATTTGCAAAAATTTTTCAATCATCAGTATAGATGACACCTCTTTTGGATGACTTAAGTATGAATTCTCAGTGGACTCCAGTCTTGTCTGGGGTACCAGTAAATCATGCACCTTTTGACCATCCCGGCAAATTGTGTGCCTGATTGTGACACTGTTTGGCATATGACTTGATTCCTATTTTTACCCAAAGTCAGAGGGAATTATCAGCTCTGCCAAGGGCTCTGTTGACTTTGCTTTTTCGCAGTGGGATGAATAGTGGATGATTAGCCTTCAAGTCAGATGTCTCCCACCCAGAATTAGACCGTTCAGAGCAAGGAATGTGACTCTTGATTGTACAAAAGGAATGAAAACAACTCCCCCCCCAGCCCCCTAACCCGCCAATGCATTTATTTGAGGTTATTGGTTTATTTCTTCACCAGGCTCTCTTCTGTTCCTGCCATTTTGTTTTGACTGCTCCAGTGTGTTGGGGATACTTCGTCCCAGAAAAATGGAAAAGCAGATGCTTGCTCTAAGACAAAACCAGTTGACTAGCAAGGTGAATGTCTTCACAGAGATACAATGCCTGGGGCATTTCCTGGGTGCATCTAACTGCTGTACAGACTTGCTGCTCCAATCCCAGCAGGCAGTAGCTCACACAGCCCAGCATACCATATCTATAGGTTTCAGACCCATTGATCTCTCTTTCATTCCCTCTCACCTTTTTTTTTTTGCCTGCTTGGATTTTTAAAATGAACTAAAATAAAATAAAAATTGCCAGACAGCAAAGGATATGTAACATGTTTATTATTACAGCATTAGAACGAATCCAAACAGATGGAAAGCTGAACTCAGGCTACTGCAGACAATGTGGCCTCAGAGAGGATTGCTGGAAGAAGAGAGAACTGTGAATTGTTCCAAGTCCACTTGTTGTGGGCCATTATTCTGTTTCCTTTTGTGGAATCATCTTCTCTTGGTTTGTAGATGTTGGCACTGTGACTTCTTACTACATTTCTCAGCAGTAGTACCTCATGGCAGGGCACTTCTTGCCTTTACTACGGAGTTTCAACAGACTTCCTATTGTTCTGCACTACGTGGATCCACTGATGTTTGCTTGGGATGAGAAACAGCCAAACTTAGTAGCAATCCTTGTGGCAGATGGTGCAGAAGAAAATTCGGGGGCCAAAGTATGTGAATAAAGCTTCTTCTGAAATTAAATGCCAAACGCTGATGCCCTTGCCTTTAGGTGGCTTCTCCTGTTTTTAACTTTCAAATTAATTTTTAAGTTTTACAAGCAGTTTTATATCCTCAAATGACTCAGAGGTTGATCTTTATTTTCTATGTACAAAACCTCTGCAAGAGGTGGGAGTTGTGACTCAATTATGCTTTTCCAGCATCCATGAAAACTGACACTATGAGAAAGTTGTTTAGCTTTAAAGATAGCAAACAACTTTATTTTGTAGATCCACCTATGAATCTGCATGAACACACGGATGCTGAATCTTCAAAGAGTTTCAAGTGCCGATTCCCGTATTTATGCACAGCATGGGTTGGAGTGCTAATCTTGTTGCCTGTTGTAGTGTGGACCCCTAGGACTTCTTCACCACCCTGATCAAACTATGCCGAAACGTTTCAAACCCTTGATTGCTCTGTGGTGCTACACCAATAATTTGACTTGTGATCTGAACATATATTTCAGACACTCAGCCATTTCACCAAAGCCTACATTAGATGAGATGGAGCCACTGGCAATACTGACAAGTTACAGAATATCCATGATCAGATTTTGCAACATTTAAGCTCCCAACTATCTCATTCCCCGCCCCCATTAAATCGGGGGCCGGGGGATCTGGAGAAAGAGTCTTTTGTCTCCACTAATGTATTCAGTTTCCTGAATGAAAACTATTTCCACAAGGACCCTCTGGGCTTTATGTCAGCCATATGATGTAGTAAGCTCTGCCTTTCACAATCAGTTCTTCATTCATTCTTATATTGGGTGAGTGATTAAAATATGGAATAAAAATAAACTGATTGGGAGTGATGCATCTCCCTCCATAGTATGAAGTTGTTTTGAGGCATCAAAACATTTGAAACCTCTTTGTTTTGCAGTATTTCCACAGGTAAAACATCTGTTCTGTTGTTAGTGCATTCAACAGTCTTTCAGTTGCTTATCCTCTTCCAGGATCCTATCCAAACATAACAATCCAACAGCATTTAAGAACTTACAGACCAGGTCATAAACGTGTCCTGCCAGTGGAATTGCTTTGTATGGTAACGCTTGACTCCCCTGCCCTATCTGACATGAAAAATTGTAAGACATTCTAGTCTTTGTCCGGGCGTTGGTGGAGGCATCCCTGCACTTATTGCTTTGGAACTCTACTGTCAGCTCTCATTCTAAGTACAAGGATCCATCAGGAAAGTAATTCTCTGATTTTCCTAGGTTCATCTTCCAATGGTTAAAACAACAGTAACAATCTAGAGTAGTACAGACATTGTCTAACAGCTACAATCACTGATTGCTTAAAGGAGAAAAGTGATCTACCCCCTGCAGCTATTCCTTGGCCATATGCTCAACTTCACTCTTAAGTATTAGGGTAGATTCTTAATGCATCTACCTGGAAGTACCAGGTATTTCTCTTGGCTGAATGTTGCAGTTTGGTCCGTTTGGGGCTGCCTTTGTCAAGGGAGGCAACCCTGGAAGAATGGGAGTCACCACTGCTCTTCACTAAGAAGAAAGGACTATTATCCATTCTTATTCAAGTACAGTAATACCTTAGTTTACAAGTACCTTGGTTTAAGAGTGTGGTTTAAGAGTGTTTTGCAAGAGAAGCAAACATGTCTTCTAAATTTTGCCTTGATCAACAAGTAATGTCTTGCAATACAAGCACTGGAGCATGTCACATGATCACAAGTGAACCAATGGTGGCTCTTTCTTTCCCTCCCTGTTGGACTGTAGGTGATTGTCTGCAGTGTTCCATCTCAGGCAAGCCTCAAAAGCAGGGGAGGAGAGACGAATTGAAGTTTCCCTTGCATCAGCCTGGAACATTTTCAAAGGAGAGTGAAGGTTAGGTTTTTATTTTTCTTTATACAGTGGTACAGTCACCCCCACACACACCATTTCTCTGTTCAGGTACTGCGGTCCCACTATATCATGGGATCGCAGTCCCTGTCCTGGCTCCAGCTGATTAGTGCTGGGGTGGGGGAGAAAAACCTTTATTTCCCCACCCCAGTGCCAATGAGCTGGACCCTGGAGTGTGAGGAAGGGGGGGAAGGTTTAAAGCCCAGGCTTTTAAAACCTCCCCCCTTCCCCAAGCCCCAGATCCGATCTCCCATTGCTGCCGGCCCACGCCACCTCCCAAGCTCCTCCAAGAATCCTCGGGACCGCGCGGGTGGGCAGCAGGGGGTGATCTCATCGCCCCCGGCCCCCGCGCTCCTCCAAGAATCCTCGGGGCTGCGAGGGCAGGCGGCGGGGGGCGACCCCGCTGCCCTGCAATCTCCACTGGAATGCATTGAGCCAATGTATTTCATTGTGGAAAATTTTCTCCATTGAAATGCATTGAGCCAATGGATTTCAATGGAGATGGCCCGGGACGAGAAGTCTCGGGGCGCAGGCGGGCGGTGGCGGGAGGTCATATCCCGCAACGCCACCGGTGCACGCCGCCCCAAGACTTCTTGGACCGGCGCGCGCTGGTGGTGGCAGGGGGATCTGATCGCCCACCGCCCCCAGGCCCCACTCAACCAGCATCTGCATATCGCGGATTTTCGGTCATTGTGGGTTGGGTGGGTCCTTAACCCCCGTGATAGGTGGGAGGTAACTGTACCTCTACCTATGAGTTTAATCTGTTCTGAATGCATGCTCTTAAGTCAAACAACTCTTAAGTAGAGCAGCCCTATCTTAAAGAATAAAAAATAAAAAAATTGTAAGTATAGAAGACCACATCTAAGGCAGCAGTTAAAACACCAACTTTTTTTGCACTTAGGTCGAAATGCTCTTAAGTCGAGCCGCTCGTAAGTAGATGTACCACTGTATTTATATTTGTATTTAATTTGTTTCCAACATCCTTTCTTTCTTTTCAAACTCTTCCAAGTCATGCAGCAGCTAGTCCAGTGCGTATAGGACTACAAATTGCATTTTCTTATTGTTACATTAAAAACACAGAGTACAGTAAAACGCAGGTCTTTTTAACTCGTCTTATATCAAAGACCTGTTCTCCAAGCACTGGTGCTTGTCAGCATTTCAGAGAGCAGGTGGACAAAAGTGATTGAAGCCAAGCCCTTTGAATAAAGACTGAAAGAACTTGGCCTTGAGAGAAGAAGACTGAGAGAAGATATAATAGCACTTTCCGAAGGCTGTCATAAAGAGGAGGGGCAGGATCTTTTCCTGGTCATCCCTGAGTGCATACAGAACAATTGGCTCAAGTTACAGGATGCCAGGTTTTGCTTGAATATCAAGAAAAACTTCCTAATTGTTAGAGCAGTATGGCAGTGGACGCAATTCCTTCAAGAGGTGGTGAGTGCTCCAGCACTGGAGGCGTTGAAGAGCACCTGGCAGATATCCTTTAGTTTGTGTTCCTGCCTTCAGCAGGGGGGTGGATTCAAAAGGATGATAGGCCCTTTGGTTATTCTTTCATTCTATGCCAGTGTTGGTGAACTTATGGCACGGGTGCCAAAGGTGACAGGTTAAATTGCTGTATTGGGTTAGTGGGTTTTGAATTGCAGTTTTGAATCACAGTTTGGGCACTCAGTCTCTAAAAGAGGCCATCACTGCTCTATGCTGTGCACTGCACAGGTCAAAATAATGTGAAATTTGCAACACACCCTTGCACATTCCTAATTTCTTTTGCAGGTTTCCGTGCTCTCTTCCCAGATCTCTAAAATACCCTCAGTGATGCATTTTGTTGCTTTTCATGGATCATAACAGCTGTGTTGGTGGAACACTCTGAAGGTATGTGAGCTAGAGGTGGCACAGTTCTTTTAAACAGGGCTTTCTGCTCATGCAAGGGGTGGTCGGATTCTCAGTTGTGTGAGCAGTAGTCAGGGAGAAGCCACATGCGGATCTGTCTGTTCTTCAGTACTGTACATTCCCTGACTAGCACGATACCAGCCTTTGTTCTGAGTTCCCAGCTGCTACGGGAAGGAGCACGCACTGTTTTTCTTTTTCTTGTGTCATCAGAAATGACAAGGACAAAAATAAACAAAACAATAACTTCAATAATAACAGTAAAAAGTAAGACATCATTGGAAAAGCAACATTAAGAAAATGTTGAGCTGGCAGAAAACAGTAAATTTATGCATAGTAAACAATAGTTCCGGTTCAGCTTATTTGATCCGTCTAAAATAAACAATATTTGGCTCCCATATAACAAAAGATGGAGAGTGGTAAAGCTAGGGAGGGATCTCTAGGGAGAAAATTACACAGCTGAGTCAGCCTTTCTCTGTTTTTCATCTGATGATGGGGAATCGTGGAGCACAGCCACCTATGAATTGTTAGCATGTGCAGATGGAAGGTAATCTTGGAATCATCAGGCAAAAACTGCCACATTCGCCAATGAGAATGCAGCATTAACAATTTTAACTCTCTGGGATAGAGAGGTCATGGGGTCTGCAATAGGAAGCTACCAGAGCTATACCCAGAGAAGGGCTTTGTCCCTAGTTGCCCCCTTAAAGGACACAAAATTCTAAGGTGTGTTGACTGGCGCGTGCAAGAAAAATACATGGCAACACTTTCCAGTGCTGTGCATTTTCAGGGAAGCATAGGACCATCCTTCGGTATCGCTCCACTTTGGCATCCTGTGGAAACCAAGAGAAAGTTGAATGCTTTCAGGAAAGGAACCAAGGATGTCATGGCACCTTAGTCCATCCTCTGCTTTCCCAGGTGATGATGGCAAGTACTCTCACAGCCTGGGTGCCTCTACCGTAGGCAGCAGCAGCCGCATTGTAGGGCAGCCAGGTTCCCCTACAAGAATGGATGGGAGACACCTGGATGGAAAATAGGACCTGTGAAAGGGATCTGGGAGTCTTGGTGGACCACAAATTGAACATGAGTCAGCAGTGTGATGCAGCAGGCAAGAAAGCCAACATGATTCTTGGTTGCATCAACAGAAGCATAGTGTCTAGATCAAGGGAAGTGATAGTACCACTTTATTCTGATCTGGTCAGACCCCACCTGGAGTACTGTGTCCAGTTCTGTGCATCTCAATTTAAAAAGGATGTTGACAATCTTGAACGGATCCAGAGGAGGGCGACCAGGATGGTTGAAGGTCTGGAAGAAATGTCTTATGAGGAACAGCTTAGGGAACTGGGAATGTTTAGCCTTTCAAAAGGAAGGCTGAGGGGGGATATGATAGCTATGTTTAAATATTTGAAATCATGTCATATTGAAGAGGGAAGAGGTTTGTTTTCCATGAGTTTACAGACTAGGACTCGGGGCAATGGTTTTTCAAACTACAGGAAAAGAGATTCCATTTGAACATTAGGAAGAACTTCATGACAGTAAGAGCTGTTCAGCAGTGAAATATGCTGCCATGGAGGGTGGTGGAGTCTCCTTCTTTGGAGGTTTTTAAGCAGAGGCTGGATGGCCATCTGTCGGAAATATTGTGATGGGGTTCCTGTGTGGCAGGTGGTTGGGCTGGATGGCCCTTGAGGTCTCTTCCAACTCTAAGATTCTATGAAAGAGGAACAGGAAGCTAAGGGAAGGTTGAACGAGAGGTCAGGCTACTTCCCTTGGGTGCCAAAATAGCAAGTTACAGCTCCACTAGCAATGTCTCAGTGGGGCAAGAGGTGTGTCAGAGGAAATGCAGTCATAATGGAGGAAACAATAGAACAGAGAAGAAGGAACACACAAAGGGGTCCTAATAACCTGTCTCCATCTCTGTTCCTCTTAGAATCATGTAGTCATTTACAAAAGTGCAGTACAAATGTCTACATTTTTAACATAGCTCAGCAGATTTCAGGGCAGGAAAGGAAAGTCAACTGAAATTAAGACCTGGATGTGCAGGGCACAGAAATAGCTTGATGTCACTAATTCTACACCTCAGGACCAAAAACAGGTAGGTGAATAGCACAGTGTGGTATTGTTTTTGTGACCAGCTTTTTTTTTTGCAAGAAAAGCAATTATTTGGGATGTGTGTGTGTGCGTGGAGAGGAAAGAAAAGGCAACACATTTAACTTCTTGTCTAGTGTAGCAAACCTTTCTTGCTTGCATTTAACCTTAACTCCTTCCACATTTCCAGTGCAGATCATAGACTCTCTCTCTCTCTCTCTCTCTCTCTCTCTCTCTCTCGCACACACAGCAGCCTCTGAGAAAACATTTGGATGAATGCTATTAATCCCCCTGGTGCCCAAGATGTCTAGGATATGTCTACAAAACAGCATGCAAACAGCCCTTGGAATGGATAGAATGAGGCATTTGGGGTCCAAATAACAACGGAACCCTGTCACACACCTAAATAAACAGGCAGCCATGCCAACGAACACACTCGTTTATGGGGGTGGGGCGGGGGGGGGGGAAGGCAAGTGTTAGTGGTAGAGGCTGGAGGCATGCCGTACCAGGATTGCGGGATGATTTCTTTTTCGGCTCTCAGGTTTGCTGGGTTCCCACATTAGACACGGCACACCTTTATGCGTTCCCAATAAAAAAGCAACAGCAGCAATATCCCATGTCAGATTGTTCCAGACTGGGAGAAAGGAGGAGAGACAGATGGGAATCCATGTTGTGTTATTCATTTTCAGTTCATGCAGGCAGCACATTTGTTTCTAACCATGCACTGGAAATCCTGAAGATACAACTGTGGTTGCAAGAGGGAACAAGACACCCTCTGACAGGAGATTGAAAGAACTGTTCTCCCCTACACTTACAGCTGAAAGCCCAGGTAATGGCAAGAGGAAACTCTCTTAAGCCATGTGCAGAGAATAATTTCCCAAAGACTTGATAGAACTGTTTTGGCCCATAAGCATTCTGGCATAGACCCAAGTTTCGCTACTCACAGATGGATGAGCTTTCTCCATTTGTAGAAAGTGGGTCATCTAGGACAACATGTCTGCAAATAGAATGGGACCAAAAGCAACCGCCCAGAGTGGGCGGTATAGAAATCCAATCAATAAATAAAATAAATGTTTTCATTAATTCCCACTTCCCACTGTGAACCTGATGTCCCTTCAAAATCTGCTGCACCAAGCTTAACCCTCCTGAACAGCTGGTGGGAAGTCACAGAGGTGACGAAGAGGGGAATCAGCTGGAACAAATCTAAGAGGAACCCTCAAAAGAACAAAACACTAGATGCAGGCACCTGAAGACAGCACTTAAGGCATGTGGATATCCAAAGAGGGCCTTCAACAAAGCAGTGGGCCATCCCAGAAGAACAAGGGATCACTCTGAGACCCAGACCCGATGGAAGAACCTGGTCATTCCTTACATGGCTGGAATGTCTGAGAAGCTTAAAAGGATTTTTGGCAAACACCACATCCCTGTTTATTTCAAACCCACAAACACACTTAGGCAGAGACTTGTCCACCCAAAGGATCTGATACCAAAACAAAAAAGGAGCAATATAGTATATGCGGTCCAATGCAGTGAAGAGTGTGCAGACCTCTACATTGGAGAAACTAAAGAGCCATTAAACAGAAGGATGGCCCAACATAGGAGGGGTAACAGCTCAGGACCAGAATCAGCAGTACACCTCCATTTGAAGGACAAAGGGCACTCTTTCAAAGATGAGGATGTACACATATTAGACAGAGAAGGTAGGTGGTTTGAGAGAGGAATCAGGGAAGCCATTCATGCAAGCATTGAAACCCCCTCCCTCAACAGAGGTGGTGGCCTCAAGCATAGTCTATCTGCTACTTATCAGGGTGTACTTTCAACAGTACCCAGACAAATCAAAAAGCCTTCACCACCAAGGCCATAGCTAACAACCCATTCTTGATAGGTTTCAGCTCCTTA
This sequence comes from Phrynocephalus forsythii, assembly GCA_029282475.1. Classification (NCBI taxonomy): domain Eukaryota; kingdom Metazoa; phylum Chordata; class Lepidosauria; order Squamata; family Agamidae; genus Phrynocephalus; species Phrynocephalus forsythii. Next base: position 104,202,433 of record JAPFRF010000004.1, on the reverse strand, counting down.
GGCCATTGTTCACCTTAAGGCTATGGATACTATTGTCTACCTAAGGAGCCTATTTAGGCCATTGTTCTTTTTAGGAGCCTATCTCAGACCAGGGTGACAAGAAGTCAAAGCTGACTATAAGATGGAGGACTCCCACTAGCTGTATTCAGACTGTTTGGATGAGCAGTGAAACGTTTCTATCTCTCAAGAAAAAAGATGTCCAGTAGCCATGATTCAACTTCCAGATGCAGTGCTTTTGCTTTCAGTCTTGCATACATGGTCAAAAAGGATCTCAGGTTTGTTTTATTTGTAATTGTTTTAAAAATCTGTTTCAGTAGAGATTGCATTAACAACAACAACAACAACAACAACAACAACAACTTTATTTTTATGCCACTTTTCTCCCCAAAGGGGGGACCCAAGGCGGCTTACAACAAATTCAAAAAAGTACAATAAAAGCAATACAATGTAAAAACAACACAATACCAATAAAATACTATAAAAATACTCATTGGCATCCTTCAGTCTCAAAAGACTATGGTATCATGCCTGGAGTAGAGATCCTAAAAACAGCACCTAGTGTGACTAAATAGACCAATTCGGGAATGGCAGTCTCTACTGCACTGGGGGCAGATGTATTCTGTTTCCTGCCTGGTCCTCGAGTTTCGTTCTTTCTGCGCCTGCCTCTTTTCCTCTGCCTGTTGGACAAATGCCTCTTCAAATTTATGTAGACCATGCTGTATCTCTTGCCTCCAGACAGTGCAATTGGAGGTCAGGGTTTCCCAGCTGTTGAGTTCCATTCCCAAGGCCTTCAGGTCCCTCTTACAGATATCCTTATACCGCAGCTCTGGTCTCCCTCTGGGGCACTTTCCCTTCATTAGTTCTCCATATAGAAGATCTTTTGGGATCCGACCGTCATCCATTCTCACAACATGTCCAAGCCAGCGTAGGCGTCGCTGTTTCAATAAAGTGTACATGCTAGGGATTCCAGCTCGATTCAGGACTATGCTATTTGGAACTTTGTCATGCCAGGTAATGTTGAATATTTGCCTAAGACAGCGCATATGGAAGGTATTAAGCTTTCTTTCCTGTTGAGCATGGATGGTCCAAGACTTGCTGCAATACAAAAGTGTGCTCAGTACGCAAGCTTTATAGACCTGTATCTTTGTATGTTCTGTCAGCTTCTTATTGAGCCATACTCTCTTTGGTAGTCTGGAAAACATAGTTGCTGCTCTACCTATACGTTTATTCAGCTCAGACTCTAGTGAGAGTGTATCTGAGATAGTTGAGCCAAGATTCACAAAGTCATGGACAACTTCCAGTTCTTTTGCAGAAATTGTAATGCAAGGAGGAGAGTCCACATTCTGGCCCATTATTTGTGTTTTTTTCAGGCTGATTTCTAGCCCAAAATCTTTGCAAGCTTTACTAAAATGGTCCATGAGTTGTTGGAGATCTTCAGCAGAGTGAGCAGTAATGGCGGCATCATCAGCGAAGAGGAGATCCCGCAAACACTTCACCTGTACCTTAGACTTTGCTCTCAATCTAGAGAGGTTGAAGAGTTTTCCATCTGATCTGGTCTGGAGATAGATACCCTCTGTTGAAGTACCAAATGCGTACTTCAGCATGGTAGCAAAGAAGATCCCAAACAAGGTTGGCGCAAGGACACAGCCCTGCTTCACGCCGCTTTGGATGTTGAAGGGATCTGACACCAGGCCATCGAAAACTACATTGCCCTTCATATCCTCATGAAAAGACCTATTGATGTTAAGGAGCTTGGGTGGGCATCCAACCCGGAGGAGTATTTTAAAGAGTCCGTCCCTACTAACCATATCAAATGCCTTTGTGAGATCTATGAAGGCTACAAAAAGTGGCTGTCCTTGTTCCCTGCATTTCTCCTGCAACTGCCTGAGGGAAAATACCATATCAGTAGTGGACCTGTTGGTTCGAAAGCCACACTGATTCTGGGTAGACTCTCTCTGCAAGTATCTGGAGCCTCTTCTGTATAACACGTGCAAACAGCTTCCCGACAACACTAAGAAGAGAGATACCATGATAGTTATTACAGTCACTCCTGTCACCTTTGTTCTTATAAAGCGTAACAATATTAGCGTCCTTCATATCCTGTGGTACTCCCCCTTCCCTCCAGCAAAGGCAGAGGATTTCGTACAGTTCAGTGGCAATGATCTCTTTGCAGCACTTCAGAACTTCAGCAGGGATGTTATCTTTCCCAGGTGCCTTGCCAGAGGCAAGTGAATCCAGAGCTACATTTAGTTCTTTTAGTGTTGGTTCATTGTCAAGCTCCTCCAAGACAGACAAGCACTCAATATTATTTAAGACTTCTTCGGTTATTGTGTTTTCTCTGGAATATAGTTCAGAGTACTGCTGCACCCAACGTGCCATCTGCTGCTCACGATCCTGGATGATCTCACCTGAGACAGTCTTTAAGGGCGCAGTTTTCTTATGTATTAGCCCTAAGGCCTGTTTAATTCCGTCATACATCCCCTTGATGTTACCTGTATCAGCTGACATCTGAATCTGAGAACACAGTTGCAGCCAGTAATCATTAGCACATTTCCTGGCAGTCTGCTGGGCTTTGTTACGAACAGCTCGCAGGGCCTGTAGGTTGTGCTCGCTGGGATAAGCTTTATATGCAGTCAAGACTCTCATCTTTTCCTCAATAGCTGGCATCAGCTCTTCTGAGTGGGCTTCAAACCAGTCTGCTGTCTTTCGAGTCTCCTCGCTGAATACTGATAAAGCAGTGTTATAAACAACATTCTTAAAATGTTCCCAATGTTTAGATGCATTATCTTCAGCAGGGCCAGGAAGAGCTTCCTTGAGTACATTATTATTATTATTATTATTATTATTATTATTATTATTATTATTATTATTATTATTATTATTTGTTATATTTATATCCCGCTCATCTACAATGTACTCTGAGCGGCTTACACAAGGCTGCTATAGCCATCAAAATTACAAACAGTAGTAAAACAAGACAAACAAGACAAATAAATCACGCTGTACAAAATTAAAACCAAATAGCACTTCACTGATGATGGATATAGAGCAGATTAAAGAAAAAAAAAGACAAATTAAGCATCGCCTCCCGAAAAGATGGGTTTTTAGCGCCTTTCGAAGGCCAGCAGGGACTGCAGAGCGCACTTATGGGGATGGAATTCCAGAGGCTGGGGGCCGCCAGAGAAAGCCCGGGTCCGAGTTCTCGGGGCTTCCCGAGGAGGAAGAACGGGACTTGACCGCTGGCGAGCTCTGCCAGGTAGTCTGGTCCCAAGCCATGGAGGGCCATGGGATAATTCCTCCACTTTTCCTTGGTTATAGGTGTTACTGGTATCAATTAAAAATACTATACAATATAATACAATAAAAACAAGATTAAAAACAAAATTAGAGATAAACAAATACACTCATAAATCCCTGAGTGGATAGCTCAGTGATTGAGGCCAGTGGTTGAGGAACCGGAGGTAACTTGTGAGTTTGGTTCCCCAGTGTGCCTCCTCGGGAGGGACTGGCATCATTGGGTCCCTTCCAGCTTTGCAGTTCTAAGAGTATTAGATTAGATTATTTGTTTAGATTGTTTCCATTTCATCAGCTTAAACGTTATGCTGTCTATCATCTTTGGCCCAACAAAGAAACAATCCATGAAAGCCAGGCATATTCGTGAAGCAAGATCTCACGTTGTTAGACGGCAGCTTCCTAGTTGGGGCTTCTCTGGACAACGTCAGCATGAAAAGAAGCAGAAAGTGGACACCCTCCCTTTGGCACTAATGCCACAAATGTTGTTCATAATAATACATTTACCATAGGAATGTCCTAGCAACTTTTGATTGGCTCCCCCATGCTAAACAAAGTGCCCTTACTGCACTTTGTTTAGCATGGGGGAGCAAACAGCTATAATGATCACAAGAGGGGTATTTTGTTTATCACGGATGAAGGGAAAGGAGCCACAGTTTGATGTACAGTATAAATTGGATTTCAGCCAAATAATTATATTTCATTTAAGTGTTACTACAGTACAAGAATCTTGATAGCTAAATATTGGGAAATAGATAGTGTTCCTACTATGAAATTATGGTTAAATAGCTGTTGGTACACTATGTTGATGCATATTTGAAGCTGGAAGAGGGAAGAAGAGTCAATATGATTAATCCATTATAAATAGCATGGGTACTTGTCCTGATATCTTGGAATCAACAGACACCAAATAATATTACATCACCAACTTTTTTAGTTTTATTATGAATGAGGATAGGAAATTGACCTCTTCCTGATAATATATTTTTCTGTTACCTTATTTTACTCACAGAAAACTAAATATGAATAACGTTTGAATAAACATCTAGTGCATATACACGTTAATAAGATCAAAACAATAAAAACAGTTCTTAAAAGAAGAACCTCATCTTTGAAGCTAACAGCCCATTATAACATTTTCTTTCAGCTCTCTGCAGCTATTTCTGACCCAGAAACCCCAAAATTCTGGATGATTAAAGATTGCAAATGGCACATTCCAATGCTGAGCTATGACAACCATTCATAGTGTGGGCTAATTGCTGTTTGTTTCATTGCGTACAACGTATTCTGTTCTGCACTCACTGATTTCACCGGAGCTACCAAATATCGCCAGCAAACAACTAGACTGAGTTGTATTAGGACCAATTATGGGGAGTAAGGGAGTCAGAATTCCTTGGAGACACATTTCAAAATCATCAGTTATGTTAAGTACTCTTCCTTTCTAGCCATACGTGCAAAGAAGTGTGAACTATATGTGCAGCTGTGGCTGGAACAGAAGACTTTCCCTCCCCTTAATCACTCATTATATGTGTCTCGTCTGGTATATGTAACACCTGCACTTCAAACACTCCCTCTCCTCTCTGGTGGATATTTACTTCTCGACTTATAGTCCCCTAGAATGATGAATGTTCTGGGCTTCATTTGTTACCTGCTACTGAGTCTGCATATTTATAGGCTCTAAATCCTTCCAAGTCGGATTGCAGCTTTACTAAAATCCTACCAAGTCTAAATTGAAAACATGGAACTCGACTCTGCCAGCTGACTAGTTCATCGGAGAAATCAGCGACTGGTTTTTTTTTAGCATGATTCATGTGCTACTTATCTTAGCAATATCCTTTCAATTTGAAGTCTGGTTTCTTAGACATTCTCTTGCTGGACAAAGGCTGTCAACATTTGAACAGATCGTTGTGCTGTTCCTTTATATACCTTTGTTTTGTGCCAGTTTTTAACTCTACTGTACTTGCAGTGGGAGGCATTTCTTACTCTCTTAAAGGTTCAGGATTTTCTCTTAAAGGCTCAGGATTCCAAGCAGGATTTTCCTAGTCAGTTGGCAAAGCAACTCCGGTATTATTGACAGAGCACTGGTTTTAACCTCCCTGGGTAAACTGTGGTGATCCCATATAAACAAGCATATGAACATGTGACATCCTCTGAGAACACACTAACCAGTAGGGTGACAAAATCTATCAAACGTCAAAGACACCTCTGCTCCCATGTTTACAGACAGATCTCAGGTTTTTATTTAATGAGCATAAGTTTGAAATGGTTCAACAGGGAGTCACATTACAGGCAACAGTGATATTAAATGAATTTACAGGGACACCAAAGTGAAGATGCTAATCTTGGAATTATTTATCATTCGGGAAAGGATATCATGTTTCATGTGGGTCAGATTTATGAGGGGCAGTCTGATCACAGGCAACACATTGGTAGGATGTACTATGGGCACCATGTGGCTTGACTGTGCTCCTATGTCTGCTGTCCTCAGATACAGTAGATGATGCTTGGCTACAGTCAGTTTGTCAAACAAACACAACTGGCACAAACATAACTTCCTGTTCATGAAATGGAAGAGGTTTCAATTTTCTGGCAACAAACCTCAGACCACAAAATGTCTTCCACTATTTGCTTCAACAGCTATCCTGCCTCTAGAAAATACGGACACACCTCACTTAATGACGGAGTTCTGTTCTTACGACTAGGTCATTAAGTGAATTGGTTGCTAAGTGAGGAGCTTAAGGCGGACATCTTGTGGTGGGTTGAGGCTGCCCTCCTTGCAGGCAGGCCAGGGCAGAGAGCCTGTCCAGGAGGCCACAGGAGAAGCAGAACAAAAAAGAGTAAAAAAATAGAGATGGACGTGGCCAACGCTCCACCCTGCTTGTGTCATTCTCCTCTGACTCTCACAGAAACACACCAGTCCCTTGAAAGCAGTGGAAGAGAAGGAAGACAGGGGTGGGGTGGGGGTGCTGTAGCCCTGCTTCCTCCCTTCTGAGCTGCTGACAAGGGAGGTGCAGGGAAGCAGAAGCAGGCTGGACACTTTGGCCCAACCCTGTGGGCTGGAACAGCAGATTCTTCCTAAGGCAGCCATTAGGCAGCAGCAGCTTTGGACTCTGCTGCTGGTTGTAAGTCTAAGGGCCTTTTTACACGACCCCTAAGATCCACTGGCCACTTAAATTCGGACCAGAGATCTTAGGGTTTCCTCACTCTTCCTCTGTCCCCACCCCCCTCCGCACTTCCTGGTTTCTGGCTGCCCGAGGGAGGGAGAAAAAAGAAAGAAAAGCATGCCGGTTACCTCCGTTTTGTTCCCGGCAGCATTCAGATCTCTTAAAGGAGCGGGGCGCAAAAAAAGAACAAACAGAAGCCAGGAGAGCCCCGCACTCACTATCCTTACACCGGATCAAATATTTGTCACATCGAAAAAGCAGGTACAAGAAAACTGCTGTTTGGTCGCGCTAAATGGGCAGGGTCGCACTTAATTGTCTGCAAAGTCCGGAGCTGGTGGGTAAACATTTTTAAGGTCCGGACCTTGCAGCCATTTGCGGCGGAGCTTAGGGGTCGTGTATAAACGCCCTAAGTGGTGATTAAACAGGTAGGTTTTTAAATGAGGAGTACATTGAGTACGGAAAGCCAGCATGCTGCAGTAAACAAAGGACGAGAGAGGCACAGGTTCAAATACCACTCAGTCTGTAAAGCTCAACCTTGGGCCAAAACTGGGTAGAATACCCACGTGTATTGGGCAGTGCTCTAGTTTTGATACAGATTGTTTTATTAGTTATTGTGTTTTTTTTATTTCTTGGATTGTTTATTTATTCTATAGTTTGTCGGACTGATATTTGTTCAACTTTGTAAACCGCCCAGAGTAGCTGTGTAGCTAGATGGAGCAGTATATGAAATAAATAAATAAATAAATAAATAAATAAATAAATAAATAAATAAATAAATAAAATAGCTTGACCCTCCTCTTCCTACTCCTTGCCATCACCTTCCTATCTGTAGTGTAGAGCAGTGTTCCCCAACCCCCGGGCCGCGGACCGGTGCCGGTCCGTGGATGAATCGGCACCGGGCCGCCGCCGCGCCACCCCCCCCACACACAATTGCCCCGCCCCCCGCAAGCGACGCCGCCCCGCCGCGACCCCCCCGCCATCGGCCCCGCCCCAGCCCCTGCCGCTGCGACCCCCGCCGCCGCCCCCCGCCGCCCCCGCCCCGCGCGACCCCCACCGCCGCGACCCCCGCACCGTCCCGCCCGCCCGCCCGTCACTGCCGCCGCACCGCCCCCCCCCGCCGCCGCCACCCCCCCCACCGCCCCGCCCCGCCCGCTGCCGCGCGACCCCCGCCGCAGCAATCCCCCGCACCGTCCCGCCCGCCGCCCGTCACTGCCGCCGCACCGCCCCGTCCCCACCGCGCGCGCCACACCCCCGCACCGCCGCGCGCGCGCGACTCCCCGCCGCAGCAATCCCCCACCGTCCCGCCCCGCCCGCCCCGCCCCGCCCGACCCCCCACCGACCCCGCACGCCCGACGCCATCGCCCCCGTCCCGCCGACGCGCGACCCCCGCACCGTCCCGCCCGCCCGCCCGTCACCGCCGCCGCGCACCGCCCCGTCCCGCCGCCGCCACCACGACCCCCACAATCGCCCCGTCCCCCCGCCGCCGCCACACCCCCCCAATTGCCCCGCCCGCCGCCACAGCCGCGACCCCCCGCCGCAGCAATCCCCCCAATCCGCCCCGCGACCCCCGCACCGTCCCGCCGCTGCCGCCGCCGCCGCAATCACCCCCATCCCGCCGCCGCCGCCGCCGAGACCCCGCACCGCCCCGTCCCAACGCCGCGCGACCACCGCGCCACCACCGCCGCCACCGCCCCGCAACCGACCCCATCCGCCGCCGCCGCCGCCGCTGCGACCATAATCACCCCCGCCCCCAGAAAGAAAGAAAGAAAGAAAGAAAGAAAGAAAGAAAGAAAGAAAGAAAGAAAGAAAGGAAGAAAGGGAGGAGGGAGGGAGGGAGGGAAAGAAAGAAAGGGAAGGGAGGGAGAAAGAAAGAAAGAAAGAAAGAAAGAAAGAAAGAAAGAAAGAAAGAAAGAAAGAAAGAAAGAAAGAAAGAAAGGGGGAGAAGGAGGAAGGGAGAGAGAGAGAGAAAGAGAAAGAAGGGAGAAAGGAAGGAAGGGAGGGAGGAAGGAGAGGAAGAGGAAGGAAGAAAGAAAGAAAGAAGGAGGGAGAAGGAGGAAGGGAGGAAGAAAGTAAGTAAGTAAAGGAAGGAGGGAGGGAAAGAAAAAGAAAGGGAGAGAAGGAGTGAGGGAGAGAGAGGAAGAACGAAAGGAGGAGGAGGAAGGAAGAAAGAAAGAAAATGAGGAAGCCCATGGGGGAAAAATGCAAGGAAGTAAAAACAGGGTTTCCTTGCAGCGATGCCAAGGACTCATCGCACAACACTGGCTCTTCGGCTTGAGTACGGAGATGAGCACTGCCCCCTAGAGTGGGAAACGACTAGCACGCATGTGCGTCAGCGGCCGGGGGGGGCATTTACATTTTTTATCTTATTAAATCAAAACAAGCGGGCCAGGGAAAAATTATCAAGCATTTACCGGTCCACGGTGATAAAAAGGTTGGGGAGCACTGGTGTAGAGGACAATACAGTGGTACCTCAACTTATAAATTTAATCCGTTCTGAATGCATGCTCTTAAGTCAAACTACTCTTAAGTCGGGGCATCTATCTAAAAAATTGAAAAAAATAAGTTACCAAAAAAAAAAATTGTAAGTCGAGCAGACCATATCTAAAATTTGTAAGGCGGCAGTTAAAACGCCAATAGCTTTCCGCTCTTAAGTCAAATTGCTCTTAAGTCAAGCTGCTCTTAAGTCGGGGTACCACTGTATATGTGAAAACAAAGGGTCTCCACTACCTGGGAGGGTCCTGACTCAGAGGGAGAGGACTCACGCATAGTACAGCTCTCCCTCTTTGTGCGTGTCTCCTCATGCAAAGGAAGGTGAAGAAACAGAAGGTGGAAGCACTGAGTCTTGAGTTGCTACACATGAATATTCCACTTAGGTGTGGACAGCTGAATGGCATAATCCCCCAGTCTTATTTACCTCACAGGGTTCTCGTGAAGTTAACCTCAGCATCCTGAAGGAGCGATAAGCTAGAAATATAACAGAGATAGCTGTTTATGGGTTGTTTATCGCTGGAAGACAAATAGCCTCCCCATCCATTGTATTTTTATTGTACAGACTACAGAGTCAACCAGCAAATATGTGATCTACCACAAATAGCATCAGTTACGGTCAGGGCATATTAAAGGGCTACACCTATTCTGGGATTGAGGAAGGAGCTTGCCCAGAGGGAGATAAAGAGAACCAAATTGTCTGTTGTTTAATTTGATATAATTTATTTTCAGTATCCAATCCCACCAAAATTTAAATTGCTTTGTGTGGAATAAACCAAAACATGAGATCATGCAACAATGAGCCATATCTTTCTTCTTCTGATTATATAGTTGTTATCCTATTTGTTATCAAGGAGATTGAAACTTCACATGGACCACGTTCTAGCCTCCACCTCTGTTCTTGATCTCTTATCTAAACAAATTTCCTGCTCTGCTTGAGTTCTCAGACTTCTCAGGAGGGCTCTAACAATTCAATTCTGAGTAGGATATGGAGGAGTGATTTATAGTTATAAGGGGTGAAAGGTCAGAGATCATTTTAACCTCAATTAAACAATAGGTGTACTAAATGGCATATGAAAAGGGCAAGACACCCAAATAGTCCTGGAACCAAGGCAGAAGCAAAATGTATTACAATTCAGCATTTATCTATTCATAATCTGCTTAGGAGCTTTTTTAAGGGTCTTATCAAAACATGTGGAAGGGAATCCAATTCAATAAGGCTAAAATGAAAGAATTAAGGGCATGAGTGAAGCGACACATAAAAGTAATAGCAGGTGTTCTTATCTCTTGGTTCTGTGGACCTGTTTTCTAAATAAGCACTAAATAATTGCAAGAATATCTGCAAAAATTTAACTTTTAAATCATATCATGGAAACAAAAATAATACAAACCCAGCCCGAATGTGATATTATATAAAATACTAAAGACTACATATGCCCCTATTAGCAGGAATTACCTGCCAAAAATAAAAGTGCTCAGTTATGGGCTTTATTTATCCAAATGTGCTTGGAGCCTTACTTCAACATAACTGTCTTTTAAAGTCTTCCTCTTATACAAGGATCCAAAATGGCAAGAATTCACTTTCAGAAGGAAATATCTTAAACAAAATACAGCAACAGGTAAAAATCTGGCAGTAACTACAAGGATTTGTTCTTTCATTGCCTCCTCTGCACACATGTATTAAAATTATATCATATATCAAGTTGATAAGGTCTTAATTCAATAGGCACAGAACAGCCCTTTCCTAAAGACTTCTCAGCCGACTTGGCTGAACCGAATAGACCACAGTGCTATGCACTCGAGATGGGCACGAAGCGCATCGTGGCATTTGTGCCCATCTCCACATTGCTGTATTGACCTACTAACTCAGTGGTGGCGAACTTTTGGCACTCCAGATGTTCTGGACCACAACTCCCACAGTCCTTTGTCATTGGCAATATAGGCTTGGAATTCTGGGAGTTGTGGTTCAAAAATCTGAAGTGCTGAAGGTTTGCCACCACTGTACTAACTCATCCTAACTCATTCTAAACTATTAAGAGGGCATAGAGAACAAATAATTAGGATGGGACAGGAAATGATGCAAAATATGTTTGAAATTTCTTCTGATCTTTAACAATGCAGTGGAAGGTGCTGTGTGTGCATGCATGTAGACACACCTGGGTCAAAGTTTTTCCCCCTGTGCCAGGAGTCTTTTAAACCTGTAATCTCTACCCATTGAAAGCTGGCGCAGGGCTCATGGGCTCAGCATAAGGGTGTTTGTATATAGGTTGTACTGCTTGCTTTCCATTTGGGATGTAACAAGGACCATCCCCATGAAATCCACAGCCTCAGGTTTTGGCCCTGAAATCTTGGAGAATCAGATGCTGCTTACCTGGCCAACCTGAATGAAATTTTATTTACGGTAAACAACCAAAAACCAAAAAATAAAATCATAAAACTAAGAACGATCAACTATGCATTCCAATAGACAACACATGACTCAAGCCTTATTACATGATATATCCTAAATACGATTTTAAATACAATTTAAAAATACATTTTAAAATTTACTCTGGCCAACCTCTGCAATACCTTCTTCCTTCGTTTTGCAACACCCAGTTGGGATGGGCATGCTACAGTTTGAAGTGTCTGTTGATGAGGCTCCAGCTGCCCCTGCCACTTCAGAGGCAATCTGGAGAAAATTAAGATAGCTGATTTGAATGGAGCCCTGTTTGACTGTAAGATTGAAAAAAAGGAGGTGTCCCTGTTTTCCACTATGTGGCAGGCTATCAGGGAATGGTGGGGGGAGACCAGGGGGAGCCGGGCAGAAGGGGAAGGAAATCACACCATGCATATGACAGAGGAAGTGCTACAGCAATCCTCTGGTGGCAGGGTAGGGGGACAGTGAAATAGCCAAAGATAACCAAGTCAGCACATGGGGAAGATTGCCTCCAGTGTGCATTATGTCTGTGAAGATTCTCAGTCATCCAGGTGAGGTTATTTGGATGCTGAGTCATGGTAACTGGGCTTTTTCTTGTGAGATTGAAATAATTCGCTGATCATCCAAGGAGCTTCGTCAGTCTTGGATGAGTAATGTAACATTTCGATCTCACAAGGAAAAGAGGTCCAGTTGCCATGGCTCAGCTTCCAGATAGCTCCAGTTGGCATGTTACCCAGGGCCTCCCCAGATGTACGTGGCTACTAATGATGCATTTAACATCATGCACCGATGGTCTCTTCATTGTGGTCTCTTCTTTAAAACACATTTTTGAGGCCTCATCTTAATAGGCTATTTCAAGAGATATCAGTTTATACAGCAGGATCTAGTGGCAAGACCTCTTCTGAACTGCGCTAATTAAAGGCTTCCTAGTCTAAAAATATGGTGGATTTAGTAAGCTAGGCATTACAGGGAGAGGAAACATGTGAGCTGCAAAAACCTTGTTCATCACAGTGCCTGATACAGAACTTGTTATGCTTGCCAGTGGGGTCACATCTAGTTTGGCCTCAATTCTCCTCCATCTCTTTCAATCCCTGGCACTGGAGCTGTTGCAAGATTGGCATCGTGTAAAAACAGAGGGCTGTTGTGCCCCTAGCCCTGCCAAAGCCCTGCCATAGAATCATAGAATCCTAGAACAGTGAAGTTGGAAGGGCCCTATAAGGCCATCAAATCCAACCCTCTGCTTGATGCAGGAATACAGATCACAGGATAACTGCCAGGTGGCTGTCCAAATTTCTGCTGAATGCCTCCAGTGTTGGAGCTCTCACCACCTTTTGAGCCATTTGGTTCCATCGGTGTACTGCTTTAACAGTTAGGAAGTTTCCCTGATATTCAGCCAAAAGGTGGGTTCTCTGATCTTAAGCCCATTGTTTCGTGTCCTGCACTCTGGGATGATCAAGAACAGATCCTGCCCCTCCTCTTTATGACACCCCTTCCAATATTTTGAAAAGTTCTATTCTATCACCCCTCATTCTTCTTTCCTCCAGGATAAACATGCCCAATTCTTTCTTGCCATAAAACATGAAGAGCTGACATGTACACCAGATGCTGGATGGAAGAAGACCATGCCGTAGTACCTTAACATCAAGAGTCTGACCTGTTGAGGCAGTCAAACCTAGCAACCTACTGGGAACCATCCATGAAGGGTGCTGGGCTTGGCCTTGTCTTCACCACCAAATCCCAGAGAAACAAGGGAGCCGTGTCCCCTCACTCGGTCTCAAAAATGTCCAGTGCTCCAAAGCTTCCAACAAGGTTGTGGCAGGGTTTAAACTCCCTCTGAGGAGACCCACCCAGATTACCAGTGACAGGAAGGGAGGAAATGGTGGCAAGATGGGCAACTGATGGCTTGCACTAGGCCTGGCTGGTCTCCCTTTTAAAATCCACACATGGTGGAACCGAATGAAAATTGCCTCTTTGGGTCAGTTTTCCAGTCTCAGGCCAGCCAATTGGAGGATACCTTGAGCAATACATGTTCTTCCTGGAGACCATTCCCTTGTAGAGGTTACTGAGCTGCTTCGAAGGTGAAGGGCAGATAAGTCACTTGCTGTGCCTCTTCCCCGAACTCTGGGCCCTGTGCAGGACCTAACAGGAGCATTCTGACAAGCTGAGCCTTTTATCTCCATCTCTTCTCTGGATATTTTTTTTTTTGTATTTACCATCCTTTCCTATTCCTTCTCCATCTCAAAGTTCTGACTCTCTTTTTGTGGCTGCAGAGGTTAGCTCCGGACAAGGCTTTTTGACACACTATGTCACTCTAGATAGCATCCTAAAGAGCAGAGACATCACTTTGCCAATTAAGGTCAGGATAGTCAAAGCTATGGTTTTTCCAGTAGTGATGTATGGAAGTGAAAGCTGGACTATAAAGAAGGCTGATCGCCGCAGAATTGATGCTTTTGAGTTGTGGTGCTGGAGGAGAGTCTTGAGAATCCCTGGACTGCAAGGAGATCAAACCTATCCATCCTGAAAGAAATCAACCCCAAATGTTCACTGGAAGGACAGATTTTGAAGCTGAGGCTCCAGTACTTTGGCCACCTCATGAGGAGAGAGGACTCCTTGGAAAAGTCCCTGATGTTGGGAAAGATTGAAGGCAAAAGGAAAAGAGGATGGCAGAGAATGAGATGGTTGGACGGTGTCATCGATGCAATCAACATGGATTTGACAAAACTCCGGAAGGCAGTGGAGGATAGGAAGGCCTGGCGAGTTCTGGTCCATGGGGTCACGAAGAGTTGGACACGACTGAACGACTGAACAACAACAACAACGCCACTCTTCATTTACTGAATTTTATGAGGGCTTTAAATGCTGTAGTTCCCTGATACCTAATTGTTCCTTGGCTTTCTACTGCTCATCCCTTCCTGTTTTTCTGAACAAGGAGTACTCATTACCAAGGAAAAGGCAGAAGAACTCCACAGTGCCTTCTAATTGCTTGTGTGAGGAGATCTCCATCAGCTGGAATCTTTTCACCAGCTCTCCTTAAAACAGAACAAAACCAGAACAAACATAAATGCCTTTTTTCAGAGAGGGGGAGAGAGAGAGAGAGAGAGAGAGAGAGAGAGAGAGGAGTCACATTTTACACATCCCATAGGAGACTATATTTGATAGAAAAATGTGAGAAATACTGAGGAAAAGTCTCTCTTTTAACTACCCAACTCAGCTGCTATTCAAGGAGTAAGATGTGATTTATTCCACACTAGGTGATCCTAAGAGCACACAGTTTGACATCAATTATCCTGAACGTCAAGAAGTAGATAGAAGTCTCTATCCTTGAATTTCTTTAGCAGATCCTGTGAGAGGAAGATCCTTTCGCTACCCTCACCAGTCCCCACAGATTTATAGTACATTATTTTGTCACCAATATTATATCCCCCTAGCCTGAACATAGGGAACCGAGAAACAAATTTTAAATGCCTCATTGTACAATAAATATTACTTATTAATCCACATAGTAATGTATACAGTTCGGATTTAGTTCTGATAATTTACTCCAGAATGCTAAGTGATGGAATTTCTCAAGCATCTCTGTGACATTCATCCTTTAAAAAAAAACTGGGTTTCACAAACTCTTCTAATGTGATCGGGGGCACAGTAGTGAAGTAAGCTTGTTTTCTCCACCTGGAGACCACCAGGAGACCAGAAAAGAAGCAAGCTACCAAACCTAAGTCATATGTGGCTCTAAAATGCCATTGTTTATTTATTTATTGGGTTTCTGTACTGCACCATCTAGGAACAGAGGCCACTCTGGGTGGTTTAATGAAACTTGTTTCTTATAGTTTGAAAAGAAGACCAAGCACCTGTTTTCAGAGGCCCCGATACACTGATAAAATGCCTACCTGCAACATCTAGGTTATATATTACTAACTTGCAAGTTGCCTTTACTATGTAGAAGAAGAAGAAAAATTAAACAAACCATGCAACGTTTTTCTCCCTGAAGGCCCTCAAATGCTCTTTAAAATTCAGCTATTTCAAATCTGCACAATTGTTGGGGGCAGGAGAAAGAGATTGCTTTTGGAAAAGCACCCAAGCGCTGTCAAAATGAGTTTATGTTAAACTTTCAGCCAAAATACGAACAATGCTTGTTTCAAAGGCAAAAAAAAAAAAAAAAGGAAGCAGTGTCAGATCCTGTTAAAAAGCTTATTCGGCAAAAGAATAAGAATTAAAATGTCAAAAAGCAGTGAAGAGTTTTTATGTTTGAAAACACTTTCCCAAACACTTCTATAACCTCCTCCCTTCTAAGAAATCATCCTAGAAAAAGTATTTATGAAACGCATAGCAGGCTGTTAAAAATTTGTAAAAGCAAGATTGGGTTGTAGGCTGTTCAGAGGCAATTTCTAAACTGGTACGGGAGACCTAGGTGTTAATTTTTTTTTGATGAAAATCAACCAGGGATATTCAGCTCCATGTAGAATTATTGAGCTAATTTTGGGCTGGAAAGCAGTCCTAATTTAATCTGATGCTGTAGTTGCTATTAACTATTCCCCCATTTGTGTGTGTGTGTGAGGGTAGAGTTTGGAGAGAGAGAAAAGACAATATTTTCTTTAGAGCATTTCTAAGAAATTGTAAACACCATGTGTTGTAATGTGTTGTAATGTCCCCCTGCAAACACTGTGGTTACATGGAAAGCAACACTATTTGTCTGTCAGGTCCATTCTTTCGCTGACTGGTACTGTCTCTCTCAGCAAAGTTCAATAGCTGCTTAATGGCACCATATAGTGACCGCCTCCAGTTTTGCTGACAGCAGTGTGATTAAGAGGCCGGAATGAAAATGCCACTCCAGTTTTAAACAGTACTGATGTGAAGCAAGCTCGGGGTAACACAAGCCAATGGGAAACACATTTGGCTAGTGCGGGTGTTTCCAAAGGGCAGACCGAGACAATCACTCCACTGTCAGAGTAAACATTTAATATGGAACTAGACAAGAAAGCTGATGGCATCTCTGGCACTTCAAAAAGAACGACTGCCCTTTGAAACCAGGGGAGACTGGTGTGGAATGAACTCCTCGACCTGGCTATGGGGAAAGCAGCTTACTCTGAAGAGTGTTAAAAGAAGAAGTTATCTAATACTAAATCAGATTATTCATCCCTCTACAGTATCCCACCATGAGCTGCAGGGACTAACAGTGGCACCTCAGGATTTCAGGCAATCTTTCCATCATCTGCTAACAGATCCTTTTCGACAACGGACACAGAAACTTAACATGCAGCCTTTAGCCTACAAAGCATTCACTGTCCCACTGGGCCAGGGAAGAGATGATGAGCTAGTAACATGCTTTCACAGACATACAATTGACGTAGGGCAGGCATGTCCAAACTTTGGCCCTCCTGATGTTTTGGACCACAACTCCCAGAATTCCAAGCCTGTATTTCCAATGGCAAAGGACTGTGGGAGTTGTGGTCCAAAACATCTGGAGGGCCGAAGTTTGGACATGCCTGAAGTAGGGCTTTCCCCACGGTCAAAAGACCCCCGCCCGACATGCACACACATGCATGCCTATGAATTTGTACCATGAATAGCAGTGTCAGAAAGGATGATGGCATCTGGATGTGGTGATGGCATCTGTCCTGGATGCCTTCAAAAGGGGATTGGACAGATTCCTGGAGGAAAAGTCCATCACAGGTTACAAGCCATGATGGAGATGTGTAATCTCCAGGCTTAAACCCAGGGTACTTCAAGGGCCAGATGCAGGGGAGTGGTATCAGGAGGCAGATATCTAGTCTTGTGTGCTCCAAGAGGCATTTGGTGGGGCCACTGTGAGATACAGGAAGCTGGACTAGATGGGCCTTTGGCCTGATCCAACATGGCTCTTCTTATGTTCTTAATATGTAACAATGGTGAGAAAGGCAATTATTATTTATCTTATTTGTGTCCTTGCCTTCTTGTGAGGAGGTGAGAGAGCCATGCATGTTGATTTTTCTTCCTGTCTGCCCTCACAATAACAGGGTGGAAAATGTTATTCTTCCAATAGATGGTAAGCAGCGTAGGATCCCTCAGTGAGCTCTATCCGTAAGTGGGGATGTGAACACAGGTGTCCATGGTCCAAGTGCAACATGCTGTTGTTCATGGCGCCACAGTGGTGGTTCCTTTTGGGAGCTGTTTTAACCCATCAAAAACACCTTATTCGTTGAGCAGTACCAAAATAAATTCTAAATTATAATGGGTTTCTTTCAGAAAATTATTGCTTCCCATGCCATCAGGGCTGCTCTTCAGTGCCAATTTCTTTTTTTGGTGGAGATGCAGAACACTTAAAGAATATTTTAGTAATAAGGAATTATTCACAATCATAAACTGCAAGCAGGCATAACCGAAGTACAGTATTCAAAAAGACAGTTAGCGTAGCATCTGTCTGTCATCCTGTACATTTTTTTGCTTACCTACCTAAACTTCCCACATCAGCTCTAAAACCCTTTCCTTGTCTTATGGTTTCCTCAGCTACCAATTGTTTCCAGCCAAATATTCAAGAAGCTTGTAATATCCACCAAGTTTACAGCTTCTATTGTTGTTATATATCGAGTCACTCCTGACATGTGAAGACCCTAAGAGGGTTTTTTATAACAAGTGAAATATTTAAGCAATGGCTTAACATTGTCACAGGGGCATGGTGGCTCAGTGGGCTAGAGTGCTGAAACTGTTGCCTGCAAAGTCAGCAGCTCGGTGGTTTGATTCCTGGGTGCCACGTTGTGGAGTGAGCTCCCGCTGTTAACTCCAGCTCCTGCCAACCTAGCAGTTTGGAGGCATGTAAATGCAAGGAGATAAACAGGTACCGCTAAGAAAAGGTAAACAGTGCTCTTTGTGCAGAAATGTGTTCACCCATGCTGACCACATGGCCACGGACTTGCACAACACTGGCTCTTTGGCTTGAAAATGGAGATGAGCACAGCCTCTAGAGTCAGACACAACTAGCACACATGTGAGGGGGAACCTTTACCTAGGTGTCTTGTGGTGCAGTGGTTAAATGCCTGTACTGCAGGTAAAACTGTGCTCACGACCTGGGGTTCAATCCCAGGTAGCAGGCTCATGGTTGACTTAGCCTTCCATCCTTCCGAGGTTGGTAAAATGAGTACCCAGCTTCCACAAGCAAATGAAGACCTTTTTCTTCAGGAAGGCCTTCCCTTATTGAGTGGCTATCTGAGATGTTTGTTTGTTTGTTTGCTTATTTGTTTGTTTGATTTATATACTGCGGCCATCTAGCCCAAAGGTTACTCTGGGCAGTTAAATGGGCGGTTTTAAATGGATTGGTGTATCCTGTTGCTTTAAATGTGTTTTTAGTATTGATTTTAATTACTGTTTTTAGTTTAATATTTAAGACTACATTTCGGTGTAGTCTTACAGTGATAGATAGATAGATAGATAGATAGATAGATAGATAGATAGATAGATAGATAGATAGATAGATAGATAGATAGATAGATAATACTTTTTTTAGCTTCTAAATGTTGTCTTTTCAGTGATGTAAACTACCTTGAATCTGTTTTAAGGAAAAAGGCAGGGAAAAATATTTTAAACAAATTAACAAACAAATAAATATACAGAGAAAGTCAAGATGGTATATAATCTACCATAACAAGGATAGAGAATGCCTCACCCAACCCATAGCTTTCATTTGCAAATGATTATTTTTCCATATAAATTGTCCAGTTAAACAATCCACAAAATAGGAAATTTACCGTATAACCTACCAGTCTTGTGAAATTCATGTGTCCTCATGATAATACATTCTCGATACAGCTGCCGGTGTCCACCTCCAATTTAAACTGAAAGCAAAAGAATATGAGCCTATTATGATATTGTACGTAATTAATTTATACTCAGTATTTCAAACTTTGTATCTCTGCCTTAAAAATGAACAAATTTATGTTCTCCTTTTGCTTTGTTTTTGGTGATAAATTTATTTTCTCCTGACAATAAAATAAGTATCAAGTAAGTGTTTTGGGGTACTGGACTCCCAAAATAATATAAGCAATAATATTCAGCAACCTCATAACAAATTCCTCCTGTCTAGTTTGGTAATGAATTCAAGGCACAACATGGAGAAGTTACTTTTCAGATCATAATCCAGTATGTGTTAGACAGCAGACTCAGTGGTTATGCTAACTGGGGATTCTGGACTCTCTCATTCCCAAATGTGACTTTTCCAAGCTTCTAAGGCAGCTATATAGCTGCCTAGATGCCCTACCTAAAGCACATCTGATCTCTCCTGATTCCGGAAGCTAAGCAGGGTCGGGCCTGGTTAGTACTTGGATGGGAGACCACCAGGGAATACCAGTTGCTGTAGGCGCCTGGAGTAGGAACTGGCAAACCACTTCAGTATTTCTACCAAGAAAACTCCACGGATACGGGGTCATGACTAATGACACAACACACACAAGGCAGCTATATATATTCTAATCCATTCCAGAGAGGTATGAATAAAGGAATTAATATTTATAGCCAATTACCTAATTAGCAGGTTATAATTTTAATCTAAGGGAATTGTTGACTGTCCATATGTTTTGAACTATAATCTACAGTATATAAATCACTCACCATTGACCACAGTGGTTGGACCTTCTGAGAGCTGATGTCAGAAATATTTAGAGGGCCAGACTCCCCAAACCTGATATAGACTATCCCTATGAATTAATAACTATAAATCAGTGACTCAAGCTGAATTCAGCTTGCCATCAGTCATGTAAGTGGCTCACCAGGTATCTTCAAAGTCCATTGTTTATGGAGCTGAAAGTCAGTTGGACTCAGATTAGATTTATCACACATCCTACAAGCCTAAACTGACAGTGCCCTTCATGTTGAGGGGATAAGCATGTTTTCCACACAACACCAGCTGTTCACTTTCTAATAGTTTTTCCCCCTGAAGCTGAAGAGGCTTGCTAAATATCAAGATGTCATCATCTTAGGGATGCAATGCTTCAATCCAGAGAAGGAAAGTTGGGTATACCCCTAATACATCAATTACTATTTGAATCTTATTAAGCATGTGGTGCTAAGAACTTTGATATTCAATCTAAATCCTTTATAAAGTAATCCATAAATCTGAACTAACATCCTACAGTATTTTGGATATATACACAGCTGTATTGGGATATTATGGTCCCACCGGAACTATACAAGTCCATAATAAACACATGGACTTGGAAGTATCTCTTATTGATTTTAATGGCAGCAGAATGGCTGCCAACCCAAATGTGCTTTGGATCAACGCCTCAGTGATTCAAACACTACCTGTGTCTGCACTAATGACACGTTTCCTCTGCCCAGGTTTCAGATGCGGTGGCAAATAAGACAGGATTGCCTTGTGGTTGTCTGCTAATAAAGAAAGGAAATGCTAGAAACGTGGAATCCTGCTCCCATAAAACATTCCTCCCAGTTTTATAAATCCAGGAAGCTTGGCTACTTTAAGTCAGTTTTGGAGACGCATCAGGGGTTTGAATGCCTAAAGTGAGCCCAGAGTCCAGACTGCGGTGTTTGCAACTCGTTATAACTTGCTTTCTCTCGCTTCCTGTGCTTTAACGTGTGTGTGTGTGTGTGTGTGTGTGTGTGTGTGTGTGTGTGTGTGTGTGTGTGTGTGTTTGTTTTCAAAGCTTTGAAATCCATTTCTGACTCTGCCACAAGGAAGGAAGTAAAGCTGTTTATTGCTTCTCCATAGCTATTTCTATTGAACAAATAAGGTTGCCATACGCCACGGCTTTCTTATTAAGCATGGTCCTTTGGTGTTGAAGACTTTGATATTCTATCTCTTCTGCCACGTATTCAGAATATTTTCTCCATCCTTGTTTCATTGTGGGTTCAATATACATTTTTTTATTATCCATTAAATTTCATTTCTGTCCAGTTCTATTACAGAGATTCTGAACAGAAATGTTTAAAAATAAAACATACTAAAATTCTCCGCTCCCATGGCCTTCCCCCACTGTTATGTTGATTGACTGATTGACTGACTGACTGATTGTTTTTTTGTTTTTTTTGTATTTTTATACTGCACCGATTTTCCAGAAGAGACTCTGGGCAGTTTATATAAATGCAAATAAGAAACAAACAACAATGCCAATTGAATAAACAGTAGAATAAACAAGTAAAATAAGCAAATAAACACACAATACATGCAGAAATCCAGCAAGAGGCAAAACGGAAAAAGAAAACTCCCCTAAAATACTAAAAATACTAAAATAATAAAAATATTGATTGATTGATTGATTGATTGATTGATTGATTGATTGATTGATTGATTGATTGATTGATTGATTGATTGATTATAAGGAAGGAAGGAAGAAAGGAAGGTAGGCAGGCAACTTCCTTCCAGATGTTGTTCCTCTGGTTCATGACAGTGACCATGTCCTTTTCTTTTTCGTTGCCATGGGACAAACCACCATTGCTGAAGCTTTTTTATTTAAAGTGCAGAAAACCAGAATCCCATAATCCGCTAACCACAAAGTCACATAGTTGTAGAACTGGAAGAGGTTCCAGGGGTCATCTGTTCCAAATCTGTGCCAATGCAGGAAATCCACAGCTAAAGGATCCCTGATGTTTGAGATGCTTCTAACCTATGTTTAAAAACTTCCAATGAAGGAGAATCCATCAACCATTCTAGAATGTCCATTCTCGCTTGACAATAGGAGGCAAGCGCTCTTTATATCAAGGGGTTATTCATAATGTTAAATTGTGGGGGAAACCCTCTCTTTTAATCTGGTGGTTCAGGTCCTACTTTCTGGAGCACTAAACAAACACATACAGTGGACCCTTGTATAACAAACAGCTTGTATAACATAAAATTTGTACAACATAAAAAATTCCGGAGATAGGGGAAATTTGCTTAACATAATCGTCTATGGGGAAAATCCATACAACATAAAAATGGGATCACTCCGTTTTCAATGCATTCCTATGGGAATTTGTATAAAGGAAAATTTGCTTAACATAATTTCATTTGGAACGAATTAATTCCTTTATACAAGGTACCAATGTACATGCATACACATAAGTTTGCTTCATATTCCATCTTGGAGTCCTGGAACTATCTGGAGATGGCTATCATCATCTTTTCTCCAAATTAACCATAGCCGAATTCCTCCAATTATCCTCGTAGGTCTTGGTTTTCAGGGCTTTTACCATCTTGACTGTCATGCATTCCAGCTTGCTGATACAGTTTATAAACTGTGGTTCCTGAACTGGATATAGTACTCCAGGGAGGTCTGACCAAAGAAGAATAAAATGACATTATTACCTCTCTTGATCTGGACACTTTATTTCTGTTGATACAGCCCTTTTTCTGTTTTGCTATTGCTACATGAATCACATTGTTGATTCATGTTCATCATGTGGTCTATTAAGACCCCTAGATCCTTTTTTATATGTACTATTGCTAAGCCAGGTGTCACTCATTCTATTTTTGTGCATCTGATTTTGTCTAAATGGAGAACTCAACATTTGTCCCTGCAGCAACACACTTATTTTGGGCCAGTTCTTGAGTCCATTAAAAGAATCTTTCTTGAATATTGGTTGTGAAATATTTTCTGGACTCTTTTGTAAAAATATATGAGATACTCAGTGAGAAAATATTTTCCCCCTTTGTCTGCAAACTAAATATAATGTTATATTTTCAGTTTTGTTTGCCTGTTCTGAAACATCTCTAAAACAGAGATCCAGAAAAAATATTTATACAGTATTTTAAACTTTGGGTAGCATCTGTTTATGGGCATTTGATGGACTCTACTGTCAAGTGTGTCATATGAACAGCAGCTATGAGATCTCCCCCGACCCCCCGGATACAAACTGAATCTCTCATCTATTATCCATCAGAATGTTAACTCATATTTATCACATAAGAACTTACAGCATAATCCACAGTCCAGAAAAGTGGTTTGAGTGATGATATGTTATGATGCAAAGATTTTTGCACACAGCCTAGGCTGAAATTTCTATAATTGGATCTGTGGGAGAGTGCGTGTTATTGGTATTTTTTTTTGAATGCCCACGGGAGTGGGAGAGGTAGACCCTGATTGCTTGTAAAGCAGAGTAATGCTCCCACAAATCCTTTGTGCTCCATCTGGTATTCATGATGTTTTCCTTCAAAGACATTCAGTGATTTGTACTGATGAAGGGAAAATTGAAAATAATATGCACTGTATAGTAAGACAGGGCTGCTGATGCCAAAGGATATGGCAGGTGAGAGTGGACCCCCCTCCAATAAAGCCTAAGGTCTCTCTTGGATGATCCAGGAGGTCTATAGACTGTGCCTGTGCTCTGTAGCCCCATAAAAACCACTTGGGTGGCCATTTTGTGTAGCTAGAGTAGAAGCGAAAGACTTGCATTGCCATTGCTAGGCAGGATTTATGTCTTAGCATTTTCTTTTTCATCTATCTCAATTTACTTCAACTGGTCTAGAACGCAGCAGCCAGATTGCTGACTGGGTCGGGTTACAGAGATCACATTACACCCCTACTAAAGCAGCTCCATTGGCTGCCAATCATCAGGAGAGGCCTTTCTTTCCATCCCACCACCTTCATAGTTGCGTCTCAGAAGAACACATGAAAGGGCCTTCTCTGTTGCTGCTCCCAGAGTTTGAAACTCCCTCCCACTGGAGGCCAGGACTGCCCCATCTCTGCTCTCTTTCCGAAAGCAGGCAAAGACTTCCTCTTCAGGCAAGCTCTCCCTGAATGAGAGACTATCTATTATGTGACTTTATATGGATTACCATGCATGATTGCATTGACTGATTTCATAATAATACCAGTGTTTTTCATATTATTTTCCACCCCTCATAATGGATTTTTCTTTTCTTTTTTCATGCTCTTTGTAGCTCTAATGTTACCTTTTAATGTTCTATGGCCATGGTCACACCTGAATTTTGATCCTGATCTTCTGAAGGTCGGCTTTTCCTCTTCATCCCATCACATGATTTAGATGTGGGACAAGAGTTCCCACATCAAAAGCTGTTTTTTTAATTTTAAAGTGCAGTTCAGCCCCCTTGGCCAGCAGGTGGCGCTAGCATTTAAAAAAAACGGACCACTTGGCTGGGGGAAATTAAAACTTGTAGGACCGGATAGAGCTTCCTGTTTCTCCGAAAGTGAAAAGCAATTAAAAAAACAGTGCTGATCGGCCCCAGGAACAGCCGGTTGGTGCTATGAAAAAAAGAAAGAAAAAGAAACCCGGATCATCTGCGTGGTCTCACGGCGTCTGCCTCCTTAAAAGCTGGATTTTCAAAGCGAGGCAAAAATTTCCCTACCTCTTGGGTGAGTCACAGAAACCTCGCTTAATGGATCATTACCGGGTTTTCTTTTTCTTTTTTTTTTTCAAAAAGCCTGGTGGCCGTTGGGACAGCATTTTTAGACGCAGGTTATCTGGTAATTTAAACTGCTTTTAAAGGAACGTGGGACCGGGGCCTAAGATGCCTCTTCTAATTCCCTGTTCTTAACTCGATTTATGTCTTAATTATTCTGGACTGTGTATTGCCCTTTATTATTGTAAGCCACCTTGGGTCCTTTTCCAAAGAGAAAGGTGGGGTACAAATATTCTAAATAAATAAATACATACATACATAAAATAATTTACTGTCAGCTTTGTTTCACAGTGTGACTGTGGATGAACGTGCACGTTCCTTTGTGTGAACGGGGAGAGATATGGGATCTGGCCCCAGATATGTTTGGAGTGGAGAATCAACCAAAAGGGCACAGGTTGAACGGAGTCCCTGTCTTTGCGTCGACTGGATTGAGATGCTGAGTACTGAGGATTTTGGCCGATGGCATCTGAGAAATTGGTTGGCAAAACTGACCTTAAGCTCCTGGGTATTACAATTGCTTTAATGATTCTTCAGAGCCATCACTATGATGCTTCTTTGCTTAATGTGTCTAAACAGGTACTGAAGAAAATAATAATAAAAAATACTACAGTCCAGTGTAGATAACGTGCTCTTTTAAGATTTCTGATTTGGATAGGCTCAATTACATTTTGAATGCCATGTTCTCTTGTGAACGGTGGCTACCACGTATTCTTTATTAGTAACTTCAGCAGTTACTTTCTCACCTTTTCATCTGAAGAGGGGGATGATGAAAACTCCTGGTGGATAGCTCAGTGGTTGAGGTCTTTGGCCGCGAAGCCAGATGTGGGGAGTCCGATTCTCCACTGTGCCTCCTTGTCTTGAGCTGGACTTTATGCTCCATAGGGTTCCTTCCATCTAAAGTTATTATTATTATGATTACAATAAACACAAAATCTCCAGTTTGGGCACTTTTACACAACCTCTAAAATCCAGTGGCAACTTAAATTCGGACCAGAGATTGTGGGGGTTTGCTCCTCTTGCTGTGTTCCCACCCTTCCACACGCCATTGCTCCTGTCTGTGGTGAGGGGAGGGAGAAGAAAAGGGAGAAAAGAATGCAGGCTCACCTCTGTCTGCTGGTCGGGAGCAGCCCCGGAAGCATTCCAGTGTCTTAAAGGGGCGGGGGGGGGAAGCCAAACAGAAGGGAGGATTGCCTGGCACTCACTGCTTTACAATCCACATCAGAATTTTTTTTACCTCTGGAGACCAGGTACTTTTAAAATGCGCTGGGGTGTGCTTAGGTGGGCGTGGTCATAGAGCCTTTTCACACGACCATTAAGATCCGCTGGCCACTTAAATTCGGACCAGATATCTTGGGGATTTGTCGCTGTTCCTGTGTTCCCACCCCCTCCGCACTCCTGGCTGCTGTCTGCGTGAGGGGAGGGAGAAAAAAAGGAAGAAAAGAATGCAGGCTCACCTCCGTTCTGCCGTCTCGCTCTGCTCCCGGCAGCATTCCAGTCTTAAAGGGGCGGGGGGGGGACAACAAACAGAAGCCAGGAGAGCCCGGCACTCTCTACGTTTCATCCGCATCAGAAATTTTTCGGCCCCGGAGAGCAGGTACTTGAAAAGTGTGCTGGGACGCGCTTAGGTGGGCGTGGTCGCACTTAATTTGTTGTAAACTCCGGAGCTGGTGGGGAAACAATTTTAAGCTCCGGATCTGGGAGCCATTTGCCACGGATTTTAGGGGTCGTGTGAAAAGGCCCATATTTAATTTTTTTTAAGTGCGCAGCTGGTGGGAAAACAATTTTAAGCTCCACATCTGGGAGCCCTTTGCCTCGGATTTTAGGGGTCGTGTAAGACTACCTAGGAATTTACACAGACACTTGGACAATGAGTGTTAGGACACATGCAAAATAACGTTTGCATTCATTAAGACCTTTTATTTAAAACATATGGTAAATTTGAAACAGTGAAATCCCACCTCCAGAATTTCCCAGCCTCATCTCCCTGGATAAGCCAAAATTCAGACATTTTTAACAGGGCTTCTTCTCACTTCTCTCTGTTTTCTGACACTGCTAAGCTGTGCCTTGGCCAGTCTACAGTCTGGTGTTAGGGATGGAGACTCAGATGAATGCTAGTAATGCTTGGAATTTTCAGACATTCCTATGCTAATTTTCCACCCACTCAGCCCAGCCGCATTGTCCACCTGGGAGCTACTGATATATGTTATGCTGGGCTATAAACATCTACAAATTTCCTTTGCATACACTGCATACAGATGTTTGAACAAGATCACAGACAGAAAACCTTGCCACTATTGGACACTGAGCCACAGTAGCAAGGACTGAAAAACTGAACTTACTCAAAAAGTTGACACTGAAATCCAACAATCAAAGAACAAACCTGATAATTGTACTCTCGAAGGCTTTCACGGCCGGGATCTGATGGCTGTTGTGGATTTTTCGGGCTGTTTGGGCATGTTCTGGAAGTTTCCTCAGAGCACAGACAGAATTCTCTGCCCTAGAGCTCAGAGAGAACTCCTAATTCTCCTGAGCTCCTGCCCTCTGAAGATGCCAGCCACAGAGACTGGTGAAACACCGGGAAGAAAAACTTCCAACATGGCCAGATAGCCCGAAAAACCCACAACAGCCTCAAACCTGACAGCTCTCAGCATTATTTCTTTTGGTATTTTGATTACCCATACA
Organism: Phrynocephalus forsythii; assembly: GCA_029282475.1. NCBI lineage: Eukaryota > Metazoa > Chordata > Lepidosauria > Squamata > Agamidae > Phrynocephalus > Phrynocephalus forsythii. The sequence continues at coordinate 104,175,066 of JAPFRF010000004.1, read as the reverse complement.
TATATGCTCTTTGGATATCATGTATGTTGGTACTCGTCATTGACTGTAATAAAGTTCATTCAACCCATTTATGTTATTATTTCTGTGCTTGTTATATCTATATCCAAACTTTCCTCCAATGTGCTCAATGTAGTGCATGTGGGTCACCTCCTTCCCACTTGATTTTCCCGATAACCCTATGAAGCATAGAGTGACTGGCCCCAAAACATCAAGGGAGCTTGATGGAGCAGTGGAGATTTGAACCCAGGTGTCCTGAGTTCTACAGAAAACCTCTTAAGTACTATTCTGCAATGTTCTAGACCCTTGGCACAGGTATATACTCCTATTTGCCATTCTCACCTTCCTCCAGGGCTTACCCAGCCAAAGTACTATAAGGTCAGTGGAAGCTCTACGCCACAGCCTTCAAAGTTTAGGCCAGGTTTCTTTTGATACGCTTGCCCACCTCCTCCTCCAAGTGACCAGAGCTCCTCTGCTTGTGGTTTTGCCTCCATTCCATGGCTTCCTGGCTTCACTTTTCATTGGGTACATGTCCCCACTATGCTTACCAATGTTCCTGCTTTTGAAGTCCTTCTGCCAAGTTTGTTTCATTCCTTTAATTACACTAGTTCTTGGCAAGCCTCCCTGCTTGTGCAGAACGCCTTTCTTCACAAGAGCATGTTGTCACTTCTCCTTAAAAAACACAGTGAGACTTTTCTCGAACTTTTCTTTATTAATGCTTTCCCCCTCTCATCTCTGTTCTATTGCCCCCTTAACAATCAGCCTCCATTCGTTTAAATCTTCCTAAGTCCTAATTCCTGCTTCACAATTTACACCTTACTCGACATCTGGCCTCCTTATTTCCCTGGACGTTATTCCTTCCCAATTTTCCAAGTACAGTATTACTGTGTTTTCCATCTATAAGACGCCTCCATGTATAAGATGACACCCCTCACACACTTTCCCAACCCAAAATTACAGTTTTGCAACTGAGTGGTTCTCTCCTCAGATTACTTTCATGTATAAGACGGCCCTCATTTTTTTGTCTAACAATTTTAGACAAAAGCATAGTCTTATACAAGGGAAAACACTGTACTTATCCATTAATAACTCTTCCAGTACTGAAGACCTAACTTTTCCTATTTAAATAGGCTTTTCACTTCCCTATCAGACAACCCTGTTTGTTGACATCCTTGTTGTTCACAGCTTCAGTCCTTTGGAAGTTAGAATGTTTGTGATATGACATGACATTAATGTCATTTAGTCACTCAGTACCAGAACTTTCAGCACTGCTATAAGAAACCTTTCTAGCACAGCAGGGAAGTCTCTGTATTAGACATGGGCACAACCAGAAAAAATGACATTTTGAGTTTTCGCTTCTCGGAATGGGTCCGTTTCAGGTCGTTTCCGTTTGTCGCGAAATTTTTCAAAAATTTGTCGTTTCCATTTGTCGTTTGTCATTTCCACCGCGATTTAGCGCGATTTGACTTCCCAGAGCATGGGGCACCCCGCAATCAGGGCTGGTGCTAGGTGTTTTGGCGCCCTAGGCGGCGGGTGGGATAGGGGGGTGGGTGGCGGGGGGAGGTGCAGGTGGGCGGCGGTGGCGGGGGCCATGGGCGGGCGGTGGCTGCGGGCAGGCGAATGGGCAGGCAGCGGCGCGGGCCACAGGCGGGTGGCGGCGCGGGCGGGCGGGCGAGTGGGCAGTTAGGATATCACTTAGGATAGAGGTTCTGTTCTTGGCTTGCACCCCAAATGTGTGTGTGTGCAAGCAAACTGAAGTTGGGAAAAGAGAAATAAATGGCAGTATATAATATATTTTTAAAATAAATCCACACCTCCCACTCCCAGTCGAACCTCCCCCTTTATTCAATATCAGAAAAAAAAATCCTCACAAACTGCCAGAGAAGAAATAAAGAATAAACTGCTATTCCCTTCAGCAGACAAAGCTGCAGGGAATCAAAGAAATTATTTTCTAAATTCAATTCCCTCCCTGCCTGCCTAACTTAAATCCTAAAGCCTCCAGTCTCCCTCCTCAATCTCGATCAGATCACACCAGCACCAGCAGCCAGCCCTCCTCCCTCAACCACATCCATACACCCGACTGCGGTTTCTGGAAGGAGCCTCGGCTTTTTATGCCTTCTGAGACATCCAGGTGTGCAAGCCTGGTGCAAGCAGCCCAGAACAGGAGAAGGGGGGGGAAGGCCGGGGACCCCCCAGAAACCACCCCTCTGGTAGATGGCAAAGCCTCAGGCAGGCATATTTTCGCCTGCTTTTTTGGCCGGGAGCTGGGTTTTTTTAAAAAAAAAACTTTTAAAAACTTTTTCTGTGCTTCGCATTGCGCGATCGCTGCGATGCCACAAACGGAAACGGAAAACCCGACCAAATTTTTCTTTTTTCGTTTGAGTTCGAGTTCTGATGGCTTAATTATCATTACCGTTTCCGTTACATAACGGAAACGATAACCGAAAATGGAAACGACAATTTCGCCGAGTCGTGCCCATGTCTACTCTGTATAAACACTGTCGTCTCTCTCATTACTGAAATATAACTGATTGCTTATGCTACAGCTAGATGGCACTAGTAGTTCTAATAATTTCATTCCATTTTTTCCTTTTTAATCAGTGCTCCTTTGGAGAACCTTCCTACTTGCTCTTTCTCAGATATATTTCCCCAAGGCTACAGTTCTGAAGTGAAATGAAGACCATGAGTTTGAGATTATTACTCAGAAACCTCAAGGAAATTTGTTTCTTATCAGTTCATCGCTGATGTAAGATGCATGCTCAGCTGGAAAAGGAACTTGAAATACTGTCATCTGTCTTGTTTTTATGTTTTTTAAGGTTTCAGGTATGATCGCTGCCATAGTCTGACTAGTTCATCTTTGATAAATTATGTATTATTAAAAACATAGTTTTCTGGAGAGCTCAGCGGTTTAGAGGTATCTGACTGTAGAGCCAAAGGTTGGGAGGAGTTTAATTCCCCACTGAGCCTCCTTGGAGAAAGGCCAGCCTATGTGGCCTTAGGCAAGCTGCACATTCCTAGGACACGTTTGGAGAAGGGCATGGTAAGCCGCTTCTGAATGTTCTCTTCCTGGAAAACCTTGAAAAGTTAGAATTGACTTGATGCCACATAGCTGGTTGAATTAAAGACATAAAACAACATCAATTTTATACTGTACCTTATTATAGACAAGACTTTCTATCTATCTATCTATCTATCTATCTATCTATCTATCTATCTATCTATCTATCTATCTATCTATCTATTTTAAATTGGGTAATACAATTTCAGAAATAAAAACATGAAAAAATATTAAAATGATGAGTCAAAGTATCTTTCTGAACATTTATTTATTTATTTATTTATTTATTTATTTATTTATTTATTGCATTTCTATACGGCCTGATTTCCCAAATAGGGACTCTGGGCAGTTTACATGAAAGCAAATAAATCAACAATTAAAAGCAAACAACAATAAGCAACAAATACAAGAACATAAACTAAACACACTAAGAGCCCGGCAAGAGGAAGAGATGGCAAAGAGAAACAGAGAGAGAGAGAGAGAGAGAGAGAGAGAGAGAAGGGGGAACAAACATTACATCACCAATCATTGAAAGCTTCCATAAAAAGCTGGATCTTTAATGCTTTTTTAAAAAGCTGCCAGGGACTCCATTTAGCGCATTTCACATGGCAATTTGTTCCACATCATGGGACCAGCTACCGAGAACCTCATGGGCCTCCTGCGGGGGGGTAGCCACGCAGAGCGAAAGTGCCAAGGATGCTCTGGTAGGTTGGGCCAACACTGACCTTTGGGAAATCGCTCTGCCAGATACCGAGGGCCCAAGCCATTGAGGGTTTTGTAAACCAAAACCAATACCTCAAACCTTATCTGGGAGGCAACAGATAGCCAATGAAGGCAGGCCAGAATTGGCATGATGTGGTCGAAACGACCCGCACCAGCCACCGATCTGGCCGACGCATTCTGCATCCACTGCAATCGCCGGACAAGGATCAAGGGAAGCTTCATGTAGAGAGCGTTGCAGTAGTCAAAGCTCGAGATGATCAGCACTTGCACAATTGTCCGCAGGAACTTGCCATCAAGGTACGGGCAAATCTGGGTGGCCGAGTTGGACATGGCAGTGACTTGGGACTCCAGGGACAATGTCGGATCGAAGAGAATGTGCAGACTCCTCACTCTGTCAACCAACTGGAGGGTAGACCCATCCACCGTACCCATCCAGTCCTCCCCCCCCCCGAAGAACAGAACCTCGTTCTTCTTGGGGTTGAGTTTGAGCCTGTTGGACCTGGTCCATTCCAGCAAGGCATCTTGGCAGTGATCAAGGGTCTGGACCCCCTCCATTTCAGGGGTGAAAGAGGAGATATAGAGTTGCATGTCATCAGTGTACTGGTGACAACAAGCCCCATATCTCTGGATGAACTCAGCCAGTGGCCTCATGTAAATGTTAAAGAGCATGGGGGAGATTGCTGACCCCTGAGGCACCCCACAAGAGAGTGACCAGGGAGATGACAATTCTCCACCCAGGCTCACTAGCTGAGAATGGTCCTTGAGGAAGGAGCAGAGTCAGCACAAGGCTAGACTCCCGATACCCACTTCAGAGAGCCTGCCCAGGAGGGTACCATGGTCGACGGTACCAAAGGCTGCTGAAAAATCGAGAAGGACCAACAAGGTAGCACAGCCCCTGTTGGGCCCCCTCAGGAGATCATCCTGCAATGCGACCAGGGTGGTCTCAGTCCTGTGACACAGCCTAAACCCAGACTGGAAGGGATCCAGGACACAATCTTCCTCCAGGAATGATTGGAGCCGCTCGGCAGCAATCTGCTCCACCACCTTGCCCATGAAGGGAACATTGGCAATCGGACAATAATTACCCATATCATCAGATGCCAGGCCAGGTTTCTTAAGGATGGGCTTGACCACTGTCTCTTTCAGCTGGCTAGGAAGAATCCCATCCCTGAAGGAGGCAGTGGCAATGGTAGTAGGCAAGTGCAACTATAGTGTAATCAAGGTTTTCAAGGTATAGTCCTTTGTGCTTTGATAAGGAGTTGATCTTTATGTTCCACTATACAGTATATACAAAGCGAATCACTCATATGCTTTTGAATGTGCCTGTTATTGGGCAAAAGTTTATTAAATGTACCATCTGAGACAAATAAGGCATGAAAGTGAATCACTTTGAGGAGAAAGCATGTGGGTCCTTTTGCTCCAGCCATCTACTTGGCTGGTGAAGGAATACCTTGTTCCTAGAAGAAAACCACGATGGAACACTGATTCTCTGGCCCTTGAGACTTTCATGAATTCATTGACCTATACGCAATCTGGAGCAGTGTCTCAAACACAAAATATCTGTACATACTTTTATTTTAAAGAAGAAGAATGGAGGTTTCACCCATGTAATTATCTTGGGATCCAAAATTTTCTTCAAAAACATACATATTGACAAGGCCTGTCTGAAGCAGATTACAGCTGGTTCAAAGCCAAGTACAGTATAACCAGGGTGGCAAGCCATATTACTCCACAGTAGGTCATCCTGTACTTAGAGAGCTGCCAGGAGCCAGGTCTTTGTTTGGAGGCATCCTCTGCCCAAGTCCAGTTTAAAGACGGAGAACCATTAAAAAAGGAAGGGCTTGAAGTGTCCTATCTTTAGATGTTAGTACTGTATACCATTCTCCAGGTTCTATGGGTCTATACTCTTTATATGAGCATTGCAAGTGCAGTCAACCTGACCAAAATGGGATTTCTTTGCAAATAACAGAATAATAACCATGGCAGCCCAAAACTGGATGCTAAACATTGTACACCCCTGAGTTGTTTTCATCAACAACATGCCAGAGTAGGAATGCCTTGCAAGGGGAAGAAAAGGGAAATATGGCAGCATCTCTTTGAAAGAAAACAGGGCAGGAACTAAGTCTCATATATATTTATTCTCTAAGGTAGGAGGTCCACAGCACAAAGAAAACAGTTTCAGGTGTGCAGCCTTTAACATCCCTAAATTAAAGCACAAATTCAGATACAAATATGTACTATGACTTCCTGGATAGCTCAGTGGTTTAGATGTCTGCCAGGTGTTAGGAATTCAGTTCCCTACTAAGATGATTGTTGTTGTTTTCTTCATTTTTTCTTCATTCTTCATGTTTACCCCTCCAATCCTCTTCCTGCACAAACATGGTGGAATTCTATTACCTAAATTAAGGTGGTGAGATCCTATATCAAGTGGTGGCGAGCCTTTGGCACTCTAGATGTTTTGGACCACAACTCCCAGAATTCCAAGCCTGTATTGCCAATGACAAAGGACTGTGGGAATTGTGGTACAAAACATCTGGAGTGCCAAAAGTTCGCCACCTCGGTCCTGTATCATCATCCAAGGAAACAGAAGCTCCTGGTCTCTCCAGCTCTCCTTCCCTTTCAAAATACAATCTTGAATCACAGCCTCTCCCTAAGACAGTGGTGGCCAAACTTTGGCCCTCCAGATGTTTTGGACTGCAACTCCCATAGTCCTTTGTCACTGGCAATACAGGCTTGGAAATCTGGGAATTCTGGTCCAAAACATCTGGAGGGCCGAAGTTTGGCCACTACTGCCCTAAGATTTCTCCTGAATTGGCCGAACCAAAGCGACACCAAGGGATACAAAAAGGCACCAAGAAAGGACCCAAATTGCCCTATGTGCAAACTGGTGACAGTCTTCTACACAAATATGAGCTCTACTGTGTTACTATAGAAATTATGGCCATTCAATTTGCACCTGTATCTCTGAATTAACACATTAAATGTTCATGCAAAGATAATCCTCTTTTGTGATGCCACACTGGACAATCTAACGATAGAGGGAACCTGATGCCAAAAGAATGCTCATATTCTTTAAGTAGTTGCTGTCTGTCTCTTGAGTGTGTGTATGCTTGTATTTAGAGGTAAAAATTTTGTGCTAAAATCTACTAAGATTTAATACCTGGGGAAATAGAGAGAGACTGTGTGTGTGTGTGTGTGTGTGTGTGTGTGTGTGTGTGTGTGTGTGTGTGTGTGTGAGAGAGAGAGAGAGAGAGAGAGAGAGAGAGAGAGAGAGAGAGAGAGAGAGAGAGAGAGAGAGAACTGCACACTTGAGCAGGGATCTGCAAATTTACAAAAAGCATGCACCTGCATCCACACCATACAGCAGTACATGCTTGGAAACTTTAGAAGTACCAATAAATAAGAGGACTGTCAGGAGGTGGAATCAATCTGAGCAAGGAGACTATGAAATAAACAAAGGTGTGTGTGAGAGAGAAAGAAGTTACTTCAACCAAAGAAGCACTTTCTGGAGAAAATCATGTTAGTAAACCGTAGTTTTTTGATTAGCGACTTAAACTGTGCCTAAAATTGTTATGATTTCACCAAAGCAAACCCTAAAAGTCGCAATCCTAGCCATCTTTAATTGGAAGCAAGTCCTATTAATTAAATTGTAAACCGCCCAGACGGTACTTGAAGTGCTATGGGGTGGTATAGAAGCAGGAGGACACTTTATTAAACATGATGGAGAGGACTGACCCGACAGAGAGAGAGAGAGAGAGAGAGAGAGAGAGAGAGAGAAGTCAAGAGCCTAACTGGAATGTTCAGGACAAGAACTTGATCAGCAATTACTAAGCAATTAGGCAAAATGAATACACAATGCCCATTCATTTGACTTCTGCAAGCAGTAGTCTTAAGCGTGTCTTGAAACAGATCATGTTGGATTTCTTTTTCCTTCAGCAGATTGTATGGCTCAGGCTCTAGACATCTGTCAAGCAAAGCAATCGCAAAGACCAGCCCTCCCAGCTGAGCATATGTTATTTATTTATTTTTCCCCCATGCCATCATCCTTCAAGGCTTTCTGAGTAGCATTTGAGCCTGATGAGGACCCTGTGAAGCAGATTCAGCTGAAAAAGAGCGAGAGTGACTGACATGCTCCAGGCCACCCACAGAGCGTCTTTTAGCTTGGTTTCCCAAGGCTAAACGCAACAGGCAGTCATTGCACCATAGCGGGAGATATTAAACCTGCAATCATTTAAAAAACAAACAACCCCAGGCCATTAGCAATTAAGGACACTGAACTGGGAACATTTAAACATATGTGAAACCACAAGGACAAACCCTCGTTACAGCAATATCAAGAAATATTCTTTGTATGGGAAAAGGATATTTTCCATTTTAATCTTTTCCCCCCTCTCTCCCCTCTTTTCTTTTATACACCTAGTTTGTGACAAATGGAGCAGAACATCCCTTCCTGAACACTTCAGGAGGAAAAACAAATGGGCCAACCTCGAGAGTCAGAAAGAAAATGTGGCCATTCAGTTCCTGCCGGCCTCTCCAAAGGAGTCAGGAGGAGCACTGTAAAGCCCTACAGTTACTTGCACCCAGTAGGGCTCTCAAAATCAAGCATGAAATTGCACCTTCCAGCTGCCAAGCCTCATTTGCTTTTTCCTCAGGTTTCCAGCAAGGGTTTTCTGTGCATTCCCAACCACTCGACTGCTTGACTGGGAAAAGAGAGAAGCAGGAGACCATTTGCTCTGATACAGATCAATACGCGATCTGTTTAACTCTGAACTGTATGGTGAACTTGAACAGCAAAAGAACCTTCGTCTGAAGAGGTTGCTCCTAAGCATGTATTCCTACCTGCTAATGTTTCCAAACCAAGCATCTTTTAGAAACAGGCGCAGGAACCAGAAATTCCTCATCTTTGCCCTGGCGTTTAATATAAGGATAATTGAGCAGGTGCAACATGTGTACTTACCCTCAAAAAGAGGGTCCATTACCACTGGTAAACAGTAAAGTGAAGTGGTGAGGGAGAATTGGAACCCATTCAATAACTGCTGAAATTATTTAGGTTTTTTAAAAGGATGTTTTAAGGGGGAAAAAGCAAAGTGGGGTCGCCATCATGTACAGGGATACCCTTCATGTCAGCAGGGCCTCGGCTTTGGTAAGTCAGGGGTTAGAATGCCTTCACCTGTTGGTGGGACAGCGGGATAGATTTGGCATTGTGCTGGGCTACCGTGCTCCCCGCAACCCAGCACAATCCCTCCCAGAGCTCTCGGAGTTCATCGCGGCGGCTCTTCTGAAGTCCCCATGCCTTCTGGTGGTTGGGGACTTCAATGTGCACGCAGGCGGTGAACTATCTGGTGCAGCTCTGGAATTCATGGAGTCCATGACCACCATGAGTCTATCCCAGCATGTTTCATGCCCCACTCACAGATCAGGGCATACCCTTGACCTGGTATTTTCCTCCATGTCAGGGATCCATTCTCTGGAGGTAGGGGGCATTGTCTCCCTACCTGTGTCATGGTCAGACCATCACCTGCTGTCCTTTTCCCTGCTGGTCGTGGCCCCTCCCCACGGGGGACCTTGGGCCTCCTGTGCTGGCCCGCCCCCGGAGGTGTCTGGACCCAGCTCAGTTCCGTGACGCCTTCGGGGACCTTCCTGGTGGCCTGGCTGATGCTCCAGTCGATGCCGCGGCCGACCTATGGTTTGAAACAGCTACCCGCGTGGTTGACCGGATCGCCCCCAGGCGCCTTCTCTGCCGCAGAGCTTGATCTTCGCCGTGGTTCACAGCGGAGTTGAGAGCGATGAAGCAGGAATGGAGAAGGCTGGAGAGCATCTGGAGACAGAGCTGGACGGTATCTAATAAGACTGCAGTAATTATCCAAACTAGGCGCTACTCGCGAGCGATCAGGAGGCTAAAACATCTTACTACTCCCTGAGAATTGGTGAGGCCTCGAACCACCAGGCGGAGCTCTTCCGGGTGGTTCGGGATCTCACCAATCCTAGTCTAGTCAGGTCTCCTCCTACTGAGTTCAGTAGTGAGAATTTTGCAGTCTTCTTTCAATCTAAAATAGAGGCCATCCGTGCTGGCTTTGACTCCAGCTGCAGTAGCCCTTCCCCGCCATCCCCAGTTGCTGCACCCCCTCGCTCTCCTCGCTTGGATGAGCTTGGGCCTGTTTCTCCTTTGGAGGCCTCCAGGGCAATTGCCCACTGTCGGCCCGCGTCCACTCCCTTCGATCCTTGCCCCTCTTGGTTAATAAAAGCAGCCGGAGGGACTATGCCGGAATGGGCGTCTGTCATCGCCACCGCCTCCTTCAGCGAGGGGGTATTTCCCTCCTGCTTGAAGGAGACGGTGGTTAAGCCCATTCTCAAAAAACCTGGCCTGGCATCGGACCAATTGGCAAATTACCGTCCGATTGCCAATGTTCCTTTCATGGGCAAGGTAATCGAGAGAGTGGCCGCGGTCCAGATTCAATCTTTTCTGGAGGACCACCAATGCCTTGACCCATGCCAGTCCAGGTTCAGGCCTGGCCAGGGGACCGAGACAGCTCTGGTCGCGCTGCAAGATGACCTAATCCGGGTGGCCGACAGGGGTTTCTCTACCCTGCTGGTTCTCCTGGATTTGTCAGCGGCCTTTGATACCGTCGACCATGGTATCCTGCTGGATCGGCTCTCCGAGGTGGGAATCGGAGGCACTGCTCGCAACATGGAGGAGAGCTGTCGGCCCCATGGATACTCCCTTGTGGGGTACCGCAGGGCTCGTCTCTCTCCCCCATGCTGTTCAACATCTATGTAAGGCTGCTGGCTGGGGTCATTAGGAGATTTGGAGTCTGCTGTCACCAGTATGCTGATGACACGCAGCTCTATCTCTCCTTTTCTACCTCTGCAGTGGAAGCTGTCCGGACTCTCGACCAGTGTCTGGACGCAGTCCTGACATGGACCAGGGCGAACAGGCTCAGGCTCAACCCTGAGAAGACTGAGGTGATGTTCTTCGGGAGTTCCCCATATGGATATGGAGGCCCTCTCCCCAGCTTGGATGGGGTTTCCCTCCAGCTGATGGATAGGGCTCGGAATCTGGGCGTGGTTCTGGACCCGGCACTTACCTTGGAAGCCCAGGTGGCTGCCGTGTCCAGATCCGCCTTTTACCATCTTCGTCAAATTGCCCAGATCCGCCTATATCTAGATGGTGACTCCTTGAGAACAGTGGTGCAAGCGCTGGTGATCTCGCGGTTGGACTACAGCAACACTCTCTACATAGGGTTGCCCTTGACTCTTCTCTGGCGACTGCAGCAGGTACAAAATGTGGCAGCCAGACTGGTGGCAGGTGTGCATCGTTATGACCATATCACCCCAGTTCTGGATCGCCTGCACTGGTTGCCCATTGCATCCCGGATCAGATTCAAGGTTTTGGTTTTAGTTTATAAATACCTGTCATGGCCTGGGCGTATACCTGTCAGTGATCATCCAGCGATCCCGTCCCATCCAGTTCAACAGTCACGAGCGCTCTCGCTCCAGGTCGCCACCCCGAGAGAGGCCCGAAAGTCCATCACCCGTAACCGGGCCTTCTCGGTGGCTGCCCATTCCCTTTGGAATAGCTTACCACCTGATGTGCGCTCAGCAGAGTCCCTGTTAGCCTTTTGCCGAGCATTAAAAACTCTGCTCTTTAGTGAGGCTTTTGGCGGCGCAATTTAATTTTTAATTTTTTCCCCCTCACCATCTACTCGTTCGCCACTATTATTGCTGCTGAGCCGCGACTGTTATGCCAAGATGTCAAGATGCCAAGATGCCTCAGATGTTTTAGAATGTTGTTTTTATTGATGTTATTGTCTACTATTGCACTGTCGTTCAATTTATTCGTTTTATATTGTATTGTTCTCTGACTTGTTCAGTTTTCTGGAAGCTGCCCTGAGTTCTGTATCGGAAAATGGGCAGGGTAAAAATCCAATAAATAAATAAATAAATAAATAAATAAATAAATAAATAAATAAATAAATAAATAAAGTGTGCTGCTTATATATCACCTCATAGTGCTTGCTTGCTTGCTTGCTTGCTTGCTTGCTTGCTTGCTTATTTATTTATTTATTTATTTATTTATTTATTTATTTATTTATTTATTTATTTATACAATTTATATGCCGCCCACTACCCAAAGGTCTCTGGGCGGCTTACAATTAAAATGAACAGTTAAAACAGTTAAAATGTTAAAAAGGCGATGGACAATTAAAACAATAAAAACATTTAAACACAAAACACTAAAATTGCCACCTGTAATTTAGGGTATGGGGAAGGGGGAGTTACTGAATTATAAAAGGCAAAATTTTTAAGTAATTTTTAAGTTATTTCCAAATTTGTTTGATTTAACTCGATACTTTTGCCCTGGAAGGTAATCACATTCCTTTTATTAAAATTATAATGACTAATGACTAAAAAGCACTCTCTGGGCTGTTTACAAGTAATTATGAAGGATGCACATCCCCTCCACCACCACCCCCAGCAAGCTGGGTAGCCATTTTACCAACTTCGGAAGGCTGGAAGGCTGAGTGAACCTTGAACTGGCTACCTGGAATTGAACCCCAGATCATGAGTACGGATGTGGGTGTGGTACAGCAGATTAACCACTGTGTCATGAGGTGAGACTGGTGTAATTGCAAAAAAGCTTTAATCCAGCTTTTTATGGAAGCTTTTGGCGACCAGTGATGTAATGTTTGTTCCTAGATGGGCTTTGGCTATTGTGAATTTATTTTACAAAAACTTTTCAGTCCCTAATAGCTAACATTTGAAGACATCCGCTTGAATTCTATTATCCAGTCACCCCCGCCTATCGCGGGGGTTAGGGACCCACCTGACCTGCAATGCCTGAAAATCCACGATATGCGGAAGCGGCACGGGGGCGCTGGGGGGTGGGTGGGGCGTCCGGGCATCTCCATTGAAATGTATTGGCTCAATGCATTTCAATGGAGAAAATTTCCCCCATTGGAATACATTGGCTCAATGCATTCCAATGGATAAACATTTCTCTGTTGAAATGCATTGGCTCAATGCATTTCAATGGTGTTTGCGGGGTGGTGCCCAATGCCGCCCCCGCGCTCCTCCAAGAAGCCTCGGAGCCATGCGAGGGGTGCTGCATCGCCCCCGCCACCCCCACATAGCTCTGAGGCTTCTCGGAGGGGCCCTGGAGGCGGTGCCACCCCCGCCGCTCCAAGGCGCAGGTCCTGCGGTCCTGCGATATAGTGGGACTGCAGTACCTGAACCACAAAATGGCAGGGGGTGACTGTAGATATTCTTTGTACAACAAAGCTTTCTGTGCTCTTTGTAGCGATACTACTTCAATGTGTTTGTCTCCATGCAATCTTCTTCTTTCTGGAGTCAAGCTGAGGTTCAAGTTACAGCAGGAGATTGTTCTGATCACTTGCAGCCCTACAGGCAATTTTCATCTCCCTGTGGTTAAATGAGTAAGAGCTAAGTATCTTCATATGATAGCTGCCTAAATGCCTGAACTTATCCGATCTCTCCTGATTTTGGAAGTTAAGCAGGATCAGGCCTGGTTAGTACTTGGATGGGTGACCACCAGGGAATACCAGATGCTGTAGGTGCCTAGAGTAGGAACTGGCAAGCCACTCCAGTATTCCTGCCAAGAAAACTCCATGGACATGGGGTCACGAAGAGTCAGTCACAACTGTAACGATACAACACACACATCTTCATATGCATCCTGCCTTTCTGTGCCAAAAGGAGGATTAAGAAGTAGCAGTTACAGAAATCACCGATAAATAACACGATGGGCAAAACCTTTGAGAGATTTAAACCAGATCTGGGTGGCAGAAATAATTTATTCAAATTATTTTTGAGCTTCCTCCCCTGCCCCTCCCCAGTTTCAGCTTCTAAGGAGCCCTAGGGCTCCCTTTTTGCCCCGGAGAAGTCTTTAGGGGTTTTCAGTGAGTGGGAAAGAGAGACCTTAAACATTAAAAATTGCTGGTAGTGATCCTGATCTCAGCAGCGATGATCCAGTGGTATTTCTTTTTAATGTTTAAAAATCTTTCCTTGCCATTCTGAAGCTCCCAAAAGTGGGGGAACGGGGAGCTTTAAATTGATTTCATTTATTTCTGATGCCTCGATTTGGTTTACACTATGCCAAGTAATGCAGTAGGGTTTTGTCCAGTAGCTCACTGGGTTGGAGCATCAGGCTGTGTGCCAGGTTCCAGGAGTTTAGACCCTTGCCATGCTTTCGAGGGCAGAGGCTAGCCAAGATTACCCCAAGCACCTCTGGCTGATGGAGTTGTGTCATGCTTCTATGGCCTTAGGGAAGCAACACAGTCCACAGTGTCACACGGAAGTGGTGACTTGACAGCAGATGCTTGTTTTTTCTCCCAGTGATAATTTTATCTATGTATGTATGTATGTATGTATGTATGTATGTATGTATGTATGTATGTATGTATGTATGTATGTATGTATGTAAAATTTTTTACCGTCCATTTGGTAGCGAGGCCACTCTGAGCATTAACAACAATTAGTGAGTACATTACAGGTACATTGTAAAATAAACACAAATAATTCTTACAATACAATAAACATATAATACAGTAATATAATAAAATTAAAATTAAAATTAAAGTGATATAAAATAACATATATGTATTCTTCCAATGAACTTGTCTGCCAGGTAAGCCCCTTTATCCTTTTTCTCCTGGTGCTTCCGCTTTTTGAAGTCAGGCAGGGAGAAGGCGTTCTCAGTATGGCAAATTTTTGTTCTGATAGGCTTGCCTGGTATTAATTTTGTGACTGTTTTGAGTGCAAATTGGACACTTCCCATTTCCCTGTTGTTTTCGTAGCGCTTAAGATACTTGTAAGGGTCTTTCTGTGTTGTTTTTAATCCTGCTGTTTGTGCTGAATTGCATTTTGCTGGTTTGGATCCAGACAATTCTCACTAGCCAAGACGGCTGAGGGCCAGCTGAGCTGTCGTAAGGCCAGCTGAAACTATTCTGAAACCCTGCTGAATCCAAGCCTCTCCCAGTCTGGGTTTGTTGGACGTTGCTTAGTACTACAATACTCTTACCTTGGCCTAACTGCCTTCTGGCATAATAGCTTTGTCTCTGGAGAGTCCATCCTTTCTCTGCCTTATTTGGCTTTCCTGCTGACACATTAGCCATTTATCCAGGCTAATAATTAACTGGTTTTTCTGGCCAATCTCTCAGATCGGGGAGTGCGTGGGGCTCTGGCAGGTAAAGGGCAGTTGTGCTGGCACAAGAGGTTGCTGTCTATTCCGAACCCATTACAGCCAATACATCTTTGAGTAAGGATTGCTTTCCCTGTTGGCCATACAGTGGGCCCTCGTATAACAAATGGTTTGTATAACATAAAATCTGTACAACATAAAAAAATTCCGGAGATAGGGGAAATTTGCTTAATTCGCCTATGGGGCGAATCCGTACAACATAAAAATGGTCATGATTAGGGATTACCCTGTTTTCAATGCATTCCTATAGGAAATTTGTATAAAGGAAAATTTGCTTAACAGAATTAATTCCTTTATACAAGGTACCACTGTATTTTGATACTCTGTGGATCATTAGGAGGCATAGTAGGGAATCGGACACTTGGACTCTGGCTCTCTCTGTGTGTGTTGTGTCGTTATAGTCGTGACCGACTCTTTGTGACTATAGCCAGATGCTTAAACCACAAAGCTAGTTTGGATCTACCCGATTAGGAATACAGTAATACCCCACAAGACGAATGCCTTGCATGACAAAAAAAAAGATGAAAAAAATCTTGGATTAGGGATGCTTCACAAGACGAAAATCCATTACAAAATTCCAAAAAAAGTATTCCTATGGGAAACCATTAGAAAGAAGACAAAAAGGCACATGTTGGTCTACAAATGATCCTGAGCATACATTGTCAAAAGTAATTGTCATAGTAGACTGGATTCCATCTGATCTCAGTTACAA
This sequence comes from Phrynocephalus forsythii, assembly GCA_029282475.1. NCBI lineage: Eukaryota > Metazoa > Chordata > Lepidosauria > Squamata > Agamidae > Phrynocephalus > Phrynocephalus forsythii. The sequence goes on along the minus strand of JAPFRF010000004.1, from coordinate 104,159,358 downwards.
ATCTATCTCTCCAGGTCTAGGTTATTTTGAGGGCCTAATTCTTGCCGGAAAACCAGTAAAAGTGAGTGAAACTCAATTTCTTGTGTATCTTTTGTTTAAAGTCCATCGATAACTAAATGGAGTGAAAGGTTTTTCGATATGCCGTAACACTTTAACAGATAGCAGAAAACAAAGTAAAATTCATAACAAGGGCTGAATGAGTTAAAATCAGAGTGAATTATCTTTCATGAATTGCATCGGGAACAGAGTGTAGGTGAATTCTCCTTCTAGGAGCTTTCTTCCAGTTTTGAATCTCATGATCCAACCCTCATAAAGTTCCAGTAAGAAGAATATAGAATCATAAACATACAATGCTACCGAAAAAGAGAAAACCCTTCCTGACTCTGAACACTAGTCTAAACATAAGCTTACTGTGTTTTCTTCCAGTCTGATTGGCCTCTCATCTTGCCACACAGGCACAAAAAAACACTTTGCTATGCTCCCAAAGCCTAAATCCAATGTCAGTTCTAATTACAATAGAAGCACTGAATAAATGGAAAATTGATAAGTCTGCACTGTTGATTCAGTGGCTAAAATTCTGTTGCTTAGCACAGTACGTTGCAAATAGAAGAGGCCCATTGAATCAATTGAATTTATGATGAAGTTGACTCACCGGATCCTTGCAGATTCAACGTGCCTACACTAGTTGTGACTTTCTGCACTAAGGAACATGGTGTCAGCCAGTGTGTCTACTATAGTTGACACTAATTACTACATGTAAGACAGAGATTTAATGGTCAAAAACTAAGATCCAACAAGGTTTCTCTTAAACCTAATCAAGGATGAAGTATTTTTAATATAATGAGCTGAACACATAAAAACAAGTCAGAGAAACTGGATCCTTTTTAACAAAAATAAGAAACATAGTAATGTAACCTCTTTTGTGTGTCGAGTACTTTAATTTGGAAATTTTAAGGGTTTATTGCTGTCGGCTATGGAAAAGAAAAGAAAACAATTCATGGTGTGAAGGTGCCATGGAATGCTTATTTCTCACATATGTGGGTCAGGGTTTGTGTTGAGTAATTCTTTGTCACATTAGTTAATCATTGTGTCATGTGAGGAATTTCTGTTTCCTTACCAAAAACAATCCAGGGATTCTCTTAAGCCGCATCATAAACTTGTTATGACGTCTATCAGAATAGAGGAAACATACATACACAAAGGTCTTTGTTAATGATTCCTAACTCTTATTTGTTTCTGTTTTTTAAATGCTGAGAAATGTATTGGGGGCTATCTTTGTAATACCATCTTTGTATTTTTCAATACAGACAAAGGTAAGGATTTTCATTTTGAAAAATATAGCCACAGGTTGCACTGGGTTATTCATCTGAAACCTAACCAAACTTTTCTTCTTTCCTTTCTATGGCTTAAACTACCATACAGAAATGGTAGCAATTCACAAAGGAAATGTGGGTTGTGTTTTGTTGTACTGTATTTTCTTTCCCTTAAGCACTGTTTCCCCTTCATAACCCAGATTAGTTACATTTAATAAAATTAGTTTCACTATGAAAATAAATTGGATTATGAATTGGGGTCTTGGAAATCAATTTAAAGTCATATGGTAGTCATGGGGTTTTTGGGTGTGTGTGTGCTTGTTCTCTTGGGAAAACATTTAATCCATTTTAAACTGTGTTGTATGTTGTTTGAGGGGACCACACAGGCTTCTAGAATCATTGCATTTCAGGATTTTCCTACCCTTACCTGCCTTCATGTTGGCTGCCTGTCACAGCCACTAACTGCTGTTATTGTGTTATTTTTAATTTTTCTTATTTCGTGCAACCTGATATAGTGCTATTTCAGTATGACAGAAAAAAATTAATGCCTATCAGACTGCAAGCTTTCCCTACTGCCCAACTCATGTGCAAGACAGACAGACAGACAGATGCGCGCACACACAAAGGTGGTGGAGAAGGAGAGTGAGTGAGGGAACTCTCAGCTGGGCTAGTGAGAGAGAAATCACATAAGGGAGTGTAAAGAGAAACTGACCAGCGATATACACCAGAGAGGCAATTTCTAGGTTTGAGAAGTAGGAAGTGCTTTTGTACACTCAACCGTTCTCATTCTACTGGCTCTGTTTTCAGATCAGACTGCAAGGTTTTCCTGCAGGCCAAAATTTGTAATCCTGGCCTCTATTACTTGATAAACCCCTCGGACTCTATTTACATCAACAGAGGCATTCACATATGCCAAGACTATTCAAAATAAATCAGTTTCACAAGGGGTTTAAAATAAATGACCCTCTTGTGGCCAAGTAAAATACTATAATTTCCATCCAAAAACCCCACACCCAAAATAAGTCAGAATTTAAAAAAAAAATGATTGAAAACATGGTAAAGCTGATTCAAAAACAGGGGTTTCCCCCCAACCTGTAACCAAGCCCAATTTTAATAGTCTAATGCTCACAGTTAAGAACATTTGAATCATATTATGTGATAAACCTTTTGTATCATAGTAACCATGAGATGTTTGCCTGCCCAAGAGAAAGTAGTAGCAGATGCTGCATCCTTCTAAATCAAGGCTCATGGATCCACACAGTGACATTATTTTGCCACTAGAAGAATATCCCACATGCACTGCTAATCTTTCCCAACAATAAAAATACAACACCCATTTTTGTGGCAAATCATACCTGGAGGATCGGCAGTGCCTCGATCCATGCCAGTCCGGGTTCAGGCCCCATCGGGATACCGAAACAGCTTTGGTCGCCCTGCAAGATGACCTTGTCCGGGCGGCCGAGAGGGGTTGCTCTACCCTGTTGGTCCTCCTGGATCTGTCAGCGGCCTTTGATACCGTCGACCACGGTATCCTGCTGGACCGGCTCTCTGAGGTTGGAATCGGAGGCTCTGCTCGCAGTCCCTGCTGGCCTTCCGGAAGGCTCTAAAACCTATCTTTTCTGGGAGGCCTTTGGCAACTCATAACTTTTTTTTTTAATTCTTCTTTTCCTCACCATCTTTATGCGTTATGCTTTAATTATTGAGGTGCTTATAGGTTTAACTGTTTTTAACTGTTTTTAAAATTTCTGTTGTAACGTTGTTTGTTTACCTCTGTAATTTTGTGTGGCTAACATAGCCTTTGTAAGCCGCTTAGAGTTCGTTGAAGATAAGTGGGGTATAAATCAATCAATCAATCAATCAATCAATCAATAAAAATTGACATAAGCTGTACTTCACAACATCTAAAACCAGCTGCCTTTATGCACAGTCATGCCCCTGGTGACTGCCAAGTAATATTGGACTATAAAATGCTCAACAAAGAGGTTTATATCCCCAGTCTCAGGTGGTTGATAGAGCCAAATTTGTATCACTGTTTTGATGCCTATCAGGAGTAGTTGATGGTGCTGTGTGTCTGCTGATCCAATCTGCATACTGATTTGGCGCTTTGGGTTGGGATCTGATTGAACCTGGCACAGCCTAGGCCACTTCTGATCTGATCCAAACCTGGATCCAGGGACATATTCGGATTTCCAATTAACAACAACAACAACAAACCCTTGCACAGGGGCATGCAAAGAGCTGTAGCTTTGGATAATTATTGTAAAACACATTGAATCTCAGCAAGATGTTAGATCAGAAAGCCAGGAATCACTACACAAAACTCAAGCCAGGTGACTTTTCAAGTCTAGAGCAAAACATGCCTAAAATCTCTCTCTCTCTCTCTCTCTCTCTCTCTCTCTCTCTCTCTCTCTCTCTCTCTCTCTCTCCTCCTGCTGTCACTGGTTAGTTCTGCCAGCTTCCTAGTAAAGTGCTTGTTTGACTCCATTCCATGGGAAGGAATACAGTGCACCCTCTAATAACATACGGTTTGTATAACATAAAATCTGTACAACATAAAACATTCCGGAGATAGGGGAAATTCACTTAACAGAATCGCCTATAGTGCGAATCCATACAACAGAATAATGGTTGCAATTAGGGATTATGGGAAATTTGTACAGTATAAAGGAAATTTTGCTTAACAGAATTTCATTTGGAACGAATTAATTCCTTTATACAAGGTACCGCAAGGACCAATTCTGTCTCTGGAGCTGGTCATTTCCTCATTACAAAGGTCAACTAGGGCTTCAACATGATCGTCTATCAATATGACAGGAAACTCCCCAAGAATAATCCAGAAACCAGTTGGATCCATCAGTCTCCTAGGATCAGCATAACTGCCTTCCTAATCTTGTGGAGGGTTTGAGTTTCAGTGAGACTAAACCCCACTAGGTAGTGATCTGTCCACGACTAACTACATCACAACAGAAAGGTACACCAACCCCAGATCACCACTTTCCTGCTCAGCACAGAATATGAGTTATTCAAGATTTATTATTCACAAACAAAGCAAAATCCTATTTCTTTTCTTCTTCCCAGATGCATGGGCCCAGGGAACAAATAATATATTTTTAAAATTTGTATTGCCTTGAAAATCAGTATGTATATAGTCTCACATGACTATTTACACACTTTTCACTGACACGAGCTCTGTGCAAGAAAGAGAAACTGGGTTTCTCGACTTGCTGAATGACTGTGCCTTAGAGCAACTTGTCATGGAGCCCACCCGAGAACAGGCAACTCTAGATCTAATATTGTGTGATACTCAGGACCTCGTCAGGGATGTGAATGTCACTGAGCCTCTGGGAAACAGTGACCATGCTGCAATTACCTTTGCCATGCATGTCGGAGGAAGAGTGTCAACCAAATCAGACATAAAAACCCTTGATTTTCGAAGGGCAAACTTCCCTCAGATGAGGAAACTAGTTAGAGAGAAACTGAAGGGGAGGGTTAGAAGAATCCAATCTCTTCAGAGTGCATGGAGCCTGTTTAAAACAACAATAATAGAGGCCCAGCACAAGTGCATACCACAAAGAAAGAAGAGCTCATTTAAGTCCAAGAGGACACCGGCATGGTTAACGAGTGGAGTTAGAGAGGCTCTAAAGCACAAGGAGAGGTCCTTCTGTAAATGGAAATCCTCCCCAAACAAGGAAAATAAAAAGGAACACAAACTCTGGCAAAAGAAATGTAAAAAGATGATAAGGGAGGCAAAGAAAGACTTTGAGGAACGCATGGCTAGCAATATAAAGGGTAATAATAAAAGCTTCTTTAAATATGTTAGAAGTAGAAAACCTGCCAGAGAACCAATTGGGCCTCTGGATGGTGAGGGAGGAAAAGGGGAGGTTAAGGAGGACTTGGACATTGCAGAGAAATTGAACAAGTTCTTTGCGTCTGTCTTCACGACAGAGGACCTTGAGCGGATTCCGCTGCCTGAGCCGCCCCTCTTGACTAAAGAATTAAATCAAATACAGGTTAAAAGAGAGGAGGTTTTAGGACTAATTGATAAATTGAGGATTAACAAGTCACCGGGCCCAGATGGCATCCACCCAAGGGTTATTAGGGAACTGAGAAATGAAATTGCAGATCTCTTAACGGTTATATGCAACTTGTCTCTTCAAACGGCCACAGTGCCGGAGGACTGGAGGATAGCAGATGTCACACCAATTTTTAAAAAAGGAAGGAGGGGGGACCCAGGAAACTACAGGCCGGTTAGCCTTACATCTGTCCCAGGGAAGATGGTGGAAGGCCTCATCCAAGAGAAAATCTTAAAACACATAAAAGAACAAACCTTGCTGAGAGAAAATCAGCATGGCTTCTGTAAGGGTAAATCTTGTCTTACAAACCTTTTAGAATTTTTTGAAAAGGTCAATAGGCACGTGGATTTGGGTGAACCGGTGGATACAGGATATAATCTGGATTTTCAAAAGGCTTTTGACACAGTCCCTCACCAAAGGCTGCTGAGAAAATTGCATAGTCAGGGGATAAGAGGGCAGGTCCTCTTATGGATTGAGAACTGCTTGAGATCCCGGAAACAAAGAGTAGGTGTCAATGGGAAATTTTCACAATGGAGAGAAGTGAAAAGCGGTGTGCCCCAGGGCTCGGTCCTGGGACCGGTGCTTTTCAATCTGTTCATAAATGACCTGGAGACAGGGATAAACAGTGAGGTGGCCAAGTTTGCAGATGACACAAAACTTTTCCGTGTGGTAAAAACCAGAGAAGATTGTGAAGAGCTCCAGAAGGATCTCTCCAAACTGGGGGAGTGGGCTGAGAAATGGCAAATGCGTTTTAATATAACCAAATGTAAAGTAATGCATATTGGAGCAAAAAATCCAAACTTCATCTATCAACTCATGGGCTCTGAGTTATCCGTGACGGATCAGGAAAGAGATCTTGGTGTGTTGGTGGACAGCTCCATGAAGGTGTCTCCCCAATGTGTGGCAGCAGTGAAGAAGGCCAATTCCATGCTAGGGATTATCAAAAAGGGGATTGAAAATAAAACAGCCAACATTATAATGCCGTTATACAAAACAATAGTAAGGCCCCACCTGGAGTATTGTGTACAATTCTGGTCACCGCATCTCAAGAAAGACATAGTGGAACTGGAAAAGGTGCAGAAGAGAGCGACTAAAATGATTACTGGGATGGGGCACCTCCCTTATGAAGAAAGGCTAAAACATTTGGGCCTCTTTAGTCTGGAAAAAAGGCGCTTGAGGGGGGATATGATTGAGACATACAAAATAATGCAGGGTATGAGTAAAGTGGACAGAGGGAAGCTCTTCTCCCTCTCTCAAAATACCAGAACTAGGGTACATACACTCAAATTGAGTGCTGGGAGAGTAAGAACTGACAAAAGAAAATATTTTTTCACCCAGCGCGTTGTAAGTCTATGGAACTCCCTGCCACAGGATGTGGTGATGGCATCTGGCCTGGATGCCTTCAAAAGGGGATTGGACAGATTCCTAGAGGAAAAGTCCATCACGGGTTACAAACCATGATGGAGATGTGTAATCTCTAGGCTTTAAACCAGGGTACTTCAAGGGCCAGATGCAGGGGAGTGGTATCAGGAGACAGATATCTAGTCTCATGCGCTCCCAAACGCATCTGGTGGGGCCGCTGTGAGATACAGGAAGCTGGACTAGATGGGCCTTTGGCCTGATCCAGCATGGCTCTTCTTATGTTCTTATGTTCTTATGTTCTTATGTTCTTATGACACACTAATGAGAAAGCTGAAGCAAATGAAATTGACTTTTATTTAGTTTAGCCACAATTTTTTGTCGAGTCCTCTTTAGATGTGTGTTCAGTGAGCTGAACAAATCCACAAATTCCATGCTGAATTGAAAGGAAGGTGCTCTGTATGTTGATGACGATTGGTATTCTATCTTGCACTACTCAACATGCTATGGAAAGAGACCTGGTTTTATTCCACACACAGAAACAATATTTAATGAATCCTTTTGCTTCCTTTTCTTGGCTGCCATTACCCGATTCAATCAAATTGTTTGAAAAAGCCTTGTTCTGCATGTATGATTTTCCCTGCCTGTTACAGAATAATGGAAAATGTCAACTGCTTGGCATTCTTGCCAATTAGTTTTTCAGCCAAATATTGCCTTTCAGAGATAGAAGGAAAAGCAACATTTAATTTATAAAAGGCAAGATTGGTAATGAACTGTTAGGCTTGCTCTGTTTCTTCTTAATGGGGTATTTTCCTCCATTTCAAGGGCTATCAGAGGACAGTTCGCTCTGTGAATCTGTTCCCTACTTGAAGGGCATCCAAATCCATGTCAGCCCAGATTAGAGAGAAAGAATGGACAAAAATATCAAACAGTGGCCTGTTTCATATTCTAGCCCAGACCATGGCTCTCGGAACCCATCCTGGTTTCTTTAGCTCTTGGTTTTTCGTGTTTCCAATCTTTTCCCATAGTCAGGAAATCTGTCTTTGAACTTTCTACTAATCAGACAGGAAGGAAATATTCATCAAAGGTTTAGATGTTCTATGCAAACTTTCTTTTCTGACATAGTCTGTACATTTAAACCTAACAACTTTGCACATACAGTAGGACCGCTGTATCCACTGATACATTAACCATTGATTTAGTTATCCATGGTTGGCAGATGGAAAAAATAGATAAATAATTCAGCAGCCGCAAAGCAAACTACTGTCATAAAACAGCAGCTGTAAAGCCAGCTACAGTCACAAAATAAAAGTTTTGGGTTTTTTTGGGGCATTCTCTCTTATCCAGGTTTTTCATTATCCACGGGAAGGCTTGGAACCAACCCCCAGCGGATACCGGGGTCCTACTGTATTTGGCAAACTAGTTTTTATGCTCTGTATGGCAGAGGCGGAGAAAGAAGCTTATGCTTTAGAGATGGCAATTCTCACAATCTTGATCCTACCTGGTTCTCTGGGTGGTAGTGGTGGTGGTGGTGGTGGTGGTGGTGGTAGTGGAATGCCTTCTAAACTTTAAAGATCAATTAGCTAATCTTGGGTCCTGGGCAGAAAAAATAATAATGAAATAGCTTTTATAAAGGTAGAAATGTACATCAGCTGATAGTATTTCAGGTGGAAAATGTTTAAGAGAAGGACAGAAAGATCAGAAGCTAGAGGTCATCTAAATAAAACCAGCACAGATGAGAGGCACACCCTAGGATCCTAGATAATGATGTTTGTTGCTTTATATGCCCAGTGTTCACTCTGTACTTTTCACACGGTTCTTCACAGGGTTCAACAAAGGATTTGTAGAATTTTTGGTCCGAAAGCTGTCTCCACTCCAGCGTAATGCGTATTCCAAACAGAAGGGTGGGTAAGCAGATTTGGTAAGCACACTAGAAGGAAACTGTATTTCCTCATAGTGCTTCTCAGTACTGATTCTAAGCTGTTTGTTTCCTATTTCAATACTTATGGCAACAAGTGGGGGCTGGGCAGCGTCCGAGCTGATCTTTGATTGGCCTCGGATTTTGTTTGCTTATTCCAATATCTCACCAGGAAGCAATCATGATAAGCTCTGAGACTGTATTCTGGACAGCTTTTCCACACTCTATTATTGCCTTTAGCTGATAGTGTTGGGAACACAGTGCTCTATTCTTGCACTGATTGAACAGAGCAGTTGGACTGAGGAGATACCTTTTATTTTATTTTATTTTATTTTTGCAATGCATGCACTTTCTTCCAACAGAAGCATGACATTAAAAAAAAAAGGTAAGACTCTTTGCTCCCAGGGCTGTTACATATCAATGTGCCCTCCCATCTGAAAACTGTGTTGTGCCTGAGTTTTTTCTTCTTCTTACAAAGTGCATCCAGATAAGGAGCTTGGAAAAGTTACTTTCCGGGCTGCCGCTCCAAAAACCCACCATCCAAGCTGGGGGATGAAAACTCCCTGTCGCAATTTTCTAAGATTGAATACAACATGCATTAAAATGAGCATCTTCTTTTTAGTAGATTTACAGAACACAAATACAATCTTTCTGTCACAAAGGTCCTCTCACTGAAGTGTCACATCTAGAATGATAGGCAGCATTATCTCTGGCCCTATCCAGTCATTTAAATTGTAAACACTCCATGGTCAGGGAGTATCTGATTCCATTGGCATCATTGACCTACAAATGGAGAGCACTGAGTCTGATGAGGAGAGCTGTTTCAATCTTGAAGGGAGCTTTCCAGGGAGCCAGAACCCCCGGAGATCAGTCTCTTGACTCATGTACAGCACCCCTGTAGAGGGAAGAGCCAATGCATTCCCTTATATGCATTAGGACAGGGTTGTCCAAACTTTGGCCCTCCAGATTTTTGGACCACAACTCCCAGAATTCCAAACCCAGATGGCCAATGACAAAGGACTGTGGGAGTTGTAGTCCAAAACATCTGGAGGGCTAAAGTTTGGACACCCCTGCATTAGGACTACAGTATATAGGCAATTTGCTAATAACTGAATAGGGTTTCTGTCAATGAACTAGTGAGGTATTCTGTAAGTATTGGCAGGGAGACAAATGCTAGTGACTTTATTGGCTTATGTCACTAACGACTTCTCTTTCGGAAGCTAGCTTTAACATATCTGCAAGATTGTATGTGTCTGTCTGTCTGTAAGTCTGTCTGTCTGTCTGTCTGTCTGTCTCTCTCTCTCTCTCTCTCTGTAAAATCAAAACTACATATGCTAACATAATTCTCACCCACAGCACATCCCATTTCAACACAATGCATACACCTGTGTAACTTAAAATATTTTAGGATTTCTATGGAAAGGAATCCAGTGTGGTGTGGTGGATAGAGTGATGGACTAAGATTCCAGAGACCCGAGTAAGTCAAGAAACACACCAGGGTGGTGGGGGTGTCACTGGCAAAAATACTTCTCCAAAAGCTAATGTTCCTTGAAAACCATATTAGGGATATGATTTGATGGCATGGAGACACACACACACGGGGGAGGAACTGCCCTTTCCTCATCGCAGGACACTTGTGGCCTGGTTCACATTTGCAGAGTCTTGATCAGCCTGGAATTCAGAGGTCACGGAACAGTTGTGTAAAATATAGATACAATCCAGTGGTCATGCCAGTATATTGGGTATTAAAGGGATTTCACCCCATTTTGCTCCTATTCATTGTCAGGGAATGTGGGGCTTCCTAGAATATGTTTCCAGGCTGAAAGCAACCTCCCTGAAAATTGCCTCTTCTTAAAATAGGCAACAAAGAGAGAAAGCAATCCTCTGCTGTAGCTTTTCTTCTGGGACCCTCTCTCAGCCTCTCTGTGTATGTGTGCACAGGCACATGTACATGTGTGTGGTCCAGTAGACTGTGACCTTGGTAGCTATTGGTTCTGCACCCTGGCCCTAGACTGGGTCTTGGTGTCTTCACCTAAACCTTGACAATTACTGTATATACTCAAATATAAGTCTAGTTTTTCAGCCCTAATTTTGGGCTGAAAAAGGGGGCCCTCGACTTATATTCAGGTCAATACTTTTAGCCACTGAGGCAAGTGCTTGGATTGGTGGCTAAAAGTCATTTTAAACATCATGCACTGCTTCTCCTGACCCCCCTCTGCATCACGGGGGAGCGGTGTGTGATGTTTAAAATGACTTTTAGCCACTGATGCAAGCACTTGCCTCGGTGGCTAAAAGTCATTTTAAACATCACATGCCGCTCCCCCAGCTCACAAAGGAGGAGCTGCCAGGCCCTGCTGCATTTCCCACCCTAGTCTTATACTTGAATCAATAAGTTTCCCCCTTTTTTTTGGGTTAAATTAGGGGCCTTGACTTATACTCAGGTCGACTTATACTCGAGTATATATGGTAAATACAATGTGTGAAAAAGCCTTTACTTTGAGTAGGTATTGACCAGGAACACCCCACCCATACCCCACTTTCTCTAAGAGATTATACAGTGGTACTTGTAGAGGTTGGCACGAAACAGAAAACCGATGGTTCGGTTCGTTCTGTTTCGCCGCACGCCCAATTTGTTTTGTTTCATTTCATACAAATTTTTAAAACAATAATTTGTACAAACTGAACAAAAACGAACTGGTTTGGTTTACCTGGATGGTGGCAGTGATCCCAGCGGTAGTGATCCCACGAGCAGTTGAGGCTGTGGCCGCGGTGGCAGCCCAGAAGGCTCTGGCAGCAACCGTGCCAGACGGTGAGAGGCCTCACTGGGCCGTGGTAGGCCTCACTGCTGCCTCCAGAGCCCCGGCAGTGCCTGCAACGGGCAGCGATGGACCGTGCCGCCTCCGTCTCCAGAGCTCCAGCAGCTCTTCACTGCCACCTTTGGAGCTCCCCAACCCAGATGTCAGATAAGAGATGCCGGTGGGGTGGGGAAACGAAAAATGAATGGAATGAAACAGAAATTTCCATTTCGTTTCATTTTTCTTAGAGGGGCTGTTCATTATTCATTTAGTTACCTAACAAAATGAATAATGAATAATGAAATGAATTTTTTATTCATTTTGTGCCCATCTCTAGTAACTTGTATAAAGAAATTAATTTGTTCCAAATGAAATTCTGTTAAGCAAAATTTTCTTTGTACAAACTTCCCATAGGAATGCATTGAAAATGGATTAATCCCTAATTGCAACTGTTTTTCTGTTGTACGGATTCACCCCACAGGCGATTCTGTTAAGCGATTTCCCCCTATCTCCAGAAACTTTTTTCTTTAAGCGGATTTTCTGTTAAACAAACCGCTAGTTATACGCAGGTCCACTGTAATGCCATGCCAAGTGAGAACAAGGCAGTAGCATTTTCTCTTGCTTGTAGGGCCCAGTAACCAGTGAAGGATGGTCTTTGGTACAAACCATACAGGCAGATATCTCAGCACTTGTAACAGCTGAAATGTCCCTCAATCAGTTGATGTGTTCTGTTTGTAGCTGTAAGTGCATGAACCTGCTTCCTCTTTTCCTTCCCCTCTTCTCAGCTGCTTCCAAGCAGCACTATATTTTGTGACTACAGCTCACACATAATTGCCAAAGGGACCCCATTCTAATTGGTGATATCCTCCAGAATGTTGTCTTAACAAATTTGGACAGAACCCAGATTAAAGACAATTTTGGAACAATATCAGAATGAATTGTTTGGTTTGAGCTTGTGTAAGTGGCTAGTGGTACAGCTATGACACACCCAATGGAGCAGAATCAGTTGTAGCAACAGTGATAAATTTGAAGGCGAAAGGGCCAGTGCAGATGTAACCTTTTGTGGCTTTAGATGTGTGCTTTGTGGAGACAGGCTTTTTACTGTTGCTGTGAGTCACTGTTGTGGAAGCAGCTGTGGAGCACCTGATCTAACAAGGAGAATTTCAAAGAGCCGATGTTGAACCACCTGATTGCAGAATAAGGAGTGATTGTACTAAATTGTTGGCAGTACTCCCCCCATGAGTGTAATCTGGTTGTGTTAAATATTTCTAGTACATTAAAAGCATGTATGCTTTTCTAGTAGTTTCAAACCATGTGTGTGCTATTTGAAAAACAACTTGTTCATTTGCTATATTATATTTATGTCCTACTATTAAACCTTTCAAACATCTATTTCTTTTAAGAGGCTGGGAAAAAATGCTAGGACATTACGTTTGGGCTAGAATTTGCTAATTTATTAAAACAGTCATTGACGATTCATAGGAAATGATGTTGTGTTGCTCATAATTGCCATTAGACAATCAAGCCCCAGGGGCTGGGATATACTTTTAAACACAAGCTCAAATGTGTTGGAGAAGGTGTTAGCTAGTGGAAGTCAGCAAAGTCTAGAAAAGGTACCCAGAGCAGGGAGTAAATTCCATCTCCTAAACACTTTGGCTTTGGGGAAAGTGTTAGGGTGGTAGCTGCCTTGCTGCCAGGTGTAAAAGAGAAAAGTTATAGCTCTTTTTAAATCAAAGGACATTTTCTTTTAAATATGTTCCCTTACTGAAGGGGTGAACGAAGGCATGCTGGTTTCCTGAGACAGTATGATTGTCAGAACAATTGTGATTTACAGAGTGTGCAATAACATTCTAGAGCAGTGATGGCGAACCTTTTAGAGACCGAGTGCCCAAACTGCAATTCAAAACCCACTAATTTTTTTTTTTGCAAAGTGCCAATACAGTAATTTAACCTGTATACAGGTGGCTATGGAGGGGCGATGTCGAGTGCCCACAGAAAGGGTTCCGAGTGCCACCTTTGGCACCCGTGTCATAGGTTGGCCATCACTGTTCTAGAGACTATTATGTTGGTTGTATTCAGATGTCTCCTTTCCAGCGCAAATTTGGTTTGAAGACAATGAATGAGTTATGTGCTTGTATCCTCTTTCCTTCACCCTCCCCTCACATGCTTGCTTAAAGAGAAGTTACCATTTGATCAAATAATCATTTTCTGTTACTGCTGGCCAGCTCTGATTTGATCAAGATCTCCAAATCAAGTCTGAAAACATAGTTTGATCCTGGCTTGTAATTCTGAATTGGAGGGGTCACTCAGGATAAATTTGTCTTCCTCTGACATAATGATAATCTGCAGTTTGAGTAAACCAGACTATTCATAGAATCACAGAGTTGGAAGACACCTCAAGGGCCATCCAGTCCAACCCCCTGCCATGCAGGAACCCCCTCACAGTACCCACAACAGATAGCCATCCAGCCTTTGCTTAAAAACCTCCAAAGATGGAGACTCCACCACCCTCTGTGGCATCATATTCAACTGCCGAACAGCTCTAACAGTCAGGAAGTTCTTCCCAAAGTTCAAATGAAATCTCATTTTCTGTAGTTCTATCATGTAAAGGACACAAAGAAAAAACAAGGGAAGAGAGGTGTGAAAATGTAGGCCAGATCTCCAAACCTTGCTTTGGACGATCAAGATTCAAGAATGTGATATCTTCATGAAAATTTGGTATCTATAGGTGAGACTTCCAACATGGCCTTAATCCAGGACTGCCCAAAGTCCAGCCCGGGAGCCAAATCCGGCCCATCAGGCCATTCTGAGTTGCCCGCGGCTGGCTGGCCTGCCCGTCCCTCCCCCTCCTTCGCCCCATTATTTTTTAAATCTTCTGCCAACACTGACACTGCCGGGAAGCTTGTGGGGCTGGGCAGGCCGGCAGGCCAGCCATTGTGCGGGCTGCTGCCACGGGCACCGCTGGCAACCATGTGAAGCTGAGAGCGCACGCGGGGGTGGCGCCCGGGCAGGCCGCTGCCACCGACAACACCGGGAACCTTGTGAAGCTTGGCGTGCGGGCGGGCCGCCGCCACCGGCATCGCTGGGAACCTTGTGAAGCTCGGGAACACCAGCACCACTGGGAAGCTTGGGCGGCTGGACAGACGGGCAGTCTGCCGCCACCGGCACCTCAGGGGAATGTGTGGGGGTGGGCAGGCCAGTGGGCCTCTGCCGCTGCCAAGGAGCTTTGGGGTGGGCTGGCGGGTGAGCCGTCGCCACTGCTGGGGAACTTGGGGGCGTGCAAGGTCACACAGATCGCCTCTTCCAAGGGGCGACCTGTGGCCACAGCTCCCTGTGCTTCCTTTGGTCCCCACCTTCCTTCTTTCCTCCCTCCCTTGGTCCCCACCTCCCTCCCTCCCTCCCTTCCTTGTTCCCCATCTTCCTTCCTTCCTCTCTTGTTTTCCACCTTCCTCCCTTGGTCCCCGCCTTCTTAGCTGCGGGTGGGGTTGCAAGGGGTCAGTGGGTGGGGCTTATGGGTCAGTGGGGTGGCAGGGTCAGGGAGGGCTTGCAGTGGGGTGGGGCTTGCAGTGGGGTGGCAGGGTCAGGGAGCAACCGGCCCCTGACACATTCTCAGCCACCAAATCTGGCCCTCCTTACAAAAAATTTGGGCACCCCTGCCTTAATCTTGTTGAGAAGAATGCTTGTTGTTATCTGTTTTCCATCTGGGCTTGGTTGTTCCAAAGTCTCCTTCCATGGGGGTAAAGCTATGCGTGGCTGGAGCATAAGGAGAGTGGCACAGTGGCTGGAATCGAATAACACATTGCAACAAGAGTAGGCCTATTAAATCAGTGAGACTTACAAAGATGTGTTGACTCACCAGATCTCCACTGACTCAATGAGCCTACAGAGTTGTTTCTTAGAAATGTTTCTTGGGAATGAAATTTCAAAGAACCTTTGTCAGCCTTGACAACACACCAGGTTGAGAAACAGTGTGGCCGGGTGACCTGTATGCCTGCAGCTCAATTTGCTGTCCAGATTCTTTCTACCTGTTGATGAGCAATCTCAAAGACCTGGTCCTCTGTAAAGCAGATCTGGATTATCCTGTCCCCTGACAACCCTTCAAATAAAGCACTTCCCTCCTTAAATTAGGACACATGGCCATCTACATTCTCTCCACCCACGATCTAAAGTACGGTTGTGTGCTAATTCTTGGCTATGACAGATGAGAATGTACTCATAGTGGATGTCTAAAAGGAACCTGGGTGTTTACACGCACATAAAATATCCTTTACCACTGAAAAAAATGTGATCATGGTGTTTTGGGCTGCAATGGCCACCCAGATATTGCTGGATACCAACAAAAAGCCAAATTAGACAGATACAGCTAGTATTATGTCATAAAACTGCCAATTTTGAATTCTGGTGGACCACAAAAGCATTCCACTTAAGCCAACCAAGACTCAGACTCTTTCAAGTTTAACTGTTTTAAAGCTATTCAGGATATAAAGCCATAAAGTGTAACCAGCACTCTGTGTGTGGTCATTGTCTTCAGAGGCACTTTTAAACATCAGATAACCAGTCCTAGTTCAGTCGCTCCCTGGGCCTATTTATGTTAAATTACTTGTTTCTACATTTATGTTGTGCTACCTTGAAGGCTCCTGATAAGTTGCATGGAGACTATTAGAAGACATTTTGAAAAGTCCTAACCTATATATATAACCCATAGGGAGAGCTGTGCAGATTTGTGTTTGGGGAGTACATCATGTCCAATAAGGTGCATATGTATATGTTCTTGGACTGCAGCTCCAAGAAAAACAGAGATCTGTACATCTCTACCTATAGCATTCCCATACTGAAAAACTGATCAAATTCTAGCAAAGAGAAACATGTTTACCAGATGCTTAATCATAAATAAAATAACTCACCCCAATAGAAGTAGGTCCAGCACTGTTTTAGAATTTTGTGCCTATGATACCATATGAAAGTACCTAATATTCAAGGTCTGCTTTGAAGGGCCTCATCTGTGTGTACCTGGCATCAGAGGCTGGGCACGAGGCAATGCCCGAGTGCTATTTTAGTGGAGGCACCTCATGGTGGAACAGCAATCCTTTGGTTTTCCAAAAGATGTCAACACTGTTTTCTTTTAGACTCTTTGAATACTTTTTCTTTTCAAAGGCTTTTCATAGTTGATTTGTAGTTCCACTACTATTAGTTTAAAAAAATGTGTTGGAATTTTAAAAATGCTCCACTGGCAGCAGCTGCTGTGCTGGTTTTATATGTGTGTTCTTATAGTTTTAATTGGACAGGATTACTTTTTAACTAGGTTTTTTTTTTTGCAATTTATTTGGATTTCATTAACTTGAATGGGGTTTATTTCAGAATCTAGAATTTAGGCAAATAAACAGCAGGGTGGTCACTGATAATGGTGTTGTCTATGGACTATTTTACACAACAGCTATTCATTGCATTTGCATTGACTTTTGTCTGTTTCTAAATGCTCAGAACAAAACAGTTTTGCTTCAGTCAACAGCTTTTACAAGGGAACGGGAATGACATGGGAACTCAGAACCCACATCTTGTAAGGACTGATTCATCTTCTCCATCTCAGGGCTCTATCGCACGTCCCTTTAAATCCAGATTAAATTTCAAGATAAACTGTGTCCAAAAAACTTTCCCCACAGCCACAAACAAACAAACAAACAAACAAACAAACAAACAAACACGGTAACACCCCCTTTAGCGAGTTTTCCAATACCTACTGGAGAAGTTGGGAATTTTTTGCTCACTTAAAAAAACACATTTTTTTGAGCCAGAAGTCTGTGGGAGCACAGATATGATCCAGTTTTATTTTATTTTATTTTTTTCTTTTTCATAGTGCTGACTGGCTGTTCCTGGGGCTGGTAGGCACTGTTTTTTAAAAATTTTAAATTTTTCTCCCCCGCCCCACTAGTGCCAGTCAGCTGGCCTGCGGGCTGGTTGGGTTTTTTTTTTTCATTTTTAAAATTTTTCCTTAGCACCCCAGCACCAGTTAGCTGGGGCTGTTCAGAGGTTTTTTTATTATTATTATTTTATTTTTATTCCCCCGTGCCAGTCAGCTGGCCTGCGGACCAGTCGGGCATTTATTTTATTTTTATTTTTATTTTTGCTTAGCCGCCACCAGCCAGCCCTGGGGCTGTTTGGAGGTTTATTTTATTTTATTTTTATTTTTAACCCCCAACCAGTCAGCTGGCCTGCGGGCCGGTCGGCATTTTTTTATTTTTATTTTTAATTTTTCCTTAGTTCCCAGCAGCTGTCCCTGGGGCTGGTCAGCCATTTTGTTTTATTTTTATTTTTAATTTCCTCTGTGCCTGCTTGAAGCAGGTTAGGGCTTTGGGGACATAACAGAAGTGGAGCAGAGCCTAAGGGACATGGGAACTCAGAACCCACATCTTCAATCACGTGATCAGGTAAGGACAAAAGCCGGAGTTTCCCATGCCCCGCATCTTCCCCCTCGTTTGATAGCACCCTCAGAGAACAGAACAAGGAGTTCTAGACTTGCTCTCAATAGGAGCAGCAGCACTCTTCATTTCTTTAAAGATCCAACCAGTGCTTGAAAGAAATACTCGTATGCTAACAGTGTAACATCTAATGCATTAATTTTATGGGCAATGAAGTCATAAAGGTAGTCCTTTGATAAAATAATACAATTGGTAACATAATTTGCTAGAGGCCTATTACTCACTGCTGCTGTAGGGCTGATGTCATAAATCATGGTGGCTAATTGACCACTAGTTAAATCAAAGTGTTCTGCTTATATACTGTCCCATACCACTTCAGGTAGTCTCTGGGCGGTTTACAGTTTTTAATAACAGTATGCAGGCTACACATGGCCCTGCCCCCCAGCAAGCTAGGTACTCATTTTACCAACCTCGGAAGGATGGAAGGCTGAGTCAACCTTGAGCCTGCTACCTGGGATTGAACCCCAGTTCATGAGCAGTTTTACCTGCAGTACAGGCATTTAACCACTGTGCCACGGGGCTTGGTTAAGCAATTGGTGGTTGCATTTCCTATCTTTTATGAATTAAATGACAAAGACGAAATGAAGCCTGCACTATCATGGGATACTCTCAAGGCACATTTAAAGGGAAAACACATAATCAAGGGGTCAAGATTAAAAAAGAGAGAAACAACTATACTTGATCTTCGCCAAAAGGCCGAGAAGCAAGATGAGAAACAAGTTACAAGAACAATTAGAAGTTAAGATAAAGAGAAGATAACATAAAGAATCCGGCTCATTCAATTTTTCTACAGAACTTACAAGAATTAAAGCAGAATTAGAAGCATTAGCTATAATTAAAACACATGTAGCAGTATTTAAAAAGGAAATACTCTGAACAGAGATGAATCGGGGATGAACCATCAAAATGGCATTTCACTGTACAGTAGTTTGTGTGGTTCATCAAGGTTGAGAAACCACAAATGACAATTTCCCCACCCATGAACTAATGAACAAATGAATCACTTTTTCAGTTGTTGTGTTTGTGTGTCTTTTTAGACAGCCCATAGCATTTTTAAACATGGTGGCCACCTGGTTTCCCATAGGACCTATGAGAAACCGAGCTGCCTTTTTCCAAAATGGTGACCACAGCTTCACTGAGGGAAAAGAGAAGCCAATGTTGCCCTGCGTGAAATAGGTGGCCTGCTTTACCTTAGGTCCCTTTGTATTTGTAGGGTCTGAAAAGGTGAATGGTAAGCTAATTTATCCAATATTGTGATTTGTTGTTTTATATTAGCCCCATCTCTAATTATGAACATGGAAATAAAAAACTCTTAAGTTGCTCTATGCAGTCAAGAACATTAGTAAGAAAAAAAATTCTATAAAAACAAAAGATAATATAATGGTAATGACACAAGAAATAGCCACAACTTTTAAGGAATTTTATGAAGAATTGTACAAAACAGAAATAACTGAAGATAGGGATATGTCTGTGAAGATTCTCAGTCATCCAGGTGAGTTTATCTGGAAACTGAGCGATGGCAACTGGATTTCTTTTCCTGAGATATTGAAACGTTTCACTGCTCATCCAAACAGCTTCATCAGTCTGAGGAAAGCTACTTGCGACTCGCAAAAAAAGACTGAGGTTTCTAAAAAAAATATTTTTTAAAGTGACAAGGTCTTGGAATGGACTAGGAATAACAGGCTCAAACTTAATCCGGAGAAGACCGAGGTTCTGTTCTTTGGGGCGCCCTCGTCTAGGTACAATGGTCCCCTCCCTAGCCTAGGGGGAATTTCCCTCCAACCTGCAGACAGGTCTAGGAATCTGGGCGTGGTCCTGGACTCAGCCCTCTCCCTGGATGCCCAGGTGATGGCGGTCTCCAGGGCCGCTTTTTTCCAGCTCCGCAGGGTCGCCCAGATCCAACCATACCTCAATGAGTCCTCCCTGAGGACAGTTGTGCAGGCCCCTGTGATTTCGAGGATTGACTACTGCAATGCACTCTACGTGGGGTTGCCCTTGACCCTTGTCTGGAGGCTCCAACGGGTACAAAATGCAGCAGCCAGACTGGTGGTGGGTGCTCGTAAATATGACCACATCACCCCAGTTCTGGCCCACCTGCATTGGCTGCCCGTGACCCTCCGGATTAGGTTCAAGGTCTTGGTTTTAGTTTTCAAAACCCTCCACGGCTTGGGCCCTGAATACCTGTCGGAGCGTATATCCCAGAGGTCAACAGAGGCCAGACCCACGCGGATGTCGCAGAAGTTGACGCGTAGCCGCGCCTTCTCGGTTGTGGGACCTCCATTATGGAACAACTTACCCAATGAGCTGCACCTTGCATCGTCCCTGCCGGCCTTTAAAAAGGCTTTTAAAACAATGCTGTACAGGAAGGCCTATGGTGATCTTATTCCTGGTTAATTTTTTTTTCTCTCTCCTGCTGCTACATGTCGAGGGGTTTCCCTCTGCCCTGCTACTTCTTGCTGCCCCTCATTGATGGTGTTTTATAGATGTTTTACTGTTTTATTGTTTTAGTGATGCTCTTTGTAAACCACCTAGAGTACCATCAGGAAATAGGTTATAAAAGTTTAATAAATAAATAAATAAATAAATAAATAAATAAATAAATAAATAAATAAATAAATAAGATGGCTTCCTACATTCCTATGAATAATAATATGCATCCTCTTTTTGAAAGGCACAGGTTGTGACAGGCTCTCTGCTTGTGAATAAATAAGATCTGGTCTACCACAAGAAATGTCTCAGGGAGTTTGCTATTTTCACAAGACAATAAGATTCACCCACTTCCCCCTTAATGCATGCAACAAGCAGGTAAATGGGAGGAGGAGAGGCAGATTATACTAAGGTTCACAGAACCCCATATATGTCAAACAGCTGAACAGTGTGCTCCAAATTAGTCTGGTTTGGAGGTTAAATGTAATCCATCTCCAGGCAACATGGTTTGTTAAAAATAATGCAAAATCTGTAGAATACACAGAGAGAACATGTAGTCCTCTAGTTGATGTTCCATTAAACTCCCATCACACATCACGGTTGTTCATTATATTGACAAATGCTGGTGGGGTTGTGCTTCTGCCATGTTTGGAAAACTATATGATCCCATTTTCT
Source organism: Phrynocephalus forsythii (assembly GCA_029282475.1). Taxonomy (NCBI): domain Eukaryota; kingdom Metazoa; phylum Chordata; class Lepidosauria; order Squamata; family Agamidae; genus Phrynocephalus; species Phrynocephalus forsythii. The sequence continues at coordinate 104,138,322 of JAPFRF010000004.1, read as the reverse complement.
TTGATATATTGAAGGGTTAACTAGATACTACGCAGTATCAGAAGATGAATGTGAATAGGATATTAAAAATCCACCACACAATATCTTTTCACATGCAATACATTTTAGAGGTGTTTCCTCAAATTTTCAGCCAGATTTGTGGAGGAATCATACGGTATATGTGCATATATGAACTAGAGATCTCTCATTAAATCCTAGTCAGGTTCTCCTTTCTCTCCTTACCTTTGAATAAAACAGGGCCATATCAAGATAACCTAGTTGAAAAAGTGTTTTTGACTCTTTTACAGCCATAATTTCAGAGCATGTAAAGAGTCACTGCTTCCTTCATCTTACTCAGACTAAAAAAATTAATAAAAAGCCCCATAAAAATCCTGTTTCAAATTTTTAGCGAAGGAAAGACAGCCTACAATGTCCCTCTTACGCCTTATAAACACCCATATTTAGCCTTTTCTGCTTGCCTATAGTGTGTCTCTTATATTTATTCAGCTCCAAGTGTGTGTTCAAATGCTTGTCCTTTTTCCAAAAACGGTGATAAAAGTGAATAACTCTCAATTTATTTCTCTGTTGGTGATCTCTCATGTCGTTACATCTTTGCAATATGGCTACACGATCATTTAGAGATGTTAAGGCAGAGGAGAGAACAGATCTGCAAACTGAGGCTGCAGTAACCTGGAAATATGACGTCCCTTCCTCAGAGGCCTTTCCACCACCAATTCTTGTCCTGGCTTTACAAGACAGCCAAGGGAAAAGAACACATGACATCAGAAGTCACAGCTGGTTCCATGTTACATAAAGAGGGGTCAAATCCAGTAAAGCAGATTCAAAGGAAGCTATGGAACAATGCTCCCTCAAGAGTGTGTGTTGTTGTCCCAGCAAAAGAATGCAGCCAGCAGAGATTTTAAGACTAGCTGGCTCACATCTTTCTGAGATTTTGTTCGCAACAGATGTCAACTGTATTTTCGTATTACTTCTGTAACTAATGTGTGTGCTTTGCAGTCCGATTGTAGACGCTGAGGAATAATCATGCTCAGAGTAAGAGGTCAAGGACAGAGCTCTGTCCTCAGTCCTGGGATATATATTAAGAGGTGCTGGGGGTTCTTCCTGAAATGGGACAAGCAGTGGCTTGTCGGATTCTTTGGAGTATTACTGAATCTCTGATCCCAAATATGGTACTTCTCATTCATAATCATGGGCATTTTGTTAGAATGCCTTTTTGGAACACAACATGGTGTCATTCTAACACTGGAAAGTAACTACACCTATCATCCACATGAGAGTGTCAACAATTGAAAGCAGAATGTGTGAGACACATTGGAGTCTCAATTGCAGTGTCTATGAACAGGCTGCTTTTGGGATGGCAGCAAAGGCTGCTGCTCCTTTTTGATTATGCTCCTACTTGGACTGTTTCTGCTGTTCCTGTTTTAAATTTCCTCAGTTGCAAAACTGTGATTCTTTTGCTATGAAAGGGGTGTTTGTCAGGGAAATGGTCTCCAAGTTGTACTGAAGGTTTGGCAACTTGCCAGCTCTCCATTATGAAGTGATTGCCTTCTGTTTAATGGGAAATCCCTGTTCTTTTTTCCCCACTGAATTTGGGGTAGGTCTGAAGTATATCTTTGTGGCTGGGGGGCGGGGGAGACATTAACTAGGGTAGCAATGGGTTATGACCTTTGGCTATATGCCAAGTGAAATAAAAACTCACTTGTACATGTTGTTTATGCATCTAGAAAAAATAATTAAATAAACTCTGAATCCTATCTCTTCATATGTTTGCCAAAGTTCTGCAGGCTCTTATCCTCAAAGATAATAAGATGACTTTTAACGCTTCTCTATGGAGTAAGAACTAGGTTTTTTCCATTCAAGTTCCTCCCCTCAGTTAATGCATCCAACAATTGAATACTCATCAGTCACTCTACATATTTAAAACCACCAGAATTTCTCCCCCCCCCCCGCTGCCCTGTAGCTCATGTTGTTCAAATCTATTTTCCCCCATATTTGTCTCCTAAGCCCTCCAAATACTGGTATCTAGGAACCATCCGTTGCTCATTTGCTGTTTCACTCAGATTTCTTTGGCCAGTCTTTTCAATGTTTTGCTAAGCCACTGGTCATTACAAGCATTGGTTGCTAATAAGAGGCCCATCCATCAACAATATATATCACTGTTCTTCTTAAAATAAGAACAGGGGTAGTACCCATCCTAGGAAACTACTTAAGTGCATCTAAAAGTGGTCTTCTCCCAGACTTCCATAATAAATTCTGAGATAGGCTAGCTAGAAAGTTGCATTTGAGGGAATCTCTTAATAACTCTATTGATGACACCTCTATTTCACTTCTCTAGTAGTTGCAAGTTCTTTGACGCAAATAATTGCCTCTGCGTTCATAGAATCCTCTCATCTCACATACTCTGTCTCTCCCATTCACTCACACACATAAACAGCAATGGCATCTTTTTTCTTAATGCATTTGTGTTTGATTAATCGCCTATTGACTCAAAAAAGCTTGCAGTACAGCTGTAGAATTATGTCACAGTTGTTTTGTTTAAATCTATGTCATTTTTCTCCCAGCAACATTTCCCTCGGATAATCAGTTATATCAAAAAGTCACCTTGGCATATGGCAATCAAGATCTCAGCTTAGTTCAGTTCTTCAGGTTTTCAATGCTTTCACCTCCTGGATGCCCAACATAAAACATCACAGAGAAGAAAGTATGGACTTCCAAGTCATTTCTGTATTCCTGATTCTCAACTCAGCAAATTAAAAACAAATAAACTTAGCTAGTAGTATGGTCCAGCAACCTGATTTAAAACAATAATACAGAAGCAGAAAATAAGTATACATGGACTAATTTCAAAATAAAAATAAATAAACTCTCAGGATATAAATTCTTTCTTGTTCCATCTGCATGTATAAAGACAAGGATTTGCATAATTATTCTCCTAGACCCACAGGTTCTTGATATGTTAATGACTTTCCACTACAAATTAAGCAAAATAGTGCCAAGAGCAACAATCGTGACCAGTTCTAGTAAAGCACTGTTATCCAAGGTTTTCAGGATCCAGGAGGATTTGAATAAATTCTCACCAGATGTGTATGCATGGGTCCTACTATATTCCTTGTCTTGTTGTGGCCAGTTGAACAGTCTCACAGGACTCGAAAATTTTTTGCTGAACTGCTTAAACTGACATTAATGAAAAATTTAGTACAGTAAACATTATTTACATCTCCATTACAATCTCTGAGAAAGTATATCACTGTGAATGCTAACATTTGTATACAGTACTGTACTATGATATTTTGTCAAGGATGACCAAAGTGATACTAGCTACTTCTGCAGATTATACCACATGCAGTTTCTGTGGGAAACAGCTAGTTATCCAAAAATGTTCCATACATTCTGATGCCTTTCAGAAAGTTTGAAATAGTTTACTAGTTATACTTACTTTGCATCTTTTTACCACTAGATAGACATTCTTGACTGCACTAAAACCACCACCAACACCACTACCACTACCACCACCACCACCACAACAATTCCTATATTGGCACATTCATTCAGCTGAGACTAATTCCTTACACTGATCAAGGCTTTTAAGGCTTATAGAGCATCTAGCAGTAGGGAAGTCTAATTGGCCTGAGGGTTAGATTATCTATCCCAATGACAAAATCGAGACTACATTCTCTGTGCAGAAAAATGATTTATGCTTCTTTGAACAGAAAGGAAGGGACTTCCCCCTTTTGTCAGTGCAGAAGGAGGCACAGGAATGATTGTTCCTCCAGGCACCAGCTGAATGTGCAGCTGCTTTCCTGGCTCTCACCATCCCAATGAGACTCAAGCATCATAATAGAAAGAAATATCTATTTCACTTGATGTGTGAATTGACCCTGTAATGTCACAGCTGGATTTCTTTCCTGCCCATGCTTCTTTGATTAGAGAAGCTACAGGGGAACCAAGAAGTCTCAACCATTGGCTAGAGAGGAAGCATTTTTTGAGGCACGCTAAGTGCCAAGATGTCTTCTCTCTCCTCTTCCTTGAAGGGAGAAGGCAAAGTAGAAGCCAAGATGTCTGAGTGGAAGTCTCAAGGAGTTCACGTCAAGATTGGGGTAGATATAATCCCACAATTCCCACACCTTGTAGGAGACGGGGGCGACTTTTTGGCCTCTGTGGGCTAGAAGCGATGGTTTGAAAGGCTACATTTAGCCTGGACACCAGGAGTTCTCCATTCTAAATAATTAATAGAACACTTTGATTCACCAACAGAACAGGAATGGCGCTTAACAAGTAATCCAGAGTAACCAAAAGCACTTGCAATTCTTGCAATTTAGTTTATTCATTATTGCTTGGGCAGAAATAGATGCTATGGACAGCTCATGATTACACTAAAAGCACATTAATAGCAGAGAAACAGGATTCAAGCTGAGAGTAGAAAGGAGACTTAGGGCGCTATCTCACAAGCAGTTTGATCTGGTTTTTACTTACAAGTAATCCGGCTCAAAAATATCTGTCCCCACGACCATTGGGTTTAAAAACAAAACAAAACCTGGTAACGCCCTCTTTAGCAGTTTGAACCGAGCTTTCCATGACCTAGGGGTGATGTTGGGTATTTTTTAACCCAGTTATAAATACGTGTTTTCCTACCTCGGATAGGCATGTGGGGATGCTGATTATCTGGGTCCCCCCCTTTGCCCTATTAGATGATGCTAACTTCTTTTTTTTTTTTTAAATCAAAAATACTAATTTGCCTTTCCGTTTCATTTTTAACTTTTTTTTGTGCCAGCCCCAAGCCTGCACTATAGCTAATGGGTGCTTGGAGCTCAGCCAAAAAAAAAGTTTACAAATAGCTCAGATCAAACTTAAAAATGAGGTTTTAGGATGTGGGAACATTAAGATTCATTTATTAATACCATGCCCATGAAGGCACTGTAACTGAATCTTTAATCACATGAAGACTTTAGAGTAAAAACACATCTTTATTTTTAAAAAAGGTATATTTTGCCCAAGTGATAGTCCCTAATTAGAGGAATCCTACATTTAAGTCTTGAAGATCACCAAACAAAGCAAATTTGCTTCAACACTATAGATAGTGAGAAAAGCTGCTGTTGTTTACTCAGATTCTTTGTTATGGAATTCTCTCTTTTAATAATCAATTACTGTATCTGTAGCATCTGTTTCCATTCTTGGTTATTAGGACAGTGAAAAGTTAATTTTCTGCTGTCATAAATTAGCAGTGACCAGGTATTTGTGTGGAGATATAAGATACTGGGTTGTCATCATATGTCTTTTTCACCTAAAAATCATTATACTTGATTAAATAAGTATTAATAAATAGTAGTATAAATCATTACAAATAATTCATCATTATATATTAACACTATTTCTATATAACACACTGTTCTGGTTCTGACACCATGCTGAGAGCATTTGAATCTGTTATCTAGTTTCTGACTTGGACTTTGTTTTCATTACAGTGTGTGGGGGGAAACCCACTCAATTTTTAAAAATTCAAATAATCATATGCATTAGTGCACTGTGAAGGAAGTTGAAGGCATACTCATGAACCTCTGTTTCTTTTTTTAATTTTTTTTTTTTTTTTTTAATTAAGACAAACAGACAAATAACAATACTAGTGCATCCCCCGGGACCATCCAGTTCTTCCATGAGCTCTTCTTTATTACTCCAACGTCTTCTCCAGAACTGTCTTGAAATATTTGTCGGTTCTTTCCCCTTCCCTTCTACTAATATAAAGTCTATAAATTTTCCCCAAATGTCATAAAAATGTCTTTTTTCATTTCTCCTCGTTTAACTTTTAAACTACAAGACAATTTATCGTTTATGGCTATATCCCAAAGTTCGTTATACCAATCTTCCATCTTGAGATCTAGTTTGGATTTCCAGTTTCTTGCTATAATTAATCTAGCGGCTGTCATAAGATTTGCTATTAGTTCCTTGGTTGCAACATCATAATCTTTACTAGTTGACAATGATAACAATGCTGTCTCTGGATTACAATCAATATCTACTTGAATCATCTCACTAAGCTCTAAAAAAACATTTTCCAAAACTTTTGAACTATTTCACATTCCCACCAGAGATGCATGTATGTACCTATCTTTTTTCACATTTCCAGCAAATCTTAGAATATTCAGCATTCATTCTATTCAATCTAATTGGCATCAAGTACCATCTAGAAACCAATTTAAAATAATTTTCTTTTATCCTAACCGATAATGATCTCAAGATTCTCATGTTCCAGATTTTCCCCCAGTCTTCTTTTTTATCTCTACATTAAGGTCTTGTTTCCAGACCTCTCTCAGAGAATCTGAATCCTTCACTTCCAGTGAGTCCCCTATTATTTTCTATATTTTACGTACTAGTCCTTTCTCTATATTGTCCTGGTCGGATTCAAGTGATAATAAAAATTGTTCGAACTTTGTACATTCTCTAAGTTGACTTTTTCTTCTGACCCAATCCTTTGTCCATTTTTCTAACTGGATATACAGTAGTTTATCTATATTAAATCACTAGATTGCAAAGTGGTTTTTATGTCCTGATTTGTTCTAATTTTAGCCAACCAGTCTTTTAATTTGGCTATTTTCTTAGCTTTAAACAACCCTAAATAATGCTTCAAATTCATAGGAAAATTTTCCGAGTCTGTTACTAAACATAATGGGGAACCCTTTGGTGATAAGATTTTTCTATATTTTCTCCGTGTAGTCATTAAACCATTCAGGAGGGGATTCTCAATCTCTACCTTATTTTTAAAATCACTGAACAAGAATTTATTTATTTCTCCCTTTATGTCTAATGACTCCAGCTCCCACCATATTACCTTCTCTGGTTTGAATAAGATTTCTCCCAAACAACTGATTTGATTAGCTATATAATAATTTCTTAGATTGGGTATACCTAATCCTCCTTCTTTTTGGGATCTATACCACATACTTTTGTTTATTCTTGATTTATTCTTGTTTATTCTTGATTTTTTCCCACTATTACAGTACCTATTTATCATGTCTTGGAGAGTTTTAAGATCCTTTTCTACAAACTGAACAGGTAACATTCTAAAGATAAAATTAATTTTAGGCAGTATCTTCATTTTTATCATTGTTATTCTACCAAACCAAGATAAATTCAATTTAGTATAGCTTTGTATTCTATTTTTCATCTCTTCTTTTAATTTTAAAATATTTTCCTTAGTCTTGGTAAACTCCTTATAGAGTTCTAATCCTAAATATTTAATACTTTTACCGCATTTCAGCCCAAAGTTTTCAATTATCTTAAGATCTTCTCTTCCATAATTAAGCAATAGACTTTCTGATTTTTGCCAATTAACACATAATCCAGTTATTTCCCCAAATTCTTCTAGATGAATTTTTACTCTTTGAATTTTCTCTATTGGATCTAAGATTGTCAGTAGGGCATCATCCGCGAACAGACTAATTTTGGTTACCCCATCTTTCCCAATACCTTTAATGGATTCGTCATTAAAGTAACAATGCAAAAGAGAACTGGAGAAAGAGGACATCCTTGTCGAGTTCCCCGGCCTAGGATAATTTGTTCGGTCATTCCATCATTAACTATTATTGAGGAAGTACCTTCTGAGTACAATTGATTTTTTACTCCTAAAAAATGTTTCCCAAATCCCCATTTTTCTAACAAGGTTTTTAATGTAGACCATTGAACACAATCAAAAGCTTTAAAAAGATCTAAAGATAACATGCCTGCTTTGGTACTACTTTTTCCCATTTCATAAAGAACATTCAGATTTCTTCTTATAATGTTCGCCATTTGTCTTCCCTTGATAAAACCACATTGATCATCTTTAATATATGTAGCTACAAAATTATTCATTCTTTTGGCCAGAATTGCAGTAAAAATCTTAGCATCCTGATTTAATAGGGAAATTGGTCTATATGATCCAATGTCCATTAAGTTTTTATTAGGTTTAGGTATTAAAATGGTTAAGGAGTGGGTCCAGGATTTCAGAACTTATTCTCCGTCCATTATTTTATTATATAGCTTTTTTAGTTTGGTTACTAATATTGTTTTGAAAAGTTTATAAAATTCAGGTCCCAGACCATCCACTCCAGGAGTTTTATTATTCTTTAATTTATCTATTACCTCACCTATCTCTTGATCTGTAATGGGTTTCTCCATTTCCAGCATATCTTCCTTTTCCAAAACCCTCTTCAAATTTTTGGGATATATTTTTCTATATCTTCCTTGCTCTTATTTTTTTGCTGTATATAGAGATTGATAAAACTCTTGAATAGCTTTTAATTTGTCTTTCATTTGTGTACAGACCTTACCTGCAGAATCTTTTATATTCCCTATCATATTTTTATCCCTTCTTTTCTGGGATAATCTGGCTAAAAGTTTTGAATTTTTATTACTATATTCAAAAAAATTCTTTTTAAATACAGTAAATTTCTTTGTACTTGTAGTTCTAATTCCTCTAATTCTTTTTTTTTTGCTTCAATCTGCCTCAATATCTTCTTATCATTGTTAGAAAAAATTGGGATTCTAAATCTGCTATTATATTTTCTAGATTTCTTTTGTTAAACTCTTCCATTTTTTTTTATTCTAGAGTTTTCTCTTATAATAAAGCCTCTGACTACAACTTTAAAAGTGTCCCATATAATTCCCATTTTTCCTCCAGCCTTTTCATTAATGTCCCAAGTTTCCAACCAGTCTTTTTTAACTCTTTCCAGCACTTCTGGGTAATGAAAATTTTTGCATTCATTCTCCATCTTCTGGCTTCTCTATAGTTTTTATTTATTGCTATATCAATTGACATAGCGTGATCAGATGTTTTTATAATTTCAATCTCAGTATTATTTACTTTAGGTATTAGACTTTGTGAAGCAAATACAAAGTCTATCCTAGAATAGCTCTTGTGAACTGGTGAGTAGAAAGTATATTTTCTTTCATCTCCTTTAAGTTCTCTCCAGACATCCTTCAATCCTGTATTATTTATAAATTTTGTTAATGTTGTGTGTCTAACCCTCCAGTCTTCCTTCTTGTAAGCTGATTTGTCTTTAATTTTATCTAACACCATGTTAAAGTCTCCAGCCATTATTAAATACCCCTTTTTAACAGTTTCAATCTGATCCCAGAGGACATTATAAAAGCAGCTTTGGTTAGCATTTGGTGCATATACATTTACCAGAGTATATTGCTCTTTACCCATTACAACTTGCAGTATTATATATCTGCCTTCTGAATCTTTCACCACATTTTCAACAATGCATTCACAATTCTTTGAAATTAAGATGGCTACCCCCCTTGCTTTAGATGTGCCAAAACTTTTCTCATAAATATCAATGTTTGGAATTTTTAATTCGTTAATGCCATCTTTTATTTGATGAGTTTCTTGCAAGAAAGCAATATCAATTTTATGTCTTTTAATCATTGCTTCAGTTCTCTTCCTCTTCAAAATTGATCCCAGACCCTTCACATTCAATGTTGCTAATTTTATAAACTTTCCCATAACTTAACTTTTTTTCTTTTAATATTCTCGAGTGGTCCCATTGTGCAAAAGGAAAACTTAACACCTACAATTAATAAAAAAACAACTAAAACAATCCAAACCCTCCACCCTAAACTTATATTCTTTTCTTCCACCCCACTAGCTACCATACACTTTTGCATGTGCCCTCAAGGGGTGGGAGGGAGGAAATCCGTCCACGGACAGTGACCGGCCAAGATCCCGCAAGCTCTTTAGTCATCTTAATACTGTATATCAATTTTCTCCAGAAAACTATTCCATCCCCCTCCAAACCAGCCTCTCCCCCATTCCCCCCTGAGGGGAAAAGGGGGGAGGGGGAGTAGGATAAAGGGAAAGAAAAAGGGGGAGAAGGGAAAAGGCAGGGAGGGAAAAGGGAAAGCAAAGGAGGAGAGAGAGAGGGAGAGGGAGGGGAGAGAGAGAGAGAGATGGACTGGTGGGCTTCAGCTGTTGTTCTTCATTCTGATGTTGTAGCAGATGTCCCAGGAGCCGGACTAGAAGAAGTCGAATCAGCTTGAATATTCCATGCTTTCAGAAGATGCTGGCCTTCCTCCAGGGAGTAAATTGTGTGCTGAATAGAACCTTTCCAGACTTTCAGAAAAAGGGGATGGCCCCAAGAGTAGTGAAAGTTATGCTTCAGTAGTATTGTTGTTACTGGTTTCATTGATTTTCACCATTCAGTGGTTTCTTTGGAAAGGTCTTGATAGACTTGCACAATTTTGTCTCCCCTCTTCAAAAAATCCGGATTTGCCTTTATAGAAGACATAAGACGTTATTTGTTTACATAGGAGGTAAATCTGACTATTATTGGTCTTGGACTTCCTTCTCTTGAGTTGCCCAGATAATGAATCCTCTCTATGTCTTCTACAAGTTATCTAGGTAAAAATGAGTTAAGCCATGTCATCACTTCCTGTTTTAATTCTCCTCTCTTCTGAACTACAAAATTAATCAGTATTATATTCTGTCCTCGAGAGTAGTCTTCCATATAGGTTAACTTTTTTTGGCTGTCAGTAATTGTTGTTTTTGGGAGTTGATTTCACCTTCATTTATATTAACACGTTGATCCAGTCTCTTAATCTCCCCTGCCATATTTTCCAATTTCTGGCCGTTGCTGTCCACAGCAGCTTGTTTTTGTTTGATCTGATGGGATAAATCTTGTTTTGTATGATCAACTTTACGTGAGACCTCATCAATCCTTCGCATCACATCTTTCAAACCCAGGCTCATTAGACCCGCCAGTTCTGTTTTAATTTGACGCATTTCCCTCATTAAATCTAGATCTGTGGGGGGAGTAGTTTCTACCCCCTTCCCACCCGTCACCATATCTGCCTCAGCTTTTTCCACGACTGCAGGGTCAATACATTGCAGTGCTGCACGTCAGAATGAGGTGTCGGAGGGTTTTCTGGCCCAGGTTTTTAGAAAACAAGACTTTTTCTTTTTGGCAGGCATAAAAACATGCAGAAAACACACAGAAGAAGTCTCCCACCGGAGCCTGTAAATTTAGTCTCTCTCTCCATGCACGCTATTCAGACAGCCCAAACCAAAAGTAACTAAGTCTTAGTAAATCAGGCTTATCTAACTCTCGAGGAAAATATATTGCTTTCCCTGTCGACCCCAGAGGGTTTAAGGGTACATTACTCACGGCTCCGAGGGCTTTAAACAGTAAATTTTAAAGCTTTTTCTCATCTCGGTACGGAGCTCTGTGATCAAGCGGCCAGCATGGTTTCGTGGGCAGGACTTCCTCTGTTTCTGACCAATCAGATCCCTATTATACCAGCACACATAGACAACTATAGGTATTGATATTTGCTCTGGTAACTGCTATCCAGCAAGTAGAGAAATCTGAGGTTGTTTTTTTTTGTCTATGTTCCCAAGTGAGCCAATCACATCTGTACTTCCTAATCTATGTAGACTACATAGACAGTAATCATAGTTATTCTTTGGATTTCTCACTTCTCCAAATGTGAACTCCTATTCTCGACTCAAAAATATACTATGATGCATACAAAATGTATATATTTGGGGGAAATGTTTAGAGAAACATATTAGAAAGAAAATATATTCAGAAATTCATATTTTGTGAATAAAAGTGTTCAAAATATGGACATGTTTAAATACATTTTAAAATGACTATTCAAATACACACTTTTCTGTATGTTGAAAACAAATGAATGTATCAATGGTATTAATTACTGTATTATATAACCTAATATAACCTAATATCAGCCAGAAACGTAATGATCTATCAATCCCTTCTTACAACCCTAACACAACATTTAAAAGCCATTAGCAGGTTTTACCACCCATTTCTACTCCAGTCTTACTGTTTGTCCCCCTTTCAACTGCTGTGCTGAGGAGGCTGATTCATTTATTTATGCATTTATTCATTACATTTTTGTATTGCTCAATAGTTGAAGATATCTTAAAACCATGCAATATAAAAACAGAATTGAGGCAGCAGATGTATCATTCCTTATTTATTTATTTATTTATTTATTTATTTATTTATTTATTTATTTATTTATTTATTTACCGCCAGATTTTCCCAGACGGGAACTCAGGGTAGTTAACAAGAAAAGCTTACGGCGATATAGAAACAGAAACAAACAAACAAACAAACAAACAACAAATCATACCTACAATATAAAATAAAACAAACCCAGCAAACAATTAGCAGAACCCGATTTAAAAAAACCTAATAATAAAAAGCATTTCTGAGGCAAGATGGTGGAAGAAGGGAAAAATTGCCAGTCATTAAAAATCAAGATATTTATTCTGTTACATTGCAAAATCTATATTTTAATGTTCAAATGCCTCTAAAAGGGGTCCTGCCAGTCACCACAGTCCCAAAAAAAGGGGGTGAAAAATTGTCAGCTGGTGCCTTGACCATCTGGGCGGTGGGTGGGGGATTGCCGTGGCCCTCCCATTTTGAATGCCCCACTAGCCAGCATGCTGATCATCTTGGCAGTTGCCCACCAAACTGCCTCAGCAATAGAAGCAGCTGCGGAGGCTGGCTTGCTTGCGAAGGGGATAGTTCAAATTCAGGACCCTGGGGGGCCGCATCCGGCCCCCGGGCCTTAGGTTGAGGACCTCTGCTCTAAACCAACACACTTGTCATGGTGAGTTGAAACAAGTCACATGTAGCTAAGAAGTTCAGAGGTTTTATACTGTCTGGAATAATAGTAAACAAAGTATTCAACAATTGTAGCTTCTCTGCTTTTTTCCTTTCCCTCTGGCTGTCTGAGTCCTTCATTGTTTACCAGAGTGGAAAATATATTCTACACTAGTAAAATATATATTCCCTTCTGATGGGTTCTGGGGTGGTATTATTATTATTCCTTCCCCCCTACAACAGTACATACCACATGGCATCATTTTTAAAAATACTATTTTCATATTATTATCAATATAAATATTATTAATTCAGAGGCACAGACAGACATTCATTTAAAAAAAAACCAACAACCCACAAAATTAAGAATTGGAGCTGCTTGGAGATCCATTCCACAGAGTCTACCAGTCCTTATCTATATGACAGGACCGCAGATCTTCCTTTACACTCCTTGGGTGGAATTCAAATCATATAGTCCTTACACCACGGGGGAGAGGTTAGTCATGGTGCTCACAGCCCATGGATGCAATGAAGTGGACAGTTGGTCAGGAAGCTGAAAAAGGCCTTCATCTCCTTGTTCTGCTGGGGATTTAAAGACTCTACAAGGGCAACTCTAAAAACCAAGATTTGGTGTTTTCTGCCAGATTAATACAGACACTCCTGAGAGCCAATCAGAAAATAAAGCCTCCAAGGCCCAGCCTTCGTGTCCTGAGGTAAATTGTGAGGGAGTCCAGGTGCCCTTGTAGAAACAAATCACCCACTAGCATGCTAACTTGCTATTTTAAAAATATGTGGCTAGAGCCAGGGTGGGTTACAAATTAGAATCAGGACTTTCTTCCTTTTCTTTTTAACTCTTTGGTATGCGAAGTCTGAATCCTGAAGGATTTTTAGCAGCAGGCTAGGGAGTATCCATACACTTAATGGAAAATGCATGTTATCAAGCTGGAGTCAAACATATCGCTGACACAAGCATGAGCTGGGATTTATTTGGCTAGAAAACAAAGAATATGACAAATTCTGTTATCACTGCCCCACATAAAATTGAGGGACACTGGAAAGCAAAAGCCATAAAATGGACTTTCCAGTGCTTCTCCTCACACTTGTCGGCCCTTCACTAAGTCTGGTATGGGATGGGGCTTGGTTTTCTTGTGGTCTTAATTCAGTGTTATGACATGTACAGGTTGCTTCTGAACAGAGATGTGCACTAGCACCAAGATTTGGGTTTAGAATTTGGATCCCGATTTTGAAATTACAGCCCTTTGGATTCAGAATTTGGAATTTCAAAAATGCAGAATTTATGGTTATCTGGCACTCTGTTACATTGGCTCCCTTTTTGTTTTTGTGCTGAATTCAATGTTTGGATCACATGGAAAGAAATACATATCAGATATAGACCCACCTTTGCTTTTTCCCATCATTTGCAAACCAGGGAAAGCTTTTAAACAGCAGAATAAAAATTCTAATATATAAATCAAGTGTAATGCAGTATAACCAGAAAGTTAATACGACTTTTCAGGATTCAAGAGTTCATAAAGTGTTCTGCTAATATAGTAATGTTGCCCCTGAACAACTTAGAGGTTGATATTTATTTATTTATTTATTTATTTATTTATTTATTTATTTCCTGCCCATTTGGCCTAAAAGGCCACTCTGGGTGGCTTACAACATATATAAATGCAATAAACTAATAACAAAAAGCATGACCAAAGCAATAAATTATACAATCAAAAACAAGAAAAAATACAAAAATAAAAAACAAGCTTCAAAATTTAAAAGTTCTGATGGCATGGAGAAAATAATTAGGCTAAACAAGCTGTTATAATCTGAGCTAGTCAGGGAAGGCCTGACGAAACAGCTTTGTTTTTAACTGCCTTTTAAAGGAATCCACAGAAGGGGCAAGATGGATCTCAGCTGGCTGATCATTTCTAAGAAATGGGCCAACCACCAAGAAAGCGTGAGATCTTATTTATTTATTTATTTATTTATTTATTTATTTATTTATTTATTTATTTATTTATACCGCCCATCTGGCAGCGAGGTCACTCTGGGCGGTTTACAACAATTAATACATTCAAACAATTTATACAATAAAACCATAAATAGTAACACAATAAAACAAAATAAAAATAAAAATAACATTAAAGTGACATAAAACAATATATTATTATTGGCAGGCTAGTCAGTTAAAATCAAGATTTAATGGGTGAACACTGTGTTGCAATTATATTTGGGGGAATTCCTGCTTAAATAACCAAGTTTTTAATAGTTTTTTAAAGGCAGCCAAAGAGGGGGCCAGGCAGATGTCTGGTGGTAGGTTATTCCACAGGCGAGGGGCAACGGCAGAAAAGGCCCTATTTCTTGTTTTTTCCTTTCAGGCCTCTCGTGGTGTTAGTTGCCTCAAACGCCGAGCCTGGGAGGATTGGGTATTATGGGCGGTTTTCAAAGGGAGAAGCCGCTCTGGCAAGTAGATCTTGTCCTCTCCTTCAGCACCTCCCTCAGGGTTACCTGTCTTAGCTGCCCAGTTGAGGAGGGCCATGTGCTATGGGCTGAATCTGGTGGCTGAAGGCATTCTGTCGGGCAGGAAGCTCCCAAACTGTTTAGGGCAGTGGTTCTCAACCTTCCTAATGCCGCGACTGCTCAACCTCACCAGCTGGAATTTTTTTTTAAAAAGCAACAACTGTCGTGAGGGGTTGAACGCGGTGCCCCCCCCCAGCCTCAGCCTCCTAACGGAGGTCTGCCCTCTCCACCTGGCCACCACCCCACTCGCTTCTCAGTGCATGCTCCCAGGGGCCCCTGGGGCTTGGTTACCTACCCTATTGGGGCCGGGAGAAAAACCTTTCTGCCACTGACACAAACTTCACTGGACCCGGCCCAACCCGAGCCCTCTCCTGCATCCCCCACACCACCCAAGCAGCCCAGTGCAGACGAGCTGTCTGGGGCCAGCTGGGCAAGAGGTGACCGCTCCGCCTCATGGGTGGCATTGGGAAGGGGCGGTGTGGCTGAACTGCTGGCACACCTGCATTGCAAGTGGGTAAGGGGGTGGAATCTGCTCCCCTGCCTTCCACTTCCCCATGCTTATTGGGACAGCTGGCGCCCAGGCGCACATGCCCCTGACACAGCAGCAGTTCCATGTGGCTTTATGTTTGAGCTGCGGCTGACTGCTTGCCTAGGCAGTGACCCCTGTGAAAGGGTCGTTTGACCCCCCCAATGGGTTGTGACCCCCTAGGTTGATAACTGCTGGTTGATAACTGCTGGTTTAGGGCTTTATATGACAATGTCAAAACCTTGAACCTGGTGTGGAAGCAAACAGGTAATCAGTGGAGGGTGGCCAGTGTTGGGGAGATGCTGTATGATTGTTCCATCTCAAACCAGTCACTAACTTTTGAATTGGCTTATGAGCACTTATTTTTGCTGGGGTTGTTTTAGAAAGCAGGATTGTGTAGTATGACACCCAACAGGCAGAGAAGAAATGAAATAAAGGGTTGAGGAAAAAATGTGAAAACCGGTGAGAGATGTGATGGTATATCATCCATTTTATCAAGGAACATAAAATTAAGAATTTAAATCCATTGCAGCATTTGAAATCTGATTCTCAAGTACACAAAACATAATGATATATTTAATTTTTTTAAAAGCACTTTCAGTCAGATATTCTCTGTGTAAGCATTCCCATTACAATGCAACTAGAAGCTCTATGAAACTCATATTCATATATTTCTTGCGAAGAAGAGAGATGTATTTTAAGAGTTGTGTTTTTGTTATGGGTATGTGGTAGAACATAAATACACAACATTTCAGTTCTTTTTACAGCATTATGACCAAGGCCTCCTCTGATTTTGTTCCAGTAATCATAGGGGCACTGCCAAGCTGCCCCTTAATAAGGAACATGCCACCTCACTTTGGTTCTCCTTCTCAGATTCTGACTGAATGGCTAAAAATGAAGACTGTAAGTATGAGATACAGTACATTTGCACTTTCCTCTTGCTTGTGTATTTAGGTTTAGCATATGAGAATGTGAAAAGAAACCCATAACAATTTTCCTCTTCTGAAAATTGAACCATTTACATTTTAATGAAAAATATGGCCAACAAGGTTTTGATGCACGTCTCATGTTCATACCATGAACCATTCTAATAGCCTGAGGGAGTACAGCACTATATTAATTACAAAAACCCTGTAAGAATTGACAGCTGCCCATAAAGTGCTTGAGCCAAAGTATCATAAGGACTCTCATAAGTGAATATTTAATTCATTATAATTTTTAGTAGCTAAGCCCTAAGGCCGTATCTGTTAATTTTTCACTTTATGACACATTCAAGAGAAAAATACTGTACCTGCATATGAATGTAGATATTTGTTCTACAGCATTATGGGTAGGAAGTAGCCATTTGGTAAAACATAGAAATTCAGTTTTAGTTGGAATAACATTTTGTACTTTTTTTGCCAGCACAAAATGTGAGTCTAGATTTGGAACCTTGAATCATGGGGACAGTTTAGTGATGGGTTCTAAGAAGGTGGCCATAAATGTCATTAGTACCCGTCTAAAAATATTGGCTAGAATCCCACTGATGGTCACATAAGATTTCGGTGATTTATTGTGGTGAGCTGCAGCAAGTAGGTGAGGTACCATGTTGAATATCAGGTATACAATTGGCTGGGTGACAAGGTGCATAGTTGAGATGTACCCTCAATACATCCCAAGATATTTTGAAGATGTATCAGTAAGATCTAATTGGCTATAGCAAGTGTGGCCACTAGACCAAGTATCTGGCCTTCAAATTAATTTTTACTCTGATAATTATCACAGAGGCTAGATGTTTGATCCAGTGTTGTTGCATAAACATTGTATACCTCATTAAAACTGGGTGTACAAGCTGCTGCTGGTTGTGAACTGCAACTCAGTCATCAAAACTTAGTATTTGTATGGAAAAGAGATGCAAGAACATAGTCAATACTAAATTCCTAATGCCAAGAAACAGAAAAAGTTGGCTATTTGTGATGCATTTTTAGGTGGAGCCTGTGGTGAGTATGTTTTTAATCTCTTTCATTAATGTACTTTGTTTCATATTCTACTGAAGAGAAGCAAGACATGGTTGTACTGCATTATCACTGATGCAGGGAGTAATTGTATAACAGTTACCCTTCTCATATGGGCTTAAAAACAACCACATGAAGACAGTAATTATATTGCTAAGGTTAGATAGCAGTAGTTTGTATGCGGCTGACAAATTCTGTTATAACTACCATTTGCAATGCATGTGCTTTCTACGACGCTTATTATGCCTTACCCCCTCTCATTACCTCCTGTTTTACTCTTTGTTTCTTTTAACTCATTCATCTTAAATTTCCATCCTGGCACATGCATCAGCTTCAGCCATGCTCAAAGCTTAACACATACCATTACTGTTCCACATATGCCAGTGATAGGAACGGGTTAACATGCCTCAAAATCAAAATATATTATAAGTAGACCCAAATGAGCTCACAGGGTCAGGTTGGCATAAACACAAAAGAAGATGCCAGCCTGTAGAGTGTAACAAATACTTGTGGTTAACTGAGATAAGAGCCAACGGGGAAGCGAAGACAACACAAGGTCACATGACATGAGTAGGCACCATCTTATGGCACCAAAAGCACCATTTTGTTAGCAGCAACACACGGCAGTTAGCCAAGTAAAAGGATAACAATCTCGAACTAAAGAATAAACAAAAGCCATTTCTAAGAATTATGATAACTTACCAGGTATGATTACATATGATATGCGCACGACATACGTAAGCTGCGGCTACAGAAAGGTATAAAAAAGGAGACCACTCACCATCACTCCGGGGGTCCAGAGCAGCAAGGCCACCTGGCCATGCTGCGCTCGGATCCTAAGCTAACCCACTCTCTGTAATGTCTAAATGTCCTGTGCTGTATATTTCTATCTGTCTTTAATAAACCTTTTGCTATAACTAACTAAGCGTGGCAACTTTGTTGAACCACCAATGGTGTATTGTCAATTTATATTGGTGCATTGGCAACTCACAAAGAAAACCACCAATACCAATTTTTAGATCAAATTTTATTCTTATCACCAGCATAAACCTAAGTACTGGATATATTGTATAAAGAAATCAAGATGGGTATAAACCACAAGGAACATCAGGACAGAACTTACCCCAGTGCTCTGATATGCAATATTCTATATGTGATATTCTAGAATGGAGGTGGGGATCCTTCAGCCCTCCAGATATTATGGACTGCAACTTCCAGAATTCCAAGCCTATATTGCCATTGATAAAGGACTGTGGAAGTTGTGGTCCAAAAACATCTGGTGAATTGAAGGTTTCCCACCCCTGTTCTTGAAACACCACCATATGTTACACAGTTGGGGGAAGGGGCAGGGCTGAAGTGCTGTTTATAATATAAATAAACATAAAACTTACAGAAAGCTATTTTTCCATTGTAGTTTAACTCTCAGAGTCATGTTTTGTTGTAGTTCTACAAGGCACACATTTTAGAAGAATATCACATGGGGAATTATAAATTCATCTCTCTTGGTTTCAGCCATTTGTCAAGTACAGTTTGTTTTTCATAACCCCCCAAAAGAAAAAAGATCTGGAGAATATAGTCATACTAAAATGATTGGCGTCCTGAATGCTTAGCAGGAATGACTCTTAAAAGTACAGTAGTTTTGTGACAATTCTGATGATTCTACATCTGAAAAGATACTGGAGAGTGTAGGATGTCCCCAAGGCCAGTAGCTGGGGTTGATGATCCATTAGGCAGGATGAGGCATCTGCTTCAGGTGCAGACAGAAGAGGACAGGAAGTGGTGGAAGGGTGTTGAAGAACAGGATACTGATGTGGCTACCTGGCCTTCTCTCCTGAACTAACCAGCTGTTGTTAGGAGGATGTACTGCTTTCAGTGTGATTATAAGAGTAAACTCTTAATCTGACCATAAGTGGAATTTAGAAGGTGTCTAGGAGCTCTGCAGGTGTTTGTCTTTCCCTCTCATACTGCTTGATGAAAATTCCAGGAGGCTTTTGCAGATTGGAGTATCCTGTGTCATTACTGTGCCACTCATACTCAACTTTGTTTTCCATTGGATACTGGAAATAATGTGCATGTCCACAAACAATTCAGACAAAATGGAAGTTAAGAGAACAGTCAGTCTAGAAACTTGACGTTCAAGATGTTGCCAATAGAGATGGGCACGACTTAGCGGTATTCCCGTTTCCGTTTCCGTTACTCGGTTCCGTTACTCTACGGAAACGGTAACGGGAATTACTCCGCCAGACTTCGAGCTCGAACCGACGAACGAACAATTTTGGTCTGATTTGTCGTGAGTCCAAATATTTCACAACAATTCCTTGCATCGCGCGATCGCGCGATGCCACGCGCACAAAAAAAAAAAAGAAACTTTAAAAGTTAAAAACCCGGTTCCCGGCCAAAAGCAGGCGGAAAAATGCCTGCCATGCCTCAGGGCACCTACCAGAGGGGTTGTTTC
This sequence comes from Phrynocephalus forsythii, assembly GCA_029282475.1. NCBI lineage: Eukaryota > Metazoa > Chordata > Lepidosauria > Squamata > Agamidae > Phrynocephalus > Phrynocephalus forsythii. Next base: position 104,118,219 of record JAPFRF010000004.1, on the reverse strand, counting down.
TGGAGGTCCCCGGCCTCCCCCATCCCCCCGTCCTGGGCTGCTCTGGTGGGACTCGCCGCAGGCTCGCAGCCAGCAAAAAGCCCAGTCTCGCCGCCGGCCGCCGCAATTAAAGCGCAAGCAAGCGGCACGGACGGCACAGGAAAAAACTTTTAAACTCTCCCCCCACCCATTCCGGGGCCAAAAAAGCAGGTGGAAAAATGCCTCCTTGACTAAGGGCGCAGGGCACCTACCGGAGGGGTGGTTTCTGGAGGGGGGGTCCCGCCTCCCCCCCGTCCTGGGCAGCCGGACTCGCCATGCCATGCGGTGCGGGCGGGGGATCCAAAATGGGGTGGCGAACGCAATATTGTTTTTGAAATCGTGGTCCAAAAACACACAAGCACAACAGAAACACGCAAAAATTTATAAACTGCCAGATTTTTCACAGTAGCAGTGGGTTTTTTCTTGCAACAAAATGTCTCTCCTCTCCTCCTCTGTCCTCCATTGATTTTATTTTTTTATTTTTTTTACACCTGCGCAATGATGGGCTGGCCGAGTGGCCAGCCATGTGGGAGTGGACGACCATGCAAATTTTTGGAGCCATCCCACCAATCGCATGGCCACTTGGCCATGGAGACTTCTGGGATGTGCCAAAAAGCCCCCTAAAACCTGCCCTAGCCCCCTAACCCTAACCCTAATCCTTGACTCCTTACCCATACATCACAGACTGTCTTCTTAGTGGGTCAGAGAGGCACCCAGAGGTGCAACCCACTAGCCCACCGTAACCTTACCCGTCACTAGCGTAACCCTAGCCCTTGCACTAACCCACCTTAACCCTAAGCCAGATCTACTTGCATTGCACTACACACAAGTACGATTCCCTTCTTTGTGAGACATGGCGGTGCGAGAGCCTTAGGCATCACCCTATGGCTTTGGCGGGTTCACTGGTCTCACTGTCTGCAACTCGTATGCATATCCATATGGCTATGCATGCCATTTTGCAGCAGCAGGTGAGGAGGGGAGACCCCCATGTTGAGGGGTCTCTTGGAGCCTGCTTCCCCTTCCTAGTGGGTGAGGATAGGAGGTACCCACGGGTGCCTCCAGGAGCCCGCTTTCCCTTTATAGCGGGCCAGAGGAGGCACCCACCCCACAGAGGTGCCTCCAGGAGACCGCTACCCCCCAAAACCAGTACTAACGAAAACGAAAAAATGAAAAAACGAACCGACTAATTTTTGCAAATTTTCGCGAAAAACGGAAACGACCCAAAACGGAACCGGCCCGACTAACAACAACTCGAAAAAATTTTTTTTCAAGTCGTGCCCATCTCTAGTTGCCAATGTGAACTCTTTAAAGTATAGTAACCTGGGCATTTCTGCGCAGTTTATTTTCATGTACCAGCTGCTATTGTTACTTGGGAAAAATGTTACAACTGCACATGCCTTGGTGACATCTATTTGTATTACGTTCTATATATTGTATCAGACTGTCTTTTAAAAGTGCAAAAGTAGCAAAAATTCATCAGTCACTTAACGACTAGTAATGTTTTTAATTTGGTGTATGCTGGAGCCCACTGCATCAGATGTATAGTGGTATCTCTACGTACGAGCAGCTTGAATTAAGAGCAATTCGACTTAAGAGCGAAAAACCATTGGTGTTTTAACTGCTGCCTTACACAGGCAGCAGTTAAGGTTAAAGGTTAAGGTTAAAATGCCTTGCACATTTTAGATTTTAGACTGCTCATTTTTATTTATTATTTATTTATTTATTTATTTATTTATTTATTTATTTATTTATTGATTGTTTTATATAGGGCTGCTCTACTTAAGAGTTATTCAACTTAAGAACATGTATTCGGAATGGATTACTCTTGTAAATAGAGGTGCCATTGTGCTTTTCAAGTGTACAAAACTTTAATTAGTGTAAAATGCATAGTCTCGTTATTGAAACTAGTACCTTTGTTTCAGAGCACATAAAGCCATCTTTACACCAACTTCAATTTTCACTTCAAAATCCTGGTACTGATATCTAAATCCTTGAATGATTAGAGGCTTGGGTATTTGTAGGGTGATTTTCTTCCGTATGAATCTATGCATCTACTTGCTCATAAGGAGAGGCTCTGTTTGTGGCTCATTTGCTTTTAAGATACATGTTGTGGTGTGCAGGTTATGGCCTCCTCAATGCATGATCTCAAACATCAGAGCTTGTTGTCAAAGGAAATATGACTGGCAAGTCCTGGTCGGTCTTCAGGTGGTGTGTTTTAGTAAGTTTTATTTATGTGATAATTCATAAAAGATTGTTTTTAACTGGCTAAGTCTTTAATTTATTTATTTTTATTTTATTTCAGGAAAATGGTTAAATTACCAGCTTACAGAACATTTTTTGTTGGATCACGTTACTTTTCTTTTCTTTTTCTTTTTCAGATGGCTTTCTTTTATTTGTATGCTGTAACATCTATTCCTTCATCCACTGATATTTGGGGAGGAGCCATCGTTGATTTGTGTCTTATCTTATATGCTGTGTTACCCCTATGTGGTGTGTCAGGGTTTTGTAGGGAACAAGCCATTAACTCCAATTTCATGAATATTATTTACAGAGACACAAGGGGGAGCAAATGTATCTTGCATTTTAAAGTCTGTAAGGGAAAATAATTTTATTTTGTATTCTATGCCAACTATATAGGCATACCCCAAAAAACACAAACACACAATTATACATATTTCTACTTCAGGCCTAAGAAGTAATAAATGGGTAAAACCCTGTTGCACTTCATTATGCCACATAAGGCGGATGGCATCATTAGCTGTGGCGGGTTTTTCTAAATTAAAAATATCTGATTCCTCTTTGATGGTTTCAGGGCTCCCTTGGAAGCCATTGAGGGCTTCAGGATGGAGTGGTGTCTTTAATTCTGAAAAATTGCTGCAGCTATAACAAGCATAGAGGTGATTTTGAGAAGGTTAAACCTTTTGAACGCATAGTCCTCTACAATTTCCTTTGACAAAAGGGATTCTAAAGGATCCTCAGAACCTTCAATGGGAAATCAGAAAAGTTTAAAATAAATACATAAAAAGACATGGCTGAGGGTATAATTAGTCCTCCATGGTATAAAGCTGCACATGATTTCAGCCAATATGTTAGAAATGTCACTAAATCTTGCAGTAAGAGGTCTAGAATAACAAAAATATACAGTAAATTCACAGTTTTTGTGCTTGGGACTCTTCCTCATGGACACACCTAACTGATAGTCCTGTAGATGGGATTTGAATCCTATCCCAAGTGAAACAGCTTAACTCTGTCCAGGATTTGTGTTGTTAACCACTGTTCTCTACCTAGGACTATAAATGTTCTGATGATTCTCCCTTCTCCATCTTTGAGTGATAACTGCAAAAGAAGTGGGGGAGGGGATCATTTTGCCTTTCTGGTTTGCAACATTATTTTTATAAACATCACATCCTTGATAGGAAAGCAGTCTGGTCACCATAAGTACAAAGTATGTTTTTTCTTCTTTTTCTTTTTTAATAGGACTTTGTGTCCACAAATGCTTTTGCTTGATGAAAACAGGCTTCGTAAGGCTTTGTCGTCACTGAAGGAAACAGCAGTCGGCCATGAGACTTTATAAACGGCTTTCATTGATTTAGTTTTGTCTGTCTAACAGCTGCCTCCCAGTCCTACACCCCTTACCCACGTCAATGCTGCCGTCAGTCCAATTTTAAAAGGAAGATAAAGATATCTTTCTTGGGGGGTGTTAAGAGTTTCGTTCCAGGAGATGAGTGTATACATAGGATTCAGTCCAGTTAAAATGATTATTTTACCTTGTAGATGAATAGTCCTTTTAATAAAGAGTAGGTACCAAAGAACCAAAAAACAAAACAAACAAAAACCCCCAGAGAAAAGCACATATTAGTAATTTATAGACTTGGGATAAATGTGTCTTTCTGCTAAACTGTCATTATGACTATAATAATAATAATCATTTTCTGTAAAATCAGTTCTGACTTATGGTGGCCTCTTTCAGGGTTTTCTAGGCTCAGAAGTGGTTTAATAGGAGCCTCGTGGCACAGTGGTTAAATGCCTGTACTGCAGCTAAAACTGTGCTCACGATCTGGGGTTCAATCCCAGGTAGCAGGCTCATGGTTGACTCAGCTTTCCATCTTTCTGAGATCAGTAAAATGAGTACCCAGCTTGCTGGGGGGGGGGCTATGTGTAGCCTGCATACTGTAATTAAACTGTAAACTGCCCAGAAACTACTTGAAGTGGTATGGGGCGGTATACAAGGAGGACACTTTGCTTTACTATTTCCTTCTTCTGGGGCATTTGGGGAGTGTGCAGTTTGCCCAAGGTCTCATAGGGCTGGCTGACTCTTCTTCCTGCATGTCAGGTGGAGAAATGAACCCCATATCTGGCTCCACAGTCAGATACCTAACTCACTGACCCATCCAGCTTGGTTCCATTATGACTACAGCTTACCAAAATGGGTCCTATATGTTGCTTTATGTACATATTGCATACTGTGCAAACAGACTGATCACAATAATGCCAATGGCCAATACATATATGCTACTTCTCTGTGTTGTTTGATAAAGTCACCATGGATGGCACATGGTGTTGGTTTGTATAGTGGGCTATGCATAAGGCAGAAGACTGCCATGGTTGAATTGTTCTTTCTAAGCAAATTGGCTCCTTTGTGATGCATCTGAGTGAAGGTTAAAAGAAAATAATAAAAAAGGATCATCTTCTCACAGCAGACACTCAACAGTGCTTTGGTTATGGATTTCAAACTCTTTGATGCTCATTCTGTTAGGCATAACATAGGATGATATAAATGCCTGGATAGTTCTAGAGCAGCATGTTGATCTCAAAAGTGACAGTACACCTCGAAAAGCTCCTTTGAATCTGATTGTAACAGAGAATTTACAATCTTAAAGCATAGCTAGGCTGGATGAAGACAATGCAATAGTTCATGGTATACTGATGATGATGATGATGACGACGACGACGACGACGACGATGATGATGATATATTGTTATAGCTGTGTTCCTTATATCGGGCTATGCCTCGAATCTGGGCTCTTCAGGTTAAAACACCCTTGCATGGCTGAGATACGCATATTTTTGGCTTAATGCCCTTTTTAATATAGCCAATGATAGCATGGTGTTTCAGCTAGTATCAGATATAGTTCCACCTCATGGCATCACTGGTTGTGATGGCTTTGAATTATTAAGGAGAGATCCTTAGACACTGAACATAAAGAGTGAGTTAGTATGCTTAAAACCCCCTGTTCCCCACTTCACTTTCATATCTGTGTCTAGATTGGCAGAATGCCACTACAGTATATTGTTCTCATCTCCACAATCCACAGCTAAGAAGAGCCTTTATGCTGCTGAGATGCAATGCCCTGCCCTCAGCCATTCTATATGGATCATTCATCATTGGCATCCTTCAGTCTCGAAAGACTATGGTATCATGCCTGGAGTAGAGATCCTAAGAACAACTAGTGTGACTAAATAGACCAATTCGGGAATGGCAGTCTCTACCGCACTGGGGACAGATGTATTCTGTTTCTTGCCTGGTCTTCGAGTTTCGTTCTTTCTGTGCCTGCCTCTTTTCCTCTGCCTGTTGGACAAATGCTTCTTCAAATTTATGTAGACCATGCTGTATCTCTTGCCTGCAGACAGTGCGATCGGTGGTCAGGGTTTCCCATCTGTTGAGGTCCATTCCCAAGGCCTCCAGGTCCCTCTTACAGATATCCTTATACCGCAGCTCTGGTCTCCCTCTGGGGCGCTTTCCCTGCACTAGTTCTCTGCATAGAAGATCTTTTGGGATCAGGCCGTCATCCATTCTCACAACGTGTCCAAGCCAGCGTAGGAGAAGCTGTTTCAATAAAGTGTACATGCTAGGGATTTAATACTTTCAATAAAGTGTACATGCTTGGATGGTTCAAGGGAATATCACTATAACCAAGGCAGTGCCCCACATAAAACAGAGCAGAAAAAATTATGCCAATATTTTTAGGGACATTTTAAGCATTTCATATAGTTAAATTATTGTTCTATTCAGCTTATAGTCAAATAAATATATTTGTATATGTGTAATATAATTTAAACAATTTCATCAGCACAGCACATTTCATATTAAAAGTAACTGATGTAAATACATTTGATGGGGGAGGGGAGACAGATGCCCCAGTGGTGGAAGAAATAATTATAGATTGCAGGGAAATACTTTAGTTTAGGCTGATTTGCATTGACTTGTACATCATGTAGTCGGTAGAAAATATTACAAATATGACTATGCCAGTTCTGGAGAATTTCCTGTATTTTTCCCTGAAGTTGGTCACATCAGATATATATACAAATTATACATATTTTCTTACTTAAGCCAAGCTCAGGGAAGGAGCCCTAGTTTATATGTTGCTGCAGTAAAATCTGTTTTAAAGAATGTGTTGTATTCCTCTTCTGTAAATAATAGAGGCCAATGTAAGTCTTTGACATGTGAGGTTTTGTTTGTTAACTCTCTCAGTTCCAGCGGAGAATGCAAGGCACAACAGATATTTTCCCATTTGTTGAATGAAAAGAGGTCTTTTTGAAAGTGGTGGCAGTGAGGTCCTCTATCTCCATACAAAGTAGATGGTGAGGAGGTATCCCTACACCAACTTACACTCCTTTATAAGTGGGTTAGTTTCTTGGGAGAGTCAGGTAGAACTTTTTGGGAGAATTTGATCTGGTTTGTATAATAATTCCAGGATGTTATAGTGGCATTTTCTCTTTTGTTTTGTTTATTTTTTATGGTTGCTTTTATTTATTTATTTTTCTCATACCTTAATATTGTTTTATTATTTTCTTATTGGTTGAAATAATGTTCCAAAGCAGCAACTGGACCTGCCTAGTGACTGTTAACCAGCTCTGTCCTCCAACATCAGCTGCCCTTGCTGCTCTCAACGAGCCACTAAGACAGTGGTTCTCAACCTTCCTAATGGCACGACCCTTTATTACAGTTCCTCCTGTTGTGGTGACCCCTTGCCCTGCTTAGAAGAGACCACAAGCCCCCTTTGGTAGGCCACTGCCTCAGGTGCTATAGAGAACTTCCTTCTACATGCACCCTCAGCCAATCACAGCCTCTGGTGCCATTGACTGACATCCCCTCTAACCTATCAAGCTGTAACTCACTCTTCCCCCCTTCCTCCCCCTCCTCTTCCAGACCTAAGCTGTTTGTGCCTTTTTCTTCACTGGCTCATGGTGACCCCTGTGAAATGGTCATTTGACCCCCAAAGGGGTCCCGACCCCCCAGGTTGGGAACCACTGCACTAAGACATCTCCAAACTCTGCCTAGTGACAGGACAGACTGTGTACGTGAATATGATAATGGTCATGCCAATGTTTTAGTTATATACTACTCAGAATACTGCAATACCTTCTATTTGGGACTACATTTAAGGAGAAATCAGAAACTTTAGCTCAGCCAAAATGCTGGGGCTAGGCTGTTGAGTGAACCTGTTAAAATAGTTTCACTAGCTCCAGTTTATCTCCAAGCCCAGTTTAAGCTGTGGGTTACTTACTACCTATAAAAGCACTGTGAAGCAGGGATCCAGGCTAACTGAAGGACCACTTCTCCCAAAATGAGCCTCTCTGTCTCTTAAGATCATTAAGGGAGGCCCTTCTCTTGGTCTCACTGCATTCACAGGCACACATCTGGTTGGGATATGACACAGGTCCTTTTCAGTGGCAGCTTCCAGGTTAAAGAATGCCTTTACTAAGTTAAGAGGCTAGGATACCCCTTTCCTTACTGTTGTTCAGGAGACGAGTGAAGACCTATTTTAGACAGAGTTTTAAGAACTGAGATGGGCTATGAAGGGTTTTTGAATATGGGACACTGCACATCATTATTATTATTTTCCTTTTAATGTATTTCTAAGGTGTTTTTAAATGATTTGTTTTTATATTGTTTTGTGTTCAATTATTTTTGATTTAATAACGGAATCACTAATATCTTGTTGCTTAATAAATTATTAAAGAGTAAAAGCAGCTGTTGTAATTACTCTAATTAATGTGATTGTTACAAGTGGACAGGTTCAGTTGCTGATACACAGTATCTTAGGTTCTGAGCTGTCTCAAGGTCAGAATTCTTTTGACTGTTGTTTTCAGTACCAGTGCAACTGCATTTTAAAATTGCTGCACAAGAATTATGCTACTACTATTTATCTTTTATACAGCACATGCAACTTTTAACAGATTAATTTATCATTTCCAACTAGGGTGGGCTTCCATCATAAGTAAACACATACATTATATCATACATGTGTTTATTGCTTCCAGACATTGAATTTGGATGACTGCAAAATATTTGCCAGCCCCTTTACTTACATGGAACCTCTGCTGCTGGCTGGAAGCTAGTACAGTGGAACCTTGACTTACATACTGCTTGACTTGCATCATATTTGACTTGCAGCAAGAAGGGGCCTGTTTGACTTGAGTCGCAGGCTTTGACTTACATCTCGGAGCCCCAGCACAAGGCACCGGAATCGGGCAGCATCCACAACCCAGCATCGCGGCTGCCGCCTCCAAACTGCTCCTGCCTTCTTCCCCTCCTCTGGCAGCGGCGGCTTCGGCGAGGACAGCTCAGAGCACCTGGAGCTGGTCCTCGGCCTCACCGAAGCCGCCGCTGCTGCCAGAGGAGAAGAAGGGCCGGGAGCTCGGGGCTGGCCTCGCTGGTTAGACAGTCAGCTCAGTCTTGTAAAAAATCTGGCTGCAGAAGTCTGGTCCACAATGGAAGCATTTTAGCTGGGGAGCTGTAAAGTTGTGGGACTCTAATGGTAAGCATAGAGTCGTTCAGAACTTGGAACGTCAGGTTAAAAATCATTAAAACTTAAATGTTAGACATTGTTGCTATGATCATTAAAAAGTGGAGGCATATAACTTGTGGACTATAATTCCACTGCCTCCTCCTCTCTTTGAAGAGACATTTCATTTACATCCCCAGAAGGAATCTCCTATCCCAGTCATATTTTTGTTAAATTGCTGTTTTCGGGGGGGTCTTTTTCATCATCTGGAACAGATTAATCCACTTTCCCATTACTTTCTATGGGAAACGTTCGTTTGACTTAAATCATGTTTGACTTAAGTCTAGACCACTGGAACGGATTAATGACGTAAGTCAAGGTTCCACTGTATATGAACTACCTTATGAGGTAGCTCAGTATCCATTGCATTGTATAGATTCACAACTTCATTCAAACAGCAGCTAGTTATCAAGTCCATGGCAGATGTAAGTCCTGAACATAGTATCTTAGACCTAAATGCAGTGCTGTACCTATAAAATCACTGTTTGTTCTAGGGCAGAACATCTGCTACAGAAAAAGATTTGCTAGATCAAATTGACCTTTGGATTATTTTCTAAGTGAAAAGTGGCTGAACAAATTACTGAGTTAAAGGCCTCCATTTCTTAATACCAAATGTAGGTTAAGTTTACTGGGAGGATCACATACACGGATTAACTCTCCTTCTAGCAAACTGTGATTGTCTGGTGGTTTGGGGTCAACTGTTCATGCTAATGCAAAGATTGCTATGAAGTACACATGAAAAATATACATAGCTTTCAACAGAAACTCTCCCTTTGAAAAAATGATGTTTCCTTATTTAGTTTATATATTTGGAAAGCTGTGAAAATAATCATTATAAATATAAAATTTATCATTTTGCTATGGCATGGGGGAAAGCTTACTGTTTCAAATAACTCTTGGGGGCTCCACTGGAATGTTGTTGCTGGGCAACCAAATTTTGTGTTAAAAAACACCCTTACATGTAGCCACTCTAAGTGTGTTATCATATATAACCTGTACAAGCAGGTTTCTGTGAAACAGGAATGCATGGTTCAGGTAGACTTATCATTGAAAGCATTCAAGGAACTGTGTTGTTTCATGCCATGACCTTATGAATGAACAATCTCCAAAGTGTCCTGTCTTCAACAGTTCTGCTCAGCTCTTCTAAATTCAAGTCTATGGCTTCTATTAGGGAGTTAATCCATCTCATATTTGGTATTCCTTTTTCTTCCTGCCTTCCTCCTTTCTCTGCATCATTGTATTTTCCGGAGAATTTTGGATGTGCCCAAAGTATGACAACCTCATCATTCATCTGCCTCATTTTTGTCTCCAGAGAACTTTTATTTGTCCTTTGGGCAGTCTGTGGTATCTGCAAAGTTGTCATCCAGCACCACATTTCAAACAAATAAATGTTTCTTCCTGTCAACTTTCTTCACTGTCCAGCTTTCAAACTCTGTATAGTGATGGAGAATACAAGAGTATGGATGGTCTTGGTCTTGGTCTCCAGTGGCGCACCTTTACACTTGATGATATTTTCTAGTTCCTTTATTGCTATCCTTCCAAGTCTTGCCCTCCTTTTGATTCCTTGGCTACAGTTTCCATTTGGATTGATAACTGAACCAACATATACATACATTTTAACAATTCCAATTACTTCATTCTCAACATTAAAGTTCTGTAGTTCTTCTGTTGTCATGGTTTTGGCCTTCTTGATGTCCTGCTTTGGAACTTTCTTCTTCCACTTAAAGATGTTTCACGTCATTGCTACTTTCTGCTGGCAAGATGGTATTATTTGCATATCTCAAAGCATTGATGTTTCTTCCACAAATGTTCAGTCTAGTCTGGCTTTCTATATGATATGTTCTACATACAGACAGAACACATACACCAAGGGAGCTGATCAGGCACTCTTGAACACTGCTGAACTCAGCAATTAACTCGATGAAGGTGAACATGCTGAAATTCAATTCTGGTAATACAGTGAGTGCTACTGATTGGTTGAAAGTTAGATTGGGGAATTGGGATTCAACCTGCTTTAGAAAGAGTTCTACTCTTCCTGACAAGTGGGTTTATAGTCTAGGTTGTAGCAGTGCAATTAGGAGTTCTTCACACTGTGCTATGTGTCTGCTATAACTTTTCCTGAGTCAACCTGACTGATCAATAATCATCCATGCCTTAGGATACAATGAGACAGACATCTGTCCTGCTGTTTGGTCCACTGCATGAATGGGCTAGTTAGCTCCTTTTTCCAGCCATAACTGCTAGTTAACCAATCTTTCCAAGAACATTCCTACCCACATTTTTCTGAATCTTTATCAGTAGCTACTGCTTTTTTCAATGAGGATAGGATTGTTCCTTTTTGGTTTGTTTCCAGTGTATGCAGTACCTGGGATTGAACCAAAGCAAGCTTCCTGCTTTAACTTCCCAGCTGGTTTCAGTATCCCTATATTAGTGAATTAAACAGGCATCTTAACTACTTAATGAGTTGGAAAATGGGAAATTAAATAGGGATTTTTTTTAAAAACTATTTCCTCTGTTCTGTGGAAGAAGGCACCTTGGGTCCTTTCTAAGGAAAAAAAGTGAAATAAAATAATTTTATAAAAATGAAATAAATAAATAAATAACTCAACTAATTAGAGCAAATTCTTTAAAAATGAAATATTTCAGAACTGGGAGGAGATAACAAGTGGCTAGGATGGAGATTTTTTTCTTTTGCCTTCTTAAAGGAGCCAAACAAAATAGATTCACTTGAAGTGTGGATACCATTTGGATGGAAGGATCATATGAAATGGCATACAAGATCCCTCCCCAACCTTAAGCAACCCTATTTAACCCATTCCAGTCCACTTCAACTGAACCTGTATAGATATGACCTTACTTACATTGCATCTTGACTACTGCAATATTCTATATGTGAGAATAACCTTGAAGACCATCTGGGGTCTTCAGCTGGTACAATGTGTGGCAGTTAGATTGCAAGTCAGTGCACAGTATTGAGTTAATGTGACCCCATTGCTAAAAGACCTGGCTAAAAGGCCACTTGCTTATGAGGCCAACTCCAAGGTGCTAATTGTAACATTCATAGTTCTAAAGAGCTTTGAGTTTGACTGTCTAAGCGAATACCATCTTATTATGAACCTGTCAAAACAGTAAGATTTTGAAGAGGCTCCTCTTGAGAATACAAAACAGCTGCACAGGCCCACTTGATAACGATGCAGGAGATAGTTTTCTCCTGTGTGATTCCCAGACTGTGGAATATGCTTCCTTCAGAGTAGCTATCAGTTTCCATTCAAACTGCTTTTTTGGAAGATTGTAAAGATACATTTTAAAATTCACAGTTTTAAATTATTTAATGATTTTAATTGTTCATGGATTTAATTTTTAATCATTTTTATTATTGTGCTTGAATGTATTGATTTTAAATGGTTCTGATGCGAATTTGTTTTTTTACTTGTTATTTTATTGTATTTTTATTGTATTTTACGTAAGCTGCCTTCAACACAGTAGTAGAGGAAAAGTGTGGTAAAAATGTAATAAATAAAAATAAATGATAATAGCCGTAACAAGAGTTTGCTAACTGCTTCTCAGCAACCGACATATCTGGATATTAACTGCTCAATATGCTGACTCTTGTTGACTCCCTGTTGATTCCTCTTGAGTCTTTGTTGACTTTCAGTGTCAGAATCTGGGACAAGAATCCTCCCCCAAAGAAAGGCAGAGATAATAATGCTGGTGTAGTTCTTTGGCAAGCATGTTGTATTAGATTAACCTCTACTGAATCCAGTTTCATAAATAGCACTGGCAACTAGAGATGGGCATGAAACAAAAAAATGGCGTTTCAATTTTTCGTTTGTCGTTGAGAGTCTGTTTCAGTTCGTTTCCGTTTGTCGTGAATTTTTGGAAAAATTTCGTTACCATTTTTTGTTTTTTCGTTTGTCATTTCTACCCGCTTTTTGCGCGATTTCTAAAGCATTTCCGTGTGCAGGCATCCCCCAACGCCCCAGACCAGAGGGAAAACACTAAAAAAAAAAATGGATGCTGGCAGAGACACAGTATAGACTAGGTATGCAGGGAGGCTGCAAAGGCAGCGGTGGGCATTGCCCAGGGTGCAAGGCAGCCGCAGAGTGACTGCACTGTGGGGCAAGGGAGGGTACTCACCAGGAGGTACGCAGCATGCACACACACAGTGAGGCTGCAGGACTGAAGCTAGAGTCGCAGAGACAGCAATCCCACCCTAACTCCCACCAGAGACTGCAAGGAGGACAGGGGCTGCCAGAGCTTTTTATGCCCTCTGTGGCTGCCAGACCTGCCCGCCCAGTCTGCAACCTGGGCATGCTATTGGTTGAACATGATCCCATCACATGGCTTGCCTCCATTTTGTGGCTGGTGCGACATCCATTTTAAAGGGAAAAGAAAAATACATTGCGATGGGAGAAGACAAAAACAAATGTTTTAAGGACCCCAACCCCCCTGGTAGGTATTATCAGACAATATAAATAATTATTGCTGCGTTTTTACGGATGTCCAGGGTGTTTTTTAACATTTAAAATAGCTCATTTCATTGTGCATCACCATTAACGGAAACGAAATGTAACGACCACAGTTTTCATGGTTCTGTTCATTTCATTGCATTTTCATCACAATTTTCATTTGTTGTTTCGTTATGTAACGGAAATGACAAACAGTAACGGAAACGAAAAAATGTTCGTTCCATGCCCATCTCTACTGGCAACTCTTACAGTTCCCTTATTGTGAGGGATTTCCTAGATCTAACTAATGGTTCCACATAAGAATGATGACTGGAACGACCAATGTCTTCAAACTGCAATAAACTTTTATTAACATTTCGTGTTATAACATCTTCAGGCATCTTCTTTTCAACATTTGTAAACTCTGACAAACAGGGACAGGTTTCATCAAAACGAGGAATTCTAAAACTTTCAGTCAACAGGTCATTTATAAAAGGGTTACTCAGTTTCACTTGCGGGGAGCGAAATTTGCTGTTGTCAGCGGTCCGGCACACCAAGTGCCACCATAGTGATGGTGTACTGCCTGCAGCTTATGTCCCCAACCCAAACCAGGGATCCATCCTACCAGTCCTGTTCTCGCCGAGCCTCCAAACACTCCTCCATAAGGTTGGTTTGTTATATCAGGTGTAGGTAATGACAATCCCACATTGAATTTCTTTTCTATTTCCTTTTCTGTCTGTGTTGCCTTTTCTGTTACCATCAGCACCCTCCGCTCGGTCTGAGACTCCTGATCCCTTCTAATGGACTTCCTAACTGTCCTCCCCCTCTCGTGGCTCCCCGTCTCGTGGCTCTCTGTTTGTTCTGCCTTATCATACTTCCAGGGTCTAACTTGCACACCCATATCTCGTCTTTGCACCCAGGTTTGTGTTCCTATATTCCAACTCCTATCCATATTTAACATCCCTTCTCGACCTCCAACCTGCACTCCTACATTCACCTTCCAAATTCCTATTATCGATGTCTGAATACCTATATCACAAGTTCCTTTTATTTCCTCTTTCACCTGTATTCCTATAGATCTCCTCACTTATTTTGACTCCTCCTCAATCATAGCAAAATATCCTTCTATCTTATTTTCTTCTTCTATTTCTTTCACTTTCCTAACTCCTTCTTTCTTGTTATCCACACCTATATATACAGTCTCTAGACTCTTTCCAATGTCTTCTTTATGGACATCCTCAACTGTTCCACTCTCCAAGGATCTCTTTGTTTTCCAAGGTAGTTCTGATGGTTTCGCGGACTTACCCTTCTCTCTTACACTTATCAGGATCAGATAATCCAGTATACACAAGTCAGAGTGAGAAAGGAAAACACTTATGAACAGAATGAAGATGGTGATTGGAAGATCCCAGTCTGGAAGTAGGTGTGCTCTCATCAGAATCCAGTTAGACCTCTATCCCACGTCCACTAAAATCCGCTGCAAAGTGTTCTCTGATGCGGAGCATAAAATCATTTCCCCTAGTCCTGCGGACTTTAAAAAAAAATAAGTGCAGCCACACCCCCTGAAGTGTGACTCAGCATGTTTTTCAAGTACCTGGAGACCAGGCACCTTCCCAAGATCAGAGCACAGGGGCTCCTGGGTAGTCCATCGGAGCGGCATCCTAAAAAAAAGGGGGAAGGGAAGGGAAAGCAGGCAGGCAGTGAACACAGGCAGTTTTCATAAGGCATCCGAGCCTGCAATGTGAGTGTCAAGTCCCGAGCCCAGGGTGCGGGAGAGGAGGCGAGACCTCCGTGCAGAGCTCCATGCGCGCCAAGGTTCAAGGGCCATCTGTTACTCTGTGCGCTGAATCTGGCCCTGCTCCACTCCCATTTTGGTGTCTGTCCTTGATTTTTTTTAAATAAAAAAGGTCTTAGTACTTGGGAACACAGGAACCACAACTTGTACCATGTGACCACTCTGGGGGAAACTCCGCATGAAAACTTGCAGTGCATTATAACGGTTGTGGGAAAAGACCCTTAGATGGTTACTGGATTTTGATAAGTAGGGGATCCCACCTGGGACTCTCTATAGCAGAGGGAAACATAGCTCAAGGTGTGGAAAACTAAAAGCATCTTTATTGAGTTTTTATGGTGCTCACTGGATATTTTGGTTCTAATTTTACTTTTAGGGTGCTCCATTCTTGAAAATAGTTCTCACAAATGTACTGCCAAAAAGCGATAACATAAATAGGGTGTGATTGTGAACCGAGGACCATTTGAAAATTGGCACATAACATATACAGTATATGACAACTGAAAATGGAGTTTCAAATACTGTATACCAAATTTTTGATTATTTCCCCAGAAATCTTAGAATCTGTTTTCAAATTCATGTATTGAATTGAAAAGTAGGGCTGTACATTTTTCACTGTTCACAGGACAGTATTTTGCCAACATGTCAAAATAAAATGGTTTGCCTTAATTTGATCTTGCCATAATTTCCATTTCATTTGATATGTTATGGTTTGAAACATGTTTTAATAAATTGGGTTTCACCTTGAAGATGCATATTTAACTCATTTAAATGAGTGGTTAGAGCCACTAAAATCTGTAAGCCATTTTTGTCATCAATTCTGGCAATACTGTGGGCTGTTTTGGATACCCTAACAGCTTGAAAATATGTTGCAAACTACAACAGCTTTTCAACATTTGACCTTGACTTAGCCATCTTACTTCCGAAAAAGTAAGTGATATTGCCACAGTCAGCATCAATACTTTTCAGTAATTCCTGGAATTGGCAATGATTTAATCCTTTGACCCTTATGAAATTCATCATCTTGTTGACGAATTGCATGATGTTAACCATTTTAAAATCTTTTGTGCATCAATTTCCTTTATGTACTAGGCACTGATACTTCATCAAACATGCAGCAACTGCATAATTTTCTATTAGTTTTACAAGTCCCTTTCTTTTACCTACCCTTGCTGGGCCAACATATTTATACCAGATAGGCTGACTATGGATAAAGAAAATTGCTGTAACATATTTTTGTACTGCTTTGTATAAATCTCTTGATTTTGTTGTGTCTTTCAATGGTACTGGATAAGCTATTTATTCAATGATAAATAAAATGATCAATAAAGTGATCAATAAATAAATAAAGTGATCAATAAAAATGACTGGCAACTTCAGCTGTAATGTATTTGTAGCATCAGTGGTGTTATCCATCACCAAAGCATAACATTTAAAATTTGCAATTTATTCTCCAAACTTATTTCAATAGATTTTCCATTATCTTCAGTTTACCTAGCTATAGTGTGGTGAGACAAACTGATGTTAGAAATATTGTCCTTTTTTTAAAAGGCAAATTATATCTGCCACACTTCCTATATATTGCTTAATGAACTCACCATCAGTAAATGGTTTTGATTTTTTGCTGTTAAATATGCTACCATATAACTAGCTTTTACTATAGAATCTAAGTTGTAAATTTTACAGAAATTGTTGAGAAGATGGTCCCCCCCCAGTTTTGCTATTTTGTCATTATGACACAATCCGTGATACATGCCAAATTTGGCAACATATTTTGAATGCAATGCCTTTCCAAATTTGAAAATTTACATAAATTCATTATAAATTTAGCAGAGTGCTTTACCCTTGACAAAAATGTAGTCATTTGTCCACTTTTCTTTGAACAAATCCTATTTTTCTTTATCCATAAATTTTCTGGTGTTGGGTTCTGTTTTCTTTTGAGACTTTGTAGAAGCCATGCTAGGTTTTAAAAAAAGTAGATAAGGGGGGCTATATTTATTTTAATAATGAAAATTAATTGACAAGAAACAGGAAAGTGAAGCTGGGGCTGTTCCACATCTTGGCTGCCAATGCAGCCTGAAGCGGAGGACTGATTGTAAAGCATGGCAGGGAAGGCATGAAGCATGGTAGGTCCCACAAGCATGTGTAACATCTAATGGTGTCAACTCAACTGTCTGAGCTTGGGAAGAAACCATGCTGGAAGCAGCACATTGCTGTAAAAATGAAAAACACACATGTACAAATAGTGAGAGCATACTTACTTTTATGTGACGTTGTGAAATAAGTGTTGTCTAAGGCCCTGGTCCCACGTCCCTTTAAAAGCAGTTTAAATTCCTAAATAAATCATGCCCCAAAATGCCGTCCCCACAGCCAACGGGCTTTTTGAAAAAAAGAAAGAAAAGAAAACCCAGTACTGCCCCTTTAAACGAGGTTTCTTTGACTTACCGGAGAAGTAGGGAATTTTCTGCCTCGCTTAAAAATCCACCTTTTAATGAGGCAGATGTCGTGGGGCCACGCAGATGACCCGGGCTTCTTTCTTTTTTTTTTTTTAATCAGAGCACCGACCGGGTGATTGGCGCTGCTTTTTAAAATTCCCCAGCAACTTCGGAGAAACAGGAAGTTCAACCAGGTCCTCTAAGCATTAATTTCCTGCAGGCAAGTGGACCGTTTTTTCAAATGCTAGCGCCACCTGCTGGCCAAGGGGGGCTGAACTGCACTTTAAAATAAAAATAAGCAGCTTTTGATGTGAGAACTCTTGTCCCAAATAATAAATCACGTGACGGGATGAAGAGGAAAAGCCGGACCTTCAGAATATCAGGATCAAAACCAGGTGAGACCACAGCCTAAGAAAGCTTTAAAATCCTGGCTTTAAATAAATAAATAAAAAGTTCACACTTGAGAACTGTGCAGTTGGGTTACAAATAAATATCATAATGTTTTAAGTAAGTTTACTATTTTATGTTGGGCTACATTCATTGCCATCCTGGGGTGCATGCCACCTGTGGGCTTCAGGATGGACACCCATTCTAGTCTTGCTTCTGGTGACAGTCAAAACGAGTATGATGATCTGGCCATACGCAATTATGGTAAAAACATGTCAACAACTTGCATAGTGTTTCTAAACCTGTGGTTCCAGGATGGCAAACACTGCTCTAAACAAACTGAAGACCTTTTTTCCAGTAGAGTTATGCCCCATGTTGATCATGCTTAAACACCAGATGTAAGATTGATGAAGCAGATAAAGGTTAGCAATCAGACATCCTGTTCACCTTGATAGAAGTGGGTTTTTAATACTGTCTATAGTCTATAAGCTGCCATTGTAGATAAAATGGCAGTACTTTGGTTCTATCTATAATCCAGCTCCGTGTCCTTTAATTCACCCCTCTCCCCTTCACTGAACTGTAACACAAAGCACTACACTCTCCCCCAAGCCTGTGTCATGACATACCAGGCCATAAAACTGCTGGGCAAACACTTATCTATGTGGGAAGATCACTGGTAAAAGGGGGTCCCGCAAGAGATAAGCCAGACATCCGTCGAAGCATCGATATATCGCTAGAGCTGTCAAACACTTTTCGGCGGTGAAGCGGAGAGTTCCGGGAACTGCATGACAGGTGGCGCTAAAGGGCAAAGATTAATAGTATCCTGTGTATGTTTCCCTTGATAAATGATTTGTAACAATGTGATAACTATGTATCTTTTGAAGTTTCTCTGTTGTTTCACGGACGATTTACGGCACCCAGGTGCATCCTTGTTTATTCTGATAAAGGAGGGGTGCTAGGGGAATGTTTTTCCTATAAAGACTGTAAAGTTTCTTTGCCTATGGCCCCAGTTTTCCGACTGAATTCGGCTGGGCGCCTCGCTGCAGCGAATTAAAGCTTTTTCTCCGTACCTTTAAACCTTGGCGTGTTCTTTCAACTCTCGGCTCCCGTAATAGCGGCAAGGTAACCCGAGGTGAACCTTTCAACCTTATTGGGGGGGGGACAAGTGGCAGTAAGATACAACCTGTCAACTAAATACAAACTTCTTTCTCGTTATAAAGAGATTCTGTCAGCAAAAAGAAAGAAATGCACAAATGTGTGTTACTGTAATCAATTCAGGTTTTCACAAACTGTCAGTCTTAGCTGGTAGTAAAACACATCTGGAAACCATAGGATTTCAAACATGAAAGAAAAGCAATAACCTGATCACATCTAAGATAAAACGTTGCTATTTACATCTCTGTAGGATCCCATCCTGCTTTCTTGAGGCCAGATGGCTTTCCTTTGCATCATTTGGAGCAGCTGAATGCTCATATCTCTTTTTCCTCTGGGTGAAAACATAAAAAGAACCCATTACTGGATTTGATGGCAGGCTGAATGTTGCTGTGCTCTTGCCATGCCCTAATTGCATGACCACCTCCTTTTGCATTCAAACCACTGTCCAGGGATTCTGAATGGTTAACCCATCCTCCTCCCCCAGAGCACAAAAAAAAGGGGTCCAGCTCCTTCCTATTGGATCCCGCAGAGGCAGATGAGTCCTCCCCCTCTTCATTCTCCTTGCTTATTCAGTGGACCCTTATATAACCAACAGTTTGTATAAGATAAAATCTGTACAACATAAAAAATCCGGGTGATAGGGAAAATTTGCTTAAATGAATTGCCTATGGGGCAAATCCGTACAGCATAAAAATGGTTGCGCTTAGGGATTATTCTGTTTTCAATGCATTCCTATGGGAATTTTGTATAAAGGAAAATTTGCTTAATATAATTTCATTTGGAATGAATTAATTCCTTTATACAAGGTACCACTGTATCAGGCTTTCACCAGTTGGGCCTGACCCTTGCCTCTGCACCCAGGACTGGCTTTTCTATCCCCAACTCCTCTCTCAACATAAGTATATATATCTGGGATCAGTGTCTTGTTTGCCTGAAGCAGACCCCACCAGCAATTGGGACAAACACTAAGAAAAAGAAGAAGTGTCTGGTTTGCCTGTGAGAGACTTATGGTCAACTCTATGCTTAATCACATCAATAGGAAAGCTGCAGGAAGAGGGGGAAGGGAAGACTGCCAATTACTGGAATATGGGAACTCAAAATACTTCCACATACCATTCTGTCAAATAAAACCATGATGGAGATGTGTAATCTCCAGACTTAAAACCAGGGTACTTCAAGGGCCAGATGCAGGGGAGTGGTACCAGGAGACAGATATCTAGTCTCATGTGCTTCCAAAAGCATCTGGTGGGGCCACAGTGAGATACAGGAAGCTGGACTAGATGGGTCTTTGGCCTGATCCAGCATGGCTCTTCTTATGTTCTTATGTTCTTAAAGGCAGGAATAGCATTATTGAAGAAGTTATGTTTCAAAGTACCGTAGTCATATTTTAATTTTAGCAGATTAATGTTACTATAATAATTCTAAATTGGATATCTCCTTTTTTTCTTAAGTCTAATTCATGAAATGAAAATAGAGATGAACAGAACTGTTGTTATGCACAGCATTAGCTTCCTTTGACCAAATCGAATCATAGAATAATTGAAGGGACTTATAAGGACATTGAGTCCAACCCCCTGCTCAGTGTAGGAATCCAAATCAAAGCAGATCTAGCAGTTGTTCAGTTTTATCTTGAGTGCCTCCAGGGTTGGAGGGCTCACCATCTCCTGTGGTAATTGGTTCCATTATTGTATTGCACTAACAGTTAAGATGCTTTCCATGATATTCAGCCTAAATCTGGCTTCTTGTAGCTTGAACCCATTATTATGTGCTCTGTGGTCTAGGATGATCAAAAGCAGATCTTTCCCCTCTTATCTATGATTGTATTTCAAATATATGTAATGTGCAGCCTTCTTTTCACAAGGTTAAAACATGTCTGGTTCTTTCAGTCTTTCACCCAGCATGTTGTTAGTTTGTGGAACTCCCTGCCACAGGATGTGGTGATGGCATCTGGCCTGGATGCCTTCAAAAGGGGATTGGACAGATTCCTGGAGGAAAAGTCCATCGCAGGTTACAAACCATGATGGAGATGTGTAATCTCCGGGCTTAAAACCAGGGTCCTCCAAGGACCAGATGCAGGGAAGTGGTATCAGGAGACAGATATCTAGTCTCATGTGCTCCCAGACGCATCTGGTGGGGCCACAGTGAGATACAGGAAGCTGGACTAGATGGGCCTTTGGCCTGATCCAGCATGGCTCTTCTTATGTTCTTAGGTTTCCAGTCCTCTGATCATTCTTGTTGCCCTCCTCTGAACTTGCTCCAGTTTTGTTCACATCCTTCTTAAAGTGTGGTGTTCAGAACTGGACACAGTACTCCCCAAAAGGCCTAATCAGCACTGAATTGAGTAGGCCATCTTTTTGAATACTCTGAACTTGCCAGCTATCCAGACAGGATTGTAAGCCGCCCAGAGACCTTTGGGTAGTGGGCGGGATACAAGTCAAATAAATAAATAAATAAATAAATAAATAAATAAATAAATAAATAAATAAAATATGCATTGAGGCTGGAGGCATCTTGGCACATCAGCACCCAGATGTGTCATAAAATTTCCTGTTTGACTGAAACATATATTCTGTAGGTCATTGGGGGTAGATTGTGCAGAGGACAGTTAACATTATCAGCCTCAGATAGGACTGTTCTGCAGACTGTAGAATTTGAAGAATTATCAGTCTCAATATGAGTCTAATCATAACTGAGGTGAAGAAACTGTATGCTCTTGCAAATACTTCAGATTCTTGACATTGGGAATACTGAACAAGGGGGAAAATGTGATATTTAGTCAGCAGGCAGAAAGCTAACAGACAGAGTCAAAATATGTGTTCAGCAGTTCTGGCTTTTCTCTGTTCCCCGTTAGTAATTCTACATCCTCTTCACATAGCAGATATATTTATTCTTGCTCCTAGTATAACTGAAAAACTTTTTGTTACTTTTAAGTCCTCGTTAAAGGACCCCCGTGGAGCAGTGGTTAAATGCTTGTACTGCAGGTAAAATTGTGCTCACGACCTAGGGTTCAATCCCAGGTAGCTGGCTCTTGGTTGACTCAGCCTTCCATCCTTCTGAGGTTGGTAAAATGAGTACCCAGCTTGCTGGGGGGGGGGCAATATGCAGCCTGCATAGTCATACTGTTATTAAAAACTGTAAACCTCCCAGAGACTACTTGAAGTGCTATATAAGCAGAACATTTTGCTTTTTTGCTTTTCTTGCTTGTCTAAACTCATTTTGGGCTTTAGCTTTTGTGACCTTCTGTCTACATAGAAGGAGCCTTGTGGCGCGGTGGTTAAACGGCTGTACTGCATCTAAAACTGTGCTCCCAGCCTGGGGTTCAGCCCCAGGTAGCCAGCTTATGGTTGACTTAGCCTTCTGTCCTTCCAAGGTAGCCTGCATAATTAAATTGTAAACCACCCAGATAGTGCTTAGAAGGCACTATAGGGCAGTATATAAGCAGAACACTTTGCTTTTGCTTACACACAGTTCTTCTCTCTACTACTCTCTTATATCCCTCCTTGGTGATTTGTCGTTCCTTCCATTTCTTATACATTGTCATTTCAAACTTTAGCTCATCTGAAAAATAATAGTTACGGATTTGCTATAGGTTCTTCACATTTATCTCCATTAATGTTTAATTTTATAAAGTCATGACATGGTGTAATTAAGTAATGTGTTTGTTCATCAGAGGTTGCATTCACTGTACCCAATTTTCAGACCTGCTAAGGACCACATGTTTTCCTATGTCCTGATATGTAAAACCCTACACGCTGGCTTTGTTTCCGTAGTGTGGAATCACAGCCCATGGCAAGGGCAGGATATCATTTCTGTAGCATTAAAGACACAGCACAATTCCTTACAGTTCTGCTACTCTGGTCACATTTCTCCACATATTTGACCCCACATGCACTGTTCTTCCTGCCTGGAGTAGATTATACTGGGCTGCTGTTTCATAAGAGTCTGCTTTGCCTACTGATGAACTGAAGTATGATGAGCTGAAGTGTGGAGAGATACTTGCAGTCAGGCAATCAGCATGCACAGGCATAGCCTCTTATACTGTTTACTTTATATTGTTCACTGCCCAGAGTTCCTTTGGGAAAATTGGGTGGTTTCTAAATAAATAAATAAATAAATAAATAAATAAATAAATAAATAAATAAATAAATAAAATTTTCATTGAAGAAAACAAACATGCCACTGTCCTTGCAGGTTACTGTAAATGTTGCATCACATCCCTACATTCAAGTCCCTTATTTTGTATTAGAAGAAGGCATCCCTTTAAATGTCACCCACATTAAATGCCCCTATTTTCTCTCCCTGGGTATGAACTCCTGGGGACTCTGATAGCAATTGTAGATGTGACAGCTGCTAGCTCCTCCCTCATTGGAGTGGGTGACCCATTTCCACTCAGCAGTTCCTATAAACTGTAGTCTCTTATTCAGTACTAGATGTATGGAGTAGAGCAAACCACAGAAACAAGACAAGACAACACAACTCTCTTTCCCCTTCAACCAAACACTTCTGTTTTCTCTCCCTCCTTCATCTCTCTTGAACAGTAATGTGGTTTCAGCTCTGATGACATTCTTTATAACATTCAGTTTGGTGCTCAACATCTGTAAAATCCAAAAAGGCAAGGGTAAGCAATTTCCTATCTCTTACGGCGCATGGTGTATAATCC
Organism: Phrynocephalus forsythii; assembly: GCA_029282475.1. NCBI lineage: Eukaryota > Metazoa > Chordata > Lepidosauria > Squamata > Agamidae > Phrynocephalus > Phrynocephalus forsythii. The sequence continues at coordinate 104,094,532 of JAPFRF010000004.1, read as the reverse complement.
AGCACCTTAAGAATTCTCCACTGATGATTTTATAGGTCACCGTGTCCATATATTGTGCACAAAACAAGGAGAAAGATGAAATAAAATAGAACAGACATGGTTTTTGAAGTCCACTTTCTGGAAAATATATACATTTTAATAAGAGAAAATTGTATTTTTTTCTAGCATCCTTTTTACTTAAATGTTGGGGAAGTCCCTTACCTTAATTTTAATAAGTTGCCTATAGTTCTCATGGAGGACTCCCAAAAAACTAGAACAGTACTGCCCACATATTACCCTTGTGAACTTGGGTCTTTGTTGGATCCATGTGATTAGAACCTTTTGCAGTTTTCCCACTTCAACACAAATATGACTGCAATTGAGTATTAGCATGTGTTATTGGCTTTTATGTGCCCAAATATTTTAAAAACCCAATTTTCGTCCTTTTGGGGCATCAGCAGATTCCACTAGGTTTATGAGGGAGCATATTTTTCCTAATAGTTTGCATAGCTGTCCATGCATGTTTGGGAGGTGGGTTAGTGATTTTCTTTGGAAGGAACAGGAATGGGCACTGCTGGAGACTAAATGAATATTCAGTGTGCTTGTCCAATCTATTCGGATATGTCTTATATTGTTATGATGCAGGTATATACAGTTCTTTTCCAGTCTTAAACACAGAATGTCTGCCAGCGATAATATTGCCACCCTTCTTTAATCAAACCCTGATCTGACACACGTGAATAAATATCTGATTCTCTGGCACATTACCATACTGAAACATAGCTAAGGGGGCTGGAGTGGGTATTTTTACATGCAACAACAGGCAGGGCTATGGTGAGGGAGGAGGGCAACAGAAGGTATTTGAAGAAGAATGTAAGTAGCAAATGAAAGCATTTAAAAGAAGGAGCAATCCTTCCAGTAGTAGTAGTAGTAGCAGTAGCAGCAGCAGCAGCAGCAGCAGCAGCAGTAGTAGTAGTAGTAGTAGTAGTAGTAGTAGTAGTAGTAGTAGTAGCAGCAGCAGCAGCAGTAGTAGTAGTAGTAATAATAATATCCAGCATAGTTAGCTGTGTGGTTAATAATAATAATAATAATAATAATAATAATAATAATAATAATAATAATAATAATAATAATAATAATAATAATAATAATAATATCTTGTTCTGCAAGATGGCTCAAGGTGAAGAAAAACCTAGATCTTCTAATGGAGTCCAAAAGTCACCTCTTTTAGTATATTTCCAAATAAGAAATTAGCTGAATGTTCAGCTGTGAACATTTGGAGGGGGTACAAAAAGGGATTTTAAGAGTATATGATTTACCAGCAAACCTGTCCCCACTGATCACTTCTTTCGTGCTGTTTCACTTGTGCTTGTTGCACACTTTTCTGCAGTCTCCTCGTTTACTTTCTTCATTCCTCTTTTCTTAGAAGTAGAGGCAAGGGAAATCTAGGATCTAGTGCTGTAATTTTTAAAAGATCTTCCACTCTTCAGGGAGTGGAGCTTAGTGGGTTAGACCCAGAAAGAATAATATTTAAGAGGTTAGACAATACTGTTGGAGCAAGTTATCATTTCAGTCTGACATCAAAATAAGAGTGTACATCTTTTTGTTCAAGAAATGTATGATCAAATAAAGCACTACTTCAGAGGATCATAGTACAAATTAAGAAATGCACTCACTTTTATACGAACACATTCTGTAATCAGATTAGAATACTGGACCAAAGATTGGCCGAAGTCTTTTGCCTCATTTCAGCAGGTTGAAACCCTATCTTGCTGCAAGAAGGCATTCACCACTCCCTTTACCCACTTGGCCATATCCACAGGGCCTGTATTAACTTCAGCATTCTAGTTAGGGCAGATCTGATCAACTTTGCCTACAAAGTGGCATGCAAATGCTATAGGCTTTGGGCAACTCAAAAAAATTTGCACTGTGCAGATGCAGTGGCAGCAGAGGAGAAAAGTTTATTTACATCCTCCACTGTGGGGTAGGCCTTTAAATGAGATCTAGCTTGGGTTTAGTTGGATTTGCTCTATATTTTCTACCATTATTGCTCTAGTGTTCCTTCTAATTTTTGAATCACTTCCAGCTCCTCAGCAACACCGGGGGCTCATTTGGCTCCATTCTGTGGAAGGCCATGCTTAGCAGTGGTTATGCCAATGGTCCTGGCCGTTCCCTCATTGCCGAGGCCAACAGGACTTCAATGGGATTCACCTGTCAAGGTAACAGAAAACTCCCCAAAGCCATCAGGAAACCATTCATATCTATCAGCCTCCTTGGGTGGACCATCATAATTGCCCCCTCTGACCCTGGGGTCTGAGTTCCATTGAGTCCAAACACCACAAGTTAGTGATGTGCCCATGATAACAGAACTATAGAAAGTTCCTCCATGCCCAGATCAACACTGAAAACTAGGTATAGAATGTGTCCTGCTACATACGTTGGGCCAGTTACCATTTGAGACAGTCAGAGTCATCATGGAGGACATGAAGTCCTGCTCCACTCCGGAGAAGGTGGCGTTGGCATTGTGATTGAAATCCTCCAGGGCAAGAAGCTAAAGGGTCTCTAGCATCACCTCCAAGTTCAAATCAGCTTAGGAAGGGAGATGTTTGAGCAGCAGAGTGAGAAATAGACCAGCAGAATCCCCTTTCTGTCCTGGCACCCCTTTTAGGTATACTCACTCAAATTCAGCAGTCTCTGGGACAGGGCACCTACTAAGGGGAATGAAATCACAGTAGAACACTGCAACTCAACCTCTCTGTTTACCACGTTGTTGCTGAACAGGGAACCCTTGTGGGCATGAGTGTTGTGTCATTATAGTTGTGACCGACTCTTTGTGATTCCATGTCCATGGAGTTTTCTTAGGAGGAATACTGGAGTGGTTTGCCAGTTCCTACTCCAGGCGCCTAGAGCACCTGGCATTCCTTGGTGGTCTCCCATCCAAGTACTAACCAGGGTCGACCCTGCTTAGCTTCTGAAATCAGGCGAGATCGGATGTGCTTAGGGCATCTAGGCATAGATGTATATTATTTCCCTCAGCTTCTTCTAACCAGTCTCTATAATATATGCCAAGTTGGTCTCCTCAACTGTGATCTGGTCCTGGATGATCACTGGATGATCAGTGATGTTCTTTTCACTGGTCTGACATTCATTCAGCAATGGCACTTTCAATCTAGTGGGACTGTCACTGGGGTCATCCAGGTTGACTGAGTTGGGGATAATCTGAAGATAACCAATACCAAGGCTGTCCAGGCTCAGTTGAGAGACTATTTGACATAATCAATACCACATTTTCCTTCTTATAAATACACACCTGACTCCCTACCCTATGTCTCCTCCTCCCCTCTGTAATTGCAATAGCTGCTCTTTCCTCCTCCTCACCAGCTTCCATCTTTTGAAAATGCCCTTCCATGCAGACAGGCATTGTGGGAAACAAGAAAGTCCTTTTATTTTCCCTTATGCCAAGCAAGGCAGGTCATGTATAATATGTCCCCTGATTCAACTTAGCTGTTAATTAGTGGGTGTTAGATTTGGCTTGTGTAGAATAGAATTACAGAAATGCACTGTAGGAAATTATGTTTGGTCAAAGCTTCTGAGATATATCTATGAAGAGGGAAAATGTCCAATTGTGTCACTCTGTAGAAACAAATTAATACAAAATATTAGTAAATACCTGATTCTGCTGTAACATTTGAAGTGGTCTTTAAAGACAGTGGTTAATTAAAAAAAGTTTTAAATAAATTTTAAAAGTTATTTTGATGGCACATCTTGAAAGGATGTTTCCAGGGCAGCTGTGGTCCAGAGAAAGAGAAATCATCACCAAATGTGAACATCAAGCAATCTAGTCCAGCAGTAGGAGGGTAAGGGTATATACAGGAGATGATGTGTCAGTGCAAAAACATAGACATTCTGGGTGGGTGGCCTTAGCAGCTCAAGTATTTTTTTTTGGGGGGGGGGATCAATTAAAGCTGTGTGTGGGTTAGACAGATCATTTCTTTACTTTTCCAGTGGAACAAGTGAAGAAAATGGTAGAAAGGAAAACAATCCTGATTGGTAATGCTCTTCATTTTATTAAAGTTCTTTTCTGTAACAGCCAATCATTAAGCTGTACCAATTCAGAGATATATGCATATTTGGTTTTTATTGTGTTAAATTGGTCTTCCCATTTAGCATTAGGGTCATCCTGGTGTTTCTAAATCATAACAGGCTACCATAGCTAATATAGCTGGCTTTGAATGAGTTGGCAAATGCAAGTCTTAAACTAAAAATTTCAAACTTTGTTTGCATATCTAGTCTGAACTGAAGCAAGTGGAAAGTTTTAAATAATGATTAATATCCGTGAGTCCTGTTACAAAAAAATGAACAATCTGGTGACTGGCAGTGGAATAAATGGATGATGATATGTTAGTGCAACTGGGAGGTTGTGGGAGTATGGTCAGAGAGTCTGCTAAGAGAAAAATATGAGGTGTGATGGTCTAGAATAGTGGTTCCCAAGCTTTATAATAACCAAACACTCTGCGATCCCTCCATCATATTTGCATTAAAAAAGTTTTTAATGGGGTAAAGTCATCCCTTATCAGAAAGTCTAGAAAGAAAGATCTTAAAGTTAAGGCAGAATGATAAAATAAACGAGGTCTGAGTGTAATACTGTTCAGTAGAATTTTGAAGAGAATCTGGCTGTAATAGTTAGAATGCTACTACCCATTGTGGTATAGTGGGATAGAGTGACAGACTAGGACTTGGGAGGCCTTAGTTTGAACCCCACTCAGTGATGGAACCCATTTGTTTTAATTTAAAAAGAAAAAGACAAAGGAAATTCATTGGTGATGTGGAACTGGTCAAGCCATTCTCTTCACACCCTTTGCCTACAGTCCCTAAGCAAAATTCCTGTTTAATTGTTTGAACCAATCTCCCCTCATGTGTTTTACGTTGTACTAAGAGTAAGGATCCCAGACTAGTAACAAAGGCAAATGAACCCAGGTCACATGAAGCTATGCTTTACCATTAGGAATAGCTCAGAGAAGACCTCATAACAGAAAAGGACACATCCTGTAAAGGATGTGGAAGTGAAAGGAATGATTTGAATTTATGGGGTTCGTCGCCGGCGTGCTATTGGCTTTACAGAATGCAATGAGCAGTCTGAGTCTTTTGTAGACAGAAAAGAAGATTTATTGATTGCAATCAAGGGAGCCCTCACTCAATGCAAGATCGGGTGGGGAGTCCACCCGAGAAACGAAAGGTGAGATATCTTATAGGTTTTTTCCAATACTCTTTTTCCCTCCGCCCATCCGAATTTACGTCATATACATTTGTTACATGCATCAAACACTAATTGACATCTTTGGTCATTTATTTTGTATTCCTGACACCAATTAAATGTCTTAATTGCTGTGGTGTTTGAACTGACTCACACAGACTAGTACCGTGATGTATGCCAGCTGCTGAGCTCTCGAAACAGAGATAAAACTTTTCTTGGCTGACGTATATGCAATTAGCTGTGTAGAGCTTCAAAGCTACGAAAATAATTAGATTGCTGGCTCAGCCAAATTTTGTAACAGAAGTCCCCCCCTCTTAGTGGCCGGAAAGGCTTGACCAGAGTTTTAGGACCAGAGTTTTAGGACCAGATATACATGTAAATACAATTGGAGTATTTTCTACTTCTAAATATATAACTTGTGTGGCTTATATTGTGATATGCTGGGGGTTACTAAAATAGCTATATATATATATAGGCCTGTTTCATAGCCTTCAGAAGGAATGTCCGGTTAAAAATGAAGGGGAAAGCAAAACCTGAGACTGAGCTCAGTTAGCAAGAGACTCTAAAAACCAACATAAAGCATTCTTCAGATATACATATAGCAAAAGATACAGAATAGACCTAGCAGCTCAGCTACTCAGTGGGGATTAGAAAATGATAACAGATGACAGAAAAGGCAAAAGTCTTCAATTTCTACTTTAGCTCAGTCTTCTCCCAAAAGACAGCCCCTGCTCCTCTTGGAAAATGCAAAGTACAGGTAAAACTCGAAAAATTAGAATATCATGCAAATGTTCATTTATTTCAGTAAGTTAGCTCAAAGGGTGAAACTAATATATGAGACAGACTCTACACTTGATCTTAGCCGATAGGCCGAGAAGCGAGATATGCAAAGCGAGATATGTCAAACCTTACTTTGGTATAATTGTGATTATTCTGGCATACAGTTTATGAAAACTCCAAATTCACAATCTCAGAAAATTAGAGTAGTGTGAAAAGGTTCAATATTCTAGGCTAAAAGTGTCCCACTCTAATCAGCTATTGAATCCATAACACCTGCAAAGGGTTCCTGAGCTGTCTTTCAGGCTGGTTCAGTAGGAATCACAATCATGGGAAAGACTGCTGACCTGACAATTATGCAGAAAACCATCACTGGCGCCCTACATAAGGAGGGAAAGGCCCCAAAATTTATTTATTTATTTATTTATTTACAAAAAAAATTAGCCGCCCCACTACCAAGATGTCTCTGGGTACAGATTTCAAAATACGTTCGATGTTTGCAGAGTGCTGTATCAAAGCACATCAATAGAAAATTATATGGAAGGGGAAAGTATGGAAGAAAATGGTATACAGGCAACAGGGATGACCACAGCCTGGAGAGGATTGTCAGGAAAAGGCCATTCAAAAGTGTTGGGGACTTTCACAAGGAGTGGACTGAGGCTGGAGTTAGTGCCTCAAGAGCTACCACACAGAGATGGATCCTGGACATGGGCTTCAGATGTCGTATTCCTCTTGTCAAGCCACCCCTGAACGTTGTTGCTCAGTTGTCCAAAGTCCTCTTTTCTGATGAGAGCAGTTTTTGCATCTCATTTGGGAACCAAGATCCAGAATCTGGAGGAAGACTGGAGAGGCACACAATGCAAGATGCTTGAAGTCCAGTGTGACGTTTCCACAGTCTGTGTTGATTTGGGGAGCCATGTCATCTGCTGGTGTTGGTCTACTGTGCTTCATTAAGTTCAGGGTCAACACATCTGTCTACCAGGAGATTTTGGAGCACTTCATGGTTCCTTCCGCAGACGAGCTTTATGGGGATGCTGACTTTATTTCCAGCAGGACTTGGCACCTGCCCACACTGCCAAAAGTACCAAAACCTGGCTCAGTGACTATGGGATTCCTGTGCTTGATTGCCCAGCAAACTCACCTGACCTGAAAAAATGAGGGACATGAAAATGAACAATGCAGCAGAGCTGAAGGCCGCTTTTGAAGCATCCTGGTCTTTCATAACACCTCAGCAGTGCCATAGGCTAATAGCATCCATGCCACGCCACATTGAGGCAGTGATTGATGTAAAAGGGGCCCAAATCAAGTACTGAGTACATATGCATGCTTATACTTTTCAGACGTCCAATATTGTTCTATTTCCAATCCTTGTGCTATTGATGTCATGTAATATTCTAATTTTCTGAGATTGTGAATTTGGGGTTTTCATGAACTGTACACCATAGTGATCACAATTATACCATAGTAAGGCTTGAGATATCTCACTTGGCATGTAATGAGTCTATCTCATTTATTAGTTTCACCTTTTGAGTTGACTGACTGAAATATTTATTTTATTTATTTATTTATTTATTTTTATACCACCCATCTAGCCCTAGGGCTACTCTGGGCAGTTTACAACATGTGATAACATGACAATTTACAAAGGAATACATTTTAAAAACCAAAATACAAGGTGCATAATAAAACAAAGTACAGTATACATAAATCAACAACGAAAAACTAAAATTAAGCTAAAATGAACATGTGCATGATATTCTAATTTTTTGAGTTCTACCTGCACAGTGGGAGGGGCTAAGATTGCATCTTCAGAATTATAAACTAAAATTAAGCTAAAATGAACATGTGTACTATATTCTATTTTTTGAGTTCTACCTGTACAGTGGGAGGGGCTAAGATTGCAGCTTTAGAATTATAAACAAATAGTCAAGTGTTATGACTTCAGATACCTAGGGCTGGATGAACTGCATCCAAATACAGTGGTAACTCTACTTATGAGTTTAATCTATTCCAAATGCACACTCATAAATCAAACAACTCATAAGTAGAGCAGCTGTATCTAAAAAAATCAAATAAATAAATAATAAAATAATTTAAAAAATGTAAGTAGAGCAAACCGCATCTAAAATTTGTAATGCAGCAGTTAAAATGCCAATGTATTTCCACTCTTATGTTGAATTGCTCATAAGTAGAGCTGCTCATATGTAGAGGTACAACTGTATACTGAAGGAACTGACTGAAGAACTCTTGGAATTACTGCCTACTATTTCATTGAAATCATGGAGGATGGATGAAGTACCGGATGGCTATTGTTGTACTATCTTCAATGTGACAAAAAGCATTGATAGATGTATGGTCTCCAAATATTGTGAAGTACTAGTTCTCCTCTATTCAGCACTGGTTAGGCCTCATCTTGAGTACTGGATTCAGTACTGGGCATTACAGTTTAAGAAGGATGCTGACAAACTAAAAAATCAGAGGAGGGCAACAAGGATGATCAAAGGAATGTTTGGCCTTGAGAAAAGAAGACCCAGGGGAGATATGACAGCACTTTTCAAATATTTTTTTAAAATTGTCATACAGAGGAGGGAAATGATCTGTTATCAGAGTGCAGGACATATAATAATACCTTTGAATTACAGAAAGCTGTATTTTGGTTGAATATCAGGAAAACTTCCTAATAACTTCCTAGTATAAAAATTAGTGGAAAGACCAGAACCTCCTCAGGCTGGAATGTGGCAATTAGGAACTGAAGGGTCATATAAATGGCCAATGCCAAGATGCATACATGCGATATAGTGATGTCACTTCATAGATTGCTTGAACTCAGCTCCGGTCCTGTGCTTCAAATACCAAATTCCTGCCTTGCAATATGGTTATCTATGCAAAGGATAGGCATCACAGGTAATAGTGTAGAGTACTATGATATTTGATGAGATGGGAATGAGTAACTGAAATGCTCCCTAATTGTTGCAGAAACTGCATACAAGCAGGAGCACAGGTTGCCTCAGTGGCATGTAATATCATGTGACTAGAGATGGGCACAAAATGAACTCAAAGTTCATTTCATTATTCATTATTTGTTTTGTTACATAACAAAACGAATAATGGCCCTAGAGGTAAATTTAAAATGGACAGAACTAAACCAAGAAAAATTGGTTCGGTTCGGTTCATTTTGTTAATGGGGAGCGGGTGGACATGTCTCCTACCTGGTGCTGGTCGGTGCTGGTCCGGAGGGCAGGTCTTCCTGGCTTCTGAGATGGCACCAGGGGAAAAAGCCAATGGCCGCACTACAGCTGTAGCACGGCCACGTGGTCGGCAGTAAAAATAAAAAGAATAATACAATAATAAAATAAAATAAATAAAAAAGAGCACCGACCGGGACCCAAGGGTGGCCTGGTCGGCACCCTAAAATAGAGAAAAAATAAAAAAAATAAAACCAGTGCCGACTGGGCCCCAGGGGCTGCGCGATCGGTGCTGGGGGAAAAAAGCCCGGCGCTACAGCTGTAGCATGGGGCCTGAACCTGGAAATTTAAAAAAAATTCATAAAATTAAATAAATTTAAAATTTAAAAAAGGAGCACTGACCAGGCCCCAAGGGTGGCCTGGTCAGCACTCTAAAGTAAAGAAAAAATAATTTAAAAACCCTAGCGCCAACCGGGCCCCAGGGGCCACATGGTCGGCGCTGGGGGGGGAGGAGCACCAACTGGGCCCAGGGGTGGCTTGGTTGGCACCCTAAAATAAAGAAAATATAATTAAAGAAAACCAGTGCTGACGGGGCTTCAGGGGCCACGTGGTCAGTGCTGGGGGGAAAAATAAAAGCCAGCCGTGCTACAGCTGTAGAGCAGCCAGAACCCAGAAGTAAAAAAACAATAAAAATAAAAATAAAAATAAAAAAAATAAAATCAAGGAGCGCCGACCCGGTCCCAGGGGTGGCTTGGTCAGTGCTCTACAATGAAGAAAAAAATAAATAAAGAAGAAGAAGCCCCCACCTGGCCCCAGGGGAAGCGCGATGGATGCTTGGGGGAAAAAAGAGGTGCTGGCCCCAAGCCAGCGCCTCAAAAAGCCCCTGATGCAGTGGCCAGGCCAGCGGCGGTTAGAAGAACCCAAATTCGAACCAAACCAACCAGACGAACCCGAACCATGGGTTTTCTGGTTCGTGTCCATCTCTACATGTGATGTTTTGATCAGAATGTTTATTAGACTCAGGGTTCTCATCTTCTTTTGGAGATTCAATGTATCATTAATGTCATTTACACAAAAAGCAGACAATTCAACAAATACAGTTTTACCACACCAATGAAGTGAAAGGAATGTTTCATTTCATGGATTTTGCAAGTAGAAAAGCTAAGATTATGTGTCATGGGTAAAGCATTGCCTATTGTCTAAAAAGTCTTAGACAAAAGCCTGTCACCTTGGTATCTTAAACTTTTAAAAATTGTGCTGCTTCTGCTGCTTTTCTGTTGTTAGTGGTAGACCAGGGGTGCCTAGCCACCATACGTCTCTTAGACCTGGAGGAGCCAGAGGTGGAGACCATGGTGAATGAACAGGTTACCCTTGTTGTGGGACTCCTGCTTGGCTCACTTCCAGGGCCGCCCCCACCTGTTTGGAGGACAAGAGAAATAGTTTCTGTTCCCATAAATATAGCTTAGGACAACACCATTGATCCTGTTATTTCCTGGTTCTACCATGTTTGTAGAGTTTCATTTGTAGTATGGATAAACTCCTAACTGTTTCAACCACATGTGTGTGTCATGGAGAAAAGCACTGGAGTGCTTAAATATCCTTCCAGGACATCTGTCTGGGATGAAGGACGCTAGTTCCACCTAGCATCCTATTCAAAAACTGCCCCCATCCCCCGCTATCTGGGAACTTCCTTTCTGAGCAAGATCCTAGGCAGGACTAGGACTAGCTAGGTTACAAAATCTCCGAGCTTTGGTCTTTCTCCCAGGTAAGCTACATTTAGGTGTCTGTATGTCAGGAATAGAGAACTATGGGATTTGTGCTCCAAAATCCTATGCCTTTAAGTTGAGGTATTGATGACACCCAGCCCTATGTAACTCTTAAAATGATTGCCAAGGAAGCTGTGAAAACCCTGCATCAGATTCTGGGAGGGGGCTTGGAATGGATTTATAATGATGGAGTGCATGTGGACAAACAAATGGAAACTTAAATGATGCCAGATGTAAATATTGATAGTCGGTACACAACTTGATATGGGAATGGAAACACAGCATCTCCCAGATACAGCTGTACTTCCTTTTGAAGAACTAATTTCATGGCTTGTTATGGTGGCGTTCCTAGACCAGGCATTGTGGCTAGATGTTCAGATGGTTTCTGTGGCAAGGAGTAACTTTGCTCAGCTTCAGCTGATGTGCCAGCTATGAGAAGCGGATGAGAAGGATTTTATTCATAACTTGAGCAAAATTGCTCAAATAATGCTGTCATATACGGAATATGAATAGTGCAAAATGATGATAGCTGCTGTTTTGTTGCACCACCAGAGAGTCAAATAAATGGCTTCTAAATGGGTTCAAGACTAAACTCTCATTAGAAGTAGAGATGGGCACGACCAGGAAAAATTACGTTTCGAGTTGTCGTGTGTCGGAGCCAGCCCGTTTCGGCTCGTTTCTGTTTTTTGCGAAATTTTCCAAAAATTTGTCATTTCGTTTGTCGATTTTTGTCTGTTGTTAGTGCTGGTTTGGGGGCAGGCTCCTGGAGGCACCTCTCTGGGGTGGGTGCCTCCTCTGGCCCACCATGAAGGGAAAGCGGGCTCCTGGAGGCACCTCATGGGTGCCTCCTCTCCTCACCCGCTACAAAATGGCATGCATAGCCAATTGGATATGCATACCATTAAGTTGCAGTTGCAGCAGGCAGAGGCACCTCTCTTTCGGGTGCCTCTGTGACTCACTGCCTGCAGTGCACTTGGGCTGGAGAGCGAAGTGACAGAGGACCCCTACGGGTGCCCGCTGTGACTCACTAAGAAGGGAAGTGTACTTGCTGTATAGTGCAATGAGAGTAAACAGATCTGGCTTGGGGTTAGGGGTTAGCGCAAGGCCTAGGCTTAGGGTTACTGGTAAGGTTAGGGTGAGTTACTGGGGTGCACCTCTGGGTGCCTCTCTGACCCACTAAGAAGGACAGTGTACTGGCGTATGGGTTAGGGTTAGGGTTAGGGTTAGGGTTCGGGCTAGGGTTAGTGGCTTTTTATGCCCGACTGGCACATCCCAGAAGTCTCGGTCAAAACCTGGCCAAGTGGCCATGCAATTGGTGGAATGGCTCCAAAAATTTGCATGGTCCACTCCCATGGACAGCCCATTGCGCAGGTGTAAAAAAATAAAAATAAAATAAAATAAAATAAAATCAATGGAGACGTTTTGTTGCAAGAAAAACCCACTGCTGCTACTGAAAAAATTCAGGCAGTTTTAAAATAGCTATTTTCGCATGTTTCTGTGGTGCTTTGGTGTGTTTTTGGACCACAATTTCAAAATAAATATTGCGGTCGCCCCATTTTGGATCCCCCGCCCGCACCGCATGGCATGGCGAGTTGGCGAGACGATGAGGATGTGCACAGCCCAGGAGAGGAGAGGGGGGGAGGCCGGGGACCCCCCACCCCCCAGAAACCACCCTTCTGGTAGGTGCCCTCACTGAGGCAGGCCGCAGGCATATTTTCGCCTGCTTTTTTGGCCGGGGTCGGGTTTTTTTTTAATTTTTAAAACTTTTTTCTGTGCCGCGCCGCTTGGCGAGTTGGCGACTCTACGAGGATGCGCACTTTGCGCAGCCCAGGAGAGGAGGGGGGAGGCTGGGGACCCCCCATAGAAACCACCCCTCTGGTAGGTGCCCTCACTGAGGCAGGCATATTTTTGCCTGCTTTTTTGGCCGGGAATCGGGGTTTTTTTAAAAAACTTTTTTCCTGTGCCGCGCTGCTTGGCGAGTTGGCGTGGGCGAGTGCAACTCGACGACGAGGATGTGCAGTTTGCGCAACCCAGGAGAGGAGGGGGGAGGCCGGGGACCCCCTCAGAAACCACCCCTCTGGTAGGTGCCCTCACTCAGGCAGGCATATTTTCGCCTGCTTTTTTGGCCGGGAATCGGGTTTTTTTATTTTTAAAACTTTTTTCCTGTGCCGCTTGGCATCGCACGATCGCTGCGATGCCAGGAATGACAACGACAAATCAGACCCAATTTTTCTTTAGTCGGTTCGAGTTCGAGTTCTGGGGGAGTAATTGTTGTTACCGTTTCCGTTATGTAACGGAAACGAGAAACGGAAACGGAAACAAGAATTTCACCAAGTCGTGCCCATGTCTAATTAGAAGTTAAAATGACTAAATCAAGCCTATCATATTTTGGACATATCATGAGAAGACAGAACTTGCTGGCAAAGATAGTAATACTAGGAATAAAGTTGAAAGAAAAATGGAAAGAGGACAACCTATAATGAGGTTGAGTAATTCGAGAAAGGAAATTGCCACCCTTAGTTTACAAGGGCTGAGCAGGACTGTTAAAGACAAAAGCTTTCAGAGATCATTAATCCATAAGATTGTTATAGATCAGAAAGGATTTGGAGGCACATTTCTGCTTATTATTGTTCTAGACACAGAAGTTGTATCAAAGAGTTGATAACTCTGCTTTTTACCAATATGCTTTAATGACTGTCTTTTTATTTTGCTGCCACCTTAAAGTTTTTATTTACTGTTCTGCTTTATTACTTAAGGTATATTTCTCTGTTCTACTGTATCATTAATAAAGTTTTTATCTTTCCCTGACTGGTATGTTTACAAATCCAGAAATAACCCCTTGTCAACCATGGCAAGACATTATGTAAAAGGGACAATCCTCCTTTCTCCTGTCCTATCCTTAGTCTTGTCGAAAGCACTTCTAAATATCATTTGCACTGTGTTTCATTTCTAAAGGTCAGAAACAGGTGTTAAGGCAATCCATCAGTAGAAGAGAGAGGTCCTTAACTGCTGGAAGAATCTGAGTATGCATTGGGAGCAAATTAGCTTTCTTTGTTTGTGACTAGTCCTCAGAATGTAAATGTGGAATTCCTTTGCAATCTGGTCTCTCAAACAGGAAGGTCTCCCTGATACATGTCTGTGCTTTAACCAGGATGTCACTCTCTGTGTGTGGACCTCTCTGCCCATCCACCCACCATTCATGTGCTGTCTAAGCCTCTTCGAAAGCTCAGGAAAAGAATCTTGATTTTAATTTACCTAGGAAGAAAAGAAAGTGGAGCATGTATGAGTACATTATTTTGTATTAAGTTCTAGGCACAGTTTCTTCAAATTTGACCACAATATAAATCAGAGTAGAAAACAATGTAGATCTTGGCATTCCAGTCATGTTGGTTTTGAATAATGAACACATATTGGAGTTGGGAATTACAAAAGCTGCTTGTGTGGTAAATTGTGTCCCCCTCCCCTCTGTGCATCTCCAAGAATATCTGAGCTGTCTCATGCCCCACATTCTGTGTTATGCCCCTTGGCATGGATAAATGGGATTTCCCACTGAGCAGCAAAACTGTATTCACTGCTAAAAGCCATCAGTAAATGATCTATAAATATTGTGGCACTTTTCCTAATCATCCTGAAGTTTGAGGTAGCTGGAAACAGGCTAGATTCTTTTCTATAATGGCTTACTGTCCCCCTGCTTATATAGAAAGGCAACCTTGAGAGATTGCTCTGGGATTTGTCACCATCTGAGTTATATGTGTATGGGAAAGAAGTAAGGAAGCTAGCCCATATCTTTCCAGGTTATTGCAACAATGATTGTATAGTCTTCTCTGCAAACTGTCCTCCAGTTCCAAGATATACTGTATGGGAGAAGAAGACTTTGGGGCTTACATTTGTTACATTCTGATATGCTAGATGTGTATCAGAAACACAACATGGTAATACAGAAAATATCATTCTCCTTTCTACCTCCATATTCTGAGAAGGGGACACACTTATTTTCTTCATGATTACAATTTTCAGCAGAGGACCGGATATATTTGCCATGATAGGAGTCACAAAAAATCTGAAGTTAATTGTTTTTTTAAAAAAAATTGGGAGGTGCTAGTGCAGTGGGGAACCATATGCATTGTCAGTCATGAAGTCCTTAATTGATGGAAATACCCTCAACCCACCTTAAAGAGCAATTAAAAAGATGACTGAGCTACTGAATTTAAGCACCAGGATATTAAAATGTGCTCTGTTCCTAAATGTTTTAATTTTTGACACAAGCCATTGTAACCATAATGGTGAAGTATGCATTTTGTAATATGAAATTGATGAATAGGTCTAGGACTACAAAATCCCCCTGCAGAATTAGGCTAATTCTACAGTTATGTGCCATCAAGTGAGACTGACACCTGGTGACCCTAATAGGTCTTCAAGGTATTTGAAATATTTAAGAGTAGTTTAACATTTCTCTCCCCCCAGTGAATTTCATGGCTACATAGAGATTCTCATCTTGGTCCTGAGAGTCATTCACTATACGCACTACACTACACTGGGTACCTTGGCCAATTCTATGAATTCAAGTACAGTAATACCTCATAAGATGAATGCCCTTTAAGACAAAAAATTCGTAAGACGAATAAAATGTCTGGGCATAGGAAAACCTCATAAGACGAATTTTCCTGTGGGCGGCTTCACAAGACGAATTCAATGCATTCTTATGGGGAACCACATTAAACCGTGTTTCGTAGGATAAATTGACCCGTAGAATGAATTAAATTCATCTTAAGAGGTACCACTGTATTTTATTTGCAAATCATCATCACCTTAGAACTGCAGAGCTGGAAGGGACCTGATGGATAGCTAAGTCCAGCCGCTGTCCGAGAGGCACAGTGGGGAATCAAGCTCCTAGCTTTTGTCTCTGCAGCCAGATGCCAAGATCTCTGAACTATCCAGCCATTAGAATGGAAAGACATCTCAAAGATCACCTAGTCCAAATCATTGCCATGGTTCCATATGTCTCCGGAAGGTCATAAGAATTAAGATGGTAACCCTCCCCCCCTTCTGTGTTGCCAGTATTTGATATTCAGAAGAACATTGCTTCTGAACATGGATGTCCTGTTATGCATATTTTCTATTCTGCAGACAGAAAGGATGAACCGAAACTTAGTAGGTGCATTCAGTTCCAGCTGTCACTGCCAGCTGTTATTCCAGGAACTGCTTTTCCCCAGCATAATTTCCAGAGATGAAACCACAGTGTTGGCAAGTGGGAGTTTATACTCTTTGCCATGTCACTTCCAGACATAATGCATTCTTAAGTCCGATCCACAGCCTGGTTAAACTGTTTGGGTTTGTTAGTAGATTTCATGCTTGTTGAAATCAGCCATATGCTAGATTGTCTCGCCAACTATGGAGGGACTGGGCAATGCCAAAGAGACTTTACATCTGTGCAAGCAGTTTGGAGAGTTGTAGAAATTCTATATGTAAGCTGCTTCTCAGACTCTGCTACAAGTGTGTGGAGTTTAGAATGAATCAATGTAATATCTCTTCCATGTTTATTTTCCCTTTTCATGCTGTATATAAAAAGTAGATCTTAGCTGGTTTGGATCCATGTATAAATATACTTTAAACAAACCCACTGAGATCAATGGGACTTCCATTAGTCATTATCAACATGTCCTATTTATTTCAATAAATCTGCTGTAAACATGTCAGGGTACAAAATTCATTGGTAGGTTATAATGAAGACCACCTACTGAAAGGAACCTTATTAGCAGTATTGTCTTTTTTATTCATTTTATGGGGAAACTGAACCGTGTAGTACTATACACTACAAGAGTGTAACAGTATACTACAGTAACATACATTAGTCTACTGGCAGTATAATTCTATACCTACTGATGACATGTAAAGCCCAGTCAGTTACTCCTTGATTCAGAAGTAACATTCACAGAGTTCGGTAGGTTATCAGTGTTGGTAACTATAGTCTTCAGGAAATTTCACAGTGTCTTTTATCTATGTTCTGTTGGGATTTCTGGACATATGAACATTGCTGAAGCAGGATAGAAAGTGAAAAATACATACAGTATTTCAGCTTGTGTAGCTCTGGGATAATTAACACAGATAAAGGAAAGTGCACATTCAGTGTTGTGCACAAAAAATCCTGAATATATAAATTTGTCAATAAAGTCTTAGGAATCTGAGCCATCATTTTGAAAAATGTAGGGTTGTGATAACGTATTCTGGAAAGATCGTAAGGAATGAATTGCCGGCAATAGGACTTATTCAAGAGCCCAGTTGGGTGAAGAGCACATTTATTTGTGAAATGCTTGCACAAGAACAATATGCTCAATTCTTATATGGAGGAATCACTTGCAGAAAGACTGTTGCTGGCTGTTCAAGATGTCACCTACATTCATAAAAGCCTCCTGCATTGTGGCTATGGAGATGGTCCATCACGCTCCTCCATGGCAAGAGACTCATAAAATAAAATAAATGTACAGTTAATTTAGCCATCAAATTTGATGAAACTGAAGACCAAACTGTGCCTATATAGTCATCCCAATAGACAGCGGACTCTTGTATAACAAACAGTTTGTATAACATAAAATCTGTACAACATAAAAAAATTCCAGAGATAGGGGAAATTTGCTTAACATAATCACCTATGGGGAAAATCCATTCAACATAAAAATGGGATCACTCCATTTTCAATACATTCTTATGGGAAATTTGTATAAAGGAAAATTTGCTTAACATAATTTCATTTGGAACGAATTAATTCCTTTATACAAGGTACCACTGTAATCCCTGTTAGATAAGATGCCTTCAATAAGATGGCATTGAAATAGTAAAAATAATCTGGAAAAAACAAACATGACATGCCAAAGTGGCTATTTAGAGGCCCTACAGTTTACAGTGGTACCTTGTATAAAGGAATTAATTTGTTCCAAATGAAAATATGTTA
This sequence comes from Phrynocephalus forsythii, assembly GCA_029282475.1. Taxonomy (NCBI): domain Eukaryota; kingdom Metazoa; phylum Chordata; class Lepidosauria; order Squamata; family Agamidae; genus Phrynocephalus; species Phrynocephalus forsythii. Next base: position 104,076,622 of record JAPFRF010000004.1, on the reverse strand, counting down.
AGCAAATTTTCCTTTATGCAAATTTCCCATAGGAATGCATTGAAAACAGGATAATCCCTGTTTTAAAAGTATTAAAGTATCGCAACCATTTTTATGTTGTACGGATTCACCCCATAGACGATTCTGTTAAGCAAATTTCCCCTATCTCCGGAATTTTTTATGTTTTTATGTTGTACAGATTTTATGTTATACAAACTGTTTGTTATGCGAGCGTCCACTGTATTTGTACTGTTAATAATTCTACCTCTACTAGTGTGTCTCCACATAGCATAAAATTGTTGCAAATCAAGGCAGCAAGTTATCTTGCTTCTTTTTTTGCAGTGGTGTAAGAAGGGATAAAGGAAAGAAATTTCATCTCTAGTCATGCCGGCAGAGAACACCCACCTTGAAATCTTCAGACATGACTTTTCCAGAAACAAATGTTTTAAACCTTTTAAAAAAGCATTTTGTGTGAGCAAGACTTGAATAATTTCCAGAGTACTGAGTCTATCATATTCAGCCTAAATCAGTACAGTGACATTTTGATGAGGATGGAAACTCAGTATGTGAGGAACACAACCCTTCTCCTCTGGTAAAGAGGCAGTTAGGAATGGTAGGACACTTGCTATGTAGAGTTGCTTATTCACACATTGTAACACAAATTGTATGGTACAATTGCACATAATTTTTTGATTCACCAATATGTGAATGCAGTTTCGGCATTTATATAATGTTTGAAAATCCTGACTCCAAAGTATTTTCTTTATAACTTAGGCTTGGGCACCTAATAAACTGTAAATTCTTGCAGAATTCCTGATGATGAACACATTCACATTTTAATTTTTTTGTCTGGGAAGCGGCAGGTAGCAAGTCACCATAATTAGGAAGAACTCTCCATGATTGAGGCAGTGAGGCTGTTTTGTCCTTCTCTTTGAATATTCTGGCCTCACATCTAGCCCTCATGTTGAGTAAAGTGTGCTTTCGCCATGCTTTGGCTTAAACTAACAGTTATCATTGGCAGAAATTGTAACTCTTCAGCCTTCTTTATATGTCTGGGGTTCGCATTGTGGTGGAGAAGTTCCCATGATAAACCGCAGTCCAAAATGACCTCCCAAGACAGGAAAATCCATTGTTTTTCATTACCAGATAGATAATTTAGAGTTTATCAGCAACCTTTTACATATACCACTTAAGCTTCCTACTAATGCATAGGAGGAATGTTAAAAGCTTTTGAAGTTGCAAGAATTCTAGTGGTTTAATTCCTTGGCATGATGCTTTAGTTTCATTCCTTCTAAAATAGAAAGCTTGTTTCTTCAGTCTGAAAGGCTTCTAGAAGGGATGTGATGTGAATGGTCACTTTGCTTAAGTTGAGCAAACTGTCTCCACTGTAATAATTTCTCTCATGCCTTCTCCCAAACTCTTCTTGCATCTTCTAAAGCTGATTGTAGTCCAAGCTGATACATGCCCATTTTATGCATCACAGACTGTTCAACATCCCATAGATTGATTTTCCCAGCCATGGAATGAGACACATGCAAAATTAAGACTCCTTCTGGATAACCTGTTTTGATATCAGCAGAGTTTGAAATATACAATGAAGCACCCATGAAGACAGGGGTGAATACTTTCTGAGAAAGGGTATGATTTTTTTGGAAAGTCAAAGATGCTAGATTCCTTTAGGAAAAAGGCAGTAGGGCCAAAGCTAAACGTGAGCAGGATCAAAGTCAAAAGTAGACAGAAAAATCAATTGTACATATTCAGTTCTTTTTTATTCATTCATTAATACATCTGTACATTCTCTCATACTCACACTTAACCATTCATCTCCAGACAAAAATACAAACAAAAAATTAAAAAACAAAGTTATGGCCCCTTAAAGGCTATTTCATCTCCACCTGCTTGCTGCTGGGTCTCCTCGTGAGTGAGAGGCAGGAGAGGTAACCTAGCCAGCTTGCCAATTGAGGGGTGAGACTGGAGAGCTGGGACTCCGCCCTACAGCTTTTTAGCTGTCTGCAAGCTTGTGCTGTGGTTCCATCATCCAGCAAGTACTGCTCCAAACGGACCCTGCTTCAACCACCACCCCTTCATCTCCACCTGCTTGCTGCTGGGTCTCCTCGTGAGTGAGAGGCACGAGAGGTAACCTAGCCAGCTTGCCAATTGAGGGGTGAGACTGGAGAGCTGGGACTCCGCCCTACAGCTTTTTAGCTGTCTGCAAGCTTGTGCTGTGGTTCCATCATCCAGCAAGTACTGCTCCAAACGGACCCTGCTTCAACCACCACCCCTTCATCTCCACCTGCTTGCTGCTGGGTCTCCTCGTGAGTGAGAGGCACGAGAGGTAACCTAGCCAGCTTGCCAATTGAGGGGTGAGACTGGAGAGCTGGGACTCCGCCCTACAGCTTTTTAGCTGTCTGCAAGCTTGTGCTGTGGTTCCATCATCCAGCAAGTACTGCTCCAAACGGACCCTGCTTCAACCACCACCCCTTCATCTCCACCTGCTTGCTGCTGGGTCTCCTCGTGAGTGAGAGGCACGAGAGGTAACCTAGTCAGCTTGCCAATTGAGGGGTGGGACTGGAGAGTTGGGACTCCGCCCTACAGCTTTTTAGCTGTCTGCAAGCTTGTGCTGTGGTTCCATCATCCAGCAAGTACTGCTCCAAACGGACCCTGCTTCAACCACCACCCCTTCATCTCCACCTGCTTGCTGCTGGGTCTCCTCATGAGTGAGAGGCACGAGAGGTAACCTAGTCAGCTTGCCAATTGAGGGGTGAGACTGGAGAGCTGGGACTCCGCCCTACAGCTTTTTAGCTGTCTGCAAGCTTGTGCTGTGGTTCCATCATCCAGCAAGTACTGCTCCAAACGGACCCTGCTTCAACCACCACCCCTTCATCTCCACCTGCTTGCTGCTGGGTCTCCTCGCGAGTGAGAGGCACGAGAGGTAACCTAGTCAGCTTGCCAATTGAGGGGTGGGACTGGAGAGCTGGGACTCCGCCCTACAGCCTTTTAGCTGTCTGCAAGCTTGTGCTGTGGTTCCATCATCCAGCAAGTACTGCTCCAAACGGACCCTGCTTCAACCACCACCCCTTCATCTCCACCTGCTTGCTGCTGGGTCTCCTCGTGAGTGAGAGGCACGAGAGGTAACCTAGTCAGCTTGCCAATTGAGGGGTGAGACTGGAGAGCTGGGACTCCGCCCTACAGCTTTTTAGCTGTCTGCAAGCCTGTGCTGTGGCTCCATCATCCAGCAAGTGCTGCTCCAAACGGACCCTGCTTCAACCACCACCCCTTTGTCTCCACCTGCTTGCTGCTGGGTCTCCTCGTGAGTGAGAGGCACGAGAGGCAACCTAGCCAGCTTGCCAATTTGGACTGGAGAGCTGGGACTCCGCCCTGCAGCTTTCTAGCTGTCTGCAAGCTTGTGCTGTGGTTCCATCATCCAGCAAGTGCTGCTCCAAACAGACCCTGTTTCAACCACCAACCCTTTGTTTCCACCTGCTTGCTGCTGGGTCTCCTCGTGAGTGAGAGGCACGAGAGACAATTTAGCTGGCTTGCCATCAGAGAGGTGTGGCGGGGGGAGGGGCATCAGGCTGATACCAACCTCTATTATTTGCCTGTGAAATGGAGAGGGTGGTGGGATGTTGAAGCTGAATGGTGGGGTGGTTTGTTTTTATCTGCCTTATTCTGTTTTGTTTTATTTCATTTTTTGTCATTTTCTTGCCATCTGAGATAGAGATAAGGACTCACAATGGAACTGATGGAACAGGAAGGAAGGAGGGCAATGGAGGGGGGAGCCATTGAGCCTGTGCTGGGTAGAGGAAGGTATGGGGGTGGGAGTGGAACGTGCCCATAGGAGAAGAGAGGTTAGATATCTTACATCTATCCCCTCTTCTGGTTCCACTTCCAACCTGAAGGTATCAGGTGACCATATCAGCGAACCTGGACCACACGGTGCTGTTGTTGAATGCCAGGTCGGTAAAAATAAGACCGCCCTCATTCATGATGTCATCCTGGATGAGGGTGCCGACCTGGCATGCATTACTGAGACCTGGGTGGGAGAGGAAGGTGGGGTTCCCCTCTCCCAACTCTGCCCACCTGGGTATTCAGTCCAGCACCAGTGTCGCCCGGAAGGTCGGGGAGGGGGAGTTGCTATAGTCTATAGGAGTTCTATCTCCTTGACCAGGCTTCCTGTCTCCTTGAGAGGAGGTTTAGAGGGCCTGTATTGTATGCTGGGCTCACGAGACAGACTGGGGATTCTGTTGGTGTACCGCCCACCCTGCTGCATTCCAAAAGTCTCCCTGCCTGAGCTGACGGAGGTGGTCTCGGACCTGGTGTTGAGGACCTCCAGACTGTTGGGGGACCTCAACATCCATGCTGAGGCTGCCTTGGCCGGGGCGGCTCAGGACTTCATGGCCGCCATGACAACCATGGGGCTGTCTCAACATGTCATCAGCCCGACACATGAGAAAGGCCACACTCTAGACCTGGTTTTCTCAACGGGATTGGAGGATGGTGGTTTGGATGTGGAGGGGTTGGTCCTGACTCCATTGTCATGGTCAGACCACTTCCTGGTCAAGTTTAGGCTATTAGCTACTCCAACCCTCTGCAAGGGTGGGGGATCTATTAAGATGATCCGCCCTCGGAGACTGATGGATCCAGATGGTTTCTTGAAAGCTCTGGGGATTATACGTCTGATATGGTCGGTGCTCCTGTCGAAGCTCAGGTCACCCTATGGAATAGGGAAATGTCCCGGGCAGTTGACACGATCGCACCTAAGCGCCCTCTCCCCTTGCGCAGAGCCCAGACGGCTCCTTGGTATACATCTGAGCTGCGGGCAATGAAGCAGGAGGGGAGACAGCTGGAGCGCAAGTGGAGAAAATACCGCTGTGAGTCCAATCGAACACAGCTTAGAGCCCATTATCGGGCCTATTCTGTGGCAATACGGTTGGCGAAAAGGCAATATTTCGCAAACCGTATTGCTTCCTCAGAGTGCCGTCCAGCAGAGCTGTTTGGGTGGTCCAGGACCTTCTTCAACTGAGAAATACGGAGGAGGTTCTGGACCACTCGGCAGCCCGTTTTGAGGGAAAAATCGCTCAGATTCGCAGGGAATTGGACTCCACTATTGGTGCAGAATCAAGGGATGTGTCCAGTGCGCCGTGCTTAGGTCCAGTATTATTGGATGAGTTTCAATTATTGAGACCCGAGGATGTGGACAGGGTGCTTGGATCTGTCCGTTCTACCACCACTCTGCTCGACCCTTGCCCTTCCTGGCTAATTGAAAGATCTGCCAGGGGGTTCGCACCTGGGTCCAGGAAGCTGTAAATGCCTCATTAAGAGAGGGAGTGGTCCCTGCTGCCTTAAAGGAGGCAGTAATTAGGCCACTCCTAAAAAACCAACCTGGACCCAGGGCTGGTGGGTAACTACCGGCCAGTAACGAACCTCCCTTATTTGGGCAAGGTATTGGAGCGGGTGGTGGCCGGACAGCTCCAGGCGCTGCTGGATGAAACAGATTTTCTGGATCCATTTCAATCTGGTTTCAGGCTGGGTTTTGGAACAGAGACTGCCTTGGTCGCCCTGTACGATGACCTTTGCCGGGAGAGAGACAGGGAGTGCAACCCTGTTGATACTCCTGGACCTCTCAGCGGCTTTCGACACCATCGACCATGGTGTCCTTCTGGATAGGCTGGCCAGGTTGGGAGTTGGAGGCACTGTTTTGCAGTGGTTCCGCTCCTTCCTGGCTGACCGTGTCCAGAAGGTGCTGCTGGGGGACAGTTGCTCCGCCCCGTGGCGTTTACGTCATGGGGTTCCTCAGGGCTCAATACTGTCTCCCATGCTGTTTAACATCTACATGGAACCACTGGGAGAGGTCATCAGGAGGTTTGGGCTGAGGAGTCAGCAATATGCTGACGATACTCAGCTCTACCTCTCATTCTCCACCAATCCAGGTGAGGCGGTTTCTGTCCTGAACTCGTGTCTGAGCCAGATAATGGACTGGATGAGGGTTAATAAATTGAAACTCAATCCAGACAAGACGGAAGTGCTGTTAGTGGGTGCTTCGCCGGACAGGTTAGAGGGCCACTTCCCTGTCTTGGACGGGGTTGCACTCCCCTAAGGGACAGGGTCCGCAGCTTGGGGGTGCTTCTGGACCCTGGTCTAACTCTGGAAGCCCAGGTGGATTCGGTGGCCAGGGGCGCCTTCCTTCAGCTGCGGAAAATATACCAGCTCCGCCCCTACCTAGACGAGAGAGCCTCATGACAGTTACGCATGCGCCGGTAACATCCCGTATTGATTACTGCAATGCGCTCTCGTGGGGCTGCCTTTGAAGACGGTCCGCGATTGCAACTGGTTCAGAATCGTGCGGCGCGGCTGGTGAGTGGTGGGGCCGCCAGAGATCACATCACGCCGATTCTACATAACCTGCATTGGTTACCAGTTGCTGCCCGAGCCCAATTCAAAGTGCTTGTCTTGACATATAAAGCCCTAAACGGCTTGGGACCTAGATACCTGAAGGACCGCCTCCTTCCATATGAACCTACCCGGCAATTAAGATCTAGCCAGGGGCCCTCTTGAAAGAGCCATCCCTCAAGGAGGTGAGAGGGATGGCTTGTAGACAAAGGGCCTTCTCGGCAGCTGCCCCCAAGTTATGGAATGCCCTCCCAAGTGAGATCCGCCTGGCGCCAACATTGATGACATTTCGGCGCCAGGTAAAAACCTTCCTGTTCCAGAAGTTTTTTAATTGATACAACATAGACTGGGGTCCTTTGATGGCAATTTTAGTGATGATTTTAGTATAAGGTTTTGCTGATGTTTTAATTATTTATTGATATTTTATGTCTTAACTGTTTTAATTCCTTGTTGTAAGCCGCCAAGAGACCTTTGGGTAGTGGGCGGCATATAAGCTGTAAAAATAAATAAATAAATAAATAAATAATACAGTGGACCCTTATATAACAAACGGTTTGTATAACATAAGAGTTGTACAACATAAAAAATTCCGGAGATAGGGGAAATTTGCTTAACAGAATTGCCTGTGGGGCAAATCTGTACAACATAAAAATGGGATCACTCTGTTTTCATTGCATTCCTATGGGAAATTTGTATAAAGGAAAATTTGCTTAACATAATTTCATTTGGAATGAATTAATTCCTTTATACAAGGTACCACTGTACTAACTATTATATTTCAAGGTGAGCTTTTGAGGATGCTTCCTCTTCTTGAGATATATTAGAGTGAAGCAAAATCACAGATAATATATACAGGGGAGGCACAGGAAGTGGATTAGCAAAGTGATAATGATGCTTTATGGTAAACAATAAGAATGCTGTTAGCATACACATTGTGGTTTCAATGTATAGCCCCACAGTTCCTCTGACGTATGAAGTAATTGCTACCTTGCTCTTTTCACTGGCCCCATTTGGCTGCGATCCTGCTGGCGTTCAACAGCTCAGAAGGAGCAATTATTATATGATCATAAAAATAGATAGATGCTAATGGGCTTTGTCAGTGCTTTGTCAGCCCTGCGGCACAGTGGTTAAAAGCCTGTACTGCAGGTAAAACTGTGCTCATGACCTGGGGTTCAATCCCAGGTAACAGACTCATGGTTGATTCAGCCTTCCATCCTTCCAAGGTTGGTAAAATAAGTACCCAGCTTGCTAGGGGGGGGCAATGTGTAGCCTGTATTACTGTAATTAAAACTGTAAACCGCCCAGAAACTACTTGAAGTGGTATGAGGCGTTATATAAGCAGGACACTTTGCTTTGTTTTTAGAAGACAAAGTGAAGGAATGAAGGGATTCCGTAACTGGATTTCAGATTCTGAGATGCTAAAGTGGAAGGAGATTAATGGAGTCCTTTACCTGATTGAAATTGCTCTTCTCTAATGGTAGCTTTTTGTCATCAAGAAAGAAGCTGGAAGATCTCATCATTGTTCTGTGTTGTATCCAGCTTGGTTCTAAAGTTCTTTCTGCAACAGGGATGAAAGAATTTTGGATCTGATGCTGATGTCCAACAGCTCTGAATCTTCTACTGAAGTAGTTACATGTTACATTTCCCTGTTACATTTCTCATACCTACCATTTTTGGTATGTACCATGTTTGCCCGAAAATAAGACACTGTCTTATATTTATTTTTTCTCGAGAAGACACACTAGGGCTTATTTTCAGGGGTATCTTATTTTATTAAGTATAATATGCTTGAATGTCAGCCCTGCACACAACCATAACCATGCCCATCACTAGGTCTTATTATCAGGGTAGGGCTTATATTTAACAAATGCATAGAAATCTTGCTAGGGCTTATTTTTGGGGGAGGTCTTATTTTCGGGGAAACAGGGTATGTCTCATCTCTAACATCCCCATCTAAAAAAATCCATATACATTCAGTGTGGTCTGGTCTAAATATCCAGGGCTAGCTGTACTACTAGACTCGGGATGTAAAACAAATTTGTTGGAATTTTTGCATCCTCACTGGTGAAGAAACAGAGTCTGTACCTTGGCAAAACTTATGATGCGTTCCTGAGCTCTAAAAATGCAGTGTTAGTAATGATAAACATTTATTCTTCTTTGGATGTTAATGGCAACTCATTGTTACAACATTAACAACTTACAATATATTATGAATTCTTCTAGCAGAAAGGCCTTGTCAACAATCATCTGCAATACTAGTATTTATCTGAAAATGGAACCTAAAACTGTAAGACAGAAATACAAACTGAACACCATTTTGTACAATGTTTTTGTACTACTAGTCTGCTTTTGTCTGCATTTTTGCTTTCTCATTTTTGCTTTCCATTCCTATCTTCTTACTAAATATTTATCCTAAGAAAGGTGAAAATATAGTTTTCTCTTTGTAACTATTCCCACAGTATTGAAATCCCACAGCAGGAATGAATGGAATTCTCCTCCTCCCCAGAAATGTTATACATGCGCATGTATTTATAAAAGCTAGACTGCAGAGTCTCTTTTAGCTGAATGTTGTACAGAGCATTGTATTACTGGAGAGTGAATGATAAAATAATTAAAAACACTGTCACACCAGAAAATAACTATGAAAAAACCCACATTCCTGCTGATGCTTTGAGAAAGATTTGTTTGACATGAAATAGTCTGGCATATTTTTATAACTGTCTACTTCCAGTACACTGTTTTTCAGACTTTCATTAATAATGAGGAGGAAGAAGAGGCCTCTTTGGGGCCATTGTCAGTATTTTCAATTATGGAGGTGTAAATATGTGTGTGTTTTAAGCCTCAGATTGCTTTTGTCTCTACAGTACTTATAATAAATAACAATGCACTGTCAGGTATGAAGTTGTGGGGTGCCATCACACCCCTCATTAAAGATGCAACACACAAACCCTCCTGCATGGCTCAGCTATTCAGAGCTGACTAATGAGATGTGAAAGTTACCTAAGGTTCATGTGATTTCAAAAGAAGTAACATATTGTTTTATCACGACAGCCAGTAGGGCTTCTTAGAAAGCCTGGGGATACCATCCTCTAAATTGAAAAAACTTGTCTTAATTTCTGGTGGGTTTTATTTAAATGTGGCACACAGGAACAGAATAGCAGTTCAATTAAATTTTAAGGTTAAGTCAAATGACCTAACAGTGATAAATATAGCTTGTGATAATACTGTATTTACTAGAAACGAATTCCCTATTATGTACTCATTACTAAAGTGGCACCAGATATATGCAAACTGACTTGCAAAGAGTCTGTTAATTACTAATAGTTTTTAAATATTTGGATTTGGAGGAAACTGAAAGTGGAAATTGTGACAGTTAAATCTGTGGAGGCAGGAGGGAAAAAGTTACTGTTAACTGATTTCTTACTCTTGTCTACTAGGAGTGTGCATGGGAAAACTTCTGTATTTCAACTCTTTCATGTTTTTTGGGGTATCTCTTCCATTTCAGTGTTTTCTATCAGTATACCAGGTACCGCTAATGATTTATTTGTTCTTAATGCTTTCAGAGCAGTTTTAACTTTGCTTTCTAGATCTCCAAGTTCTTCATCATAGGATTCTTCTTCAAAGGAGTCTGCCATTCTTTTCTCCTTTCTGTATAGGTTTTGAGTACTGTATATTGTTTCCACTTCTCTTTGTTTTCTCCTGGTCAGATAATGTGCTTCTCTGTTGGTCATTCAGCACTCCTAATCTAAACTTAAATTTCCCTTTGCTTTCTTGAACATTTTGGAAGAGATACTTTTTCGTCTTGCTCTATTTCTTTACCAGTTGTTCTTATAGTAGCTCTCTTTGTCTCTACATGTGCAAAAACTGGATCAAGGATTCTGACCCTACTTCTGTCACCTTTTATTTTTGTTTTTTGTCTGTTCTTTGCAATTTTACGTGCTTTTTATTTTCAATCATCCATTTAGGTGTTTTTTTAACTATAGGAATTGTCTTTTTGCATTTTCCCCTGATAATATCTCTGGTTTAATTCCAGTCAGTTGAGTTGAGTTGGGTTCTTTATGTGGACATTAAATTCAACAGGAATGTTCAGATTATATTTTGGCAATACAACTCTTACTGTGTTCTGTTTAATCTTTCCTCTATTGTTGTATATTAACAGCTCATTATCAGTAGCACAATTCTGGTTTTGGCTGAGAGAATACAGCTTCTCCACCTCCTGCAATCAATCATGGTATATATATTGGGTATCTTGGATGTCCGCATGCATTGCTGTCTGGTTGGTTGGTTGAAGCATGTATTTGTAATAAACTGATTGTGCAGTCAAGATCCCATTGCAGTTTTACTATTGCTACACTGGAGATCACCAAAGAGCTTGAAAAGAAGATCAGTTTATGCTTTATAGACAACAAAGCATTTGACTGTGTAGATCATGATCCTGAGAGCTACAAGCAAGCAAATGAAAAGGAAGAGGATGTTGCACTGCAGTGTCTTGCAGTCTCTTAACGGAATTGGCATCAAGAGGGTGCTCACCACTGCTTCCTCCTTCTCCTCCACCCTTTGTGTCTTCTCCACCTTCCTCCTGTCCTGCTTCAGCCTTGTTAGAGACAGAAGCAGCCCTCCTCACCAAGGAGGAAAAGAAAGACTGCACTGCCCAAAAGGGAAGAAAGAAAGGCAGCTTCCCACTCTTCCTCCCACAGGCACCACTCTAAAATGTCTGCTGGTGTTTTTGCTCATTGCTCAACTGATGGATGAAAGTAAGCTGGCAGGCAGGTAGCACAGTGAGGATGAAGCACTTGGCTTCCAACCAATACAGGTCCATTTACAAAGCAACTTTCTGAGTTCATACATTAAAAAAATAAGTTCTGTTGAACTGATAGGAGGTTGTTTTGACGTAAACAGGTACTGACTAAATACTCACGAAGGAACAAATTGGAAATAGCAGGAAGACCTGTTATGGACTGTTACAAAATGTACTGGAGAAGCAACCTGCATATTATGTCTTTAGGAGATTTGGATGGAAGGGACTTTGGGACTGAGCATCAATCACATAGCAGCAGCCAGTAGTTAACTCTCTGGGCCTTTTCACATGACCCCTAAGATCCGCTGGTCCCTTAAATTCGGACCAGAGATCTTGGGGGTTCGTTTCTGTTCCTCCGTCCCCACCCCTCAGCACTTCCTGCTCCTGTCGGCGTGAGGGGTGGGTGGGGAAAAAAGGACAAAAGAAGCCTTTACTAACCTGCCGGTGCTGGTCGCCCCGTTACTTCCTGGTTCCGTCTCAAGGAGCTCTTAAAGGGGCGGGAGGCAAAAAAACAACAGACAAGCCAGGAGAGCCCGGCACTCTTATCCGCATCAATTTTTTTTCACCTGCAGAGAGCAGGTACATGAAAAATGTGCTGGGTCACGCTAAAGTGGGCGGGGTCGCACTTAATTGTCTCCAAACTCCGGAGCTGGTGGGAAAACATTTCTAAGCTCCGAAGCTGAGAGCCATTTGCAGCACAGCTTAGGGGTCGTGTATAAACGCCTTTAGCCTCAGATTCTTCCCCCCTGCCTTTTTACTCAATCATGGTTCTATGCCTGTTAGCAATGTCAGTGTTATGTTGAGTGTTAAGAGTTTGACAGTCATAGAGGCAGCCGTTTTGCATGCAATACATTAGATTTTGAGTTACTAGAAGGCACCTCCAGGGATTTAGAAGCATCTCTATAGGGAAAGGTTTTGTAACCACTTGACAGACTATCAATTCATTGGTTTTTAGGTGAAGTATATGGCCCCTATGCTGGGATATAGCAGAAGTCTGATGTTAATCCCTCATTTGGCCACACTGGACATTAAATTTAAGTGGGAAGATTGGATTAGAAACTCTTTCAACTAAAGGACCAGAAGGCAGTGATATTATGGAAGGGAATATATGAAGACTAGAGAAACAGAGGTAACAGAAGTGATATAGCAGTGATCAAACACGTAGGAGGTATCAGTTGAGGGAGCATTGATTTATACATAAAGTATTTGCTTCATTTCTTCCTGCAGCCCTGCCTCTCAACCCTGGTACAGAAATATTGGTGGCTTATTTGCTGTTCCTACTTGCCTGAAGGTGGTACATATCAATGCCAGATTGTCCGGTGGAAAAGTATTAGTCATGTCTGATCTCGTAAGAAGAACATGTCCTGGTTTGTCTAATTGAAGGCTGTAGGGGAAATGGGTAGTTTTAAATCTCTTCGGAAAACAAGTTATTAGGATAAAATATATTAAGAGAAATGCGTATTTCCTCTTATTACTGTGCCTTCACAGCCTTGCAACCTCTTTAGATCAGAACCAGATTTTCAAGTGAAGCTGTTGTTTATCTCCCAATGTATTTTTCTCAAAAGCAAGCTAATTTGCAAAATAAAGAAGTTACAGCTCTATTGGCACACTTAATCAGAGCAATTTAGTTTTGCACTGGCTTGATTCACAGCCTACTTCATGCTTCTATTTGGATTAGGTGACCACATTGAGTCTGTGGATTGTTTGGGGGCCAATGTTCTCACTGGTCCCTCAATCTGATGTGATTTGATTTGCACTACACAGCCTACGACATCAATTCCTTTGATTACACCTTTGAAAATCCCTGGCTTTCCTTTTATGGTTCATTGTAAAGCTGGTAGGCTGTATAAGGTGTTCCATAGCACTAAGAAAAAGGGTTTTTTTCCCCAGAAGTTCTCCATAATGTACAAACACATATACACACACCATGGAACAAAGTCTGCTGTGGTATTCACCAGAATACCACCCACAGTCATGTCTCAATTTACAGAACAACTGATCACACAGGGTAAAGTCCATTCAAATTGTTCCAGCTTGAAAAAAGTAAAGCCCCCAGTGGAAGAAAACTCCATGTGAGCAGCAAAAAGGGCTGGACTGTTTTGAATTGCCATTTGGATCATGTGATCAGTTTTTTTAAAAGGTAAATTCAGCCCTTTATGCCCTTTACTGGATCAGTTCTCCTGCTTATTCCCATGAATCTGGAAGTTGAGTCATGGCAACTGGACTTCTTTTTCTTGAGATATAACATTTCGCTACTCATCCAAACAGCTTTGTCAGTCTCCCACTGCCATTCCCCTGAATGTTCAGGAACTGATTCCTTGGACTAGGTTGCTCTATGTCTTTCTTTCTTAATATTCAGGCTAAGCAGCTGGAACATAATTTGCATAACTATAATTTCATCTGATGCTTTAATTCCAATTGTTTTGCTTTGCACTTTTCATCTCATTATTGCGTAGTGTTGGGTTAGAAAATTCAGTAGTTTTTCTTTTGATTTCTTTAATTTTGTGGCTCTTAGTTCCTGTTTATTAAATTAATTGCACTTGTGAATAACCCCAAATCATCTCTGGTTTCCCCTTCTGATCCCTGGGGGGGGAAATAAAGGAACTCATTTTTAAATAGTGAAAAAAATCCTACTTCTCCATCATTATATTTGTATAGTGCTGAACAGAAGACATAGTTACAACTACAGGAGCTAATTGATAGAACTTTCAAAGGTACCCACCAAATAACCTTAGGAGAATAAGACTGTCAATGTCCTGCATTTTAACAGGAAATACCACATGAAAAGTCCTTATATTTTATGTTTAGCATTCCATTTCCATCCAAAGAAATGAAAGAATTACAGAATACTGTAATAAAATAAATGCATGATACATTTATGTACTTAACCCCCCCCCCGTTAAATAATATCAGAAATATTTTGAAAAAGATGTTACGCAGCCTTTTTATTCAACCTCTAAATATATAAGACTTTTATCTGGAGATAGCAATTGCCCCATTTAAGTGAACACATCATAAAACATTGCTTTTGGAGCAGCTGGTAAAAGTCTGAACATTCCTTTTTGTGGGTGTACTTTGCTTAATTCTTTTAACATGTTTTGACAGACCATGATTTCATTTTAGAAATGAATACAACTGTGGGTGGTAAATGGTAGATGTAGTTTCAGTTTATTTGAAATAGCTGATACTTCATATTTACTTTGGGCGTTAAGAAGCCCCCCCCCCATAAGTGCATAAAATCGATGATACAAGGATTACTGACTCACATTTTCTGCCACAATAACAGAAAAAAAACTGAGGGAAAATACAAAGACATTTAGGATTGAGACTGATTAATGGTATAAGACAAATCAAACTTTTAAAGAAATAGTAGAAGTAATTCGCTTTGCTTTCTCAATAGTGAAAATGGACACTGGCCAAATCTACAAATCAAAAGAGACACAAGAGTCCAATTATTTTACTATTATATTGTGATGAAGCAAGAAAGGAGAAGGCTTGAGCGCAAATGGAGGAAATGTCAGATATAAATAGGGCTATGGTGAAAATGCTGACCAGGAGATATGTTACGGCCATAAGATTAGCAAAAAAAATATTATTGCATTCAAAGAATTCATGGGGCCATGAACCAACAACCAGAAATATTCCACATGGTTCATGACTTCCCCAACCACGGTCAACATAGGCCTCCTCCCAGTGATTTCACTAGTGAGTTGTTTGCAACCCATTTTAGATCTAAAGTAGAGGCCGTCCATTTTGATCTAGACTCCAGTTTGCAGTGGTCTTAATCCAGCCATCCTCTCTGCCGCACCCCTTTGGTCTCCTCGGTTGGTTCACTTTGAGCTGGTTACAACTGAAGACATCTCCAGGGCCCTGATGCATTGTAAACCTGTGTCTACTCTATTTGACCCTTTCCCATCTTGACTAATAAAGGCTGCCAGAAGAAATATGGTAGAGTGGACTAAGGCAATTGTTAATGCCTCCATTAGAGACTGTATTTTATCATCCTGTTTGAAGGAGACAATGATCAAGCTTATTCCCAAGAAACTTAACATCATACAATTTATCCAATTATCATCCAGTAGCTAATATCCCATATATGGACAAGATAATCAAATGAGTTGCTGCCGAACAGCAACTCATTTGATTATCTTGGTTTCAGGCTGAGTCACAAAACTGAGACAGTTTTTTGAGAAGACTGCCTTTTGAGAAAGGCTGTCAGGGGATGCTCTCCCCTGTTGGTCCTCCTCAATCTTTCAGTGGCTTTTGATACCGTCAACCATGTATCCTCCTGAGCAGGCTCTCTGAGGTAGAGGTAGAGGGTTCAGTCTTGAGCTGGTTCTGGTCTTTCTTGGAGGGTCATGCTCAGAAAGTGAAGCTGGGGAATGAGATGTCAACTCCCTGGACCCTCGACTGTGGGGTGCCCCAGGGTTCATCTTTCCCCCATGCTATTTAACATATTTGAAGCCACTGGAGGAGGTCATCTAGAGTAGAGGTTCCCAAACGTTTTTGCCCTTGTGTTTTCTGTAGACCCCCTGCCTGCCTAATATTAAATTTTCCTAAATATATTAACTTCAAATATGTTTTTGACAGCTGATGCAATGCTACTCACTTTGATAGGGTTTTTTGTAGCATGGACAATTGTAAAAAAAAGAAAAACATGTACAATTTTTATTCATACAGTGGTACCTTGTATAAAGGAATTAATTCGTTCCAAATGAAATTATGTTAAGCAAATTTTCCTTTATACAAATTTCCCATAGGAATGCATTGAAAACAGAGTGATCCCATTTTTATGTTGTATAGATTTGCCCCAAAGGCAATTCTGTTAAGCAAATTTCTGCTATATCCAGAATTTTTATGTTGTACAAATTTTATGTTATACAAACAATTTGTTATACAAGGGTCCACTGTATCTTTATTGAAAAGACACAAAATACAAGTAAGTCTGTGAAGATTCTCAGTCATCCAGGTGAGTTGATCTGGAAGTTGAGTCATGGCTACTGGACTTTTTTTTTTTTTTTTTGAGAGAGAAAAAGAAGTCCAACAGCCATGACTCAACTTCCAGAAAAATGCAAGTAAATATTTGGATTTGGAATGAAACAAATTTGGAATGAAACAAATAATAACCTATTAAAATTCTTACATAAAATTAACACACAAATAATGCTGTTAATAGGAGGGATGAGTCTGATGCTCTGCTAGCAATTGTTCAATATTTGGCTTCAAATTAGTGAGGCATAGTCTTAAATCTCCACACTCAGTTATTTGCAATCGATTTCTTTTTTTTGTAAGAAGATTGACAACCACACTAAACACTCTTCCCACAAAGTATAAAGATGGAAAAGCTATCAAAAACTTTCTTGTGATAGTCCATAATGCAGGATAAGCAAAAGGTATATCTTTCTGAAGCCAGAACAGCTGATACCTCATTCTGAACAGCATCTTAAATTCTTTGTTAGTGCTTATTCCAATCAGTTCTTCTTGTAATGTGACATCTGATTCTTCAATGTCAACATATGGATTGATAATCCATTGTGGTATTCCCATAGTCAAAACATCATCAAACCTGATTTTAGACTTGGGGTCTGCTGCCACCTCTGCAGTGGAGGCTGTCCAGACCCTAGAACGCTGCCTGGTCACAGTTATGGAATGGACCACGATGAATCGGCTCAGATCAAACCCTAATAAGACCAAGGTTCTGTTCTTAGGGGGTACTTTGGAGAGTTATGGTGGCCTTTCACCCATTTGGATGGGAGCTTCCTCCATCTGACAGAGAGAGCGAGGAATCTGGGTGTGGTACTGGACCTGGCTCTCTCCTGGCACTCCCAGATAGCAGTCATGTCCAAATCAGCTTCGGCTCATTGCCCAGATTCGTTCCTTTCTTGATGAGACCTCTCTGAGAGTAGTTGTGCATACATTGGTGATTTCCCAGATTGACTACTGCAACACACTCTACATGGGGTTACCCTTGAATCTGATCCATAAACTGCGGTGGGTGTAGAATGTGGCAGCTGGGCTGGTAGTTGGTGCAAGCAAATATCTCATCAGTCCCATACTGGCTCACCTGCACTGGCTACCTGTTGCATTCTGGATCAGGTTCATGGTGACGGTTTTAAATGGACTTGAATATATGATGCAGTGTCTGTTCCTTAAATTAATAAATGCATGCCCAAGTAGATCTTCTTGAGAAAGCCTGGTTTCTCATAACAATTTTTGAGCCTTCTAGGGGTGGCCACCTAAGTGCCAACTAACATTGGCACTTAAGGTGGCCCCCCCAGGAAGTTTGAAAAACTGCTACAGGAAACTGAGCTTTCTCAATGGCCGCTCCTGCTCTTTGGAACAAATTGCCAGTTGACATCCGTTTAGCTCCATCTGTGGCAATGTTTAAGAAACCTTTGAAGACCTGGCTCTACCATGAGGCTTTTGGCAGTGCTACACATTATTCACATGACTCCCTATTATAATTTGTTTGTTCTATGCATTTATTATGCTTACTTAATATATATAAAATGTTATTTTTATTTTGTTGTTTTAACTTTACTTGTACATCACCTGGATTTGTTCTTTGAATTAAACCTAGCGGTATATAAATCTAAAAATAAATAAATAAATGGGACAGCAGAATAAGAGCATAAGAACAGCCTTGCTGGGACAGGCTACTGCCCATCCAGTCCAGTATTCTGTCTCACAGAGTGGCTCGCCATTTGCTCCAGGGTATTCCTAAGCAGATGTCTTCACCTACTTATGATTCCCTCCAAATGACACTGAGAGATATCCCGCCTATCTCTCCAACCCAGAGGTTATCCAAAGGCATCCATAATGATAACAATTGATACCCTTGTTCTCTATGAAGTCATCTAATCCTTTCTTAAAGCTGTCAAAGCTGACAGCTTTCACCACTTCTTCTGGCAAGGAGTTCCATAGACCAGTGATCCTCTGGGTGAAAAAGTACCTTTCCACTGCTGCGGCACACTGGGTTGACACCTTCATTGAGCTGTCCACCAGGACTCCAAGGTCCCTTTTCTGGTTTGTTGCAGAGAGTTCCGACCCAATCAGTTTATAAATGTAATTTTTTTTGCCCCAACGTGTATCACTCTGCACTTACTAATTTTGAAGCCCATTTGCCACTGGTTTGCCCACTCCCTCAGTGTCAAGAGATCCCTCTGGAGCTCCTCACTGGAGAAGAAAGGAAGCAGTGGATGATGGGCCATGGTCAAAGAGCATATGTCTCTGAAGGAACGGCAAGTGGATGCACCAGTGGATGGCGCCAGAGAGCAAAGGACATTTTGCAAGAGAAATAGGTTGCTTGTATACAAAAGGTTTTTTGATATTGATAGTATTTGTTAATGAAGCATTGGAAAGGTATAAAGCATGTTTTGAAATATCTTAAAGGAACAATGCATGAGAAGTTGAAAGTATCCATATGTGATAATCTTGATTTAATTAGCTATGCAGATGCTGACTGGGGTTCAAGTCCAGAAAGGAGGTCAATGTCTGGATATGCCATATTTTTAGGTAACTCACTAATTATCTGGAAAGCCCGAAGACAAAGGTACATTTCGTGTTCTTCTACAGAAGCTGAGTATGGGGCTGTGAGTGATTTGTGTTGTGAGTTGACCTGGGTAGTACAGTTGTTAAAGGATGTGAATGTAAATGTAAAACTACCAGTCAAAGTATATAATGATTGTTTTTCGTGTATCCAATTAATACAGAATCAGAAGGTCGGATCCAGAAGCAAGCACATTGGGATCCATTACCAGAATGTCAAGAACTGCATAGAACAACATTTGATTGTATTGGAATATTGTACAAGTGTTGATAATTATGCTGACATATTTACAAAGCCTTTGTGTAAAGATAAACATGTATGTTTTAAGAAAAGGCTAGGAGTTGAAATCTGTTAAATATAGGAGGGGTGTCAACATATGTAAAAGTTGATAAAACATATGTTATGTATATTTAACAGAATGTGTAAAGTGAATTGTAAAATGGAGGCAGTTAGATTCTGCAGTGTCATGATGTTAATCCACAAGTGTTAGAGACTAGTAATCACAGGCATGTTAAGTGATGAAGTGCAGGTGGAACTGATTGTAACATCATGATTTGTAATGGATAGATCAGATTGCATCAGATTGTTAATTAGTGATTGCATCAGATCTTATGAGTGCTGAATGAGTATAAAAGGCACTAGCTTGTCATTTGTAATTTGGGGACTGTTGTGGTAAAAACAGTTTACCCCACACTCTGTTTGTCTGTTTGCTATATTGTATATAATGCTTGGTTGTTATGCTGTGTATATTTTGATGTATATATGAATATATGAGTTTTTACTCTACTCATTGTTATTGTCTTTCTGATAGACTAACTCTGCAAACCCTTTATATCAATACTAACATTTTATCTACGTTACTGCTGCACTGCTTTGTGTCAGGCACAAGTAAATATTATTATTATTATATTTGCTGCCCCCTTAAATCTGCTGACAGGGTCATGGGCCCAGCTGGGTCAGCAGCCTGATGGGTTTTGTTGTACCTATATAGATAAAGTGTGTGTTGTTTAAAGTTGTGTTTTTGCAGAGGAAACAGATTGGAGTTTGAACGGAGACAAAGCAGAGCTGCAAAGGATTTCTCTCAGAGGCTTGGAATGAGAGCAGAGGAGAAAAGCAGCTGATAAGGACAAGCCAAGCAAAACAGAGTGTGATTTAAACTGGAAGCTGTGGAGGCTGAGGAAATATTTGCCGAGAAAAAGGCTGAAAAAAGTGTTGCAGATAACGGCAGATAAGGAGCCGGCACATATCAGCAAGAATGGCAAGTATAAATTTAAATTCAATGCCTCTTGTAAAGCTCTCTGACAATAATTACCTGAATTGGTGTCTGCGAATGAAGCATTTCTTGATCTTCCATGAGCTCTATCAGTATGTAGATAAGAAGCTTGATGAGGAAGCTGATGAGGAAGATTTGAAGAAGGATGAAAAGGCCTTGGCAATTATAATGTTATCCTTGGAAGAAACGCAGTTCGTTTATGTGAAGGAAGCAAAAACAGCTCATGAGGCTTGGTCGTTTCTCAGAGCAGCTCACATCAGAGACACAGCTGGAAGTAAGGTATCTCTAATGAAAAAACTGTTCCAGTCAAGGCAGAGCCCAGGTGAAACTATTTCTGATTATATAAGGAAAGTAAATAGTATATTTCAGCAATTGTCTGAAGTGGGCATAAATCATGAGGAGGAGTATAAATGTCTAGTTATATTGTCAAGCTTGGATGAGTCATATGATAATTTAGTAATGGGATTAGAAGCTATGAAGAGTGATGAATTGTCTATATCATATATACAGTCAAGACTCCAGCAGGAAGAATCAAGAAGGAATGATTCTAAAGTTAATAAAAAGCCTGCTCAAGTGTCTGGAGAAACAATACAAGTAATTAGAAGATGCTATAATTGTGGGAGTAACCAACATGTTTTTCGTTACTGTGATAAGGTAAACAAGCGGCAAAAGCAAAATAGAGTTGCCGGCACAGGCTGGAAGAGTGAAGGTCAACAGCTGTCTGTAATTAATGATAAGGAACAAAAGTGCTCAAGACAGGAATTATTTATTGTAGATTCAGGGGCCAGTATTCATTGTGTAAACAAGAAATGTTTGTTTGAGAAACTAACTTTGTTTAATTGTAGAAATGTAACCTTGGCAGACGGGACTCAGGCAAAAGTCTGTGGTGAAGGTAATATATTTTTCAAACCTTTAAAATGTGTATTTGATAAGGTCCTGTATATACCGTCTTTAAAGAATAATTTATTGAGTGTGCCTATGCTTGTAAAACAAGGTTTTCAAGTACAGTTTAGTGAGAATAGTTGCAAGATTGTAAAGAATGGGAAAACAATAGCAACTGGGAGGCTCCAAAACAGTTTGTTTATGATAAGCACTTCTGAGAAAGTTTTGAACATGATTGAAAATAAGCCTCTACATGACAAATGCATACATTTGATGCATAGAAGATTAGGGCACCTAAGTTTTGAAAACATTAGGAAAACTTTGCAACATGTGGAACATGGGTCTGTGCAAAGCTGTAAAAATTTTTTAGATTGCCATGTTTGTAAAGGCACAAAGGTGAAGTCTGCACCCATATCAAAAAAGAGTTTGAGAAAGTCACATCAACCACTACAGTTGGTACATATTGATGTGATTGGACCCATGGCTAATTCATTTGGTGGTGCCAGGTTTTGTCTTGTGATAACAGATGATTATTCACGTTATTCTTGGGTATACATAATAAAGCACAAAAGTGAAGTGAGTGCTGTATTTAGGAAATGGTTTGTGATGGCAGAAAGACAGTACAGGCAGAAAATTTTAGCTGTACAAAGTGACAGAGGCGGTGAATTTTTAGCAAAGCAGTTTGTTGATTATTTAAAAAAGAAAGGGGTGAAACATAGATTGACAAACCCTTCTGCTTCTGCTGAGCATGAATTATCTGAGAGGAAGAATGGGATTCTTCAGAATATCATGAATGCAATGTTGGCAGATGCAAAACTTCCCAAAGGTTACTGGGCTGAGGCAATGAAATATGCAAATTATGTGTCTAATAGAGTGTGGAGTTCAGCTGTGAATGAAGTTCCATATACTCTAATGCATGGAAAGAAACCTACAATCAAATATCTCCATTTATTTGGCTCTGAAGCCTGGGTATTAATTCCAAAGAGGTATAGACACAAGAACAGTCCAAAGTCTAGAAAGCTTATGTTTATTGGTGTTCAGCCTGCAGCTAAATCCTGGCGTTTTTGTGACAGTCATGGAAAAGTTTATATAAGCAGGTCAGCAAAATTTTGTGAACAGAAAAATTGGGAAGCTCTACATGCTAATAATGAAGTATTTTTGCCAAGTATTTATCCCCACACTGAGGTTGAAGAGGTTGCCAGTGATGGAGGGGAGTTTACAGCATTACATGATGGAAAAGTGAAAGATGAGATTATCAGTGATGGAGAGGAGTCTACATCATTTCATGATGAAAAAGTGGAAGATGAGGAGCCAGTGTTGATCAGAAAATCTACTAGATCTAACAAAGGAGTGCCACCTGAAAGGTTTGTTGTGAATAATGTATTCCATGAGCCACAGAATTTTGAACATGTGCTGCTGATGCCTGGAGAAGAAAGGAAGCAGTGGATGATGGGCCATGGACAAAGAGCATATGTCTCTGAAGGAACGGCAAGTGGATGCACCAGTGGATGGCGCCAGAGAGCAAAGGACATTTTGCAAGAGAAATAGGTTGCTTGTATACAAAAGGTTTTTTGATATTGATAGTATTTGTTAATGAAGCATTGGAAAGGTATAAAGCATGTTTTGAAATATCTTAAAGGAACAATGCATGAGAAGTTGAAAGTATCCATATGTGATAATCTTGATTTAATTAGCTATGCAGATGCTGACTGGGGTTCAAGTCCAGAAAGGAGGTCAATGTCTGGATATGCCATATTTTTAGGTAACTCACTAATTATCTGGAAAGCCCGAAGACAAAGGTACATTTCGTGTTCTTCTACAGAAGCTGAGTATGGGGCTGTGAGTGATTTGTGTTGTGAGTTGACCTGGGTAGTACAGTTGTTAAAGGATGTGAATGTAAATGTAAAACTACCAGTCAAAGTATATAATGATTGTTTTTCGTGTATCCAATTAATACAGAATCAGAAGGTCGGATCCAGAAGCAAGCACATTGGGATCCATTACCAGAATGTCAAGAACTGCATAGAACAACATTTGATTGTATTGGAATATTGTACAAGTGTTGATAATTATGCTGACATATTTACAAAGCCTTTGTGTAAAGATAAACATGTATGTTTTAAGAAAAGGCTAGGAGTTGAAATCTGTTAAATATAGGAGGGGTGTCAACATATGTAAAAGTTGATAAAACATATGTTATGTATATTTAACAGAATGTGTAAAGTGAATTGTAAAATGGAGGCAGTTAGATTCTGCAGTGTCATGATGTTAATCCACAAGTGTTAGAGACTAGTAATCACAGGCATGTTAAGTGATGAAGTGCAGGTGGAACTGATTGTAACATCATGATTTGTAATGGATAGATCAGATTGCATCAGATTGTTAATTAGTGATTGCATCAGATCTTATGAGTGCTGAATGAGTATAAAAGGCACTAGCTTGTCATTTGTAATTTGGGGACTGTTGTGGTAAAAACAGTTTACCCCACACTCTGTTTGTCTGTTTGCTATATTGTATATAATGCTTGGTTGTTATGCTGTGTATATTTTGATGTATATATGAATATATGAGTTTTTACTCTACTCATTGTTATTGTCTTTCTGATAGACTAACTCTGCAAACCCTTTATATCAATACTAACATTTTATCTACGTTACTGCTGCACTGCTTTGTGTCAGGCACAAGTAAATATTATTATTATTATATTTGCTGCCCCCTTAAATCTGCTGACAATTCCCATAGTCAAAACATCATCAAACCTGATTTTAGACTTGGGGTCTGCTGCCACCTCTGCAGTGGAGGCTGTCCAGACCCTAGAACGCTGCCTGGTCACAGTTATGGAATGGACCACGATGAATCGGCTCAGATCAAACCCTAATAAGACCAAGGTTCTGTTCTTAGGGGGTACTTTGGAGAGTTATGGTGGCCTTTCACCCATTTGGATGGGAGCTTCCTCCATCTGACAGAGAGAGCGAGGAATCTGGGTGTGGTACTGGACCTGGCTCTCTCCTGGCACTCCCAGATAGCAGTCATGTCCAAATCAGCTTCGGCTCATTGCCCAGATTCGTTCCTTTCTTGATGAGACCTCTCTGAGAGTAGTTGTGCATACATTGGTGATTTCCCAGATTGACTACTGCAACACACTCTACATGGGGTTACCCTTGAATCTGATCCATAAACTGCGGTGGGTGTAGAATGTGGCAGCTGGGCTGGTAGTTGGTGCAAGCAAATATCTCATCAGTCCCATACTGGCTCACCTGCACTGGCTACCTGTTGCATTCTGGATCAGGTTCATGGTGACGGTTTTAAATGGACTTGAATATATGATGCAGTGTCTGTTCCTTAAATTAATAAATGCATGCCCAAGTAGATCTTCTTGAGAAAGCCTGGTTTCTCATAACAATTTTTTGAGCCTTCTAGGGGTGGCCACCCTAAGTGCCAACTAACATTGGCACTTAAGGTGGCCCCCCAGGGAAGTTTGAAAAACTGCTACAGGAAACTGAGCTTTCTCAATGGCCGCTCCTGCTCTTTGGAACAAATTGCCAGTTGACATCCGTTTAGCTCCATCTGTGGCAATGTTTAAGAAACCTTTGAAGACCTGGCTCTACCATGAGGCTTTTGGCAGTGCTACACATTATTCACATGACTCCCTATTATAATTTGTTTGTTCTATGCATTTATTATGCTTACTTAATATATATAAAATGTTATTTTTATTTTGTTGTTTTAACTTTACTTGTACATCACCTGGATTTGTTCTTTGAATTAAACCTAGCGGTATATAAATCTAAAAATAAATAAATAAATGGGACAGCAGAATAAGAGCATAAGAACAGCCTTGCTGGGACAGGCTACTGCCCATCCAGTCCAGTATTCTGTCTCACAGAGTGGCTCGCCATTTGCTCCAGGGTATTCCTAAGCAGATGTCTTCACCTACTTATGATTCCCTCCAAATGACACTGAGAGATATCCCGCCTATCTCTCCAACCCAGAGGTTATCCAAAGGCATCCATAATGATAACAATTGATACCCTTGTTCTCTATGAAGTCATCTAATCCTTTCTTAAAGCTGTCAAAGCTGACAGCTTTCACCACTTCTTCTGGCAAGGAGTTCCATAGACCAGTGATCCTCTGGGTGAAAAAGTACCTTTCCACTGCTGCGGCACACTGGGTTGACACCTTCATTGAGCTGTCCACCAGGACTCCAAGGTCCCTTTTCTGGTTTGTTGCAGAGAGTTCCGACCCAATCAGTTTATAAATGTAATTTTTTTTGCCCCAACGTGTATCACTCTGCACTTACTAATTTTGAAGCCCATTTGCCACTGGTTTGCCCACTCCCTCAGTGTCAAGAGATCCCTCTGGAGCTCCTCACAATCTCTCTCTGTTTTTACTCCCCTGTATAATGTCTGTGAAGATTCTACCTAATGACCCTATTCAGGCCATTGTTCATCTTATGAGCCTATTTCAGACCAGGGTGACAAGAGATCAAGTGAGCTATAAAATGGAGGACTCTTAGCTTTTTTTTCAGACTGATGAAGCTGTTTGGATGAGCAGCGAAACGTTTCAATATCTAAAGAAAAAGTCCAGTTGCCATGACTTAGCTTCCAGAAACCCTGTATAATTTAGAGTCATTTGGCTACCTTGCTATTTACTCCTACTTCTAGATCATTTATGAAGAGGTCAAAAAGCAGGGGTCCCAGTACTGAACCTTGGGGACCCCACTCTTTACCTCCCTCTACTTGGAGAAGTGTCCATTTAGTGTTCCCCTCTGTTTCCTGTCCCTTAGCCAGTTGCTGATCAAGGACAAGACCTGTCCCTTGATTCCATGACTGGCAAGTTTATTCAAGAGCCTTTGGTGTGGGACCTTGTTAAAAGCCTTCTGAAAGTCCATATAAACAATGTCAACTGGATCTTCCTTATCCACAAGCTTGTTGACACTCGCAAAAAAATTCAACAGATTAGTGAGGCATGATTTGCCCTTGCAAAAGCCATGTTGATTCTTGTTCAGCAGTGCCTTCTTTTCTATGTGATTAATTTTATCTTTCAGGATGGTTTCCATCACTTTACCTGGGACACATGTCAAACTGACTGGTCCCCCAATATGGGAGTGAATGTTGGTTGGATGAGTGACTGTGGAAGAGTTTTGGTGTGGTATGTTATGTTGTTGGGGGTGGGTAGGGCAGTGAGTGGGGGTGAATGGAGAGCAATGAATATGTTGAGGGTGTGTTGTGTGTATGTAGATATGGATGGTCTGAAAGTAGTGAGAAGACAGAGGAGAGGAGCGGTTGGAGGAATAAGTGTGAGAATGTATGGAAACATATTGGGTTGTGCTCCAGGTGCAAGAGGTATGCCCAGCAATGTGGCATACACTTATTCTCTTGTTCTTTTTGCCTGGACTTCTGTGTTGGGATGGAAGCATAGGGTTCACAGTAGAGTTGATTGGGAAGGTGGTTGGGGTTGGGTTTATCTCCAGGCTGGTATGGTACAAATGGAGGGAAACAGAGAAGTGAGATGGTTGGAAAAGATATAATGAAGAATGTGAATATTATTTGTACAACTCTTAATGTTAGAGGGTTGGGTAATCAGGTGAAGGGAGTGAGAATTGGGAAGTATATTCAAGAACTGAAGGCTGATGTTTTTCTGCAAGAATCATATAATGGGGGAGGGAGGTAAATTTTCCTGGCTTTGGGAAAGGGAAAAAATTTATTCCCGGAACATCAAAAAGTAGAGGGGTGGGAATAGTAATTAACTCCAAGGTGGACTTTGCTGAGAATAAAGTGTTAAGAGATAAGAACGGAAGGTTTGTTTTTGTTCAAGGTTGCTTGGAGGGAGAGCCGGTAGCATTAGCATCAATTTACCTCCCAAACAAGCACCAGCTGGGTTTTCTTTATAAGTGTTTACAGAAGCTTGAGAAATTCTCGCCTTACACAAAAGTTGTTGGGGGAGATCTTAATGTTAATCTGCAAGGGGGGAACAGTCCCCCCCCCCAAAAAAAATAAGGTTCTGAAGTTTAAAAAACTATGTGGGAAATTTGGATCATTGGAACTATGGATGGAGTTGTTCCCTAAGGATTATTCATATTCATTTTATTCTAGCCCACATGAAACATTTTCAAGATTGGATGGTATCTTAATATTGCAAGAGGCTAGGAATTGGGTGAAGGGGATGGATATTTTAATGATTAAAATTACTGACCATGCCCCCATATCTGCTTATCTTCAAATAGATCATATTAATAGGTCTTACTCTTGGAGGTTTAACCCTTGGTTGGTTGCAGACGAGCAGAGTACGTTAAAAATGAAAACAGCAGTTGAAAGGTATTTTGAGGAGAATCAAGACCCAGATATCCCATTAACAATAAAATGGGAAGCAATGAAGGCTGTGGTTAGGGGAGAATGCATTCAGAGTCTGGCAATTTTAAGAAAAAGAAAAGATAGGAGGATTAAGGAGGTAGAAGAAGAAGTTAGGTTATTGGAAGAAAAATTGACTGTAGATACGGCTGCTGAATGAATAAGGTCTACCGTCTGCTGGTAGTGGATGCTTGAGGGCTGCTCCTCTCCCTTATTGCCTACTTATTTCTGTTTTTCTTTTCCTTGTTTATTTTAACCTGTACACCAAGTTTTACTTTCTCCTTCATTTTAATCCCTCCTTGGCTCGGGGTTTTTTTTAGAGAGGTTTAACTGCCACTCATTTGGACATTTTATCTGGACTGCCGAGGATTGTGCCGCACCCTGAGGAAAATATTATGGGGAGGAAGAAGAAAAGACAGAGGACTCCCTCAAATTCCCCAGGCAATAGCTCAAAGCAACTTCGTCTAGATGACATAATGGACCTGACTGCAACAGAAAATGTAAGTGACTTAGCCAAATATACTACATCAAATAAATTCTCAGTGCTGGCCGAAGAACCACCGACTGCACTCCCCCAGAGGAACTCTGAGAATATGATAGAGGAATTGCCGGCTCCTTCTGCCTTAAAAGCAACTAGATCAGCCCTAGAGGATAATCAATGTCTTTTAGAGAGAGAATCTCCAGAGGTACTGTCAGGAGAAAGACAAACTATAGTGGGCACAGAACAGCCAGCGGTGGCTGATCAACAGATATGGGAGCAGTTGGGGGAACATTGTATAATAACTGGGAAAACAGTCCTGGCTATATTTGGAAAACTCCAGCATATTTCTGACCAGCTTGCTATCCTTCAGAAGGCTCTAACACAAAAGGAAAAAGAATCCCCATATCAACATTCACCATGCCCACACCTGACTCAGGAGAAAGGCAAGGAGTTTAATCCAGGAGGGCACAGAAGGACGGGGAAACCCTCAGTAATAAACCCAGCTAATGCCCCCGTCTCCCGACGCCTGATAGTGAGCCAAATAATTTTAGAAGTCACAGATAACTACACAAACAAAGGAAAATGGGTGAACAGAAAGAAGGTGTTAAATTCACTGAGTAAACTGCTACGAACAGAAGTGAATCAAATTGACCTGAAAAATCTAGTAAACCTACCGGCCCCACACTATAAGACGAGACTTCAATTGGAATTCCATAAACCAACGATTCCCCTTATGTTGTTCAGGATGAAAGGATTTTTGAACACCTTCTCAATAGCAACTAAGAAAGTTTTCTCCAATGTGGATATAGCTACAAGTCCTTCTCAGTGCGGCCTTGAGGAACTTTCTG
Organism: Phrynocephalus forsythii; assembly: GCA_029282475.1. Taxonomy (NCBI): domain Eukaryota; kingdom Metazoa; phylum Chordata; class Lepidosauria; order Squamata; family Agamidae; genus Phrynocephalus; species Phrynocephalus forsythii. Next base: position 104,048,072 of record JAPFRF010000004.1, on the reverse strand, counting down.
TTTTGCCCACTCCCTCACTGACTACAAGAACAGCACAATCTGGCCGACTGCCAAGACAAGATTTATCTGAGAGACCTCCTGGGAGGCAAGCACAAGACTTTCATCAAATGACAGCTGTGACTAACCCGGGGCCTTGTGAACAAGGTGCCGTAGAGAAGTTGGAGGCTCTGACAAAGTGCTTAGAAAACTCCCTTGATAATCTTAAGAGAAAGTCAAACCAAGATCCAGAAGGGCTAACCCAGAAAACCCGGTGTCAGGCTTTCAGGGAGCCAACCGTGGTTCAGGAACCAACGCCTAATCAGCAGCCTGACCCCAAAAGTGCTTCCAACCTATGCATAAACCATGTCCAGAAGGCAAACGAGAAAGAGGATAGTGAAGTCTCTGGGAAAGACTTACTTCTTCAGCTGGACATTGATGGTGATGAACTGAAGGGGGGGAAGCTACCACTGCCTTTAAAGCTCTGCCTAGGGTGGAACAGATGGAGATTATCACCAATCTGGACAAGGTGAGGGCTGAACTAATTGGTAACATGGATCCAAACATATCATCACCAGCCCACTACGCAGAGGATGAAAGTAAGTGGTCTAATCTTAGGCCAGCACCGGAAGCCCGCCTTCTACATGCTACATCCCAAACACCTCTTTGTTCCCAGCGCTGCATGCCAGTGGAAGTCCACCACCATACCACCCATGAGAAGGAAGGAGAGCCAGGAACCCATATGAGAGGGCCAGTTTCAATGGGGTCTGACCCCACAGATATATCAACCACCCACTTACTGTCTCCAAATATGGACTTACCCGCCAGACCCCAAAATGGGGATTGCATGGAACCAACAAAATCATTGTTCAAATGCGCCCAGGATCAGGGATCCATCAAGGATACCCAGTCTGACAACAGAAGCAAGCTTGCAATTAGGGATGACAGTAAACTCGCCCAGGCATTAATTTCCTCTCAGTTGTGTGATACAGATAATCACAGAAAGAAAAAGGATATACGGCCAGCTCAGGCTACACAGAGGAGTCAAAAGAACTGACTCATTGGAGCCCACTTTAGAACACAACCTACCTCTCCAGTAGCAATCATCTCATGGAACATTGCAGGCTGGAAGACTAAAGTAGCAGATGAAGACTTTCTGATCTACTTGAAAGGATTTGATATCCTCCTACTGCAAGAGACATGGCTGCAGGAACAATCACAGCTACAGATCCCAGGTTTCAAAGCATTCTCCCTTTATGCACATAAACTCAAGGCCAAAGGGCGCCCACAGGCTGGTATAGCCACATTGGTAGCTACTAACTCAAATTTAAATCCTGAATCAATAGCTACATCTGATCTGAATTGCAACAACTGTAATTTTTTAGCTATTAAGATAATTTTGGAAGGAAGAGGTATTTTAATAATTAATGTTTATATGCCCCCATACTCTACCCAGCCCATCTTAGATCAGCAGTGGGATCTTCTGGCAATTTTCTTAGGCAAGTTAGAGGTCCAATTCCCCAACACAGACTTCATAATCGGGGGAGATTTCAATGCCAGAGTAGCCAGTGACATGGACATATTTTATATGACCCCAGAAATAGATCTAGACTCTTCAATGCTATTACCATTCAATCATAAGCGATGTTCTAAGGATAAGAGCATAAATGCAGCAGGGCATAATATGGCAAGATTCTGTATCCAACATAATTGCATATGGTTGAATGGCTTAACAGAATATCCCAATTCAGGAGATTTCACCTTCTCTTCTATTAGAGGAGCTAGTGTTATAGACTACATCATGGTGTCCCTACCCCTGAAACCCTTTGTGGCTGAATTCACGGTAGGGGATAACATTTGTAGTGATCACTTCCCATTGTTACTTACGTTGAACTTGAAAACTGAGGGTAAATCAATGCTGATAAGACGAAACCAAAATTCGGAGGTACTCAATAAGATAAGATGGAATGCAACAACAAAACTTAAACTGGTCCAGCTACTAAAATCTAAAACACTGCTAGACCTTAAATCCTCCATTACGACCTCTAATGATCCTAGGGATGTAATTGGAGCCTACGAAGGATTGACAGCACTCTTATCTAAGACACTAAGCTATAATCCAACTTTAGAGCAATGCAGGACAAACCATATCAAACAAGACTGGTTTGACCGTGAGTGTATAGAACAGAAAATTATTTTAAGGAAGATCTACAAGCATTATAAGGACCAGGAGCTAGCATATATACCAAAGGAATTCTATGAAACAAAGAATCAGTTAAAATTGCTGTACAAGGCCAAAAGGCAAGCCTTCATCCATAACCAATGGAATCAATTATTCACAGCAATATCCCTTAAAAAATCCAAACAATTTTGGGACATAGTGAACAACACAAACAGAAATAATTATTTGGACCCAGCCAACATTGAACCCAATATTTGGCGCAGACATTTTTCATCTCTGTTCCATAATGGAGGTAACTCCAGCAGTGCCAGCGAGGAAACCATGCCTAAGGGTCTTCCAGAATGGCCCCCAGTCACTCTTGCAGAGATAAAAGAACTAATCTCCCAGTTAAAACTGGGCAAATCACCAGGGGCTGATATAATACCCCCAGAGATACTGAAGTTTGATGCTGACTGGTGGATGGCACCGTTGGCTGCCCTTTTCACCATGGTAGACAAATCTGGCTTAATACCAGAAGCCTGGACCAATGCAATAGTTGTCCCAATTTACAAAGCAGGTGACCCCTTAAACCCAGGTAATTATAGACCAATTAGTCTCCTATCCGTCATTGGAAAACTTTATACAAAACATCTTTTAAACAAACTAACTGACTGGGAGGAACAGACATCAGTAATTGGACCAGAACAAGCAGGTTTTAGGAAGGGGAAATCCACTCTTGATCATTGCTTTACCCTAGCTCATCTGGTAAATAAATATGTAACTCAGGCTAAATCTAAATTATATGTGGCTTTCTTAGACCTGAAAGCGGCTTTTGACTCAGTGGACCGTGAGAAATTGTGGGACAAATTAGCCAACCTCCCAATTGACAGAAGATTAATATTTCTTATTAGGAGATTGCATTTGGCAACCTCCTGCCAAATTAAATGCTCTAACTCAGGGATCCTAACTGAGCGAATAACTACCAACAAAGGTGTTAAACAGGGTTGTTTACTAGCCCCTTCCCTGTTTAACTTGTTCCTCAATGATTTAGCCCCACTATTGTTGGAAACTGAAGGACATCCCCCTAAAATTGGCTCCACTCCAGTCCCCCTACTTTTGTACGCAGATGATGCCGTGATCTTGTCTCGTACCAGACCTGGCCTAAAACGTTTGATGTATAAATGCCTTGAGTTCCTAGGTAACAACAACTTACAACTTAACTACGATAAGTCTAAAATTGTTGTATTTGCTAAATCTTGGAAATTGTACAGGTGGATCTTTGCTGGAAGAAAGATTGAACAGGTTAAGTATTTTAAATATTTGGGTATCATGTTTCACTACAAACAGTCCTGGGTGCTCCAACGCAAAGTGGCAATACAACGGGCCAAAGGCACCACCCAGGCAGTTTGCAGATTTTTCTATAATACAGGAAACAGATATGTACCCTCCGCACTAAAAGTGTTTAATGCAAAGATTGTACCTCAGTTGTTGTACGGTATACCATTATGGATCAAGGCATGGGACCATTCGCTAGAACAAGTGCAATCTATGTTCCTACGGAAGATCTTGGAAGTACCAACATGTGTACCATATGCGGCTCTTTGTTTAGAAACAGGCCAAAATATGGTAGCAACTCAGGCATGGTTGAGAGCAATCAAATACTGGTTAAAGATCCACTACAACTTTAAAGAGGGTAGCTTCATACACCAAATTCTCCAAGAACAGGTCAGGGCACAAGAACTTGACTACATTGAAAAGAAAATTTCAAAAATAGGTCTATCATTAGAACAACTTGGCTCTCTGCCCCAAAAAGAAGCATTTCATGTAATTAAATGCAGACTACTAGATATTGAATTCCAGGATCTCCTGAGTTCAGCAAATAAGACTTGCTCACCCTTAAATCACTTAATTCCAATCAGGCAAGGCCAGAGTGCTAGATATTTTCATTTACTGCAGTCACCACAAAAACGCAGAGCTTATTCTCTGGCTAGATTTAATGTAATGCCTTCAGCACTATTAGCAGGTAGGTTCCAAGGCATTCCGTATAACAAGAGGAATTGCTCGTGCGAGTTGGGAGGAATTGAATCGCTGGCACACATGTGTTTGTACTGCCCTCGCTACTCAGTACCCCGTATGCAATATCTGGGCCCAATATTATCTAGGGTGAAGGGATGGCCAGATGCAGGAATAATGCAATTAATGCTAAATGATCAAGTGGAAGACAGGGTGAAGAAAGTAGCGGCCTTTATGGCATACATAGTGAATCATGCTGAAACTCTACAGCCTGTATCAATACTCCCACTCTGAGCTATGTTTGAATGTCAGTTGCAATCATTGACTTGGTTATTGCCAGAAAACCTAAATTAGGTTTTATATATGTGTTTTATTTATATATGTGTCTTATTCATGCCATTAAAGGTTTGTTTGATTGATTGATTGATTGGAAGAAAAATTCAGGAAATCTAAGCAAAAGACGAATAGGGAAAAATTAGACCAAAAAAGAGAAGAGTTGAAAGCTTTAGATATTAATAGAACCACATTAAAGATGTGGTATAGCAAACAAAAATATTATGAATTTGAAGGAAAAGGAGGGAAAATATTAGCAAATAAAATTAGGAATTATCAGGTGAGGAAAAATATTAGGGCTGTTAGAGATAATAAGGGGGGATTGGAAACAGATCCTAAGAACATATTGGAGACCTTCTTAGGATTTTATAACAGACTGTATGCAAATAAAGGAATTAAGGAAGAAGAGGTTGATCAATTGGAGCTCCCCAAAATAAGTGAAGAAAATAGAAGGGAACTAGATAAGGATATAACAGAGGAGGAAGTTAGGACAGCAATTGATTCTATGAATGTGCAATCGGCACCCGGACTGGATGGGTTTAATGCAGTATATTGTAAGCATTTTAAGGATATATTGGTGCCACTTATGACTGTCCTGTACCAAAGTATTTTGAATGGAGCTTCAACTCCACCTACCTGGTTGGAATCAAGGTTGGTATTGATTCCCAAACCAGGAAAAGATCAAACCCTGCCAGACTCCTATAGGCCAATATCTGTTACTAATATGAATTATAGAATATTTGCTAAAGTTATGGCAACAGGGTTAAAAAAATGTATTACACAATTAGTGGGAGAAGATCAATATGGGTTTATACCCCAGAAGTACTTGGTGGATGCAGTTAGGAAGGTAATGGGTATGGTATATTTAGCAAAAAAATAAGGATTTGCCTCTTACTCTCCTGTCATTGGATATTTATAAAGCGTTTGATTCGGTGGATTGGAATTATTTGAAATATATATTTTAAAAATATAAATTTGGAGACAAATTTCAAAATATAATTGAGGCAATATATACAGAGTCCAAAGCAATGATAGGAATTGGTGGGTCGGAAAGGGGGTGTGCCCAAGTGTTAAGTGGTACAAAGCAAGGTTGTCCACTTTCTCCCATGCTCTTTATTTAAGCATTAGAACCATTAGCAATTAAACTTAAAAAGAATAGTGAGATTAAAGGATTTGAAACACCAGGGAAAGGGAGAGCAGAAGGGGAGCTTCTGACAATGTATCCAGATGATATGATGGTGACAGTTAAGGACCTGGGGACTGCAATTGTGCCGTTAAAAGAAATTTTTCAAGGATTTGAAAAAGTATCAGGGTTAAAAGTTAATTTTTCTAAATAATCAATGATGTGCTTAAATGTGAAACCTAAAACTCAGTTAGAAGCCTCTAAATCATTGGGTATTCCTATAGCAAATAAGAAGGTAAAGTATTTAGGGGTAACAATAACTAAAAATGTGAAGAAAATATTTGAACATAATTATAAAAAAATTGGAGTAGTATTCAGTCAAAGCTGAGAACATGGGAGAAAAGGAAGGACTCAATCAGCACAATAATTGCTTTAGTTAAAATGTTTCTGCTACCCAGATTAACTTACCTTTTTTATGTATTGCCTTGGCACATACCGGAACGGATTCTGAAGGGGTGGCAAAGGTCAATAGATAGATTTGTTTTTGCATCCAAGAAACCAAGGACAGCTGCTAGATATAGGTACCATAGAATCCAAGATGGAGAATGGGGGATTCCCAATTTGATTTTATATTATGAAGCTTATCAGCTGAGACATCTTATGATTTGGTTGGAGGGAGAACAGGGGGAAGATTTGGGATGTATAGAGCGGGAGAATTTGGAAGCAGGAGGAGGGAAAATAAGAATCTTCGAAAGGAGGATAAAGAAAAGAAAAGAAGAAAAATTATCAACATTTACGGGGCCTCTTTTGGTATGGGAGAAGTGGGGGGAAAAGCTTTTTCCTGACCTCTCACCACTTACAAAAATATGGTATTATGATAAATTTGCCCCATTAAGGAAGCTCATCCCAAAAGAGGTAGGGAATAAATTAAAGGAGATTTCAATCCAGAATATGGATAAAATTTGGGAAACAGAAAATATGATGGAAGAGGAAAGTGGAATTTGGAATAAGATTAATTGGTTACAAAAAAAACAAATCTCCTCCTTGTTGAAGGAGAAAGAAGTTAAAAATTGTGGTAAAAGAAATATTACCCCCTTCGAGGAATTGGTGAAAGGATACAGGATAGATAGGACCAAAATAGTTTCAAAATTGTATAAGGTTTTATTAAATATTGGGAAATCATTAAAGGAAAGCTTAAAAGAATATTGGGAGCTAGATATTCAGGAACAAATTTTAGATGAAGATTGGGATAGAATCATTCAGCAACCACCCTTTGTTACGACCTCTAGGATAATCCAGGAGCAGGGGTTGAAGCTGATACAAAAATAGTATTACACACCAGTAAGGTTGTATCATATTACAAAGTTAGGAAGCAAAAATTGCTGGAGGAAGTGTGGAGTAATGGGAACGTACAGTCATATGTGGTGGGATTGTCCTCTAGTTAATAATTTTTGGAGACAGATTGGTAGAGAAATATCGAAAACTGTGGGAAGGAAAGTGGAAATATCTAAATTAATGGTTCTCATTAGCCTGGGTAGCACAGAGTTAAAAACAAAAGAGGAATGTAAATGGGTAAACCTGATGGTAATTGCAGCCAGACAGGTCATAGCAAGCAGACATGGGCACGACTCAGCGAAATTGTCATTTCCGTTTTCGGTTAGCATTTCCGTTACATAACGGAAACAGTAACAATAATTATGCCATCAGAACTCAAACTTGAACCGAAAAAAGAAAAATTTGGTTGGGTTTTTCGTTTCCGTTTGTGGCATCGCGGCGATCACGCAATGTGAAGGACAGAAAAAGTTTTTAAAAGTTTTTAAAAAAACCCCGACTCCCGACCAAAAAAGCAGGTGAAAATATGCCTGACTGAGGCTTTGCCACCTACCAGAGGGGTGGTTTCTGGGGGGTCCCCGGCCTTTCCCCCCCTCTTCTCCTGTCCTGGGCTGCTTGCATCAGGCTGGGGGGGGGTCATCCTCGTCGTCTGTCTCGCTGCATGCCATGCGGTGGGGGGGATCCAAAATGGCAACCACAATTTTTCTTTTGAAATCGTGGTCAAAAAACACACCAAATCACCACAGAAACATGTGAAATTTATTTATTTTAAATGCCTGAATTTTTATAGTAGCAGCAGTGGGTTTTTTATAGCAATAAAACATCGTATTGATTTTATTTTATTTTATTTTATTTTTTATTTTTTTAGACCTGCCCATTTGGGCTGGGCATGGGATGGGACCATGCAATTTTTTTGAACCATTCCACCAATGGCATCACCAGGTTTTTGACTGACACTTCTGGATGTCTCGGAGGGCATAAAAAGCCGAGGCACCTTCCAGAAATCGCAGTCGGGTGTATGGATGTGGTTGAGGGAGGAGGGCTGGCTGCTGGTGCTGGTGTGATACAATCGAGATTGAGGAGGGAGGCTGGAGGCTTTAGGATTTAAGTTAGGCAGGCAGGGAGGGAACTGAGTTTAGAAAATAATTTCTTTGATTCCCTGCAACTTTGTCTGCTGAAGGGAATAGCAGTTTATTCTTTATTTCTTCTCTGGCAGTTTGAGGATTTTTTTCTGATATTGGATAAAGGGGGAGGTTCGATTGGGAGTGGGAGGTGTGGATTTATTTTAAAAATATATTATATACTACCATTTATTTTCTATTTTCCCAACTTCAATTTGCTTGCGCACACACACACATTTGGGGTGCAAGCCAAGAACAGAACCTCTATCCTAAGTGATATCCTAACTGCCCACTTGCCCGTCCGCCCGCGCCGCCACCCGCCTGCGGCCCGCGCCACCGCCCGCCCACTCGCCCACCCGAGGCCACCGCCCGCCCATGGCCCCCCGCCACCGCTGCCCGCCCGCACCTCCCCCGCTGCCCACCCCCGCCCCCCCCCGCCGCCTAGAGTGGACAAACACCTAGCGCCAGTCCTGATTGCAGGATGCCCCTATGCTCTGGGAAGTCAAATCATGCTAAATCGCGGTGGAAATGACAAACGACAAACGACAAATGGAAACGACAAATTTTTGAAAAAATTCGTGACAAACAGAAATGACCCGAAACGGACCCGTTCCAACAAACAAAAACTCAAAACATCATTTTTTCTGGTCATGCCCATTTCTAATAGCAAGTAATTGGAAAAATGCAGAAGAGCTAGCAGTGAACGAATGGAGGAAAAAATTAAATAATATTATAATTTTAGAATACCTAACTATGAAGATACACAGAATGAAAGGGTTTAAGGTCAATGAGAAAGAGGAGGAATGGTTTGAGAAGCTACTGAATTATATGAATATGTTTGACCAATTTGGGGTAATTAAAACGTTAAAAGCTAAGTAAACCTTGAGGATTGTTAATTGTTAATTTATATAGAATTGTACATATTGTCAATTTGAATTTGTTTTATTATTAATGTATATCCAAGGTATCGGATGCCTGGGGGGTCACTGTTTTTGTCTGGGGTGTTGGTGATTGGTTTTATAATAAAATTAAAAAAAAAACCTGACCGGTCGGTAATTTCCTGGTTCACCTCTGAATACTTTTTTGAAGACTGGTGTTACATTCACTATCTTCCAGTCATCAAGCACCAAGCTTGATTTGAGGGAAAGATTATTATATTTTGGCTAGGATTTCAGCAATTTCATCCTTGAGAACTCGTGGATGGATGCCATCTGGTCCTGGTGATTTGATAGAATTTAGTTTAACAAGACATGCAAAGACCTCCTCCCTGGTTATTTCTCTCTGGCTTAATTCTTCAGTTTCCCTCCCTACGATGATAGGCTCTGTTTTGGGCATATGGTCTTGGGAATGCACTGTGCTACCTCCCCATTGAAGAACAAAGCAGAAAGGGAGATAAAATGGGTCAGGGAATTATTACTGTTTAGTAGAGATGGACATGAAATGGAAAAATAGCATTTTGTTTCATTTTGTTATTGTAGTAGTTTCATTTCATTTCATTTGTAATGATTTTTAAAGTAGTTTCATTGCAAAATGAAACAAAACACTATGCTCCTCAAATGGCAGGGGAGCTTCCTCAAGCAATTCTAGGTAACCCCCTGAAATGTGGAGAGATTTGGTTTTCAGGGGGCTGAGTTATTAAGGTCCAAAGGGGGGGGGTCTAGGAAAAAATCTTTCTAATTGAAATTGGAAACCAAGCCAGGGTGGCACTATTGCTCACCCATGGCTTGGGTTCTGAAGTTCAGAATCCAATTAGAATGATTTTTTCCTAGGGGCATCCCCTTTAGAGTTTCATAACTCACCCCCCTGAACCCCCAAACTTTCCAATTTCAGGGGTTGCCAAGAATCACTTGAGGAAGGTACCCCTGCCACTTTGGAGCTGCTGAAACATGGCTGGGATCAGTATTTTTGAGTGAATATGCACTAAAAATCTTTCTAATTGGATTCTGAACGTTGGAAGCCAAGCTGCAGGCAAGCCATGGCTTGGCCTCTGTTCAGAATTTTTCCTAGAGGCACCGCACCCCCTTTGGACCTTAATAACTCAGCCCCCTGAAACCCAAACTTTTCCAAATTTCAGGGCCCTCCTTGCATCACCCCCCTGCCATTTCTTCTAGGATCAATCATTTCATCCTATGGGGTAAAATGATGTTTCATCACAAAATGAAACAAAACGCATCCTACCATTTTGTTATGTAACGAATCCTAACGAAATGACAAAACAGCATTTTGTTTTTCATTTCGTGCCCATCTCTACTATTTATCTGTAAAGCTGCAACTTTACAAGCTCATACTAAATAACACAAGTGAAACTTCAGTTATGTTGTTAAAATATATGCATATATAAATTAAAATTAAAATCTGTGTTTGCTAGGAGGGACATGCGTGTTAGAAACCTTTGTTTCTATTTTGGTTCAGTTTCTTTCAAGGAGGGGTGACCCTTTATTTTGTGGGATTTTGGGGACACTGGTAATTTTATTTATCATAAAAGCAGGTGCCTCTTTTTCGTCATTTCAGTTTGTGATGATGCGTGAGGATGAGTAGAAATGCTGGGTGTAAGGACGATTAAGGAGTGTGGTGATGCTAAGGGAAATGGGGAGGAAAGAAAGCAGAGTTGACAGGGTGACAATAGGATAAGGAGTTTTTAGGGGTCACGAAGAGTCAGACACGACTGAACAACTGAACAACAACAACAACAGGGCAGTGATAGTGGTAAGGGAAGGGAATGAGAAGGAAGTGGGGCTAACAGTGCTGATAGGAAGACCAGGAATGTCATGGTGGCAGCAACAGCGAGGGAAAGATGGTAAAAGACAAGTAGGGCTCACCAAACTGATGGCAGGGCAAGGGGTGTACAGTGACAAGAAGAGAAAGAAGTAAGGAGGATACAGGGCTGATAGGGTTGTCCCAAAAGTACTGTAAACCCTATTTATGTTTGCTGCTTTTCTCCAACTCCTCATTCCCATCTACCAGGATCTACCAATGCTACTTCCCTGTGAGTTTCTTAAAGTCCCTTCGGGTTCATCTATCCAAGATACTGAATGAAAGTGGGAAAGAGAAAGTGATAGTGGTCGAGGTGGCAATGGTAATCTTCATTTACAACAAGAGAGATATTGACATATACATACCGAAACAATTTAAACTGTATCATTTCCACAAACAAGTTACAGTAAATACTCCTCTTTCTGTCCAATATAATATAATAGGTGTAACAAACTGTTTGTATAACAAATAAAAATCTGTAGAAATAAAAAATTCCAGACATAGGGGAAATTTGCTTAACAGAATCGCCTATGGGGTGAATCCGTACAACATAAAAATGGTTGCAATTAGGGATTACTGCATTTTCAATGCATTCCTATGGGAAAATTGTATAAAGGAAAATTTCATTTGGAACAAATTAATTCCTTTATACAAGGTACCACTGTACTTCACTTTCTGAACAAACAAAAACACTTCTAGGGTGGGGAGAGGAATACCTGCTTCCGTGTGCATCCTGGAGTCACTGGTTAACAAACTGGTTTAAAACATGCTAAACCCCCAAAAAGGAGAAATAGAAAACTGCCATACTGTGTTCAAGAGGCAGTGGATCAGACAGCAAAATGGGGAGTGTTGATAATCATATACTGTATCTACTGGAATGTAAGCCTAGTTTTTCAGGCCTGATTTTGGGCTGAAAAAAGGGGCCCTCGACTTATATGCGGGTCAATACTTTTAGCCACTGAGGCAAGTGCTTGGGTCGGTGGCTAAAAGTCATTTTAAACATTGCATGCCACTTCTCATGACCCCCCTCTGCATCACAGGGGAGTCTAGGGTGGGAAATGCAGCAGGGCCTGGCAAGTGCTTGGGTCAGTGGCTAAAAGTCATTTTAAACATCACACAACACTCCCCCAGCTTTCAAAGGAGGAGCTGCCAGGCCCTGCTACATTTCCCACCCTAGACTTATACTTGAGTCAATATGTTTCCCCAGTTTTGGGGGTTTAAATTATAGGGGCCTCGACTTATACTCGGGTCGACTTATACTCTTATATATACTGTACATCTGCAACGTAAAAGTACCTTTACTCTTTCCATTGGGGTAGAAGATGGGAGAAATACGCTAAAGCAGAAGGGAAATGCCTCAATTTGAAGGACGGGGGTGGAGAAACACATTTTGATCAATGTACTCCAATGAGGCTGAATGAGAATTATCATTAAATTTTAGTGGTAGTCTGGGGAATGAGAGAAATTATGAGAAAAAGGAAAATGCCTTGATGCCAAGTAGAGAGACAATTCCCAGAACAGAATGTTGCAAAGAAGAAACCCACTCTTAAATATGGGGAAGATTAAGTTTTAGGGTGTCAGGGCAGGCTGTATCACAGCACAAGGGTGGGATTGAAAAAAAGAAAAGGCAATATTTACTGGTGTTTACGTGTGAATTCAACAGTTTTAACAATGTGCGAACATTGTGATGCACTGAGTCACTACTCAAATGGAACTTGGCCCACCTTCTCTGTTTTTATTATATTTTCCCCATTGAGGTTTTTATAATCTTTTTTTTTACATTTCAAAAGGATTTTTATAATCTTTTAATTTAAATATTGGATTGGGCTAAACAGGGTTGCTTCCAAGTGAGAAAGACCACTTGGTGGCACTCCTTGCATCTATCCACAAGGACTGGACAGTTTCAAGATACCCATCTTCTTGCCCATAACAAATGCAAGTGCTTGCTGCCTCCAAAGCTATTCACGGTGGATAAGAGAGGTATTTGCTGGCATGGGGGTTGGGTGACGTGTAGTAAATCTGCTGTTTTGGAGGAAAAAGACAACTCATTGGCCCATTGATTTTGAATGGAAAAAGTGGCATACTGCTGAATTGCCTTGTCACCCAAGTGACATAGTGCTGGACGTTAAAGGAAGGAAGGAAGGAAGGAAGGAAGGAAGGCCCTTCTCTCTTTAGTGATGATATCTCCATGGAATGGTCTACCTGTGCAGGTGCGCCTGACCTCTTCCCTCATAATTAGAGATGGGCACGGAACGAACATTTTTTCGTTTCCATTACCGTTTGTCGTTTCCGTTATGCAACAAAACGACAAACGAAAATTGTGATGAAAATGAAACGAAACGAACAGAACCACGAAAATTGTGGTCGTTACGTTTTGTTTCCGTTAATGGCAACGCACAATGAAATGAGCTGTTTTAAATGTTAAAAAACGCCCTAGACATCCATAAAAATGCAGCGATAATTATTTATATTGTCTAATAATACCTACCAGGGGGGTTGGGGTCCTTAAAACATTTGTTGGTTTAGTCTTCTCCCATCACGATGTATTTTTCTTTTCCCTTTAAAATGTATGTCGCCACCAGCCACAAAATGGAGGCAAGCCATGTGATGGGATCATGTTCAACCAATAGCATGCCCAGGTTGCAGACTGGGCAGGCAAGCCACAGAGGGCATGTGATGTCTCTGGTGGGAGTTATGTTTGCTGTCTCTGCTGCGAATAGCATCCCAGCAGGTTGCAGACTGGGCAGTGCAGTCACTCTGCGGTGGTCTGGGCAATGACCCGCCGCTGCCTTTGCCACAGTCTATACTGGTCTGTGCAGCATCCATTTTTTTAGTGTTTTCCCTCTGGTCTGGGGCTTGGGGGATGCCTTCGCATGGAAATGCAAAAATGGAAATGGACAAATGAAAAACGAACGGTGAACCAAAAATTTCGTGACAAACGGAAACGAACCGAAACAGACCTCTCAACAACAAATAAAAAACCGAAACGCCATTTTTCTGTTTCGTGCCCATCTCTACTCATAATATTCAGGAACCACATAAAAACTTTGCTTTTCAGGGAGACATTTTCATGGTGGTCTTTTTTATGATTACGTTCTGTTACCTTTATTTTGGCCATCACTGCCACCTTAATTTTTAGATCTGTTGCCCTTTTATATTATACTTTTTCATATGTTTGGTTTGGGTCAGATTTGGCCAACCTTTGTATATTTTATTGCTAAACTGCCTAGAGTACTGGCAGGCTACTAGGTAGTGTAGTATAAAATATAATTTCAGGGTGCGGATGGCTTCTTTCCATTGTATTCAAGCTGTGTGCATCGTGAAATCATGAAAGGAAGTATTTATCTTTAAGCCGCCTTGGGTCCTTTCTGGGAAAAAGGTGGGATAGAAATATTTTAAATAAATAAATAAATCTGCTGTTATTAATATTAATCCTACTGTGCAGGTAGAGTTGACAGCTGACGGCACTCAACAACAACAATCATCACCACCATCACTTTATGATTACCTTGCACTCCTGTCTCCTAATTCAAATTTCTTGTTATCTGCTCTCTGCTCTCTACTATTTACTGAGTTATTAATCTGGAGAGGGAACCCCACCTATTTTAATGTAGTTGATGGGATTGTTAAATGAAGATCCTAAACACTTTGAGGGTGTTCTTTCAGAGTATGCCCAGTATCATGATTTCTGCTCTATGTGAGTTTTCCATCTCAGCGTTATCAGTCACATGTAGTTTTGGAGTATATATTCCGGAGTGGGACTTCCTATGGTTCATCTGCTGCCAGGACATTGATTCTGGGCTTCTGTAGACCCCATTCGGCCACGCTCACACCTACAATTTATTTTCCAGTTATATCCCATTGATCTTGGAGTTTAAATTTGCAGTCCGATGACACATATAGCCATTACTAAATCTTTTACTCAGCCCCTGTGCTAACTCTGCATCAGTTTCTGCCTGCCTGGAGGCTTCTACTGTTTTTGTTCCGGGAGTGTTGCAAACCTTTTAGATCCGTGACATCATGTGTGCATGACTCCAAAACTTTTTCTGGAAAAAGCTGTGATGTGATGCTGCCACCACTACTGTCATTTGGCTGTTCCCTTTATTTATTTATTTATTTATTTATTTTTCCTGTAACCTGAGTGTTGATGTATTGGAAAACCTACATCATCAGCCTCTGCGTTCCACTTATGCGTTGGCCTCAGGACACCACACAGCGAGCCTATTTGCAGATCCTTCTGCCAGGTGGTGCTCCTTTCTCTGAGCCCTTTCATGTTTCCCTTTTGGGGAAATTGTGGTGGAGCTGCAATGAGAACAAAGCCAAACTATGAGTTTCTCTGCTGCAAGAGGAATAAATGTAACAGACCAACTTGTACCCATTAAGGAAATGTTGTTGAAGTATCTATATAACCATTTTTTTAAAAGGGAAAAAGGGCCCTTAAGACATCAGCAAACCGAGATGAGAATATTCCAGTACCAAAGTGTACCTGGTCATATGACATCAAATTTAAGAAAAAGCTGAGGTAATTCATTGGGATGTGCACATCCTGGGATGTATGCCACATGATTGTGAAGCAAGACATATAAGAGATTAAAAGTCTTGGGAAAGAGGGGAACATTTCATTGATGTTATCTTGGCCTTGGTTTTAGTGTTTTGTTGTTCATGTTATTTAGTTAATTCATTTTAGTTGGAGAATTATATTCAGATTTTCAGGATCTGCAGTGTACCCAGAATATATGTTAAGCCCAAGGAAACAAATGGCATCTTCTTGCAAGTTCTCCTCCCACTCTGCTCTTTGGCCTTACCTGAAAAGCACAAAAATGTAAAACCTAGTTTTGGGTATCTGGAAGTTGAGTCATGGCAACTGGACTTCTTTTCTTGAAAGACTGAAATGTTTCACTGCTCTTCCAAACAGCTTCATCGGTCTGTGGAAAGCTAGTTGCGAGTCCTCCATTTTATAGTTCACTTTGACCTTATGCCATTTCAATCTCACAAGAAAAACAAGTCCAGTTTGCCATGACTCAACTTCCAGATAAACTCACCTGGATGACTGAGAATCTTCACATACTAGTTTTGGGTATGATACCAAAGGAAACACTTTTACTTTTAAAATATTGTTTATAAGTTATAACTAATAAAATAGCACACGAGACAAAGTATATTTTAACAATATGTTTTATCTCTCATGATGATTGTACTTAATGCATCATAGTCTATTAGTTTCCAGCCTTCGGGAGCAACTTGCAATCCTAGTGATTTCAGGATTGCCAGCTGCTTTTGTATTCATAGTTTAATGCTCCCAGGGATAATTCTTGAGGCTACAAACTGTCTTGAGCAGACTTTTTTTAAACCCTCAAAGAATATCCAGTTACAGAGTGCTGTGCTGGGAGTACCTGGGGAAATAGTAAAAGGAAACACAGCTGAGAGCCACTGTGGTTTGACTTCACTCCAGATACTTTGAAAATATGCTGGCAAAAACAAGATTTTTAAGTAAAACTGTTTCCTTTGGTAGCATACCCAGAACTGCAGGTTTTACATTTTTGGGCTTTTTTAGGTATAGACCAAAGGGGGGGGGCTTGCATTGAATTCCATACGTATGGGATTGAATTGTCATTGTACATAGAAGATAAGAATGACCACATAAACAGTTTTATGGTTGCTGCTGCCTTGGAGGTAATTACCTTCATTGTTCCCCAATTATGTATAGAATGTAGACTTTTAAAAAAAATCAACATCTTGTTCCTCCTCCTGTTGCAGTTTTGAATTTCAGAATGAGTTTAGAATGAGATTCATAGGGCAAAATTCATTTTTTAAAAAAAACTTGGCAAATTTTTGATTTGTGTGTAAAAAGTTGGAAGTTCTATGTCTTTGGGGCCATTTTAAACGATTACTTGATATTCACTCCCAAAACTGCATGGGAAAGTGAATGCATCTCTTTCCTATGATTGTTAAGAATAAAAACGAAAGGTTGTTGTGTAACTGAAAGATTTTAACCTTTGCCTTAAAGACCTGGCTCTTCAGGCAATGCTTCGGGGGCCCTCTGAGCACACTGTAATGTTTTTTGTTTTGTTTTTTGTCCTCCTGCGGACATTAGTTTTCTTGCCGGATTCAACCTTGGCTTTGATTCTGTCTTGGTTAGTGGCGTAATGCTTTTTTTTTCATTTTGTATGTGTGTGTGTGTGTTTTATACTGTATATATTATTGTATTTGTTAGGTTTTGATTGTTTATGATCGTTGGGGTTTGTTTGTGTTTGGGTAGTCACTGTTGGGTGACGTCTGTACACCGCCCAGAGTTCCCTATGGGAAAATCGGGTGGTTAATAAGTGTAAGAAATAAATAATAAATAAATAAATCTGCCGCTGAGCTTCTCAAATTGTCACACATGAGTTATACTGTTGAAAACATTTACAGTATTGGAATTTGCAGTTATTTTTTTAATGCTAGGTTCTAGCAATTTTTATCTCTCCTTTTATGTCTTCTTATCTCCTCTCTCATTTTCACTTCTTGTCCCCAGTGGGGTTTGTACAATGAGTCGCCTAATGTTGATATTCAGGGATGAATCAATGGACAGAGTCATTGCCCAGAGGTCACCCAAAGGATTCACACTTTCTTCAAGAAGACTCCTTCCTTGTTGTACCCAAAGTTTGATATCAGACATTGTTTCCCAAAGAAATTATTTATCACAATTTGAACAAAAGTCAAGTAAAGAAACTCTTTTGGCCAGGCAATGTGACGCATATGCCCACACTTGTAATATTTCTACTGCCACCACCAGTTTCCTAGATTACTTTAATTATTTTAATAAAAGAGTATGACACCAAATTGTTTATTTTTCAAAATAAAACTTGTAACATTTATTGATTTACAATTGGATTGATAACTTTTGGTGGTTCTCAGGAAACTGCCACGCAAGGGATTAGTTCATTCAGTTTATTAGACAGATATAAGGACAGATATAAGAGTACAGAGTTTATAGCCAGTACAGAGTTATAGTGAGTACAGAGTTACAATAGACACACAAGACAGACAACACACAACCAAGGTATTAGTGGGAATTCCATCACAGTATGATCTGGGCCATAGACCCAAGACTCTGCCTCCTTCTCCCAGAGTGGTCTCCTTTTTTATACCTTTCTGTAACCGCAGCTTACGTATTTCGTGCGTATGTCATATGTAATCATACCTGGTAAGTTATCATAATTCTTAGAAATGGCTTTAGTTCCCATTGCTTGCTGTTAACAAAATGGCGCTTTTGGTGCCATAAGATGGTGCCCACATATCTGTGTTGTCTTCACTTCCCCGTTGGCTCTATCTCGGTTAACCACAAATATCTGCTACACTCTACAGGCTGGCATCTACGTTTTTTATCTATTTTGTGTTTATGCCAGCATGACCTAATACCCACAGTCGGGTTTAACACTTTATAATAGTTTTTGGCTTTATTCTCATATTTATTAATTCTATTAATTCTTATTAATTCTCATCAGGATCTTCAATATTATTTATATATTGCTGACCGATTAACTTATATGCTTTAATTTACAACATAGTTCACAATACTTCCTATTTATTCACACAGTTACTTTTGTTTATGTTTATATATCAATCTTTATACCAGACCCTAACCAGCCTCCAGGTTTCACTCCTGACTGACTGTTAAATAACTATCTTAGATCTTAACTGCTTTGTGACTCTCTGGCTTCTCTCCCTTACTGCAGGGTTCTATACATTTATAGCCTTTAGCCATGCCCACTGGTCACTGGTGGGATATTCTAAGCACTCACATAAATATTCATAAATAACAATATATATTCATGAACAACCCTGTTCATCACAGGCAGCAATTAATCTCTTCAGTTTCAAAAGCTAAATGAGATAACCGAATAAAGCTCACAGAGGAAATAAACATGTCAAGAAAGTCAAAAGACTTTGGCAAGTACTGAGGAACCTTAACAATGATCCAACTAAAGGCCTAATCATGCAAGCATTTCAGCAAAGCAAACAGCCCATCAACTCTTCATTAACAGCATATCTGAACACCTCCACAGGAGATCAGACCATAAGCTTGAAATAAATAAACAGCTGGAGACCAATGACTTTACAAGACCACTGAGCTTTAGTGAATTGGAAAAAGCTGTTTGTAGCTGCAAAAACGACAAATCGGGAGGCCAGGATAAAATCCACACAGAACAGTGTGGCACATTTTGGCACAGTAATAAAAAGGTGATTCCCGATTTTTAAAATAATTATCTTAACTCCTTCGCGATTCCAAACAAGTGTAATTCCAAACAAAAATAATTGCTATTTCAAAATCTGATAAAGACCTCACAGGTAGCCCCCCCCCCCACCAGTCCCAAACTGAAGCCAATTTCAGGACAGTACTTCACCATCCTTATCCTCTGTTGAACAGCTCATTGGTTTAGATATCTGGCTGTGGATCCCAAGATGGGGAGATGAATCCCCCATTGTGCTTCCTTCAGAGGGTGTGGGCTTGATTATCTATAGGTTCCTTCCAGCTGTGCCTTTCTAAGATACTGACCCTGAACTGTTTAGTAGTGGTGATGGGACCCCTCCTTTATCCCACAATATGGCTTTAGACCTGGGAGGGAATGTACAGCAGAAACCCTGTGTTTAGCACAACATACTGAGGATGAATTTGAAACTCAGACAATCACAGTGGTAGCCAGACAAAGCTGTTTGGATAAGCAGCGAAACATTTTAATCTCTCAAGAAAAGAAGTCCAGTTGCTATGACTCAACTTCCAGATAAACTCACCTGGATGACTGAGAATCTTCACAGATAGAATATGGAGAGCTTGTTGCTTCTACTGGATACCTTCTCCAATTTTAATCAGATTCCGGAGGCAGCAGCAGGCAGGCCAGGCAGCTGTTAACTAAAATAATCCAAGAAAGGAAACCAAACAAACAAACAAATAAAAAACACAAAAGAAGGGGGGAAATTCCCAAAGAAAATGAAGAGGGGACTCCCAAGGAGGCATGTTTGCAGAGGTAGCATAGGAACAATTTCAATAGGAGAAAATAAAAACTTTCCTTGCTGCCCTTCCAGAAAATGCCAAAATGTTGCTGGTATGTTTTAGCAGGAAGACACTAATTGACTGCTGAACAAATTAACTATAACAGACATGTGACAGATTGCACTTCTAAACTACTGTCAGCTGCTATTGCTTTATATTGCCATGGCTGGTTAAAAATCTGCAGGGATTATTGAAGATACCAAAATACATGCAAGATGTCCTGTTGTGTAGAGACAGCCTCATGCAGAATACAACATGAATATGGCATAATAGCAATTCACTAAACTATTTAAATCTAGCCATCAGGAATTCTTATGAAAAATTGCAGTTATCTCTTAGGCATTCTCATTCATTGGGACATTTTTCCACCAACAGCAACAGTATCATCAGACAATGTACCACTCTTCCTCCTCTAAAGAAGAATTCAGGAGATAAAAACATCTTTGACTTCCATAGACATGAAGACCAACTATCCCCATGTCGGGACTTTTAATGTCTCACTTAAACTTCTCGTTCCCATCCCATCCTTTCAGTGTTAAGGAGAATGGTTCATAATTAAAAGATGTGTATTTTTCACTCTTGATTGCACCTTCCTACAGTAGTTCTGGTATCTTTGTTTTGCCCTGGATATGAATTTCCCTCCAATTCCAAGTGTTCTCTTTCAGCTTACAAGCTGAATGTTTACAAAGAGCATAGGTCCAGTATCAGCCTGCCTTTGAATGTGGAAATACTCTTAAGCCTCCTATTAAAAGAAAATTTTAACCATAATCTCCTATATTATCTCATAAAGTGTCTTTTTCATCCCATTTGTCTCATTCAATAGGAAGATGCCACTCTAGATCCCAGAGTGATCTGTTGAAAGAATGGAGACACTGACAGCATGGGCTTACCAAGTATCCTGCAACCTTATGGTAGATAGTAATGTTTACAACAGATGTTTCTTGGATGGTTTGGGCAGTGCATCATTGAAGACACTAAAGCAACAGCTTGAGGCTCACTGCATGTGTCCGAGTACCACTCTCACACAAACCTGCTTGTTGTTTTCAAAGCACTCAAAACTTTTAAAGTATTTGTCAGAGACAAGATGATCCAAGTAGCTGCAGATGATACATCTGCCATGTACTGTGTAAATAAACAAGATGGAATGAATTCTCTGGAGCTCCTTTGACCTAGCTTCACTTTTATAGGAATGGTATACAGCCAAGCTCATCTTCCCCATTGCAGTCTGTGTAGCTGGTGAGGACAAGAAGTTAACAAATTATCTCATCTGGTGACCAAAGCACATGGGAACTTGTACATCCAGTGTTTCAACACTTTGTATCTTGTCATGGTTTCCTAAATTGAATCTGTTTGCTTTACAAGGCAATTGAAAGTGCCCAGATGTGGGCTGAGAATGCACTTCTTTCCTTAGGAAATACTTTCCTTATTTAATGTTTAAGGAAACTCATGTATACATGTACTCAATCCCATTTATCTCTCATGTCATAATCAAACTCAAGGAAGACAAAACCAATGGATTTCTCCTTACCCAATGCTGACCATCACAGTTTAATTACTGCTGCGGTCTCTTTGAGAGTATCTCAACCTACCATTTTGACCAGATCTCATTAACTAACAGAAGGATTATGCTCATAATTTGACGCCTTGAGGTTCACAGCATGATGGATTTGACTCTCCCTTTAACTTCTGGTACCTAAGAATATTTGCAATATGTTTCTATGACTGTACATGGAAATCTTTTGAGACATTTGTCATACTTCATGACTTAGCTTATCAAGCAAATTCGTTGTCTACAATAGTTACATTCTTTCTCCATCTAAGAGATCCTAGTCTTTCTCAGTCTTTACTTCATATGTATCTGACACTTTCTTTTCTTCCTTTCTTTTTACATAAATTGATTTAGAGACATCCGAAGGAACTCAGTAATTTGTACCATCCAAAACTACTGCCGGTGCTATCCTGGTCTTTTTCAATTATCCTTAATTTTTATCTGCTTTGCTTGAAGCACTAGCTATTGTAGATCTTTGTCTTTTCATGTTTAAGACAGTCTTTAAGGTCACAATTATCTTTCCTTGTAAAATTCATGAGCTCTGTGCCTCACAATAAACTCTTTCATAAAGAAAAGCCAGGTCTATCTTGCTAGGACATAGTCTTTTTGAAAATCATCCGGATATTTGTTACCAAAGTCATAATAAAAGTGACAACGGGTCAGCTCAACATTTTGCAAAATAAGTAACAGCTTGCCTATTCCCATCACTGTTTGCAGTCATTGTGCTGTTGTATTGTCCTCCCCTGTTGTATGTTTATCAAATATCTGTTTAGCAGCAACATGTCACACCACTTACATTTATATATCACTAAAGACTGGGTAGATGGGGTTGAGTAGATGTTTCCTTTGGTCATGCAGTGATTCAGCCTCAACATAAAGAATAGGAGGAGAATGGTGGGAGACTACCCCATCTTCTGCTGGAAAGGTGGCTGTTTCTTCAGTACCGAGTGGCTATCCAGTGCTATGATTTGAGGAAACAGCCTTCTCTGGACAGTTACCTGAAGTGGCAGCTCAGCAGAGCAGCAGGGACCCTCCTGGGAAGGAGCTGTTGGGAGTGACAAATTTACCACTTCCAGTGTTCTGATGACTATATCAGCCTGAAGTAGGGCTGGCTGTTCATAAGAATGTGATGGACTTTGCCCTGATCTGGGAACCATGTGCTGACAGCTGCTGGGTTTTACATGCAGCTGTCCTCTTGGGTGAACTACTGAACTTCATGCAATTTTCTTATAAGTGAAGAACCTTCCAGAGTGTCTGGCTGACCCTTAGATCTTTCTGGGCAGGAAATGGTAGAAAGGGGTTACTCTTTCAGCTGAATGCTGCTGAGGCAACAAGGTCTGTGAGCTCTAGAATATCTTCTACTTTTGATCTTGCTTGTTGATCCTGACCCTTGGTTTGGTCTTTGCTCCCTGTTATTTTTTTGATAACCCATGATTTTTTAGTCCTAACAACATTATGGGAAACAAAAAAGTACTTATATTGAAATATAACATCCAGGCTCACTTCTTCTGTGCACACCAGATAACAGCAGACTACATATTCATAGGTTTTGCATATTTTTTAGGATGGGAGTGCCTCTCCAGAAGTAGGAACCCATCTCCTTCTCTAAAGTGAAATATTAGCTACCATTTTTGCTGATTTATTATTATTATTATTGTTACTCTGATTCTGTTGTTATTGTTGTATTATAACTGTTGTGAACTGGCCAGAGTTCCTTTGGAAGATGGGCGGTATAGAAATATATAAACAAACAAACAAACAAACAAACAAACAAACAAATAAATAAATAAATAAATAAATAAATAAATAAATAAATAAATAAATAAATAAAGCAAAATGTAATTCTCTTCCAGACAAATTAAGAACTTGTCAGTCTGCATTTGGAAAAATGGGCTTTGTATTTTAGCAACATTTCTACTGACCTATAAAAGGCTGGGTTATTATGGAACGCAAATTCCTTCTTTAGTATTTTGTGTTGCAAAATGTGTCATTCAGAGGTCTTTCTGCACTCCCTGAATTTATTGCAGCATATCTAGAAGAAACCTGTCTGCTATAAAACAAAAGCCCATAAAAATTTCTTGTCAAAATGGGCTTGATCTTAGCTTTTTAAACTATAATTTGTTTACCCTTAAAACAAGCAAATCTGAATCTATGGCTGCCATAAAAATGCTTTGCATTTGGAGAGTTTGTCTGTTTTAATATCCACTTTCGAATCATGCAGTAACTGTCTGGGGTTGGTAGGGTGATGCTGGTACAGAGACCCCTACTGGCTGCGTTGCAAACAGAGGAGGTCTGGGAGATTTCCTGGAATGGTTTGCCAACTTTATTCTAGTTTTGAGATTCAAGGTCAAAATTAGTATTAAGGAATGTTGACATATTGTTATAAAATGGGGTCCTGATAATCTGGTTTTAAATAAATACTGCACACAATGCATGTAACAATTTTTAAAAAGTATTTTGAAAAGGCCATTGATTGGTTAAAGAGACAATTGCTCTACAATGGATTACTACCAGAAACTCTTTAAAGGGAAAAAATTGTGGTGATGCCTAACCCTTTCTTTCCTGTTGCCTTTGTGTCACAAATTGACTATGAAAACACTTCTCTGGGCCAGGTTTCTAAACTATATTAGTTATTACCACATGCACAATCAGAAGCTTATGGAAAAATACATGTAAGGCATTAGGGACAAGGAATTCTTACTACCAAATTCTGTTGTTTCCTCACAAACAATGTTTTTAAAAGGTAAAATTTGGGGTTTAACATCCCAGTTTGCATGTAGTTTTAGGACGTCAAAACATGGACTGTCACGTCAATCAGTCTTGGAAGAAGGGCCTTGCAGGCTGCTTTTGTGAAGAATTATCCTTTTTATCTTAAGGTTTGGGCTCTCATTGACAGATAGGTTTTTTAAAAGTGTGTTGAAAAAATATACTTGCTTTAAAAAGGTGTAGTTTTTTTCCTAAGCTTTCTAGGTTACCTTACTAGAGAGTGGAAAATAAGCAAAATGACACCATCAATATCATCAGTGTTGAGGAAATGCCAGGTTTGAAGAGGTATAAAAAGTCGTGAGGGGAAAATAACCTTCAGGTTGGAAACCCTTCAAAACAGATCAATTATGGAAGAGCAAACTCTGCATCCATGGTATGTTAACTGTCTGATGGTGAGGGAATGGAAAACCAGGTCTGGTGGAAGGCACATGTGATGGAATGAAATACTGAAAGGGGGACCTCTATCTATAATTTCAGTGTTTTGTATGACATGGTGTACAGTCTGCCATCAATTACATTTTGATCCATACATTCCTACTAATTAACCTATCAGCTACTTCTGACTTGAAAATAGAGAAGTCATTTTTTCATAGAAGAAGTTAGTTGAATGTGAGATTACAGTAATACATTATACCAGTTAAGTTGTACTTTTCAGTTTTTCAGCATAAATACTATTTATTATTGCCAGATTTGAATAAATGTATTTGCAGTTACAATACATTTTATGGGCCTCCGGTTTTGAGCATTTCTGTGTTTTCCATACTGTTTGAGGTTTTAATATAGAATATATTAATATAGAACCATAGAACCATAGCATCATTGTAGGGTTGGAAGGGACCTTGGAGGTCTTCTCGTCCAACCCCTGCCTAAGACAGGAGACCTCATACCATCCTGAACAGATGGCTGTCCAATCTCTTCTTGAATACCTCCAGCAATGGGGTGCCCACAATATCAGGAGGCAAGCTGTTCCATTGTTTAATGGTGCTCTGTCAGGATATTTATCCTTATTTTTAGGTTGGTTCTTCCTCTGATGAGTTTCCATCCATATGATGATGTCCAATAGATTTCTATATTAAAAAGTTGTCAGTCATACAATAATGGAGTTCAAAGGTGCCCATAAGGTCATCAGATCTAACCATCAGGAATCAAAGAGAAGGTATATCTGATAGATGACTGTCTAACTTTATTTCAAGTACTTCTAGTGTTGGAGCACTAACCACTTCCCCTGTTAACTAACTGCATTGTCATACTGGTCTAACAGTTAAGAAAATAAGAACAGCCTTTGCTGGAACAGGCCACAGCCCATCCAGTCCAGCGTTCTGTCTCTACACAGTGGCTCACCATTTGCTTTAGAGTATTCCCAAGCAGATGTCTTCACCTACGTATGATTCCCTGCAAATGGCATTCAGAGATATCCTGCCTATCTCTCCAACCGAGGTTGTCCTTAGGCATTCATAATGATAGCCATTGATACCCTTGTTCTCCATGAATTTGTCTAATCTATTCTTAAAGCTGTCAAGGCTGACAGGATTAGACAAGTTCATGGAGAACAAGGGTATCAGTGGCTATTATTATGGACGCCTAAGGACAACCTCTGGGTTGGAGAGATAGTTAAGGTGTTTGTCCTGAAATTCAACTGAAATCTGGATCTTCCTCTAACTTGAGGCCACTATTAGATTCCTTGAACTCAGGAATGATTGAGAATAAAACCTGCCAGTCTTCAGTAAAACCCACTTTCAAGTGGTTGTAACTTGTGGCTATTATTAGATATCTTGGACTCTGGATTCATTGAGAACAGATCCTGCCCCTCCTTTGAGTGACACCCTTTAAAGTATTAGAAGACTGCTATCATATCCCACCTCAACCTTTTCCCCTCAAGGTTAAACATGCATAGATCTTTCTGTCTTTCATAATTAGTTTCCAGTCCTCTGAAGAACCTTGTTGCTTTCATCTGAACATGTTCCGATTTGTGTCCTTCTCAAATTTGTATCCAGAAGTGTTTTTAATCCACAGTTCTTCTGGTTCATAATAAGTTGACTTGACTAATGCAAATCTGTACTTTATGTGGACTTTATATTAATCAGAACTGTTATTTAAATTATATGTTACTACTATGATTCTTTTAGTTTTCTTTTTCAGCTTTACTCTAATTTTTATATGAATGATTTATGTTCAATACCACAGTCTGTTCTTGACCTTGATTTGTCAGGTTAAATGCAGTTTTCCCAACTTCCTTTCCATCTAAGTCTCCATATCCCTTGTGAGGTCAACAGTCATGTGGATTGCTAGCTAACTTGAGCCTGTGCTGAGGCTCATCATTGGGCCCAAATGCTGACCCTTTTATGTCTTTGAGGCATAAAGATCACAGCACATTCTTAACTACAAAATGTTTGAAAAGTAACCCTATGTTGGGCACTGATAAGGAAGTGCCTTGCTAATTGGGAAAATACCGGCAGCTTCTGAAATGAATAGCCCATCATACATGGGAGGGATGATGGGAGGAAGGAGAATGTTGTCCCTATCTTCAAAAAGGGCAAACAAGAGGAGCCTGGGAACTACAGGCCAGTCAGCCTGACATCAATCCCAGAAAAATCCTGGAACATATGATTAAGCAGTCACTACGCCAGCACCTGGAAAACAATACAACAATAACTAGAAGCCAACATGGATTTGTTAAGAGCAAATCCTATCAGACTAATCTGACCTCTCTCTCTTTTTTTTTGGGCGGGGCAGGTAACCTCCTGGTAGACAGAAGGAATGCTGCAGATGTAATATATCTCTTCAGCAAAGCTTTTAATAAAGTTCCCCATGATATCCTGATTAAGTGTGGGCTGGATAGATCATGCGTAAGGTGGATAACACAATTGGCTAGTGAATCGTACTCAGAGAGTGATGAGTAATGGCTTCTTCTCTAAGTGTGGGGAGGTAACAAGTGGGGTACCCCAAAGCTCAGTCCTGGGTCTGGTGCTCTTCAAAATTTATATTAATTACTTAGACAAGAGAGTGCAGGAAATGCTTGTCACATTTGTGGATGACACAAAATTAGATGGAATAGCTAATACCCTGGAAAAACAGAAACAAAACTCAAAATGATCTTGATAGGCTGGAGCACTCAGCTGAAACCAACACAATGAAATTTAACAGGGATACGTGCAAAGTACTGCACCTAGGAAGAAGAAACCAAATGCACAGGTAAAGGATGGGGGACACCTGACTCAGCAATACAAGTGAGAAGGATCTTGGAATTCTTGTAGATCAACAGTGTGATGTGGCCACAAAAAGGCAAAAGCTATTTTAGAAGTTAATTTAACAGAAGTATAATTTCCAAACCCCGTGAGGTGCTCATCCCCTTTCTATTCACAATTTAAGAAAGATGCAGATAAATTGAAACAAGTTCAGAGGGAGGTGTCAGGATGGTCAGGGATCTAGAAACCAAGCCGTATGAGGAAATACTAAAATAATTGGGCATGTTTAGCCTAGAGAAATGAAGACTGAGGGGAAACAGGATAGCACTTTTCAAATATCTGAAGGAATGTCATACACAGGAGCAGGATCTGTTCTCAATCATCTCAGAGTGCAGGACAGGCAACAATGGGCTCAAGTTAAGAGAACCCAGCTCTTGGCTGAATATCAGAAAGAACTTCTTAACTCTTAGAGCAGTACAGCAATGGAACCAATTGGCTCAAAAAGTGGTGAGAGCTCCAACACTGGAGGCATTCAAGATAAAGTTGGACGCCCACCTGGCAAATATCCTTTGATTTGTACTCCTGCCTTGAATGGGGGGTTTGGACTTGATGGCCTTATAGGCCCATTTGAACTTCACTCTTCTGTGCTTCTATGATACATAACAATCTTTAGAGATAAAGACAGAACACTGTCACCATGGAAATAGTTTTTTCTTACATCTTTGAGAAACATAAACTCCAGATAGCAAGATGCCAATCTCAAACCAAAATCATATATAGTGTCACCAAACACTGACATGTAACAGCTTGGGAAAATGCTTGAAACCACCAGGAGAACAGAGAATACAGTAACTGGCATTAAGGTACTGGGAAAACAAAGCCCATCTATTATTACAGTTTCTCGCTATTGGAAACTCTCTTACAAACCTTATAAATACATGTTGTAAACAGAAGCAAGCTGAGCATTCACTCAACAATTGAACCTATTGTTGCCTTGCTCCAATCTTGCAAGACTTATACCTTTTGATTTATTTCCTTTTCATTCCTTGTTCCTTTTTCTACCCCCCCCCCAATAAACCCTCCTTTTATTAGCATAATTATTTGTCCCTGTTGGTTTATCTCCTTTTTAACAGGACCTTCTAGTAGAACAAAGATACTGTTTAAATTCTATTTGTCCTCATTTTATTTTTACAATAGGTGATTTCATTGTCACCTGCTTCTTGGCCTTTTGGCTAAGATCAAGTGTGTAGTGTAGAATCAGTCCCATCAGTCTCCTCCCCCTCGTCAGATGTATATATACTTGAATGTGAGCTCCCACCAACCACAATGCTCCTGTGCACAGATTTGTTGGGAATGGGGCCTGAGTGTAAAATCCTACCTTGTATATGATGGAGATGCATGCTCTGGATATAGAGGAAAATGTTTGCTGCTATTCATATATCTCTTCCTCAACCACAAAAGCAGAAACACTGATGTGCTTAAGTTGACAGTGTCACTCTAAGAGCTGATGCCACTCTTGTCCTTCTCTGGCATCATGTCAACTCTTGGGAGGAAAGTGCCTTCTTCACTATCTTTTTTGGCTCTTGTCCTGCCCATCCCAGCTTGAATGCACAAAAAGATCACTGGAACATGTCTGAGGTCTGCTCTTATCTTTCCCACCCTGAACCAGAGGTTTCTTTGCTATGTCAAGAAACACTCACCTTGTACTGCTGTCTGCTGCTCTTTCTTAGTGTCCTTGCTGAACAAGGCTGGGTGACTGTTTTTGTTTGGGGCAGCTCATAATAGCACTTATAGGTTGTCTTTTTCCTCTTCTTCTCCCACTCTTCTCAATAGATGCTGATGGTGGGGGTGCAGGCAGCATTCCTACAGCCTTCCCCAAGTGCCTACTTCTTCTACCACACCTACATTTCAGACCCCTATACACTCTACCCAAAGAAGAACAGTGTCTGAGTTTGCTACAGAGGAACACAAACTCTTCCAATGAAAATTATATAATTACACGGAGATGCAACTTAATATATCTGTCTATATACAGTGGTCCCCTGCCATTTCGTGGTTCATATACTGCAGCCCCGGTATATCGCGGGACCACAGTATATGAAAGGGAAGGCCCCCTGGGATAAGCTGCATGGGCCTGTTTGAGGCCTCCTACATTTACCCCAGGCCTGGTGCTGCCCAGAGCAGGCCTCCGACAGGCTTCCCTGTCGGTGGGCCCAGAAGTGCTTTCCGGAAGTCACATTTTTTTGGATTGTGACAGCAGTACATTCACCCATGGCTTGGCTTCCAAAGTTCCAATTCCAATAGAAAGATTTTTCTCTAGGAGCATCCCCTTTGGAGCTTCAGAACTCAGCCCCCTGAACCCCAAACCTTTCCAAATTTCAGGGGGTTACCTAGAATCACTTGAGGAAGCTCCCCAGCCATTTCGGTCCTTTAGGGCCCAGGGGAGCATAGCATTTCATTTCACTTTGTTTAAGTTCATAATGAAACTACTTTAAAATTTTGTTACAAATGAAACAAAATGAAACTACCACAGAAACAAAATGAAACAAAACTCTATTTTTCTGTTCCGTTCCCATCTCTAGTAGGAATGGATTCAGCACTCCTGGCTGCTGCCAAGGAATAAGCAGGGATTGTCCTCCAACTCACAAGTCAGCTCAGCCACAGTGCAAAGGATATGCTCTAAGTCCTTCAATGCTGAACCCCAGGTTTCCTCTTCCTCCATGGACCCCCCCACCAAGTGTCCTCAACCCAGAAGTCCCCCAAACTTTGTCTTTGCCCTCCTTTATTCCCCGTTGCGCTTTTTCCCTGCTCTTCTAGGTGCTGCTTGTCACTCAGCCTCCTTGGGAACCAAATACAGCTGCTTTGCCCAAACTATCATAGGGAGGTGGGGTTAGAGTAAACAGTGTGCTTGGGTCGCTGGTAGTGACCCCCTTACAATGTTTAATTGTTTGTGGGGCTTCCCCCCAATTGCATTTATTTATTTTGGGTTTTAAGCTTTTAATGCTATTTGTATACTTGCCCCAAAGGACCCAAGGTAGCTTTTGAGGATAAAAACATGGTATAAATATTTTAAATCAACCAGTAAATGTTGTGCTGATATTGACCTGTACACTGGCATTTTGATGGAGGGTTTTGGGTTTTTTGTTTTTTAAAAAATAATGATCATAGCTTGATGTAGTTCATATGCTGGTTGAGATTCATGGAGGGACTGGGCATTTTCCCTGGGTTTGCTTCTGTTCTTTAATTAGTTGTTTAATAACTGGTGTAACTTGAGAGATAATTACTGATCTGTTTGCAAACAGTTTTCTTTGTGACCCCATTACATCAAGACAGATTGAGTTAAGGAAGTATTTGATGTCAGCTGGGGGCTTGAAGGATACCCCACCCTCAGATGCTACTAGAAATTAGTCCTATAGAGACTGAAATTTTCTCATTGGCATTTATCTTAATCAAAGTCTTAGGTTCTGAGTTGGTTAAATAAGTGACATTTGGCAGAATGCTTCATGACAGTACATACATATCCCTGCTTTGGTGCTACAGATTTTGGTTTAGAAATAAATTTTGTTATTTGAATCAGTGCTGAAACATTAAGTTTTACTGGGTGTTTGGGAAATTTATAGTTTCTCCTTGTGAACACCTGTTTTTATGTAAATATTGCTAAGAATATTCACAAATTAATTTGTTTTCAAAATTTCTCAAAATTAAACAGAAACACAGCAACCCTCGAACAGAGAAATCTTGCTATAAGGAGAAAAGACTTTTGTTTTTCCCAAGAGTAAGAAGTTGTGAGGCTAATAGTCAATTTCATCCTCCCAGCACTTACTGAATGAAGACTGGTATGATTGGTTGCTAACACAAAATTAAGAGATCTGCGGAATGGGATGGGTGATCACACCCACAGAGGATGACTATGTGTTTTCAGATATCTTTGAGCCCTAGAAAACAGATTCCTATTTAGTTGGATTCACCTGGGGCTTGAAGTCCAACTTGGCAAATGATTCCTTAAAATTATAAACATTAAGCATATTTATGTCATAGCATTAAACTTAGTCAGGTTTCAACCTTTCTGTATTGTAGTATAAGAGACATCTTGTTTGCTTTTATTTACTTTCTCAGTAGTAAATGCATTTTGGTTAACCACAATGGCAAACTTAGTCAAGGCATTTATGTCAACAAATCCTTCTTCTCGACAAAGCAACATTCTTAGTTTCTAGGGCAGCAGACTGGATTCTAAGTAATAAGGTGTTTATAAGTTGTGCTGTAAATCTGGGGTTATAAACATGTCTACTTTTCTATTAAACTTGCTGCTGTGTTTGAGGCACAATAAGCTCTCTTTTGAATTTTATGGTGGCAAGCATGTTGGTTTTCCAGTTCTGATTGCTGTTGCTTTAGCCGTCGCCAAGCCCTCCTGCCAAGCTCTTGACCTAAGTCACACTCCCTGGTGATGTCATAATATATCTTAGAATTTAATAATTGATGGTACCTGCTGGGAGCTGGTAAGAGGTTGCTCACATTTCCCCATTTACTGTCCTCCCTCCCACTAGTCCTTTTGTTTCAGGCAGTTTTTGGAATGACATTAAGAAACGGGTACATTTTTCACCACTGACTCCTAATTAGTCATTTTCCCAAAGTAAATATGCCCTGTGCAAGAGTCTGGAAGGGTTTCAAAGACACATTCTTTTCAGTTTTCCTTTTTTGAGCATCCCAAAGTGTTGGTAAAAGTGCAACAGTTCCTAGAATCTTACTTACTCAACAATTCTCGCTCTTCTTATTAGAAGTTGGGAATTTGCCTTTGCAAACATCATCCCATGGATAACTGTGGAGCTCTTTATTGCGTCAGAAAATTCTGTCTTCCATCATTAGGATTACGGGATGGGGCATTTAAATCAGAGCCTTCAACCCGATTCCTCAGCAACAGCACCTGTAAAATCTGTAAAAACTGAAACAACCCAAATTATTCTACTGCAATTTGTTTCTGGATTGCAGCCCATATTCTCAGATGGCTTTGTCTGCACAGTCTTTGTAGAACCCCTTAATGTAGTTGTTCCCCATAATCCTGGTCAGCACAAGCAGTGCTGAATGTTTCTGAACATTTTAGTCTAAAAGCATCTGGGATAGAGATGGGCACAAATTAATTCATCCTGTTTAATACAAATTTCTCCATGAAGCACGACAGGTGCCACACATCCTCTCTCCCGATCCCCTGGCTGGCTGACCCGCTCACATTTTGTTGCATGCCACCAGGGTCCTCCTTCTCCAGCAGTGCTCCAGTCCAGTTCCCTTCCCCACCTCCTCTAACAGCCAACTGTTCAATGGCTGCGCAGGGACAATTCCTGTCCCACCTCCTCAGCTGAGTGGTCAGCTGCCAGAAGAGGCAGGGAAGGGCAGCCCGAGCTCCTGTCCAGCTTGTGGGGCTGCTGGAGAAGGAGAACCCTGGTGGTATGGAACAAATGGTGAGTGGGCCAGCTGGAAGGATGGGAGATGAGCAGCACCTGTGGTGCCACACAGAGAACTTTGTACAAAGCAGTATGAATTGATTCATGCCCATCTCTGATCTGGGAACTGAGGTCGGGAACCACTGCCTTAATGAATAAACTCCACAATATTTCATAGACTGCTTGCCAGATTTTCTAGCATGGATAAGTGTACTTTTCATGAAAGAACAGAATAAGTCTTTAAAAGCACAGACTTTATATTTTAATATAGCTTGTTATGAAAAATCAAGAATGGGAGACTCTCGCTCCTAACCCCTATTTC
The DNA here is from genome assembly GCA_029282475.1 of Phrynocephalus forsythii. Lineage (NCBI taxonomy): Eukaryota > Metazoa > Chordata > Lepidosauria > Squamata > Agamidae > Phrynocephalus > Phrynocephalus forsythii. Next base: position 104,014,968 of record JAPFRF010000004.1, on the reverse strand, counting down.
TAAGCCTATGCCATCCAGCTGGAATGGTGCAGCCTGTGAAACTAGACCTCCCCAAGGAAATGTAAGGGTTGACAGAAGCTGTGCTGGCACCTCAAGACACCTGAAACTCTTTGAAGCCCAAAAGATAAGTCCTCTTTTTAGCGCAGCTGAAGAAATTTGAGCAGCGCCCAAAATGAGGAGAATCTGCAAAAGATCCAGTAGTTTTCAACTTAGGAAGACAAGAAGATCAATGTCCAATGAAGAAGCTTATTTATTTTTGTTAAACTAATACAGAAATGGTTAATAACTGAGTCAAAGTATCCAGGTTTCTGTAACAGGTTAGCCTTAAAAAATGAGGAAGACATAATCAAGTTGCATTTTTAATATTTACTTCCAAAGTTTAACTTCCAGTGGAAGGACTTGTGAGGGGGGCAGAAACTGGACGTTCCTTTTTGGGCTGTTATAATTACTATTCTGAAGTGGTGTGAGCATCTTAATTTTAAACCTATTTTAAAAACCTCATGTTATAATTTGGCTGCATACTGGAAGGCCAACGACCAACTGTTTTGAACGTGGATCCATTGTAGGATGCCTTGTGTATAATGTTAATAATCAGAAAGCCATTTCCAGAGGCATTTTTAGGTTTCAGGTTCCAAGCACAGCTAAGCCGCAGTTCACCTTTTTCAAACAGAAGGTGCTCACTACCTGTAATCCTATTTGTATCCCTTTGTCTAGATCAGGGGTCCTCAAAATTTTCAAACACCAGGCCAGTCCACCACCACCCAGACACCACTGGGGGCCGGATCACAGTCCAAAAGCAGCTGCAGAGGCTGGCTTGCTCACAAAACAGGGGGTAGATGGGGGGTTGCAATTGGTCCCAGGGGCTGGATTCAGGACCTTGGGGGGCCGCATCCGGCCCCGGGGCCTTAGGTTGAGGACCCCTGGTCTAGATCGTGAGCCCTATTTAAATGTCCACTGTCTGCTTTCAAGTGTCCTCCCCAATGCATGAATGCAGAGACAAAAGCAGCTGTAGGGCTAGGCTCTACTAGAGAGAAGATGACAACATGCTCATAAATCTGAGCTCTGGATTGGCTTTGATTAGAAAATTCTAGATGGAACTGTTTGCTTCTGTCTGTCACTTTTACACCATGACTGCTTCTTCCCGCCTTTCCATTCCTCCGGTCTTTCAGTGGGCATTTCATTTAAGCTATAACAGGGACAGATGACAAATAAATGTATTGCTTCATTCAAAAATGTCCTACTGGCATCAATCCAGGTTACATAACCTAAGCCAGGACAGCAGCCATTGCAGAACTATCAAGGGGATGTGTCATAGGGAGTTTCTGAATATTCTAATATTATTTTTTGTCAAAAGCAAATAAGGGAGGAGTTTATTTCAGTAAAATGTTCCCTTAAAAATAACTTGATTACGTATATGTGTTGCATTAGGAAAAAATAGAACATGCCCAACCCATTGCAAGTTGTGAGCAGAATAGATACTAATGCAGTCCTGAATAAGGCTCACAAGGAACGTAGCTATTCTGCTCCCAACACAATTTGATACCCAGATTATTTTTGAATACTAAGAGCTATATTGTTACCAAATTGTTATTTTTTTTTCAAATGCCCTTTCTGTTAGGCTTAATCGTTGAAAAAAATAACAATAGTGTGAATTAAATTAAATGCTTTGAGCTATCGGCTAGTGGGAAGAGGCATTCTTTCATTTGAAGACATTCTTGTAACTGAAAGAGAAACACAGAGATGTCATAGACCAAATGAAATTTCGTTCAAAAAGTCAACCTGTCTAGTATTAAGGAAAAGGCATTTCAGTCATCGACTTAATTGCACAATAATGGTCCTCCCACCAGTCCACCATCTCTGAAATAGACTGCTAGTAATGGCAAGTTTGTGTGTGTGAGTTAATGTCTTCAAGACTGAGTAGAAATTTGAAAATAGCAGCTACACCCTCCTCAGCTCTAAAACTTCTCTCATATCAAAATATTGTTTTCATCTCAGAGTCTCATTCCTTCCCATCAGAGTTTCTTCAGTATTGTAATCTATTCTTGCCCAACACATTGTGAAAATAATGGGATGCTATATCTCAACACCATTATTAATTTCCATTACCAGCTGATCACTTTTTAAAGTAGTCTCTTAGGAGCTATGTCTGGCTACTCAACAACCTGAAAAAAGGGGCCTAATCAGAGCCTCTTTCTTTCTCTGAAAACTGACAACTCTCCCAAATAGTGGGGTCCAATTTAGTAAAGGTCTGTGAAGATGCTGAGTCATCCAGGTGAGTTTATCTGGAAGATGAGTCATGGCAACTGGACTTCTTTTTCTTGAGAGATTGAAATGTTATGCTACTCATCCAAACAGCTTCATCAGTTTGAAGAAAGCCAGTTGCGGGTCCTCTATTTTATAGTTCACTTTGACCTCATATCACCCTGGTCTGAAATAGGCTCATGCGATGAACGAACAATGGCCTGAATAGACTCATTAGGTAAACAACAGTCTTAATAGCTTTAAGGTGAACAATGGCCTAAAGTGCTGAAATCCATAAAATATGGGTTGATAGCTATGGCCTTGGTGGTGAAGGCGTGAAGTATTTTTTATTTTTCTGGGTGTTGTTGAAATCATTGCCTGATAAGTGGCAGACTGTGCCTGAGGCCCCCCCACCTCTGTTGAGAGAGGGGTCTTCAATGCTCACATGTAGAGGTGGGCACAAAACAGAAAACCAATGGTTTGGTTCATTCTGTTTTGGGGGACCTCAGTTTGGTTCAGTTCGTATGAATTTTTAAAACAAAAATTCGTATGAACCGAACCGAACCGAACCGAACCGTGCTGGCTTTCCTGGATGGTGGCGGTGATCCCGGCGGCAGTGGTGGTGGCAGCGGCAGCCCGGAAGGCCCTGGCAGTGGCCACGCCAGATGGCAGGAGGCCTCGCTGGGCAGTGGGAGGCCTCACCACCACCTCCGGAGCCCCGGCAGTGGCTGTGCTGGGTGGTCATGAACTGTCCCACTGCCACTTCTGGAGGCCCAGCAGCAGCCGTGCTGGGCAGCGGGAGGCATCACTGCCACCTCCAGAGCCCTGGTCATTGCCATGCCAGGCGGCAGTGAACCGCCCCGCCACCGCTTCCGGAGGTCCAGCAGTGAGAGGCCGCGCCAGGCAGCAGGAGGCCTCACTGCCACCTCCAGAGCCCCGGGCACGGCTGTGCCAGGTGGAAGTGGACTGTCCCGCCACCACCTCCAGAGGCCCAGCAGCTCCTTACTGCCACCTTTGGAGCTCCCCAACCGGATGTCAAGTAAGAGATGCCGATGGGGTGGGGAAATGAAAAATGAACGGAACAAAAAAGAAATTTCCATTTCGTTTCATTTCATTTTCCTTAGAGGGGGCTGTTTCTTATTCTCTTCGTTACCTAATGAAACAAATTACAAATAATGAAATGATTTTTTCATTCATTTCGTCCCCATCTCTACTCAAATGAATGGCTTCCCTGATCCCTCTCTCAAACCATCTATCTTCTCTAATATGGGTACATCCTCATCTTTGAATGAGTGCCCTTTGTCCTTCAAATGGAGGTGTACTGCTGATTCTGGTCCTGAGCTGTTACCCCTCCTATGTTGTGTCACCCTTCTGTTTAATTGCTGTTTAGTTTCTCCAATGTAGAGGTCCACACACTCCTCACTGCATTGGACTGCATATACTATATTGCTCCTTTTGTGTTTTGGATTGGGTGGACAAGTCTCTGCCTTAGTGTGTTTGAAGGTTTGAAATAAAAGTGAAGATAAAAATATATATGTTGTTGTTTTGGCCTTGGAAGTGTAGAAATTAGCTATGCATGGATTATATGCAATGTAGCAACAAAGCAGAATGTTATGAATGAAAATAAAGAATAGTACTGTATACTATAGAATAGAATAGAATAAAATCCTTATTGGCCAAGTGTGATTGAACACACCAGAAATTTGTCTTTGGTAAATATGCTCTTGATAGACATAAAGGGACATATAAAAGAATCATATATTCAACAGTAGAAATATAATACAACACAATATAACATATTATTAAAATGATTAATTATTCAATAAATTAATAGCATTTGGGAAAAGGCTACATGCCCATTCACAAATTTTTGATAATATGGAGTACAGTGCTAAATTTAGCATACAGGCATTTCAGACAGATTTTAAACCAATGAGAACACTGCACTGGGATAGTTATTGTCTCTTGCTTTATAATTCTGAACAGCTGCAACCATTATTCATCTGTCAATGAATCAATTTTCAAATATCAGAGTCTTTTATATATTTATGAATAAGTTGGAGGATTTGACCCACTTAGATTGATATTTGTCAGTAATTACCAGGGGGAGCAGGCCTTTTGGGTTTAGATGTCCCTTTAACCACACATATATAGACTGAATGCTGATTGAGGCTTTTAGACATCCTGTCTGTAGCCTTATCCTTGTATTTGACACACATCTTGCAACCTGAAGTATAGTTCTTAGAAATTTAGATTGAACTATTTCTTGTGATACAAAGTGAGAGCTAGGAGGCCCTAGTAATGAACCATACAAGAGCTGGGCTAGAACCTTCGCTTTATAAAGTTTGAGGGCTGCAGGTACAAAGGACCCTCCTTTGGTAGGGTATTTGCAGATCCCCCCCCCACCATCTGCCACATATTTACTATGCTGGAGCCTGGATCCAGAAGCCTGTAGAATTACCCCTAGATATTTGAAATAACTCACTTGTTTGATACTGTGGTTATTTATTTGCCACAACTAGGTTTTATGTCTGTGTCCAAAAGCTACTATCTTGGTCTTCTGATAGTTGATTGTTTGGGGGTTTTTCTTCACAGTATGAGGAGAACTTCCTAAGAGCTCTTCTCAACCCTATAGAAGTTCTGGAAAGGATTACTGTGTTGTCGGCATAGAGCAATACTGGCATTGTTCTGCCCCCAAATTTAGGAGAATGGAGATCAGGGGTGTTGAGCCAGCTTGATAAATCATTTATATAAAAGATGAATAGTGCTGGTGCCAGTAGGAAGCCTTGCCTAACACCTCTGTGAGTTTGTACAGGTTCGGTGATATGTCCTTGTCCGGTACACCTGACTCTCAAGTACGTTTCTTCATCTAGATCCCTAATTATATATAATCTTCTATCTATGAATGAGATTGCTAGTTTATCCCAAAGATGTATTCTGGGTATAGAGTCAAAGGCCGATTTGAAATCCACAAAGGCAGCATAAAGTGACGTTGTTCCTTTGGCCGAGTATTTCTCAATAAGGTTTTGGATAATTAGACAGTTGTCTATTGTTGATCTCCCTGGCCGGAATCCTGCTTGTTCTTCCCCATCCCCAATAATATTTTCTGTTTCGAGCCAATCTAAGAGTTTATCAAGAAGGTGTCTCGCATACAGTTTACTTATAATGTTCAGCAAACTTATTGGCCTATAATTGGCTGGGTCTTCCCTTTTGCCCTTCTTGTAGAATGAAACCACAATGGCTATTTTCCATGAATTTGGTATGTGGCAAGTAGGGGGAAATGGTCCCCCTCTAGATAAGGGAGCACTTCGGGAGTTTGAACCATATAGAGGAGAGCCCTGCATACCAGGATATAGTCAATTGTGCTGGCTTTTGATGCTGCCATGAATGTAAATTTGCCTGGAATGTCACCTATGGTTGTGCCATTTAGGATGGAGAGGCTCAGTCTGTAAGAAAATTTATACAGACAGGCTCCAGCATAGTTTGCATTTTGATCTTTAAAAACCCTCTATTGATTCAGTGTCTCCGAGTTCTCATTTTCTGTATTGGCTATCATCTTGAATTTGCTTACCAGGTAATCATCATCTGGGCCCATGCGAGCCTTTAGATCCCCACCGATCAGAACCAGGGCATCTGGGTGTTCCATAGTAAGTTGTCTTATATAACTTTCAAGGGCTGACCAATTCTCCTCTATTTTTGCTTTTCTGGAAGTGGGTGGTAGGTATGCATTTATAATCAATATATGTCCTCATGCCCCCTGTTAGTATTAATGCCATGGCCAACTGTGTCAGGGGAGGTTTTGCCATAGGTGTCACATTTAGAGCAGTAGATATTAGAATTAGACATGGGCACGACCAGAAAAAATGACGTTTCGAGTTTTCGTTTGTCCGAACGGGTCCGTTTCAGGTCGTTTCCATTTGTTGCGAATTTTTTCAAAAATTTGTCGTTTCATCATTTCGTTTCTCGTTTGTCGTTTTCACCGCGATTTAGCGTGATTTTGACTCCCCCCAGAGCATAGGGGCAGGGGGGAGGCACGGGTGGACGAGCGTCCCGCAATCAGGGCTGGCGCTAGGTGTTTTTGCGCCCTAGGCGGCAGGCGGGGCGGGGGGGCGGGCGGCGGGGGGAGGTGCGGGTGGGTGCTGGTGGCGGGGGCATGGGCGGGCAGCGAAAGCGGCAGGGGGGAGGCACGGGTGGGCGAGCGGGTGGGCGGCGGCCGCGGGTGGGCGAGTGAGCGGGCGGCGGCGCAAGCTGCAGGCGGGTGGCGGCGCGGGTGGGCGGGTGAGTGGGCAGTTAGGATATCACTTAGGATAGAGGTTCTGTTCTTGGCTTGCACCCAAAATGTGTGTGTGTGCAAGCAAATTGAAGTTGGGAAAATAGAAAATAAATGGTAGTATATAATATATTTTTAAAATAAGTCCACACCTCCCACTCCCAGTCGAACCTCCCTCTTTATCCAATATCAGAAAAAAATCCTCACAAACTGCCAGAGAAGAAATAAAGAATAAACTGCTATTCCCTTCAGCAAACAAAGCTGCAGGGAATCAAAGAAATTATTTTCTAAATTCAATTCCCTCCCTGCCTGCCTAACCTAAATCCTAAAGCCTCCAGCCTCCCTCCTCAATCTCGATCGGATCACACCAGCACCAGCAGCCAGCCCTCCTCCCTCAACCACATCCATACACCCGACTGTGATTTCTGGAAGGTGCTTCGGCTTTTTATGCCCTCCGAGACATCCAGAAGTGTCAGTCAAAAACCTGGCGATGCCATTGGTGGAATGGTTCAAAAAAATTGCATGGTCCCATCCCATGCCCAGCCCAAATGGGCAGGTCTAAAAAAATAAAAAAATCAAATCAAATCAAATCAAATCAATACAACATTTTATTGCTATAAAAAAACCCACTGCTGCTACTATTAAAATTCAGGCATTTAAAATAAATAAATTTCACATGTTTCTGTGGTGATTTGGTGTGTTTTTTGACCACAATTTCAAAAGAAAAATTGCGGTCGCCATTTTGGATCCCCCCCACCGCATGGCATGCAGCGAGACAGACGACGAGGATGAACCCCCCCCAGCCTGGTGCAAGCAGCCCAGGACAGGAGAGGGGGGGAAGGCCGGGGACACCCCCCCCCAGAAATCATCCCTCTGGTAGGTGTCCTCAGGCAGGCATATTTTCGCCTGCTGTTTTGTCCAGGAGTCAGGGTTTTTTTTTTTTTACTTTTTAAAACTTTTTTTCTGTGCTGCTTGGCATCGCGCGATCGCCGCGATGCCATTAACGACAAATGAAAACCTGACCCAATTTTTCTTTTTTTGGGTTGGGTTCGAGCTGGAGTGGCATAATTATCGTTACCGTTTCCGTTACTTAATGGAAACGATAACCGAAAACGGAAATGACAATTTCGCCACTCCGTGCTCATGTCTAATTAGAATACGTAAGCCCCCCTCCCTTAAGTCTCCCAGGTCCACAACCTGGTGTTGCCCTTACAATAAAAGAGCTGACACTATCTAATACTATGTCTTTGCCAGACCTGGTTTCTTGCAAAAAGGATAATATCATCTTTGTGGTGAAAGAAAGGGATGTCATAGGTATGGAAAATACATACATCTCGTCCAGCCTGCCACATTCCAGGTTAAAAGTTCAATTTGAGAGACAGATTTTTTGTTGCTTCTTAATGCACACTATCGTGCTTGTACGTCTGGTGCTCCATTTTGCTCGTGATCTTTCATTTCATATGCCCTTGAAGTCATTTCCACTCCAGTGGCAGAGAGAGATTTGATCAGGGTCTCTTCCTTAGATGTTATTCGCTTCTCCAGAGCAGAGTGAGGTGCATCTCTGAAGGTGGGAGAAGCAGCTGGTGTGGTTGGGGGATAGTCTTTATGAGCCTGATCTTTAACAGTTTGGTTTCCTTGAGTCTCTACAATAAAGGGGAGGTTTTCGGCTTTGTCTGAGGCATTTGTCATATTCCCCCCCCCCAGGTAATATTCCAGGGCAGAGGCCTCATGGCTTGGCTTAGTCTCTTGCCTGTCAACACTCAGTTCTGAGAGTGAGCTGCAGAAGGGGCATATGTATTGTCCATGTGCCACTCAGAGATGGGATCAAGGGTAGTTTCACATGATGGATGTGTCCTCTCTTTGTATAGTTGATGTATTCTAAGGTTTCTAGGAGATGTAATACTGTTTGGGAGAGGCCATAATCTTAGCAGTGTTCCCTCCTGTATATTCTGGGTTTTAGTTTTGTTTGTAGGGGCTTGTTGATTATGATGCTATTTGGGAAAGTGGTGGTGGTCGTTTCTGTTTTTCGTGAATTTTTGCAAAAAAATCGTTTTCATTTTTGTTCATTTCGTTATCGTTTTGTTACCATTTATTTCTATTTTTGTGTTTTTTTAGCATTTAAAGCAGTTCAATGTATTGCCGTAACGAAAACGAAACGGACGACAAAATGTCTGGTGTTTCTGTTCGTTTCGTTTCATTTTAGAGATAAAATTCGTTTGTCGTTTTGTTGCGTAACGAAACGAAAAAACGGAAATGGAAACGAAAAATTGTTCGTTTCGTGCTCATCTCTACTCAATAGGAGGGAAATACTGGTCTTGCACAGGCCCCTCAGTACTCTTCCTTGGTGATAGTTTTCTGCCAATAATTGAGAATTTCACTTGGGCCTGCAATCAGTGGCAGCTATGTGGGAAACAATCTAGTCCCAGTAAGCTGTTTAAACATTTACAGGTAATTTATTCCACCTGCTCATTAGAAGCCTTTTACTCACGGTAGCCAGTTGTGAGCTGCAGATGAGGACTTCCACGCCTGCAGACAGCCGCCCAAGGACAAGCACAAGGCTTCTCTCTGATAAACAAACACTCTCTGCACTCCAGGACTGTAGGTTTCAGTTTCTGTTGATTGCAGTTGCACGGTCAGGATTCAATTAGCTTCTCAGTGCACTTTCCCTTTTCCATAAAAAGAAGACAGTCTTATCAACAACTCCCAAAGTGAGTCAGTTGTCTTTTGACAGAAGTTAGGGAATACAAAAGGAACAGTTTTTAGACAAAATGTGGGAGGAAAGCTCACCACAGCCACGCCCCCTCCAGGAAATACATTTCAGGATCAGCCGTGTTGCACTAAAATTAGTTTTTTAAAAAAGGTTTTGTCCAATAATTGCTACTGTACATTATATGTGTAAAAATACAAACATAGGCCTTGACTGAAATGAAGCATCATAGAATAAAATCCTTAACAATAAGGATGCCAAAAAGAAAAGGAATAAAACCACAGTTTCCACCATTACTTTCTATGCAATAGATCACATAGAAAAGAAAAGAAAAACAATCCTTCTCTTCTTTTTTTCTCTTTTGCTATGGCATTTTTGGGAAAGAAGGCACCAGGGGAAGCGGTCCTATCTCCCTCACATATACTGTTGTCAAAACTCTGTTCTTCTTGTCACTTGACTATTTATGTAATGGTTTCTTGAAAAACCACAGAAATAAACATGTTTTCTTTAATTCAGTTTATTTAGGTCCTCTAAACACCCTCCACATAGTCAGGTATTGAGCTCCACACTACCTAGCTTGAATTAACTGAATAAGATTTTATTAAACTAACAGTATTCAAAGGGTGTTCGAAGCTTTAAATTTATTCAGCACATTTTTTATTTTCTCTGTCACATCTTTCCCCACTCTAAACCCCCAGCTCTTTTATTAAAATATACCCTTTACCCAAACTCTTTACCCTTCCATAGACTCATTTCAAAATTTAATTGATCCTCAGCTTCTCTAGTTTCTCCCAGCCAACCAGAAACATTCTTACCAATATCCTATGCTCCCCATTCAACCCCTCCCATTTTATGCTTATCAAACCCAGGGAATTCAAACCAATACACTTAATATTACCATATATAACCAATACATTTAAATATGATTGATCATCACATAAACCTTCAAAATCAGTAGACAAACTGCATACATTTATGCTTTTGGGATGCCCAGCTCTTAAAGGAAGCCTGTGAAATTTTGGGCATCCCCTCAGACAATTTGGATATGGTCCTAGCCTTTACCCAAACATTCTTTATCTAAACAATCTAAGAAACTTCTCATTCTGCAAAAATTTTGAATTCATCATATTTTCAAATTTCCCCATTATAAAAATATGACATGGAGACTGTGATGTTTATGGTCAACTAAATGCTTGTTTTTGTCCAGAACTTTAAAATAGACTCATTGTGTGGTTCTTAAACAGAGTACTTAGGGTTAGGCTCTCTTTTTCCTGAAAGCATAAAACAGAGTTGGATTTATGTATGCTGTGTTGTTCATAAACTTCTATTCCTATTTTGACTTGAGTTCTTTGCACATCACACAGCTCTGGACAGCAGTATTGAGTCCTTGTTTATGAATACAATTCAAAGTGCTGGCTACTATCTCTGAAGCCCTGAACACATTAAGAGTGGGGTACCATAATGATGTATGGAAGTGAGAGCTGGTCTATAAATAAGGCTGATCACTGCAGAATTGATGCTTTTGAGCTGTGGTGCTGGTGGAGAGTCTTGAGAGTCCCCTGGACTGCAAGGAGATAAAATCTATCCATCCTGAAAGAAATCAACCTTGGATGTTCATTGGAAGGACAGATTTTGAAGCTGAGGCTCCAGTACTTTGGCCACCTCTTGAGGAGAGAGGAGTCCTTGGAAAAGTCCCTGATATTGGGAAAGATTGAAGGCAAAAGGAAAAGGGGACAGCAGAGAATGAGATGGTTGGATGGTGTTATCAATGCAGCCAACATGGATTTGACCAAACTCTGGGAGGCAGTGAAAGACAGGAGAGCCTGGTGTGCTCTGGTCCATGGGGTCACGAAGAGTTGGACACGACTGAACGACTGAACAACAACAACCTGAAATACTATTTAGCTGAATATGCTCCTGTCTGCTTGTCAGTGTCCTAACCTCCTGATCAATCCTTGCATAGATTAAGTTGATGGACAAGTGCAGTAAGGCCTTCTCTGTTCTGGAATCCAGGCTCTGAACTGAGAAGCCCAGCCAATCCTACCAACATGTTTATCTGATCCCAGAATGCTATCTAATATTTAAAGGAACTGCTATACTTCTCTGGGCTTCCAGGCAAGGGTACAAAATCTCAGAGGAAGCTGGGGGAGAAAACAGTTGTTTGTAAAGTGGTTTTAAATTCTAAGTACTATATAAATCTTCAGCCAATTCCAAACTGATGCCAGGGTTCACTCACTTACAGGGAAGCAGTGGCATCCACTCCTGGTTTTTGGCACACTCCTGTTAGATTCATTGTGTCATTGGGGGTAAGGGAGACATAATAGAAACACCTGGTCCAGATCTCTAAGCTTTTTTGTTGTTTTAACTCTAGCACTGATATACTAGAAAGTCTAGAGAGAACAAAACCTATCATCTTCATACCCTTACCCAGCCCACCTTGGTGAGATCAGGAGGATCACCCCTAATCTCAGATTTTTGCTTGAAATCTCAGAAAATGTGACATACCTGACTTCTCAACCCTTTCTATCACTGATGATGGTTTGTCTGCTTTGAATGTTCCTATAGTTTCCCTGAAATTATTGTTGCTTGGATATTATTTTGTTTATTTTTATCACCCTTAAAAACTGAATTTAAAAGTCACTTTGTAGGTTCCATATCTGTAAAGAAAACAGAAGTGTATATTTGAATCAAAATGTAAAATTTGCTGCTGCTGCTGCTACTACTACTACTACTACTACTACTACTACTACTACTACTACTACTAATACTAATACTAATACTAATACTAATACTAATAATATACATCACATCGCCCTAAACGCTTGGGAAGCGGTCAACTAGTGATTCGTAATATAAAATCCAGCATAGTTATCTTATCTGCTGTGTAATAATAATAATAATAATAATAATAATAATAATAATAATAATAATAATAATAATAATAATAATAATAATAATAATAATAATAATAATGAAAACCAAAAGGACAGACAGAAATCCCATAAAATCCAGAAGTAATTGTGAGATACAACTTTCCTTAAGGAATGCACAACATTTGCACCTCCATAATTTAGAAGGTAGTAGAGTCTGTCAGCGTGCTACCTTTCACATAAAAATCAAAAGCAGTATTCTACATTCCTTAATGGGTCCTATGAACAAGTCTAAATGTCCATGACAGGAAATTACAATGAGCCACATCCCTAGGTAGTAGAGATGGGGCACGACTTGAAAAAAATTTTTTTCGAGTTGTCGTTAGTCGGGCCGGTTCCGTTTCGGGTCATTTCTGTTTTTTGCAAAAATTTGCAAAAATTAGTCGGTTCATTTTTTCATTTTTTCGTTGTTGTTAGTACTGGTTTTGGGGGGGGAGCGGGCTCCTGGAGGCACCTCTGTGGGGTGGGTACCTCCTCTGGCCCGGTATAAAGGGAAAGCGGGCTCCTGGAGGCACCCGTGGGTGCCTCCTATCCTCACCCACTAGGAAGGGGAAGCAGGCTCCAAGAGACCCCTCAACATGGGGGTCTCCCCTCCTCACCTGCTGCTGCAAAATGCATGCATAGCCATATGGATATGCATCCCAGTTGCAGACAGTGAGACTAGTGATGGCAGTGAACCCAGAGCCATAGGTTGATGCCTAAGGCTCTCGCACCACCATGTCTCACAAAGAAGGGAATTCTACTTGCGTGTAGTGCAATGCAAGTAGATCTGGCTTAGGGTTAAGGTGGGTTAGTGCAAGGGCTAGGGTTAGGCTAATGACGGGTAAGGTTACGGTGGGCTAGTGGGTTGCACCTCTGGGTGCCTCTCTGACCCACTAAGAAGACAGTCTGTGACGTATGGGTAAGTAAGGAGTCAAGGATTAGGGTTAGGGTTAGGGGGCTAGGGCAGGTTTTAGGGGGCTTTTTGGCACATCCCAGAAGTCTCCATGGCCAAGTGGCCATGCAATTGGTGGGATGGCTCCAAAAATTTGCATGGTCGTCCACTCCCACATGGCTGGCCACTCGGCCAGCCCATCATTGCGCAGGTGTAAAAAAAAATAAAAATAAAATAAAATCAATGGAGGACAGAGGAGGAGAGGAGAGACATTTTGTTGCAAGAAAAAACCCACTGCTACTGTGAAAAATCTGGCAGTTTATAAATTTTCGCGTGTTTCTGTTGTGCTTGTGTGTTTTGGACCACGATTTCAAAAACAATATTGCGTTCGCCACCCCATTTTGGATCCCCCGCCCGCACCGCATGGCATGGCGAGTCCGGCTGCCCAGGACGGGGGGAGGCGGGACCCCCCCTCCAGAAACCACCCCTCCGGTAGGTGCCCTGCGCCCTTAGTCAAGCAGGCATTTTTCCGCCTGCTTTTTTGGCCCGGGAATGGGTGGGGGGAGAGTTTAAAAGTTTTTTCCTGTGCCCTCTGTGCCGCTTTAATTGCGGCGGCCGGCGGCGAGACTGGGCTTTTTGCTGGCTGCGAGCCTGCGGCGAGTCCCACCAGAGCAGCCCAGAATGGGGGATGGGGGGGAGGCCGGGGACCTCCAGAAACAACCCCTCTGGTAGGTGCCCTGAGGCACGGCAGGCATTTTTCCGCCTGCCTTTTGGCCGGGAACCGGGTTTTTTTAACTTTTAAAAACTTTTTTTCTGTGCCGCGTGGCATCGCGCGATCGCGCGATGCAAGGAACGAGCACGACAAATCAGACCAAAATTGTTCGTTCGTTGGTTCGAAGTCTGGCGGAGTAATTCCCGTTACCGTTTATGTAGAGTAACGGATACGAGTAACGGAAACGGAAACGGGAATACCGCTAAGTCGTGCCCATCTCTACTAGGTAGCACAAAAAGAATGAACCAGCTCATAAATGGAGAATACATCAAGTTTATTGAGCCTAAATAAATCCAACATGCACACATATTGAAGTACATTCTTCTTGAGGGATAATCTCTACCAATAAAACAGGTATTTAGATGTCTTTCTGGCAATGAAAAAAAGAGAACTTGGTTTCAACATGTCTAGTGACAGATTTACTGAACAGATTTGCAAAATGTCTTTTCAGATTCTCCTAATACCCTTATTTTGTCTTTTGGAGGCAGTAAAATAGTTTTGTTGGTTCTGCTTGGTAAAACTGTCATTGAGATTACTGAGAGTAAACTTGGTTTCCATAACCAGAAACACCTGTTTGATCAGTAAAGAATATTCTTACGAAAGCATGTCACTCAAATTATGTACATGACAGACTCCTTAAATAAAATAAATACTCTTACAGTCCCTTCCCCTTTTGGGTAGAATTTTGTACATCAGAGATGGAAGCAAGAGGAACTACTAGAGAGGAAAATTTATAGTCCTCATCTGTAGTAAGCAAAACAGATAATCCTGGTATATAGGGCTTTTTCTACTCCAGCCCACAACTGTTTTAACCACAGGCTTTGCATTAGCATTTGCATTACTAACACGTCACATCAAGGCCTACCAGTGCCGACAGGCATTTCTTCTTAGCACACTTCTGACTTGGATGCAGTTGGCTCTGCAGCCACCCGCCAGCGATGCTTACCTAACAGCAGTGCTGTCATGGGCTGGGCATCACCGACATTTCGGCTTTCTGTATTTAGTTGGTTTCCACTCACTAATGTAGTGGTGGCATCGGTGAGTAAGGCAGTTCCTGTTTCCTACAAGGGTGAAGGAGCTTTCATAACTGGTTTCCTCTCTGCAGGCAGAGTTGTTTATTGTATGATTGCCATTGCTGATGTACATAAAACAGTGAGACATTACAGAATTTTACTTGCTTCACTTACCATAGCTGGTTGGACAGGTCAGTGATTTAAGTATCTGGCTGTAGAGCCAGAGGGTTGGGGTTTGATTCTCCACTGTGCCTGCTGTGGGGTTAAGCTTCTGGGATGACATACCTGTAGCCATTTTGCCACTTCAGAAGCAACAGCTTTTGATGGCAAAGGTCCGAGTTCTTTGCAACAGCAGACAAGATTATGCCAACCCACTAGCCCTCCCTCTATCTTACCTCATTATTCCTTAGTAAAGCTTGCTAAAAAGTGATCTCATTGTTTTCTACCATTACTAGTTAAGTTTGCCAATTACCGTTTGGTATGCTGGATTGACAGCTGCTGACAGGAAGACACCACAGCTCAATATATCACGGGCTGTCCTCTAAGTGCACTGGACAACATCGCTAGGGATCATTGCCTCAAGAGGGTTGGAAAAAATGATGATTCACACCCTGGTCAGCACCTCTTTACCTTGTTACCATCAGGCAGAAAATATCGTAGTATAGCCTGCTGCACCAACAGACTGAAGAACAGTTTTTATCCATGGGCTGTCAGCCTGCTGAATGGGAAATAATCCCAGGACAAGTATAGAAGAACTGACCTATGGGCTGGCGCATTCTGTGTCAAGTACCCAGGGTGCAATAAGACTGAGTGGTTGGGGTGGGATGGGGGTGGGATGGGGGTGGTGGTGGGCAAGGGAGACTCAGCCAATTTCATTGTGCACATGTTGTACATCAACAATAAAGGTATTATTATTATTATTATTATTATTATTATTATTATTATTATTATTATTATTATTATTATTATTATTATTATTATTATTAGAGAACTGTCTCTTATCACTAAGCTATGTGCATTACCAATTAGGGCAATGCACATAGGTATACCAATACACATAAAATTGCATAATAATTTAGACCTTCCATGCAACGCCTTCTTTAACTATATTTGGGGAATTTCTTGCTGCGCCACAAAGAAGTGATGTAATCAGCTATGCTAATCACCTCTGCTACAGGGGTTAATAAATGAGGCCTCTTCAGACAATAGAAGAGCTTTTCCACTGGTATGGATTTGTGTGTGTGTGTGTGTGTGTGTGTGTGTGTGTGTGTGTGTGTGTGTGTGTGTGTGTGTGTGTGTGTGTGTGTGTGTGTGTGTGTGTGTGTGTGTTTCTTCAAAGCGCTTTCCCATTACTCCAGCACCCAGCTGCCCCTGGTTATTGCAACATCTCAGCCCAGGTTATTGCTACAGCCTGCTGAGAAGAGAACCAGCTCCATAGTCTCAGGACACCCCCAGAAGAAAGGAATGATAAACCTGAATATTCTCTCTACCTTAAAAATCCTAAAAAGGGTCACCATAAGTCAGAATTTACTTGACAACACATTATTATTAACTTATCATAAATACAACCATGTCCATGTGATCACTGCTAAATTTAATCCTATCCATAAAAGGCGTTCCTAGGTAATGCAGAAAACAGAATTCCTGGTGAGGGTTGTACAATATAGAAGTTGATTTCTAAATTAATTGCTCTTTAAGCAGCCTACTTTTAAAGTTGTTACAAAATGAAATTCAACTGGTAGCAGCTGCAGTTATAGTTGTGGGGGTTCAAATTCCTCCTCTTTCTATTTCAAAATGGCATTTCACTCCAGTCGATAAGTCATCACAAAGCCCAATTCCATTATAAATGGAAAGTAGCATACAGGCATTGGAGACAGACACATAATCCTAGCATAATAACTGCGCAGACATCCGTGGACTCTCTGAATCATACATGGGGTTCTTTCCGCGCCTGCGCAAAACTCCTTGGGACTTTCTACAGCTGAAAAGTATATTACTAATACTAAAACTAATGACAAGAAACAGCTGTCAGTTGTCAATCAGTCTTTAGTCTTGACTGGATCACAAATAACAGATAGATGGTTCAACATTCAAACCTAGCCAGGCTGAAACTGACAGGGTGGAGGATTCTTTAGCAACAGACAAATTATGTGTGAAGCACCTTGACAGAATTACAAGTATAAATGGAGCAAATTTGTCCGTTCTGCAAAATCAGTACAGTAAAGGCATTTTGGCTCCTTAGGTGGAATCAGCAGTTCACAGCTCAGTACACCTCCACTTGAAGGGCAAACGGCACTCATTCAAAGAAGAGGATGTACCCATATTAGAGAAGATACTGTAGATGGTTTGCGAGAGGGGTCAGGGAAGCCATTCGTGTGAATATTGAAAACACCTCTCTCAACAGAGGTGAATGGCTCAGGCACAGTCTATCTGCCACTTATTAGGCAGTGCTTTCAACAATCCCCAGACAAATCAAACATACATCACACCTCCACCAATAAGGCCATGGCTAATGACTCATATTTTATAGGTGTTGGGAAGGTTGCAAAGGTGGGCCATTGTATACCGATTGGACCTACTGAGACTATAGTAGTACCTCGCAAGACAAATGTCCCTTAATACAAAAACTCGTAAGGTGAATGAAATTTCCGGGAATAGGAAAACCTCACAAGATGAATTTTTCCTATGGGATGCCTCGCAAGACAAATTCAATGCACTCCTATGGGAACCGCGTTAAACCGTATTTCGTAGGATGATTTTTTTGTAAAACAAATTGACCCGTAGAACGAATTAAATTTGTCTTAAGAGGCACCACTATATTGTCCACCTAATGAGCCTATTCTGGCCATTGTCCATCTTATGAACCTATTTCAGACCAGGGTGACATGAGGTCAAAATGAACTATAAAATGGAGAACTCACAACTAGCTTTCCTCAGACTGACAAAGTTGTTTGGATGAGCAGCGAAATGTTTCAGTCTCTCAAGAAAAGAAGTTCAGTTGCCATGACTTATTAGGTGAAGTTGATGTGCTGTTAGAAGTGTTTGTCAGAATAGTATCAAAATACATCAAAAGCATTATACAGTACAAGCACAGTTAAACTGTATTCATGCCCTTTACTTGGAGAGCTTGGATACTACTCTTTTGGACTACAGCTTGCAGAATTCTCCAGAATGGAAGCTGCAGTCCCAAAAATTAATATTTCCAAGCTGTGGCCATGCTACTCTCAATTACAAAACTTTGGAACAAGCTAACATTACTTCATTCACCTGCCTCTCAAAGAAAGCATAAATATATTTTATTATTTTCATCATCACTCACACAACTACCACACACCTCTTGCTTAATATTATTTTTAAGACCATTTTCCCCAGCTTTCTCTAACGGTGCCAAAATCTGTCATAAAAATTTCTCCTGACAAAAGTGCCAAGACATGTGCAACACTTCAGGTGTAATCTGAATAAATATTCATAGTGAGGAATTATCACCTCTTTGCTCCATGACTTGATGTCTCCAGAAACAGTAACTTTGCTTACTACCATAATATCATTGCAAACTCAACGGTGCTATCCAGGGCCACCTTGTAAGTTCATAAACATTATTTTAACCCACCATTTCTTTATCTCTCTTCCCAAAAAGAAATGAAATGGGAGTACAGTATTTATTTATTTATTTATTTATTTATATACCGCACTATCTAGCAAAAAAGCCACTCTGGGCGATGTATGTAATAAGTCTTAAGACAAAAGTGTCAGTTGTTTTAATAGTATAGTGATAAACTCATCCCTCTTAGTACACATTATGAATATTGTATAATTCTGAAAAAGAGGAACACATCACTCAGTTTTGAACATGAATAAGTAAATGCAGAAAATAAAGTAGTAAGTAGTGGCTATAGTCCTGGTACTTAGTGTAGTAAATCAGTTTAGAGTGAGCCCACTGAATTAGTGGAGATTCAGTGAGCTCCTTTGTAAGTTCAATTGCCTGTTAGCAGTTTCTCAACTGTCCTTTAAGAGAAAGAAAAGAAAATATTTGAAAAGCATATACATGGTGCAAAAACAAATATTACAACACATTTTTCACTGTCATACTAAAGTGGGACAAACATTTCTAACAGTACATCAACTTCACCTAATAAAGACAGGTTGCTTACTCTGAATGGTCACATGTGAATTGACACCTGTGGGTTTATCTGGAAGTTGAGTCATGGCAACTGAACTTCTTTTCTTGAGAGACTGAAACATTTTGCTGCTCATCCAAACAGCTTTGTCAGTCTGAGGAAAGCTAGTTGCGAGTTCTCCATTTTATAGTTCACTTTGACCATGGTCTAAAATAGGCTAAGATGGACAATGGCCAGACTAGGCTCATTAGGTGGATAATACAGTGGTGTCTCTTAAGACAAATTTAATTGGTTCTATGAGTCAATTTGTTTTATGAAATGAGGTTTAATGTGATTCCCACAGAAGTGCATTGAACTTGTCTTGCGAGGCATCCCATAGGAAAAATTCATCTTGTGAGGTTTTCCTATTCCCGGAAATTTCATCCTGAGACACAGTCAGGCAGCACTTGCAGGCATGGTTTGCATGGCACACAAATGCTCCTGCAGGAGTCAGCCAGAGCCACAAGTGACGGACTGGCAGAATCTTTGCACCCGCTCCAAGGGAAATGTACTTGCGTGTAGTGCAATGCAAGTAGATCTGGCTTAAGGTTAAGACGGGTTAGCGCAAGGGCTAGGGTTAGGCTAGTTGCGGGTGAGGTTAGGGTGAGTATTGGGGTGCACCTCTGGGTGCCTCTCTGACCCACTTAGAAGGACAGTGTACTGGCGTATGGGTTAGGCTTAGGGTTCGGGTTCGGGTTCGGGCTACGGTTAGTGGGCTGTTTATGCCTGATTGGCATCCTGAGCTGTGTAATGGTAATTCCACCTAAGGAGCCAAAATGCCTTTACTGTACTGATTTTGCCGAACTGACAAATTTGCTCCATTTATACTTGTAATTCTGTCAAGGTGCTTCACACATAATTTGTCTGTTGCTAAAAAAAATCCTCCACCCTGTTAGTTTCAGCCTGGCTAGGTTTGAATGATGAACCATTTATCTGTTATTTGTGATCAAGTCAAGACTAAAGACTGATTGACAACTGACAGCTGTTTCTTGTCATTAGTTTTAGTATTAGTAATAGACTTTTCAGCTGTAGAAAGTCCCAAGGAGTTTTGCGCTGGCGCGGAAAGAACCCACATGTATGATTCAGAGAGTCCACGGATGTCTGCGCAGTTATTATGCTAGGATTATGTGTCTGTCCCTATGCCTGTATGTTATTTTCCATCTACAATAGAATCTAGATGACTTAGGTTCTGCAAACCTGGGACTCCTGTATCAACCCTTCCCAGGGAAGGCCAACATTTTCTTATTTTCATTCTTAGAGGCTTCTGCCACACTCAGTGCTACCAACCATCCTGTATCTTAACATAAGAACATAAGAACATAAGAAGAGCCATGCTGCATCAGGCCAAAGGCCCATCTAGTCCAGCTTCCTGTAACTCACAGTGGTCCCACCAGATGCGTCTGGGAGCGCACGAGACTAGATATGTCTCCTGATATCACTCCCCTGCATCTGGTCCATGAGGTACCCCGGTTTTAAGCTTGGAGATGATACATCTCCCTCATGGATTGTAACCTGTGATGGACATTTCCTCCAGGAATCTGTCCAATCCCCTTTTGAAGGCATCCAGGCCAGATGCCATCACCACATCCTGTGGCAGGGAGTTCCACAGACTAACAATGTGCTGGGTGAAAAAATATTTTCTTTTGTCTGTTCTTACTCCCCTAGCACTCAATTTGAGTGGATGTCCCCTAGTTCTGGTATTTTGTGAGAGGGAGAAGAGCTTCCCTCTGTCCACTTTACTGATGCCCTGCATTCTTTTGTACGTTTGAATCATATCCTCCCTCAGGCGCATTTGTTCCAGACTAAAGAGCCCCAAATGTTTTAGCCTTTCCTCATAAGGGAGGTGCCCCAGCCCAGTAATCATTTTAGTCGCTCTCTTCTGCACCTTTTCCAGTTCCACTACGTCTTTTTTGAGATGCAGAGACCAGAATTGTACACAATACTCCAGGTGCGGCCTTACTATCGTTTTGTATAATGGCATTATAATGTTTTATTTTCAATCCCCTTTTTGATAATCCCTAGCATGGAATTGGCCTTCTTCACCACTGCCACACTTTGGGTAGACACCTTCATGGAGCTGTCCACCAACACACCAAGATCTCTTTCCTGATCCGTCATGGTCATGGATAGCTCAGAGCCCATGAGTTGATAGATAAAGTTTGGATTTTTGTCCCAATATGCATTACTTTACATTTGGCTACAATGAAACACATTTGCCATTTGACATTCCCCCAATTTGGAGAGATCCTTCTGGAGCTCTTCACAATCTTTTCTGGTTTTTACCACATCTTGCCAGATCTCCCTTGTGGCATTGGGCTTTGTGATGACTTGTCTACTAGAGTGAAATGCCATTGTGAAATAGAAGCAGGAGGAATTTGAACTGCCACAACTATAACTGCAGCTGCTAGCAGTGGAATTTCATTTTGTAACACCTTTAAAAGTAGGCTGCTTAAAGAGCAATTAATTCATAACATAGAATCATAGAGTTGGAAGAGACCTCAAGGGCCATCTAGTCCAACCCCCTGCCATGCAGGAACCCCATCACAATATTTCCGACAGATGGCCATCCAGCCTCTGCTTAAAAACCTCCAAAGAAGGAGACTCCACCACCCTTTGGGGTAGGACATTCCACTGCCGAACAGCTCTAACTGTCATGAAGTTCTTCCTAATGTTCAAATGGAATCTCTTTTCGTGTAGTTTGAAACCATTGCCCCGAGTCCTAGTCTCTGAAGCCATGGAAAACAAGCCACCCCCTCTTCAATATGACATCCTTCCAAATATTTAAACATAGTTATCATATCCCCCCTCAGCCTTCGTATAGAAATGCTAAACATTCCCAGTTCCCTAAACCATTCCTCATAAGACATTTCCTCCAGACCCTCAACCATCCTGGTCGCCCTCCTCTGCACCCGCAGATTTAGAAATCAACTTCTATATTCCACAACCTTCACCAGAAATTCTCTTTTCTGCATTACCTAGGAAAGCCTTTTATTTGGGTGGATATTTGGGTCCTCTTTTCTCCCTTTATTTGAAGATAGGGACAATATTCACCCTCCTCCAATCTATGGGGACTTCCGCTGTTCTCCAGGACTTCTCAAATATTATTGCCAATGGCTCTGAAATTACTTCCACCAGTTCTTTTAATATCCTTGGATGGAATTCATCTGGCCCAGGATACTTAAGTTCATTCAATGTTTCCAGGTGTTCCGGTACTACCTCTCTACCTATTCTATGTTGCAATTCCCATTCTACCTCATTTCCTTGTGCCAAGGGAACTGTTTTTTCCTTTTTGGAGAAAACTGAGGTAAAGAAGGTATCGAGTAGTTCTGCCTTTTCCTTGTCTCTTGTTAGTAATTGCTTATCATCGCCACACAGAAAGCCTATCATTTCCTTATTTTTCCTTTGGCTGTGGACATAACTAAAGAAACCCTTTTTACCATCTTTAATCTCTCTGGCAAGTCTACGTTCATTTTGCGCTTTAGCTTTTTTTAAAAAACCATCCCCCTATATAGATTAGCTATTTGCTTATATTCCTCTTGGGTGCATTCCCCATTTTTCCATTCCCTGTACTTGTTTTTCTTTATTCTTAGATGAGTTAAAGAAGAAATGCGTGTTTTGAAAAATTATCTAGTTAAGAGCGACAAACTGCATGCCAGTAGAAAACTAAATAAAGCCTGTTTTGGATCAAGATGCTCTCCTTATGTAGAATCAGCTTCACAGAGTGGAGCACACAGTATCTGGCTTTTCTCCTGAAAGAGTGGCTGGCTTCTCTTTCCTGGAAATGCCCCTGGTCACATTATTTTCATGTCACAGAAGGGTACCATACCATGCTGAATGAACCACTCCCATTTAAAAATATTATATCAGTCTATTTCAGTCCTTCTCCTTGCTTAAAGGAAGATATAGATGTGGAGGAGGTACATCCCAGAGAATTGTCAGGTCAGGTTTCAAAGACCATTCAGACTCCAAGAAAATGATATCAATTTAATCCCCAACTCATAGGAAGCAAGAGCTACAGAACTGGATAGCTTCCCTTTAAGAGCACAAACAGCTCCACATAGGCTGATACTTCACATCCCTCTCACTGCTGTTCGCAGCCCCACTGAAGGAACGGAACCTCACGTCCTTGTGGGGTCGATGCGAGTTCGCCCCGACCACGCCCCTGAACTGAGCCGGAACCGGGGTTAGAGATTCCCATCCTGGATCTTGGGAATCTGCTCAATCCGCTTCTCGCTCCGCACCATGGGGACATGTGGTTTCTCTTACCCCACATCGAAAACCATCGAAGCCATCTAGTGTCAGAAGGAGGAAAAAACAGACAACGGGGCTTTGTCTACAAGCAACGCAATGAAATGAATGCCCAAGAAAAAAAAACATTCCAAACGCTTGCGCGCTGCGAATCCATGACGGAGAGCTATTGATTAATCGAAAAACCAAAAAACGGGAAAGTATAACGCTGAGTACTATATGAAAAACCACTTGAAAAGTACCAGCACAGCGCACATTGAGGACGTGCGGTTAAAGTACTGCTGGTTCCATTCAGCATGCCCATGAGTACAAAGAAACAGGGGCAGAGCCAGCATTAGGTCATGTGACTAAAACCGATTTCAACTCGGAAGCAAGTTCACCTCAGCATGAGGGAGGATGTGAAGTGGCAGGGCCAACAGCAGACTAGGCCTTCTACCTTCCAGTGGTCTTTATATTATGCTAAAACAATGGTTCTATCCACCATTTTCCATGGTGCTGTATCCAAGGTACTGATGGGGCTCTGTTCTATTAGCAAGTACCCCTAGTGCAGTCTGTTTCTCTTCGGTTGTGATTGCTGTTAACTTGGCATTGACTCCTGATTAGTTTTTAGATACAACAGAAAGTGCTCAAAACTGTAAGATTTTGGTTCAGGAGACTCAACTTACTGCAATAAGTCTAGACTTCATTAATTGAATTTACAGATGACATGGAGACAGGTACCATGACAACATCATGACCTATAGTAGTATAGTCGTAGTTGTTCCAAATTATACATGGTCCCACAGTGTCTGGGCATTTTGCAACATTATTATGCAAGCAAAACTTTCCCTAATAGTGAGTTGAGTACTTGTTTTTACTAACCATGGAAGGACACAAGGCTGAGCCAACCTTGAGTTGGGTATCTGAATCGATTAAGAGATAAAACTCAGGTTGTGGGCAGAGGCTTGCCTGCAGTATTACAGTTTAACTACTTCATCAATGGGGTAATTTATTTAATCAGACATAACTCAGTAAGATAGTGTAGCCAAGTCTAAAGCTGGTAACATGAAGTACCTGGATTAGGCCAGGTTTAATATCAGTGGGGAATTGGGCACTGGTATTGGTAATTGGTCAGAGACCAGTGTATTATGGTTACTACGTATATTCCAGGTTCCATAGCAGATTCTAGTACTGATGATGCACATTATCTGACGGAAAGTATTGCATGATGTACTGATACAGACAGAATGATGGTAATACAAAAGGCTGCCTTCAGAGCTGCACTATTGTTCTGCCAACATTCTAGGCTCCCTCAGGAAACAGATGCAAACCATAATCACTCTACTTTACAGGAAAGCACTGATATGAACTGATTGTATGCACAGAATCTGAATAAGAAAATAGAATAAGCTTTGCTGTTCTGGTGTTATATATAAAGGCCAGATAACTAAAGCTTAATATCCAACTACTCCATAAACAACATAGAATCCTGTGTCACTTTAAAGACTAACAAATTATACCATGAGCTTTACTGTTTTTCCCCTAAGGATAGCAGCTAATTCTCCATAACTCTGCCAGAGCAAATGAGGTCAGAGAGGTGATAATCCCCTTGGAATGCAGCACTTAACACTACCCTAGTACTTGATAATTGCAGCGTTTTAGTTGCAGGAACCGCAAAGTGAAACCTAAATATGCTAGATCAGGGAAGTTCATGAATGATCAAGTGAAGTCTGAAGTGAGAAATATTCATAGTGGAGTGTTATGGGATAAACGAGGGAGTATTGTCAATTTGGACCATGTCAGAAAAAGTAGAATTATGCATCCATCCTGATCCAGCCTGAGTTACAATGTGAGTTCCAATATAAGTGGCCACATTGATGTTACACTAGGATAATGAATCAGTGTCAGAATTCAGTGAAGGCAGTTATCTGTTAATTGCTTATTGAAGCTTCAAGCAAACAGAATATTTTATAGCTGGACATTACCAGATGGTCTTTATAGAAATCAATATGTCTATAGTATTGGAGACAACAGCTGGAGAGAATTTATTATCCATGCAAAAAGAAGATTGAGATGAGACTGTGTCTCAGACTATGAACTGTTAATGTATATAAAAATAACAAAATTGAAAAACACAAAAACAGTCATATTGTATTGCCAAAATACAATTTAAATAACATTTCTGATGAATTTAAATATAACATAAAGAACAGATTTGAACTGATCAGCTCACTTAACAGCAATCCAGAAATGATACAGTCTGAAACCAGGAATATAATTAGAAAGAATGCAAAAAGAACATTCCTGTCATCTAAAGCAGGGCTGTTCAACTTTGAACAGGCCAGGGTCTACTTTTTCCGGCCCAAAGTGCCTGAGGACTACTACACTAAAACCTCTACTTATGAATTTTATCCGCTCCGAGCACATGTTCATTGAAAACCAATTAATCTGTTCTGGAAGGAACAGATTTCAATGTGCCATGGCCCTTGAACTGCCCCGCTCGGCTGAGACAGTGGGTTGGCAGACCCAGAGCTTTGCTGGGGCAGTGGTAGTCCTTGGGGTGGGGGAGGTAGAGGTGGAGAGGTTATCCCCTCACATTTTTTATTGATGGCTGGCGGGCTACTTTTGAACCCTTCGCGGGCTACCAGTAGCCCACGGTCTACCTGTTGGGCAGGCCTGATCTAAAGGAAAGAAAGGCCTTGATGGAAACTGATTAAACTTAAAATTATTAATGATAAATAGGATGCAAAAGATGACAAATCGCCTAGCCCAAATCTTTGAATCACTGTTATTCCCCAAGAGCATTTCTAGAATATATCTTCAAGGTAAAAGTGAGATCATTTTCCCCATCTATCACCTGGCAAAGAAGGAGAAAGAGAAGGGATTCCATTTGAATGCAGATTTTGGAAATATAGCAGCACTAGAGATCCAGCTCTGGAGGGATAACGTGTGATTACACGTCCTTGAAATGAATCAGAACAGAGCAATCCTACACACACCTAAACAAAAGTAATTCATGAAAGAGATCCAGAAAGGTGCCAGAAAAAGGTGCTAGGCATGGGCTGGTTCATTTTCATGATTATGTCATGTGATTGCTGGCAAAAGGAACACACCAGGCTTCCTCAGCACAGACCAAACAATGGGCCAAATCCCCGCTTCTTTTAAATGTGCTCTAGTGTGCGTTCATCTCCTTTCAAACCTCATTTCCCATGATTTATGAATGCATGATTTATTGGAAAGCAGAGCTGATTGTAGGGCCCAGCACAATTGGAATGTAATTAGTGACAAGTACCACAGTTACCCTTAATTAGCTTATTTAAACCACATACTTTTAGGTATAATGAGTAACACCCAAGTTACTAAGGTATAATCATTAGCTATTAGTTACTCTTAAATATTTCTTGTAAAGAGTATTTTTAGACATTTCAGAGATATTTTGTTATAAATTTTGAGGTTTTATGCTTTACTCCCATCAAGCCTAATAAAGAAAGCATTCATTGTTTTCATCTCTCCCATGTTTATAAATATTTTTCAAGATGCAGATGACACAAAACTTTTCCATGTGGTAAAAACCAGAGAAGATTGTGAAGAGCTCCAGAAGGATCTCTCCAAACTGGGGGAGTGGGCTGAGAAATGGCAAATGTGTTTTAATGTAACCAAATGTAAAGTAATGCATATTGGGGCAAAAAATCCAAACTTCATCTATCAACTCATGGGCTCTGAGTTATCCGTGACGGATCAGGAAAGAGATCTTGGTGTGTTGGTGGACAGCTCCATGAAGGTGTCTCCCCAATGTGTGGCAGCAGTGAAGAAGGCCAATTCCATGCTAGGGATTATCAAAAAGGGGATTGAAAATAAAACAGCCAACATTATAATGCCGTTATACAAAACAATAGTAAGGCCCCACCTTAGTATTGTGTACAATTCTGGTCACCGCATCTCAAGAAAGACATTGGAACTGGAAAAGGTGCAGAAGAGAGCGACTAAAATGATTACTGGGCTGGGGCACCTCCCTTAAAGAAAGGCTAAAACAATTGGGCCTCTTTAGTCTGGAAAAAGGCGCTTGAGGGGGATATGATTGAGACATACAAAATAATGCAGGGTATGAGTAAAGTGGATAGAGGGAAGCTCTTCACCCTCTCTCAAAATACCAGAACTAGGGGACATACACTCAAATTGAGTGCTGGGAGAGTAAGAACTGACAAAAGAAAATATTTTTTTACCCAGCGCGTTGTAAGTCTATGGAACTCCCTGCCACAGGATGTGGTGATGGCATCTGGCCTGGATGCCTTCAAAAGGGGATTGGACAGATTCCTAGAGGAAAAGTCCATCACGGGTTACAAACCATGATGGAGATGTGTAATCTCTAGGCTTTAAACCAGGGTACTTCAAGGGCCAGATGCAGGGGAGTGGTATCAGGAGACAGATATCTAGTCTCATGCGCTCCCAAACGCATCTGGTGGGGCCGCTGTGAGATACAGGAAGCTGGACTAGATGGGCCTTTGGCCTGATCCAGCATGGCTCTTCTTATGTTCTTATGTTCTTAGTATCAGAATTGCTATGAGAGGAAACCATATTTCTACATTTGTAACTTGTTGATAACAAAAATGCAACGTATACATAGTGTGTATTGCACCACTTTCCTTCCACATTCTGGACAATAATAATTATAATGCCTGTTGAGAAAACATGAGTAATGCATTGAATTCTCTTTTAAAGCCCAGAGGCTATCAAAGATCAAGTAAGGTCGGAAGGAGTCTTGCAGAGGTTTGCCTGATAAATGTTATATTACCTGCAATAGTCTGGCTCTTGGATATCAAAGGATGCTTAGTTAGCTGCTTAATCTACACCACCAGGGAGGTGGAGATCATTTTAGAATACTGGGGTCTGTGTTGCAGCTTTACACTATAAGCATGTGTTTAACATAGGTTGCTATCTGCATGCATGGTAAGTGATGGGAGACGCAATTAAGAACATTAAGGGGTGTGGTGGAGAGTTTATCAATGGAACTCTGAGCTGTTGGTTGGTATGATTCTCAGCTGGAGAGGTGCTGTTACAGTGGTACCTTCAGGGCCGGTGCTAGGGTTTTTTGCACCCTAGGCGGGGGGTGGGGGGTGAGCGGTGCCGCGGGATGGGGGCGGGCAGGTGGCGGTGGGCGGCGGTGGCGGCGGCAGCAGAGGGGTGGGGGTTAGGGGGTGCCAGGCGGTGCCGGCAGGCGGGCAGGGCGGCAGGGCGGCAGGGGGCGGCGGGTCGGCAACGGGCGGGAGGACGGACAGAGGGCGGTCGTCAGCGGTGGCGGTGGGGTGGGGGTTAGGGGGGTGCAGGGCAGCGGTGGCGGGCGGCGGCAGGGGGGTGCAGGGCGGCGGCGGCAGGGGGGTGGATGGCGGTGGCCGGCGCCCCCTGTCCATTTTGGTGCCCTAGGCATGCGCCGGCCCTGGGTAACTTGTATAAAGGAATTAATTCGTTCCAAATGAAATTAATTTAAGCAAATTTTCCTTTATACAAATTTCCCATAGGAATGCATTGAAAACATAGTAATCTCTAATCGCGACCATTCTTATGTTGTACGAATTTGCCCCATAGACGATTCTGTCAAGCACATTCCCCCTATCTCTGGATTTTTTTATGCTGTACAGATTTTATGTTATACAGACCATTTGTTATACGAGGGTCCACTGTATATATTTGTGAGAGAGGAAGACATAAGAGAAAATAAATACAAGAGAAAGAGTTATGCTGTTAGAGCTGAGGGTGGTCTGTTTTTTTGTGAAGAACCTGTGAGAAATAGTGTGTTCTTGCTGGAACTTGTATCAAAACATGCATCCGTCTTTATACCTGTATCTCTCAATCTATTTTTGTGTATGTCTGTAAAACAGAGTGTCTTTAAATTGTAAGGAAGGAAAATGGCTTATGGCTGTATGATAAAGAACTTGACAGTTTGACTATTGTTTTGTGTGTGTGTGTTGCGTCATTACAGTTGTGACTGACTCTCTGTGACCCCATGTCCATGGAGTTTTCTTGGCAGGAATACTGGAGTGGTTTGCCAGTTCCTACTCCAGGCGCCTACAGCACCTGGTATTCCCTGGTGGTCTCCCATGAAAGTACTAACCAGGGCCGACCCTGCTTAGCTTCCAAAATCAAGCGAGATCGGATGTGCTTAGGGCATCTAGGCAGTGAATATTGTTTTACCGTGTAACTATTTTTAAAAATTCTTTTCTGTAATTTTTTTGAAATAAACATATTGGTCTACAAACCTTTTAAATTATATCTTTAAAGATAGCAGTCATTAGGCCTCGTAGCCATGCATATCGCTGGTCCATGCAGGAACAGTGGCTGTCTACCTACAATAGTGATGGAAATAATCAAAGATGTGCAACTCCCTATTCACAGGTTCAAATGGCAACCCATTAGTGTAGTTATTTCTGTCCCATACAACTGCTTCAATAATTATTTTATTAAATTTCTGCCCTACCCATCTAGTGGCAAGCCACTCCTCCACTAATGGATGGCATTCCAAATGAAAATGAAAAACAACTTAATAGACATCTGTAAGGATAATAAAAGCAAGAAACCCTTCCAGAACCCATCTACACTTTAAAAGCATAGGTTTACCCAAAAGATGGTGGCGAAAGTGCCGTCAGTCAAGTAGCAGCTAATGGATCATAAATAATAGAGTTATTGGAATTAGAAAGGGGCAGGATTTTGAAATGCCTAGGTAAAAAGCCATGTTTTAACTTGCTTTTTCAAGCTGAGGAATTTGGGGGGCAAGTGATCTTCCATTAGAAGAGGATTCCAGTGTAGTGGCCACCACAGAGGATGCCTGGTTCCTAGTCGTGGTTTGATGGCCTTTCTTGGGGTGCCCACTCATAGCATCAGGGATTGGGAGGCGTGGGTGGCAAGTTGACATGATGGAACAGCACTTGGTCAAGTAATAGGAGCCTAAATCACTCAGAGCTTTCAATGTCAACATTAATACCTTGAATTTTGGCCTGGATGCATACTAGCAGACACTGCAAGTGGGCCAGGGCAGGAAAAATATGATTGCATTTTGATGTTCCTGGCTGTTGTGTTTTATACTTGTTCAAGCTTCCAGACAACCTTCAAGGGTATCGCTACATAGAGAAAATTCCATTAATGTACTTAAAGCTGTATAATTAATGTTAGGGTTCATTTAGGATTGGTTCTTTTTGTAGAGGTTTTAAATTTCAACATATGTATTTCTTTGACTAAGCAATGGTGCCTTCAAGAAGCTTTGTACAATTGGCCATTTGTTCTGTCTGGATCAACTGACCGTTCTGTTAAGTGATAATGTGATTAGAAAACTGAAGCAGGACACAGTAGATGACATTGCTTCACTTTATTTCTGCACTGCTTCTAGATCAGGGATTATATCATATTCCTAAAACCAGCAGAAGACCAGTCAGTTGCAATTGACCAAAGAAACCAGCAGAGGGAGGAACTCTAGAGTAATGTTAGAGTCGTATCCTTGAGCAGCACATTAAGGATGAGTAAGTGCTACCCGTGAACCAGATTTAGTTTGATCCGTCCTATACTCTTGTCCTCATGCCTCAGATGCACAAATCTTTTTTTCCTCAAAATAGCTTTGAAGCCCAAATGCAAGTAACAGGGGCCCACAGATCTGTAATGCCGTATTGGCTGAAAACCTGCAGTGCAGGTCCACGCGAACGATGGCAATGGCATTTCAGTAATGGCAAACAGCTGCTGATTAAAGGCTTCCTCTGGTAATTTTGGGCTGCACATGACACTGTCTTGTTGTGTACAAGTTGTGTGCATTCTGAAACTTTCTTTGGGCAATGACAAGATGTCTTTAATCAATGGTGATTAGTCTTTAATCAGTGGCAATTTTCTGCTAGTGATGACAACACCTTTGTTGTACACAAAGAGCTGTGTAGCAGAAGTTCAACTACTGTGGCAGTCTGTTCCCCAGCACAGCAGCTATTGGTGGTTTTCCATTTAATACAGCTGCTGTACTGAAAATTAACTCCAGCACAGTGCTTGTTCTTCATTCATTCAAATTAAACCACATATTCGGTGGGAATCTGCCTTAAGCCCATCAACTGTTCTGAATTCCATTTAGTCCTGTCTGTTTGTTGCCCTTGCCTCTCTGTCTTAATTTCCTCTAGTCCTGGTCATTCTGCCAAAAGATATTGCTTCGCCTCTAGTGTAATAAAAGACACAGTATCCTTCACAGACTCGAAAGAATATGGTCTGATGCTGATGAATGCTTCAGTTCTTTTGTAGCCAAGGCATTAGATCCTGTAATACAGGGACAAATAGACATGTGCTGTATGGAAAATAAATATTTATTTTCTGTATTCTGATTGTCTAAGACCACTAGTTAATTGGTATGATATGGGAAACAGAAAATGGAAATGTGAAGATAAACCTAATATATAAATAAATGTTAATCTGTTAGATTTTTAAAAGAATAAAGGCAGTTAGGTATAGACAAGAACTTCTATGCATAAAGTGAAACATATAGACCAGGAGGTAGCTCTCTTATAATAGTCCATAAAATATTAACTTGAATTTGTGATGATTGCTGAAATTAATCTGGTTGTTTTGGCGACGTTTCGACGAGGTCTCACTCGTCATCTTCAGGCTGGTGTTCTGGCTTCTTTCTTCTTGAAGCAAAGCGTGATCTCAGTTGAAGTCCTTCTATAAATACTGCTGGGGGGTGTGGTTTGCTTGCTCTGTTGCTGATTGTAGGTTCCTTTGTTCCTTTGTTCTTTTGTGATCTGCTGTGTGGCTGAGGCGATCGTTAAGGGATTAACTGCTGGTGGCTGTTTAGATGGCTGTTTAGATGCTGGTGGGTTAGATGGCTGGTGGGTTCTGGCAGCATCCTGGGCTTTGGTGGAGTGGGGTCCTGTGTCTTGTGAATTCATTTTGGTCTGGCTACGTGTCTGTGGTCTCCCAATGTTTTTTTGGCGTGTGTGAGTGTGCTCCATGTGGTGACTGGAGTGGGGTGCCACAGTAGATGGTGCAGTCGTGGTTTTGTTATTGGATGGTGGTTTCGTTTCATCTGTGGGAAGGGTCTGGGTTTGTGTTTGGTGTGGATGGAAGGTGGTGGCATCTTGTGTCCTTTTGGACCTGGTGTCAGTCTTTGTGACAGAGGCTCGTCTGTTGACCAGGGCTAGTTTCCAGATCCACATGGAGCACACTCACACACGCCAAAAAAACATTGGGAGACCACAGACACGTAGCCATGTGCATGTGTGTGACACACACACACACCATACTCGCGGGGTTCATCCCCCGTTGCTGGGTGGGTGCGATGTGTGGGGGGGAGCAAGAAGGGTGCAAAACTAAATTTTATCCCCAGGCACTCCAAATCCTGGCTACGCCCCTGCTAGGTTCATCCATGGGAACTTCTGATCTGTAGGGCAAATTTGGCCCACCATTGCTTGATATCTAGTTCTAAAAGGAGGGAATGTGTCAGGAGAGTGGTTCCTTACTTAACATTACCTTCAAGAGTGCTTCTAAAGGCCACAGCTCCATCAGTTGCATTCTGGTTTTATCTTTTCCCTGAAGGATCGGGCACGGTGGAGAGCAATGCTGGTTCTGAATTGAACTCAGGACCTCCTGGCCCCACCTTTTCCCTTCTCTGATTCTGCAAATGGTTCCTCAGCTCTCTAACAGTTTCTTGTTTTTAATTGTTTTTAAATTTAGAAAACAGGGGGCAAGGGAGTTATAGGGATTTCTGTGTGATGTGTAGTTTGGCCCTAGATAAAGTGGCTTTATCTCATGATAAATAGAGTTTTGAGCAGAAAGCCTATGGAGAGAAGTAGTTGGATATTTTATTCCATTGATCTGTTGAATTATTTTCCAGCAAGGGCTCTGAGCTCTTAAACATATGGCCATCTTGTTAGTATCAATTGACACATCCTGGTTTTCCTTGAGGCGTAAACAGTTCCACATGGTCTGTCATTTTGCAGAATCTCATGTACCACAGAAAATGCAAACACTTTACATTTATGAAAGGTTTTGGCTAGAATAATATTTACTTTTTACATTTTGTTCTATCTATAAATCCTCTTTATGGCAGGTTTTAAAAAATAAGTAAACGTTATATGACATTTTTATTACCTATTTATTTAATATCTCAAATTAAATGTCGTACTGCTGCAGTTTGGAGGTTATGAAAATGTTGAGAAATAACACCCTGCTAAGTCTGCAGTCCTTAATCCACCCACGTGGAATTAACCTCTTTTGAAGAAGCTGTTTATGCCACTCGGGAGCAAGTGGTTTGGAGATCATAGTCTTGGGCTGATACTTCACATCCATCCCATCACTGTTTGTGGTCCCGCTTGGGACCGGTGCAAAGTAATCTAACCACACGTCCATTGTGGGACGAGTGGAGTTCATCCTGCCCACGGTCCCTGAACTGCAATTTAAGTGGAATGAGAGATTCCCCTCCCTGGCCTCGGGAATCTGCTCTTCACGCTTCTTGTTCCAAGACGAGTGGTCATGAGGTAAGGCTCATCACGCAACGTGCCATTCTCCATCTAGTGGCAGGAGCGCAAAGTGCCATTCGCCAGTACATTCCCTATGGAGTCAGCAATGCAGTGCAGAGAGATTAAAAGACAAATGCCCCAAACTTAGCTCCGTAATACATTGAAGGCAAGGCTTCGGAGAATCGACACATCTAAAAACGGAAGGTCGGGCTGAAAAAAATGGAGAACAAAGGCATGGAATTTCTTTGAACATCTCATCACAGAACGAGGACGTGCGGTAACAGTCATGCCGGTATCATCCATCATGCCCGTGCATACACGGGAACAGGGACAGAACCGGAAGAAGACCATGTGACTGCGACCGACATCAACACACACAAACTTCCTCCCGGGACGAGAATGGACGTGAAGTAATTGTCTTAGGGTATAATAGGTACTAGCTGTGTCATTCTCCTCTTCTACGCGAGGGAAGAATGCATATTCTGCTCTGGCCACTCTTATCATAAAGCAATGCAAAATAGTCATTCCTCCAGAGAGATTACGGAATGGCACGATTTTCCTGCCTCCAAACTTCCTCTTTCTGTATGATAACAAGTGGAAAAGAAAAAGGGATGTGTGTACATTATTTTGATTATTTTTTTGTTTCTATATTGGAAATATCTGATCTGATGTTTTTGCAGCAGCACTATATGAACTTTCTGGTGTGTTTTAGGTTTTGGCCAAGACAACTTTCACAAAAATGTTTTAGCCCCAAATTTCTAGCTCAAAGGATTTTTTTTAACCAATGTGTTTGCCAGCCCACAAGAAACAATATAAATTGTGCTTGACATACCAGCAAGCCAGCTTGAAAAAACAATGAATCTAGTTTATAAGATTGCCAGAAATATAAATAAAAATCCTGGTCACCTGGAAGCATTTCCAGTCCTTGACAATAAAACGGGCTTTGCATCTTGAAATGCCCTTAGGATATTACATAGCAAAATATTCCCCAGTCCCTTCCCTGCTGTGTCCTGATAATACTACAATAATCTGGTAGTATCAACTGGTCTTGTCTTGTCTTTATTTTCATTATGTCTGAAGTACTGGGGCCCAAGCTGGGGACTTCAGGATTTTCAAGTGTGCATAGATATGCTGATGATTCAGTACAAGCTGAAAGATAACTGAAGTCTTTAGAAAAGACATCCAGTGTTCTGTGAACATGCAAGAAAGAAGGAGTAGGGGACTCTCTGACTTACATGCATGCAGTTAACTCCAGATAAAATTTACCTTTAAAGTCTCTAATTACAGCCATATATGTGTACAGTAGTATGGCTAAGACATAACCTCTGTTCTGACTTTCAGCTGCACATGTACAGAAGAGCCAGCCTGTATGGCCTTGAGCAGTCCTAGGATGCTGCCAGAAGTAGGGAATGCTAAGCTGCTTCTGAGTAACAAACCAGGAAAGGGACCTTGGTGTCCTGGTGGACAGCTCATTGAAGGTGTCAACCCAGTATGCAACAGCAGTGAAAAAATGCAAACTCAATGGTAGGGAAGGGATCATTAGGAAGCGTATAGAAAATAAGTCAGCAAGTGTCATTTTGCCTCTTTATAAATCTATGGTGAGGCCCCATTGGGAGTATTGTGTACAGTTCTGGTCACCATACCTCCAGAAGCATATTATGGAACTGGAAAAAGTGCAGAGGAGAGCAACCAGAATGATTAGGGGACTGGAACACCTTCCTTACCATCTGAGACTGCAATGGCTGGGCCTCTTCACTCTTGAATGACCGCCTAAGAGGCGGCCTGATTGAAGTTTATAAAATCATACACAATGTGGACAAAGTAGACAAGGAAAAACTGTTTTCCCTATTGTGCAACACTAGAACTAGGGGGCATTCCATGATACTTTTGGGTGCTAGATCTCAAACGAATAAGCGAAAGTACTTTTTCACCCAGAAGAAAGTGGTGACAGCTGTCAGCCTTGACAGCTTTAAAAAGGATTGGACAAGTTCATGGAGAACAAGGGTATCGATGGCTATCAATATGGATGCCTAAGGACTACCTTCAGGTTGGAGAGATAGGCAGGATATCTCTCAATGCCATTTGCAGGGAATCATAAGCAGGTGGAGACACCTGCTTGGGAATACCCTGAAGCAAATGGTGACCCGCTGTGTGAGAATACTGGACTGGATGGGCTGTGGCCTCTTCCAACATGGCTGTTCTTATGTTCTCATGTTCTTATGAGTACCCTCAACCTAGGGTTGTTGTAAGTCAGAATTTACTTTACAGCACATGGCTATTATGATGATGTACACAGTAGGCAATGAAAATAATCTGGAATGGGCTACAGCTGGAGCTTGAAAAACAATTTGATATGCATTTTATTCTTTTAAGGCTAAAACTTTCCTGCAATTTATTCTGTTTGTTTATTTGTTTGCTTTCTGGCTATTAATACTTTAATAATTTACTATTTTAATAACTTGTTATTGTTGTTATTTAATTATGAACTTTTATGAGTGCAAACCCTTTAGAAAAGCACACAAACAGCTGGTCCAGGTCCAGCCTCATCCTTTGTTGCACTGAGGTGGTTGCCTCTGGCCACAGGATGCTAGATGAAGCAAATACCACTGTGCTCCTCCTCTCTCACTGCTGTGGCTTCAACACAGCATATGCTCCTCTGGGGGGAAAAGCCAGTTTATTAATCAGACTATGACAAGATCTAATTCCACTGATGCAACCTGTTTGAACATTTATTCTCAATCCTCCCCTCCAGAGAGGGACCTCCCTTAGGAGGAAAGGCTAAAACATATGGGGCTCTTTAGTCTGGAAAAAAGGCACCTGAGGGGGGATATGACTGAGATGTACAAAATAATGCAGGGCATGAATAAAGTGGATAGAGGGACACTCTTCTATCTCTTACAAAATACCAGAACTAGGAGACATCCATTCAGACTGAGGGCTGGGAGAGTGAGATCAGATAAAAGAAAATATATTTACCCAGCGTGTTGTTAATCAGTGGAGTTCCCTGCCACAAGATATGGTAATGGCATCTGGCCTGGATGCCTTAAAAATTGGACTGGACAGATTCCTGGAGGAAAAGTCCATCACAGGTTACAAACCATGATGTGTAATCTTCAGGCTTAAAACCAGGGTACTTCAAGGGCCAGATGCAGGGGAGTGGTATCCGGAGACAGATACCTAGTCTCGTGTACTCCCAGAGGCATTTGGTGGGGCCACTGTGAGATACAGGAAGCTGGACTAGATGCGCCTTTGGCCTGATCCAGCATGGCTCTTCTTATGTTCTTACGTTAAACCCAGTGGCGTCTGTTGGCAGAGAAAGGAGAGATGCCACTGCTGTCCTTCACCTTGCAGTGTGCACCACTCACCTACATACCAAGCTGACTATCCCCATCACCTTGTCTCTGGTAGGTGTAGTTATGATTCCGCCGCTGCTTATTGTCAGTATTTTTGTTAGTCTGTTACATGCTGACCCACAGGTGGATAACACAGACCACTCTGTAACTCAGTGCAAAGAATTTATGCAACACTTTACAGCCAAAATTGTACAGATCTGGGCTGACCTGGATGCTGCTATTGATCCGGAGCCTATAAATAAAACTGTCACCCTTGCCTGCCCTGTATTAATGGATGAGTTTCAGCCCCTACAGCATGAGGATGTGGTCAGGACTTTTGGGGAGATGAGGGCCACCACATGTCTGTTGGACCCTTGCCCTTCCTGGCTCATAAAAGCTGCCAGAGAGGGTCTGGCAGACTGGTTAGGAAGAGTAGTGAATACCTCCTTGCAACAGGACAGGATTCCAGCATGCTTGAAGTAAGACTGCTGCTGAAAAGCCCTCTTTAGATCCAACAATACTGAATAGAGATGGGCACAAAATGAATGTTTAATTCATTTCATTATTCGTTATTGATTCGTTATCTAACAAAACAAATAACAAACCAACCCATCAAAGAAAAACGAAACAAAACAAAACAGAAATTTCTGTTTCATTCATTTCATTTTTCATTCTGGTGGACACCTACCTTGAGTCCTGCAGTGAGTCCTGACCTTCTCTTCGGCGGCAAACGGAGCAAAGGGAAACAAGCGCCTCTCAGCTGTGGGGGGAAAAAATCCCCCGGCATCGAGGACGTTAAAAAATAATAAAAAATAAAATAAAATTTAAAAAGCATCGACCTGGCCCAGGAGTCGCATTATAAAATTAAAATAAATAAATAAAATAAATAAAAAGTGCTGACCCTCCACCGTGCTGCCGGGATCGCTGGGGCTGGAACCCCGCCAGCCAGCTGGAGTGGCCCAGAGGCCGACAGGCAAGCCTAGGTACCTCCCCCGTCACCGCCGGGGTTGCCACCATCATCACTGCCGCCAGCCAGTTAAGCCGAACCAGTTCATTTTGGTTTGGTTCATATGAACTTTTGATTTAAAAAAGTCATACGAAATGAAATGAACTTGGGGCGGGGGGCAAACAGAATGAACCTAGCCATCGGTTTTCTGTTTGGTGCCCACCTCTAATACTGATCAGTTACCAACCGGTATCTACTGTAACATCCCATTCTTGGGTAAATTACTAGAGCAGGTTGTGGCCTTGCAACTCCAGAGGTTTCTGGATGAAATAAACTATCTGGATCCAGCTCAGTCTGGCTTCAGGCCTGGTTATTGGACTGAGACGGCACTGGTTGCCTTGGTAGATGACCTACATAGGGAAATGGATAGGGGATCTGTGTCCCTTTTGGGCTTACTGCACCTCTTAGCTGCTTTTGACACTATCATCCACAGCATCCTCCTGACCTGTCTCTCTGAAATGGGACTTGGAGGCACTGCCTTACAGTGGCTTCAGTCCTTTCTGCAGGAGAGAATGCAGAAAGTGGTGTTAGGGGACTCATGTTGAACACCACGGCCACTGCTCTGCAGGGTCCTCAGGGTTCTGTTCTGTCTCCTATGTTATATAACATTTATATGAAACCACTGGGGGAAATTATTCAG
The DNA here is from genome assembly GCA_029282475.1 of Phrynocephalus forsythii. Taxonomy (NCBI): domain Eukaryota; kingdom Metazoa; phylum Chordata; class Lepidosauria; order Squamata; family Agamidae; genus Phrynocephalus; species Phrynocephalus forsythii. The sequence continues at coordinate 103,976,324 of JAPFRF010000004.1, read as the reverse complement.
AGTTTCGGGGTGAAGTGTCACCAATATGCCGCATCAGGAGATAGGGATGTAGCCTGTATTGGACAGAATAACCCCTCCCCATTGAAAAAAGAGGTGTGTAACTTGGGGTGCTCCTGGACTCATCCTTGAGCCTAGATGTCCAGGTCACAGCTGTAGCCAGAAGTGCATTTGCACAATTAAAACTAGTATACCAGTTACACCCATTTCTTGATAAACCTGCTCTGGCCACTGTGACACTTGCCCTAGTGACCTCCTGGCTGGACTACAGTAATGCGCTCTATGTGGGGCTACCAATGGAAAGTCTCAGTACACTTCAACAAGTCCACAATGCAGTGGCCATATTGTTGACTGGGGCAGGTTACAAGGATCACATTACTTCCCTACTAAAGCAACTCCACTGGCTGCCAATCAGCTATCAGGCACAATTTAAGGTGCTGACCTTAACCTACAAAGCACAAAATGGCCTGGGTCATTTGGGTCAAGGATCGAATCTCATAGTATGGGTGGGTGTTAAGGTCATCGGGAGAGGCCTTGCTCTCCATTCCGCCACCTTCATGGGTGCATCTCAGAAGAACACATGAAAGGGCCTTCTCTGTTGCTGCTCCCAGACTTTGGAACTCCCTCCCGCTGGAGGCCAGGACTGCCCCATCTCTGCTATCTTTCTGGAAGCTGGCAAAGACCTTCTTCTTCAGGCAAGCTTTCCCTGAATGAGGGACTCCCTACTATGTAACTTTATATGGATTACCATACATGATTGCATTGACTGATTTCATAATAATATCAGTGTTTTCCATGTTGCTCCCCCCCATAATGGATTTTTCTTTTCTTCTTGTGTGCTCTTTGTAACTCTAATGATGAAAAAATACCCTATGGGATGCTTTGCAAGATAAAAAACATTTCCATATGTACCCAGGGAAAAAATTGTCTTTATTCAAGCCTCTGGAACAAATTTATCTGTTCCCAATGCATTCCTATAGGAAACCACATTTCATAAGGCAAAACTTTCAAAAAATGAAGCAACCCATTCTTTTAGCACCATACAATAGATTATTATTAAAAACCAATGTTTCTTCCCATCTATTTTAATTCAGAATCCCAGTTTTTATTGCCCATCTAAAACTGTAAAGCAACAATGAAAGTAGCAAACCTGAGTACAGCATTCTGTTTCCAAATGATTTGTGTGTGTGTGTGAAAATACAAAATTATTCTATAACAATTGGGGCAGGAAAATGGTTTACATAAGTTCCAAGAAGTCATTTTATATCCCTAGAGCTCTTTTCATATTTTAAGAATCAATAAATAAATAACTGCAAACAGTTCCTGTCCAATCTATTCTGCTGTGATTAGGCGGCAGTATCTTTTTCTTCTCTTTTCTAACCCCACTTTTTGCATTGATTCCTGGAGAGTAGCATGTAGTTTCTGAAATACAGTATACTGAAAAAGCAAACAAATTCTCATTATGAATGTTTCCTGAACTGCAGAAGGTGATAAGATAATAACTGTGTCTGTAATCATTTTTAAAAGAGTAAGAGCCAGGGCCACATTTTGCCCTCATTTACTTCAAATAGCTCCATTGACGTCATTAGTATGTAGTTGAGGTTGGAATTTAGCTTGCAGAGTTTAAGGTCATTAATCCTGGTGATTTTGAGTAAATTGTGGTGAGAAGGACATTGTTTCATGCTATGTAATTGCAAAGTGTGAGGCCTGGTTTTATGTATACTGAATAAAATGTACATTTGTAGTAATGTAAAAGCAGTATTTTCCTTTTTTTCAAGGGAAACTTAAGCTTTCTTTCTACAGAAAAGACAAGAACAGGGTGAGTGGCAGGTATAATATTCCTGAAAATAATTTAATGTAATTGAACAATGTTACCATTATAATACTGTAGCTTTTTTCATTGTAACATACAATTTATATGTATATGATGAAAAGTGCTTTCGATTATTAGGTGCTCTGGACAAAAATGTGTCTATTCACTGTGTTCTTCCTGATTTATACCAACTTTCGTGTAACTGCATAAATTATGACAGACATTTGCTAATTAATAGCTAGAATCCTCTTATACAACTCATCACTGTACAGCTCAGATGATAACATCAAACCCAGCCCCCTCCTCAGGTTCCAGGGATTGACTTGACTTCCATCCTGGGGAATCCTTTAGGAGTTGCAAAACAGGAGAGCAAACTGTTTAATGCCTAAAAATCTCAGTCACCAATCCCAGCCCTGGGAGGAGAAAGGTTCCTGTCAAACTTGCCTCGGTGGCTAAAAATCATTTTAAACATCATACACACACCCAGCTCACAAAGGAGGAGTTGCCAGGCCCTGCTGCATTTCCCACCCTAGACTTATACTCGGGTCAATACGTTTCCCCAGTTTTTAAGAGTTAAATTAGGGGCCTCGACTTATACCCGGGTCGATTTATACTCGAGTATATACAGTATATGTTCTCTAGACAGTCTCGCACATAATCAGGACTGCAAGGAGCAGCTCATTAATTAGCAGCATTTTACCATTATGATTTATTTATTTATTTATTTATATTTATATATCACCAGATTTTCCCAGATGGGAACTCAGGGTGGTTCACAAGGAATAACATACGACAGAATACAGAAGAAAAATATTAATCAGTTCCACAATATGACATAAAGAACAAAAACAAACCCAACAACAATCAGTAGAACCAACAATTTAAAAGGCTAAAAATACAAAACATTACTAAGGAAGATGGCGAAAAATGGGCAGACAAACAAACTCATAACACCTACTTATAAAATAACTCAACCTCCTTGATCACCGAATGCGGCCATATAAAGTCAAGTTTTTAACAGCAGCATAAATCCCCAATTACATTTACACCAGCATAAATCCCAAAGAGCTGGATTTTGTGAGATTCAGTACAGACATAAAAGAAGTACTTTTCCAACTCCCACCGAAAGCTACGTAGTTTGGCCCATCTTGTCCTTCTGCAAGCAGACAAAGAATATTTTCTCCAGGCTGGATTTTCCTTTGTGATTGGCAGCCTGAGTGCAGTTTTTAAATCAATTTTAGTGCTCTGATGTTTTAAATTTGTTTTTAGTATTGATTCTATTTATGTGTGCTTAATTGTTTTTTTTTAAATATTTGTATACTCAATGTTTTAGCTGTTCAAATATTACCTTTTAATTGCAAAAGCTGCTTTGGGCCCTTAGGATGAGGTAAAATATTTTTAATTAATTAATTAATTAATTAATATCTACTAGGCATGGCAACTATATGCAATATTTATGATAAATATCAGCTTGCTTATCCCAGGAACAGACACACATGTCACTTTTACTTCTGCATATATATATTTTTGAATATTTTCTACCATGCCTTATCAGTTTCCAGTTGTATTGAATTGTGTTTTTATTTTTTAAGTTTTTGGTAATGCAGTGGCTGAAGTTCACAAAAATTATGCCAAATAATACTAGTTTTAAGGCAATCAAAACTTATTTATTTTGCTGTTTATTTATTTTCTTTTTGTTTTGCCTTGTTTTCTAGGAAGCTACCATGACTTCCCTGTTGGAACCCTCACTAGAATTTATTTCTGTTGCATTTCTGTAGCATGTATATGCAGCACATATCCTTCTTATGTTTTTAGATGTCTTAGAGATTATATCATTCATTAGCTCACAGGTTTGTTTATTACAGTAATACATCATAAGATGAATGCCCCTTAAGACAAAAAACCTCATAAGGTGAATGCAATTCCCAGGGATAGGAAAACCCCGTAAGACAAATTTTCCTTCCCCTTTACATTCGTCTTACGAGGTACTATTGATTCTCGCCCATCCTGAGCTGTTTGCAGTGGAACAACTCAGGCTGGGTGAAGATCAATGGGTCCCTGCTCTGGCCCACCAACTGGAAGCAGCATGGGCTGGCAGACGATCCATGGGTCCATGCTCTGGTCTTCTCCCGGCCTGGGAGGCTTGCAAGGCAAGCGGTGGTGGCGGATCGCCACTGCCACTTACCTTGCAAGGCGCCTGGGCTGGGAGAAGATCTATCGGTCTCACCTCTGCCCAACACTTTATTGGGCAGAGCAGGGACTCCTCCTCTTCATCCGAGTCTCTGCGCAGAGTCATGGGTGAAGAGGAGGTGGCTGCTTCCTCAATCAAGAGACAGCAGAAGGCTGTCCTCCCTGCAGCCAAGACAGACACCTGATTTTGACAGCTCTGAGCTCTGTCGGCTTCAGGGGGGACAGCCTTCCGCTGTCCCTTGATTCCGGGGTTTTTAGACAGCCTTCACATAGGAATGCACTGAAAAGTTATTCATCCGTTCTCCGGAACGGATTAATAGGTTTTCATTGCATTCCTATTGGAAACCATGCCTCGTAAGATGAATTTTTGTAAGACGAATTGACTTGTAGAACTAATTAAATTTGTCTTACGAGGCACTACTGTATTTGTATCTTGTTTTCTTCATGTACATTGGATTTAATAGGAAATGCCTGTTTAAAAAGGAATGCTTAAAGAGATAAATGTGCCCTTGCCTTATAGCTCACACTGCAATATATTTCTCTTTTTCCAAGTGTTAAAAAAATAAATTTTATAGCTTTGTATTACTAAATCCATGGTTAGTTCTACCCTAAACACATCCACTGAAATAAATGAAGTTTAAATTTTCTTGACAAACAAATTCCATTCAGGTCAATTGGCCTTCTCTAGGTTGGACTGGCAGTGGATACATAGTCATATGTATTTTATCTGAATACCTGTACAATTTAAAATTTATTGTTCTTGTAGGGGAGAATGCCTTATCTGAGAAGGGTAAGGACATTCAAATATCAGGGAAGAGCAAGGAAAATACCTTTGCCAATGGGAAAGCATTCTGCTTCTTCATGTTCTGTCCTAATGATAACTTCTTGCATAGAGAATACTGTATTTATTTATTTATTTATTTATTTATTTATTTATTTATTTATTTATTTATTTATGTCCCATCTTTCTCCTTAAAAAGAACCCAAAGCATTTTACAACACTAAAAGACAATATTTAAAGCTATGAACAATGAAAAGAGAGAAGATAGGGTACACCAGAACAATGAAATGTTGTGGTATGCCTCTTTTCTTTACAAAGACACGCAGCTTTTTATTATAAACATTGCTGAAGGCTTTACGGTGATATACAAAGCACAAACTGATTTTCTTCTGAAATTCTTGGTTATATTCCAGCAGATATTGAGTACAGGTATGTCTGGTATCTTTTGTGCCTATATATTTTTTGAATCCAACTTGAGCATTTGGTATTTCTCACTCCATCTGTGCTAAGAGTCTTCACTGTACAATCTTGAGCATCTCTTTGTTTCCATGGGAATTTAATGCACCAATAATTACTGCACTCTTTGGATTCTCCTTTTCTGTTGGTTCTTTTTCTTCATGGTCTTTGTGATTAAATTTTGTGGGTATTTCTCTGAGCTTTGCCTTTCCCCTTAACCTATATACTTATCCAACCAAGGTCACTCCTTAATTCCCTTCTAGCTACTGTTCAAGCAACACCTTGGGGTCATCTGAAGCAAAACAAGTTGAGAAGCCATGTAGCCATCACAAAATACAAATGTGGAACAGGTGACACCTGTGAATGTATGTACGTGAGCCGTGACATGTCTTTGGAAGGACCAGGACAATAAAAACACCTCCCTCTCTTCATTTTGGATGCAGCCTAAGAACATCCAAGCTCCGAGCCTCAACTAAGAAACTGCCTGGCTTTTTTCCCCATCTTGCCAAGGACCTTACATCTAAGAACGATCTCCTGGCAAATCCATCTTTTGCCATGTTACAAGCCATTGGTACTGCTCTGAGGAAGGTTTCGCCCTCAAAATATTAGCAACGTTTTTGTTAATTTTCCACTAGCCTAAAGGTACCACCTGTTCAACTTTTGTAGTTGGGGTCATCTGAAGCTAAACTTTCTGTGCAAAGTATAGACAATTGTATGTAATTTTATTTCTTGCTACTTATCTCCTATTTGTTGTTGTTTTTTCATCAAAAAACTTTAAAAATAGATAAATATTTGTTATCTTTCTTCACTCCTTATGGCCCCTAACAGCCTGTTTAGATACTGTGTGTTATGTCATGGGAAGATACCAATAACAGATGGACCTCATAAGTGTCTGTACTATTTGGATGAAGGTAATCAAACCCAGCACTGTAAAATTAGCTGGAAATTTTGCTGCCAAAAAATAAACAACTGTGGCTAAAGTTCTTCCAAAGGGAGCAAAGGCTTAAGGCTTGGATGTGCTCTTGAAAGAGTGGGCCTCAACTTCAGCATTAGTGTCATCCATTTGTAAAAAATCAATCAATAAATAAAAACATTTTAAATCCTTAATAATTGAGATAGCTTACTCAAATGATCAAAACATAGCATACTAAAATAACAGAACTTACAAAGTCGGCATCAACAAAGGACTTACCTGAGATGCATCAGGTTACACTGAAACCATCTAAAGCTCTCTCAGAAACAGAGTACAGTGGACCCTTGTATAACAAACAGCTTGTATAACATAAAATCTGTACAACATAAAAATTCCGGAGATGGGGGAAATTTGCTTAACATAATCGCCTATGGAGAGAATCCATACAACATAAAAATGGGATTACTCCATTTTCAATGCATTCCTATGGGAATTTGTATAAAGGAAAATTTGCTTAACATAATTTCATTTGGAATGAATTAATTCCTTTATACAAGGTACCACTGTACTTGCACTCTAAAAGATGAAGCAATTTGATTAAAAAACAACAACAGTATTGGTAGTAGTCCATCACTCCACATCAATTCATACTTTTCATTCTAGAGCAGTAGTAGCAAACCTTCGGCACTCCAGATGTTTTGGACCACAACTCCCAGAATTCCAAACCTAGATTTCCAATGATAAAGGACTGTGAGAGTTCTGGTCCAAAACATCTGGAGTGCCAAAGATTTGCCACCACTGTTCTAGAGGGACTGAAGGAATTATTGGTTTTGGCTTAATGCCAGAGGAAGAAGCTGGTCCATTATGCTGAGAACCATAAATAATCAGTTATTCTGCTTCTTCTAGTCACAGGCAACTATTACGTTCACCAGATCTTGATAAAATAATTCTGGACACTCGGCACTGAACTTTATGTGATCAATATTGATCATAAAGATACCAGTCATTATCAGTGTCAAGATCCCAAACATCAAAGAAAGACACAGCTGGGGAAAGGTGATTCTCTAGATCACCCTCTTTAGAGAGCTTAATCAGGGAGAGTAGACTGATGTTTCTGCTGTTAATGCTATACACCATTGCCCACCCACCCCCAGGTTGAAATGAATAGGCAAGACAGCATTTGGGATGAACCCTCAGGCCACGCTTTATTGCTTCAATCTTGTCACTACTTCTTGTAGAGAAAGCTGTAATGCAGGGAACCGTTGGCCTTTGGGGTCACTGGTGGATCCCATCCAAAGGCATTATCCGGGAAAGAGGGTGTGGGTGTGGGTGAAGCCCCGCAAAATAGTACTTTCACCCCACCCCCACATGAACCTCACGAGGCTCAGGTGAGCGTGTCTTGTGCTATTTCGGGGGGGGGGGCAATGGAGACCCAGCGCGGACGAGATGGCAGCAGAACCACACTTCCTATAAGGGGGCTGATTAGCATGCCTTAATGCTACAGAGGTGGATTAAAGAAATATGCCAAGACCAATATAAACATAGGTGAGACCAATGTCTCCTTTTGTACTGTCAAGCTAAAGGCATCCAACATAAAGCCTTTGCTATCACAATCACCAATATTGGAATGCAGTACCTCAACACTGACATCAAAGTCAATCCCAATTGTCAACACTAGAATTTGGTTGATATAAAGCACAGAAGAAACATAAAAGTCTCCAGCAGAATATCGTAGTTCAGAAATGATATTGATCACATGAATAGGAATCCATGAGTTTTCTTGGCATTGATGGTTTGCAGTTCATAGGCGCTCAATGGTATTCCTAAAGAGAGACCAAAGAGAGATCGGATGAATCTAGACATAGCTCAATTGGCCAACATTGAAAGAACACTGAAAGAGAGAGAGAGAGAACACTAAGAATAAAAATTCAAGCTCAATATTGTCAGTATCGAACTTGAAAGATGCTTACAAGATTACATCAAAACTGAAAGGTAAAGAATCTTATGTCCTTCCAAAGAAATATGTTGAGGAACACACAGAGCAGTCATCCACAGTACAAAAAAGGGAGGCAGAAACATCTGACATGGAAGCTGAAAAGGAGTCATCTCCATCTGTTTGCATAACATTTCTTATAATAGGCCTCCCAGATGTTTAAAGACCTCTGGAATTAACATTTCAGCAAAGAGCACAATCATTAACATCACAAGTGGTCTGCTCCACAAGACATGCTACAGCTACTACTAAAAGCATATCTGTAGCAGCTATATTAAGAAAGTAAGGTAAAAAGGTAAAGCCCCCCCCCATGTGAAAGAAATCACAGCTTCAACCAACAAAGGCAATTCATTACCTCAGTGCAATTCTGGACAAAAAAAAGGAAGAGCATTAGTTCAATTGGAAAGAGTGGACAAAATCATTCCTATGGCTTCCACGTGGAAGCTGGACAAAGAGACTACTGCTCACGCAGCTCATAGGTCAGTGGTGGCGAACCTTCAGCACTCCAGAATTTTGGACCACAACACCCAGAATTCGAAGCCTAGATTACCAATGACAAAGGATTGTGGGAGTTGTGGTCCAAAACATCTTGAGTGCTGAAGGTTCTCCACCACTGTCATTGGTATTTTGGCTTAATGGCACAAACAATTGATTTAGTTGCCCATGCCAGACACAGAATGAGACTATATCACTCATGGTTACTTTCGTCTATTGACAACATAAAATACAGCATTTGAAGACAGATAAAAGTAACAAAGGAGTTGCTGCTTCAACTGGCAAGAGAAATCAATCTAGAGCCAGGCATGCTATTCATATCTGTGGCAATAAAACAGGCAGTAGTGGAACATGCTGGGGGTTGCATTGACAAGGAAAGAAAAATATGTATATTCGTTCAAGAAAAGACACAGCAAATAAATAAAATAGAGATGTTGGCCAATGGCCATCTTTGAAGCCCTAAATTTACAACCTTATTGTTTATGGCAAAAGCCATTAATTCCAGATATAAGGATATGTCCCCAGGGAAAGCTCCATTACCAATATGTAGAAAACTTAATTACTATGGTAGGATCGATTCCCTACCTGCGGGATCAGTATGTGCTGATTCATTTATCCACTGCCTGATAACAATAAATAAAAAAACTATGCAGGCTGTATTTACCAGAACTAACCACCAGAAAGAGCCGAGAGATCATGCAGTGTATAGCTTTTGATACAATACTTATGTTGTTTTGTGTTTTTTGTTTTGCTTTGTTTCTGCATCTGTGAAAAGACTTGGAACCAATCCCCTGTAGATACCACAGTCCAACTCCCCTAGATCTCAGAGCAGGCAGGGAGGCTTTATTTGGGAGGGTTATCCTTTCTGCTAAAATCCAGTGATAGGATAGGCATACTAGGTGTTGAGGCACTTTTGGGTCAGTGGCAAACCTGCTACTCTTCACCCATTAGTGTGAATTCTCATAAATTATGGATGGGTGTTTTATTTGAAAATGAAAGGAAAAGCACACAAACGAGGATGTACTGGATGAAGAAAAAAAGAAGCCATCAAATACAGTAATAGGGAAGAAGAATCACACCCAGGGCTGGTGCGTCCATTAAGGCAAACTAGGCAGTTGCCTAGGGTGCCAAAATGGACAGGGGGCGCCAAAATGGAGAGGGGGTGCCACCCCCCACTGCCACCGCTGGCTAGCTTGCTGCCCCCCGCTGCCCCCCCTGCCACTGGCCACCGCCACCTGTCCCCCCGCCGCCTGTCGCCACCTGCCCGTTGCCCTGGCCCCCGCCCCGCCCGCCCATCCGCCGCCCCCTGCGCCCCCACCACCACTGCCCACCCACCCGTGCCTCCCCGCACCCACCCCCCACTGCCCCCAGCCCCCCGCCTGCAGCCCCGTCACCCCGCACCCCCGTCCCCTGCCTAGGGCGCAGGAAACCCTAGCGCCGGCCCTGATCACACCAGATTCTATTCCGTTTTGTTTGTGGGAAGCTTTGATTCCATTCTTTTCTTCATTTGCATGCTTGCTTTTGTTGATTGCTGTGAGAGGTCTGTGATTTTTATTTTGCTATTTTTGCCCTGCATGAGGAATCGGGTACTTTCCTTGTTCTTTGGCTATTATTTAAAAACAGGTGGGCTTTTGAGAGGAGTATTTCCTTTGCTTCTTCAGGTATGTGTTGATCAGACTGGCAGATTTTATGTCCCAGTGTGCCACTGGGCTGTGTGTACACTTATTTCTTGTTATTTTTGGTTTTGCTACTAGTTGCTTTAGTAAATGGATGCTCTGTGTGTTAGGTAGATAGTGCCTGGCTAACTATCTGCTTCTCTCCTCCCCCCCTTTTGTATTGGAGGGGGCATTGAACTCCCAATGGTGATAATACAACAATTAATAACATAAGCAAGTGTTTGCATAGTTCTGATGATGATTTTTGTTCCTTGTGTTCTGCTGCTTGGAGTAAACTGACTCTCTGTCTCCTTGGATCTGCTTTGTAGAATAATTTTAAAACTTGCCTTTGGGTCTTTTGGGGTGCCAGAAAATCCAAAAGACACTCCCCTTTTTTTGGTAAAATAAAATAACTGGTAAAGAAATACTGTATACAAAAACTAAAGAGGCACCCAAACCCGAAAAAACCCCACGAAAAAACAAACAGGAAAAAGAGCAAAATATGACATACTCCACTCTGCAAATCTCTGGGAGAATCCCTCCAAGAAGAGATGATCACTTCCATTCAAAGTTGCCTTTATTTTCTACCTTGTTGATTAGTTCTTCCTTCTTGTTGAGAACCAGATCCAGGATAGCTGATCCTTTGTGGCTTTCTCCACTTTCTGAAAGAAGCAGTGGTCAGCAAGGCAAGAGATTTGTTTGACTTTAATTCTTGCCCAAGTTGGAGTTTCAACATATATCATATTAAATGAAGCCTCCCATTACTACGCCATCTCTCCTTTTTGACTGTTTGGTAGCTTGAGGTCATCGCCCAAGTATTTAGTCTGGCATGGAGGTCAAACACCCCTTATAGTGATGTGATTGTTTTTACTCTCTCCTTTGATTTTTACCAAAATAATAAGCATTTATCTTCCTTGTTCAAGTGACATATGCCCTCTTATATGTTATGTACATATCTTTTACATATGTAAAATGATGTAAGTTTAGAGATCCTCCTGCTAGTAGATTTTCTGTAGATTTACTACCCATAAAGTATCTTTTAATTTTCTTATCCCCTTTTACATTTGTGTGACCTTTGTGGAAACCATGAAAGATGGAATGAAAATAGTGCTCTTGGAATTTAACATAGTATAGTATTGGCAGAAAAGACTTCTTAAAAATCTCCCTTGTGCATGAATAGGACTGACTGGAAAAATGTCTGGAATGTTTCAACTTTGTGTGTTACTTCCAGATGTGTTAGTAAGTGAAAGAAAGTGACATTGTACCAGCTGTAAGTTTAGGCAGCCATTAGAGAAGTTTACACAGTGGCTTTTGGAGTTAGTTCTAAAACCACAAAAACTAGAAAGCAGTTTACTGAAGGACATATACTATACCCAGCTAAATATCACTATGTTCTCAATCATCTGATGACTTCTTTATTCTTTATCAGACTCAATCAGATGTTCCAACTTCACATGATGCATCTTGTGGTTTACATTAAATGTGAAAATTAATTTAGTTGTCATATGCAGTTTTATGCCTTCTCTTTGAGGCAGCCTGAAAGACAGTGATTTAAGCAGAAGGACAACACAGGCGGGACTGGGAGAGGGAGAATGTAATACTGTATTACTTCTTGCTTTCCAGGGCTGTAGCTTCCTATTGATTAGAAGCTGTTCCCATTGGCAGAAGTGATATACCTCAGTCTTTCTACTCTTTGGGCATCAAAGAACATTCTAGGGAGAAATGATTATAGCTCAACTAGCAATGCTGACTGATGAATGTACATATCAGTGATTCCCTTCTCCATTGCTTATCTTAAGAGTGCCAGTTTTTTTTTTTTTTGGCATAAAAAGCAGAATATAAATGTAATAAATATCTTTTAGTAAAAGTTACAATGCTACCCACAGAAATCCCCCAGGAATTTTAAAATGTATACAGAATTGAGTGTGTAGTGTTATATGTTTAGGTGGAAATTATTGGAACAGCGAAAGGCAGGAACTCAGTGATTCACAATGAAGATGCCGGCCACAGAGTCTGGCAAAACATCAGGAAGAAAAATTTCCAGAACACGGTCAAACAGCCCAAAAAACTCACAAGAGCTAACTCAATGATTCCTTCAATCAAAAGTTTGAAAAAAATTGAAGAACTGATCTACAGTTTCAGTGTCAGTGAACTGATGAACCATTAGTGACACTTTTTAGATTAACAAATCTTATTTGGCATTAGTACTGAGTAGCCATAACCTATTTTTCAGATATATGAATTGCAATATTCAGTCCATCAGATTATATCAACACTGGGTATGATTATGAGGGAGGGGCACAATAAAATCTGTTGTAGCAAATGGTGACCAGAATCCAGTTGGTGATCTCTCCTTTTGTTCATGAAACTGCATTAAATAATGCAGTAAATTGCCACTAAGACGGTTATTTCACGTTGTTCCTCGTTCCAAGATTACGTTCGTTTTGTGATAACGTCGTTTGCAGTCATGTGGTCTTGTCCCGGTTCTGTCCCTGTTTCCATTACCCACGGGCGTGATTGATGGTATTGTGACAACTGTTACTTCACGTCCTTGTTTCTTGACAACATCTGTACTTCCCTGCCTTCGTTTCCCCCCTTTTTTTGGTCCGACCTTCCGTTTTTCGATATTTTGATTCTCCGTAACTTTGCCTTTCATGTGTTAAGCAGAAAAGTTTGAGGTTTTATGCCTTCTTCCCTCTCTGTGATGCATTGTTTACGCCATTGGGATTGTACTGGAGAATGCAACTTCACACTTCTGCCACTAGATGGAGAATGCGCACATTGCGTGACGAGCCTTACTTCATGGGCACTTGTCTCAAAACAGTAACCAAGACAAAGAGAATTCCCGAGGTCAGGGAGAGGTATGGCTTATCACGCTTAAATCCCAGTTCAGGGGGCATGGTCGGGACAAGATTCCGCCGTCACGCAATGGATGTGGCGTAACATTTTCTCATACCGGTCCCAAGCAGGACCGCAAACTGCAATGAGAGGAATGTGAAGTAACCATCTAATTGGCAATTTAGTGGCAATTTACTGCATTTAGGAATGCTACCAGCAATTTAGTGCTGGTAGCATTCCTAAATGTCTGTCTCTCTGAGAGCATGATTGGGTATATGCGCAGGAATGCAGCCAGTAGCTCATTAATTAGTGGCAATTGCTTGCACCACTTAAATGATTTATACAACCATAAACTGCCAACTGGGTTCTGGCAAACATTTTAATCAACATGGACAGTAAGCTTTCAAAGGGATGGTTAGCATAAATATCCTGGCAATGTTTAGAGACCTTTGAAGAAGTGACCTATGTCTATGAATCTCATGTTTTGTTGTTCTTAAGACTTAATTTGTCATGGTGCTCTGCAATAGACTAACATAGCTACATGTTTGGAAATGTTCACAATGATTTCCATCTTCCGTGTAATTTTCCTGCACAGGCAAAAACAAGGTGCTCTGCTGATGGAGTTGCCGGCATAATAGATAGTAAATCTTAGGCCTTATGATAGTCTATCAGCCTGTATTTGGCAAATAGGAAATAATTTTCTAATATCTGGAAAGAGAAAGCAAAGAAGATTTTGTCATGTGGTGTATGCTGAATAAAGCTGTTTAACATAGAAATAATTAGGGTTCCCTGTACTAATCCAGGATGGTATTGGGTGAATGTAGTATTCTGCATCCTGTAAGGAGTTATATGTGCATGGAAATCCCCCCTCTGCTGCCAAGCCCACCCATCTCCATGGAACAGTCAATACCTAGGCAGTGAAGCAGAAGAGGAGGACGCTAGAGAGCATTTGGAGGCAGACTCAGATAGAAACTAACTTAAATGCTACAAAGATCACATCAAAATGCCTATTTCACTTGTTAAAGCAGCCAGAAGATCATGCGGATCCACAAAGCCAATAACCATCAGGCTTAACTCTCTGAATTAAAAACACTTAAAGAATAACAAGGAGTTCTTTAAGTGCATCAGAAGTAAGAACCTAACTAGGAAAGCCATTGGACCATTAGACGACAATGGAAGGCAAAGGATTATTAATGTCCAGCCCCGCACACAGAGCACACACACAAACAGGGTTCAGTTCTTTGCCAAGATCTTTAGTGGAAAGCCAGGCAAGTTCAAGTCCTTTGCCAACAATCAGGTGCCAGATAAATAACAGAATTCAACTCCCAGCAATTAACATTCCAAGTCAAAACCAGAATATCTCACGGAAACCAGATGCCAAACCCAAGGGAACAGATTAAGCCGTTGTCCAGGAAGCCAGTCCGAAATCAGGAAACAGAGCCAAGGTCACAGACAGGAACGTGGTTGCAAGTTCAAATGACGCGTTGCTCCCACAGAGAGCTCAAGGTGAGCTTACCAGCTTTATCTCAAAACAGGGAACACACCCTTTCTTCTGGAAAGGCTCCTGCTAGTACTCAGGGCTTCCCGACCTGATTCCCCATCTAGCATCAAAGACCCTTTCCCTAGCCCTCCTGGTAGCACGTCTATGCAGAATCCTGCTCATAGCACTTCTAGGGGGAGAAGATATGTTTTCAGCTGAGTCATCAGACCCAGCTGCCTGCTGATTTGAGCTGCAAGGCTCCTCCAGCAGCTCTTCACCATTTAACCTCTCAGAGACAGGTTCTGTGACAGGCAGGGTCCTGGCACTATCCCCCTCCCCATGGTCCCCCTCTTCCGATGGGCCAGGCCTATCAGGGTAAGTGTCATGGAATTGTTGAACCAACTCAGGAGCATGCAAGTTGGATGCAGGTTCCCATGACTGATCTTCAGGTCCATAACCTTCCCAGCCTACCAAATATTGCAATCCTCCACGGTGTATTCGAGAATCCAAGATTTGACGGACTTCATATTCTTCTTCTCCTTCTACTAAAATCGGTGGAGGAGATTCAGGAGTCGGTGGTCGGTTGGGGTCAGGATCTGCAGCTGGAACCAAGAGGGATCGGTGGAATACTGGATGAATATGAAGGGAAGCAGGTAGTTGCAGACGAAAATCAACTGGATTGATTTGTTCTAAGATGGGATAAAGACCGATGAACTGAGGATCTAGTTTTCGGGATCGCCCAGGATGTCTCAGGTATCGAGTAGATAGCCAAACTTTCATGCCTGGATTTAGCTGTGGTCCTTCCTGTCTTTTCTTGTCCACTGCTTTCTTATATATTTCCTTAGCATGGTCAAGTTGCTCTCGCAATAATTCCTGAATGCCATGGAGTTCTTGAATGTATGCATCCGCAGCTGGCACAGAGGTGGAAGGAAGGGTAGTTGGAAAATACCGAGGATGATAACCATAATTAGGCATGAATGGGGTCTGGCGAGTGGAAGAATGTACAGCATTGTTCTATGCAAATTCAGCTAAAGGTAACAAATCCGCCCAGTTATCTTGTTGGTAGCATGTATAACAGCGTAAATATTGTTCTAAGGTGGCATTAGTGCGCTCAGTCTGACCATCTGACTGGGGGTGGTAAGCTGATGACAGGTGAACTTGTGTTCCTAGTGCCTTATGCATTGCTTGCCAGAAGCGAGAGGTGAATTGTGGCCCACGATCCGAAATGAGGTGTGCAGGTAAACCATGAAGTCTGAAGAGGTGTTGCAAGTAATGATGAGCTGTTTCTGATGCAGTAGGGGATTTAGGACAAGGAACGAAGTGGGCCATTTTGGTGAATAAATCCACGAAGACCAGGATGCAGGTAAACCCTTTTGAGCGAGGAAGATCCATGATGAAATCTAAGGAGACAGCATTCCAGGGTCCAGAGGGTGTTGGCAAAGGATGCAACAGACCCGAGGGTTTGGTCACAACATCCTTTGCCCTCCGACAAACTTCACAGGAACCCACATATCGGGCAACATCAGCACGGACATGTGGCCACCAGAACTCCCTTGTGAGAAGATGCAGGGTTTTGTAAAGTCCAAAGTGTCCAGCAGGTAAAGAGTCATGTGAGAGATGCAACACCTGGTTACGAAGAGGAACAGCAGGAACATATAACCGCCCTCGATGTAATAATAGCCCTTGTTGTGCAGAAAACTCTCCATGATTCCCATTCTGGAGTTCCTGAAGACGTTGCTGAATCCATGAATCGTGAGCTTGAGATTCACAGATTTCTTCTGCCAAGCTGAGACATGGATTTGTGGCCACAAACACAGAGGGAGGCAAGATGGGCGCCACTAATGTCTCTTTCACAGGTGCTGCATACTCAGGTTTTCTGGATAACGCATCAGCTTTTTTATTCTGAGCCTCAGGAATGTACTTGATCCGGAAATCGAACTGGGAAAAGAATAATGACCACCTGATTTGTCGCTGAGTCAATCGCTGGGCTGTTTGTAGATGTTCAAGGTTTCGATGATCAGTCAATACTTGAACAGGGTGTCGAACTCCCTCGAGGTAATGCCTCCATACCTCAAAAGCCATCTTGATGGCCAGCAGTTCACACTCCCAGATAGTATAATTCTTCTCTGCAGGTTTTAACTGTCGAGAGTAATAAGCACAGGGACGCGGGGTTTGGGAGGGATCATCCTGTTGAGATAGCACTGCTCCCAGAGCAACACTAGATGCGTCAGCCTCCACTATGAAGGGTAATTGTGGATCAGGATAACGGAGCAAGGGTTCCAAGGTGAAGCGGGTTTTCAAAGTAGAGAAAGCCTCTTCTGCTTCTGGAGTCCACCGGAAAAGCTCTTTGGGCCGAAGGAGACAGTTTAAATGTGCAACAATTTAGGCGTAGGCAGGAATAAACTGGCGATAGTAGTTGGTGAAACCGAGGAACTGTTGCAAATCCTTACGGTTTTGTGGTTGCCGCCAGGACAACACAGCTTCTACTTTCTTAGGGTCCATGCGGATTCCCTGGGGAGAAATAGTATGCCCCAGGAATTCACCTTCCTTAATATCGAACTCACATTTTTCCAGCTTAGCATATAGTTCATTTTCCCGGAGACGCTGCAAGACCTGACGAGCATCTTCAACATGCTGAACTGGGTCAGCGGAATAAATCAGGATATCACCTAAATAAATGACCACACAACGATCTAGTAGATCATGGAAAATGTCATTCATCATCCGCTGGAATACACTGGGTGCGTTTGTCAGTCCAAAAGGCATTACTAAATGTTCAATTGACCATACCGGGTTCGAAACACGGTTTTCCACTCATCTCCTTTACGGATACACACCAAATTATACGCCCAACGAAGGTCCAGCTTGGTATAACACTTTGCCCCTCTTAACCGGTCCAAAAGTTCAGAGATTAGGGGTAAAGGGTACCGGTCCTGAATAGTGATCCTGTTTAATGCCCGGTAATCATTACAAGGACGAAGCTCCCCTCCCTTCTTCTTTGCAATGATCACCGGTGCGGACAATGGCGATTTGGAAGGGCGTATAAACCCATGTCGAAGGTTCTTGTCTAGGAAAGCCCTCAAAGCTTCTAACTCAGGTTCGGACATAGGATAGACTCGTCCCACAGGGAGGGGTGCCCCAGGTATCAGATCAATGGCACAGTCATAGGGCCGATGCGGAGGTAACTTGTCAGCCCTCTTTTCCACAAATACATCCGCAAAGTCTTGGTATACCTGGGGCAAGACAGGGTCAGATGTAGCATGGGCAGCTGCCAGGATGGTAGAAAAAATTTTCTTTGAGCAAGGAACCTTGAAGTACAATTCCCCTTGCACCCAATCCACCAATGGGTTATGAGCTCGCAACCAGGAAAGTCCCAAGACAAGAGGAAACCGGGGCATCCGAGTTACATTAAAGCAAATCTGCTCATTGTGGTCCATTACCTGAAGAGTAAGTGGACAGGTTTGCTGAGCTATCGTCCCAGAATGAAGTAACCGACCCTCAATGGATTCTACCAGCAAAGAAGTTTCCTTGTTCTGTACTGGAATCCGATGGCACCACACAAGCCCAGCATCCACAAAGCAGTGAGCTGCCCCAGAGTCTACCATAGCATACACAGGTACTTTCCGGCCATCAGGAAGCCCTAGAGTTACAGGTACCAGGAAAGGTCCTTGGGGTGTGATGGTATTGTCTGCGAACCCTTCGGTATGCTCCATTCCTGTGGGTTCCTTCAAGGATGGAGCTGCCCTTTTACTGCTGAAGAGGTAGCAGCACTTACTGAGGAGTGCTTCAAAGGGCAACTGGAAGCGAAATGTCCTCCTCCTCCACAGTACAGGCAGAGATTATGAGAGCGTCATCTTGCATTTTCCTCTGGGGTGAGGCGTGGTCGAGCAGCTCCCAGTTGCATAGATTCTGGATCCATTCTGCGGGCTTCACCGGATTGCAGATTAGGCAGAGGTTGCTGGTTGTAGTTCTTGCCTCGGGAAAGGCGATGGCTTTCCAGGTGTCCATCTATCCTGAGACATAGGGTAATGAGTTCCTGTAACGTGTTTGGTTGTTCCACCCTAGAGAGTTCATCAAGCACTTCATCTGCCAATCCTTCCATATACTGAGAAATCAGTGCTGGTTCATTCCAATTCAGATCCTGTGCTATCAAACAGAACGCAGTGGTGTAATCAAACACTGAATCTTTGCCCTGTTTCAGAGCTCTGAGTCTCCTGTTGACAGTAGCAGCCTGTACGGGGTTCTGAAAAGCTGAAGAAATGTGATTCAGGAAAGCCTGATAATTATCCAGTAGAGGTGAGGCACTGAGGAGTAAAGGAGTAGCCCATTTAGCCGCCTGTCCTTTCAACAAACTGATGATAAAGCAGACCTTAGACCTCTCAGTAGGAAATTCTTGAGCACGCACCTTGATAAACAGCTTGCATTGACCCAAGAATGCAGGGAATTCCTCTAACTTGCCCTCAAACCGGTCAGAAGGCAGCAAAGGGCAACGAGGCTGCAACCCAGCCAGTGCTGGAGCGTGCTGCAATTGAGTAATTGCCTGAGACAAAAGCAGCACTTGGTTTTGCAAAGCTGCCAACGGTGTCATCCCAACAGCCCCCTCCTCTTCCATTCTGCTTGAAAAAGTCTGGGTGGGAGCAAACTGTCCAGCCCCACACACAGAGCACACACACAAAAAGGGTTCAGTTCTTTGCCAAGATCTTTAATGGAAAGCCAGGCAAGTTCAAGTCCTTTGCCAACAATCAAGTGCCAGATAAATAACAGAATCCAACTCCCAGCAATTAACATTCCAAGTCAAAACCAGAATATCTCACGGAAACCAGATGCCAAACCCAAGGGAACAGATTAAGCCGTTGTCCAGGAAGCCAGTCCGAAATCAGGAAACAGAGCCAAGGTCACAGACAGGAACGTGGTTGCAAGTTCAAATGATGTGTTGGTCCCACAGAGAGCTCAAGGTGAGCTTACCAGCTTTATCTCAAAACAGGGAACACACCCTTACTTCTGAAAGGCTCCTGCTAGTACTCAGGGCTTCCCGACCTGATTCCCCATCTAGCATCAAAGACCCTTTCCCTAGTTCTCCTGGTAGCATGTCTTTGCAGAATCATGCTCATAGCCCTTCTAGGGGGAGAAGATATGTTTTCAGCTGAGTCATCAGACCCAGCTGCCTGCTGACTTGAGCTGCAAGGCTCCTCCAGCAGCTCTTCACCATTTAACCCCTCAGATTCAGGTTCTGTGACAGGCAGGGTCCTGGCAATTAAAGAGGAAACAGAGATTGCAGAGAGACTCAATGAATTCTTCGCTTCAGTATTCACTGAATAAGAGAAAGACCACAAGCCCAAAACAGAGCCTATCTTCATAGGGAGGGAAACCGAAGAATTAAGCCAGATGGAAATAACCAGGGAGGAGGTCCTTGCATGTCTTGTTAAACTAAATGTTAACAAATCACCAGGACCAGCTGGCGTCCATGAGTTCTCAAGGAACTTAAAGATGAAATTACTGATGTCCTAGCCAAAATATATAATTTCCCCCTCTAATCAGGCATTGTGCCTGGTGACTGGAAGGTAGCAAATGTAACACCAATCTTCAAAAAAGGATACATAGGTGATCCAGGAGATTATCGACCAGTCAGTTTGACATGTGTCCTAAGTAAAGTGATGGAAACCATCCTAAAAGATAAAATTAATAGGCACATAGAAGAGAAGACGCTGCTGAAGCACAGCCAATATTGCTTTTGCAAGGGCAAATCACTAAACTGTTGGAATTTTTTTGAGAGTGTCAGCAAGCATGTGGATAAGAGAGATCCAGTTGGCATTGTTTATCTAGCCTTTCAGAAGGCTTTTGACTAGGTCCCACACCAAAGGCTCTTGAATAAATTTGCCAGTCATGAAATCAAGGGACAGGTTTTGTCCTGGATCAGCTACTGTCTAAGGGACAGGAAACAGATGGTAGCACTAAATGGACACTTCTCCAAGTGGAGGGAGGTAAAGAGTGGGGTCCCCAAGGTTCAGTACTAGGACTACTGCTTTTCTACCTCTTCATAAATTATCTAGAAGGAGGAATAAATAGCAAGGTAGCCAAATTTGCTGACAACACTAAATTATACAGGGTAGTAAAAACAGAGAGAGATTGTGATGAGCTCCAGAGGGATCTCTTGACACTGGGGCAGAGTGATACACTTTGGGGCAAAAACCCCAATTACATTCATAAACTGATGGGGTCTGAACTCTCTGCAACAAACCAGGAAAGGGACCTTGGAGTCCTAGTGGACAGCTCAATGAAGGTGTCAACTCAGTGTGCGGGAACAGTGGAAAAAAACACACAATGCTAAGGATCATTAGGAAGGGTATAGAAAATAAGTCAGCAAGTGTCATTTTGCCTCTTATAAGTCTATGATGAGGCTCCATCTGGAGTATTGTACAGTTCTGGTCACCATACCCCCAGAAGGATATTTTGGAACTGGAAAAATTGCAGAGGAGGGCAACCAGAATGATTAGGGGACTGTAACACCTAATCTGGCTGGGCCTCTTCACTCTTGAACAACTGCATCTAAGAGGTGACCTGATTGAAGTTTATAAAATCATACACAGTGTAGACAAAGTAGATAAGGAAAAACTGGTTTCCCTATTGCACAACACTAGAACTGAGGGGCACTCCATGAAACTTTTGAGTGCTAGATCTCAAACAAATAAGAAAAAGTACTTTTTCACCCAGAGGGTCACTGGTCTGTGGTGACAGCTGTCAGCCTTGTCAGCTTTAAGAAAGGATTAGACAAGTTCATGAAGAACATGGGTATCAATGGCTATCATTATGGATGCATAAGGACAACCTCTGGGTTGGAGAGATAGGCAGAATATCTCTCAATGCCATTTGCAGGGAATCATAAGCAGGTGAAGACATCTGCTTGAGAATACCCTGAAGCAAATGGTGGGCCACTGTGTGAGACAGAATGCTGGACTGGATGGGCTGTGGACTGTTCCAGTAAAGCTGTTCTTATGTTAACTCTTCCGTATTGTCTGTGATCTATCTGGTTCTAGTTGGAGTGAAAGGCCTCTAAGCAGTATCTCCTGTGACCAATTTGCAGCATTTTGAAATCAAAAGTGATGGCCATCCGTTGGGACCACCATTGTTCATTGGTAGTTTGAACCAAGATGTCCTCTGCATTGTCTTGCCCAATACTGTTAACACACTTTCAAACAGTAATGTCTTTTGAGGTAGACAGAACACATGATTGCTGCAGGGCCATCACCTCCTCCTTAGATCCTTGCCTAGTCTGGCTCATAAAAGCCCATGGAATTGTCTGCAACAATGATTAATGGGTCTCTCCTCAAGAGACCCATTAGGCCCATCCATAAGAAATTGAACTTGGCAGCAGATGATATTAACTACAGGCCCATTGCCAATGTTTCTTTTATGAGCAAGGTCATGGAAAGAGTGGAGGCTGATCAGATTCAGGCTCTCCTGGATGACACCAGTGCCCTTGACCCATTTTAGTCTGGGTTCAGGACATGCTACAGCACAGAGACAGCCTTGCAAGATGATCTTTTGAGAAAGATCAATGGGGGTGTCCTTGTTGGTCCTCCTGGATCTCCCGGTGACTTTTGATACTGTCAACCATGGTATGCTCTGAGTCCCTCCAAGTGGGGCATTGGTGGGCTCACTTTGGTGTGGCTCTGATCTTTCTTGGAGGATGATCCTCAGAGAGTGGAAATTGGTGAGATGTATCCTACCCCTTAGACCCTCAAATGTGGGGTTCCACAGGGGTCAATCATCTCACCAATGTTATTTAATATCCACATGAGCCTCCTGCAAGGGGTCATCAGGAGTTCTGGTGCTTCATGCCGTCAGTACTCTGGTGAGACACAGCTCTATCTCTCCTTTCCACCTGGAGTATTCTGGAGTGTATTCTGTCCTGTCCCTTGGGGAAGGAAGGTCACAGCCTTGAGCTTTCAAGTACAGAGCAAGGCTGTTAATGAAACAACCTTCTGGCATTAGTAGGTTAGTTTGTTGGGAGAAATTATGCTTATTAATAAAGAGTGACAGTAAATAAATGTCCTAGCTCCCTCCCTCTTCCTTCTCTTTGGAAGACATCCTTAGTAGTTTTGTAGACTTGTCAGCTGATAATATTAATGAGGGTCAAAGTTCTTACTTTGGTATTTTTTCCTGGTTCTGTTTTGGTTTATTCATTACTGGTGCTTTGAGGTTCATATGAGGAGACACTCTTCCCCACTGAGCAATGTTTATAATTTTAATCACTGTTCTCCAGCTGTATGATTACATATTAATCTATTGTTAATATAAATGCAAGCTAAAGTAATGTGACATCTAGATATAATATACACATCAGGGAATTCAAGTATGTGGTCTCTTGCAGTGCATATTTTATAAAAAAAAATAGTAAGGCAGTTAATCCATGAAACACACACACACACACACACACACACACACACACACACACACACACACACACACACACAGAGAGAGAGAGAGAGAGAGAGAGAGAGAGAGAGAGAGAGAGAGAGAAGGCTCATCAGCGTTTAAATGGGTTTCACTCTTGACATTCCTTTTGGCCTGACCTTTTCTGGATTCATGGTATTTTCTCTCCCTTTGTTGTATCTTTATAGATGGAACTCTTGCCATACAATCTATTTCTTCTAAGATCACAAAAGCAGCTGAATGAACTGTCTTCTTACCACAATACAGATGGAATAGCTAATTGCACAAAGTATTTTCTAAAGAGCATTGAAAAGCTAGAACAGATTTTTGACTAGTTTTTGTGAACATTTTTATTCCAGATTAGTACTGAGAATCTATTGACTTTGTTCCCTTGTTCTTTTCAATTAAGCATTCCTGAGGTATACAAATTAACTGAAAACAAGGTATAGTTAACATCAAACATTCATTCTATTGTGTGAAATAATATGGCTTAACAATCTCTAGGTGCACAGTGGATAAAACTAGGGACCTACAGAGCAGATTTTCAAGTATCCTCACAGTAAACTATCCCTTATTGCTGTTGCAATAATTCATTCAGGGAAAATGATAAGAGAAAATATGTTCCATTTTATTCACATTTCTACATGGATCAACAACAAACAGTATTCTGTAAAAAAAAACTGGTTACATTAACAGAGTTAATCGTTAACTAGCATCATGGATTTACTAACTACATGACTTGCTCACTGATTAGCCTCACTGAAACAGAGCAGGAGGTAAACACTTTAGTATAGAGGTGTGGCTGTCTTCAAAATTCTGAGAGAAAGAACATTTGGCTCTTACTGGATTGATTGGCAGCAACCTTGGTTCAGAAGTGTCCCTCCCAGGCAAAACCTTTTATAGGCAACATATGAGCTGTGATAATTCCAAGGATGTTCATAATAGTTATGTGACACAAATGCTCAAGTGACATGAGTAGATGCCCTGGGTCCCTAAGTTACTATCAAGTGTAGCATGTTCCTGATATTTGTGTTTTGCTATAGGTGTTTAGAAAATTGGGAGCATAAATTGTGTGCAATGTTATGGACAATTTTGCATCTTCTTGATGACTTGCTTTACAGCTTCTGGACAGAAAACATAATGCAGTTTGAAGAATGAATCAAAGGTCCCTGAATCCCTAAGTATACACTTACAACATGAATTGTGCCTAGACACAATTCCAAATTTAGAGAAACATACCAGGACAGTGGTGGCGAACCTGTGGCACTCCCACAGTCCTTTGTCATTGGCAATGCAGGCTTGGAATTCTGGGAATTGTAGTCCAAAACATCTGGAGTGATGAAGGTTCACCACTACTGTAGTAGGGCAATCAATTTTCTCTTCTGTTTATTGGGTATAAATACTATAGTACATTTAAAATTTAGAAGAAATTGCATCTTTTTGAGATGAGAAGCCAACAAGAACAATCTGAACTAAATGTGAAATAAGATTTTTTTTTGGTTTTTTGGGGGAGAAATTAAGGCTTTCTGATTGTAACTAAAGCAGTAGTTGGCCCAAACTATATGCTATATAGGCAATCCATGATTGCATCTCCAAGTCCTGCCATTTCTGCTTTTAATTTATAGCGATTTAAGAGTAATTTCTACATTTGTTTGGATCACTGGTGGTACCAAGAGATCATTTAGACAGGACAGTTTTGGAGCAATTATTCGTCCCACAAAATGGCATTGCCAAACTGGAGCATTTGGGTCTTGGTGAGATCATGGATTTGTTTTCTTTACCAGTTTGCATTTCTTTCTTTCTTTCTTTCTTTCTTTCTTTCTTTCTTTCTTTCTTTCTTTCTTTCTTTCTTTCTTTCTTTCTTGAGTTTTAATATAATTTAACATAATTGTACTCTCTCCTGAGATCAGCTAATGTAGAGTGGATTTGAAATACCTAAACTAATAAATGCAAGTTGCAACATTTTTAGCATACTCAAGGAGCATTAAAATTTGCTCTTTGCCAATCCCAATGAACCTTCAAATATGAATAGCAAATATGAATAAGGTTAGCTAGAGAGATAAGAATATTTCCAGGGCCATTTATTTTGCTGCTGTCTAAATGAAGTTGGAAGAATGAATAGATTATTTGAGACAACATAACTGAATGGTCAGTTGTTAGAATCAGAATTAATTTTCTTGGCTACAGACATTCCTCTCAGCCCTCTGTTGCACACAAAGTACATTTCTGTTCATTGTTTACTAGGATATAGAACACTGTGATAATATTGAAAGATGTACCAGAACATTGTATAATGACATCAAGAAGGCTTTTAAATATACTGGAAATCATTTTATACATTGGAATAGATTATGAACTCACACTTGGTCTATTTGGATAGATTCATACTATTTATAAGCACAGATTTTTCTCTATACTGTGTCTGCTTCTGTGAGTTAAACCTGGAATCCCAGTTTTCAATTTGTAATAACATAATCTTTGTCATAGTTGGCAAAAATGTTTGGACCTTATCTTCCATTGCCTAAAATTCTCTTTTTGCCAAAAGGGAAAACTATTTTAAGTGGGAAATGTTGAGCTTATTCAGGGATGAATTTAATGAATTATGTTGAAATGAGCCAGCATACTTTCTAATACTTCCTCTTGTCCTAGCATATCATATCCTTCTTATTCCTATAATATATTTATGTATTATAACATATTAATAAAATTTCCTCGTGGCACAGCAGTACTGCATCTAAAACTGTGCTCATGACCAGGGGTTCAATTCCAGGTAGACGGCTCAAAGTTTATTCTGCTTTCCATCCTTATGAGGTTGATAAACTCAGTATCTAGCTCACTGGGTGGAAGCAATGTTTAGCCTGCGTAATCAACTTGTAAACCACTGAAAGAGTGTTTTAAGTTCTGCATGGTGGTATATAAGCAGTACGCTTTGCTATTTTGTTTCCTTTATGACGTCTCCAAGAAAGATTTGCTTTATTTATTTAAAATACTGCAATTGTAATTCAGTAAAATGGCAATCAGATTGCCAGAATAATGTCAAAACCTCCCTTGATTGCCTGTGGCTGGCATTTTGACCAAGCCTAATGATCAGCTTTATGAAAAAACAGCAGTCTAGATCTTCTAAGATGATACTCTTTGATAGGTCTTACATTCAAGTGTTGACAGTCAGGTTGTTCTTTCTGCCAAAACAAAAGCCTAATTGGGAGAAGAAAAAAATAAATGGCTAGAATGATGCTTAAGAAAAGAAGGAAGAACTACTAATGGATTAATTCACTTTAGGCCTTGTGAAGAAGGCAGGCCATCCTTAATTCTTTCTCAATGTAACATTTATTAACATCAGTAGAACATATTGCTAAACAGAATATTGTTATGAGTGGGTTCTACATATCTTTCACTTATCAGAGGACCAATAAAGTGTTCGGATCTTATGTTTAAAGGACTTTTATTTTCAACATTTTCAACAACAATATTTTGCCTCATTTCTCCCTCCAGCACAGGATCTTGAACGTTACTAAACAATAACTTTCCCCAGCATCAAATCTTACAGAGTATCTGGGGTTAGTAGTGAGTTCTACCATTGCAGGATTTGCCCCTCTCCCAAGAGGGTATCTTCTAGGCTCCTGGGCAAATGGTCCCGCAGCAGGGATGCCTTGCCCAATGAGGCACTTCTCGACTTGGTTGGTTGGAGAGTTCGTCCTTCTGGAGGACTTTCCAGTCTCCATGGGCCCCACAAGACATCATCTCCCTCTCCTTCCATCTCTGTCCCTCAACTGTCTTCCAACTGTCATCCCCAGTCTGAATTCCTACCTCGCGTACCCCTCTCACTAAATCCTCCTCCTCTTGCCAAAATGCCTCATCCCATTCATCCATTTCCCTTTCATACATCCACATCCCTTCCAACACCACATCTGCCATTAACCCTTTACATTCTTCTTCTTTGTCATCATTCTTTTCCTCTTCCATCACCCCTTCCTTTTCATTTTCCTTCCTCTTATCTGAGCCGACCTCAGTGGATGGCGCACACTCATCCTCTCTGTTTTTCCCTCCGTCACAATTGTCCATGACCTAGTAAGGTCTATAATGCCAGGAATATTTTAAGTTCAGTATACAAGTGGTACCTCTACTTACAAGCAGCTCTACTTACTAGCAATTCGACTTAAAAGCAGAAAACCATTGGTGTATTAAACTGCTGCCTTACAAATTTTAGATGCGGTCTGTTCTACTTACATTACTTTTAATTTTTATTTTTTAGATACAGCTGCTCTACTTACAAGTTATTCAACTTATGAACATGCGTTCGGAATAGATTAAACTCTAAGTAGAGTTACCACTGAAATTGAAATGAATCTTACATCTTCCATCTATAATTTAAAGGAGAACAAAGGTACAAGTGAGTGGTATGTCACTATTGTAGACTTCAGATAATTATCTACCAAAACTTAAGAATTTCTCCTCTGGATTTTTTCCTCAAAAGTATTTCTTAAATTCAGTGATTACTTACTGAAATATTTGTTCATATGCTTGATGTAATGAGTACAGTGCTTGGTTCTATTGCACTGTGCATGTTTTGATTCCTACATTTAGAGCAAGGAACAGAGGATTTGTGCAACTCAGAGGCCACTTATAGCCCACCACAGCCTTAAATGTGGTGTGTAGCCCCCAACCCCTCACTGCAAAAAAAAAAAAAAAAAAAAAGAGTGTTGACTTAGAAATTAGCAGTCACACCCCATAAACTATCTGGGGGCACAGGTGTGTAATTTAAAACTGCTCCATTGAAGGCTGCTTTCAAACTCCTTAAAAACAAAGCACAAACCTGAACTGCCCCTGCTCTTAACCTTGTGATATTTCTGAATTTTTTTATTTAGGAAGAATTCAGTATGTACATTGTCTTCAGTCAAACATTTCAATACAAACTGAATCAGTAGTGTTGATGCCTTTCTGGATAACTGTGGAATGGATTGAAGAACCCACTGGCATTCACAAGATGGAGCAGTATGCTCACCGACTGATCCACTGTGTTAAATCTCCTCCAATGCAGCCATGAGAGGATAAGAACCTTCTTTTTCTTGTTTGTGCTCAATGACACTCCTACACATGAATTATTTCATGCTTGTGCAGAGCCGCCCCCAAACTACTAGAGATTTCAGAGATGCTACTGAGAGCCTTATTCTTCTACAGTGCACCTGCCTAGCCATGCAACCTGCTTTCCCCCTCTGCTCCTTTTCATATGTCAAACTGTTAACACATGTTTGGTACATCTAGGGGTTTTGTTTTATTTTTGGCCTTCTTCTGTAGCTGAATATATTTTTTGGCTTCTTTGAGCTTTCATCTTATTTTCTTTATTATTATTTATTAATTTTGGATAGTTTTATGTCTGCCTGTTGGCTCATGGCAGATGGTTTGGCATCTTAGCCTTAAGCTTGGAGAAAGCTTGCAAAGACCCAAAACTCACAGCCCAGAATTGTCTGACTTCAACAATTCCTGTTCCTGGGTCTGTGAGAGATCAAGATTCTCCTGCTGAGTATGGTGTCTTTCTGCACATCATAAATGTACACCATGGAACTGATCAGGACATTGGCATCACTGTTGAGATCTTTCTTGGTCTTGGAATTCCATCACTGACACTGACTTCATTTTGAGCTTTGGTTCCAATCTTAGTCACTGCAGTAACAATACTGCAAACTATCACCAACATCAGTATGATGAAGTGCATCTCCTCAGTTTTATAATCTAAACTCTCCTGTGCAGGATTACAGTTGAAGTGACTGAGAGCACCATTACTGAAAAGCTTAATTCCCTCTCCTCACCCACAGGCCTGACTCCTGGCATCTTTCCCATGTTCTCTGTAGAGATCCTACTCCAATGATTCTCAACCTGTGGGTCCCCAGATGTTCTTGGACTGCAGCTCCCAGAAACCTCCATCACTCACTGTGCTGGAAGGGGTTTCTGGGAGTTGCAGTCCAGGAACATCTGGGGACCCACAGGTTGAATAACACTGGAGTAGGATCTCTACAGAGAGCATGCTGAGCAGATCATCAATTTCTTTGCTACATTTCTTTGCTTCCACCACTGTAGTTCTCCACTATTTTTACCTCATCATCTGTTGGTGTTACTCTTACTGTTACAACCATATCCCCTACCTGCCTCTGTGAAGCCCAAACCTGTGGTACCCATGCTCACCTTTATCACCACTCCAAACACAGATAACTTCTTTGGGCCTGACTTAATGTCTGATGTTTGTCATGTCACACTCTCCATCTTCAATCACACCAACACTAAGGAATATTCAAAACATTCAGAACAATGTTTTGACCTTCTTTTCAAACACTCTACCTATGTTTGTAGTTGGGGGGGCAGCACAAGGGAGGGTACAGGGATTGTACTGCTGCGGCACATTAAAAAGGCAAGAAATTTGATTCATTAGGCAGGAGAATATACCCTACTGTCAAAGTATCATTTGTTTGTTTATTTCTATGGAGGCATATCAACAATTTTTATGGAATAAGATTGCCCCCTTTTTAGAAGGGCGATCACAGAACAGCTTACATTTTCCATGATTTTCCTTGGCTAGTCCCTCAGTGAACCAATATGGATTAGGGAAGTGCATGGGATTCCCTAACCAATTCCATGCCTAAAAAGGGCACATGGATTGATACCTGAACTACACTGACCTTTGGGAGACATTCTAACCTAATATTTGCCTAGTTCCCGGGCAGTGTTTTCTTATGGGTCAGTAGAGTATTGACTGTAATCATATGCATATGTTGGTTTTAGATGCTTTTAGATGGTTTTTAGATTTTTATATCCATTGTTTTATCATGTTTTATACCGTAAATCACCCAGAGTCCCCCTCTGGGGGGATGGGCGGTAACAAATCTAATAAATAAATAAATAAATAAATAAATAAATAAATAAATAAAAAAAAAAAGGGAACCAATTCATACTTGTCCATGTGTCCGTTGTCTTCACAAAATGTTTGGTGGCAATGGTAGCACTTTTCCACATTCTTAGTGTCAGAGTATACCCATAAACTAACCACTAGCTCCTTGTTGGTCATTTAATGCAAAAACGTTCTGCAGCTTGGCCTGTTAATAAATTGTGGAAGTTTCAGAGAGGGTAGTCGTGTTAGTCCTTTCAAGAATTGCAGGCAAAAATCAAAGAAAAACAAAACAAAACAAAAGACACAAAACATGTGTCACCTTAAAGACTAACTTTCATATTTTAATGTAATGTGAAGTGGATGTGTCCATGAAACGTTACATTAAAATACAAAAGTTAATCTTGAAGGTGCCACATGTTTTGTGTCTTTTGTTTTGTTTTGTTTTTCTTTGATTTTTGCCTGCAATTAATAAATTGTGAAAAGGCTAATTAGTCCCCATCTCAGACCAGGAAATGTATCAACCTGATACTAAATCCTTGTCTGTCCTACGTGTATCTCTCACCAAGGCCCAAGATCAATCTCTAAAGGTCAGCACCAGGTGCAAATTCTCATGGTCATGACAGTACGTGTCCTCTGACATGCTTGATTACAAATGTGACTAGTTCAGTGGTGGTTTTTACAACATTATGACCCTGCAAAGGAGCAATACAACCAACCTCTGGTTTTTCCCCATTAATGTGCACTAGTATTAGTGCAGTATCCATGCCTGCAATCAGGAGAACCGTTGCGTGCAATTCCTTTGATCATCAGGAAATTGTGAGGGCTGGGATAAGGAAGCCGTCAGCTACTTTTTCACTTCTATGCCCTGCCAAAAGAGTAACCACTAATGGATCATTTCTGAAGTGGATGGGTTACTTAAAACAGTGTTTTTCAACCACTGTTCCGTGGCACACTAGTGTGCCGCGAGAGGTTGCCTGGTGTGCCGTTGGAAAAGCTAAAGAATATCAGCTTTGTGTTCAGCCAAACAGGCCCAGGTTGCGCACTGAATAAAGTATTTATAATTTTTTCATATTTCTGTTTACTTACTATTTCATAATAAAGTAATTATAAAATACTTTCTTTGTGTTTATTTGATTCCTATTCAAGAGAATTACTTTATATATAGTCAATATAGGCACAGAGTTAATTTTTTAAACATTTTCTAATGGTGGTGTGCCTCGTGATTTTTTTCATGAAACAAGTGTGCCTTTGCCCAAAAAAGGTTGAAAAACACTGACTTAAAAAAGCTCACAATCAATACCTTATAGTCCAGGGTATTCCAGCTGTTATTCAGAGCACTACTACAAGGATGCACTGTCTAGGTTTCCACGGACAACCCCACTAATGTTCTAGCTCATCAGTGGAGAACAGCCATTTTCACACACACCTGTCCTTTTCGTTACATATTTAGGGATGGTGCATCACACAAAACATTCTTATTACTATCCAAAACTATATACATATGGGAATCCACTACCATTATTTCCCCTGACATGCCAAAATCTCCAGAGGCAGTTTAAGCAACATCTGGCCTTGGAGATTCTTGGTCATTTTCTATGGAGGTTCCTTTCAGCATATACTGTAAGTGCCACAACTAGCCAACAGGGATAAATCATCAGCCCCAGTTCTTAACATCTCAGAAGAGAACAGCTGGGGAGGAGGCATGAAAAAGAATGTCTGGGGGAGCTGTCACCCCCATTTTATTATGTGCCATCTGAGGTGGCCACCTCTGCCTAATGGTAGGCCTGTCTTTGTGATACAGAGAAGACAACTTCTTCTTGGTGGTAGATAATTTGTATTCGTAGACACTGAGAGATTATTAAGGTTGTACCTTCTCAGAGTAAAGTATGCCTGCAATTTTCATTTAGAAAAATGACTACCCTTAGCCATCAGAAGTTTGAGGGACACTGTACTAGACTTAATTGGCTTAGAGAAGAGAATAATAGCATACACTGTATAGCTTCACAGTGTGCGTGGTCACCACATTCCCTTAAGTTTTGGATCACATTTCATGAATTCATGGTCTGCAATTTGTTTATATTTCCCAAAGGCAGACATGGTAAAATAAAGCAAATGTTCTGCTTCTATGGTGTAGGTTGTGTTGCATTTAGAAAGCACCAGCAAAAAAAGAAATGCTATCTGGAGCTTTTCCCACAGTACTGATATTTGTGGTGAGCAGAAAATAAAGAGTGGCTTTGTGGAAAACAATGGAGAAACAGTGTGCAAATAATAAGTTGTGTATAAAAGAAAGGTACATACGAGACAGACTGCACGTACCTTTGGAGAAAGGATAAGGACATCTTTGTTGTTGATTTACTCCCACACACTTGAGAGAGTTACTTAGGCTTAAGCACAACAGTAATGTGACCTTCCAGACCTGATATCCCGTTGCCTTAAGCCCCTGCAGAGAAATGGAACATGCCACCAGAGGAGAAACATACACTGTTGTGTTTGGTGTGCACAGATAAAATGACAGCACAAAGGCCCAGTTTGCAAGGAATGAAATACATGGCATTAAGCCATAGAAAAGTCAATTAGGCCTGTTCATAAGAGTAGTACAGACTTTTTTGTTAACTTTATGTCATTTTGATGTTTTTGGACAAGAAGCTATCAGTGTATCACAAAGCTCCAAATGAATTTAACATAATCCAACTAAGAATCAACGATTCGACAACATTTTGAGTCAGATATTCATCTGTAGGGGTATGAGAAAAGGACTGCAGTCCTGTGCACACTAAATTAGAATTAAAACTGATTTCATTCGATGGGGCTCACACTTGTGTCACACTCACTATTATTGCTCCCTCTCTGACCAGTCATCCAGGAAAGTTGGATTTATCAGGATTTGTAGCCCCCTCCCCAAAATCAGTTGCAGATTATGTAATTAACTTTGTCAGTTTTTGTGTGGATAAAGCTGAGGAGCTCAGACCAGTACTCTGCCAGAGGTAGATGGAATACTGACAGAACTAATTCAAGCCACACAGAATGCATCTGACAAAATCCTAACAAGAACATGCCAACAAATCTGGGAAACAGAATAATGCTGATTCTAGCATTCAGACCGGCAATGTTCAATATACATTCCAGTCCTCAAGAATGGAGATACCAAGGAGTGCAATTACAGGACCATTAGTTTCAATTTTCCATGGAAACAAAGTAACATTGAAAGTGTTACGATAAAGGCTTGGGTCAAAACATGTCTGATGTTCAAACTGGATTTCAAAAAGGTAAAGGCACTTGAGATGATATTGATCCCAATCCCTGTGAGGTGCAGCTCATTATCTTCCAAAGGTCCTTCTTCTTGAAGTGCAGACTAAGAAAGTACACCTTTCGTGGAAACAGTATCTGTGCAGCCAGCTGTTGACTTCTGATGTACTTTTCTGTCTTGTCAGTCCATGACTTTCAACTGGAAGGAGTGATGAAAAATAATGATCAAATTCAGTTCTCTCCAGCTTCACTTGCCATTTGGACTGAAATGTGTTTCCATGGGTGGGGATTCTCAGGAGAAAGGACTTAGTGCTTAGATTCCTATGCTGCTTTCCAGAGTGCTATGGGAGATAAAAAAGGTGGGTCTCACACCTTTTGGAGCTCAAATTAATGAGGTTTTGAAAGGAAATAGTTGGTAGCAATGCCAGTGCTGATGTGACCTGCTACAGATAGAAGAACCTCTTTGTATATGAGCTGGGGGCAATTGTCCATACGCCATCTCTTGAAAGGGTTTGTTTCAATCTTGTGTTACTGTACTCCTTTTTTTGTAAAATGTTGTTGCAATTTTACTTAAGATGTTATTTTATCCACTCCCCTGTTACTTTTTTTGGAGAGTTCCAACATTCACTAGAAGAGAGAGGAATATTAGCATTCTGTGCAGATAGGACAAATTGTCTCCATCTTTGTACCAAATTCTTCAGTACAAGAAAGGTCTTCTGGCCTTCACTCAACTACATGCTATAGGAATATTGAAGTGAACTCTTAGTTTAGCACATCAATAGCTAACCTGCTAGTCCCTGAGGAGTTGAGGAGCTACTGTGTAAGAGCAATCTATATTTGTAGTGTATCCAGTGCACCTTGATGTCAGAGCTCTGCAGGCGAGCCCTGATCTCAGCCTTCTATCTGTATTCGGCACTATCAGGTGGATGTCAAAGCACGTGAAGATACCTTGTTCGGGTAGATTATTCCCTTATACTTTTCTGAGACATCCTCCCACTGTTGGTAAACATGCTGGCCAGTCATTCTCTTTCAGCTTATTTTAGTGCAGTAAAAAACAACTAAAGTTGGCCCATTTGGATCACTGGAGCTCATGCGGGAGCTGATTCACCAAATTGCTCTGATTCAACGGGCTGTTGCTAAGCATTCAGTCATAACACAGTGAGTTTAAGTCCAACTCTCCAAATTAGAACATAAACTTCATTTTTATGAATGTCCATGAATTAATTTTTAAATCGAATATGTTTGAGGAGCCTCATGGTGTAGTGGTTAAATTGGTATACTACAGCCAAAGCTCTTTTCACCACCTATGTTCAATCCCAGGCAGCTGGCTCAAGGTGCACTCAGCCTTCCATCCTTATGTGGTCAGTAAATTGAGCACCCAGATTGCTGAAGGGATGAGGGCAATATGTAGCCTGCATAATTAAATTGTAAACTGCCCAGAGAGTGCTTTAAGCACTATGTGGTGGTATATAAACACCACACTTTGATTTTACTTTGCAAAATGTTCCTCTGTGAACTCACACAACTTGCCCTCTTTCTCCTAACATTTGGGTTCACCCATTGCACTCCAATATTTATTTATTTATTTATTTATTTATTTATTTATTTATTTATTTATTTATTTATTTTACTGCCCATCTGGCTGAAGGGTACTCTGAGCCATTTACAAGAGATACAATCAGCATATCTAAAATACAATGAAAGGAGGAAGAATAAAAACAATCAAATGCAAATAAATATGACCAAGGCTAAAACATGTCAACATAAAACAAACAACATTTAAAATATTTAAGATGGCAAACTTAATCAAGTAGACTAGATGTGCTATGGAAGTTAAGAGGCCAGCTGAGATGTGCCTAGGCCCAAGTGCTGGAGCTGTGGGGTAGCCAAAAATATATGCTCACTTCTAGAACATTATGAAAATGTTTTTATTCAAATAGGGCAGTGATTCCCAACCTGGAGGACCCCCTTTGGGGGTTGAACAACCATTTCACATGGGGTTGCTATGAGCTAGTGAAGAAAAAGGCACAAATGGCTTTGGTCTGGAGGAGGAGGGGGAAGAAGGGGGGAAGAGAGAGTTACAGCTTGTTAGGTTGGAGGGGATGTCAGTCAATGGCATCGGAGGCTGCAGTTGGCTGAGGTTGACTGTAGAGGGAAGTTCTCTATGGCACCTGCGGCAGTGGCCTGCCAAAGGGGGCTTGTGGCCTCTTCCAAGCAGGGCAAAGGGTCACCACAACATGAGGAACTGTATTAAAGGGTTGCGGCACTAGGAAGGTTGGGAACCACTGAAGTAGGGTTTTGGAAACTGGTGTTTGTTGAGGAATGAGGTTTCTACAGGGTGGGTGCTGAATTATCTTTGCTAATGTGTTTTTAGTTTTTGAAATTGCATGTTAATAGTTAAACTTGTTTGACATTTTCATTGTATTTTTTCCTTTAGTTAGGTGGGGGGCTGCCTGAAGCCTCAGTGTTGGGAGAATGTGGGATGAAAATCCAATAAATAAACAAATAAGTAATATCTTTAGGATTTTACTTTCACCTCTAATTTTTATTATGAAAATCAGTTTCACAGATCTGTCTTTAATTTTCAGCAAAATATAGGTGTTTCTAAAGAGTTGCGATGTTTAGCCTCTTTATTCATGATCTCAAATGAACTTCTGGCTCTTGTCTGCAGCACCAAGGCAACTTGTGCAAATACCATATGTTCTAAATTTTCAAATATTTCCCTTTGATTGATGTTCATGTTTCACCATCTAGTAGTGTAAAATTTACCAAGGCTATTTCCATATTTGGAAAAAAGAGAAAGAATCTGACACTTAAGGTTGTTTTTAAAAATAATTTTAAGTGTTGGTAGCTACAGCACAAGAATATTAGGAATTGGCAGAAATACATTAGAGTTCTTAGTAAATTTTCTTTATTTTGCAAGTATTTCATGGTGGGAGAAGGTTTGCAGAATTAAATAATTAACCCATCTGGTAACAGGTACCTGCAGGTCAATTCTTTCAACCCATCTTGCTTTAGTTTGGATTGAAAACACTGCCTTAATGTGGCTTTCTCCCCAGAGTTATGTATGACTCCGTCATTGATTATAATGGGGGAATCAACACAGTTAAAATACTTTACTTACTTTGGGGCATGATTGAATGAAACATACAGGCAGGCAGAGTAGTTCTTTGAGGGAATGGAGCCAGCCACATGCTAGACAAACAGGCAAGGAGTTGTGTATGTGTGTGTGTTTAAAAGGATACCATACATTCCCTATGTGGTTTTCTGGCCACTCTTCATGAACATGACTTATATTATAGGTATGCCCTCTAGGTATAAGGTTACTGTAAAATTTTAGAATAGGTTCAGGGATTCAGCTTGCAAGTGAATGCAAAGTCAACTTTCAAAGAGCACTGCAAACTAAAAAAAAATTAACAGTACTGTGCTTAGAGATCTCCTGTAAAATCTTTCCTTTAATAGAACTGAGTTGTCAGTTACAAAATTACTACCTGTCTCCTCCTTTCTGGTATTTTTAGAGAGCTTTTTAGAGGATAGGGTCATCATTATTTGGAATCTGTTTGATGGTACATATTATTTACTCAGATAGCTCAGCGAAATTGGCTCTCCATCTGTGGAGTCAGGCTCTCGGAATTAACTTAGTTACTGTGGCTCCTGAGAGAATAACCAGTCTGTGTAGTCTTGGATGCACCGTCTGAGGGAACACTCAGAACAAAGGAATAATAAACCTGTTTATACCTAGAAAAACCTGAAAATTAGATTTGATGGGATATGATGATTATGATTATTTAGGAGGATTATCAATCTTGAAATTAAGCAAAGCTCCAAAATGGGTTTAAGCTTTGTGAATATTTCATTTTGCTTTTGAATTCTTCAGTCAAGAAATAGTTCAATTTGAAAGAAGTCAAAGTACGAGTTATAATGGAACAGGAAAGAATGTGAAAACCACAGGGTTATTCTATCGTTTATTGTAACTTCTACAAACACGAGGCATCTGCATTTCTTATTTTCTGAAGTGGCAGCTTCAGCACCTCGTAGACATACAACAATTTTGTGTGTCATGGGTTCCTAATATTATACCACATACTGCATGTCCCAGCATTGGCTCTCTCATCTTCAGAACGTTACTATGCAAGTAGTTGTATTGTATTCTGGATTCTATTCTCTTGGGTTGTATTCTCCAGATATTCTCCTACCCATAAGACAATGTTATGGTTTTTCTTGTGCAAGTATCTAATCCAGTACAGAACTGTACCTTGATTCTGATGGTGCTGCTCTTATGGAAGATTGTAATACCAATTGTGCCAGAAATTGCACAATCCATTGGTGCTACACAATATCCTTTCCACAAACCATTTTACTGTTTCACAACATGTTGAACAACCCCTTCATGGTGGTTTAAAAGTGTTAAGTACACTAGATGTTACAGTGATATCATAAATGCCAGTGAAATGGGATCAACAATATATTACATTGCAGTTTGTTGACATCTAGGTCAGATATTTATTATTGGGGTGTAAAGGTTCTTGGTTTTGTGGTGCATTTTTCCACTTTACGTGAACCTTTTGATATTTTTTGTTCTGTTTTTGTTGTCAATCAATTCATGTTGTTTGTCAACCAGTTCATACCAAGACCATCATTTTAAATTAGCTGTTAATTGTTTTCTGTTGTACTTTAGAAAGCACATAACATACATCTAATGATTTCAAGTTGCAGTCTTACCTGGGATGCTATCTCTGGCACTGAGCCCTACTGAGCAGAATGAGAGTCAAGTATACATAGGAAAATGGAATTGTGTCAGTATTATCTTCAGAACATACTAGAGCTGTGTGCATGGATCCCCTAATTTGGTATGACACTTGCAATGGAAATAAATTGCTAGCTCTGTCATTGATTTGCATAGGAAAAAAACAAAGCAGACAGTACTCTTGCCCTGGCAATGAATCTGTGCTTTTTACTTTTATCTGAAACTTCATATAAATCAACCTAAATCAAATTTCCAGATTAGCTGAAACCAAAGTACATCCTAGCCTGTACTTCCACTAAGTGACAGGCACAGTTAAATGTTCTTTAGCAAGCATCACAATGGTTTTTGTTTCCATTTGCTGGTAGAAACAACAGGCATTCCTCAAGCTCTTGTGTTTGGAAGGATTTACAAATGTTCTGGAACAATTACATATGGAATATGTCATGTATAATTTTTAACTGGATCTTGTAGAAGTAAATCAATCCAAAATGTCAGAGTTGGATCTGTTTCTACATTTTTGTAGTGAAGATACAATACTTCCAAAATAGAGAAGCATTGAAGTATGGGTTTGGCATGTTTGGAATAAATGAAACAGGCATTAGAGTTCTCTAACACTTTAATCTAAATTCTGCAGTGAAAAGAAAATTGAGTTTTTGGCGTGTGTTGTAGCTATCATCAAGTGGTGTTTTTTGTTTGGATTTTTTTAATGAAGTATGTTCGTCTAGTAACAAATGTTATGGAATAAAATTTTCTGGAGACTTTATAAGGGTCTCAATTAAACATTACTTAAGTACACTTAGATTACAATTTTAAAATGGTAATTTATAATACTTCCTTTATGCTCAGTGAAGATCAGTGTCACTTATACCTGATATCACCACTACAGATGCTTTTGATATCTGAGACCCATTTAAATTAACATCCAATTTTAAATTAATTACATATATTATATTTGTCCTTGCTCCCAGAACAATGTGATCTATAGCACTGCACACATTTAAAATTGCATGGGAATCATAATGAAGTTCCTTTTTGGCATGGTGGCACCCACCTTTAGTTGAATTCACCCACAGACTACTTATTTTATGTTTACGTGCATGTATTTACCAAGGCAAAATGCTTTAGGTCAATCAATTTTGCACATATACCTATAGGCACTTTGACAATTCCTGGGTTACATTTTAAGTAACTGCCCCGTTTATACTTCCTCAGCACTTATCATACCACAGAATGTTAGAATGATTGTGAGCCGCCCAGAGACCTTTGGGTTGTGAGCGGCATACAAGCTATATAAATAAATAAATAAATAAATAAATAAATAAATAAATAAATAAATAAAATAAGGAATGGGATAAAACCTTAGATGAGGAGATGTAGGGCCTTTCCTTTTTTAAAAAAGGGTAAGTCATAAGATAGCTGGAGATTTCTAAATAGCAATGTTAATTTTTGCATATATTTGGTAGAAAGCAGCTATTTTTTCCATGTTTCAAATGCTGATGAAATAATCCCTTCTGAAGCTGAAACAAATGTAATGTCAGGGTCAAGAATGTGGGGTTCATAAATTGTTTCTACATTTATGTATTAGATTACTTTAAAGGGAAAATTGTCCAGGGATCAAAAGTTAGTATACATGGCCTGTATTGGGAATCATGCATTGCATTAAAATATTGTAATGGAAATCAAGGATTGTGCTGAGATGTGGGAACAAGTAAAGGGAAGAATGTAGCATAGCAGTAAGAAATGTTCTACTTGTATATGTTTTTCATTCTATGAGCTTCAAAAGGGTGGAGTGCATTTTTGTTGATCACTCAACACAGTTTGTGATCTGGAGGATTCCATTCCTCCTGCACATTCCATTTGTTCCTTTTGTGAGTTTTTCCTAACATGTTGGTATAATTTGGAGAACTAATAGAACAGTTGCCAGTTGAAGCATCTTTGCTAATATGATCTTATGGTAACAATCATTTTATACTTAATAAAGAATTTTTCTGCCAAAGTGTTAATGGAGGCAGGAAACAGCAATTACTGAATGGGTGGAGAGAGCCCTGTTGGATACAAAGGCCGTTCTCTTGAAACAGAGAAGTCCAAAAGGAGACCTTTTGGCTTTCTGACATATTTGGATTCAAACAAATGGTTTAATATTATTCCTATGTTAAGAAAGGCAACTATGGGTAAAACACTGCACTGTACTTTCTCAATTGCACATTGCAAATTATCTTTGAGCAGATGCTTTACAAAAGGCATGTGAGCAGAAAAGTGAAGGACTTGGAATCTTCTCTGTAATGTGTCCTAAAACTGTAGATGAGTGTTCCTCTGTAGAACAATGTTTTCCAACCTGTGTATGACTTCAGATGCTTTCTTATAAGTTCAAACATTATGTGCCAGAAATAAAAACCTTAATTCTATACAGCCAGCCCATGCCACTTTATTATCTTAAATACTCCAACAAATTCTGTTGTTTTCCACCTGTGTCATCATTGGGTTGTATAAACCGCCCAGGGAAACCTTTGGGCCAGATGGCCACGGTATATAAATTTAACAAATGAATGAATGAATGAATGAAGTAGGAAATCCCACAGACATGTCTCCTCAAACTGGCAGTAAAATACCAAAGCTGAAAAACAAAAAGTGTGCTTCTTATATACCTCTCCATAGCACTTAACACACTCTCTGGGCAATTTAAAATCAAATTATGCACATTGTGCGCACACACACCTATGAGCTGGCTGCTCAATTTACTGACCTCATAATGATGAAAGACTGTCTACTTGGGATTGAACCCTGGGTCATGAGCACAATTATAGCTGCAGTACAGCAGTTTAACCAGTACACCATGATGCTCCTCAAAACATTAGATTTAAAAATTAATTCACGGCCATTCACATTAAGGAAGTTCATGATTTTTGGGGAGGGGAGGGGAGGGGGAGAGTTGGAATTCACCTCATTGTGTTATGGCTTAAATCCTATTGCTTAAACAACATTGAACAGCAGGGATTCCACTCCATGAGTTATATTGATTCAAATGGGCCAACTTTAGTTGTGACTTAGACCGCGGTCTCACCAGTGTTTTCTGCGCATTTTTGCTGTGGTGAACTGCGCAGTAAAAGATCGCGTCCTAACCATGAAGGGAAGTCATTTGGTGCCCCGACTGACCACGCCCCTGGAAACGCACTTTCACCAAAGTTTTTTAAACCACCACTAGGAGTTGGTTTTAAAAACTTACCTTAAAGATGTGCAGTTCTTTGCTACTCTAGTGATGTGCAACCCCAGAAAATACGCAGCAATTAGCTTCGTACCCCTTTTCCTGCCACTTCCTGTGGTTCCGGCTTAGAAAATTGACCCGGGAAAAAGGGAAAAAATGTGCAGTGAGCAAGTAGAGATGGATACAGAGCAGTAAAATACCACCCTGTCGACAGGGCATCAAACACCACGTGACCGCCTGAAAAAAGCCTACACATCAAATTAAGAGGCGCAGAAAACTTTAGTGAGACCGCATCCTTACTGCACTAAAGTAAACTGGAGTAGTCGGACTTACTATGCTAAGCAACAAGATTTCAGCCATTTATTTGTTAATTAAATAATCGATTTAGCATGCCTTACAAAACAACAAAACAAAACAAATGTGAAAAATAAAGAAGACAAAAAGACGGTGTCATCTTAAAAACTGCTATACTGTATTTTAATCTGAGCTTTTGAGGGCAAATGTACTCAGATATGTGTTATATATGTACAGTATTTTTTTGTTTTGTTTTGTCTGTTATGCTAGCACAGGCTATCTCTTCCAAAGCCTTATATAGAAGGTTATTTTGCCATTAACTAACTTTAACTAGCTACAGTATTTCCAAGTTCCATCAATTATAGTTATAATAAATGAGATAACTAAGAATGACATCCCAAATTGGCTGTCCAAGGCAACAGCTTCATTCTGACAAATGGAGGCCCTAGGATGTTGTCATTAATTCCCATTGTCAGGCAAGCAATTTTCAGAATAGAACTCTGACTGAGCAGCAATGCAAATATAACCCAGATGCTTGACTTGCCAAAGGCAGAACATAACATGTTGTTTCAACGTTCCTTCTAATCTCACAAGATCTGGTAACAGTGGTTAAAATGAGATATCTGTTGGAAGTAACTTTTGGAACTGGATTCCTTGAATCAGTTTGATTTCTCAAACTTGTACAGTGTAATTCAAGTGACTTCAATTGGATACCAGCAAGAGTACCCTAGAGTAAGTAGTTCATATGTCACTGATTGCTTAGTAATGCCAATTTCAGTTTATTAAAAAATTACCAAAGGAGGAAAAATCAATCAATGGTGAAGGAAAATACTCTGGTCTCTTAGAAAGGAATTAGAGAATGAAAATTGACAGTAGAGACTTAAAGAACATTTGGATAACATGTAATTCTTGCACTCCAAATTGTTGAAAGACATCTATTGATGGACAAAGCAGCAGCAGCAATCAGCCATGTTTTGTGTCTCAGCTTCCTCAAGACTAGAAGCTTGCTCTATAAATGCTTCCCATGACCCTATACATGAAGAAAGGTTAATATCAGTGCGAAGGTCATAACCCCAGGATCATGTGGGTGGGGTGCCTCTCCTTCCAGACTGTGTGAGGTCTTTGGTAACTGTCTGAGCTACAGGATGTATGCAGTCCATCCCTTTGCTGGGACAAATAATACATTGTGAATTTTAATGTGACATGCTAGAACAGATACGAAACCCAATCTGGGCTCTGCTGTATAAAATTATACATCTGTCTCCCAAAGCAGATCAAAGAAATATGAAACTTTGCTACTATTAACAACTGTGAATGACAAGTAAGCACAGAGTCATTCTCAAATAAGGAACACAGGGCATGGATGCATGGATGTCTGCTTACAAGAGTTAAAGCAGACCAGAATGTATTCATTTATTTAGTTAGTTAATTTTAAGAACATAAGAAAATAAGAAGAGCCATGCTAGATCAGGCCAAAGGCCCATCTAGGTTTGTAACCTGTGATGGACTTTTCCTCCAGGAATCTGTCCAATCCCCTTTTGAAGGCATCCAGGCCAGATGCCATCACCACATCCTGTGGCAGGGAGTTCCATAGACTTACAACGCGCTGGGTGAAAAAATATTTTCTTTTGTCAGTTCTTACTCTCCCAGCCTTCAATTTGAGTGTATGTCCCCTAGTTCTGGTATTTTGGGAGAGAGAGAAGAGCTTCCCTCTATCCACTTTACTCATACCCTGCATTATTTTGTATGTCTCAATCATATCCCCCCTCAGGCGCCTTTTTTCCAGACTAAAGAGGCCCAAATGTTTTAGCCTTTCTTCATAAGGGAGGTGCCCCAGCCCAGTAATCATTTTAGTCGCTCTCTTCTGCACCTTTTCCAGTTCCACTATGTCTTTCTTGAGATGCGGTGACCAGAATTGTACACAATACTCCAGGTGGGGCCTTACTATTGTTTTGTATAAACAATATCCCACCTTTTTATCCCACCTTTCTCCTTAAAAGGAGACCTTTTATCCCACCTTTCTCCTTAAAAGGGACCCAAGGCAGTGCACATCACTAAAATACAGTATTTAAAGCTAAAAACAACACATAAATCAATATTTTAAAAAGATCAAACAAGTACTACAGTACACTAAAAACGGTACACCAAAGTAACACCAAAACCACATTGAAAGCAGTAAGGCTCAACAATCTATTGTATTTAAAACCCTCATTCAAGCAGCCAGTCACTAAAGGAAAGCTTGCCTGAAAAGAAAGATCTGTTTGTTTATGGAAGGATAGCAAAGATGAGCCTAGTCTGGTCTCATGTGGGAGAGAGTTCCAGAGTCTGGGAGCAGTAATAGAGAAGGTCCTCTTCTCACCCTCCACCAAGTGCTCCTGTGAAGGTGGTGGGACTAAGAGAAAACCCTCCTCTGGTGATCTTAATACCTGGATAG
This sequence comes from Phrynocephalus forsythii, assembly GCA_029282475.1. Lineage (NCBI taxonomy): Eukaryota > Metazoa > Chordata > Lepidosauria > Squamata > Agamidae > Phrynocephalus > Phrynocephalus forsythii. The sequence continues at coordinate 103,932,477 of JAPFRF010000004.1, read as the reverse complement.
AAACATAGAGGGAGATCTGGTCTTTTAAACACCTTGGACCAAGGTTCCCTCAAAGCTGTGAGCTCACACACTCATCCAGAGCTCCTTTGGGATTGCACATGGTCAGCTGGCAGCTGGTTTGTTTATTTCCTGTTTTGAATGAAGCCTCACCCACACCCACTTGCAGGGAGAGAGGCTCCCAAGCCATGGAAGATGCACTTCAAGTTGGTGTTACTTTAAAAACTAAGATTGTCTTGAAAACAACACCTGCACACCCAAAGATTGAACTTTGGGATGTGCTTCTCTGTGGACAAGGTTTCTCTTTTTAGAAACAGTTGAATAGGTGTGTTTACATGTTATTTTCCTTATATTATTCTCAACAATGCAAAATCTGTGGTATAGCTGTATTATTATGATAAAAGGTTCAGTTTATTCTGGTTTATTTTATTTTGCTAGATCTTGCTGCTGAAGTTCAGGGAGTCAAACTCTGCAAATATCATGCTTCATTCACTGTGGGCAATGTCGGGTGCCCACAGAAAGTGCTCCGAGGGCCACCTTTGGCGTCCGGGCCATAGGTTCACCAACACTGTTATAGAAGAATAAATATATAAAAATAACAGGGAGTCTTTTTATCCATAAAAAGGTCTATAACACATAAATCATTGAGGCCTGTTGTTCCCAAACCTGCAGTGATCAGAATGTTTTGCAGCCATTTCGGTATTGTAAGTACGTTGTGGATGGCTGTCCTTTGATACCTACAGCTAGGTGACAAACATCATAGGTGACAATAGTAGGTGGCATGCCTGGACAGAACTAGGAGGGATCACATATAAATGACATTACTTCAATTCTGTGCACTTTTATTTATATATTATTGATACAAGTTAACACATAAATTATTACTATTATACAAATGATTGTCTAATATAAATAATAAATACAAATGCTTCATTGTTTGGGGTTTATTTGTTTGTTTTACTTTGTTCTTGCTGCAATAGAGTAACATGAATGCTTCCATGTAACTATATTGGTAATTTTACTGAGTTCTTCAGAATGTTCAAGCATAATGAAAACCAATGTGTCACATGTGGGGAAGGATTCGTAAAGGGTTTCTTATTTTATGACCTGGGCACAGAAATTCTGGCAATGGTGCTTCTTCAACATTTTCCCAAAAATGTACAGTCATACGCAAAATTGGATACTGTGGGTATGTCAAGTACAGGAGATTGTTCTTATTCTTGATTTTTCCCCACATCACAAGAAAAAAATGTGCTAATGCTAAAAGGATTCATTGACGCAAACTACTTTGATGTGTATACTGTGTTTGTTTAGTCTCTCAGAGGAAAGGCTGGTTCTTGAAATTTTCATGACATCAAAGATGAGGCAGAGGAAGCCATTACAGCTAATCAATCAAACACAATCTTTTCCTAAGCACTGTTTATAAAGGAACATGTTCCTTTGTGGAATTGTTGTTCTAAGGATTGGGGATATTCGCTGCAAACAGATTGGGAATGTCATAGTCAGTATATCTTCAATTCAAAATTGAAATGTTCATAGCATAATTTTGAAGCAATTCGGAAATAATATGTCACTGAGAGACATATAAGTATCAGGGTTGGTCATATGTTCTCCAGTAAGCAAAATCTAAACAATAAACAACATGGTTCTTGCATGGTCCTGTCTTATGACTCTTCTATCATATATAAACTACCACAGAAAAATTATAAATTAAACCAAGTCCTAAACAGGATCGGCCCTGGTTAGTACTTGGATGGGTGACCACCAGGGAATACAAGGTGCTGTAGGCACCTAGAGTAGGAACTGGCAAGCCACTCCAGTACTCCTGCCGAGAAAACTCCATGGACATGGGGTCACGAAGAGTTGGTCACGACTGTAACGACACAACACACACACATCATTAGAAGGGCCATTTTTAAATGAGATAGCATATTGTCCATTAGTGAGCCCTACAATTGCTCTTCAGCTCCTTCTATGTCTGGTCAGAAAACCTGATGCTTTCCTAAACACAGGCTTCTGATGTTTCCTAGAGGTCTATCAAGTAATGGACCACCATAGACTCAAACTATCAAGGGTTTTTATAGTGCTCCAAGGCCATTTTTTAGTATTGTACTATTCACCTTGATATATACCCATTTCCTTCCAATGAAACCTGGATTACACCATGCACTGTAAGAGCTCAGGAAACTTTGAGTTATTATGGGTATGCTTTTGTGGAGTGAATTCATTACCATCTTTACCATGCTCTGGTCCAGAGCACGTCAGCAGTTTCTTTTGCTCACCATGGCAAGAATGACAGAAAATGACAGTAAATACAAGATAATATCAACCAATTAAAATGGCCGAGCAAACAAAAAAAGATTTTGCATGGTGTGAAGAAAGGTTGTGCTGTTGAGACCAAACATGCTGCATTCCACAGCTGATGTGTTGAAGCAGAGACATTTCCCTCCTTTGATATTGCTTAATATTACTGAAAAACAGTTGACCCTCGTTTAACAAATGGTTTGTATAACATAAAATCTGTACAGCATAAAAAATCCGGAGATAGGGGAAATTTGCTTTACAGAATCGCCTATAGGGCAAATCCGTACAACATAAAAATGGTCACGATTAGGGATTTCTCCATTTTCAATGGGCACACTTAGTGGCCAACATATATGTTGTATCTTGGTTTCAGTGTCCCTTGCAGATTGAATATACCCTAGTCCAGTGGTGGCAAACCTTCGGCACTCCAGATATTTTGGACCACAACTCCCAGAATTCCAAGCCTGTATTGACAATGACAAGGAATTGTGGGAGTTGTGGTCGAAAGCATTTGGAGTGCCAAAGGTTCACCACTGCTGCTCTACTCCTTCCAGCAAACATCCTATTCTGTTCCATTCAGCTATGTACTGTACCATACACCAATATCAGATAAATGGAATTACAGTGGTGCCTCGGATAACGACGGTAATTCGTTCTCCGAGGTTAGTTGTTATCTGAAACATGTCGTTATCCAAAATGCAGTTTCCCATAGGAATGAATGGGAAACCGTTTCTGAAACTGTTCTGGAGCCTAGGAAAAATGCACAGACACCTGGATTTTTGCTCAAAACTCTTTAAAAAGTGCACTTTAAAGGTACAGATGCAATGTCACCTGGGAAAACTTTTTTACTGATGCATGCTGGAAATTCATTATCTGAGGCAGTCCATAGGGAAAATTTGTTATTCGAGGCAGCCCATAGGAAGATTCGTCATCCAAGGCAGCCCATAGAGAAAATTCGTTCTCCAAGGCAGACCTATACCTAGGAATTGCGATTCGTAATCCGAGGCAGCCCATAGGGAAAATTTGTTATCAGAGGCAGCCCTATACCCAGAAATTTGCAATTGTTATCCAAATTATTCGTTATCCGGGGCAGTTGTTATCCGAGGTACCATTGTATTTGTTTATTTTGATGTACTTTCCTTATTGATGCATGTTTTAAAGTGGCATATGATGTTCTGACACATTTCCACCACTTGGGTTCCCCTCCTTCTTCACTGCATTTCAGTAACAGGGGTGTTATTTCACTCAATCCCAAATCTAGCCACTTTCTCCTACAATGGTCTTATTCCTCTTCTCATGGTGGTTTGATCTAGCCTTCTTGAGTAGTGAATCTCATCCCTGACAGCAGAATAAACTATTCTATAGAGTTTTCTTCATCTGTTAACACAGTGGTTCTCTAGCTTGGGTAACCCAGGTGTTCTTGGACTGCAACTCCCAGAAACCATGGCTAGAACAGCTAGTGGTGAAGGTTTCTGGGAGTTCCAGTCCAAGAGTACCTAGGTTACCACATGATTGGGAACCACTGTGCTAACAGTTTGGGGGTCCGCTACATTGCCATTCTCTGTACATCTTTGAAGTCCTCTCTCAAAAGAAGTATCAGATGACAGTTCCCCAATGCCGTTTAAGCACCTGGCTTTGTTCTGTGGATCCTGCTATCATGTTGTTTTCTACCATGGTGCTGCCCCATCACTAGCAATAAAAGACACTTTTCAGATTGCTCCTTCATCTGTCAGATGTAAGAACGAGTACGGACACTGTCACAAGTAGGTGGAGGAGACTGCAGGGCAGGGAGGATTGCTCCTCTGAGCAAAGGAGAATTTAGGACAAACACTGGAATTCAGTCATTTGAGTCTCAAAGATCATCCGTTTATTCGTCTTGTGCTCTTTCCAGTTCATTATGAAAACAGCTCCCCTTCTCCAGTGACACACACTGCATTTCTATCCAAGTGAAAGATTGGTTGGTAACTAGGACTGGTGTGTTATCCAGAGCATGGAAAGGGACCTGACATGCAGTGGATAAGTAGCTGCACAGCAAAAATAAAAATCAATTAAAAGTCAGCCAGATGAAAGCCACAACAATGACAATATTTCCAATATTATGAAGGCATTCAATAAGAAGAAAATAGTGATGTCTAGATCCCCCCCCCATTCTCTTCCTCTTCTTCCTGTGAAGCAGCTGCCCATGGTTTCTCTGCTGTGTTGACCTCCAACCATGTGGGCGCATGGTGGACTCAGTCTTCTGCATGTTTCAAACTGCAATTTCTTTTTCCTCTCTTTTATAATTCTGACTATGAATGAAAATCTCAAATGTAAGTAAAGATATGTTTTCTACTTTATCTGCTTTTAGAGTGATTTCTATTGTGCAAAATGCTAGATACTGTGAAATGGGTGGATGCTGAGGACATGAGCTATTTCTTTCTCATACACATTATTGAGCCTCTTGGTGGAGTGGTTAAATGCCTGTACTGCAGGTAAAACTGTGCTCATGACCAGAGGTTCAATCCCACGTAGCAGGCTCATGGTTGACTCAGCCTTCCATCCTTCCGAGGTCGGTAAAATGAGTACCCAGGTTGCTGGAGGGGCAATGTGTAGCCTGCATACTGTAATTAAAAACTGTAAATTGCCCAGTGACTACTTGAAGTGGTATGGGGCAGTATATAACCAGAACACTTTGCTTATAAACAGATTATTTTTATGCTGCCATTGCTGCTATAGCTTTGTTTTTACTGTATACACTACTAAGAATTACCAAATTACCACAACATAGTATGGCTGGGCTGGGCCATAGTACTCTCTAGAAAACAACTTCAGAGTTAGGATAAAGCTGCTTGGGAAGATTACTACAAGCTGATAGTTTGCTTTAAACAAGAGATTCTGAACCATACTGGAGCTGCTCACACTAAGGGCATTGCTACCAAGAATTTCCCATCTTCTAGCTCTCCAAGACATTGAATTAAACTGCTGAGCTACTGGGCTTAATGATCAAAAGATCAGCCCTTCAAATCTGTGCAACGGAGTGTGGTCCTCCTGTTGCTTGTCCCAGCTCCTGCCAACCTAGCAGTTTGAAATTATGTAAAAATGGAGGTAGATAAATAGGGACCAGTTTGGCAAGAATGGTGTTCTGTGCACTGGTGAGTTTAATCACATGACCTCGGAAATATGCCTATGGACAAATGCTGTCTCTTCTGCTAATAAATGGAGATGAGCAGTGGCCTGTAGAGTTGGAAATGATTGGACCTAATTGTCAGGGAGAACCTTCACTTTTACCTCTAGCTCTTCTGCCACAATACTGCTACCACCATGTACCTTGACCATAACACAAACTGGTTTCATGACTGCATGTCTTGAGTAAATTAACTCCCATCTTTTATACAGTGCTTGGGCGGACACAAAGAAAGAAAGAAAGAAAGAAAGAAAGAAAGAAAGAAAGAAAGAAAGAAAGAATTTGCAGCAGAGCATTTACAGTAGTCCCACGTTTATTGTGAGGGTTAGGTTCTCTACCCACCTGCGATAAATGAAATTCTGTGATATGCGGACGGCATCACTGCAAGGGTGGTGTCGGCATCCACATATCGGGTTGGGTCCAGAGGCCTCTGCTGTGGCTGTGGTTGAGTTGGGAGGCCTCCGTGGCCAGGACCTCGAATGGGTCCAGAGGCCTCCATGAGGGCCAGAGGCTTGCGTGGCCAGGAGGCCTCTGCTGTGGCTCCACTCACCAAAATGGGGGGTGGTGTCAGATCCCACAATATAATGAGACCGCAATATTTGAGGTGTGATGCAGCAGGGGAGTACTATATCAGAAAGTAACCATGCTAGGTGGTTACCACCAGGACTGCTGACTCAGTGCTGCAGTTAATGCAAATCTAGTACTGTCCACTGCAGAATTATAGATGGATGCATTTCTTGCATTAGCCATTACAATAAAGGACTTTGTACTGACAAATAGCAGTACAAAGCATGTCTCAGTGATTTTTTTTTTTTTTGAGAAAAGTTCTTGTGCAAAGCAAATCTTGTTACTCAGCCAATTAGCCCTCTGCAGACTAAGATTGATGGCAGTGAAATTCCTGTGTTTATGTGGGAACTATTTAATTCAAAGAAAACTTTTGCCATGCCTTCCTGTTTTTGTAATGTATCTGAGATATAATCTTCTTATTCAAAAAATGGCACTCTGCTATAGACATACAGTATGCAGATTTAGTTCTAGCAAATTTGTTTCATCTGTGTTTACAGTTTGTTTTCATCTGTCAGGATTTATTTTTTTCCTAGAGGAATAATTAATATTTTAGATAAAGGTATGCAGTGTTTTTTCAAATACTATGCAGCTTCAACATCTCTTTCTCAAGTTTCTTTTTATTATTTGGGAAATTATATATGTAAAAGGGAGAAAGTTGCTATGAAATATATTACAATAGAATTGAGATAGAATTAATGTTTTAAGATGTAATTCTTATTTACATGAGAAAAAAAATCAGATTACCTATAGGTACCACCCAATTACTCCATTATTTTTCATCTCCTGGCCTCTCTGTCCTTAACTTGGGAGCAGGACACATAGAATAACAGAATCATAAAGTCAAAGGGCCTATAAGGCCATTTATTCCAATCTTCTGCTTAGGATAAATCAAAGTATATCTGACCGTTGGCTATATAATTTTTGCTTGAATGCCTCCAGCACTGGAGAGCTCACCTCCTCACAAGGTAATTTGTTCCACTGTTTTACTGCTGCAGCAGTTAGGAACTTTTCATGATATTCAGCAAAAATCTGACTTATTACACATCTTTCACTTTGGAATAACAGAACAAATTTTGCCCCTCCACTGGTGTTTTTAAAATGCTTTCATATCTTTCATCAGTCTTCTTTTCTTAAGGCTAAACATACCCAGTTCTTTAGTCTTTCATGACAGGGCTTGGTTTCCTGTCACCTGACCATTCTTGCTGCCCTCCTCCGACTCTGCTCAATTTGCCTCATCTTTTTACAATATCCCTTCCCCCAAAGTGTGCCACATAAATACCATCCCATAGTGCTTAAAGCACTCTCTGGGCAATTTACAATTTAATTATGCAGGCTACACCCCCTTCAACAAGCTGGATACTCATTTTACCAACTTCAAAAGGATGGAAGGCTGAGTGAACCTTGAGCTGGCTGTCAGCATCCACTTGGACTGAATGCTGCTTAGGGATGGGCCATTCCTTTTGGAAACTGCCGGTTCCAAAACAATACACGGGAGCACAGCTGGTGTTCGGAAGCCTCTGAAACACAATAAGCCAATCCCTTATCTTGTTCTTAGCTTGCACGGGGCTGAGCCCCAACAAGGAAGAAGCCTCCAACGTCATGTTTCCTTCTCCCTGGCACTGGCCAATAGGGAGCTGTGCAGGGAAATGCATCATCCTGCCTCCCTATCTGACGACTGAAGCAGCAGCTAGACTACTGACAGGAAAATCTTTCAGAAGTTGAACCCATCTGACACTGGTTCTGGAAGAATTACACAAGCTGACAATTATGCTTATAGCCTGAGTTGAAGGTGTTGATTATGAATTACAAAACCCCACACAGTTTGCATTCTGAATTTCTCAGGGAGTGCATCTACTCAGCTAATCATGAAGATCTGCTGTGGAGGCCCTCCTCCATGGTCAGTCACCAGAACTTTTGGGATTTAAGAATCATGGCTAAAACATACTGTGGAAGCTTTTTTGAAAGATGGTTTTGTACAGTTGTAGATTGTCTAATTTAGTTATCTGTTGAGAGAATTTAACAAAACCAAAGACGAAACAAAACCAAAGACTTGCTTCACCGTGACATTTTATGCATCAAAATCCACTTCCTCAAATACTAGATAATCTTTCAATTTTGATTTTTTTTTAAACTGCAAAAATGTTTATAGTGCTTTGCTTTACCTGGTAATACAGGCCAGGATAAAAATGCCTTTAACAAATAAGTACAGAACATCATCCTAATACAGTAAAGGGGATCTTGAGTGATCAATAGGGTATGCATAAAATTGCAGTCTGTTCTTCAGTGCTTTAAATGGTGTCTTTGATGCAAACAGATGCAGTAAAGCCCAGTTTACTAGTACAGTAGACCCTTGTATAACAAACAGTTTGTATAACATAAAATCTGTACAACATAAAAAATTCTGGAAATATGGGAAATGTGCTTGCCTAATCCATAACATAAAAATGGTTTTAGGATTACTCTGTTTTCAATGCATTCCTTTGGGAAGTTTGTATAAAGGAAAATGTGCTTAACATAATTTCATTTGGAACGAATTAATTCCTTTATACAAGGTACCACTGTATACTGCAACAGTGTTCAATTGGAGTTTGATGTTGGAACTAGGGACTATAGTAGCTAAAATTGTTTACCTGGGCTCACAGTAATGTTTTTTTTTATGTGATGTAAAGGAGAAGATGGCATCCTCTTTCCAGTTCCACACAGAGGATGATTGGATTGGATGTTGAGTTTTCCTTCAAGTCTGGTGAGAGGGCAATGACCAGTATCCTGAATTGCTAGATATAGCTCAGTGATTTAGGTATCTGGTTGTGGAACCAGAGGTTGGGAGTTTGATTCTCCACTGTCCTTCTTTGACAGGGGCTTGACTTGATCATTCGAATCGCAGGGTCCCTTCCAGTTCTGCATTTAGAGTTGTATGGTTGTGACTGGACCATTCATCAGCTTTGTTCCAGTGATGGATTGTTCCCCTGCAATTCCATGGTTGCAGACTGGTTACAAGATCATTTGTATGATTGATCTGTCATGCAGTAGGTAGGGGAACTGTAGGAGCAGGGGAATGCTTTGGCAATTGCTCCTTGTAGTCGGTTTGAACAGGATACTGCCCAGGATCTTTTACTGCACTTGAGAGCAGCAGGCTAGTTTAGAAAATACAAGGCAATGTAGTATGCACATGCAACTCAGTCCTATGACTGCATTCAATGCACCATTATGTGCTACTCTAGGTAGTTCCTTCAAAAGGCTTAATGGCAAGGACAGGCATATATCTTTCTTTCTTTCTTTCTTTCTTTCTTTCTTTTTTAGTTAGACTATTGTTGGTCCATTTTTATAATGTATTATTATTATTATATGTAATTTGTCTGGGGGATGGTAACTGGGGACCAAATTCATATTACTCTTCTCGTTAAGCGGCTGTAACTTTTATTTTAAGTCACTGTAGGATTGGTAGAAGTTTCCCTTCTGCCAGGAAAAATATCAGTCAACAGAAAGTAAGGAGTCCGCTTGTTTTAAAAGTATTTTAGTTTCTTAGCACAGTAATTAAGTTGTTGTTGAAATAATTATGTGCTTCAGAAGAGAAAGGGGAAAAAATCCACCCCATTTCCCCAAACACTGCTTGTCAAAATGCATTGTTTAACCAGAAATTCCCTGTGGCAACAAGAGTGAGTGTTGTCCAGGACAGCTGCAGAAAACATGAAGGAAAAAAAGGCAGAGGCCTCAGTAGTAGCAGTACTTTGCTTATTTGTGATTAATTTTGAGGGAGATGGTATCTGTTCTGCAGCCTGTTATTGACTGGCAAGCAAAACCCATTGATGGCGGTACAACTTGCAAGTAACTAGATGTGTCTGCTTCTGCAATTTAAATGTTTTGTGATTCATAAAGAGCCTTATTTAAAATATCCCTGTAGTGATTTTCATTTAAACGAAACTTTTATGTGCTTCAAATACTTTGTTTGGTTTGGAATGTATCGCTTGGAAGCCTTGGGGCTTAATGGCCTTTGTACAGAAAAAAATGTCCCATCATTTGTAAGGCACAATTGTGCTATAATAAGGATGCAATTCTTTAGACACATGCAGTAAATCACAGAAGTGAGTACACCCCCTCTCATTTTATAAATATGTTAGTATATCTTTTCATGTGACAACACTGAAGAAATGACATTTGGCTACAATGTAAAGCAGTGAGTATACAGCTTGTATAACAGTGCTGTCCCTTCAAAATAACTGTACAGTGGTACCTTGTATAAAGGAATTAATTCGTTCCAAATGAAATTATGTTAAGCAAATTTTCCTTTATACAAATTTCCCATAGGAATGCATTGAAAACAGAGTAATCCCTAATCACAACCATTTTTATGTTGTACAGATTTGCCCCATAGGCGATTCTGTTAAACAAATTTCCCCTGTCTCTGGAATTGTATATGTTGTACAGATTTTATGTTATACAAACCATTTGTTATACGAGGGTCCAGTGTACTTGGGAATAAATCTCATTGAACACCATAGTTCTTCTGAGTAAATAGAAGGCTGTTATCCTAAACCAATTTTACTGGGGTGAGCTTGGTGATACTTATTTTTGAGTAATGCTTAGCTTTGCAGTATATACCATGAAGGTGAAGCCATACTAAGTAAAGTGTAACTTTTTGTTTAGTAAATTGTGCTAATATTAGGAATAAAATGTCTTTGTTGTAATCACAAGCATTCCAAAAACAGAGCCCAGTATCCACTTGAGTTACATGCTCATGGAAGAGCAATCCCACAGGTATCCCTCCTGCTCCATCTAGCTTCTCTTTCCATCTCTGGTCTCACTTTAATTGCAAGAAGTTCACACAACAGATTGTATAATCAGTTGGGCAAGTGAAGAACTCACACAATTGCACATCCATTCTGAAGAAGACACGCTAGAGATTTTTAAGAGATAGTCTTTGAAAAAAACCACTTAGCAATTCAGGTCTTCATATGAGAAGTGATTTCTTATACCTTTGAGTACAGCAACAGAAGTGTAGATTTTCTATCATTCTTTCACCAGGTCAAATACCTAACAAAAAAAAACAATTATGATGTGATAGCAGAGTTTCTGGCTTGATAATAGTAAGAATGTTATAGATAGTAGCAGTCTGATTGTTTTGCCTGATTGCAGATGCCTGGTTTCCTCTTGGATCACAGGGTTCTCTAAATAAAGCCAAAAGAGCAAGAGTATATTATAAACTGAACATAATCTAGACATATGACAATCTTCTATGCAATTATTCCAAATATTTTAATGGTTGTTCAGGGCAACCACATTAGTCTAGCTATAGACAGTGGAACTATACACCCAAATGTTTTTCTAGAACTTAATTGGTGGACTTAGTGATGAAGAATTTGGCCTCATTCTTTAGCATACATTTATCATCTTTAGCATATATTTATCATCAAAATATACTTCACATTTCAAATGTTTAAGGTGGAATTGAGATGAAATTATTTTCATATTTTCAGTTTCATTTTCTGCCAGGACCCTGCCTGTCACAGAACCTGACTCTGAGGGGTTAAATGGTGAATAGCTGCTGGAGGAACCTTGCAGCTCAAATCAGCAGGCAGCTGGGTCTGATGACTCAGCTGAAAACATATCTTCTCCTCCTAGAAGGGCCATGAGCAGGATTCTGCAAAGATGTGCTACCAGAAGAGCTAGGGAAAGGGTCTTTGATGCTAGAAGGGGAATCAGGTTGGGAAGCCCTGAGTACTAGCAGAAGCCTTTCCAGAAGTAAGGATGTGTTCCCTGTTTTGGGATAAAGCTGGTAAGCTCACCTTGAGCTCTCTGTGGGAGCAACACATCATTTGACTTGCAACCACATTCCTATCTGTGACCTTGGCTCTGTTTCCTGACTTCGGACTGGCTTCCTGGACATTCTGGTTTTGATCTGTTCCCTTAATTTTGGCATCTGGTTTCCATGAGATATTCTGGTTTTGACTTGGACTGTTAATTGCTGGGAGTTGGATTCTGTTATTTATCTGGCACTTGATTGTTAGTAAAGGACTTGAACTTGCCTGGCTTTCCACTAAAGATCTTGGCAAAGAACTGAACCCTGTTTGTGTGTGTGCTCTGTGTGCGGGGCTTGACATTTTCACATTTTATATTGCCAAAAACAGCACTTTTTAGGGGGAGCAGACCATACACATTTTCCTGTTTTTCATCTTAAAGCAAGAATACAGCAATTTTTAACTAAAGATGAGCAAGACCATTGTACATTTTCCTGTTTTTCATTCTTAAAAAGATGTCCTCAGTCATTTTGAAATTATATTCTTAAAAAGTGTTCTAAAACTAAACTATGAGTCAAGAATTTTGTTGTTTTATTACAGAGTGCAGGCTATACATTGCCCCCAGCAAGCTGGGTACTCATTTTACCGACCTCGGAAGGATGGAAGGCTGAGTGAACAGGCCTGCTCTAAAAACCCATGTCCTCATTTTGTCATTTTGGAAATTATGTATTCTTAAAAAGAGCTATTCTTGAGGGTCCGAGCCAGCCCTACCACTAGACAAAGACGGGTGGCCATCTCAGGTGGTAGATGAAAGTGGGCAGTTGTGGGGGATGGACAGAGCAGTGGTTCCTTCTGTGGCCTCTCCTGTTTGTCTAAGCTAAGTTGTGGCCCTCAAGAGTGATGGAAACCATTGTTCCACCAGGTGTCTGTGAAGATTCTCAGTCATCCAGATGAGGTTATCCAGAAGTTCATTCATGGCCACTGGACTTCTTTTCTTGATGAATTGAAACATTTCACTACTCATCCAACTAGCTTCTTTAGTTTGAGGAAGGCTGGTAGGAGACCTCCAATGTATATTTCAGGTAATTTCACTTCACCTTGGGCAATCTGCCTCCTATTTATCATGCTGCCCTTTTATCTAACACCAGAAAATCAGGACCACATCGTACCTCTACCAGGAAGGCCACTACTGAGGACCATGTTTAATGGGTATGAGAAGGGCTGCAGAGGTGTGACTGCACACACCCCTGGCCATTGTCCGTCTAACAAGCCTACTCAGACCAAAGTGAAGTGCAACCAATGTGGAGTATCATCACCATCCTTTCTTGGACTGAAGCTACTTGAATGAGTAGCAAAACATTTCTATCTAACAAGAAAATAAGTCCAGGTGCCATCACTCAACTTCTGGATCGTTCTACCAGTAGAATTAAAATACTTGGCTTCTGTATTAAGAATCTACGGAACAACTTTTATCTTTGTTGAGTGAGCTCTGCTGGGTTATTATTATTAAAAAGCACTGGGGCTGAGACCATAGTGAATCTATTTAAATATTTTATATTTAAACTTAGCATATTAATTACCTGTGATATATTCCTAAATTCATAGCTCACAACTGTTAGCAGATTTGTCCCAGTTTGACACAAGCATAGAATGAATGGATAGCTCAGTGGCTTAAGTCTCCAGCTGTGGAGCCAGAGGTTGTGCCTTCTTGAGAGGTTGGACTTGATTATCAATAGGGTCCCTTCTAGCTCTTCAATTCAACAGTTATTGTTATTATTATTATCCATCGTTGTCGTCGTCGTCATCATCATCATCATCACAGCAGGCAAGATAACTACGCTGGACTTTGTATTACAAATCACTAGTCGAACGCTTCCCAAGCGTTTAGGACTATGTGATGAATCAGCGAATTATGCGAGCAGATGCCAGTAAGGTGGCCTTCTGCAGCTGACTGATAGTGACTTTGTCAACTCCAATTTCTTCTAAATACTTGCTTAGCTCTTTAGGCACCGCACCCAGAGTGCTGATTCCCACTAGAGCCACCTGTACCGGTTTATGCCAGAGTCTCTGAAGTTCAATTTTCAGATCCTCATATCAGGTAACTTTTAAAAGTTGTTTCTCTGTGATTCTACTATCACCTGGTATAGCAGCATCAATGATCCACACATTTGTCTTCTCTACAATAACAATATCCGGGGTTTTATGCTCCAAAACCCTGTCTGTCTCAATGCAGAAGTCCCAAAGTAATTTTGCATGCTCATTTTCAGTCACTTTTTCAGGCCTATGATCCCACCAGTTTTTTGCTACAGGCAGATGATAGTTCTGACACAAATTCCAGTGGACCATTTGAGCAACTACATTATGACGCTGTTTGTAATCAGTCTGAGCAATTTTCTTGCAACAACTCAATATATGGTCGATAATTTTGTCTGCCTCTTTACAGAGTCTACATGTGGGGTACTCAGCTGATTTTTCTATTCTAGCCTTAACTGCATTTGTTCTGATAGCTTGTTCTTGAGCTGCAAAAATCAGGGCTTCTGTCTCTTTTTTCAGTGTTCCATTGGTGAGCCATAACCAGGTCTTTTCCTCATCTATCATTATTATTATTATTATTATTATTATTATTATTATTATTATTATTATTATTATTATTATTATTATTATTATTATTGAAATCCATGCTCTGATATATGCACACACACACATATATGCACACATACCCTTCATCCCTTTTTATGGCAGCTTTTTAGTAAAACTGCAGAATGAAAAAATATTTAAAACAAGGGCATAAGAGGATAATTAGGGGGGACTGAAAAAACAGGGAGGAAACATAAAAACAAAGCTCTGTCCTGCTCAGTGATGCAAAACCCGCATCCGGGCTCCTGCGCACGCCCACACACACACACACACACACACACACACACACACACACACAATTTTGCTTTTAGTATTCTGTTTTCTTGATAGCACTGTGGAGCAGTGAGGAAGACCTCCTCAGTTAATTGTTTCTCTGTCCCATTTCAAATTGCATGGAATTTTCATTACATTCCTCCTCTAGGCAAAGTGATTTGGTGTCAGCCTCAGCCCTGCCCTAAACCTGTTGATGCTTCAATATATTTTCCAGCTCTGTCTCAAACTGTGCACAAAGTCTCTTGGAGACATCCAAGATCGAAGCACTGGCATCAGCTCAACCTGATTCTTGTCAGGCGTCCAGCATTTCTAGCGTTACAATCACACGCAGTTATCAGAGTGCCGACTGTGACACAGACCACTCCCTGGTGTACAGCAAAGTAAAACTGAAAACAAAGAGATTGCACCACCTGAAGAAGGAAAGAAGATCAAAATTGATACCAGTAAGACCTATAACCAAGGAAAAGTGGAGGAATTCTCCCATGTACTCCAGGAAGCTCTTCCTGGCCCTACTGAAGATAATGCATCTAAACGTTGGGAACATTTTAAGAATGTTGTTTATAACACTGCTTTATCAGTATTCGGCAAGGAGACTTGAAAGACAGCAGATTGGTTTGAAGCCCACTCAGAAGAGCTGATGCCAGCTATTGAGGAAAAGAGGAGAGCCTTGACTGCATATAAAGCTTGTCCCAGTGAGTGCAACCTACAGGCCCTGCGAGGTGTTCGTAACAAAGTCCAGCAGACTGCCAGGAAATGTGCTAACAATTACTGGCTGCAACTGTGTTCTCGGATTCAGATGGCAGCTGATACAGGTAACATCAAGGGGATGTATGATGGAATTAAACAGGCCTTAGGGCCAATACATAAGAAAACTGCACCCTTAAAGACTGTTCCAGGTGAGATCATCCAGGATCATGAGCAGCAGATGGCACGCTGGGTGCAACACTACTCTGAACTATATTCCAGAGAAAACACAATAACCGAAGAAGTCTTAAATAATATTGAGTGCTTGTCTGTCTTAGAGGAGCTTGACAATGAACCAACACTAAAAGAACTAAATGTAGCTCTGGATTCACTTTCCTCTGGCAAGGCACCTGGAAAAGATAACATCCCTGCTGAAGTTCTGGAGTGCTGCAAAGAGATCATTGTCACTGAACTGTACGAAATCCTCTGCCTTTGCTGGAGGGAAGGGGAAGTACCACAGGATATGAAGGACGCTAATATTGTTACACTTTATAAGAACAAAGGTGACAGGAGCGACTGTAACAACTATTGTGGTATCTCTCTTCTTAGTGTTGTCGGGAAGCTGTTTGCACGTGTTATACTGAAGAGGCTCCAGATACTTGCAGAGAGAGTCTACCCAGAATCATAGTGTGGCTTTCGAACCAACAGGTCCACTACTGATATGGTATTTTCCCTCAGGCAGTTGCAGGAGAAATGCAGGGAACAAGGAGAGCCACTTTTTGTAGCCTTCATAGATCTTACGAAGGCATTTGATATGGTTAGTAGGGACAGACTCTTTAAAATACTCCTCCAGGTTGGATGCCCACCCAAGCTCCTTAACATCATTAGGTCTTTAATGAGGATATGAAGGGCAATGTAGTTTTTGATGGCCTGGTGTCAGATCCCTTCAACATCCAAAGCGGAGTGAAGCAGGGCTGTGTCCTTATTTGGGATCTTCTTTGCTACCATACTGAAGTATGCTTTTGGAACTTCAACAGAGGGTATCTATCTCCGGACCAGATCAGATGGAAAACTCTTTAACCTCTCTATATTGAGAGCAAAGTCTAAGGTACAGGTGAAGTGTTTGCGGGATCTCCTCTTCGCTGATGATGCCACCATTACTGCTCACTCTGCCAAAGATCTCCAACAACTAATGGACCATTTCAGTAAAGCTTGCAAAGATTTTGGGCTAGAAATCAGCCTGAAAAACACACAAATAATGGGCCAGAATGTGGACTCTCCTCCTTGCATTACAATTTCTGAAAAAGAAATGGAAGTTGTCCATGACTTTGTGTATCTTGGCTCAACTATCTCAGATACACTCTCACTAGAGTCTGAGCTGAATAAACGTATAGGTAGAGCAGCAACTATGTTTTCCAGACTAACAAAGAGAGTATGGCTCAATAAGAAGCTGACAGAACATACAAAGATACAGGTCTATAAAGCTTGTGTACTGAGCACACTTTTGTATTGCAGCGAGTCTTGGACCATCCATGTCCGACAGGAAAGAAAGCTTAATACCTTCCATATGCACTGTCTTAGGCAAATATTCAACATTACCTGGCATGACAAAGTTCCAAATAGCATAGTCCTGAATCGAGCTGGAATCCCTAGCATGTACACTTTATTGAAACAGCGACGCCTATGCTGGCTTGGACAAGTTGTGAGAATGGATGACAGTCGGATCCCAAAAGATCTTCTATATGGAGAACTAATGCAGGGAAAGCGCCCCAGAGGGAGACCACAGCTGCGGTATAAGGATATCTGCAAGAGGGACCTGAAGGCCTTGGGAATGGACCTCAACAGTTGGGAAACCCTGACCTCCGATCGTACTGTCTGGAGGCAAGAGATACATCATGGTCTACATAAATTTGAAGAGGCATTTGTCCAACAGGCAGAGGAAAAGAGGCAGGCACGGAAAGAATGAAACTCGAGGACCGGGGAAGAAACAGAATACATTTGCCCCCAGTGCGGTAGAGACTGCCATTCCCAAATTGGTCTATTTAGTCACACTAGGTGTTGTTTTTAGGATCTCTACTCCAGGCATGATACCATAGTCTTTCGAGACTGAAGGATGCCAATGATTGAAGGTATTTATTATTGTTGTTATTATTATTATTAGTTTCATTTCTATACCGCCCATTTTCCAATAGGAACTCTGGGTGGTTTACAGCAATATTAAAATCAACAATGAGAGCTGATCGACCACGGACCTTACATGTGATCTCAGCCAGCCATTTTCCTTAGAGAGCAGGGATCGGAGCTCCTGCCCCTCAGCTCCCCCAACCTGCTGCCCCAACCCACTGAGCAATAACAGCTCCACAGCCCTCTTTAAAATTTAAAAGTTAGATCCAAAGGAAGAAACTCAGAACAGGTTTAAGGACAGGAGGTTTACAGTACAAGCCAGCATCAAAAGCAGCCTTGAAGCCTTGGATTTAAAATCAAAAGTTTTCAACTTGCATGGTGACATATCTACTTGCCAGTGCCTTACCTATAAACATTCAAGGAACAGCAAGCTTTGGGGGAAGAAATCTGTGAACCAACGGCACCATTGCTTGAATCTCAAGTGTATATCTAGGCTGAAATTGCAGCTTTTATATCCCAAACTGTTTACTGATGGTTAAAACTGCCCACTTTTACCTAAGAAACTTTTAGTTGGGTTTATACTTGGCCTGGTATCCCAACGTCTAGATGAGGGCGTCTTCTGTGTATAAGAAAGAGAGAGATTGACATTTGGTGAAAGGAAATAATCCCAAGGTCCAGAAAGGGAATCTGTTACCCCGCTTAGAGCGCACTTCAGGGGGCGTGGTCCGGGCGACCATGCAGCAACCCCAGAGGGACGTGAGGCTCCATTCCATCGAATGGGTCCACAGCGGGGCCACGAACAGCAGCGAGAGGTACGTGAAGTAACCACCCATGTTTCAGATAATAGTTTGCCATGATGAAACTGTGTTGGAACTACTGTTTGTTTAACAATTAGACCCCTGACCCTATTTCAGTTTCCTCTCTTGGAACAAACAATAGGCTTAAGAGGTTACATTTCATGACATCCCTTAAAGGTACTAGAAGGTAACTTTGGTAGAAGGTGTGGCATATAGTTTATACTGTATTAACTTTTATAAAAGGGTTCATGGATGGTTATACACACACATTTTTATTGGAAGACCTCTAATGGAGGACAGAGAGAGGAGTAATCCTGCTGGTCTCCTTGTCCTGCTTTGGAGGTTTTATGAAATCAACTGCAAAATCTTTCATGATCACCAATATGAACTGGGGTTTGGTGATGCTGTGTTGTGGTAATTCATCTCGTATCTATATAATCATTTTTAGAACGCTGTAACAAGGCCTGTCTTCCCGTCTCTGCATTTATGTCAAGACTTCTCATTTATTTTACTTAATACCTGTATGAATATCTATATGAAACACTCAAGGACTTGGGATGAAGTGCATGTAGTGTACTATAATACTTAGATCCATTCCTCCTTTATATAAGTCAGTTGCGGCAGTGGGAACTGCCCCAGTGAGAGTATTCTCTGAGTGCCTGGATTCAGTAATAGGATGAAGGCTAATACGATTAAGGAAAAGTAGGACTTCCTACAGGTAGATGCTAATTCTTTGGTACAGAGAGATAGAGTCCAAAATGTTATGGATAAAGAACAAATAATCTTGGAGAAATACAGTACATTCATGGTTCAGGGATCCTCACTATTACTTCTGGATGTCCAGATGAACTTTTTTATATTGATCAATTACATTTTGCCAGTATCAACTGTGCCCCTTCTACCTGAAACCTAGTTTTAGTTATCTGCTGTCTTGATAACTGCTAGTTTGGTTAGCTGCAAAGCCTTTGATAGCTGTATTCTCAAAGATTTTCACGGCCGGGATCTGATAGCTGTTCTGAATTTTTCAGGCTGTTTGGCCGTGTTCTGGAAATTTTTTCTTCCTGACGTTTCATCAGACTCTGTGGCCTGCATCTTCAGAGTCCTACTTTCCTGAGCTCCTTGTCCTCTGAAGATGCCGGCCACAAAGTCTGATGAAAAGTGAGGAAGAAAATTTCCAGAACACAGCCAAACAGCCCAAAGATATCTGATACCTTTGATATCTGTTGAGTGTTCAGTTGGCACAGAAAGCAATGGCCAGAATTCTGACTATCACTGCTAGCAGGGAACATTTCTTGTGTCTTCTAACAACTTCATCACATCTGGCCAAATTCAAAGTGCTAGTGCTCTTGGGACTCAAAACACCTGAGGGATCACCTTCTTCCATACTTGCCAGATTGTGCATTAAGATATTCTATTAATTCCCTGCTTCAACTAGTACCTTTTAGATTTTAGACATGTTAGCACCGTAGTCTCTTTTTGCCATGTGACACAGACTGTGGCCACCCCAGCGAAATGTCCCCCTGCTGTTACGTGGCTTTCAACCGTGTTTCGTCGTGCTTTGTGGTCACATATTCTAGGACAGGCATGTCCAAACTTTGGCCCTCCTGATGTTTTGGACCACAACCCCCAGAATTCCAAGCCTGTTATTTCCAATGGCAAAAGACTGTGGGAGTTGTGGTCCAAAATATCTGGAGGGACGAAGTTTGGACATGCCTGTTCTAGGATGTGGATCCCAATGAGTTTTTGAGTTAATGAATCACTGGGGGCAAAATTACTATTCATCTTGGGCACTGCAACCCTGTTGTTTCCCCCTATGTTTTGTATAGATATATATTTAATGTTGCATCAATGTTGGGAATGGCCCTTTGATGGCTTCCCTTTCTTGTGTCACCAGCACCTCAGGAAACAATGCATTGCAGTCAGTAGACCTCCCTCTGCTGAATATCCAATTCAATAAGTGCCTAGAGCAGTGGTTCCCAACCTTCTTAATGCTGTGACACTTTAATACAGTTCCTCATGTTGTGGTGATCCCTTGCCCTGTTTGGAAAAGGCCACAAGCCCCCTTTGGCAGGCCACTGCCTCAGGTGCCATAGAGAACTTCCCTCTACAGGCACCCTCAGCCAATTGCAGCCTTCGGTGCCATTGACTGACATCCCCTCAAACCTATCAAGCTGTAACTCACTCTTCCCCCCTCCCCCTCCTCCTCCTGACCCAAGCTGTTTGTGGCTTTTTCTTCACTGGCTCATGGCGACCCCTGTGAAATGGTCGTTCGACACCCCCCAAAGGGGTCCTGACCCCCAGGTTGGGAACCACTGGCCTAGAGTATCTTGTTGACAGAAGCAAACCGAGATATATCAACACAAATACAGTAGAAAAATTTAAACTACTGCATGGTGACACTTGTTCAGAAGCATATTAAGACCATTCACAAAGAGTGCAATGCAATGTGCAACAAAAAAGTAGAAGCCTCTGGACAAGCAGTTAGCATGCTTGCTAGGTAAATGAGTTGCTAATGACCATGTGACCTCAGCTTTATGATATGAAGTTGGTGGGGGATAGGAAGGCAACATTGAGCTTGTGTGACTACAGAATTACCTGTGGAATGGCCTCTCTAGGAAGATTCGCTTGGCACTGATTTTGCTATTTTTTTAGTCAAATAATTTTATTTGACTAGAAAATAGCAGTTTATTTTTGAAACTGTCCTGTGATTTCAAGACGATTTATGATGCTAATCAGCATAATGTAGCAGTAAAACAGTTTAAAAACCAAAGTTAAAAAATTATCAAGCTTAGGTGTTGAATATAAAATAATTTGACTAGAAAACAGCAAAAAGTGCTGGGAAATGGTATTAAGTGTGTATTTGTATAAACACACACACACACACACACACACACACACACACACACACACACACACACACACACACACACACACACACACACACACCACAGAAATACTGTAAAATAATACATTGGTCAATGTAAAGTTCAACATATTGATGTTATGAAAGAACTATAGGACTGGTTTCATGCCACCCATCAATCTCTTCGTGATTCTTACTTGGAGCTCTCATGGAACAAGGCTTCACAGTCTTTGTCCATCATTATTATGAATTGGCCATGGCATTAAACAATAAAGGACAATGTGATCCAAAGTTTAACCCATTTGCTAGTAGGGTTTAGGCTTAACTGATCTTGTGAACAAGAATGTCTTGGGTAGTGTTGGATAGCTGAAGGATCTTCTCCATCTCTTTAAAATATGTTGTTTCCACAGTAAGCTGCAACCCTGTATCAAGAAGTAAACCCAATTATGCTTAGCACAGCTTATGTCTGAGTTAAACATGCACTGAATTGTACTATGATTTTATACAATTGCATCTCATGCGCATTTCCTCACATGTTGAACAATAATCCTCTTCACAACATGAGGACACAGTAAGTGAATACTGTATATATTTTTGTCTCTTTAATCTTTACAGTTTAATGGGAGTATTTTATTATAACCTGGGAATATGGTAATCTCTTACTTGAAACATTTTCAAGAAACTGAACATGTTTATTAATCAATGGTCACCAATTAATATTTTGAATGAGAAATTTACAAGTAATAAACATAAATCACACTGAGACTAAATCCAGTCATGAGTTCTAACTCTACAGAAATACAATAAATAAAATCACATCATATGCAAATAGCTCTACTTACATCATTACAAGAAATGTCATCAGTATAATAGACTGCAGCTTTCCATTTTTAAAAAACCAAATCACTATTATGTCTATAGATTAGTCAGTATTTTCCTGTAATATTAACCTTGCCCACAATGAAAGGGGTTAAGTAGACCAAGTCAAACTTCCATGCTGTCTCTCTCCTGAGTCTTTTTAATTTTGTAAACTATCAAAATAAAATTTTATCAGAATCTGTTTGTTTTCTGCACCAACGGTAGAGAATGGCCCACTTCCACAAAATTAGTTTACAAAGTAAAGTTGTGTTTTGCTATGCTATTAGGAAAGAATTAGATGTACTAA
The DNA here is from genome assembly GCA_029282475.1 of Phrynocephalus forsythii. Lineage (NCBI taxonomy): Eukaryota > Metazoa > Chordata > Lepidosauria > Squamata > Agamidae > Phrynocephalus > Phrynocephalus forsythii. The sequence continues at coordinate 103,910,168 of JAPFRF010000004.1, read as the reverse complement.
CCAACAAACTCTAAGCAGTTATTTAGAAGCACATATGCCTGATTTCGGAAGCTAAGCAGGGTCGGTTAGTACTTGGATGGGAGACCACGAGGGAATACCAGTTGCTGTAGGCGCCTGGAGTAAGAACTGGCAAACTACTCCAGTATTTCTGCCAAGAAAAACTCCATGGACATGGAGTCACAAAGAGTCGGTTGCGACTGTAGTGTCACAACAACACACACAGTAAAACCAATCAGATTGATGCAGTTAGGATCCAAGTAGGTTGTTCTTAAATTGTAACAATGTTTAATTACAACCCCCTTAAGATTGTGCATTTATAATCCACCATGTTAGGTAACTAAACTGATCTGACAAGCTTGATAGCTTGTGGATGGCAATCTGAGGGCTGAATTTTGCATACAACTCCTATTCACAGGAATGCCCCTCAAACCTACCTTTGAAACATGGGAAAAGGTTTGTGCACCTGTGAACTTGCAAGTAGAGCACATACTTGTTGAGCTGCTCCTAATTAGGTATTAATGGATCCTCTGAGGATCTCTGTTTGGCTCAGGAATTTTCTGAGGTTTCCTGGAAAAAAAAAAGCTGGAAACCTCAGAGCAATTTTCTGAGGCAGTGAAAGAGCTCAGAATGATCTTATCCTGGTCTTGTAGGTACGTTTACCCTCTTGCTTTCATTCCTTTTTGCTGATAAAAGCAGTCACCAAATGTACTAGCAGAGTGATTGGGATCTGAGCACTAGGTCGGTCTTTGAAGGGCTGCTGTAACTGCCCCATAGGGAAGGGGCACACATGGAATTCAAAAGAAAATGCCCAGAAGCATAGATGTGAATCATATGTGCACACATGCTTAATTTCTCTTGACTGTGGCCAGTGTGAGACATGGCTTTTGGAATGCTACTGAAACTGGAATGTTTAGTCTGGCATGTGTCCCACTGAAGTCAGTGGTGAGATTCTAATTCCAGTTATTCTAGCAAAGTCAGTCCCTCTTGCCTTGTTACTCTTGTAGGCAATGTTCACGGCTATGTTTATTTAAGCATGTATAAACTGCAACTGTCAGAACGTCATGCGAGCAACGTATGATACTAAAAATGAATGCAAAAATTTTCATGATTATCTATACTTAATTTTAAAACATGACTTCTTTAATCGTTCGTACAACAGTGTGACATAACCTGAAGTCCTGAAGAGCTCACTTTCTAGAATAGCATCATTCACTTTTCAGAAATCCTTTGTAATAACCAACAGGCTGCTCTCCAGAATAATTCAGGATTAAGACAGTGTAGTGATTATTCTAGCATATATGAACTGGCACATGGTTATATTGATATAGGCATTGTCACACAGTCTAATGTCCACTTGACATGAGCGGAGGTAAAATAGCATTCACTTTAAAAACTCTGCGATACTCTGCCTGTAGATCGGTCTTTTATAAGCCTCTTCAAAAATGCCGTTGGGTACATTCGGTTTCATTCTTCAGATGTCATTTTAGGAAGATTATATAGTGAAAACACCAATGAAACATTTTAGTTCTTTAATATATTACAGTACTTACTACATCTTCATTATAAAAGTATTGTAGCTTGATTTATGAATTTCAGCCATAACAAAATTAAAAGGATATTTTGTTTTTTTCTGAAGAACGTTAGCATTAATGGTTTATGTAAAACTTGAAAGAAGTATGCTTAGAAACCATTTCTACTCTCCCAAATGTTTGCATGTCCCAGGAACTGAAGGTACTCTTGGAATAAAAATTTCTTTATTGGGAAAATGTATCTACATAACACTTCACTCGCTTTAGAAAGCCTTGTTTGGCATTATTTCTCAAATTGTCACAAGCATTCTTTATCCGAAACTATTTATCTATTTGCGTTTCTTGCTCTCCTCAGAACAAAATCTACAAGGCCTAAGATTCCCATCCTTGCTGAAGTTGGCTTGCAAATGTCTTTTAACTGTAACAATACTTGAATAGTTTTCAGAACTGTTATTAATATTCTAAAATATCTGGAAGTTGAGTCATGGCTACTGGACTTCTTTTTTGAGAAGCTGTTTGGATGAACAGCTTCAACGTTTGGATCTCAGCAAAAAAAAGAAGTCCAGTAGCCATGACTCAACTTCCAGTTAAACGAACCAGGATGACTGAGAATCTTCACAGACGTATTCTAAAATATCTTTCCTCCAGGGACTCTTACTAGCTAAACTGCCATTTGTTTTATCAAAAGGAGTTGCTTGTAAAACACATATGTACAGTATTGAGTTTATCCTTCACTGTCCATTGAGGTTTGGATCCAGATGGATAGTACAGACCATACTCAAACATGTCTCAGCTATAAGGGGTTAGATAAAGCAAAAGCCTCTTCTGTGGGATGATCTCAGAGATCTGCCACCAGAACCATCTATTGCCTTTCTGATGACAGAAAAGGAAAAGGGGCAGAAAAGGGGTAGAGCAAGAGGGGAGCTAAGTTACTCCATGCTGGAGATCTATGACCTTAATACAGAGCAGTGGATTTTTAAGGGCCATCTCTGTATACCCAGAAAAGCCTTTGCTGGGAGACACTTCCTGAGTTGTGCATCATTTAACTGGCATGTATTATAATACAAACATTGCCATGTGGCTTCAGATATTTGTACCAATTTCTTGATTCAAAAGACCTAAAAAGAAGGCAGCTAAAATCAGAGCAAGGGTTTTTTGTATTGGTCCAACTTCTGCTGGCAGATGTGAAAGGTTGTATCAAGTTGGAAAATTAGAAATTTCCTCCAATAGGATTTGGTTCAGTAAAATGTGCATCAAACCCAGTTTGTTTTCTATCTTTCAGCTCTGTGTAAACAGTTATATTTATTCAGTTCCTAAATTACATTTCAGCATATTTTTTATTGTTTGTAGATTTTGCTAATTTTATCTAGGGCACATGAGAACCAGTTTGTTGCGGTGGTAAAAGTGCTGGATTGCAATGATGATGGTCAAACACTGTAGGACTTGCTGCAGTTGTAAAATGCACAAATTTGTTATTTTTTAAATCGCTCACATGATGGGAAAACCAGTTTTAATCAGTTTGGCCCCTTTTGTCCAAACACTGAGTATTTAGGACTTCTTTTTATTGTAACCAAAATTAATCAAACAGACTTTTGAATAGAAATGTGGTATGTGTATATGTGCTTGTATGTTATGGAGAACTTTGGAAAAGTGACCCTGGGATCAGTGGAAGTTTAAAAGGGGGAGGGGGCTATGGTATAGTTCAAAGCACAACAGATTGAGGGGCCAGTGTGGACATTGCCATCAAAACAATCCACAATTCTCATGTAGTCATCTAATACAAACAGAAGCATAATATAGGCTGGAAATCAAACCACAGCAAAGTGTAGTCATAGCCTAAAACTCAGGACACTGAGTCACCATGAGATGTCAATGGTAAATTCCTTGAATATTTCACATACTCTAAAAATGTATCAGGGTCATCATAAGTTGGAAGCAACTTGACAGCACAAACAAACAAGCACTGCTATATTTTCAGAGACAAGTAACTAAATTATGATAAGAATCTATCAGTAAGTAACATGACAGCTATCTGAAAATTGACACATTTGTTGATTTCAGATGGACAAACCAATTCCCTTCTATTGCATTTGGACCTATATCAGTGATGGCAACACTTTTAGAGACTGAGTGCCCAAACTGTGATTCAAAACCCACTAATTTTTCACAAAGCTCTAATACAGCAATTTAACCTGAATACAGGTGGTTATGAAGGGGCGATGTTGGGTGCCCACAGAAAAGGCTCCAAGTGCCACCTTTGGCACCCGTGCCATAGGTTTGCCAACACTGACCTATACCCGCAGAACACTGTGCTATACTGCCCTATTTAATTGATGTTGTATGTTCATGTGTATCCATGATGCATTTATGTGGAACAAGCATGAGGATTTTTTTATAATTAATCCCAGGAAAAGATTGCATCCTAAAAAAACAGTGTAGGTTGAGAGATGATGAAAACAAAATAATAACACCAGATTAAAAATAACTGATAAGGAAACAGCAGCAGATAATTGAAAAGAAAACCTGATTACTTATAGCCTAACCCAGTGGTTTTCAAACTGTTCTCTGAGATAATGTGGGTTGCCTGGAAATTACCAGGAGTTCCTCAGGAGATGATCAGCCAAAACAATAAAACCTCCCTGAAACACAGCTGGTTCTCCATCTTCCTCTGCAATGGGGAAGGCAACTGTACTTTAGCTCTACACATGGATAGACAAATGTATGATTTCTCTCTTTTTTAGTATTAAATATATTTCAGTACACACTTTTAAAAAAGTATATACAACTTCACACACTGCATGCAAATATATATGCAAGTCTCCCCAACAGGAACATTTTTCAAGCCATTTTCCTAGCATTGAACATTTTAACATAATTTTAATGAACATATTCATTTGTGTGCACTTTTCCTTTTTACATGTTTTATTAGAGGAGTCTCCTGCATGTGGATTCAAAACTCAAACAGTAGATATGTTTGCCTTAAAATGCATAACAAATGTACTGCCCATCCCTAGCTCTAAATCATGTTTCATTTCACAAATCATCGCAGTGAGCTCAACACAACCTGAGTACATACTTCATAACAGGGACGGGCAGTCTCTAGACAGGCCTCTCGTACATCCATTTTTGAACAGGAGGGGGCCACACCTGCTCTTTCATCTCCTCAATTGTTTTTTCCATACCAAAATGTTAGTTATAACCGAAAAGGCTAGTGGCAGAATGTTTCTTTTTAAAATAGTGCCCTTTGGAAGGAGTCCCTCAAAACACTGTCAAGATTTGCACATCCACGCACGCACACACACATACTCACTCACACACACAAGTATACACACACTTTGCATGGTGGTTCTTAAAAAGGAAAAGAAAGTGTTCTGTTTGTATACCTCCCCGTAGTGTTTAAAGCACTCTCTGGGCAGTTTTCAATATAATCATGCAGGCTGCCCTCAGAAGGATAGAAGGCTGAGTCACCCATGAGCCAGCTACTACCTGGGATTGAACTCCTGGTTGCGAGCACAGCTTTAGCTGTAGTACAGGCACTTTAAATACTGCGCTCGCTACGAGGCTCCTCTTGCCCTGAGGCTGCCTGCTTTCACAAATAATAACACCAGTGCCGGTAAGGGGGAAATGTGCTCGAGTCAGCAGCCAATGATGTGGTCCATGCCAAAGACGAAAGAATATGGCAAACAAGGCCACACACAAATACAGCTCTCCCCTTTCATTGTGGGACACACGAAAAGCGGAAGACAAAGGTGTCAGCTGGAGGTAGCAACTTGCAAGTGTGACACTGCTGCGAGTGGACAGGTGTGCTTGGCACCAACACTGCCTCTCTGGGTACCGGGAGGTGTTTTTTTTTCTTCTGGCAAGTGTTACCAGTGGCAGACAAACTGAAGTGAGGAATTGACCATGAAAGCTTGAAAGCCTGAAGCAGGAGAGCCACGCCACAAACATGTGAAGTGCCAACACGGCGAAGAGTGTTTCCTATTGTTGCTAAGAACCTCAAGCATCATATAACCTTCCTATAAAAGAGATGGGTGTATTTTTAAACATCCTGATAGAGGAAGACGGAGAATATATCTACAAGTTGTCAGTTTCTTTATAATCAGTAGAATTTTGCCACTGGATCAGGGAGGCATGCCTGGGGAGAGGAAGGGGAGGAGGAACACTGGCCTAACAGGCAATGGTAATTTTTATTATTTTTATTTACACCTAAGAAATCATGTGCTCTTTATTATTCTCACTTGAAAAGGAAAAATAGCTCTTCAAGTGTGCTTTCTCCTTGATTTTCCGTTGTGATAGAAAACAACCCAAAATAGACATTTTCCAATACAAAAATATTAGATTAAAATACCTAGCCATAAAATGTTAACTGTCATCTTTTATACAATAAAAAAACTTTTCGGTTGTCTTTACTGTACAAAAAGGCACTGCTACAACTAGTATTTACAATAGCTAAACCAATCAGGTCTCATAGATGGCAGTGAGATATTTGCATCCTACTAAAGAATCCCCCAAAATGGATGCCTTATGTATCCCTTATCAATCTTGTACTAATTTACTCAGAACTAAGCATCACAAGCTTCAATGGAACATACTGTGAACAGTTGCCTGGTTTTCAGTAACAGCTGTTTTATGCAGTCATTAGGACCATCTTACTTGCACGGATATGACATATGAATGACTACATAGGTCAAGGCTCTCAACTTATTCACCAGGATAAATTTCTGTGGTGGTAACCAAAGACCTAAGGTGCAGCAGAGGAACATGGTCTGGATGAGGAAGAACAGAGAGGAAGTCAGACCATCAACTGTACTTTCAGAAATCGTCTACCCATAAATACACACATGTACAGAGATCTGTATAAGGTGCTTTATCCCATTTCCAGTCACTAGCACCACCAAGACCTGGTTTACCCATTAAACGAAATGAAATGAGATTGACTTCATAGAATAGCTGGTATCATCTGCAGAGTGCAGGCAGAAGAAATGTTTTTTTTTCTAAACAATAGTATCTTTTTAAAAAATTCTAGTGGAAAGCCAGCATGGCAGTGGTCAGATTAATCAGAAACATTTTTTCCATAATACTAATATTGTTACTGTTTAACCCATAGGGCTTTTAAAACCAATATGGGCACATTCATAAATAGCACCCTCAACCACACACTCGTACTTTGAAAGTGGAAAATCCACATTACCTCAGCATTCAATCACCTCATCTTACTTTTTTATAGCCAAGACCTGATTGTGTTATCTTTTTTGCAAACATTTTGTGCAAGAAGCATATCCCCCAAACAAACATGTAGCAACGGATAGATAACCCCAGCAATCTCTGTGACAGCATTCCTATACATGGATTGGGAATGAAGAGGTGGGGGAATTTTCTTGAAATAAAAATCCTATGAAAATTTTCATGTAAATAAAATTTCCTGTCAGCCCAAATTTCTTTTCTGAACAGTCACTCAGTTGATATCAGTGAATGCATCCTTTCACAGGGATCATTGTGGTAACCTTGGTGAAAACTAATGTATCCCATAAATAGCTTTATAGATTAACAGCCCCCCTTTACTCAATCTTGTGGTCTTTTATATTCCAAGAACAAATGTACATCCATCTTTCTTCCGTAATGTATTGTCCATGCACTCCTCACTCCCATCTTGCTCTCACAGGTAAACCTATATTCCCGTTTCTGATAAGAAATAACAATTGCTTCTCCAAAATCACAATTTTTTTGGATTATCTGGGATAAGAAGTGGCCTATGGAGGACCATCTGAAGTTCAAAGAAGTCATCAGGAAAAACCATTCACCTTTCCAAGACACACAACGGTTGACTAGAATCGCTTGTCTTAGAATACACATCGTGTTGACACCATCTTGCCAATGTACTGTCATTCTCCTTTCACAGAGATTTTTTAAAAGCCCATGCAGCATAATGTGGCCAGTGAATAATTCCTGAGTTTCTGAATGAAATTAAGACAAAGTTACTCTACTTTTAGAATGCTGAGTCCTTAATGAGCTTCTTTTCTGCAGCTGTCTTTGGTAGCATTGATTTGACCATAGTCGTTCCTCACTGATGCAATATGTTCATGCAGCAGAAAAGTGAGACCTTATAGAGTCTTCTCTTAGTTGTCGATGCTTGCCAATATTGTATTCTTCTAACTGGCTTCTCCTCTCGATAGTTATTTTGTATTTTTTTCTGTAGAAAAGCAAAGGGTGGCATAGAGTAAGGAAAAAAAACCAAACACCTTTTTTCCGTTTCAGATAATTAAAGACCTCCCTCCACCAAGGAATGTCTGTGAAGGATGGACCTATTTTTTTATGACATATGAAAAATATATGGTCAAAAGATCAAAGGGGCATACCTCAGAGCATGTTTCCCTACTCAGAAGTTAAGCTGGTTTCAAATAAGCTGCTAATTCTTTCAAATATTTAAAACTGAAATGATCAGGAGATCAATATAAAGCACATCTGATGCTTCAGTGTTAAGGCCACCAAATAGTGAAACTGTTTAATTCTTAGCCCCCTCAAGCAAATTTTAAATGGAACTGCTTCAAACCGGCAAAACACCACTTTCTATTGAAAGAATGTATTCTTTATCTCTAGTTAAATCACTACCACCCCATTAAAGTCCTATGCAGAATCTAAATACAGTACTCAAATTTCAATACTCAACTCATACAACTGAGCTTGGAAATGTTATATTTTTGGACAACAGCTCCTAGAATTCCCCAGCTAGTATGGTTGGCTTAAGGATTCTACAAATTAAAACTTAAAAAGCTAACATATCCAAGCACAGAATTTATCTATCTGCATATCAAATTAACTGCTAGTAGGGATGATATTTTCACATTAACAAGAAAGAAAAAATACGGGCATGAGATGCTTTTATTTTCATTTTTGTGGCTTTTGTATTGTTTTCCACAAGTGCATCTCTGAAACATGAATCATTTGTGTTAATCTAAGGGATATACAGCATTTTTTGTTCTTCCATTTTGTCTTTTATTTAACCTTTTGTTCACCCTTGGTGTGGCAAAATTGTCTTCTGAAGTTTGTATGTGACCCTTTTTCGCCCTTTGTATTTGACAGTCTGGCAATTTTCTTTTGTCAAATAGCATTGTGGTGGCTATTGCAAGGACATTCTGGCCGGAGAGGGAATGCCGAATCTAAAGAAGGCTGCAGAACCCTTTTTGCTTCCCTCTTTCTTGATCTGGGGAAAGATTTAAGTTGGATGAAATCTCCTTTGCAGATTTTTGCTTCTATACTTACTAAGAGAAAACTAGAATGTTATGACAGCTGTATATTTATAGAGCCCTTTTGAGATATGGAGTTCTAAGTGCCTTTCTTGATACATTGGCTGGCTCTATTATGCATCAGAGAAAGGGAATTGTGTGATAAAAGTCTGTGAATGCAAGGTCCACAACGTGGTAGTTCCTTCAGCATATGTGTGGCAAGGATGGCTGGAGAAATGAAATTGTATGTGGCACAATTTGGATAGATACCGGTACCCATTTTTGTGCACATGGATGTAATTGTTGGGAAGATTCTGCATACAGCTTGCATCAAATTTCTGCTACTGTTTGTGTAAGCATGTAGCCTCAGTGCTAGTTGGAAGTGATTGCACAAAGAGCACAGAATTCAATTGGGCCCCCTGGATCTTTTGCTACACACAAAGAGGGAACATATGTTCATATTTCTGGTGAGCAATAATGAGTATGATTGCACAAGATAAAATAGGGTAGATACACATACACAGTGCTTTTCCAAACCAGAACCAACCTGAAAAAGTAGAACGCCATCAACAATCCTGCTCCCAGCAACGCACCAACAACAATTCCTGTAACTGCTGATTCTCCTAGGCCACCTGCTTGAAAAATCAGAAAGAAGAAGTAAGCAACAGCACGTCACAGAGAAATATATGAACTTCACGGATTCACTGAGAAGTGTATTATAAATGATTTTATTTTTGGCCATGTGATTGAGAAATCAGACTCCTTCATATTTAGCTGCTTTTATATTGTGTGTGTATGTCTGTATGTTTTGTTTGTTTGTTTGTTTGTTTATAGATTTATAAATTTATAATATTTTTACCACACCTTTCTCCTTGGAAAAGGACCCAAGGTGGGTTACCATAATGAGGGACAATATACAGCCCAGAACATTTAAGGTATATTCAAGTTCAGAACAGAAAATTAGGAAAGGCATCTTAGAATGTTAAAATGTAAAATTAAGGTACAAAGAGCACACAAAAAGAAAAAAAAATCCATTATGAGGGCTGGAAACTAACATGGAAATCACTGGTGTTCTTATGAAATCAGTCAATGCAATCATGTATGGTAATCCATATAAAAGTCACATACAGTAGTAAGTAGTCCATCATTTAGGGAAAGCTTGCCTGAAGACTAAGGTTTGATAAGTTTTAAAAAGTGACTTCACCTTCCAAACAACTGAAATTCACTGTCAATAACAACAGGGATGTCTCAACCTGGAATTGGTTTTAAGAGAAAGGTAATATACTTTGTGAATAACTTGCAGCTTATTTTTCTATCAATATGATGTTTTTATGGGTACACAGTTTCCACCCTGTATATATTGCTTTGCATGCACGAACCTCCATGGTTTCAATGATTATTAACCAAAATGGATTGTCAGTCTGTCTATCATGCAATTTACTTGCACACAGTATTTTTCAAATGATGGGGAACCTAGTCTGTACTTTGGCCAAAGGTTTCCTGCTGTTCCTAGAGCTAAGGGGACAGACTTCACATCCAAGATCATGCCTATCTTCTTGATCGCATTATTTGGCAGGCCCACTTACCAGATGCCTTGAATGGGAAGCACCAGAAAAGAAATACTGTACAGTGGTACCTCAGATAATTCCTTCTAAGACGTTTCTCGTTATCCGAAGTTCCTCGTTATCCGAAGCATGGTTTCCCATTGAAATGAATGGGAAACCATTTTAATCTGTTCCAGAGGTCCCCTCCTTCTCCCCTCACCCTGGCCCCCACCTCTCTTTCTTGCCAGCACCGCCGAACACCTGGGCGGCGGGTGAGCCGGGGGAAGCCTCGCGCCGGTCAAGTGTCCTTCCCCACACACCCCCAGCCCCCGTCTGTCTTCTTTCGCTGGCGCTGCCAGCCACAAACACCTGGGTGGCGGGTGAGCCGGGGGAAGCCTCGCGCCGCCCGTGTGTCCTCCCCCACCTCTCTTGTTTTGCCGCCGCCGCGGTGGCAAGCACTCGGCCGGCTGGCGAGCCGGGGAAGGCGCTCACCGCTTGCGCCGCCTTCCCCCTCACCCCCACCCCCATCTCTCTTGTTTCGCCGCCGCTGCCGGCGGCAAGCACTCAGGTGGCCGGCGAGCCGGGGGAATGCTCATGCCGTCTTCCCCCACCATCCCCCGCTTCCCTTTTCTTGCTGCCACTGCTGGTGGCAAGCGCCTGGGCAGCCTGCGAGCCGGGGGAAGGCTCGCGCCGCTCAAGCCAACTTTCCCCCACCCCCTCCATGTCCCCTGACCTCCACCTTTGCCTCCTCCACTGCAACTGCCTCCTCCACCATCTTGGCCAGCCCACATCTCTGCCGCTGCCGCCGCCAGGAACGAGTAAAAGTGAATGAGGAGGGAGGCTGGGGCTGTGGGCTGTGGGGGGGGGGCTCGAAAATAACACGTCGTTAACCAAAAAATTCATTATCCAGGGCAATCGTTATCTGAGGTACCACTGTACCTCTGTTATCTTTCCTACCTCCATTATCCTTCCCAGGAGGTACAGTGGCAAATCAAATTCCTAATCCCTAATTCTGCACTGACAACTTTGACTATCTACCACAGTTGCCGGAACTATAATTTATTCTTGAATTGCTTTGTGTTCTCTTATATACCTCTTCATCCCATTCATCTCCATCATCACCTCTAGCTTACTAGACTCACAAAAGCCAGGGGTGCCTCTCTTTTAGAGATGCCAGTAAGACAATGCAACTCCCTAATAGGGATCTCATGAAGTTAGTGCCACCAAATAATACAAAATTGTTTGCACAAATGTAATTGGCTGATGCTCCACACTCTTAGTTTGGCATTTATGAAGATTAACTACCCATAAAACTAGCATGAAGTTATAAGGACCGAATCTAAAGAAGTTTGATGAAGGCAAATTGTATAAGTGCTGTCAAGATGCTGAAGCATGTTTAAAAATCAAGAACAGTCTCTTCTTAGTATGTAACCTGTTACAGGCTTAGTGCAAGTTAACCACACTGTGCTTACATGATTTGCATGCTGTGTTGCTTCCATGCTCCAAACCTCGATTGTCATCTATTCTCAGTTTGTGTTCCCAGGGATATTTTACATTTGAAAACATTTCGAGCCGTCCTTGCTTTCCATAGTAGTTCCCAATAACCTGTACAGTGAGAAAAAAAAATACAATGAAATGGTAATGTATTTCCAATCAACTTATTTCTAAGTTTCAGAGAGGGAGGGAGGGAGAAATCATGAAGCAGCAGCATACTCTGCTGCGTTAGCCTCTAGTGCACATAAGAAAAAATTGTTCAGAAACTCATGAATGCATTATGTCTTACATACAAAATGTCTCCTTTGTCTATTATGGAACCTTGATCATAATCAAAACAGACCAACAAACATAATGAGTCCCTTTGGACTCAATCAAGCATTGCCAACAACACCCGGTCAGTCCAGATATCTCTGTTTTGCTTTGCAAAAAAAAAATAAATAAAACAATGTCGACTCTGTAAATGTTCTTCAGAGCAAGCCACACCCTCTACTCCTCATCTCTTAATATTTGTGAAAGCCACAACGTTTTGGCTCAAGGACTGAAATCCAGTAGCGTAAAGTCACACTATGTAAAGTCTTATGATGAAATCTTTCAAGCCTATACTTCAGGAATTATAAGTTTCCTATTTCCTTCTCAAGGTTCTTAGGTTCCCATAGGATCCCTTTGGTCCCGGAGAAGACTTTGAGGTCAGAAGGATAAAGACAGAAATGTCTGAAAATCACTGGTGCCAGGCTTTGCACTGTGGCAGGATCTGCGGTAGCAGTTTTCAGAATGTCAAGACTTCCTCCAGTCTTGCAAAATCCAAAGGCTTTCCTAGAAAGCCTAAAGAATCCCTAAAGAACCCTAAGGACCTCCGGGTAGGGGGAGAACAGTTTTTATTCTATTACCGAAACATGGTTGTGAGTGATGACACCATCAGGTGTATGTGGTGTAACTTTGTTATTGCATTTCAGCAAATGTGTCACATAACTGCTTTGTGAGGCTGCACTGTGATGTCTTTTATGTATGTGTGTGGTCCCAAATTACTTTGTTTTTCCTGCAGCTGCCTGCTACATTATTTCTTCTAAAATATATTTATTTAATTTTCATGTTGGTATTCTTTAAAAGCCCCTCATGTTCTAAACAACCAACGATCAGATAACAATTTGCTGGCCAACATTACACTTGGAGGCATACCACTTAGGAACTTACATTGTCATTGCAACCAGAGGAAAGGAAACTACCACATAAACAAACATTGCCACCGTCATCAAAGAGAGGCCAGCCTTATTAATCAGGACAAGGGCAATCGCAGCAAAATGACTGATGTCCATAAATGCAAAAGGAAAAGAAACCAGAATCAGAAATGAGAAAGGCTTTTAAAAAGGAAACAGAGAGGATATACTGGATATACAAAAATACTACTCATACAATCGTTGGATTTCCTGTCCTAGAATAGCTGTACACGAACATCTGCAGACACTGAGGGTCAATATCATCTTCCTGAATTTCCTCATTTTTATAGTCTTTGGCTTAACATATTGTACCTTTCAGCTTCCCTCAGATGACTTTTAGGCCTTCAGTTATGTTCATAATTATCGTCTGGCATCCTCCATTTTAGCACTCAGTCACTTTCGAGCGTACAATCAAAGCCACGACAATACCGCAAAATTGCACCAGGTACGAATGAACAGGCCTAAACAAACCTCACTCAGCCAGCTCAAATTGGGTGGTATCTTAATACGAAACTGTATAAGGCTTGGCAAACTGGAACCAACACTTTGAATTGTGCACAGTTGTTGCAAAGATGAAATAATATCCACCCAAATTTGGCACTGGTTCAACATGCCCTTTGTGGTCCCTGTCTGCGCACACGCTAGGCACACACACACACACAATAATTGCTCCCCCCAGGCATTTGTTCCCTCACAACCATAAACATGGTCACAACAGGTGCACACAACTTTCCTACTCTGTTGCGGAGAGGGATGGAGGCAAGAGTGGTCAGGCATGCACGTGTCTTAGAAGGATCCTTGCACTGCTAGTAGCTTCCACTGTTACCAAATGATAATGAAGCAGAGGAGTGCTGAAGGATGGAAAAGGAAATTTTAGAGAAGCTGATGGACTCTCAATACCAGCAGACCAGGACTGCAACTGCTAGGTCATATTGCTTTTTCTTTAATCTGACCCCTAGTGGCTTATATGTAGTGGATTTACTAAATTATATCCCAATTCTCAAATGGGAAACATGGGTTTTCTGCATCTCTCTCTCTCTCTCTCTCTCTCTCTCTCTCTCTCTCTCTCACACACACACACACACACACACACACACACACACACACACACACACACACACACACACACACACACACACACACACGTCTCTCTTGCTTTCCCTGGCCAAACAGGAACAAGTTTGTTTCAAAGAACAGCCAAATGGAGAAGAGGTATAGTTGAGTGTGCATAACCTTATGCCATTTTGGCTGAAGCACTGGAATGTGACACCCAATCCTCTGCTTCAGATTCAGCTTTACAACAACAGCCCTGCTGCTTCCTGACTCATCTAAGACCGCGGTCATACCTGGGTTTCCTTTGTATTTAAAATTCCTGCATATTTTTTTCAGGAGCGGTCACGTTGTTTTTAATGAGCAGTTGGTGCCCTCTCCTCTGCATCGTACCTTCCTATTCTGTTTCTGTTCTAACCTGTGTACTACGCATTTTGTCCTACTTTCCGGCTCCAGTTTCCAAGGCTCTGTCTTTTAAGCCGGGTAGAAAGGGGAGAAACTGAATGTACTGCGTAGTTTCAGTGTCCTGTGATTGCAACAGAATTAAACAAGTAAGCATTTTTGAGTGAAGTTTCTAAATCCAGCCCCTGGTGGTGGTTTAGGAAACTTCGCTGAAACTGCTGTTTGAGGGGCGTGGTCGGCTGGGAGCAGAATATGCTTCTCTTCCTGGTTGGCACGTGATCTTTTACTGTGTAGTTCGCCGACGGGAAACTACGCAAAAAACGCAGGTATGACCACGATCTAAGAAAGACGTGTCTGGAGAAATTCATCTTGACAAGAACTTTACATCTAAGATAATCCACCCAGCAAACCCCATCTTGCCATGTTTGGACTTTAGGTACCTGCCTTGATGAAGTGGAATCTATCCACACAAGATTGCAATTATTTTTTTATTTTTTTAATCAGTGCTCTTTCAATGGATTACCTTTGACAAGAAATTGGGCGTTCTCAGTGGTAGCCCCTCGCCTCTGGAATCAACTTCCCCCTGAGATCTGTTTGGCATCTTCCTTCCCAGTCTTTAAGAAACATCTTCAAGACTTTTTAAAAAGGCTTTCCCTGGGTATTAAATATATGCTATAAAGGATTTGCTGTTTATGCACTTTTTTTGTTTTTAGGCCGTCTAGCTCTTGTTTGATTCGCAGATATATAGTTTTATTACTTATTATGTTTTTGGATTGTTTATTTATTGTGTGTCTTGATTGATATTTTGATTGTTTCCACCTGCCTCCATGCTGAGGCTACCTTAATTGGAGCAGCTCAGGACTTCATGGCCGCCATGACAACCATGGGGCTGTCTCAACATGTCATCAGCCCAACACATGAGAAGGGTCATACTCTGGACCTAGTATTCTCAACGGGACTGGGAGATGGTGGTTTGGATGTGGAGGGGTTGGTTTTGACTCCATTGTCATGGTCAGACCACTTTCTGGTCAAGTTTAGGCTATTGGCTACTCCGACCCTCTGCAAGGGTGGGGGATCCATTAAGAAGTTCCACCCTCGGAGACTAATGGATCCAGATGGTTTCCTGAAAGCTCTGGGGGATTATCCGTCTGATATGGTTGGCGCTCCTGTCGAAGCTCAGGTCACCCTATGGAACAGGGAAATGTCCCGGGTGGTTGACACGATCGCACCTAAGCGCCCTCTCCCCTTGTGCAGAGCCCAGACAGCCCCTTGGTATACATCTGAGCTGCGGGCAATGAAGCAGGAGGGGAGACGGCTGGAGCGCAAGTGGAGAAAATATCACTGTGAGTCCGACCGAACACGGCTTAGAGCCCATTATCGGGCCTATTCCGTGGCGATACGGTTGGCGAAAAGGCATTATTTCGCAAACCGTATTGCTTCCTCAGAGTGCCGTCCAGCAGAGCTGTTTTGGGTGGTTCAGGACCTTCTTCAACCGAGAAATATGGTGGAGGTTCTGGACAACTCATCAGCCTGTTGTGACCAGTTTGCTGCTCACTTTGAGGGAAAAATCGCTCAGATTCGCAGGGAATTGGACTCCACTATTGATGCAGATTCAAGGGATGTATCCAGTGTGCCGTGCTTAGGTCCAGTTTTATTGGATGAGTTTCAATTATTGAGACCTGAGGATGTGGACAGGGTGCTTGGATCTGTCCGTGCTACCACCACACCACTCGACCCTTGCCCTTCTTGGCTAATTGAAAGATCTGCCAGGGGGGTTCGCACCTGGGTCCAGGAGGTTGTTAATGCATCCTTAAGAGAGGGAGTGGTCCCCACCACCTTGAAAGAGGTGGTGATTAGACCACTCCTAAAAAAACAAAACCTGGACCCAGGGCTGGTGGTTAACTACCGTCCAGTAGCGAACCTCCCTTATTTGGGCAAGGTGTTGGAGCGGGTGGTGGCCGGGCAACTCCAGGCACTGCTGGATGAAACGGATTTTCTGGATCCATTTCAATCTGGTTTCAGGCCGGGTTTTGGTACAGAAACTGCCTTGGTCGCCCTGTATGATGACCTCTGCCGGGAGAGAGACAGGGGGAGTGCAACCCTGTTGATACTCCTGGACCTCTCAGCGGCTTTCGACACCATCGACCATGGTGTCCTTCTGGATAGGCTGGCCAGGTTGGGGGTTGGAGGCACTGCTTTGCGGTGGTTCCAATCCTTCCTGGCTGACCGTGTCCAGAATGTGGTGCTGGGGGACAGTTGCTCTGCCCCGTGGCATTTATGTCATGGGGTTCCTCAGGGCTCTATACTGTCTCCCATGCTGTTCAACATTTACATGGAACCGCTGGGAGAGGTCATCAGGAGGTTTGGGCTGAGGAGTCAGCAATATGCTGATGATACTCAGCTCTACCTCTCGTTCTCCACCAATCCAGGTGAGGCGGTTTCTGTGCTGAACTCGTGTCTGGGCCAGATAATGGACTGGATGAGGGTTAACAAATTGAAACTCAATCCAGACAAGACGGAAGTGCTGTTAATGGGTGCTTTGCCGGATAGGTTAGAGGGCCATCTTCCTGTCCTGGATGGGGTTGCACTCCCCCTAAGGGACAGGGTCCGCAGCTTGGGGGTGCTCCTGGACCCCGGTCTAACTCTGGAAGCCCAGGTGGACCCGGTGGCCAGGGGTGCCTTCCTTCAGCTGCGGAAAATATACCTGCTTCGCCCTTACCTAGACGAGCAGAGCCTCATGACAGTTACGCATGCACTGGTAATATCCCGTATTGATTACTGCAATGCGCTCTACGTGGGGCTGCCTTTGAAGACGGTCCAGAGATTGCAACTGGTTCAGAATCGTGCGGCGTGGCTGGTAAGTGGTGGACCCGCCAGGGATCACATCACGCCGATTCTGCGTAACCTGCATTGGTTACCAGTTGCTGTCCGAGCCCAATTCAAAGTGCTTGTTTTGACATATAAAGCCCTAAACGACTTAGGACCTAAATACCTGAAGGACCGCCTCCTTCCATACGAACCTACCCGGCGATTAAGATCGAGCCAGGGGGGCCTTTTAAAAGAGCCATCCCTCAAGGAGGTGAGAGGGATGGCTTGTAGACAAAGGGCTTTCTCGGCAGCTGCTCCTAAGTTATGGAATGCCCTCCCTATTGAGATCCGCCTGGCACCAACACTGATTACATTTTGGCGCCAGGTAAAAACCTTCCTGTTCCAGAAGGCTTTTAATTGATACAATATAGATTGTGGGTCCGCTGATGACAATTTTAGGATGATGATTTTAAAGAAGGTTTTTATTACTGTTTGATGATTTATTGATATTTTATTTATAACTATTTTAAATTGTTTCAATTATTTGATTGTAAGCCGCCCAGAGACCTTTGGGTAGTGGGCGGCATATAAGTTGAATAAATAAATAAATAAATAAATAAATAAATAAATAAATAAATAAATAAATAAATAAATATTTGTTCAACCTTGTAAACCAGCCAGAGTAGCCGTGCAGCTAGATGGAGCAGAAAATAAATAAATAAATAAATAAATAAATAAATAAATTCAAGACGAAAATGAGGAAGATCCAGAAAAATTGTAGGCTTCTTAGCTCAATTTCTGTTCTAGGCAGGTTTTTTGAAAGCATGATCAAGGATATAGAAAGATACATCTTGCCCAGAAAGAATCAGTGTGGATTCTGCAAACTGAATTCCCCAATCAGTAATCTTTCCAGATTACTGGAAAGAGTTCTTCAAGAGTGCCAGCAAGCGTGTAAGACATGGACACTCAGGAGAAGTTGCCTCTTGTGGATTGTTTGCTGAAAAAATGGTGTGCAGGAAGAATAAATTGATAATTATAAGATGTAAATATAGATGTAAATAAGGTGAGTATTTGGACCAAATCTGGAAATCTTTTCATTCATAATATGATGCTGGAGGAAAGCTTTACAGCTACCATGTCTGCTAGAAAGACAAATAAACTGGCATTAGGTCAAATCAAGCCTGGATTTTTTTCTAGAGAAGAACATGACTAAACTGACATAGCATGACATGACAAGGCTTACTGAGAAAGACAAAAACGCTGGGAAGAGCTGAAGGCAACAGGAAAAGAAGGAGACCAAATTTGAGATGGATTGCCTCAATAAAGGAAGCCAGAGCCTTAAGTTTGTGAGACCTGGGTGTGGTTGTTAATTACAGGACCTTTTGAATGGTACTAATTCATAAGGTTGCCACCATAAACTGGAAGTGGCCTAATGGCACATAACAACACAGCTCAAAAAAAAAAAAAAAAAAAAAAGCAGGCATTTACTGCACTACAGAGATAGATACAGATCAACACTAACACATATATGTGTATGTGTAACATGGAATTATTGATTAACCTGGGTTCTATTTAAATAGGGGAACTGATATGTCTCTCAAAGACAGAAAGGGATTAGCTTTCTAACTCAAATAACTGGAGAAAAATCATAGAAATATGGCTATGAAATTATTCATATTCCAAACATGTACAAAATAATCCATCAATACTAAGCATAATACTTCATGCAGATAACTTTTCTTGCAGCCAAAACCTCTGCACTCTGACAAAAACATCCTTTTGATATTGAAATTACTTCAGGCAGGGTTATTCTTTTTTGTTTAAAAGCAAAGCAAAGTGTTCTGCTTATATACTGCCCCATACCACTTCAAGTAGTCTCTGGGTGGTTTACAGATTAATTACAGTATTCAGGCTACACATTGCTCCCCCCAGCAAGCTGGGTACTCATTTTACCAACCTCAGAAGGATGGAAGGCTGAGTCGACCATGAGCCTGCTACCTGGGAATGAACCCCAGGTCGTGAGCACAGCTTTAGCTGCGGTACAGGCATTTAACCACTGCGTCACGAGGCTCCTGTAAATTAGTTAGTTAAGTACTGCCTTAATATCTCACCCCATATGTAAGTTTGTAAGTCTGAGAGGGATTTTCCCAGTTTCAAATGAGACACGTGAAACAGGTTATTGCTTAGTACATCCTGGCCTTTCTATCAATGAATTCAACCCCTTGTGCGTAGCTCCCCTCCCTCTCTCCTGTGAGATAAACAGATCAGGCTGAGGGAAAGTGACTGACCCAAGGTCACTCAATGAATTGTATGGGACAGTGAGGCCTTAGACCAGGCATGTCCAGAGTCCAGCCCAGGGGCCCAATGCAGCCTGTTTTCAAATTTTGAGTGGCCTGCAGCCTCTTCTCCCCACCGGCTTAGCCTGTAATGCAACCCCACCAGCTGGCCCTTCCCCATGCTGGATAGAGGTGTTAACTTGCAGTTTTATGGTTTGCCCCCCTCCCTGCCTACGTCTGTCCCCACAGCCACCCTGCCCCTGGCTCTATTTCTGCAGCATCCTCCCCGCCTCCTTGCATGTCTTAGAGCAGGCATGTCCAAACTTCGTCCCTCCAGATGTTTTGGACCGCAACTCCCACAGTCCTTTGCCATTGGCAGTATTAGCTTAGAATTCTGGGAGTTGTGGTCCAAAACGTCAGGAGGGCCGAAGTTTGGACATGCCTGTCTTAGAGGCTTGTCCAAAGTCCAGCCCGGGGGGCAAATGCAGCTGAATGGTCGGCCCCCACACATTTTCACCTCACCAAATCTGGACCTCCTTGCAAAAAGTTTGGACACCCCTAAGTCTTAGACCTAGGTGACTGGCGATCCAGATTGCCTCAGTGTTGAGGATAAAATGGTAAATATGTATCCAGGTCACTGGAGAAAATTACACCTAGTAGTTTTGAATCTGGATGAGCTCATCATTGATGGTACTTTGGTGAATGTATTTACTTGAATCAACCAGGCAGAGCATTCTTAAATGTAGTTTAATTTTGTCATATTGATCTATACTGCCTTGTGGGTCCTGTTCCAGTCTACCCATTAGATTCAAGTCTACTCCTATGCTTACCTGCTGAGTTCCGGTTTCTGTGTCAGTCATGGCAATCACAGAGAAATCCCCAAATCTTTCTCCATTGGCATCTATGGATACTGGCCCAGCAATGCCTAAAGAATGGCATGCGAGAATTTTTTTAAAACACGAGTTAAAAATACAAAAATTTTCCAAGGAAAAAAAAGGAGTAGGCAGACTTTTTATGTTCTGATATGAAAGAAACCCCATCGGTCTTCCAGCACTTTTGCTGGCATTCCAAAAGAAATTGTAATTTCATCTCTTGTGACTACATTTCTAAAATTCTTAACATTTCTCTTTTTAAAATATATGCAATAATCTCAGTCTGTTTTGCAGAGAGTAAGAAGGAAAATGAATTCTTATTCCAGAACCTTTGGCATGCTAAAATTAAGAATTTAAAAGCTTTTGGGGAGAAAATTAAATTGCACAAGACCTAGATTATGAGGGTTATTCTCACATGTAGGGAGAATGTGTGTGGAGGCATACTGTTCAGTATACTTCCTACTTTCTAAGTAGTGATGGCCAGATCATGGTATTTCAGTTAGGATTTCATGTATCTTAACATAAGTCTGTAGTGTCATGTTTTCTCCACTTTCAAAGATGCAAAAAAATTATAATTGTACACACTTCTCTCTAAAATATGCATTCGTGTATACATTTTTGTAGAATTGCAATGCACAATTCAGTGCATAATCTAAAGGATAGATAATTGCATTCTGAACTGCATATTAAATTTGCCCAGAACAACTTGCAGGTTAGTTTACTTGAAAGTGTGAACCTAATGAAATACTCTGGAATGTATTTTCAACACAATGACTCCCTGCTACTGGGAGGAAGAAAAACCTCAGCTGAGAAAATCGCCTGCTATGTTTTCCATAGCTGTTCCAGTTTCTGAACTCATTGTTGGGTTCTTATCTAAAGGAAACACTTCCTTTAGTTTAAGTACTTCCACTGGAAATCTTGGTAATCTTACCCTGTAAGACATGACAGATGTACTTGACAAGAACAACTTTCCTACCAGTAAAGTTAACCATCAAAAGTTTAATGCATGTGTGTGTTTCCTCCTAAAATTAACATGTTCTTCGATTTTAAGTTTTGCAGAAAAGTGGGGGTAAAGATTAACAAATTGGACACATCAAACCTTGGCACATTCAATCTGAAAGATCAAATGGAGGTCTTGAATCATCCATATCCAAACATGTACTTGCATACAAAAAAAGTTCAAAACATAATACTACTGCAAAGGAAAAGGGGGAGGAGGGACTGCATTTTTATCAAGCCCAGCTTTTCAGATACAAAAATGCAAAAAGGAAAAGATGTAGCAATGTGTTCAGTTAATATATGCACATAAAACATTCTTCCAAATCAAAAGAGCCAAGGACCTCAATTACAACTACTATATTATTATAGAGGTTTTCTTTGTGCAGAGTACTTCTGAAGACAATGCTTTATACACATAGTAAAAGAGAGACAGAGAAAGAGCTATTTAACATAGTTTTTAAAGAGACCACATGCTTTAAAATGTGTGCACATGTTATCTATACATTCTCTTTAAACTAAAACATGCCCCAGCCATCCATCTTTTTGTTATGTAGGCCCCGTTATCAGTACAGATATCCAGAGGCAGTTTCAAGCATTCCAAATACAGTATAACAAATGAGAAATAAGGTGGTAGATAAAGGGTGAAGCAAGGGGTATAAAATTCTCATTGCATATCTCCTTCTTCCAATTTAAATTCTGTATTATGAATTACATACAAAGATCTCACTTTTTGGTGGTCACATTTTTCTTTATTCTTCTTCCTTTGAGTGAACCACATATCGTTTTCTTCTTCTAGACCAGGGGTCCTCAACCTAAGGCCCCGGGGCTGGATGCCCCCCCAGGGTCTTGAATCTGGCCCCCGGGACCAATTGCAGAACCCCCACCTACCCCCTGCTTTGAGAACAAGCCAGCCTCCGCAGCTGCTTCTAATGCTGAGGCAGTTCAAAGCGGTGGGCTATGTCGCTTCCCCCACTCCCTCCACCCACTGCCCAGATGACTGGCACACTGGCTAGTGGGGCAGTTAAAAGCGGAACAGCCACGGCAACGGCCCCTGCTCCCCCCCACCTGCTGCTCAGATGGCCCCGAGGCCCCGCCGCTGCTCCTCCACCCCACCCACCTGCCTTCCTTGTGTGGCCGCCGCCTCCGTTATTGTGGTTGTGAGGAAGGAAGGGGGTAGGTGGAGGCAGTGCCAGCCAGCCTTCTGAGCGGGAGCAGCCACAGCAGTGGACTGATGGAGGGATGGACAGCAGGCAATTAAGTGAAAACGGAGCTACTTCCCACCCACCCCACCCCCTCCGATCTGCTGCCTTACTCCATGGAATGAGGGAGGGGAGGAGGGAGCCCAGCCATGGCCAGAGGCTGAGGCTGCCACCACCACCACTGGGTTAGAAACCAACAAGAAGGAGGTGGCTGAGAAAGAAGGGAAGAGAAGGGAAGGCCAACGGTGGCCTGGTCTGGTTCCTGGGAGGCTGTCGGGGCTGCATTTATCCCTGGTTGGTGATGGATGGGCTGGCAAGCCAGCAGAGTTGGACTCAGTGGCTTTGGGCAGGTCTTTCTGCCTCCCCTCCCTCCTTCCCAGCCCTTGCTCCTTTCCTCCCTCACTTGCAGCGCACCAAGTCGAGCCGGGTCAGGCCAGGCCAAAAGAGGAGGCAGCTTTCCCTCCAGGGCACAGCGAGGGCATGATGGCCAGGGCCGACACTTCCCGCCCTTGCCGCGGCTGCTGCTCCTCATTCTGAGTGGCTGCCTAGAAGGTGATGTGGGGCCTGAGCTTGCTTGGGCTGCCACCTCTTTCCCGGTGCAATGAAGGAAGGAAGGAGAGCCACTCTAGCCACTGCCACTGTAGTAGGAGGAGGAAGAGGCGCAGCAGAGGGATCCCAGCGGCGGCACCTCAAGGTGGCGATCCAGAGCTTGAGGTTTTGCTGGGCCCCCAGAGATCATGGGCTGATTGTGGGGGCTCCACTCCCATTTGCTCCTCCCTCCCCTTCCCCCCCATGTGGGCCTTTTTTCTTCTTCTTTGGACTGTGGTTCGGCCCCCAGTGGTGTCTGGTTGGTGGTGGACCGGCCCACTGTTTGAAAACTTTGAGGACCCCCTGTTCTAGACAGTACAGCATAGAACTCTTCTATCCCTTTACTGTTGCATTTTCTTTCCATTTGACAACCCAACAAGCTGGATTAAATGCACAAAGATTCTACGCAGCATGGTAGCTGGAATCTAATGAAATTTCTACTCCTTCTTCTCTAAGCGATCCCTTAACTTCAAGTTTGATAAATAGTCACGAGAGGCATAGCTCTTTCAGTGACAGACTTCAGTGATGGACTGCTTTCCAAAAGAATCTTGCCTGGTGCCTGCATTCCTCTCTTCTCCACACTTATAAAGACTATTTGTTCTGTTAAACTTTTCAAGATCTTTGGGTTTCATGCTCGGTTGATTTTTAAGACTGTTTTATTTCTTTATTGCACTGTTGTGATGTTTTTCGGTGACACCTGGGGCAAGGTGGATTTTTTAAACTGTATCTAACTGGGAACCTTATCTCTTATTATGTGCCTCTATGTAAAAGAAGCTGACTGGCTGTCCCCAGTGGATTGGAGTACCTGGCTGGAGTTCATTCCCTATGTCAGGGCTGTTCAACTTTGAACAGGCTGAGGTCTACTTTTTTTTGGCCCAAAATGCCTGAGGGCTACTACACTAAAACCTCTACTCACAAATTTTATCCGTTCTGACCACATGTTCATAAGTTTAAAAAATTGTAAGTAGAGCAGCAGTTTCTCATAGAAATGCATTGAAAATCAATTACACTGGTACCCCGACTCAAGAGCAGCTCGACTTAAGAGCGGAAAACTGTTGGCATTTTAACTGCCACCTTACAAATTTTAGATATGGTCTGCTCTACTTACTTTTTTTTCATTTTTAACTTATTTTTTCAATTTTTGAGATAGGCACCCCGACTTAAGCGTAGTTCGACTTAAGAGCATGCATTCAGAACTGATTAAATTGGTAACTTGAGGTACCACTGTAATCCATTCTGGAAGGAACAGATTTCAATGCGCCATGGCCCTTGAATTGCCCCGCTCAGCTGGCAGACCCAGAACTTTGCTGGGGTAGTGGTGGTCCTTGGGATGGGGGAGGGAGGGGTGGAGAAATTTTCACTTTTTTATTGATGGCCGGTGAGCTACTTTTGAACCCTTTGCGGGCTACCAGTAGCCCGCGGTCTGCCTGTTGTGAAGGCCTGCCCTATGTCTCCCTAGAAAAGAGCTATACAATGTAGCCTTGGAAAGCTGCACAGTCTGAGATGCCAGCAGAAACTGATAATTTTATACTCTGAGTACTTTACACCCAGGAAACTATGGCAAGGGGTGCCATAATGTCAACCTTAGGTCCATCATACTGCTTCTTTTTAAATTTCTACTTGTTACAGCTAATAAATTTGAGACATCGAAAGTAAGCCTCATGTAGTTCAAAATCCATGTTCTTTAAAAAAAAGAATTTATTTGCCTACATGAGACCTGAAATAATTCATAGCATTTTAAAAATCATCTAATAGATATCTGCATAGTTTCCCATAAACTTCATCCTATACCCAGGCAGAAAAATGAACTGAGTAACAGCCAAGCAGAGGCTATTATGTTCTTTTCACTGAACAAGGAAATACTGTATATGCAGCAAAAAAACCCTCATTTTCAGAAAATAAAAGGATCATCCAAAGACAGCCAACAATAGTTTAGCCACATTTTAAAAACAGTCATAAGTAAAATGTTATAATTATTTTATATTATAAAAACAGTAAAAGGGTATTTACTCTTCTCCTAGATGTAAACTGCCCCAGGTAGTGCAGTTTGCACTAAGGGGGTGGTAAATAAATAAATAAATAAATAAATAAATATACAAACAGTCAGCCAGCAAATGCATCTATTAGTTGACCACCACATGCCTCTTCTTTGCTTTAAATTTCCTTATTTTTATACTATTTCTAATTTCTTTTCATTACAGGTCACGCCATGATCTATTTCTTCAGCCAATGATATTGTTCTCATTGTTTTCAGTATCTACTGAGTATCTGCAGCTATTCCTTATCAGTTTGTCCTTCTAGCTGTCAGCTAGCGATATTGTATTTATCTATGTTCTTGTTAATATGCTTGTTACTAAGAAATTACAAAATATTTTATTATCATTGTGTTCTTCCAAGCAATATATCTAAAGTATCCATTTTTTTATTTAACTGGTTGATAGCCTTGATATCCATACTATATATTCTTGTTGTAAGAAAAGTTTAGAAACATTTATTCTGTCAGTATAAAACATCTTAAAAAGTGACAATCTAATTAAGCTAGCTTTTACTCATTAACTATATATTTTATGTAATCAGAAGTGCAAACTCTTCTATCTTTCCCATTTCCTTTATAACCGTTCTGAACTGTTTTTCTTGTCTTGGCAATTGCAACATAAAAAGTATGGTGTATTATCTTTAAAAAATTAGAAAGACTTCTATCTTTTTCTTACCATCCTAGCTTGGCATTCTTTGCAACATTTCTCTTTTACAAGGTCATTTTGGTCTTTTGTTGCCTGGCAACATATTGGACTCAAATTTAATTCCATTCTTCTCAGCTGTTATTTTGTAGCATTTTCCAGAGACATTTTTGTCTATCTTCTTATAAGTCAGAATCAACTTGACAGCACATAATTATTATAAGTAAAAAAGCTGGGGACTTCACATTATAACAAAATTGTACAGAGCATTTGATTGCAATTTACCTTCATATGTCTTGTTCCATGTCTGGTGGACAATCTTTTCTCCATCTTTTTTTGTGAACCCATTCTTCAGAACCTCCCGTAAAGCCAGAACATATAAGATAATAGCATCATGGAATCCTTCCACAAACATGTTAACCTAAAAGAAAGCACAGCTTCTTTAATATACTGAGCCGTAACAAAGGGTCCATTCAGAAAGGTCAGCAAAATCATAATTTCATATAAACTAGCTAACTTCAGATAACCTTTGTAAATTAATAAGCTTCATTAAAGTGCCATGCAAAGCTATACAGAGTTAGAAAGGCTTCATATGCATTTCTTCATATGTTACCTTATGTACAAGACTTGTCCTGTAACCTTCATAGGATCTAAATCAGTGGTTCTCAACCTGTGGGTCCCCAGATGTTCCTGGACTGCAACTCCCAGAAATCCTGGCCAGTTCAGCTAGAGATGAAGTCTGAGAACCATGATCTAAACCATATCTTCTTCTTCTTCTTCTTCTAGTGCCATGTCCTTGTAGAACACTGGTGATAAGTAGCATGATCTGATTTTTATCTAAAGCTATTCTAAATAGAGAAGCTGTGCGCGCTGTGTACACTGGGTTAAATTCTTAACCCAGAATGTTCTTGTATACCCTGGGGCATGCCTCCCATCTATTTTTCCTTGAAGGATAACCTGCAGCAGATGGTATTTGTTATCGCACATTATGTGACCAAAATATTTTAATTTTCTTCTCTTTATGGTATTGAGAATTTCTGGGTTTTTATTAATACGCTGTAATACGGCCAGATTAGAAACTCTGGCTGTTCAAGGTATCTTCAGAATTTGTCTGTTTCAAATGCTTCTGGCTTCCTGCATAATGCAGGAAGAAACACAGTTTATTTCTCCTCAGAGCATGATAGATACATTCACTGATTCAGAACTGCATAACTACATTAATTTTCAAGACAGCAATTGATAATGTTGTCAAATGATTATTCAAATGCAGGTTTAATTCATACGAATGTAAAAGCTAGGCTGTGCAATCGTTTTCTAGAAATATCTAAAGAACCTGTAAGAGAGAAGTTATAATTTTTATTTTGCTCCGATCCTATGGGCATTTCATAGCCCAAGCTCTGCCAGGATAGGTGGGGAGGGAGATTAGGTGGTGGAGTCACCTTCTTTGAAGGCTTTTAAGCAAAGGCTGAATGGCCATCTGTTGGGAGTCCTGTGATGGGGGTTCCTGCCTGGCAGGGGGTTGGACTAGATGGCCCTTGAGGTCTCTTACCATTCTATGATTCTATTCTATTCTATAATTATTAAGGAAAGGAAAAATTGTGACCTGGAACAAGAAACAGCTGAGCCTTTATTTCTCCAACCCTACAGATGTTTCAAAGCAAGGGCTCTGCCCTATATTGCACAAAGTGTGGTGCTAATGTTTCACTTGGAGTTGCATGTGAAGGTCAAGAAAAAGAAAAAGAGGAACTAGGGCTGAAAGAACACAAGGGTGAAGAGGCAGGGCTGTTAATATCTACCATCCTCAAGGCAGGTAGTGGAGCAGTGGCAGCAGTTGAAGAGGCAACAGCAGTGAGACTCAATCAAAGACCATTACTTCACGTCCCTTTCATCATGGTTCGTGGTCCTGCTTGGTACTGGTACGAAGTAATCTTACCGCACGTCCATTGCGTGACGACGGGAGTTTGTCCCGACTACACCCCCTGAACTGCGATTTAAGCGGAATGAGCGATTCCCCTCCCTGGCCTCGGGAATCTGCTCGTCTCACTTCTCGTTCCAAGACGAGAGCCCGTGAAGTAAACCTTGTCGCGGAATGAATGCTGATTATAGCTCGTTGCTATCTAGTGGCAGGAGTGCAAAGTGACATTCGCCAGTAAATTCCCTATGGAGTTAGCAATGCAGTGCTGAGATTTAAAAAGACAAATGCCTCAAAGTTTGCTCCGTAACGCATTGAAGGCAAGGCTTCAGAGAATCGAAACATCAAAAAACAGAAGGTCGGACCGGAAAAAAAAGAACGAAGGCATAGAATTTCACATCTCATCACGGAACGAGGATGTGCAGTAACAGTCGTCCCAGTATCATCAATCACGCCCGTGTGTACACGGGAACAGGGACAGAAGCGGGAGAAGACCACGTGACCACAACTGACGTCAACATGCAACGAACTTCCTCCAGGAACGAGAATGAACGTGAAGTAACCGTCTAAGTGTTGTTAGTACTGCACAGTGGGTGACAAAAGTAAACCTCTGCTGAACATTCCTTACAGCAAAAATCCTATGGTGAGACATTGAAATATGAAACAAGAGATAGGGTTCGAAGATCAGACCCCTACGTGAAAAAAGCACACAACCAGCTACTAGGGAAGAGCAAAGGAGAGCCCAAAGCTGTACAACACCTAGAATGGGGACCTGGAACATAAAAAGTATGGGTCAAGGCAAACTGGAAACTGTAAAACAAGAATGGAATGATATTGCAGTGCTTTGTGCCAGAGAACTAAAATGGCCTGGAACTGGATATTTTCAGTCACAAGACTACACAGTGTTGTGCTCTGAAAATGAACAACTCAGAAGAAATGGAGTGGCTCTAATACCAAGGCATGATGTAGCACTGGCAGCTAGGAACTACAATGCAAGGTCTGTCCGAAAAATATTGGTCCAAATCTGTGGAGTATCTTATCAACATAGCAGTCATTCAAATTTGTGCTCCAATTACTGTTGCTGAAGAAGATGAAACTGAATGTGTTTAAATGTCCAAAAGGAAATTTATCACACACCAAAACAAGAATTATATGCTTAGAATCATAGGCGACTGGAATGCAAATGCAGCAAACAAAACAACCAAATGTTGTTGCAAAATTTGGCCTACGGGACAGAAATGAAGTGAGAGAATGACTAATGGAGCTCTGTGAAGCCAATGATCTGTTAATTGCAAATACTGTACAGGCTTCCAACAACCAAACAGACAGCTATACATCACCATATGGTCGATCTAGAAACCAAATAGTCTATGTAATTGGAAGCAGAAAATGGAGAAGCTTTATTCAATCTGCCAAATCATGACCAGGAATGAAATGAAGGACTATTCATGAAGTATCAATATCCAACAATAATGTGAAGTGAAAAAATATTAAAAGCATTGTGGTACCAAAATATAATCTAAATAACATTTCTGATTAGTTTAAAGGCCACATAAAGAACAGATTTACATCACTAAACTCAGTTGACTATTGAACCAAAAGAACATAGAGTGAAATCTGAGATATTGTTAAGGAAGAAAGCCAAATGGCAACTGTCGTAAAAAGAAGAGAAAACCTAGTTTGATGGTGGAAGAAATATTTAAAATTTTAATCAAGGCAAAAAGGAGTTGAGCCATTTGGCTGTCACAAAACACAATTGCAAAAATAGGTTACAGGCGATATCTTCATAAGCCACTATTAAAAATAAAAAAGGAACATTGCAAGCTTTCGAGTGCAATCAATCACCCTTCTTCAAAGCAGGTCCCAGAAGTTCAGACATAGTGAAAGAGGTTCTTCACCAGGAGGTTACTTTTAAAGTCCTTAGTTAGATGATGTTCTTAAAATCCATGGCTAGCTTGCAATGTTCCTTTTTTATTTTTAATAGTGGCCTATGAAGGTATCACCTGTAACCTATTTTTAAAATTTTAACGGACAGGCAAAAATTAAAAGGTGACAATAGTAGGATGAGAACCCTGACACAGTTTTTAAGTGATTGTTATGCAAAGACAGAACTACTACAACAACCAGAATAAAGAAATAGAGGAGAATTACAAAAGGATAAAAATAAGATATTTTCCAGAACAAATAGAAGAAGTCAAAGCAAGTCTAGATTATGAATGTAGAATGAACAGCAAAGAAGCACACTGTCAGATCAGGAGTAAATAAAGAGAAGCTGTAAACAGTACACTGACCCGACCTATATAGAAGGGATAAAAGGATGAACAGATTCCTTTGAAGAGAAAGCCTATGATTAAGAGCCTGCAGTTCTAATAAACAAAGTGAAAGCTGCTCTGAAAGTAGGGGGAAGAAATAAATCACTGTAGTAGATGGAATACTAACAGAAGTAGTCCTAGAAAGAATATGTTAACAATAATGGAAAACAAAGCAATGGGCCACAAACTGAAAATGTTCAATCTACACTGATCAAACAGTGTAGCCATAACATTAAAACCACCTGCCTAATATTGAGTAGGACCCCCTTGCTGCCCAAATAGCTGCGATGCATTGAGCCATGGAAACTACAAGATAACGAAATGTATCCTGTGGTATCTGGCACCAAGACGTTAACAGTAGAGTCTTTAAGTCCTAAAAGTTGCAAAGGGGGCTTCCATGGATTGGGTTTGGTGTTCCAACACATCCCATTGATGCTCAATCAGATAGAGATCTGGGGAATTTGGAAGCCAAGGCAACACCCTGCACTCTTTTTCATGTTCCTCAAACCATTCCTGAACAGTGTTGCAGTGTTGCAGGGTGCATTATCCTGCTGAAAGAGGCCATTGCCATCTGGGAACACCATTGCCATAAAGGCCTTCCATGGTCTGCAGGAATATCTAGATAGGTAGTATGTGTGAAAGTAACATCCACATGAATGCCAGGACCCAAGGTTTCCTAGAAGAACATTGCCCAGAATGCAACATTGCCTCCACTGTCCGGCCTTCTTCCCATACTGCACCCTATCATTCAATCATCTCTTCCCCAGGTAAATGACACACGCCCACTCGTACACCCACTGATTCAAAAGACAACATGATTTAAAGACTGTAGTTCTGAGAATGATAGAAGGCAGAAGGAAAAAAGAAGGACCAAATACCGTAGAAGATGGATTAACTCACCAGAGCTTGAGTTTACAAGAGTTGAGCAAGGTAGTTAAGGACAGGACCTTTTTGAGATTGCTCATTCATAAGATTGCCATGAGTCCAAGGTTACTTGATGGCACATAATAACAACTAAAAAGAGGCTTATAGCAAATGCTCTCTGAAAATCCCTATGAACAAAAAGCAATTACCCTATAAGGCTTGGTTCCAGGCTACCTGAAGGACTATGTCCCCCAATATGAGCCTTTTCAGAGGAGCAGAGGAGGCCCTCATCTCGGTCTCATTGCCAGCACAGGCACAGCTGATAGAGATACGAGAGAGAGAGAGCTTTCTCGCTGGCAGCTCCCAGGTTATGGAACATTCTTCTTTGGGACGTCAGGTTGGCCCTGTCCATTTTATACACTCACCATTTCAAGAAAGCTTTTAACAACCACGAATGTTGTTTTTAATTAAGATAGTTAATTATTTAATTATCCAATTGTATTTTAATCATTTTTATAATTTATTGCATAACTTACTGTGTCTGTAATTCTGTTATTTTTAATATGGTAAGCCTCTTGGGTCCCCTTATTGGGAAAAAAGTGGCCTATGAATAAATAAATAAATACCTTAGTGCCATAATAAATTCTCCAGGGTTTCCTTCTCAAGTAATAGCAATCTGGCACTCTTATTTCAGTTTCAAGCCAGAAGCAGACATAAGTTGAGGAATTTAAAACGGCTCTGTAAAGTATTTTTATTTGCAATTGCTCACAACGAATGAAAATTCTGATGCGGTGGCCAAGAAAGCCAACACAATTCTTGGTTGCATCAACAGAAGCATAGTGTCTAGATCAAGGGAAGTGATAGTACCACTCTATTGTACTCTGGTCAGACCTCACCTGGAGTACTGTGTCCAGTTATGTGCACCTCAATTTAAAAAGGATGTTGACAACCTTGAACAGGTCCAGAGGAGGGTGACCAAGATGATTGAGGGTCTGGAAGAAATGTCTTATGATGAGTGGCTTAAGGAGCTGGGAATTTTTAGCCTCACAAAAAGAAGGCGAAGAAGGGATATGATAACTATGTTTAAATATTTGAAAAGATGTCACATTGAAGAAGGGACTGGTTTATTTTCCATGGCTTCAGAGAGTGGGACTCGGGGCAATGGTCTCAAACTACAGGAAAAGAGATTCAATTTAAACATTAGGAAGAACTTCATGACAGTTAGAGCTGTTTGGCAGTGGAATAAGCTGCCATGGAGGGTGTGGAATCTCCTTCTTTGGAGGTTTTAAAGCAGAAGCTGGATGGCCATCTGTTGGAAATACTGTGATGGGGGTTCCTGCATGGCAGGGGGTTAGACTAGATGGCCCTTGAGGTCTCTTCCAACTCTATGATTCTATAATTCTATGACTTCTCTATCTTTCCCCAATTAATCTGGCAGATAGGGTAAGACGGCTTTTAATATAGTCAGCATGCTTATAAAAACTTAACTGGGGAAAAGAAGAGAGAATCTCAGCTCACTCCAAGGAATAGAATGTCAAAGTCAACAGACATAATGACTCCTAAGGTCTCCTTCAGTCAGCAACAATTACTTGGCTTTGGCTTCATGTTTACTTATACAGTCCATTGGATACCATAACATCTTACTGGTCTATCAATGATTATAGTGGACAGCATAAATTGTCAACTGCATGTTTTACAATGTACACCTAATTGGTTATCAAAATCCTCTTCCCTGTTACCTTTTATGGGAATAAGGTCTCCTCCTGACTCTGCTTGTTGATTTGATTGCTGTAATCTGACAGAGCACCTCCTCCCAAGAACTGCCCCAATCACCCATACTAGCCAGGCAGGAAACTTGGGAGTTCCAACTCCGAGGGAGGCCTGGAAAGTTGTAACAAGAAGTACAGACTTCTTGGTGGTTGCTCAACAGTTATGGAACCATCTACCTCCAGAAATTTGCCTGGCATCCTTGTTTCAAACTTTTAAAAACTGTTGAAAACTTGGTTGTATAGAATGGCCTTTCCTGATTTCCCAAACATCTAGTAAGACACTTCTTTTTGTTTTGTTTTAATTTAACAATCTCTTGGCTATTTTTTACATTTATTTTAGCTTTACTTTAATTTATTGTTGTTGATTTATGTATATTTTGCTTATATTATGTTACTTGTATTTTGGTTTGTTAAATGTGTTACCATGTTATTTTGTTATGCTATTTTATGTTGTAAATTGCCCAGGGCAGCCCTAGGGCTAGATGGGTGGTATAAAAGTCAAACAAACAAACAAACAAACAAACAAACAAACAAACAAATAGTCCACTCTCAGAAATCTACCATCTTTCCATTTCTCCCAGTTTCTTCTGGAGTATGAGAAACACTGCAGTCTATATAACTTGAAGTGACTAAAGGGAAACTTCCAACAGTGTTTTCTATATTTTATTTTATTTTATTTTGGTGGCTCTTTCAATAAGTAAGCCAAATCAAGTCATTTGACATATTGTATTCTACTACAACAGCTGCCTAGATGCCCTAAGCGCATCCGATCTCGCCTGATTTAGGAAGCTAAGCAGGGTCAGCCCTGGTTAGTTCTTGGATGGGAGACCTCCAAGGAATACCAGGTGCTGTAGGCACCTGGAGTAGGAACTGGCAAACCACTCCAGTATTCCTGCCAAGAAAACTCCATGGATATGGAGTCACAAAGAGTCGGTCACGACTGTAACGACACAAAACACACACACACACACACACACACACACACACACACTACTACAAATCTACAATGGAACTAAGGAGGTTTTCATTTTTAGCAGAAACGTTAGTGCTCTTCTACGAGGAATGCAGCTACATCAGGCCTGCCCAAAGTCTGGCCCGGGGGCCAAATCTGGCCCGCCAGGCCATTCTGAGTGGCCCGTGGCTGGCCGGCCAGCCCCTCCCCCCCTGCAGTGGGGTGGCAGGGTCAGGGAGCAACCGGCCCCTGACACATTCTCAGCCACCAAATCTGGCCCTCCTTACAAAAAGTTTGGGCACCCCTGAGCTACATGTTCCGTCTTCTAGGGTTACATTCACTATCCATAGTTAGATGGTCAGCATATGCAGAGTCAGAACAGAATAGCTCTTGAGACTGACAGGTGAATCTTCCAGCATCGAAATAGAATCACTCATAAATACTGTACTGGAGTTTTCAAAGATTTTCATGTGTGCAAGCATATCAGGCAAAAGCCAAGGAAAAATAAAAAAATAAAATAAATACTGGTCATTCTCTTCTAAATTTGGAAGTTTAAACTTATTTAACTGTCAAAATAAAACTCAACATGAAATAAGAAGCATATTTTAAAGGTAAATGATAATGGTTGAACTCTTGGTGTCCAACTAAGGTTTGCATAACTTGCTGTTATTAATTGACAAGGTGTGAGGCACAGGTTGTATGATCTGGCATGTTAATAGGCATGTAACTGAGATGCAATTAGCACTTCAATTATCTTTGAAAAGTTACACAAATATATCTGAGATACAGTAAGCTGGACTATATGGGCCTTTGGTCTGATCCAGCATAACTCTTCTTATGTTCTTATGTGCTTAATATTTTGTGTTTACTAATTTAAACCACTATGCAACTTTGAGATAATCCAAATGAGTTACATGTGATGTGAACTGAATGTTTACAGAATAACAACTTGAAAGCAATGTCTTCATTTTATCTGCATGACAGGTCAGAAATACAGACCTGTTTTTGGCCATAAATAAATTGTCCACTCTCTGTTTATAGAACAGAAGCATTTAAAATGTGGCAATAATTCAATATGTGATTTTTAAAGTGTCTCAGTAGTAACAAAATGTAATAAGCAACAGAAAGTTCAAAGTTCAGTCTTTCATGGAGTTTATGAAGGACTGATGCAGAACTTTAAAACACTATGGATCATCAGAAAAATATCAGAGAATCTCCATAGAAATTGAGAATCTCATGTTTATGAGGTCCTGATCACCTCATTTCCACCTTTCCATTTTCCTATCAGCCATTCTAATTATATGTGGAGAAGGTAGAAAGATGTACTGTGGTAGATTTCTCCTCTCCAACTCATTTTAGACAATGGGTTAAGGGGTTCCCTACAACCCATCTCAGATAATCCATTAAGTTCAACAGTATAGAATGGTTGAAAGCTATATGTCCAAAGAAATGGACCTGAACTACAAAAGCTTACATTAAAATATAATAGTCTTTAAGGTGCCACATATTTTTGTCTTTTGTTTTGTTTTGTTTTAATTTTGCCTGGAATACTTGCACAGACTAACAAGGTTACCTCTTCCAAAGCCTAAATTACTTGTAACTGCAATGAGTCTACTATAGATAAGACTGATGCTGGATTTTATAGTATTTCTTGGAGTTAATAACCAAAGAGCTAAACAAACTGGTTCTGAAAAAATATATGTAAAAAAGAATATTAATTTTCCTTTGTGTGAAAATAATATATTTATTAATCCGTGCAGTTTCGAGTTTTATGTTAGCTCTTATATATAAGCTACTGCATGCGAAGATATGCATTAAATCAGTGAGTGGTGGGCAAAATATATCAATCAGAGCAGACATAGAGAGAGAACCTAGCTGATTCATCCTCTGCTTTGGATGAATCATAGGCTTAGGAAAATCAGTCCCCTACAGCTGGTAATTTTTTAGAGAGAAATATCCAACTGGTGCCACTGTGAGATGGCCTACCAATGAACATTCTTTCTTTTGTTTCAAAGTAGCCCTACCAATGAACATTCCTTCTTTTGTTTCAAAGTATTATATCTAGCTTGCTGCCCATGAAAGCCTCAAAGAAGCTTATAAATGCAGTAGACCCTCATATAACAAATAGTTGTTATAACATAAAATCTGTAAAACATAAAAATTCTGGAGATAGGGGTAATTTGCTTAGCAGAATCGCCTATGGGGCAAATCCATACAACATAAAAATGGTCGCGATTAGGGATTACTCTGTTTTCAATGCATTCCTATGGGAAATTTGTATAAAGGAAAATTTGCTTAACATAATTTCATTTGAAACAAATTAATTCCTTTATTGTGAAAGGAATTTTCAGTGTATTGTGAAAATGCAAGAATAGTCTATCACAGAAAGATCATGTCAGTTATTCATGCTTTCCTCGCTGATTTTTTTGAGACCCCAACCACAAAGGACTGACATCGTTTCACACGACACAAGCCCTGGTGCAATTTTTAAAAGAGCACATTGGTGCCCTTCAGAAACTGCACCAGGGCTTCTGCCTCAGCTGGCCAACACTGGAAGGCTTCTTCCCAGCTACTGACCAGGTCGGGGCTTGGCATGCGGTAAAAGCAGAGTTGCTGGACCTGCTTCTTCATACAAGAACAGTTTAACTGGCCACCTTGCCAATGACCATCTGACAACCCTGGTTTTGCTGGACAGAAGGAGGGTGTCTTCTTTTCCCCCTCATGGCAAGCAGGAGAGGCTGCCCTAATTCCAGCACTGTCAGTAGGCTTCAAAGCGTAAGCCAGTCTGTGGGTTGTGGACTGTTCCACAAGGATCTGCATTAAAGGTGAACATGTGAAACAGGTAAGTTCCATGCCTTTTCCCAGATAACCCACAAGGGGGGGGATGCTGTGGGTTATCTGAAACATGTAGTCCCTGCCCTGCTGTCGTCTTTAGGCTACCTTTCTGCTATGCAGCGGAAACCGAACACCTTCAATGACGATAAGCCGGACTTCAGTGATGATAAGCTGGAGTGAGCAATTGGAATGTTGCTAATGTTATGATGGAGGTAAATTTTCTTTGCTGGCATTGGGCGGTTGCCAAACAACAGCTCCAACTAAAGTCACCTGGGGTATGAACTGAGAAGATGAAACCACTGACTTCATGAGAGATGAATTAACTGTGACACTTACTTTCCATGCCCATCCTGACCCCATTGTCAAGTTCCTCCAACTATTGTAATTTGCATTTTGAGACATCTGCATGTTAAAAGTATTTAATGTCATCTCCATTTGACCCTAAGACTTAAGTTGATCTGAACACTAGCAGGTACATTCTGACTGACAGTAGACGCTGTCTCAAAAATTGGTGGATTCTTCTTCACCAAAAGTGTTTAAATAAAAGATATCTGTGGACTTAAATAAATGGCCAACCTTTGGCACTCCAGATATTTTGGACCACAACTCCCAAAATCCCTAGCCTAGACTGCCAACCTAGATAGCATCCTAAAGAGCAGAGACATCACTTTGCCAACTAAGGTCAGGATAGTCAAAGCTATGGTTTTTCCAGTAGTGATGTATGGAAGTGAAAGCTGGACTATAAAGAAGGCTGATTGCCGCAGAATTGATATTTTTGAGCTGTGGTGCTGGAGGAGAGTCTTGAGAGTCCCCTGGACTGCAAGGAGATCAAACCTATCCATCCTGAAAGAAATCAACCCCGAATGTTCACTGGAAGGACAGATTTTGAAGCTGAGGCTCCAGTACTTTGGCCACCTCATGAGGAGAGAGGACTCCTTGGAAAAGTCCCTGATGTTGGGAAAGATTGAAGGCAAAAGGAAAAGGGGACAGCAGAGAATGAGATGGTTGGACGGTGTCATCGATGCAACCAATATGGATTTGACCAAACTCCGGGAGGCAGTGGAAGATAGGAAGGCCTGGTGAGCTCTGGTCCATGGGGTCATGAAGAGTCGGACACGACTGAACGACTGAACAACAACAACAACAACAACAGACTGCCAATCACAAAGGACTGTGGGAGTTGTGGTCTAAAACATCTGGAATGCCAATGGTTCTCCATCACTGGACTAGAATGACCCTTGTTGGAGTGCCTTTCACCTCCACCATGTTACAGTTTTAAGGGTTTCTCTTTTCTTGTTTCATTGAAACAAAGAAACTGGATGAACTTGCTGGAGGCCAGGTCTCCTTGACCTGTGAAGAAGTTTCAGCAAAAATTGTGTGCATAATATGGTACATCTTTTGAAACCCCTTCTTCTACATGACTCCTAAAGGTAGAAGTGCCCTGCTTTCTTTTTCCACCATTAAAAATGCTATGCGTCTAAGGGCGTTTATACACGACCCCTAAGCTCCGCCGCAAATGGCTGCAAGGTCCGGACCTTAAAAATGTTCACCCACCAGCTCCGGACTTTGCAGACAATTAAGTGCGACCCCGCCCACTTTAGCGCGACCAAACAGCAGTTTTCTTGTACCTGCTTTTTGGATGTGACAAATTTTTGATCCGGTGTAAGGATAGTGAGTGCGGGGCTCTCCTGGCTTCTGTTTGTTCTTTTTTTGCGCCCCGCCCCTTTAAGAGATCTGTATGCTGCCGGGAACAAAATGGAGGTAAACCGGCATTCTTTTCTTTCTTTTTTCTCCCTCCCTCAGGCAGCCAGCAACCAGGAAGTGCGGAGGGGGGTGGGGACAGAGGAAGAGCGAGGAACCCCTAAGATCTCTGGTCCGAATTTAAGTGGCCAGCGGATCTTAGGGGTCGTGTAAAAAGGCCCTAAGACCCATCATTCTAATGTTCAGTCGAGCATTCATCATTTTGTATTCCTTGAGAAAGCAAATTAATTCCAATTTTTCCACATGTGTCCCCATGTTTTGATGAGTAAGGATGTGCTCATTTTTGGGTCTAAGATAAAAGACACACATGACTCACCCTTCCAGTCATTCTAAACCTGCAAGAAGATTGTGGAAAAAACTGCAGCTATGGAAAGAAAAGGCCTGCCAAGACAGCATTATTATCCATCCAGCATTCTTGTAGCAACCTCAGCTAGGGGTGGGTATTTAATTGATCAAGCATTTTCAAATAATAGTCAAGTATTTGAAACATCCATTTACTGGAACAGTCAAAAAAGGATAGAATGATACTGATTACAAAATATCCCTTTGGTGGCAAGGGAGCTATTTTTGATCAGAGTAAATACAACTGATTCCATAGCAATCCTGATGCTTGGGAGACCCGCAACCTGTGCCAGTGTGATGACTTGTCTGTGTTTGCCCCAACTTTCCAGGTTGGGGAATGAATAGCTCTCTAGAAGTTGTCAGAATGCAGCAAATGCTATTGCTCCTCTCCCCAGGATAAACTGGCTAAGACTTATGGAATTGCAGCCTAACAACATCTCAGAGATTACATATTCTCCACTTTTGTCCCAAAGCTTCCAACTCACTCTCTCTCTCTCACACACACACACACACACACACACACACACACACACACACACACACACACACACACACACACAGAGAGAGAGAGAGAGAGAGAGAGAGAGAGAGAGAGAGAGAGAGAGAACATTATTATTTATTTTTTGCATGTATTTATTTGGCTTAAACCAACCAACCAATACTGGAGAAAGAAACTATGGAGCTTTTCTCCTTCAACCATTTTCCGGGTCAAGATCACCCAAAGGAGGGTGTGTCTAGGGTGATGGTGGTATCAAGTTGGAACTGACTTATGCTGAGCCAATGGGGCTTTCAAGGTATATTTAAAGAGTGGCTTTACAAGTACTGTACCCCAACAACACCAGGTTTCAATGACTAAGCAGTAATTTGAATCCAGATCTTCTGATTCCTTCTCAATCACTCTATTCATTATACCATGCTGGGTAACCATCAAGACAGATGCAGATCCTCTAAATTTTCATAGTAGAAATTTTATTTTGAAAAGCGCACAAAGGGGTAAGCTTAGGTGTGTTTTCTCTATGCATCTTTCTGCCATTAATATTTGTAGCTTACCCTGTCTGCTTGCATTTTTAAAATAGAAGGGAGAATTCACATCTTTCTATTAGAATTATAGCTTTCAGGTTCTGTTCTTCCCCAAAGATGCCTGTAGTTATGACCAGAGTGTGGGAAAATCTGGAAAAAATGTGTGTAGTTGTACCAGAAATCCACTCATCCACCCTGTTCTTTGCAGGACCAATGTGGGATACTAGCTGGGGTACTCAATGACCTGTAGCTTTAAAAAGTAACTTTTTCAAACACTCACTGAAAAATATGGTTAGTAGCAAAAACTCTATTATGGGACTTAATCATGAAAAGAGAGGAAACATTTGAGCACAGGAAGTGCCTATTTCTAAACAAAGTATATACAGTGGTACCTTGTATAAAGGAATTAATTCATTCCAAATGAAATTATATTAAGCAAATTTTCCTTTATACAAATTCCCATAGGAATGCATTGAAAACGGAGTAATTCCATTTTTATGTTGTACGGATTCTCCCCATAGGCGATTATGTTAAGCAAATTTCCCCCATCTCCGGAATTTGTATGTTGTACAAATTTTATGTTATACAAGCTGTTTGTTATACAAGGGTCCACTGTACAGTATATGTGAGAGGGACCTTGATGCATGCAGGAGCCTTCCCTTTTGCCATTGCATACAAGGCGTCCAGAAGCAACGAAGAGGGCACCTGCACCTTGCCTAGCTGTACAGAAGCCAAAAAAGCAAAATAAATAAATGAGTAAGCAAATAAGTAAGCTGAAGTGTCACACGCACAAGGAGACTCTTGATTTCAGGGGTAACTGACAACATTTCACTGTGGTCAAAGAGGCTGTCAGTTGTTTGCCTAAGGTCCCAGTCTTAGACTTTAGTCCTTCACTACTCTGTCAACGCCTCATTTACCCTTTCTAAAAGGACTGCTCATTTATCATCCTTCAAAAATACAACTCAAAGATTTGATCCAGTTTTGATATGGTGGCTGGTAAAGTCGGTACTGTAACAAAGGACTGGAATTCAGAACAGTTCATTAGCAGCTCTCTGACACAGCCTTGGGAAATGCTCCTCACCATCCCTTGTGGTAAATTAGAATTGCCTTCAGATGAAAGAGCAGTGAAACTCCAATAAAAACTGGAAGATGTTAATTCTTCCTTTTGCTTTCAGGCCATTTATATATCAGAGTTCAGATAGACTTTCTGCTACTGTACATGATAATTTAGTTGGTGCTGAGGCCCACTTTGAAGATATGAGACAGAATATACGCCTCACTTCTGATTCAGGGAGGAAAAAAACCAGAAGCAAACCTGTTTTGAGAAGTAAACATTAACATAACTTCATGTGAATGTTTCACTGCCCTTCAAGATCTCTGAGATAAAGGTTTCGGCCTCATATTTACACCAACTACTGAAATTCAGCTGGGTGGGATCTTTGGTCCATGTATTTTAAAAACAAGTACTGTACATTTCTAGAAAGGTTATAAGAACATAAGAAGAGCCATGCTGGATCAGGTCAAAGGACCATCTAGTCCAGCTTCCTGTATCTCACAGTGGCCCCACCAAATGTGGGCCAGTAGTTTCCTGGATCCCCCCTCCTTCCTTTTTAAAAAATTGGTGTGACATCCGCAAGTCCCGTCCTCCAGCACTGTGGCCGTTTTAAGAGACAAGTTGCATATTACCATTAAGAGAGCTGCAATTTCATTTCTCAGTTCCTTAATAACCCTTGGGTTGATGCCATCTGGGCCCGGTGACTGTTCAATTTATCAATTAAACCTAAAACATCCTCTCTTTTAACCTTTATATCAGGCATGCCCAAAGTCAGGCCTGGGGGCCAAATGCAGCCCGTTTTCAAATTTCAAATGGCCCGCAGCCTCTTCTGCCCAATGGCTCATCCTGTCACTCATCCCCACCAGCTGGCTCCTCCCCATACTGGATGGAGACATCAGCTTGCAGTTTTATGGTTTGCCTGCCCTCCCTGCCTCTGTCCACCCCCCCCAAGCCACCTGCCTAGCCTACTGTTGCTGCAGCGTCCTCCCTGCCTCCTTGCATGTTATAGAGACTTGTCCAAAGTCCAGCCCGGAGGCCAACATGTACTATGACCACTGGCTCCTTCCCAATTCTCTCTAACAAACTATCGAGATTTCTCATGATGTCTGCAACCTTTGTATGAAAGATGTGTGTCACTATGTCAGAACCCATCTCTAGTGACCCCGATAGGGATCTCAAAGTGTGTGAGGTATTTAATGAGTGGTTTTACTATTTCTACTCCCCCAGTGAGTTTCCATTGCCAAGTGGGGATTTGAATCTTAGTCACTAGATTCCTAGTCCACCATTCTATGCACTATATTACACTGGGTCCCTTGTGCTTCAAAAGTTATGCTTTTATCCTCTTCCCAATACACAGGGTGGTTTTTTGTATGGAAGGCACTATTGCATACAGCATTCACTCATATGAGCATTCACTCATATCCCAGCCTTCATTCCAGTCCAGACACAGGTCTGCCATTCCAATTGTATGTCAGGAGCAGCTGACATACAATTACCCTGAAAACAGAGTTTGAATTTGGGGCACTGACCTCCCAACATACAGATTTCACTCTACCCCACAATGGTTAGTCACATATATCATAAATGGCCATCAGGGACCTTGAAGAGAATGCTGTTTGTGATAAAACTGCACTATGTCTGTACACTGTGAACTCTTAAGAAGATTTTGCAATATTTATGCACGCTGATGAGCCCTTATCTCCTCCTAAGGTCAATGGCATTTCCTTTAGCAGTCTATTTTAGAGATTTTCAAAGGGTGAGATGAGGTCTGAGATGAAGTCATCATGGCAAATATTAGCAGCATGAACAAGGAAGAAATACATGACAATGTCCAACAGAA
Organism: Phrynocephalus forsythii; assembly: GCA_029282475.1. Classification (NCBI taxonomy): domain Eukaryota; kingdom Metazoa; phylum Chordata; class Lepidosauria; order Squamata; family Agamidae; genus Phrynocephalus; species Phrynocephalus forsythii. The sequence goes on along the minus strand of JAPFRF010000004.1, from coordinate 103,867,628 downwards.
GAGAAGAGAAATGTTCCAGAAACCTGCCACCAATGTCAGCAGACATTATTGAATTAGAACAACCAGTAGTCTAACAAAGTGGAAGCTTGGTATTATTTTGGTGTCTGAAAGATGGATTGACTCATTAAAAGGAAGCCACTGTCTTTAGTCTGAAAACATCTCACCAGGGCTTCTGAAGGTCAGTCATCCATAGTCCCCCCCCCCCAAAGTGGGAAACAATGTGAAGATACACAACAACAATAATAGTATAAGCACCACGGAAGGCGGGGGATATTTTGCAAAAGATAGGTACAAAAGAATTATGTTCTCTTCAGTAAAACTTTCCATTCTGTAGAAAATCCAACAAATATCAACATGTTTAAGTAAATATGTAAATTAAGTCTGTGAAGATTCTCAGTCATCCAGGTGAGTTTATCTGGAAGTTGAGTCATGGCTAATGGACTTCTTTTTTGAGAGATAGAAACGTTTCACTAGATGAACAGGGAAACGTTTCTATCTCTCAAAAAAGAAGTCCAGTAGCCATGACTCAACTTCCAGATATGTAAATTAAATTTTATCACAGTATATGAATATGGAATTTTACCACAGAATGCTAAAGTACATTTCCTTAAATTACACATATTGGGCAGTATCTCGTTGCTAGCCTCAGCAAAACTAAATCCACAAAGAAATAGAGACAAAGTATTCTTGATCCCCATGGCCGGGATCAGATGGCTGTTGTGGGTTTTTCGAACTGTCTGGCCATGTTCTGGAAGTTTTTCTTTCTGACGTTTCACCAGTCTCTCTGGCCGGCATCTTCAGAGTTCTGTGCTCCTAGCTCTCCTGAGCTCCTTGTCCTCTGAAGATGCTGGCCAGAGACTAGTGAAACGTCACGAAGAAAAAACTTCCAGTACATGGCCAAACAGACAGACAGACAGACAGACAGACAGACAGACAGACAGACAGACAGACAGACAGACAGACACACACACACACACACACACACACACACACACACACACACACACCAAACAGAGACAAACTTCTGACAGTTGTGGTACAGTGTCTAAACTGCAGTACTGCAGCCAAAACACTGCTCAGGACACAGGATCAGTCTCAGGTTCAAGGCTGATTCAGGTACATTGAGAAAGGGGGGCTCCACCCACTCACATCTCGGCCACACACACTGTCAAATTTTGCAAATTATTTTCATGAGGGCATGAAACTGATGCTCATTAAAGTTTCAGATGAAACCAAGCCTGGAAAAGTAGCTAATATATCAGAGTACAGAATCAGGATTTTGAATGACTTGTTTTATTTGCATTAGCCTAAACAACTAGGCTAACACAAACAAAATGATTTTGTAAATAGTTGCATCTAATCAATGCACAGATATAGGATGAAAGCTGGCTAGGCCATAGTATGTATGAAAAGGGTTTAGTGAATTAGAAGATAAGCGTGAACCAAATAGTGTGATGAAGCAGTAAAAAAAAAAAGCAAATGCAAAACTAGGGTATGTCAACAGAAATACATTGTCCTGATCAAGGGAAGTAATAGTACATCTCTGTTCTACTTTGTTCAGACCTGACCTAGAGTACTGCATCTTGTTATGAGAACCACAGTTTTAAGTAAGATAGTGAGAAGGGGGGATGTGTCCAGAGAAGGACAAACCAAAACACTGTACTAAAAGGTTTGAAAACCAAGCCCAATGGAGAAAGGTTGTGAGAACCTGAAAAGAGGAGGTTGAGACGTGACCTGATAGCCATCTTCAAATATTTGAAGGGCTGTCTTGCAGAAGACAGAGCAGACTTGGGTTTTTGCAGCTCAAGAGAAGAGGAGCAAAAATACGTAATGCTTTAAAGTGAGAAGAAAGGATGTTCTGACTAAACATTAGGAAGAAGTTCCCAACAATGAGAGCCATTCCCTGGAGATTTTTAAACAAAAGTTGGAGGGCCACATATCAGGAATTCTTCAGCTGTAGATTTCTTGACAGGCAGAAGACTGGACTTGCCAACCCCTGAGACTCCCTTCCATCTCTACAGGTCTATGATTCCATGAAAACTTGTACAATACATTGGCCAAATATGTAAGAACCACGATTCACCTATCACAAAAAACAGCATATACCAAGTAATCATTTGGACCAGCAATGTCTGTTCTGATTGCAAGTACTTAACTCCACCTGGTTTCAGCCTAGGTCTGGAATTGCAAAGTCTAGCATGTGATCTATCACTTAGCTGCAGCCATAGTTGGCTATGTGTGATCACACAAACAAATAACTCATGTTTAGGACCACCTATCTGAGGTAAGCTGCTTCCTGGAGATCACATGAAGTATAGGGAATAGCATGGAGGTGGATAGATTCAAAGGGAGAACAACTTCCTTACCCAAAGCACTCTTGGGCCAGCTGTTATTCTCCACTTATCTTTTAGTTCCTTTGCTTTGCTCTTTGGCTGTCCTCCATATATTTCGTGTCAGGGGATTTCTGGTTTTCTAAAGGGCTCTTGATTCGTCCAAGGCCTATCTCTTGATCTGTACTCTTTGTACTCCTTCCAGCCAAAGGCAAGGATCTCTCCCATATTCCCTCAAGACCTAGGAGAGGGCTTCTAAGGATAGATCTACTCTTTAGGGGGTGGATCTGTTTTTGGCCTCCTAAAAGGACAGCCAAGCTATGATGCCTCAAATACTATTCCAAAGGCTATAGCTCGGCAGTCTTAATTCATTAATTGACCAGGTTTGTTTTGTTTTATTAATCAATCAAAGCTCAAGCAGTTAAACAGTGTTCCATTAATTTGGCCATGCCAGCCACATGACCATGGACTTGCACAACACTGGCTCTTTGGCTTAGAAATTGAGATGGGTGCTGTCCCTAGAGTCGGACATGACTAGAACGCATATGCAAGGGGAACCTCTACCTTTACCTTTTACAATTAATTAACTAAATGTACATATTTGCATAAATCTATAAATGGGCACAAAATACTGTAGGTACTTATTAATCAAACTGAATACCTTCTTTTGTGATAGTGTACAGTACACTAATACAGGGTTGGTAAACCTATGGCACGAGTGCCAAAGGTGGCACTCGGAGCCCTTTCTGCAGGCACCCAACATCGCCCCTTCACAGCCACGTGAATCCAGGTCAAATTGCTGTATTGGCACTTTGCAAAAAATTAGTGGCTTTTGAATAGCAGTTTGGGTACTTGGTCTCTAAAAGGTTCGCCATCACTGCTGTAATATAACAGCAAACCTCATCTTCAAAAAGGCATTCCTTTTATTATGAGGGAAAGAATGCTTTTTTAAAAATGACAAATAACATCTACACATTTTATACATATTGGTATTCAGATGCTTGTATGCCAATTTGTTTTGGAAAGGCAGTATGAAGCATGCTACATCCATCTGCAAGTGGGCTGTCATTTTCTTTTGTGAGTTATTTCCCGTTGATATTTCTTTTCGGGCGCTTTTACACGACCCCAAAAATCCTAGGCAGAGGGCTCCCAGATCCAGAGCTTTAAAATGTTTTCCCACCAGCACCGGACTTTTAAAAAAAATTAAGTACGGCCACGCCCACCTAAGCGCGTCCCAGCGCACTTTTCAAGTATCTGGCCTCCAGGAGGTAAAAAAATCTTCCAATGCAGATTGTAAAGCTGTGAATGCCGGGCTCCCTCGCCTTCTGTTTGTTTTTTTGTCCCCGCTGCCCTTTTAAGAGACAGGAATCACTACGGGGCTGCTAGGGGTGGCAGACAGAGGTGAGCCTGCATTTTTTTCTCCCTTTTTTCTCTCCCTCCCCTCACGCAGACAGGAACATTGGAGTGCGAAGGGGTGGGAACACAGGAAGAGCGACAAACCCCCCATGATCTCTGGTCTGAATTTAAGTTGCCACCGGATTTTAGAGGTCGTGTAAAAGCGCCCGTGGAGATTCAGTGCTTTCGAAGAGTAATAGCATAAAGCATTGATGATGCTATATTATAGGTAAAAACAAAATAAAAATAAAAGTTTTTTTAAAAGACAAAAACATGATTGCACCTTACAGACTAACTTCTGTATTTTTTAATATGCGCTTTTGTGAACATGTCCACTTCAACAGACCTAAGAGAAGGAGATATAACATGCTATATCCTCAGTATTCACTGGGTGAGCTGGAAGAGAGAAGGAAAGAAGGGGTGGCAAAAATAGAGAGGGTTAAGGGGGCGTAGCAGAGAGACAGAAAGAAAGGGTGTTTCCTTTTTCCTTCCACTGGCTCTGAAAATATTCACCACCAGTATGTGCACCTCACTAGATCACCCTGGATGGAATGCAGTCCTGGACAGAGGTTTCGAATGTCTGCCCTAAGCAGTGTGTTTCTTTTGTCTCTTCAGCTCATTTCCACCCTCCGAGGAAAATTCCTCTGGTTTGACTCACTTGTGTTACTTTCTTATATTTCAAAGTCCAAATTTTACTCATCTGGATACAGCTCTGGTTGTCCCTTCAATGCATCTGAAAATAAATCTAAATGTAACCTGCCTCTGATCTGTAGAAAACAGAGAGTGGGAGAGAGAGCACACAAATACATCACAATGACAAATGGATTACAAACAAGGGAGCAAATTCCCATCTCCACAGACTGTTGTTCATGTTAGGGTTTCCCACTGTATCCTTTTTATTACCACATTCTTTCTAAGGTTATCAATCAGAAAATAAATGGATGCATGCTCCTGGTGATGCCTGCTTGCCAAATTACTGAATAAATCCCATAAATGTACCCTCAAAAAGGTTCCTTACATTGTTCTCTTACTACAGATTTGCAGCCAGATTCAACTGAAGGGTTGATTCCCCCCCCCCCATGGCTTTGAATAGTCTCTGAATATTTATGTCTCTAGGAGAAGAAAATCCCTCTGGCTCCATGTCAGACATCCTACAGCTCTTCAGAGACAATCAACACTAAGCTGATGTCCCTTTTTGGTGACAAAATCAAGCCTAAACAATTTATTTTAATTGTATCTACAGCCAAATGCCAGACTCAACAAGGTTCACAAGCAGGGCAAGATGGCAGTACCTAATCATGCCAGATAGATAGATAGATAGATAGATAGATAGATAGATAGATAGATAGATAGATAGATAGATAGATAGATAGATAGATAGATAGATAGATAGATAGATAGATAGATAGATAGATAGAGATAATTCAAATGTATAACCAAAAAAGAAAAGAAGATGCTCTTCCGGGCCCTGATATCTTTATATTCATGTAAAGGGACAATCCTTTTTCTCTAGGAGGCTGTAAACCAAACAGAAACTAAACTGTTGAGCAGGTGAACCCTCACACACAATAACTACCAATTGCATTTGAAATGAAGATAAACCTTCAGGGAGACAGAAGTACTATTTAGGATGCTTTAAAGTGACAAATTGCCCTGGTGCCTAGGATGTTCTATTATTAAACAGGAACATCCTTTTTATGGAGGACCACACTTATGCACTCCTTTGAAAAAAATTAGGATCGATATGTAATCAAACTTAAGACCTCTTTTGGAATAGATGATAGCTAAATAAGAGGGTTGGGTTTTTATTCTTCTCCCTTGGCATATTATTCTTTATTCTGGTTTTGCATTGTAAACTAATTATGTTCATTTATATTTGCTGAAAGGCTATTGCAAACATATTCAGGAGAAGGAACCAGAACGATAATGGAGTACATGCATACCCACACCTTCTTGAATACTGTTAGTGTGGGATACTATATTACCTTTTCCTGGGGAAGAGGAGGTCCTATTTACAACAGCAAGGAAGACAGAATCCAACTGCAAACATATACACTTTAAAAGAGATTCAGATTGCCTTAAAATGGATTAGACATAGTCATGGCAAATTGATAGATCAACAGCTATTAGTCATGGCAGCTACAGGGAGTCTCTGTGTTTTATATGGATTACCATACATGATTGCGTTGACTATTTTATAAGAACACCAGTGTTTTCCATGTTTACTTTCCGCCCCTCATAATGGATTTTTGTGTGCTCTTTGTAGCTTAATGTTACCTTTTAATGTTGTAAAATGCCTCTTCTAATTCCCTGTTCTTAACTTGAATATGTCCTAAATGTTCTGGGCTGTATATTGTTCCTCATTATTGTCAGCCACCTTGGGTCCTTTTCCAAGGAGAAAGGTGGGGTAAAAATATTCAAAATAAATAATAAAATAATAAATAATTAAGAGGCAATGTATGCCTGAACACCAGTTGCTGGAGGAAAACAGCAACAGCAGATTCTTCATATGTATATTCCTTTGTACTTCCTGAAAGTATCCAAAAGAAATGAAAAAGATGTATTTGTGGTCTGATATCCAACAGTATTTCTATCATTATCCTGTGCCATAATCAGTACAGTAGATACAAACAGCATCTGCCTTATGTGCTGGTGATCTAGCTACAGGATTGTATACTACTTACTGTGGCATGCTAAAATCTCTGAAGGTCTTACAGTAGCAGTTCTTACATAAACAAAGCAAGATATGTGAATAGTCCAATTAGGTGTCCCAATCAAGATGTATTTCAATTAATATGCAGTTTTTTAAAATGTAAATTGTTGCTGTTAGAAGACACTTGATACTTACCAGGATTTGAACAGATGGGGAGATTTTTAAAAAATTAAATAAAAGTATGCTTTATTTTATGTTATTTATTTCATCCCATTGTGGAATTGATGGATATTCCTCCTTTGAAACTGGCATTTATATGGGAGATGACTTCCCTCTGCAACCAATTTTCTCCCAATATGTACAGCAACTCAGGGAAGGGGGAAAGTGTATAATTTCCTCTTTCCTCCTGCTACAACTTCCAGCTTTCCCCATCAGCATCTACTTGATATTATTATTATTTCCCAATCACATCAGCATCTACTTGATATTATTATTATTATTATTATTATTATTATTATTATTATTATTATTATTATTATTATTATTAAAAAACTTATAGTTGTAAATCTAGAGCCACATTTACTGTCACTATTAATTTTATCCTAAATTTCAGATTTCAAGGAAGCTTAATTTACTGCTAGGCACAGGATTTGTAAAGGGAGCATACAGACATTCATAAAAGACAGTGCAACATTTCTCCAAACCTAACCTTCCTAAATATATAACGTTTAGTCACAGCTGTAAAAGGTCACACTACTGGGAAGGTCTCATTGCCCTCAGGAGATTTCTGTTTGGAACAAACTTTCTTAGCATCTAATGGAAATAGGAGCTCAAAAGACACAGCATTTCATTATAAAGAATCAGACCGCAGATTTGACTCACATATTACTACTATAGGTTCCTTCATTGGGGTACACCATGTTCAGCACCGGAGGCTACATTTGAAGTACACCAAAATGGAAGAATACTCTGCATTTTTAAAAATTTCACATGAGTTATACTGCTTGTAAAACATTATGGTGAACATGCCTAAGTATAATGTGGGGACCTGGTCACTCAATATCATCTTGGTCAATTTAAAAAAAAATAACAAGACCAGTTCAGTGAGACTACATAATGTACAGACTTGTAAAACAAACTGGGTGGTGCCCAGTTATTCAACATTTTCTTTGAATGTTTCCTTTATAGCACAGGGATCATAACTGAAGATGCAATTCCATTTCATGTGGTCCAACTGATTTAATCAGATATGGACCCTTTACATTACAACCCTAAATAAAATAGCTACTGTTTAAAGGGGAAATACTAAATGCCTAGGATTTTAGCAAAAACCCTAAACTTGTTTAGACAGATACTTTTATAAAAAGGCTTGACAGTTCTTATGGAAGGGGCTTTAAACAGCCATTTTTAGCATAGTTTACTACTTTTAAAATCTCTCTCTCTCTCTCTCTCTCTCTCTCTCTCTCTGTGTGTGTGTGTGTGTGTGTGTGTGTGTGTGTGTGTGTGTTGTTTATTTTTAAATTTCATTTCATGCATTTTATATTTTAATTTTAATTCACCTTGAGTTCCATTCTTGGGAGAAAGGCAGGACATAATTCATCATGGCATAAAGGCAGCACATACACATAGTGGTTCTAAATTATTTTGAATTTTCTGTGGTCATTACTACCCATAGATCTTCTGATGCAGTGTGCAATGTATAGGTATATCTCCCTGCCTTGCACATAAAATCGAATGGGATCCTGTTTAGGATTCCACTGGGAGCAGGCCCTTTTCTCTAACAGGCCTCATGTCCTAGAACAGGGCTGTTCAACTTTGAACAGACCAAGGTCTACTTTTTCCAGCCCAAAGTGCCTGAGGGCTACTACACTAAAACCTCTACTTACGAATTTTATCCGTTCCGAGCACATACTCATAAGTAAAAAAAAATGTAAGTAGAGCAGCAGTTTCCCATATGAATGCATTGAAAACCAATTAATCCATTCTGGAGGGAACAGATTTCAGTGCGCCATGGCCCTTGAACTGCCCCACTCAGCTGAGACAGTGGGCTGGCAGACCCAGAACTTTGCTGGGGCAGTGGTGGTCCTTGGGATGGGGGAGGGAGGGGTGGAGAACTTATCCCCTCACTTTTATAATTGATGGCCGGTGGGCTACTTTTGAACCCTTCATGGGCTACCGGTAACCCGCGGTCTACCTGTTGTACAGGCCTGTCCTAGAACTTTTGAACTCAGAACATATGCAGTCTTCTTCTTGCTGTCTTTTTTGGGTGCTAGCACAACAGTTGCAGAATGGTTTCCCAACAAAGACTTCCTGGTGATTTCTTTGTACAGTAGTGCCAGATTTTACATTCCAATACTCTTTAAATTGTGACCTTCAAGTTTGCATTTTAACCTGCCAATATATGCAATGGGGTTTTTGTTGTTGTTGTTGTTGTTGTTGTTGTTGTTGCATTTCATAATATTTTGTCCTAAGCCAGCACAAATTCTTCTTATGGAGCCTAAATAAATAATTAATATAAGAAAAAGAATACACGGAGACAGATTTAATGCATCAGTTTGAAGATATCTTGGGTTTCATTCTGCTTTGGGGATTGTTCAGTTGTGTCCCAGATTTTTAATTAATAGTGGATCAATTCTATTACCAAAGCCTAAGCTGGCGAGTGAATTCATTATTTCTTGTCACTGCAAGCCAATTTGTGATTTCTTTTCTTCTTCTTCCAGAGACAATTAGCAAGCACTTCGGGAAATGAATAGATCTATTCATTTGTACAAATTCTTCTCTGGCAGCTGCCTTTTCCATTTTCTTTCCTTTCTCTACTGAGACATAGACACAAAAGCCTGCCTGTCATTAATCCTACTTGGCTGTTCCGGAGAAAGACAAGTAAGGCATAACCCACTGAACATGCAACATTTTTGACTTCTCTTTCAATGACTTTGCTTTAGTGCTTTACTACCTCCCCCTCTGTGCCTCTGTTCCCTTAACTGTACAATTCCAATTAGAAGATAATGTCAGATTCTTTGTGTATGACAGGGGAACATTAGGGGAAGTCAGGGATGGAAAAAGTGGAAGAATTTGGCATGGAGACATGGATCAGCTCATGTGCATTTTGGTCTCTGTTGCCTCCCGTGTAGCTTTTATAGAAAGTGAACACAATGCAAAACGTTGCTTTAAAGGACTATCAGCTCTGCTGCGTCTCCTTCAAGACTGCTGCACAACTGACATGCCAAATGAAAACACAAAACAAAAGCATCTAATGTGAATTTTTTTTATTTGATACCACTGTACTATGGGCAAGAATGAGTTATATTGCTGCTCAGCCTCCCCAGCGTCATGGTTGAGTGCTCACAAATGGCTTTCCGAGTGACAATCTCAGCTCCCAGCAAACAATGCGCTCCTCCATCCAACCAACCCTGCAGGAATGTTTGTTAAATTAGTTAATTTTCCTCCCGCTTTTAAATGAGAAGGAAAAACAAGACATGGGTGGCCTGCTAACCTCAAAAGGCCAAGTAGCCAAGGTTATAAAATCATCCCAGCTCAGAATACTGGGTCAGAAATAAAAGCAGCATTTATTAAGACCTACCCCCCACACCAGTAACAGAGGTAGCATTAAGAATTTTGAAAAGCAAGCCTAAGCCAATTTCCTGTAAGAGTTTAAAATTATTTAATAAAAAGTGGACTGTGCCTGAACTTTTAATTGAAAAACAATTTTGGGTAAACCAGATACCTCAGAATCTATTTTTAAGATGGGATTACTTTTTTACAAGCATTGTTTGTATCCTATAACGAGTGCGAACATATTTGTGCATCCATCTTGTCATGCATCTTCAAAACGTGTTCTTATAATAGTAAGGGTTATTTCTCTCTCTCTCTCTCTCTCTCTCTCTCTCTCTCTCTCTCTCTCTCTCTCTCTCTCTCTCTCTCTCTCTCTTTTCAGATTGTGGTTTTTCAGCATGAAGAATTTTCATTGTGGTATACTGAATAGAGTGACGGACTAGGACTCTGAAAAATAGAGTTCAAATCCCCACTGGGACATGGAAAAGCACTTGAAAGCCCCATTAGTGTCAATATAAGTCAGTTATGACTTGACACAGCACAGAACATCCACAGTATGAAAAATGGACAACCAGGACTGACTTGTGATAAGACAAATGCTCCACAGCCACTGTGTCTGGGTCAGATTGGTAGGATAGTCTTGGTAGATCAAGAAAGGTGGGTGATGGGTTTAGAAACAGCTGAGACAATGGAGCAGTTTACCTGGTCTTGCCCAGAAGAACACTAATCTTGCCTGTTACTTTGCTACACTCTGCATATGCTCTGGAATTATGCTTCAATTTAATTCCATTGTGAGTTTTCTGTTGGGACTATTCTAGAATCTCTTAGCCTCTCAAATGTTTGTTATGAGCTTGCTGCCCATCTTTTTGACTTCTTTGATGTTTAGAATTTGTTTTTGCAACACCTTTAATAAAATAATTTAAAAATTCCCCAGCTGTTTAGCTATTCTATGACTAAGTGGTGTCAGTCATACTGAAGAAGGTGCTTTATCCTTAAGATCCTGAACACTGTGTGGATGTTTTGCTATTCCTACCGGGCAAGGTTGACTCCTGGTCTTAAGTAAGCATTGCAACCATATGATTTTTGGTAACTCCCTGGAGCACTGAAGGGGCAGGGTGGTTCAGCGTGTTGGGAGAGGACCAGACAGAAAGGTTTTCGCCACCCTGGTGCACACTTGACCGCCCCCCCACCCGGAAATCATCCATGCCAGGAAAGTCTGAGTAGTTTGTGTAAACCTCTCTGTCCTAACTAGGACTGGAGCAACCTGAGCTTTGCCCCAAAGTGTCGGGAATTGATAGCCCTCCGGGCAGGTGGGGACGCAAGTACCTCCCATGGTGTTTCCATGCCATTGACAAGTTCCTCACTTTGGTAAACATGCCTCTTTTGTCACTTTTAGGTAGAAAAACTACTGGCATTTGTATTTCAAAGAACATTTGGATCTTTCAAATTCAGAGAGCACAATGTACACATGTACAGTCACCCCCTGCCATTTCGCAGTTCAGGTACTGCGGTCCCACTATATTGCGGGATCGCAGTACCTGCACCTTGGGGCCGTGCGGGAGGGGGTGGCAGGGGCGATCGCATCGCCCCGCACCGCCCCCACCCCTCCGAGAAGCCTTGAAGCCACGGGGGGGGGGCAGCAGGGAGCGATCGCATCGCCCGTGACGCCCCCCCAGGCCCGCCAATAAGCCTTGGAGGCGCACAGGGGGCGTCGGGGAGTGATCACATTGCCCCACACCCCCACCCCCGGGCCCCTCTAAGAAGCCTCGGAGCCATGCGGGGGGGGGGGCGGGGCGGCGGGGAGCAATCGCGTTGCCCTGTGCGGACCCCCAGACCCCACCGACCTGCTTCTGCATATCGCAGATTTTCAAAATTCATCCTATGACTCTGAATCGCGGGTCGGGTGGGTCCCTAACCCCCGCGATGGGGGGTTACTGTACTTACTATCTGCTACTCAAACATACCATCTAATCTATGGACTTAAAATCTCTTACATGTTTCTAGGCTTTAGTTACTAAAAGCTCAAAACAGTATTAACAAACTGGATTTGTAGTTCTTAAACTTGACTCCTATCCCCGGGGTATTTTTTTGGGGGGGGAGGGGGACAGAAGCACTAGCTAGCCTGACCAATGATCAACATTAACAAAAGTAGAAGGATCAGAACCAGAATTATTTTAGACACAGCCCCCTTCCTCAGTGAAAAATAGATTCTTAAGGAATGGCATATACTCAGGATAAAACAGAATAATATGTTTGTAAATCAAGTCTGTGCCTATTTGGGAAATAAGCATTGTGTGACACAACTGCACAGCATTCTGGCTGCTTTTTAACAGAAGACAACTATTTATTCACTGTAAGCTGCAGTTTAAAAAACAACAACAGTTTTTCATAATTTTACCATCAATAGATGACCATATGAATAACATAGAGTGGTACCTTTTAAGACGAATTTAATTCATTCTATGGGTCAATCCATCCTACGAAAAATTCGTCCTACGAAACATGGTTTAATGTAGTTTCAATAGGAATGCACTGAATTTGTCTTGTGAAGCATCCCATAGGAAAATTAATCTTACAAAGTTTTCCTATTCCCGGACATTTCATTTGTCTTACAAATTTTTTGTCTTAAGGGGCATTCGTCTTACGAGGTATTAATGTACATCCTAATGTTAATATGGCTGGCTGAATAGCTCAGTGAATCAGGTGTCTGGCTAGAAAGCCAGAAGTAGAGAGTAGAATTACACTGTGCCCAGAGCCAGACTGGGTAGCCTTGGGCAAGCTGCACTGTCCCAGGATATACCCGGAAGAAAGGAATAGTAAACTACTTCTGAGCACTTTCTAACCTAGAAATTTTATTTATTTATTTATTTATTTATTTAATTTACTTACTTACTTACTTACTTACTTACTTACTTACTTACTTACTTACTTACTTACTTACTACCAAGTTTAATTCAGAGAACAACTCCAGGCAGTATGCCACCATAAGTCATGTTGACTCCATAAAAAGTCAGCTCTAATGATGACTTTTAGGTGGCAATTAAAAACCCACTGATTTTTTTTTTTTGCAAAGTGTTAATTTAACCTGTATACATCTTGATCTTGTTCCATCCAAAAGGGCTCCATCCAGTGTCAGCTTTGGATGGAATGGTTTCATCCATTCATCCATTTTATTTTCAGATTATTTAATTTTCATTTGGTAAATACAATTTTTCCTCAATTTTATTCTTTTCTATATAACAAAGAAAAAAGAAAACAGTACTTATTAGACACCATGCTACATGTTTTCCAATCATATTCATATTACAGTAAATTTAGGCATTATTCTTTGTTTCTTTTTTCTACCCAATGATATAACAGATTCCATGTCCGATAAAACTGTGAGTCCTCTTTTTCTTTAATTTTCATTGTTAGTCTGTACAATGAAATGATAATTTTTTAAAGTCCTGTTTTATATACCCTTGTCAACTGAAAACCCATAGGCCTGTTTCCGCAGTGGAATATGCTGCCACGGAGGGTGGTGGAGTCTCCTTCTTTGGAGGTTTTTAAGCAGAGGCTGGATGGCCATCTGTCGGAAATACTGTGATGGGGGTTCCTGCATGGCAGGGGGTTGGACTGGATGGCCCTTGAGGTCTCTTTCAACTCTATGATTCTATGACTTGTATCATTTGAAGTGTACATAAAGCAAAGGAGAAATTAGAGGACAGTCTTCAGGGAAGACTGTAATAGTCAAATAAAGTAACCCAACCAGAAAAATAGATAGAAATTGCCAACTATATAACTGGGAGCATAGTCCTGCTCTCAAGGACAGCAATGTGTAATCTGAAGACATATGAAATATGAAGGATAATTCTGTCCCAAGTGCAAAATTGGTTGATTTAATTAAAAAACACAGGCCAAAAAAAAATCTGCTCCATCTCTATCTACTAAGCTTGATCCTCTTCAATCTGGTTTTTTGGCTTTAACAAAAAAATGCCTTCTTTCTTTCTTTCTTTCTTTCTTTCTTTCTTTCTTTCTTTCTTTTTTTGCAGGACATGCTACCACAGACTAACATGGCTGCCTCAAAGAACCACTACAAGACTGAAAGTTCTTCACGCTTGGTTAACCTGTTAAAGTTTAATATGTTACTTTTCTTCAACATTCATCCATTGCCTTGTTAGCAGTCTGAAAGACTGGTAAATGACATGCATGCTGAATCCTGAAGAGAAAGCGGATGTCCTGAAGCTGATTTGGCATTATAGAGACCACTTGAAGTGGTATGGGGCGGTATATAAGCAGAACACTTCCATTTCTTTCTTTCTTTTTTGCTTTTACTGATTTCCATCTCACTGAAGTCTACCATTAAATAGTTTGCGCCATGTGATAAAACGCCAGTGGCTGGGCTTACTTAAGCTTAGAGCTAGGTCCTTTTTATTTACTCATGTTTATATTCCATCACTCTCCTCCAAAGATTCTGTAAAACAAGCTTAGGAAAAGTTGGAACATTTTGTGAATTTAAATCACACAAATATCAGCCCTAATAAGGTTGCACTTTTCTCATTTAATTTATGGCATTTAGATGATACAAAGAACTGGAATGAAAATATCTTTATTTTTTGTTATTGGGTATAGAAGAAAAGAATAGACAGAGATCTATAATTCCCTCCATCTTGGGCTTTGAGTTAACTCTCTTTATGATAAAGTCCTTAAGTAAGATATCCGCCAAACTGCCGTATTTAAAAAAAAGCCAACTTCCATTTCGAAAACATGAGTATCATCTTCCAAATTGTACTGATGAGACTTAAAATTAATGAGTTATAACAAAGATGCTATGTGACCACTGGTGACTTCTGACCATAGGCACCCCCCTGAAATGTTGGTGTGAACTCTCCTTCATTTGATCTGTGAGCTACCTTCCATCTGACCATACCCTGGATGCTAATGCTAATATGCTATCTTAGTATTCAGATTTCACCAGCAGAATCATCCTATATCCAAAGTGGACAATACCCAGCCAATAATGTAACTTGCCTTCAAACTGGGTCTACTGCTTATAGAATTCCAAAACCCTCTCTTTTCTCTCTCCCACCCCAACTCCTTTGTGACAAGTACCGTATGTATGCACTCTCCATCTCCCCTCTACAGAGGTTACCTAACCCGACATACGTTACCAATTTTATTAGCAATATGGCTGTAAATAATAAAAGGACTGTTATGGAAGTGATTTTTTAGACTTTTTACAGAATTGCACCTCTCTCTCTCTCTCTCTCTCTCTCTCTCACACACACACACACACACACACACACACACACTTCTTGAACGGCCTGAGATCTTGCATATAAATCCTGTTGTTTATTTTTCCTTGGAAGGGAAAGTGCTGGTTTTGCTCATTTTGTCTAAGGATGGCATTTTGATTCTTTTCTGAATACAGTGCTGCTACTGTATAAACCTCTATCTTCCGATTCCACAAAAAAGATTTCAAGGATGGCTAGTAAAAAATGATTAGCATTTCGGGAGGCCCTAGAAACTGCTAGACATACTGTGTCCCTTAAACTTTTGTCAAAGACGAAGAAAAAAAGAGAGATTTAGTTCCAAATGACTGCTTCCACTATCTGAATCTAGAAGAATTCCATGGACTTTGAATGAGGGCTGAGGCAACACTTTTATTTTGAAAGCAGCTCCATAAAAGATGCTCTCATGGGGAAAAAGAATGTAGAACAGACAAGATTACAGTTCCATGCCTCTGAAGAGGGAAACACTCTTGTGAGGTCTATCTCTCATCTATAAAAATATCTCTGATGCCTTCTTTGTTGAATTACCTATATGAAACCATGACAGAGCATTCCAATGGTTGTAATTCACCTATCTTGCTCTAGAAATAATCAACACCTAAAGAACTTAATAATCCCTTATTTATCCAAAGAATCTCTAAATCATTTACGTGTGAACATCAAGATCTGCATAGATACACAGATGCTATACAGTCTTCTATCAAAGTGTGTACCGACAATTGGTACACATCCATAACATCAGACAGGTGCATCAGAGTTTATGGGAACTGTAAACCCTGGATGACTCCTGAGAGTCCAGGATGCTGCCTTTAAGACAGGGGATATAAACCCATACAGAGAGGCAAGATCAATTTTGAGAAAAAGCTTTAAGGCGGCAAAACATTAATATAAGTGTAAGGTGGAGAGCTACTTAGTAGACAACAACACAAAGCAAGTGTGGCAGGGGCTGCAGCGTCTAACCAACAATAAGGGCAATACAAGGAATAGAGTCAAGGCTGACGCCTCGTTGGTAGAGGAGTTGAACGTCTTCTTTGTCCACTATGAGGTAAGAAGACCAGGCATTGTAGCTTCTGCCTACCAACCTTCTAATTCTCAGCCACTCATTTATGATCATCCGGTGAGAGCTGTATTAAGGGCTGTTAATCTCAGCAAAGCTGCAGGTCCAGATGGGGTGCTGGAGATAGTGGTTAGAAACTGTGCAGATCTAGGGAAGCCAAGGCTTGAAAAAAATGCAGTTTCAGAGAAGTAGAAACTATGACATCATCTGCCACTACCAGCTTCATGTTCTCTGACCTTAGCAGAAACCCCTATAGTAGCCAGAAGAAAAATGTACATTCTTTTACTATCAAGCACATGTGTTTCAGTAATCATGCCAGAAGACTCTAAGGCAAAATGGCAAAGCTTGACTGAATGGTTTAAGGAAAATGTAGATATAGGTAAGAGGGATTGAAATGCAGTGTATCCCGTCCCCTCTACTTTACCGGAATCCCTGCAAATCCTTAACAGGACATTCTTCAACCCTGCAAGTCTTTGATGCTGACATATTACCTGTTTTCAAGAATTTTTCGGCCATCTAGATAAGTCTCGGCAGCATGACAGGACTACAAGGTGGGTCTTTTTATCCTATCATGTATTACAAGACTCGTGGGTTTTTTGTTAAACTGAATGCAAACAGGGAAGATCATATTGATGGCAGTGCCACCCTGAATAGCAAAGAGGGCACAGTCTTAAACTAACTAGAAATCTTAAAGGGCCTGGGTACTCACTGTGGGTAACCATACCAGGCCCCAAAGGAACTTCGTATTGGGCTGCTACCCCCCAGCTAAATTGGACAGAGTGATCTTGAAATGAAAACCAAAAGGAGGAAAGTACCAGTAGGTGACAGCTGTTGCCATTAACACTAACCATAAGGGCATTTCAGTTACAAGAAAAGGATGATTCTTCAATATGTTGAAAACAACCTAGCAGGCCACTATGGATCCATGCAAAAAGAAGGCACTGCACAACTTCCCTATATGGAAGATGTTTTTCGTATTAAGCAGTGGTGACCACATTTGGAGCTATTGATCTTAGAAAAAGTTAGTAATGGGCGACACAATGGGGGTGCATACAATTATGTAGAGAGAAAAATTAAGTGGTATGTTTCTCACTATAACCTATTGATAAGGACAAAGGAGGAGCCTCACCTACTTTGTAGAGTGTTGGACCTCTAGATATAATTAAATGCTATAATCAGACTTCACTGTCCCATCCATTCACTGGCCACGAGAAACCTTAGGTGCTTTTTACTCCTTTGGTACTGTCTTGGAACCATTTTTCACTAGAAAACCTGAATGCCCCTTTAGAGCGAATGATTCATTATTTTCTGTTCACAGGAAATGACCTCCACATTGCACCTTGCAACTGAAGCATTTCTACACATTTTTATCCCTGGCATGTCATGGTTCTCTCCCCCCCCCCCCCGTATCCTTCCCTTGCTCAAAGATTGTGACCTGTACTGTCAGATCACTGCCCCATCTTCCCTAATACTAAGGAATGATTTCAAACAATCATCCTTCCTTGTCTTTACCTCCTGTTTTCCCCTTTTTCTTTTAGTTTTACAAACCATGCTAAAAATTCTCCCCGCCTGCCTCTCCCTGGGAAGGTAAAGATACACGGTACAGTCACAGCACAACTTCTCCTCTTCCTCTCCTTCCAAAAAGCCTTCAACAATTAATTATTTAACTGGTATTTTATATGAAACTCCTTAAACACTCAAGTGTTACCCACATTGCTTGCTAAAATACTTTATAGGGGCAATTTGTCCAACAGGGGCAATTAATCCAATTGAAAGGCTCCAGATTCTTGCACTTGGCTCACATGTGGTTTGGTTAGTGATAATTTCTGAGCTCCTTGATCACTGCAGATGGCAACGGCAGCAATGCAATTAAAAGACGCCTGGTTTTTTGGAGGAAAGCGATGGCAAACCTAGACAGCATCGTAAAGAGCAGAAATATCACTTGGCCGCCAAATTCCGGCCTGCCAAAACTATGGTTTTTCGAGTAGTGATGTATGGAAGTGAGAGCTGGACCATAAAGAAGGCTGATCACTGCAGAACTGATGCTTTTGAGCTGTGGTGCTAGAGGACACTCTTGAGAGTCCCCTGGACTGCAAGGAGATCAAACCTATCCATCCTGAAAGAAATCAACCCCGAATGTTCACTGGAAGGAGATTTAGTACTTTGAAGCTGAGGCTCCAGTACTTTGGCCACCTTATGAGGAGAGAGGACTCCTTGGAAAAGTCCCTGATGTTGGGAAAGATTGAAGGCAAAAGGAGAAGAGGATGGCAGAGAATGAGATGGTTGGAAGGTATCATCGGTGCAACCAACAGGGATCTGGCAAACTCCAGGAGACAGTGGAAGACAGGAAGGCCTGGCAAGCTCTGGTCCATGGGTTCACAAAGAGTCGGACACGACTGAACAACTGAACAACAACAACAATTTCTGAGCCAACTGGGATGGATCACTTAAACTAGATCTGTCTGTTTAAGGAGAACAGATCTAGACAGCTTATGGTCTGAGCATATGGGAAGGAAGGGAGTTCATCCTGAAGCATTCTCTCTACTTAGATCTCCTTATAAATACACCTCAGAAAACAGCCATGGTTGCAACAATACTCGGAAAGGCATGTAATGAAATGGGGGATGATTAAAAAGAATATAAATACTCTGCATAGAAATTTGTTTTCAGTACCAGAATTGATGGCATTCAGAGCGCTCTCTAAATACACTTACATTTGCCTCTTGGTCTGCCTCCTTTGAAATGTTTTGCAGCCCAAGGGCTTGTTAGACCACTGCACCCACCCTTTTTTGCCTATCATGGTCCTGGGGTTTTGAGCTTTTGTCACTGATGTTTTTTATTGCCTTTTATTATTATGTTTGGTTGTGTTTGCCGCCCAGAGCAATAGATGTAAATAAATAAACAAATAATATTTTTTAAAGCCGGGTTTTGACATTTTAAATTTTAAAAAAAGATTTCTAATTTTTTAGATATGATTTAGCTTGTGACTTGTATCTATTAGATTTTTTAAAAAATCATTTATTTTTATCCACTCTGCTGCTAGGTGTTACAGATCCCTCTTCTACTCATCTCTGCCCCAGCATCTGAACACATGATTTTCTCACCACCGTTTGTGGCCCAGATGTGTACAGTCTGTTTCAAAATAAATGTGCACATCTATACGACTCCTTAGCAATTAAGTGAACATCTACATCCCATCCCTCTCTGCCAGAATGCCTAATGGTGAGCAACGAAGTACACAGCATCAACACCAGTTCCTCAACCCTACATTGAGGGAAACGGAATCGGCCAGCTTGCCACTTAAATACCTTAGAAGCCCCATAAGGAGCAGGATGACAAAGTTAAAAAGCACTCTATTTGAAATGACTGCCATGCCTACAGAAAGAGCCATTTTCTCTTAGACGAGTGACTGTCTTTCTTGGCAACTGCTAGCCATCTTGGCCCACTTCAGAAAAAGCCATGCTGTTAACTTGGATTTAATTAGAGAGGTGTTTTGAAGATGCTAAAAGCTGTAGCCCAATAATCAGGTACTTACGTAATCATCATGATTGATTCCTTGTTTCTGAACAGAACTTTTTACCTCCATGGCAAACTTCTCAAATTCGGGTTTCACTGTCCTCAGTAGTGTGACTGTCTGGAGGGATGAGTACGCTTGCTTTGCTTCAAGGTCGTATTTGTCTCCTCTCTTCCATGAGCCATTTCCTAAGGGAGAAATAAAAATATTTACAATTCCAAGCCAGTCACCAGAAAGAGCTCGTTTTCCCCTTTGCTGCTGCTATGTGCTGCCGGGGGTAGCCAGAAATATGAAGCGTGTTGTCCTGCTAATGCAATGCATATACCCTAAGCGCTTCTAAAATGCAGATTTCCATAGGGACATCTCACTAAAATGAATGGATGTTTTAAAAAAAATTGCTAACCTGTTGCTAGAATTCACCACAGATCTTAATTTTAAGATAAAAGATCATACATTAATTACACAGTCGTACTTTATATAAAGGAATTAATTTGTTCCAAATGAAATTATGTTAAACAAATTTTCCTTTATACAAATTTCCCATAGAAATCCATTGAAAACAGAGTAATCCCAAATCGCGACCATTTTTATGATGTATGGATTCGCCTCATAGGCGATTCTGTTAAGCAAATTCCCCCTATCTCCGGAATTTTTATGTTGTACCATTTGTTATACAAGGGTCCACTGTATTACAAAAAAGGCATGTGGTTGTGTGGGATGAAATATATGCCAGAATGAAGTGGAAGGAAGGAAGGAAGGAAGGAAGGAAGGAAGGAAGGAAGGAAGGAAGGAAGGAAGGAAGGAAGGAATTCTGATTTATGGCAACACTTTTCTAGGGTTTCAGAAGTGCTTTACCATTGTCTTCTTCTGAAGGTGCTCTAGGACTATGCCCAAGGCCATACAGGCTGGCTCTACTCACAGGAACTCCCAGCCTCTGGTTCTGCAGCCAGATACCTAAACCACTAAGCTATCCAGCCAAGTATAGGAAGGGAGAAAGGGAAGGAAAAACAAAATAAAATGCATACTTCTCTCTTGGGTCCCAGAAAGTTTGTACCAAAAGCTGAAATACCATCTCTTGGCGACATAGGTACCACAGTGGACCAGTGGACCCTCGTATAACAAATGGTTTGTATAACATAAAATCTGTACAACATAAAAATTCGGAGATAGGAGAAATTTGCTTAACAGAATCGTCTATTGGGCGAATCTGAATGCATTCCTATGGGAAATTTGTATAAAGGAAAATTTACCTAACACAATTTCATTTGGAATGAATTTATTCCTTTATACAAGGTACCACTGTATTGTAACCTTTTTATTAAGCAACCTAAGTTTTATGCTTTGAAATCTGCATTAATTCACAAAATTGAGACAGAGAGCAAGAAGAATTCCAAACTCGTGGTATTATCTCTGTGCAATTGTATTTGGGCAGGATCATAGTAGATCGGCTTGATCTGACACGTGGATAGCTATTTGTTAGAAAATCCAGTGAGTCAAAAATGGAGAATTAATAAAAGTAATAAACTAGGATGTTTTAAAATGCCAATTGAAGCTCAGTATAATCTGGTATTACTTCTTTGAATGTAAAAAAGCAACCATGACTAATATTACTAAGGTTCAAATGGCAAAATACAACTGATTGCTGTGGTTGTGAGCTGGAATACAACTGCATTTGTGTGGGTTATTTAAACTGATTTGTTGCTTGCATGCATATCCCCAACTTTCCTAGGGAGACCTATCTACTATACATTGTATTTACCCTCTTTATATAACATTTCTTTGAGAAAAGTTAGGTTGTGAAACAGTGACTGGCCCAAAGAAAACTCTTCTGACTCTTTCTCAAGGCATAGTCATATGTCCCCTATAGGGAGAAAATAAGTAAGTAAGTAAGTAAGTAAGTAAGTAAGTAAGTAAGTAAGTAAGTAAGTAAGTAAGTAAGTAAGTAAGTGTTCATGGTGCAGGATCAAAATAGTGAAGTTTAGGGCACCCAAATGAGAAAGAGGGACACATGACAGATGTCCTTCTCCTCATTTACTTACTGCTCAAGAGGAGCCAGTGTTACTTTTTAAAAAAGCTGCTCCAACATAAACTAATATCTTGAAAATATGGCCCTGTGGCACTAAGTTACTCAGTTTTTGTTCATTATAGTTTATTGTAATGAACAGTGCAAGCATTAAACCTGAAGATAGAAAGCCCAACATTCAAGCTCATGGTGGCTTGGCTATGAAGCTCACTAGATGGTCTCAAAGTGGTGGCCAAAGTTGCTGTTCCTCAAAGCAGCCTCTCTCTAGAGCAGGGACCAAACCTTTCTCACTCCTCTGGACTTCTAAGCATTTCACATACCCCCACCTTTTTGTTTTTATTTCAGTTTCAAAATCATAGTGTATGTTGTCTCAAAAACTGAAGAAAGACACTGTCTTAATACTTTTGTAAGGCACATCTTAAAACTTAAGGTGCTCTCCTTAAAGACTGAAACCATCTTGAAGACATGATTATATTTATAGAAGTCTTGCAACCCACTAGAGGGGGGGGGACTCATTACCGTATGATGAACTGTTGAAGAGTTCAATATTGAAGAAAGCATAGTCTCCATTGGTCATTCCTTGCCGATGTGCAGCCAACATGATGTTCCTTATTGCGTCACTGCTGGCACACATGATTACAACTGGTGAAAATAAATGGAAAATGCAGATAAGAAGCTATTTCTCAAACCACTGGGAACAGTTTTTCAATCTGAGGCACAGCTGCAGAAAATGACAAACTGTCTCCAAGTTTTCTGTCTATTTGTTTTATTTCACTAATGTGCGGTTTTGAAGAAAATACAGCAATTGTAGTTGCTAATTTCATTGATATTTTGCAAGTTCCTAATTCTCACAGGCTCCTCTGAAAACACCATCCCCAACAGTCAAATATTGTCACGGATGCCTATATACATCATTTAATAAGAAGCAAAATAGTGGTTCATAATACATTCAGCTTTGAATTCATTTTCTCCACCATTAGATAATAGCATAAGGAATGAAAAAAGAAGCTACTATATTTAGTAACTTAATTCAACATAAAGGCCCAGATCCAATATGAAGTAGACAAGAGCAAACACATTGGCCAAAATCCTTTCATGCCTTTTAGCAGCAAATTGCTATAAAGAAGAAACATCCATGTTTAAAGTCAATGCTAGGATGACATTAGATCAGTGGTTCCCAACCTGGGGGTCGGGACCCCTTTGGGGGTCAAATGACCATTTCACAGGGGTCGCCATGAGGCAGTGAAGAAAAAGGCACAAACGGCTTGGGTCTGGAGGAGGAGGGAGAGGAAAGGGGGGGGAGAGACTGAGTTACAGCTTGATAGGTTGGAGGGGATGTCAAGTCAATGGCACCGGAGGCTGCAATTGGCTGAGGGTGCCCATAGAGGGAAGTTATTTATGGCACCTGCGGCAGTGACCTGCCAAAGCAGAGCAAGGGGTCACCACAACATGAGGAACTGTATTAAAGGGTCTCGGCATTAGGAAGGTTGGGAACCACTGCATTAGATGATGAGTATTTACAGCCAACTGTGAGATGAAGTACAAAGAGGAGGGAGGTCTAGGTCCTCAGTCAGTTGCAAAGCTCACTGAACGATCCTGGGACAACAGGAGACAAGATTTATTTTAACAAGATGCAAAGAGGGGGACCACACATACTTCAGCTTCTTGAAGGAAAACTAACACAAATGTAATGAACAAGCACAGGCATACATTTGCCTTTTATTACCCAAGCTTTTTCTGCTTAAGCAAATCATCATCACTGTCCATTTAATTGATAACAACATACCTAAATCAGTTTTCAAAGAGATAACTGTTAGTTTGTTTCAGGACAGATAACAAAAACAAACAAAATAAAATCCTGTGGCATCTTTAAGGGTGTCTTTTTATTTCAATCAGAGGCACGTGGGGGTCAGAATCAATTTCTTCATATACATGTGATATAAAAATACTTCCAGTTCAACAAAGCTCACACTTAAATAAGCCTGTTATTATTAAGGCTTTGTGTTTTGGTTTTGTTATCTTATCTGCAATATACCTAACAAAGAACATCCCATGTCAAATCATCCCAGTAAAACATCTGTTTCAGCAGAGTAATTTGCTGGGCTCCCAACATTATAATTAAACTCAGTTAAGAGGAAACTCTCTGCAAAATAGGTAAGTTCTAATGGTCCATTAAACAGTATAAAATGTAAGCAAGGTTTTCTAGTTTTTGTTTGTTGAGAAAATATCTAAAAACAGAAAGGGGCAGTCACCTGATGGACAGTCTACTGGTTAATGTTTCTATCTCTATAGTTAACCATATGTTACCTTTGTCTGCCCAATTATCCTGTGTTAATTCAGCCATGGTTGCATTTATGACAATAAAAACTTAACTGTAACAGTTGCAGAAACGGCAAACATCAAAGTGCAGATTTAATAGTAATTGGATTAAATTTTATATGACTGCCACAAAAATAAATGCAGGCTACATCAGCATTAAAGTGGATTACATAAAAGAAACTTCTGATTTTACTTCTTGCTTTGTCAATAGGCTACTAATTGGAATTGTAAAGTCACAGAATAGTTGGAAAGGCCCTTATGAGTCCTCTACTCCAACTTCCTGCCAATGCAGAAAAACCACAGCTAAAGATCCCTGACAGATGTCCATCCAATCCTTGTTCAGAAAATGTCAACTGGAGACAATCCACCACTTCCCAAGGCAATGAGTTACAGTGTCAAATAGCTCTGATCCTGAAGTAAGCATATTTGAAATGCTTGTTGTGTCTAGTCACTTACAACTGAAACATGCCATCTTTACAACAGTCTAATCGAATGGCTAGCTTTGGATGCAAAACAATCCAAGACACATTTTTTTACCTTCTGAAGAGTTCTGATCTTATGTTCGGCTGCCCTTCTCCATCCCTCTTTTTCTCTAGACTGACATCTAGCACCCTTGTAGTACCTTTTAGGGAGCAAAACTGGGCCACAAACCCACTAGCTGCTGATACTGAATGTGTGACTATAATACAATCAGTCATCCTCTATTGCAGGGGTCCTCAACCTAAGGCCCTGGGGCCGGATGCGGCCCCCCAAGGTACTGAATCCGGCCCCTGGGATCAATTGTAACCCCCCCACCTACTCCCTGTTTTGTGAGCAACCCAGCCTCCGCAGCTGCTTTTGGACTGTGGTCCGGCCCCCAGTGGTATCTGGGTGGTGGTGGACCGGCCCGCTGTTTGAAAACTTTGAGGACCCCTGCTCTATTGGTTCATCTGATAACAGTCAGTGGAGTGTTAGAGGAGAGGGTTAAAAAGGGTTAAGGAAGGTTGTGTGTTGTTGGGGATAGGATTAGAGAGGGCAGAACTGGAAATCAAATGGTATGGTGTAAAGATGAAGGCAGCAGTTGGCAGAGTTTAGGTAAAGGACAGAAGAGATGCACTGGAAGCAAAAGCTGGATGTCTGAAAGTCAACCAGACCAGCGCTATTTATGTTGCATTCAAGTATTGAAAATAAGTGACTATTTTGTGTTTTGCTCTTGTGTTGTAATGAATTGTATTTGATCGGCAAAACTACTGCATGCTAGTTGTACACTCAACTCTTGTCTCTCAGCTATCAGCTAATTCAATTCATTGAAGGATTTTTAAATTAAAGGCTTTCTTTGTGCCTAATCTCTCTTCAGCTGATCGTGTGGAGAGGGACTCCCAGAACTAAGCAGGGTAAGAAACAACTAGATGGCCATAAACAGAATCAGGGCTGGAATAGGCTAATTCAGTGTTGGTGAACCTATGGCACGGGTGCCAAAAGTGGCACTCGGAGCCCTTTCTGTGGGCACCCGACTTTGCCCCTTCACAGCCACCTGTATTCAGGTTAAATTGCTGTATTGGCACTTTGCAAAAAATTAGTGGGTTTTGAACCACAGTTTGGGCACTCGTTCTCTAAAAAGTTCGCCATCACTGGGCTAGTTTGTATCACAGGATTACGATTCATTTTGGCTGTGCTGGTGATCTAAAAATTACTGCATCTCTTTTCTTGTAATAAATATTTAAAATATAAAGTTTTGTGCCCAGAGACCTCTCTGTGGGATTTTATTAATTTATTAATTTTTACTATGAGTTAACTTTTTCCCCTTTTTCAATGTGTTTAAACTCTTAAAATGTAATAAAACTTAGCTCCTTCTTAGGTATACTCCACCTGGCTCATCACCTATCTGCTTAATTCCTATAGTAGAGATTTCTGCAATTAAAGAAGGGAAGAGCAAGCTCTAAGCCTTGATGTTCTTTTGATTTTCCTTTATGGTTCTTTCCAAAATTAGGCCAGAGGGCAGAACCCATTTTTAAAAATATACCATCTGTTGGAACAAACAAGTTTCCTTCATCTTGGATTGATGCAGGAGATGAAGGAGGGGGGCAGCTACTAATTCAAATTAAATTAAATTAATTAAAACAAATAAACCAATTAAATTAATTAAATTAGTTACTAATTAACCTCCCCTATTGACTCTTCATTAGGAATAAGCTCTACAAGAGTCTGAGCAAGAAGTGGCAGCCAAAGGCAATCATGGTCACCACAACATTTAACAACTTTGCCATTTACCTAATGAAATGTAACTTGGGATGCTCATTTGATCCTGCTTCTGTACAACGTAATCTAAGATGGGGTTTACCTATTTTTACTACTCATAAATGAGCCAATTATTCTGCAGTTAACAGAAGACCAAACTACACATCACACTGAAAGAACATGTATTTCTACATTTTCTTTAAAAAACCAATAGTAAGTGCAGGGCTCCTGTGACCAGGAACAGGCCTCTTGTGTTTTTTAAAAGGGCGAAACACAAAAGAAGCTCTCCTTCTTGTTTTTGAGTCCTTTCACTTGGTTACTGACAAAAGCCTCATAAATATGGATGATTCATCTGAAAAGAGAGAGAGATCCATGCAAGGTTTTTTTTTCTTTTTGGCTTTTCACTTTTCCCTCTTTAATCTTTCATTCACCCTTCATTTGTCAAATTGCCCAGGAAATTTTTCATCCAATAGCATTGCAAAGATTGAGATCAGCAGCCAATCTGAATAACTGAGAGAATAAGAATTCTGAATCTATAAAATTACAATTAAATTTTACAATGTATCTGGCAAAAGAGCCTGAGGTGATTGGAGACTCCCCCCTTTAAATGTTGCCTGTGGATATTCACATTCCTGGTGCCCCCCATCTTAGAGTGTTCTGTCTGCCGTCCTACCTGCATGCCTCTACATTTTCCATGTTTTTCTTTGATTATGGAAGGATTTTCCTCCCTTTTCCCCTGCTATCAGCCTGTGCAGACTTCCCCACTCTTCCTTGGAATTATCTTTCAGCATTTTTTTCGCTTGATTTCTTTCGGGATCTCCCCCCTTTGGGGTTTATTCTTTTCCCCTTTTGCAACTGCCTGGGACTGCCTGCTGAAGTCAAGACAGATATGAGAAGGCGTCATGTGGTACAGGGAAGAGAACTCACACCATATTATCTTAGTTTTGGTGAAGGGAGCGGGCTCCGGTTGTATTTTCTGCCTTCATATGCTTGCTTGCTTTTCCAGGTTTTTGACAGAAGGGTCTATGTTTGTTTATTTTGTTATTTGTCCCCATGTGTGTTGGGGACATGGGCCTTCCCAGTTTGATTGCTTTTTAAAAAATGGTTACTGCTGTCAGTTTGCTGGGCATAGATTCTGTAAAAAGTATATCTTCTGGTGGGTTGCTTGCAACTGTTTAGTTTAATTCTCTGTGTGTGTCAGCCAGGGAGGTGGATTCTGTAACTGTGCCAATGTGCTACTGGGTTGTATAAATGGTGGCTGTTTTGTTTGGCTGGGCACAGCTTCGAATTTCTCTCTTGTTCCTGATTGCTGTCTTGGTTTTTTGGTTCTTCTGGTGTGCGCCAGGTAGCCAACATCTGGCTTGCCAGCTGCTTCCTTCTCTTTTTTTTTTCTATTGTAGAGCCCAGGCCCAGAGGGTCTATTATATTGGCTAAGGGGCAATGAATTCTTATTGTTGTTTTGAATGTGATAATATTAAGTTGCTACATAGCTCTGATGATGCAGGCTTCTTCATGTATTGTTCCATGCTTTTGGAATACAGTGGAACCTTGACTTATGTCATTAATCCGTTCCAGTGGTTTAGACTTAAGTCAAACATGACTTAAGTCAAATGAACTTTTCCCATAGAAAGTAATGGGAAAGTGGATTAATCCGTTCCAGATGATGAAAAAGACCCTCGAAAACAGCAATTTAACACAAATTTGACTGGGACAGGAGATTCCTTCCGGGGATGTAAATGAAATGTCTCTTCAAAGAGAGGGGGAGATAGTGGAGTTATAGTCCACAAGTTATACACCTCCACTTGTTAATGTTCATAGCAACAATGTATAACATTTAAGTTGTACTGATTTTTAACCTGACGTTCCGTCCTGAACAACCCTATGCTTACCATTAGAGTCCCACAACTTTACAACTCCCCAACTAAAATGCTTCCATTGTGGACCAGACTTCTGCAGCCAGATTTTTTACAAGACTGAGTCGACTGTCTAACCAGCGAGGCCAGCCCCGAGCTCCCGGCCCTTCTTCTCCTCCGGCAGCAGCGGCGGCTTCGGTGAGGCCGAGGACCAGCTCCGGGTGCTCTGAGCTGGCCTCGCTGAAGCTGCCGCTGCCGGAGGAGGGGAAGAAGGCAGGAGCAGTTTGGAGGTGGAAGCCGCGATGCTGGGTCGTGGATGCCGCCCGATTCCGGTGCCTTGCGCCGGGGCTCCGAGATGTAAGTCAAAGCCTGCGACTCAAGTCAAACAGGCCCCTTCTTGCTGCAAGTCAAATATGCTGTAAGTCAAGCAGTATGTAGGTCAAGGTTCCACTGTAGACTGATTCTCTTTTGCCTTGCCTCTCCTTTTTTTTGGAGTAGTTTTTACAAGTTCTTTAAGGATTTTAAACTAGTGCCTGCGAACTCAAATGAAGAAACATGAAATGAAATAATATGAAAGAAGTGGTCTCTTTCATGTAAACCAGATGAACTGATATACAAATAACATGCAATAGAAAGAGGCGACCTCAGAAAACACCCAGAAAGAAACAGATGTGAACATTTTCACCATCCACATCCCTACTTATGATTATGATCAAGGTTGCAGTGTATTCCTTCCTGCACAGGCCACAAGTGCAAAAACAACAACTCGACTTGTTACAGCTACAGGACTTAGAAAAGCACTCCTATCAGCAGTAATTGCAACAAGAGATGGGGATGAACTGTTGGTTGACGTGCATCTCTAGCAGGGAGGAAGAGGTTAAACCTCCCATCGACACATATGTGTTATCTCCAGGCCTGAAAGGAAGGTACCTCAAAATGCCAGGCGCAGGGCAGTTGCATCAGGAGACAGGTGTCTAGTTCCCACATGCATCTAGTGGGACCACTGTGAGATATAGAACACTGGAGTAGATGGGCCCCTGGCCTGATCCAGCAGGGCTCTTCTTAGTATGTAATTATGTTCTTATTTCTGCACCTGCCACATCTCTGATATAAACACCCCCTTTCATGTCACTGAGTGGCATCAAATGCACAGCTAGAAATCCAATGTTAGTCTCATAATCAGTTTACACTTTATAAATAATGACACAGAATATAAAAAAAAATTCCAGACTAGGATTTAAACTGTAAAAGCAATATCCTTCAATGTAGCAAATGGGAAACTGGAAAAGGTGCAGAAGAGAGCGACTAAAATGATTACTAGGCTGGGGCACCTCCCTTATGAGGAAAGGCTAAAACATTTGGGGCTCTTTAGTCTGGAAAAAGGTGCCTGATGGGGGATATGATTGAGACGTACAAAATAATGCAGGGCATGAGTAAAGTGGATAGAGGGACACTCTTCTCCCTTTCACAAAATACCAGAACTAGGGGACGTACACTCAAATTGAGGGCTGGGAGAGTAAGAACAGACAAAAGAAAATATTTTTTCACCCAGCTGTTGTTAGTCTGTGGAACTCCCTGCCACAGGATGTGGTGATGGCATCTGGCCTGAATGCCTTTAAAAAGGAATTGGACAGATTCCTGGAGGAAAAGTCCATCCCAGGTTACAAACCATGATGGAGATGTATCATCTCCAGGCTTAAAACCAGGGCACTTCAAGAACCAGATGCAGAGGAGTGGTAACAGGAGACAGATATCTAGTTTTGTCTGCTCCCAGACACATCTGGTGGGGCCACTGGGAGATACAGGAAGCTGGACTAGATGGGCCTTTGGCCTGATCCAGCATGGCTCTTCTTATGTTCTTATGGAATCAGTTTACAATCCAATGTACGTGTCTATCTCCATTGAAGAATGTATGGAAGGGGGACATGCTATTTATCTCTGTGGCGCAATTGGAGATCAACCAATATACAACTTGAGCCACTCAATCCATGGGTGCCCTCATTCCCTGAGGGATCTGGATTCAAGCAGTGCTTCTGGCAAGCCACTGCTGGCTTCTGTCCTACTCCCATCTAAAAAATGTAATAGACGCAGCGCCAATATCCAGCTTCTTCCCTCTGACGCAGCTTTGATAATCTTTGAAATATTTCCCAAGCTGGGATTGCTGTCTCAATCAAAGACTTGGGCTCACGAATACAAACACCTCCTCAGCCTCTCCTGTCGGTATTCCATATCCTCCCTTGCCCAATTGTACAAAAGAGCTGTTTTACCTCAACGTTTGCCCCCTGTGCACCCTTTATCTGTAAGCTGATTATATGACAGAAAAGCACATTTCTGCCTTTTGTAAAGCAGTGTGTCATGAGGTATGGTTTAACCTTTGACTGTTGCTTTAAAGGAAATGCATATTCAGGGATATA
This sequence comes from Phrynocephalus forsythii, assembly GCA_029282475.1. Lineage (NCBI taxonomy): Eukaryota > Metazoa > Chordata > Lepidosauria > Squamata > Agamidae > Phrynocephalus > Phrynocephalus forsythii. The sequence goes on along the minus strand of JAPFRF010000004.1, from coordinate 103,837,031 downwards.
ATCTAAATCCCACTACAATTATTGCTGAAGCAGTCCCTGATGTTAATGGATGTGCATTCCATCACACATTACATTATATTTTAAAAGAGGTCATCTAGGTTTATTCAGGTATGGTACAGTACTCTGAAAATACAGGGCATTATCTGAGTAATTCTGTTGGAAGTAGACATGCCACAATAAATTTTGTTAATTTCCATTACACATGTATTTAGAACACTATTCTTGCAGCCTTTGGACATTTTTCACAGCATTGCACGTTTTCAGAAGAGATAAAAAGAAAAATCAATATGTGTACATAATCAGGAACCCCTAAATGTGAGCTGCTGTGTTTACTTCAGGACAGTGTTGAGGTCAGCCCTTCTGATGTGTTATCTCATATAAGGGGGGGTAACTCTAGAGAATGCCATATGCAGAAATACATGCTTGTTCCTGCCTAATGTTTCAGTGAAGTACGGTACAGTATATCCCAACCCCCATTCATTCTCAGGCTGGTTTCCTGGCTTCCTGCTACCCCTGCAGAACTAAAGGAGTCCAAAAGCCGTACGCATATGACCTGCTGGAGAACAACTTCCTATTCAGAATAAAAACAGGAAACACCACAAAAAATAGATACTGCTGATACCGTTGAGAGATCCAAACAAGACGTGTTTGAAAAACAAAGGAAAAAACAATAAATAAAGACAGACTCAGAAAATGTTATCTCATCCATTGTCAATAATAATAATAATAATAATAATAATAATAATAATAATAATAATAATAATAATAATAATAATAATAATAATAATAATAATAATAATAATAATAATAATAATAATAAAGTCCTGGATGTGTCAGGTTTTGTGGGAAACACAAGGGATGGAAATCCTTGCCAGTTCTTCTCTGGCAAATATAAACAAACAGAAAATGGAAATCAGCAAGGCTAGCAGGGGCAGGAACGTAATTCCTGAGATGGTAGCACAGAAATATGTAAAACTGAATTTTGGAGTTAATTCATTCGTGCTTTCCCATCTCAGCATTTTTCTGAGGGAATTACTTTTTTTCAAATTTCTTATTTAATCTGACCTAAAGCATACTCAGGTTTACACTCTCCCTCTTACTCTCGGGTCACATTAACAACCCCAAGAGACTGCTATTGTAAGCTTGCCCATCTAAAGGCAACCACTTGTGTCAGAAACCTACAGTACTAGAGCGAACAGAAAGTTGACTGACATCTACAGGTAGCTTTCTGAATGGTTTGCAGATCTCCAAGGGTTTTATGTCCCTGGGACAGACTTTTTGCCTGCATTGTGAAGAGAGAAAAAACATTTGGGGAGCTGGAACTTGGAGATATCCAGTACTTCTCTAGGCAATCCGAAGTCCTATTATTATGAATGGGGACACTCTGTAAACCCTACCAATACAACAGAAGTCAGGCAGAGAGTGGGAAATGTTATGGTCCTTTGATGGTCCACAGGATACCACCCCAATTAGCAGCAGTTAACAAGATTAACACTGGATGTTTCCTTTTGAGCAAAACCTGCTAAGCTGCAAATTTTTGCCACTTGTACACAGTCCACATGGCAAAGCATACTATAGAAATAACAGTGCTTTTTGTAATTAAGCCAAGGTAATGCATAGGCTTTTCTTAACCAAAATTATTCCAAACACTTGCTACAGTGCTTCTCCTCAAATAGCATGAGGAAGAAACTCTTCAGTTGAAAGCTGTAAGAAGAATGAATGCATAGCATCCACCCAGAGCTTTACTGTGTCTCGCACACACATATAATCTTGCCGTAACACACACAGTCTGCATGGCCCTGGGTCAAGTTCCTGTCTAGCAGTATCTGAAAGGCCACAGCCCTAATGCAAGGTGCTAAACTATGCCTAAACATCTATGCAAGGCAACTGAAGAAAACCTACAACACCTCTGAAATCTGCTGTCCAGTGCACCTCTGATTTTTTTGCAGGTTTCCATCTGAATGACTTGCTTTCAGCAACAGAAAAGTATGCAAGAAATCCTCCATTAGCATATGAAAAGCAATACCCATTTGTCATTTTTTGCAAGCTGGCTTTGTGCAGCAGGAATGCTTTGGAAATGACTAGATCTAAGAAGACTTAAATTTGGGGTTTGAGACACAATGCAGGCATCAGTTAACCTTTGACAAGCAGAACTGCAGAAGAAATTGGTTCAGATTGACTAGGGAACATATTCTTTTAAATTAAAAATGATGTCCACCAAAATCTGTCATGAAACGTGAATATTTTGCACAAAAAGACTGTACTGAAATAGGCTTGACGAGAATTTCAAAAGCAATGGCCATGGTTCTGTTGAGTGGCAGTAGTGCAAATAGATATTTGTATTACTACTGAGAATACAGAGTACAGAACTCAAGAGTCGTTGTGTCATAGAATCATAGAGTTGGAAGACACCTCAAGGGCCATCCAGTCCAACCCCCTGCCATGCAGGAACCCCCATCGCAGTATTTCCGACAGATGGCCATCCAACCTCTGCTTAAAAACCTCCAAAGAAGGAGACTCCACCACCCTCCATGGCAGCCAAACAGCTCTAACCGTCATGAAGTTATTCCTAATGTTCAAATGGAATCTCTTTTCTTAACCAAAATGATTCCAAACACTTGTTACACAGTGACCGACTCTTTGCGACCCCATGTCCATGGAGTTTTCTTAGCAGGAATACTGGAATGGCTTGCCAGTTCCTACTCCAGATGTCTACAGCACCTAGTATTCCCTGGTGGTTGCTGATCTAATTACTAGCCAGGCCAGACCTTGCTTAGCTTCCAAGATCAGGTTGATATCAGGTGTGCTCAGGGCATCTAGGCATACATAGAACTCAAGAGACCTGGGTTCAAATCAAGACTCAGTCCTGGAAACTCACAGGGGTTGAATTTCCATGACTGGTAAAAACCTGATCCTTAGATATTGCACTTATCCTGGAAGCCCTATTTTAGTTACTACAAGTTGGTTGTGATTTGACAGCACATAGCACACACCTAGTGAAGGGCAGATGAATACCCAGAGGGAGAGGGATTGCATTAGATGCTATTCCATCTTCTAGAACAGTGTTTTTCAACCTTTTTTGGGCCAAGGCACACTTGTTTCATGAAAAAAATCACGAGGCACACCACCATTAGAAAATGTTAAAAAAATTAACTCTGTGCCTATATTGACTATATATAAAGTAATTTTTCAATTTTTCCCACGGCACACCAGGCAACATCTTGCGGCACACTAGTGTGCCACGGAACAGTGGTTGAAAAACACTGTTCTAGAAGATGCCCTTGGTGTTACTGACCAATTTCTGCCCATTTGGAATCAGCAGTTCCTGCACAGTGTAATAAGCCCACACTTTCCACAGGCTCCCTGTTCATTTCTCTCCTTACAGATGAATCTACAAGGGCAATTAAACAAATTTTCCTAGCACATTATTGCCACTTGGAATGCTATACATCCTATGATTTCTTTCTTTTATCTCCCACTTTTACATTCCACCATTTCACCAAGGAAATTAAGACAACACACCTGGCTGCCTCTTTATCATCAGCACAATCCTGTGAGGTGCATCACACTACAATAGTGTGTGATCCTAATCCATGTTTCATGGCCAAGTGGGTCTGTGAACCAAGGTGTTGCAAGTTCTAGTCCAATCCCCTAATCAATATCACCATCTTTTTAGAACTTAAAAAAACCCATACTAGTTAGTTAAAGGAAAGGTTGAGCTGCACATGGAGGGACATGTTCAAAGGATAATAACAAGTCCCTAAGCCTGCCTCTGCTGCCCTTTCAGCTTAAAACCAGAAAACCTGGTGACCTTGCAGTGTTATCCCCTCCCTTTTAAATGACACTTCTCCAACACCTACAACCCTCAAGATTTCCAGTGCCCCTAACTTTCAAACCACTTGACAAAAGAAGCCTCAATCCTAGAGAAGGAGCAAGAAAGACCAGGAACTGAATCAAGAGGGAGGAATGAAGGAGGGGAAATCGGGGTGGGAGTTTCTACAGGGGGGACATCATCATGTGTGGGACCGGGAGGCCTTGAATTCCAGCGGCACCTGCGTCGGTGTCTGAACGTTTAGCCAGGCAGGTTTGCGGCGACCTGGCAGCCTCAATTCCTCTTCTGTAAAATGGGGAAACGGTGGCCTCCCCCGCCCGATTCCCGTGAGGATGGGAACTTTCGAGTGGTAGTTACTTCTGAGTAAACCCACCAAGGGCTGGCCTTGCGCACGGTCCGCGAAGAAGAGCGCTCCCCGGGAAACGGGACGGGGACAAGGCGAGGCGGAAGATCCCAAAAGCTGCAAATCCAGAGCCGCCTCTAAACGATCCCCTTGGGCACAACGACTGGATCCCCAGGGAGGTGCGGCAAATCGCTTGATCCTCAACACCACCTCCAAAAGACCCGGGATGGGGCGCATCTCCCTGGCTGCGCGCTGCTGCCGTTGCCCCGAAACTCCAAAGGTCGCTTCCCCTCCCCATCCCGTTTTACACACACACACACACACACACACACACACACACACACACACACACACACACACACACACACACACACGTGTCGCGACGCCGGAGCCGGAGCAAAGGGAGGCCCCAGCTTCCCAAGAGCCGGGATCCTGTCGGCGATTCCCGCCCAGAGGCCCCCTGCGCGCCCGCCTACCTACCTCTCTCGCTGGCCTGGATGGCGCGCAGCACGTCGTCCGTGTACTTGGCGCTCTCGTCGAAGGCGAAGTCGTCCATGTGGAAGCCGGCCTCGCGGAAGACCACGTGGACGCCTTCGGCGGCGAAGAAGCAGCTGCGCTGCTCCTTGTCTTCGTGGTACACGAGCAGGACCCGCGTCCACTTGTGGTGCCGGAAGAGGGCCAGGAACATCTCGCCCATCTTGGCGTAGCCCGGCGAGACCCGGGTCAGGTGCGAGTACTCGCCCGTCTTGGCGCTGAAGCCGGCCGCCAGCGCGCCGGCCGAGATCATGGGCAGGTTCCAGTGGGAAGCCAGGCGGGCCACCGGCGCGGCCGCATAGTCGCACACGGGCCCCAGCAGCAGGTCCGGCCACTGGCGCTGCAGGGCGATCATGTCCACCAGGCTGAACAACGCCCCGTTGCCGCAGTCCGAGTCGTTGTAGAAGAGGCGGAAGGTGTAGCCGGCTGGCAGCAGCGTCCCGTTGGCCTCCAGGCTCCGCACCGCGTACTCGATGGCCGGCCGGACCCGCGCCTGCGAGAACAGGTACGCGTTGTCCGTGGGCAGCAGCACCAGCACCCGCAGCGCCTTCTCCTCGTCCGACGACGCCCCCTCCGCGGCTGCTGCCGCTGCCGCTGCTGCTGCTGCGCCGGGCCGGCCACCGCCGCCGCTGTGGGCGAGGAGGAGGAGCAGGCAAGCCAGGAGGCTGCCGGGCAAGAGGCGCAGGAAGCCCCCCGAGGGCATGGTGGCCGCTCCCGAGAGGCGCCTCCTCGACGGAGCCGGCGCGGGAAAAGGACGACGGAGCGGAGCCCGGGAAGCCTTGGGCAAGTTTGGAGGGGTCTCCTTGGAAGGGGGCGTTTCCCGCCTGGCTCACCCCCCACCCCTTCTCCGTCCTCTGGATGCCTCGAGGGCAAGGAAGGTGGTGCTGCTGGTGGCGGTGATGGTTCAAACGGGGGGCAATGTTTTGCACGTCGGCTGCAGCGGGTCGCCCGCGACTTGTCCCTGGCGCAAGAGGAGCGGCGGCACCGGCATCGCCTCCCTTTCCTCCTCCTCTTCCTCCTCCTCCTCCTCCTCCTCCTCCTCCTCCCCCTCTTCCCCGGCCCCCGACCTCTCTGCCTCCCGAGCGGCGCGAGGGAACCTCCTTTGCTCCTTCTGCTCTCATAGCCCCTGTTTAAATAGGGTGGCAGCAGCCCGCGCGCGCCTGGTCGCCGCCACACCGGGCGCCCTGAGCCCGGGCGGGTGTCGAGGAGGAGGAGGAGGAGGAGGAGGAGGAGGAGAAAGGGGGCGGCGGCCAGGCGGAGGAGGAGGAGGAGCCGCGCGCTCACGTGCCCGCCCCCTGCTTCTCCTCTTTCCACCCCTCAACACCCCCCACCTCCGCCGCCTTGGTGGCTTTTGTGTCCGTCGGGTCGCCCTCCGACGCTTTGTTCTGGGGTCGTGGCGCTGGGTGGGGGGGACGCGGCTTGGGAGTTCTTCCCAGGGAAACCGAGGCGACCTCGCGCACAGATCGATCTGCCTGGCGCGCTGATTTGGGGCGTGCGTGTATGAGAGTCAAGCTATTATTATTCGAAGTCGACCGATGCAGGGTGCAAGCCGGTGCAGGGTCGTTTGGAATCCTGGCCACCCCTCCCAGCCCAGATCGGGGCGCAGGCGATGACTTACTCTGGGGTGGGGGTGGGGCGACTTTGGGAAACTTACTTCTGGGACTTCTCTGCGTCGCATCCCTCCGGCAAGACGGGGAAGGCAAACCCCCCCAAAAAAAATCCCGAGCCGGCTTCTGGGAATTGTAGTCCCAAAATCATTTCCCCACCCCCCCAAACTTTGGGGCGTTCGGCTTGGGTTTGTAAGATGCCTCTTTGCGTCATGGGACAGGGATGTAGTGATCAGCTCCGTGGCAGACGCAACCCACCTTCCGTTCACATAACGGATTGGGGGAAGGCGGGTGGCCATGTCGGGGTTCCCTCCGAGGACGACCGCTGTCGCGCGTCGGCGAGGCGAACGGCTCCCTGGTTTACGCGCCGTGCGAAAACGGCCAGCGTGCAAGGAGGATTGCGTGCAACCCTCGAAAGGGGAGCGGGCGGTCAAACGCGAAGGAGGGCCACCGGGAAACAGGGGAAAAGTGGGTTGGGTGCCTCGTTGGGAATACAGATCTATCCAGGTACGACGCCTCGCGCACAGTGAGAAGTTGGCAGGCTAGCTTTTGGGGACCACATTTCCCACAATCCCCAGCCAGCATGACCTATGAGGAGTTCTGTACCAGTGACGCTGTTCTCTCTTTTGGGCAATGAGGGTTAGGAATGGACTACAGTGTGTTCTTTAAGGATCAAGTAAGCTTCATATCAGCTGCCTAGATGCCCCTAAGCACATCCGATCTCGCTTGATTTCGGAAGCTAAGCAGGGTCGGCCCTGGTTAGTTCTTGGATGGGAGACCACCAGGGAATATCAGGTGCTGTAGGCGCCTGGAGTAGGAACTGGCAAGCCTCTCCAGACTCCTGCCAAGAAAACTCCATGGACATGGAGTCAGGTAGAGTCGGTCACGACTGTAACAACACAACACACACACAATCTTCAGATCAAGAGAACATAGTGCTTTAAATCAGGAGGTTTACACACCTCAGCCTTGCATGTGCATGAAAGTCCTGGATTAACTAACTTCAGTGAAGTGGATTTAGAAGAAAACTCAGTGCCTCAGGGCAGTCCACAGAGTTAGGCTCCCAGGAAGGGTCTGTAACCTGAGGCAGATCTGTGGATACCTACCAACAAGCCAGGTGTAGCAGTTTTCTTCTGCCCTTGAAACAATGGGATTGAAACCATTGTAGACAGGGATCAGAAATAAGGGAAAACTTCAGGTTGAACAATAGAATTTGAATGCACCTTCAGTTGCCATTTATTACACAGTAGTCCCAATAAGATTATTGTCCCAATAAGAATAAATCCCAATAATCTGGAAGTTGAACTTCATCAGACTGAAGCTGTTTGGATGAGCAGCGATACATTTCTATTTCTCAAGAAAAAAGAAGTCCAGTAGCCATGACTCATCTTCCAGATAAATTCACCTGGATGACTGAGAATCTTCACAGACAATAAGATTATAATAATCCTTTATGCAAACTTGTTCTCCAAGGGTGGATCTTCATGTAACCAAACAGCATCATTGATAAAGGAAGGAGGGACAGAACTGAGCTCAATGCAGCTCTCCCCCTACTTCTTCAGAAAGAAGTGGGGGGGGAGGCCATTAAAGAACCAGTTGGCATGTGTGTGGACAAAAGCATTTTAACAAAGACTTAAGTGTTGCCATCTGTTTTGGGGAAGAAGGGATGCAACAGATATGCCTGGAAATAGGAATGTTGGGTTGAAAGTAAGAACAAGAGGATGCCATACTACAACATTTTGTTACAGTTGTCCCTGGTTATGGACTGATACCAGGGCGCCATTTTTTTACAAGAGTAGGAAGGAAGTGAAGATATGCCTTTCTTCAGTGGGAGTGGGAGGAGACTACAGGATGATGAAAGCTTTGTGGAAATCTATTCACACCAGTTGCTTCCAAGATGCACCTCTAAATAAGCAGATCCAGACCATGGAGAGAGAGGTTTACAACCCACGCTTAACAGAGCAAACGTTTCCTGTGGCAAAAAAAATCAATAGCAAATGACATATTTTTATTGTTTTCATTGTTTATTGTAAACATATGGCATGCCCAGTGTTTATTTTCAGCAAGTGCCTAATTAAAAGCAGCACAGAAACTGCTTGTGTTTTATTTTTAAATCAGTATTTTCCATAAAGGAAGTCAGGTTGAGCAACAGTTCTCTAAGTGATCATTCTCAACATGTGTATTCTACCCTAAATTATTGAAAAACATGTGGAATTGCATAGATGATTTTATTTGTGTGTGGGAGTTGGCATCATTACAGTGACAGTGCTACCTTTCCTACTGATACACAATGACCCAAGAAGCTCACAAAATAAAAATTATGGAAGTCAGTAGAACTACCTCAGAGAAAGTTCTTTAGTTATTTTAGCCTGCTACTTAAGCATATAGTCTTATACTCTCATTAAGAACACACTGATGATGGATTAGATCAAGGGCCTCTGTAGTATTAAATTCTATTAACACCATGCCTAAATGGTTGTCTATACCTTTGCTATCAGGAGATGAGTAAAATTGCACCCTCCTCCCATATTCTCTGGCTAGTGAGGTACACAGATTTACTGCCTCTGATGGCAGAGCTGATCTATGGACATCTTGACTAGTAGCCATTCACGACCATATTTACTGTGAATTTATCTAATCTTTTGAGCCCACCTCCCCTGGCCTCCAACCACTCTGGCAAGACACGTCTCCTCGCCGGAGGGGTCACCTAGCTGGTGAAACGGGGGTGGGCAGATTGGGCTCCTGCCCGGATTGGTGTGCCAAAAGAAAGACCCCCCCCAGCAACACATAGAGCCTGGTGGGTGGCCAGCCACCCAGTATGTGTAAATGGAATCCACCCCACCAATAGTGTCATGCAAACAAATATGAAGCTCCACATTTCTGCAAGGCAGTGTGTGATGAAGCCCTGTCTTTCTTGTGCTCTGTGCCAATGATGAGAGTAATCCTGATGAACTCAATGGAACATATAACTCAGAAGACAGGTGCTAATGCTGTTAGACTATCCCATCATCTGGAATAAATTACTTTATAAATAAGGAAAGGATTTTCACCTATTCCTGTCATAGGACTGCTATTTACTACACAGGGGAAGAGTCTTTTATGTCTTATATCGAAGGCAGTAACTTCTGAGCATCCCTGCTGACCTGAGATGGTCTGATCAATCAATAAATCAAGAAGATTCCTTCTGTACTTTGTTCAGTACTACATCCATACTGGTTCCCCTAACAAGCCAGACCAGAAGCATGGTCTTACTAGACAACCAACTACTGGACAAACAGGCCCAGAATACTGGTTTAGGTATTTCCAAAATAGCTATGTCAGTCTGTCTCCATATGTTGACAAAATTAAAGAGGGGCAGAAAAGAAAAAGGAAAGGCGAATATTGTGGCACATTAAAGAGTCACGTTTATTTTAGTATGTTGGTGGATCAAAATCCACTTGGTCATGCACAAGAAATGCAAATAGATGTCCTCTATATTTATACCTGTCTGATAATGAGCAAATATATAAATATAGAGGACCTGTATTTGCACTCCATTTGTCCAGAGAAGTACAGTTTCAAGCTCAGAGTCAAATAAATCTGTTAATATTTAAAATGCCACAATACTTCTCTCTCTCTCTCTCTCTCTCTCTCTCTCTCTCTCTCTCTCTCTCTCTCTCTCTGTGTGTGTGTGTGTGTGTGTGTGTGTGTGTGTGTGTGTGTGTGTGTGTGTGTGTGTGTGTGTGTGTGTGTGTGTGTGTGTATGTTTCTCCCTCCTCCCTCTCTCTTTCCCCTCTTTTTTCCCTTTTAATTTTGCTAAGTTAGTTCAGATGTAACCCTAAACAAATCATGGACAGAAACTTCCTGTTTTGTTCCTAAATCAAGCAAGCAAGAGGGATGAAGCAGCACACACCAGACAAGTTGTCCGCTCTGGATAGGCCAGAATCCGTTTGAATTGGCCCACTGACTTACACACCACCACCATTTTCCATGATTCTCCCCCCTTGCCTCCTGGTTTTAGATGCAAGAGGTAGTTCTCAGAAATAATCCAGTTTGGAAGTGCTTCCTTTTGAAGAAATGGGCTGCCAAAATAAAAGGGTGGTGGTGGTAGGGGAATCTACCATAGAGAAGACTTTGTGTACACACTGAACAGATTTACCTTGCACTACATTTTAAAGTGTTCAATGATATGCAGTCCGGTAGATGGTATTCACCTTAAATCATACAGTTTTTTAAGAAGTAGCCATATTCATCTGGGCAAGCATATCAGACGGAAAGACAAACTTTTTTTTAATGACTAAACAATTGTGGGACCTTTATAACTATCTGCTGTATTTTAATGTGAGCTTTCATGTGTAAATCCATTTCCTCAGACATGAGATTAGATGACTGCCATGTATGAACACGACAGCCATACAGTCTCACTTTTATGTCTGAAGAAGTGGAGTTGATCTATGAAAGCTCACATTAAAATATAGTCTTTATGTTGACACATTTTTGCCCCCTCCCCCCTTTTTGTTCTGATATGCTTTCAATCTAGTGTTAATCAAAGACAGACCCCCAAATGAATTCAGTGGTATGCATTCCTTTCAGATAGGATTGCTGCTTAAAATAGTTTACAAAAAGAAGGAAGATTTTTAAAAATCCTGTAAATGTGTTTATCTAGATTAGTGAATCAGGCTCTACCTAGTTTTGCAGCTGCAATACAGGCCTCTCAGGGCAATCCATGGAACCCAGTTATATTTTAGAAAGCATATAAATATGTTTTATTTAAAACAACTATTATTACTTCATTTCCATGTACTCTGCCAAAAATGGTGTTTCTTCTTCTTCTTCTTCTTCTTCTTCTTCTTCTTCTTCTTCTTCTTCTTCTTCTTCTTCTTCTTCTTCTTCTTCTTCTTCTTCTGTGTGGTGTCATCTTAATTCCAATTCCACAAGTTGTGTAAGCCAATTCAGTCAGTTGAACGTGGAGAACTTGACTTACAAATCCCTACTAATTCAGTGGGGCTACTCTAGATGTGACTTACTACTAGATTTCAACCATAGAGCTGCTTCAGAAGAGTTTCTAGTTCTCAAGTGGTTTATTTATTTATTTATTTATTTATTTATTTATTTATTTATTTATTTTTATACCACCCGTCTTCCAAGGGAACTCCGGGCGGTTAACAACACTAAAACAAATAACAATCGGATGTTCAAACAATATAGTAGAAAAGATACTAAGAAATACACAAAATAAAATAAAATACTATAAAATACTCGGCAAGATGGTGGAATTGAATGAAAAAAAATTAAAGGTCGCCAAATGCCTCACGGAAGAGCCAGGTCTTCAAGGTTTTTTTGAAGGCAGACAGGGACAGTGCTAGGCACAACTCACTCAGCAGATGGTTCCAAAGCGAGGGGCCAGCCACAGAGAAGGTTGCCGTTTTCCTGGCCTCCGTGGGCGTGGCCACCCAAAGTGAGTGCACCTGCGACATTCTGGTAGATCAGGCCTTAGTCAACCTCTGGGAGATCTGGTCCACCAGGTATTCAGGTCCCAAGCTGCGGAGGGTTTTGTAAATTAAAACCAGTACCTTGAACCTTATTTGGGACTCAACGGGCAACCAATGCAAGCGGGCCAGAAGTGGGGTGATGTGGTCATATTGGCCCGTACCAACCACCAGTCTGGCTGCAGCATTTTGTACCCATTGAAGTCTCTGAATAAATAGAGTTTACCATTCTCTATTTCAGGGAATGCAGCTTACCCAAGGCCACATAGACTGGCTTGTAAGCCAGGAGACACAGTGGGGAATTTAGTTCCCATACTTAGCTCTTCTGAAGCCAGGTCCTGCAAGAGGGTTGCACAAAATATTAATAGCTATTATACTACCCCAAGTTTTCTGTAGACTAATGTGGCACATGCAAAATCACTGAGCTTGTAAATATTTAAAAACACAGAACCATCCCAGCACAAATAAACTCTACTATTATAGTATATGCATTAAGACCAAAATCCAGTTGGATCACTTTATGATTTTACATCAAATAAGATCTGAAGATCTGCTGCTACTTGTTCAAAGAACCCTAGAATAATGGAGTTGGAAGGGGCCTATAATGCAGAAATCCAAGTTGCAGTGGTGGTTTGCACCAGGTATGCTACTGCCCAGTGATTGCTGTTCTATAGTTCCATCCTTTGCACCTGTTTTTTTTTTTTTTTTTTTAAGATAAATCACACAGTGCTTCTTCCCCTCCAGTAACTTTCCCTTCAGGTGACGGGGTGTACAGTTTTGCACCATTGCGAGATTCAACATGCGAAGCATGGGCTGCTGGAGGGGGCCCACGTGATTGCTGCCAGGTACTTGCATACCTAAAGAGGATTCTGGATTTTGCATTTGAGAGAGGTGGCACTACTGTGGCTCAGCCTGGGATATGCCACCCCTGCCAAGAAGCCCATTGCCTGGGGAATTATTGTAGAATTCTGGAGTCCAAAAAACTAGACATTGCACCCTTAGTTCCAAATATGTGGACCATGACATTGTCATCTGATGAAGTTGCAGATCACTCTGTACAAACATCTGATGACCATTTTAACCATATCTAATATCACCATCACTTGCAAATCAAGGGGTGTTTGTTTCACACTCACTTGTCCATCTACTGCAAATCAAGGCCTCACTTTCACTCATTGTTGCTCCCCTGGACCATCGTTGCAGTGCAAAACATAATTAGGAAACAACCAGTATGGATATCTGAAAGCATCCAAGACAAGATACCTTGACATCTGGTAGCCAAATTGGCAACCAAGTTGTCTTCTTAGAAGATGGTTCAATAAGATGTGATGGTCTACTACTGAATCTCTCTAGAGTGGCCTATGAGAATGAGTAGACCAAGTTACAAGCCCAGTTGCATATTGTAAGAGGACTCTTATTCCTAGGAGGCTTTCTGCTCACCCATAGACCCTACAGTGGACTAACTAAAGAGCCCAGTTCCGGGGCACACCAAAGGCCAAGACAATGAGTGCTGGGAGAGATGGAGGAATGGTGCTAATTGGAGGAAAACACAAGTGCAACTGGAAGGCGGGAGGAAGCACTGGAAGAACAGCTATTAGCCTTCTGTGCCCCAAGGGGCAGGGGGGAGGTAAACCTTTTGTTCTCAAGAACCCTTGGCCTAGGGTATCATTATCTTGATCGGGGGTCAGGGTCTCATGAACTGGGCATCTCATCACCTCAACCAGATTGGTCAACCCTGACCCAGGAGTGGTGCTTGAGGTGCCACCACCAACATCAGTGACATGTGCAGCTGGGCCAGGACCCGAGGAACAACTGCAATAGGACAGCCAGCTGCTACATGTGAGAATCAGCATTCTCTGAAGAATGAGCAGGCATTAGGATTGACTCCAACACAGCCTCAGCTACAGGCTGGAACGGACTTGGGGTGAGTGACTGCAACCAGGGCCCAAGCTAGTGAACTGTTGGGAACCAGGGGTGGGATGGCGGACTTTCTGACCTCTTTGTAGCTGTAAGGAAGCCTGTTGCATCATCTGAAAGCCAACATGATGAGTCAAGGGAACCCATGGTGGAAAATCCCATCTTGGCAACCCATGCCCAGAAGGTGATAGTGGGAATCACACATACTGTACACAGATCCTTCTACTTCAGGCATGTCCAAACTTTGGCCCTCCTGATGTTTTGGACCACAACTCGCAGAATTCCAGGCCTGTATTTCCAATGACAGCGGGAGTTGTGGTCTAAAACATCTGGAGGGCTGAAGTTTGGACATGCCTGTTCTACTTGGTCAGTGTGGTTCCGATTTCTAAACTTCCTCTGAACCTCAACTCATATCAGCAAAGAAATTCTATATCCGCTGATCGCTTATTGACCTGCTAAGTTATACACAGCTAGTTAGGTCTAATGAAGGTTTTTAAAAATACTGTATCATACTCTCATTTTGACTTGTTCTCATCAACCCTTCCAGAGTGAGGAGCTCACCGCAGCTGTTGAAAACCTGTGCTCAGCTTTTCTTCTCTTTTTTCCATGAGTCATGGCAAGGCACCATGTGTAGTTCGGTTCTCATTCCCCCCCTCCTCCGCCCAAACCAGCAATTAGGCTGAAAACCAGAATCGAAGTCAAACTTATTTTTACTGCACCTCTAAATCAAATGCTGCATATATTATTATTTCCTTGCATATAGAATGTTATGTGATCCCAGTGGAGTAACAGGTCATAAATATCTGGGTAACAGCAATAAGATATGAAATAAAATTTAGAAGTGCAACAGTAAAAAAATGGCATTCTGGAACAAAGTTTAACAATTTATTGCTCAGATTCCTCTCCCCTCCCCCAATATGGGAATTCCTCTCCCCAAAACCAGTATTATTCCTTTCTAACATTGTATCTTATCAGCTGCATATTATGTGCTGTGAATAGCTGTTGCTGATGTATAGATGAGTCATGAAAAATATGTCATATGGTATTATAAAAACCAACACCTAATTTCTTCTGGATCTGGGTGCAGCATGCAATTATTTGGATTTAAACTTCCCCAAGTTGAAGCTGAGGCTCCAATACTTTGGCCGCCTCATGAGGAGAGAGGACACTTTGGAAAAGTCCCTGATATTGGGAAAGATTGAAGGCAAAAGGAAAAGGAGACAGCAGAGAATGAGATGGTTGGACGGTGTCATTGATGCAACCAACATAGATTTGACCAATCTCTGGGAGGCAGTGGAAGACAGGAGGGCCTGGCGTGCTCTGGTGTATGGGGTCATGAAGAGTCGGTCATGACTTAATGACTGAACAACAACAAAGTTCTAAATTGCCCCACGTATGCGCCTAGTAGTATTTCAGGCTGTGTCACAAACTGATTTTTCTGATCTGTGTCTCCCATTAAAGCAATCTATGACCGTCTGATCATACAGGTAAGATGCATTACTTGAACTGATGCCAGTTTGATTCTGCCAATTTTATTGCAGTGAACAGTATGCCTGCATCAAAGAGACTGCAGATGATCCAGTCTCTGAATCATCAGAATGCTTGTCCCTCCTGCTCTACACGCTTGGATGTGGTCAGTCAGCCAGGATCATATATAACTAAAGCTTCCCTTGTGTACATGATATGAAGCCAGAAAACTATAGCCCTACGCTTAATTTGTCTCCTTCATTCCTCATGCTGGAACCAAAGTTCATCCGGTCAGCTGAATAGTGGAAGATTAGGGATAGACAAAAGGAAATACTTCTCCACAGAGTGCATTGTTAAATCATGGGATTTATTGCTGCAAAGTGTAGCAATAGATAGGCATCTGAACTTATTAAAAAGAAATAGACAAATCAGTGCTGTCAAAGTCTATTAATGGCCACTAATTATAGCTCTATGTTAGCTGCAATAACAAAGGTTGTGTTCTCATGGGACCTTTTAATGAATTCTTGTTTCTGCTTATAAGGGAAACGTAAAACTTGGGGAGGGTTAATGGCAAACCTTGAATCATGGAATCATAGAATCATAGAGTTGGAAGAGACCTCAAGGGCCATCCAGCCCAACCCCCTGCCATGCAGGAACCCCCATCACAGGACTCCCGACAGTTGGCCATCCAGCCTCTGCTTAAAAACCTCCAAAGAAGGAGACTCCTTGGTGGCAGCATATTCTGCTGCCGAACGGTGAACTGTGCATTGGAAGAGCAGGTCTTAGTGGAACTAGGAAGAAGATCATCCCTGGTCCCATTGCAGCTTCCTCTGTACCTTCCCTTGTGCTTGTTGTCAGCGGTTGCATCCCGGAGGGCAGGAGGAGAAGATTTCAAAAGTTCTGCCAAAGGAATATTGGATATTAGATCCTAAATTGCTCCAAATGGTAATCTGCATTACAAATGCCTTTCCATTCTCTCTTCTGCCTTGGCAACAGAGATACACCTGAAGGTGATCAAAGTCCAAAGTATGGAAACTTAGGGGTAGCCTTTCCTCAAACCACGTGATGCCACCCGTTGGTCAATCCATGGGCAACTGGAGATGAAAAGGCTCTTTAACTTGCTCAGATCCATTCCTGGTACATCAAGCTAAGTGCCCTGTGTGTGTATGTGTGTTTATATAGAATCATAGAATCATAGAGTTGGAAGAAACCTCAATGGCCATCTAATCCAACCCCCTGTCATGCAGGAACCCCCATCACAGGACTCCCGACAGATGTCCATCCAGCCTCTGCTTAAAAACCTCCAAAAGAAGGAGACTCCACCATCCTCCGTGGCAGCATATTCCATTGCCGAACAGCTCTAACTGTCATGAAATTCTTCCTAATGTTTAAATTGAATCTCTTATATGCCACCTTTCTCCCAGAATATGGACTCAGGGTGGCATTTAGTAAGCTCTCAATATGAAATAAAACCAATGATGGTAGTTTTATAGGTCAGTATGTATCAGCATACACTATTTATTTATTTATTTATTTATTTATTTATTTATTTATTTATTTATTTACACCCATCTGGCCGAGGGCCACTCTAGGAGGTTCACAGCACCAAATAACACAAGAGCAATATACGTGATACATGATACCAAAATAACGATATATACAATAACCTCAATGGCAATCCTGAAAATAAGTGACTGATGCTGTTTATAGTACTGTAATTCTGCAGCAGCAAAAAAAAAAAAGGAACATTATATGGCATTTTTTCTATAGAACAGTTCCTTCAAAGCAATATAGCTTTTGCCATTTGAACTAAAGTTGATAAAAAGGCTTGCTGGTTACTGAGGAAGTAATTTAATTTAGTGTGGAGGAATGGCTGGGAGATATAGTACATATCTGTCTACCTCTTAAAAAATGAGTTTGGAAAATGGAAGGCTGGATTTCCAGTAAATAGAGGGAAGCTCTTCTCCCTCTCACAAAATACCAGAACTAGGGGACATCCACTCAAATTGAGGGCTGGGAGAGGAAGAACAGACAAAAGAAAATATTTTTTCACCCAGCGTGTTGTTAGTCTGTGGAACTCCCTGCCGCAGGATATGGTTATGGCATCTGGCCTGGATGCTTTCAAAAGGGGATTGGACAGATTCCTGGAGGAAAAGTCCATCACAGGTTACAAACCATGAGGAAGATTTATCATCTCCAAGCTTAAAACCGGGGTACCTCAAGGGCCAGATGCAGGGGAGTGGTATCAGGAGACAGATATCTAGTCTCATGCGCTCCCAGACGCATCTGGTGGGGCCACTGTGAGATAAAGGAAGCTGGACTAGATGGGCCGTTGGCCTGATCCAGCATGGCTCTTCTTATGTTCTTATGTTCTTATGTTCTAATCTTCAAGCTATTTAGACAGAAATTCCACCGAAATAAGGGATGTCAGAGAAAATTGAACATCACACCAACATCCTGTGCGGGGCAGATTCATGAGCTATACATTTGAGTGTACATTACCGGTTTCTTGAAGAGACAAGTGTATTTGGCAACTCTTTGTGAGCAAATGGGATTTCCTTAGAGACAACAAGTTGAAAGAAAATAATCTGTTACAATTATGAGTCCAAAGTTATACTGAAGAGATTTGGGCTTGAACAAAAGTTCAAGCTGGAAAAAATAACCACTCATAAGCCACTCTGGGTTTTGATTCAGTGCGTAGTTTGGTTTGGGGATCCGGATTTGCTGAAATGAAATGAAGCACCAACCTTTTTCTGCTCAGTGTTCTGTTTTTGGCGAAAATGGATGCGCAGAAGGCAAGCTAGGCCACTACCCCTAAAGATGGCGGTGGTGGAGAATGAAGTGGAGAAGGCTGCAGGACCTGGTAAGAAGGCAATGGTAGGCAGTGGGAAGGGAGCAGGTGAGTGGCGGATGGGGTGAAGAAATTAGGGTCCCCTCCCCCAGACACAAATTGGAAAAGAAACAAACCAAACATGGACCGGTTCATTTTTCTGTGGTTCATGGCCAACCACAAACTACCCAATTCATCATTTTTCCAGTTCTTACCCATCTCTACTGCTGAATATTTGGTTTTTCTACATAGTAGCCTTTCCCCCTTTTTCTTTAGTGATTCAGTAATGGCAGGCTCAGTTTTCCCAACATTTATATCTATGTCATTCTACATTTCAGAAAGAAGGGGGAATTCCCAAAAGACGACATGGAGAGAACTTTGGTTTCAAATAAAAAAGTATGCTTGCCGGTACTGAAGTTAACCTTTGGTACTTTAAATTGTACCCCAAGCAAACATAAGTGGCAAACTCCATTTTTGGATTTCATAAACAGAAATCCCTCCCATCTAACATAGAACTAAGCCCGTTAATCAGTTAGTTTTCCTTCCTCTGGGTACAGATCAAGTGGGCTGAACTAATAAAGATTATGTAATTGTAAGCAAGATCACCCACACTCTTGTACAGTTGTCCCCCTACCCTTTCGTGGTTCATATACTGCGGTCCCGGTATATCGTGGGTCCGCAGTATATGAAAAATGGCCCTCTGGGGTTAGAAGGAAAGGCCTTCCCAGGCCTGTCAGAGGCCCCAAAAGTGCTTCCCCACAAACCAGAAGTGACTTTCGGTAAACCAGAAATGACCTCCAGATCACCAGAAAGCACTTTGGGGGCCTCCGAAGCCCCGGGAAGCCCCTTGCAGGCCCGTTCGGAGCAGCACCAGGCCTGGGGTAAGCACAAGAGCCCCCAGAGCCCCCCCTCAACCCGACCCAGCATCCACATATTGTGGATTTTCAATTATTGCGGGTCGGGTCGGGTCCCTAACCCGTGCAATAGGTGGGATTTTGCTGTATTCCAAATCACTATGTATGAGTGTAAATGCTGGACAAAAAAAAGAAAGGTGACGGGGGTGGGGGAGGGAGATTTGTTTGAAAAATTGTGCTGGAGGGGACAGCTTTGTAGGTGTCTCAGACTTCCAGAAAGATAGATAAGTGCATCCTAGATCAAATGAGGCATGGACTATCTCTGGAGGCAAAAAATGATGAAGCTGATGCAGTCCTACTTTGAGGGCAGGGGAAGGCAAGATTCTCTGGAAAAGACAATAATGTTGGGAAAGGCGGAGAGCTGCAGGAAAAGAGGAGGACCAAATATGAGATAGTAGAAATATAGAACAACTGAGCTCAATGGGGGCCTATCAAACCATTGAGTCCAACCCCTTGGTCAGTGCAGCACAAACCCAAATCACAGCAGATCAGAGATGGACTAGACTCCCTAAAGAAAAGCACAGGTTTGAGATTGCAAAAGCTGAGGAGGGCAGTTGAGGGCTGAACGTGCTGGAGACTGCTCATCCAGAGGGCTACCAAAAGTAAGAAGGCATCTGACAGCACGTACCAACAACCACTGTGACTATGACTGTGTGGTGAATTGGAGGTCGATACAGTCTATTTGTAGATATATCATAGTTTCACTTGGATACTTCAATCCCACCATTATGTATTGCTTAAGGATCGCTGTGAGTTGTGGTATTATACAGTGGTATCAGACAGGTGGAACATAAGGAACACAAAGGGTGGATCCATGTGCCCATTTTATAAGTGAGAGAGCAGAGTTGATCTCTGGTCTACACTCTTTGCTTTCAGGATGACATTTAACCATCACTCGAAGCCCAAGTATTCCCCGTAACATTTGGCACAATTGGCGTAAACGGATGTCAATCACTGTCAAACCAAAAGGTCACAGCCTGGTCCTTCAGGCCTGTCCAGAATTAGGGGACATTCACTGCAAACCAGAACTAGGGGACATCCACTCAAACTGAGGGTTGGGAGAGTGAGAACAGACAAAAGATTTTTTTTTTTACCCAGCGTGTTGTTAGTCTGTGGAACTCCTTGCCACAGGGTATGGTGATGTCATCTGGCCTGGATGCCTTCAAAAGGGGATTGGACAGATTCCTGGAGGAAAAGTCCATCACAGGTTACAAACCATGATGGAGGTGTGTAATGTCCAGGCTTAAAACTGAGGTACTTCAAGGGCCAGATGCAGGGGAGTGGTATCAGGAGACAGATATCTAGTCTCATGCGCTCCCAAACACATCTGGTGGGGCCACTGTGACATACAGGAAGCTGGACTAGATGGGCCTTTGACTTGATCCAGCATGGCTCTTCTTATGTTTATGTTCAGGTAGCAAACAAAGGCTGATGGTCTTCTACTCTGAAGTTCAGAAAGTGCAACCCAAATGTTCTAAAATCAAGGTGGATTCTAGCAGCAGATGTATTGCAAGAAGGGCCTGTACCCTTTTATCCTTTGTGCATTCTTCAAGCTAAAGTTGCCAAGTGATTTGCAACACTGATTGGAGGTGAAAGGGAAGGGGTTACTGGGGACACAGTGCCATCTACAGGCTGATGGGAAGGAAGGCCAAAATGGGGACCATTTTTTTACATCTCATTTGTGTGTGTGTGTGTGTGTGTGTGTGTGTGTGTGTGTGTGTGTGTGTGTGTGTGTGTGTGTGTGTGTGTGACATGCACACACTTGTTCCTATCTGTGCATTTGCACTCATGGATGTTGATAGGTAGTATACAATACAGAGTGCAATATTAAAATATTGTTTACAATATAGAAAGCTGCTGAATGGTTAAACTCTTTGGCTGTAGAGCCGGAGGTTGGGCGTTCAATTTCCACACTGTGCCTTCTTGACAGGAGGATTCTTCATACTACTGCAGCCTCCACCAACAGGACAGGATTCTGAAGTATAGTTTAATTTAAGTTGTGCATGGGGGGGAGTATGTAATCTTACTCAAAATTGTTATGTGAAGACAATGAAAGGGAGATGTAGAAAGTATAAAATATAATTTGCTTCATACTTTGCCCTCTTTTCATCCAATGGCTGATTCCTTTAAAACCACGCCACAATACCTCTTCAGCATGTACAGTTCACTCCTTACTTTTACCCACTACCCGTTGTGTCTCCGTATTTTGTTCTAGGTGAAGATTCTGTGTGTTCTGTGAGATTTTGAGTCAGACAACGTGTTGTTATGTAAAACGACCATGGTGTGCTTCTGAATAGACTGCGCATCACTGATTTATTTCAGCCCTAATTAGGATGAATTACGAAGAAGAAGAAGAAGAAGAAGAAGAAGAAGAAGAAGAAGAAGAAGAAGAAGAAGAAGAAGAAGAAGAAGAAGAAGAAGAAGAAGAAGAAGAAGAAGAAGGCAGCTTTCTATCATCAAAATGAAGCATAAAAGGCATATAGATTTGCATAAAATGTGCATGTTGATTTGTGAGCAAACCCAAGAGGCTTACCCAGTGCCCTTAGTTCTTTAAACCAAGCTTAGCCTGTACTATTTCTCTGGATAGTCCACTGAGTTTGGACACCAACTGTGAGTTCAATTCCCCAATATGCCTTCCAAGGGAAGAACCAGCCGCTTGGCCTTGGAAAGGTGCATAGTGCCAGAGGCTTCCCAGAAGAATACTTCTGAGTATTTAATCCATAAAATACTTCTGAATATTTTATACCTGGGTATTTTACACTTCTGAGTATTTTATATCTAGAAAATGCTGAGAAGGTTCACCACAGAATTAACTTGACAGCATAATTATTATTTCCATCTGGACAAGTCTTCAGTCTGAAAACATCTTCAGACAGAGAATGCAGACAGTCTTTCAAGCAGAGGCCTGCTCTCATCACAGCAAGACAAGTGGCCACCCTTAGCCTATTTTCCCCTGACAGAAATGCAGTAGCATTGCACAAGGTATGCAAGGCCGTAGCTCCCATAAGGAAGCATCCACACACACAATGGACTGAAAGATAGGAAAGAATTAGAGGCAATAGTTGGTCTCAATTTTCTGCTCAGTGTATCTGAAGAAGCAGATTCCCATCCATGGAAGGTCCAAGTCAAATAAATTTGTTCATTCTTTAGGCACCCCCATATTTTTGTTTTCACTTTGTATTTGATGTGGCTGAAACAGACAGCACCGCTACCTTGTATACCACTTTGAGAAGGTGATGTGCAATACATTTGTGTTTGTTTGTTTGTTTGTTTAAAATATTTCTATCTCTGAAAGGACCCAAGGCAGGTTTGTTTGCTTGAGTGGTACACATGAAAAGCATTCTCTGCCTACATTGCATAAACAAGCTCGACTCTTTTTGCTTCATCCTCCAAATTAAGATTGAAAACCCTAATGGCTGTGAACTGAAAAAGCACACAGGGTACTGGCATGCAGAGTCGTGCCAGGCATCCCACTCGGCTCAAGAGTTCCCACGTCTTAAAAAATGTAGGCATTTATCAGACAGCATGTCCTCAGGCAGCCTCAACAGATGTGCCGTTCCGTAGTTGTTTCCTTTATTTTATTTTATTTTATTTTATTCTTGCAAAATTTAGGTCAGAGTGAAGACAAACTTCATTTACAAAGACAGTTGTGGTGTGGGTCGTGGAATCTGTCATATTATACTGTATATGTGAATGGAAAATGAAACAGAACTATAAATACAGAAAGCATTGCTTAGCAGTCCTCTGAAAAGTTTTACATTACTTTAAAGACAAACCAGATGTTTTCCAGTAAACAAATATTTTCTTCCCATTCTCTTTATTGTTTGTGTCTCAATTTAAAATGCTTTTCTGCAGGGGGTGGGATGCAGGAGCTTTCCTAAGGGCTTCTACTCAGAAAACCAAACATATTAAAATAAATATGCAGAGACGAAGTACTAGTCTAAATTGGAAGGGGGCGGAAGGAAAGAATTTATAACTAGCATGTTTCATGGAAGCATGCTGGATTAGAATGTTACTGCAAATTAAAGTTTTAACCAGAAGAAATTGGAGGTGTATCAAACTGTGAATGTCACCATCCTTTTCTCCTCATGGTTGCTGGATAGCTCTGGTTTAGAATTAGAGGTTGAGAATTAGGTCCCCCCTGGTACCTTCTGTGAGTGGAGCCAGCCTGGGTGGCTTTCGGCAAGCTGCACACTTCCTGGGTGACCCCAAGATAAGGGAATGGTAAATCAATTCTGTATAGTCTCTACCTGGAAAACCCTGGAAAAGGGTCATCACAGTTACTTGGAATTGACTTGACAGCACATCATCATCATCACCATCATCATCATCATGATGACAGACTGGTTTTTGTTGCAATTTATTTATTATACAGTCTCCCCAGCAGCCCTGTGCTGAGATCAGGCTGAGAGACACTAATTGATTCAAGATTAGGTAGCAGAGAAGGCACTGCCTTAACTGGATGACCAAACACAGGCGACCTGTTACCTTTTGACAGGGAAATGGTAGGGAAGACACCAACATTTGCCAACACATTCCAACAAATTTCCTGAAAGCAGCACAGCTGTGTTATAAAAGAGCAGAAATGTGCTATGAAAGATCCATATGGAAGGGAGCCATGGTGACACCAGACCTGCCAAGCCAAACTGGGGAGACAAATTATGTGGCAAATTATGGATCCAGGTATTTGCTCCAACTGTTCCCATTGATGCAGGACAGCCCCTTTCCTTTTTCTATAACAACAATAACATCAACAACAACTGAACTTCAGAGACTCTGGCATAAACTGGTACAGGTGGTCCCAGTGGGAATCGGAATGCTGGGTGTGGTGCCTAAAGAGCTAAGCAAGTATGTAGAAGAAATTGGAGTTGACAAAGTCACCATCAGTCAGCTGCAGAAAGCCACCTTACTGGGATCTGCTCACATAATTCACCGATACATCACATAGTCCTAAACACTTGAAAAGCGTTCAACTAGTGATTTGTAATACAAAATCCAGCATAGTTATCTTGTCTGCTGTTTTGATAATAATAATAATAATAATAATAATAATAATAATAATAATAATAATAATAATAATAATAATAATAATAATAATAAATGCTTCTTAAAACACCACCTGGTTCTGGCTTCTGGGAATACCTTATTGACATTCTGTGTGTGTGAGTTGCTCACGTGGCCAACCTTCCGTCTCCAGAATCTTTAGCAGCTGCATTTCCAAGCATGGTTGAATGAGGAGCATGTTTGTCTTTAGTTATCCGTGTCAAATGTAACATTTTATTCACTGCATGTGAATTTTGAACACTTGGGGTTTGATGGGATGTTAGCAATGCATTTCCCAAATTGTTGTCACTTTGGGGGATGTCGGTGTATCCTTTCAACAACTCTGCAGCATTCCTGAGTTAGGGTTTGATGGGATGGCAATTTTGTAGTGACCAGACAATGTTCAAATCACAACCTAATCAAACCTTGCTCAGTGCCTGTACCTTTATAGCCCAGTGGCAGGGTTGCTCTTTTTAGGAATTTATCTGGTGAGATCAGGACTAAATGGCACATGTACTGAAGGGTCACTTTAAAGGATTGCTATTAAGATGGCACCCAGAGAATTGTATTATTTATTTAATTCATTTATTTAGAATATTTTAC
The DNA here is from genome assembly GCA_029282475.1 of Phrynocephalus forsythii. Classification (NCBI taxonomy): domain Eukaryota; kingdom Metazoa; phylum Chordata; class Lepidosauria; order Squamata; family Agamidae; genus Phrynocephalus; species Phrynocephalus forsythii. Next base: position 103,812,473 of record JAPFRF010000004.1, on the reverse strand, counting down.
CCCACTTTTCTCCACAACTACCTCGGATCCTTGATTGTACCTTTAGAAACAGACTACACATGAAGGGGAAGGTGTACTTGCTCCTCTGAACAATGTCGTCTCACCACACGATACAAATCTATAAGTGATGTATGCCTGAGACATCTGCAGTGCAATTCCCCATTTGGCTTTGTATAATTCCCCATTTGGCTTCATTATAAAACAGAGACAGGCTAGTTTGCCAAATACAGATTAAGAGAAACTCATGTCAGAATAAACTGATAGCCATTTCCTTGGAAGGATGCACTGCTTCTACACACGGATTAGAAATCTGGCCTAGTGAAAAAAACTGACTTCTGAAGAACTCATAGCCATATGACATTGTTGGTGAACCTTTTAGAGACCGAGTGCCCAAAGTGCAATTCAAAACCCACTAATTTTTTGCAAAGTGCCAATACAGCAATTTAACCTGAATACAGGTGGCTGTGAAGGGGCGATGTTGGGTGCCCACAGAAGGGGCTCTGAGTGCCACCTTTGGCACCCGTGCCATAGGTTCACCAACACTGGGCTAGATTTTGTCCGTTTCATGGGCACCCACATTCGAGTTTTCTAAACTGGAATATGAAAAGGGTGAAGCGGTTATCTACTGTGCATCTCAAATGTGGGATATAAATCAAATGAATAAACATGTTCCACAAGAGCCCCTTGTACTGGAAACTGCAGTCTCTTCATAATGTCTTTCATTAACACATGGTTTCATTACATACATTTTGTTTTCATGTATGTTTTGTCTCTCCACCTTTTTTGTATCATGTAGGACATAAACCTCCCTCTTCTGGAGCATCCCCTGTCTGCCATAAAAACGATCCACTTAGAAATGCCATAGCCAAGACCGATGGTGATTCATTAATTGGTAAGAACTTCACATGAGCCTTCCAGAGCCTGACAGCCATCAGATATGCTGTATTGCAAACCAGGTAATCCCTACCAGCTTTGCTGGGCTGGGGATGGTGGAAGCTATAGTCTAGCTCATCTGGAAGGGATGGGGGTGGTGGAAGTTGTAATCTAGCACATATGGAGGGCAATGTGCTGGGAAGGTCAATTTAAATGGTACTTGGTTGGGATCTTAGACTCTTGCCTTCTAGACCAAAGTTGTTGAGAAACGTGCTACCTGTTCTTGATGACAGATATTTTTGTGAGCTCACGAAACACATCCAGGCTGTTTATTTCCCTTTCTGATTCCAAGGGTTCCAGCTCAACCCCCCAGATGTTGGCAGTTTTGGGAATCATGTCAGGCAAAGCAAAGTGCATGGTGATTCCTGTGCATAGCTACTTCTGGTATGTAATTCTTGCAACCGGACTTCCTGGACCCTTCAGCTGGTACACAGGATAGGCAGGCTACATCAGCTGCCTGTTCACAGGAATGACACAGGCATATTCCACATAAGATACTTTTGCCAAAATATCTGTCAAAATGCTTCCAGTACAGAGACCTGTGATCGCCATGTGGGCAGGGATGCAAGAATGTCTAGTGTGAACATCAAGACCAATTTGTGGTTTCTAATAGTGTGTGCGGGGGCAAAGTTCTGGGGAGTTCTGATCTGGGAAGTGGGGGAAATCCATTTATAGTTGGATGTTACATTGTGCCTGTTTCTTTACTTTTCACTTCAATATCAACTAGGTCTTTGTATGGAGAAAAACGATTCTCTTTGCCAACATAACTATGTAAGTTTACATAACGTTTCCACATTCTTAGTTTTCAGACTCTAGAGAATAGGTCAACCATTTCTTCACCAAGTAAATACACAGAAGAAGAAAATGTTTACATAACTGGCAATGAGAATGGCATATCTTTATTTTTATTTATTTCTTAACCTTGAGGAGGAAAAGGTTACCAAAATGTGTGGTCTTGATGCAGTCTCAAACATGGAACATCTTCTAGAATGTACGGTGGACAGACATCAAGCAATAAGCACTTATTTTTTCATAGAGTGGTCATTTGCACATCAGCTAAAAAGGTGGTGCAGCACAGATTTGCATTATGCTAATTTATAGGCCTAGAATATATAGATTGACTTCAGATTTGCTGTTTGTGCTCATATTGTATGTGTAGAGGAAAAGATACAAATTGACACAGTAGGCAAAATTGTGATCCAGTGACTTGAGTGTCAGCTTTGTTTGCTGCTCAGGTGCTAACTGTTGATGGGTAACATCAAGGCCTCCTTGATTTCTTAAAGTTCTTTATCCGAAATCAAAGTGTGTGGCCTTTCAAACAGATGACCTCTTTTAATAGAAGAGTACCCTCTGACAAAGAAACGACAATTCTCTGTAGAATACACTGTAGTATATGGCTGCCCCACCTCTTCAGGAGCAGTCATTCTGAATAAATGGCTGAGACCACTAGGACAAAGTTCTCCTGCTGAAACTGCTATCATAAATTCTGGCTATAGACCTCAACAACAGGCAGAAGAAGAGCCTTATTAGATAGGGACAGTATTAGCTCTCCTCCAATCATCCAGCCCTTCACCCATCCTCTGTGATTTCACAACAATAACAGACAGTGGTTGGGAGAGTTCTTCAGCCAGTCCTTTTCAGTACTCAGGGCAGTTCATCAGGCCCTGAGGATTTGAACTCATTTGAAGTAATAATGTATTCCTTGACTCTTTCTTTAACATTTTCAAACTGCAATCCTGTCCCTTCTCCACTTGTGCTTCACAGTTAGCCTGGAGGGCCATAGATTAAGCTAAAGTAAGAATTGAGCACTGCCTTTCTTTGTCATCTGTTTTCATTTTGGATCCCCGCCAAATGGTTCAGTCACAATTTCTTTTCTCTGTCTTTTGTTATGTACCCAAATAATGCTTTTGGTTGCTTTTAACATCTCTTGTTAACCTCTGCTCACCTTCCCTAATGTCATCCTTCCAATTATTTTCTAATTTTCTGTAATCTTCCTTGTGCCTGGCCCTCTTTTCACTTGATACATTGTTTTGTTTTCAGATCCTCTCTGAGCTTTTTGTGGAGCCACATTGGTCTGTTTTTTGTTTTCCCCATTTTCCACCTTTTTTCTCATTGGAATTATTTGTAGTTCTGCCTTTAGAATTTCCTTTTTAAAGAAACTACCACCCATCTTCAAACTCATTTTCCTGAAGCTGAGTCATGGCAACTGGACGTTTCGCTACTCATCCAAGCAGCTTCGTCACCAAAAAGTGAGCTATAAATCGAAGCTCTCGCCACTAACTTTCTGCAGACTGACGTAGCAGAAAGTAGCTAAACGTTTCAGTCTCACAAGAGAAGAAGTCCAGTTGCCATGACTCAGCTTCCAGATAACCTCACCTGGATGACTGAGAATCTTCACAAATAAACTCTTTTTCTTGTTATAAAACCTTGCCCTGGGACCATACTTATCACTCTTCTGTTAAAACTAGTTTTCCTAAATTTTCTTTCTTTATTTTTCTGTATTAATTTAAATTGTTTATATGCTGCCTTCCTCCCCATCAAGCAGTTAGCAACAGATAAAACAACAGATGCTAAAACACTATATAAGTGTCGTATTTCAAAAAGTGATTAAACAAACAGTGGATCCTCGTATAACAAATGGTTTGTATAACATAAAATCTGTACATCATAAAAAATTCTGGAGATAGGGGAAATTTGCTTAACAAATTGTCTATGGGGCGAATCCGTACAACATAAAAATGATTGTGATTAGAGATTACTCTCTTTTCAATGCATTCCTATGGGAAATTTGTATAAAGGAAAATTTGCTGAACAGAAATTCATTTGGAACGAATTAATTCTTTTATACAAGGTACCACTGTATTAAGATTTTAAAAATCTATTTTAAATACAATTCAAATGGTTTTTAAAAACCTGTAAGTTAAAAACCAGCATTCCTGGGCCAACTTATTGCTTTAAAACCTCCCTGAAGAGAATGATCTTTACCTGATGCTGCAAAGCCAAGAGGGAGGCAGTGGGTTCAAATGCATGAGAGTAACCACTGAGAAGGTCCTCATGTGTTCTCACCAAATGAGCTTGGGAAGGTGGTGGGACCAATTGAAGACCCTCCCCAGAAATTCTTAAAACCTGAGAAAGTGCATATGGGGGTGATACAATCTTTCAAATCCAAGGTACATGTGTAGCTTTTTTTGCTTTGTAATCAAGAATTAAAGTAGAACATAGACACTTTCCCCTCTTAATTCCACTTCTTCTGCCAAGTTTTATTTATTTATTTATTTACGGCCAATGATCAAACTAGACAGATACAGCAACAAAATACATAGCATCAATGTGTATTCCAAGATAGTATTTCAATTAATACATAAAATTGGTAGATAAAAAGTACTGGTTAAAATTTAGCAGCCATTAAAACATGAATATTATATTTCTTTATCTCCATTTATAATCTGATTTCGGGCCCTTAGTGTTGCTGCACAGAATTTGGCAACCTGCTTAGTTATTTGGTAACATTTATCAGAAAGGAGCAGATGCAAGTAAAAATCTATTGACCTCCCAGGGAATTTGCCTATGATGGGGGAGATAAGTTCTCTGCGTAGGTCTTGATAGTAAGTGCAGAATAAGAGAACATGTTCCACAGTTTCCAGCTGATCATTAGTACATGGACAATTACGGTCTGTTAATGGTAAGCCTTGATATCTCCCCTCCAAAAACTTGGAGGGAAGGACATTAAACCGCGCCAAGGTAAAAGCTCTCTTGGAGGAGGAGGATACAATCCTGTCCAGGTAATTTCTGCCAAGTTATTTCCATTGGTCAGAATCACTCTCTAGTTGCTATCTCCACTTTTTGTAGGAGGAAATTATCAGCTACACAAACCAGGAATGTCTTGGAAGGAATTTGCCTTACAATAGATGTCGGGATAATTAAAATGTCCCATGATAACCATGTTGTTGTCTCTTTAAAATTCTTGAAATTTGTTTTTCAAAAGTTTCATCTGCATATTCTCAATTAGTCAGCTGTCAGTAGACTCTAGCTACTCATAATTCCATCATTTTAAATGCTGCCTAAAACAGAAGGCAAGGTGTTTTATGTTAAATCAGGCATGTCCAAACTTCAGCCCTCCTGATGTTTTGGACCATAACTCCCAGAATTCCTTTGCTGTGATTGCCAATGGCAAAACATCTGGAGTTGGGTCCAAAACATCTGGACATGCCTGCGTTAAAAGAACTGGTTGCTGTACCAAAGGCTATTAGTGGGAGACCTGTAACACTACAAAATTATACACATTCTCATGCACATGAGATAGGCTCTAAGAATCAGATAAATTTATTAATGCTGCTGGGCATCTCACACACATTTACCTGGGAATTAGTCCCACAATACTCAATGGGAGGAGCCCCAATTAGAGTTAGAATCATGTTAATGTTGTAGATAAGTGATTGGTATGGTTTTCCCTCAAGACAGACATGCTGGTTTCAACTGAAGAATCCTTTTCTCTGGTTTACAAACTATCTGCTAAATAAATCTATTTATTTATTTAAACCCAGATATTGCTCCATAGTGCAAAGAAGTTTCTTGGCGGTTCACAGCATAAACATGATGCATTTACAAATTTTCAAGGCCTCAGCATCAAGCTGACTACAGTATTCCCTAGTGGCCTTTATGCTTCCATCCCAATCTCCAGTCTCCCCAAACTTCACTATTTTAATTTTTAAACAATGTACTGTACTGTAGTCAGAAAGCCTGAAAATACATTGAAAAGTTCCTGTTAAAGTCCAGGATGCAGCTGGTCTCAGTTTGAAGAGTTCAATTAATCTGGGTAGCTAGATGCTCCCATACCAATCTTGTGTTGCAGTTCCTTCCTTTATAAGATCATACATTTTTGTCTAGTTAAACACAGGTCATTCTGAATTTTGGTCCTGACAATCTCTCTGTAGGCTCTGGCTACTTGCTTGTGTACATCTTTGATGGTTAGCTCTTTCTTCTATTTGCCATATACGTCTTCTAAAAATCTGAACATATTGGAAATTGCCTTATGCAACCACCTCCATTTTTAGACGACTCCCATTTTAATTTCTCACTAGAACAGCATTACTGACAAATAAAAGCTGGGCTCCAGCCAGGGAGAAAAACCACTGTGACTCATGCTTTAATTTTACATCAGTACACATGTACCTTAATTTTACTTCCAAATACCCCTTGATATGTTCCCTAGAGCCTTTTTCCAGAAATCTAACTAAACTAGTTTTAATATTTCAAAAACCAAAGGAAATATAAGTCTCAGATTAAACTTTTATAACACTAGGTAGGCACAGGCAATGAATTTCACACTGCTATGAATTTCCAAACTAATTCTTGGGTTTTAAAAGCCCTTCTGAGATCAAGAAACTCTATTTCTGAATTTCCTGATGATGTCTCCGTTGTACAAAAGAAAATGTTAATTAGAAACACTGAACTAGCTAAAAGAATATTTTTTTCCAAAGATGGTACTGTATAAACAAAATTTAATCTTGAAAGAAGCCAGCAGATTCAAGGGTCTTCAAAACTATATTACTGCAGGGATTTATATTATGACCTCTTACTCCATTTCTTCAAGGTCTCCTTGTCCTACTTCAGGCTCTTGGCCTTTACCCTGCACTCCAGTGTCCCTTTTTCACACAGTCATTTCCTTGGATTGCATTTTCCTGGCTACTTTCTTTACAGTCTGTTTTAAGAAGAATGTGAACTCAATAACATTCTAATTCCAGTCAATCTTTCCAACCACAATTTTAAGAAAATTTAATAGAAGACCAAACAAAACAGATCCCCAAGTGGTAGAACTAGATCCAGCACCATAGTTACAGCAGTCTATGTACCCACTTAGGATCCTGACCCAAGACATTTCACCTATACACAGCTTTGCCCTTTCTGTGCTTGGCAGCTGTGGTTTTTTATTAGATGCACAGTACCTAATTCCCTCCACCACCACCCCAGTGCCATACATACAGGCTGGAACAAGGGAATACCACTGCTATGCATAGAAATTGCACAGTTAAACAGTTGTGTGTGTGTGTGTGTGTGTGTGTGTGTGTGTGTGTGTGTGTGTGTGTGTGTGTGTGTGTGTGTGTGTGTGTGTGTGTGTGTGTGTGTGTGTGTGTGTGTGTGTGTGTGTGTAGTGGCACTCTTCCACAAAATTTCTCCCTCATTATCCATATATACTAACCCTCTAACTTTCAACTGTTTTTTTCAACCCAGGGAAATAAGGTTGTTTTTTTTTATATCACTTTGTGCCAGGGGCAGAGTTTCCCATTTGGTAGTATTCAGTTACTGGTACATTGTTATTCAGTAACAATAAAAACAATCCAGCAGAGAATGCCATTTATTAAAGACTCTTGCAAGAGTTCTTCAAGATTTTAAATGCATTTTTACAGAGTTTCAAATGTCTCAAAAAAATTACAGTGGTACCCCGACTTAAGAGCACCTTGACTTAAGAGAAATTCGACTTAAGAGCTGAAAACTGTTGACATTTTAACTGTCACCTTACACATTCTAGATATGGTCTGCTTGACTTACAATTTTTTCCATTTTTTAACTTATTTTTTCAATTTTTAGACAGGTACCCCGACTTAAGAGTAGTTCTATTTAAGAGCATGCATTCAGAACAGATTAAATTCGTAAGTCAAGGTACCACTGTAAATAGATTTGCAGAAGTCTTTCAGCTGAAAGCTTTAAATTAGCACTATACCATCACTTAACAACAATAACAAAATGTAGCAGAGGAGCTCAAGCTCATCTATGATATATATTTATTCTAAATTTTTGAAAAAAAATTATTAAAGATTTATTGTGGTACCAAGCTGTAGAAAAGGCTGGAACAAATGTTCCATGTGTAGGAGGTATTAGATGTCCCTTCAGATGCATGCAGTAGTTGGAGGCAAAAGAGTTTTGTCAAAATTGCGGCAGGTAAAAAGGCTACTTTCCATTCCTGGTGTCCCATTGTCCAAATCCTGATCAAAAAGCCATTTTAACAGGTACATTCTTATTTATTTTGATTCTCATCCCACCTTTCCCCTAAAACTGGAACTCAAGTCAGTTTCCCAACAAAATCAAATACAAAAAAACAAAAAATGAAAAGAAAAAGCATTTCTCACAGTAGACCGCCATTAATCAGATGTAATATTAAGAGTGAATTAAGACCAATTTTAAAATCACATCTGCTTTAAAATTTATAGCACAATTAATGCTAAGATTACGAAAGTATTGGAGAGTTCAGTGGCTTAGGTCTATGGCTGCAGAACCTGTGGTTGGGAATTCAGTTCCCTGCTGTACAATGGTCCACCGCTCTTTCGTGGTTCATATACTGCGGTCCCTCTATATTGCGGGACCACAGCACCCCAAAAGGGCTTGAGGAAGGGGGGGAAGGTTTTAAAAGCCGGGGCTTTTAAACCTTCCCACACTTCCCCAAGCCCCGGGCTCCAGCTGATTGGCGCTGGGGTAGGCAAACAAAAGGTTTTTCTTCCCCACCCCATGCCAATCAGATAGAGCTGGGATTTGCGTCAGGGCACACAATGTTTAAAATCGTGCCCCCCCAGACCCAACCCGACCTGCATCCGCATATCACATATATTCAATGATCACGGGTTGGTTTGGTCCCTAACCCCCGTGATGGGGGGGTTACTGTACCTCCGTGAGAAGGACTTGGACTTGATACTTGTACTGCACCTCAGAACAAAACTGTTCAGCATACTTAAAGAGATCCAGGCCAGGCAACTGGGCTGCAATATTGCACCCCCAATTTGTGATGTTCCCCAGCTTATGCTGGCCTTTCAGCATCACCACAGGGGCAGCTGTCACCACAGAACAGCCCCTCCTTTTTCACTTTTTATTTTCAGCCCAATGCTTTGATCGGGCAGGAAACCACGATTTTAATTTCCACAATGAACCTGGTTTTCTGATGCTATGGGGCACTGTGAGAAAGTAAAATGGCAGCACCCTGACATTTTAAAGTGCAGATGGTGCCATCTAGGCCCACCCAGGGCCTGACAAGAAAAAGAGGCTCTACCAAGGCTGCAGTTTTGCCCTGAGAGCCCTTCAAGGCTCTATCTGGGCCTTTTAGGCTCACATTCCAATTTGAGCCGAATCCATTATCAGAGGTTAAATTCATGGGAATTATCAGTGAAAGGGGGGGGCTCCAAACAAAACAGACAACCTCACCATTAAACGTATGTGTGTGTTATGCCGGGGGGGGGGATCTGAGGCTAACAATCAAGGTGTGTGTGTGTGTGTGTGTGTGTGTGTGTGTGTGTGTGTGTGTGTGTGTGTGTGTGTGAGAGAGAGAGAGAGAGAGAGAGAGAGAGAGAGAGAGAGAGAGATTTGAAATGTATGAATTTGCTGACATCTCCTGGTTTAGATTTATAATGCAACAAATCATTTTCTTATGTACAAGCTATACTACAGTACACAAGGGAATACCAGGTGCTGTAGGCGCCTGGAGTAGGAACTGGCAAACCACTCCACTATTCCTGCCAAAAAACCTCCATGGACATGGGGCACGAAGAGTTGGTTGTGACTGTAACGAGGCAACAACAACAACTATACTGTACCTAGCTGGATAGCTCTGTACAGTACAGAGGGTTGTACAAGGTTCCACTCTGTACCTCCCAGGGGAAGAACCAGACTGTGTGCCCATGGGCAAGCTACACAGTTCCAGGATGCCCCCAGAAAAGGAAAAGTGAAATCACTTCTGAATACTTTTATGATGGCTCTGGTCCCCATTACAAATCTGGCTTTCTACAATTCACCCATGCTTGAACAGCCATATTAAAAACCCATTGACTATTCACACTGAGGGCAAACTGCCTGGGATTAGAAATGAAAAGACATTAATGTTGGAGAGGTGACTGAGGCAGTCCTTCATGTTTTAAAAATCAAGTAGCAAAAGAATCTCATGCTTAATTCCTAAAGGCAATCATAAAGAAAGAAAGATATTTTGCAAATGTTAGGTATGAGAAGATATACCGGTACCACTATAACACTTGGGTCCAAACAGCCCTCAGGGAAATCTCCCTCTTCTGATCATGGAATATACTGATCATGGAATATACTGTATATTGTTGTCTCTGCCATGAATGAATAAGGCTCTAGAACACTGCACATGGAGGCTTCCCACCCTTGGGAATATTGGCAGTATCTGATTATACCCACAGAAGCCTTAGAGACCAACACTCTGGGCGCCTCCAGACGGGGGAAGTTGGAGCAGTCTAGTTTGTGCTTAAAAGGTTCTGATCTTTAGTGTCATCTAGTTTATCTGTCACATGAGTGATCCTTCATTTCACACAGGCAGACAGTCCCCCCCCCCCCGTGAGAAGGAGCCAGACAGGTCATTGGATCTCCCCAATTTGCCTAATTGTTAATTAACGGCACTCCTTCTGGGTCATGGCAACTTTCTTTTTTCTTATTTAAATAAAATAAGTAACATAGTAAAACATCAATGCATCCACCCAACAGAGTATGCATAATACTGCCAATGTACAGTACCTTGTTTATTTAGAATTACTGTGGCATCAATAGGAACATACTGTATATGGTAAAATGACAGAGTAGATTAAAATAGTGGGGTGCTGATTCTCTGTTATCCCTTTCAATGTCACAACCCACCAAATACATCATAGGGTTGAAACCTCAGATATCATTGCCCACAGCTCTATTTTGATGCAGCCTAAGCATCTGCATAAGCTACAAACTAATTAGAACTAATTAGGACTAATTAGGAGCACTCCTGATTGTGCCAAAAACATGTAGCCTTACCACTGTGCCAAAAAGGAGTAAGGCAGCTCTTAAAAAGGGGCAGGATGGATCACACAAACTCAAAACACACATGGACACCTTAATTTGTTTCAAACCAAACAACACCAAAAGTGATCCAAATAGCAAGCTAGATGCCCTTCTGGATGTGCCATGTCTCTAAAAGGTAAAGGGAACCCCCAGCCCATATTGAAATTCCAGAGGTAAGTCAAGTGTTATCCTGGATATACTTTTATGGCAAAAAGGTAAAGCACAGGTGGGCCTTCAAAGCTGTTTTTCAGTTTTGAAATACTTCATGACCTCCCACACCATTTAATACATCAAAATAACCATTTTACAAAAGTGGAACTATCCCAATTTAACTTTCTATTTTGGGAGGCAGCATTTTCAATTCCTGGAAAGATTCTAGAGCAGATTATTAAGCAGACTGTAATTATTTAACATTTCGAGAAGTCAACATGGTTTCTTAAAAACAAGTAATGCCAGACTAATTTGATTTCTTTGTTTGATAGAGTTACAGGCCTTGTGGATGAGGGGAATGCTGTGGATATTGCTTATCTAGATTTCAGTAAGGCCTTTGATGCAGTTACTCATGGTATACTTGCGAAGAAGTTAGTAGAATGTGGGATAGATAGTGCTACTGTTAGGTGGATTTGTAATTGGTTGACTGATCGTACCCAAAAGGGTGATCATAAATGGCTACTCAGCATGGAGAGAGATAACTAGTGGGGTACCCCAGGGTTCTGTTCTGGGTCCAGTGCCATTCAATATCTTTATTAATGACGGATGAAGGAATAGACAGTATACTGATTAAATTTGCAGATTATACAAACTTGGGAGGGGTTGCTAAATTCCCTAGAGGATAGGATGAAAATCCAAAACAACCTTGACAGATTAGAGTGCTGGGCCAAAGCTAATGGAATGGATTTCAAGGAGAGAAATGTAGGGTGCTGCATCAAAGTAAAAAAATGAATGGCTCAGATTTAGGATGGTTGCATCAACAGAACCATAGTGTCTAGATCAAGGAAAGTGATAGTAGCACTCTATTCTGCTCTGGTCAGACTCCACCTGGAGTACTCCATGCAGTTCTGTGCACCTCAATTTAAAAAGATGTTGACACCCTAGAACAGGTGCAGAGGAGGGTGACCAGGATGGTTGAAAGTCTGGAAGAAATGCTTTAGGAGGAGTGGCTTAGGGAGCTGGGAATGTTTAGCCTTACAAAAAGAAGGCTGAGATGGGATATGATAGCTATGTTTAAATATTTGAAGGGATGTCATATTGAAGAGTGGACTAGTTTTGTTTTACATGGCTTCAGAGACTAGAACTTGGGGCAATGGTTTCAAATTTTAGAAAAAGAGATTCCATTTAAAAATTAGGAAGAACTTCCAGATGGTTAGAGCTGTTTGGCAGCTGAATAAGCTGCCACAAGAGAGTGGTGGAGTCTCCTTCTTTGGAGATTTTTAAGCAGAGGCTGGCTGGGCATCTGTCAGGTGTACTTTGATGGAGGTTTCTGCACGACAGGGGGTGTACTGGATGGCCCTTGAGGCCTCTTGCAACTCTATAATTCTCTGATTCTATGGTATTTTGTAATCTGCGTGAACATCATCTCAGAGGTAAAAATTTGAGTTGTGGATCCGCTATGCTTGCCCACTCCTGCTAATACCATCAAAGGAGTTAGCATTGGTGTCTATTTTTCCCCTTTCATTTTTTTTAACATTTGGTGGGAGTGTATCATTAATTCAAATAGCACTGAGCTGTTTGTCAGAACCTTTTACACACTACTATGTTTACTAAGCAAATCTGGCCATTTCAATACTGGCAAGCAACGCCACAAATTAGGGTATTCCACGGAGGAACCAAATCAGACTACATTGCTGCTCTGTAAACATTAGTTCTTGGGTACAGGTGTCTCTCAAGCCAACACAATCTTTTGAGGAAGACCTTGATTAATGATTACATATTATGTAGGACAACAGGCCTTCATTAATATAAGTGCTTAATTTGTCTTTTGCCTGCACTGTATTCCCTGGTTATCTTTGGATCACAATTTTGATGATTCATCTTCATTGTAGTATTGTATTTAGAGATGGGCACGACTAGGGAAAATGACGTTTTCGAGTTGTCGTGTGTCGGAGGCAGTCCGTTTCGGCTCGTTTCCGTTTTTCGCAAAATTTCACAAAAATTAGTCGGTTCGTTTTTTGTTTTTTCGTTGTCGTTAGTACTGGTTTGGGGGGGTAGCGGGCTCCTGGAGGGAGCTGCAGGAGTCAGCCAGAGCCACAAGTGACGGACTGGCAGACTCTTTGCAACCGCTGTGTCTCACGTACTTGCATGTAGTGCAATGCAAGTAGATCTGGCTTAGGGTTAAGACGGGTTAGCGCAAGGGCTAGGGTTAGGCTAGTTATGGGTGAGGTTAGGGTGAGTATTGGGGTGCACCTCTGGGTGCCTCTCTGACCCACTTAGAAGGACAGTGTACTGGCGTATGGCTTAGGCTTAGGCTTAGGGTTCGGGTTTGGGCTACGATTAGTGGGCTGTTTATGCCCGATTGGCACATCCCAGAAGTCTCTGTGGTCAACCTGGCCAAGTGGCCATGCGATTGGTGGAAAATTTGCATGGTCCACTCCCATTTCATTGCAAATGTGCAGGTGTAAAAAAATAAAATAAAATAAAATAAAATCAACGGAGACTTTTTTTTTTGCAAGAAAAACCCACTGCTGCTACTGTAAAAATTCAAGCATGTAAAATAGCAAATTTTCGCATGTTTCTGTGGTGCTTTGGTGGGGTTTTGGGCAACGATTTCAAAAAAAAATATTGCGGTCACCATTTTGGATCCCCCGCACTGCATGGCAAATGGATGCGCCCTCCCAGCCTGGTACCAGCAGCGCAGCAGTAGCAATAGCCAAGGAGAGGGGGGCAGGGAACCCCCCCCCCAAATAAAACACCCTTCTGGCCTGGTAGGTGCCCTCAGACAGTTTTCGCCTACTTTTAGGGCCGGGAATCGTTTTTTTTTTTACTTTTAAAAACTTTTTTTTCTGTGCCGCTTGGCATTGCACGATCGCCGCGATGCAAGTAACGAGCCCGACAAATCAGATCAAATTGTTCGTTCGTCGGTTCGAGCTCGAATTCTGGCGGAGTAATTCCCGTTACCGTTTCCGTAGAGTAACGGATACGAGTAACGGAAACGGAAACGGGAATACCGCTAAGTCGTGCCCATCTCTAATTGTATTGTATTTTTCTACTAGCAGCGTATGAAGGTATCACCCATAGTCTAGTTTTGATCTTCATTGTACTATCTGTCTGGAAGAAAATGTGGGATGAGGAAGCGCATCATCCGCAGGGGAACTGGGGAATCTTAAAGCAAATATTCTACATCAACTACAATTTCTTTTTATCTGAAACCTAAATCATCCACAACTTCCTTATTGGGAAACTTGCTCAACTATTTCCCGGTTGGGAAGGGCTAGCCTTCCCGCTGCTCTGGGACTCGAACCCTCACCAGGCCCAGGCAGCACTGGTGATGGGAGTTGTAGTCCCGCGGCAGCTGGAGAGGGGAGGGCGTTTCCCTTCCCCTCCTCTTCTCAAACCCAACCCCTCCCCCGTGTGGCCGAGCAGCCTCCTCCCTCCTCCCGTCGGCCCCCGCGCCATGGGAGGCTGGCGACCACGTGGCTGCAGCGTTGCATCAGCTGCCCGCGCCTGCGCGTTGGCCATCGGCTCTGGGAGACCGGGGCGTCTGCGGGCAGGTGGTGTGGCTCAGCCCCGGGGGACGGCGAAGAAGATGGAGGCTTCCAAGGAGCAGGTAAAGGGGCCCGCCTTCCCCACCCACGTCCTTTCGCAGCAGGACGGGCGCGACGGTCAAAAGAGACTGCGGCGGTCCCGGGAATGTAACGTGCTTGGGCTTCTCCTGGGACCCGCCGTGATGCTGTCGCCGCCCGGCTTCCCAGGGGTTTCCCCGGGGATCCCTTTAAATCGGGCTTAAATCTTAAACCGGGACTTGGTCTGTCGCGCGCCTCTTTCCGCACAGGCTCGCCGCGTCCTTGGGTGGCCCTAGAGCAGTGGTTCTCAACCGGTGGGTCCCCAGATGTTCCTGGACTGCAACTCCCAGAAATCCTTGCCAGCTCAGCTAGGGATGAAGACCTCTGGGAGTTGCAGTCCAGGAACATCTGGGGACCCACCGGTTGAGAACCACTGCCCTAGAGAGACCTATGGGGCGGGGTTGTGCGGCTGCCGATGGATCACAACTCCCATCCTCCTCCTTCCCCTTTGGCTGGCCGGGGCTGATGGGAGCTGCAGCACAGCCTCTGTCTGGAGCGCCCCCCAGTTCTGATTTAAAAATAACAAGCCTCTTTGCCCCCCCCGAGTTGGACCGCTTTCACTTTCTTTTTACCGCCTCGGTTCAATTGGTGATTAATGGATCGTAGGCTCCTTAAATCCAAGATGCTAGACCAGTGGGAGTTGTGGTCCAAAACATCTGGAGTGCTGAAGGTTCGCCAGCACTGTTCTAGAGAGACCGTATAAGACAGGCATGCCCAAACTTCGGCCCTCCATATGTTTTGGGCCACAACTCCCACGGCTTTGAATTCTGGGTGTTGTGGTCCAAAACATCAGGAGGGCTGAAGTTTGGTCATGCCTGGTATAAGAGAATGCATTGTGCTTTCCAACGTGCATTTCTAGCCTACAAATTGTTAAGGAAGTAATTCGGGGCCATCTCATTTCAAGGGTGTGTTCCCTTTTCGTGCCAGTAAATTCATGCTGCTAATTTCCAAGGTACTTTTACTTGGATCCTCAGCTACATTTCTTTGATTGCTTGCACTTTGCTGATTAACATGGTCTCAATTTGGGTAAATTTTATTTTTAGACAGCACTGTTTATTTAACTTCATTGACTATAGAGTTTGCAGACTGTCTGAACTGTCAGCAAATCATCATCACATTTGTATTTAAGAGCATAGTAGCACACATTACCTGTTTTTATGGTCTGTATTAAAAACTACCATAAGTCACCTAAACCAAGTGGCTATTGGTTTTTAAATACACATAAAACATTAAGAAGTTTCAGTTGCCCTCACATTTTGTATTATTTATTATTCCATTTGTACCTGGCCAGAAGGTCACTGTGGTCAAAATCAAAACCAAATGTACAGTAAATTTCAAAGTAAAAATTAACAATATATCATCAAAATAATATATATTAACATAATTAAATGTACATTAAACTCATTGGACAGTTGACACAGAACAGTTGTGGGCAGGGAGTTCTCTCCTTGCATGCCTCCGTCAGCATTAATGCTCTTTTAAGTGCCCATTTTGGGATGAACAGGTATTATGGGCTGATCTCCCATCTTCATCACTAGGACATTAATTCTCAACACCTTTGGTCATGGCAGTTTCCGGCTCCTGGCTAAAAGCCTGGAATTCAATTTGTGTTTCTAAAGAAAAAAATGTATTTCGTTCTTTTTTAAAAATACCACTTGTAGTCTGAGATAAATCCTTTGAGGAGCCACTGAATTACACCAAAGGGTCCTTCAGTAGGATGACTGTTATATAGGCATTTGGCTGTTTGATCACCTTTCCTATTTGTATGAGCTCAAATTGGGAGTTGGTGCTGAGTGGTTTGGGTAGAGACAGAGATTGGACGTACAATTCCCCAGTGTGACCTTGACAGTGGCTGGTCTTGACTAGCCATAAAACCATTCCAGCTCTGCAGTTCTAAGATTTATTTTTATTTTAGCTCTTGTCTTCTAGCTTACTAACATGGTTCTTTCTAGATTATTATGTAGTTCCTTCTGTAAAACACAAATAGGTATTGGATTGTGGCATAGTTAAGAATTCAGTTCAGAGTTTATTCACATTTCATAACTTTTCATTAAGAAGAGCATCATTCTCTTAAGTTCTTGCAGTTCTAAAAAAATACTAATATTGCCTAGCCCTGTCAATGTAGACACTTTGACTCAAATGGTGTGATTTATTTTGTTTGCTTAAGATTGTTCCTGCAGAAGAGAAGAAAAAAGACTTAGGAAAGAAGAAAAACAAGGAGGGAACTGGTGATGGCACCTGCTCTGAGGTAAATGTCTGTTTCAGTTGACTCAGACATTAAAGATTGTTCTTTATTTACAGGCTGTCCTGGCATGAGGACCATGGTACCCTGTTTTTTCCTTGTACTTTATTAACAAATAGATATATTTAGGGTTTTGCTTTTAAAGCTTAGCCCTCTTCAGGTATTCAGAAAAGTGAGAGTGCTCTAATCTTAGCCCTTGTCTGTCACTGTTCTAACGGGAAAGTTTCTGCTACAGATACGATCTCTTCACATAAAGAGGATCTTGATAAATGATGGTTCCTGGTCACATGAAGAGACTCCACACGTAGCAGATGTCCTTCATTTCATATTGTCTATTTCTTTAATGTGGAGACCACAAGAGAAAGGGGGCAGCAGCCTTACTCACACGTCAAATGAACACCTTTTCACCCTCTGTTAGTTTTTTTCCTCCTTTGTGAGCTACTCAAAGGGTAAATTTAGAAGCCAGTATCTTGTTGCATCATTTCCTTCACCACTACAAGATCTCTGATTTGCTCTTCTCTAAGCTGGAGATCACCTGATTCCAGCAAATGAGGTTCGCATGAGAGACCCTGAATACTTCTTTGAAAAAGCCCAACCATTCTGTGGAATGATAGGACAGAAGACATTTCTGTCCAGAATGATTTTAAAAACACACACAGAGACACTTGATTAGGCAGTTATAGACCAGTGGGGGTTTCTTGGGACCTGTGGCACTATTTTTCTGGCCAGTGTGTGGTGTAAAGAGCCAGGTAAAAGTATAAAAATAGCCTCCTTGGCTCAGGTGCCAAAGATCCATCAATTCTGGAGGGGTTCTTTTTTTCTTTTCTTTTTCCTAACAATGGCTGACCTGATATGTCTAGGAAGTATACAGGCAGAGTATGTGTGTATAGCCTTCTTTCCTTTCGTTCCAAGTTTTGGTTTCACTGATATTCTTCTCTTGAATATGGAGGTTCTATTTAGTTTTAAAGACAACTTGTGTTGGTTATATACTGCCCCATAGTGCTTAAAGCAGTCTGTGGGCAGCTTACATGTAATTATGCAGGCTACACATTGAGTACCACAGCAAGCTGGGTACTCATTTTACCAAACTTGGAAGGAGGGAAGGAGGTGTGTGAACCTTGAACCTGCTACCTGGGATTGAACCCCAGGTGGCAAGCACAGGTATGGATGCAGTATAGCAGTTTAACCACTGCACCACAAGGGTCTTATGATGGCTGATAGTAAAATGATAGGTGGCCCATGGTGCCAGTGACAGAAACTTTTTAAATGGTTTTGTAGACTCAGAGTGAAAATAGGCTGGCAAGATTTCATTTACTCCTTCAGTGCCTTTATAGCATTGGTTCCTGACCTCAGGTCCTCCAGGTTTTAAAGACTTCAGCATCCATAATTGTCTTCCATGGGCCAGCTGGCAGTGGCTTCTGGCAGTGGAGGGCAAAAACGATGGATTATGGCATGATTCATTCTGCATTATGAAACAACATACACAACACATTGTAGATCTAATAAGCAAAATGTTGCAGCCAGCTGTTCCACTCTGGCCTTCCTTTCCCACTCTCCTCTATCCTCCATCATTCAGCATTCTGTGCCTTTTGCATGACTTGCTGTGCTCAGACAGTAGTGGGTTGTTGTCATTTTGGTATCTTAATCCTCTTCCCCCTGCCCTCGATATATTGACTGGTTTCCACGGACCATGTTAATGCACAGTGGACCCTCGTATAACAAACAGTTTGTATAACATAAAATCTGTACAACATAAAAATTCCGGAGATAGGGAAATTTGCTTGACAGAATCATCTATGGGGCGAACCGTACAACATAAAAATGGTCGTGATTAGGGATTACTTTGTTTTCAATGCATACCTATGGGAAATTTGTATAAAGGAAAATTTGCTTAACATAATTTCATTTGGAAGCAATTAATGCCTTTACACAAGCTACCACTCTATCTTTATTGTGTGCGGATGGTAGCATTTGGACTTCATAACAACTGGCAATCACAACTGACATTGCGATGACTGGAGATTTTAGTTTGATGCTGCTTGGAAAAAATACATAAGGACATGTTGATAAAATGTCATTTTTCTCTACCTGTCTTTTTCACAGCTGAATCCTTGGCCTGAGTACATTGACCAGCGGCTCGAAATGTACCATAAACTTAAGGCAGAGCATGATGCGCTTTTGGCTGAACGGGCTGCTAAAGAAAGCCACCCCATTAAAGTGACCTTACCGGATGGCAAACAAGTTGATGCTGAGTCTTGGAAGACCACACCATACCAAATTGCCTGCGGAATCAGGTGAGACCTCTAATTGCCTTTATAAATTGCACAGACACGCATTTTATTTTTGGTTGCATGATAACCACCCTCTTCTCTAGACTTGTGAAATATTTTTGTAGTACTTCTTTTTTCTAAAATTCAGTTGCCAATATTTATAAGATTTCCAAAGACAATTATTAAAGGAATAATTTTGGTTTGGGTGGTTGTATCCATGTGCTATAGAGATGTACCTCAAATGTATACAACTGGAATATGCTCCATATGTTAAGTCATACTGTAAGATAGCATGTGGCGAATTACAAACAGCCTTTGAAGCATTGGCCAAACTTAAGCACATGCATTATACAGTGGTACCTTGTATAAAGAAATTAATTTGTTCCAAATGAAATTACGTTAAGCAGATTTTCCTTTATACAAATTTCCCATAGGAATGCATTGGAAACAGAGTAATCCCTAATTGCGACCATTTTTAATCTTGTACAGATTCGCCCCATAGATGGTTCCCCTATCTCTGGAATTTATGTTGTACAGATTTTATGTTATACAACATTTGTTATATGAGGGTCCACTGTAATTCAGAGACAAACCAGATATCACAACGTTAATGCCTCTAGTAGTTCCACAACATATGTTTCCATGGATAACTGGTCCTATTGAAGTCCAAAAATTAATCCAGATGAAAACCTTCAGATTGTAAATTGTCCATGATAACCTTATTTAGTTCTTGACACAACAAAGGTTTTCTGTACGGGATGGTGTCTCAGAAAACCTTGAGAAAGCAATTAAAGAACCACCTAGCATGTTTTGTTATAAATAACTTCTTCAAGAGCATGTGCCCATTAATGTGCATCCATTAATTAGGGACCACTGTGTTGTCCTATCAGAGTATGGTGATAGAATACCGTGGTTGACCTGTGAGAGAACAGATGGATGGACGAATGAATGAAATAACCACTCAGTGAAGAAAAACTTGCCACCAAGCCAGAACTGAAAAATATTGCTGTTGCACCATTCATAGGATTATCAAGCTGTTTCATTACTTAGGAATGGGAAGCAGTAGTATGTGATGTAAAATGATGGCTGTACTAATAATTTACATGCCTGTTCTTTTTGTATTTTTAGTCAAGGTTTGGCCGACAACACTGTTATTGCTCGAGTAAACAAAGTGGTCTGGGATCTCGATCGTCCTTTGGAGGCGGACTGCACCTTGGAACTACTGAAGTTTGATGATGATGAAGCACAAGCGGTAACTTACATATTCCATTTCATTGATCAATAAATGATGTAGTTAAGAGACCAACACTTTAAAAGTAGGAAAGTTGTATGGAACTTAAAAGAAAGGTTTCATGCATGTTAGTCGTGTTTGACTTTAGGGGCAGGACTCATCTCCGTTTCTAAGCCCAAGAGCCAGTGTTGGGCAAGTCCATGACCATGTGGCTGGCATGGCCAGAACACTGTTTGCCTCCCTGCTTTTTTACGGCAAAACCTATTTACTTGCATTTACATGCTTTCTAACTGCTAAGCTGGAAGGAACTAAGGTTAACAGCGGGAGCTCACTCCACTGCGTGGCACCCGGGATTTGAACTGCTGAGCTGCCAACTTTGCAACCAACAATTTCAGTGCTCTAGCCTTAGTTTATAGCAGGCATGTCCAAACTTCGGCCCTCCAGATGTTTTGGACCAACTCCCACAGTCCTTGCCATTGGCAATCTAAGCTTAGAATTCTGGGAGTTGTGGTCCAAAACATCAGGAGGACCGAAGTTTGGACATGCCTGGTTTACAGGAAACTGACCTTTGAAATCTGAAATAAGGAACACTTGATGTTCTTTTACATGTGGGGGTCCTTATAGTCAAAGATGATGCATGCAGCACTTATTCTTGTCCTGTTTGAGCAAACGTGTTGAGACGGATGCAGGATTGGTCCAGGCAACAACTTGGAACTAGATAGCTGGGTATGGGAGCCATGGACTAACACTAAGCCTAACAGTGCAGAATGAGTATCATAATACTATAGCTGGAATTTTTAGACTGTTCTAAAGATGAAGTCTGGTGGCAAATCACAGCCCAGAGATGCTTGAATGATCTCTCTTTTCCCAGGTTTACTGGCATTCAAGTGCCCACATAATGGGTGAAGCCATGGAAAGAATATTTGGGGGCTGCTTGTGTTATGGTCCACCCATAGAGAATGGGTTTTACTATGATATGTACCTTGAAGATAGGTAAGATTCTCACCTTGCCTCATTGATGCTGCATGTTTTCTGCCTTGTTACTTGATATCTGAATAGACAGTTCCCCAGAAACCTGCTCCAAATAAGGCTATAACTTTCAGCAGTGATCCAGGGTCTGTGTAATCCACATTAAACAACGGGGTATCCTTCTCCCAGATTTCAGAGATACATTTGCTTCCAGGCTGGTCTTATACACATGGCTTGATAGATTGTCTGGAGCTATCGGTTGCTTTCTTTTGAATTTTTCTGGCTGAGAAATTTGAAAATCAGTTTCAGTGGATTTTGATGAAGATTTTACTGTGTTGAAGTTTTGTCACCTGCATGTGGCTTTAGAACCTGCATTAGGAGGATTTGGGTATCCATGAAGAAAGCATACTAAATCATATAATTAAATGCAAATCATAACATGATGCATTCTGCAAGTACAGAATCTCAGAATGTCAGCCAGTATCTTCTGGGTTGCAATAAACCACAATGGTATGATAGGTTCGTTTTTATGATTGACACATAGGTCAAAATCAACAGGAATAGACTTGTCTGTTTTGACACATAAGTCACAATCCACAGGAGTAGATAAATTGAATTAGCAGAGGTAAAAGAAAACTTGAGTGAGTTTCATTGATTTGATGTGCCTGTCCTAGTAGTAACAGTCAGCTTTCGACCACAGGGAAGGAAGGTAGCATTGCTTTGATAACTGACCTACAATGGGCCTTATCAGTTTTTTTTTTTAATTTTGTGTCATTTCATTTTTGTCTGCTTCAGGGGTGTCTCTAGCAATGACTTTCCTGCTCTAGAGTTCTTGTGTAAGAAAATTATGAAAGAGAAGCAGCCCTTTGAGCGACTGGAAATTAAGAAGGAGACATTACTTGAAATGTTTAAGGTAAATTGTACGACAGGTGGTTTCACATTACTTGCGTATAATCTTTGCTGGGCCTTCTCTTAGTTTGGGAATTCATATTATTTGTCTGTCTAGCACACTTTGTTTTGGGCAGCTGTCAGTTCACTAGGCTCAAGGTACAAATATTTTTCTGCCTTTACATACCTTAGCTAGACATCCTCCCCATTGAATATGAGGTCTCGTGTATGCATAGTAAGTTTCCTTCTGTTGAGCTTGCACGTTTAAAATTGGAATTTTGATTCAAAAAGCCTCAGAATTGAATCCTTCTCCTAGATTAATTTCCTTTCTACAACTGACTAATTTGCTAATCTCACAACTCTTTGATTTCTTGTTTTCTTAGACTCTTTCAAAATAGATGCCTTTGGACAATCATTTTCTGCTCAGTGCAGTGTGATTCTTGGTCCCACTAGGATAGGAATGGATGTAGCTATTTTCAGATCTCAGACTTTGGGGATCTGAGTCTTTTAATACATATTTCCATTAAAGTTAAATAAAACAGAGCTCAGTGAGGGTTGAAGATCTGTTTTATGTTTGAACATATGATTGTAGAATTAACTGTTTCTTCCTTGAGCTGTCTTTAACGTGTTTTGTTTTTTTGAGGGGGGGCTTAAAGAAGTGAACTTCTTAGGTGCATCTGGGATAGCTGTAAAACTATTGCTTTAATTTAACTGTAAGTTTTAAACGCTTTCACACAGTACAACAAGTTCAAGTGTCGGATCTTGAATGAAAAGGTCACCACACCAACTACGACTGTGTACAGGTAAATAAAAATGTAAAATTGGCCAACCCCAAACTTTTTTGAAGTGATGGGCACATTGCAATTTACAAGCCTGAGGGGTTATTCTGCATTTCAGGTGTGGCCCTTTGATCGATCTTTGCAGAGGACCTCATGTCAGACATACTGGTAAAATAAAGGCATTAAAAATACATAAGGTAAGAAATAAAATTCTATGCTGCAATTACAGTAGGCATGGGAAGCTAGGTTTTGAAGTGGAATCTTTAGGCTTTCAAGATAAGTGAGATATTTAAAGAGATGCTTTACCACCCCACCCACTGAGAATTTCCATCATTTGAGTGTGAATTTGAACATACTGCTTTTGAGTCCCTGTCTGGCCATCACCACACTTTCTTTCATACTATCAGGTGTCATAAATTACCTAAAAAGGAAGAAGAAACATCCCTTTAAACACAGACTGCATAGCTAATTGCCTAATTGCTGTATTTATTGCAGTAATTATTGTCATCTTTTTCTGTGACTCCAGAATTCCTCCACTTACTGGGAAGGGAAATCTGATATGGAGAGCTTGCAGCGGGTTTATGGGATCTCATTCCCAGATGCAAAAATGCTGAAAGAATGGGAGAAGTTCCAAGAGGAGGCAAAGAACAGAGACCACAGAAAAATTGGACGGGTAAGGTTAATTTCTCAATAGTGTGGCCTGAGGGGAAAATATTCCCGAGTAGAGCACAGTTCCCAAAAGGACATGCATTTTTCTTATTCTTAATATGCTTTCTTCTACATTTAATTGTATTCCCTCAAGACACTTTATCTCTTCCTTAGAAAATGATTTTTCATAATTTTTGGTATATCAAGTATAGTGGTATCTTGGTATAAGAGCATAATCTGTTCTGGAGGCATGCTTGTAAACCAAAATGCTCATATATCAAAGCAAATTTCCCCAGAGTTAAAAATGGAAACTCAGTTGATTTGTTCTGGGGACCCTGTTTCCATCATTTCCTATGGGGAAATCTGCTTTGATACATGGGAGTTAGCAGCCACAGCTGCCGAGACATGGCAGCCAGGCTGGAGGCTGCCACTTGGCACCACCAGGCCCGCAGCTAGGACCAGAGGCCACTGCTGGCCAGTAACAGGCCTGCACTGAGCCCCGGAGGCCATTTTTAGTCAGTGGTGGGCCAGGCGCAGGCCCACTGCACAGCTTGTAGACCAATTCTGGGGCAGCGCCAGGCCTGTACCGAGTCCTGGAGGCCAGTTCTGGGCATTGCCGTTCCCCGGAGGCCACTTCCGCTCAGGAGGACGAGCAAGAGGTGAGCCAGGCCATGATTGCAAAATGAGCACCCCTGGTGCTCATTTTGTAAGACATTGCTCACAGAGTGAAGCAAAATGTTATTACAATGCTCACTTTGTGAAACGCTCACAAACCAAGATACTTGTAGCACAATGCACAAGCTAGATTTAAATGAGGCAATTCGCTTAGAGCAGGGGTTCTTAACCTTCCTAATGTCGTGACCCTTTAATACAGTTCCTCATGTTGTGTTGACCCCTTGCCCTGCTTGGAAGAGGCCACAAGCCCCCTTTGACAGGCCACTGCCTCAGGTGCCATAGAGAACTCCCCTCTACAGGCACCCTCAGCCAATCGGAGCCGCCAGTGCCATTGACTGACATCCTTTCCAACCTATCAAGATGTAACTCACTCTTCCCCCCCCTTCCTCCTCCTGCTTCTCCAGACCCAAGCCGTTTGTGCCTTTTTCTTCACTGGCTCATGGCGACCCCTGTGAAATGGTCGTTCGATCCCCAAAGGGGTCCTGACCCCCAGGTTGGGAACCACTGGCTTAGAGGTTGATGAAAGGGTGGGGCAGGAAGGAAAACAGCAGTTCCCTTGGGGTGCAAAAGCAAGAATCCTTTAAAAAGGGATTAAAGAACCATTATGTGGGAACAAGGTGTGGAGAGATCGCTTCTGGGGTCAAGGTGAGGCATGTGATACTCATTTCTTGCTGTATGTTTCCATGGTTTTAAATTGCTTTCAACATCCCATCACTGAGTGATTGAGGCCTCTGGCTGTGGAGCCGGAGGTTGGGAGTTTGGTTCCCCACTGATTTCCCCACTGAGCCTCCTTGACAGGGACCGGAGGTGGGGACCCATAAAGCCCTTCCAGTTCCACAGTTCTTAGGTTATTATTACAGTATTATGATTTATATTATGATGAAGTAATTACATAAAAATACTTCCGTTCTCACCAGCTTTCTTTCTTTTCTCTGTGTTTCTTAGAGAGTACAGTATTCCTTTTATCTTAGGTTCTATGTATCTGAGGGGTCAGGATGCAGACTCTTTTAGTACAATTTCATAAAATGATTATTCACTTAATTATTTGGAAAGAACCACTGCCTATCATGGTTATAATGTTAGGAAAAGAAGAAAACAAAAACAGAAAAAAGCTGATTTTTTCCCCACTCTCCCCTCCATCCCACACCAAACCCAGGATCAAGAATTATTCTTCTTCCACGAGCTCAGTCCTGGTAGCTGCTTCTTCTTGCCGAAAGGAGCGTACATCTATAATGGGCTGATAGAATTCATTAGGGTAAGTGTTGTGTCTGTGACCCATATTATATAAACCTTTCCGTACTACACGAGGAATCGTGTTCACATTGAGACTTGAAAATGTTCCTGCTGTTATAGAAATTGCACGTTTAGTTCACCTATGGAACATCTGTTTCTCCCAGGCAAGATACCTGGGAGACTTCTGCCCTACAGTTTGATGTACAGCATAACTTGCTAGCCTTTTTTTTGTGGGATGTATCGGAATCTTGATAAATTTCTCTTTCTTCCTGCCTTCCGAGGCCTGCAAAAAACAAAAACCTTTGGTCTTGTCTTGTGCAAACCTGAACTCAAGCCACAGCAGCCTAGGGATAGCACGGTTGGTAAGCAGTAGCATCTGTACAGTTGCCAGCATTTGAACAACCCATTTGCTGAGTAGTTGAATGTGTTCCTGTTGATTTCGGTGCTGACGCCCAGTCTGTTGTTGCACCATTTTGTTGATCTAAAAAGACTAAAAGAGAATCAGAGGAGAGGTACATGTAATGTTTGGCAGTATTGGCATAGATGTGGGGTCGTGTTGCCCTAATCATGTGCAAGCATCAAAGGGTGTATATTGCCCTTGAGATATCCCTTTGTTCTTTCCTTGTAACATATATTTTCTCTCTAGCCCACCCACCCTCATTTGTTTTCTGCATTTAATACTATGGAAGATCAAGCTAATAGGCCTAGTCTGGGAAGTTGCCGTATTGGATGCCACACAGTAATTAGGAGGAAGAGCGCATGGCTCATTTTTCAGGCTATGTGGTTTAGACACATTTTTTGGCGATTGGAGGACTTGGTCACCTTGTCTTCATTTGGCATTCAGTGTGTGTTTTTGATTTTAAGATCTTATCTTTCAGAGTGAATATCGAAAACGGGGATTCCAGGAAGTCGTCTCTCCAAACATCTACAACAGCAAGCTGTGGGTGACCTCGGGGCACTGGCAACATTACAGCGACAACATGTTTTCCTTTGAGGTGGAAAAAGAGATCTTTGCTCTGAAGCCAATGAACTGCCCTGGACACTGGTACTGACTCCACTTCCATTTGGATTTATTTATTTATTTATTTATTTATTTATTTATTTATTTATTTATTTATTTATTTATTTAAAATAAAACTTCTTTGGCTGTGATTGACCCTGTAGTGGGCTTGTGATTACTTTTCCTCCAGGTTAGGGGAACATGTGTCCCCCACGTTTATTTTTAATCTCCTTAGTCCAAGTGAGTTTGCACACCTACCTGTTAGGTTAGTTGGTGAGATACTTTCATTCTGTCTGAGGCTCCTGGCAAACTGGTTAAATGGGCAGTTTATTACAAGTGTAAATTGCTGTTTTCTGTGCAAATATTTAGATTCAGATGTCCTACTGTAATTATATGTTCTGGAGGAAAATAATAATAATAATAATAATAATAATAATAATAATAATAATAATAATAATAATAATAATAATAATAATAATAATAATAATAATAATAATAATAATAATGGGGCATGGTTGCTCTGCAGACTAGAGCACTGAAACGGTCGGCTGCAAAGTTAGCAGCTTGACAGTTCGACTCCTAGGTGCCACGCAGTGGAGTGAGCTCCCACTTTTAACCCCAGCTCCTGCCAACCTACCAGTTCGAAAACATGTAAAAATGCAAGTAGATAAATACGTACTGCTGTAAAAAGCAGGAAGGTAAACCGTGTTCTGTTCAGCCATGCCGGCCACATGGCCACAGACCTGCACAACACTGGCTCTTTGGCTTGAAAATGGAAATGAGGAAAATAAAGAAGTGTTTTGGGGAATGGAAAGTCCTGCCAACATGGTAACAAAGGATTGTGCTGCTTGCTGTATACCCTGTTTCCCCGAAAATAAGACCTACCCAAAAATAAGCCCTAGCAGGATTTCTGTGCATTTGTTAAATATAAGCCCTACCCCGATAATAAAACCTAGTGATGGGCGTGGCTGTGCCTGCACACACACACACACACACACACACACACACACACACACACACACACACACACACACACACACACACACACACAGAGCACACGTTGCCCCTCCCTTTCCATCAATGGTCCTTCCCTCCTTTCAGTTGGGCCACCAAAGTTGCCATACTTTGTAGCATGTTTGCTGCAAATAAGACCTACCCTCAAAATAAGCCTTAGTGTATCTTCTTGGGAAAAAATAAATATAAGACAGTGTCTTATTTTTGGGGAAACACGGTATTCTGCACTGTGTAAGTATTAGGTCACTTAACCCACTTATACAGTTTCAATTCTGATTGTGAATGACTCAGTAATGCACATCTGCTGTGATAACCCAACATGATAACCTAAACAAAGCTTTCAGTCAGATTCTGACATGACCCCTGTGAGCCTGTTGATGCTAGTTGCAACATCAGCTCCGTTGCTGGCAGGATCCTAGATGAGACAAAAAGATGTAGAAGTAGAATTCTAGCAAACAGGAAAAATATATTTGTGTTTTAATATTTTGCCATTCTGAGTAATAATACTGTACTTGAAATCTCCAGGTGCTGGATCTATCAGCTAGAGTTCTTTACAGAAGATAAGCGGGATATAAATATAACAATAAATAAATAATAAATAGATCCGTCAGCATTTGTTGCACAATACAGCTGTTGGGTCTTTGTAAAGATGGTGTTTTTCCATCTATAAGATGCTGCCTTTTATTAGACACCCCCCACTTTTTAGATCCCCAAATAAATAAAATTAATAAATTCTACAAGAGGTCTCCTCCACCCCCCACCACCCCTGATGTTACCTTTAATTTCCCTGTTCTAAACACTCTTCTCAGCTTTGGTGGTCCTGTTTTTTGCAGGATCAGGCTCCATCAGGCTTGAGCAGCCCATTAAGAAATGTCTTTTCAGGCTAAAAAAAGGTGTGGCATTTTTCTATTCTTTCTGGGAGTTCATTTCTTAATGGGCTGCTCAAGGCTGACAGAGCCTGATCCTATAATAAACCAAACCCACCAAAGCTGAGAGGAGTATTTAGAACAGGAAAATGAAAGCAAACAGCAGGTTGGTGGGGGTGGAGAAATCAAGGAAAGACAGAGCCCGATCCTGCAAAAAACAAACCACGGAGGGAAAAAAGCAAGATGAGTTTGGGTTCTCCTCCACCCACCCACCCTGAAAGGCTTACTTCTGTGTTTACCACACCCCTTAATTTTTGGTGTCACAATTTTAGAAAAAAGTATGGTATACATAGAAAAATACAGTCTCTTAGCAAAGATATTCTGAAGCACCTGCCTTATCTCCTTCAGCCTTATGTTTGATCACCGGCCAAGGTCCTGGAGGGAGCTGCCCCTGAGGCTGGCTGACTTTGGAGTTCTCCACCGGAACGAACTGTCGGGGACACTGACCGGTCTCACCAGAGTGAGACGGTTCCAGCAAGATGATGCTCATATATTCTGTGCCATGGAACAGGTATAGAGCTGGGTCTCTTGGGCCCAGCGGAGGGAAACAACTTTTTTTTTTGGGGGAGACAGGTTTGATGACCACTCTGGGTTTTGTTTCATGTACAGATTGAGCAGGAGATCAAGAGCTGTCTGGAATTCCTGCATGCAGTATATGATGTATTTGGCTTCTCCTTCAAACTCAATCTCTCCACCCGTCCTGAAAAGTATCTTGGAGATATTGAAGTGTGGAATCAAGCCGAAAAGGTAACAAATACTTTCTGAGTTTAGAGCTATTGTTAACATTTTCCCCCACCCCACCCCCCACACACTCCAGCGTATCTCCTACATAAAGTGAGAATAAAGTTTTCACTTTATTGAGTTGTTTCATCTGTTTTACACATGTGTACTTCCTCTAATTGTCCTCTGATCTAAATAAAGTTTCACTTGAATAAGGCAAACAGGAAATGACGATATAAAAATTAATGTCATGCTGGCACTTCTGAGGTTTGCAGAACTTTTAATATTGGGGTTCAATCAAACTGTCTGTCATGGTGTGTCTAGATCCATTTCACAGTATGCAAGGGTGGACGTAAGCCACAAAGAGATATTCCAGGTGAAGGAATGGGATAGATGTAACCATTTACATCTTTCCTTTCCACTTTAAGTAAAGCACTTAAGGAAGCCATGCAATTGGTGTTCTGAAAAAGCGACCTCTGCAGCTGAGTAGTATTCAAACTGTGCAGGGAGAAGAAAGGAACGAGTTAGTTGCATTGTGAAAAGCGGAACCAATAATCCCCTATATCTTCTTTCATTAGCAACTTGAAAACAGTCTGAATGAATTTGGTCAGAAGTGGGAATTGAACCCTGGGGATGGAGCCTTCTATGGACCAAAGGTAAATCTTGTGTGCTTTTGAAAAAGGTTGCCTTTTTTTCCAGTAGGTGGTTTTGTAAATTGTTCTGCAGATGTTAGTTGTAGAGACGTTGTTCATCTTCACAGCATCTGGACAAAATTCCTATGACGACATAGGTTCCTGTTGTCTGCCTACGTGCATTGAATTGGGTGTGACCTTGTCTGAATCAGAATCCAGAGAACTGTAGAGGGATTAGTTAATGATGAGGTGCCAATTTATGACACAATTGTATGAAATGGCTGCCTTTTAAATTGTTTGGAGCATGAGGCCTCTTTATATACAGTGGTACCTCAACTTACGAATTTAATCCGTTCCGAATGCATTCACTTAAGTCGAACTACTCTTAAGTCGGGGTACCTATCTAAAAAATTGAAAAAATAAGTTAAATTTTTTTAAAATGAAAAAAATTGTAAGTCGAACAGACCATGTCTAAAATTTGTAAGGCAGCAGTTAAAACACCAACAGTTTTCCGCTCTTAAGTCAAATTGCTCTTAGGTTGAGCTGCTCTTAAGTCAGGGTACCATTGTGTTTGTGATTCTATTTCCATTTTTGAAATTGATTGTCTTTGCCCAGAAGGGCTACTAGCCATCCATGTTGTATGAACTAGCCTCTAAAGCAGTGGTTCCCAACCTGGGGGTCGGGACCCCTTTGGAGGTCAAACAACCATTTCACAGAGGTCACCATGAGCCAGTGAAGAAAAAGGCACAAACAGCTTGGGTCTGGAGGAGGAGGGGGAGGAAGGGGGAAGAAGAGTGAGTTACAGCTTGATAGGTTGGAGGGGATGTCAGTCAATGGCACTGGAGGCTGTGATTGGCTGAGGGTGCCTGTCGAGGGAAGTTCTCTATGGCACCTGAGGCAGTGGCCTGTCAAAGGGGGCTTGTGGCCTCTTCCAAGCAGGGCAAGGGGTCACCACAACATGAGGAACTATATTAAAGGGTCACAGCATTAGGAAGGTTGGGAACCACTGCTGTAAGGGAAAAAACAAAAATGATGAAGAAGCAGAAAGAGAAAACCCTAGCAATGTTCAGTTTGATACCTACCAGTGTTTCCCCCTTGATGGGGAGCTATCCCAGCAGTAAAACATGTAAGCCAAAATCCTGTTGACACACAGTAGGACCCCTATATACACTGATTCATTAACCACAGATTCAGTTATCCACGGGTGGCAGAGGAAATAAATAAATAAATCCAGCAGCTGCAAAGCTGTAAAGTAACCTAGTGTTGTAAAACAGCAGCCATAAAGCAAGCTACAAAACAGCACTTTTTGGGTTTTGGTGTTCTCTCTTATCCACGGTTTTTGTTATCCACAGGAAGGTCTGGAACCGATCCCCAGTGGATACCTGGGCCTTACTGTAGTGTATATAGGCCTGATGCTTCAAATTAAGAAGTTTGCATAGATATTATCTCTCTGTGTTAGAGACAGACTTCCAGGCACTTTCCTAGCAGAGTGGTGCATTTTTGTTTCCAGCTGATAACTATGTTGAGAAGACACAGTAACCTTACCAGCATACCTGTTTTCAGCTGCTGAGAAGATGATATGGTTATATGAACAGCATACAAAAGGGTAGAAGACCATGTTGGTAACAAGTCGCTTCTGCAATAAGGAAATATAGCAGAGGTGGAAGTGCAGATAAATGTGATTTGGATGCTAAGGTGGTAGTCACGGGTAGGCCCATTGTTAAAATTAGGTGTCAGCTGCAATTTAAAAAAAATGTATTTAAAAATGGACTTCCATACATATCTGAACCTGCGAAGCAGAATTCTGGTGGCGTCTGTCTCTTCACATTACCCTCCTTCTTCTCTCAAAAGATTGACATTCAGATTAAAGACGCCATTGGCCGGTACCACCAGTGTGCTACAATCCAGTTAGATTTCCAACTCCCCATAAGATTTAATCTCACGTATGTGAGGTAAGTGGTCTGTGTGCTTCATTTTGCTCAATATTCTTCCTAATTTCCTTTTTTTTAGGGTTGATTTTTAAAAAATCATTTAAAACAACACATTTTATTTTCTAGTCATGATGGTACTGACAAGAAGCGGCCAGTGATTATACACCGTGCTATCTTGGGATCTGTGGAGAGGATGATTGCTATTCTAACCGAAAACTATGGAGGCAAATGGTACTGGACATATATATATTAGTTCTCTTTCTTTCCTAGAGGAGGCATTCAGATGTCATGTGTTAACTGTGGTTTATTGTGACAGAATAAAGCATCATGCAGCATTCCCTCCTTCCCTTCACATGCTCACATTTCCTTCCACACAGCCATGAGGAGAATTTCAAAGACCTTCTGTTTTTATGAACAGTAGACTTAACCACCAAACAAACTGGTTCATCTTTGTTTGAAACAACCTATCCTCAAAGGATTTGGAGCTAGGCTCTTTTAAC
Organism: Phrynocephalus forsythii; assembly: GCA_029282475.1. NCBI lineage: Eukaryota > Metazoa > Chordata > Lepidosauria > Squamata > Agamidae > Phrynocephalus > Phrynocephalus forsythii. Next base: position 103,780,293 of record JAPFRF010000004.1, on the reverse strand, counting down.
AAACTGTAGTTAAGATAAGACAACCGTAGTTAAGATAAAACCCAGTTGATGGCTCGGATGAGTGCATATCCTAAAACAAAATCAAAAACTCCTGAACTTCTCAAAGCCGCTCCAGGGGGAGAAGGGAGGGATGTCTGAGGCCCTCTTTCTTGTGTCATCAGATGTTCAAGCTCTGATGGCTTTTAGTTCACCCAACAAATCCATACGCATTTGAAAGAAACCCTGCTTGTTTCACACCATCTGCTTGTTCTGTTGAAATGAGCTTTGGGCCTTGCAGACCATGAGGTCTGGAAAATCTTCCTTCCTTCCCCATGATAATAATAGCTTTATTACGGTCAAAGACCAAAAACACCAAACAATCCACAGTAATTACATACAACCTGAATTTTGAAATAAGTACAAAATTAGACAGTCGTCCATTAAAATATTAATAAATGAACCCTTACTTACAGATTCATAAATTACATACTCTACTAAGCTGTCTATATCCTTAAAATAAGATAAAACCGCACAGAATTAAAACTGCTCACGACCTGGGGTTCAATCCCAGGTAGCAGGCTCAAGGTTGACTCACCGTTGACTCAGCCTTCCATCCTTCTGAGGTCGGTAAATTGAGTACCCAGCTTGCCGGGGGAGCGGGAGTTGGGCAATGTGAAGCCTGCATAATTAAAAAACTGTAAACTGCCCAGAGACTACTTGAAGTGGTATGGGGCGGTATATAAGCAGAACACTTTGCTTCCTTCCCCATGGATATTGATCGCACTCTCACTTCTCAGGGAGCAGCTTCTCTTTGGGCCTATTTCACCTCCTGCCCTTCTCCTCCTCTGCCTTTGATTTGGATTTCAACCTAGCTTCACGTAAAGAGAAGTACCTGTCTCCTAGTCAGTGCTTAGCCTGTGGTTGCAGCTGCAGTGTTGTCATGAGAATGCTGCCCGGCAGGACACGTTTCTTTAGTTGCCCCTCTTCTAATCAGTCCCGTGGGTACTGAATCTCTTTCCTTTTGTACTGAAATACATTTTCTTGTGTTTTCAGGATTTGGGGACACCTTATTTAATCTAAAACACTACACTTTCTGCTAGACGTAGGCCTAAAAAAGCATGGAAGAAAGACCATGTTAATTAATGCTTGACAGGATAAAGAAAGACAAAGGGAAGTGTGTGGTTTTTCTGATGAAGGAAAACCATGACACTCGCGTTAAGCAAGAAGTACCAAGAGACCCCACTTGAGACATGGGTGTCATGCCTTAATTGGCCATGATTTATTCAACCAAGAAAAAGTATTGAACCCTCAAAATGTGTCCTTTGCTGCCCTCTACGTTGCTTCAGCACATCATTCATGGTTGATTAATCTATGAATTTCTACTACATTCAAAGCCATGAAACTCTTGTTCAGTGCTAGTGTACTAACTAAAATATAAAACTAGGACTTGATCTCATCTGAATATTAGGAAATGATGGACATTTGCTGAACAAAGTATACAGCAGTTGCACCCTGTGTTGTGGTTATTTTTAAGTCAACTCTTACAAGTATATGATAAAGTTATACCTTTATCATAGCGTGCAGGAAATGGTATAATCCTGACTTTCCTAACTTTACTTCTTTTTTCCCCACAAGGCCTCTCTGGTTATCTCCTCAGCAGGTGATGGTGATACCAGTTGGACCAACTTGTGACGAATATGCACAAAAGGTAGGAATTTTTTCCTTAGTGATTTAATTGTAAATTAGTAGAGGACAGTAAAAGCAGCTAGTGAATAGTGGCCAGAATCCTGTTGTTGTTCATGGAAAGTTTGTGTACTATGCTGTGATCAGTTGCATCTTAATTATTGTGCAATGGAGAATCATCCCAGCATGTCTTCAGTTTACCAGAACCAGTTGTATCAAAACTAATAGGATTCTGGCTAGTATTAAGTGGATTGCGAGTCAAACACATGTCCATTTAGGCAAAGAAACAAGGTTGTGTATTTCTGTTTTTGGCTTTTTTCTCTCTAAAACAAAGAAACACATGGCATAAAGCAAACTGCTTGCTCTACTCTCCATAGTTTCAACAGTGGGTCCCCCCCCCATTATGCTATGGATGAAATTTGTTAAACAAACACAACATGTGTTTCCAGAGCCTGGAACTATTGCACAGTTTAAATAATGTATTTGCCTTAATATTTTGTGATAATTTTAAATGATATTTTAAGAAGAACAAAAGTGAAACAAATTCTGCTACACTAGTTTTGCAGTGTTTTTGTAGATCTATGATGGGGAAAGGTGTAATCACCACTACCACCACCACCCAGATGCAGTTGCATTGTAATTCAGATTACCGTATATACTCGAGAATAAGTCGACCCGAGTATAAGTCGAGGCCGCTAATTTGACCCCCCAAAACTGACTTGAGTATAAGCCTAGGGTGGGAAATGCAGCAGGGCCTGGCAGCTCCTCCTTTGTGAGCTGGGGGAGTGGTGTGTGATGTTTAAAATGATTTTTAGCCACTGATGCAAGTGCTTGGGTCAGTGGCTAAAAGTCATTTTAAACAACGCGTGCCGCTCCCCTGTGATGCAGAAGGGGGGTCATGAGAAGCGGCATGCAATGTTTAAAATGACTTTTAGCCACCGACCCAAGCATTTGCCTCAGTGGCTAAAAGTATTGACCCGAATATAAGCCGAGGGCCCCTTTTTCCAGTTCGAAATTAGGGCTGAAAAACTAGGCTTATATTCGAGTATATACAGTAATTCTAGCCAGCATACACAATGATGCAGATCATGGAAGCTGCAATTTGAAATTTCTGATAGGGTATATGTTTCTCACCTGTGATGCATACCACTTCAGTTGTTGACTTGTTCAGAAAAGTAATTTTTAATTAAATAGATGGGCCTCTGTGCAGCTGAGGTGTGAACTGTTTGTATGTCTAAGGAACAAGAATCTTTAAAAAATTATCAGTGAAGTAACTGCAAGGAATTATATAACTGTTTTAACTGTAGTGTAAACCATATGAAAGCCAATTTAAAGAGTCCAGATGCTGCAAATCCTATTTTTTTCCATGCTGAAAGAGGCTTTGTATAGAGAAGTCTCAATTCTTGTTGCAGCATTCTATCATACTTCCCTTCATTGTAAATGCACCTAGCATATTGGTTGGTGAACAAGTAGTGTGTGATTATGTATGTGTATGTATGTATGTATGTATGTCTGGGAGTGTCTTTGAAAGAGAATGGGAATATGCCTGAAATTACTCTGATAGTCTTGGAAATACTTCTTCCCCTCCAGAGTCATTATCTGATCTTCATCTTCTCATTCATTTCAACATCCCTTTTTAAAAATTGGTAAAAAAATATGTTAGTCTGACTACACATTCTATGGCTTCTTAAATGTTACCCTTGTGGAACAACACTTGGGGGTTGCTTAGTTGTTCAAACATTGTAGTGCACCTAGAAATCTATCTCACAAGGGGTTTAGTGCAAGCCTAACCTAACAACTGTCACATTGATGCTGTCCCAGGTGAAGCAGCAGTTCCACGATGCTGGCTTCATGGCAGATGTTGATGTGGACCCGGGTTGCACTTTGAACAAGAAGATAAGAAACGCTCAGCTTGCGCAGTACAACTTTATTTTAGGTAAACATGTCGCTATTTGTGCAGCCTGGTGTGTCGGACCCAATTTGGGCAGTGTTCTTTGAATGTTGAGCATCTTTCTGCAGGTATAAGCCCTCAGATATTTAACTTTTGATCTGTTGTTGTTATCCATCATTTCAAATATGTAAGAAATCACTTTCTATCCTGCCCCTCTGCCCACATGGCTACTAGTATCCCCTATTGAGCTTACTTGCAGTGCTTCATTACCTGAAGTGAGTACAGTAATACCTTGGTTTACGAGTGTTTTGCTAGACGAGCAACCAAGTGTGCGTAGGGCTTCAAATTGTATTTTATTAAAAAGGTAAAGGTTCCCGCCGACACATGCGTGCTGGTCATGTCCGATTCTAGGGTTGGTACTCATTTCCATATTCAAGCCAAAGAGCCAGTGTTATGCAAGTCCATGGCCATGTGGCCGGCATGGCTGCAAGGAAACACTGTTTTACCTTCCTGCTTTTTTACGGTGGTACCTATTTATTTACTTGCATTTACATGCTTTCGAAATGCTAAATTGGCTGTGGTTAACAGCGGGAGCTCGCTCCACTGCGTGGCACCCAGGATTCGAACCGCCTAGCTACCGACTTTGCAGCATTTTATTAGTGCCACATTAAAAACACTGAATAAAATCTTGTTATTAGCCCCAAGCAGAGCAGATTCCGCAGCCAGGTACCTAAACCATGGTGTGCACATGGACTTCTAGCCAACTTCTTTTGTGAGTTTTGGCATTTTGTGTGTACAGTATGTGGTCTATGGGGCCCCAGAACGAATCATCTGAGTTTCCATTATTTCTTGTGGGGAAATTTGCTTTTATATGTTTCCGGAATGGATTCTTCTCGTAATCCAAGGTATTACTGTACTGTACTTTTATTGGTGTGAATTATGTCACTTTCATCCCCAGGGAAAACCTTTGTCCTGTTGTCCACAACAAGGAAATTGGCCTGGTGTCTGAATGTCTGGGTTCCTGAGTCACTTAGAAATGGCTCGGTCATTATTCTTAGTAGTCTGCTGTTTATCATTATCATTTCTGGATAAAATGCTAAAAACATGGTGACTTGTAATCATTTGGATCTGCCGCAGCATCTAGAATATGTTGCATGCTATTTTTTTGGATTCAGATGGTGAATCCAAGGTGCACTAAAAGTGACTGGCACATGCATTTAAGCACTAATATCCCAAATCATGGCAGAGACGTAATGCTCCATTCTTTGCTATTGCTCATTCCTTAATGTGGAAGAGGAAGGGGAAAAACACACTAGACATGATCTATGCATATTTTGTATTTTTGCACATATCCTCCTTAGCAAATAGTGTGCAAGAATAATACTTCCTGTCCATTAAAAGCCAGTGGTTGGTGTCCTGAGTCCTAACTATGAATCATTTCTGTGAAATAACTGAATTGCAGCCCATGACTTTTGTCCATGGTGGTTCTGTCGATTTAGATTTGTTGTTTTCAATGATAACTTGGCAACCTCAGCAAGGGTTGCATTGTAACCATCGTCCCAAGAAGAGAAAGATAACTAAATAAAGGGAGAATGTAGCCTTGGTAGTTCAATCTCCTGTAGTATACTAAAGCATCTGAGATTTCAGAGACCTAGCCTTTCCTGGCAGCGCACCCAGGAAGGCTTACTGTCTCATTAATGGGGTTCAATATGCATCAGTTCTCTAACAATTTCTTTAAATATTTGGGCAGTTGTCTGATAAATTAGAATATTTTGTCTTCCCCATTGCTTCAAGCTGAATGTTCTCATTCCATTCTTGTATGAGGTATTCTAGTTAGACTTTTGCATTCTCGGTCATTTCTCTCTTGCAACCACCCCAGTATGTCAGCATCATTTAACTTTGTAAGACACGAGCTGCTACTGTAGATGTTCTGAAATTACTCACTCTGACAAGAGTGGCATCACGACGTCAGCGTTGCTCCTTGAATGTCGAGTGGTACACCCAGTTGGTTCTACTTGCTTCGTTCCAAGCAGGAATGTGGGTTCCTTCAAAAACCTTTTTCTTCTTCTGCCTTTTAGTTGTTGGTGAAAAAGAGAAGGCAAGTGGAACCGTTAATATCCGCACCCGAGACAACAAGGTTCACGGGGAACGTACAGTGGCCGAAACGGTGCAGAGGCTGCTGCAGTTGAAGACGTCACGCTGCAAAAATGCGGAAGAAGAATTTTAATCAAGGCCTTTGCCACACGCTAGGGCTAGAGCTCAGTCTTCTTCCCCCGTGAGAACTAATGATGGTTAATCCTTACAGACCATGATCTTTATACTGCATTATATTTGCGTGTTTTTTCATCCAATGAACTCCAGTCCAAACTGTTCAGAAATTAAGCAGGTATCAGGCTGAAAGTCTGTTTTCTAGAATGAGTTCAGACACCTTGGTGAACATCTTAATGCAGACTTATGAAACTCCGAATCCGACTTCAAACAGACAATGTAATAATCGATCAGGGATTAAAAATGCTGCTGTGCCCCTCCTCTTCTTTTCTTTGCAAAACAAGTTTGTAAAAAAAGCCTTCTAGTTTTCAACCAAGTCCTGCAATGGTTTTCTTAAAGTGTTGTGGTCTTGTTCTATATGGTATTTTATTTTTTAAAAATTACAGGAGGCATCAAAAGGGCTCTGAGTTGTGTTTTCTTTAGTTGAATCAAATTTGCTTCAGCAGCTACAAATAGTGCTGAAATGCAAGGCTTGGTCTGTTTTTCTTAAGTTTCAGTGTTAACAATTCTTACTACCACAAAGCACTTCCTATTTAAAAGTACAGTAGTCCCCCATTTATCGTGGGGGTTAGGTTCTTTAACTACCCATACTAAATGAAAATCCACTATATGCGGATGCCATTGCCATGATAGTTTCCGCATGTTGGATTGGGTCCAGAGGGCCACACAGCTGGGACCTCCACTGGGTCTGGAGGCCTCTGTGAGGGCAAGAATCTTCCATGCCCAAGTCAGGAGGATCGGCTGGGCTGCCATCACCAAAGGGGGGGGGCAGATATAGCGGGATCATGATATTTGGGGCACGATGTGGCGAGAGAGTACTGTACTTCAGTCCACTGTATAGGATGCAGAAGATACTACTTGAAGACTTAGGCTTATCTCCTGGCATGTAATTTTAGAAGGGCAGATGGGGGAGGAGGAGTGGGGGAGAAGATGCCAGCAAGCTGCCTCACTTTTCAATTTATAGAAAACAGACTGAACCTAATGGAGCCTCCTGGCGCAGTGGTTAAATGCCTGTACTGCAGGTAAAACAGGGCTCACGGCCTGGGGTTCAATCCCAAGTAGCAGGCTCAAGGTTGACTCAACCTTCCATCCTTCTGAGGTCAGTAAAATGAGTACCTAGCTTGCTGGAGGGGGGGCAATGTGTAGCCTGCATACTGTAATTAAAACTGTAAACTGCCCAGAGACTACTTGAAGTAGTATGGGGTGGTATGTAAGCAGCACACTTTGATAATGGAGGAATATTCAAATGTGCTAAGTGCAATTCTAGAATATGGCCTTGCCAGAAGCTACTGGTTATGATTATAGCTGCAGTAAGATTTGAACTGTGGTTAGATACATACAGTAGGACCCCCGTATCCACTGATTCATTATCCATGGTTGACAGATGAAAAAAAATAAATAATTCAGCAGTCATAAAGCAAGCTGTTGTCAAGAAACAGCAGTTTGGGGGTGGGTGGGTAGGAGTTCTCTCTTATCCACGCTTTTCATTATCCATGGGAAGGCTTGGAACCAATCCCCAATAGATACTGGGGTCCTACTGTACATGGCACTTTAGATTTCTGCACTACATAACTATGCCACTGGAACATGTGTTGTGGGATTACAGTCATGTTTGTGGAAGGGCCAGAGGGTTATGTACAATACATAGCAACAAGTAAGACTATTTAGCCATTAGTGGCATTGCAGGTAAAATCATAGAATTCACAGAAGCACCGTATATACGGATATTTAAACAGTTTCTGAAGCAAAGCATCCATGGCAACTCTAAATAAATTACATTTTACAGTCACCCCCCCCGGCCGCCAATCGCGGGGGCTGGGACCCACCCCACCCGCGATGCATGAAAATCCGCAATATGTGGAAGCGGGTGGGGCAGGGGCAGGGGCGGCGATCACGCGCCTGTCCGAGCCTTCTCGGAGGAGCGCAGGTGGGGCGCGGAGTGACTGGATCACACACACACACCCCCTGCATGGCTCCGAAGTGCAGATACTGCGATCCCACGATGTAGTGGGACTGCAATACCTGAACCGTGAAATGGCGGGGGGTGACTACTATTTGAGAGCTGCTGAATTTGGGGCATGTATTAAAAAGGGAGGAGCCGTGTGGACATTACAGAATACATATGCAAGAATAGGCAACACCTTAATAGGCCACTAATTTTTTAAAAAACATACAAAATGCAAACTTTTGTCGGTAAATTCTACTTCGCCAAAGCAAATACCAGAAGTCCAAATGTTATGGCAAGATGGGTATTGCCAGGCGGTTACTCTTAAATGCCAAGATACTGGCAAGATGAATTTCGCCAGGCATGATTGTCTAAAGACGAGGCAAGACGTGGGAAGGCTGTTTTAAATTGCAGCTGAGGTACCTGTGGGTTGGATTCCCAGGAATCCTGGCCAGCACATCTAGTGGCCCAGGTTATTCACACATAGGTTGTGCATTTGAATTTGGGCAGGCTTCCACAAGAACAAATATCATAGGCAGCCTGAAGTTTATCATTTTTCTGCTACCATCTTGTTATTCACTTACACCTGTAGCTCAGCTTATAGCTCTTGAAATGGCTCTGATGCCATCAATCATTGTGTTAATAGAACAATTCATGCTTATTGCTTTAGTACTATCATAACAGTTCATAGTCCTCCTTTAAACGCATCAGCATTCTGAAGATGAGTTTTGAAGGCACAGAGCCAAACAAACAATCCCTGGCACATCTCCTTACTCTGCTCCAGGGTTAGAAATTCCTGTGTGATATGACTAGGATGGTGCCAACCACAAGGTCGTAAAAAAAAAATTCAAGCTGCCAATTTCTAAATTGCTGAAACATTCTAAGCGATGAGAAAACATGGCTGTGGGTTCAATTGCACCCTGACAACAGACGTAGGATGGCTTTGAAGAGCTCCATGTAAAAGCAAAGCTTTTCATCAGCCAGGTAAAGCATAGCCTTGCAAAGGACTGCCTCCTTCCCACCCACCTTTATCTTCACCCATAAGGGAGTAAATAAAAACATGTAACCTTGCTGTGCTTGGTTACACTGAACAATTACAAAGTGCTCACTCGAGAAATGGCAGAAGAAATGGAGTGGCTTTAGCACTGAGGCAAGATGTAGAACATGCAGTTAGGGGCTATAATGTAAGTTCAGACCAAATAATATTTATCATTGCTTGGAAACCTATCGGTGTAGCTGTCATTCAAGTCTAGACTCTAACTACTGGTGCTGAAGATGAATCTGAAAACATGCAAGCATCCAAGGGAGAACGGATCACACATCAAAACAAAATACAGTACTGTATTATAATTTTAGGCGACTGGAAACAAATGATTACCTACGGGACAGAAATAAAGCATCAGGGTTGTCCAAAATTTTTGCAAGGAGGGTCTGATTTGGTGAGGTGAAAATGTATGGGGGCCGATCATTCAACCACATTAGGTCAGGCAAGGAGGTGGGGAGGACGCTGCAGCAAAGAAACCAGGGGCAGGTAGGCTGGGCAGGTGGCTGGGGGAATGGATGGAGGCAGGGAGGGTAGGCAAACCATAAAACTGCAAGCTGACGTCTCCATCCGGTATGGGGAGGTGCCAGCTGGCAGGGAAGCGTGACAGGCTGAGGCTGCAGGGAGAAGAGGCTGCGAGCCACTAGAAATTTGAAAACGGGCCGCATTTGGCCCCCGAGGCCTGACTTTGGACATGCCTGATATAGGAGGGTACCGAATGCTTAGTTTAATTTGCAGTGGTTGAAATTTTTACTGCCAGAGGTTGGCAGAGCAGCATCTCAGAGGCTGTCAGGGTTTAACGCCAACCCTTTACCTATGACCATTTGCCATGTATTAGCAGCAGTGATTGGTTGACTAATTCAGTGGGTTGGAGCAAGAGGCTAAAAATTAGCTCTCCCATGTCACTCCCGGGAGAAAAGTCAGCCTTATAGCTGCGGGCAAGCTTCCAAGCCCCAGAGCATTGTCAGAAGGAGGTGCTAGCAAGCCACTTCTCAGTATTTTATCAGTGGCAGTGAGCTTATCTGGACTTCTGAGCAAACATGTTTGGATTGCTCAACAGCCAAATTCCAGTTTCCTGGGTCTTTCAGCAGAGAGGAAATAATTGTCAAACGACTTCACATCAGCAAGAGAAACTCTGTTTTGCAGTTCTCTATGTGGGAAAACAATGATAAACGAACATTGCAGATGGACAACTTGGTGGTAACTGCAAATACAGAATAGGTAAGAATAAATCAAGGAACAGAAGAAGTTGCTAGTGAGTTATGTGAGTCTCTTAAAAGCAGAACACGTTTTGCAACAGCACCCAAATAGCACAGAATAAATTTGGATACATCTGCCTTTGCTTTATGGGAAATGTTTGCACTCTGTGTTTGGAACACAAGCTCTTCTGGAATGCTCAAGAAGGTCACACAAAAGTAATACCTGCCTGGACGACACTGATGAAGCACAGCTGCAGTCTTTCAAATCCATATTCTCCAGAGCAGCATGATCCAAGCAGTCCCAGCTCCCATCTGACCCTCTTAACTTGGGGTGGTTGCAGGCCAACTGGCTCCCACTTGGGAAACAGCAGACAAGTCCAAGCAGTAACTGGCACCGAGGAAGGTTTGATTAGAATGGAGAGAGAACCAACTGATGGCCCGTTGTGTGTGCGTGTCTTTCTGCAGTTCACTTTTCTGTCCAACAGATGGCACCATCATCCCTCCAAAGAAAGGACCTGCCTTTCTACAGATTAAGGTGCACAAGCCCTGCCTTGTTGTATTTGACCACTCAGAGGAATAACAAAAATGCGAGTCTTGCTAGCATAAAGAAAGATGTATACCTTTGCTGGCACATAAGATACCAATTGACTAAGGAGGTGGGTGGTTTTTTAAAAGAAGCTCTTGATTCACATTTTGTTTGAAGGCTACAGAGAATGAGTTAAGTGTAAGCACAAAAGAAAAGCTGTGGCCACATTCTGAATGAAATATCAAGCAATAAAAGTAGGCGGGGGGAGAACAGAAGAATATAATAGAATACAGTAGGACCCCTGTATCCACTGGGGATTGGTTCCAGGTCTTCCCGTGGATAATGAAAACCATGGATAAGAGAGAATGCCTGCCTGCCCATCCCCAAACTGCTGTTTCCTGACAGTAGCTTGCTTTATGGCTGCTGTTTTTGATAGTAGATTGCTTTACAGATGCTATTTGTGACAATAGCTTGCTTTACAGATGCTTTTTGTGACAACAGCTTGCTTTACAGCTTGCTTTGTGGCTTAATTTTTTCCTTTGCCAACTGTGGATAACTGAATCAGTGGATAATGAATCATTGGATGCGGGGGGGCTACTGTATAATAAAATTCTAAGGAAGAGACTGGCCTGTGTCATGAGGCAAAGCAAAAGGACATAATAGAATGGCAAGAAGAGATACAATGAAGGAACGCTCCACCAAATTCCAAGAGTGAGAAAACATCAGAGCCTTATGGATGACCTTGTGTGAAGGTTTGTACACCAGTTTTGTCTTTTGGGGAAATAACTTGTGTGTTTTGGGTGCACAAAATTTGCAAAGATGTTAAGAGGCAGTAATTAATTTTTAAACAGAGAAAGGCATAGAATTAGAAGGTGCAAGGAAGATAGCCTTGCCAACTCTCCTATACATCCGGTTCCCCTAATACTGGGGGGTGAGGGGGTGAGAGGGAGAGGCATGAGTGGAGGGCTAATCTTCCCTTGTGGAAGTTAACCAGCACCCAACCTGGAAAGAGTTCGGATACCATTATAAACAGAAGTGCCCAAATGCTGAGGTCAAAAATCCAGTTCCCTAGCTTGTTTTAGAGCAGAGATTGAGCCAGCACCTACTTGAAGGATGACTTATAATTTTTTTCTCTGTCTCCAGTATATCTCTCAGGACAAATAATGTTGCTTAACTGTTAGTGAGTTTTACCATTTAATACTAGGCTGATAGTTCTTAATACACAGAAGGCCCTGAATCCTGATGTTCTATGGCCATTACAGCACCCTTGACTTGATCCCTGGTAAAGGACACTTTCCCCAGTCCACTCTGGTGTTGAGCTCTCTTCTCATAAACTTATGTCTAAGAGCTTTTAGGCCAGTGATTTTGAACCTTGGGTAACTCAGGTGTTCTTAGACTGCATCTACCAGAAGCCCAGACTTCTAGGAAGTACAGTCCAAGAACACCTGGGCTTCCCAAGATTGGGGGCAACTGTTGTAGGTCTACATCCAACGTGACTGAAAGTAGACTAGAGGACGCTATAAGATATGTTAGAGCTCTCTCTGTGTGTGTGTGAGAACTGGGGCCTTCAGCAGTGTGGTCTGAATACAAACCCTAGGAAAACACACTATCCTTAAGTCCAGTGGTTTAGTCCAGAGGTTCTTGGACTAAAACCCCTGGAAGCCTTCACCACTAGATGTGCTGGCCAGGATTCATGGGAATTGCAGCTAAGAATATCTGGGCCTCCGAAGTTGGGAACCACTGTCTTAAGTTTGTCATTTCTCAATCTGGGACAATGGCTTAATTGGAAGATCAGAGGACTAGAAGTAGTGGTAGAGGCTGCAATCTTCACTCAGAAAAGAATCATATATGGCAATTCTTCAGTTCTTTTAGTGGTAAAGTGTTAAAACAGTAGTGTGTCGTGCTGTCTCCAACAGAGGAAGGAAAAAAAAAAAAAAATAGAACAAGACAGCTGTGGCTCCTTTTGACTTTGGGTTCACTTTCCCTCTTCGCCACCTTGTCCAACCCAATGCAAAATCACACCAGGCATCACTGCCTTTGCTTCCAAGCATTCCCCCTCCACTCGCCACATTATGTTTATAAATCATTGTATCCAGATGAAGATGTACAAAACTAGATGGTGCAAGAATTCCAAAGGAAAACAGAGCTATCTAGGTTTTTGGTCCATGTGGCTGCCAAGTAAAATATCACTGGTCTCAAAGGTCAGATGTTAAGAGGCATCCACCAGGGTTTCTGATTATCTATGCAGCTTTTCAAACAGAGAAGCCATGTGGTAGCCAAGTGGATTTTCTCTAACTTCTGCACTGCAGAGAGGGGGTGAATAATCCTTAGTAGAAAAACAAGAATAATAACAATCAACATCTCCAGATGTGCTCTAAACAAACTGCCATTTCAAAATCGTCTGAGAGAGAAACACAGACTTTGTGCCTGTTTAAATTTGGGTTGGTGAATGTGCTTACACAACCCCAAAACAGCATGCTCAAGAGCTAAAAAAATGCCACCGATTTTGTGATGCCTGCTGACAGTATTTATAATGGGCAGCTCAGTGGATGAAGCATCAGGCTGAAGACCCAGATGTTGTGAGTTCAATTCCTCAGTGTACCTCCTTGACAGAGGCTGGACTCAGGGATCCATAAAACCCTTACAGCTCTGCAGTTTTAAGATGATTGTTGTATGTTGATCTTCACCAAATGTTCTTCATAAAGAAGTCCTCTGGCTGTTCATCAGAACATGCTTCCAACCATTTCCATATCAAGCTAATTACATGTCTTGGTTGCTGTTTGTAAGATGTACTCTGACAGAACCAACGGGTGCAGATGGGATTCTTGCTTTTTTTTTTTTAAGGCTCCGGAAGGTCCTTAGGCTGCTTTCTGCACAGGATCATAACTCATGTGTAATTAATTCACAAGAGACCAACACATTTGCATTCTTTGGGATTGTTATTTAAATTGTAATCTGGCAATGTAGTTAAAGTGTTGGTATATAATTGTTCAGGTATCTTCATCCCCTTCTTAGAACTGGAAGAGACTCTTTGGATTATCAAATCTGGCCCCTGTCAAGGAGGCACACTGAGGAATTGAACTCCCAGCTTCTGGCTCGGAAGCCAGAGACCTTAGCCAATGAGCTATCCAGAAGTTCTCACCATCCTAAATGGAGAACACAGCTAAGAAATCAGAAGAACTCTTTCTAGAAATGAAAAAATGACTAAACTGAGACTTTGGTGTTTTGGACATGTCAGGAGTAGATTAGATTCACAGGAGAAGATAATAATGCTAGGAAAAGTTAAGAAAAAAGACAGACCAAATAAGAAGTGTACCGACACAATAAAAGAAACCAAAATCTTGAATTCGATAGGACTGCTAAGAAGTCATTAATTCATATGATCACCCTATTTCAGAAGTTATCTAACATCATATAACAAGCACATAGGGTGCAGATAACCTAGCTATTAGAAGAGGAAGTTAATTTAGTACTGTAAACAATTGACCAGTGCAGCGGGAGGTTTTTACACCCCAATCCATTGTACATCAACATGCTTCTTTTTGTAGGTCATCAAGGAACCACACATACTGTTTGCAAATACAATTGTTCATCTGCAAAGGTTTGCCTAAATCATGCATCTGGCACACTGATGGATTTCAGCTTCTCATGACCATAACGTATAACTAGTTCCTTACAGATATGCCAGGATTAAGTGGAAGGGATTGCAAAGGAGGCAGCATTTTCAAAAGGGGCTATTAACCAGTTCCAGTCCAAAGCCAGATATGAGAAGGAGGGCAGCTAATGATCCAACTTTTGCAACAAACAATGCTCCAAAAACACAGGGAAAGCACTCATTAATAAACTCTAAAACCCTTGCCGCTGCAAAACACGCCTTCCCTCCTTGCCTTCTGTAAGCTTTCCAGCACAAATTTCATAATTTGAAGTATAGGTATCCTACCTATTCCTGCTTCTATACAAGCTGGTGTAGTGTGGGATGCTGAGAGACTGAGTTATCCCCAAAGGACACGGCTTTGGTTCCAGTATTTCCTCTCTGGTGAAATCACTGGGAGGTTTGGGACAAGTCATTTCTTATCAGCCACGTCTGTGTTATGAGGAATGAAATAAAAAAAATGTGGGGAACTGTATCTGGCTGGCGGTCCAAATCTCTGCCCCTCCCCGCAAGAGATGGAAAGAGAGAGGTTGGGCAAAACTCCATCTGCAGGGATTCTCAAACCCTACCTGAGAGCGTACTGTGGTCCTGCCCCTTCTTCCCATTGTGGGGCTGAGGAGGAAGAACACAGTAAGGAAGAGAATCCCTGGTACTGTAACAGCGAGTGTAGATGGCAGGAATTCCCTTCAGGCTGGACTGGGGGGGGGCGGTCAAGGATCACGGAGGAGATAGGGTCTTTGGGGGAAGTGAAGACTTCTGTGGGTCAGATGAGGGTGCAGCCTCTGCAAACCAGATTAGCCCCATGGGGTAAAAATTGCCTTTCCTAACCTTCCAGGGTGAATTTAACAATCACAATAGCATACTGAATTTGATATACAGTAACACCTCGGTTTACAAGTGTTTTGTAAGATAAGCAAACATTTCTGATCAATTTTGCCTTGATCAATGAGCCATGACTTGCAATACAAGCACTGGAAGAGGTCACAAGATCGCATCACAGCACTCAAAATTACCATGTGGCTTATGATCCTTTGGGCATATCTAATCTCACATGGCAATGACCTCTCATGCAGAAACCCAATCACAGCTCTTTCCAACATCAAAGAAGAAGATGCACTTTTCATTCTCGGAGGGGCTATAAAACGTTCTGTATTTTACAAATCAAAGCCGTTTTAGAGAAACGCATCACATAGCAGACTTGAAAAAAGCAACACAGCCAGCGTTGCACAGCAACACTGCACCATCATATATTTTCTGAGCTGATACAGATACATCTACGCACAAGGTACAAATTTTTAGATGCCATGCACGCTTTAGCACCATAGTATGATAGCACCATATGCAACAACAGAGATTGCTCATTTTACATAGAGGTAAATGTGTGTTTTCTAGTTTCTTGTTCAAGACCTCAGCAAACCTTTGCTACTCTCCATACAGAAGTCTATTTTAAAGCATTTGCAGTGACCTCTAGCTAACATAAAGACTTGGGAGGCTTTTATTCTGCAAACTCTTCTCATTAGGAAGACCGCAATTAATTCGAAATAATTGTATCAGGAAGTGTAAACTGAGTCTGATCATCATGGCAACCGAATAGCATCTCCGAGACAGATTATATAACAGGATGGACATTTTTGTGTGATCTGGTCTATACATACACAGGCATACCTCAGTTTACGAAGCTAATTGTGTGATCTAGTCTACACATAAACAGCAAATCAGTTCTCCGGGATGTTTCATATTCCGGAAAATTTGTAAATAGGAAACACACAGGGGCACAATGCATTCTGGGTACTTTTTCACAATGCCTTACGTAAACCAAGCTATTGCAAAAAAAAAAAAAAAAGGAAAGCATTATTTGAAATAGATTTTCTTGCATGAGCTGATAATCACGTTAATGGAAGCGTTCATCAACCAAGGTACGCCTGTACTTGCATAAGGGTGTTTATACAAGACCCCTAAGCTCTGCCGCAAATGGCTGCAAGCTCCGGACCTTAAAAATGTTTCCCCACCAGCTCCGGAGTTTGCAGACAATTAAGTGTGACCCCGCCCACTTTAGCACGACCCAGCTCACTTTTGTTGTACCTGCTCTTTGATGGTGAAAAATATTTGATGCGGAGAGTGCCTGAGCTCTCCTCGCCTCTTTCTGTTGTTTTTCTTTTGCCTCCGCCCCTTAAAGAGGTACCAGGAAGTAAACGGAGGTCGGAGCAACTTCCCCCGGCACCGGAGGTAAGGCTTTAGGGTTCCTTTGTCCCTGTCTAAGGCTTTTTTTCCCTCCCTCCCCTCACGCAGACAGAACAAAGAAGTGTGGAGCGGGTGGGGACGGAGGAATAGTAACGAACCCTCAAGATCTCTGGTCCGAATTTAAGGGACCAGCGGATCTTAGGGGTCGTGTAAAAAGGCCCTAAGTTGAATGCACAGAACTTGGCTTCCATCAGCTTTGGCCCTGGCTTACTAGATCAAGGTGAGCGACTTCAACTGGAGCGGTCTCTAAAGGAAGGCATTAGAGGACTGGGTCCCCATATGTTCTTGGACTACAACTCCCAGAAGCCGTCATCACTAGATGTGCTGGCAAGGGCTTCTGGGAGTTGCAGTCCAAGAACATACAGGGATCCAATGTTGGGAGCCACCACATTAGAATGAACACCGCCTCTTCATGTGCTCAGAAAGGGTTAATTTAAAAGTTTGAGCTGGGAGATATTTCTAGACCTACAGATAATCTGGAAAGGAGACTGTTTCCATGAAATCAAGAACCCAGATTTTTCAAGAAATACAATGGTGTGGAGAGACTCCATATATGGCAGAGGTCTTCATACATCTCTTCCACCTCCTTGGAAATACTGACAGCAGGTAACAGGGATGCTTTTTCTGCTTACACTTTCAAATCAACCCTTCCTTGAATATCTGAATAGGGCTAATTTGACATAATA
This sequence comes from Phrynocephalus forsythii, assembly GCA_029282475.1. Classification (NCBI taxonomy): domain Eukaryota; kingdom Metazoa; phylum Chordata; class Lepidosauria; order Squamata; family Agamidae; genus Phrynocephalus; species Phrynocephalus forsythii. Next base: position 103,763,181 of record JAPFRF010000004.1, on the reverse strand, counting down.
CACTCAATGTGGCACTGCTGTTTTTTGTTCCTTTTTTGAGCAAATGAGTGAGAGATGGGGGAGAGGGAAAGAGAAAGAGGCAGACACAGGAGAAGGGTACGATTCATTGCCTCAGTGATGATCTAGCATATGCAATAAAAATCATTTCACTTCCTCTGACCCTCCACAGATGATCAGTGGAAGTGTTTGGTTTCTGATATTCTGAAGTGGTTTATAAGTCACTTCCAGATACAGGAAACTGACTCTTGAAGGAGCTGTTATGGCTTTAGTTTAGTCTGTTCCTGAATGACAGCACTTGTTGGTAATGGACTAAACCCCAATCTGCACCCAAACAGTAGAACCCCCTGCCAGGGGTTCATAAAAGTGTGGGTTTTGGCAAATTGGTCCAGTCCAGTGATGTCCTCATGTAGTTACCAGAAAAAAAGAATGCAACAATCCAACCTTAGTGCACCTAAAAGCTAGACAAATGGATGGGGTCTTAGTAAATGAAAAACAATAATACAAAACATTTAAACAAATAAATCCAATGTTTTGAATCTGAGCTAAGGTGGAACAGATTAAAGTGACTGCAATATAGTTCCATACAGTGATGGCAAACCTTTTAGAGACCGAGTGCCCAAATTGCAATTCAAAACCCACTGATTTTTTTTTTTTTGCAAAGTGCCAATACAGTAATTTAACCTGTATACAGGTGGCTATGAAGGGGCGATGTCGGGTGCCTACAGAAAGGGCTCCGACTGCCACCTTTGGTGCCCGTGCCATAGGTTCGCCATCACTGGTTCCATACATTGTGGCGTGCAGGCACTCAGGCTTAATAGGACTGCTTAGTTTGCTTAGTTCAGATTTCTGATTTGGCATTCTGAGTTCTCAGTCATGTGATGATCGCAGGCTTGATAGATGCTGAGCCCTCCTTTTGCTAACAGTCCAGGGTCTTTTGCACGTGGAGCAGCACTGCTTCTGCACAGATGGCACCGAACACTTGCCGACATCCCTCACTCTCTTGCAGAAATTTGCTGACAGCCTGTCTTTGCTGCAAGGTGAGCCTGCAGAAAAACATATGTAAACCCATGTGCATGAATACATTAATAGGGTTTAGTGCTCGTAGTAAGGCTTCAGAAGAGAGTGAATGAAATAAATTAAATGACTTATTAATCACCACTTGTCCTGCAGGCATTGAAGGCTAATTCATATTCTCCGACACAAGACAGGTCATGGAAAATAACAGGAAATGGGTCATTAGGTGAATAAATGGGAATCATTATTATTATTATTATTATTTATACAGCTTATATAACGCCCGTCTTCCTAAAGGAACTCCGGGCGGTTTACAACAACTATACAACACAGCAAAATTACAAAAACAACAAAGTAAATAGTAACTAAACTAATAAAAACGGACAAGAGCAACAACAGCAGATGGCGGGACTGAGAAAAAAAAACACTGTTTGGGTCACCCAAATGCCTCCCGGAAGAGAAGGGTTTTCAGCGCCTTCCGGAAGGCAGGCAGGGACTCTGCAAGGCGCACTTCTGCTGGAAGATGATTCCAGAGGGTCGGGCCCGCCACAGAGAAGGCTCAGGCACGGGTGGAAGTTTTCCGAGCCTCCCTGCGCGTGGCCACGCGCAGCATGTGCGCCTGCGACAACCTAGTCGGACGGGCCGAGGTTGATCGCTGGTCGATCCGCTCCGTCAGGTAGCCAGGTCCTAGGCCATGGAGGGTTTTATAAACCAAAACCAGGACCTTGAATCTAATTCGGGCTGCAACGGGTAACCAATGCAGGCGAGCCAGAACTGGGGTGATGTGCTCAAATCAATGCACACCCGCCACCAGTCTGGCCGCTGCATTCTGGACCCGCTGCAGCCGCCAAATGAGAGTCAAGGGTAACCCCATGTAGAGCGCGTTGCAATAGTCCAATCTCGAGATCACCAGCGCCTGGACCACTGTTCTGAGGGAGTCCCCATCCAGGTACGGACGAATCTGGGCGATTCGACGAAGATGGAAAAAGGCAGCTCTGGACACGGCGGACACCTGGGCTTCCATGGTGAGTGCCGGGTCCAGGACTATGCCCAGATTCCGGACACAGTCCGATGGCCTGAGGCAAACACCCTCCAAGATGGGATACGGGCCACCGTAGCTGGATGAGGAAGCCCCAAAGAACATGACCTCGGTCTTATCGGGGTTGAGTTTGAGCCTGTTAGCCCTGGTCCATTCCATGACTGCGCCCAGGCACTGATCGAGGGTCCGGACAGCCTCATCTGCAGTGGTAGAAAAGGAGACATAGAGCTGCGTGTCATCAGCGTACTGATGACAGCAGACTCCATGTCCCCTAATGACCTCAGCCAGCGGCCTGATGTAAATGTTGAACAGCATGGGAGAGAGGGACGACCCCTGTGGAACCCCACAAGGGAGTATCCAAGGGGCCAACAACTTGCCCCCATGCTGAACCTGCTGGGGACGGTCTCCGAGGAAGGACCGGAACCAACTGTAAACAGTGCCCCCAATCCCAACGCCGGAGAGCCGATCCAGCAGGATACCGTGGTCGACGGTATCAAAGGCCGCTGACAGATCCAGGAGGACCAACAGGGAGGAACACCCCCTGTCAGCCCACCGGAGGAGGTCATCTTGCAGAGCGACCAAGACTGTCTCGGTCCCTCGACCAGGCCTGAACCCAGACTGGAACGGATCCAGGGCATGCTCTCCCTCCAGATAAGATTGGAGCCGGGTCGCGGCCACCCTCTCGATCACCTTGCCCATAAAGGGAACATTAGCAATCGGGTGATAGTTGGTCAAGTCGCCCGATGCTAGGTTGGGTTTCTTCAGAATGGGCTTTACCACAGTCTCCTTCAGGCGAGAAGGAAAAATCCCTTCCCTGAAGGAGGCTGTGGTGATGATCGATGCCCATTCGGAGATGTTCCCACCAACTGCTTTCATAAGCCATGATGGACAAGGGTCGAAGGGGGTGGACGCGGGCCGGCAATGAGCAATAGCCCTGGAGGCCTCAAGTGAGGTGACAGGCCCAAACTCAACCATGCGAGGAGACCGAGGGGGCACAGGCGCAGGGGATGCCGAGGGTGGGCTATGGCAACAGGATTCGAAACCGGCACGGATGGCCTCTATTTTTGATCGAAAAAAGGCTGCAAAGTTCTCACTACTAAAATCAGTAGGAGGAGGCCTAGACAGTCCAGGATTAGTGAGGTCGCGAACCACACGGAACAATTCCGCTTGATGGTTCGAGGCCTCACTAATTCTCAGGGTGCAATAAGATCTTCTAGCAACCCTGATTGCATGAACATAGCGCCTGGACTGTGCGATGACTGCAGCCTTCTTAATAGCCGTCCGGTTCTTCCTCCAGCTGCGCTCCAGCCTCTTCTGTTCTTGCTTCATCGCTCAAAGTTCTTCCGTGAACCACGGTGAGGAACGAGCTCTACAGCGGATGAGGCGCCTAGGGGCGATCTGGTCGACAGCCCGGGATGTTTCATCAAACCATTGATCCACCATGGAGTCTACCAGATTGTCAGCCAGTCCGCCAGGAGGCTCCCCGAGGACTTCCCGAAACCGATCAGGGTCAAGGAGTCTACGGGGCGGGCCCAAACAGTAGGCCGAAGGCCGATCATGAACATCCATCCATTAGTGTTGAGATAATTTGAGACACTGGGCAGAATCCAACTGGAGTCCACATTCTGGTTAATTCTGACCAGTTGGCAAATTCCCAACTTGGTCTAGTGCCTGTCTGATCACATGCCTGCCTGTGCAACTAAGATGTACTCTGGCACCCCATCAATTAGCCACAGCCAGTTCCTTGACTGTTACACAAACACCAATAGGATCATAGCACTCGAGAACTGGGAGGGATCGTCTAAGGTCCTATAGTCAAATCTCCCAGTTCAGTGCAAGAATCTTGCAACTACAATAGGATAGGAAATCTGTATTCACCACAGATGCTGTTGGACTCTGGCAACCCATCAATCTCAGCATCAGTGATGATGGGAATTAAAGTACAAGAATATCTGGAGGCTTGCACGTTCTCCACTCCAAAATTAAAACAATTTAGACAAATGGCTCTCTATTTTCTGCTTATGTGACTGCCCTAGATGAACAATGGCCTTCTATTGTACTGTTAGGAAGGTAGCCTCCTCAGTCAGCAAAATCTAATGATATTGAGACCAGAACAGACCAACTGAAATGAATGGATTTGTCAAACACAAGTTGAATAATTCCTACTGATTTCAACAGGACTACTATACCTGGAACTAACATCAGAGTCAGCCCCCTAAAGAAGTAATAAGAACATAAAAAGAGCCATGCTGGATCAGGCCAAAGACCCATCTAGTCCAGCTTCCTGTATCTCACAGTGGCCCCACCAGATGCGTCCGGGAGCGGACGAAACTAGATATCTGATACCACTCCTCTGCATCTGGTCCTTGAAGTACCCTGGTTTTAAGCCTGGCGATTACACATCTCCATCATGGTTTGTAACCTGTGATGGACTTTTCCTACAGGAATCTGTCCAATCCCCTTTTAAAGGCATCCAGGCCAGGTGCCATCACCATGCCCTGTGGCAGGGAGTTCCACAGACTAACAATGCGCTGGGTGAAAAAATAGTTTCTTTTTCTGTTCTTACTCTCCTAGCCCTCAGTTTGAGCAGATATCCCCTAGTTCTGGTATTTCGTGAGAGGGAGAAGAGCATCCCTCTATCCACTTTACTCATGCCCTGCATTATTTTGTATGTCTCAATCATATCACCCCTCAGGCACGTTTTTTCCAGTCAGAAGCTATTCCCCTGTATCATTCCCACTGGTCCTGAGTCTGCCCTCTAGAGCAGTGGTTCTCAGTTTTGAGTCACCCCATTGTTGTTGGACTGCAGTTCCCAGAAGCCCTTGCCACCAGCTGTGCTGGCTGGGGTTTCTGGGAGTTGCAGTGCGAGAACACCATGGTGACTCAAGATTGAGAACCACTGCTCTATAGCATTGATAGATGCCTGTGTTCCATCTCCTGTAGGTTGCTCTCTTCAGTTATCTGAATTATTTCCTGGACTCTTTCTTCACTGCTGGCTGTGATAGTGCCGAATTGGGAGCCAGAATTTTACATGGTATCACCAGACACAAAAATATCAATATTAATTCTGAAGGAGCTACACTGGCTGCCTGGTTGGTTCCAAGCCCCAAACAAGGAACTGATGTTGACATTTGAAGCATTATATGGACATGGAGTCACAAAGAGTCGATCACAACTATAATAACACAACACACACACACACCAGACAGTTTAGGAATTAAGATTATTGGGACAAATTTCAAACTAAAGTATCAATCAAGAAGGGAAGACAACTTCTTGATTATGTTTTTCCCATGGTGGTTCAACTGGGGTCAGTGTTGCTGGATAGCAACGTAAGTTGGGAGTTCGATTCCCCACTGGGCCTCCTTGACAGAGGCTGGACTTGATGACCCCCAGGCTCCCTTCCAACTCTGCAGTTCTAAGACTCTTATTATTAGTGTTGCTATTTTATATTGTATTTTTAAATATACTATTATGTTTAATGGTTGTACCTTTTTAAAAACTCTGTAAACCACCCAGAGTGGCCTTTGTTGCCAGATGGTGTGGTATATAAGTCTAATAAATAAATAAATAAATAAATAAATAAATAAATAAATAAATAAATAAATAAATAAATAAATATGATATAACTGCGCTTTGAGCCAACTCAAATCTGTTTCCTTTATTTTTGTTATAAATGGTTTTAGAAATATTTGTATTGGTTTAATCATATTTACTGATCAACAAAATCATGTACTGTATAAACATTTGGACTTCATGAATAGTAAATTCTATTTATTTATCATTTGCTAAAATACGGTAGTATTCAGAAAACAAACGATGTCTTTAAATTGATTTAGTAAATAATAAACAAAGGCATTATTAAAGAATGCCAAATGCCCGCGTCTGCTTTGTATAAAATTAATTTGATATACTTTGTCCTCGTGCTCTTGCATGTATTTACCCTGATCCGCCACTAGCATTTATAAAGCGTTGTTTTGATACAATCAGATGTGGGTGGAAGATTTGAATGCAAGCACATGAGACGTCCATCACCCATACTCAGCTGCATATGTAAACTTGCATCTGATTTTGGCTTGCAACTGTTCTTCTAGGAAGCATGTGTAGGTATAGACTCCTGCTTTTATGTACAGCAATCCTTCTCTAGATTGTGGCAATTATAGTTCACATTAGACTGCTGCAATGCTCTCTACATGGGGCTGCCTTGGAAGTTGATGCGGAGGCGCCAACTGGTGCAGAATTTGGTGGCCAGATTAGTTACTGGCTTGAGTACATTCCATCATTATACTCCCACACTGGCTGCTCTGCACTGGCTGTCGATCTGTTACTGCATCGACTTCAAGGTTCTAACAATGACATACAAAGACAGTTTGGGACCTTGCTATCTGTTGGAGTAGCTCCTGCACCACAGAGCACTGCCAGCTGTCCTTGATCATCTCAGGCAGGACACTTGAGGGTGCCGTCACTGAAGGAGGCGCATAAATCAATGACGAGGTACCAGGCTTTCTCAGTGGCACCCCCCCCCCCCAACTTTGGAATCAACTTCCTCCTGAGATTTATTTGGCCTCCTCGCCGTCTGTTTTTAAGAAACATCTTAAGACATGGCTATTTAGAAAGGCTTTCCCTGGTTATTGATTTTTCCCGTTATGTCTCGCTGCTCATTTCCTTCTTGTCTATTCTGGTCTTTCTCTGCTCTTATTGATTTTGACTGACTTAGTGCTGTTATTTTGTTTTATATTGTATTTTTAATATATTATTATGTTTAATGGTTGTGTGTGTGTTGTAGCATTACTGTCATGACTGACCCTTCGTGACTCCATGTCCATGGAGTTTTCTTGGCAGGAATACTGGAATGGTTTGCCAGTTCCCACTCCGGGCACCTACAATACCTGGTATTCCCTGGTGATCTCCCATCCAAGTACTAACCAGGGCTGACCCTACTGTTTAACCCTGTAAACAGACACTTCTGTCTGTTGTATTCTCAAAGGCTTTCATGACTGGGATCTGATAGTTGTGAGACTTTGGGCTGTTTGGCCATGTTCTGGAAGTTTTTCTTCCTGGCATTTCACCAGACTCTGTGGCTTCTTAATCCCTTCATCATAATACAATGACTAACACCTATTTTCCTGCATAGGACAAGTTTATGCTCCAAATATAAACGTAATTATTTAACCAAATGTTTACTTTTTGTTGGGAGGTTTCCCTTAAGTTAAGCGATTTATTGGGGAAACCAAACAGAATGGGTAAACAGATACAGGACAGACCAAGTGAGACTTGTGTTTAACCTTTGCTAAGCAGTGTTGACATCAGTCTTAAGATTTCTTTTGCTTAGAAAAGCCATGCCCAAACATCTCCGATGTGGCAGTTTGTGGTGCAGAGTTCTTTGTATTTCTGAAATTTGATCACTCTTTTATTTTGAGTCCAACACACCTGGGTTTTCTACGCACTCTTGCAGGCTGCACTTCTGAGAGCCCGAAGGCTTGGTCTGGTGGTCACACATGTTCATATCTTCCACCAGTGGGTCTTCCGTGCTAATGCACTGCACTGCTCTTTGTTGGAGACCTCCGCCACATGTAACAGGGCACTGGAAGACATTGAGAACGACAACACGTGTGGTTTTAAAGAACAGTTAATCAGACCAAAGGACTAATTAGTTCAGTTTCCAAGCAGATGAGAAAAGAAATGAACAGAAACAAGAGAAGGCAGTAGAAAACAAAAAACAAAACAAATAACACAATGTGAAACAGACCTTCTGATGTCAGCTGATTCTGTGATATAGGAAAAAATACCTTCCTTCCACTTTATTTTACAAAAGCATTTTCTATGTACAGAGTTAAAAGCTTGTGAATTTTTGTGGATCTAAGATGGGTGCTGAAAGTTCAATCCAGGAAGTCCATTCTCAGTCCAGCCAAGATCTTGGAACTCTTTCTATCTTTATGAGGCTCTTTTAAAAAAGGTTTACTTTGTCTTCAGCTCTTTCAAAAACAATGACTCAGGATAAAGTCTATCCTACAATGGGATGGATATTTACTAATCCTTGTTCTTAAAAGCTGAAGAGGGCAGATCTGAAGCAAGAAAGGTTTTATAATACTAAGGGCGCTTTTACACGACCTCTAAAATTCGCTGGCAACTTAAATTCGGACCAGAGATCGTGGGGGTTTGTTCTGCTTCCTGTGTTCTCACCCTTCTGCACTCCATTGCTCCTGTCTGTGTGAGGGGAGGGAGAAAAAAAGGGAGAAAAGAATGCAGGCTCACCTCCGCTCACCTCCGTCTGCCATTGGAGCAGCCCTGTAGGGATTCCAGGCTATTAAAGGGGCGGCAGGGACAAAAAAACAGACAGAAGGCGAGGAGAGCCGGCATCCACAGCTTCATAATCCGCATCAGAATTTTTTTTACCTCTGCAGACCAGGTACTTGTAAAATGCACTGGGGCGCGCTTAGGTGGGCATGGTCATACTTAAATTTTTTTAAAGTCTGCAGCTGGTGGGAAAACAATGTTAAGCTTCGCATCTGGGAGCCCTTTGCCTCGGATTTTAGGGGTCATGTAAAAGCAGCTTTAAACAGTTCTGCAAAGAGCCAATAGCTGAATAGACAGAGCCACAGCTTAGAAGAGTTATTATTATTTGGGGGGAGTAACAGACTCTCCAAATCAGTAATGAGATTTTGTGAGTTGTAAACAAACAAACCAAAACCAAGAACCAAAAACAAAGGTAACATACACAAACTGTATTTTTAACAGCAGAGAAGTCTAGATCTGCTTTCTGACTCTGTTGTTCTCCTATTCCATCTGTCCTGATGTGTGGTGTTGGAAAAAAAACCAAAGTGTGCTGCTTATATACCACCCAACAGCACTTAAAGCACCCTCTGGGCAGTTTATAAGTAATTATGCAGCCTAAACATTGCCCACCCCCAGGTACTCATTCTACTGACCTCAGAAGGATGGAAGGCTGAGTGAACCTTGAGCCTGTTCTCTGAAGTTGAGCCCCAGCTCTTGAGCACAGTCTTGGCTGCGGTACAGCAGACTCACCACTGCGCCACGGGGCTCGGTGGAGGCCAAGGTGTAACCCACCAGTTCAAGGGAGGAGCGCAGCAACCAAAGACTGGTGCAGCTCTCATCAGGCTCAGCCACCGTAGCTGAGAGTGAGAGATTGTGGGAGTTTCGCATTCCAGTACTATCTGGAGAACTAAAGAGACATTGTAGAGGGCTTCCAGAGCTGGCCATGGGTTGGATTCAATGCCCCTTTTGGCACCAATATGGTAGCAAATATTTATGTTTTTATTTTTATTTTTATTTTTATTTTTATTTATTTATTTATTTATTTATTTATTTATTTATTTATTTATTTATTTATTTATTTATTTACTGCCCAATATGAACATGTGGCTCTCCTTATCATTCCCCCCACATAAGGCCAAGACTTTGGGCAGCCAGATTGTTCCTGCCTTGAGGGTGGGGCCGCTAAGGTCATAGCTGCTATTAAGCAGAAAGTCCCAGGCTCTCGATCTTTCAGTCCTGGCCTCACTATACCACTGCCCCCCACCCCCAGATCTACAATGTTATGATTTTATGATAAGTTGCCAATTTCTGTTCCAGAAGATTCCGTGATTACATGCAACACCTAGCAGTTCTATATTAAAAATGCCCTGGCCTCCCAAGAGGAATAGCAAAGCCCAGTTCTGCAATAATGGTGTGCCTTCCTTCAGGATCAAATACATGTAAATGCCACGGGTTGTGCTTGCAACTGGCAAACAATTGCTTGACCTTATAGCTTGCCTTAGAGACCATGTACCTCACTCCAGGCTGCCACACGCCACTCAAAACAAGGGTGTTTATTGCAGCTTATGTTCAAGGGTGGCTTGCGTTCAACTAGCTGGCAATGAAATGGCCTCAGGATTCTGTTATCGCGCACTTCAAGGCAATGAGCGTCACGGGTCATGAAACCGCCTCCACAGCTGGAAGAGCACTGCAGAGAAAAGCAGGAGAAGAGGTTGACCTTTGGAGCTACAGAGGGCTCTGGAAGGGATGCGTACCCACTCTGGCAGTAGAGGTATCATCATCATCATCATCATCATCATCATCATCATCATCATCATCATCATCACCACCACCACCACCACAACAACAACAACAACAACAACAACAACAACAGCAACAGCAACAACATAGAAATGCAGAGCAGGAAATGACTCTCAGGACCTTGGAGTCCAGCACCTGTCAAAAAGACATCTCTTTCCCCCACAATTGCACATAGGGAAAGGCTCTCCAGCCTGACTGTGATCATTGCCTATGCTGGACCTTTTTGACCCAGCTCTAGGCCGTCTACTTTTGGGGGCTGAGCTGGAGCAATTTCCTGGGGAAATGAAAGGTTGCCTTAAGGGAAACTGCTCCCACTAGAGCTCCCCCTTATTGTGTGATCAGCCATGTGTCTTTGCAGGCATCTGATTGCACCCTAATGGGAACAAAACATTCAAAGCAAAGGAAAGCAAAGTGTTCTGCTTATATACTGCCCCATACCACTTCAAGTAGTCTTTGGGCGGTTTACAGTTTAATTACAGTATGCAGGCTACACATTACTCCCCCCCCACCAGCAAACTGGGTACTCATTTTACTGACCTCAGAAGGATAGAAGGCTGAGTCAACCATGAGCCTGCTACGTGGGATTGAATCCCAGGCCGTGAGCTCAATTTTACCTGCAGTACAGACATTTAACCACTGCACCACAAGGCTCCTCAGTGCAAGGAGAATATACTGAAATACAGTTTCCCCTATGTATGTCTCAGGATGAACTAGAATATGTTTTATACTTCTACACAGAATGAAAAAGACATAGGAATTGGGGTGGGGTGGGGGGAACCAAGACAACTCAGAAGAATATTGTTAGGGACAAGATTATTTATTTATTTATTTTTATTTATTTGTTGCATTTTTATAGCGCCCATCTTCCAAAAGGAATTCTGGGTGGTTTACAAATGAAAATAAAACCAACAGTGAATGACAGATAAAAAAAACTAATAAATAAAGAGGGAGAGACCCTCAGCAAGAGGCATCATGGGCAAGCAAAAAAAGAAAAAAATTAAATTAAAAGGTTGCCAAATGCCTCCCTGAAAAGCAAGGTTTTCAAAGCTTTTTTGAAGGCAGGCAGGGACTGTGCTAGGCGCAGCTCACTAGGAAGATGATTCCACAGTGTGGGGCCCACCACAGAGAAAGCACGGTTGCGCGTGAGCGACTTCCACACCTCCCTGGGTGTGGCCACCCTAAGTGAGCGCGCCTGCGACATTCTAGTGGGCCTGACCCCAGTTGACCTCTGGGAGATACGCTCCAGCAGGTATTTTGGTCCCAAGCTGTGAAAATCAAAACCAGGACCTTGAACCTTATCCGGAGAGCCACGGGCAGCCAATGCAGGTGAGCCAGAACTGGGGTGATGTGATCAAATCTATGAGCACCCACCACCAGTCTGGCCCCTGCATTCTGCACCCGTTGGAGCCTCCGGACAAGGGTCAAGGGCAACCCCACATAGAGGGCATTGCAATAGTCGATCCTTGAGATCCCGAGGGCCTGCACAACTGTCCTCAGGGAGGACTCATCGAGGTACAGGCGGATCTGGGCGATCCTGCGGAGATGGAAGAAAGCGGCCCTGGAAACTGCCATCACCTGGGCATCCAGGGAGAGGGCTGAATCCAGGACCACACCCAGATTCCTGGCTGTCCCTAGGCTGCCAGGGACCCCCAGGCTAGGGAGGGGGGCATTGTACCTGGACGAGGGCACCCCGAAGAACAGAACCTCAGTCTTCTCTGGGTTTATTTATTTATTATTTATTTGTTGCATTTTTATACCGCCCATCTTCCAGAAGGAACTCTGTTCAGCTTGAGCCGGTTGGTCCTGGTCCATTCCAAGACCGCCTCCAGGCACAGATCGAGGGAGCGTACTGCCTCCACTGCAGAAGAAGAAAAGGACAGATAGAGCTGCGTATCATCAGCGTACTGATGACAGCGAACTCCAAATCTCCTGATGACCTCTGCCAGCAACCTCATGTAAACATTGAACAGCATGGGGGAGATTGCCAACCCCTGGGGCACCCCACAAGGGAGTGTCCAAGGAGCCGACAAATCATCCCCCAGCTGAACAAGCTGAGATCATTCGCCGAGGAAGGATTGGAGCCAGCAAAGTGCTGAGCCCCCGATTCCAGCCTCAGCGAGCCGATCCAGCAGGTTACCTTGGTCGATGGTATCAAAGGCCACTGACAGATCAAGGAGGACCAACAGAGAGGAACACCCCCTGTCGGCCTCCCTGAGGAGGTCATCCTGCAGAGCGACCAGGGCAGTCTCAGTCCCCTGAAGCGGCCTGAACCCAGACTGGAAGGGATCCAGGATACGATTTTCCTCCAGGTAATAATGCCTGGATATCCTATACCAACAACAGATTGGCTAAATAAAAAGCAAACAACAACCAAAATTTAAAGATAACAAATGTATCAGGGGCTCCTGTTTCAGCAGCATCATATTCAGCATCATATGCTGCATAATTTAATTTATAATACAGTTCCAGACCTATGATCTATTTAGACTCAATATCTCTTTTCACTTTCTTTCTTAATGACCTGCAGTGTCAAGCAACATGGTTCTGAAATGCTGAAGTTCAAAGGAAATCAAGTGCAGTGAGAATATCTCCATGTTGAGGGCAGCCTTTGACAATGAAATTTCAGAAGATATTTTGCAACACTGCAAACATTTTTTTAAAAAAACATATTCATCTGTAAATTAGGAAGAACACCAGAGGTACATTACTTTGCTCCAGTTGCCAGTTTTCCATTGGGCACATGGGCGCAGAAAGCACCTTCGTGCTGGCTCGGGCTTGGTGATGTGCTGGCAGTCCGAATCATTCTTCGTGCTGCATTCTACCTCTCTCCAAAAGGCTCCTCCACCACAGGTAGTGGAACACTGTAAAAACAACACAGGGCAGAAAAAAAAGACCCTAGTATGCATTTACTTCTCTTAATTATAGAGATGCATTTGGAGCTCCAGAGAGATGTGAAGTATCACATTGAAGGCAGACACAAATTAAGAGAAAATCAGAGTATCTGTGCATGGCAAGAGGCCAACATGTCTTATCTTCATTAACATGAGCGTTGTGTAAAGAGTGTGCCTACTTTGGAGAGCTGAATCAGAATGCTTTATTTTATTTTATTTTATTATTTTTATCCCACCTTTCTCCTTGGAAAAGGAACCAAGGTGGCTTACACTGATGAGGGATAATATACAGTCCTGCACAATTAAAACATGTTCAAGTCTTGAGAACAGGGAATTGAAGGACATTAAAAGACAACATTACATTAAAGCTAGAAGAGAACACAAGCAGTTAAAAGGAGAGTAAAGTTTCATGTAAAGTTAGAGTGATGGAAACTAACATGGAAAACATAGAGTCAATGTAATCATATAAGATTATTAGTTATAAAAACAAAGTCTATGTGATCCTATAGATTCATATACTGTACAGTAAAAGACACATAATAGGCAGTCCATCATTCAGGGAAAGCTTTCCACTTTCCAGAAAGACAACAGAAATGAGGCAGTCCTGGCCTCTAGTGGGAGGGAGGTCCAGAGTCTGGGCACAGCAGCCGAGAAGGCCCTTTCATGGGTTCCCACAAGACATACCTGTGAGGATTGCAGGATGGAGAGAAGGGCCTCTCCTGATGACCTTAACACCTGAGTCAGTTCATACTGTGAGATTTGATCTTTGAGGTAACTAGGACCCAGGCTGTACAGTGCTTTGTAGGTCAAGGTCAGCACGTTGAATTGTGCCCCATAGCTGATTGGCAGCCAGTGGAGCTGCTTTAATAGGAGTGTAATGTGATCTATGTACTCTCTAGCTGCTGCATTTTGGACCCTTTGAAGTTTCCTGAGAATTTTCATTGGTAGCCCCACATAGAGTTGTCTAGCCAGGACATCACTAGGGCATGTGTCACCATGGCCAGAGCTAGTTTCTCAAGAAACGGGCATAACTGGCATACTAGCCTTAATTGTGCAAATGTGCTCCTGGCCACAGCCGTGACCTGATCATCCAAGCTCAAGGATGAGTTCAAGAGCACCCCCAAGCTGTGTACCTGTTTTTTTTTTTTTTTCAATTTGAAGGTGACCTCAACTTTACATGACACTCATGTAAGTTGAGATAGTAGATAACTTAGAATCTGGAGGTGACAAGAGGTACAGCTGGGTATCATCAGCATACTGGTGGCACTTAACCCCAAATCTCCCCCAGTGGTTTCATAGAGATGTTAAATTACATAGGAGACAGAACAGAACCCTGGGGGACTCCACAGGCCAGTAGCTGTGGTGTCGAACATGAATAACCTAACACCACTTTCTGCATTCTCCCCTGCAGGAAGGATGGGAGCCAGTTCCCATTTCAGAGTGATGGGTCAGGAGGATGCCATGGTCTACAGTGTCAACAGCAGCTGAAAGGTCTAGTAAAAGCCTGTGTTGTGTTTTTAATCACAGTCAGTGATGGTACAGAGGCCGTGGGACATTTTTGGAGTTCTACATTTGCCCAGGATGGATGCAAGGCACAGGCCAGCCGCCACTTTTTATGGCAATCGAAATTACAAGAGGGACCCCTTTCCCGATCCTAAGGTAACGGTGGATGCGTGCACACAACAGGATCTCCTCCTTTTCCTCTATCTTTCTCTCCATCTGAACATCTGGGGAAAACTCAGCCCTGTTTTCTTGCCTCCCTTCTGGGCTCTGGCAGAGTCAAAACAGGAATGGGCTTGAAAGGCCCTGACACAGACCAAGGGGGTTCCCTTCCTTACCTCTTTGCCTTGGATCTCTTTCCCTGCCAGGGCAAAACCTCTTTTCGATGTCGTTGTCGTGTTTCACCCCCTCCTCCTCCTTCCTCCTGCCCACTCTCCTGTGCACTTAATGAGCCCTGCTTTGTTCCCTTTGACACGCATTCCCTTATTACACAGAGCCTTTTCACACGACCCCTAAATTCTGCAGCAAATGGCTCCCAGCTCCGGAGCTTAAAATTGTTTTCCCCACCAGCTCCGGAGTTTACAGTAAATTAAATGCGACCATGCCCACCTAAGCGTGTCCCAGCGCACTTTTTAGGTACCTGCTCTCTGAGGGTGAAAAATTCCTGATGCGGATCTAAGGTAGACAGTGCCGGGCTCTCCTGGCATCTGTTTGTTGTTGTTTTTTGCCCCCCGCCCCTTTAAGAGATCTGAATGCTGCCGGGAACAGAGCGAGACCGGCAGAACGGAGGTAAGCCGGCATTCTTTTCTTTCTTTTTTTCTCCCTCCCCTCACACAGCCAGCAGCCAGGAGTGTGGAGGGGGTGGGAACACAGAAACAGCGACAAACCCCCAAGATCTCTGGTCCGAATTTAAGTGGCCAGCAGATCTTAGGGGTGGTGTGAAAAGGCTCACAGAGACGCACATGCACACATGCCTGCAGGCAAGCCAGAGGTCAGTCAGGTGGCCCCTCCCTGCAGCCCACCCCACACAGTAAAAGCAATAAAAGTAGCAAAGGCACAGAGTCTTTTCTCTCCTGGCTCTCTTTCATTGTTCTTTTCTTGTGATCCCTCTGTTCCCAAGAGCTGCTGCCTCTCTTTCTTGCCCTCCCTCCTTCTCTACAGACTTACATATCTCGTCTTTACTGGAAAAAAAGACAGTTTCAAATCCTTCCAGCAAGAAAATAATAGAAGTCTCCAGGTGGTAGATTTTTTTAAAAAAAAAATCGACCTGGAGAACAAAAAGCCTGTGTTGGATTCGATCCAGCCTTTGTACCAGGCAAACTATTTCCAATCGCTTTTGTCTAAACAAGCTATTAGATGGCGCAGTAAGGCTTTAGGGGCTGTTTCCAGCCACAATAAGCTTATAAAACCTAATGGCTTGGATCCAAGCTATCTAAAAAGATTATATCTGCCTGTATGTATCTAGGATCATCGGGAGAAGGCTTGTTCTCAGGCCCATCATCCTCACAGATGAACGCAATGGGGACACGGTTAAAAGTTCTTCTCTATTGCTGCTTCCAAACTCTGGAACTCCCTTCTACAGGAGGTTAAGATGGATCCAATCTTGTTACCTTCCACAAGCAGCGTACAAA
Source organism: Phrynocephalus forsythii (assembly GCA_029282475.1). Lineage (NCBI taxonomy): Eukaryota > Metazoa > Chordata > Lepidosauria > Squamata > Agamidae > Phrynocephalus > Phrynocephalus forsythii. Next base: position 103,747,030 of record JAPFRF010000004.1, on the reverse strand, counting down.
TACCTTTCTCTTCAGGCAGGACTTCCTTAAAAATGATTGTGTGAAGATTTTCAGTCATCCAGGTAAGATTCTCTGGAAGTTGAGTCATGGCAACCGGATTTCTTTTTTTGAGAGATCGAAACATTTCGCTGTTCATCCAAGTATTCGCTGTTCTCGTCAGTCTGACTGACAAAGCTGCTTGGATGAGTAGTGGAATGTTTCAATCTCCCAAGAAAAGAAGTCCACTTGCCATGGCTCAACTTCCAGATACATTAACTGACTGGCTAACCAAAGGAATTTTTTTAAAAGAGAGAACCCTTTTGGCTAGATGGGCAGGATAAAAATGCAATAATAAATAAAATAAAATAATTTTATTCTGTTCTTTTATTTCTGTTTTTAATATTGCTCTTATTTGTGAGTTGTTAATATATCTGTTTAATGCTCTTAAAACTATTGCAATAATTAATCATTTAGCTTATTTTAAAATATTGTAAAGTGCTTTGGATACTTTAGGAGAAAGATGGCATACAGTATATATATTTCATATATATCTGTTTGTCTGATACTTGTGATGCTGGCGTGTGAATTTCTATGCACACATTTGACGTGCTGTTCTCTACACCGAAGAGCCCACTCAGTACATTTGTACTGTCAGCATCTGGTCAACGGGAGGTCAGCGTGAAGAATGTTAATTGCTGTTGCAAAAGCTTGAACTACAGCTAGCAGATGTGCAGTTCAGCAAACTTGAATATGAATGGTGTTGATTAGGACGCTGTAGTCAGGGGTGTCCAAACTTTTTGCAAGGAGGGCCAGATCTGGTGAGGTGAAAATGTGTGGGGGCCAACTATTCAACCTGAAGGGGGGGGAGAAAGGGTGTGGCCCATGCGCATCTGCAACAGCCACAAATGCTCTGGTTTCAAGACATCCAAGGGCATTTATACACGACCCCTAAACTCCAGGGCAAATGGCTCCCAGCTCCGGAGCTTAAAAATGTTTACTCACCAGCTCCGGAGTTTACAGGAAATTAAGTGCAACCACGCCCACTTTAGCGCGTCCCAGCGCACCTTTCAAGTACCTGCTCTTCCGTCCTGAAAATCCCTTGATGCGATGTAAAGATAGTGAGTGTGGGTCTCTCCTCGCTTCTGTTTGTTGTTGTTTTGGCTCCCGCCCCTTTAAGAGCTACTTTACAGACACAGGAATCTTGCCGGCAAGAGCGAGAGCCAGAACGAGAGCCAGAACGGAGGTGAGGCACGATCTTTTCTTCCTTTTTTTTCTCCCTCCCCTCACGCAGCCAGCAGCCAGGAAGTTCGGAGGGGTGGGGAAGCAGGAAGAGCGACAAGCCCCTAAGATCTCTGGTCCGAATTTAAGTGGCCAGCGGATCTTAGGGGTCATGTAAAAGTGCCCCAAGAGTCCGGTGGCTGTTGCAGGCCCGGGAATCAGCCCACGCGCACCCAAGATGCACCGCTGCTCACATATGGTGCCCTCCCTCGCAAGGAGGTGAGGAGGACACTGCAGCAATGGAGACAGGGTGGGTAGGCAAAGCGGGTGGTCGAGGGGATGGGCGGAGGCAGGAGGGCAGGCAAACCATTAAACTGCAAGCTGACATATCCAGCTGACACAGGGAGAGGCCAACCGGCGGGGATGAGTGACAGGCTCAGCTGGCAGGGAGAAGAGGCTGACGGCCACTTGAAATTTTAAAATGGGCCGCATTTGGCCCCTGGGCCAGACTTTGGACATGCCTGCTGTAGATGATTGTAGTGGCAGATGACATGGAAGCCTAGTGGGGCAGGATGAATCAAACTAAACCCTCCCATCAATAGGATACCTTCTGCAGAAAGGAGGAGGGGTGACCCTCTCCTTCCCTCTTACCTCCTGTTTACCTTCAGGATTTGCATAGGGGGACATAGTTTGGAGGAATGACTTACAACAGATTGGCAGGGCATTTCCAAGAGTGGAAGCAATGTCCCTTGTAAGAGCAGAAGACTCATCAGCCTGGCATTTTATCCATCAACCATGTCAGTCCTATGTTGCAAATCTCCACTTACAGCCATACAAAACTGAAAACCTTCTGCTCGTGTAAAGAATGATAGGAGCATTTCCGTTCCAGACAAATTTGGCCAGCCTTTTTTTTTCCTTGAAAAAAGATTTCAAATGCTCTGGCCAAGCAAACTCTATTTTATTTTCTCTCTAGTTAAATGAAAATTTCTTAAAATCAAGTTGAAGTCCTTGGTTCAAAACTAATCTCATACTATTTCCACGCTTGTGGTTTTGGAGGGGATGGAATGCCAAGCATTTTGCCCTAACAAGCACAGTGGAAAATTCTGCCTGCTTCCCTTTGACTGAATAAGAGATAGGAACAGCTGTACAGAATCATTTCATTACATTGCAAATCTCTGTAATACTCTGTTCATTGACTTTACAATTGCATGATGAATTGCAGAGTAAGAGACCATCAATTTATTCCCTAACTACTTTCAAAAGCTGTTCTGAATTTCTCAGTGGGCAGCTCCTCAAACATTCCCCATTTGAAATGTATAGCCTGGTGAGCTAAGAAGTACTTGTCAACCATTTCACGTGAAGTGAAAATGAACATTTCCGGAATGTGATGTCCCTTTTAGAGTTCATACGCGAAATAAGGAAGAGGAGTTACTTCTGTGACTTGAGCCAAAATATCTAAAAAAAAGAGAAGGCTTCTGAAATTTTTGTTTCTCAACATGCCTCTCTCCCCAACAATAAACAAGGACACTTTGAAGAAGCCTCCTCTGAATATTTTCTGCCCTATTTAGTAGGACCTGTCATTTCTCCCTATATCATCCTGGAACAAATGCAGACATCGTGGAGAAGACAAAACAGAGTGGCCTCTGTTGCTAGATGGTGCGGTATAGAAATCTAATAAATAAATAATAAATTAAAAATGAAGTCTATGCTGCCCCCTGTCAAGGAGACACAGTGGAGAACTAAAATCCCAACCTACGGCTCCACAGCCGGATGCTTAAATCACTGAGTTCTGCAAACATGTTTCTATGGAACATGGGTGGGAAGGTACAGTTTTGCTTGGTAGGCTTCTCCAGAGGCATCTGGTTGGCCATTTGAATCAGGGTTCCTTTTAGCGATGGGGATGAATCAGAAAAATGGTGATTTGTTTTGATTCGTGATTAATCAATGTCCATGAATCACAAAAACAAATTTATGACTTATTTTGATGAACTGGCAAATCAATTCATAAATCCAGTTTTTGCTTTAAACCCCTATAACATGGCCCCCAAAGGCACCTAAAGTCACTACAGTGGCAGGGAAGCTTTCCCTGACTCTCCTCTACAAGTCCTGCAGGACTGGCAAAGTTTGGGTTCCTGATGTCTCAGTTATGCATCCCAAAAGAGGGCCCCAAGCAAAGTTATAGAAACTGAAATTGCAGAGAAGTCTCTTCCAATTCTCCTTTACAATCCCACCAAGTTTGGTGAACATGGAGCTTCAGACATCTTAGTTATAAACCCATAAAATGGGGGCCCCTAGGAAAGTGCCTTTAGCCACTGGCTTGGGGAAACCCACTCTTCACCAAACTTGGAGGGATTGGAGAGGAGAGTTGGGAGAAGCCTCTCTATGCCTTTGGTGTCTCTAGGGACCTGTGGAGAACTTTCCTGGGGGGCCATATTTGGGGGTGCATAACTCAGAAATCAGATATCCATTTATTCCCAGACTTGGAGGTATTGTAAGGAAGCATCCAGGAAAGTTCTCCTGCAAATGTGGTGTCTCTGGGTGCTTTTACACGACCTCTAAAATCCACCTGCAACTTAAATTCGGACCAGAGATCATGGGGGTTTGTCCCTCTTCCTGTGTTCCCACCCTTCCAACCTCAATTGCTCCTGTCTGCAGTGAGTCCCAGCAGCCCCAAGCAGCCCCGAGGGATTCCTATCTCTTAAAGGGGCGGTGGGGACAAAACAAAAAACAAAAAACAGAAGGCTCCCAGCCCGGCATCCACAGCTTTACAATCCGCACTGGAAGATTTTTCACCTCTGGAGACCAGGTACTTGAAAAGTGCACTGGCGCGCGCTTAGGTGGGCATAGTCATATTTTATTTTGTTTAAAGTCCGCAGCTAGTGGGAAAACAATTTTAAGCTCCAGATCTGGGAGCCCTTTGCCTCGGATTTTAGGGGTCGTGTAAAAGCACCCTCTGTGTGCCTTGGAGGGTTTTTTTTTAACAGCCCAATAAATCAGCAAATCAATAACACTAAAAATTCATCAATTCATATTTCTTGGGGTAGGTCAATTTGTATGAATACAAAACTGTGAATTAGCAATTTTTGAATGAATTTCATTTTCAAATTCATGCCCACCTGTATTTCATCCCATTTCTTATCCTATAGTTAATGGAGGGAAAGGGGAACATAGCATGGTGTACAATCTTCACATTAGTCTGGGCCTATCCTCAGTACTGTAATGATGTAAGAGGCTACTGTCAATCTGGTTGATTATTGTTACTAACATACAGTATTTTAAGTAATGCCCATCTGTTTCCCAAATCTGGAGCTTAGAAATAGTTTGCTACACATCAATTAGCTCTGATCTGTCAAAATTTCCAATCGTGTTCAATATTTATGAGCACAGCACTCCAAACTACAAAAGTTGCTGTGGTGACCTGACAACATGCCAGTTGTCTGCCTGGCCACACACTGGCATCACCTTGTGAGATCACTGTAGCAGCTCCTGTAGCTAGAGTCCTGCATGCAGGAAAATATTTTAAAAATTCATGTTACAGTATTTGAAACCATTAATTTGGGAGTATAATGGATGTTGGCCCTTTTTAGGAACTTCCATATCTTAATATTTAGCCATTCCACATAGCAATTTTCTTAAAATTAGCATAACAACAGAATGTTATGGAGTGTTATCATTTTAACAGGTTTAATGCTGTGACATTAAAAATTAATTTTATTCAGGAACATATCATAAACTGATAATACAGTTAGCACTACACACTAACATTCTTAAAGTCTTAGTGTGAACAACTCATACCATTTCTAATTGCTATATGGTTGATATAGAGTGACAGACATCCTTTTTACTTTTGGGATGGTCTGCTGCAATCCACAAGCCATTTCTTCATTCCTTGGCATTCAATAGCTATCATCAAATTATGGCCTCCTGACATTTTTATCACAAAGTGTAGCTGTAATTTCAGCATCCACGAAAAAGGATAAAATTGATCTGAAAGAGCCTAGCAGTGGTCAATTAAAAATAACGAGGAATACTAGAAGGCTGCTTGTAGGTGATGCACACAGAAAATAGTTTCTGTTAGGAATGCAGTGAAGGGCCACAAAAGTGATGTGAATGCAATAGCGAGTGATTTGGACTACAATAAAGAAACACCAGAGCTCACCTCACTCCAATTCCCCACCATCCAGTAAACAGCAGCATGGAAACTGATGGATTCTCTTGGGTGTTCCAGGTCAGTGTCATTGGACAACATTTTCTCGACACCTTTGCCCTGGTCCTCTGGCAGAAATGGACCTTCTGTGGGCTGAATGGATCTTCCTTTGGAGGAAGGTTTAGGTGGTGTTTTATTTTCAGGCGCCTCTTCTGTGACACCATCTAACTCTGCTGGTTGCTCGATATATGGATCTGCTGGTACAGGTGCACTTATTTGTACATCAGGGTCTACAGGAACTACTGTTGTCAAGGTAACCTCAACTCCTGGTACTGGAGTAACAGATGCCTGGCTAAAATGATCAGGATGATATTCTTTTGATGATATTTCCGAAATCCTGCCATGGACAGCAGTAGCAGGAGATGGTCCTGTCACCCATTCACTCAGGATTACTTTATGCTTCGTTATGACATCAGTCACTGTCTCAGGGACTTCAGCTGAATAATGAGGCCTAGGAGTTATAACCCAAGTTGCGGGATCCATGGCATGGGAACTCTTATTTGCAAAGCCATCGACTGAACAATTGCATGGTTTTATGACAGAGATATTCCCTATGTTTGTAACATTTGACAGACTCAAATTATTTGTCACAGGTCCCCAAGTGTTAATTTTCAACGAACTGTTCTCACTAAAAACGATGGAATTATGATTGTTAATACTCGAAGCACCGGAATTACTTGGTAAGATCTTTCTTTGCAAGTCTTCTTGTTGGGGAAGATCCGTAAGGCCATACGATGTGGGTGTTGTAGTCAAACAGCTAGGCCCAAGTGTTACTGTTGTTGGTGTCACTGTTGTTGTTATCACTGTAGTCATCATTGTCGGCGTTACACTTGTTGGTGTTGCTGGGATGCTTAGCCTGGGGCTTGGGGTAGATAATGTTTCTGAAGGCCCCCTTTTGGGATTGGATCCAATCCTCCGGATTATTTTTCCACCATGAAGTTTGTAAAACGGTATCAGTGGTCTTCTGGCAGATGGACATTGCTGGAGACCACACAAAGCTTTGGAATGAGGTTTCTTTGAAATATCACATGGTTCTCCACTGTTTTTGGGACAGGTGACGTTCCGGGTCCGTACCCCGCCACCACAGGTAACTGTGCACTGCAAAATAAACAATCAGCAACAACCAATGAGGAAAGAGTTTTATTTAAAATTTATGCAAAACTATTTCAAAATACTGTATATACTTGAATATAAGTCTAGTTTTTCAGCTCTAATTTTGGGCTGAAAAAAGGGGCCCTCAACTTATATTCGGGTCAATACTTTTAGCCCCTGAGGCAAGTGCTTGGGTTGGTGGCTAAAAGTCATTTTAAACATTGCACGCTGCTTCTCCTGACCTCCCTTTGCATCACGGGGGAGCGACATGTGATGTTTAAAATGACTTTTAGCCACTGAGGCAAGCACTTGCCTCGGTGGCTAAAAGGCATTTTAAACATCACAAACCACTCTCCCAGCTCACAAAGGAGGAGCTGCCAGGCCCTGCTGCATTTCCCACCCTAGACTTATACTCGAGTCAATAAGTTTCCCCAGTGTTAAGTTAGGGGCCTCGACTTATACTTAGGTCGACTTATGCTCGAGTATATACAGTACTTTAATTATTTCAGGAGGGTCTGATGCTAAACCTTGAAATTCGTTTTGCATGCTTTGACCTTGTGTGAGCCATCAGAACTGTAGTTGGAAAAATCTTCTGGACTTGTACCATCTGTCAAGGTGGTAATCAAGGCCTCTAAAATAGGAAGTGCTGGAAAGGTTCGTTAAAAAAATCCTGGAGCATCTGAATGACAACCAGAATTTGGAAAAGTAATATTTTTGGGCTACAACATCCAGAATCCCCTAGCTACCTGGGAAATTTGGGTGCTGTTGCTAAACCACACTTGTGAATGAGCCATGTGGCTCCAAACAACCATCTCAAAAATGTTTAACTCTTTGATACAAGTCTATTTTCATGAGGAAACTGATCATATACCAAAACAAGACATGCTTATAATCATAGGTGACTGGAACTCAATAGCAAAACCAAATATTGCTGGAAAATTTGGCCCAGGGGACAGAAGTGAAGCAGGAAAATGACTCATAGAGTTCTGCTAAGCCAGCACTATCGCAAGTACATACTTCGCACAAGCAAACAACATGTGGACATCACCAGATGGTCAATATAGAAATCAAACAGACTAAGGGATTGGAAGCCAGAGATGGAGAAGCTATACTATCTTTGCCAAAACAAGGCCAAGAGTGGATTGTAATATGGACAATGAATTGTTATATACAATATTAGAGGAAAACTTAGAAAGAATGCTATAATAATTATGGTGCCAAAATATAATTTAAACAACATTCATGATGAACTTAAAGTTTACAGAAGGAATAGATTTGCATTACTAAATCATGAATCAAAATAACTTTTCAATAAAAGTAGAGATATTAAGGAAGAATGCAAAAGACAATTCCTATAGCAAAAAGAAAAGAAAAATCCAGATGGATGACAGAGGAAACACTTATACATTGGAGAGAGAAAAAGTAAAAGATTAAAGAAATAAGGTCAAAAATCTGAATACAGTGACTGTCATACAGAAAAAACAGAACTACTACAACAACCAGTGCAAAGAACTAAAGAACAACTGATGGGGAAAAATGAGCTCTTTTCCAGAAAATCCAAAGAATGAAAGGAATGAAAGGGAAAATTAAACCTAAATTAGGAATGCTGAAAGACCAATAGGGAAGTAAACTATCTCACAGGAGAAAATCAACAGGTGGAAACAATATACTGAAGACCTATACAGAAGAGACAAAAGGATGACAGAGGAATCCTATGAAAAAAAACCTGCAGTTCCAGAAAGTGAAGTGAAAGCTGCTCTGAAAGCATTAGGAAAAAAACCATCCAGATTGATGGAATACCAATAGAACTGTTTCAAACCAAATCGTGCGAGAAGAATTGCATAACTTTAATGATGGCAATGAGGAATAAAATAGTGAAACTTTTTGTATACTTTGTTTCACTCATCAGTCTAATGGAAACTGCAGCCAAAAAAAGCAGAAGACTGAGAATCAGAAGAGCAGCAACAAAGGAATTAGAAAACATCAACAATTGAAAGGATGCATCACAAGAGACAAGATAATTCACGATTGCTTGCAGTTTTGATCGCCATGTACAGGCGTGAAAGTTGGACAGTAAACAAAGATGACAGGGGGGAAATGATTTGTTTGAAATGTGGTGCTGGAGGAGAGCTCTGCAGATGCCATGGACTGCCAGAAAAACGTACCAGTGGGTCCTAGGTCAAATCAAGCCTAAACTATTTCTGGAAGCAAAAAAGTTGGAAGTGAGGGTGTCCTACCTGGGCACATTGTGAGAAGGCAGGATTCTCTGTAAATGGCAACGATATTCTGCAAGGCGGATGGGAGTAGGAAAAGAGGTAGACCAAATAAGAGATGGATCGACTGCCTTAAAGAAGCCATAGGCTTGAGCTTGCAAGAGCTGAGCAGGACTGCTGAGGACAGGACAATGGAGATCACTCATTCATAGGGTCACAATGAGTCAGAGGTGGCATGACAGCACATTACAGCACATTAGAATGCACATTACAATGATGACAATGATATGATAAAGGACATGTAGTTCCGAATTATTTTGATAATTTTGATCATCTCTGAATGCCTCTATGTTGTATCCAGAGCAAAGGATATTATCTCTCCCCCAGCCCCGTATTATCATAATTACTATCTCTCAGCAGATATCCTCACAACATCTGGAACAGCTTCACAGGAAACTGCTTGTAGCTCTGCTGAAAACAGTGTTATTAATTTAGATGCTCTTCTTCATCAACAAGATTAGCTGAAATCAACCTTTAATTCAATCACTGTCAGCATCACATTTTCATTTGAACAGAAATTGGAAGGGAAATGGCTGTTGAAAGGACTCGAACAATGGTCCGCAGAGGAATTTTGGTGAAAGAGTAAAATGCAGCGGGCAAACTCAAAGAGGGAACAGGTAGAAACTTTGTACAATGGATAACGGATTTAATTCATTCTCTGAGGCAATTTGTTATCTGAAAAAATCATTATCCGAAACATGGTTTCACATAGGAATGAATGGGAAGCCAATTAATCCATTCCAGAGCCTAGGAAAATGACACAGACACCTGTTTTTTGCTCAAAACTCTTTATACAATGCACTTTAAAGATATAGATGGGATGCAGCCCGGGATAACTCTTTTTAACGATGCATGCTGGAAATTCGTTATCCGAGGCAGCCCATAGAGAAAATTCATTATCCGAGGCAGACCTATACCTAGAAATTGTGATTCATTATCTGAGGCAGCCCATAGGGAACATTCATTATCCGAGGCAGCCCTATACCTGGAAATTGTGATTCATTATCCGAAAAATTCGTTATCAGGGGCATTCGTTATCTGAGGTATTACTGTACTTACATAAAAAATGAAATTGGCTGTGTGAACTCACCTCGGTCCAGTTGCTTACTGACCAATCAGATGGGCAGAGGATATCCCTGTTGCAGGACAGGCGAGCTTTTGGTTTCAGCAGATGCTGGCACGCCTCGGAAGGCAATGCTTGCTCGTCAAACCCGACAGCCTGAATGCAGAGGACGGTCCGCTTCTTCTCCCCGGTGGGACCGCAAGTGGTTGAACATTTCTGCCATTCTCCTGCCCACCATCTATAAATCAAGGCAAAAGGAGAAGGGAGAATAAGGAAAGGACATGCATCTCAAGTCCAGAATCTGGTAATGCTATTTAAGGGACAACAACATCTATGATCCTCTGCCAGCAGAGGCCTGGTTGAGGGACACTGAGAACTGTAGTTCGGAAAGTAGCATTTTCCAAGCTCCAATTAAATCAAAGGATGAAGACCGACAATCCTAAGGAAAACCCTGAGAACTCAAAAATAAGGCTGAGATATTATGTTTCCAGGCAAAGACTTGATGTTTTCCTCCAAATGGTAGATATTGAGGCAACACTGTTTACTATTCCCATTAGAATGACCTACGGGATACTAATGAGGGTAATGCAAGCTATTCAATTTGCAAAGTACAGCCATGTTTACTTTCATAACTACCATCTCTGGATTATTGCTGTACCCATTTTACTGATGTGAAATTAAGGTGAAGTAAGGCAAAAGTGCAAAATCCAAGTCATCCCATGACACAGGTGAGCTGACCCCAACTAAAACATCCTAAGATTGCTATCCCCTCTCCCAATTTACTGTTTTCTTTAATCACAAAATTCAACCCAGGCCGCCTAACTGTTGGACTGCAAGTCCCATCATCCTTCTCCATGGGTCATGCTGGCTGAGGTCTGATGGGAATTCTACTTGAAACATCTGAAAGGCAGCAGGCTATATGTCTGAAGAACTGGACATGTCCACGAAACGTTACATTAAAATATGAAAGTTAGTCTTTAAGGTGCCACATGTTTGTATCTTTTATTTTGTTTTGTTTTTCTTTAATTTTTGCCTGAAATTCTTGAAAAGACTAACACGGCTACGCTTTCTGCAGCAGGTTAAGTACATCTAATTTAGGTCAATGAATCTATCTGTGGCCTAGATGAGTCTTTCTTTTGTTTAGGGTTGACCAGCCATATATCTCTGGCTATCATCTATACTCAAGAACCACACTGAATGGGGAGAGGTCTAGTTATCTCATGTGTCAACGTTGTTCCTCTCTTAGAACAACAGAGTTCACTCCAAGATACCCTCCAGTCACCATGTAAGGTGGAAATCAGCTAAATGGAAGCAGTTCTGGTACCCGAAATTAACACAAACCTACATGATTTTGCTCCCCTAGCTGATTTTTAATTATGAAAAACCTCAAGGGTTCATCAGTGGAAGACTGGAAAGCAAGAAGAAGACTACTAAAATAGGTTTCTTCAGTATTATTCATTCATTTGTTCATTCGTTCATTCATTCATTTCTAGACCGCATCAACTTTCCCTCAGGAACTCTGGGCGGTTGAATTCCCAGTATAATCTGGGAAACAAATTTCTTACCGGAATAGAATATTAAACTACTATATATATACAACAGGCAATAGCAAGAATCGTAGAATAAGGGAAATGGAAGAGACCTGTAGAGGAATGTTCTCTCTTTTACTCTTTTCCAGTTCTTAATTTGTATTGCTTAATTATTTTCTTTTTAAAGACTGTTTCTGGATTTTCTTGCTCTTTTCAAGGTAGACTGAGTCTCAGATAATGGTAGCAAGGAAACATGTAGGTTCTGTTGATTTTGCTATCTTCAGGTGCCTTATTCTCCAGTGCTATTCATAAATGAACTTTAATTAACATTGTTCCTGAACTCTGGGTTTTCCTTGCTTCCTTTCTTCTCTTCCTGATTGGCTATTCTTCTCCAACAGCTACAAGTTCAGCACTAGGCCAACGTACTCTGCCCATCAGAATGATGGCCAAAATCTTCTTGCATTTGCTATGCAAATTTGGGGAGGGGCAAATTGCTCCAAGTTCAGAAATCACCACAGACATTTATAAGTTGCATGCAGAGACATACCATTCGCTATGCAGTTGATAATGCCTACATCAATATCTTAAATTGGAGCAACTCACCTCCAAAATCTATGCTATGCCAGGGTAAAGTAGGTAAGGGATTTGGCCATTAAAGCCCAACACTTTTCCCTTTATCAGATATCAATTATCTGAAGGTGGAGGAGAAATTAGTGTATGTCTCTCCATCACAATACACAGAAAACTACCAGAGGGTAGATCTCCTCTCATCTGTGGACTTCCTATTTCCTGCTTCAGAAAAGGAATTAACGGTATACTATATTCTACAGCCACAGCTTGGAAATACTATATTACTTTTGTGAGTGAGGGTAGCTAGAAGAGACATTTCAGGAGATACAGCACAAGGAGTCCGTGTTGTAGACGACCCTCTCTTCCAGAGACCACTGGACTGATAAACCAAATTATTTCTTCTGATTAACCTCACTAATCTCATTAGAATTAAAGATTCATCTCTGTGTGACAGACGGCTCATGATGAGAACCTGAACGTGGTCCTTTGCACACTTCTTTAATTACTGTAGGCTACACCTCTGACATTTTCTAGGACGTCTGCCTAATCCTCTTCCATATATTAATGGTGAATTGGTTAAGCCCTCTAATCCACACTGAAAGCCAGTCAGGCCAATTACCTGCCCAGCGGATATCACCTCCCTTGGTGGAAAAATCATGCCTGTGCTGGCCTCACTCCCAAACCTTAAAAATCTGCCCATTTATTCAAAAGTGAATAGATCCAGCCAGAAGAAATTATATAATTTATTAATCTCCACATACTATTATATTGCTAAATATCGAAGCACAACAGAAAAGGCAGGATGTGCTTGGTATCTGGAAGTTGAGTCATGGCAACTGGACTTCTTGAGAGACTGAAACATTTCCCCACTTATCCAAGCAGCTTCGTCAGCCTGAGGAAAGTTAGTGGTGAGTCCTCCATTTTATAGTTCACCTTCATTTCACATCACCCTGGTCTGAATAGGCTCATTAGGTGGGCAATGGCTTAAGGTGCATTAAAGTCCTACCTATGCAACCTTCCCAACATCCACTAAGTGTAGGTCATTAGCTATGGTTTTGCTGATGGACATGTGAAGTGCTTCTGATTTGTCTGGGGGTTGATGAAAGGGCTGCTTGTTAGTGTCTGAGTCCCCCACCTCTGTTGAGAGAGGTGTTTTCAATACACACATGAATGGCTTCCCTGATCCATACTTAATGACCCCTAGTTAATGGTTGTTGGGAACGTTGCATAGGTGGAACATGCACGCACCTTAGGCCATTGTCCACCTAACAAGCCTATTCAGGACATTGTCTAACTCAGGCATGACCAAACTTCAGCCCTCCTGTTGTTTTGGACCACTACTCCCAGAATTCCAAGCCTATGTTTCCAATGGCAAAGGACTGTGGGAGTTGTGGTCCAAACATCTGGAGGGCCAAAGTTTGGACATGCCTGGTCTAACTTATGAGCCTATTCAGACCAGAGTGATGTGAAATCAAAGTGAACTATAAAATATAGGACTTGCCACTAACTTTCCTCAGACTTACAAAGCTGCTTGAATGAGAAGTAAAATGTTTTGATCTCTCAAGAAGTCCAGTTGCCATGACTCAGCTTTCAGATAAACTCACCTGGATGACTGAGAATCTTCACAGACAGTAAGAAATTGTAAGAAATGGATAAACAAGGGTGCCATCAAGGGTGTGTTTTCTGGAAACTAGTCCTTCTCAATACCTTACTCTGTCTTTGTTCTATTATCTTCTTATGTCTGCAACCTGTCCAGAGCTCTTCACTGCTACTTGGCATACTAAGGGGAATGTGTCCATTACAAAGAGGCCATTTTGTAGAGTCTATTCACCAAAGGCCATCAAAAGCAAAAGCAAAGTGTTCTGCTTATATACCGCCCCATACCACTTCAAGTAGTCTCTGGGCAGTTTACAGTTTTAATTACAGTATGCAGGCTACACATTGCCCCCCAGCAAGCTGGGTACTCATTTTGCCGACCTCGGAAGGATGGAAGGCTGAGTGAACCTTGAGCCTGCTATCTGGGATTGAACCCCAGGTCGTGAGCACAGTTTTACCTATAGTACAGGCATTTAACCACGAGCACAATTGTCCATTTTGAAGGCTTCCTCTGCTTGGAGTTGTCGAACCCAAGTTCTGCTTCAAGGCAATCCTTTAAGGGAAGCCAGCCATTGCCTTGATACTGTCCATAAAAATTAGCTTCTTAACTGCATCAGGATACTGGTCACATGGTCTAAGTTTTCTTCCTCACAAGGATGCAATATATTGTTATTTTTAATTAAAATTACAAGGTTCAAGCAGGACATTGGTGCACTGAAGAAACCCATCTGTAAACAATACAGATGTAGACCACAGCCCACATTATAGAGCTGGTGCTGAAGCTGCAAGACTGTGGTTTGCCTTTTGGAAGCTGGGCAGTTTCCTAGAACTTGTTCCAGGTTCCTGGCTCCCAGAATTTCTCAGCCTATAACCATGTCACATGGGGGATTCTGGGACTTGTAAACCAAAAAAGTAACTTTTCCAAACTTAGCCTGGAGTTGGAGCAATAACGGAAGACAGATGATATAGACTAAAATGCAATTTACATTATGTCACTTTTATATTACAGTGGAACCTTGACTTACGTCATTAATCCGTTCCAGTGGTCTAGACTTAAGTCAAACATGACTTAAGTCAAATGAACGTTTCCCATAGAAAGTAATGGGAAAGTGGATTAATCCGTTCCAGATGATGAAAAAGACCCCCGAAAACAGCAATTTAACACAAATTTGACTGGAATAGGAGATTCTTTCTGGGGATGTAAATGAAATGTCTCTTCAAAGAGAGGAGGAGGCAGTGGAATTATAGTCCACAAGTTATATGCCTCCACTTTTTAATGTTCATAGCAACAATGTCTAACATTTAAGTTTTACTTATTCTTAACCTGACGTTCCAAGTTCTGAACAACTCTATGCTTACCATTAGAGTCCCACAACTTTACAGCTCCCCAACTAAAATGCTTCCATTGTGGACCAGACTTCTGCAGCCAGATTTTTTACAAGACTGAGCCGACTGTCTAACCAGCGAGGCCAGCCCCGAGCTCCCGGCCCTTCTTCTCCTCTGGCAGCAGCGGCGGCTTCGGTGAGGCCGAGGACCAGCTCCAGGTGCTCTGAGCTGGCCTCGCCGAAGCCGCCGCTGCCGGAGGAGGGGAAGAAGGCAGGAGCAGTTTGGAGGCGGCAGCCGCGATGCTGGGTTGTGGCTGCTGCCCAACCTTGCGCCGGGCTCCGAGATGTAAGTCAAAGCCTGCGACTCAAGTCAAACAGGCCCCTTCTTGCTGCAAGTCAAATATGATGCAAGTCAAGCAGTATATAAGTCAAGGTTCCACTGTATTGCTAATTTTCTATATTATTTAATGCTAATTGCTTGATCTACATACATTTATTTTGTTTGCAATTTTGAATAGGCTGTGGCTGAACACATACATTTATTCCTGAAGTAATTTTTTTGATCGAAATCTGATAATAGGTTGTAACTACTACCAGCCCATTGAACCAATGGGCATTTAGTGAGTCAACTCCTCTGTAGGTTCCATTGACCCAATGGGCCTATATTACTTGTGACTTATTATTGGATTTCAACCACTGTTACAATAATTCAAAATACTGTATTTCTATATTTTACCTTGGTGGGCAATCGTTTTCAATGCATTTCTTTTGCTTTCCCTTTGGTTGAATTTCTGGATCACAAAATACATTTTTCACCACACCTTTCCCCTTTTTCACACAACGGGCAGTTTGTCGTTGGAACCCTAAAAAGAAAAGAAAAAGGAATACCCTGCATTCAATGGCAATGCTGCAACACTTAGGTTTCAGTAAATCAGTGTTTTTCAACCGGTGTGCTGCGGCACATTACTGTGCCGTGAGATGTTGGCTGGTGTGCCGCGGCGCCAGGGAGCCGGAGAAAGGCGGGGCGTCCAGAAAGAAGCAGCCGCCGCCGCCTCCGCCTCCCAGGCCACTCCTGCCGCTGCGGCCGAAGCCGCTCCCGTTGCTGGAGCCCTTATCAGGGCTCCGATCGGAGAGCCCAGCTGGTAGGCGGCCTGTGAAAGAGAGACCGGCCAGAGCGCGGCAAGGCCACAAGCCTCGCCGCTGCTGCTGCCGGTCACGGGCGGTCCGCCGCCGCCGCTCCCCTCGCTGGGCAAGGCCCCAATCCTCGGCTGCGCGGACGGAGCCAGGAGCCCTCCCCCAGTAAGGCAAAGGAGCCTCAAAAGGGGTGGGGGGGCGCCGGCTGGAGCAGACAAACCGCACGTCCGGAGCAGCCAAAAATCTCGCTGCCGACCACCCAGAGACTACTTGAAGTGGTATGGGGCGGTATATAAGCAGAACACACACACACACACACACACACACACACACACACACACACACACACACACACACACACCCCCCTTGACCCCAGGCGGTTTGGGGGTGGGGAGGGGGGGAGAAGATGCTTGGACAGCCGGATGTGCCATGAATGGTTGGAGGAGGGGTGGGGGTGGGGTGGGGGAAGGCGCGCCAGCATTCCAAACGACGGAATGAATGAATGAAGCTGCAAAGCTATGGCTGGTTTGCCTTTTGCATCAGTGGAGAAAGCAGCTTCCAGTGGAGACTCGTGTGGTATGTGGCAGAATCAGGCAGAAGTCTTTCACCTCAGTTCTTTGTTATGAACTGGAAGAGAAATATCCAACCATCAAAGTAAATAAGCCAGAAATTCTAGTGCTATATCAATGTAAGTCACCATGATGGTCATGCTTTCAAGAAAACATTGTAGGTGTATTCTTATTTAAAATGGGGTGAGCATTTTGGGTGGGTCTGGGGGGATCTGTTTTCTGCCCCCCCCCGCAATGCCATCCCTCCCCACCACAAATTTATTTATTTATTTATTTTAGAGTATTTTTACCCCACCTTTCTCCTTGGAAAGGGACCCAAGGCAGCTTCCGCCCCAGGCCAAGCAGCGCACCCCACTCCCTCCCCCACCCCGTGGCCACCTCCGCCCGACCACCTTGGGGAAGGAGGGAGGGGAGAGGGAGGGGCCACGGAGGGGGTGAAAGGGAGGGGCACCCTTACCTGGCACCTGCAAAAGCCCCGCCCCCCGTCGCCCAAAAAAACCTAACGCTGCATTGGAACAGATTAAATCCAGTTTCAATGCATTCCTATGCATTTTTTTTAACATTTTCTAATGGTGGTGTGCCTCGTGATTTTTTTCATGAAACAAGTGTGCCTTGGCCCAAAAAAGGTTGAAAAACACTGCAGTAAATGGACATTTTCCAGACTGAAAGTAGCTGTTAATATGTGGAATCACACCAGGGGGCAGCAGTCTTGGGCAGCAGCCAACATCTAAGTCAGTGGTTTTCAACCTATGGGTCCCCAGATGTTTCTGGACTGCAACTCCCAGAAGCCTGTGCTGGAAGGGATTTCTGGGAGTTGCAGTTCAGGAGCATCTGGGGATCCACAGGTTGAGAACCACTGACCTAAGTCCTCCTGCATGTCAATTATCCTCCTTGCCTCTGGCAATCCACCCAGGTCCAAATTACCTCCAAGTGATTTGGACTCCATTAGCTTGAGGCCAAGTGCCTTTCACCAACATTCACATTTTAAACTCCATTTTATTTATTTTATTTTATTAATTTTGAGTATTTTTACCTCAACTTTCTCCTTGGAAAAGAACCCAAGATGGCTTACAGTTCTGAGGGACAATATACAGCCCAGTACAATTAAGACATATTCAAATTTGAGAACAGGGAACTGAGAGACATCTTATAGCATTAAAAGACAACATTAGAACTACAAAAACATGTGAGCAGTTAAACAGGAAGTAAAAATTCCATATAATCATGCATGGTAGACCATGCAAAAGTTATGAGTGATGGAACTAACATTGAAAACATAGTGTCAATGCAAACATACCAGGGGAGATATAAACACAAGTTATAAGAAATTATAAACACAAAGTCTACAGTATGTAATCATGCATGGTAGATTTGTATAAAAGACACATAATAGGTAGTCCATCATTCAGAGAAAGCTTGCCTGAATAGAAAGGTCTTTGCCTGTTTCTAGAAAGACAGCAGTAGGTTAAGGCAGTCCTGGCCTCCGGCGGGAGGGAGTTCCAGAGTCTGGGCGCAGCAGCCGAGAAGGCCCTTTCATGTGTTCTCATGAGATGTACCTGTGAGGGTGGCGGGACGGAGAAAAGGTCCTCTCCTGATGATCTTAGCACTGGAGCCAGTTCATACTGTGATATTCGATCTTTGAGGTAGCTAGGACCCAGGCCGTATAGTGCTTTGTAGGTTAAGGTTAGCACTTTGAATTGTGCCCCATAGCTGATTGGCAGCTGGTGCAGCTGCTTATAGGGGTGTAATGTGATCTCTGTACTCCGCCCCAGTCAGCAATCTGGCTGCTGCATTTTGGACCTGTTGAAGTTTCCTGGGACTTTTCATCAGTAGTCTCACATAGAGTGTATTACAGTAGTTTAGCCGGGATGTCCCTAGGGCATGTGTCACTGTGGCCAGAGCTGGTTTCTCAAGAAATGGGTGTAACTGGTGTACTAGCCTTAATTGTGCAGATGTGCTCCTGGCCACTGCTGTGACCTGGGCATCTAAGCTCAAGGATAACAAGTCCAGGAGCACCCCCAAGCTGCATGCCTTTTTTTCAATTGACTGGTCATCCCATCCAGTGTCGGTTGCATCTCTATCCCTTGTTCTCCCTTTTGACCTCTGTCTTGTCTGGGGTGATTTCATTTTGGGCACTTTTACACAACCTCTAAAATCCATGGAAAAAGGCTCCCAGATCTGGAGCTTAAAAATGTTTTCCCACCAGCTCCAGACTTTAAAAAAAAGTTAAGTACGACCACACCCACCTAAGCGTGTCCCAGCGCACTTTTCAAGTACCTGGCCTCCAGGAGATAAAAAATCTTCCGATGCGATTGTAAAGCAGTGAGTGCCAGGCTGCTTCGCCTTCTGTTTGGTTTTTTTGCCCCCCGCCCCTTTAAGAGACTGGAATGCTTCTGGGCTGCTCTGACCAGCAAACAGAGGTGAGCCTGCATTCTTTTCTCCCCTTTTTTCTCCCTCCCCTCAAGCATACAGGAGCAAGGGAGGTCAGAAGGGTGGGAACACAGCAAGAGGAGCAAACCCTGAAAATCTCTGGTCCGAATTTAAGTTGCCAGCGGATCTTAGGGGTCATCTAAAAGCACCTTTTGTTCATCCTCATCCAGTTCATTACTGCAGCTATACACTCATGTAAAGTCAAAATAGTAGCACCTTTATTATCCAGAGATGATGAGAGGTAGAGCTGGTTGTCATCGGCATACTGGTGGCACTTAATCCCAAAAATCCTGATAATCTCCCCCAGTGGTTTCATATAGATGTTAAATAACATAGGAGACAGAACAGAATCCTGGGGGACTCCACAGGCCAGCATCCGTGGTGTCGAGCATGAATCACCTAACACCGCTTTCTGCGTTCTTCTCTGGAGAAACAACCAGAGCTACTTTAATGCATCACCCCAATTCCCATTTCAGAGAGGTGAGTCAGGAGGATGCTATGGTCTAGGCATGTCCAAACTTCAGGGCCTCCTGATGTTTTGGACCATAACTCCCAGAATTCTAAGCTTAGACTGCCAATGGAAAAGGACTGTGGGAGTTGTGGTCCAAAACATCTGGAGGGACGAAGTTTGGACATACCTGGTCTGTAGTGTCAAGTATATCTGTCCTCCTAAGTGATGCTGCATTTTAATTCTCCCAGCATCATTTTCGGAGAACTGAAAAGGTAGATGATGACAGAGATGCTGATCTGGTGATCTTTTGTTTGTCTGTTCTCCCTACCCATGTGTCACCAGCAGAAGAGCTATCAAATGTCACTGTCAGGAAGTTTGCCAGGTGAATGCGCAGCTGCAGTGAGACCCACCCAAACGGGATGAAGGATCCCAAACCCAGATTGTATCTTAGTAGCTGCAACACACTGCTACCTTTTGAGGGGTATGTCTGTGAAGATTCTCAGTCATCCAGGTGAGTTTATCTGGAAGTTGAGTCATGCCAACTGAACTTCTTTTTCTTGAGAGAGAGAAATGTTTCGCTGCTCATCCAAACAGCTTCGTCAGTCTGAGAAAAGCTAGTTGTGAGTCCTCCATCTTATAGTCTGCTTTGACCTCTTGTCAGGGAGGCCATTCATGTGAGCATTGAAACCCCCTCTCTCAACAGAGGTGGGGGCCTTAGGCATAGTCTATCTGTTACTTATCAGGCTATGCTTTCTCAATACCCAGACAAATCAAAAGGCCTTCACCACCAAGGCCATAAAAACAACTCACTGACGGCAACAAACATGCCAATGTATCAGCTTGACTTTGGCTTCCTGTAAACATGCTGTTACCTTGGGATCAACGTACTGCAACCCTAACAGGGCTTTCAAGATAAGTGAGGTATTTCATGAGTGGTTTTACCAGGCCCATTTCCCAAGTGGGTTTCCATGTCTGAGTTTCCAGTTGAACCCTGGTTTCCAGACTCAATCACTTTATCCATTACACTATACTTAGGCCAAAAAAGGGCTTCACAGTGGAACAACAGCACATCTTGGTAATCTCTAGAACAGTGGTTCTCAACCTGTGGGTCCCCAGATGTTTCTGGACTGCAGCTCCCAGAAATCCTGGCCAGCTCAGCTAGCGATGAAGGCTTCTGGGAGTTGCAGTCCAGAAACATCTGGGGACCCACAGGTTGAGAATCACTGCTCTAGAAGCTTGGGATGGCTCCCTTTTTAGGACTCTATGTCCCATAATCCTTCAGCCAGCATGGCTTGTGGCATGTTGTTGTGGGCCTTTTTCAAGCTCTGCACCAACACTACAGCATTCATCTGCCCGCCTACCTGCCTCCTGCATGTGGAATGAAGAGGGTCACCTTCTTTTGGGTTACCTCAGATGGCAACGTGATGTGGACTGGCCCTGACCTTGAGAAACGTCTTGCAATCTTCTGTGCATACGATGACCCAGGCAAGCAGCTAATTGTCCCATTAATTTAAATGAAAGCAGAAACCCGGGGCTCATCTTATTTAGCCATTCAACCTAACATGTCATGAAGTAATTTCCTTTAGGATAGTTAAATAATTATCCTCATAAATGAGTAGGAATGTCTAGTACAAAAAGAGAGCCTCGTGCAATTGTATCATCAATAAAAATGGGACTGAACAACCCTTCTTCCATTACTGGCATGAAACCACCCTGGGAAATCTCCACAGATACGCCAGCCGGTATTCTGCTGGGGATCAAAATGCTTTTCGGACTGCTGGTGTAGTACTCTGGGCAATTTCCAGTTTGCCAGTTTTGCAAGCTGGAGATCATCACCCTGTCAAAAGGGAAAGGGTTTTAGGGTTGCACAAGGAGATGACGGAGACCTCCTTGTGCAAGTCTGGCCAACGTCCAAGCAATTGACCAACAGTCCGTTACAGGAGAAGAACAGGTCAAGAAAATATTGACTACCATGTCCATAGAATGATATATTCTTTAACTAGAGGAAGGCAAATTTTATATATATATTCCAGGTTGTTCCAACTAGTTAGTGCAGAACCAATTCACTGGAAATTTAGTCTAGCTTATAAAGTCCTGATCAATCTGCTATAGAGCCCCCACTCCAAATCTTCCATCTCCTCCATAAAGGGATCCCTCAAGACTTTATGCTACCTGAGGCAAACAAAAAGTTGTCACATTCTGTATACAGAGGGCAACGGGACTTGAATTACTTCAGGAGTTTTGCTCCACTCGAGGGCAGAAGGATATGGCTTGCAGGGCACGCTGTGTGTATGCACCACTTGGGCCTCCCAACAGCTTTCCAGGACTCTGCACCCTCCCTCTGGGTTTGCTGCCTCACTACACCCAGTGGTGCTTAGCAGTAGGACTGACTGTAATTCCATGGCTGACCCCATCTTTCTCCACTGCAGAGACTCTGCACTAACGCCCCCAAACAGGGAGAAATTTGTATTCTCGAAGGCTTTCACAGCCGGGATCTGATAGTTGTTGTGAGATTTTTGGGCTATTTGGCTGTGTTCTGGAAGTTCTTCTTCCTGGCATTTTGCCAGACTCTGTGGCTGGCATCTGCAGAGGGCAAAGAGCTCAGAGAACAAGGACTTTCTCTCTGCGCGCAGCACAAAAATCTCATCACAACGATCAGGGAGAAATTCATCAGAGGCAGCTTTACAAAAGCCATGGTTCCATGCTGGGAAAGCTGTACTGGTGAAATTTTGTCCTATCATGTATAGACCCTTCATTGGAAGGAAAAGGGCACGTTTTCCTTCAAGATAATATTCTCTTTCTTTTTCTTAAAATAATGTACCAATTCAGACACTTAAAACAACAACCAACACAAGTCCAAGGAACATGAAATCAGTATTTAAAAATATCATCAAGAAAATGAGCTGCAGCTGCGGCTGTAGACTAGGATGTGTTAGAGTCAACCTAAAACAATAACAACTAACACAAGTCCAAGGAACATGAAATCAATATTTTAAAATATTGTCAAGGAAATGAGCTGCAGCTGTAGTTGTAGGCTATGATGTGTTAGAGTCAACCTTGCCTTTGCAACAGGTTCATAAAGTGGTCCTAAGCACACTACTGAGCCCCATTTGCAGTATAAGAACATGAATACTGCAAGAGAGCTGTTGCAGACATAAAACAAGATATTGTTGTCCTTCATATGTACTAATCAAAGTGATCTGCTTATATACTGCCCCAGCGTGCTTAAAGAACTATCTGGGCAGTTTACAATGTATTTATGTGGGCTACACATTGCCCCCCTCCCCCAGCAAGCTGGGTACTAATTTTCCTGACCTCAGAAGGATAGAAGGCCAAGTCAACTATAAGACGGCTACCTGGGATTGAACCCCAGGTCGTGAGCGCAGTTTTACCTGCAGTACAGGCATTTAACCACTGCGCCACGGGACTAATTTAAATCACTTTTAAATCACCCTAATTTAAATCACTGTGCCATGATGCTCTTAACAAACACTTTATTCCAATCAGATTTGTTCACACTCCCTACAGTTCCTCATCACATCTGCAAAAAAGAGTTCAGAAGCTTTTGCTTCTCTTTTAAACTAATTGCAGCTTGTTGTTACCTCTGAATCTTAACACAGTATAGTACGTTTTAACTATGGTTTGTTAAACAAGGTTTCAAATCAGGGATTATGCAGCTGCCTTGTTTCAAATAACAATGCAGTACTTAAAAATCAATCACAGTTTAAAATTCAGACCTAACCCTGAACTGTGGATAATTAAAGAAGAAAGTCATTGTTTTCACACCAGAATAGGAGGTAGCAATTGCTGCTGCAGCCTGAAGCTTCGGAGTGTCAGCATAAAACAAATATGTGAAGAGGTGTGAATAGCAGTAGGTGGTGAAGTCCTTTTCCAGTAGAAACTACCAAAGTTCAACTGTAAGAGGAGTGGATATCAGTGAGCACCAAAGGTAGCTAGCCAGTCAGCAATGTATGCTTTCTTGCTGTATCCTGGATATCCTATGCTGTTCTCCACCCTTCCTGCCCCAGTTTCTCATGAGGATGGCAAAATTACTCTATGGTGGCAGCGATCAAAGTATTCCATCGGACTTTGAATGGTCCCAAGGTGCTGTATAAATATTTAACAGATATCTTTTCCAAACTGATTTAAAAAAACAAACAGTTGTTTATCTTTTAAAAGTATAGCAAAACATTGCCAATGTTGGGAGTGCAACGTAGCTAAATGTCAAGTGTTCATTTAATGACAGTGGGAGACAAAGCTCTTTGCCTTGTCATCTGGAGGGGAGTGGTGGAATCCAAACTAAAACAATTAACACCAGGCTCAGTTAATCAGCTATTAAGAGTCTTGCGGGGTGTCTTCTCAATACGCTGATGTTTCAACAGAACAGGCCATTTTATAGCGTGCCGCTCATGCCAAGTGTTAATAAAACTCCATTTACCAACCCCTGTGCAGTCTAGTTATTCCCTCGTTCACATGCTGTTAGGTTAATGAATGGGAAGGAGATGCAGCTGGCACAGATTGGATGGAAAAGGACAACTGAAATATTGCTTACCCTGCCCACATGTCACACTGCAACCTGTCCAGGTTCCATATTGCCAAAAGTACTCTGGTTCTTCCACCTCATTCTCAGAACTCCAGTCTTTCCGGACAGTATATTCGTATTTTATTCCTGGGTTGTTCTCCTGAAAAAGGAGCTGAAAGAATAGACATTTAAATCTTAAATGGTACTGAACAAATAAGAGAGCAAGAAAGCTTAACGGCTGTGGGGTAAGTTCAAAAGCAGATGTGGACAACCTGTGACCTTCCAGATGTTGCTGGAGGCCAATCACTGTCAACCTCATCCAGCATGGGCAGTGCTCAGAACAGATGGGATCTGGGGTCCAACAACATCTGACAGATCCCAAATCTACCATCTCGATAAGAAAAGAGGGAGAAAAATCTATTTTCTAGTGACAGAATACAAAAATCAGCAAACAATGAATTGCAACTTTACTTTTTGGGATACAGCTCCCCAAACCTGACTAATAAGGTTTCCGAGTTCGGATAATTATCAACAGATAGGTACATTAAGTTTTTGGGACTACATCAAGTCCGTTTGAAGTGTATTTCTGTCACTGACAATGTTTTTCCCCCTCCATCTGCACCGCACATCAACTTTCCACCAAACTTAAAAAAAAAAACCTGTGTCTTGGGTTGAACCACTTAAGTTCACATGCCTGAATGCTTCTCTGTTCAGTGAAAAGTTCTCGCTCAGACCTAAACAGGAGGGGGAATGGTTTTAATGTAACCTTCTCCTTGACATGCTAGTCAAGGGGGATGTGGGCGGGAGGGGGAGACACTGGCAGAACTTTCCAGACACCTAATCCCCACATGTAATCTGAAGTGCAACAGTCCAGAGACTTTATGAGTTGATTTGAGTTGTGTCTGTTTCCAATGGGAACGTTTTCAAACAGGAACAGGAACACTGCTCGCTCTACAAAGGATTCACATATAAGTAATTAAGTACCCATACACAAGGACATGCTGGGTAACCTTGAGCACGGAAAAACACAGAAAATTATGGTCAGTTCCCACAAAATGCTGAATAAGAGAGGTAGGAGCAGGAGGCTTAAATTTAGTGGGAGAGAGGGAATGCAGTGATAAAGAATAAGGAAGGGAAAAATAAGATCCACACATGGCCCTCAAAGGCTCAAATGCAGCTCACTATGAGCTCCATGGAAATTCCACTCTTCAAGAGGATTTATTTTTTGTTCCAGAAAAAAAATGTTCAGAAAGTCTCTTTATGGCTTCTATTGGCATGTCACACAATTTTGTAATGTCTCCCTGATCTCACCTGCCATTCCATGCCACTTTCCACCAAACTTTAAAAAAACCCACCAAACTTTAAAAAAAAACCTTAAATTTTATTTTTAAAAAGCTAATTAGGAAGATGTGGAAGGATTTTTCTGTAAAGGAAGGAGCCTTTGAAAATATTACTTTTGAGATGGGTGGGACATAAGGCTGGCCATCCAAGATTCAGGAGTTTGTGTGTATAGTCCTCAAATCTCTAAGTAGTGATTCCCAACCTTGGGTCCCCAGGTATTTTCAGACTGCAACTCCCAGAATCCTTCACTATTAGAGATGTGCTGGCCAGGGTTTCTCAGAGTTACAGTCCCCAAAACATCTGGAGACCCAAGGTCCACTGCTCTAAATGTTTGGCACCCTCACTGTAAACTGAAGGTGAAAAAAGAGATAAACAGAGATGAAATCTGCAGAAAGAACCTTCTTGTTTGGAGTACGTCTGTGAAGATTCTCAGTCATCCAGGTGAGAGTTATCCAGAAGTTGAGTCATGGCAACTGGACTTCTCTTGTGAGATCGAAACATTTCACTACTCATCCAAGTAGCTCCATTAGTCTGACAAATAATGAAACATTTTGATCTCACAAGAAAAGAAGCCCAGTTGACATGACTCAACTTCCACATTGTTGTTTGGAGATAACATCCTGGTTCTCACTGTAAAGCTATTTTTAAACATATCATGGAAGTGAAAGCACCTTACAGAGAACAATGCCAATCATCCAACAGTTCAATGCATCCAGCTTTGGGCATCACATGTCTGACCCCCAAACAATAATGCAGAAAGACCCTCCCTTGAGTAGACCAATGAATACTGTATACTCAGAGAGTTCAGAAGGCTGATTGGAATTCTTGGAAAGTGTAATTTGGAAAACTGTGGGGAGACAGTAGGACATGGCTGGAATAGAAGCTCTCCCACAGCACATTTGGCTCATGGTTTGCTTAAGGCCAGTGTTGGCAAACCTATGGCATGGGTGACAAAGGTGGCACTCGGAGCCCTTTCTGTGGGTCCCTGACATTGTCCCTTCACAGCCACCTGTATTCAGGTTAAATTTCTGTGTTGGCACTTTGCGAAAAATTAGTGGGTTTTGAATCCCAGTTTGGGCACTCGGTCTCTTAAAGGTTCGCCGTCACTGCTATAGGTGATAAACATAGCTGAGGGTAAGTCCAGCTTCTCAACGGCTTCCATATATATGATGCTATTAAACAGACAGCCACAGGGGACACTGCAACAGCTGCTAGAAAGATAATCAATAATGGATGAGAAATGATCTTTCCTTCTGTGGCAAAATGGCTTAAACTAAATACGGTAATACCTCGGATAACGAATGCCCCTGATAACAAATTTTTTAGATAACAAATCGCAATTTCAGGTATAGGGCTGCCCTGGATAACGAATTTTCCCTATGGGCTGCCTCGGATAATGAATCACAATTTCTAGGTATAGGTCTGCCTCGGATAACAAATTTTCTCTGTGGGTTGCCTCGGATAACAAATTTTCCTATGGGCTGCCTCGGATAACAAATTTTCCCTATGGACTGCCTTGGATAATGAATTTCCAGCATGTATTGGTAAAAAAGAGTTATCCTGGGTGGCATTGCATCTGTACCTTTAAAATGCACTTTATAAAGAGTTTTGAGCAAAAAAACCAGGTGTCTGTGTCATTTTCCTAGGCTCTGGAACGGATTAATTGGTTTCCCATTCATTCCTATGGGAAACCGTGTTTCGGATAACAATTTTTTTATAACGAATTGCCTCGGAGAACAAATTAAATTCGTTATCTGAGGTACCACTGTACAGTAAATGGGTAATAAACAGGCCACCTTTCCGCCCTCCCAGCAATTTGGAGATCTTGTTTTTGTAGCCACAAAGAAATCCTGTCTCTTGAGCCATACCTGTAGCCATACAGATTCATTTGTGGGTCCAGGAGCAGTGAGATTTTCCAGGTCTCCCTTTCTCCCATATTGAAAGATTGTTCCTGCCACTTTGTAGTCTCCATTCCACTGAATAATAAACCCTCCATTTAGGTAATACTTTTCAGGATTCTCACTCCGCAATGCAAGGAAATTCCCTGCTTCGGCTACTTCTACCACCTTGATGTTCCTTGCCCCTTTTGGAATCAGGCCAATGTCAACATAACCTATAAAGGAAAAATATATCTGCTTTAGAATAGCAATAGTGACAGCAGTAGAAGGACCAGCAATAATTCATTATATCGTGATCTTACAGGCAAAATTAACCTACCTCATTTCCTCCTATACAATATTTAATATATTTTAGCTGCTTTGATAACAAATATATGATGGTGACATTTGCATAGGGATACAAAAAGTTTTCAAGAAAAAGCCATTATTCACTGTGGGATCAAGCAGAGGTAGGAGGCACCATCTTAAAAGTGAGATTCCCTTTTTGCAAAAGTACAAAACTGGAACTGCAGTTCTTCTAAGAATCAGAATCTTCCTACTTATATTAGAGATTGTTAATAGTTATTGACACTGCTGACTTTTTTAATCAACACACACAATTTTAATGAATGAATGCACAACAGAGAGCAGATTTAAATGATTCATTCATGAAGACATGGCACATTCTCTAGTTCCGTAACTGAGTCTAAGTACATGTAACTGAAATAATCACACGTTCGTTCCCTGCCTGCATTTTCCTCTCACTCCTCTGTCATTTCCTGAGCTGAACTACAAGCTCCTCAGAGCAGGAATGCTGCATTTTCTAAAAGCAAAGTGTGCTGCTTATATGCCGCTCCATAGCTCTTAAAGCATTCTCTGGGCAACTTACAAGTAATTATGCAGGCTACATATCGCACCCCCAGCAAGCTGGGTTCTCATTTTACCAATCTCAGAAGGATGGAAGGCTGAGGGAACCTGGAATTGAACCCAGGTTGTGAGAACAGTTATAGCAGCAGTACAGTGGTTTAACCACTGTGCCATGAGGGAAAGAAGAGATGGAGAACTTTCATGAGTCTTGGGGAGGGGGATGTCTGGCCTCCAGTACCCTCTCAGTGCTGAGCAGGCTACCAAAATGTGCCCTCTGAGCTAGTTAGATGTTTGTTAGAATAATGGGAGGCAGGGAAGGGCTTGGGATCATTAAGAAAAGCTTTGAGAGACTGCTTGTGAACCCCAGCCTACATTTTACATTATGTTGTTATGGGCTGACAAGTTAGAACCCACTTATAGTGAGCCTAATGGAGCCTTCAAGGTAAGTGAGATATTCAAGGAGTGGTGTTACTTGTTCCACACCCTCCATGAGCTTCCATGGCTCAGCGGGGATTTGAACCCATGCCTTCCGAATCCTTGTCCCTCACTCTGTCCACTACATTATGCTGGGTCTCTCAACATTTTTAATACTCCTGCTTTGAAACATGCACAGTGATAGTTCAATATAGACATGAAGAAAAGAAAGCAACAGCAACAAGGAGAAAGAACGTGGAGCTGTGAAAAATTGATGTTTTGCAGATCTGCTGGAGGGAAACAACACAAAAGGAAAATAAAACAAATTTTTTTGAAGCATGGGATGTTCTTATTCAGCCATCTCCTTTTTCAGGATGTGGCATTCTATTCACACTTCCACTTTTTTCCATCGCATTGTGCAAAGAGCCTGTTCTACAAGATGACACTTTAATTATCTTTTTGCATCATTCTAACTCCCAAATATGTATCCTACTTTTACTGACTTTGGAATTACTAAGGCAGTTTATGCCCCTTTTACTGTTGGGTGGTATCATTTTTAAAAAAATTTTGATTTTGATTAGACAGGAGTGGCAACCCAATCATTGTGATTGTGATTAGTATACACACGCAATGATTTGGGGTGGGAAATTACATTTTCCTTAGCCTTCTGAGACTGCCTTGGAGCCGAGGAGCACTATGGTGTCAGGGATCAGCCAGAGCAAGATTCAGGTAGAGAGAAAGCAAGGATATTCAACCCAGAAACATTTTCTTCCCCAGAATAATTCATAGACTTATGGTACATCTTTTATATGGTTTCCGGCCTGGCTCACTAGGAATCAGCCCCTTGTTAGTCATGTGTCCTGTTCTGCCCTGACATTAATCTTTGCCCAACTAGCTTTTAAAATTCCCCTAAACATCATATTGTTTCCCAAAATTTGTCATATGTTTCTTGACCAATAATAGAAAACAGCCAAAACGTAGTAACTGCAAGAGAAATGGATACAAATCAGAAATTGTATTGAACTGTAATAAAGATCTGGAAGGTTGCACTGAAGCCATAAATTGCCTTGGGTTAATAAAACACCAGTACTGATAAATTTAAATAGAAATGTGAAGTGACCAGCCAGAATGAAAGTTAATACCTTTTTGCTGACTTACCTTTCTGGGAATCATCTAAAGAATGAAAAGAGCCCAAACAAATAATTGACTTATCCTAAGAACAGATGTTGATACTCTTTTATATCGTATCAACATATCTAGATCCATCCTGAAATTCGAAGTCCTTAATGAATTCTTGCTGGAAAACTAAGCTTCAATTCTAAGTGTAACTCCATAAGGTTAAAGACCCCTATAACATACAATTAAGAAGGATTTAGGGACAATGATATCTAATGTTTGGATAAAACAAAACATCACCAGACTGCTCTTAAGTACTGGCTGCTTTTGGATGTACATCACACAACCCTGTGCAGGCTTTCACAAACACAATCCTCAGCGTGTCTAGTGAGACTTTCTCCCATGCAAATGTATAGACGTTTATACCTACTGCCTTGGTGAACAATGGGAACTGCAACATATTTGAAAGTCCCTTTATCCTTGCAGATACCAAGGCATTATATTAAGAGTGAGATCAAAACAACATACAAACCACATTGGCCTAACAGTCACAACTAGATTAAACCTACTGAATCCATGGAATTGTAGTTCATTCAATGGCCTAATCATGTGCCTAACATGTAGCTTTACTCTGATAAAACCAATAACTCACCAATAGTATAATAAAGTTCCAACAGGACAGCAAATGTGACGGGCAGTTCATGAACAAAAGCAAAGTAAAATTTAAAAAAATGATGACAACATTAAGCTGAACATATCTGTTCCAGCATAAAGTTTTGTGAATTAGGACCCACTTCTACAGACAGGGTGGTCAAGAGGGTACAACACAAACATGATCAGAAAGTGGACTGATAATATTATTTATTTATTTATTTATTTTGAATATTTTTACCCCATCATTCTCCTTGGAAAAGGACCCAAGACAGCTTACAATAATGAAGGACAATACACAACCCAGAACATTTAAGACATATTCAAGTTAAGAACGGGGAATTAGAAGAGGCATGTTTCAACATTTAAGGGTAACATTAAAGCTACAAAGAGTATGAGAAAAGAAAAGAAAAATCCATTATGAGGAATGGAAATTAACATGGAAAACACTAGTGTTCTTATGAAATCAGTCAGCACAATAATGCTTGGTAATCCATAGTCCATCATTCAGGGAAAGCTTGCCTGAAGAGGAAGTTCTTTGCCTGCTTAATGACAGTGAAACGTGGATAATCCTTCTATTTTCAACTTCCCCCCATCACTGGCTACTCAGTGGAAGACATTAGGCCAAGAGGATGCTCAACAAATTACATTATACCAATGACATTGAGATTGCCTCCAGATGTTCAGGGCAGGCACAAAGACCCAGGTCCATCCTTCTAATGCATCCTTCCCATGTATCTGAATATTTCCAAGATCGTTGTCTTGAGGGATCCTCAACATTATGGTTGATGTTTAATCATCAGTGAGACATTGGGTGAGGGTTAGGGTTAGAGTTAGGGTTAGGGTTAGGGTTAGGGTTAGGGAGAATGGCTGTTATACCAAGGGAACAGTTTATCCTGTTTCTCATTTGCTACAGCAATATGTAACATACGGTTAAGTATGTTACAAGTTCTTCTTTAACAAGAAAGCTTTCCAGTTAGGAAGAATAGGACAAAGAAGTGAACTACAACAGAAGCCATCAAGATGACTTGCAGTGGGGCATCTTTGACCACAGAGAGCAACATATAACCCATTTAGGGCTACTAATGTTACAACAGGATACCCTGAAAATGCAAGGAACTTGAAAGATGTGCAGGACAAAGTCAGAGAATATTTTTCTGGTCTGGTACATGCCCACTCCATCTGCAAGGAGCAAATGGTTTCCTTAAAGGAAATAAAAATGCATTCAGAGTAGGGGTCTAATAAGTGCATAGCTGATTGGAAAGTGAGTAGGAAAATATGTTTCCTGAGAACTGTTGTAAATGAAAACATTATCAGAGGCGACCAGGTGTACTAAATTTTGTAGCTTTTAGAAGCTTTTATTTTCCTGACTGCCACATTCCAACAGAAATGGAGTCAGTTCTTCAGTCCCACATTTGCAAAAGATGAGTCTTGCACAAACACTCCAATTCAATGGTTTCCAATAAACATGTTGAAGGTTTTTAGAGCTGACATGCTATCTCAAACTATTCTTGCTACATCATTTCATTCAGCAATACTGGACCCACAAAAGTTTAAAGCAGCTAGAAGTCCACAGATTAAAAAAGGCACTGAGCATAGGAAATAGACATAATTACCATTTTCATTTTCTTTTACATTATGGTTGAAATCCTGCTGCTTACCGTAGTAAGTTGCAACTAGAATTAGGTCCACTGAATCAGCAGAGCGGAGATTTGATGGGTCTGAATACTGGAAATGCCTATGATCAAGCCACTAATAAAAGCTAATTACCAGTGAGTCCTACCAAAGCTTAAGATAACCCATTTCAAGGTATAATCGGTAGGATACCCAGTATGGTGTAGTGAAGTGCATAGAATGAGGGACCGGGGCTCAGAAGACCTAGGTTTGAATTCCTACTCAGTCATGGAAACTCAGTTTAGGAGTGATGAATTGTTAAAACCACTCCTTAAACATCTCACTTACTTTGAAATCTCTATTAGGATTGCTAGAAGTGAATTACAATAGGATTGCAATTGCTAAAATTCTAATTGGTTCTGATGTGATGGCACATTACAACAATCAGCAGCATCCATGCAAATGTATGGGTATCTAGATTTTACAGTTTCAGAGATATTTAGAAACAAACAAATAAACAAACTTTTGATAACATTTATAACTACTTAGATCAAAGCTGAAGGGGAAAGATATTGGAGTAAAAGTTTAGCTGACTCTATTACTAGAAGACTACAGCAAATGTTTACTATCAGATCTTGCCAATTATTACTGAGTTGAGATGGGATTTAAGGGAATCCATTTCAAAAAATACCAAAATAGAAGATGGGACTCATTTGAACTTTGTTAAGCCCTTAGCACATCCGATCTTGCTTGAGCATTCCCATTGTTCAGGGTTGTAGCCCCTGGCACCCCACCACCTGTCACTGCCATCACCCTCAGATAAGAGCATTCTCTCTTATCCGCAGATTTTGGTATCTGCAGGGTGGCTTGGAACTGACACCCCCCCCCCAGGATACAGGGGTCCTACTGTAGTAATATTCTCTTTGCCTGGGCCTCTCAGGTCTTGGATTGCCCTTCCTTCAACTACCAGTATCCTAGGTTTACCAGTTTTTCATTTCTTCCCTTGGGAGATAACATTTAAATGTTGTTTTTTACTGAATTATCTGAAAGACACATTGTGATGAAATGCTTCCTTTTCTTACCTAATCCTTCACTTTGATTGAACGTTATCTTGACTGTCTGGCAAGAGGAACCATCTCCGAGACAAACTCCACATCGATCTTCAGTGGCGTTGGAGTCTATCTCATAATCGCAGCCCACAATCTGAAAGAAATTAATTTTTTATTCAGAATAAGTGCTGTGTTCATAATATATTAGATCGATCAGGACCTATCGTGGGGGAATTGGTCCAGCAGGGCCATTCGATCTGGGCTTTAAATTGTGGTGTGATTTGGAATGAACTATACTTTCTATAACCTTGTTTTGATATTCTTTTTTTTTTTTTTCATTTTTTAAGATCACATGAAACATTAACACATTAACATTAATGTGTGGCAGCGGTGAAGAAGGCCAATTCCATGCTAGGGATTATCAAAAAGGGGATTGAAAATAAAACAGCCAACATTATAATGCCATTATACAAAACAATAATAAGGCCCCACCTGGAGTATTGTGTACAATTCTGGTCACCGCATCTCAAGAAAGACATAGTGGAACTGGAAAAGGTGCAGAAGAGAGCGACTAAAATGATTACTGGGCTGGGGCACCTCCCTTATGAAGAAAGGCTAAAACATTTGGGCCTCTTTAGTCTGGAAAAAAGGCGATTGAGGGGGGATATGATTGAGACATACAAAATAATGCAGGGTATGAGTAAAGTGGATAGAGGGAAGCTCTTCTCCCTCTCCCAAAATACCAGAACTAGGGGACATACACTCAAATTGAGGGCTGGGAGAGTAAGAACTGACAAAAGAAAATATTTTTTCACCCAGCGCGTTGTAAGTCTATGGAACTCCCTGCCACACAATGTGGTGATGGCATCTGACCTGGATGCCTTCAAAAGGGGATTGGACAGATTCCTGGAGGAAAAGTCCATCACAGGTTACAAACCATGATGGAGATGTGTAACCTCCAGGGTTTAAACCAGGGTACTTCAAGGGCCAGATGCAGGAGAGTGGTATCAGGAGACAGATATCTAGTCTCATGCGCTCCCAAACACATCTGGTGGGGCCGCTGTGAGATACAGGAAGCTGGACTAGATGGGCCTTTGGCCTGATCCAGCATGGCTCTTCTTATGTTCTTATTAACATTGAAACTGCTGAGCTGGAAGGGGCCTTATGGATCGTTGCATCCAGCCCGTGTCAAAGAGGCACAGTAGGGAACTCAACTCCGGCTCTGGAACCAGACATCTAACCCACTGAGCTCCTCAGCAGTACCTCAGGGGCTTCCCAAAAAAGGTAATGGCCAGGTCTCACTTGATCTCTGAGAAGTACCCCAGTTAAGACCAAGCAAACTGTGACAACTCCACTCAGCTTCAATATCAGTTACTTAGAAGGTGAAAACTGACATTATTTCAATGCTAACGGCTGAAACACTGTTGAATAACTTGTGCTCCAGAATTGTGAGAATGACACCAGTAAAGGAAAACAAGTTGGGGAGCCGTGTAGCCATCACATAAACCAAGTACAAAACTAGACCAGGTGATACCTTTAGGCTACTAGTAAAATAACAAAAAAGTTGCTAATATTTCAAGGGCAACACCCTCTTCCTCAGAGCTGTACCAGAAGTTCAACCATGGCAAATGATGGAATTGCCAGGAGTTAGTTCTGAGATGCAAAGTTCTGGGCAAGATGAAAAAAATGCCAGGTAATTGAGGCCCGGAGCAGAGGTGTTGTGAAGCTGCATCTGAAGTTACGGGTGGTGTTTCTACTGTCTCAGTCCTTCAAAGAACGTGACATAATCTCAAAGTGCCACATGGAGAGGGGGGTGAAAGTGTGTATGTGATCTATGTCATGTCTAGTGTGTATGTGATCTATGTTTACAGGACAGTAAAAACACCACCCGTAACTTCAGATACAGCTTCACAACATCTCTTCTCCGGGCTTCAAGAAACTACCTGACATTTTCTTTTCATCTTGCCAAGAATTTTGCATCTAAGAACTAACTCCTCACAATTCCATTGTTGAACTTTTGGTACTGCTCTGAGGAAGAGGGTGTTGCCTTTGAAATATTAGCATTTTTTTGTTATTTTACTAGTAGCCTAAAGGTATCACATGGTCTAGTTTTGCACCAGTAAAGGGAAATTCTGCTTTTGCCTTCTGCTCTGTGCCTTTTCTAATTCCCATACAGTCACTTTCACTGCACAGATGCCATTACCCTAAACTGCTGCTAGCAAATCATATTACTGGCAGGGGAATATTTTTGGTAATTAAAATGTTCCACTTTAATCTATCCCATGGCTTCCACGCTATGAAAGGAACCACTACATGGGAGTCAAAAACAGCCATGGGACAGAAGAAATGAAGGTTTAATTACAATATAACCCCAGTATTTGTAGGGGATTGGTTCCAATCTTAAACTTCTTCAGGTGATCCAGAGTAGCCTTTGGGCTGATTCCACAGAGGCTGAGCTGGTTGGCATCAATAGTCTTTAGATGCCATGAAAATTTTGTTTTATATTTCCCAAGCCTTTAGGAAAATGCATCCGCTTTAGTGTTAATCTGTTGGGTTTTGGCTGCGGGTGATATTACAAAAAGAGACATGCCTTTCCGAATCGCTTAAAATGCAGGTCCCTCCATTGAAAATGTTTATTATTAAGTTGAAGAAAGAAAGGAGGTTATTAACTGGTTATTTATTTTGATAGGCTTTTGGAGAAGCCTGAACTGATTTCTAGGGAAAGAGAAACACCAATCCCATAACTCATTGACATGCAGCACGTATGTTTGTTTACTTTTTTTTTGGTATCTCCATCTGCCAGTGCCTGAAAGAAGTTGGATTATACAGATAGGGGTAGACTTCTCAGGTGTGTCTATGATGAGATATGGATGGTTAGGCGGATTGCTCACAACTGGAAAATTAAATGAGCCAAACATTACAAGAGTATCCTCTTTGCTGCTCAGCTGGTGCGAGGAGGGAAGGAAGACCATGGGTGTGGTGTTGCCACACTGGTGCTACCAATACGTCCAAGGAAGAGCTCTCCTTGCCTAGAAAGTCCACTCCCACCATCCTTGGTTCTCTGCAGATTGGCTGCCAATATTTCCAGAGACCAAGTAAGACCATCCTTTATGTCAGGTTTGAGTTATTTTTGCCTGCTTAACACAGGCTGCTTTGGGCTTGGTTTAAGCTTAGAATAGATAACTGTACAACCCAGCATGAATATACAGTATTTTCCCAATGTATGACTCTTTTTATGTCAATGATAGATACTCACCAAACGAGATATGTCATATTGTAAACTGTTTTATATGTATGATTTTTTTCTTTTTCTCTCTCACTTTTTTCTCTTTTTATGTAGTTTTTTTCTTGTTTTGCTTTTTAATAAAAACTTAACTTTAAAAAAACCCTATATTTTTCCCTAAAATTGTTAGACTAAAAATTTAGGACCGTCCTATATACCGAAGTAAGCCAGGGAGACAGAAAAGTGTTAGAAAAGTGGGGGGTCATCTTATACATGGGGGCACCCCGAACAAGTTACTAACATGGTATACTAGAAGAAAATATCTCTTACTCCCTTGAATAATTTTCAAAATGTCATGCCACTATGACATTTCATCATATAATATAGATGGCACTCTACAAAGGACTTCAAAGAGACAAATCACTACCATCAAGCAGAAAAACAGATTGAAACTTTTACTTTATAGGCCTTGGTTGTCATGTGTACCCACAACATGGGCTTTCAAAGGTCACAGTACTTCCACAATGACATACAAAATAGAAAGACCTACTTGTCTGAGTCCTCATCCAAGCTGTTCCTTGGATCCTCGTAAGAATAGTTCATTTCATGGCCAGGACAGAAACATTTCATAGCTATAATCCCTGAGGGCCAATTACTAAACCAAATTCCTTCATGGAGAGGACCTTATGACACACTATTAGCACTCAAAAGTGTTTCTCATCAAAACTTGCAAAGGATCCTCTTCAATGCTCTCATTTCCCTGAAGGAGTGATCTTTCAAACTCCCTGGCAGCAAAAAGCTGATTTCACCACAATAATACCTTTTACAGATAACCAGTAGTGCACTGGGCTGCCCATTAGAACAGTTTGCCAAGAGTAGTTAGTTCAAAACTAGGACACAAAACTTGTAAGGCGAAACCATTCCTCACAGACATGCCGTTGGTTTGCAGCTTCTTCATACACAGCTCATTGTGTTAGAGCCTATGCTGTATGTGGCCAAAACAGCTTTATTAATGTAAAGTAATCTGTTCTGAGTTTTAAAACCCTTGGTGGCTTGCTACTTGGAGAGTCACTTATCATCTACTGGCCTGCAATGAGATAAATATCAAAGGTTTTCTTCAACTTTCTCCTATCATCACCTTTCTTTATTACATTGGATGGTGCCATGGTCCAGCGAATCACATCAGATCCAATAAGGCCTTCAAGATATGTGAGATGTTAAGGAATGATTTTTTAAAAAAGCAAAGTGTGCTGCCTATATGCTACCCCTTAATGCTTAAAGTACAGTGGTACCTCGACTTATGAATTCAATCCGTTCCGAAGACATGCTCTTAAGTCGAACTACTCTTCAGTCGGGGGGCCTATCTAAAAAAATGAAAAAAAAGTCAAAAATGAAAAAAATGAAAAAAATATTTGTAAGTCGAGCAGATCATATCTAAAATTTGTAATGCCAACAATTTTCTGCTCTTAAGTCAAGCTGCTCTTAAGTCAGGGTACCACTGTACTCTCTAGGCCAGTGGTGGCAAAGATTTAGCACTCCAGGTGTTTTGGACCACAACTCTTAGAATTCCAAATGTGCATTGCCAATAAAAATGGACTGTGGGAGTTGTGATCTAAAAATCTAGAGCGCTGAAGGTTTGCCACCACTGCTCTAAGTGGTTTACAAGTAATTACACAGGGGACACATTGTCCTTCCCAGTAAGCTGGGTATTCATTTTACTGACTTCAGAAGGATGGAAGGCTAAGTGAACCTTGAGCCTGCTATCTGGGATTGAACCCCAGGTCACGAGCACAGTTAAAGCTGCAAAACAACCATTTAACCACTGCGCCACGAGGCTCATTGTTGCCTCTCAAAAATCAGTTTCCTCCATCAAGCAGGGATTTGAACCAAGGTCTCTTGAGTCTTAGTTCAACTCTCTATGGTACACTGTAAACCACTCAGGATCTATCTTATTAACTTATTTATTTGTTTGTTGGACTTTTATACCACCCCTGTAGTAAATAGCTACTCTTGGGCAATGTGCTTAAAGCAACCAATAAAATGGAATAAAAATAACAGCATAAAATAAAATAAAAACCTAATACAGACTACAGTAGTATCTAACGATAAATAGAAAACAAAAACTCATTCAAACCGAAAATACATTAGAATGAACAGCACAACAAAATAACACAAAAGTGATGAACAGAAAAGGTAGTGACAGAGGCAGATTTCGTTGTAATAATAGAGAGATGCACATTGAGGAGCCTCAAGATGGAAAATCATGATCCAGGGAAAGCTTGCTTAAACGGTCATGTTTTTAAAAGGTGCTTGAAAAACTCCCAGTGAAGGGACCAGGATGTTTGTGGCATTTATATCCCACCTCTCCCTCCCCCACCCCATGAGCAAAAGCTAGGGTATCTAGTTACCTTCCTTTCCCCGCTGTATCCTCATAAGGCCCTTACTTCACGAGGCGCGGCGCTCCGCAGCGATATTGCCGTCGATTTGAATTCGGAGGCGGTCACGTGGCGGTCACGTGTTCTCGCTTCGCTCCCGCCCGTTTCTCAGTACTCACGAGCTGCAGTTTTAGGACCGATTCGAGCACAACCTCACGTGCTCCCTTCGCATTCGCATGCCACTTTTCAACGTTCGTTATTTCCCATCCGTCCTTTAAAAAAATTCCTACCGACGGCGTATCGATGCACTGATGCTGGACTGTCAGTTGCAATGGCTCTACTGATTTCAACTGTTTCCTGGCATCATTGGCAGCCCCCCCGCCGCCGCCGCCGCTACTCGGGGGGGGGGAGCCCCGCATGGCACAGCCGCCCGCCCTCCGCCGCTTGCACGCTGCCTGCCCCGGGTGCCCTGCTCTGGCCGGGCGAGGCGGCAGCGGCTCCTCCTACTCCCGCCGCCGCCGCCGCCGCCGCTACTCGAGCGAGGAAGTAACAGCGCAAAGCGATGAAACGATATAGCGATGCATCGATATCCCTGTTTGAATAGTTTTTTAAAAAACTTGAAATAAAAGCCAAAAACCGAGACCACACGTCACATTGGGAGCGAAGCGAGATGCGAAGCGAAAAGATTCCCGGCCGCTGGCAGGGGAACCACTCACCCCGCTTGGAGCACGGTAAAGGGGGCGTGGTCGGGGTGGCATCGCAGCCAAAAAGGAGGAGCGTGCGGACTGAAACGATCAATTCGCACAGAAATGAGGGCTTGCCGCGAAGCGAGCGGTTCGTGAAGTAACGGCCAAAGTTACAAGTTCAATCTGTGAAATGGATCAGAGGAGAGAGAGGCCCAAGACCCACCACTGAGTTTCATGGTTGCTGTGAGTTAGATCTCTCAAGTTTTACTTATCAGGGAAGACATTTTCTATAGTGCAGCCTCAAAACTTGAAGATTCCCCACAAACAGGAAATTTATTTTTGTTTGAGTGACTTTTGTTCTTTGAGTGTTGTTGATTTGCTTTCTTCACATAGGGTAAAATTGCTTTTTAAGACAATCACCCCCATAATACCTCTATTAGCATAGAGTTTTCTATGTCAATGCTACCTGAAGAGCTATCAACAGTATGCCTGATCATATACTGTTATTTTAGAAAACAGGGAAAATATTAAGAGACATTTTTGTTCTGACTGATTTCTTGTATTTCAGTATTGCAATTCTTTACTGACCAGCCACTGAGACAAAACATGTCCCATCCCATGCCATATTTTGATAAACAATGGTGTTACATGTTTCTTAGAGCCTTTTCACACGACCCCTAAGATCTGCTTGCCACTTAAATCCGGACCAGAGATCTTGGGGGTTTGACGCTGTTTCTGTGTTCCCACCCCCTCCGCACTCCTGGCTGCTTGCTGCGTGAGGGGAGGGAGAAAAAAAGAAAGAAAAGAATGCCGGCTTACCTCCGTTCTGCCGGTCTCGCCCTGTTCCCGGCAGCATTCAGATCTCTTAAAGGGGCGGGGGGCAAAAAAACAACAAACAGAAGCCAGGACAGCCCAGCACTCTCTACGTTAGATCCGCATCAGGAATTTTTCACCCCCAGAGCGCTGGTGCCTGAAAAAAAGTGCGCTGGGACGCGCTTAGGTGGGTGTGGTTGCACTTAATTATCTGTAAACTCCAGAGCTGGTGGGGAAACAGCTGGGAGCATTTGCCGTGGAGTTTAGGGGTCATGTGAAAAGGCTTTTAGAGAGGCAAGGGCCTGAACTAGAAGAAAGTGAAAATGCAGTTCAACTCTATGATTCTCAATGATGCACTCAGGTTGACAGTAGATTGATACAATTTTAAAGTTTGGAGCAGGGGATTCTCAGTAGGTTCAGAAAATACAAGATGCATCAAATTAACTCTTTACTACTCCCAACCTGTGGACCTTCAAGAGACTGAAATTCCTATGAGGTTAAAAACATACCCCAGAATTCATTCATCCACTTGGATGAGTGGGAAGAGAAGAGAAGAGAAGAGAAGAGAGAGAGAGAGAGAGAGAGAGAGAGAGAGAGAGAGAGAATGCTTATGCACAACTAAGTCTTAGACAAGAAAGTATAGAAGTCTTAATCTGAAATGATTAAGGCCCAGATAAAGGTCATAATGGGGTTTGCGCTATACCCTATCCCATGTTATTATGTATGGTCAGTTGTTTTCAGGATATGGTGAGCCTATGAATCAGTAATCTCCTAAACGACCTAACAGTATTGATTAAACCTACATCATATCCTGTTCTCCTCTTTTAACGCTGCTCTCCACTTTTACTAGCATTGTTGTAACTTTTAATGATGCATTCAAAGTAGGACAGCTTTGCTTTAGAAATGTTTTATCATTATTCTGAGCCGTTCCCAAACAGCCTCTATCTCAACCAGCTACCAAGATCCTAAGCCCTCACCCACCTTCCCACCAAGCTCTGAACCAGGAATATGAGTCTTAGTACAAATCTGATGAGAAGCTACAAGATTTTAGAGAAGACCATAAGCACTGAAGGCGAGAATCACCCAAGGTTTGTAAATCAATAGACCCATAAAGTGTGCAGAGAAGGAAACATACCCAATACCTTACACATGCCATTAATACAGACGTCCCTGCTGTTGTTCCCTTCAAAGCAAGGAGTACCGTCGATAACAGCATCTAGCATTTTCTCTGTAAAATGATAGTTCAGAGGCCGGCACTGAAGCTCACATGGATTAACTAGAGAAAAACCCGAAAATGCAAACATGAGATTAATCAAGCACATTTTCAAGTGAAAGACCACAAGGCAAGTGTAAATCAATAGACCCACAAAGTCCAATTGTACAAAGTTACAGATTAGAAATTTAAAAACTGTTTATATAAATGAGCAGGTATCTTGAATATAGATTGCCATAAATCCTTACATTCCACTAACACAAGTTTGTTCACAAAAAAACTGTACCAAATTCTCCTTATGTCTGCACTAAGCTATTTCTGTAATTCATAACAGAACTAATACGTTGGCTTTAAAAACCCTCAAACAAGCTGTTTTGGAAATAGAAAGCATTGTGACAGGTCTCAAAACTCCCGTAGCTACTGAAAATGTTTATCGACATTTGTAATTCCCTTCCAAAGTCGTTACTTTTTGTTGATTGCCATTGATGTTCTTTTTTAAGGAAGCAACAATACAATACAAAGTTCTACAACCAAATGCAACACATGCAGTAGGGAAGAAATTTTACGGCCAAGGAGGCAGAATGGTCATTTTGAAAATCGCTGCTTGTTTACCGCACTCAAAGGAAGAATTACTTGCAAACTGGTTCTTTGTCCCACTGCACATTCTCTCTCTCTCTCTCTCTCTCTCTCTCTCTCTCTGTTTAGGCTTAGTTTTGCCAATCAACACTTTTATTTTTTTTCCATATTTCAATAATGACTTTTCTTCCTTTACCAAAAGCTGGCGGTTACAACTGCTGGATAGTGCAGTGGTCTAAGCATCTGGTTGCAAAGCTAGAAGCTGGGAGTTCAGTTCCCCGCTGAGACTCCGTGACAGCGGCTGGACTCTTCCCTTCTAGCCCTGCCGTTCTATGATGATGATTATATCTATTGATGATTATGCAGCTGAGAACCACTTAACTTTAATCACCACGATAATTAGGCTTAATTCTAATTGAACACTGCATGCATTTAAATGAATCAACAGCGATCAACAAATGAATGGCACAACAGTCTCCCTCTAAGGAAACCAGTGAACCGTAGATATCGGAATAATTTTGAGATAGCCATTTTGATGCAACCACAAAATGTTGCAGCTCTGAGCACTTGTTTCAGGTTCTAGTCCTTGCATTTCAGCCCCAACCTTCTAGCTTTCTATATCTTCTTCCACCAGTATTCTGTGGTCACCCAACTTGTTCATAGGTTTATATTTGCACTTTCTTTGTATGTGTGGTTGCAAATATTGAGATATCCTTTGATATCCCTTGGTCTGCTCACACTTTCTTCTTCTGGGTTGGATGGAACCAGTTTGACTACTGATTCCATTGCACTTATCAACTTCAGCAATGGAAATTGTAATGGTCATGCTGCAGAACAGAGATATAAACATTGACGTTTCTTGTCTTGTGTGTGTGAGGATGAAGTCTGAAATATCTTTCACTCTGACCCCGAATAATGTCTTGAAGCTCTCTAGAGAGTTTTTTTTGATGAAAATGATGTCATGTGCAAGAATCGCCCATTTTTTGTTCAACCTTGCTAAGTTTTGGGGCAGAACTGCACAATTCCCATAATCTGT
This sequence comes from Phrynocephalus forsythii, assembly GCA_029282475.1. Classification (NCBI taxonomy): domain Eukaryota; kingdom Metazoa; phylum Chordata; class Lepidosauria; order Squamata; family Agamidae; genus Phrynocephalus; species Phrynocephalus forsythii. The sequence continues at coordinate 103,704,221 of JAPFRF010000004.1, read as the reverse complement.
AAACTGCTCTTCTATACCTGTTGTGTGTTTGTTATTTTGCTTCTCAAAGGGAAGGAAGCAGAAATATTTTCTGTAGTGAGGAAGAGTTCTTCACCTCACTTTATACTTGGAGGCAGGAAATCTTGACAGAATAGAAATGCTGTCTGTTCAAATTACATTTCCTGTAATTTTTTTGCTCCATAAGATACACTGGACCATAAGACACACCTAGTTTTTAGAGGTATGTATGTGTGAAAAAATATTCACACATACATATTGTGGTCTGGTCTGGAGGTCTCTGTGACAGGAACCTCCAGGGACCTGGCAGTGGCCACCCTGGAGGCTCTTGACAGTGGTGGCGATGGTGATAGTGAAGCAGCAGGCCCGGCGGCGGCCCTGACAGCAGCAACATCATCAGCTCGAGTGGCTCCCCCGGAGGTGACGGCGAGGTGCTGCCGCTCGGCATGGCCTGCGATGGGAGGTTGGCTAGGCCAAGAGGAAAAGGCAGCGAAGAGGAGGGAGGAGGAGGAGGGTGACACTCTCCAGCTACTCGGCCCTGCGTGGCATGTTGCTGCTGGCTTTCCCTCAGCAGCAGCGGTGGCCTCGGTTCCCTCCTCGTCCTCCCCCTCCTCCTCCTCTCTTTGTGAGGCCTGGGCGGTCGGAAGAGGAATGATGGTGAGGGACCTCCTGCTGCTGCCGCTGCCACAACCCCCACTCGGCTGAGGGCTTCTTCTGTTCCACGGGCGCTTCCCTCCACTGGCTCCTGCAGCAATGGCGGTGGCGGCGGCCCCCAGCAACAGAAGGAGCAAGGACAGATAATGACAGTGCATGCGGATGCTACCTGAGGGGCACCCAGAGGAGAAGAAGTGGAGGCACCTGTCACTATCCATCCTCGTTCCTTCTGCTGCTGGGGCCACTGCCACCGCTCCTCACCTTGCACTGCCCTCCCTTCTCCCTCCCAGGCATGGCAGCTGCCCTCACAGCTGCCCCCCCTCCTTTCCTGCCTCCTGTTGCTGCTGCCGCCACTACCACCGAGCCCTTCCCACGTGCCGGCTTTTGCTGTTCCCACACGACTGCCACCCAATCACCCGGCTCAGGGCAGGCTGGACCTGCTTAGGCTGCCACTGCCACTGGAGGAGCCAGCAGAGAGAAGCAGCCATGGAATAAAAGAAGCACTGAGTTGAGTGGGAGTTGTGGTGGCGGCAACAACAGCAGCAGTAGGTTCCTCACTATCACTCCTCTCCCAACCTCCCAGGCCTCAAAGAAGAAGAAGAGGAGGAGAAGGAGGAGGAGGAGGAGAAGGAACTGAGACCACCTCTGCCACTGAGAGAAAGTCGGCAGCAAAATGCTGCCCAGGGCTGAGTAGCTAGAGCGTGTTGCAACCCTCCTTTTCTTCCTCTTTTTCTTCTTCACTGCCTCCTCCTCCCCCCGGCCGAGCCGACCTCCCATCACTGGCCATGCCAAGCAGCAGTGCCTTGCCATCACCTCAAGAGGAGCCACCCAAGCTGGAGGTGTCATTGTAATCAAGGATGATGCCAGGCATGCTCTTTCATCACCACCATCACCATCGCCACCGCCACCTCCAGCAGCCTCCAGAAGCCCCCACAGTGGCCCATGGCTCCCCTTGGAAAGGAAAGGAGCCATGGGTCGCAGCAGGGGGCCCCACAGCTGTCACCACCAGGTCCAGAGGGCTGTATTTGCTCTATAAGACGCACGGATAATTCCCCTTACTTTTTTGGGAGACGACTGCATCTAATAGAGCGAAAAATATGGTAGTGGCTTTATATAAGAACACAGATATTATGGTCTAAATGCACTGATTAAGTTGCAACTGGAAGAGACCCATTGAAGCAGGGGTCGGGAACCTTCGGTCCTCCAGATGTTTTGTACCACAACTCCTACAGTCCTTTATCATTGGCAATATAGTCTCAGAAGTCTTGGAGCTACAATCCAAAACCTCTGGAGGGCTGATGGCTCTCTACTCCTGCTGAAGCATGGAGCAAAACAATACTGCAACTGAATTTAGCCCTACAAATGTCTCATAATTACAGACTACTCAGTTGGGGTGTATTATGAACTGGTAGTAACGCCCAATAAACAGTTCTCCAATCCAGTCCAGATGGGAACACGTCACAAACTTTCCAAATCTTGGTAGTGTATTGTTTAAGACCAAAAGCTAGATTTTCACTCCTAGTAATGGATGAGTCTCTACCTCCAACGTACCTGTGTTATAAACTGGAACCCACTGGTAGAATTCATTTTTGTAGGCAACTGTATCAAACTCACTGCATTGCATTTGACGAAAGTTTGGTGTGTTCCTTTGACACCGTTTCACATTACACATACGGTATCGTTTCCTCTCCCCTGTGCAGTACTTCCCGCCAAACTGTGGTCTAAAAGGGACAGAAACAGAGTCGAAGTTAAGAAACTTATTGATTCCACTGCATTCAGGGAGTTCATGTTGAACTTACCGGCTTTCTCCACCGAGGCTTGCTGAACTCAATCCCTTCTAGATGTTTTGCGCTATAAAACCCAATGGTCTGATCTAGAGGTTGGAAAGTTATTTTAAAGAAGGAGGAATCTCATGGCATGCTAAAGCCACCCACAACTGAGCAGTGGTGCAATGATGCTTTGGAACCTTGCAAGCACAGCCAATAGTCAGTCCAGTCCACAGTCTATCAGGCAGCACTCTTTTTTTATTTTCTGTTAATGTTTAATATTGTTTGATGATATTTTCTTGATGTCATTTTCTTATTTCATTGTATCATGTTTATTTTATTTTATTGCAGTTCACCACTCAGAGTGGCTCCCGGGCTAGATGGTGGTATATCAATCAATCAATCAATCAATCAATCAATCAATCAATCAATCAATCAATCAAAGAAAGAAAGAAAGAAAGAAAGAAAGAAAGAAAGAAAGAAAGAAAGAAAGAAAGAAAGAAAGAAAGAAAGAAAGAAAGAAAGAAATTTGTCTTGAAATGCAAATCAAACCTCTTCTATTAGAATGGAGAGAATGATAAGGAAGGAACAGATGGCTTTTAACATGAGGTAGGTTCCTTCCACACCTGCCAAAACTAATCCATGGAATAAACAAAACACAAGACAAACCCTCCCAGGTAGGTTTCTTTGAACCAGGAGTTCCAAAAGTCAGGTTGCTACCAAACAGAAAGCCTATCCACCCTCTGTTCCCAGTTCCAGGGCTCGCCAAAGCAGGGCATCCTTGGAGAATCTTAAGATTCTCTAGAACCAGGATGTTCAGGTTCCAAATATATTGACATAAGAAGGGTTATGGGAAGAATTTGGCGGAATGACTTACTCTGGGTTGTTGCACTGTCTTTCAGCAGTCTGAACACCAGCCCCACAGGTGCGCGTGCAATGTGACCACGGTGACCATGATCCCCAACCTCCATGGACCGCTTCTGGGCTCTTGCCCACTGTTATGCACTCACCTGTGAAGCACCACTGAACAATAAAGCAGCAAATGCAGGGGGTCAGAAAAACAACACCACTAAAATACACCTCCTCCCCCCGCCCCGGTAGCTTGCTGGAGGCTGGTATATGAGAGAATCCTCTTCCTGTTTTGGTCTTGCAATGGACATTGTGGTAATTTCTAAGCTGAAAACATGCAAAAGGATCTTTCAGTATCACTGATTTTTTTTCTTTCTCTAAAAGCAGACACGGAAGTTATGACTGGGCATAAGGGACAGATGAGGAAACAAAATTTGCTCAGAAGAAACGTCTTCTGAGAAGGTTCAGCTCATTTCAAGAATGGCACTGAAGTATTTGGCAAAGGGGAAGACTTCACCTAGACTTAGGCTTCAGTGCAAGATGAAAAGCTAGTCAAGTTAAGAATTAACATCTCATTTGGACATCACATCTAGTTATAGTTTAATTTTGGCTTGTATTTGAAAACAACAATACATTCTGAATCTTGTTCTTTTTACACAACAGAAAACAGAGTTGGACTACAGGGACACTCAGCCAACTGTTTGAAGCACTGCGGGGGCAGGCTGGTGCATTCAGACAACATCTTTGCTAGCATTTGCCAGCCCACCCACTGAAATGTTCCTACCTACTTTTACATTTTTTGGCCTCTGTCAAGGGACTTCGACATTTTTAGTGCGGATAGGATTGCTCGGGCTTGGATCAATCCCAGCACATCTGATTGCTGAAATCAGAAAAGTCACTCCCCCTGCCCTCTGCCGAGGAAGGGAATTTATTCATCTGCCCATATCATAAAGTGACCCAGTTATTAAGCCACTTCTCCATATTGGCAGGAGCCTCTCTCTCTCTCTCTCTCTCTCTCTCTCTCTCTCTCTCTCTCTCTCTAGACTTAGCCTTGTCAATCAACAATTTTATTTATTTTCCATATTTGAATAATCACTTTTCTTCCTTTACCAAAATATCTCTCTCTCTCTCTCTCTCTCTCTCTCTCTCTCTCTCTCTTTTTCTCATTCTTTTCACTAGTGTAGCTGCATCCTGATTTAGTTTGGTGTGTCTCCCAACAGCCACAGAAAAATGGTGTCAAAGTCTTGCTGCTGAGACATTTAACTTCCTAAGAATCCTTGTGGAACAATTCTCCTCCTGGAACCTTGTTTAGAAAAATCTCATTTTATTTATTGGTTTATTTGGGAGACACTAAAGTGGGCATTTTTAAATGGGAACTTAGCTTGATTTAGGAGATCGTGACAATGATACCATGGGGGGTCTGCTATGGATTCCAGAACATCCTGTACCCAGAAATAAGACACCCCCAGATCTTCAGAGATTGCCCATCCATGTTTAAGGGAGGGCTCAGAAACCTTTATTCCTCTGCCAAGATCACAAAGAATTGTTGAAATTATATATCTGATCTTTGGGAACAAAGCTCGTGCTAGTAGAGGAACTGACGTTGATTAGGAAAGGTAGCAATTTTCTCACATGCCCAGTTAGGGAACTAAATACATTTCTTTGAGGGTTCCTTTATGTTAGTGTTTCAGAGAACAGTATGTTAAGATCTCTGCAGAAACATTTTGCAAAGCATAGCTACAGTGGTACCTCGGCTCATGAAGCTAATGAATCCTCTGGGACATTTTGTAATGAAGAAATTTCATAAACTGGAAACACAGGGGGTGCAATGCATCCAGGGAAAGAAAGTCCTTTGAACAAAATTATAAACTGAGGTTTTTTTTTGGGGGGGGGAATCATAAACGGAGGCATTATTTTCAATGGATTTCCCTTTGTGAACCGAAAATTTTGTTAACCGAGATGTTCTTAAACCAGGGTACCACTGTATATCTATATTAGAGATGAGCATAAAATGGAAGAATAGTGTTTTGTTTCTTTAGTAGTTTCATTTGTAACAAAATTTTAAAGTAGTTTTGTTATAAAATGAAATGAAATGCTATGCTCCCCTGGGTCCAAAGGACTAAAATGGCAGGGGAGTTTCTTCAAGTGATTCTAGGTAAGCCCCTGAAATTTGGAAAGGTTTCGGAGTCAGGGGCCTGAATTATTAAGATCCAAAGGGGTGCCCCCAGGAAATAATCATTAAGCGCTTGAGGAAGCTCCTGGGGGCGGGAGCTTCCTCAAGCACTTCCCTTAAATACGAAAGGATTATTCCTAGGGGCACCCTCTTTGGAGTTTAATAACTCAGCTCCCTGACCCCCAAACCTCTCCAAATTTTGGGGGCTTACCTAGAATTGCTTGAGGAAGCTATACCTGCCATTTCCATGCCAAAACATGCATGCAATTTGTATTTTTGAGTACATAACATAACAAAACATTATGTACTCAAAAATACGGACCACCACCATTTCAGCATGGAAATGGCACGGTTAGCTTCCTCAAGCAATTCTAGCTAAGGCCCACAAAATTTGGAGAAGAATGGGGGGTCAGGGGGCTGGTTTACTAAGATCCAAAGCAGGTGTCCCTAGGAAAAAAATATTTCTAGTTCGATTCAGAAGCCAAGCTGCGGTGGCGCTAATCGCTCACCTGCAAGAATGATTAGCGGCTTCTCACTCAATTAGAAAGAATTTTTCCTAGGGGCATCCCCTTTGGAGCTTAATCACTCAGCCCCCTGACCCCCAAACCTTTCCAAATGTCAGGGGCTTACAGGGAAGAGCTTGAGCTCCCCTGCTATTGATTCCCCTAGGATGAATAATTTTGTTTACTTCGTTACCTATCAAAATGGTAGGATGCATTTCATTTTGTTTCATAATGAAATGCCATTTCCCCCCATCTAGGATGAATAATTTCATCCTAGAGGGGAAAATGGCATTTCATTATGAAACAAAATGAAATGCATCCTACCATTTCGATAGGTAATGAAGTAATTAGTTACCTAATGAAATGACAAAATAGCATTTCATTTTTTTGCTTTGTGCTCTTCTATCTATCTATCTATCTATCTATCTATCTATCTATCTATCTATCTATCTATCTATCTATCTATCTATCTATCTATCTATCTCAGATTCCAGACGTAATTTTCCATTCTTTTCGTTTCTTAGAACCTAAACCTAGAATCACCTTGTTCTCACCGCATCTTGTTCCATCTGCAGCAGCATCCAGTCTGGAACGGCAGGAATCTTTCACAAAACACCACAATGTCTGGCAAATGTTCTGTAAACAACATAAATTTCATGAAACAAAACAATTAAGATTTTAAGGAAGGTTGAGAAGATTTTTTTAAAGCTATCCAAATGCACTGATCCTTCTCCACACAACAGTACAGTGACTCCATTTAGCCCAATGCAGCAGCATGTTAAATTCAAACTTTCTTGTCTCATGTTGGGTGTCATCACACATGCCAAAGGAACCCTAGTTATATCAATTTTGCAGTTATCTAGATTGTTTTATGAATTTCTATTCACACAACACAGGTGTAACATTGCTTCATTTGGCTAGCCAATGGGTTTTTCCACACTTTGCCGCCATGGCTTTTTAAAAATGATCTGATCCTTGTATTGATTCAATCCTTATTGATTTATCCCATATGAACACAGCTGTCAATTTATTTGGATTGGGTTCTCAGGCACCTTGGCTACTGCATGGCCACCACACATCAGCAGTAGCAGTGTTGACAGCAGCACTACACTGCCTAGAAGGAGACAGCCTTCCCTGATTCCCCAAGGACCCAGTGGAAGGAAGGAAGGAAGGAAGGAAGGAAGGAAGGAAGGAAGGAAGGAAGGAAAGGCTAGAGATGACATATCCCACAAGGTGATGCATCAACATAATTGGAAGTGACAGGAAAATAGTGATCTATCACTTATGAAGTTTAAAAATTTAGGTCACCGGAGACCCAAAAGTAGGGCAGAAAATGAATTTATTTATATGGGATAGCATGTGTAGCTTAAAGAACTGGTACAAATATCAAGAAATATACCAACTGAACTGGCAGACATGTGAACAGGCCCAGTAGTATATATGCCACATGACTATGGATGCAAATTTATCAATACTAAAAGAAAAAGAAAAAGAGATTATTCAAATAATTAGGCCCTTAGTCTCACAATCACTAAAATGATTGAAATCCCCAACAGTGCCTTCCTCTACTTCTTCTGCTACTACCCAAATCCCCACCTAAGCAGATACTCAGAATGTTGTGGGGAGGAGTACTCTGGGGACAGATTAGTTTCCTCTAGCCATCAGGTCATCCGGTTATCAGAAAAAAAGAAGGAACCAAACCATCCTTGCAGAGCATCAAGCCATAGGACAATGCCATCTGATCAAGCCCTTATTTTCCTTACTGACTTACCTACTCTAAGGGCTTATTAATCATCTGGCATGAAAACCTGCATATTACAAAGGATTTTGGAGCTTTGGGGAAATTATTATTAGTGGTTTTAGTATCCATGAAGTTCCCTCCCAAGACCCTCTCAAATACACCAGACCTTGACTCTTTGGGTTGTTCTGTTTTTCTCTTCCCACTTTTAAATGCCAAAGATTCTGGGAAATGAAACGAAGCAAAGCTTAGATTGATCAAGCAATAGAGAGATAGATATTGAACAAGCTTCCCTGCAGGACAACTTGACCATCATGACTATGTTCTGGGAGAGATTATGGATCAGACTAGGCATGGAAGACCAGTATGGGTCAGACTGTGAAGGATGGCCAGTAATATGGGCAGCTTTAAAAATCAGGGTTAGACAAATGAATGAAGGCTAAGGCTATGAATGGTTACAAATGATACTTATACACTCCTTCCTCTACCAGAGTGTCAGGCCCCTGCCAGAACCTATTCCAGAGACTAAAGAGTTAATGCCTGAAGAAGCCCCAGATGGGGTTTCAGGGCTGTCAGTTCCTCCAGCAGCTGCACAGGAGAGTGACTCAGCATCTTCAGGGGATTCTCCACCCCCACAGAGGGTTGCTTGTCAAAGGCAGCAAAGACATACAACCAGGAGAAGCAGAGAAAAGCTTTATCTGAGCCACTGATGTATACATTTAGGGAGTCCTGAGTTTTGACAGGGTTATTTTCTGGGGAAGTTATGTTGCTCTCTGGAGACATAAATTAAGCATTCAGGACTGAGGCAAATTGTGGGAGCACCGTGTTGATACGATGACTTGCTACTACTTTCCAGCTTGATCCTTCTTCCTGCTTGGTGTGACCCTGGACCTCGTCTCTGGACTTTCTCTCTTAGTGGACCTGGCGTAAGCTACCATTGGCATTCTGGCTTTGACCCCTGGACTGTTTATCTTGGACTCTGCTTTGCTCTCTGAATAGGCATGACCTTGCTATAGGTTTCCTGGACTCTGATTTACTTCTGATTTGCTGCATTGGGGTTTGGCTCTGAGTTTCCAGTAAAAGCCTGAACTTACCTGTGTGTGTGAGTCTGTGGGTCGTGACACAGAGATAGCATACTGGGTAACAGTATATGAGAGATATATTGAGAGATATATGGTGCTCTTAAATTTGGGTCCTGCTTGTAGGCTTCCCAAAGGCATCCCACCGGCCACTGTAGGGACATACTGTCAGATTAGGTAAGTCTTTGGTCTGCTACAGCATGACTCTTCTTATGATAGTGAACCCTGTGTCAAATCCCCAAGAACTGCATGCATCTTGGAATTACAGTAACCCCTGCCAATCGCGGGGGTTAGGGACCCACCCCACCCACGATGCATGAAAATCCGCGATATTTGGAAGTGGGGGGGGGCTGGGGCAGGTGGGGGCCGGGGGGGCAATCGTGTGCGCCGCTTTCTCCGACCTCCCGGGAGGTCGGGGCAGGCAGTGCGCGATCAGACAAAGGCGCTTCCCACCACGGAGCCCAGCGCTGGGGCTCCGCGGCTGGAAGCACCTTTGCAATCGCACGCGCCGCTTGCCCCGACCTCCCGGGAGGTCGGGGCGGGCGGCGCGTGCGATTGGAAAGGTGCTTCCGGCCGCGGAGCCCAGCGCTGGGGCTCCGCAGCCGGAAGCGCCTTTGCAATCGCACACTGCTTGCCCGGACCTCCTAGGAGGCGCGGGCAGGCGGTGTGCGATCCCCCCTCCCTCAAGCCCTTTCCTGGTCCCGTGGTCCCGTGATATAGCGGGACCACGGGACCGGAACCACGAACGGGCGGGGGACCACTGTATCTATAGCTCAAAGAAGACCACATGCAGGACTGAGAAGAACTTTGGTCTAAGTTCAAGAAAGTCTGTATTAAGACTACTGGATGGACCAATGGTGGAATTCAATGTAAGCTTGTTTCCATTGATCTTATGTTTCCATGTATGCCCCAGAATCCTTTGCAAAAGAGGACTCCTGTGGCTGACTTATAGGAGTTCTTCATCTGACACATCAATCTAGAAAGGACTCCCGGTTTGAAAGCACTGTGCTACAGCACCACACACAGCTTGATATTCACGGTCCAGTGAAAGAAATATGGAAGTTTGCTATGAGTTATCCTAAGGATAACTTCAGAGTTATCCTCTGAATGTAGAGACAGAAAGAGACATGCCCACTTAAGCTACAGCTTAAATCTGCTACAAATCAAAGCCTGCACAAAGGTCTCTCGTGTTTCTCGGCATGCCTGGCAACGTTCAGGTTTTCACTAGTTATGTTATTAATGTCTGGCTCTTATAGGCCCAATTTATTTCATCATTCACTTGGAAGCATACATGTTCGATTAATTGCACTGAGTTGCTGGAGTGCAGCACCCATAATAATGGGCTCAAGTTAAAGGAAACCAGATTTAGGCTGAATATGTATTTTAAAAACCTTCTTAACGGTTAGAGCAATATGACAATGGGCCCAATTGCCTCAGGAGGTGATGAGCACATCAGTGCTGAGAGGAAACTGGACAGCTATCCGTCACATCTGCTTTGATTTGGATTCTTGCATTGAGCAGCGGGTTGGAGTTGATGGCCTTATAGACCGCTTTCAACTCCATTATTCTACAATTCTATCAAGAGTGCAACAAAATCAGGAGGAACATAGATTCCCCGCTCCATTTTAACAAAACGAAATGCAAACAGATTAGTGTCTCCCACCCTGTGTATCAGCTGGACGCATTTTTTCCCCACTAGGATGCAATGAATTGAATTTCACTACTTTAAAAGGTATGATGAGTCATAGGGTAGGAGAGGTGCTATGGGGAACTTACATCAACTTGCTCACAGAATGTAGCATTGGGACCATACTGCAACTGGCACTGGTGGTGCACATCATAAATCACTCCAGGAGCAATGAAAGGTGGCTTTAGATCTTTCTTCTTCGGAACATCATCCAGGCAGAAGCCCCATCCTCGGCTAAATTTGAGAGACAGGATCATCATCAGCAGTGAAACTTCTTTTCTCACAGGTCTCTTACGTCTCTGAAATGACAACCATTCCCCTATTTTCTATGTGAATACTGGAGGAAGCTAGGAAACAGGAATATGAGGACACCTCATCATAAGCCAGACTGTCAATAAGGTTGTATTAGATTCATGGTATGCAGGAGACAAGAATATTGTTCTACTCAGTGCTGATCAGACATTAGTTTGATCAGAGTATCCTGTTTTGATCACTGCATTTCTGCAAAGGCTATTTGTTAATAAGATGATTCAGAAGATCGTGGCAACAGTTTGATATACGTGATGTTCGAAGGAATGCTCAAGGATCTTGACACAATTTGCTCTGACAGAAAACAAGCAGCAATTTTGAGAGGGCCAAGAAATAATGCAATGCTAGAAGAAACATGTCTTGGAAAATACCCCACCCCTCCTTGTCAATTTATTAGGGGATTGGGAAGATTTTTGTTTCAGCCACAACATGCAATGACTTGCAAAGGGTGGGGAATACATTTAAACAAGCCAACAAATAAATATTTGGGAGAGAAAGACAATCTAGATGTGGAAGAAGCTAGAACAGAAATGCTAATGCTGTGTTTGTCTAACCCTAACTTCAATAATGGCAAATGCTTGGGGGGGGCTGATTCAAGTTGACTTTTGTGTTGTGCAACCAGAAAAAAATACCGCATTTCCCTATCAATAACACGTCATCATCTATATATAAGACGACCCCCCCTTTTCCAACCCAAAATACAGTTTTGCAACCACAAGGTTCCCTCCTCAACTTACTTCCATGTATAAGACGACCCTCAATTTTTAGTCTATCAATTTCAAAATATATATATAGTCTTATACACTGAAAAAAATACTGTACATACTTCAAATCAACTCCTATTATATAACTGAGGCAAATCCTGGGGTATGTGACTGAGTAGTCACAGCCCGAATCTTGAAGATTTATTTTAAAGTAGCTTTCGTTGTTTTGCAGTCTACTTCTTCAGACACATGGGACATATTTGCTACAGATTTATATGCACACAGGATAAGGAGAGGAGCAGGGACCAAGAGAGATTACCATCAAGTGGCAATGTGCTTTCAAAATGACAATGGCATTGCTAACACTGTGCTCTTTCAAAGTGCTGATGATTACATAGACACTCTGTTATCAGCATTCAGATGGCTTTTGGGGAATGTGCCAAAGTGTAATTGTCTTTACTATAGCATTTTTATTTCACATATTCATTTACTTTCAGCCCCACAATCAAAATTGTAGCAATAACACCTTATAATTCTATGCCAAGGATGTACTTCCAGGGATCTTATTCTATATTCTTTAGCAAGGCCACATCAACTTATGAACGAAATAACACTAAATCCTCACGCCAATGTACATACTGTATAAGGGTAAGCCAGCTCCCATCATCCTTTCCACTAGCTTTGTAGTTGATAAATCATTAGTTACCTGCATTTCCAAAACAACCAATCGAAAATGCTCAGTGGCATTGAGGCTAAGAGTTTACTTCTATATATCCCCATTGCCCATGACAGACTCACTCTAAGAAGCGTGTGATGTACTCCTTGCTGCATCGTGACCAAGTAAGAGGACTGGGGTCATATTGCAGCTGCCTTGACATGATATATGGGCGTCTTCCCATTGGCTCGCAGTCATTTTCCTTTCCATCATGCTGGATACCAAAACTAAAGAGAGAAATACAGCCAGGCACAAAACGTTGTTGGGGAAACAGAATATCTTACCTTCAAATAGCAGAAACCACTGGGAAAATGCTACTCAAAATCCAAAATAACACCCCCCATCCCCAAATAAGACAGCTATTGGTTCAAGGTTACCGTCTGGCTATTCTCAGTGAACAATAGGACAAATGTGCGGGTTGATATTTTCAGATTCTAACTCCCAAGATTCCACAGGCATTGCAGTGGCTTGGGGAATTCTGGGAGATGTAGTCTTTAAAAAACTATAAATCTCCACACTTCTAATTCATTGGAGGATATTTCAAACAATGGACAGAGTACCATATTGAAGACCTGCACATAGTTCTCCAGAATACAGGAAGAGAAATAACATGAAGAGTTCTCCATTTTTTTTTAAAAAAAGAATTGCCATCAATCCTTAGACACAAAGTTAAATATGAACCAAATTAAGGCACAGACAGATAGGCTGGCAGGAAATGCATTCAAGCAAAACCTCATCCTTTGAAATTCTTCTGTGCCATTAAGTCAAAGCAGACTTTTAACCACCTTAATAGTGCATTCAAGGTATGTGAAATATTTAAGGAGTGGTTTTACTGGTTCCGCTACTCCAGTGAGTTTCCATGGCTAATCATTCAGTCAGTCAGCCAGTCAGCCAATAAAAGCACAACATGGCCTCGATACCAACGCTCCACTGGCTGATGGTCTGTTTCTGGGCCCAGTTCAAAATGCTGGTTATGACCTACAAAGCCCTAGACAGCTTGTTTTCTGGCAATCTGAAGGACTCTATTTCTCAGCACCTGAAGATCTTCAGGGGAAGTCCTTCTCTTGGTTCTACAACTTTCACAGCCACATCCAGAGAAGAACAAAGTCCTTCTTTGTTGCTGCGCCCAGTCTGTGGAATTCCCTTTTTTAAGAGGCTAGGCTGGCCCCCTCCTTCTTGTCCTTTTGACAGCAGCTGCACACCATCTTGGTACCTAGATGCCCTAAGCATATCCGATCTTGCCTGATTTCAGAAGCTAAGCAGGGTCAGCCCTGGTTAGTACTTGGATGGGAGACCACCAGGGAATACCAGGTGCTGTAGGCGCCTGGAGTAGGAACTGGCAAACCACTCCAGTATTCCTGTCAAGAAAACTCCATGGACATGGAGTCATGAAGAGTCGACCATGACCGTAACGACACAACAAGTGTGTGTGTGTGTGTGTGTGCGCGCACACACACACACACACACACACACACACACACACACACACACACACACACACACACACACACACACACACACATGCACACACACACATGCACATGCACACAGACCATCTTATTTAGACATGCTTTCAACTAACTGGGCAGCTATTGATCTTGTGTCCTGGACGCTGTTTTTAATTATCTGTATGTTGAAGAAGACATTAACAGTTTTAACTAACTGTTTCAATGCTGTTACAAGTTTGTTTTTAGTGTTATAATTTAGTAAAGTTTTACTTATATTTTTTTTTACGTTAAGATACCTTGAGTCCCTTAATTGGAAGAAAGGAGTGGCATGCGAGGGAAAATAAACAAACTATCTATTGCTACCTCATGGGAATGTAAATGTTGTTGCAAGTCTTCAGCTGCAATTAGTAATGGGATTTGACCCTCCCCCATGTCTATGAAGAATGGAAGTGGGAGAGATGAAAAACAGGACTACCATCAGTTTCCACAAGAAGTTAGCTACATCTGGCTTTGATTCTGCCAAAATGAAGGTCACAGAATCAAAGAAACATTGTAGAGTTGGAAGGGACCTTGGAGATCTTGTAGTCCAACCCCCTGCCCAAGGCAGGAGACCTCATACCATCCCAGACAGATGGCTGTCCAATATATTCTTGAAAACCTCCAGCGATGGAGCGCCCACAACATCGGGAGGTAAGTAGTTCCACTGTTGAATGGCTCTCACAGTCAGGAAATGTCTCCTTATTTCTAGGTTGGCTCTCCCTCTGATGAGTTTCCACTCACTGGATCTGGTCATACCCTCAGGTACAATTGAGAATACATCAATGCCCTCTTCCCTGTGACAACCCTACAGGTATTAGAAGACTACTATCATGTCTCCCCTCAGTCTTCTCTTGGTCAGGCTAAACATGCCTAGTTCTTTTAGTCGTTCTTCAAGCAATTTAGCCTCCAGTCCCCTTATCATCTTTGTTGCTCTTCTCTGCACTTTTTTTTAGGGCCTCTGTGTCGTGTTTGTATTGTGGGGACCAGAAATGGACACTGTATTCCAAATGTGGCCTCACTGGGGCAATATACAGTGTACAGTAGATGTGATTCCATTGAGGACCACACGCTGGGAGTGATTGGTCAGCCAGCTGCAAGTCCATCTGATAATTGCACTGTCTATGCCAATTTGTTCTAGTTTACACAGAAGTAGGTTGTGGTCTACCTTCTCAAATGCCTTAGTGAAGTATGAGTATGCTAGGCTGTTCGATTATACCTGAAAACCTTGTATAGACATTTTGTCTGTCTGTCTTTGTAGGTCACTCTAGGATCTTTCCCAGCTATAATAATGGAACATATAAATTCTATAAAGATTCCCAACATTTCATACCTATGTCCCAATTCGTGGGCAATTGTGAATGCCAATGGTAGGCCAGAGTCCTCATTGATATTGCAACTCCGATGAGGTTGACACATCCCAGAGAGGTGAGACAAACCCAAAGTTTCACATGGACGATTCATGCCAGCGCAAATGTCTTTCCTGGGAACAGAACACAAGGTGCAAAATTACAAGAGTAACACTTTTAATGCCCAAGGCTATGCATACTTACTTAGAGGTTCAGCACTGCTCAACAGGAAGTTAGAGGGCATGTCCATACTTCAGCCCTCCAGATGTTTTGGCCCACAACTCCCACGGCCCTTTGCCATTGGAAATACAGGCTTGGAATTCTGGGAGTTGTGGTCCAAAACATCAGGAGGGCTGACGTTTGGACATGCTAGATGCCTTGGGGTAAGTGCACACCATCATGCTTGACACCAAGCAGTGGCCCACAATCCAGGAAGAGCCTCACCATTTTTCCTCCTGCTTGCTGTCACTGCCTTTTCTTTTTGTCCCATTCAAACAAGGGTTCAATCAGGCAGGGCATTTGCTTCCTATTAAGTCACTCAACGCCCAGATGATGATGATTTTCTTATCATGGTACATCCAAAGCTTTTTAAAATTTATTTTATTTTGGTGAATATTTTAGCCTCTCCCAAGGACCCTGGTTTATTATGTTCTGGTATATACTGGGTGTTTTGGGGGGGGGATTATTGTTCCTCTTCTTAGTACAAAGCTTATTTGGCTGGGTTCCCCATTTCTTTTTAGGGATCCTAGCAGTTCCTTGCTTTCATCCAAAATGAAGGTGGAATAGATTAGCACTATTCTGATCAATAAAACCAACTTGTCTGTAGTGGCATTGCTATATTTCTGTGTCCTCCACCCTACCTCTCTCGCAATGGCATCCATTGTCAATTGACTCCCATGGGAGAGAAAGGGAGACAAGCCTGACTGCCTGTCCAGTCAACATATGCCATGCACTGTGCTGTCTGGACACCTCACTGTCTTTGCCTATTTCTGCTCTACACCATTACATTGGCTTCTGTTGTGTGGGCAGCAGCCTTTCTACAGCTGGCCATGGGTCTGCTAGGAAGAATGGAAAATATCTGAGTCCCCCATCCTGTCCTGTTCTGTTTCGACAAGTGGTTTTGATAGCTCTGGAGGAAAGAGTGATGCAAATTGCAGGCGCAAATCCCAGAGCGTTTAGGAGGTAAACCAGGAGCTTTGTGAAATGCAAGGGCAACAGAAGGAGAGGCAGAAGGAGAAGGTTGAACTGCCTTACAGCCTTGAATGAGTCTTGGCAAGAGCAAAAGAGAGCAACACACCTTTATCTGCTTCCTTTGTGCACTATGGGCGTTTATACACGACCCCTAAACTCCGGGGCAAATGGCTCCCAGCTCCGGAGATTAAAAATGTTTACCCACCAGCTCCGGAGTTAACAGGAAATTAAGTGTGACCCCGCCCACTTTAGCGCATCCCAGCGCAGCTTTCAGGTACCTGCTTTTTGGATGTGAAAAATATTTGATCCGGTGTAAGGATAGTGAGTGCGGGGCTCTCCTGGCTTCTGTTTGTTGTTTTTCTGCCCCCCGCCCCTTTAAGAGATCTGAATGCTGCCGGGAACAGAACGGAGGTAAGCCGGCATTCTTTTCTTTCTTTTTTCTCCCTCCCTCATGCAGCCAGCAACCAGGAAGCGCGGAGGGGGGTGGGGACAGAGGAAGAGCGATGAACCCCTAAGATCTCTGGTCTGAATTTAAGTGGCCAGCGGATCTTAGGGGGTCGTGTAAAAAGGCCCTATGTGGCTTTTGGGCCAGAAGAGAAAGGGAAAATAATGGAGCAACTCTACCCAGCAGCTCTCTTGAACTCTATCCAGTCATCTTCTTCCCTCTGCTTCTTGATTTTTGAAAAGATCCCACAAAGAGAGCACCGAGTGTAAGCTGTAACAAGGGAAACAGCTTTACACTATCAGCAGTTTACAGCTGGGTTTCAACCCAGGGCTTCTTGTACTTCTGTCGTTCCTTTTAATTCAAACAATCCTGTAGTGAACAGATTGCCAACTCTGGAGGATCCAGGGGGAGTATTTCATTCTCCCAGGGCCCATCAAGGGTCATATGGGCCCTCCAAATACAAAAGAATTGAAACCGATTTTGGCATATGCAAGGGAAACCAGGTAGAGGGAAACCCTTATGGGAGTAATTCCCAAACTTTTTTGACTAGCAGCTCCCTTGACTAAGGTGGTTACTTCACGTCCTACCTTGTTCCGTGATTACGTTTGTACCGTGACAGCGTTGTTCGCAGTCACGTGGTTTTGTCCCTGTTCAGTCCCTGTTTCCGTTTACTCATGGACGTGATTACTTGTCTCGTGACAACTGTTACTTCACGGTCTTGTTCTGTGACAAATTCTGAATTTGTCTTGCTTTCTTAACCCCCTTTTAATATCGTAAATAAAACTTTTTCGATGTTTTGATTTACTGGTCTTCCAGGATTTGCATGTCAATGCAACAGGATTTTCAGTACTTTCTTTAATAAACATTTGCACTGCATGGTGTTTCCCATAGGGAAACTAATGTTGAATGCCGCTTCAGCCGCTGACCACTAGGTGGACACTGGTTGTTGCGTGACAGTTGTTACCCCACGGTCCCTTGTCTCAGAACAGGAACAGGGAACCAACCGTGACAAGATAATTCCCCAGCCCAGGGGCAGGTACAGCTTGTCTTGCTCTGTTCCCGGTTCCGGGGGCGTGGTCGAGACAACTTTTTTGTCACGCCAGGGACGTGAAATAAAAATTTTTGTACCAGTCCCAAGTGAGATGGCAAGGAGGGACGAATGGGAGTAACCGCATAAGTGGACACGGGCTGCAGCTCCTCCAGAAGGATATTTGGTCATGTGGGGTGGGTGGTGGGTGGGTAGGGAATGGAGTGGGAAGCCTGGCCTACACAGTACTTTTCTGAAGATTCCGTGGAAGTACTTGTGAGGATTCCGTGATGCCCCTGGCTGGGCTCGGCAGCACCCTGGAATGCTGCGGGGCACAGTTCAGGAACCACTGCCCTAACAGTACAATGCTTTGAGAACAAACAAAGCAATGCACCCATTGCAATTAAACCGGAGTTTGGAAAAGATTCTATGAGACTGCAGCCCCTATCACCAGCAAAAAAAGCACAATTTTTAAAAAAATGATTTAAAAAAAATAAAGCTTTGCTAAATGCATTAAATATACAGGTCTTGTACCCCAGAACCGCAATATGCTCATGTAAATTAAATACACATGTACAAAACCAACAATTTCTTCTTTCGAATCTCTTCCAGACACTAGCTTAGTATGGGGGCTAGTTAGATTCATATTTTTATTCTGTGCACTGTTTTTTTGAAAAACCATAAATTGTCTTCAGATGCTGAATCACAATTACTTGAATTAGAAACAAGCTAGCATGATACCATGGCATCATGGAGGAGGAAAGAGAGAGAGAGAGAGAGAGAGACTGGGAGAGAGGAAAGAACACTGGCACACCAAGTCGCAGATTTCTGATCATTATGTCAGTATTCAAAAGCATGCAATTATCATTAACCAGCCCTGTTGGGAAATGTTGCAGGCAATAAAGCCCCGTGATTTTGTAGAAAACAGATTGCAACAATACGAACCAAAAATATTTGCTTTTGCATTTATTCTATTTGGAAAGGGTTTGTGGAAGGGGGGTTGGGAAGGAGTTGTTTCCAAAAACACTTCTGCTTCCTTTTGTTAAGCGGCATAGAAAAAGCGGTGAACTCATAAAACGCTTTTAGAGGAGGATTTTGTGTGATTAGCAGTCCATGTATATGCATGATGCAGATATGCTTGGTTGCCTGAGTAGTTCATTAGACTCCGTGAAGGTCAATGGAAGAAACTAGCTTTACAAGTGTACCCCAATTTCTGTTCTTTCTGCTTGTCTTCCTGCTGCTGCTGCCATTAAGATTAGATTCTGATACTGTATAATAATACAGTGGTACCTTGTATAAAGGAATTAATTTGTTCCAAATGAAATTATATTAAACAATTTTTCCTTTATACAAATTTTCCATAGGAATGCATTGAAAACAGAGTGATCCCATTTTTATGTTATATAGATTTGCCCCATAGGCGATTATGTTAAGTAAATTTCCCCTATCTCCAGAATTTTTATGCTGTACAAATTTTATGTTATACAAACCGTTTGTTATACAAGGATCCACTTCTACATAGCATTCCAAAGCACTGGCCAGAACCTGGTTTGTCTTCATATAGGACAAAGCTATGCCTGTGTGTAAGTTTGCCAGTATTACACCAAGCCAACAAGGACTGAGGAATGTACCTACAGATTTGCTTTGTGAATAACACTTCCACTTGGGCATGATCAGATCTACTGCTAGGTAATACTGAATCACACAAGTGTAGGTACTCAAAAGGTTTCAGCCACTACCATCCAAAGCTCTGCCTGTAGATTGGCCTGCTCAGATTCTTTTTTGTTGTTGCTGCTGTTCAGTTGCTCAGATTCTTACAGCAACCCGACTGGCAGAGCTGTGTGATGACCCTTTGCTGTGCCTGGTAGATATGTAAAGAATTCATCCTTGAAGTTATGTGTTGTCAGATCGTCTCCAACTTACAAAGTACCTATGAATGAGTGACCTCCCAAAAGTCCTGTCCTCAATAGTTCTGCTTGCCTCTTCTAAACTCAAGACTGTGGCTTCCTCTAGGGAGCCAACCCAACCCATATTTGGGATTCCTCTTTTCCTTCTGCCTTCAACCTCCCCCAACATTACAGTGGTACCTCTGCTTACGAAATTAATCCATTCCCAATGCATTTGCTTAAGTTGATTTTTTTTTGTAAGTCGAAGCAGTTTCCCATAGCAATGCATTGGAATGGATTAATTTTTTCCAAGTGGGAAATTGCCCCCACACACACACACCAAATAAAAAAACACATTAACAGGCATGTAAAGCTCATTTCCCTACCTTTCAACCACATTAGAAGTCCTCCCAAAAGTTCCAAAAGTCCACCAAATGGTGCCAAATATATCTAAAATGGGCAGTTTGAAAAGGGCATTTTAAAAAAGAAGCCCTGGTTCTCAGCTTTCCTGTTCAAAATGGCTCCTTCTTCTTCCTAATTTCAACACTGGAGTCGGGTGGCCACAAGATGGCAGTACTGCTATTGCAGTACTGCTATTCATAACTAAAAAAAAAGCCTATTTCAGTCGAATTTTTCCTATACCCATGGATTTCTATTCATAAGTAAAATTTTTCAGTTGTTGAAGTGTTCGTAAGTCATAATGTATATACCATCTCATATTATATTTCACACCTCATTCTGCTGCTATATGTCTGAAGAAGTAGACGTGTAGTCCACGAAACATTACATTAAAATATGAAAGTTAGTCTTTAAGGTGCCATATGTTTGTGCCTTTTGTTTTGCTTTGTTTTTCTTTGATTTTTGCCTGAAATTCTTAGAATAATGAAATCCCACGTAGGACAGCTTCCTAGGATTAACCGTAGGTTAATGATCTCTACACGGGAGGAGATGAATCAATAAAATTCTAACCAGCCACCATCACACGTTGTTCTTTGTAAAGATTGATGTACTTTAGGATCATCACTAAGGCAACACACATGGTAGCTACGGGGCTGCCTATCACTCGGGGTAGCTTGCAGCTGACACGATTCCCCAGTGCCATAGTGCAGAACTATAGAGGGTCCCCACCTTGATTCAACTTTAAGCACAAGCATCTGCCCTGTTACATTGCTTAAGTCCATTACTGTTTTGATCCTGCTGCAAAACCCTCTTGGTTCTGAGGCATCTTTGTCAAGCTGGAATTCCTTGTATCCTGGGGAAACTATTGCTTCTGTTTGCTCTACACACTTGCTTGCGTTTGTAAGAGAACTCCATGTGGGGTTATCATAAATGACCTGGAGACAGGGATAAACAGTGAGGTGGCCAAGTTTGCAGATGACACAAAACTTTTCCGTGTGGTAAAAACCAGAGAAGATTGTGAAGACCTCCAGAAGGATATCTCCAAACTGGGGGAATGGGCTACGAAATGGCAAATGCGTTTTAATGTAACCAAATGTAAAGTAATGCATATTGGGGCAAAAAATCAAAACTTTATCTATCAACACATGGGCTCTGAGTTATCCGTGACGGATCAGGAAAGAGATCTTGGTGTGTTGGTGGACAGCTCCATGAAGGTGTCTCCCCCAATGTGTGGCAGTGGTGAAGAAGGCCAATTCCATGCTAGGGATTATCAAAAAGGGATTGAAAATAAAACAGCCAACATTATAATGCCATTATACAAAACAATAATAAGGACCCACCTGGAGTATTGTGTACAATTCTGGTCACCGCATCTCAAGAAAGACATAGTGGAACTGGAAAAGGTGCAGAAGAGAGCGACTAAAATGATTACTGGGCTGGGGCACCTCCCTTATGAAGAAAGGCTAAAACATTTGGGCCTCTTTAGTCTGGAAAAAAGGCGATTGAGGGGGGATATGATTGAGACATACAAAATAATGCAGGGTATGAGTAAAGTGGATAGAGGGAAGCTCTTCTCCCTCTCCCAAAATACCAGAACTAGGGGACATACACTCAAATTGAGGGCTGGGAGAGTAAGAACTGACAAAAGAAAATATTTTTTCACCCAGCGCGTTGTAAGTCTATGGAACTCCCTGCCACACAATGTGGTGATGGCATCTGACCTGGATGCCTTCAAAAGGGGATTGGACAGATTCCTGGAGGAAAAGTCCATCACAGGTTACAAACCATGATGGAGATGTGTAACCTCCAGGGTTTAAACCAGGGTACTTCAAGGGCCAGATGCAGGAGAGTGGTATCAGGAGACAGATATCTAGTCTCATGCGCTCCCAAACACATCTGGTGGGGCCACTGTGAGCTACAGGAAGCTGGACTAGATGGGCCTTTGGCCTGATCCAGCATGGCTCTTCTTATGTTCTTATGTTCTTATGATTCTCCCTGTCTGAAAAAATTATGGAAACCTAGGACTTTGTCAGTCATGGGCCCCTTGTTCAGGTACAGCTACAGTATGCTGTGCCCTGACACTGCTGTATCTTTCCCTAGCCCAGTGGTTCTCAACCTGAGGATCAGGACCCCTTTGGGGGTCAAACGATCATTTTACAGGGGCCGCCATGAGCCAGTGAAGAAAAAGGTACAAACGGCTTGGGTCTGGAGGAGGAGCAGGAGGAATGGGGGAAGAGTGAGTTACAGCTTGACAGGCTGGAGGGGATGTCAGTCAATGGCCCCGGCGGCTGCGATTGGCTGAGGGTGCCTGTAGAGAGAAATTCTCTATGGCACCTGCGGCAGTGGTCTGCCAAAGGGGGCTTGTGGCCTCTTCCAAGCAGGGCAAGGGGTCACCACAACATGAGGAACTGCATTAAAGGGTTGTGGCATTAGGAAGGTTGGGAACCACTGCCTTAGCCAGTTAAGAAGCTCAAATCAATTTTCCCTAGGAAACTGTAGGTCTGCTAGAAAACATTGTTCCTTCCTTTCCTCCTGGAACACAGAAGACAAACTTTTTCCAAGGCTCCTTGTTTCACATCAGCATGAAGTCTCCTTCACAGCCCACAGAAAGAGCTTGTAAGTCATTAATAGCTCAAACGACATCACCCTCTTCAAGCTAAGAGGCATATCTCATTCAAAAGCACTGTGAGAGCCTCATCTTTGAGGACCCACCCCCACCACCCGGGCACTGTTTCCCCATACCTGGTAAGAAGAACTGCCACATCATGGTGAAGTGGGTTGGCGTCTGTTTTGGGGTTAATACTCTTTTGCCATTTACAAAAGCTGGCCAACGTCTTGTCTGCATGGTGAACTATTTTCAGTCCTTGCTAAAGAGAGGGAAAGAAGAATATCACTGTTTTGCCAGCACACAAAATGCGTCAGTATTAATTATGCAGCTCAGTAAAGTAATTTAGTTCTCACAAATGATGGCTTTGCCTAAAGCAAGAGGGCTCATTAGGAGAGCTGATTGTAAACCTCAGTCATGACTACAGAGAATTCTAAAAAAATAAGAAACACAGCAGTCAACAAAGTACAGTCAGCCACTGGTATTGTTTATAACCATAAATACTTAACAGTTTTATCAAGGCAAAAAAGAGCTTTTAATACCTTTAATCTTTTGGCAGAGAGTGTAAACCCAGCTACTTAATTTGCAAAATATCCCTCTATAGCTGCATATAATTTCCCCAGCTCCTCTGCAATGCTGATAGCTGCCCTTTCCTCCAAAATGTAACGTATTAATGTGGCTTCCATAAAAACTAAATTAAATTGAATAGTGTAACTATTTTATTCATCTAAAATACTTTTGTTTTCTGTTTCAAAACCAATGTTGTCCTTCTCAATCAATCAGAAACTCAAGTGCCTTTCTACATTTCATCTAATTGTGGAATCACAGAACGATTGATTTGGAGGGCCATTGGGTCCAACACTTCTTAATTCAGGCCATTGGGTCCAACCCTTCTCTATTCAGTGAAAGAATCCAAATCAAGGGCAAATCTGAGAGACAGTTTGTCAAATAGTCCCTTGAATGACTCCAGCACTGGAGCACGCACCACCTCCCAAGGTAAATGGCTCCATTGTCATATCACTCTAACAGGTAAGAAGTTTTTCCTGAGAGTCAACCTGCATTTGTTGAGTCTCTTCCTGTAGCTTGAGCCCATTATTACATGTCCTACCCTCTGGGACTATCAGGAACAGTTCCTTCCTCTCTTCTGTAAACTATATTTCAAGTATTTGCAAAGTATTTTCCTATCCCCTACTAGTCTTATTTGCTCAAGGCTAAACATGCCCAGTTCTTTCAGTCCTTTCTCACTGTGCTTGGTTTCCAGTCTCCTGATCATTCTTGTTCTCCTTCTCTAAACTTGCTCCAGTTTTTTTGGCATCCTTCCTTTCAGATACAGTGGTACCTCGAGTTACGCACACCCCGACTTATGAAAAATTTGAGTTACAAATAGAAATCTGCAGGTATAGGAAAAATTCAAGTTACAGGGGGAAAGCCTGTTTTGTTTTGTTTTTGAGTTACGAAAAAGCAAAGAAAAGTAAAAAAATCCTTTTCAAAGAGGCTCCTGCTTGACTACAATAACAATACTGTCATCTCATGGCCACTGGACTCCAGTGCTGCAGTTAGGAAGAAGGACAGGAAAGCTAAGAACCAGGGCTTCTGTTTTTTTAAAATGCCCTTTTCAAACTGCCCATTTTGGATATATTTGGCACCGTTTGGGGGACTTTTGGGGACTTCTTTGGTGGATTTCTCATGGCCACCTGACTTTTTGGGATTTTGGTGGATATCTTGTGGCCACCCAACTCTAGTGCTACAATTTGGAAGATTTGGAAGAAGGAGCCATTTTGAAAAGAAACGCTGAGAACCGGGCCTTCTTTTTTTCAATGACCTTTAGAAACTGCCATTTTGGAAATATTTGGGTGCTTTTTGGTACTTCTTAGGTGGATATCTCAGGTGGTTGGAAGGTAGGTTGCTCATCTTCTGTTGTTTGATTTCCTGTTACTGTGCTTTTTGCTTTTTGGGGGTGGGGGTGATTTCCAACTTGGATCAGATTAATCCATTTCCATTTCTATGGGAAACTCTGTTTCCAGTTACAAAAAATTCAAGTTACAAAAATGCATTTGGAATAGATTAACTTTGAATTAGAAGTATCACTATAGCTGAATGTGGGGGCCATCTGGAAGCACCCTCATGTGTCCTGTCAAGTCTCTTCCTCTCTGGGATAAAATATGGTCAGGGATAAAAAAGAAGCCATTTCATAAATGTATGGATGGTACTGACTGGCCAGTGTCCACAGTGTCATCAAGACAAGCAACTTGCTCTGACTCCCAACACAGATGCAAATTCAAAGACAATAAACTGTTGGTGTCTTGGCATCAAATTGTATGCTGAAGTTCAGTGGTTTCCAACCATGAGTTCCGAGTGGTTTTTGGACTACAACTCCCACAAATCCTAGCTAGCACAGGTAGTGGTGAAGGCTTCTGGGAGTTTTAGTTCACCTTGGGTTAGGAACCTATACGCATGAATGCTATCACAACAGCAAAATATTGTTCTAGCTGTGTCATCTTCTCTCCCCCTAGCAGCTGAGCAACTTATAAGGTGCTAGTCTGAGCAACCATAATGCAAGCTTGGCCCTCAGGTTTTTGACTCCTAATGAGTACTCCCAGAATGAGAGAAACTAATTTGTAAGCTACAAGAGATGAAAACAACCCATGGGATGACAATTAGATGACTATTAACCTTCAAGGAACTGGCACTTCTTATAAGGTGCTAGTCTAGTTCAGCCCTCAATGTTACAACCCGAAAGCTGTAGACAACTGATTAAGAGAACAGTAGCATATGACAAGCTAAGTTTTAGCTTCATGTTCACTTAGAGAACTTCTTGGAACCAATCCTGAATACAGGAAAGCAACTCATTATTATTATTTATTACATTTCTACACCACGCCATTTAGCTCAAAGGCTACTTATTATTCAGGTAGACTGCTCAAGGCACAGATCAGACTGCAGTGGAAGGTCTAAATAATAATGGTTATGCTCAAGATTGAATTCTAATTTTGGAATCAAATGGCTCCTGATAATTAATTTTCTATACTACCCATCTGGCAACACGGCCACTCGGAGGGGGGGTTACAAGAATTAAAGAAAATAAAAGATGCAAGTGGACAGTAAATTCAAATTAAACTAAATAAACACAACCAAATATTACACAAATTCTATTATATAAAATAAAAGTACACATTAAAAATAAGATGACACGACTGATGGTTTTAGCTAGATATCCACTGAACTATGTTATTTATTTTAGTTATTTATTATTTTAGAATATTTTTACTCCACCTTTCTCCTTGGAAAAGGACCCAAGGTGGCTTACAGTAATGAGGGATAATATACAGTCCAGTACAATTAAGACATGTTCAAGTATTTGAGAACAAGGAATTGAGGGACATCATACAGCATTAATAGACAACATTACAATAAAGCAACATGGTTATAAGTAGCCATAAACACAAAGTCCATGTGAACCCATAGATTCATATAAAATCCACATAAATACACATTCAGGGAAAGCTTGCCTGAAGAGAAAGGTCTTTGCCTGTTTCTGGAAAAACAGAGATGAGGGAGTCCTGGCCTCTAGTGGGAGGGAGTTCCTGAGTCTAGGCACAGGAATCGAGAAGGCCCTTTAATGGGTTCCCATGAGCCAAGTTTTTTAAAACCATTATAAGGTATCTAGTGACGGGGCAAGATGCATTTCAGGTGGGAGATTGTTCCACAGGGAAGGAGCAACCACCAAGAAGGCATGTTTTTAATTTTTTCTTTCTGCGCCTCTCTCAGGATCAAGGATCTCAACTGTCCAGCCAGGGAGGAATGGGTAGTACTGGCTGATCTCACCAGAAGCAGGGGTTCTGACAGGAAACTGGGTTCCAAACAATTTGGGCTTGGTATGTTAAAATCATTTCCTTGAAGCTGGCATGGAAACAAATCAGTAACCACTGCAGGCAGCTAGAGTGGGGAAAATATGTTGTTGTACATGCTTAAATGTTAGGAAGAACATATAACCTTTAAAATTTCTTCAGATATTTGAAAACAAAGTCCACAATTTTGCCGTCAGAGAAGTGAACAAGATGCTTTCAACAATACAGTAGTTGTATTTTCCTAAGACACTATACATACATACTCCTAGAGCAGTGGTGGCAAATCTTTGGCACTCCAGATGTTTTGGACCACAATTCCCAGGATTCCGAGCCTAGATAGCCAGTGACAAAGGACTGTGGGAGTTGTGGTCCAAAACACCTGGAGTGCCGAAGGTTTGCCACCACTGTCCTAGAGTGTAGGTTTAAACCCTCTTCCATCCTGTTTCCTTCACCACTCTCTAAAATCAAACATTTGCCTTCCTTATGTAGTGGAATGAATATATTAAAATGACAGTGGGATCTTACTTCCTCTTCCTCGAGAAGAATCAGACGAACCAGCACAATATGATTGCATTGCCGATGCTCGGATCATGAAACAAGCCAGCCACCTGACAACCCAGACAGACAAAAGGAAATTAATAAGTTCCACTTCTGTAGCCCATTCAAACTATTATGATAATAACTGATCCCTATAGCAGCATTCAAGTATCCGGCTCCATGCAGAGTAACATACTCATAAAGTGGGTCCTTGTGCCCAGGATTTTACTGTCTAAATTTATTGATGGGGAACGAAGCCACCAAGGAAGAGCAGTGACAACTAGCTGTTAAGAAAGGAAAGGCATGGAAGTAGTGAGAGGAATGGAGAATTAATATGAGTGAATGCGATGAGATGCATTTAAACTTAAGTTGGTTGAAGCAGATGGAGACCAAAGACTAAACCAGCTGACTCCCAATGAAAGGAGACCCCTTGAATCAATAGGCTTTGCATATGTATTGACATACTAAAGGCTCATTGATTCAACAGGTCTGCTCCGGCAAGAACTTAAAACTGGTTATAGCCTCAAAAGGCTAGCCAAAGCAGGGTGTCTGTGAAGATTCTCAGTCATCCAGGTGAGTTCATTTGAAAGTTGAGTCATGGCAACTGGACTTCTTTTCTTGAGAGATCTCATTCTTGAGATTGAAATATTTCACTGCTCATCCAAAGCAGCTTTGTCAGTCTGAGGAAGGTTAGTGGTTAGTCCTCCATTTTATAGTTCACCTTGATTTCTCCCTGGTCTGAATAGGCTCATAAGTTGCACAATAGCCTGAATAGGTTCATAGGTGGACCATGATCTGAAAAGGCTTGTTAGGTGGATAATATCCTAGGGTGGGTGAAAGTCCCACCTATGCAACCTTTCTCAACACCCATTAAGTATGAGTCGTTAGCTATGGCCTTGCTGGTGGAAATGTGAAGTGCTTCTGATTTGTCTGGGGGATTGATGAAAGGGCTGCTTGATAAGTAGCAGAAAGATTGTGTCTGAGTCCCCCACCTCTGTTGAGAGAGAAATTTTCAATACGCACACGAATGGCTTGTCTGACCCCTCTCTCAAACCACCTATCTTCTCTGTATAATATGTATATAGCCTCATCTTTGAATGAGTGGCTGTTGTCCTTCAAATGGAGGCACACTGCTGATTCATCAATCCCCAGACAAATCAGAAGCACTTCACACTGCCAGGGTGATGTGAAATTAAGGTGAACTATGAAATGGAGGACTCACCACTAACCTTCCTCAGACTGACGAAGCTGCTTGGATACATGTTAAGTCTATGTCCCCTAATCTGGTGCCCTCCAAGTTTTTAGGAAAACTCTCTCCATCGCAAAATAGCTAGTATTTCTGTGTGGCAATGCACTCTGAAAATGATGGAATTTGTCATCCCATGCATTAGCACAATGCATGGGTGCAATATTAGGGAATATAAGACTCTGTTTAGCAATATAAGATGCAAAGGAGTCCAAACACCAACAAGTATGAGAACAATCACAGTGCAGTAAAGTAGTATTTTATGGTTTTCCAATATCATGCAGAAATTCCATGATAGTTTTGGTGCTTCTGTTACACACGGTTTGTTCAGGATTCATGTCTTCTCAAGTCACTGCTAAATAAAGGGCTGTAGAGGGCAGTGCAGCTGTAAAAAGAAGCATTCCTGCTGCTGTTTTCTCCCTGGGATGGCAGAGTTCAGGCAAGCATTTGCAAGAAAACTCAGCCAACTAACTAATCTGAGCTTTATGTTTGGAACTGTCCCAGGGTACACTTCAGGACTCAATTGGGTGTATGTATTTTCTTCATAATAAATCCCATGTAAATGCTAGCCATGAATACATATTAGCTAGCATTCATGCCTAACAGTGAAGACAGATTCATTACTGTAGGTTGTAACCTTCCGTCCTCTTAAGATGGCCTGGGCAACCTTCACATCACTGTAGATGGGGCAGTCTACATTAACTCATGAGGGATTTATGCAATGCATTCCGCATGAGAGGTGACACTCGTGACACCAGTGACTCCTTGTCACACTGTTCAACATGAGAGACTCTGAGGGTAGTAGTCAATACTACTGTACATCAGGTTGGAATATCTACATCATAAGGCATAAGCAGTTCATAAACTGTCATTTAATGATTTTCCCATGGTCCTGCATACATCAGCATTACATAATGCTGTTCAGCTCCACTACCTCTGCACACATACAGAAAGAGAGAGAGAACGTATGGGGTGCATAGTTTTGAACACAGAACCCTAAAGGCTTACTGTAAATGACATAAACATACTAAACCCACTCAAAGCTAAAATGCAGGCCAATGGTCAGTTGAATCCAGGATTATTCACTTCAGCCATTCTCAATTGGGGGGGGTGGCACATTTAAAGAGAGACACAGACTGGAAACAATTCATCACATACCACTTCATAAGGCACACCTGTCCAAACTTCAGCCCTCCTGATGTTTTGGACCACAACTCCCAGGATTCTAAGCTTAGATTGCCAATGGCAAAGGACTGTGGAAGTTGTGGTCCAAAACATCTGGAGGGCCAAAGCTTGGACATGCCTGTCATAAGGTTTTTGTATGGGACTTACGCAATACCGATTATACTGTTTCTGACATTGTGTTTATGGTCATAGCCCAAAAAAGTGGGGGATGAGAAGGGCTGAACTTGATAGCAATGGTTCTCCAACAGGAAATCATTATATCTGAGAGCTAAACTACACATTACATATAATCCATCATTACAAAAGGAGATCCTGTAATTGCCAGAAACAACCCATTGTCTGAGGAGCTTTGCACCCATCCTGTAGTTTGTATGTTAGTCTGCTTTGTTTTTGTGACTTATCTTTTAAACAATAAACACAGACTTTGTCTGGAACCATGATTGTTAAATACAAAGCCTGAACCACATCTCGAAAGGAATTACAAATAACAAATTTCAGCTTATAGATGATGGGCTTTTTGTAGTGTACTCTGTGGCCCTGACCTGCTCTCTGAGAGCTTTTGGTTTGAGATGTCCATGATTGAATCAACCGCTTTCTTCTATGGGCCATATCTGGATGAACCAGGTTGTAGACTTCAAACTTATGGGGGCAACTGAGACATATTCCGTACCATGTTTATGATAGTGAGGATATAGGATTCCACATTCTCGCTTCCATGGTATTCAATCATCTTGCTGTCAGCAACCACCAGAGTCTCCACCCATCGTTCCCTGCTGACAGAGCGTCGGGAGATTGGTTTGGCCATATCGCGGTTCCGTTCCCACTTCTCCCTTCGAAGTTCTTGCTGTTTGAAAAATGCCAGGGTTTCTGAAACAGGAGGCAAATAGCATTGATTGTATTACCTGTGAAGGGAACCGTGGTGGAAAGCAACTGACACATTCCTCTTTCCTAGGAGGAGTAGAAACCCATTGGTTGCCACTGGTAAATTTTGCAAACATGGAGCATGTTAAGAAGAAAGTCTATATTTACCCTGACTTTTAGATGCAACTTTTCACAGGTTGGAGTGTCTTCTCATCAATGCTGGACTACACCTGACACCCACACCTTCTCCAAAAAGATAAAGAATGAAGATTCATTCTCAATTTCAACAGCAATTCATGCAGCAATTTTAAACCATATATCAATAATGGCTATAAAGAACCGTGGATGTCAAGTGGGGAATTCGATAATAAGAGTATCAACTACTCTATAAAGATTTAAACCAACTTATATGCAGGCAGTAAAATGCATCACCAAACATTAATCAATCATCCAGTCTGTAAGTCCTTAGAATTCAATATGATATTATTGTTGAGTTAGTTATGTTTATTTTGTTTTCTATTTTAGTTTCTATTGTATATTGTTCATGTTTGTATTATGACGTATACTGTAAACTGCCCAGAGTAGCCTTGTAGCTAGATGGCGTGGTATAAAAATCTAATAAACAAATAAACAAATAAATACATAAAGATTTTACACAATCTGGGCCATTTTAACATAAAATAGCAACTTCAGTCATAATTACAAGGTACAACTTCATATAAAAGCAATGCAAATAAACTGACCTAGGTTAACCTAACACATTGAAGCTAATCTAGAAACAGAATAAATCCAAGTAGAGAAGTAAGAACACATCACCTACAAGCCAAAAAAATCTACTCCACAAAATCAATAGGGATTTTTTTTTGACAGAGAATTATTTGACCACCATAAGTCCTATTTGTACCCACCTTCTTCCCATTTCACCTGTAAATGGCAGTGCTTGATTTATGCTGTTCGTTATAGGCTTTTCCCTTTTCTCACAGGGTGCTACAGCTGATCCCCTACAATTTGTCAAACTCTGCTAGGCAATCAAGTGTTGTACTTGGACTGTCCTCGTAAAAGTAGAACCTGATGCTACATTTGGCAGTATTGACTTCTCCTATTTTCCATGCCCTTCTCCAGGGTTAGGGTGACCACATTATTTTCCAACAGACAGCCATTTAAAAAGGACCAGAAGAAATGCCTTCTTTTGAAGATATCTTCCATTTTTAAAAGTGTCCGGTCCATTTAAAGTTCAAGCACCAAGAGGGAAACCAAAGGCCTTGAAGTTGCCCCTCCATTGTAAACACCTGGAAAGTATATTCAACAGTTACACCAGTGGTTCTCAACCTGTGGGTCCCCAGATGTTCCTGGACTGCAACTCCCAGAAATCCTGGCGGATCAGCTAGTGGTGAAGACTTCTGGGAGTTGCAGTCCATGAACAAACATCTGGGGACCCACAGGTTGAGAACCAGTGAGTCACACCAGGCATGTCCAAACTTCGGCCCTCCAGATGTTTTGGACCACAACTCCCACTGGGACAAAGACTAGATGAGGTAGGATGGGAATTGCAACATAGAATAGGTAGTGAGCTGCTACAGGAACACCTGGAAACATTAATTTAAGTCTCCTGGGCCAAAAGAACTGGCGGAAGTAATTTCAGAACCATTGGCAATAATATTTGAGAAGTCCCGGAGAACAGGGGAAGTCCCCATCGACTGGAGGAGGGCTAATGTTGTCCCCATCTTCAAAAAGGGGAAAAAAGAGGACCCAAATAATTACCGCCCAGTCAGCTTGACTTCAATTCCTGGAAAGATCCTAGAGCAGATTATTAAACAGGCAGTCTGCAAATATTTAACAAACAATGCTGTCATTACAAGAAGTCAACACGGGTTTCTTAAAAACAAGTCATGCCAGACTAATTTGATCTCTTTATTTGATAGAATTACAGGCCTGGTGGATGAGGGGAATGCTGTGGATATTGTTTATCTGGACTTTAGTAAGGTCTTTGATAAGGTTCCCCATGGTATTCTTGCTAAGAAGTTAGTAGAAAGTGGGATAGATAGTGCTACTGTTAGGTGGATTTGTAATTGGTTGACTAATCGCATCCAAAGGGTGACCATAAATGGCCTCTCTTCAGCTTGGAGAGACGTGACCAGTGGGGTGCCCCAGGGTTCTGTTCTGGGTCCAGTGCTGTTCAATATCTTTATTAATGACTTGGAGGAAGGAATAGAGAGTATGCTAATTAAATTTGCAGATGATACCAAATTGGGAGGGGCTGCTAATTCCCTAGAGGATAGGATGAAAATCCAAAAAGACCTTGACAGACTAGAGTGCTGGGCCAAAGCTAACGGAATGGATTTCAACAGAGGGAAATGTAGGGTACTACATTTAGGTTAAAAAAATGAATTGCACAAAATATAAGATGGGGGATACTTGGCTGGAGGATAGTACCCGTGAAAGGGATCTGGGAGTCTTGGTGGACCACAAATTGAACATGAGTCAGCAGTGTGATGCGGCAGCCAGGAAAGCCAATGCGATTCTTGGTTGTATCAACAGAACCATAGTGTCTAGATCAAGGGAAGTGATAGTACCACTCTATTTTGCTCTTGTCAGACCCCACCTGGAGTACTGTGTCCAGTTCTGTGCGCCTCAATTTAAAAAGGATGTTGACAACCTCGATCGGGTGCAGAGGAGGACTACCAGGATGGTTGAGGGTCTGGAGGAAATGTCTTATGAGGAACGGCTTAGGGAACTGGGAATGTTTAGCCTTTCAAAAAGAAGACTGAGAGGGGATATGATAGCTATGTTTAAATATTTGAAAGGATGCCATATTGAAGAGGGAACAGGTTTGTTTTCCATGGCTTCAGAGACTAGGACTCGGGGCAATGGTTTCAAACTACAGGAAAAGAGATTCCATTTGAACATTAGGAAGAACTTCATGACAGTTAGAGTTATTCGGCAGTGGAATATGCTGTCGCGGAGGGTGGTTGAGTCTCCTTCTTTGGAGGTTTTTAAACAGAGACTGGATGGCCATCTGTCGGAAATATTGTGATGGGGGTTCCTGCATGGCAGGGGGTTGGACTAGATGGCCCTTGAGGTCTCTTTCAGCTCTATGATTCTATGATTCTAAGATTCTATGAGTCCTTTGCCATTGGAAGTACAGGCTTGGAATTCTGGGAGTTGTGGTCCAAAACATCAGGGGGGGGCGAAGTTTGGTCATGCCTGAGTGACACCATTCACCTGCTCACTCTCCCCCACTTCAACAAAATGTATTGTACTTCTGTTTATTAAAATAAAAACCTTGCAATTTTGCACCAGCACAATCCACATATATAGCATTATGCAAATCAGTGTCCTCTTTGATCTTCTTTATTGATGACATATATCCTCCTATAGGGTGATCAGTAAGTGGCTTCCCTATTCAGGATATGTTCACATATTATCCCACCCCCAGCTTTCTTCTCCCCACCCCCACCCCCCATCAACATCCTGGGGGAATTGATGATGATGATGATCAGTCCTGACTGGGTTGTTCTGGGGAGGGTATCTCCTTACTGTATTTCCTTCTTGCATCTAAATATTCTTCTATATTTCCGCAAACCTCAGGATACTCTTTCCTGAACCCTGGAAACAGAAAGACCTAATAAAAAGTGCAGTCTTCATTCCATGCAGACTCCATTCCATTCTCTCTGACATCCAGTTTTCCATTCTTCCCATTCCTTTCACAACCCAGTAAGTAGGCGTGGGCTGGAAGCCTGCCTTTAACCTCACCCTGAGGTGTTCTCCCATCAAATTCTTAGTATACCTGCAAGCCCTACAATTCCTCCATGCACACCAATACCTCACCCAGTGTGGGGGTGCCGCTACGTCACCCTCTCCAACGGATATAATCAGAATTAGCATAGAGAGGTAATGATGAGACTAAAAGCAAAGCTGATTTCCCCAATTACTACTGATGTTGGCTTACTAATGACATTTCCGGCTTACACCCCACTCATTTCTGAATTCTGGAAATGAGCATCTTGTAAACTAATTTTCCTGAGGAAAAAGAATGAAGAAGTAACTATCAGCATGCCTACCTTTTGGAGGACTTGGCTCCTTGCTGACAGATTCATCAGCAACATCAAAAGTGCGGGCCATGCTGCTACAGTTACTCATAAACACAAGCTTAATAATGAGTGTTTGCAAATGAGCCTTTGGGGAGGCGCAAAAAAAAAACCTCCCAAATTCTTTGGTCTCCTTTTTTGAAACAAGGTATGCCACAGAGTTTAATGTCTTGCTTTAACATGTTAAAAGATGCAAACATAGGACAGCTAGCCAAGTCTGTTCACCTGAGGGTCAAATTAGACAATGAAAGTGAATGCATATTACCTGAGCTTGCCCATTTCCCCTCTCTCAACACAGTTTCCTCAGAAACACATGCCTTGCCCATCAGACTCTCCAATTAACTCAGCATTTACCTGCTAGCAACGTATCCCAGAACTAAAGGCAAGATATAGATGTGAGGAAAAACATCTGGCCTGAAAAACTGGCAGATGTTCTCCCACTAGCCAGGTTTTCTTCACCTGGACTCAAGCTAGATAGAAAGGGGAAGATATATTCACTGCAGTTCATTTATTGCAGATATACATGTTCTGGTAATTAGATATGCAAGTTAAGCCCATTTTCACATGCCCAAGATATGTTAGAGAGCAAAGCAAATCTAAGACAGGGTAATGAAGAAGCATTGGAATTCTACTGCCTTTATCATCCTCCAGGGAAGTAATAGCAACCCTTCCCCCTCTAGCTAATCATCAAATTGAATTTGAATCACGGACCTTTCCTAAAATTTCTCCACCTATGGGTCGAACCAAAGTAGTTCATAGGGGTTACAATGGCACCCCTTGTTGATCCAATGCAATCTGGCTTCCCAGTTCAATTGCACCCTCTGCCTGTGTTCCAATTCTTTCCTTTTGAAAGGGTGGAAATGGCTATCACTTCCTTTCCACTTTGCCTTCCTCTCACTTGCCAAAGCCTGAAGGCAACTATCTTTGGTCTCTAGGATTCAAAGGCTCGTGATAAATATTGCCAAAGAGTCCTTCCAATCCTTTATGTACAGTTTGGGTTAGAGCCTTGCATCCCTCAGCCCTACTCATAGCAAACAAACCTGATTTCATCCATGTTTACCCTGGAGTCTTCCTCACTCTATCTTTGCCCTCAGGTGAGCGGGCGAGAGTTTGGCAAAAGAGCATGCACACCAGGCATAACCTAGATTAGCCCCTCTTTTGCTTATTTCAAAGCCAAAACAAAGAGCTCAGGTCATGCCTTTAATATAGCACACAAAGTTTAATTGAATTCTCTTCTAAGTGTACATTGTAGTTACACGTCAGGAGTAAGCAGTAGGACTTATCTCTGGGTAAGCATACAAACCACTGAGTTTTAAATATAGCTTTGCAAAAACATGTAGTGCCTCTGACTCACGTTGGCCTTCACTCTACTTTGCAAAGAACACCGCCGGGTAGCAGATAGTCCCAAAAGATGGGGAGACAATGAAATCTGAGTGGAGAGGGATACAAGTCATAGTGGCCAACCCATCACAAAGAGAAGAACAGGTAAAGAGGTGTCCAGCCTCTGCCATGAGGCAGAAAGAGGAGGCTGCCCCAGGTGTACTGCAAATGTTGCATGCTCTGAAACTGTTGTCAGTTGTATTTTTCTTGTCATGAGTGAAGGACGGATGCTTCTGCAATTACTTTGCTACAGGTACTAGCCTGGGATAAAATATATATTGGCAGTGGTGGGTGGGTGGATGGATTGAATGCTCCAATTTGGGCAACATAATTCCTTGGCCAGCCCTAGATGATGGAGATACAGCTAATGCCCGGGAAACTAGACAGAGCAGGGAGGCCTGAATGCTCTGTCCTAGCACTAGAGCAATTATGTTGCTACTGCTCATCCCACTTCTAAATTAAACTTTAAAAATTCATCAGATGTTTCACCGTCCCGGATTGCTAGATAGAAAAGAAGAAAGGGCTCTTGAACTTTTAATGGCTGGGCACAAATTAGAACGTTTGTGCAATCATTAAAGGTGATGAAGGCATGCCCTTTTGTTATCTACTTAGCCACCTTTCTAAAGCAATCTTTGCCTAAACCTAATGGTTATTATAATGTCCCTTTAAACAAAGCTCCCAATCAGCATCGTTTCATACTCCTTGAATGGAAAGAAAGGATGTTTTAATTGAACCAGGCACGTTTCAAATGGGCAAACAAGCGGTGCTATTAAGAGCTCCAAGAAGGGTGGTTAGATATGAAAAAAGGATGGTATCCTTGCACTTTAATGCTCGTGTCGAAGAGGGAATTACAGCAGGTACAGCTTGCATTTTTTTTCATGGCACATAGTTTTCATGACGGAGAAAGCTATGGAGGTGAACATTTCTGTTCATTGGATCAATATTGAATGCCAATAGATACTCTTGTCAGGAAAACTACAGATATAGGGGCATCAAAAACCTACTATTTTATAGTTCAATCGTTTAGAAAAATGACTCCAGCAATGTGTATTTGGAATGCTCTGGAATGCCGTCCCTACAGAGTTCCGCCTGGCGCCAACATTTTTGGCTTTTCGGTGCCAGGCAAAGACTTTCCTGTTTGGCCAGCATTTTAATTAGATTATTTGGTTGGACACATGCGTGTGTGTGTTGTGTCATTACAGTTGTGACCGACCCTTCGTGACTCCATGTCCAGGGAGTTTTCTTGGCAGGAATACTGGAGTGGTTTGCCAGTTCCTACTCCAGGCGCCTACAGCACCTGGTATTCCCTGGTAGTCTCCCATCCAAGTACTAACCAGGGCTGACCCTGCTTAGCTTATGAAATCAGGGCATCTAAGCAGTTCTGGACACATGAGCAGCAGGGTTTTATAATTTATAATTTGTAATGTATGTTGTTTTAACTGTGTTGTATTTTATAGTTTTAATGATTTATAGTTTTATAGTTTTTAATACTTGTTGTATGCCGCCCAGAGACCTCTTGGTAGTGGGGTGACTAAAAAAATCTTGTAAATAAATAAATAAATTTCATACCAATTTGTCTGTCCTCTAACTTTTTTCTGAAAGGTTATATCTGCATAGGCACATAGAAACAATGTCATTAAGCCTGTGTTCCACAACTTGGAGGTCACGAGCCCCAAGAGGGTCATGGGGTATGAAAAATACAAAGTGTGCTGCTTATATACTGCCCCATAGTGCTTAAAGCACTCTCTGGGCAGTTTACAAGTAATTTTGCAGGCTACACATTCCCCCCTCCCTCAGTGAACTGGGTTCTCATTTTATTGGCCTTGGAAGGATAGAAGGATGAGTGAACCTTGAGCCATCTATCTGAATTGAACCCTAAGTCGTTAGCACAGTTATAGCTGCAGTACAACAGTTTAACCACTGTGCCACAAGCATTGTGGGGGTGGGGCGGGCCCGTTGTAATCCTTGTTAACGTCGTCCTTGGCCTTTCAGAGTGGGATATCAGAGTTAGCATGTAGGTACATACAGGAAATGGGCCCTTTGGGGAGAAACAAGACTCTAATTTCTGAGAAAGGATGCCTATGCCTTATTAAAATGTCTTTTTATGCAAACATGTCAGAATGTGAATGCCACAGATTACTTGGTTAGGACAAAAGGGGTGGTGACTTGAAAGAGGAACAGGCAAAGAAGTCTAGGAAAACCTACAGAGGACTCAACACTGTGCTGGTTTGGGTAGCTGTTCTCCCATCTTTCCCCCACTGACTGCCTCTTGTGAAATGAGCAATACAAGGCAATTATGATGAGATGATTACTTACTCCAGCATTGGCCGGTATCCACTCCCCCACACACGCACACCTATTTCCCTTTTGCTCATCCCATAAAAGAGCCAACACATCTGTCATAAACTCCTCTCACCTCAAATTTAAATTCAAGCATAGATGTGAAATAAGAACAGCTTGGTTTTGCAATCCGTTAATTATTTTCTACTCAGAAGAAAGAAAGAAATCCTAACTGATTGGTTGTTAGCTGCTCAGAGTGTACTTTTGGCCAGATGGGCAGGATAAAAATGTAATCAATCAATCAAAGCAAAGCAAAGTGTTCTGCTTCTATATCACCCCATACCACTTCAAGTAGTCTCTGGGCAGTTTACAGTTTAATTACAGTATGCAGGCTATACATTGCTCCCCACCCCCAGCAAGCTGGGTACTCATTTTACCGACCTCGGAACGATGGAAGGCTGAGTCAACCTTGAGCCTGCTACCTGAGATTGAACCCCAGGTCATGAGCACAGTTGTAACCTGCAGTACAGGCATTTAACCACTGCGCCGTGAGAATCAATCAATCAATCAATGGGGTTGGTGGGCCCACATCCTAAGTCATGAAGAGTCACTAGAGCTAGATAGGGTAAAGAGACAATTCCTCTTTTTAAAAGTACTTTTCCTCTCCTGGCATAAGCTAAAGGGAAATACCTATACATACTGCAGTGGGGTGCATCTCTGGGGTCTGGCCCGTGGACATTTAAGAAGACAAGGGTGGAATCCTGCAAATAGAAACCCATCATCAAAGAAACCTCTAGAATACCCAGCTCTTACACTAGCAGGAACACATTAAGAAGTACTCTTCTTAAGATCTCTCACATATCCCTGGGATGGGTATCTGTGACATCACATAGGTGGGGCAGGCAAGGGTTGAAGTAACAGCTGCATCTTGGCCAACCAACTGAGGAAATTGGAGTGAAAGGGAAACTTGGCTAACAAGTAAAATGGCAACCTGGAGTGGGGCGGGGCAGGGAACCCATGCTTTTGGCAATACATGATTAATTTGACTGATATCTCACTTCTCTTCCAAAAAAAGAAACCAAAGCAGCACACAACTGTTTAAGATGCAAGTATAAAATCATTATAAATTAACACATGATCCTTAAAATAGAATTAAACCAAAAGAATGTTTAAATTCAAAGTCAATCACCAACTTACAAATGAAGCAAGCGGCGTGAGGAATGTGGCCTTTGGCTTTACCGCTGAAATTATTTGCTAAATATTAGACCCTTGGGGAGCCGGACACTTTAATCTGCCAAAGCATCTCACATCTCATACTGCTGCCTCTTTTCCACATGGTCACCCATTACTAGAGTACCGTTTTCAGCTGAGTCTCCTGGCCCATTTTGGGGAGCTTTCTGGAAAATAAATCATTTTAACATCTTGCTCTATGAGTCAGTATTCTCAGATCAAATGTCATAATGGCCTCCCAGCTGCCACATGGTTTTCATATAAATCAGAGCTGAATTGAAATGGTGTAACCAAGGGCCAACTCTTAAATGGTACAAATTGAAGAAACACTAACGCTAATTTTACATAGTAACCTTGACGTCTGCGACCAATTGCTTATGAATTAAAAATAGCTATCCAGTGAAGCAAATTGTTTGGATTCTTGTGATTTAAAAATACTGGTGAATAAACAAGAGTACGTTATCTTATCTATAGGGTGAAGATAAAACATAATTTCCCTTTGTTTTCAGATAGGGGCTAAAATTTTTCTATGAACTGCTCATAGCCATTATAGAATGGGATTTTTTCATACATTTAACAGAGAGCACACCAGGGTTGGCCTGCAGTTCGATTCACTTTAGGGATGTTCCTTATCCCCACAACCACTTGACATATGGGCAATCACAGACAAGCCTGCCCCCATGTTTGAAGATTTGTATATATAGAATGCAAAAATAATTAAGGGGGTGTTAAAAGAATGCAAACTTGAAAGTGGACAGTGTGCTTAAGAACATGAGGCTGGAACAGCAGTAAACTAAAAGTCATGGCAAGGCAATTCAGCGCTATGCCAGTCTGAGCTGAATTTACAAGAACACTGCAAGTTTGCCCTGATCCTCCAAAGAGGAGATGGCAACAGGAGGCATGGAGTCAGATCTTTTATGTTTTATATTTTCTTGGCTAAATGACATCACTTTAGGAGCAGTGTGGTTTCCTACTCACAAACTACCTGATTCTTGAGTAGGGAAGTACAAATTGCACCAAATTACATACTGCACCTCAAAGTTAGAAAGAACAAGTTTATTTGATTGTCTTTTCATTCCATTTGTCCAAAATAAATTTTCCATTGCTTTGCCCTGGACTGCTCAGATTCTCTTTTGAAACTACAGAAAGTGATTGTTTTAAACCTAAAGTTTCTTTTGGAATCTCAAAAATGCATACTATGATCTGAAGCATCCTTAGAGGGAAAACATCTGCTACACATGGTAGGTCCCAAGTAAATCTCCACCATCTGTCTGTAAAGACAACAGGGAAGAGATGGTGGGTCTGTTACTCTACATTCCTCTTCACTTTAAAAACTTCTTAGTCATCTTTTGCTTAGGATATGCATCTCTTCTGAGAATGGAAAAGTCACAGAGAGACTTCTCAAGATTAGGGTGGCCGGATGTGAAAGAAGGATACTTTTGCATCTTGACTAGCTGTGTGACAGAGAAATATCAGTAGACGGAACTTATATGACAATTATTTATTTATTTTTTAATATAACTTGTCACAATGGAAAAACCTTGTCTTCTTTTGTACTGAGTTGCCCTTTCTTGGATCCACCAGAACATGATTTCTATGCTAGTGAAAAACAGCTTACTCTCATTTCTTTGTTGCTATAAAACCAACAAAGAATCTTGTAGTACTTGAAAGTCTACAGTGTGTTATTTGATGTAAGATTTCGTGGAGTCCAGCTCACTTCTTCTGATGATTGGACTACAGCCTCAGTAGAAAGCTATTTTTACACATGGGAGGGTGGGTGGGTGTGAAAGATAATAGGAATGCAAAGGGACCCAGTAATGGTCTCAATGTGGTCATAAAGAGCCGTTTAACTATCCTAGGGAATTGCGATATACAAACTATAATGATGACTATTAAGAGTTATTCAAGTTGATCAGGCTCCCAGCTCTCATCGTTTAAGATGATGCTTAAGATGTTATTCTTTCAGAAAGCATTTAAGGCCACCACCCCTTAAGTTTCCCATTTGTTTCTTGAAGTCTGCCATCATCTGGGGGTTTGTTTTATGTATGTATTTACCTTACTTGGGTGGTTGTGGTTATTGTTTACTTTATCTTTGTAAACTGCTTAGAGTACAGTACTGTCCTAAGTGTGCTAGGTAGTATACAAATTTACTAAACAAATAATAATAGTGGGTGACATTTTACATGTATCCTGATGGAACACTGGGACAACAGAGGCCGTGGTGGAATTACTGACTTAGTGATACGTTTATTATTCTTTGGATGATCAGTTTGGGCCTTATCCCCATTTTATGGTGCATACCATATAACGAACAACTGAATTTCCATAAGTATAGTCCATTCCAATGTCTTTCTCTTTGCAAAGCCAAATGCTGGTGTGGGAGGTGATATGATGAGAAAGAGCAAGGGCTACCAACTTTCTAGCAGACCAGATAGGATAGAAAAAGACACATGAGATACTGTGCTTGTTTTAAACCCATCATTTCTCTCAGTGTATTTCCTAAAACCTCTTCTCGCCTAGAGATACCCCACCATTCTCCCTCTTCAGCCACTAAAGACAATGCTATTTTGGTTTCCAAACAGTCTCTGACATGTATTTAAGTCAAGCATATAAAATGCAGCCATCTCGATGACCCCTGAAAATTTTTTGGAAACTAGTTAGGAAAAGTCCTATATACAAAACAGCAGCAGAATACCATCAACATATGGAGCAATGCTGAATCACTACACTTGGGAATAAAAATGGAGACAGATGGGTTAGAGTGGTCACCAGGACATTTCCCTTATTTTGGAACAAGAATCCAGAATGATTGGTTCATCAGCTATGACTGAAATCCATTTCTTTTGGCAGTGTTCACATAACATGCCTTGCCAGCTCTGTGACTAGTTTCTTTAACCCTGGTCTCTCTTCACCTCTAAAAGAATCTATGCTATCCACAAATTCAATTAATGAAATTAAACATGCCCCTATGTTATTTTATCAGAGACGCAAACCTGGGAAATTGGACATAGAAATTAAGTCCATGTTTAACATATATAAACCAACCATAAAACTAAGCTCATTATAAAGCATGATTCAGAGTTGAATGAAAGCTCTTCCTTGACAAACAATCATCTTACATAAGAACTGCTAGATAGCTTAGTGGTTTAGCTATCTTCGTTAATAAACTATGCATTAAAAGTAAATCAGTTGACCAAGATTAATGGGATATGTTATCAATTTGTAGATTGCAATGAATTATGACTCCAAATAATATTGACATGATGATGATGATAGATAGATAGATAGATAGATAGATAGATAGATAGATAGATAGATAGATAGATAGATAGATAGATAGATAGATATAGATAGGCTTTTTGCTTTGTTGCAAGAAAGAAAGAAAGAAAGAAAGAAAGAAAGAAAGAAAGAAAGAAAGAAAGAAAGAAAGAAAGAAAGAAAGAAAGAAAGAAAGAAAAGAAAATTCAATCCAAGCAGAAAGAAAAGGAGTAAAAACTGAAAGGGTAGACTAAAAGAAACAAAATTAGAATGGTGGAGAATATTGTAACTAGAATACTAACTAGTTACAAATACACAGCAAAATATAATGTATGAGAATGAGTATACCATAATAAGCAAAGAAAATGTCAACATTTCCCTTCTATGCTACCCTTAAGCAGAGAAGAAATTTTATACTTTGACAAATACAACCCACATTTGTTCATACCTGTCTCTAAAGTCTAAGATGGTGATCTATTTTTTCACTTTTGCCATCTGCAGTGTACCTACAGTCAGCAGCCAGACAGTTAACTTTGCTGTAGGGACTGCTTCTGAATAAACAATATTATGCTATTCAAAGGAATGCAGCAGTGCCCCTTTCTTCCTCCCAAAGTTGAATCCACAAAGATTCTGAAACAGCTTGATACTTGATATGCCTTGATAACTATCCAGATGGAACCTGGCAGGTTCACTGAGCACCACAAGGAATGCCTGAATAGGGGTCTAGCTGAACCTTCCTCAAATTGCAGAGAAGGTGGTCTACTGACAGAGGCAAATGACAAGTGGCATCTCTCCCATTACTCACAAGCAAATTGGACTAACGAGAAAGGAGAGCAGGCTTAGTTAGGGGGCTCAGGACCAACAGAGTGTCGTATTCAACTTGATTATCAACAAATAAAAAAATAAAAAGGGAATGACTGAAGGTTCAGGTGAAATGGC
Organism: Phrynocephalus forsythii; assembly: GCA_029282475.1. Taxonomy (NCBI): domain Eukaryota; kingdom Metazoa; phylum Chordata; class Lepidosauria; order Squamata; family Agamidae; genus Phrynocephalus; species Phrynocephalus forsythii. The sequence continues at coordinate 103,660,809 of JAPFRF010000004.1, read as the reverse complement.
TGTGAGTAGTAGCCTCTATAATATCTGGCTCCCTGAATCAGCTGCCTGGTTCTGCTGAACAGCACAGGCAGATAAGGAGCCACACTGCTGGTTGGTAGGCACAGCAGAATCCTAAGCTAGGAGGTTTTCAACAGAAGGCAAGTCCTGCTGGGCTTGAATGGGAAACCTGCAAGATCTCACCAGTGGAGCTTTTGCTGGAGAACTCAGCGATTTGTGTCCTTCAATAAGACTGACACGAGCGAAAGGCCCAAGAGCAGGTCAGAACTCATTATATTCATCCTCTTGCTAAGTTTAATTTGTCAGAACATGAAGCAGAATTAGCCTAGCCATTTATTACAACTCTTCTGTCACTCCATGTTGCACATTAAAATAAAAACACATTCCTACCTCTGTCTTAGTTTTTGGCCCCAATCCTGTCCAGCTGTTGTTGACGATGATTTCGTTCTCAGCCAGCTCTACAACAGCGACAGCGGCAAATATACTGTACATGCCTCAAGTGGCTAAATCCTGAACTCTTCCCAGTAGTCCAACTAATACTGAATTATTTTCAAGTGCCACTGGATGTTGGAGGGGGAAACGAAGCCCTTCATTCACTGCGCCATTCAAAAGAACGTGTCTTTGTCACATTTTAGAAGAGTTAACCTGACCCAGGTAGCGTTCCTACATGAGTGCTCACCCTTTGATACACACGCACCACACACACGCCCAGAGTGACCTCGCTGCCAGATGGGCGGTATAAAAATCCAATAAATAAATAAATAAATAAGATTTTCATGGAAGCATGCTTACGCTGCTCCTGGGAGGCACTAACAGCCTTGCAATGGTGGTCCCACAGTAAGCTGCCTTTATGGGTGATCGCTGAGTACACCATGGTATGTTGTATGTTGGTTTTGTATTGTTTGACCCAGCCTTTTCTTGCCGGGCTATGTGTTTCTGTGGTATGCATGGATGTGCTTGTCTGTTTCCATTTATCCCTTTGTTTTTTATTAGATTTTTATTGTTGGTTTGTTTTTCGGATAGGTTGTTTATGCTGTCATTTGTTGTATACCTCCCAGAGTTCCCGTGGGAAAATTGGGCGGTTAATAAGTATAAATATAAATAAATTATAAATAAACCACATCAATGCAGCCACGGTGCCCTCCCCTCTATTCTTGGAAGGAGCAAGGCATGAGGGGATTTCAACAGAGGACTTTGAGAGCCAAATGGGAGAGCCAGATTAAAGTTAACAGACTAAGGGCGTTTATACACGACCCCAAAGCTGCGCTGCAAATGGCTCCCAGCTCCGGAGCTTAGAAATGTTTTCCCACCAGCTCCGGAGTTTGGAGACAATTAAATGCGAGCCCACTTTACGTTTCCTTGTACCTTCTCTTTGGAGGTGATAAAAAATTAGATGCGGATAAGAGTGCCCGGCTCTCCTGGCTTGTCTGTTGTTTTTTTGCCTCCCGCCCCTTTAAGAGCCCCTTGAGAAGGAACCAGGAAGTAATGGGGCTCGTGGCAAGTTCGACCGCACGGGCAGGTTAGTAAAGGCTTCTTTTGTCCTTTTTTTGCCTCCCCCCCCTCACGCCGACAGGAGCAGGAAGTGCTGAGGGGTGGGGACGCAGGAACAAAACGAACCCCCAAGATCTCTGGTCCGAATTTAAGGGACCAGCGGATCTTAGGGGGTCGTGTGAAAAGGCCCTAAGACAGTTACTTCACGTCCTTCCTCATTCCGAGATTACGTTCGTTTCATGATAACATTGTTCGTGGTCACATAGTCTTGTCCTGGTTCTGTCCCTGTTTCCGTTTACCCACGGGCGTGATTGATGGTATCGTGACAACTGTTACTTCACGTCCTTGTTTCATGACAATTACTGAATTTTCCTGGCTTCATTTATCCTTTTTTTGGCCCAGGCTTCCGGGTTTTTTTTTTTTTTTGATATTTTGAATCTCCGCAACTTTGCCTTTCATGCGTTAAGCGGCAAAACTCCCGGTTTCATGCCTTCTTCCCTCTCTGCGATGCATTGTTTATGTATATTGGGATTGTACTGGAGAATGCAACTTCCCACTCCTGCCACTAGATGGAGAATGTGTGCGTTTCATGACAAGCGTTACTTCACGGGCACTTGTCTCAAAACAAGAACCAAGACAAGACAATTCCCGAGGCCAGGGAGAGGTATGTCTCATCATGCTCTGTTCCCGGCTCAGGGGGCGTGATTGGGACAAACTCCCGCCATCATGCAATGGATGTGGAGTAACCTTTTTTTGTACCGGTCCCAAGCGGGACAGCGAACCGCAATGAGAGGGACGTGAAGTAACTGTCTAAATTCAGGCCACTGGGGCAAAGGTTCATGGTTTCTCTTCTAAAGGACAAAAATATATTAGGGCTATTACTGAACTGGGAACAAAAATGTACGCAATGGGAAACTGGGTGTGTATTTTCATTTCCTAACCCTACATGTGATGCAGCCCCCTGCAGTTTAAAAAGGGTATCCAGGAAGAACACACACTGATTATTATTATAGTAACTGTAGCAAGGATGAGATATTAAACAGAAGTGGGGGACTTAGGCACAATCTGTCTCCTACTTATCATGCTGCCCTTTCATCAATCCCTAGAAAAGTCAGAACCATTTCATGCCTGGTGTAGTTCTCAGAAACTAATGTGGGCCATACTCAACACTAGATGCAGGGTCCTGCTTAGTAGACTTTTAAAAAGACGTCTTTTGAAGTAGAGTGGTACCCTGACTTAAGAGCAATTTGACTTAAGAGCAGAAAAATCTTGGTGTTTTAACTGCCACCTTACAAATGTAAGATATGGTCTGCTCGACTTACAATTTTTTTCCAGTTTTTATTTTTTTTTTAACTTATTTTTTCCATTTTTTTAGATAGGTACCCCGACTTAATAGTAGTTTGAATTAAGAGCATGCATTTGGAACAGATTCAATTCGTAAGTTGAGGTATCACTCTACTGTATTATTTAAGAAGGTATTCCACTATTGAATCGGAGGTACCTTTTTTAAACCAAGCTACTGATTGATGGGAATTTATAGTGTTTTTGAGACTGATGTTTTAACTGTGTATCTACGGTGGATTTGGTATGATTTATTTTTTTAAAAAATTATCTTGTAAATTGGTCTGAAAATCCCTTGTATTTGTTGATATATTAAATGTCCTAAATCTGGGGTGGGGAATATTCAGCCCTCCGCATGTTTTGGACCACAACTCCTACAGTCCTTTATCATTGGCGGCATAAGCTCAGAATTCTGGGAGTTGCAATTCAAAATATCTGGAGGGCTGATGGTTACTCACCCCTGCCATAAATAAATACATGTAATCATTGCTTATGTGTGCATCTTGGATGTGCACTGATTTCAGTTCTTTGTAAAATATCTGACAAAACAACACTGACACTAATGTATGGAAGCCAAAAGCAGGAAGAAAGTTGAAAGGCTGAAAATGCAAGTTCTCTGATGAAAGAGATGAACCACAGCAAAAGCATTATGCTAATTTGTTTACAATTTGGAAATCAAAGAAGTGATGAAGTAGCAGCTTTTGCTTGTGCACCTTGTCAGACAGCAAAAATTGTCTCTTTAGAATCTTGCTACATTAAAATTTTTTGAAATGGGAAAGAAAATCCACCATAATAAGCCTTGGCCTGCATGTGCACAGAAATGTTGAAGAAATTTTGCTACCTGAGGTTAAAAAAAGAAGAAATTATGGCCCCCTACAGTCAGTCATGTAACATAGTTGTTAGAAGTGAGCTCCCAGTCTCCAGATCCACAGCCAGGTACCTAACTCATTGAGCTATCCAATCAACCGGGCATATGTATGTGCATCTGTCCCCAATGCAATTCCCAATGCAAGGAGTGGCCTGAGAATTATCAGCGTCTTCCTGATGTACAAAGTTCTATGTATGTGCTCACGACCTCGGGTTCAATCACAGGTAGCAGGCTCATGGTTGACTCAGCCTTCCATCCTTCTGATGTCGGTAAAATGAGTACCCAGCTTGCGGGGGGGGGGATGTGTAGCCTGCATACTGTAATTAAAGAAACTGTAAACCACCCAGAGACTTCTTGAAGTGGTATGGGGCGGTATATAAGCAGAACACTTTGCTTTTTTCTTTTTCTTTTACATGCTGCATTCAGGCGTTTCCTGGCGTTTGGGGACATGACAGTCAGTTACCTATAAAGTTACTGAATGTATAGGGAGAGTTGGGCCATGTACGTAACAACAAAGCCCCAACAAAGTGAACGGGGGTGGCCGGTACATGTGCAGTCTGAGTCCCAATTCACAATCCTCAGTCAGGGTGGGGGCAAAGACTCACAGATTCAGACTTGAGGCTTAGGGCTTGGAATTTGAACCCTAAGACTCTCACTAAGACCTGGTCCCAAAGACATACCAACACACCTGCTCTATGGTCTTCTGCTTTCAACTGCACAGTTATCTCAGAAAGGTAGATAAGCTACGCTGGGCAACGCAACCTTTGCTTGAAAAGAATGAAAATTAAGCTTTTGGATGTATTCAAAAAGAAAAGAAAAGAAATGAAGGTGAAGAGAGAAGACAAGGATGACTAAAAGAAACATTCAGAAGCTGGCACACATCAGTTGGCCAACAATCAACTTTCAGCATATGCTTAGGATTTGCTACCAGGTGCAAAGGACTCAGCCACGTGAAGTGCAACAGCAGCAACAGATGTTCAGTGCAGAATTTAGGGAGCTTTTCTGCCATAGCCAGTGGGTAGGCACTGGAAGAAATATAAAGCTTGGCCAATAACTAGCAGCTACAGCCTCTGCTGTCTCTGTTCTACACCTAGACTGTATTTATAACTTAGCAAACAGAGAGATACTCATTGAAGGTACTGCCACATCAAATGGTCATTTCTAATGTTGATCTTACAGCATATGTGCAATACATTGTAGAGAGCAACAACATACCACTGTGATGGCTTAGTAAAAGCAAAAAGCTAAGTGTTCTGCATATATACCACTCCATACCACTTCAGGTAGTCTCTGGGCGGTTTACAGTGTTAATTACAGTATGCAGTAGTTCAATAAAACATACTAGATATTTGTGGAATATAGCCATAGGTTATGAATTGCACCAGGGCCCCCACTGTTGGGCCCATGAACATATGCCTATGGACAGCTTCCTTGATACCGATAAGGACCCCACCCCTCCTGATGTTAAGAATCTAAATAAATTTGATCCCTACCTTTGAGGATGACCTTCCATTTCCTCTTAATTCCCAACCGCAACAGTAATGACCTGGGGGGGTTCAGCCTACTGGTTCTCCAAGTTCTTCTAAACCTGACCTGAGTCCATAAGAGCTCATTTTCCAACAAGGGTATCCACACAAAGGTCAGTCTCTGCCGAATGAAACTGTCCACTTCTCCACGGGAGTTGTCTTCTCAATAAACAAAGGCTGAGTGGGAAACTATTTTAAATTAATGGCACAGAGAAATGCTATTCCCAGAGAAATTAATGAGCAGTATGGTAGAAGTTATAAAAAAGGATGGTGGTGGTGGAATGGAGCAGAGCAGAGACAGATCCCATGCCCACATTAAGACAGTATGCAGAACAAACATTGTGCAAACATGTCAGTCCAAATCCCTTAAAGATAAAGTTATCATATGCACCCCAAGAAGCCATTGGCTGCAAGACTATTTATCTTGGTGACGCTTACCCAACAAATGAGGATCTCATTTTCTGAAAAATAAGCAATGTACTCATTTTCTCTAGGGAAGGCAATGAAAATGTTCTCCAACAAAATCCAAGAAAAAAAGATTATACCACACATTGAGCAGAAGAAGAGTCAAAGCAGAATAAAACTGCTTTAATTAATATTGTGCTGAGTTTGTTCCTGATGGGCTCAGGGTGCAGGCTCAAGGTTGACTCAGCCTTCCATCCTTCTTAGGTCAGTAAACCAGGCTTAAAACCAGGGTACTTCAAGGGCCAGATGCAGAGGAGTGGTATCAGGTGACAAATATCTATTTTCGTGCGCTCCCATACACATTTGGTGGGGCCACGGTGAGATCCAGGAAGCTGGACAAGATGGGCCTTTGGCCTGATCCAGCATGGCTCTTATGTTCTTGTTAGTGTGTGCGGCAATGCATAGCCTGCATAATTAAATTGAAAACTGCCCAGAGAGTGCTTTTTCATCCTATGTGGTGGTATATAAGCAGCATGCTTTGCTTTAGAATTATCTTCTAAGTAAGAGTAAAGAAGCACAGTTGTGGCAAAGTCAAGCTTGAACAAGTGAACGATGTGCATTTTGGTTCTCTTTATCCCATTGTATGGTTGGTCAAAATGCATCTTGTAGGCTCCATGTACCTCTTGGGACCTGAGTCACACCCAAAGTAGAACTAATTGAAGCTAAACTGTAGATATGTGTCTACTGAGCAGTAGATCCATTGAGAACAACGGGCTGCCCTTAAAGACCACATGGAGGCTGCAGGAATAGCAAACTGCCAGCAGTTTTTGGAGCAACTAAGCTGCTGGCAGGAACACCTTTCAGAGCTCATTAAGACACTTATTTATTTATTTATTTATTTATTTATTTATTTATTTATTTATTTATTTATTAGATTTCTATCTCACCCATCTTCCTATAGGAACTCTTGTTATGAAAGAACTGGACTGGCTGCTTCCCGTTTTTGCTCATGGTGTTAACAATGATTGATAAAGGCATAAACAGTGTTGCTCCTGGACATTTGGGTATTTAACTATCCTCGTGGCCTGAACATCATGAAGCCCTGCTAGGGAAGCCCTCTTCAGTGCCCTATGATTGAGAGCAGTAGAGTATGTGGACAGGGATTTCTCAGCCGTAGCACCCTGGGCATGGAATGCCCTCTTCTTAGAAATCCAAATGGCATCAACAGTGCCTCTATTTCTGTGCCAAGTTAAATTCTGGAGCTGCTCCAATCCCTAACTGGGTAATTAGAGAGAGTTCTGTTCCAAAAAAGGTGATTCTTCCAAATTCTGGCAGTGCATTAACATTGCTACCCTCAGTTTAATCTGACTGGGACACGACATGTACATGGCTCTGCTCCCATGCATTTGGTTTGATCCTGAGTTCCCAACACCTACTAGAATGGTACAGACCCACATGCTTCAAACCTGGCAGAAAGCTGTGAGAAAGCTCCTGCCTATTCATAATTTTTCTTTCTTTCTTTCTTTCTTTCTTTCTTTCTTTCTTTCTTTCTTTCTTTCTTTCTTTCTTTCTTTCAATTAAAGACCAGGTCTCAGATTACTATATGACATACTGTGTCATTTTTTACCCCAGCAGGTGCAGAACCCACAGCAGCTAATGCCTTGTGCATCACCAACAGGATTTCATTCCCACTTGCTCTCCCTCTGATTTGCATGTGTTGTGTCGTTACAGTCATGACCGACTCTTCGTGACCCCATGTCCATGGAGTTTTCTTGGCAGGTATAACTGGAGTGGTTTGTCAGTTCTAACTCCAGGCACCAACAGCACCTGGTATTCCCTGGTGGTTGCCCATAGAAGTACTAACGAGGGCCAACCCTGCTAAGCCTCTGAAATCAGGCGAGATCGGATGTGCTCAGGGCATCTAGGCAGCCCCTTGGATTTAGCTGGGTCCTTATATTGCTTTCACCTCCCCAACTCCTCTGCTGCTCCCAAAGGCGCTCATTTGGCAAAAAGGTGCCATAAACAAACCGTTGCTCTCCCCCACCTTTCAAACATCCCAGCAGAAATGACCAGAAACGATAATACCCATGAGGAGAATAAGATCATCTTGCCACTTCAGTCATTCTAACTGTTTCAATTGAACAAACAGCTCATAATGCATGAGGTTGCAATAGGCTTATTGTCACCATTTCTAAAGTGCGGCAAGACTTCTCACATAGCTAATCAGACGCAGTCATTTTGCAAAGAAACAGCAATGATCAAAATGCGTTCCGAATGTCAACATTTAGTAATTTCCACCATGCTATCACCGCCTTAATCTCAATGAGCTCACATTGCCTTTCCCCTCACAATACAAAGTTGATGGTGGTGGAGTTAGGATGTGGGTTATTGCAGATTCTAACAATAATTAATTTCTCAGAGCAGGTTCCTTTTCAAGGTGCAAAAGAAAACAATAACAGAAATTCTTCTGGGGGGCATAAGGTGGAGACAAGAGGGGACATATCAAGTGTATTGCTTTTATGCCACCACATAGAACTCTCTGAGCAGCTTCCATTATGCCTGTTACACATTGTCCCCCAAAGAAGCTGGAAACTCAATCTACCTATCTTAGAAGAATGGACAGTTGATTGAACCTAGGCCACGAACACAGCTTTGGCTTCAGTGTTGCAGATCAACCATTGCACAATATCTCTATTTCTAGAGCTCATCACTGAAATCCATGAAAGATGAACTCCATGAACATGAGCTTGTGTCACAGAGAAAAGGCACTGGAATTGGACAAATGTGCAATCCAGTATTTGGACTAGTGACTATGTGACTGCAGAGCAGACCTTCCTATCTGTCAGAGCGGCTCCTACCCCAAAGTTCATCCTGCATCACTCATTCATCACAGGCGGGTCATCTGAGGGTGCCAACACTGAAACAACAACATGGAATTGGGCCTTCTCGGTGGCAGCCCCTACACTTTGCAACAAACTTCCCTCAGAGATCTGCCATGCCCCAATGTTTCTGAACTTCAAAAAAAAAATGTTTGAAGACCTAGTTGCTTAAATCTGCTTTCCCTGGTTACTAACTGTTTCGCTGTTCTATTGATTTGGTCTGTCCTTAGTCCATCTAATCCACTTTAGACTTTATGAAGGGTGCTGACTTACTATGTTTTTATTTGCAGTTTTAGTTTGGTATTATGTTCCTGTCGTATTTTATATTGTAACAGTTTGTTTTATCTTGTGAACCGCCCAGAATGGCCTTTGGCTAGATGGGCGGTATATAAATCCAACAAACAAACAAACTGAGACCTGTATAGAGAGATGGGCATGGACCACTGGTTTGTTTATTGGCTGAACAGGTCTCTGGTCCTTCAAAGCCCCACTTCCTCCAGTGGCTGCCCACTCAGAGGCAACACCCAGAGGAGACTTAGTAAGGAAGCCAAGCTGCTGCCTCCTAGTGAGAGATGGGACTTTGTAGCACAAAACACCTGCTTCGATGACAAACAAAACCAGCAGTTCGTGCTCATCTGTAGACCTGTGATTACAGTCCTCCGGTGGGTTTCCTTTCTGTTGCAGCTGTTCTGTTTCGTCTTCATTTACAAACTGAGAGGTTGACTGTACAGGCTGTTTAGACCATAGCCCGGGGTGCTATACGGATGGGCTAGAACACTCTCAACGTTCATGGCCAGATCACGCACCAACCTGTCCCCAGAACATTCCTACCTGCATCTTTCTGGTCTATGTCAAAGGGCTCCTACATTTTTGGTGTGGGTAGGACCGCTCTGGTTTGGATCAATTCCATGGTACGTAATAGTTTCTTGACTGGACCATTAAGGCAAGGCCAAGATAAGGTTTCTAAAGATTTTTGTCTCTCCTGACAGTGGGTAATTCCTAGCATTTTCTTTTAGACTTTTTGTCTAGTCCTACCAGAACTTGAAAAGGTTACTTTTTTGAAAAAAATATTATAATTGTCCAAATCCTCCATCAAGCACAGCCATGAGACGTGTTGTACTGTATTCTCTCACCCATCCAAAAAGCAACTGTTCTCAGTTCTGTGCCTTATATTCTTCAAGACTGAAGGATACCACCGGACCAGATGTTTATGCACTGATAACATCCAAGTACTGTGGGATCTGACCCCATTTCTGCTGCATGAAAATATTTCTTTGCAAAACTCCCAGGGAATTGAATGGGGATAAAGATGTACACACGACCAGTGCTTATCCTTCCAAGGGAGACTCTGCAGACCAGTGTGTTATCTTCAGCATTTCACCTTGGCAGCAGAACTCCTCTAATGAAAAGTAACGCCCTTCACAACTGCACAGATAGGAAGGCAGACTTCCATTTCCACAGGCAATTAGAAAGAAACAGCTGGCTTTGGCAGAATGTATCTATGACTAAATTCAAAAGGAATCTGGCATAAAAGAACTGGAAGATCCTAATGAGGGGGATGGGGGACCTTTTAAAAAATGCATGTCATGCAGCAGATCTGGCCTGATGCTCACCTCAGGATAACTAAGACAAAGATGTTTAGATCATTGAAAAGTAGCAGAATAAAGCTGGTTCATGAACCAAAGGAAAGATCTGCAGGGGTTCCTTGGAGTCCTCTAGAGCTAGGATGGCTGAGTGGGCAGATGATTGTTGTTGGGTGTGAGAGGCTGTGGTTAGAAATTGATGCGCACAGAAACCCCCCCACAAACTGGACTGGTTTGTGCTTTGCCACAGGAATAGGCATGAAAGGGGTCTATGTAGAGCTGTCGTGCCTCAAATCCATCAAGAGATGACAGCACCTCCCCCACACACACATTGTGTTTGACTTAGTGGTTGTTTGGGGAGGGGAGGGAGGGAGGGGAGAGAGAGAGAGAGAGAGAGAGAGAGAGAGAGAGAGAGAGAGAGAGAGAGTTTTGCGTCATTACAGTCATGACCGACTCTTCATGACACCATGTCCATGGTGTTTTCTTGGCAGGAATATTGGAGTGGTTTGCCAGTTCCTACTCCAGGCGCCTGCAGCACCTGGTATTCCCTGGTGGTCTCCCATCCAAGTACTAACCAGGGCCGACCCTGCTTAGCTTCCGAAATCAGCTGAGATCGGATGTGCTTAGGGCATCTAGGCAGCTTGCTTGGGGATGTAAACAGAAATAAATAAAAGCAAACCAAGGGTCCATCTGCCCCCCCCCAACACAGCATGACTGCAGTAAAGTCCAGACTGGGGGGGAAAGGGTGGCACAACTGCCATCCATCTACTCAGCCTTCACTCCAGTGTTTGTGGAGATTCTCAGTCATTCAAGTGAGGATATCCAGTTGCCATGACTCGATTCCCGGACTTCACTACAATGTTTTCCTCTCAGGCCAGCTCTGCCACCACAAGCTTGCCATGGCATCACTATCCTCCTCTATAGTTGCTGCTGCCTCCTTACTCAAACTGGGTAAGCCTTGCTCACATGTCTCTGTCTAGACCCTTTTCACAAGAGAATAAATGTCTCCAGCGTGAAAGGAAGGATTGCTTAAGTATAAGACTGATCTCGCTAAAGATATGAGCCTTTTAAGTGTGAACTAGAATTCCCACACCTTACGTATTGATCAATAAATACGTAAGTATGATTCTGATTCTTATTGGTCAGGTTCCATACAAGGGCAAGGGCAACAACAGAATATTTGTCTCTCTACCCTGTCTAAACCTAGCTTTATATTTTTATAGGCAACTCATTTTGGTTTCAAGCAGAACGGAGGTACACTGGAATCACATGAATCACTCCAGTTAACACATGAAGATGTGTCTCACTGATTATTATTACTTCTTTTGTAACAGGCTTTGCAAAGTACTCATTTGCACATTAAATGTTGATAAGAGCCCTGTGAATTACCCTTGCTCATTAACACAATGGGAACATGTGAATAAAGGATATAAGTAGGGGAATATAATACCCAAATTGCAAAGAGAACAACCAGCACCTCGAATGATTTAAGGGACACAAGAGATGAGCCTTTGAGATAAGGAGGGGATATCAACCACTTCATAACTTTCTCCTATCAACGTTCTTTAAAATATCCCCTTCCTTCCATGTTCTCTTGCTTCAGTAACTGTGGTGTGGTGCACAACTTAAACTCGAATGTTAGGATTCATGGAGGTGAGCTCGTAGTGGTAAAATATAGAGAGTGACCTCTTGCCATACAACCCTGCAGTTAGGCCAAAGGAAAATTCCAAATTCTTCCAGCATATGCTGTATCATGAGCAGTGCCATACTACATACACAACAAGGCCCTAGGGAGGATACCTTGAATGGTGTCTTCCCTTTCAAGAATAGGTGTCATGATGAAAACAGAGCCAGATCTACCATTTGCCATAAGGAGGCAGCTGCCTTAGGCTGCTTTCACACGACCACTAAAATCCGCTGCAAAATGCTTGCAGATGCAGAGCATAAAATCATTTCCCCACGAGCAGCGGACTTAAAAATAATAACGTGCAACCATGCCCACTTAAAAGCAACCCAGTGCATTTTACAAGCACCTGGTCTCGAGATGGTAAAATCTTTGCTGCTGTTCCAATGCGGATTTTAAACTGTTACTCGAGTCTGTGGGAACACGGAAAGTCCGCACCAAAACCTTTTTGCCCCCACTGTGGTATCTTTGCGGCCGTTCTCAGTTGTAGGATCAGAACAGTTGAGGATTTTCAAAAGCAACCATGGGAACATCTGATCTGCGACATCAACCACGTGACCGCTCCAGGGGGTGATCCAGATCAAACTTTGCTGCGGATTTTAGTGGTCATGTGAAAGCAGCCTTAGGCAGCATATGCTGGGAGACAGGGAGGAACTGCAAGGCTGTAGAGGACAGAGCTTGAGGGGAAGGCCAAAACCTGCCTTGTCCTCTCAAACTAAGTACCGTGGAACTTTGGGCTGCCACGAGCGTATGCCAGGGGTGCCGTGGCAATAATATTTAATTATCACTAAGATCTAGCAATTTAGCAATAGTATCCATTTTTATAACATGGCAACACCACTATCTCCTTGTCTATTCTATGACTGCCACTCATCAGCCATTTTTGTGGCTGTGTGTCATTTGTTTTGAGTAGCACGTTTATTATCGTGAAAAAAAAAAAGATTCCAGTGAGTTTGGTGGTACATTTGTATTTTCTTTTAACAGACTGCTTATTTAGTGAATATAATGTTTACTGTGTGGCTAGAGACTGCGTATGTGCTTATATTTTCATTATGAAATTAAAAATGTTTTGACAAGAGGTTAGAGTCCCTATTAACCGCCCAGAATCCCTATCTGGAAAATCAGGAGGTCTAGAAATTCAATAAATAAATAAATAAATAAATAAATAAATAAATAAATAAATAAATAGTTTTTAAGTTACGAGGGAGATCAATTTGCAATGCATCACACGTACTAACTCAGCAGTTGTAATCAAAAGGGAAGGGCCTGCAATGGAATGAATTTTTTTTTGCAGAATTATGGACAATTGGCTAAAAACTGGGTCTTTAAAACAGTGTTCCCCAACCCCCGGGCCGCGGACTGGTGCCGGTCCGTGGATCAATCGGCACTGGGCATCCCGAGGAAACCAGGGAAGCCTCGCAGACACCTGCAAGTGACCCTGCTCCCGCTGAGGGAGGGAAAGAAGGAGGGGGGGGGCAACCAAAGTCGGAAAGGGAACCTCTTTGCGCCGTTAAGGTTTCTAAGAAGGAACGCCCGGAAGCCGTTTGGGTTTCCGTTCCAGCCTCAAGCTTCCCCAAAGGTCCCCGAAGGAGGGTCGTGGAGGATCTCCCGTCGGGTGAGCGCCATTTCCACTGTGTGCGTTTTCTCCCCCTCTCACACACACACACCCCGAATGCAATCATTTGGTTTCTCTGAGCTGTTTTTGTCCCCCATGAAGGCCACCAATTCCCGCCCCCACTTTTAGGCCTCATGTCAAGGAAGGGCGAGAATTTCTAAAAAGACCTCACGGCAGCTCGGTAGCTTTAAAAAGGTCAGCCGACAGCGTGGACAAAAGCTAGAACTCCCCACCAAGAGCGGCTCCTGTCTTCCAAAGTGGTTGCGAATAAACTCTGGAATTGGAATGATCTCCTCTGGCGTTTATATGCTTCCAAACCTAGCCGTTCGGGACATGTGAAATGCAAGTCAGATAAAGAGACTTCCCAGGAAAAAACGCGAGGAAGTAAAAACAGTGTTTCCTTGCAGCAATGCCAAGGACTCGCACAACACTGGCTCTTCGGCCTGAGTTTAATATGAGCACCGCCCCCAGAGTGGGAAACATGCCAAGCACGCATGTGTCCAATCCCAGCCGGTGGCATTTTAATTAAATTAAAATTATTAAATCAAAACAAGCGGGCCAGGGAAAAATTATCAAACATTTACCGGTCCGCGGAATTTAATAGCTCTTAATCTGGCCAAGGTCTTAAAAAAGGTTGGGGAGCACTGCTTTAAAACACAAAGGTAGTGAACTCACTGAAGCTTCTGAAGCGACTGATTCAATGACAAACTATCCCAGCAGACACCTGCAAGCCTAAGCCATCTAAGTTTGTCTCCCTCAGTTCATGGAAAGGTAACTCACGACCAAAAGGAAATCCAAGGAAAAATAAGAAAATATGATTCTAGCTACCTCATGTTGTTTGGCTTTGTTCTGGCTGGGAACGAACAGGCATTGGAAGGGCAGTGTGTTAACTGTCATTAAATTGTTGCTAATGGCTGCTTGGTCCCATCCAAATTAAAAAGACATCTAGAATGCAATCATTCTGATTTAGTACATAAAGGTGAAGAAATCTTAGAACACCGTGCTTTATCTCTTTAGGCAGGGTCATCCATGATGAAGAGAATTTCTAAAAATGAAAATGAAAACGCAACTGAAGCTTCATTTATTGTCAGTTTACACCTTGCAAAAGCTAGAACACCCCAAACTATTGTCGAGACACTGATTAAACCTTGTCTGAAGGATGTTATAAGTTGCACGCTAGGTCCAGACGTGGCCAAGAAGATTGATACTGTGCAGCTGTCCAATAGCACTATAAGCCAGCGAATGTACACAATTTCAGAGTCTGTGGAGAATGAGCTTTTAAGATTGAAAACTTGTGATTTTTTTTAGTTTACAGCCTGATGAAAGTACCGACATTACAGGACTTGCTGCTCTTCTGGTGTTTGTGAGGTATCCATTCAAAATGCAAATAGAAGAACTTTTGATGAGTGAAGTGGTTGAAAATTACACCACTGGTGATGAAATTTTCAAAGCTATCGATAAATGTGTACAGAAAAATGATTTGGAATGGAGCAAGTGTGTGGATATTTGCAGCAACGGAGCAGCTGCAATGGTTGGAAAAGTGAAGGGAGCCATATCTAGGATGAAACAAGTGGCAGGAAACGCTGCCAGCAGCCACTGTGTCATCCGTTGGCATTCTCTGGCAAATAAATGCTGCAAGATTTAAAAGTCGTTTTGGATGGTGTTATGAAGATGATTAATCATGTTAAGAGTCGCCCACTTCAAGCACGCCTTTTAATACTTACTGCTGAAGATCTGGGTATGGATCATTTCCACCTCTTGCTGCACCCAGAAGTGTGGTGGCTATCAAGGGGAAAAATTTTTAGCCAGACTGTTTGAACTAAAAGATGCACTGGGGGTCACATTTACAGAGGAGCCTTTTATCCAACAATTAACTGATGTCAATTGGCGGCTTAAATTGGGGTACCTTTCTGACATCTTTGAGCCTTTTCACACGACCCCTAAAATCTGCAGCAAATGGCTCCCAGATCCGGAGCTTAAAATTGTTTCCCCACCAGCTCCGGAGTTTACAAAAATTTAAGTGCAGCCACGCCCACCTAAGCGCGTCCCAGCGCACTTTTCAAGTACCTGCTCTCCGGGGGTGAAAAATTCCTAATGCGGATGTAACGTAGTGAGTGCCGGGCTATCCTCACTTCTGTTTGTTGTTGTTTTGCCCCACCCCCACCCCTTTAAGAGAATGCTGCCGGGAACAGAGCGAGATGGCAGAACGGAGGTGAGCCAGCGTTCTTTTCTTTCTTTTTTTCTCCCTCCCCTCACGCAGACAGCAGCCAGGAGTGCGGAGGGGGTGGGAACATAGGAACAGCGACAAACCCCCAAGATCTCTGGTCCGAATTTAAGTGGCCAGCGGATCTTAGGGGTCGTGTGAAAAGGCTCTTTGAAAAACTAAATGGAACCACCACTTCTCTTCAAGGGAATGGAGGAGCACAATTAGATAATGTATAAATAACTACATTTTTAAAGTGTGTGTTGAGAGCAGAGACATCTCCAGCTTTCTTCAGTTGCAAGAATTTGTCAAAACAAATGAGATCAACCTTCAAACCAACTTCCTCAAAATTGTTACTGCCCACTTGCAAGGTTTGGAAAGAAGCACAGTTGATTATTTTCCTGACATTGACTCTGGTAACATCTACAACTGGATGATGACTACCGTTTTCCTGCGACCCGAAACATAAACCTACTGGCATGATGAATGAAATATTTCAAAATCTGTTTGAGATCAGTGAACACAGCAGTCTGAAACAGAAATACCATGAAGGAAACCAAGAATAATTCTGTATGCAGCTGTATTCAGAAAACAATGCTGTTGGCAAGGCTGCAGTGAAACGACTTGTGTGTTTTACTTCAACTTATCTCTGTGAGTCTGTAATTCTCAACGTATGCTCACATAAAAAACAGATACAGGAGCAAACTTTCTGTGTCAAGTGATTTGAGGGTAAAATTAACTAAACTTCCCATAAACATAAAGGAAATAATGAAAAATTCATCCAAACAGTTTCATTCATTGCACTAAAGACAACCGAGCATTAAATTTGCAGGTTTTTCTTCTTTTCCTAAGTATTCAAAACTGCTTTAAGGGTAGCTGTGCATGAATTTTTTTTCGCGCAACAAGAGTGCCGCAGCGAAAAAAGTTTGAGAACCATGACTCTAACCTACTCTCAGGTATGGTGGAAGAAGTGTTGCCAGTGTTGAAATACTAGCTAACCCGGTATTGAGTGGGCTTTTATACATGTAATGATGGAGGGCCTGATCCTGTCCTTTGCTCAATAACATGGGGGGGGGCAAGCCCAAGGTCAAACAAATAAAGAAAAACTGGTTGAACCTGTTGGCTTTTCATTAAGCTGTATCTCCTCCCACTTCTACATACTGTATATACCCATGTAAAAATATATGTACCACATGTGGGTGGGTACATCCCTTTGTCTAAGGGGCTGAGGTGTGAAACCCAAACCTTGACTTCGGATGAAGCTTTATAACAGCCCTGCTGCTTCCTGCCTCCTCTTAGACAGATGTCTCTGGCGAAAATCATCTTGCCAAGAACTTTACATCTAAGAATAATCTCCTGACAAACCACATCCTTTGCCATCTTTGGACTTTTGATACATGCTTTGAGAAAGAGGGTATTGCCCAAGAAAGCTTGCAGTTTTTTCTTTAATTAGTGGCCTAGAAAGGTATCACCTATCCTATAGCAGAGTTGGCGAACCTATGGCATGGGTGCCAAAGGTGGCACTCAGAGCCCTTTCTGTGGGCACCCAACATTGCCCTTTCACAGCCACCTGCATTCAGGTTAAATGGCTGCATTGGCACGTTGTGAAAAAATTAGTGGGTTTTGAATTGCAGTTTGGGCACTTGGTCTCTAAAAGATTTGCTATCACTGACCTATAGCCTAGCCTTGCATTTCTACATTACTAATATGACCCAGGCTATGACATTTACAAAAAAAAAAGGATGGGAAATTCCTACCAGATTGGGATGATCCGGTGTGCATTTTTTAAAATATTGTTGACCATGATATTTGAGGGTCCTTCTCAAACTGGGAGGAGGAAGCAGGTGGAGTACCCCAAGGCTCAATTCTGGACCCAGTATTCTTCAACATTTCTGTTAATGCCTTGGACGAGGGAGTGTAGGGAATACGTAGCAAACAAAATTTAACAGGGATAATAAGTGCAAAATTCTACACCAGGCTTCAAGTGCCATGTCCTCATAGATTGTTGGCGATCAGTATCATGACCTGTTTTTATCCAAAAGTAGAGCAGCTGTGGAGCATTGGCTTACATTCTTAAACCAGAATGTTCTTCTATACCCCGGGCCATACTTCTCATCTATTTTTCCTTGAAGGATAACCTGCAGCAAACTGCATTTGTTATACTGCACATTATGTGTGCGAAATACTGTAATTTTCTCTCCCTCTACACCAAGCGGGGGTGGGGAACTTGAGAAAGTTTTTCTCTGAACAAATCCTCCCCAGACTGTTCAACAAAAACATTGTTAAAGCTTTTGACTATGTACCGTTCACTCCACAGGTTTGTTCTTTCTCCGCCCAGGCATCTCGCCGTTTCCGCAAAGTCCTCTGAAAAATGTTTGTCCTGTAGATTATATGTGGGTGAGCCCCTTCTTTGGGGTGGTAGTTCTTCACGGGCTCAATGAAGTAGTCTCCATCTGGTAGATGGAAATACCCAGTCTGAGAATGAAAACAGAGAGAGCGTACACAGAAACTGTAGGCAATACATTTGGACCATGCTGGCTATTGGGAGACCTTCTCACTGCATTTATTTCTGAAATTCCCTCCCTTCCCAACTTTGCTGGCTGCCCAATTAGCTGGCCATGCTTGTAGCTTAGGCATCAATCTATTCTGCAAGGCAAAAACTTACTAGTGGCAATGATTGTCACCCACAATGGCAGGAATATTGAGGTCAATTGTTTCTTGATGACAGAATGACAGCCAAATCATAGAGAAGGTAATGCTTTCCACCTTCCGTCAAGCAGTCCTGTAATTTTTTTTCAAGTCCCTGATGGCGTCTGAGGTTTTCCTGAGCAAAATCTGGGAAAAAGTGGTCTCCAACACGCAGACCCTCCCATCCACTGTGAAGAAAAACATTCTGCAAACAAAATATACAGTATTCTGCTTTCAGATCAGCCTTGTGTGTTTTTTTGGGGGGGGGACACAGAAGAGGGTTTGTTGCTGCACTTAGACTTTGGAACTCCTTCCCACTGGAGGTCAGACTGGTTTCATCTTTTTGCAGTCCTTCTGTGAGCAGGTGAAGTCCTTTCTCTTCAGACAGGCCTTCCCTTAGTGACTGTGATGGCATTTTAAATAGAGTTTTGTGCTCCTTTCCTTTAAATGTGTTTTTAGTATTGATAATTGCTGTTTTAAATATATTTGTTCAATTGTCTAAAATATTTGTATACTTACTATTTTTAGATATTAAATACAGTGGACCCTTGTATAACAAACAGCTTGTATAACATAAAATTTGTACAACATAAAAAATTCTGGAGATAGGGGAAATTTGCTTAACATAATCGCCTATGGGGGAAATCCGTACAACATAAAAATGGGATCACTCCGTTTTCAATGTATCCCTATGGGAATTTGTATAAAGGAAAATTTGCTTAACATAATTTCATTTGGAACGAATTAATTCCTTTATACAAGGTACCACTGTATTGTCCTTTTTAACTATGTAAGCTGCCTTGGGTCCTTTTTGAAGGAGAAAATGAGCCATTATTATGAACATAATTATATGAACTGGATTGTAAGCCGCCCAGAGACCTTTGGGTAGTGGGCGGCATATAAGTTAAATAAATAAATAAAATAAATAAATAAATAAGAACATAAGAAGAGCCATGCTGGATCAGGCCAAAGGCCCATTGAGTCCAACTTCTCACAGTGGCCTCACCAGATGCATCTGGGAGCGCATGAGACTAGATATCTGTCTCCTGATACCACTCCCCTGCACCTGGCCCTTGAAGTACCCCGGTTTTAAGCCTGGAGATGACACATCTCCCTCATGGTTTGTAACCTGTGATGGACTTTTCCACCAGAAATCTGTCCAATCCCCTTTTGAAAGCATCCAGGCCAGATGCCATCACCACATGCTGTGGCAGGGAGTTCCACAGACTAATAATGCGCTGGGTGAAAAAAATATTTTCTTTTGTCTGTTCTCACTCTCCCAACCCACAGTTTGAGTGGATGTCCCCTAGTTCTGGTATTTTGTGAGAGGGAGAAGAGTGTCCCTCTATCCACTTTACTCATGCCCTGCATTATTTTGTACATCTCAAAAATGATTTTGCCTATGTACAAATCGAAACGTCATCCCTTAATTGACACCAACAGGAGGGAAAATTCACAGAGTCAACCTTTCAGTTAACATCCAATCCAAGATGGAGAATGGATAAATCCACTGCCTTTGTTTTAAACCCAGGTGCAGGGATTTAAAAACTGGGCTATAAGCCAGTAGAAATCTCTTTTCTCAAGTATCCTCCATGAATCACCAATTGTTTGATTTTCTGCCTTTCCAAACCCTGTCCCCCAGCCCTGCTATTGCTAAGGCTCCCTTGCAAGGCTGCACAAGATATCTTGTTGACTGAGGCAAGGCTGCATATGGCACCTCCTCCTCACCTAAGTTGAAGCATATGTAGAGTATCCAAGCCAGAAACTTATTCTGGCCTCTGAGGTAGGAAATTCCATAAACTCCCCACTTCTTCCCTGGCAATAAAAATTAAATAATGATACAATAAGCAACTTGTCCTTTCAAGACTTTCAAAATCTGCTGTGTAAAGCAGTTTCCTCATAATGCCTCACAGTAGGGCTGGCTCCTTTTACTCCACTCCAATATGTCACTCCAAAACCAAGCCAACGAGGGGACAGGTGCATTCAAATATATTACTTTCCCCAGACCAATAGCTGAATGGAATGCCCATTTTCTCTCTCTTTGGCTAATACTCAACAAGATTTTCATTCCATCCTTTTCACTTTTTTTTTAATTTGGCTGACTCAATGGAGTCTGAATGCCTAAGTGTTCTTCAGCCATGAACTATGTTGAAATCACTGCCAGATTTTTCGCTTCTCCTCTTTCCTTCTCTCCCCCTGACTCACTCGGGCTCTTTTGTATTTCTTTGAATGTAAACATTTGCCTGTTTGTCTGTCCAGATGGCTCCAGGAACCCAAAAGTTCCAAAACAAAAAAACCCACAACCCAACAACAACAACAACAACAACAACAACAACACCTGCCTGGTACCCACTAATTAGTTTTTTTTTCTCTCCCCACCTTTTTTCTCTCTCCCTCTCTCTTAATACCCCCACCCCTGTGAGTGTGGATGCGTGGATAAACAGAGACAAAGAAAGATTGACAGGTAGTATTGTTAAACCATCACCCTTGCCTGTGCTCCTACATCTTCCAAGACATTTTTACATGCTCTTTTTAGCACTGGTGGCGTTTTTGTTAAGTTTTCATTTTGTCCATGGCGGTCCCCTTTTAACACCTTAAATACATTGCTTCATTTCCTATGTTTCATTTCCTAGCAAGGAAACATCAGTGTTTCTTCCAGGAAAAAAAGTCTGTTCAGGCTTTTTATTCCACTACTAACAAAATGTCTGTTTTCTATTACTGAATCAGCTTTCACAAAAGCCTTTGCATATATATTCAGGTTCAATTGGATAACCGTACATATTATGACTGAATTTCACTGCAAATCCTTTCTAAGAAGACTAGTATTAGTGAGAGGAAGTATCTACACCTGTCTTGGATTCAATACCTCTCTGTTTCATTTTCTGAAGCCTCAGGTCAAGCTAGATCCTGCTTGATATCCTGTAAATCTACTGCCAGTCAAAGCTGCCAATACTGGTCTTGATTTACCAAGGATTGGACTCAGAATAAGACAGTGTCCTAAGTCTCTGAATACTAGTACAGTTAGCCATTGGACACAATACAAAGCACAAACATTTCCATGTACAGTGGACCCTCGTATAACAAACGGTTTGTATAACATAAAATCTGTACAACATAAAAAATTCCGGTAGTAGGGGGAAATTCGCTTAACAGAATCACCTATGGGGTGAATCCGTACAACATAAAAATTGTCACAATTAGGGATTACTCTGTTTTCATTGGGAATTTGTATAAAGGAAAATTTGCTTAACATAATTTTATTTTGAATGAATTAATTCCTTCATACAAGATACCACTGTAATTTTATGGTTTATAGTGGTACTTCCGTGTCTGCTGATTCAGTTATCCACTGTTGACCCCCCCAAAAAAAAATAAATAATTATTAAACAAATTGCTGTTGGAAAAAGGTGCCACTAAGCAAGTTACTGTTGCAAGTAGCAGCCACTGTTGTGTTTTAGGGGTGCTGACAGGGTGTTCACTCTTATCTGTGGATATTGGTATCCATGGGGAACCAGTCCCCTGAACATATGGGGGCACTACTGTATTACCATCGGATGCATTTTTGCATTGTTACTTTGTCACCCACTTTCATGCCTGAAATTATTTACAAACAATTTCATTTCTAACATTGAATACCACCAATGCCACAATTTTGGATGGCTTGTGTGGAAATGGGATTGGAATGACATTCAGACAATTTTAATCTGATGAAGAGGGTAATACGTGCTGAAGTGGATTCACTGGGCTGAAGTCCATGAAAGCGTCTGCCAAATAGAACCCTTTAATGCCACATGAGATAACCCATTAGCTCTTTGACAGCATAAAGCAATTCCAAGAGAAAATGAATCACTACTGTCACATATATGTGTAAATTAGTTTAACCGCTCAAGTTTAACCGCTCACAATTTGGGCATGTAAGAAGCTACACCTGCTGAAACCTAGCTTTTTTTTCTTAGCTTTTACAGCATGAATTAAAGTCTCCATTTCCCACTCTTTGCATGATATGAGTACTAGGACGCTGTGGAAACGTTTTTAAAAAATCATAACCACTTAGGTCCTTCCAATCTTATTAACAGCTCTGAGGTTAGGAGACATCCAAATGGATTGCTATTAAATAGTTTAGCTTGAAGCCTAAACTGCACAGTTTTACATCACAGAAAGCATAAGGGAAACTGCCTTTCCTTTAGACTGTTTACATATCATACTGACCTTTCTTATCTCACTCTATGAAAATAAGGATACGTAAAAACTCATCAGAGGGAGAACCAATGTGAAAATAAGGTGAAATTTCCTGACAGTGAGAGCCATTAATTAAACAGTGGAACAGCTTGCCTCCCAATGTTGTGGATGCCTTGGCGCTGGAGGTTTTCAAGAAAAGATTGCACAGCTATCTGTCCGGGATGGTATCAGGCCTCCTGTCTTGTACTAAAACAGGCCTGGCCAACAGGTAGACCACAGGCTACCGGTAGCCCGCAAAGGGTTCAAAAGTAGCCCGCCCGCCATCAATTAAAAAAAATGAGGTGATAAGTTCTCCACCCCTCCGTCCCCCATCCCAAGGAGAACCACTGCCCCAGCAAAGTTCTGGGTCTGCCAGCCCACTGCCTCAGCTGAACGGGGCAGTTCAAGGGCTATGGCATATTGAAATCTGTTTCCCCAGAACAGATAAATTGGTTTTCAATGCATTCGTATGGGAAACCACTGCTCTACTTACAAAAGTTTTTAATTATGAGCACGTGCTTGGAACAGATAAAATTCGTAAGTAGAGGTTTTAGTGTAGTAGCCCTTGGGCACTTTGGGCCAGAAAAAGTAGACCTTGGCCTGTTCAAAGTCAAGCAGCCCTGGACTAGAAGACCTCCAAGGTACCTTCAAACCCTACAATGATTCTATGATTCTACCTTCAGGATGACAGAGAATGCAAATGAACTTTTTCATGTGTGAACTACAGTATACTTATGTGACTGGGTTCTGTGAACTTCTGTGAGGTGGTCCCAAATCCCAAACTCATTGATGGGGACGATTCCATTTTTATATAATTTGGTATATTAAGCAAAACTTTCAGGCAGCCCTAGTTCAAAGTCACTGGGCACCTCTTGACCCACAACATCTCTTGAGCTCAAAGTTAAACTTGGCTCCAACGGTGACGGAACCAACCACAAGGGTGGCTCTTTTGGAATGGGAGAAATCCCCAGCATTGCTACTAACTAGACAGCCACCAAATCTGAATTCCTTCTTTCAAGGTACCTCCTTCCTTCTTTTCATGTCCCCCATCTTTTCTCTTTCACTCCTACCTTGCTGCCTCTCCCTCCTTCTTTCTAATCATTTCCTCCCTCCTTCTTCTCTCTCACCCCATTATGATGGTGTAGGCCTGCAGTGGCAGCAAACGTTCAGCACTCCAGATGTTTTGGACCACAACTCCCACAATCCTTTGTCATTGGCAATAAAGGCTTGGAATTCTGGGAGTTGGGATCCAAAACATCTGGAATACCAAAGGTTCACCACCACTCAGTAGGGGAAGGCTGACAGTTTCTTTGCCTCTACACCTCTTTGTGAAGAAACATGAACCTTTTCCACACCCCAGTTTAAGGTATTCTCTTTGCTTATGCATTCCCAGCACCCAGGATCCTCTGTGTTGCCACTCTGAGAGAGGGCCATAGACCTTCTACAAGAGGCAGAGCATTCTTCATGATGACTCCAACCTTATGGAACCAAATTCCAGATGAGCTCCACCTAACCGCCTTCCCAGCTGATATTTAGGAGGCAACTAAAGATATGGCTTTTCAGGGTGATTTTTCACACCAACTCTAGCTGGTCATCTTCTCCCCGCTTTCTTCCATGTTCTCTGGTTTTATATGATTGGTCTGTGCCTTCTATTTTTAAGTATTAAGTGCAGGCCCCACACTTTGAATGCATAGCTCTCAAGGGTCCAGGTTGGGCTTCCTGATACATTTAACTTTCCTAATGCTCATTTAAGGTTGCCAATTCTTTTTTCTTAATGGCTTCCTCACCTTTAGATAGTGAAGTAGTAGGAGGGCACACCATGGTTTTCTCTATATTGGAAGTAATGCTATTGCAGAATTTGGTCAGTAAAATAATTTCTTATCATTTGTTCTTCAAGAATACATTGTTGGGATTCAGCATTTCCAAAGTGGTACCATGCATTAAATCCTCCATGCAGGAATACTACAGTAATCAAAGGATATCTGCCAGGTGGTTGTCCAAATTTCTCTTGAATGCCTCCAGTGCTGGAGCACTCACCACCTCGTGAGGTCATTGGTTCCATTGCCGTACAGTTAGGAAATGTTTCTTGATATTTAGTCAAAAGCTGAGTTCTCGTAACTTGAGCCCTTGTTGCATGCCCTACACCAGTGTTGGTGAACCTATGGCACGGGTGCCAAGGTGGCACTTGGAGCCCTTTCTGTGGGAACCCAACATCGCCCCTTCACAGCCACCTGTATTCAGGTTAAATTGCTGTGTTGGCACTTTGCGAAAAGTTAGTGGGTTTTGAATCGCAGTTTGGGCACTCGGTCTCTAAAAGGTTCGCCATCACTGCCCTACACTCTGGGAAGACCGAGAACAGTTCCCGGCTGTCCTCTATACGAGAGCCCTTCAAACATTTTGAAAAGTGCTATCATAGCTGAAATCTGTCCATCTGGAAGTTTAGCCATTAGATTTAGTCTTCTCTGAAGACAGTCAACAATCAGCCTTTGACACTTTCCACATTTCACCCTTACAGGCATTTGAAGAAGTGGTTATTTTCCTCTCTGATATGCCCTGACACTCAAGGTCAACTCCTCCAGAGGAGAATTATCCAGTTTATTGCATTTGCATGGGACAAGCATAAGTGGCCCTTCTCCCTACAATCAGAAATTTGCCTATGAGTGTTGCATCTATTATTTGAATTACTTCGGTATATACGAGTTCAGAACCATGCACTCGCTCACTTTAACATTTAGTTCTAGACTGAATGAAGTAAAACACCCCAAAACAGCCAAGCTTACAGACATATACTTATTTCATTTATAATATATATGCATTTTCCCATCCATTCTCACCTATGTTGTTAGTACCATTTGTGCAGACATATTCCCACTGCAGGGAAGTGTGCTGATGCATACGATTCTCATAATATATTCATTAGCTACTATACCATTCTCTGGGATTGCCTCAAATGTGATCCTTGCACTGTGTGTGTGTGTTGTGTCATTACAGTCGTGACCGACTCTTCGTGACCCCATGTCCATGGAGTTTTCTTGGCAGGAATACTGGAGTGGTTTGCTAGTTCCTACTCCAGGCGCCTACAGCACCTGGTATTCCCTGGTGGTCTCCCATCCAAGTACTAACCAGGATCAACCCTGCTTAGCTTCTGAAATCAGGTGAGATCAGAAGTGCTTAGGCCATCTAGGCAACTGGTCCTTGCACTGAACAGATGCAAATTTTAATTACCAGACTACTCGAGCATCATCCTAGTATTGCCAAGCACACTGTATCACAAGCACCCCCTTTACAGTCACACTGTACTTGGGAAGGTTGTAATTATTTTATATAGGCTTTTCTTCCTGTTAAACATCAGCAATCTGAGAAGATCATTCACATAAACCAAATTGTAAGACTACATATTTTACTAAAGCAACCAAATTGTGAGAATCAAAACTGAAACATAAAAATAAACATCAAGAAACAATCCATCATGATCACCTAGTGTCATTGTTTTGCAACATATGAACCTAGAGAATTTGAAATAATTTTGAAGCAAGGAGGCATTTTTACATGTGTAAAATGTTACATTTTATTTATTTATTTATTTATTTATTTTTATTCTTGTTGACTGCCTGACTTTCCCTTGGGAACTCTGGGCAGTGTACAACACGTTGCAATAAAACAACTTATCCAAAAGAAAACAAACCCCAACAATAAATCAATTTAAAAACAAAAGATAAAAGCAAAGTGTTCTGCTTATATACTGCCCCAGACCATACCACTTCAAATAGTCTCTGGGCGGTTTACAGTTTAATTCCAGTATGCAGCTACATATTTGGCCCCCCCCCCCCCCCAGCAAACTGGGTAATCATTTTACCGACCTCAGAAGGATAGAAGGCTGAGTCAACCATGAGCCTACTACCTGGGATTGAACCCCAGGTCATGAGCACAGATTTAGCTGTACTACAGGCATTTAACCACTGTGCCACGAGGACACAGGACAACATCAGCCATACAACAAACACAAACTCTGGCAAGTAAGGGCTGGGACAAACAATACAAACCAACTAACAACATACCATTGTACGCTCAGCGATCACCAAAGCTTTCCCTAAAGAGCCAGGTCTTTAACGCTCTCCTGAAGGCCAGTAGAGACTCCACCAGCCTAATCTCAGTTGGCAGTTTATTCCAGAGTGCAGGGGCGGCCACTAAGAAGGCCCGATTCTGGGTAGAGACCATTCAGACCTCCCTCGGAGTGGCCACCCAGAGCGAAAGGGATAGTGAGGCTCTGGTAGGAAAGATGACTTCTGGGACATCCGCTCCACCAGATAGTCAGGTCCCAAGCCATGGAGGGTTTTGTATACCAAAACCAATACATTGAACCTTATTTGGGAGGCAACGGGTAGCCAATGCAGGTGAGCCAAGATGGTGGTGATGCGGTCAAACCTACCCGCACCAACCACCAGCCTGGCCATCGCATTCTGCACTCTCTGCAATCGCCGAACAAGGGTCAAGGGAAGCCCCATGTAAAGAACTATTCTATTTCTTCTATTTTCTTTTACTAAAATCTGTTTAATTTGTTAAATTTCATTAAAATAGGTTTTAGCTAGGAATCAAGTCATGCACCCAGCTTTTTTTTTTGGGGGGGGGATATGTAGCCTGCATAATTAACTTGAAAATCACCCAGATAATGCTTTAAGTCCTAAGAGGCAGTAGATAAGCAGCACACTTTGTTTTTAAAAAACAAATAGAATCTCAACATCCTATTGATTAGTGAAGGCCCAATATTCTGATAGCTGTACAGCACGTGAACTCTGAAAAAGTAACTACTGTACATGAATTGGAACAAACAGATCGTCTTTACTCCATTTTAATCTTCTCTATATAAGAAATGCATTATCGGAACAATAGCAACACATTCTAAACACTCACAAAGAAAGGGGAAGTAAACCTTCTATACCTGCTTTCAAAAAAAAAAAAAAAAAAACAATACTGCTCAGCTGAGTGACCAAAACAATACTACATGCAG
This sequence comes from Phrynocephalus forsythii, assembly GCA_029282475.1. Classification (NCBI taxonomy): domain Eukaryota; kingdom Metazoa; phylum Chordata; class Lepidosauria; order Squamata; family Agamidae; genus Phrynocephalus; species Phrynocephalus forsythii. The sequence goes on along the minus strand of JAPFRF010000004.1, from coordinate 103,633,303 downwards.
GAACAGATTGTTCTGCCGAACACTGCATGGGATAAAGAGTGGACCCATTTGAGTTGATCTGAAAGCAATTTACTAAAAAGCGTTGTATGTGTTTTTTTAAATAAAAAAAACTAACATTGCACAAGCCTATTGAAGAAATGCTTTTTAAAGAAATTGGGTCCTAATAAGCAACAATTAATGCTCTTTCTTCTCTACTGATTATCCCCTATTGTGTCCAGACACAATGTAACATTTTAGGAAAGGCGGGGGGGGGGTGATTCCTTTGAAAGAAAAAGCTGCTAGAGAAAATTTTATGCGCAGCTGATTCAGAAGGGGTCTCTTGCATCAAACTTCCAACAAAAGGAAGTTGGATGGTGTCTGAGCGTGAATGACATGAACTGGTGGACAGCCCAATTGTTTAACAGAGTCAGAGGTTGGGAGTTTGATTCCTGTATCGCACAGTGGCCCTGCCAAATGCGTCTGGGAGTGCACAAGACTAGATATCTGTCTCCTGATACCACTCCCCTGCATCTGGCCCTTGAAGTACCCTGGTTTTAAGCCTGGAGACTATTGAACTACCCCGGCCTTCCTTGGCAGGTGTTTCCACCTTGAGGGAACAGACATTAAGAAACCCATCTGCCATGGTTCCATCAGGTTTATTTATTTATTTAAAATAATTCTATCCTGCCTTTCTCCCCCCCAAAAAATGAACTTCTGATAATGGTGGAAGAGAGAAGAGCATCCTCGCCTGAGGATTTGTAAAAGCTAGATATGAGAGAATGCTGTTTCCCACATTACGAGAAAATGTTTATAAATCCTAGGCTGAAATCCTGTTCATAATGGAAGCCAAATTGTGAGTTAAAAGCAGTACTATACACATATTTAAAAAGAATAAAACAAGTACTATACAGTGGTACCTTGTATTAAGGAATTAATTCGTTCCAAATGAAATTATGTTAAGCAAATTTTCCTTTATATAAATTTGCATAGGAATGCATTGAAAATGGAGTAATCCCATTTTTATGTGGTACGGATTTTCCCCATAGGCGATTATGTTAAGCAAATTTCCTATCTCAGGAATTCTTTATGTTGTACAGATTTTGTTATACAAGCTGTTTGTTATACAAGGGTCCACTGTATAAGTCTGTGAAGATTCTCAGTCATCCAGGTGAGTTTACCTGGAAGTTGAGTCATGACAACTGGACTTCTTTTCTTAAGAGATTGAAACATTCTGCTGCTCTTCCAAACAGCTTCGTCAGTCTGAGGAAAGCTAGTTGTGAGTCCTCCATTTTATAGTTCATAGTTTTATAGTGAACTATAAAATGGAGTGACCTAGAGTGAACTATAAAATGGAGGACTCGCAACTAGCTTTCCTCAGACTGTGGAAGCAGTTTGGAGGAGCAGTGAAATGTTTCAATCTCTCAAGAAGTCCAGTTGCCATGACTCAACTTCCAGAAGTACTATATAAAAAACAGTACATGAAACCAATACTAAAAACACATTTAAAAGCAAGAGAGCACAACAATCCAGTTTTTAAAAACCCTCAGACTCCCAGTCGCTAAGGAAAAGCTTTCCTGAAGGGAAAGATCCCTGCCTGCTTGAAGAGAAACAATAAAGGTGAGGCCAGCCAAGCTTCTTGTGGGAGGAAGTTCCGTAGTCTGGGAGCAGGGACACCCAATGGCCTTATGACGTGTCCCCATCAAGTGTGCCTATGAGGGTTATTATGCAGTGCCAAGTCAATTCAGTTGAATATCATGAAAAAGCTTCCTGTTAGAGCAGTACGGCAATGGAACCAATTACCAAGAGGTAAAGAGTGCTCCAACACTGGAGGCATTCAAGAGAAATTGGGACAACCACTTGGCAGATATCCTTCAATTTGTATTCCAAACTTTGTCCCTCCAGATGTTTTGGACCACAACTCCCACAGTCCTTTGTCATCAGCAATTAAGCTTACAATTCTAGGAGTTGTGGTCCAAAACATCAGGAGGGCTGAACTTTGGACATGCCTGCTCTATAACATGCAAGGAGGCAGGGAGGATGCTGCAGCAACGGTAGGCTAGGCAGGTGGCTGGGGGGGGGTGGATAGGCAGGAGGGCAGGCAAACCATAAAACTGCAAGCTGATGTCTCCATCCAGTATACCCTTCTCCGTTCCCTTTTGCACTTGGACTACTTAGATTTGAGGAGCTTTACAAATGTTCTGTCACAAAAATAACTATCCCCCAAACCCATTTTAAGCAGTGTCAAGTATGGACAGTTAATTATTTGCTTTAAATTCTCCTTCACTAGGATCTGTGTTTAAGCATGCTTAAATTTATCTGAACTGGGTTCAGAGTTCCTTGAAAGGTCTCTTTCAAGACATTTTCTGGAACAAAGCCAGAGATAAGACCAAAGTCAATTGAGGGGTTATGGTACTAGATAATCCCAATATTCTCCCCAGAAACAGCTGGTAGAAACATAATACAGCTTAACAGTGTCACATTTAAATTATACAGTATATTTGATTACACTCAATTCTTATTTACTTTCATTACCACCTGCTACGGACTGGTTGAACTGATGATGTTATAAAGATTTGCATTTAGGAATGGACCTATATTCTACATTTTTCCCCTTGCAAGGTGGCTGGCATCTCATGCATAAAGATTTAGTTAGTCTGCATATGATAAATTGTCCCTTTATCTGTTTCTTGAAGGAAACTGATGAGTTATTCGCCTTCGTGTTTTACCGGATCATTTTCTAAATGGGGAGAGGAAGGGGGTGGTAGTTTGAAATTGTACAAGGAAGGGATAAGATTTTTACATTTCCTTTAAAAGCTCCCTGCTTTTCTAATCAGATAAATGGGCCTTTTGGGAGACATACCAAATCTGATTAATGTACAAGGATATCCACAGGGGTTCAGGAGGTGGTGAAGGATAAAACCTTTGGTTATTTGATATGTGCATCCAGCATTTGAGAACACATGAGAAAGTGCGTATCTTTTACAATTTGTATGGATTTTTCCTATTTCAGGGGATCTCTATGTCATGTGTAAAATCCATTAACACAATTTGACCATTTTAAAAACTGGGTTACCTCTCCCAAGAAATGAAATTCCAAGGAACCTTTGTGAACTTCATGTAAACTATATATCACAGGTACTGTAGAAGTTGGATTAACACATTTCCATGAATCTGTATGTCCTCTGTTGTTATCAATGCCATTCAGGTCACTAATTGTGTCATAATTACCAATTACCTAGTGTTACATTTTACATTTAATTCTTAATAAAAACACAGATATTACAGCTTTCACAATTCACACTGTAAAGCACTCTACAAGGGCTTCATTATGTTAGCCCAAGTAACATCTCCGCAGTGTTCAATTGTTGACTTGTACTGTTTTTGAGGTCTAGATAGGCATTAAAAATACAGTCACCCCCTGCCATTTCGCGGTTCAGGTACCGCGGTCCCACTACATCGCAGGATCACAGTACCTGCACTGCTGGGGGGGGGGCGATCGGATTGCTCCCCGCAGCCCCCCCCGGCCCCTCCGAAAAGGCTTGGAGCCGCGTGGGAGGGTGGCGGGGAGCAATGCTATCGCCCCCCGCCGCCCCTCCGAGAAGTCTCGGGGCCGTGCCGGGGGGGGCGCAATCTCCATTGAAATGCATTGTCAATGGATTTCAATGGATAAATTTTCCCCATTGAAAAGCATTGAGCCAATGTTTTCCAATGGGGAAAATTTTCTCCAATGAAATGCATTGGCAATGCATTTGAATGGAGACGGCCCTGGACAAGAAGTCTCAGGCGGCACAGGTGGGCGGCAGCGGGAGGTCAGATCCCCCTGCTGCCGCCAGCGCGTGCCGCCCCAAGACTTCTGCGATCGCCCCCCAGCCCCCCCCGCTTCCGCATATCGCAGATTTTCATGGATCGTGGGTGGGGTGGGTCCCTAACCCCCGCCATCGGCGGGGGGTTACTGTATGCTGCATCAGATTTACAACTCAGGCATCTGTACGCAGGGCTGACATGGAACACTGAGATGTAGAGAAATCTGCCTGGAACTCATTGGCTATTAAGCATTCATAAATTCGGACTTAATTTATAAATTGACACAGGGTAATCAGACTGTGACTAGATAGGAATCAATCTATAGGAATCAATCTAGTCACAGATAGATTCCTAGTCACAATCCATCTAGCCAGATCTGAGACCCAGGGCTTAGGCAAGGCACACTCTCATGTATCTTTAAAATGGAAATAAGAGTGATTAGCTTCATGCCATAGAGTTGACCAAATAAAAATTTTGTAGCCCTCTGTCAAAAGAAACGTTCAATGGAGACCCAGTATGATGAACTTGCAAGACATGCACGCACACCGGAGAACCTGTGTTCAAATATTTGTGCAGCAATCAAGTTCACATACTGGTTAAGCACAGACTTCTCCACACAGTGCCTTCCTGTTGCTTTAGAGTACACATTTTCATCAACTCCAGGCAGTGTGGCTACCAGCCAAGGATAAATGGAGTTGTGGAGCAAACCACCCAGAGCGGTTGTCCCTAACTTGGTCTGTTGATGCTCTCAGACTGAAATTCCCAGAATCCTTCACTAGCAGCTGTGCCTGCCACGATTTCTGGGAATTGTAATCTAAGAACATCTGGGAATGCAAGGTTGGGAGCCACTGATCCAGATAACACATTGCTAGAAAAACTTGTTACATGTTGGGATAAGCTGGCATAGCCTGGCATGTATCTCCCTCCTCCTCTGCTGCAGCTGTGAAGCATTTGCTTATGTTGTAAAAAAATAAAATAACAACCTGCACAAACTGTGGCTAATTTTAAGGACCAGTTAAGGATCAGTTAATTTTAAGGTGTTTTTGACCTATAGTTTATTAACATTTGTATTTGGCACAAAAACCTAGTCTTTTTCATCAAAAACTTGTATTTCCCATAGATGTATAATAAAAAGCAAGATGTTAGTTCAAAATAAAAAAAAAACCTCAAATAAATTCTTTTATTAAATTAAAATGAATGGTGGGGCAGATGAAGAAAAATTGTGGTCTTTTTGCTCTTGGGTAGGACCAAAAAAAAATCATACAGTTCTTGACGGTTTTTCAACAAGACGTCAAGACATACTTCTTCATTGAGGACAAGAACATCTCCAACTATATGTTATGGAAGAAGGTTTCTAATGAATGTTCAGTTGCACAAACTTACAAACCCCTGCAGGCTGGGAATTGCTTCCTTATGCAGTTTTCCCATCAGGCAGAAGCAGTGGAAAATGCCTAGAAAGCTCTATATATCTTAGAGAATAACCCATGTGCAGGCGAAACTGTTGGGAGTTTGCCCATGCAAAAACTTTAGAATGGGTTCTAAGTACATCTTCCATCCCCTACACTGAGGGCAGCTCTTGTGGCTTTATTTTTAAGAGTATTTTTACCCCGCCTTTCTCCTTGGAGAAGGACCCAAGGCAGCTTACAATAATGAGGGATAATATACAGTCCAGTATGCTGCCTAGATGGTCTAAGATAATCAGATCTTGTCTGATTTAGGAAGCTAAGCAGGGTCGGCCCTGGTTAGTACTTGGGTGGGAGACCACCAGGGAATACCAGGTGCTGTAGGCGCCTGGAGTAGGAACTGGCAAGCCACTCCAGTACTCCTGCCAAGAAAACTCCATGGACATGGAGTCATGAAAAGTCGGTCACAACTATAACGACGCCACACACACAACACACACATACAGTCCAGTGCAATTAAGAAATGTTCAAGTATTTGAGAACAAGGAATTGAGGGACATCTTACAGCATCAATAGACAAATACTACATTACATTAAAGCTTTCTGTATTGTTTTCTGTCCTACAACTCCCAGCAGATTCAGCAATAAGGAATTATGCCGACCACAAACACCAGAAGGAGCAGGGTCCTCATTGCCCTACACAGGTGGTAAGCCCATGGATAAAGCCATAGGGCAACAGCGTCTCTGTTAGTATGCCATCTACCTGTTTGAAGCACCCTAGAGGAAAAGCAAAATGACATTTCAGGCAGTGATCCTTTGTCCTTGTGCCAAGAAAAGGCACCTGGAACACAAGAAGACAGCTTGCTCTTTCTCTGCCTTCCAACAGATCAACCAACAGCATTCTCTAGAGCACATCAACATTATGGCAGATGTCTGATGGTGGCAGCAGCTGCACAGAGCCTCAAACGAAATGATCTGTTCCCTTTAATCTTAAGCAGCAGGGCCTTCCAAAGCAGATGCAACAAAACGGGCCCATTTGCTCCCAAGACCGACCAGTTAATGACACCGCCGCTAATGAGGCAGTTTGCATACAGCATAGAAAAGAGCTCCTAAATTTGGATCTGTAGTTTATTTCTCCACACTGGTCAACCCCTCATTTCGTTCATGCTGATGGATGATGAGGTTGAAGGGATAAAATCATATGCTATTCACTAGACAAAGCACAAAGACCGAGAGGCCTGGGAATTAGTTGCTGTTGCTGCTGCTTTTTAAAAGACAAAATGTTGCCATCTCCTCGCTATAGAAACTGTGCCAGGCAGACAGCATTTAGCTAGGAACTAGACCAGGGGTCCTCAACCTAAGGCCCCGGGGCTGGATGCGCCCCCCCAAGGTCCTGAATCCGGCCCCTGGGACCAATTGCAACCCCCCCACCTACCCCCTGTTTTGTGAGCAAGCAAGCCTCTGCAGCTGCTTTTGGACTGTGATCCGGCCCCCAGTGGTGTCTGGGTGGTGGTGGACCGGCCCGCTGGTTGAAAACTTTGAGGACCCCTGAACTAGACCATCACAAAACTATAGGACTTTTGTATACTTTTAGTGAAATTGTATATATTTCTGCATGTGTTCCGGTGAATTTTTATGCTGAATTTTAAAATCAGGATTTGGTTATTAGTTTCATTTCTTGACCTTAGAGGTCTTCTAGTCCATCTCCCTGACCAAGGCAGGATAGCTCATGTCATCCCAGACAGATGTTGTCCAATCAACCTCCAACAATGGGGCACCTACAACATTGGGAAGCAAGTTGTTCTACTGTTTAATGGTTCTCACTGTCAGGAAATTTCTCCTTTGTTATAGATTGGCTCCCCTTCTGATGAGTTTCTACCCATTGGTTCTTATCATATCCTCAGGTGGAACTGAGAATACATCAATGCCCTCTTCCCTGTGGCAACCCTTCTATTGGAAGACTGCTATCATTTCTCTTCCTCAGGCTAAACATGCCTAGTTCTTTTAGTTGTTCTTCAAACCATTTATCCTCCAGTCTCTCCAGAACTATATTCAGATGTATGGAAACGTGAGTGGTGGTGGTGGGGATGGCCTATAATTCTAATTGTGACTGTGGGTATGTCTGGCAAGCTTTACATCACAATGAGACAGAATGCCCCCTTAGAAGGTTCCCTGGCTCCCTGCAAGAAATACATCAACTTGAAGGCACGGCTGCTCAATGGTTAAATGATTCAGCTATCTGGCCTTAGGCTAAGTCTCTCAACTCGAGTAACTGCTTATACCGTAATTTATTTTGCTAATCATTCATTATTTGTACTGAACATTTTTAAATCTTGCAGAATTTATTCTTTTAATGTTTTACATGTTATATGTATTTTATATCGTCTTTGTGAAGTCTTACACAATAATGCTGTATTCTGTCCTGCCATACTAAATAAATAAATAAATAAATAAATAAATAAATAAATAAATAAATAAATGTGGTAGGGAGCCTTTGGCCCTACAGATGTTGGATGCTCCAACTCTAACCAGTGCAACAACACTTAAAGGGCCAAAGATTCCCTTCACCTGATTTACTTTGATGGGGGGTTAGTATGGTACTCCGAGGTAGCTATTAGTGGGTGGCATGGAAATGCTACAGATGAATTCATTTTAGATAAATAAAATAGATATTCAAAGGAATATTGGGACGGGGAACCAGTTAACTCACAGCTCCCATCATGCCTCCCCATTAGCTATGGTTGTGGGAACACTGTTCCAAGAGAGCTAGCACGGTACAAGATCCCTAACACTGGTTCAGCTTCCTTCATGCACATGTCTAGGAGATGGAGCAGTAGCATGCCCAGCCCAGAGGACTGGAAAAGGCAAAGTTATTGCAACAGTAACTTCCACAGTCTTGTCCCTGATCTGGCCACTGGGAATTCTAATCCCCCTGCCGAACCCCAAAAGTTTCTCAAAAGCACCCCCAAATGATGATGCCATAATTTTACCTCTGAAGTGAATGGAAATAACCTTCTTCAATCCCCTACGAAAAATTACGTATTTGCCTGTATTTTTTTCTGTATTCAACTAGGCATGTACATCCACAAACGTTTACTCAGCAAAATCAGCATTAACTTGTTTTAATTTGAATTTACTTTTTATTCAGTCTCTTTTTATTGTCAAATGTAACCCAGAGCAAAGGGGGAACAGGAAAGCTAGCAAAAACAGGACAGAACACTAAGAAGAACATAAGCTGTTCCTCAAGCCTACAAAGAGATTGTATATTTAGCAAGAAAAGTAACACTAGTTAATATTATTATATTCAGATGGACAACCCATCTCTTTCAATGGGAGTTCATCTTTCAATGGAGCAAGAGCAGAAGGGTCACAGTAGTGATCCCACTCACTGTATTAGACAGTAGCTGTTCATACATGATGAAAAAAGAGGTGCATATCTTGAAATAATTATTATAGTTTACACAGAAATACAAAACACCTTCAGGAAGACTGACTGCTATTTGTACCAGCCAGGTGTTGACTCCTGATAGACAACTGAATGGAACTTAACCCTTATAGCTTATAGCTTGTTTATTAAATTTCTATCCTGCCCATCTATTGGCGAGCCACTACGCTGAACACGTGACTACAGAATATAAACATAAAATGGAATCAGAACAGCAAGGAAAAACCCATCCCTGTAACTCACTGGTATAGACAGGCAAACATACAAAACCCCAAGACATCAATGACAAGAACACACATTGAACAATTACACAATTAAATAATTCCTCCTCCATCCTGTTATCTGGGCTGCAGCCTTTCATACTGAAGACAACTCTGTATAAGGTAAGATGGCAAGTCATCCTGCCATGAGCTGACCACCTTCTGCTCATATTCAGATGAACAAATCAAGTGTGGTTGCTAAGATCACATTGATATCACCATGCCAAATTCCTCCTCCATCCTATTATCTGGGCAACTGATACTTTGTGTAGGAAGTGCTCATACATTCCCATCTGTCATTAGGCTTGAATCTGCTCTAATTTGTGGCCCGGAACCAAAGCAAATTATTTCGAATGTTAAGGTCATTGAGGAATGTGTAAAAATGTCATAATAATGACCTGACAAAACTATACATAAGAACATAAGAACAGAACAAGAGCCATACTGGATCAGGCCAAAGACCCATCTAGTCCAGCTTCCTGTATCTCACAGTGGCCCCGGCAAATGCCTCTGGAAGTGTACAAGACTAGATGTCTGTCTCCTGATACCACTCCCCTCCATCTGGACCTTGAAGTACCCTGTTTTTAAGCCTGGAGATTACACAAGTCCATCATGGTTTGTAACCTGTGACAGACTTTTCCTCCAGGAATCTGTCTAATCCCCTTCTGAAGGCATCCAGGCTAGATGTCATCACCACATCCTGTGGCAGGGAGTTCCACAAACTAACAACACGCTGGGGAAAATCTTTTTTCTGTTCTCACTCTTCCAACCCTCAATTTGAGTGGCTGTCCCCTCTGGCATTCTTGGAGAGGGAGAAGAGTGTCCCTCTATCCACTTTACTCATGCCCTGCATTATTTTGTGAGTCTCGATCATATCCCCCCTCAGGCACCTTTTTTCCAGAATAAAGAGCCCCAAATGCTGCAGCCTTTCCTCATAAGGGAGGTCCCCCAGCCCAGTAACTGTTTTAATCACTGTCTTCTGCACCTTTTCCAGTTCCACTATGTCTTTTTTGAGATGCGGTAACCAAAACTGTATGCAATACAGTCCTGTGTCTCATCAAGTGTGATGAGGGAGAGATCCTCAGGTGGAACCAGTTGTTCCTCTGTGCATTCCTCATGAGGTGTGATGAGGTAAAGAGCCTAAAATTGATTTTGCAATTTCAAACTCTCAGAGCGATCCCTTGCCCTTCTACTTCTTTGAGACACATTCCTCCATGCATCTACTTCCTGAGTTAGTAAACTGACTTCTTCCTCAGAACTGTGCCCTGTCTCTTCTTTGTCCAGCATAGTCTGCTCCACTCTGTCCAAGAACAGCTTGAGCTCCTTGATTTGTTGCTGGTTAGATATGCAGGCCTCAAGCTGCTGGAATTCTCTTCTAGTAGTGCAACCAGCTTGCACTTGCTGCAAGTGTAGTTCTCTGTGTGCTTTGGCAAGATCACAAACATGGTACAAGTGTTGCAGTTAACTACAGCTGCTCCCTCAGACTCCATTTTAACAAATGCAGTATTCTGCACCTCAAAAATTTAAACTTTTACTACCTTTGTATTTAGTAAGAATATTTTCTTCCTTTGTTGTTTATATGAAATCTTGCACACCTCTAAAGCAGCTCTACTCCAACTGCAAGCATCCCAGAAACTTACCAGTGCTTGCTTCTTTCTGTTTGTTTGGTTCTCCTCAGCAGCAGCTCTGCTTAGGAACACACCCAGACTCCAAATGTCTGATGCTAACCTTGCTTGGGGGAAAGGATTAGCATGGCTCCACCCCCTGGTTCCTTTGAGAAAACTTCCAACTGCTTCCTTTGTTTGAGAAGAGGTGGCTCTTTGCAGTTTAAATTAGCAATTTAAATTAGCGGAGGCCTCTAAAGCAGCTCTACTCCAACTAAAAGCACCACAGAAACTTAGCAGCGCTCACTTCCTTCTGTTTGTTTGGCTCTCCTCAGCAGCAGCTCTACTTAGGAACACACCCAAGCTCCAAATGAGTCTGGGTGTGTTGTGGGTGTGTTCATGATATACCTATCATGATAATAATTCTCAACCTTCCAATTGGACCAGTGACACTGTACGAGATCAGCTGGCTCAAGAATGAGACAGGTTTGTCACCTTTTATCTTCCTGAAAAGTGTTCTGCTAAATGATTAAATTCAACTGCATACTCATTTCTCACAATCATAGCCTCATCTCCAGGAAAGCCACAAAAATACTGTTCTAAATACTGAAGGTATCCAATAAATGTTAAGAAGACTTGGTAGTCATGTTTATGAACCAGATCAACCACATCTGAAAACATCTGGGGAGTATTTCAAATATTTCTTATTGAGCAATTCAAATTTCCCCTTAAGAGTTCTGCTAGTGTGCATTAAACTGTTCTGTAATGCAGAATGTGCCAATCTGAAAGACAGACATGAGTTAGAACTATGAGGGACACAATTTCTGTTTCAGTCAGCGGGGAGGAATGAAAATTCTGAAAGCGAGGGGCAACATTCACAAGATAACACAAATATCTGATTTTGAATATATTCAATGTCACACACACACATTTTCTGTACCAGCTATAATTTGTGTACCATTTTTGTTTAGACATGTTTAGACATGGGCCTTCTTATGAATAAGAGTGGTAGCATTAGGAAAAGTAAAGAAGTGAAGGAACGTCATTTTGAATCAGGTCAAAAGGTAAAGGTAAAGGTAAAGATTCCCCCCGCACATGCGTGCTTGTCGTATCCAACTCTAGGGGCAGCACTCATCTCTGTATTCAAGCCAAAGTGCTAGTGTTGTGCAAGTCTGTGGCCACGTGGCCGGCATGGCTGCAACGAAACACTATTTTACCTTCCCGCTTTTTATAGCATTACCTATTTATCTACTTGCATTTACATGCTTTCAAACTTCTAGGTTGGCAGGAGCTGGGATCATCAGTGGGAGCCTGCTCTGCTGCATGGCACCTGGGATTTGAACCGTTGAGCTGCCGACTTTGCAGTCAACAGTTTTCAGAAGCCTTAGTCCACTGAGCCACCATGTAGCTGTCTGTTTTTTATCCCAACGATACCATGTTGTCTGGCAGGGCTTCCTCCCCCTCATCATTTTAGGACTGCAGATCTGGAAGGGACTCTACTACCATCAAATCCACCTCCTATCAAAGAGACACAGTGGAGACTCGAACTCCCAGTCAATGGCTCTGCAGCCAGATACCTAAATCACTCAGGTAAACCAAACAACAAAAATAAATATTTACCATTGTATTAATAAGAAAAGCTGGAAGAAGTTTTGCTAACACCTTGAACAGGAACATACATATTAGGCATTCAAAAAAAAATTTTTATGTCATTAGCTCAACAGAGATGTGTGATGTTTTAATATCAAAAGATAGGGAACCACAGAGATGTGAACTTTTAAGTGTTCTCTGGAGAATCAATAAAGCGGGAGAAAGCAAAAAATTAATAGCATAACCAATTCTGTTTTCCATAGCAACACAGTTGAGGAAAAACCAATGTTTTCAGTTGATTCCATCTGGGCAAATAGCCAAACATTGGTTGTAATTAATTGTACATGAGCATATATTTGTTTCTCTTCTCATACATCTAATCTGTAAATGTTCAGATGTCAAGAATCCTCAAACAGTGCTGCCTCAGCTCCAGAGAATCAAAAGCAGAGATTTCTGATAATATGAAAGATATCAAGTTAGGAAAGCTCAGCATCATATACATTGGCAGCCTTGCAGGAAGAACACTGTACTATACAAGACAGAGGACAGTAATTGGGAGTAGAGATGGGCACAAAATGAACTTTTAGTTTGTTTTGTTATTCATTATTCATTTTGTTAGGTAACAAAACAAATAATGAACCCGAGTGATTTTAGAAGGAACCGAACCGAACCGAAAAAAATGGTTTGGTTTGGTTTGGTTCGGTTTGTTACGCAGCCGATGACAGCGGCCGCAGGGAAAACTGTCTAGAGAGAGCCCTGTTCATGCCGAGGCAGGACCGGAGCTCTCTCTAAAGAGATCTTCCCGCAGGCGATGACAGCCCAGCTGTCATTGCCCGCGGGGAGGACTCTCTAGAGAGAGCCCCGTTCTCATCTCCACACATGGAGGAGGGACCGGGGCTCTCTATAAAGGGATCTCCGCCATGGGTGGATGACAGCCAACTCAGCTGTCATCCGCCCGTGGGGGAGTACAGTCTGGAAAGGGCCCCGGTCTCGGCTCCACACCTCACGTGGAGGTGGGAACAGGGGTCTCATTAAAGGGATCTTCCCAGCGGAACCCGAACCGAACTGAACCAAGGGTGGGCCCGAACCAGACTAACCCGAACCATGCGTTATCTAGTTCGTGCCCATCTCTAATTGGAAGTTACAGCTAGAGATGTAAAAGTCTGAAGAATCAGATGGAGAAGTTAAGTAAAAATTGTCACCTAGTTTAAAAAGAATTTGGTGTTGGAACGGATAATCTTTTGTGCAATGTTTTATTATCACCAATCCATCATCTTAGATCCTGTAGATCATCATGTCCAACCACAATAAAGGAGGCACAGATGGAATTGAACCCCCCAATCTCTGGATCTTCAGCCAAAGTGACAGAACTATCCAGCAGACATTTGTATAAAATAAGTTCAGAGAGAGAGAGAGCCATTTCAATCAATGCAAAACTGCTCAACTCAAAATCTCAAGACTACTGACTCAGAACTATAAAAGTCATTATTGTTATATAGTACTATCAAATTTCTCTGGATTATTAAACAAGCAAGAAGCTTGGGACTTAATGGAAATGTACTTTCTAAAGTGAGAGAACAGAGGATACCGTGTTTCCCCGAAAATAAGATAGTGTCTTATATTAATTTTTGCTCCCAAATATGTGCTAGGTCTTATTTTCAGGTGATGTCTTATTTTTCCATGAAGAGGAATACAGTACACATTTATTGTTATCTTGTTATCAGGGAGGCCTTATTTTCAGGGGATGCCTTATTTTTCAGCGAGGGGCAAAACTGTAAGTAGGTCTTATTTTTCGGGGGATGCCTTGTGGTGCAGTGGTTAAACTGCTGAACTTCAGCTATAATTGTGCACACGACATGGGGTTCAATCCCAGGTAGCCAGCTCATGGGTAACTCAGCGTTCTATCCTTCCGAGGTTGGTAAAATGAGTACCCAGCTTGCTGGGGGGGGATGTGTAGTCTGCATAATTAAAATGTAAACCACCCAAAGAGTGTTTTAAGCAATATGAGTTTATGTTATAAGCAGAACACTTTGCTTTGCTTTTGCTTCGCTATTTGGTCCAACCTAGGAATTTCTCAATCACATTATTCTTGCAAGATGGTGGCATCATTGATAGAACAATTCAAAATGTGGAAGTTTCAATGGCATTTATGGTGCTGGAAGCTGGCCATGTGCCCTCCTGGGAAAACAACAGTTCTCAATTTTAAAGTATGTTCCATCCCAGTCCTTTAAATTACCTATTAGCAGACATCAACTAGGCAGTGGACTGAGCAGACAGGCACACAGGTTCACCTCATGGTGGGATCTATCATATTACCGTATAGATTATAATGACTGGAATTCAGTTGTGCGATTGCATAATTCGTTTAAATGAAAACATCTCCACAGGTGTTATTGCATACCAGGTAGTGCAACTCCTTATGCAACAGATACTGCCTATAGATATTTCTTAAGGCAACTCCTTCCCAAAAGTTGTGCAATCTCCATAACTACACAATAGGATTTGATCCACCTTTTTTTAAAAAAAAAATCACATAGAGAAATACATACACACACATACAATTGCACACACAAATCTTTCCTCTTTCGCCTTCTCCTGCTTTGTTTCTCCCTCCTTCCTTCTTTCCTACTCTTTAGGAGCCATAATCATCATGGGCTAAAAAGGCACGGCAGGTTTGTAAGAAAATGTTCTCATTTATTCTTCTTGAAATCACACATTCACGGGCATTGTGTTATTCCTATTTCTAACAATCTCAGTAGAGTTAATGAATATGTCATGCTAACAAATTAAACCTCAGTTCCATTTCAATATAATACAATAAACTTTCAATTGAAAAGGGCGGTATTTCAACAGTGACATATATTACTGCACATTCTTTTCTTCCCCAATAGTTTTCCTTGTATCTGTACACAGTACATTAGGTACGACAGAAACAAAGCAAATCTTAGCACAGTAAAGAATTGAATATGCTCTGTCTGTACTTCAGCCTATATCAAGCCTTCTAATAAATGACTTACGAGATGATTTGGAACAAAAACCATGCTGCTATTCAGTCATGTCATCTGCTCACCTCTGCAGAGACAAAATCAAATTAAATCCATAACAGATAACACATTGTTGTTGTTTTCTGAAGTCTTATGCGGTCCCCATTTCAGTCCTTTAAATGGCTTTTGTTCTGATCCTCCCGGGCTCCTGAAGCACATCTAAGTGGACAGACAGTCATTAAGAGGATCCCATGACTGACAGCACAATCCAGCACAACACCTCGAAATATGTTTATTTGATGGTGTTGTCCGTTTTGATAGTACATTATTCCTGTTGTTGAAATCTTAAGCAACTTCGGGTACAGATTGTTATCTTATTCTGTTCACCTCGATGCCCCATTTGTGGAGATACTGAGAATAATGCATGTTTATTTTGTCCACCACTAGGATTAGAAGACAAACCTTGTATGTATCAATCCTGCAGTATTTTCCTGACTCCAAAGTATGGTGGGATATTTAAATGTTCTATGTCAAAAAGAGTATTTCTATGTGCAATATCAAGTTTCCAATAGAGTAATGGACAAAGACTCAGGAGGCTAAAGTTCAAGTCCCCATCCAGCTGTGGAAACTCTCTGGGGGCTTGGAAGTGCTAAAATCACTCCCCAAATGCCTCATTTACCTTGAAGGTCATGTTAAAGTCACTGTGAAGTTTCAACTTGATGGCACATAACACACAAAACAAAATAGTACAGTGACCCCCCCACCTATTGTGGGCGTTAGGGACCCGACCCGACCCGCAATAATTAAAAATCCATGATTAGGAGGTCAGGTTGTCTCTGGGGTGCCTACCTGGGGGATCTTGTACTTACCGGAGGTCTCAGAAATGATTTTCAGCTATCTGGAAGTCACTTCTGGTTTACCGGAAGTCACTTCTGGTTCGCAGGGAGGTCCTTTTGGGAACTCCAGAAGGCCTGGGAAGGCCCTCACAGGTCCATTGGACAGCGCCCGGTTGGAGGTAAGTATGGGAGACCTGAAACAGGCCTTTCCCCCCTTAACCCAGGGGGCTTTTTTTCATATACTGTGGTCCCTTAAACTGTGCCATTATTTTTTCACCTCATTGAATTCCAATGCCACATCAACCCCCCTCCCAAATTTCCACAAATGGGGCAACCTTCTGCTTCACCACATCATGATTTATTGACAAAAGTATGGTCTCTTCCATGTCCAGATATATTACTCTTGCAGGGACCCCAAAATTGCTTATTTATTGCTTATTGTCCAATGACCTATCTGGTTAGATTGTTGTAAAGTGTGCTCTCAGATGGGTGGTATATAAATCGAATAATAAATACAATAAAATAAAAAGTAGCCTAACAGCATATACAAATAGATGTACAGTATTTGCTCATTTTTTCCAGTTATTTTTTGTTCAGAGAGAAAAGAAATCTGAGAACACAATTTAGAACTCTGCAAGTGATATGGCCATAGCATGCTTACATTAAAGGTCTAATTCTGTAACAAAGCATGACCTGTCAGGGGCTAAAAAAAATCCTAAAGCATCCCACAGAGGTTAAGTAATGAAAATACGTACTTTATTTATCTAACCTTTAAACTTAGTCTAGGCTTGGTTACTGCATGGCAGATTCTTCATCATCTCTGTAGGCTCTTTTTAGTCAGTGACTGAATTTTACATAAGAAGTGCTACTATTCTGCTTTATAAATGTCTTTGACTATCTGGCAGATTACTAAATATGCATATTTTAAAAACAAATGAATATGTGTCTCTGCTGTCTATCAGTGTTCCCATAATTATTTTCACTTCTACAGAGGTCTATTTTACATTGCTTCCTTTAAGTGCTTTACAGCAGTGCTCCCCAACCTTTTTATCGCCGCGGACCGGTAAATGTTTGATAATTTTTCCCTGGCCCGCTTGTTTTGATTTAATAAGATAAAAAAGGTAAATGTCCCCCCACCGCTGACGCACATGCGTGCTAGTCGTTTCCCACTCTAGGGGGCGGTGCTCATCTCCGTACTCAAGCCGAAGAGCCAGTTTTGTGCGAGTCCTTGGCATCGCTGCAAGGAAACACTGTCCTTCCCGTGACCCCCCAGCCCTCCCTCTCTGCCCTCCACACACACACACACACACCCCAAGAGGGAGGAGAGCGAGAGCGAGAGAGGGGAGAGGCTGGCTTACCGGCGTCCTGTCTTCATCCGCGCTGCGACCGAGAACCCCCCACAGCGGCCTCCTCCTCCTCCTCGCTCTGCCGGAGCCGCCGCCACCCCATGGCTGGCGGGCCGGTCGGTGGGTGGGTGGGCTGCTGCCGCTGCCGCTGTGGTTGCTAAGGGCCGTTCCCGCCTGGCGGGCAGGCGCGCGCCGCCTCCGCCTTCTGCGAGCCCTACTCTTTGTTGTTCCTCCTGCTGCTGCTGCTGCTGCTGCCGCCGCCGCCGCCGCCTCCGGCCCCTGTCAGGAGGAGGAGGAGGAGGAGGAGGAGGAGCGACAGCACCACCAGCGACCGCGGCAGCAGCCCCCGCAACGCAACAAGCTGCCCGCCCATTGGGCAGCGGGCCGCCCCCAACAAGCGCAGCGCTCATTGGCTCCCCTGCCTCCTCCTCCTCCCTCCTCCTCCTCCCAGGGTGCGTGCTGAAGAGATCTGGGAAGGAAGGGAGGAGGAGTTTCCCTGGTTTCCTCGGGCGGCCCGGTGCCAATTGATCCACGGACTGGCACCGGTCCGCGGACCGGGGGTTGGGGAACACCGCTTTACAGCACTACACATCATTACTCACAACCTATACAACCAAGTACAAGCACTTTGCCTCAAAGTGCTCCAACCCCCAAAACAACACTTAGCAAGACACCATCAGCGGGGGCTGTGGTGGCTCAGCAGGCTAGAGTGCTGAAAACTGTTGGCTGCAAAGTCAGCAACTGGATCGTTCGAATCCCAGGTGCCATGTAACAGAGTGCGCTCCCGCTGTTAACCCCAGCTTTTGAAAACCTAGCAGTTCAAAAGCATGTAAATGCAAGTAGATAAATAGGTACCACCATAAAAAGCGGGAAGGTAAACAATGTTCCATGTGCAAAAATGCATTCAGCCATGCTGGTCACATGGCTACGGACTTGCACAACACTGGCTCTTTGGCTTAGAAACGGAGATGAGCGCCACCCCTAGAGATGGACACGACTAGCACGCATGTGTGATGGAAACCTTTACCTTTACCTTTTAAAGACACCATGGGGAATTATACCAAAAGTCAACATGATTGCACCCTCTGCAGCATCAGAGGATAAAACTTTGCCATCAATCATATAATAATTGCTTTCATGTGCTGTCATGCTGCTTCTAACTTATGGGAACCCTCATGTCATTTCTGAGATGTGTGAAGTATTAAAGGTGTAGTTTACCACTGCCACGCTCAGCAGTCTCCATGACTGAGCAGGGATGTCAAGTCTGACACTATGTTACCTGTCTCTTCCACATAACAATACTAGAAGTGAAACTCCAATCCATTTCTATTGAATGCCTTGGAAAAAAACCTGTCTTCAGGTAATGTCCACTTCTTGTAGTGCTACAGTTTCTCCAATCGATACATCAAGTGAAACGACTAATCATTTTTGTACATGTTCATTCCTGCAACTGTCCGGAAGCATAGATTATCACCTCATGTACAGTAATAGCTTGGTTTATGAGCATAATCCATTCCGGAAACATACTTGTAAACCGAAGTACAGTGGTACCTTGTATAAAGGAATTAATTCGTTCCAAATGAAATTATGTTAAGCAAATTTTCCTTTATACAAATTCCGATAGGAATGCATTGAAAATGGAGTAATCCCATTTTTATGTTGTACGGATTTTCCCCATAGGCAATTATGTTAAGCAAATTTCCCCTATCTCCGGAATTTTTATGTTGTACAGATTTTATGTTATACAAGCTGTTTGTTATACAAGGGTCCACTGTACTCATATATCAATGCAAATTTCCCATTAAAAATAATGGAAACGCAAATGATTTGTTCTGGTGCCCATAGACCACATACTGTATACACAAAATGACAAAACTCACAAAAGAAGTTGGCTAGAAGTCCACGTCCACACCATGGTTTTGGTACCTGGCTGCAGAATCTGCTCCGCTTGAGACTAACAACTGGATTTTACACTGTGTTTTAAATGTGTCAATAATAAAGTGTAATTTGTAGCCATATACACCCTTGACTAGCTGCCTCATGACTAGAAATGGTTGGAAAAAAAATAAGAAATGATGTTGAAAACAAATAAAATAAAATATAAATATAAATAAAACCCTAACCTTCACTCTGCTTTGAAAACCTTTGCAGCTGGTGCAAGGTAGATCTCCATTCCTCTCCCCTTCCTCTGTTTTTGAGGCTTCCCGAGACTAAACGTTCCAGACAATCACCCACAATCCAGCAGAGAGGGAGGGAGAGAGGCAGAGAGCGAGAGCCACAATTAGCTCACTTGTGATCATGTGACCTGCTCCAGTGCTTGTATTACAAGATATTGCTCGTTGATCAACACAAAATTTAGAAGAAATGTGAGCTTGTCTTGCAGAACACTCATAAACCAAGGTACTTGTAAACCAAGATTTTACTGTATAAACAAAGCATGGATTTTTAATAAAACAGTTGATAGTTTTGGTGCATGAGTATTTTACTCATGATAATTAAACTTGGTTGGTTGGTGCAAAAGAACTGTCATTGTGAGAAGACAGAGAACTTGGTTCTGAAAATATGACAAGATTAAACTTTATAAAAGTTTTTAAAGGACTTCACTCACTATTGCTCACTTTGATTAATGCATCTTTATCTTATCTTGCCCCCTGACTTCGACTCTTTAACAATTGAAACTAGTTCCACTTCCCACATGTCCACCTTTGGCCATGGCCTTCCTAATTGAGAATATTAGACCTGTTTTAATTGTAATCAATGTCTACCTTCCACCCCAAAGCACCAAAACAAAATTACTGGCTCAGTGGGATAGGTTGAATAGTTACCTACAGGACCTTGAATCGAAATTTCCCTCTGCTGAAACCCTAATTGCAGGAGATTTCAACGCCAGGCTAGGAAGGGACGATTTGGCTTTAATGAGTGCTTTAAGCAAAGAGTTGAATGACTCCCAAACAGAGCTACTCCAGCACTGTAGACTTTCTAAGGACCACCAGATTAACACTGCAGGGATATGTCTTGCAAAACTCCTAATAGGTACAGGCAGATACACTCTAAATGGGACAACATCACAAGACTCTCCTGGTGAGTTTACATTCAGCTCACCTAGAGGAAGCAGTGTAATCGATTATGTCTGCGTATCCCAACAGCTAAGAGAACTAATTGTAGATTTCACGTTGGTGAGCGGATCGATAGTGATCACTTTCCCTTGATAACTAAGATTAAGTGCAATCATTCCCTAAACAAGATCCAATGCTATCCGAATGCCAGTTTAGGGAATAAGCCACGATACATGAGTGGGAAATGGTCACCTCAAGTGGCAGCTTCCCTCAGAAGCTCATTAGATTCTGGAGACTTAAGGATTCTGGGGAAAAACTAACTAAAGCTCAAAGCATAGACGACGCCCTGCACTACTATGATAAAATCTCAGTTAGAATAAATAATACACTTTACCAACAATCTACATCACGCTCACTAACAGGGATAAGCGGTAGGGCTAAGAACAAATCTGAGAGGTGGTTTGATAAAGAATGCCTTCTCTTAAAAAAGAACTACATGCCATGTACCAGCTTTACCGCAAGAATCAAATGGCTGTGTTGCCAGATGGATACTATGAACTAAAGAAGCGATACAAACTGACAATAGCTGAAAAAACGGCAGCTCCAAAAGTTAGGTGGGACCTATTGACTAATGCCGCCTTATCTAACAATACTAAACAATTCTGGACGCTGGTCACCAGTGTCACAGCAACTAACACTGATCTGCCGCAACACTGGATACCAGCTCATGTATGGAAGGAGCACTTCTTTAGTATATTCTATGATCCATCAGCCCCCTAAAAACACTTACAGATTTTATTCCAACCAATTTACCAGTTTGGCCCCCAGTATCTGCAGAGGAAATTAAAGAGTTAATCGGCAAGCTAAAGCCAAAGAAGGCTCCAGGTTCTGATGGACTCCCCGAACTTTTCAAATCCTTTGCAGACTGGTGGTATGTGCCACTATCAATCCTGTTTACCTTGATCGATCAAACCGGGAGGTTACCCTCTGCATGGACTAAAGCAGTGGTAGTCCCTATTTTTAAAAAGGAAGCCAAACCTACCAGCCAACTACCGTCCTGTCAGTTTGCTCTCTATAACAGGAAAGCTCTATGCAAGCCACCTAGCTGACAAATTGACAAGCTGGATGGATACAGAGAAAATATTAGGGTTAGAACAGAATGGGTTTCAACAGAAATACCCTGGATCACTGTTTAACCTTGGCACACTTGGCTGAAAAATACAGAAACACAGGGGGAGTGGACTGTTTACTGCTTTTTTTGACCTGAAAGGGGCTTTCGATTCTATTTCCAGGGATTATTATGGGCTAAATTAGATAAGACCACCATAGATAGACGACTACTTTTTCTTATGAAAAATTATATTCGGACACTAGTTGTAGTGTAAGATATGGCTCCCTAGGCGAATTAACAGAGGAAATCCCAAGTAATAGAGGAGTTAGGCAAGGCTGTGTGTTGGCGCCGCACCTTTTTAATCTTTATATAAATGACTTGGATGCACACCTAAGAAAGGTTGAGGGCCACTTTCCCAAACTTGGTACTCAACATGTTCCTCTATTATTGTTTGCAGATGACGCTGTAGTGCTATCTTTAACGCGTCTGGGATTAAGGCGACTACTGCTAGCTTTTGCTGACTACTGTAAAAACAATAGCCTAAATATTAATATAGATAAATCTAAAATCATGGTGTTTACCAAGGCCTGGAAGAAACATCGCTGGCCAATTCAGAATAATCTCTTGGAACAAGTTAAGGAATTTAAATACCTAGGACTATACTTTAAATTCAACTGCGAGTGGACTGCCCACCGTACCTACACACACATAGTAAGGCTCGCAGCAGTATGGCAGCCATTGCTCGGTTTTTCTATATTAACGGTGGATTCCACATCCCTTCTGCTGTGCGGGTCTTTACAGCAAAAACTAGGCCCCAGTTGCTCTATGGCATACCAATTTGGATAAGCGCATTCAATTCCAACGTTGAGAATATACAGTCTTCCTTCTTGCGCCGAATATTGGGGGTCCCTAATTGTGTGGGATGGGCAGCTCTATATCTGGAGACAGGCCTAGATCGCTTAGAGACTAGGGCATGGAATCAAACCCTGAAATTCTGGTTGAGAATTCATTTTCAGGCCGAGCAGTTGGGTTATATATACCATATGTTATCTGATTCCTACACGAGCAAGTGGTCACAGATAATCCAACACAAAGTTAGATCTATTGGAATGCCTCTCGAGTCCATTCTAATGTTAAATCAACATCAGGCCTATCGAACCCTTAGTCAGCGAATTGATGACATCGAGAGACAAGAACTGACTGCCACAGCAAATAGAACCTGCTCACCCCAGGCACACGGTATTCTACCAGGGTATCGGAAACAAGCAAACTATTTATCCTCGTTAGGAACCCCACAAGTCTGCAGAGCATTCTGTTTGGCAAGACTCAATGTGCTTCCTTCAGCTATGCTTCAGGGTAGATATAATGGAACCCCACGCCAAGAACGTTTATGTCCCTGTGGAGCTGGGGTACCTGAATTTTTAACTCATATCCTTTTATACTGTACCTTTTACAAAGAAATTAGAAGAGACCTGATTTATCCTTTAATTTTTAAATTTCAAAGTTGTCCAGATAAGATCTTGGTAGAGTACTGCCTCTCAGATAAGAACTCATATGTAACTACCCAGGTGGCTAAATTCCTCTTGGCAGCAATCCATAGGAGGGCTATGATAGTGGCAGATAAATGACACTGTAATCTACTGTTGGCAATGTTACGTTATAGTTTTATTCTGTGTACTGTTCTGTTCAAACTGTTTTGGGTCACATGACCGTAATAAACTTATGTATGTATGACTCTTTAACTTGACCCAGGTCTAATGTGCACATGGCTGTTTCCTGGTGTGAAGAATGGACTAGAGATGGGCACAAATCAAAAAAATATTGATTCATGTTGCTTTCAGATTCGTCAAGGTCAATGAATCACAAAAAACAAAAGTATGATTTTTCCTGATGAATTGGTTTGTAAATTGTTTTTTACTTTAAAACCCTATGAAACGGCCTCCAAGGCATCTAGAGACACCAAATTCACAGGGAAGCTTCCCATGACCTTTGATCAGATGGTGCGATAAATAAATAAATAAATAAATTATTAAATAAATAAATAAATAAATAATGATGTACAGGCTCTACGAGTTTGATAAAGTTTAGATTTCAGATGTATGAGTTGTGCACCCACAAAGAGCCTCCCTAGGAAAGTACTCCCCAGGGACACAGAGACACCAACATTACAGAGAAGCTTCTTCAGTCCCTCCAAGTTTGGTGAAATGAGGGTTCAGACATCTGAGTTACACACCCATAAAGCAGGAGCCCCTAGGACAGTGTTGGCGAACCTATGGCACGGGTGCCAAAGGTGGCATTTGGAGCCCTTTCTGTGGGCACCTGACATCGCCCCTTCACAGCCATGTGTATTCAGGTTAAATTGTTGTATTGGCACTTTATGGAAAATTAGTGGGTTCTAAATCGCTGTTTGGGCACTCAGCCTCTAAAAGGTTCGCCATCGCTGCCCTAGGAGTGCTGTTTAGCAACTAGCTTGGGGAATCCCAACCTTCTCCAAACTTGGAGGAATTGTAGAAGAAAGTTATAGACAGCTTCTCAGCCCATTGGGTGCCTCTAGGTACCTGGGAGAAACTTTCCTGGTGGAGCATCTTTGGGTGTGCATACCATTAACTCCAGAAATCCAATCTTCACCAAACTTGGTGGATTGTAGAGAAAAGTCAGGAGAAGCTTCCTTGCATATTTAGGTGCCTGGGGCCGGGGGGGGCATTTTATATCCCAATAAATATGAATCAAAAATCCCTAATGATTCATCAGTTCATATTCATTGGGGTTATCAATCTGTATGAATAATAATTGATCAATTCGTGATTTTGAATGAATTTTGTAATTCCTTTTTTAATTCATGCCCATCTCTAGAATGGACACTTCCAAAATGCTCAGGCAATGCAGTAGAGCCAAGGGTCACAGAAAAAAGCAAGAATGTATGTGTACATTCAGATATCATTTCAAGGTTTCTAGGCTTGGCAGCTTATTTCTACAAGGAATGCGTATTGAATTTGCAGATGGCACAAAACCCGCATAGAGTAGCAAGTGCCTTGGAAGACAGAAACAAAACCCAAACATCGAGCTGAAAACAGAAGGAAGGACTGAAAGAGCTGGGCATGTCTAGCTTTGGGAAAAGAAGACTGTGGGGAGATACGAGAGCACTTTCCAAATACAAAGAAGGAGACAGGGTCTACTCTTGAGTAGAGTGTGGGACAAATAATAATAGGCTCAAGTTATAGAAACACAGATTTCAGTCGAATATCAGGAAAAATGTGCTAACTGTTACAGCAATACAAAAAAAGGAACCAATTAGACCAAGAGGGTTATACTGCCAAAGGGATTAAAGAGAAAATTGGACAACCATTTGTCATATATACTTTGATCTGGATTCCTAAACTGAGCAGGGGATTGGACTCAACGTCCTTCAAACTCCCCATTATTTTATGATTCTGAAATGAAGTCCCAGAAGACTGCAGCTTGACAGCCCATCTTGTTTGTGCAATGTTAGTATCACACTTAAGTTTGTTTTTTTTTAAAAAAAAAAAATCCTAGAAGAAATAAACCTATCTTAGCATATACGAGGAGCTTAATTATGAATATCAGGATTTTATGAGGCATTGTGGAACAAGAGACAGAGAAGTCTGTAAAGATCCTCAGTCAACTAGATGAGGCTATCCAGATGTTGTTGTGGCACTTGAACTTTTCTTTTGAGGTCAAAACATTTCGCTATGAATCCAACTACTGTACCTTTGTCTGTCTGAGGAAAGTTGGTGCAAGGCTTCCAATTTATAGTTCACTCTAATTTCACACTACTCTCAAATACTTGAACATGTCTTAATTGTACTGGACTGTGTATTATCCCTCATTACTGTAAAACCACTTTGGGTCCTTTTCCAAGGAGAAAGGTGGGGTAAAAATACTCTAAAATAAATAAATAAATAAATACTCTGAATAAGCTCATTAGGTGGGCAGTGGCAAGGCTATTCAGACGCAGGTGTGTGAAACAAATCAGGGTGCACTATAAATTGGGAGCCTCACACCAACCTTCCTCATACTGACAAAGCTATGTGGATGAAAAGGGAAAGTTCCGATTTCAAAAGAAAAGAAGTCCAGTTAACATGAGTCAGCTTCCAGAAGACACAGAGAACTGTTGCTGATCTGCCTCTTTTCCCTCTCTCGGAACTGCAATGCGTATGGACAGCTGGGGCGGGGGGGAGGGGAGAACAGAGTGAGATTGAAGCATGCAGTGTTGGATCATCATCATTCTTCTCATTTCTCAGTATTGCCAGTACAATGGTACCTCTACTTATGAGCGGCTCTACTTACAAGCAATTTGACTTAAGAGCAGAAAATCATTGGTGTTTTAAGTGCTGCCTTACAAATGTTAGATATGGTCTGCTCTACTTACAATTATGTTTTTTTTTATTTTTTTTTATTATTTATTTTATTTTATTTTTTTAGATACAGCTGCTCTACTTATGAGTTATTTGACTTATAAGCATGCATTTGGAATGGATTAAACTCGCAAGTAGAAGTACCACTGTCCTTGGAGCCACACTGAATAGTAACCCCAGGATGTAGGAATCAAGTCCTGACAATATGTGGATGATATGACATGTTTACAAAATCACTTAAATTTTGGGGGAGAGGAAAACGATATTGTTGTTAGCTGCATCAGTTGCAAAAGAAGACTGCCTGCTGAGACTTAAGAGTTCTGAAGAATTTCACAGCAAAGTCACCATCACAGCCTTATGTAACATTCTTACTTAAAGAAATTACATTTTTTTAAAAAGTTTAGGAAACAAATCAAGGCAGGAAAGGAAAGAGATGTAGATGAGCTATTCTCCAATGCAATGCTGCCATATCATTAACAAAAGTGTTTGATGAAGTGGAGAACATCCAAAACCAAAACAAAAAGACCAGCCTGTGATTATACTTGCAAAGAGAACAATTTAAGATGTTTTTATTGCATGCAAACTGCTCTGTTTTTAAGCCTCTAATCATGCAAAGTCATAATGTAGGCCTCTTTTCAAAGTCGTAACTAGCTACCGATTTGAAATGGCACAAAACAGAAGGAAGCGGGATGATCTGAAATCACTGAGTCTCCGTGAATGTCATACAGATGTGTAAAATCAGTTCTCCTGAATGTGTACTGTTTGAAAGCAATTCACATGAAACTGAGAAGGCAACAGAATTTTAAGTATATTATAAAGCAAAGTCACCAAACAACCACTTCTCCTTCACTTCAGGGTCATCTCCAGGCTAGGGAGTCAGGACAAGACAGCAAAATGTCATCCAGTGGTCCCTGCACCTCTTGAGAACACACAGTCTTCCTTCTGGCATTAAAGCAGTTCATGGGGAGGGGCAACTCTGATATGGAAGCAACACACTGCAGAGGTATGAGAAAATTCTCAAATGGGACACACCATCTGAATAGCATGTCTCCAACACCAACATGCTTTCAGCTCTAATCTACATTATCTGCAATGTCTGTTTATGTTGGATTAATTTAGGACCAGAATCTTTTCCCCATTCATCCATGAAACTCACTGTAGGGGAAAGGAGGTATAAGTTAATAAATAACTAAAATAAATGACTGAGGCGCTGGAAGAAAACTAACTTTGGCATAGGAATGAATAAAATGGGTTTTACAAGGATTTCTTAGAATATTTAGGATTGCTGACGAAAATGCCAGGGGATGTTGCTGAATTGCTATCCCTTTGATTGTTTGTAAGTGGAGGTGCTTTAAACTGATGATACTCTTCCTACGAATTCAGAAAACACATGTCACCTCCAAAACAGTTCTGCTCCAATAGCTGGATGAGCAATTTCATCCAATTCTGTTAGTGGAACACTGTTTCTCCTCTGATCCTTTTGAGACCAGCTTGTGAACCATGACTAATGGTGCCACTTCATGCCCTGGCTCCTTGAGGTGCATAAATGGCTGTAAAATACTAGAATGACACTTGTAAATAAACCCTTCCCCTTAACAGTAGCATGGTATTGGCTTTCATCTCTTTCCCACGGTTTTGTGTTCCATCTGCTTCACTTGCCTGGAGAAATAATGGACTCCTAGTGTTTGGTCTTTGTGATTTCAACAAAGCCATATACTGGACGGGATTTGTGTGGGGGTGGTGGTGGTTTGGGTTGGGCTGAGATGGGATGGGTTATGTTATAAAGTTTGCCTTTCCTTTTACAATCAGCTCCACATTGCTAATCTTAGATTACACTTTGGCTGCTTATAATAAGGTCCATGGCACTTCTATGTTACGCTGAACAATATTCAAAGCCACAAAGTCCCGTGTGGCCTGCGGGGCTAGCCCCAAGACATTTTGCTGCCTGTTTTGGCAGCACAATATTCATTCATCATTTTTTTAGTGTTTTCCATCTGATCTGGGGCGTTGGGGGACATCTGCGCGCAGAAAATGCCTTAAATTGCGCAGAGTGGGTAAAAACGAACAACAAATTAACGAACCAACGAAACAATTTTTTCACGAAAATTCACAAAAAATGAAATGAAACGAAACGTCATTTTTTTCAATTCGTGCCCATCTCTACAATGCATCCTACCTCAAAGATAACCACAAACCAACACAGACATTTTAGAACCTGAGGCCAACCAATTCAGAATCATCCCTCCTATTTGCTGAGACTAAAAACAATCCAATAATAATAACTCAAGCAACGAATTGCTTTTCTTTTGTGACATCCTGAAATTAGCTGCCTGAGGCACCTGCCTCACTCTGCCTTCTGACAGGGCCAGCTCTCCTGATCCAGTTTTACTCAGAAATATATCCATTGCCCTCATCTATCTAAGCAAACTTTGTAGCATAACAATGTTCCTTGAAAAGAAGCAGAGAGGAAAAATTTGCCAGTAAACCAACCGTGATTTCTCTTTCTAAGCCAACTTCCACCCCTTTCTACTGTTTTATTCTTCCATTTCTGTCAAAGTAATTGTGCGAAGGAAACCCCAAACAAGATATGTAAAACAAATTCATGTACGTTTGTCTAAACCAAGGTAGTGTGTGTAATGACCACACCCCACAATCCTGGATGGCCACACCTGCTTGCTGGCCATGCCACACCACTACCATCCAAATATTATTTTAAAAATATGAACAGTGTTTCATAATATTTACTTGCCTTGTCTTGAAAAAAATACTGTTGTGTGTCTTCAAGTCAGAAGCAGCTTTTATAGTGATCCTAACAGGGTTTCCAAGGTAAATGAGGGATGGGATTACCAATTCCACAATCCCCATGAGTTTCCATGGCTAAGTGGGGATTCGAACTTAGGCCTCTTGAATCCTAGTATGCTATCTTTATGGCATAGTGGTTAAACTGCAATACTGCTGCCAAAATTCAGTTAAAGGGTTCAATCCCAGATAGCCACCTCAATGCTCACTCAACCTTCCATCCTTCTGAGTATCCAGCTTGCTGTGGGGGAGAGAGGGGGAGCAATGTATAGCTTGCAAAATTAAATTGTAAACTACCCCAGAGAGTGCTTTAAGCACTGTGGGACAATATATAAATAGCACACTTTGGTTTTGTTTTTCCTCTGTTGATTACATCATATTGGTTATCTTTAAGAACGGATGGATGGATTATTGGATGGATATAAAACCATGGGTTACCTCCCTTGCTTACACCAAGGGATGCCCTAGGGCAGTGGTGGTGAACCTTCTGCACTCCAGATGCTTTGGACTACAACTCCCACAGTCCTTTGTCATTGGCAATACAGTCTGGGAATTCTGGGAGTTGTGGTCCAAAACATCTGGAGTGCCAAAGGTTCACCACCACTGCCCTAAGTGTTCTCCCCAGCCCACATGAGAACCCAGGGAACCTAAATGTGGCTTCCTGACATCCTTGTAGTCATAGCCCTCTATATAGTGAATAATAAATAAATAAATACAATTTGCCCTCTATCATATTGTGCTGTCTATGGGGTATTGGAGTCAATCTTGCCATATTCTCCCACAACCCTGTGCCCAAGAAAAATATGTTTCTCCAAATACTGTACTGTTGGAGGCCCAGTCCTCATGAGTCCAAGCTAGCTTGAGCAATTGTCACAGATGATAGCAGCTGTGATCATATGATAGGCAGCACATTTCTCATCCCTATAATTCTATCTCTGGAGCCACTAAGATCACAGGAAAATATACTCCCATTGTATTCTCGAAGGCTCCCATTGGTTGGTGTGCAACGCTTCTCTCCTCTCTCCTCAATTATTGATGGGCTAACCAAACTCCCTCCAATGCAATCATTTACTAAAAGGGGTCTTCCAGATGTGGAGCAAATTTCCACACCTTTTCTCCCAGTTTTTTTCTCATTTATCACAAAGGATTTGCATCCAAGCATGACTTGCTTCCTCTTGGTTGGTTTTGCTGTCTCTTTGTCTTCCCTGTTAGACTGAACACACAGAGCCAGCAAAACCAACCAAGAAGAAGCAAGTTATGGTTGGATGCTTGTTTTCTCACATCTCCTTCTCTGCAGGGTTCACTTACTCCTTCCGTTCTTGTCCCATTCTCCTATTTTGCTGCTTCTTGTTTTTTTAATCATGCCCTCCCATGTTCACTGAGGTGAAACTGACATAGCTAGAGAAGGGATATTTTAGATGCAACCCTTGGGCATCAGATCAGAAGTTGTTTCTCTAGCACGTTGGGTTTTTTAAATCCGAACCTAGGTTTTTAACTGGAAATATCTGACCTGTCACTTCAATATGCCATAGCCTGTCTGAACAGCAGCACATCGTTTCTGAAGCAATTATTCCTGACTGCCAACACTGTGAGACCAAAACATCCTTGAATTTATATTTTTGATTGACCAACTTCCCAAAAACCTTCAAAGGAGGGTTAGAAAACTGAATGAGACCATTTAGCAAATGAGGGTAGTTGATACAGTGGTACCTTGGTTTAAGTAATTAATTCATTCTCCAGGCTGTTTTGTATTGAATGCATTGAATCCGTTTTGGAGGTCAAAAAAGGCAAACTGGGGCATTCCATTTAAAATTTTCCTAAACCGAGCATCCCCATAAACTTTGAATGCCTTTTGGAAAAAATGTAAACCAGGGCATTCTATTGAAAAAAATTCTTAAACCAAGGCATCCCCACTTCCAGTAATTTCTTTTCTTAAATCATTGTTTTTGTTAGCCGAGGCATTCTTAAACCAAAGTACCACTGCACTTGGCAGTTCAGTCCACGGGTCTTTTCTGATGGTTTTTTTTTTTTTTAGTGCAGGGGATTCAATCAGAACTCCTTCCAAATGAACATTCAAAAGAAATGGGCAAATGTGTAACACACATATCTTCATCTTATTTATAGATGTGCCTTTGCTATTCCTAGTTTAGATTTTCAAATGTACAGTATATCTAAAATATGAGATGTATCCTACTGTGAATTAAAAGAAGTGGGTGCCAGTGGTCACACCTGCCTAGATTGTATCTCTTCTGCTGCTAAAGAATCCACACAAACCTTAACTGACCATCTAACCCTCTTCACCGGACATTATGTATTTTTGGTTGGTGGTAGAAGCAAAACTGTAGCAGCTTTTGTTGTAACGATTTGAGTTGTAGATTAAGAGTGGGGAGACCTTAATTTAAAACCCCACTCCGTGATCAAAGTATCTGGTTCACATTAGGCCAGTCGCATCTCTCAGGGTTCACTCACAGGCAGCCCCCACACTTCCTTGCTCTGCCTCATTTAGCCATTGGCTCTGAGTGGGCACCTGATGGAGGAGGTGTGGTTAAGAAGTGCCAAACACTGCTTGTTCGTGTCCATCTCTATAGCAGGGGCATATCTAGGGAGGGAAGAAGGGTACATATGCCCCAGGTGCAGCAATCTGGGGGCACCAGGAAGGGGGAGGAGGAGAAGGAAGCCCTGCACCCTCCCACCAGCAGTCCTCGGGCTTGGAGATGGGACCCACTCTGTTGCAGCCGCCTCTTTCTCCACCACGCACCAGGTGAGTGACCAAGCAAACAAGCAGGCAGGCAGGTGTGCGAGTGCAGTGGCTGTGGCGCCCTCCTCCTCCTCCTAGAACTCTTCCTCGCCTTCCTCTGGGCCACCGCAGGAGAGGTAAGGTGCACACACACAAACAAACAAACACACACACACACACACACACACACACACACACACACACACACACACACACACACACACACTGACCCATGTGCCCGCACTCCTGCAGGATTGCCTCCCCTTCTGGGTGGATGGATGGGGTTGGGGAGGGCCAGAGGGGTGCAAAAACAACTTTGTCCCCAGGTACCCCAAAACCCAGCTACACTGCTGCTTGACAGACTAACATACTGTATCTTGCTGAGTTGCTGTACCAATTAAAATGGGAAGAACCACCATGAACCTCGAGCTCATTGGAGATAAAGACATCATATAAATTATTACCACCAGCAGCCTACTATTACTTCATGGAATGGGAGGCATCACAGTCCACGGTAAATACAGTGGTACCCCAACTTAAAAGCAGCTCGACATAAGAGCAATTCGACTTAAGAGTGGAAAACTGTTGGCATTTTAACTGTTGCCTTACAAATTTTAGATATGGTCTGCTCAACTTACAAATATTTTTTTCATTGTTTTGTTTTTTTAAACTTATTTTTCAATTTTTTTAGATAGGTACGTCTTAAGAGTAGTTCGACTTAAGAGCATGCATTCGGAACAGATTAAATTCGTAAATTGAGGTACCGCTGTACAGAGATTCTATCACAATTTGAGCTATTGTGACCTCTCCTCCATCCTGGTGCCCCCCTTTTTTGGTGGCAAATAACACCCTGGGGATCGCTAATTAACCAATTACAGGTTACAAATGCAGGCAGGGCAGATTTGGAGACCTTACAGAGGCACTGGGAATTATGAGCCATCCTAGGATAGATGGGTCAGTGGTACAATTTAGTACAGGAAATAACTACTTTCATTAGATATTCAATGAATAGCAAAGAGGGGAGAGATCCAACTGTTCAAATTGTTAAGTGTATTCTCCAGTGAGCTGCCTCTTCTCATTATGCTTCCAGGCATCACAGTCTCGTCAATGCCATACCTTCAACCAGAATTGGTTAAATAAATATGTCCTTAACGAGGTTCATAGATTATCTCAAACCCAGTGTTTTCAAAGAGACATGCGAGGGAAGAACATATGTATAATTCATATCATTAATTATATATAAATTGCATAGAAATATAAGTCTAAAAACTCTTCTGTTCAGAGCCATGCCTGGAAAAGTTATTTGTGGTCTGAGATTTCCAGAATTTCTACCCAGCATGGACATTCTGGGAGGTACAGTCCAAAACAATAATTTTTCCAAGTTCTGAACTTTAGCCAGAAACGGCCTGACCACAACAAGGTCACAGATGCAAATCCACCCACTACCCAGTTTCAGACTTGAAGCTCTTTAACCAGGTACCAGCAGATGATCTTTGAAAGGTTATATACTGAGGCTTATCCATGGGTTGTATTTTGCAACAAGCCTTCCATGCTGAACTGATGAAAATATTATGGTTTCAGACCACAACTCCCAGAATCATCTAGCCAACATAGAAATATTGAGAAAGTTGTGGTCAAAAAAGTAATTTTTCCAAGCTTTGGAACAAAAGGCTGAAAATTAAATCCATATGGACCCTTCTTAAAAATGAATATATCTAATTCACTGTCTGTGAATCTATAAAAGTAGTACAGGTATGTTTGCTTTCCCATCATCAGGAAGACGGCGGGGAATAATTTTTAAATTATGCATAAATAAATGTGCACAATTTAAAACTTGTACCCTTGAAAACTATGTGTAAGCATAGTTTTCATATAGTTTTCAAGCATAGTTGTCCCCACATATGGGGGAAATCTGCATACATTATCAAAAATTCAAAGGAAATTGCATGTATGATGAAATGTTTATACTGCAACAGGTAAGCATTTCCATTCAAGAAAGAGAAACAAAGTCTTACAACTTAGTATAGATTATAGAACAAGGACAGGGGGTGGGGGGGGGCTCAAATGAGATTTGAAAAAAATGCAGTGATTGATTTTCACAACTTTAATTCCCTGCAAATGAATCATCTTTTCTCAGGCCTGCTTTGCGTGTTCCTGAAATCTATTTATTTTTCATCTACATAAAAGAAATCATATTCCATGTCCTTCACTCCGCTAAGCGCCAGAAACAGTTCTGTACTGATATGGAACAGGTTCCTAAAAGCTGGACTACACACCCACAAAGGGAAGAACAAATAGGGTGTTTTTTTGTTTTTCTCCCTTTTGAGACTTAAACTTCTTTTATATTATAGTTGCCTGGCAGCTCTCTTCAGACCTTGCAAAGCAACAATATCTCGCGTTAGGTTGTTCTCTCTTACTGCTGTGTCCCCTTCCTACAATACGGTCTTTTCCAGGAAGTTCTGCTCAGGTCTTCTAAACTAACAGCTGTGGCTTCCTTTGTCCACCCATCCCGGAAATAAAGAGTCAAGACATGTTTGTGGGATTGCACTGGGCCATAATTAATTGTCTTAAATACAATATGTCACTGGTGCTCTTTTCTCCCACAAGGGGGCCTGAAAGTGTAAGTGGCTATGTGGTCTTCACATAGTTATTGTTGGGAGGTCCCTGGCAGCTCCTCCCACTTGAATGTGAACTTGAACACAAACTTGCACTTGAACTTAAACTTAAGAGTTAAACGGTTTGGGCAGCCCTCATCAATCACTTGGCGTGTTATTAATCATCCTGCACTGTCATATCTACTATCCTAATCTATTCCTAATTATCGTTGAGGGCTGCCGAGCTGATCGGTCATATTTTCACTACTCTTAACCTGACATCATTTTGACACTTGCACTGACTGCTAATTGTGACTGGATATATAAAGAATCTCCACCGCGCACAAGAGAATGGGATGGGTGAAAACGCGCTGCCACTTACAGCCAATCAGAGTGGCAACCAAAAATTCCCATCCAGCCCTTCCACAACCAGCTACTCTCATTCTTACAGACAGCTGACAATCAAAGAGGCTGTTTGCCTAGCAGTGAGTCCTTAAATGCCCTCGGCCCATAGCCAAACCACATGAACCACTATCCCAGAGTGGCCTTAGTCCTTCCGGAACATATGACCTCTGGTCAAACCTGTCTCCCCGGTCAGGTGGAAAAAGTAGCTCCTCCCAACACAAGGCTGGATCAGAGCGTCACTTGTCATTATAAGGATTTCCTCTCGTTCTACTGCCACCCTCTTCCTGGGTTTCTCGACTTGCTGAATGACTGTGCAGCTTGTCATGGAGCCCACCCGAGAACAGGCAACTCTGGATCTAATACTGTGCGATACTCAGGACCTGGTCAGGGATGTGAATGTCACTGAGCCTCTGGGGAACAGTGACCATGCTGCAATTTCCTTTGCCATGCATGTCGGAGGAAGAGTGTCAACCAAATCAGACATAAAAACCTTTGATTTTCGAAGGGCAAACTTCCCTCAGATGAGGAAACTAGTTAGAGAGAAACTGAAGGGGAAGGTTAGAAGAATCCAATCTCTTCAGAGTGCATGGAGCCTGTTTAAAACAACAATAATAGAGGCCCAGCACAAGTGCATACCACAAAGAAAGAAGAGCTCATTTAAGTCCAAGAGGACACCAGCATGGTTAACGAGTGGAGTTAGAGAGGCTCTAAAGCACAAGGAGAGGTCTTTCTGTAAATGGAAATCCTCCCCAAATGAGGAAAATAAAAAGGAACACAAACTCTGGCAAAAGAAATGTAAGAAGATGATAAGGAGGCAAAGAAAGATTTTGAGGAACGCATGGCTAGCAATATAAAGGGTAATAATAAAAGCTTCTTTAAATATGTTAGAAGTAGAAAACCTGCCAGAGAACCAGTTGGCCCTCTGGATGGTGAGGGAGGAAAAGGGGAGGTTAAGGACAACTTGGACATTGCAGAGAAATTGAATGAGTTCTTTGCGTCTGTCTTCACGACAGAGGACCTTGAGCGGATTCCGCTGCCTGAGCCGCCCCTCTTGACTAAAGAATTAAATCAAATACAGGTTAAAAGAGAGGAGGTTTTAGGACTAATTGATAAATTGAGGATTAACAAGTCACCGGGCCCAGATGGCATCCACCCAAAGGTTATTAGGGAACTGAGAAATGAAATTGCAGATCTCTTAACGGTTATATGCAACTTGTCTCTTAAAACGCCCACAGTGCCAGAGGACTGGAGGATAGCAGATGTCACACCAATTTTTAAAAAAGGAAGGAGGGGGGACCCGGGAAACTACAGGCCAGTTAGCCTTACATCTGTCCCAGGGAAGATGGTGGAAAGCCTCATCCAAGAGAAAATCTTAAAACACATAAAAGAACAAACCTTGCTGAGAGAAAATCAGCATGGCTTCTGTAAGGGTAAATCTTGTCTGACAAACCTTTTAGAATTTTTTTGAAAAGGTCAACAGGCACATGGATTTGGGAGAACCAGTGGACATAGTCTATCTGGATTTTCAAAAGGCTTTTGACACAGTCCCTCACCAAAGACTGCTGAGAAAATTGCACAGTCAGGGGATAAGAGGGCAGGTCCTCTTATGGATTGAGAACTGGTTGAGATCCCGGAAACAAAGAGTAGGTGTCAATGGGAAATTTTCACAATGGAGAGAAGTGAAAAGCGGTGTGCCCCAGGGCTCTGTCCTGGGACCGGTGCTTTTCAATCTGTTCATAAATGACCTGGAGACAGGGATAAACAGTGAGGTGGCCAAGTTTGCCGATGACACAAAACTTTTCCGTGTGGTAAAAACCAGAGAAGATTGTGAAGAGCTCCAGAAGGATCTCTCCAAACTGGGGGAATGGGCTGAGAAATGGCAAATGTGTTTTAATGTAACTAAATGTAAAGTAATGCATATTGGGGCAAAAAATCCAAACTTCATCTATCAACTCATGGGCTCTGAGTTATCCGTGACTGACAGATCAGGAAAGAGATCTTGGTGTGTTGGTGGACAGCTCCATGAAGGTGTCTCCCCAATGTGTGGCAGCGGAGAAGAAGGCCAATTCCATGCTAGGGATTATCAAAAAGGGGATTGAAAATAAAACAGCGAACATTATAATGCCTTTATACAAAACAATAGTAAGGCCCCACCTGGAGTATTGTGTACAATTCTGGTCACCGCATCTCAAGAAAGATATAGTGGAACTGGAAAAGGTGCAGAAGAGAGCGACTAAAATGATTACTGGGCTGGGGCACCTCCCTTATGAAGAAAGGCTAAAACATTTGGGCCTCTTTAGTCTGGAAAAAAGGCACTTGAGGGGGGATATGATTGAGACATACAAAATAATGCAGGGTATGAGTAAAGTGGATAGAGGGAAGCTCTTCTCTCTCTCCCAAAATGCCAGAATGAGGGGACATACACTCAAATTGAGGGCTGGGAGAGTAAGAACTGACAAAAGAAAATATTTCTTCACCCAGCGCATTGTAAGTCTATGGAACTCCCTGCCACAGGATGTGGTGATGGCATCTGGTCTGGATGTCTTCAAAAGGGGATTGGACAGATTCCTGGAGGAAAAGTCCATCACAGGTTACAAACCATGATGGAGATGTGTAGTCTCCAGGCTTTAAACCAGGGTACTTCAAAGGCCAGATGCAGGGGAGTGGTATCAGGAGACAGATATCTAGTCTCATGCGCTCCCAAACGCATCTGGTGGAGCCGCTGTGAGATACAGGAAGCTGGACTAGATGGGCCTTGGCCTGATCCAGCATGGCTCTTCTTATGTTCTTATGTTCTTATGTTAATACTGTCTTTTCTGGGCAGTTCTCTATTTTGCATTACTTGCACATGGTTTTATAGTCTGAATTTACTTATTCTTCCTCTGATGAAAGTTCTGGCTTGATTTCACTGATCACCCATGTAAAAAAACCTCAGTAAATTAAATTATTCAAAATCAATCAAACAAGCAAACCTCCCATTCATGAACGAGGGATATTGGACTTCTATATGGTATCTATGATTCAGAACACCAGGAAATGGCAGCAGTGAAGATGGTTTACAGGATGCTTTCTGCTGGTGGTCAAGATGGTTTACAGGATACGAGTTCTCACTACCATTCACACTTGTTGAAAACCAGCCAGGACAATGGATTTGTGTTTGACTAAGAAGTGGTTAACTGATTAAAAAAAACAGGAGTCAGCTTCTGTGATTTTTCCCTTGCTTGGTGTCACTTTCTGAATGGTAGTGAGCAGAAGAAGGTATCCTGTAAAGCAGGAACATCCAAACTTTGGCCCTCCAGATGTTTTGGACCGCAACTCCCAAAGTCCTTTGCCATTGAAAACACAGGCCTGGAATTCTGGGAGTTGTGGTCCAAAACATCAGGAGAGCCAAAGTCTGGACATGCCTGCTGTAAAGTAAACCATCTTGACTTCTGGCATTGATGCTGTCAACATTCAGGCTGCCCTTTGCTGCGTGATATATGTTATCTTTTTTCGTGCTAGCAATTTTATGCAGCAATATTAGACCATTTCCTGGTGTTTTGATTTTTTTTAAGAATAATTGAATCACTTATTTTCTCCCCATTCCCTGCACTTGATGACTGCTGAAGTTCCCTTGAATTTTAACAGAACTAACAAATGCAGCAAGGAAAGGGGAAGACACAGACTTATTAAATGATCTGCACAGCAGCATAAAGATATCTTATTTGTGTCCCCAGAGGAGATTTTGGCTGAGAATGAAGCCACCAATACCTTCGAAGGTCACAAGCTCCACTGAGTTCAGCAGAGGTTACTCCAAGTATGCCTAGTATCACAGCCTTAATCTGTCCTCTACAACATCTCTTTCCCTTCATATTCTTAATTATTTTTAATATTTCAACTCCAATATTTGCTGTGCTTCCAAATAAATGTATTCTAAAATAAAAAATGGTGAAGGTTTAAAACATAACCAGCCCTCCAAATGTCTGATATATTTTGAGAGGTTTGGATTGGAACAATGTGAACTAGAGGGAGAAGCAACTGAGGGAGAAAATAAGAGCAGATCTTGAGCTATCAATTTTCGTCCTTATCATGTCAGCCTCAGCTACAGCTCAGTATTCAAAAGTGTATAATACATAGTGATTTGCAGATGACCTGACAATAGACAGTGATGATGAGTTATTGGACAGTCCTAAATGACAGCAAAAGAAGGAGATGATGTATTTTGTTTCAGGAAGCCATCGGTGGGAGGGAAGTGGTGGCAAAATGTAGAAGGTTGAATGAGAGAGATTAAGGTGGATTACAGTCCTATCTGGATTCTTCTTCAGACTGAAAAGTGCCTTGGGCCATCGTTGAGATTCTTATGCTTCTTTGCAGATGTAAACCATGACTATTGAGCTGTATTTGCTGTCCATTTTTATTTTGATATACAGTAAAACCTTGGGTTTATGAATACCTTGGTCTACAAGTGTTTTGCAGGACGAGCAAACATTTATTCTAAATTTTGCTGTTCAGTGCTTTATGTCTGGAGAACTGCGAGGGTTTGGGATGTCCATATTGTCCATTCCAGTTGCTTCATTTTCCAATAAAGGTTTATCCATAACTTCACAAGTTTCTCTTTTTCTTACAACCGGTTCAAAACATTCTGCATTCTATATATTCAACATTAGTATTGAAGATAAACGGATTATTAATAGGGCTTTCTATCACAACTTGGTGTATATTTTCCTCTCGAGTGTTTACTGTGAGTGATGAGATTCCGGCTTTTTATTCCGCAGCTGGAGAAAGGCCCCCTGGCCACCTGTCCACCTGGGCTTCCAGAGTTAGACCGGGGTCCAGGAGCACCCCAAGCTACGGACCCTGTCCCTTAATCCAGAACAGGGAAGTGGCTATTAATATTTTCTATGAGGGTGCGGATTATTAATAGGGCTTTCTATCCCAACTTGGCTTGAGTGTGGGTTTCTCTCTCAGGTGGCCTCCACCTCTTGACTCCCACAGCAAGGGTGGCATTGCAATCCTCCACCTCTGCAATCCCGGCCATCTTATCGGCCTCACTTCCACAGACCAGGACAACGGTTCCCCCAGTCTCCACTCTTGACCCTCCTCACTCTCTCGTCTCCCCACTGTTTCTGTCCCAACGTCTTTAATCAACGGCTTTTTCCTCTTCCCTAATGGACACCTGTCTCTCGCGCTCACCTCTTCGTCACCGCTATCGCTAACCCAAAATGTCTCCTCTAACACTTGTACATTCCCCTTCTTCTCTTCCCCTACTTTTCTATCCCCTCGTTCCTTCTCTATTACTTTATTTTTTTTTTCATTCTCTTTTCTTTTCTCTTTTCCTGGATCAGACGGTGCACCACTGGCTCCTGTATCTTTCTCTTGCTCCTCCTCACAAGAACCCTAGGAAAAAGTTGCCATAAATTGGAATGAACGTCACGGAATGTAATTATTTTGGATAGCCTTGCCTGATATAGCAGCCTGGGCCTTCTGGTGAAAACAGTATTTGTCAACAGTTGGAAAGTCCATACTATCATACCTGGTGGACTTGTAACAAGGTAAAAAAGTTCTGGAGACATACATGCTGAAATGAAAAAATTCCTTAAAGTCGAATTCGAGATGAAGCCTGAGACAAAGCTCTTGGCAATACCAGCAGAAAATCTGGATAAATTCATGCAATAACTGTTTAATAACATGCTGACAGCAGCCAGAGTAATAATGGCTAAAACTGGAAATCAGACTAATGTCCATCTATACAAGAATGAAGAGAGAAAATGTCTGAATATGCAACAATGGCCAAACTCACAAATTTTATAAAGAGAAGACTGGTCAAAGAAGTTGAAAAGAAATGGAATAATTATTTTGATCACCTAAATAAATAAAAGGGAGGTGGACTCAATAATGGGGGAACATCTGCAGAATGGAAGAGAGAAAAATATAAATTAAGACCAAAATAGAATTTATGTAGAGCAGCAGATAAAACTTTATTATATTAAGTAAACCAGAAGAATATAACCATGGGATTAATTTGAGATATAAACTATAGTCACGAATGTAATTGTGTTGGACTTTTATGATATGTTGGAAGTTTGTATTTCCTTTTTTTTTTTGAAGTAATAAAAATAGTATTTTTCTTTTTCAGATGGCAGCACTAAACATATACCTCACTTA
Organism: Phrynocephalus forsythii; assembly: GCA_029282475.1. Classification (NCBI taxonomy): domain Eukaryota; kingdom Metazoa; phylum Chordata; class Lepidosauria; order Squamata; family Agamidae; genus Phrynocephalus; species Phrynocephalus forsythii. The sequence goes on along the minus strand of JAPFRF010000004.1, from coordinate 103,592,830 downwards.
TATGACAGGAAAATTGCAAAAGGACAACTTAACTATATGGTAGTGATGGTATTGGAAAATGGTACAGAAAAAGGACTGGGGAGGGGATGTGGTAGGGGTAAGCAGCAATTAAGTTGTTGTCTGTGATGATTCTCAGTCATCCAGATGAGGTTATCTGGAAGCTGAATCATGGCAGCTGTATTTCTTTCTTGTGAGAACAAAATGTTTCGCTATTCATCCAACCAGCTGCCATGACCCAACCTTTGGATAACCTCACCTGGATTTATGAGAATCGTCACAGCCTTATAGCTACACATTTTAGACATACTGACAAAGCTGCTTGGATGAGTAGTGAAACATTTCAATCCCATAAGAAGTCCAGTTGCCATGTCTCAACTTCCAGACAATGACATTCTTGTACTGCTCGACAAATACGTCACATAAGCCTTCCATGACACAGCAGCTTGTGAATTACTTAAAAGAAAACTTCGAAGATTATTTTTCAAGTGCCAATTACTGATTCCTCAAAATAAGTTCCTCAGATGAGTGTACTATTTTGACTCCAAATGCAAAATAGCCTTATAGTGGGAGGAAAGTAACAAGCATTAAATTTGTCAGGCAAGTATATCATCATAGACATCTGAAGAATGACCATGAACTACATATTTGTTAAAAGTAAGGCAAAAACAGCAATGTCAAAATAATCCTTATAAAACGGCAAAGCAATTCCAAAACTGATACATTTATTTAACAATATAATGGTACAGAAATTATTAATGTTATTAATGTTTTAGGAATTAAAGTCCCAGTCTTATCCTCTTAACTTTTCAATGCTGTGTAACAAATAGTTACATATTTAGGTGTAAATTGGTACTTTGGTTTAAAATGAATGTTATTATGTCTCATATTAATCAAATAAAGTAAAATATATCAGGTGACAAACCTGTGCATTCGGACATAACTTGAATTATTATCAAATTATCACACAGCAAACAAGATAACTACACTGGATTTTGTATTACAAATCACTAGTCAAACGCTTTCCAAGCATTTATTTATTTATTTATTTATTTATTTATTTATTTATTTATTTATTTATTTATTACATTTATATACCACCCTATCTTCCGAAGCGGAACTCAGGGTGGTGTACACTTAAAAATAAGCAATAACACACAAACATAAAAATCAGTAGCAGACTACCAATAAAAATAGGAGGGTACAATACCCTCCACAAAGGATGGCATGGGCGGCAACAAAAAAAAATTAAATAGAAATTAAATTTAGGACTACATGATGTATCGGCAAATTATGCTAGCAGATCCCAGTAAGGTGGCCTTCTGCAGCTGACTGATGGTGACTTTGTCAACTCCAATTTCTTCTAAATACTTGCTTAGCTATTTAGGCACCGCACCCAACGTGCCGATTACCACTGGGACCACCTGTACCGGTTTATGTCAGAGTCTCTGAAGTTCAATTTTCAGATCCTGATATCGGGTAATCTTTTCAAGTTGTTTCTCAGTGACTCTACTATCACGTGGTATAGCAACGTCAATGATCCACACTTTTTTCTTCTCCACAATCCAAAATCCTCTCTGTCTGTATTCATAAGTCCCAAAGTAATTTTGCATGCTCATTTTCAATCACTTTTTCAGGCTTATGATCCCACCAATTCTTTGCTATGGGCAGATGATAGTTGCGACACAAATTCCAGTGGACCATTTGAGCAACTACATTATGACGCTGTTTCTAATCAGTCTGAGTAATTTTCTTGCAACAACTCAATATATGGTCAACAGTTTCATCCACCTCTTTACAGAGTCTACATGTGGGGTACTCAGCTGATTTTTCTATTCTAGCCTTAACTGCATTCGTTCTAATAATTTGTTCTTGAGCTGCAAAAATCAGGGCTTCTGTCTCTTTTTCCAGTGGTCCATTGGTGAGCCATAGCCAAGTCTTTTCCTCATCTACTTTTCCTTTGATTTTTTTTTGAGGAACTGCCCATGCAGTGCTTTATTATGCCAGCTATCAGCTCATATTTGCAACACTGTTTTCCTGTATTGACCCTTTCTTTGCCATACTTTAAACACCTCCCTGTTCTTAACCTCCAATAATGCTGGCTCTGTACTATTTTTACATAATCTGCCAATGCATGCTTCTCTTCTTCAACTGTCTTCTTCACTTGCAAAAGACCTCTACCACCTAATTTTCTAGGTAAATACAGCCTGTAAACATTATCGCGTGAATGTAATGAATAGTGAATGGTCATAAGTTTTCTTCTTTTCCTATCCAGACTATCTAGCTCCATCTGAGTCCAGTTTATAATGCCACCGGTATACTTGATGACTGGTATGGCCCAGCTATTAATGGCCTTGATGGTGTTATCACTATTCAGCCTACTGGTACTTTTTAGTACTTTTCTCACCCTTTGAATATATTCTTTACTGACCACATTTTGCAGTTGCTCGTGCTTTATTTATCTAATTGCAGTACGCCCAAATATTTATAGCCTTCAAACTGATGATACTTAATGGCTTGTCCTTTTGGCATTTCAATTCCTTCATTCTCAGTGATTTTTCATTTTCTCAGTGCCACTGTGGCACATTTGTTTAGTCCAAACTCAATACTAACATCAGTACTGAAAATTCAGGCTGTGTTGGTCAGTGAGTGTATTTCAGTTTCTGATTTTCCATACATTTTAAGTCATCCATATACTGTACAATAGATGAGAAATTTTCCCTGCATTTTTAGCAGTTTGGTACCCTAAATTTGTTTTCTGCAAAATTATTGAGAAGGGAATCAGGGCAATAGTAAATAGCAGAGGTGACAAAGAGTCACCTTGAAAAATCCCTCATTTAATGTTAACCAATCCGTAGGTTTTGTCCCTGACAAACAATTCTGTTTTCCAGTTCTTCATCGCATTTTCAATGAGGGCACCAATACTTTTACATATCCCAGTGACATCCAGGCACTTAATAATCCAACTATGCGGTACCGACTCAAAGGCTTTTTTATAGTCAATCCAAGTCATATATAAATTAGTTTTCCGGGCTTTACAATTCTCTAGGATCATTTTATCAACGAGTAACTGATCTTTTGTGCCTCTACTTCCCCGTTTGTTCCCTTTCTGCTCTACTGGCATGATGTTATTTACTTCCAAATAATTCTGGATTCTATCAGCTATGTTGCCTGTCAGCAATTTATACATAGCTGGTAAACACGTTATTGGCCTGTAATTTTCAGGTATAGCTCCTTTTGTTGGATCCTTCTGAATCAAATAGGTTTTGCCAGTTGTTAACCATTCATTAATATACCCTGTCCTCAATATTTCATTAAATTGTTTGGCCATTTTTCCATGCAGACTGGTCAGGTGTTTAAGCCAAAACGCATGTAATTGATCATTGCCAGTTGATGTCCCATTTTTGATTCTTTGCACTCTTTTGGTGATCATATCAGCTGTTATTTCTAGTTAGTCCATTGTGCACTTGGAGAATTTCTTCTCAAAATCTTGGAGCCATCCAGCATTTCTGTTATAGTCTTTCTCAGTCCCCGATATGCCTTTCCAAAACTGAATGGTTGCCGTTTTTTCAGGCTTTTCATCTTTTATACCAACCTTCTGATTCAAACTGATAGAACTTTCTTTGATCTGATCAAAACGACTTGTTGTTTTTATACTGGGTAAATCTAGCTTCATATCTTTCAATTTTTTTTTCTAGCTGTTGCTATTATTTATTTCTAGGCACAGTCTTCAAAATGAGGAGCCTTCCCCTCTCTTCATTTAATGCAGCATGAGTCAGTATTTTATTCTTCAGTTCTTGCTGCCTAATAATGGGCTGTGCTGGTATTCCAATCCTACTTATACCTTCTTGTTGTTCAATTTTTTTGCAAAACATCCATATTTTCTTCAACTTCAGACTGTTTGATGTCCCCAGAGGTTATTAATCTATTTTTTCCTCCTATTTGGATAATTTGTTGACACCCCCTCCCCTTTCACAACTCCTCTGTATTTCTTTCAGTTCAACTTCACTAAACACCTTGTTTCTGATAATATATCTTAGCTGGTCAGCTAATTGTAATACAGCTATCTTGGAGTTCGGATAGTCTTGTTTCCATAATTGATGTATCCACTTTTGGTAACCTCATTTTTCGAGTTCTGCTCTATAATAGCATTTCATGATTGCCTGATTCTTTGATAAAGTAGATTTCTGCCACTTCTGAAATTGTTCAACTTCTTCATTACGTATGGTATAAGGGTAATATACCTACCCTTTTCAAAAAGCATTGGATAAGGAATGCCTTAGTTAAAATATGGCTATCCATAAGAAAACAGTTCTACCCTAAAGCACCAACGTGGCTATCTCCGCTAGGAGCGATTAACAGTCCCCATACAAGTGCAAGCCTTAAATCTCTAACTTACAGACAACTTCTGAATGCTGATTTCTCCTTGAAGTCACTAGAAAAATTAGTATCAGAAGGTTACAAGTTAGACTGGTGGAAGCACCAACAAATATACATTAAAAATCTCACTAAAGAGGGGGGATTTATGACAAATGACACTCCACTTGACAAAATACTATCTTCTGGCGATTCAAAGCTTCTCAGTAAATTCTATAGGATTTTGTTAAATGAAAAAATGATTGATACATTGGTCAAAGATACTATGATAAGATGGGCAGAAAATTTTGGTTATTCTATTCATTTAAACAAATGGGACTCTTTGTGGAACACTGTTAAACTCTTTAAATCTATAGCCTTTAAGGAAAATTGTTACAAGATGTTTTATAGATGGCATTTTCCCCCCACCGTTTTTCTAAGATGTATAATTGCTCACCCAAATGTTGGAAATGTAAACATGACAGTGGTACCCTTTACCATATGTGGTGGACATGTAAAGTGGCAAAGGCATATTGGATAATGGTAAAATTATTTTTAGAAAGATATTTGAAGATTAAGTTAGAGCTTAGACCAGAATTTTTTCTATTAAACATAGTAGATATTAATATCTCATATGACCAGAAATATGTACTTCATCATGTAATAGTTGCAGCAAAGATATTGTATGCGAAATTTTGGAAACAACCAGAAGCGCCAACAGAGAGAAACTTCCACGAAAAGATAAGAGAATGTATTGAAATCGACAGACTCTCCGGTTTTCTAAAGGGAGACTACGATGAGATTTCCCAGAAAAGATGGCAAGAAGTAACAAACTTATTAGTATTGTGATATTATTTGGTGATGTGTTAATATGTTAAACCGTTATTTTTGGCTTCATATACTTAATGTAATTTTTATAGTGTATTCCCTCCCCCTCCCCCACACCCTCCCCCCTTCGCCCCCAAAAAAACCCCCCAATAAAATTACTTAAAAACGAAATTGTTCCACTTCCAGTAATTCTACAGGCCCATGCCCTGCTTGCTCAGGAATGGGACCCATGACCTGTAGCCCATTCATTGACGGATGTCCAGGTTCATCAGCACCCGTCGCAGTCCTTGTTAACCTGGGCGACATCCTAGCCAGTATAGGCTTCTTTTCATTATATTTCACAACAATTCATTGGTTGTTGGGGGCACTTAGTTCTGTTCCTCAGATGAGACCATTCTGGCATTGGTTGGACTTACTGGTAGTTTACACTACCTCCAGTACAGCCCTCAACATCACTGGAGCAGTTAACCCCCCGACAAGGCAGCACTATTATTATTATTATTATTATTATTATTATTATTATTATTATTATTATTATTATTATTATTATTATTATTATTATTATTATTATTATTATTATTGCCAAGGGGCATCTCACACTAATGGTCTGTACATCAGGACTGAAGACACGTTGGAACAAAAGAAGCAGGAACTGTTCTCTCTGTTTATAGGCAGCTTGGCCCATCGACCCAGCCGTCAGATGTTGAACATGCCTTTCACTGCTTACAGGGAGGGAGATACAGAATGAGTAATAAAAATGATGGAGTGATAATAGTTTTCCTCTCTCTTATGTGTGGGAGGAAAGGCTCAGAATGCAACAGACGGAAATGAAGGCAACGACAAAAACATACAACTGCAACAGCCCAGGAAATCATATGGGTAGGCGGAAGAAAATGAAAACTGGGATGTTTAACCCAGAGCAAGGAAGGTGGTGGTCGGGGGGGGGGGGAGGCATGCAATTGTCTAACATGTTTTTGTGTTTTATTGTTTCATACTAGTTAAAGTCTAATTCACAGCTCATGTTATAATCGCCACGTAACCTGTGAAATTCCCACCACATTCGCAAAAGAGGAATGTTAACAGGGGAAAGAAAACATATTGAAATAGATTTTTCAGAATATAATTGTGCCCTAATATATTAACATTAGTGTCATAATACATAGTTATGAAGGAGCTGCAAACCTGCCTCTACCAGACACAACTTGAGAAGCAAAAGCTGTCAATATATTTTGAGTTTAATTTACTTTTTGGATATGGAAATGAGCTTCCCTTCATGTCTCCCCCCCCAAAAAAAACCCATCTTCAGTCAAGAGCCCCTCCTTCTCAAGCCCAAATACACACATCCTTAGAATCATAGAATCATATATTTTGGAAGAGACCTCAAGGACCATCCAGTCCAACCCCCTGCCATGCAGGAACCCCCATCAAAGTACCCCTGACAAATGGCCTTCCAGCCTCTGCTTAGAAACCTCCAAAGAAGGAGACTCCACCACCCTCCGTGGCAGCATAGTCCACTGCCGAACACCTCTCAGGAAGTTCTTCCTAATGTTCAAATCAAGGGCCTCACCTCACAGACACCCCTCCCTGGTTCTCCTCCATCATCTTTCTACCCCTCATCCCTTCTTCCTCCATGACTCAGGCGGACCTGTAAGCCTCTTCCCACTGAGGTCCCCTTTCCCTTCACTGCCCCGCCAGCACACACATGCCATACAGAAACTCAAGCCAAGTGAAAGGCATCACTGCTGCAGGGGCAGCAACTTTTCCATCCACCATCATGGGTGTCAACATTCCTCACATGTGCTATGTGCCCATCTCATTCAGGTGGGGAGCACAATCTTAGAAAAGCATAACCCCGTTCTTTAGAAAACTAAATAAACACATAAACAAAGAGGTAAATATAAAGAAGAGAAACGGTTCTTCAGAAAACATGTTTTATTCATGTGTAAAGCTTCTACAGTAACATAGCTCAAATGCTATCAGTCAAGAGATAGCTCTATTTCCTTGTTTGTACAGCAGGAGACTTCAGAATTCTTGTCTGGCTTTATGTCCAGCACCAGCTGAGACATGTGAATGTTCAACAAATAGCGGGTCAGGGGAATGGTGTGTTAAATAAATAAATAAATAAATAAATGGGGCAACAGATGGTGCGGGTTTGCAGATGTTCATTTATCTGTCAATATGCAAATCCAGATTTAAATAACATTCATTTCAACAGAGATACAGATACTATCCATGTACTTGACAAAGGCCTGACTGGATGATTTGAGTGTCTTGGTCAGTCTGCTTTCTAGATGTTTTTGATACGCCTCCTCAAGGTTGCTGTTCTTGCTTCTTATGGTTCTTTAAAGTGGACTTCAGCTGGCCAGTTCTTTAAATGGAGCAGTGGTGGGCGAAGTGTAGCCATCCCAGCAGCCCTAGACAACAGGCTTCAAAGTGAAGGATGCTGGAAGTTGTGGTCCAACCTCTGGAACGCCGTATTTTGCCTCTCCTTAAAATACAGGAGGCTTTCTAAGAAAGCACGGTTCTCTGTAAAACAGAACACATGGGGAACCTGACTACAAGTTAGACCGCTTTAGATTTGAAACACCTTTTCCTTAAAGACAAATTGCCTTAAAAATCACTATCTGCTTTTCAAATCGCTTTTTATGAAGAGCCCCCTAGGCCACGCCATTTTGACCACAGAGCCGGTTTTTCTTGCTACGAACACTGGGGGTGGTGGCATGAACAGACTCATTAAGTGGACAATAAGCTCATCAGGTGGACAATGGTCTGCATTTAAAATGCCTTGTTCGTGGAGGTGTGAAGTATTCTTGATTTGTCTGGGGATTGTTGAAATGGCCACTTGAAGGACAAAGGGCCCTCATTCAAAGATGAGGGCCTACACATATTAGACAGAGAGGATAGGTGGTTTCAGAGAAGGGTCAGGGAAGCTATTCATGTCAGTATTGAAAACCCCTCTCTCAACAGAGGTGGGGGGGGCTCAGGCACAATCTGTCTGCTACTTATGAAGTGGCCATTGTCCACCTAATGAGCCTATTCAGTCTATTGTTCATCTCATGAGGCTATTTCAGACCAGGGTGACTAACCAAGGCCAACCCTGCTTAGCTTCCAAAATCAGGCAAGATCGGATGTCCTTAGGGCATCTAGGCAGCTCATAAAATGGAGGATTTGCCACTAATCTGCCGCAGACTGATGAAGCTGTTTGGATGAGCAGAAACGTTTCAATCTCTCAAGAAAAGAAGTCCAGTCGCTATGACTCAACTTCCAGATAAACTCACCTGGATGACTGAGAATCTTCACAAATGTAGAAATTGAAGAAATAAATAATAAATAAATACATATTTTTCAGCAGAATGGGGAGAAAGTATTATTGGCAAGAACACTGCAAAATTACGGCAGGAGAATCAAGCTGGTTCAGAAACAATGACAGGCTATAATGATAAACAGACCCTACTTATGGTCTCACACAAACTTACACACACACAGGCAGCTCTCACTATATAATACTTGCACCACCAAGGACTATAGGTTCCTGTCAGTCCATGGTTTTGGCAGCAGCTGCTCCGTTCGCCATGCCAACATTTTCTTGCTCAATTTGTAAACTGACCCTGGATGATAAAGTTTCCATGGTACAGCTAAGAAAGGGTAAATGCCAGCATGAAAAGAAAGCCTTTTTCTATACAGACAGCAGAAGAAGCACGACACAAGTCAGTTATTCATGGTTATCATCAGGATTATGTTACTTTTGCATTCTCTTCATCGATCCTGCAGCAGGAGCATCCAAGTTCACTGTGACCTTGTTAGTTTTCTCTGCTTCCTAGTGAGTCTTTTCTTACTGTTACAGTCTTTTCAAATATCTACAACCTGGAAATATCCTGAAACAATGCAGAGGAAGGCACAATCCATTAATATCTTTATTGTTAGTGCAACTCCGTGTTGACCTTGAAAACATTAGTCGAGTTGATGTAAGTCAGATGTGACTTGATGGTACATAAGAACAATGTACTGCATGCAACACAGCTTTTCAGATGGATCTTCTTCTTCAAGTGCCATGTCCTCGTAGAATGTTGGCGATCAGTAGCCTGAACTGGTTTCTATTTAAAGCTATTCTAAACAGAGCAGCTATGTTCACTGCGGACCATCGGCTTAAGTTCTTAAGCCAGAATGTTATTCTACGCCCCAAGCCACACTTCCTGTTTTTTTTCCCTTGAAGGATAATTTGCAGCAGATGGTATTTCTTATTGTGCATTCATCATCATCATCATTGGCATCCTTCAGTCTCGAAAGACTGGAGTAGAGATCCGAAAAACAACACCTAGTGTGACTAAATAGGCCGATTCGGGAATGACAGTCTCTACTGCACTGGGGGCAGATGTATTCTTGTATTCTGTTTCTTGCCCAGTCCTCGAGTTTCGTTGTTTCCGTGCCTGCCTCTTTTTCTCTGCCTGTTGGACAAATGCCTCTTCCAATTTATGTAGACCATGCTGTATCTTTTGCCTGCAGACAGTGCAATCGGAGGTCAGGGTTTCCCATCTGTTGAGGTCCATTCCCAAGGCCTTCAGGTCCCTCTTACAGATATCCTTATACCACAGCTGTGGTCTCCCTCTGGGGCACTTTCCCTGCACTAGTTCTCCGTATAGAAGATCTTTGGGGATCCAGCCATCGTCCATTCTCACAATGTGTCCAAGCCATTATGTATCTGACATACATGCAATTTTCTTCTCTTTACAGCATTGAGGATTTTTAACTTTTTATTCATGTGTTGTAATACAGCCATGTTAGTGACTCTGGCTGTCCAAGGTTTCTTCAGAATTCGTTTGTACGTCCACATTTCTAATGCTTACAGCTTCCAGCATAATGTGTCTGTAAGGGTCCAAGTTTCAACACCATACAGAAGTATGTTGAATACATAGGACTGAAGAATACAGAGATGAGCACTGCCCTTAGAGTCAGACACAACTAGCACGCATGTGCGGGGAGAAGCTTGAGAAGGTTCTGTAAACTATTTTGTTTTTTGCTGATTACCATCCATATTGTCAACATGTGAGTGGGTAGAGCATGCCTCTAGACTGGATGAACACTTACCAATACATAGCATATTAAAGAGTGTGTGTGTTTGATTCTGCTTTTGCAGCTCTGACTATGCGGCACATTCCTTGGGGAGGACAGAAGGTGCTGGCAAAGTGTTCAGTGCTGTAATTATTTCTTGTATTATTTCCACATCATGAATAACAAAGTTCATTTGAGGGCCCATTTTATGTTGCTCGCCCTGGCTGCCAAAATTGCTGGTTAAGGTTATAAGTGCAGCTTAATTAAAAAAAAAAACTATGCTTCAGTTAAAATAGATTATTCCTTGAGGACTAGTGCCTGTTCAATCTATTGCTTCTAGGTACAATTCCTGAGAGAGAGAGAGAGAGAGAGAGAGAGAGAGAGAGAGAGAGAGAGAGAGAGAGAGAGAGATTGCCACAAAATTATAGAAACTATTGCAAAAAAGCAAAGTGTTCTGCTTATATACCGCCCCATACCACTTCAAGTAGTCTGTGGGCGGTTTACAGTTTTAATTACAGTGTGCAGGCTACACATTGGTGTCCAAACTAACTTCCGGCTTGCAACAACAAACCTAACCCATTAATTCTGATCCACATCAGTTGAAACAACAAACCTAACCCATTTATTCTGATCCACGTCAGTAGTCCTGAACCTCAATAAGCAGCTGGCAGTGCCAGAATTTAGAAAAGTTACTTTTTTTGGCCTATACCTGGGAATAATAGCCCATAGGTATATTTTGGTCGTACATTTCCTTGAGATAGTTTTTGCTTTATTCATAACTACCTATGGCAATTCCACTTGGTTGTCTTGAATCTGGCACAAAGGCTAGAGCATGCTTGTCTACAGGATGCTGAACGTTGATGGTTTTTCAGTAGGCAAAGTCAGCTGATTGTCGAAAGCAACATTCATTCTAGGCTGGGGAAATAGGTTGCCTAATGTTATTCTCTTATTGTGTCCAATAATACACTTGTCCTGGCCCTAGGAAAAACTGCTGGTGGTGGGAAGAGGGGATATTTTTAGGGGGGCAACTTGTTAAAAGTTGCCACTGAAAAAATTAATCAAGGCTGTTGAATACAATGCTCAAGGGCATACTAATCACAAAAACCCTTTGCTAATCACTCTGTTGATTGTTTCTTGCAAATTCATGCAGTTTGCTGAGTGGGAGGGCTGGCCCAGCAGGAGCAGATGGTTGGGGGCAGGAAAGCTATTAGGAAATGGGCTTGAATTTCAGGGGGAGGAGGGTCAGGAATGGCAGCCTTGGATCCAAACAACCATGGATTTATTCTATGCACGCTAGAATCCATTTTCACTAGCTGTGAATCAGCATGGTGTTTCTCACACCAACACCGACCGGTTTGAGTGGAATCGCTCTCTCACCACGCCCATTCCAATCTCAGTCTCTACGGCCGCTCTAGTTATAAACTATAGGTGGTCTTTGGTAGTGAAATTCTCTGAACGATCGAGGGAAATCAACAAGTTGAGACTTCCCTGGTTCTCTTCCAGGTTGAGCTGCCAGGTCAGCAACACCCTGTTTGCTGAGAAATAAGATTCATAACATAAGAACATAAGAAGAGCCATGCTGGATCAGGCCAAAGGCCCATCTAGTCCAACTTCCTGTATCTCACAGGGCCCCCACCAAATGCCTATGGGAGCGCATGAGACTCGATATCTGTCTCCTGCTACCACTCCTCTGCATCTGGCCTTTGAAGTACCCCGGTTTTAAGCCTGGAGATTGCACATCTCCATCATGGTTTGTAACCTGGGATGGACTTTTCCTCCAGGGATCTGTCCAATCCCCTTTTGAAGGCATCCAAGCCAGATGCCATCACCATCTCTTGTGGCAGGGAGTTCCACAGACTAACAACACGCTGGATAAAAAAAATATTTTCTTTTGTCTGTTCTTACTCTCCCAACCCACAGTTTGAGTGGATGTCCCCTAGTCCTGGTATTTTGTGAGAGGGAGAAGAGTGTCTCTCTATCCACTTTACTCATGCCCTGCATTATTTTGTACGTCTCAATCATATCCTCCCTCAGGTGCCTTTTTTCCAGACTAAAGAGCCCCAAATGTTTTATCCTTTCCTCATAAGGGAGGTGCCCCAGGCCAGTACCATTTTAGTCGCTCTCTTCTGCACCTTTTCCAGTTCCACTATGTCTTTCTTGAGATGCGGTGATTCAAACCTGAAAGCAGGAAGCGGGCTTTTGTTCTGTTGGAGGGCAGCCCCTTATGAGATCACAACTCTGAGGCAGGCAAGAGTCTGGCTTGCAGAGCTGACCCCGGGTACCATATGGGGGGGGCATAAGGTATGAGAGTTTGCTTCACACTTGTTCACCCCACCTCTCTCACCGCTCTTCACCCACCCACCTGCAGAGCCTCCAGCACGGGAGCCAGTGGGGCGCTGGTGGGAAGCCAGCTCACGTCATGGCTCACGACCCACCCACCTGCATGATCCACCCAGGTGCTGCCAACTCACACTATACCACTGGACAAAAATGCATCTGGCCCAGTAGATTGCAAAACTGGACACAAGAGGAATCCAGGAAAATAATGTCCAGACTCCTAGCAAACCCAAGCTAATAAAAATAATTGTGTGCCATCAAGTCCTTTTCCAGTGTTTTCCAAGTGAAAACTGTTCAGAAATCATTTAACAATCCTCTTTCTGATGCCACTCTCCAACCATACAGCTTGTTCAAGCCTGCACTTAACATAAGAACATAAGAAGAGCCGTGCTGGATCAGGCCAAATGCCCATCTAGTCTAGCTTCCTGTATCTCACAGTGGCCCCACCAAATGCATCTGGGAGCGCACAAGACTAGGTACCTGTCTCCTGATACCACTCCCCTGCATCTGGTTCTTGAAGTACCCTGGTTTTAAGCCTAGAGATTACACATCTCTATCATGGTTTGTAACCTGTGAAGGACTTTTCCGCCAGGAATCTGTCCAATCCCCTTTGGAAGGCATCCAGGCCACCTGCATCATCTCAGCTGGATCCTGTCACAGCAGTGGTTTGAACTCTTGACACTTGGCTTTGCACTCCTACCCGCTGAAGAACCCCAGCAAACTAAGATTGGACAAGCTGAAGCTGAAAGAGGGGAGTAGCAAAAGGGGGAGTAGTAACTACAGGAGTCTCTACGTTGCCCAACAGGACATAACATCCTGTCATCTTTTCTGCAGCACATGTGATACCGTGGTGAGGTTTTCCACAAGCCTTCCACTGCTGTTAGAAATTATGGGAAGGCTCGCGGCTAGCACAAAGGAAGTATGTTTCCAGGTCTTCCACTGCTGTTGCCAAGACATACACAAAGTCTCGCAAGTTCCTATGCTAGTATTCCTACCTTGCTCCAAACTGGATGGTGGGCTCCAGGGCATGCACCCAACAACTCCATCCCTAGCTTATATTCCTGACTTCTTGATACAGCATCATGGCACAAGTACAGCACAGACGCAAATATCTTCATGTTGAACCAGTAACTCCTATGATTACATCCATTTGCCAAAGAGCTCCACTAATTTTCTGTCAAAAGTCACAGCCCAAAGCCTTCAAAGGGTGCAAATCAAAGATGCCCACCATTTTTAGAAGACAACATCTGAAAGATTTATCCATTATACCTTAAGATCATCAAGGTAGGCCCTTTTCTCAGTCCCTTCCACTTCCAGAGGCCATCTGGTGAGAACATAAGAGGTGGGTTTTCCAGTGATTGCTCTCAGAGTGTGTGTCCACCCCCCCCACCCCCCACTATCCTTCCGGTTTTTGAAGGCAGGCAATTGCATTCCTTTTAAATCAGCTGTTCAGCATTTAAATTTAGATATATAAAATGGTGGGTGTCATGTTTTAATATCTATATATATTCAATTCTAATTGTTTATATTATGCTTTGTACCCTTGCTTTGATATATTGTAAACCACCTTGAGCCCTTTATATAGGGAGAAATGTAGTATGAGCATATGCAATAGATAGATAAGATATGTTGGTTGCCCCCTTGCTTTTCATGCTAATCAACTTATCCTAGGCTAGGGATATAGTTTGGCCAGACAGATTGAAAAATTCCTTTTTTTACAGACAAATCATTTTACACAGCTCATTCAAAATCACGGGAAATAATCTCACTTTCTGATGCTTTTCAACATGCTTCTGGTTAGAAAGCCAACTATCAGAAGTCTTAAATAATCACTGTCAATCCACCCAAAGATATGGAAACCCATCTGTGAATGACATTTCAATTTGTGTGGGTCACATTTGCCTTGGTGACACTTGCGGGGTTCCCATGTGTCCCACGCAACACGAACCATATAAACCTTACTATCAGACAGCATAGACACAAATTCACTCTGACACTGAAAAAAATGAAGAACAGAGAAATTATCATGACCGTCCAGAATAGCAACAATACATATTAATATCTTGCCTAGAAACCTCTCATCACGCCAAACAATTTTTCTACATCAACTAACTCCAAATGGAACAAGTTGTCAGATCTTATCTAATCAGGATGGAAGCCAAGGTTGGAAGGAGTGAGCCTCAGCAGACCGGGGGAGAGGTCTGGAAGGCCAGATCCAGAATTAAATGATGCTCTACTCAGATTTGCTATACGGCAGTTGTTTTCTTTCTCAGAACATCAATAGATATACAGTACTGTACATCGAACAATAGACAGAAGGCAAATAGGAAGGTGATTGAGATGTAAAAAATTATGCAGGGCATGAGTAAAGTGGATAGAGGGACGCTATTCTCCCTCTCACAAAATACCAGAACTAGGGGACATCTACTCAAATTAAGGGTTGGGAGACAAAAGAAAAAAATGCCCATCGTGTTGTTAGTCTGTGGAACTCCCTGCCACAAAATGTGGCGATGGTGTCTGGCCTGAATGCCTTCAAAAGGGGATTGGACAAATTCCTGAAGGAAAAGTCCATCACAGGTTACAAACCATGATAGAGATGTGTTATCTCCAGGCTTAAAACGAGGGTACTTCAAGGGCTAGATGCAGGGGAGTGGTATCAGGAGACAGATATCTAGTCTCATGTGCTCCTGGACGCATTTGGTGGGCCCACTGTGAGATACAGGAAGCTGGACTAGATGGGCTTTTGGCCTGATCCAGCATGGCTCTTCCTATGTTCTTATGTTCTCAAGAAAAAGAAGTCCAGTTGCATGGCTCTCCTTATGTTCTTGATTTTGATATATGATCTGCACATAGTAAAAGACTTGAGTGAATCCTTCAACACTGCTGATTCATGCCTAACCCTAACCCGGATACCACTCCCCTGCATCTGGCCCTTGAAGTACCCCGGTTTTAAGCACGGAGATTACACATCTCCATCATGGTTTGTAACCTGTGATTGACTTTTTAAATAATGATGATGATGATGATGATGATAAATAAATAAATAAATAAATAAATAAATAAATAAATAAATAAATAAATAAATAAATTGATGTTAAAAGGCTTGCCATAGTTTCCCACCTGTCTGCAGGGAGGAAGTGAATGAATTTTTGTTTTGTATTAAATTCCAATACTGTACTTGCTTTCCTGATCTGCTTTGCATTCTTTGAGTATATTTTCCAGTCTGTTTTTTTTTAAACTGTGACTGCAAGGGACAAGAGTCTGTGAGAAGGGAGTATGTGACCTCTGCTACAGCCTATGAATCACGATTCAGTGTTTATCCATCTGTGAAAGTAGCCAATGATTAGCCTTTAAAGATAACATTTTCAACAGCAACACCAAATTTCACAGGATTCTGTCTCTAGAAAGGAACATGCAGCTGCTTCGAGACATGCTTATGCAGAAATAAGTCCCTTTATGGGGGCTTCATCCAAAATCCTCTAATTCTATGTAGTATTTCAGGCCTATATCCAGATACTGTCCACCCCTTGTTTCAGATATTTTATGATACACTCAATAGCATTAAAAGACTTATTTTGTGAGTCAAGAGGGTAGCAAACCACCATGACTTAGCCCAGAAGACGTATGTGACATAGGAAACTGACTAAGACTTTTAACATAGAATTAGCATTCTTGGGGCATGGCAAAATTGAGAATTACTGTACATATTTAATCAGTATTACTGTGCTTGAAATGGATTTATTATTATTTTTGCCACTCCAGGACGTATTCTGTAGTGCGCGTTTTTTCCAGGGGTCAATCAGTTTATCTTGAAGAGGCAGCAAAGGGTAGTTTATTTGTTTTATCATTTTATGAAGCTACTCTTTCCTCAGTGATTGACTGCCTCTTCTACTTTAAACCACCATTCGAGGCAGGTGCCACAGTGACATATTCCCCAGGGACCACTACTACAAAACATTCACCCTTTAAGAAGGAGGCCAATGTTAATGACCTTTTCATTTATTTTCACTTATCTTCATTATTTTTCATTTATTTTATTTTAAACTCTAGTTTCCAAATTAGTGCTGCATCACAGCCTCATTTCAGCGATGAGATGCCCTAGCTTGCTTGTTGCCTGGCTGCTTTGCTCTAGTGTTCATTTAGGAGCAGCTGACAGAAAGAGTAGAGAAGGGAGGAGGGAGGGAGATTGATGAAGAAGAAGAAAAAGAAGACCTGGTGGGGTGATAATCAAGGAGGGGAACAGAGGGGCTTGGCAGGAAGGCTCTTGGGCACTGATGGCGAACCTTCGGCACTCCAGCTGTTTTGCACCACAACTCCCAGAATTCCGAGACTATTGCCAATGACAGAGGACTGTGGGAGTTGTGGTCCAAAACATCTGGAGTGCTGAAGGTTCTTCGCCGCCGCCACTTTAAGGAACGCACAGTGATGGGGAGGGACTAACTGATGTGTTTTTGTCTTGTTTGAGAAGCTATTCCGGCTGAGCACCCATTGGTGTGGCTTCACGGAGGCCACAAAGATGAAAAAAGTGTATATACGGGGGGACACTTCACAGTCTGTAAATTAGCTTACTTTTTGTGATAGGCCTTTATGGACCTAAACACAGGCTAATGACACTAATTTGCATGATTGCATTTAAATTAGGCTCACCTGGAAGACAATCTCCTTGAAAATTTATTCTGAATTATTGTGCATACAATGTTGCTGCTGTTTGAGTTTAACTTTATTAAAGTCACGTTTTCAACTTGCCCCCTTTCTGTTTGGTCCAGCCAAAATTATTTGCATTGCTAAATTTGCTTAACAAATTATTGCTCTTTCTAAAGTCAAGTATTCCCAAATAAAAACTTTGGAATCATCAGTATTGCATAATTGACTAAATGCCATCCTCCGCCCATATTCAAGCCAGTAATATTCTAGATTTATCATTGGTATTTTGAATTGCTGTTGACTGTCTTGAATGTTGAACAACGTAACCTCTAAAGACATTATATGCAATGTTGCAGGACAAAAAGGCACAACCAGACCTTAAGGCAAGCAACAGAAGGGCAGGGAAGAGAAACAGATTATATTTCATTCAGCCTGTATAGACTATTCCAAGCCATTCTTCATGTGCAAAAACTACACAGAGGAAACCAATTGCTATTTTGACTTAAATCTCTTCTCACAGTGCCAGGTCAGTGGCCCAGTTTGCTGGTTGGAAGAAATGGCATATAAATAAAATTATAGAGAACATGCATTCTTCAGAGGATAACGACTTAGGACGTTTATACATGACCCCTAAGCTGCGCTACAAATGGCTCCCAGCTCCGGAGCTTAGAAATGTTTCCCCACCAGCTCCGGAGTTTGCAGACAATTAAGTCAATAAGGTGAAAAATATTTGATGCGGATAAGAGTGCCAGGCTCTCCTCGCTTGTCTGTTGTTTTTTTGCTCCCGCCCCTTTAAGAGCCCCTTGAGAAGGAACCAGGAAGTAACGGGGGCTCAGCCGACAGGAGCAGGAAGTGCTGAGGGGTGGGGACGCAGGAACAGAAACGAACCCCCAAGATCTCTGGTCCGAATTTAAGGGACCAGCGGATCTTAGGGGTCGTGTGAAAAGGCCCTTAGCTGAGGTGTACGAAGCCAAAGAGCGTCTAGATTTTCCCAACATATGGTATCATATGAAAATATGTCAGGTGCACCTTCGCCATTACCACATACACATTATCTTGAACCCAGAGGGCCAAACCTGCCCATTTTTTCCTGGAAGCAAGTAACATCTCCAGTCATTTCCAATTCGAAGGCTTTTTAAAAAGTCATCACACATTATTTCAGTTTCTGCTGAGGAAAAAGGAAGGATGGAAACAGTATACTGTACATTCTGGACTTTAAGAAAGCTGACGTAAGACTGAGGTTGTAGGTGTCCATGGTTGACATTAGAGACTGATGAGAGAGAATAAGGTTATTAAGACTGGGTGTACTCTCCCAACTTTAGACCAAATCTATGATTCCAGGTGTTTAAGAACGCTGTAGAGATTGGGCAGGATCTCACACACCCTGGAAATGATCTCTTTCAGCTTCTGCCCTCTAGGAGGAGATACAAGGTCATTAAGACCAGGACTAGGCACTTGAGCAATAGTTTCCATCCAAGAGCAGTTTTAGCTTTGAATGCAGCAAAATGCAGTTTCTGAGGGAGCTTCTGTAATTAGTTTTTAGAGTTTTTAGAGTTTTTAAGTGTGTTGTTAGTGGGTTAAATGTGTGTATGTGGGGTGGGGGATAGATATTTATGTATGGTTGTACTGTTAGGTCCTGTAAAAGCTGATTTAGATTTTTCAATCTCGTTCTGCACAGGACAATGACAATAAAGATTTATCTATCTTATCTATCTAATCACAAACAGTTCCCAAGAGAAAGAAAAGTAGGAGGCATTAGAAACCAGGGATAATGCATAAGGAGATTGTAGATTATATACTGATATTGAGCATGGCTATGTAAAGAATCTGGAAAGAATAGGCAAATCACCAAGAATGCATATCATATACTCACAGAATATTTGAGTTGAAAATGGGTTTAAGACTATTGTTTCTAGCTCTCTGCTCAATGCAGAAATCCAAAGTAAAGCAGACTGAACACATGCTTGTCCAATTTTCTCTTCAATGCCTCCAGCACTGAAGTGCTCAGCACTTCCCAAGGTATTTCGTTCCACTGTTATACTGCTCTGACAATTAAGAAGGTTTTCCTGATATTCAATCTAAATGTGGCTTCCTGAAATCTGAGCCCATTATTATGTGTCCTGCATTCTGGGATGATCAAAAACAGAAGCAAGGTGAGATGCCCCTCTTCTGTATGATTATCTTCCAAGTGCAGTACAGTAGGACCCTGGTATCCACTGGGGATTGGTTCCAGACCTTCCCATGGATAATGAAAACCGTGGATAAGAGAGAACACCAAAAATCTGCTGTTTTGTGACAGTAGTTTGCTTTATGGCTGCTGTCTGTGACAGTAACTTGCTTTATGGCTGCTGAATTATTTATTTGATTTTTTTCTCTGCCATCCATGGATAACTGAATCAGAGGATAATGAATCAGTGGATATGGGGGTCCTACTGTATTTGAAAAGTGTTTTCATATCTCCTTTCAGTTTTCCATTTTTAAAATCTAAACATCTCTAGTTCATTCTGTCTTTCCTCGTAGGGCTTGGTTCCAGTCTACTGATCATCCTTGTTGACCTCCCCTGAACTTGCTCGAGTTTGTTGGCATTCTTCTTAAAATATGGTATCCAGAATTGGACAAAGTACTCCAGATGGGGCATAACCAGAGCTGAGCAGAAGGGAACTAGTATCTTGTGGGATTTGGAGACTAAACTTCTGTTTATGTAGCCTAAAATAGCATCTACCTTTTTTGCAGCCACATCACACTGTTGGCTCATATTCAGCTTTTGATCTACAACAATTACAAGATCCCTCTTATATAATATAAACCAGTAACCAACATTTGTAGACCAGGTGGGCTGAAGTGCAGAATGAATTCCAGCTTGCTCAGAAACCAGCTGTCCAGTTTCCCTCTTCGGTCCAGTTTTCTTCTGGAACTGGGAAGCAGGAAGGACACTGCCTTGTTTTTCATCTCAGGGAAATAAATGCCTTGGGTCAGTCCCAATTTGGAGGCTGGGAAAAGAGTTGCAAGTTCCCCAACCTCCCGTCGCCCTTCTTCAGATACATAGACATGTCACCTGCATTAGGGTTAAATCATTGTTCCTTGAATGTGTAACAATTCTCACAGCCCTTTGATAGCTGAGGAAAGCCCAAATTAAGCTGTCCAGGCAGCTTTCATTATCCTTTCATGTGCTCACAGGACAACATTGCTCTCTACCAGGTCTGCTTCCAACATTACTTTTGGATATTTTGCAGGGCAGCAATGTTTCCAAAGCAAAGAGCTTTCATTCCACACTGATGGGACAGGAACGAGAGGCGGGGAAAATATTCCACACATGTTTACATCAGCATAGTTTGCTTTGCAGGCATAAGAGAGAACTAAGGAGGAAGAAGAACATACCCTTGGCTTGAATTCTGCAGAGTGCTGCAAGCTTGCCTCTGTCCCTCTCTCTCTCTCTCTCTCTCTCTCTCTCTCTCTCTCTCTCTCTCTCTCTCTCTCTCTCTCTCTAAGATTAGGGTCTAGGCCAGGTATCCTGAATGTGTGTGTGTGTGACTGACCCTTCAGAACCCCATGTCCATGGAGTTTTCTTGGCAGGAATACTGGAGTGGTTTGCCAGTTCCTACTCCAGGCGCCTACAGCACCTGGTATTCCCTGGTAGTCTCCCATCCAAGTACTAACCAGGACCGACCCTGCTTAGCTTCTCTAATCAGGTGAGATCAGATGGATTTAGAATCTAGGCAGCTTCAGGTATCCTGACTGGCCTTCAATTAATCTGTTGTTCTTTTCCCCAAACTCCCCTAGAATCAAGGCATTTGCAGTATTAACAAATGGGGAGCCACTTGGCAGAACAACACTACTGTTTAAGTACTATTATGAAATTTATGAGTCCCTAATCCCTGTTTGTTAAATATAGCAATCACTTGTGAGCTGCCTTTAAGGAGCAAAGTAAAGCAGTCATATAAAATCACATTAGCACAACTATGACGGTTACTTCACGTCCCTCTCATCGCAGTTCGCTGTCCCGCTTGGGACCGGTATGAGAATAGGTTACTCCACGTCCATTGTGTGACGGCAGGAGTTCGTCCCAAACACGTCCCCTGAACCCGGAACAGAGCGTGATGAGACATACCTCTCCCTGGCCTCGGGAATTGTCTTGTCTCGGTTCTTGTTTCGAGACAAATGCCCGTGAAGTCACGCAACGCACGCATTCTCCATCTTGTGGCAAGAGTACGAAGTTGCATTCTCCAGTACAAAACAATCCCAATGGCATAAACAATGCATCGCAGGGAGGGAAGAAGGCATGAAACCGGGAGTTTTGCCGCTTAACGCATGAAAAGCAAAGTTGTGGAGATTTGAAACATCGAAAAATGGAAGCCCGGGCCAAAAAAAGGGGGGTAAATGAAGCCAGGAAAATTCAGTAATTGTCACGAAACAAGGACGTGAAGTAACAGTTGTCACGATACCATCAATCATGCCCATGGGTAAATGGAAACAGGGACAGAACTGGGACAAGACCACGTGACTGTGAACAATGTTATCACGAAATGACCGTAATCTCGGAATGAGGAAGGACGTGAAGTAACCGTCTATATTTGCTTCCAGATAGGAAGCTCCCTCCCCTCTCCAGCCATTGTTATGCTGTTTTAAATGAAATAATATTTTTGTTCTTCAAATTCTGTATTATTGCGACCAGCCATTAGGCCTCCTCCATACCACTGCCCTGAGTGAAACCCCTGGCTCTTCCCACCTAGCTGTCATCCTTTCCCTCTTTCCCCAAAACAACAGCTGTATGCATATGTTATCTAGCATCCATTGTTATCATATGCACCTTCCATTTAAAATCTCTTTCCTGCCTGAAATAAGCCCATAGCGGTCATTCAACAATGCTGTTAGTTCCAGATATCAGAAGCATGCTTGTGGAATCTGTAACTCAGGAAAGCGCCTTCTTCATTCCACCACCACCCGGACTCCCATTTCATTTCGTTAGTCTATAGTTGTGTAATTGTGCTGTTGGCAGGTGCTTTTATTTATGTGGCTTGCTTTTGCCATTTCTCAAAACCTAGCTTTCTCTTCATAACTCTACTTGATTTCCCAGCTGTTCTCTGATCCTAGCCCCAACTAACAAATTCCCCTTCCTGCAGACATCTGTGATTTTTATTTTATTTTTCTCCATCCACCACCACCCTAAGATCTGGTTCCTCTGTGTATCCTTCCAACTCACACCCTTTAGCAGAGAAGCAGCCCTTTGTGGGTTACATTCACAATAGAGTAATATGATGGGTGCAGTGATGGTTGCCACATTTGGCAAGGTTCAGGACCACCTCAACTCATATATGTACATACTTGGCCATGGAAGTGCATAGCTGACCCTGAGATAGTCACACCCTCTATGTTTGACCTACTGGACTCCTTCCAATTGTTGCTAGGATAAAACAAGGAGAGCCAAAAATGCCCCTGCATTTTTAATTCCTCCAAGCAATTATGCTATTTTACTTTTAAAAAAACTCCCCAAAGACCTCTTGCACCCCAATATTAAAACTTTTCACTCCCCCTTGGATGCCTCCCATTCCTCCTGGAGTGCAGGTATTAATCTTAACGTCAAAACTTCAAGGTAGAGCATGTGATGAAGGAACGGAGCCAACATACCTCCAAGGGGTAACTTGACAAATGTCTGTACAGTAGTTCAAATGAGCAGGAAGGCACAACATTTGCATGGATTGTCTACGTGTTAATTCATACTAGATTGATTGCAGAATTGTGGTAAAGGGACAGGCACGGTATCCTGTTTTAGGGGGAAAGAACCGGATAATGGTTGATGCCCTTAATGGCTTAGGTCCACCTTGTTGCCTGGCTGAGGGCCTCTCCCTCAAAGCAACTACCCATCCCAACAGCACTTCTCATATGGAGAACCTGCAAGTGCCCACCCCAAGGGTGGACTGCAAATCAGTCTTTCGAAACTGGGTCTTCTCTATAGTGGCCATTTCACTTTGGAACTCCCTTACACAGAGGTGTAACTGGCTCCATCCATGCTGGGTTTAAGGAGGTAAACAAGCCGGGAGCTCATTTTAAAAATCTATATCAAAAAAATAAAAAAAAAACCCAACAACCATGCTTTGTTCTCAGCTCATTTTTTTTTTTTATGAAGCTTGTCACTTGACTTGACTTGACTCTGTGACCAAGATTTTGGTTTCTGCATAACTGGAAGTACCAACAGCAAACATATTTGAAGACATTTCTGTTACTTACCAGACCATTACATGCGCTTATTGCTGTCTTCCCATCCCCAGACTTGGGATGCAGGACTGTCCCAATAAGATGACATGACGTTTCCAGGCGTGGGACAATCTTTGCCCCACTGTAGCTACCATGCCGCCTCTCCAGAATGTAATTCTGAGACAATAACCCCTGATGAAGAGTTAAGTTAAAGAACAGATGCCTTTCTTTGTACTTAATTTTGTAATACACATTGCTGTCCTTTCGCCGGGAGCCTCTTTTCCTTCTGACACTGGAGGCACTGTGGTGCAAACTATATGACAGAAAATGTCCGTCTGCGTTGACTTTTGCTGGGCTGACCACTTGGTATTCTTGCAGTGTTTTAATAAAATCATCTAGGGAAGGAGACGAAACAAAACAATGTCGGTTTGGATGGTGAAAGAGGTTATTGACACAACTGTTTACTGCATTTTATATTTAACAGGATAGAAGAGGTCTACACTGGGTTACTCCACTATTTCCAAATGCTCCAAATCCTAAACCCCAAGGGAGAAGTAGCAATGACAGTGGTTCCCCACTGACTGTAAAACCCTTTGAGCCAGCCCTGGCCTTATTTGGCATCTCTAGGGCAGGCATTTCTCAAACTTGGGTAGCCCAGGTTCATTTGAACTGCAGTTCCCAGGAGCCTTCACCACCTTGTTGGGATGTCTGGGAGTTGCAGTCCAAAAAAGGTAACCATTGCTCTAGGGCAGCGTTTCTCAAACTTTTTTCGGCCGCGACACCCTTGTTGGGCTAAAAAAAAATTCGCAGCACAGCTACCCTTAAAGCGGTTTGAATACTTAGGAAAAGAAAAATCACTGCAAATTTAATGCTAATTTGTCTTTAATGCAACGAATGAAACGGTTTTGGATGAATTATCCATTATTTCCTTTTTGTTTATGGGAAGTTTATGGGAAGATGTGGTGATGGCATCTGGCCTGGATGCCTTCAAAGGGGATTGGACAGATTCCTGGCGGAAAAGTCCATGATGGAGATGTGTAATTTCCGGGCTTAAAACCGGGGGTACTTCAAGGGCCAGATGCAGGGGATTGGTATCAGGAGACAGATATCTAGTCTCGTGCGCTCCCAGACGCATCTGGTGGGACCACTGTGAGATACAGGAAGCTGGATTAGATGGGCCTTTGGCCTGATCCAGCATAGCTCTTCTTACGTTCTTATGCCCTTATGTTCTTAAATTTAGTCAATTAATATTATTGCTATGGCAACCCTGGCATACACTCGCAACACCCAGTTTGAGAACTGCTGCTGTAGGGAACCACTGCTTGTATTCGCCTGAAGGCTTAGGTGGAGGAATCTTCACAAACACATCTCCACAACTACCTCCACTCACCCAAGCCATGGTGCTTCAGTCCCAAAGGTAGCCAAATTATTTATTAAAAAATAAAATAAAAAAAATTAAAGCACCAGGTCAAAAAATAATAATACAGGCACCTCTCTCCATCCCTCCAGTGAAATAAGCACCAGTTGCTCTCCATTCACAAGACCTAAAGAAGGCTGCTTCACTTTTTTCCAATTAAAGGGCCGGCCTGGAGCATAGGGGACATGACACAATGAATGCTAAGCCACCATGAAGTCTAAGCAGTGGAAAAGAGATGTCCTGTATGAATCTTACCCTTAGTACTAATGGGAGATTTTAACTATCCTGATAAAAGCTGGCAGACCAACTCAGCTAAGAATGCAAGGTCTAACAAATTCCTTACTGCCCTTGCAGGCAATTTCATGGTCCAGAAGGTAGAGGCGGTGACAAGAGGCACAACCATTTTAGATCTGGTGATAACCAATAAGGAGGACCTTATAAATAGGGTCGAAGTGGTGGGATCTTTAGCTAAAAGTGACCATGCCCTCTTGGAATTTGTAATACAGTTGGAAGGAGAAGTTAAGCATAGTCAGACAAGAATCCTCGTCTTTCAGAAAGCCAATTTTGTAAACTTAGGGAATTATTGGCTGTGATTCCATGGACTGAAACACTGAAAGTGAAGGGAGTCCATGATGGATGGGAGTTCCTTAAAAGCGAGATATTAAAGGCACAATTTAAAGCTGTTCCAACATGAAGAAAAATGGGAAAGGTCTAAAGAAACTGCAATGGTTTACTAAAGAACTTTCAACTCAGCTAACTATAAAAAAACAAGTACAAGAAATGGAAAAATGGGGAATGTACCAAAGAGGAATATAAGCAAACAGCTAATATATGCAGGGGGATGGTAAGAAAAGCTAAAGCGCAAAATGAACTTAGACTTGCCAGAGAGATTAAAGATAGTAAAAAGCGTTTCTTTAGTTATGTCCGCAGCAAAAGGAAAAATAAGGAAATGATAGGCTCTTTGTGTGGCGATAATAACCAGTTACTAACAGGAGACAAAGAAAAGACAGAACTACTCAAGACCTTCTTTGCCTCTGTTTTTTCCAAAAAGGAAGAAAGAGATCCTCTGGGACAAAGAGTAGATGAGGTAGGATGGGAATTGCAACATAGAATAGGTAGAGAGGTAGTACAGAAACACCTGGAAACATTAAATGAATTTAAGTCTCCTGGGCCAGATGAATTACACCCAAGGATATTAAAAGAACTGGCAGAAGTAACCTCAGAACCATTGGCAATAATCTTTGAGAAGTCCTGGAGAACAGGGGAAGTCCCCATCGACTGGAGGGCTAATGTTGTCCCCATCTTCAAAAAGGGGGAAAAAGAGGACCCAAATAATTACCGCCCAGTCAGCTTGACTTCAATTCCTGGAAAGATCCTAGAGCAGATTATTAAACAGTCAGTTTGCAATTATTTAACAAACAATGCTGTCATTACAGGAAGTCAACATGGGTTTCTTAAAAACAAGTCATGCCAGACTACATCTAGGTAAAAAGAATGAATTGCACAGATATAGGATAGGAGATACCTGGCTGGAAAATAATACCTGTGAAAGGGATCTGGGAGTCTTGGTGGACCACAAATTGAATATGAGTCAGCAGTGTGAAGCGGCAGCCAGGAAAGCCAATGTGATTCTTGGTTGCATCAACAGAACCATAGTGTGCACATCAAGGGAAGTAATAGTACCACTCTGTTCTGCTCTGGTCAGACGCCACCTGGAGTACTGTGTCCAGTTCTGTGCACCTCAATTTAAAAAAGATGTTGACACCCTAGAACAGGTGCAGAGGAGGGCGACCAGGATGGTTGAAGGTCTGGAAGAAATGCTTTAGGAGGAGTGGCTTAGGGAGCTGGGAATGTTTAGCCTTACAAAAAGAAGGCTGAGATGGGATATGATAGCTATGTTTAAATATTTGAAGGGATGTCATATTGAAGAGGGGACTAGTTTTGTTTTCCATGGCTTCAGAGACTAGGACTTGGGGCAATGGTTTCAAACTACAGGAAAAGAGATTCCATTTGAAAACTTCATGACAGAGCTGTTCGGCAGTGGAATATGCTGCCACAAAGGGTGGTGGAGTCTCCTTCTTTGGAGGTTTTGAAGAAGAGGCTGGATGGCCACCTGTCGGAAATACTGTGATGGGGATTCCTGCATGGCAGGGGGTTGGACAGGGTGGCCCTGGAGGTCTCTTCCAACTCTATGATTGTGATTGATTTCTATGATTTTATAAGGAAAACTGGAACCATATGCCCAAAAGAAGTGGACTCGAGCCACAAAAGCTTACATTAAAATATAATTAGTCTTTCAAGTGTCACACATTTTCATCTTTTATTTGGCTTCTTTGAACTTTGCCTGGAATTCTTACACTGACTAACACGGCCACCTTTTCTAAAATTTCATCCCTAGGCCTTCAAAGCCCATCCTAGAAAGCTGGCTCAGAAGCCTACCATGGCTGCTAAATATTTGTCTGAAACTATCCCAGTGTCAGTAAAGACAATGAGCTAAACCAGTGATTTCTAGTATTTAAAGGGCAAGATGTCAGCTGCATGCAAAGCTCCACCCTCCACCACCCCCCAGCTACTCCAAGCAGAAGTAAAAGGGGGGTATGAGCCATCAGCAGAACACATGGGGATCATCTTGATTTGCATAACTTATCCTGGCAATAACTTGAGCCTGGCTTTAGATCAGATCCCTTCCCTTCAGCGGTTCTCACCCACTGCCTTTAGAACCCCAAGCATGTTGTTCTCTTTTGTAACTAGAAATTCCATCCCAAGCCCATTAAATTTATTTTCTCTTCTTTTTTAAATAGGAAAGGACATTCTCATGGAAGTAAAAGGCCTTATTTTGTACGAAACTATATTGGGGGTGGATGGGGAGACTAAAAACCGGGCTTGTTTAAGCCAAGAGTTTTCGAAAGCAACCTCCCCTTTGAAAAAAAAAAAGGGGTGCTCCCAGCTTTCCCCCACTGTGAACTATTATTATGAGAAAACCAGCTCAGTGTGGGAAAGCGTGAAATCTTAGGGGCCAGCAGCCTGCAAGAACGCTCAAAAGAAGAATGTCGTCCCACAGCAACGAGCCTGTCCCCGCGGCTGCTGCTCGCGTATGTCGCGCTGGGACCGCTGAATTGTAGGGCCGAGAAGTAAAAGGTTTATAAAAGGAAAAAGTCGCCTATCACTGGCAGTCAGGCAGAGCAAATGCAGGAGGAAAGGCTTGATGAATGAGACAAGGCAGGAAACTTTGCAGGTTTTCTGTTACTCACCCCCCCCCCCAAGCTACAGACGGAACGAAGAGCAGAGCAGAGCGCGGGAAGGAGGGCGGAAGAATGCCACGTCCTCCTAATTGTTTTAATTGAAAACAAGAGAAGCCACTGACCTTGCCTCTTGTCCGGAAAGACAAATCTGCCCGGTGGAAGATTTCTAGCATAGCACAACGCCTGGATATTTAGCAGATGAACCCACAAGGAAACGTTTGCAATCCAGTTTCTCTGGATGCATAACATGTTTTAGTTGCAGGCAACTGTAAACGTCTCTTTCGTTTTATTTAAAGGCGCATACGTTGAAAGAAAACGGTCAAGTTGCATGGCCAAGGGCTGTGGGGGAAGAAATTAATGCACAAAAGGAGGGAGGGAGGGAGAAAGGAACAACTCTGCAGGAGGAACGGCAGAGGAGCTTTTCCAGAAAGGGGGAGTGATTAGAAAAGTCCCGGTGTCTGATTTCTGGAGGGGGAGAAGGAGGGTCTAGCGAGGACGTTGTTCGCATGGAATCCCTCTTTTATGCCCATGTGATAAAAGGCAGGGAAGGTTGAGACACTCGCCTTCTGGTATGAGTTTTTGCAGGCTCCAATATTTGCATTTGGAGGAAAAAGAGAAGAGTTTACTGCATCTTCTATCAGGATTTTGGAAACGTCCCGTTCCCAGATTACAGCTGGCTGATGGCATCTGCGAGTTGTCCTCCAAAAAGCAACTGCCCTAAGATTTGTGTTACACATCCTTAGAACTGTTTTGGTACATCCTGTGATCTTCAATATCTTTCATGAAAGCCTTGATGCCTGATACCCCAAATGCCCACCCTTCCCTATCATGATGACCACCCTCTTCCCTACCTGCTTTTTTAAAAAAATGCAAGTGACTGCTAAATTAATATAAATTGTAGAGCTGCAGTGATTGTCAGGCATAATGCTATATTAGGAAGCAATAATAAGTAAATGATCAACCCTTGCCTCTCCTTCAAACGGTTTTTAAATGCTTTTCTAATTTTGTACTTTGTCAAATCAACATTAAGTTTCAGAAGTTAAAAAGAAATGTGTGTGTCACCACCACCCTAGGAAAACAATCATTCCTGCCCCTCTGGACTGATGTAGACAACTGGAGGATAGGATGAAAATCCAAAATGACTTTGACAGATTAGAGTGTTGGGCCAAAGCTAATTGAATGGGTTTCAACAGAGGGAAATGTAGGGTGCTGCATCGAGGTAAAAAGAATGAATTGCACAGATATAGGATGGGAGATACCTGGCTGGAAAATAATACCTGTGAAAGGGATGTGGGAGTCTTGGTGGACCACAAATTGAACATGAGTCAGCAGTGTGATGCGGCAGCCAGGAAAGTCAATGCGATTCTTGGTTGCATCAACAGATTCATAGTGTCTAGATCAAGGGAAGTGATAGTACAGTACCACTCTATTCTGCTCTGTTCAGACCCCACCTGGAGTACTGTGTCCAGTTTTGTGCTCCTCAGTTTAAAAAGGATGTTGACAACCTCAAGCAGGTACAGAGGAGGGCGACTAGGATGGTTGAAGGTCTGGAAGAAATGTCATATGAGGAACGGCTTAGGGAGCTGAGAATGTATAGCCTTTCAAAAAGAAGGCTGATGGGGGATAAGATAGCTATGTTTAAATATTTGAAATGATGTCATATTGAAGAGGGAACAGGTTTGTTTTCCATGGCTTCAGAGACCAGGACTCGGGGTAATGGTTTCAAACTACAGGAAAAGAGATTCCATTTGAACGTTAGGAAGAACTTCATGGCGGTTAGAGCTGTTCGGCAGTGGAATATGCTGCCACGGAGAGTGGTGGAGTCTCCTTCTTTGGAGGTTTTTAAGCACAAGCTGGATGGCCATCTGTCGGAAATACTGTAATGGAGTTCCTGCATGGCAGGGGATTGGACTGGATGGCCCCTGAGGTCTCTCCCAACTCTATGATTCTGTGATTGGATGTCAGAAACAAGTAAGCAAACAAACAAAAGCAATGTGAACAGAATTTCTACCGACAATAACAACCAAAAAAATCCACTAGCCTCTGTCAGCCCAACAAATGGCCACGGACTAACTGGGCTTACTTGTGATTAGCTCTACATCATGTGGTTAGTGGAAAATATATAGATTTAGCCATACATAAGGAGTTGTGGAATACACTGGTGTTAATCTGCACCCTGACAGAGTGGGAAGGGATTTTTCAGATCATGCATTGTTACAGTCGTGACAGAGTCTTCGTGACCCCATTTCCATGGAGTTTTTCTTGGAAGGAATACTGGAGAGGTTTATCAGTTCCTATTCCAGGTGCCTACAGCACCTGGTATTCCCTGGTGGCCTCCCATCCAAGTGCTAACCAGGGCCAACCCTGCTTAGCTTCCAAAATCAGGTGAGATCGGATGTGCTTAGGGCATCTAGACATGGTAAACAGCAAATAACAGAAGCCGTGGAGAAGGAATTCAAGGATACGGGAGGATTCCTGTATGGTTGTTCTGCTATGTAAATCAAAGGCCTAAGTGTCTCATTCCAGTCCTATGGGATTAGAAGCTCCTTTCTTATTTTTTATTTTTTTATTTTTTTACTTCTATACCACGCATCTTCCAATGGAACTCCAGGCAGTTCACAATAATTATAATACAACAGTAACAACAAAATCAAAATAAGAAACAAAAGATATTTCAAAGAAATAGATAAATAAAAATAAAAGGCAGCATAGATGACGGCTAATATATTTAAAAAAAAAACTAATGGTCACCAAATGCCTCTCTAAAAAAACAATGTTTTAAGAGCTTTTTTAAAGGCCAGCAGGGATGATGCCAGGCGCAGCTCACTAGGCAGATGGTTCCAAAGTGAGGGGCCAGCCACAGAGAAGGTCTGGTTTCGGGTTACGGATTTCATGGCCTCCCTGGGCGTGGCCACCCGCAATGAGAGCGCCCGCAACATTCTGGTGGGACAGGCCTCAGTTGACCACTGGGAGATACGCTCCACCAGGTATTCAGGTCCCAAGCCATGGAGGGTTTTGTAAATCAAAACCAGTATTTTGAACCTTATCTGGGACACAACAGGCAACCAATGCAGACAAGCCAGAACTGGAGTGATGCGGTCATATTTACCTGCACCCGCCACCAGTCTAGCCACTGAATTTTGTACCCGCTGTAGTCTCCGAACAAGGGTCAAGGGCAACCCCACGTAGAAAGTGTTACAATAATCTATCCTCGACACCACAGGCGCCTGCACAACTGTCCTCAGGGAGGCCTCGTTCAGGTATGGGCAGATCTGGGCGATCTGCCGAAGATGGAAAAAGGCAGCCTTGGAAACAGCCATTACCTGGGCTTCCGGGGATAAGGCCAGCTCTTTTTCTCTCACACAATTGAAACTTTTTGATCACAGCCCCTTTCTAAGGATATCCCAACTCACTGGGCCTACCCAACTATCCCACAGAGGTTAGAATTGCAACAAGAGGAATAATAGCTGATAAAGTTGCTAGTCCCATTTACAACCCATCCTTTGAATCAGTGGGATTTACAGTATTTTCCTGTGTATAAAACTATATTTTTGTCTAAAATTGTTTGACCAAAAATTGAGGATCATCTAATACATGGAAGTAAGCCAAAGAGATAAAACTATTGCAAAATTGTAATTTTGGGTTGGAAAGGGGGGTTATACATGGGAGAGTCTTATAAATGGAAAAATACAGGCACATAAATATTGATTTGCCACTCAGAAGTTGAATGGTAATAACATTCAGTCAAAATCCTTTTTCCAGCAATTTGAGCATTTTAGTTTAATTCTTATACTCTAAGAGGAAGAACAGAAATCTCACCAATTTTCTACATGACACCTGTACAGTAGGTGAAGATAGCTGTTGTATCATCTCTTGGCTGTGCTCTTTACATGTATAGATTTAGTTCTCTTCACCAAGTACACCCACTGTTGCACAAAGAAAAGGTGCCAACATGAAATGACATTAATTCCTGACCAAAGAGGTGTTCTTGTGTTAGCTACAATCCATTTCTTACGTTTACGTTGCCCAAAGTCTACTTGTCACAAATCAGAGTTAGGTGATATTTGACAGCAATTACATAGCCACTTCATCTTTTTCAGTGATTTTATGGACGTCTCATAGTTCTTAACTTGAATATGTCTTAATTGTACTGGACTGTATATTGTCCCTCATTATTGTAAGCCACCTTGGGTCCATTTCCAAGGAGAAAGCTGGGGTAAAAATATTCTAAATAAATAACTCATGCAGGGGCTGTTTGACTGCTCCTGGAAGCCCTTAATCACATGAACCTCAAAATGGCTTATTTCATCAGAAAGTTTGTGAAAGTTTGGCGTTTGTGAAAAGCGATGAACTAACAAGAACTGCTATTTTCTCAGTTTGCACCCATCTCTGATCCTAAATATTGGTGGAATATTTTGTTCTACCATCAATGTTGAATTAGGGTATCTGGAGTCTTGAGATGCTAGCTCAGGGATTACTACTGCTTTCTGGCAATTTTGCTTCCCTCACGTTCAGCTTGAACGTTTATTTGCAAATAATTTCTTTTCATGCAAACTCCCCGACTCAGATCCTACCAAGGAGGCAAGCTTTTCTTACATGACCAACCCTACCATTTGGAAGAGTGAGGGCACACTGATCCAGATAGTAGGTACTAAGGGAAAGGAGCTGCTGGCTGTCTCACCAGAACCCCTAGTTTTTCCTCTCTCCTGGAGAGCCTCATGGTACAGTGGTTAAACTGTACTGCCTCTATAACTGTATTCACGACCTGAGGTTCAATCCCAGGTAGCTGCCTCAAGGTTCACTCAGCCTTCCATCCTTCCAAGTTTGGTAAAATGAGTACCCAGCTCACTGGATTGGGGGGGGGAGGCACAATGGGTAGCCTGTATAAATAAATTGTAAACCACCCAGAGAGTGCTTGAAGCGCTATGGGGCGGTATATAAGCAGAGCACTGCTTTGCTTTTGTTTTCTCCAGAAAGACAGAGACGCTAGCCTTATATGGCAAATATATGGCCTCTAAGCTATAGCTGGCTTCTCTAAGGGCCTTTTCACACGACCCCTAAGATCCGCTGGTCCCTTAAATTCGGACCAGAGATCTTGGGGGTTCGTTTCTGTTCCTCCGTCCCCACCCCTCAGCACTTCCTGCTCCTGTCGGCGTGAGGGGGGGAGGGAAAAAAGGACAAAAGAAACCTTTACTAACCTGCCAGTGCCGGTCGAAATTGCCACGAGCCCCGTTACTTCCTGGTTCCGTCTCAAGGAGCTCTTAAAGGGGCGGGAGGCAAAAAAACAACAGACAAGCCAGGAGAGCCCGGCACTCTTATCCGCATCAATTTTTTTTCACCTGCAGAGAGCAGGTACATGAAAAATGCGCTGGGTCGCGCTAAAGTGGGCGGGGTCGCACTTAATTGTCTCCAAACTCCGGAGCTGGTGGGAAAACATTTCTAAGCTCCGGAGCTGGGAGCCATTTGCAGCGCAGCTTAGGGGTCGTGTATAAACGCCCTAAATTGTGGTGGAGACCTTTATCCCACAACTGGTGCTGAAGTTTCAGTTTCCAGTCCAATGAGCATCTTGTCCTTTTCCTAACACAGGAAAATGTCTCTGTCTGACCCCGTCTTTAAAGACGACTGAATGGAACATCCTATCTTGGAACGGAAACATATACAGCTCGTAGAACAAGATAAGAACCACTTGCTGAAGCCATTTAGCACATCTAATGTGTCTCTAACCTCTTGGATGGTATCAGTTGAATGATTAGAACTATGCATTTAGCGTCAAACGGTATTTTTAAAAGATGATAGCTCTAAGAAGGGAAAATTTCCATAGACGGACAAGAATACTTAGCCCTGTGCTGTTGACCTTTCCTCAGGATCTTAACAAACAGCTGGAGAGATGCCTCAGAAAGGAAAAAGATCAGCCCTTGATATTTAATTATTTATTTATCATTTGCATTTCTAAACCATCCGACTTTCCCATTGGGAACTCTGGGCAGTGAACAACATATGAAAAAGAATAGATATAAAATACAGTGGTCCCTCGTATAACAAACAGTTTGTACAGCATAAAATCTGTACAACATAAAAAATTCCAGAGATAGGGGAAATTTGCTTAACAGAATCGTCTATGGGGTGAATCCATACAACATAAAAATAGTCGTGATTAGGGATTTCTCTGTTTTCAATGCATTCCTATGGGAAATTTGTATAAAGGAAAATTTGCTTAACATAATTTCATTTGGAATGAATTAATTCCTTTATACAAGGTACCACTGTATATGAAGTAACACAAAAACCAGGGAAAGTAAGATGGCAGCAAACAATGAATAGGGCAGCAAAAAATTAACAAATTAGCAACCGTACAGTACAACCTCAGCAATTGCTGAAAGCAGCTTTGAAAAACTAGGTTTTTAGCTGTTTCTTAAAAACCAGGAGGGACTCTGCAGACCTTATCTAGCTAGGGAGATGGTTCCATAATGTCGGGCCCACCACCAAGAAGGCTCAGCTCTGTGTCAAAGTCTTGTGAGCCTCCTGAGGGGTGACAACTTGAAGCAAGAGGGACTGCGATGTTCTGGTGGGCTGGGCCGAAGCTGACCTTTGTGTAGTATGCTCCGCCAGATACTCTGGGCCCAAGCCATGTACTTCTGTTTATCAAGAAGTATTTCTTAACTAGCTGTTTAGTAACTATTGTTTATGGTTCCTCTCGTACACTTGGTTGGCCCCAAGGTTCTTTTCTAAAGGAGAATTGATTCTTCTCATTGGGTGTGTATCTCAGCTAGTGAGGTATCTGGATGCTGAGCCAGAGGTTGGGAGTTTGATTCTCCCTGTGCCTGCTGTGAGGAGAGTCAACCTATGGAGCCTTTACCAAGCTGCACTGTCCCGAGGCATCCCGAGAAGAAGGGAATGGTAAACCATTTCTGTTGTTCTTTACCTTGAAAACATTGGGAGGTGCTTCCATAAATCAGAATCGACTTGAATTATTATTTAATTATCAATCCTTTAGCTGTTTGTCCTCTGATTACCACTCGTCATGTCATCAGGCATCCATCACACTTTTGTCAGCTGTCCCTCCCTCCCTCCCTCCCTCCCAACTTACACATTAAGGCAAAAACATAAGAACATAAGAACATAAGAACATAAGAAGAGCCATGCTGGATCAGGCCAAAGGCCCATCTAGCCCAGATTCCCATATCTCACAGCGGCCCCACCAGATGCGTTTGGGAGCGCATGAGACTAGATATCTGTCTCCTGATACCACTCCCCTGCATCTGGCCCTTGAAATACCCCGGTTTAAAGCCTGGAGACCACATCTCCATCATGGTTTGTAACCTGTGATGGACTTTTCCTCCAGGAATCTGTCCAATCCCCTTTTGAAGGCATCCAGGCCAGATTTCTATTTTTTTAAAAAAATTTATTGAAAGAACACAAAACAACAACAAAAAAAGCTACAAAGGCCTTTTGCAAGGAATGTATAATCTGATACTGTGCCTCCCTGTTAGAATGAAGTAAAATTTAAGAAACCCATAAAAATCCAGATTTTTTTCCATCTGCATTGGATACAAGATTGGCATGGAAGGCTGGTAAGAAATAAATCCTGCTATTCTAGTTATAATGAATAAAAAGAAATCATGTGTTGAAAAAAATATTTGTGGTTGTTTGATTAATCTGGTGAGTTAAGTGCAATATGCAATACAGTATTCTATTTCTCCACAAATGTGAGGTTAAATTATAAGTTCCCTTCTAGTTTTGCAAACACATTATTCCCAACTTCTTTTTCTTTGTGTCTGCCCCACTTGGTGATGGGGTCCAATATTCTGGGTTTTTTCCTTCACTCTGCACAGTCAAGAGCTGGGTCTATTCCCAACTATTATCACATTTTCCCTCTCTAATGAGATTTCCTCAGACACCTTTTCAGGCAGGCTTTTAAGCAATCTGTTGTGTTCTCGGGAATGCTCCCATTAACAAAATTTAGGTATTTTTAAAATGTATTGAAAATTATTTTCATCTTGATCAATCAATGTCTAGTTGGTTTTTAATATATAGTTTTGTATAATGTTTTAACGTATTATTATTGTATGGATTTAATTGTTGTGAGCAAATTCCACCCCCACCCCCCGCAATAGGATCAAAATACAGCACCAGTCTGTGAAAAGGTGGCTTTATCAGCATCCAATTAGCTCCCCAAAAGCCCAACTGAATAACATTATTTTTGCCCAGCAACTGAAAGACAACAGAGAGAGAGAGCCAGCCTGGACTCCCCAGCAAGGAATTTCACAGGCTGGGAGCAGCCTCAAAGAAGGCCACAATATACATTGCTTATTTGCTTTGCCGATGTGTGGTCCTACAGGGAAGGAATAGAGCAACTAAAAAACCCAACATCTATTTTAGCTGTGAATGTGTGTTTACTGAGCATAATCTTTTGACAATGGTTTATGGTGTGATAGGCAGTGCCAGAGCTGCCTAGATGCTCTAAGCACATCCGATCTCACCTGATTTCGGAAGCTAAGCAGGGTCAGCCCTGGTTAGTACTTGGATAGGAGACCACCAGGGAATACCAGGTGCTGTAGGCACCTAGAGTAGGAACTGGCAAACCACTCCAGTATTCCTGCCAAGAAAACTGCATGGACATGGAGTCACGAAGGGTCGGTCACAACTGTAACAACACAACACAACACACAGAGAGAGAGAGACAGACAGAGGCAGTGCCAACGTGCATTCATTCTCAGGCATTGCTTTGGAGCTGTTCGGAATAGTGCCAGAATTCTACTGGCACACTTGGCCATCTTGCCATTTTCTAACCTGAGAATCAGCAGGAGTAATTCATTCCCAGCCAAGGGGAAATCTAATTAGCAGTAAGGCCTGCTTTCAGTTTAGCATCCACTGAGAGGGGAAAATCCAGAGCAAATCTTAAAATAATTCCTAATTCTTCTTGTTCTAAATATGTCTGAGGTTAAGCTTGCATGCAGAGGTGCCCTGTTCCTTCATTCTTAATTTACCGTCCATCGGCTTGAACCATTATTTCACGCTTGGCTCTGGTTGTGGAATTTCAGAGTTTTAATAGCAAATATACATTCAAACAATGAAGAACATCTGCAATCTCTAACAGCCCCACCTCTGACTTTCCTGGTTTGTCCAATGTGGGGATTTTTCAGCTCATTTGTCAAAGAAATGGGGGACCATAACAAGTTATCTTTCGCTGAGTCAAATTTTCCATCCTTATCAGCCCAATATTGTCAACACAGACTGGCAGCATTTGTCTTCCAGAGCGAATGGTGAAGCAAGCACTCAGTTATAGGCCCTGAACTATCACACATACAAAATTTTTCAGCCCAGGTCTAGAGTATTAAAGCTAAAATAGAGTAGTGGAAGATACTAATCTAATTCTTCTCTTGGGAGACATTGAGACCCTAAATGTCTGTGAAGATTCTCAGTCATCCAGGTGAGTATATCTGGAAGTTGAGTCCCTAAAATGCCATTTTAAAAATTGAAATGCTCTTCCAGTCACTTGCCATGTTGGGATGTTGCCCTCTAAATAAACAAATAAATAAATAGAATCTGGATGTTAGGAGATGCGAACTATGATGTTTTTAAAAATCACTTTATCACAGAGAAAGATAAATCACATAGAAGGCAGCAGAAAAGGAGGCTGTTTCTCTTATGCTCTGCTCTTCGCAACTGTTCAACCATGGGCTTTGTGTCACAGGACAATGGGGAAATTCCAGGACAGATGCCATCACCACATCCTGTGGCAGGGAGTTCAACAAACTAACAACACGCTGGTTAAAAAAAAAATTCTTTTGTCTGTTCTCACTCTCCCAACCCTCATTTTGAGTGGATGTCCCCTAGTTCTGGTATTTTGTGTGAGAGAGAAGAGCATCCCTCTATCCACTTTACTCATGCCCTGCATTATTTTGTACGTCTCAATCATATTCTCCCTCTGGTGCTTTTTTTTCCAGACTAAAGGGCCCCAAATGTTTTATCCTTTCCTCATAAGGGAGGTCCTCCAGCCCAGTGATCATTTTAGTCACTCTCTTTCTGCACCTTTTCCAGTTCCACTATGTCTTTCTTGAGATGTAGTGACCACAATTGTACACAATACTCCAGGTGCGGCTTTACTATCATTTTGTACAAGTGTAAAGTGAGAAAGAAAAAAAATTGATAATAGAGATTAGTCTAGAGATCTTCATATTCACTGACATGTACCTGAGGACCTTTTCTAGTTTCTTCATAGCTTTTTTCCAAGTCTCAGTCTTCTTCTGATTTTTTGGCTGCAGCCTTCATCTGGACTGATGACAGAACTGAGGTATAATTTTTTTTAATGATTTCACTTTCTTGAAACTGATAGGGGTTAACTAACAATACACAGAGAACCATACATTCCCCTGCTGTTCTCTGTCCTTTTATATGCCTTGTGGGATATACAAAAGGTAGAGCCATTATTTTCCCCCTAAATCCACTTGCTGTAAACCACACATTTTAGCATTATCTGTTAGTCATATGACTGAAAACATTCCGGCTCAGCAAAACTTGAAGGAAGAATTCTTATTCTGGAAATCTGAGCTTCATTTCCTAAAACATCCGTCAGTCTTTAAGGAGGTGCAATCTGCCTCCCCCTGCAGATATCATTACTCAAAATATTATGGGCAGAGGTTCTGCATAAACAATGGGATGATGTGCTAAATTGAAGAGAAGTTGCCTAGCAACGGGAAACCTTAAACAGATATTGTTGGCAGAGTGGACAGGAGGGGAAGACTAAGGTTATGACTGACTACAATCTAATAGTGGTGTAGGAACGCAACTTGAATAATTGAAGTGCTATGGGAGATGTATTCCAGTCTGGTGCTAAACTGAGGTTTACATTCATCTCATTGTTTTCAAGGCAGGCTTAGCCCATATTAAACAGGACTGAAGCCTTGAAAACTCAAAGCATATGCTTTTCGTAATCTGGAACAAGTCTGCTCTGAGAAGCACATTCTCAGGAAGTTGCAATGTAGTCTATTGATGAAGTTGCTGATTTGGACTCCACGCCTAGAGTTATTCGTGGAGAGATTATTGAAGCAATCATGATTCCAGACTTCAACAGATGGGTTTAAATTTGTTCAAGCTGATGGTACAGACAAACTGTGGAAGAATGGATTATTTATTTATTTATTTATTTATTTAATTTATATGCCGCCCACTACCCAAAGGTCTCTGGGCGGCTTACAATCCAAAGAATAAAACAATTTTAAATAGTTAAGAGTAAAATATCAATAAATCATCAATAAAAACCTTACACTAAAATCATTATTCTAAAATTGTCATCAGCGGACCCATAATCTATATTA
Source organism: Phrynocephalus forsythii (assembly GCA_029282475.1). Lineage (NCBI taxonomy): Eukaryota > Metazoa > Chordata > Lepidosauria > Squamata > Agamidae > Phrynocephalus > Phrynocephalus forsythii. The sequence goes on along the minus strand of JAPFRF010000004.1, from coordinate 103,553,450 downwards.
TATCAATTAAAAACCTTCTGGAACAAGAAGGTTTTTACCTGGCGCCGGAATGTAATCAGTGTTGGCGCCAGGCGGATCTCGATCGGGAGGGCATTCCATAGCTTGGGAGCAGCTGCCGAGAAGGCCCTGTGTCTACAGGCCATCCCTCTCACCTCCTTGAGGGATGGCTCTTTCAAAAGGGCCCCTGGCTAGATCTTAATTGCCGGGTAGGTTCTCGATCCTTCAGGTATCTAGGTCCTAAGTCGTTTAGGGCTTTGTATGTCAGAACAAGCACTTTGAATTCAGCTTGGTAACCAATGAAGGTTACGCAGAATCGGCGTGATGTATCCCTGGCGGCCCCACCACTTACCAGACTTCTGAACCAGATGGGTTTCAAAGGGAGCCCCACGTAAAGCGCATTGCAGTAATCAAGCCAGTGCATGGTCATGAGGCTGTGCTTGTCTAGGTAGACCGCAGCTGAAGGAAGGCACCCCTGGCCACCGAATCCACCTGGGCCTCCAGAGAATGGACCCTTCCCTTAGAGTGCAACCCCGTCCACTTGATTGAGCACTTCTTTGTAAAACCCGCATCCATTCTGGGTAATAAGAGTTAGAATCATAGAATCATAGAGTTGGAAGAGACCTCAAGGGCCATCCAGTCCAAATCCCTGCCATGCAAGAACCCCCTTCATCAAAGTACCCCTGACAGATGGCCATCCAGCCTCTGCTTAAAAACCTCCAAATAAGGAGACTCCACCACCCTCCGTGGCAGCATATTCCACTGCCGAACAGCTCTAACTGTCAGGAAGTTCTTCCTAATGTTCAGATGGAATCTCTTTTCCTGTAGTTTGAAACCACTGCCCCGAGTCCTAGTATCTGAAGCCATGGAAAACAAACCTGTTCCCTCTTCAATATGACATCCTTTCAAATATTTAAACATAGCTATCATATCCCCCCTCAGCCTTCTTTTTGAAAGGCTAAACATTCCCAGTTCCCTAAGCCATTCCTCAAGACATTTCTTCCAGACCTTCAACCATCCTGGTCGACCTCCTCTGTACCTGCTCAATGTTGTCAACATCCTTTGTTAATTGAGGCACACAGTTACTGAAGGAGGGCTAGCTAGGTGGAGAGTGGAGGTTCTTTGCTTTTTAACTACTTCCTTGAAAAAAGGTCATGTTCCAGCTCCTTTAACCGAAGCAGTGAGAAAGCCTGTACTGAAGAATTATTAATGGTGCTTAGTACTTTAAATATCTAGCTGCAGAGCCAGAAGCTGGGGGTTGGATTCCTAACAGTGCCTCCTTGACATAGGCTGGACTTGACAGAGCCTCTTCCAGCTTTGCAGTTCTAAAACGATGGTGATGACAACTATTTAATTCTCCTCAGACTGGATTTTTAAGCAAGGTCTCAAGGCAGAAATATTGTGGGGCAGGTTATAGCTTTCCATCATTACAGCTGAGAGTGCCTCAGTGTGTGAGGTGGATGGTTTGGAACTCCCCTTCAACAAGAGAGTCCGGACCCTACATCTAGTCATGATTAGGGGGACTTTTCAATACTTTCTTCACCCCAGCTCTGTAAAACCCAGCTGGATGAAGAGTCTTGCAGCAGTCAAAGACTAGTGCCCATTTGTGATAGCGGTATCAACAGACAGGTATCTAGTTGTGTTGTGCTCTCCCAGAGGCACCTGGTGGGGCCACTGTGAGAAACCTGACTAGAAGGGCCCTTGGCCTGATCCAGCAGGCCTGTACTTATGTTCTTATGATATTTTAGTGGTATAATAAAATATCACCCATCCTTCATTTGGAGTACTGTGTATATAGAACAATTGCACTATTTCTTGCTTGCTTCTAATTATTCTTTTTGAGTGATACTTTCATATTTAAGAAATATAATTTTTTAACTCCTGGAGGTTAGAGAAGCTCCTGCTGTGACACTCACACATAAAGTCTACAGGCATGTTCTTCTTCTAACTGTAGACTGCCTATTTATTAGCCAATCTGCATAGTCTGAAGGTACCACAGAAGAAGGCGTTGGTAAATCACTTCTGAGTGTTCTCTACCTAGAAAACAATGAAAAGGGTCACCATAGGTCAGACGTGACTTAACAGCTCATAATAATTATTATTACTTATACCTAAAGGTGACTGTGTTATTTCTTATTAACCCAATATATAGTATTTTCCTTTCCACAGCTAGAAGGGAATACCCCCAATGTGAGTCTGCTTTTGAACATAGTTCAAAAACTACACCTGGAGCAAAACACAATGGCTGGACTGTTGTTTCTTTTGGAGGCCAGGAGTCCTAAGAAGACTCAGTTGGCATCAGTTTTGTTTCCAAGGTCAGTTCAAAGTGCTGGTGTTGACCTAAAAGTATGTAAGTGTTTTGAGGGCAAGATGCCCTCCATTATGAGTTTGCCAGGAATTTGAGGTTTCTGATGTGGGCCTTGTTGTCTGTCTCATCACCAGAAGAGAATAGGTTGGTGAATAATGTAAGACAGGACTTAGCTTCTTTGTATAGCCTCATAGTAATTGTGGAACTTGGCCCTCCTGCAGAAATCGGGCTTTCTCCTCCTTTCAGCTTGTGCTATACATCTTCCCTTTCGTTTTTAAATTTGGCTTCAAAATGTCTATTCTAAGTGTCATAAAGGCTTTTAATAAATTAATGTCTAACCCAACAATGTGCCTCCTAATTTTTGTCTCCACCCCACCATCATGGATTCCATTGTGACCATAATAAAAACTGTCGTGACTGGTGTGTTGGGAGAAAAGCCGTGGGGCGAAGGGGTGCAGGGAACCGTGCTAGTCACTTCTTAAAATGGATGAAACCCCAGACTGATCTAGCCCCTGATCATACAGAGGGCTGGGTCATTTGAAGTCAGTTAATAGGCTACTGTAGGAAAAACCAACATGGATCCTTTAAAATGGAGGCTTTGCAGCACCACAGTCCTCCTTATATGAGCAGAGCAGAAAAAGCATCTTCTCACCTATGGCAATGTAGTCTATACTTCTCAACAAGTATCATAGAAGACTTAATGCTAGCTTCTCCAAATGTTTTTGATGCTGCTTATCACTGGTGGAAAATTATCTGGTATATTTATTAATCATACTGTGGTGCTTCTGATATGAACAGAGAAAGAATAGCTAATGCAGTGGTTCTCAACCTTCCTAATGCAGCAACCCTTTAATACAGTTCCTCATATTGTGGTGACCCCTTGCCCTGCTTGGAAGAGGCCACAAGATCCCTTTGGTAGGCCACTGCCGCAGGTGCCATAGAGAACTTCCCTCTATAGGCACCCTCAGCCAATCGCAGCCTCTGCTGCCATTGACTAACATCCCCTCCAACCTATCAAACTGTAACTCACTCTTCCTCCCTCCTCCCCCCTTCTCCAGACCCAATCCGTTTCTGCCTTTTTCTTCACTGGTTCTTGGAGACCCCTGTGAAATGGTCATTTGACCCCCAAATGGGTCTCGAATGACCTAACTAAATCAGTAATTTTTTAAAAATCATCACATATGGTGAATTCTGTGATTTATTCATTTAAATGGAATTATACAATACTGGGAACATTTCATTTTTTTCCTTTAAGAAAAAGGTAAAGCTTCCTCCTGCACATGCGTGCTAGTCATGTCTGACTCTAAGGGCAGTGCTGATCTCCGTTTTCAAGCCAAAGAGCCAGTGTAACGTAAGAACATAAGAACATAAGAAGAGCCATGCTGGATCAGGCCAAAAGCCCATCTAGTCCAGCTTCCTGTATCTCACAGTGGCCCCGACAAATGTGTCTGGGGGTGCATGAGACTAGATATCTGTCTCCTGATACCACTCCCCTGTACCTGGCCTTTGAAATACCCTGTTTTTAAGCCTGGAGATGACACATCTCCATCATGGTTTGTAACCTGTGATGGACTTTTCCTCCAGGAATCTGTCCAATCCCCTTTTGAAGGCATCCAGGCCAGATGCCATCACCACATCCTGTGGCAGGGAGTTCCACAGACTAACAACACACTGGGTAAAATATATTTTCTTTTGTCTATTGTGCAAGTTTGTGGCCATGTGGCCAGCATGACTGCACAGAACACTGTTTACCTTCCCACTTTTTTACGGCGGAACCTATTTATCTACTTGCATTTACATGCTTTCAAACTGCTAGGTAGGCAGGAGCATATTGTGAATTCTGTGGTTTATTCACTTTAATAGAATTATACTATACTGGGAACATTTCATTCTTTTCCTTACCTCTGCCTCCAATTAATGTGTGTTATTTTTCATTCCATCCATCCAGAAGGATAGCTGTTGTTTCTCGTTCCCTTTTCAAAGCTTTCTAAATGGATGAACACTGTTAATTGTGATTACAGTAATGGGTGATGTAGATGCTTTTTGCCTAGAGACTTTTGTGAAGGGAGGGTTTTATTTTCTGTGTAATTGATATTTTTTTGTAAGTACAAAGGAGATTTTGAGAAAGAAAATTGCATACCAAGCATGTCTTGTTATCTCTATGCAGAAAATAAACGTCAAGGCTCACATATCTCACACTTCTCATTGGTAATCTTTATAGTTCAGAAGGGTGTCTCAATGATAATGACTCTGTTGCCCATTCTCATGTGCTTGTTGTTCCCACAAACCTGCAGAAACCGGGCTGGGCATCCACACTCTGACAAAATCAGCAAAACCTAAGATGCTTTTTGGAACTACAGATGCTAGAATCCCCCACCCAGCAGAGCTTTTCTCAGAGCTGTAGTCCCCAAAAGATAACTTTTGAAAATCCATCACAGGCCCTTCCAAAATCTGAAAAGATATCACTTTATTCCAGTTGTGGTGAACTTTTGGCATTTCAGATGTTTTGAACCACAACTCCCTGAATTCCAAGCCTAGATTGCCAATGAAAAAGGACTGTGGGAGTTGTGGTACAAAACATCTGGAGTGCTGAAGGTTGGCCACCACTGCTTTATTCTGTCCTTATATCAAACCAGTTTTTCCTAACCTTGGGGGTCTCAGTCTTTGTAAAGAGTTAATGGTGGGATGTAACTTTACTCTTCAGCAGCTTAGCTTGCAACCAGATCTGCCTTGGAATGCAATTCTAGCAGTCCCTTACCAGATATTAGGTTTTTGGGGGGTTGGGCTGCTGAAATGGACAAAACACCCCACCTTCCCTACATCAAGTGCAAGGGTTACTGCGATAATATTCTGTGACACTCTCCAAAGTACACTAAACAAAGTTCAGCATTAAAAATAATCTGTCCACTTGAACAACTTTAGCATTGCTTCCTTATACTGTGGTACCTTGTATAAAGGAATTAATTCATTCCAAATGAAATTATGTTAAGCAAATTTTCCTTTATACACATTCCCATAGGAATGCATTGAAAACGGAGTGATCCCATTTTATGTTGTATGGATTCTCCCCATAGGCGATTATGTTAAGCAAAATTCCCCTACCTCTGGAATTTTTATGTTGTGCAAATTTTATGTTATACAAGCTTTTTGTTGTACAAGGGTCCACTGTACTTTCATTGCTAATGTGTATTTTGCTGATTTTTTAAAATAACAGAGTCTTGAGCATTCCATCATCATCATCATCATCATCTTGACTCTCCTAAAGATGGGCTAAAGGAGCTACAGCATACTGTGGAGGCCAAATGCAAGAGAGGCTGCTTACTTAAACCTTAATACAAAAGGGGACAAGGAAAAGGAATTTCAACAGTGTAGCTTTTCTTACCATGGGTACTCATGCTATACTTGGTGAATCAAGCTGGTGAATGTCTTCCTTAAGGTCCAATACAACAGGCCATTTTCTCTCTCAATGCAGTCACTTTTGTTCAACCTGACTGGGGTTTGACTAGAATTAGATGTAGCCTTTGTGTACTTTAATATGTGTACTTTAATATGTGAGACTGAGTTCCTTTAACGCAAGGAAACTTAGGTTGACCAAGTCTCACAGCCGCACAATGCACCAAACATCACACAGAAATAATCTCCCACGATGACTGCTAGTTAGAATTTTAGTCAAAGAATCTATACAAACCTGCTGAATGTAAGAAAAATCCCAAGTCTGGAACAACCTGAAACCATTTAATGACATGCTAGGTTGGGGAGAACAAACAAGCTGTGGAGGCACATGGACCTCAAGTATGGCAATAGTGCCCCCTTTCTGGCTGTTCTGTGGCTTGCTATATGGAAAAGAAGTCCATGGAGTAACAATCTCTCCCTTGTGGGGCAAGGGGGAGAGGGTAAAATAGCCCCGAGAGGTCAAAAGGCATTTTGTAGGCTTGATAAAGTTCATATTCAGCAAATAAATCACCCAACTCATTTCTCATTCATCTCCCCAAAAATGCTTGCCCTTGTTTTTAATGTTAGGATAATGGAAATGAGCTGGTGGTTTTAAAAAAAGGTCTCAAATCAATTGCACATTCATTCATCTCCTGCCAGTCATGATGATAATTTTCAGACAAATTATTTACTTGTGTAATCATGTAAAAAGCAACCGGGATTACTTTGACATTTTTTAATTAAATGCACTCAAAATAGCTTCTTCATAATAATGAAATTATAGGAGTGTGAGTAGGTGTAGTAAACATTTGAGATCACCGAAGGTGGAAGGCAAGATTTTGCTTTACTTTGTGGCTCACATCACGGTCCAGACCCACAGTGGGTACATGCCTGCATGTATTTGTTTTAATTATTTTGCATAATTCTCAGTCTCCTTATTCATACGATTCAAGAATCTGCCCTTTAAGTTCCTACCAAACTATGCTCAGTGAATAGCACCCTGAGCAAGATCTCAAACAGGCAGCCTTTCATAGGTCAAAGATCTACCAAACCCTTGCAACAGCAGCTGGTCCATTAGAGCAGTGGTTCTCAACCTGTGGGCCCCCAGATGTTCCTGGACTGCAACTCCCAGAAATCCTGGCTAGCTCAGTTAGTGATGAAGACTTCTGGGAGATGCAATCCAGGAACATCTGGGGACCCACAGGTTGAGAACCACTGCATTAGAGCAAAATGAGGCACTGCCCAGAGACTCTTCATACCAGAGAGGAAATGAGCAAGTTCTTCCCCTGTTCCCTTCCTACAGAACACGCAGACTCACACTCTGTGGGAGAGAGAGAAAGAAGGGTGACAGTTGGGGGAGGATGAAAATGAGAGGATGAGGCTGGGTTGAAAATGAGACACTTACCCAACTCTTAAATTGGGCAGAATGAAGCAGCAGCAGGTAGCATCCTTTGAAATTTTGAACAGAGTATACAACAACAAGCTGCCTAGATGCTCTAAGCACATCCAATCTCACCTGATTTTGGAAGCTAAGCAGGATCGACTCTGGTTAGTAACTGGATGGGAGACCACCATGGAATGCCAGCTGCTGTAGGTGCCTGGAGTAGGAAGTGACAAACCACTCCAGTATTCCTGCCAAGAAAACTCTATGGACATGGAGTCATGAAGAATCAGTCATGACTGTAACAACACAACACAACACACATATACAACAGCAACAGCAGCAACGGCAACAGAGACATTTGAACTGCACATCTGGAAGAGACGCTCTGGATCTCAGCCTTACTCAATGAGGCACAGTGAGGAACCGTAGATACACAGAATCATAGAGTAGGAAGAGACCTCAGTCCAATCTCCTGCCATGCAGGAATCCCCAACAGAATAATTGATTCAATGATTGAGACTTTGCTTATTAATCATCTTAGAGCTACATAGCTAGGAAAGATGCTATGGATCATTGACCCCAACCAGTGTCAAAGAGGCACAGTGGGGAATTGAACTCCCAACCTCTGGGTCTGCAGCCAGACCCCTAAACCACTGAGCAATCTAGCAGTGCTAATACAAATATTCTTCTGCTGTTCTACTGTGTTGTGTCTGTGAGCCTGCCTATGTACGTATATGAGTGTCCACTTTTACCCCTGGTACTGTCAACCCCATCTCTTCCCACCATTGCCTTATGAACCTTCCGTCCCACTAATTTCAGTCCTGCTTTGCAGTATGCTGTGTTGCAGGTATGTTTCCCATGCATTTATGCACATCAAACCAGGCCCTTTGGCAGACAGCACACTCAAAACCAGCTTGTGGACTGCCTTTGTCAATCTATTTGTCAGGATATATTTCTGAACTGCCTTCCTACTGCTCATCAAAGAAGGGGACGTGCATTACAATACAGCTGGCTTTATAAAGCAGGCATCATCGAATGAATGATTAGAACATCTGCAAGTGCAAACAATTTTAAAATAAGGTAATTAAAATAAGATGCTATTTCAAATGTTTAATGGGTGCAAATCCCACAAAACCTTTATTCATCACTAGAAATAGCAAATAGAGTTTAAAACCATCTTAAAAACCCAAAGCAGGAGCCAGCCATGAATTCCTCATCAGGTAGAGTGACGGTTTAATTAAATGTCAGAGAATTTTCAGGAGACACCTGTGACGTACACCTTACACATACTGGGTTTCCATGCACTGCCACCACCAGATTAACTGGACACTTGTATGTATTTGAGAGAGAGTCACACCAGGTTATATAGATTTAAAACAAAACATGAAACGTTTATTAGTTTACAAGAAGATGTTCAGTATTATGATAGCTTTAGCCGATGTTATTGTATTACAAACATGAACTCTTATAATAATGTATTTCCTTTATAAACCAGACCTTTTTCAGTGGCAGGATCTCCCACCTGACCAACTGACAATCTAAACTGACTCTCTGCTCTCTTAACTGAACTCCTCTCAGCTCTAACACAAACTGAACTGTCCATCACCCATTAGGTTCCAATATATAACATTCTTAACTACTCCCACCAGCTTGGTGATTGGCTATTCAAAACACACTCATGAATATTTATCCTTGTTTTATCCTTTTCGCCACAATGCCTTCCTCTGGTAGGTTTAAAACCTTGGGAAAGGACTTGCAACTTGCAGCTGTTACTGGCTAGGAACGTTGCTTTTTAAAAGTAATTTTTCCCTTTTATTCACAAGAAATGAACTACTTTTACCCATTACCATGCCAAAGAATGCAATTCATTACGTCTTGTGATGCTCATTGCTTGTTGTTGTTATTTTCCATTTCTTTTAACAAATAAAGATTGATAAAAGAATGATGCAAAACTTTAAAAAAATATCTTGCCAATGTTTTTGTACCAAGGGGCTTTTCAAGGTAGCTCCTGAAAGTAACTAGGAAATGCTACCCACATGCACACACACACACACACACACACACACACACACACACACACACAATTTTTAATCTGAATTATATGGCTTTTAAACATGATTTCATTCCACCCACTTAACCCAAAAAAGAAACTAGTTAGAGGCAATGGTATGGCTTGGAATAACTAGTTACAAGTCCTCTTCTTTACTGTCTGTACCTAAGTCTTTGAAGAAGTATTACAACCTTTTTCATATGTAGAAGGGGAAACATACAAAAGCTAGGAAGCCTTGACATGATGTTATCAGGAAGAAAGGGATGTGCTGTCTAAGAAACCCTGGAGAGCTAGATTTTTCCCCAGTGCCCAAAGTTCACAATCCTTTTTCTGCTGTGTGTGGAACTGAGAAAGCTCTGTTTCACCAATGTTCAATCAACTTGGGCTGATACTTTGCATCCATCTCATCGCTGTTCGCAGTCCTGCTTGGGACCAGTACGAAGTAATCTAACCACACGTCCATTGCGGAACAAGGGGAGTTTGTCCCGACCACACCCCCTGAACTCTGATTTAAGCGGGATGAGCGATTCCCCTCCCTGGCCTCAGGAATCTGCTTGTCACGCTTCTCATTCCGAGATGAGTGCCCGTGAGGTAAGCCTCATTACGCAACGTGCCATTCTCCATCTAGTGGCAGGAGTGTGAAGTGCCATTCGCCAGTACATTCCCTATGGAGTCAGCAACGCAGTGCAGAGAGATTAAAAGACAAATGCCTCAAACTTAGCTCCGTAACACATTGAAGGCAAGGCTTCGGAGAATCGAAACATTGAAAAACGTAAGGTCGGGCCAAAAAAAAAAAAAAAACAAAGAACAAAGGCATGGAATTTCACATCTCATCACGGAACGAGGACATGCAGTAACAGTCATGTCATGGGCACAGGGACAGAACCGGAAGAAGACCACATGACCATGACCGACATCAACACACAACAAATTTCCTCCCGGGACAAGAATGGACATGAAGTAACCGTCTTGGCCAAACATGAGGGGACAGGGCAGGAAGAAAGGCATCCAAAAATGACATTAGAGCATGAGTGTAGTCTTTCCTTCTTTGGATCAGCTGCAGAAACTAGCCCTGTGCTTAAGTTACTCATCTGGTGATCAGAGATAACAAGAGCACTTGTCAGTCCATCCTACCCGGTTGTGCTGCCCTGTCTTCTACCAGCTCAACTGGGTTCTATACACATTGGGAGGGAAACTCCACCCTACTTCCACCGCTAGCATACTGTAGAAACCAAGGTGTCTAGAAGGCAAGATAGGACACAAAGCAATTACTTGGTCAAAAGGCTCTTCCATTTTGGTCGTTGGGTAGGAATCAGCACTTATGTTCATCTGGAAGTTGAGTCATGGCAACTGGACTTCTTTTTCTTGAGAGATTGAAATGTTTTGCTGCTCATACAAACAGCAAAACATTTCAATCTCTCAAGAAAAAGAAGTCCAGTTGCCATGACTCAGCTTCCAGATAAACTCACCTGGATGACTGAGAATCTTCACAGACACTTATGTTTATGTATTTATTATTTATTTATTAAACTTATATACAGTTGTCCCCCTCCCTTTCACGGTTCATATACTGCTGTCCTGGTATATCACGGGTCCGAAGTATATGAAAAAAGCCCCCTGGGGTAAGGAGGAAAGGCCTTCCCAGGCCCATCGGAGGCCCAAAAAGTGCTTCCCCGCAAACCAGAAGTGACTTCTGGTAAACCAGCAATGACCTCCAGATCACTAGAAACCACTTTTGGGGCTTCTGGGGGACTGGAAAGCCCCGTTTGGGGCAACACCAGGCCTGGGGTAAGTACAAGAGCCCCCAGAGAGCCCGTCCAGTCCCGATTTGACCCAGCATCTGCATATTGCGGATTTTCAGTTATTGTGGGTCAGGTCGGGTCCCTAACCCCTGCAATAGGTGGGGGTTTACTGTACCTCACCATTTGGCAGCAAAGGCCACTCTGGGTGGTTGTAATCAGCACCATCCAAGTTCTTTACTTGTGCTAATAATGTTGTGGTCACTTTGAAGTGTCATTTTCTCTGCCTACGGCCCTCTTCACTGGGTCCCTATCATGACCATTTATACTCCTATAGAAAGTGGTTGTTGTTGGTGTTATGTATGCGAAAGCAGACTAACATGGCTACTTTGCTGAAGATAACAATACTTCTTCACACAGAGTGTTGTGCCGTACTGGAATTTGCCACTGCAAGAAGTAGTGAAAGCTCCAGACTTGAATGGCTTTAAAGGGAATAAATCAGACATATCAGGAAGGATAAGGATATAAATGGCTCCTATAGATCAAATCAAACAACTTCTAGATCAAATCGGAAAAGACAATAATACTGGGAAACCTGAAGGCAGAGGGGAAAAAGGAAGACTAAAAAAGAGATGGTTTGACTTCCTAAAGAAACTAAAGTTTGAGACTGGAAAAGTTAAGCAGGGCAGTTGAAATCAGGACATTTTGGATATCATTCATTCATGGGGTTGCCATACATCCAAGGCAACTTGATGGCATATAATATAACAAGTCATTCATAGATAGGGAGGGAGGGAGGGAGGGAAGGAGGGAGGGAGGGAAAGAGAGAGAGAGAGAGAGAGAAATATTGATTGATTGATTGATTGATTGATTGATTGATTGATTGATTGATTGATTGATTGATTGATAGTATTTTCCTTCTTGATTTATTCAATCACTCTTTAAATCCATGGACCATCTTTTTCATGTCCTGTATGTGTGTTTTCTATCATCACCTGATCAGCAACTGTAGAAACGTAATGCAGGGATGTAGAGGCCTTTGGTTTGATTCTGCAAGTCTCTTCTTATATTCTTATGTTCATAAACAAACATACAAGCATCATCCAGGCATCTGTACACACAGGGCAAAACAAGCACAATTCAACTAGGTATGGGCAATACTGTATGTCTTTCCACGTGGCTTGCTGGAGGATGGCTGCTTGTGATAGGTATTATTTTCTATATGTATATAAATTGTTGTGGAGTGAGAAAAACATTTCACCTTCCTCAATCTGGTGCCCTCCAGATTGGTTAACCACCAACTGCAACCATCCGCTGCTGGGTTAGGACATTGTCCAACCTCATTTGGATGACAGCAGTTTCGGGAAGGCTTGTGTTTACATCATATGAAACAAAGCTTTTCTCATGCTGTTTCCATCTCCTAAAAGCACGCAGCTAGCATCTGTTTCTCGCCTTGAGGCTGAGCGAAATAAAACGTGATGCATCCTGTACACACAGGACTATGGTAGAACAGTCCAGACTCTGTTGTTGCTTCTCCATAGTTAATGAAGATGAACCTTCTTTATGTAGTGTCGTGATGAACCACCAATGTACTATGTCAAAACAGCCTGTTCTCATATTTTGAATAATCCGCTGCCTTCTTAGCCATTATTATCAGCGACACATGTTTGCCGAATGATTTTTAGTGGCACAGTCTTGAATGAAGCAGAAGACAAAAGCTGGGAAAAGAATGGTTGCCAAGTTAGCTGTTTGGCACAAAAGAACAGATTGACATTTCATTCAGATTTGTTTTAAAGCTACCTCTCTCTCCTTTTTTTTTAGCCTTAGATTTAATGCCAGAATTTTTTCCCATTGAAGTGTGATGTATTCTCGAAGGCTTTCACAACCAGGATGTAATAGCTGTTGTGAGTTTTTCGGGCTCTTCCAGGACACAGAGGTCCTGGACAACACTAGCAATCACTATGTCAGACTACACAGGGAAGCCATTAAAATCCACAAATACAAGCACAGCTTCAACAGAAAAGAAGAAAGTCTAAAAATCAACAAAGCCTGGCTTCCAGTACTGAAAACTACAGCCTGCAAAAGAGCAAAGTTCAATGAGTCCCACCTAGTTGCAAGCACCAATGAACAGTTCACACAATAGAACAGCTAATGACACCCATCAATCACAGAGAAGAATCATCTCCCCTCTGATTGCAGTGAAACTTCTTAATCACTCCACATCATAATAGAATGGCTAACACCTATTCTCCTGAATAGAATAAGTTTCCCTTTTCTCACACTTTTAAAACCCACAATCTCACTTACTCTATGCCCCAGAACACAGAGAGAACTCCTAATTCCCTGAGCTCCTTGCCCTCTGAAGATGCTGGCCACTGAGACTGACAAACCATCAGGAAGAAAAACTTGCCAAACAGCCCAAAACTCACAACAGCTATGTGATGTCCTTGTTTACATGTAATCACAATGAAAAGTACTCTTGTTGCAGAAGTTGATAGTGGATCTGGTTTCTAATTTAAAATAAAAGTAGGGCAGTTGCATGCCATAGGAATATATGAATAATCAAAGAACTATAGTAAAAGGAACTATAGCAAAAGGAAAAGAGGATGGCAGAGAATGAGATGGTTGGACAGTGTCATCGATGCAACCAATATGGATTTGACCAAACTCCGGGAGGCAGTGGAAGATAGGAAGGCCTGGCGAGCTCTGGTCCATGGGTCACGAAGAGTCGGACACAATTGAACGATTGAACAACATAGTAAATACTGTATGTAGGTGTCAGGAAGACTATCTCATTCCCCCATTGGGCAGCAGAGGGTGTTCCCTTTTGCTGTCAATAACACTCCTGTATAGGCTAAATCAGGGGTTCTCAAAGTTTTCAAAAAGCGGGCCGGTCTCCCACCACCCAGACACCACTGGGGGCCGGATCACAGTCCAAAAGCAGCTGCGGAGGCTGGCTTGCTCACAAAACAGGGGGTAGGTGGGGGTTGCAATTGGTCCCAGGGGCCGGATTCAGGACCATGGGGGGCCGCATCCGGCCCCGGGGCCTTAGGTTGAGGACCCCTGGGCTAAATGATACATAGTTAGAAGGTCAAATTCTACATTACACATTGGCCATCATTAGAAGCTGAAATCACAGTATTATTCCAAAGATGTGTTTTGGGCAAACCTTTATGTTTGCACAGCCACGGTTGCAAAGAAAGCCCAGTTTACCTCTTGATGACTAATCATGAAACAAAGTAAGCTTGTTCTCTTCTCCACCTTTTACAGGGCCTTTTTCCAGCGCTTAAGGAATAGTCTCTTCTAATAATGTGCTATCTGTAATGGAAACTTTGATCTTATAGGGCTGTGAGCTCTCTGGCTGAGCAAGTCTTTTGGAAGCAGAGCTTTTGTTTTCATTTGTTTACTGTAACTATTCAAGGCCTTTGGGGGAAATGGATTCAGACTGTTTACAGAAAAGGGAAAAAGTGTTTCTCAGGCCTGCTGTTGAGCAAAGCATCAACTGAGATACAGTCCAACTCCTTATAGAGTTGAGTGTGTACACTTCTTCCTGATTAGATCCACAGGTGGTCCAGTGGCCACTACTCCTTATATTTACCACACAAATCAAGTGATGGGAGGCAGTGTGCTAAAGTTGATACAACACAAAAGGGTAATCACATCAAATTTATCTATGCTCCTGAAATTTGTAGTTTTTTGAGGTACTTAGAATGCTAAAGACCTTTAGTGTACTTGAACTTTTACAGTGCTTGAGGGTTGTTGTTTTTAGCAAATTCTTAAATGCCTCACCCTGGTTCTCTGATGGATCACATGGGATCAAACCACTGTTTCTGTGGAGTGTACTTTGGTGTGGACAATAGAAATGGGGGCACTAGGTCTCTCAAGTCTGGCTTTTTCATAAAAGGTGGAAGAAGTCTTTCTCAGTCAACCACCTTCACAAGTGCATCTGACAAGAAAACAGGAAAGGGCCTTCTCTGTTGCTTGTCCCAAACTTTGAAACTCCCTCCCACTGGAGGCCAGGACTGTCCCATCTTTGCTATCTTTCCACAATCAGGCAGAGACCTTCCTCTTCAGGCAAGCTTTCCCTGAATGACAGTCTACCTATTATGTGACTTTTAGATGGATCACAATGCATTTATTCCTTAGACTGAAATCATAATACTGCCTGTGTTTCCCATTTTTAGTTTTCCATCACTCATAATGCATTTTTTCCTTTTAATTGTTTGTGCACTGCTACTAGCTTTAATGTTGCCTTTTTAGTGTTGTAAGATGCCTCAGTCTTCACATTTATTGTTAACTTGAATATGTCTTAAATATTCTGGGTTGTAGATTGTCCTTCAGTATTGTAAGCCACCTTGGGTCCTTTTTAGGGGAGAAAGGCAGGATAAAAATATTCTAAATAAATAAACAAACAAACATGACAGCCACCATAGTTTGTGCAACTCATTCACTTAAATGGGATAATGCTACCTGCCAAATGAAATTCCTTTCTCTCCTGAAGAGGTTGAGTCATGGCAACTGGACTTCTTTTCTTGAAAGATCAAAACATTTTGCTGGTCATCCAAGCAGCTTCATCACCTGATGATGACTGATGAAGTTGCTTGGATGAGTAGCAAAACATTTTGCTCTCACAAGAAAAGAAGTCCAGTTGCCATGACTCAACTTCCAGATAACCTCACCTGGATGACTGAGAATCTTCATAGACATATCTCCTGAAGAGGTCAAGACTCAAGAGGGATTATTTAAGCCATAATGAACACTCAGTGAGGTGAGAAAAGAAATTGGCAGAGCAAAACCAGTATATGGTTTTAAAAAAAAACTCATTCTGCAATGTAAACCCAATAGAGAAGAAATGAGAACTCGATTTGATATCACTGACCGCTGTCTACTGCAACCATGCATCAAGGACCACCGTAGACAAACAACACACTCTTCTCACAAGCTTTGGATGGCAGGGCTATGCTAGTTTACGGACAGGGTCCCACTCATAGAACCACAGAGATGGAAAACACCTCAAGGGCCATCCAGTCCAACCCCCTGTTGGGATATATTAATGGATTGCTGGGAGATTGGTGTATTATTTGATATTATGTGCTGCAGTCTAAAGGAGGAGTCGTAGACACAAAACGTATATGAAAAATATACTTTATCTCTATATTCTAAGGGGAAAAGGTAGATGGGATGATCTATGAAAATAATAAAACACTCATTGAATGTCTGTACAGATAAATATACAAAATAGAAAATAGGGCAACAGCAGTTGTGTTAAAGCTCATTAAAAAAGAGATATAAGGAGCTATACACATATATACTGCCTTGCTTATTATAAATACAAAAGAGTAAAATACAAGCTTACATAGCAATAAATCAGGAGTAATTCTCCAACTCTCTCTATGCCTCTGGAACAACACCAACATCAGGCAGGTCAGGGCGTGGCCGAGGAGTGTGTGTGTTTGAGGCTAAAACCATTACTTAAGTAGTGAGGTCTTAAAGAGACATACAAACTGCTGACTCATACTGAGATTAGTTTTGCCATATGTTTTGATGTAGGCCTTGCTATGCCAACACCCCTTCTCAAGGTCTAACATACAAAACTATGGCATCAAAATTCATCTATGGTCAATTCCATTTGAGTCCAGGTCCAACACATTTAATATACCTCGCAAGTACAAAAGTATCCATTTATTCCTTTCTAATGCAGGTAACTTACTGATTTCTTTAAAGTTTGCTGGTTCAGTTATGGTTTGAAGGTTTTCACAGAAACCATACCTCTCTGGAAGTTTGCCTTTGTTGCTCCTCTCAGATCGTCTCACAGTGGTTGTTACATCTGTTTCACATGGTCCAGTTCCTGTTTCCCCTTCTGTTCTGGTAAATTCATTTGAAGGTGGACTTGCCATCTGACTGGCAGTCTCTACAGGTAACCAACTGACCATTTCTTGTGAAACATCCTCTCTATTTTGGGGATCAATGGCCACTGTACTCTCAGACATCTGTTTCTTTAAATTGCTCTCATCTATATACACCACATTGCAACATTTTACTTCCAGTGTCTCTGGGTTAAAGATTTTATACCCTTTACCTCCAATAGGATACCCAATAACAACGCCAATTTCAGCGCGGGGATCCAGCTTTCCTCTCTTTTCCTTTGGGATATAGGAATATGCTTTGGCTCCAAAAGCCCGTATATGTTTTAAGCCAGGTTTCTTTCCAAACCATAGTTCAAAAGATGTTTTACCTGTTACTCTACTAGGGACTCTGTTATGCAAATAAGTTGCAGCAACAGCTGCTTCGGCCCACAAGGTGTTGGGCAATTCTGCTTGCATCAGCATAGATCTAATCATTTCTTGCAAAGTACGATTTAATTTTTCAGAACATCCATTCTGTTGTGGCGAATGGGATATAGTTACTTTATGCTCTATTCCTTCTTGTTCTAAGAATCTCTTAAACTCTACATTACAATACTCTCCTCCACCATCAGTATGTAATGTCAAAGGTGCCTGACCAAAACGGTTCTTAATTGCAGCTACATAAGTTTTAAATTTCTCAAGGGTCTCATCTTTACTTTTAAGAATATATATGTAACTCTACTTGCTCTTGGATTCAGTAAAGGTAAGAAAATATCTATTTCTACCTGTGGATAAAGGCATAGGACCCACTAAGTCTAAATAAACCTCTTCTAAAAATTCTTTGTCCTGTAGACTAGCTTTTCCTGTATAACTAGGAGCAGTTCCTTTTGCTTTTATACAAATTTCACATCTCTCTTTCATCTTATCACATTTAGGAGCATTGATCCCACATTCTAATAACAGTTTTTCAATGCTTTGCATATTTCTGTGTCCCAATTTTACATGCCAGGAATAAATACAGTTTTTATGATCACAAGTGCCTTGCCTAGTTTGACATATAGGATTTCTTTGATGTGGTTCAGTATGCTCCTTATCACTAACATCAATGATATAATGAAATCCATCCTCTTCTTCAACCTTTAATATGAGGCCAGTCCTGTTATTAATAATCTTTCCTGTATCACCTTTAAGTATAACTGTATAATCATTATTCACAATCCTTTTAGTACTTAGTAAATTATTTGATGCTTCAGGAACATAGGCTACATTTGTCAAGGTGAGATTCACAACTTCATTTCTAGATGTAAGGACTTTTAAAGGTACTGTTCCTGTTCCAAGCACATTTAACCTCTGCTGGTTTGCTTGCAATATCTTTGGTCTATTCTCAGTGTCAAGCTCACTAAAGCTTTCTCTGTATTTGCAAACATGTATGAAACTACCACTATCAATGAGGAAATGTCTCTTATCATTTGCACTTTCACCATTAGATATCTGGAACAATTGATTACCTTTGTTTTGAGTACCTCTATTACCATTAAAACTTTGATCACACCTTGCATTGAATTTACCATGAGATAGGTTACAATTTCTATGGTTGTTAAAATGTCCCTTCCTACTAGGTAACATTGTCACTTTGGGAGCATTTCTAGGTGTTTGAGCTTCCGTGCTCTTAAATCTACAATATTTGGCTACATGACCATTTCTTGAACACAAATAGCATCTTATTTCCCTTGAATCAGGTCTCATAGTTAATACAGGCATTTCAGAATTGTTACTCACTGCCCTTTTAAGTCCAGAGTCTCTTAAATAAGCTATTGCGTATTCCACATCCACCTTTGCAGTGCACTCTAGCATAGCCTTTTGGTTTACAAAAGATTGTGGTAGGCTTAGCAATATACAAGTATTAAACTCTGAATCAGATATTTCTGCACCTGCAGATTGAAGCTGATACAATTTTTAACATTTCAACTAAATGTGCATCAATACTAGCTCCTTCCTTCATTCTCATGCTATACAATTTCTCCTTTAAGAATATAACATTTTTACTTGACCTAGTGAAATATTTCTTCCTTAAAGCATCATAGAGTCCTTTAGCTGTTCTATACTTGGTAACCAAAGGTGTCTCATGATCTTCTATACAGGAGTACAGCAACATTAAAGCTTTGGCATCTCTCATTTTAAATTGAATCTGTCCTTGCTGACTTTCAGGCATGTGTTCTTGTTCTATAGCAGCTAAGCAGTCTTGTACTTGGAGGGAAACTCTCAATCTAGCGTCCCACATTTGGAAATTCTGATAGCTCAGCTTGGGAATTGGGAACACGCCAGCACCGTTCATTACATGCAGCTGAGGTTGGCTTGAAGCATGCGGCTGGTCCGAAGCTGTGGCCTTGGGCGTAGTCATCTCAAAATGCTGCCAAATGCTGTCCTTAAGTAATGGCAAAAATTCCTTTTAGCTCTTCAGTAAAAACTCCAACTTGAATTAAATGGGAAGGCTTTATCAGGGAAAGTCTTACAGTCTCTCAGCCAACTCAAAACATTGACTCCCTTTTGTCCGTCAAGCCCATCAGAGGCAAGCAATGCAAAAGCATTCTCCAGTTCAAAGAATGAAAAGAATGTTTGCAGAGAAAAAGGCTTCCGTCTTCAAAAGGAAAAAATCAAAAATCCAAAAACAATCTCGGCGTCTTCTCCAAAACAACTTATCAGTCTGCCGCCTACAAAAATAACACCAAACTTAAAAAATCCCAACCATCCTCTGCTACCATATTTTGTTGGGATATATTAATGGATTGCTGGGAGATTGGTGTATTATTTGATATTATGTGCTGCAGTCTAAAGGAGGAGTCGTAGACACAAAACGTATATGAAAAATATACTTTATCTCTATATTCTAAGGGGAAAAGGTAGACGGGATGGTCTATGAAAATAATAAAACATTCATTGAATGTCTGTACAGATAAATATACAAAATAGAAAATAGGGCAACAGCAGTTGTGTTAAAGCTCATAAAAAAGAGATATAAGGAGCTATACACATATATACTGCCTTGCTTATTATAAACACAAAAGAGTAAAATACAAGCTTACATAGCAATAAATCAGGAGTAATTCTCCAACTCTCTCTATGCCTCTGGAACAACACCAACATCAGGCAGGTCAGGGCGTGGCCGAGGAGTGTGTGTGTTTGAGGCTAAAACCATTACTTAAGTAGTGAGGTCTTAAAGAGATATACAAGCTGCTGACTCATACTGAGATTAGTTTTGCCATATGTTTGGATGTAGGCCTTGCTATGCCAACACCCCCTGCCATGCAGGAACCCCCATCACAGTGCTCCCGACAGATGACCATCCAGCCTCTGCTTACAAACCTCCAAAGAAGGAGACTCCACCACCCTATGTGGCAGCATATTCCACTGCCGAACAGCTCTAACCATCATGAAGTTCTTCCTAATCTTCCACTGTAATCTTTTCCTTTAGTTTGAAACCATTGCCCCATGTCCTAGTCTCTGAAGCCATGGAAAACCTGTTCCCCCTTCAATATGACATCATTTCAAATATTTAAATATAGCTGCCATATCCCCTCTCAGCCTTCTTTTAGAAAGGCTGAACATTCCCAACTCCCTAAGCCGTTCCTCATAAGACATTTCTTCTAGACCTTCTACCATCCTGGTCGACCTCCTCTGGACCCGCTTGAGGTTGTCAACATCCTTTTTAAATTGAGGCACACAGAACTGCGCACACAACTGCCTGTCAATCACTCATAAGCAACTACTAACAAATCACAGGCTCCTTCCCGTGGATGCAGCAACAGGAGCAATAACTTGCTTTAAATCTCGAAGCCAACTCCATCCCCCGATCTGTCATGTTAGAAACACAACAGATTCCAAAAATGACATCCACTACAACCATGACTCATTCACTTGTTCATCATTAATGTGATATATGTCATCCTCTGCTGGCATTGATCCTTTGCATTCAACATAGATCAAACAGGAATAAACTGATGCCTGTCTGACATCTGAAACAACATATTAAACCCAGTATTGCAGTATTTCAGTCTTTCAGGACACCAATCACAAAGTGAATGTTGTGAAGGGACAAGGTAATAATAAACGGAGATTTAACAATGAGACAACTAAGCTAGCTTATAGGCAAAAATTCCAATACACAGCCAGAGATCAAGAGTTCACTGTACTCTGTCTATATTAATACTGTACACTGGTTTTCACTATAGTCTTGGTGTAGCTTGTAATGGTTTTCTTTGACAAATCTGTGACCCCAGCACAAACAACTTTTTCCTGAAAAGAAAAGTTACTCTGGCATTTTGAATACAAAGCCCTAACCACTATATATCAGCTGATAGACACTTTGTATTAGCTAATTCATCTATTGCTAGCATGTTCATGCAGTCTTCAAAATCCATGCCCTTCTGATTACTACCACATTACAAGTGCCCCATTTCACTTGATCCCTAACTGCTACAACCATGCATACTGTGTATGTAAGCATGTCAATCAAAATATTGTTGCTGAGCTTTGAATTTCTGGTAAAATTCATTTTACTACACAGTAGGATAAAGATCTACAGAAAAGAATGTCTACAAGTTCCCAGAGTCCATCCATTTCTCTTAACTGACTCTTAAAGTCTCAAATTCTAAGAAACGTAATATTTAGCTCCTTCAATTTAGATATTTATACTGCTTTCTTTACTGCATGGATACGTAGCAGCCAACTGAACAGATCTACAGCAAAAAAACAAATGCTTCCAACAGGCTAGAGAGAGGGGAACATAAAGTTCAGTAGAGAGGCAGAATTGACGTTGAATTCAGAGGTTGGAAAAAATATTGGCTAACATGGAATGTGTGTGTGTGTGTGTGTGTGTGTGTGTGTGTGTGTGTGTGTGTGTGTGTGTGTGTGTGTGTGTGTGTGTGTGTGTGTGTGTGTGTGTGTGTGTGTGTTGTGTCGTTACAGTCATGACCCTGTGTCCATGGAGTTTTCTTGGCAGGAATACTGGAGTGGTTTGCCAGTTCGTACTCCAGACACCTACAGCACCTGGTATTCCTTGGTGGTCTCCCATCCAAGTACTAACCAGGCCCGACCCTGCTTAGCTTCTGAAATCAAGCAAGATCAATTGTGTTTAGGACATCTATAGATAGACAATTATCCCAGCTTAGAAAAATCCCTGCCAGTCACTCAACCCACAGATGGCATGTGAATTTATGAATAAAATTTGCGAACTCCAAAGTCTGAAGAATAAATGTAACTCATGCTGAAATTAATCTGCTGTCTTAAAGTCACCACAAGGCTTTGTTCTGTGTGTTTATTCTGTTTTCATCACACATGGCAAGGTTTGGCATCTTTTAAAGTATATCTGAATCACCAAAGTTCGAGTGGAAAAAATTAAAACAAATTCATTTTTGTCATAACAGTAATGCAGGGAGGGGTGGAAAGGGTTGCATATCTTGTGGGTTATGTCCAAGATGAACAACAAATGAACTACCACAGTCCTCAAACCATGTGCTTAGGGTGGGATAGGACAAAGCAGAACTGAATTTTTGAGTATGGATGAAAATGTATGTGACATTTTCTATTGTGACCAAAAGTATCACTTGAGATTAATGTTCTGTATTTCTTGCCATACTTGAGCATAGCAACTGTGTTATTCCATGTGCATAGACATCTATGTCCATCTGGAAAGACCCTTGCGCTAAAGGTTTGCAGGAGAAATGAGTCTGACAGCAGCCTGTCTTCAATATTCCTCATACCTTCATGTCTATGGTGATGAATTAAACACATCAAGCCTTTCCAGTTCAAGGGCAGCGGCAAATCATAATCTTATCAGTTCCTGAGGCTATGGGAAACTGTGTTAAGAAGATTTCTCAGTTAAAAAGAACAGTGATCAAACTGCTTTCCTCTGTTACTCCTGCGACCTCTGGCGGCCAGTGTTAGAAGGAGGGACCTATGGAAGATCTGGCATCTAAATCAATCATACAGCTACTGTAATACTCTCCTAACTCTGATAACACTACACTACCTGACTCCTTTTGCTGAAGCTGCCTGGCTGCTATACTGAAGAAACCTGACCACTGGTTTGGCTGCCTATGATGTCTACAGTTTTTGAAAACACTATATTACTATATTAAAGGTAAAGGTGCCCCCCCCCCACACATGCATGCTAGTCGTGTCCGACTCTAGGGACAGTGCTCATCTCTGTTTTCAAGGCAAAGAGCCAGTGTTGTGCAAGTCTGTGGCCATGTGGCTGGCATGGCTGAATGCATTTCTGTGCACAGAACACTGTTAACCTTCCCTCTTTTTATGGCGGTACTATTTATCTTCATGCATTTACATGCTTTTGAACTGCTAGGGTGGCAAGAGGATTAACAGTGGGAGCTCACTCCTTTGTGTGGCATCTGGGATTTGAACCGCTGAGCTACTGACTTTGCAGCCGACAGTATTCAGCACTGAAATCCTGTTGCTTAGAGTAGTAAGTCAAACTAGAGGGGGTTGAAGCAGTGGGGATTTGATAAGTCACTTCCTCCATAGGTTCCATGGATTCAGAGGGCCGGCTGTTCTTGTAGATCAGGCATGTCCAAACTTTGGCCCTCCAGATGTTTTGGACCACAATTCCCACTGTCCTCTGCCACTTGTAATCTAAGCTTAGAATTCTGGGAGTTGTAGTCCAAAACATCTGGAGGGCCAAAGTTTGGACATGCCTGCTATAGATATACTACACTAAGCAGCACCAGTGCAGCCAGAGTTTACATTTGTTGCCATTTCATTCATTAACCTGGGCAGTCTCATTAATCAGCATTGTGACACCTCTAGCGGATTGTGTGTTTTATGACCATCACTGCCATCTCCGTCATCACCAGCGTCACTCTGGATTGACGTTGCTCACCCACCCACACAAAAAGGATAGAATCAAATGAGCCCATGTGGACGAACAGAGTCAAGTCAGTACATGAAAAGTAAGCTCACAGAAATGGGTAAAATGTACGGTCCCTAGTGCAATATGCAGAAACTTGCTTCTTTATGATGGCTGTTGTCCTTTCGTGCCATCAAATCATTTCCTATAAGTTAATGCACATGGGTTAATAACTTCCAAAGGTCCTGGCATTAATATCACTGCTCAGCTCTTCCAAATTAAAAGCCATGGCTTCCTTGATCGAGTCATTCCGGTCTTCTGCTTTTTTTCTGCTTCCTTCTCTTTCCCCCAGCTTTACCATCATTCCCAAGGAGTTTTATCTTCTCATCATGGGCCCAAAATACGATCGCCTCAATTTTAGTCATTTTAGCTTCCAGTGAGAGCTCCTCCTTGGTTGGATCTAGTACCCGTTTGTCTGTCTTTTTGGCAGTGGTGATGATTAATCATTGTCATTTGCTGTCAAGTCAATTCTGACTTATGGAGAGCCTTTTCAGGGTTTTCCAGGTAGAGCAGGCAAGTCCAAACTTCAGCCCACCAGATGTTTTGGACCACAACTCCCACAGGCCTTTGTCATTGTCAGTTTAAGCTTAGAATTCTGGGAGTTGTGGTCCAAAACATCAGGAGGGCCAAGGTTTGGACATGCCTGAGATAGAGAATACTCAGACGTGGTTGACCATTCCCTTCTTCCGGGGGGGGGGCACCCTGGGACTGTGCAGCTTGCTTAAGGCAACACTGGCTGATTTCTGCAGCCAGATCCCTAAACTACTGACCTATCCAGCCTGGATACAATCTGGTAGGGGAAATCATTTGGGTTGGTAAGTGCTACAGCTCACAGAATCTGTGGCAAACTGGTGGAGTCTCCTTCTTTGGAGGTTTTTAAGCAGGGGCTGGATGGCCATCTGTTGGAAATATTGTGATGGGGTTCCTGCATGGCAGGGGATTGGACTAGATGGCCCTTGAGGTCTCTTCCAGTTCTATGATTCTATGATTCTATGATTCTGGGAGCTGTGATCCAAAAAAAGTAGCTTTTCACACAGTTCTTACATAATCGGCATGATTGTCCGTGGCTGCCAGTGCATAGCTGTCAGTATGCCCTTGGTTCTGGGTTGGATCCAGCATTTATTTCCTATGGAACAAAACACTTCCCTAATTTTGCTGGATGCTTTTGTTTCAAGGTAGAAATGAAGAAGGCAGAGATTGTCTTCAACTTCCCTTCACCTTTGGTCTTCTCTGCTCCCTCAAATCTGCTTTGGAAGGTAGGGGGACTCTTTAGAGAGGTGGGTGCAAAAGGTATTGGGTTTGCAGAAGGAAGGGGACAGATCAGTGAAAATTGCCCATTTCTCCTGGCTAGTGCTCACAATACAGGGAAAAGGAGCTTAGTTGACCCCGATGGATTTATGTAGTCACTGCCATTGGTTCTTTTTAAAACACTGCACATCTCCAACCTTTAGAAGATATCATTAAAAATAAATAAAGAAAAATGATCAAAGCTGAAACTAGGAACATAAATAAAACAGCTCACTGAAAGCTAAGTGTAATTGTATTTTTTTTAAATGGTACCTGGGCTGGTCCAGAAAGAAGAGAAATTGACAATTAGGCAAGTCCTGTATGAGAACCAATTAAAATTGGTATTTTTGCAGCATTTGGGTTGGTCATAATAAAAGTCTAGCCATAGGAATGGATTGTAGTTTTCATAGTCTTAATGTGGTCATACCTTAAGTCAAAGAAAATGTGATTGCCTTCCCATGGTGATAATGCTGGTCCTGAACAAACCACACTTGGTCTGGCATGACAGAGCTGGAGCCAACCCCAATAAGCCCCTTCCTAATTTTTCACCTGCTTTAGCTTGGAAGGCAAGGAGATTCAAAAGCATGATCTCTGAGTAACAGAGGGTCTGACTTGGGAATAGTTGGTCCTTCAGAGGACCAGGGTCTATTTGTTGCTTAGAACAGCAAATTGAAAACCACATCAGGAGGAATGACTAGAGATGGGCATGAATTGATGCCCATGTGCCACATGTCCAGATTTCGAAAAACAGGGTTGAATAAATTGGTGCCCATCCCTAGGCATGATGCATGATGCCTAGATACCTAGAAATGGGCACAAATTGATTCAACCCTGTTTGTCAAAATTTGGACACACAACACCACGCAGGCATCAATTCATGCCCATCGCTAGTCAATTTTTCAGCATAAATATTGGCTTCCAAGATGTACATATTCCGAATCTTCTTTCTATAACTGCCAGGCTTTCTGAGGCTCTAGCCAGGCTTCAGTCTAGGTAAGGGAATTAGAATTAGATTGTTGCGACTTTAGCCAGGCCATAATATTAATATTAAAGGACAGTTTAGATCTGTAGTTGTACTCTTATCTGTGGAAAGATAAGAGTAGAACTACAGAACTAAACACAAGAGAGCTCAATGCCTTTGTTTTGCTTTGAATCTACCATCTCAGCATTACCTTTCTAGCAGTCTGCTTTTGAATGCCAAGGCCATTGCATGTGGTGTGATTTTGCTGGGGGGGCAGCTTTTTGCCTCTTCCCCTACACCCAATCTTTTAAAATATTTGTGCTCAGAGAATTGTTCTGGAGAACTCAACAGCTTGCCTTGTTTGAGACCTTTTACCGATTCAATAAAGATATTATTCTAGCTAGAATGCTTTTCTCTCCTAAATAACACTTCACACTAATTTTACTCTTCAAGTCAGGCCCTTCATTGTATTCTGTCTGCGTGGGAGTTAGGAGTACCCTGGTTGCTGCTAGAAACAGGGTTATTACCATGAATGTCCCAGGTTAAGGAGTAATCTTCTGGCAGTCATGCGGAGCTCTGCTTTGGAAGGAGATGTGCCTGTTCTGGCTGGCTTGGGGTCTGGCTAACTCTGTTATGAGTAAGAATGTATGACTAAAAAGTGACCTATGAATACCTTGAATTAATGCATTTTAAAGGGGGGAATTTGAAAGGCCTTTGAAGCTTAGCAAGCCACCTTGTAGCAAGGCAAACCATTGGTCCATTGAGCTTGGCATGGCTAGCTCTGACTGGCCTTTAAACACATGACAGGCCTGATCCTACTTACCTTCCTAAGTGGAATGAAATGTAGTTCACTATGACCACTTAGTTTTCCAATACATTTTACACAGAGAGAAAATTTGAAGGGGGGGAAATCACAATAGTATTCATTGAGGTGCAATATTAGAAACATGTGAGGAGCCCACAAGAACTTTAAGGTCTTTCACCAGTTTAAAAATTGTAAATGTTGATAAAATGCTACATCATGTAGTTGTGTTTTAAAAAGTAATCTTCAAAAACAAGAAGAGCAAACTACTTGCTCTTTCGCTGAATAGATGATCATACAAGTTTACTGTTATTCTGTGAAAACAAGAAAGTAATATTACATATAACCTTGAAACCCTGGTTTTTCTCTTTTTTTTTCTCATGCTATAGATAGTTTTCTTTCAACCAATTGTGAAATCTATGCAAACTCCTAATTTTGCACCCTAAGATTGCAGTCATTGAAAGTAATCTCTATTTAAATCAAGGAAACCTACTGCTAGATATTTTGAGCTCCACTGAATTAGATTGGATTTACTTAGTCACATAAAGGATTACATTGTAAGACTGCAATACTAGACTCACCTGGAAGCACATTTAAATGAAATTACTTCCAAGTAGATCCACAGTGTAGACAATGCAGCTGTAAAAGTGACTTTGAAAGGCAGATTGTATTGGAAAAATAATGGAAAGCTATAACCTAAACCCTTTCCTTGTTTCTCTACCAATTTTTTTCATAGAAGTAGCCTTCTTAGTCTGCTTGACCATTCCTAATAACAACAATGAATCAAAAATATAAGCAAGATTATTGAGACACCTTAAAGGCTAAATATTTCACTGAACAGAGTTGTTAAAGATCGCACATTTTTGAGATCTCTAACTTATAGAGTCACCACAAATATTTCAACCTCTGTGTTTGAAGGCGATTTTTGTCTTACAAAAAACATCTGTTAGTCTTTAATGCCCCATAATACTTTTTGTTTCATTTATGCCATACATAATTTTTGTTTCTTTGTGTGCTCCATGAAAACATATTCTCCTCTCTAGTCTGAGGAAAACTTTATCAATTCATCAAGAGAGAGAGAGAGTGTGTGTGTGTGTGTGTGTCCAACACACACACACACACACAGAGATTGCATTTGAAGCCCGGGATGTGTTCCTTAGCACTACAGGCTCTTGTTTGCGCGTAAAGCCAGGTGAAGGAGAGCGTGGGTCATCTTAAGAACTTGCCGCGCCTACCTGCAGAAAGCAAGGTCAGAGAATCGGCGGAAAAGGGACACACCCCAAAAGGTGCTGCGGAGTCAGCTAACGAGGCTGCCAGAGGGAGAAGTTGGTGAGAGGCGGGTTCAGGGCGCGTTCCCCGATGGCTAGATTTCAGGACCTCGGAAAGCTCCAGGAGGGCGCCGCTGCGCGCGCACCTTAAAAAAGCTGCTCGCATTCAGGCAGGCAGGAAGGCATTGCGCGACCGCACCGGAGGAGGAGACCGCGAAGACTTGGCGAGTGTAGGTGCCGTCTGATTAGAGTCTAATTGAAAGGAGGCAACCACCCCCCTCCTTCAAAGACAACCCGAGGAAGCTGCCTCCAATCTCTCAGTCGACGACCCCAGCCATGCGCCCACCTCGGAAAGGGTCTGCGCCTCAGAAGATCAGCCGAATGGTAAAGTAGCGGCTGGGTCACTTGGGAGGGTGTGTGGGGTGGGGGTTTCTATAAATTGCAGCCCTTCGGCTGCTCGGCTTAATTTGGAAATGCAGACAAGCCGTGAGTCTCCCTCTCCCTCCTCCCTGTACTCCAGATGGCAAGGCGGCTGTACCTTTTCCCCTTGTTCATCCACAGATTCCCTCCCGACTTCTTTCCCCTGTGGAGTCTCCAGCAACAGTCCCAGTGCAGAAGGGCTCCTAGCTCGTTTTGGCCCCAGAGACGTGCCAGAAGCTTAAGAGAGACGCCTCCCCAGTCCTAGCCTCTTCTCTTGATCGCAACAGCTTTGCAAGCGCCGGTGTGTGGTGGGGCAAGAGAGAGAGAGAGAAAGAGAGGTTCTTTCCCCCTCCTGCTATGGGATGGATGCTCTCTGTGAATACAGCTACTGCTCCCTGGCAGCCAGCATGAAAGACACCAGCAGGGGAGATTTCCTGGATGCCTTCCCAGCCTCAAGCCTCCTGGAGGAAAGGCTGTTGGGCAACGGAACCAACGAGTCCCTCCAAGAATTTTGGAGGAGCCTTGTCAACTTGGAGAGGGTGGAGGGGCTGCGAGGGAGCGCCTCCATTGTCCTGCGGATCTTCCTCTCCATTGTCTACTCCGTGGTGTGCGCCCTCGGGCTGGTAGGCAACGTGCTGGTCCTGTACTTGATGAAAAGCAAATGGAAGAAGTCTTCCATCAATCTCTTTGTGACCTGCTTGGCCATGACCGATTTCCAGTTTGTGTTGACATTGCCCTTCTGGGCTGTGGAGAACGCTCTGGATTACACTTGGCTCTTTGGCAATGCCATGTGCAAGATCCTCTCCTACGTGACTGCCATGAACATGTATGCCAGCGTCTTCTTTCTCACTGCCATGAGCATCGCCCGCTACCACGCGGTGGCCTCTGCCCTGAAAAGCAGACGGCAAGGAGGGCTACCCAGTGGCTCCTTTCCAGCCAAATGGCTGTGTGTGCTCATCTGGATCTTGGCCATCCTAGCCTCTCTGCCCACCGGGATCTTCTCCACTGCCACCAGTCTCTTGGGCGAGGAACTGTGCTTGATCAGGCTCCCCGACAAGCGAGGCAGCAATTTCCGGCTGGGACTCTACCAAGCTCAGAAAGTGCTGTTGGGTTTTCTGTTGCCCCTGGGGGTCATCACCTTTTGCTACCTTTTGCTGGTGCGCTTCATCAGCGACAGGCATGTGGGTGCCAGCTCCTGCGGCCCGAGCTCAAAGCGCCGGACCAAAGTGACCAAGTCGGTGACCATTGTGGTCCTGTCGTTCTTCCTCTGCTGGCTGCCCAACCAGGCACTCACCACCTGGGGCATCCTCATCAAGCTCAACGTCCTACATTTCAGCTACGCCTACTTCATCTCCCAGGCTTACTTCTTTCCCGTCACCGTCTGCCTGGCGCACTCCAACAGCTGCCTCAACCCCATCTTCTACTGCCTCATGCGCAGGGAGTTCCGCAAAGCACTCAAGAAACTGCTCTGGAGGATCGCTTCACCCTCGGTCACCGCCATGCGCCCTTTCACGGCCACCACCAAGCCCGAGCAGGAGGACCAGGTCCTGCATAGCCTGATGCCTGCCAACCCAGCAAGCCGTGGTCCCCCTGCTCCTCCAGCGGCAGTGACTACAGCAGCTGCAACCCTACCAGACATCATTTCCTATCCGCCTGGGGTGGTTGTGTACAGTAGCCGCTCTGAGGTCCTGCCCAGCAACACCTCTGCTGAGCTTCCTTGTTAAGTCTATGGAATTTAGGCATGGATGACAGTTGGGGGAGGGGGGAGACTGTTTGTTCTCCTTGGGGCCAACAGGTTGGCAGCAGGAGGCAGGACTCGTTGGATTGAATGACACCTCAGATTGCCTCTGCTCTGGGTTGAGGAGTGGCTCGTGAAGTAGAGGTAAAGTGCAGGTGCTCATCATTCATGACATTTTCCATAATCAACAACTTTCCAAGAGACATCAAAAAGAAAAAAATACAGCCAGTCAAGATTCATACCAGTCAAGAAATGAGTTTGTTTGTTTGTTTGTTTGTTTGTTTGTTTGTTTGTTTCCAGTCAGGGCAGGTCATCTGTTAAACTAATCATTCTTAACTGCCTGTTAATAATCAACCTGCCTTAAGCACTTTGCGTTACAACACGGATAGAAAGCTATGATATGTGGTTCCTAGGAAATCCATTTCTCCCACTGCTGTTCTCCCAGTGGCGACTGCAACTAAGCTTAAAGGGAGCAGAAGTGGTAGACCCCGTAATCAGAAAATCCTAAGGCTTTGCTCCCGGTTCCCCAATAACAGTGGGAATGGACAACATTTCCGAGACTAGGCTCTTTGAACCCTTTCAACCCCTCACGAGAAGTAGAGGAGTAAAGGCAAAGTCTGTGTACAACTCTTCTGTAATTCCAGGGAAATGTGAAGGACTCATGCCGCTGGTAAACCTATGGCGTGATCACTATGGGAATGTCCTGGAGATGAGTCATAGCAACTGGACTTCTTTTCTTGTGGGAATGAAATGTTTCACTACTCATCCAAGTAGCTTCTTCAGAAAAGAAGGGAAAAAGAAGCCTAGTTGCCATGACTCAACCCCCGGATAACTTCAGCTGGGTGACTGAGAATCTCCACAAACACTCTGGCAATACTATACACAGTCCTGGTCAGCAGCATAATGTTCAGGTGGAGAAAGTGCTACTAAATAATCAAGGAGATGGAGCAATTCCCCCCCCCCCGGAAAGGAAACCTGTAGGAGAAGTGGGTTTGGGATCTACTAATTAAGACAAACATCAAGATCTGATCTCTCCTGAGACACCCAAAAGTTGCAAATGAGATGAGCTTTCACATTCTTCTGTGCTCTTCACCAGGTTAGGGTATATTTTTTTCATTATAGACACAATAATGGAATATAAAAATATTATCACAACAATAAAAGCCTTTGAACTGCAGAAGGGACCTTCTGGATCACTGAGTCCAGACCCTTTCAAGGAGGGACAGTAGGGGATCAAACTCCCAACCCTAAGCAATGCATAGATTCCCATAGAACCTGCTACCACAAAGTACAGAGAGAGATGCCAGATTGGATGTCTGTAAAGGGGGTTTAGAAAAATTCATGGCAGATGAAGGGCTACTTGTCCTGATGGCAATCCAGATTGCCGGCCAATAATGGAGAAAGTAGGTTTCTCCGCTTCATTTCTAAAGAATATGAACAGACAGGTGCTACTGTACTGATGAACCGCTTGTGGGCTTCCATTTAGGGCATGTGTTTGGGCACTGTGGCAATAGGATCTTATCCTAAATGGCATTAGGTCTCCTCCAGCAGGAATATTTGTATGTCAGACTGAAGAGGGTATATAAGGAATGGTCATAAGAAGGTGAGTTTCTGGTCTTGCCCATCTTGGGAACAGGCTATGGGTCTCCAAGTGCTGCCATTGCATCAGAACCGGTATCTGTTTCATTTCCCATCAGGAAATTTTCGTACTGTTGGGCTTTTTATATGCAAGGAGCATCATCAGATGCTTAAATTCCAAGAGGGAGAAGACTGTATATTTATACCTGGTTGCTCCTGGAATAATCCCAACCTCAGACTCAGGAGGCTAGTTTTTAAAGTATGCTCCATGTTCCAATATCCCATAGTTGCATCTATTCACAAGCTAAAACATGGGAGGTACCCAACCCTTGAAAGTATTCGTTCTTAATGACTGATCCCTCCCCAAATCCCAACCACTTCTGGGATGGCTGGCAGGGCTGATGGTGGGTGTTGTAGTCCAGAGAAGTAACTCTCCCAAGCCCGGAAGATGCCACAGTTCAGGAGTGGAGGAGGCAGCAAGACAGAACACCTCTGTGGCATTACAGCATCCCTGAGGCAAATCTTTGAATCAAAAGAGAAAGAAGCTAGATTTGCAGTTCCAGGACTTCATGGCCCTTAAGGCAGGCAGGCACGTATTTTTCTCCACAATATTTTCCTCTTTGTAAAGCTGCAAAAAATATTTGGGACTGAACAGGGCACTCAGACAGCTGTGCTTCAGAGGAAGGTGGGTGGGATGGCTCAGAGACCAGATGGCAGGATAGACTTTGTTTCAGAAAGGTTATAAAGAATGCAGGACTGACACCAACAGGTTTGCCCTGTCAAGCCTGCCTTGCATTTTTAAAAAGTCAATGCATAAGTAAAATAAGAAGACCCCTGCCATCGGATTAGACCAAAAGCTAGAGTGGACAAGTGAGCTTGCTGATTATAAATCCCAGAATCTCCCAGTTAATTTGGCCGTGCTGGCTGGGGGATGATGTAGGAGTTATGGTTCAAAAAATAAATTCTCCAAGCTGGGCAAGTATCTTTGGGAAGGCCATGACCAAGACACAGTGCATATACCCTTTCTTGCCAGCCGCTTGTCTCTAGTTCTTAGTGTTCCGAGATAAAGTGCCATATTTGGCCGGCACAGGTACTGCTGCTGATAGAGCTATTATGCTGCCGGATTTTCCAAAATTTATATGCCCCATTGGCAAAGTAGGATACATGTTGAAAATAGACAGAGTAAATAATCCTCATCTAGGCTGACCTCTGAAACCCTTCTCCGACACATCTGTATCCCTCTCTCAAGTCGTTAACTGCTTGACTTAATCAGATGTAAGCAACAGGACTTTTGTCTCCAGATTCCTTATTTGGAGAGATCTCAGACACTGTTTGCTGCTACCCTTTGCTCCCAAAATGAATCCATTTTTGATTTGCAGGTAACCGCCCACAGCTCTTATTGCACTTATCCAAATGACACCGTGTTGTTACGCCAGGGCTGGAGATTGTACCAAAGGCTGATGGCCACTGTACCTGAGCATGCTAATTCTTGTACACGAATAGGAATCCCCCCAAAGGCTAGGCTGGTGGTCCAAAACTGGAAATAAGGAATGCTTCAATGAAGAAAGACTTGTATGAAATTCTCTGTATCAAGAGACAATGCCTTGTTATCTGTGGATGATTAAATCGCTATATCTATATCATCACAAGTGTGGTTACCGCTTTGTGAAGCCTTGCAACGCCATCTGCTTGGGAAGAAGCAATCACTCAGTTTCATTAAAAAAACACCATGGGGAATTCAATGTCTTATAACTATGTTCATGCAATTTTGTGTGTGTGTGTGTGTGTGTGTGTGTGTGTGTGTGTGTGTGTGCATGTGTGTGTGTGTGTGCGCACATGCGTGCGCGTGCGTGTGTGCGTGCGTGCACTAGTGCTTTGGGGCAAAGAACTGTCTGTTTTTAAGTGTCCAGGTTGGGCACCTGCCAACCGTGTTGGATGGCAGTCACCACTATCCATGAATACTACCGGGCTGTTTTGTTAGTGAGGATGATAGGTGTTTGGGAAGGCTGGACTAGGCACTTCATGATATAATCCTCCAAGTAGGAATTGTGAAACCTGTGACACAAATCTACAGCAAAATATTGACATTTTATTTTCCCTTCAGTCATAAGCTGTACACTCCAGTGGTGATGGACTCCTATACACTTCAGCTTGGCTGAGGAAGAAACAGAATAGGGGAAAACAGGCAGGGGCAATCCTCCCCTCCCGTACAGAGAGAGAGAGAGAGAGAGAGAGAGAGAGAGAGAGAGAGAGAGAGAGAGAAATATTGATTGATTGATTGATTGATTCACCTGCAAATTCCTGCCAATCTTCTGAGTGCAGAGAACACTTTTGCTCCATTGACAATCATGCAGGCGGTTTTCATTGTGTTGATGTGACAACGCAAGCATTCCATAGGAAGCTACCCTATAGAAGCACACTATGGGTCCACTTAATTCAAACACCTAGCAACTTTGGCAGGTCTGTGGGATGATTTTGCCCCTTCCTGGGAATACCTGTCGAGTGTATAATTAATCCTTGTATCCAGTATACACATTATTGTGGTCTCCTAGGGTTTTCATTTTAAGGAAAGTTCACCAGAGATTTATCTTTGCCAGCTAACAAAAGTTCACTTCATTGTCACTGCCATTGCTTCCTCCACCAGTGTGACTTCCAGCTACTGCTGCCGTCCAGTCTCTCCCTTGTATACAATTCATTTTTTTAAAAAAAAATCTGGAAATGTCCAGAAGTTAATGACCAATTTCTTTTTCTTAAAGCCCCAAATAAACATTTTTTCCAAGTGTACTTTTTGGAAGTTTTCAACCAGATAGTTCTTTTTAATTCCAAAGAAATCTGCCAATTTTGATAAATCCTTCTACAACAAATCAAAATGAAATTCTCTTCCACTGATACGGCACCAGCAAAATCTAACAGAAAGAATTGTCTCCAGCAGAACGAGAACTGGGTTCTACATGCCTGGCTGCAAGGAAGAGAAGACTTTAAAAGAAGTGTCAACCCTACTTCTGCACAAATGTGCTTGACTACATGGAGATTCAAAGTTGAATTTGAACAAACTAAGGCTGCTTTCACACAACCACTAAAATCCGCAGCAAACTTTCATCCGGATCACACACACCCTCCCAGAGTGGTCACATGGTTGATGTCACGGATCGGATGTTCCCATGGTCATGTTTTGAAAATCCATAACTGTTCTGATCCCCTGACTGAGAATCACAGCAAAGACACCATAATGGGGGGCAAAAAGATTTTGGTGCTGATTTTCTGTGTTCCCACAGACTTGAGTAACAGTTTAAAATCTGCATTGGAACAGCGAGAAGGATTTTACCATCTCAAGGCCAGGTACTTGCAAAATGTGCTGGGTCATGCTTAAGTGGGAGTGGTCGCACTTTATTTTTTAAAAGTCTGCTGCTCATGGGAAAATGATTTTATGCTTTGCATCTGCAAGCCCTTTGCTGCAGATTTTAGTGGTCATGTGAAAGCAGCCTAAGCCCTAAGCACATCCGATCTTGCGTGATTTCAGAAGCTAAGCAGGGTCAGCCCTGTTTAGTGCTGGTACTTGGATGGGAGACCACCAGGGAATACCAGATGCTGTAGGCACCTGGAGTATGAACTGGCAAGCCACTCCAGTCTTCCTGCCAAGAAAATTGCCCCAGGGGTTGGCAATCTCACCCATGCTGTTCAATGTTTATACGAGGCTGCTGGGGGAGGTCATCAGGAGATCTGGAGGTTGCTGTCATCAGTACGCTGATGCCACGCAACTCTATCTCTCCTTTTCTTCGTCTGCAGAGGAGGCAGTACGGTCCCTCGACCTGTGCCTGGAGGCGGTTCTGGAATGGACCAGGACTAACCGGCTCAAGGTGAATCCGGAGAAGACAGAGGTTCTGTTCTTTGGGGCGTCCTCGTCTGGGTACAATGGCCCCCTCCCTAGACTGGGGGTCCCCTCCAGCCTACGGACAGGGCCAGGAATCTGGGCGTGGTCCTGGATTGAGCCCTCTCCCTGGAAGCCCAGGTGATGGCTGTCTCCAGGGCCGCTTTTTTTCCATCTCCGCAGGATCACCCAGATCCGACTGTACCTCGATGAGTCCTCCCTGAGGACAGTTGTGCAGGCCCTCGTGATTCCAAGGATTGACTATTGCAATGCCCTCTACGTGGGGTTGCCCTTGACCTTTGTCCGGAGGCTCCAGCAAAATGCGGCGGCTAGACTGGTGGTGGGTGCTCGTAGATTCAAGCACATCACCCCAATTCTGGCTTCGCCTGCATTGGCTCCCCGTTGTCCACCGGATAAGGTTCAAGGTCCTGGTTTTGATTTTCAAAACCCTCCACGGCTTGGGACCAGAGTACCTGTCAGAGCATATCTCTCAGAGATCAACTGGGTCCAGACCCACAAGAATGGCGCAGGCACACTCACTGAGGGTGGCCACCCCCAGGGAGGTGCAGAAATCGTGTACGCCTGACCGCGCCTTCTCTGTGGTGGGTCCTACGCTGTGGAACCACCTCCCCAGTGAGTTGCGCCTAGCAGAGTCCCTGCCCACCTTTAAAAAGGCTTTGAAAACATACCTTTTAAAAGAGGCATTTGGCAACGTCTTTTTTTTTTTTTGCCGCCCATGCCATCTTTTTCGGAGGGTATCCTCCCCCCTCATTTTTGGAATTTCTCTCCTATCTCTCGTTTTGTGCTGTTTTACTGTTAGCCACCCAGAGTTCCGTTCCAGAAGATGGGCGGGATATAAGTGTGACAAATAAATAAATAAATAAATAAATAAATAAATAAATAAATAAATAAATAAATAAATAAATTCCATGGACATGGGGTCATGAAGAGTCGGTCACAACTGTAATGATGCAATACACACACACAAGCACTCAGAACCCTGGGACTGGATGGAAGTATGGATGGATGGGGTAGTTTGGGTTTCTATGCCAATATATTTTTTGAAAAACACAAATACTTTCCTGTCCAAATACAAATAAATTATTAATTTGGTTGATTTCATATCAAAGATTAGAATGACATTTTCACTGATTTAAGAAAAATGAATAGTGCCAAAGGCAGCCCCTTACAGTTCATAACACAGTTCCCAAATTGGATGGGGGGGCATGCCCCCAAGTGGATGTTAAAAAATTTGAAGAGTAAAATTCATATTTTCATAATAAAAAACGTCTTGTGTAGTTCAAATAAATGTCTGTTATATAAACCATTAACAGATTTTTAAGAGTTCCCAAGGTGAATTATATTAGTGCTTATTTTTAATTTAATTTTTTAAAATTTTATTATTCATTTTACATTCAGAATTCATATTTTGGATGATTGTAAATTA
Source organism: Phrynocephalus forsythii (assembly GCA_029282475.1). Classification (NCBI taxonomy): domain Eukaryota; kingdom Metazoa; phylum Chordata; class Lepidosauria; order Squamata; family Agamidae; genus Phrynocephalus; species Phrynocephalus forsythii. The sequence continues at coordinate 103,516,406 of JAPFRF010000004.1, read as the reverse complement.
GAGGTGGGGAGGCTTGCAGATTGCATCACAAAGGTGGTGTGATGTCCAAAAGTTTGAGAACCACTTGGAGAGGGTGTATCTGTGGAAAACCTAAACAGGGCACATCTGTTATGATGGACTGCTCATGGGTTTATCTGTGTGTTTTGTTTTACCAGCTCTACTTGCATTTCACATTGACTGCATGAATGCCATAGTATGTGAGGCTGCAGGAAGTCTGTGGAAAGAGATCAAATGACCCTTACCTGGCAGTGGTTAGTACTCAAATAACTGACAACACTGGTTTTAATCTTGATATTGCCGTAAATGCATTGCATTGCCATAATCAAGACCCTTCTCGGCAACCGCATTCCCAAATCTGTTAATATTATATCCTATCTTTCAGAGTGGTTGCTAAGGGCCAAGGCACAACCATTTATGTGAAATGCAATATCAAGTGATGTGCTCATGGTAAAGGGCCTTTCAGATGGGCATTTGTTGCACTGTTTGGTTGAGTTATGGGGCAAGATTGTTTTTTTTCTCATTTACTGGCAACTACAGTAGGACCCCAGTTTCCGCTGGGAATTGGTTCCAGGCCTTCCTGTGGATAATGAAAACCGTGGATAAGAGAAAATGCCTGTCCACCCACCCCCCAAACTGCTGTTTCCTAACAGTAGCTTGCTTTATGTGAAGCATCATTCAAAACTCCAGCTGCAGCTAGTTTCTCAATTGGCACTACACACATGGTAAAGAAAAAAAATAGATTTAACCTAAGTGATTCAGTGCATCAGTAATGGTCTAGCACCGTGGTGGTGAACCTTCGGCGCACCATATATTTTGGACCACAACTCCCAGAATTCCAAGCTTATATTGCAAATGGCAAAGGACTGTGGGAGATGTGGTCCAAAGCATCTGGAGTGCGGAAGGTTCGCCACCACTGGTCTACCACAACCATTCTGAACCTTTTTTTGGCCATGGACATAAACACAATATGAAAGAAATATAGGCCAAATCAGCACTGTTATGTCATATAACATAATTTGTAAGGTGGTGTGTGAAGAACTGTTTCCAGTCAGTGGCCCCCTTCAAATGTGCCAGGGGCCCCCAGGTAGCCATATGGTCGCTGGGGCGAATGGCTGATCTAGCAGAAGCAAAAGTAATAATTTCACTTCCCCTGCCCCTCTGCAGGGAAGCAGGAGAAATTTTCAATTGAGAATAGAAAGCATCAGAGGGCTGCTTCAGAAAGATATGCCATTTGGACACAAGGAGCCATTCACCACTGCCATAAACATTATCAAGTTCAACAGTTTAAATCATGACAGAATATTACCATTTCCCACTGCAATCATGTTCACGCACCTCCGTAAATGTTGCCTGTCCCCTCTGAATTGTTCTTCTTCCCCGAATCCTTTTATTTTCCCGAAACTGTATTTTAATATTGAAGGTGCTTAACTCTACGGGGCAAGCCTTTTTATTTTGGCCTAGATTCTTTGTCAAGGGCATTTCCAAAGAAGAGAAGACATAAAAGCAATCAGGGGATTTCAACTTTCAGGCATCAACACTTAAACTAGAAGGGGAAAAAAGCCAACAAAGCTTTGTGTTTGTTCTTTTGAAAGACATTTAATGTGCCCTCATTTCCAGTTTACAATTTAATATGCCCTGACTGTAGTCCGTATTATGCAGAGAGGTGCCAGGATTCAACCTAGCCTGGAACCTATGTGTGTGTGTGGGGGGGGGGGGTTGGGATTGGGAGAACTAGCAGCAGTAAAAAAAAAATACCGAAATATCCACAAGTATAGAATTCCAGATGGAGATGAATACAGTAGCTTAAAAATAGCTAGTCTCTGATGTATAGATTCCCGGGGAGAACTTTGAATTCACTTTTGTCCATAGCAGATATGTGACTCAGCTTTGTGGGAGAACAAATGCCGTCATATTTTAGAAAACCCAAAACAGCAACAGGAGTGTTACTAGTCAGTGTGTGGTCGCGTGTATGGATATTTAGACTCCAACATCTACAATTCTCCAAGAATCCCCCAGCCAGAATTTTGGGAGTTTCAGCCCACAAATACACAGTAACAGATACCTATAGTGTCCCCAAGGCTGCAGAACCTTCTGTGGTCTTTGCTTCCTATTGTTAATACAAAACAAACAAAAAAATGCCCCTGAAGCTGCCGCACAGCTTTCTGGGATTTGCAATTCTTCAGGAGGCTGTGAGGTTAAAGAACACTTTATGGTTACCATTCCATTAGAATATTCCAGCGACGTGAAGAGTAAGGGTTTGCTGTTCGGGTAAGAGTTTTAACCTCCATATTAATCTGCCCAGGCTTTGTACTCTGAAGAGACCACTCCAGCTTTGCATGCAGTGTGGAAACAACACAGCTTCTATACAGAGCATGATAGTCTCTTGAGATTGGAGGATGCCTATACTATGGTTACCAGGGAGCCTCACAGCAGCTTGGGTTTTACCTTCTTTTCCTTTTTTAATGTTAAGGATAGAAAGCAAAGGCCAGGCCGCCTCTCTTCCAGGTGAGCAAAATAGAGGTGTGGCATTGTTGGGCTAAAAGTCCCAGAACAATGCTCTGAGAGTCTTTGAAGACGGAAAAGAGTCCTCAAAGAAAAAGAGTCCACATTTGTACTGAGATCAACATGGATCCAGCAGAGGCTGGTGACACCACTGTTGTGGGCAGCGGTGAACCTGCTATGATTCAGAAGAGCCTCCCAACATGACACACCCTATCCCTAAAAGAAGCTCAGCATTCTTCATCACACTCACAACACTGGAATCTCCCACCACCACCACCCATGTGGTGTCATCATTGTGGGACTGTGACCAAAAGACCACCTTCTGTCTCCTTGCTGGGGGAAAAAAAGGTAGACTTTTCCCAAACCCTCCTCTATTTATTGTTTTCGTCCACGTAGCGAACAAAACATGCCACAAAGCAGCATCCGAATAAGGCAATGGCCGAGGCGGAGATGACCACCACCACCACACTGCCGGCCGCGCTGACCAGGAAGCCCAGACCCACACCAACAATGATCTGGGCCAGTTGGACCATGGACGTGAGGGCGGCACAGTCGACCCCCTTGCCTCGGAAAGTGTGGTCTCCTTTTCCTCTACTCTCAGCCTGTAACCAAACAAGAAAGGAAATGGAACTTAGGCATATAAAGAACCATTCATCATTCAAGGCAGAGGCTGGACATATTTTAAAGCCACCGCTCCGACAACCTCCCGGGGATGATGCTGGATTCTGGAAGCCATCCTCTAAAAGAGGAATTTTCCCAAACCTGGTTTCGAGGAATCATGCACTCAGTGGAGTGCTTATTAATTTCGCAATGTTATTTCTCTGTCATTTTAATGGTGTGCAGCCTGGGCCAAGAGGCAATCCAGGCTTTTTTGTAATGGATCACTCCTGCACTCTTCTAGACAGGCATGAATGGTAGAGGAGCCCTGTCTTTTTGTTTGCAGATGGCAATATCTGATATACTGCAATAAGGATGGAGAAAATTATGTTAGTGAAGTCAAAAAGAGAGCTAATGCAAGGGACACCAGGGTAATTGCTTTTAAGGGTCCGATTTAAAAGTAATGGTAGTGAAAAGATGTTTGGCTTCCTTGCTCTTTTCTTGAAGCTACGGGTCAAATTAGATCCTTTTAAGGAATGTGCACGTGCTCCCTGAGATTAACATAAGAACATAACATAAGAACATAAAGACAGCATTGCTGGAACAGGCCACAACCCATCCAGTCCAATACCCCATCAGGGTATTCCCAAGCAGATGTCTTCACCTGCTTACTATTCCCTACAAATGACATTGAGAGATATCCTGCATATCTCTCCAACCTGGAGGTTGTCCTTAGGCATCCATAATGATAGCCATTGATACCCTTGTTCTCCATGAATTTGTCCAATCCTTTCTTAAAGCTGTCAAGAATGAAAGCTGTCATGTTTTACCTCTTACAAGGGAGGTTCTCCAGAGATCTGTGCCACAGCACTCAGACTTGCAAAACATGCCCTATGATTATTTTTTCACTGACTAATTGCAAAACAAAGCTGTTTGGATTACTCAGTGGCAGAGAGCAGCCTGGTAGGAAAAGAGCCACCCTGTGAGGCCTTGGGCAAACAACACTGTACCCAAGTACCCGAAGAAGACGGGGAATGGTAAACCATGTCTGAATATTCTGTATTATTAGGAAACCCCATGAATCAGAACCGACTTGATAGGAAACAATTGTTATTATTCATCATGAAACAAATCACACTGAATGCAAAAGAGATAGGTGAGGAAAACATGTGCTTTGAGAAACAGATGGTTTTTTAAATCACGTCTAAATATCTGATAAATATCTCATTTGTTTTCTTTGTTTAAATCTTGGGGTTTACCCCCAGTAGCCAGGCATTGCATACTGACTTATTCAATGATTCAAACACTTTGTGGGGTGCTGTGCATCCATTGTGAAGTGTTCAACATTGCCTCAGGACTAGAGATGGGCACGAAATGACTTTTTCCCGTTACAGTTCTCCATTATTCGTTCCATTATGTAACGGTACGAATAACGACCGTTGCGATGGGGCAGGCTCGAACCGAACAGAACCAAGAAAATTTTCTTCAGTTCTGTTCGTTTCCGTTATTGCCATCGCGCCGCTCACACAATGAATAATGGAGCAGCGGAGGGTGGCGAGAGGGGGCTGGGCCTGGCGGAGCCGACAATGCGAGTCTTTGCCGTCTCGCAAGAAGAGGCGGGATCTGAGCCCTAATGGGCTGGGCTCTGGGAATCTCGGCCACGTGGCGAAGCGGCAACGGTGCAGCTGGCTCGGAAGCTGGAGCGGAGGGCGGCGTTGGAGCATGGAGGGGAGTGCAGCGGCACCCCCACACACAGGTTTCCTGGGTCTAGGCCCGGGGGGTGCGGGGCGGCAGTCTGCTGGGGCGGTGGCTACCGGGGTGGAGTGGTTCCCAGGGAGAAGGGCCCCAGTTAGGGTGGCAGTACTAGCGACCCGACAGGGGTGGTGGATGGCGCGGCGGATCAGTCCTTGGGGAGGGGGCCCAAGGGAGGGTGGCGCTCAGCGGTGCTCCGGGGGTGGCGGCCTGTTGGGGGTGGTGACCGGAGCAGCGCCCGGCTCTGGGAGGACTCTCCATGGCCACGGGATTGCTTTCCTGCTGGCATGCTTCCCATTGGCTCCGGCAGCGCCCAGCCCCAGGAGGGCTCCCCGTGGCTGCGGGACGGCTCTCCCAGGAGGCTTGCCCCAGCCCCGGGAGGGCTCCCCACAGCCGCGGGAATGCTCTCCTGGCCTGCATGCCACTGGCTCCAGCCGTGGAAAGGCTCCCTGTGGCCGCAGCTTGCCGCACCCGAAAAATGAAGAAACGGAAATGAAGTGGGCCCTGGGGGCCTGAAAAACGGAAATGGAACGAAGCAGACCCCAGGGCCCGAATAACGACCACAAAATGCCATTTTGGAGTTTCATGCCCATCTCTACTCAGGACAATCTAGTCCAGTTGGCCTTCCCTGCCAAACTATCTGTGGGTTGATTTTTAACATTTGGGTACATTCTTATATAAAATGTTTTAACTATGACATTTTAATTATGTAAGCAGCCTTGGGTCCTTTCCAAGAAGAAAAACAGGGTAAAATATTTTGAAAAGTAGTTAGCTATTGAGTTGTTTTAATTTTTATCATCAAGGATGGAGAAAAGTTCAGCACTCATTAGGTTACCCTGAAGACAATAAAAACACCAACAATAAGGATTCTGAAACCAACAATCATCAAACTAAAATAGTAGCACTAATGGCTAGGTTATGGTGAAGAAGCCTCATTTAGGCTGCGATCCTAATTTCAGTTATGATAATACATTCCATTGAACTAAATAGGATTTCTTTCTGAGTAGCCAAGCTAAAGGGTCTTCCATCAAGGACTGTCCATAGTACACATTAATCCACGTTTAGATCAGTAACTCAGAGGGAGGAGTGAAAGAAGACCAGATCCTGACCTTTCTCAGTACAGTAGTTACTTTTCTGGCAGGCTTGTCCTGAACAACTTACATCCTAAGCTCAATTAAATTACCTTTAGCTTGCTGTCGTGATTTTGTTGTAATGTTGTTGTTGATGATGTGATACTTTTATATTTTATGTCGCTCTCATTTTTTTCTCATGATGTTCTGATATTATGTTTTATAATAATTACTTTGTGCTAATTGTGATTTTTTTTATTATGCTTGTTCAGGTTGTCATTTATTTTTCTTAGGAGTGTTGTAAGCCGCCCAGAGTGGCTGTTGGCCAGGTGGGTGAGAAGGAAACACAATGACAAAATAAATGAAATGAAGATGATTATGCTGTGAATCAGGCATCTAGAAATCGGGAAGGACAGGAAATACTATGGAATCTGTTGGCAGCTATGTAACTGATGTTGTGTAATTTGGTGATTAATTCATTAATTATCTACAACGGGGATGTCCAAACTTTTTGCAAGGAGGGCCAGATTTGGTGAGGTGAAAATGTGTGCAGGCCGACCATTCAGCCTGAAGCAGGGAGAAAGGGCGTGGGCTGTGTGCATCTGCAACAGCCACAAATGCTCCGGTTTCCAGGTGCCCAAGGGCCCAGCGGCTGTTGCAGGGCCCGGGAATCGGCCCACACACGCCCAAGATGCACCACTGCTCGCATATGCTGTCCCCCCTCTTTTCGCCCATTCCTGTTGCCTCTTCCCTGGACTATTTTTTTATTTTTTTATTTTTTCCTTCCCTGTTCCATTGGTATTTTATGCTTTTACTTTATATTTGTATGTCTTTTAAAGTTGTGAACCGTCCTGAGTTCCAGTTTGGAAGGCGCGGTATATAAATGCTACAAATAAATAAATAAATAAATAAATAAATAAATAAATAAATAAATAAATAAATAAATAAATGGGGTGGGGAAAAAGCACTGCAGCAATAGAGCCAGGAGCGGGTAATCAGGGCACGTGGCTGAGGGGATGGACAGAGGCAGGGAGGACAGGCAAACTATAAAACTGCAAGCTGATGTCTCTAGCCAGCACATGGAAGGGCCAGCCAGTAGGGATGAGTGACAGGCTGAGCCAGCAGGGAGAAGAAGCTGAGGGCCACTCAAAATTTTAAATTGGCCCACATTTGGCCCCTGGGCCAGACTTTGGCCATGCCTGCTCTACAACATCAAGACTCCAACCTCCACGTTAGGGCAAGGATGCAGCACCAAACAATGTATGCCAACGTCCGTACATGCTCACTTACCTCTTCCTCCCTGTGATAATCAGCAATGAGGTTGAATGGTACAGTGTATAACGTGCTGGACATGACACCAAACAGGGAACACAGAGCCAGGGTAGAAGACACCTTGGGGAAGAGTCCAATAAACCCTGTCCCAAGGCCAAAGAGCAAGTATCCAATGAAGTAAAGTCCCTTTAATCCAATGTAAGGGAGAAGGGCTTTCTGGAGGTCTGGAAAGAGGAAAAATATAAGTTGTTTTTTGCTTGTTTCTGATTAGAAATAATTCATCTTTTTTCCTGCTAAGGCATTCTGTAATCAGTTAAATAAAAATAAAAAATAAACCTTTTTTTCCTGTGGCGGCCAGGAAAGCCAATGCGATTCTTGGTTGCATCAACAGAACCATCGTGTCTAGATCAAAGGAAGTGATAGTACCACTCTATTCTGCTCTGGTCAGACCCCACCTGGAGTACTGTGTCCAGTTCTCTGCACCTCAATTTAAAAAGGATGTTGACAATCTTCGACGGGGTCCAGAGGAGGGCGACCAGGATGGTTGAAGGTCTGGAAGAAATGTCTTATGAGGAACGGCTTAGGGAGCTGGGAATGTTTAGTCTTTCAAAAAGAAGGCTGAGGGAGAATCTGATAGCTATCTTTAAATATTTGAAAGGATGTCATATTGAGAGGGAACACTCTTCTTTGTTTTCCATGGCTTCGGAAACTAGGACACTGGGAAATGGTTTTTCAAACTACAGGAAAAGAGATTCCATTTGAACATTAGGAAGAACTTCATGACGGTTAGAGCTGTTCGGCAGTGGAATATGCTGCCATGGAGGGTGGTGGAGTCTCCTTTTTGGAGGTTTTTAAGCAGAGGCTGGATGGCCATCTGTCGGAAATACTGTGATGGGGTTTGTCCATGGTAGCGGGTTGGACTGGATGACCCTTGAGGTCTCTTCCAACTCTATGATTCTATGAATATATGAACTTTTTAAAGAAAGCTAGGTCTTAAAAGGTACAATCTGTAAGAACTGATTGAAAATTGTTCTGAGCACCATTTAAAAAAAAAAGCAAGCTGTAAAGAACAAAGGTCATGTGGAAAAGCACCGTTTTTGAAAATGAATCATTCCAGTTATGACTGAAGTGCAGCATTTCTTTTTAAAAATAGTATTCTCTTCCATAAAAGGCAAACTGTCCATACACTCCTTTTAATTAACATTTTATCTAAAGGGGTTTTTTATTTTATACAGAAAGAAACAACCCATTTCCCTATCTCTCCCCATTTTCTCACCAGTTTATTCCCCCTATAAACACACAAACACAACATGATGAAAAAAGAAATATACAAATAAATGAAGGCAAAGAACCAAAAGATGGAAGAAAAAGGACGTGCATGGGTCAAAAATGTGCCTATAATAAAACACTGTTGAGTTACACTTAGAATTCGCAGGAGGGGACAGTTCAAATAATTCACCCCAAATTGTTTCAGACTGTTGCCAATGGCCCTGCTTCATATATGACGGTCCATCTACTACTCAAGGTGAAAAAACGTTGCGAGCTTTCGAGTGCAATCCACTCTTTTTCAAGCATGTACCTAACTTTAGGTACATGCTTGAAAAAGAGTGGATTGCATTCGAGAGCTTGCAACATTTTTTAAAATTTTATTAGTGGCCTAAAGGTATCACCCCCTAGCTTAGTCTTGCATTGTATTTTGGTTTGGCCACACAGCTAAACAACTTTTTTTTATTCAAAGCAAAGCATCCATACTTGGTGACAGAAGCCATGAGAGAAGAGCAAGATTCTGCCTGACCAGAATAACTGCTGCTGTAATTAATAAAGCCGTGGCCTCCAATGAGGAGCACTTCCTCCCATATTGTCCTCTGGCCTGGAGCTTCCCTGATGTATGTGAATATGTGGAACAGGGGCATATCGGGGGGGGGGGCAGAAAGGTACATCTACCCCAGGTGCAGCAATCTGGGGGCACCTGGAGGGGGAGGAGGAGGAGGGAACCCTGTGCCTTCTTGCCAGCAGTCCTCAGGCTTGGTGACGGGACCCACTCCTATAGGAATGTTCCCCTGAGAGATATTAAATATGAATAAGCACACCCAGCAAGCCTCCTGCACAAGGGTCCCATGGGAAATATTGACCCCCCTGCATGGGGAAGCCCCGGGAGAGGACAATGGAGCCCATGGGATCTAAGATGCAGGAAGCAGGCTACTGTTATCTCTTCCTCCCACCAGGCCATGGCATGGCGATAGGAAAAAGATCCTTCCTACTCATGTCATGGAATGGGATGCAAAGGAAATAACATGCTGCTGGGGTTATCCATCATTCAGTCCCTCACTAGGTGACATGTCCACATCACATAAAGCCCTTCCCAGGAGTTCATCAAGCCCATGGCGGGCTGACACATAGGATATCACGACATATCTGTAACCCTGCCTCTTATAGCTAATAAAAGTGTCAGGCCTCTTGGTTGGTGGGTGTGAGAGATTGCAGGAGGCCTGGCTTCGTGAAAACCCAATGTCTATGTGTGGACTCATTTTCCCACACACTCCGTCACAGCCGCCGACTCCTCTGCCGCATGCCAGATGAGCAGTGAAGCAAGCAGGCAGGCAGGCTTGCGAGCGCAGTGGCTGCAGCGCCCTCCTCCTCTTCCTTCCTCCAACTCTTCCTCGCCTTGCTCTAGGTCACCATGGGAGAGCTAAGGTGTGCGCACGCTACCATGTGTCCATGCACGCACACATGCACAAATGCCCTCCCACGCGCCCGCCCGCCCCATGCCCCTTGCTGGGGGGATGCAATGGGGTTGAGGAGGGCCGGAGGGGTGCAAAAACAACTTTGTCCCCAGGCGCCCCAAAACCTTGCTACGCCGCTGATGCTGAAAGCCACATAAACCCACTTTGCCCATCAGAGCTCGAGGAACAACCTAGTTTGGCAATACTCACAGGAATAGAGCGAGGAGGAAACTGCGTTGATGCACATTCCCCAGCATCCAACCTCTACTCCGCGTTCGTAGGTCAGATATTCTGTAGAGTTATGAGGTGCATAAGGATCACCGTTGAATACAATCTGCAAATCATAACCAAACACAAAAATAAAAACAAAAGCGAAAGCGAAAAAGGGCAGAAATAAGGACTTGAGTTCTCTGTGGGTCCTACCTCTAAATAAAACAGTCCACAAAGCATAAGGAAGAGACCCAGAAAGAAAAAACTGTGCAAAATTGAAAAATAAAATAAAATAAAATAAAATAAAATAAAATAAAATAAATAAATAAATAAAAAGGATATCGGTATGTCATCTCCGCTTTACCTTTGGGGTTGTCCAGTGCAGCTGTGCACTGCAAGCAGAGCTTAGAAGAGTCCCTGTTTGCAAACTGCCTCCGAAAATTGGCTGAGCTCTGGCTGGAAAATGGAAAACTGCTTTATGCCGAATGCCTTTCATCTGGTCCAGGATTATTGGCAGGCATTGGCAGGGGGATCACCAGGAATTTTTTCCAGCCCTATCTGAACCAGTGACCTTTTACATGCAAAAAAAAGGTAAAGGTAAAGGTTCCCCCTGCATATGCATGCTAGTCGTGTCCGACTCTAGGGGCGGTGCTCATCTCCGTATTCAAGCCAGAAGAGCCAGTGCTGTGCAAGTCCATGGCCATGTGGCCGGCATGGCTGCAAGGAAACACTGTTTTACCTTCCTGCTTTTTACGGCGGTACCTATTTATCTACTTGCATTTACATGCTTTCGAACTGCTAGGTTGGCAGGAGCTGGGGTTATCAGCGGGAGCTCACTCCACTGCATGGCACCCAGGATTCGAACCGCCGAGCTGCCGACTTTGCAGTCTACAGTTTCGGTGCCTTAGTCCTCTGAGCCACCATGCCCATTTACATGCAAAACATGTGCTCTGTTTGCTGAACTGGAGCCCTGTGTCAAGATGTAAAGGCTTAATTAGCACTTCATCAGAAGTGTCATTTACCGCATCATTATCAACTGCATTAGGAGGCTCCCCTGGAGTTCTTGTCTGAAAAAAATGTTAGGAAGCACACTACTTTACCAGCTCTCAAGAAAGTACTTTCTATTTATAAAAAGGTTTTGTGCTTTTCCGGGTTGAATTTTATTAAATTAAAGCAGTGATCCTATGCTGAACTTACTGGTGAAGGCATTCCACCCAAATCAGAATACTATACTTTTCAGTAAATGCACATTCTGTCATGCTACACTTGTATTTATTTGACATTGACAATTTCCATTCAGAAGTAAGAATGGCTATGTTTTTGAAATACAGTTCCAAATGCCCCAGAAGATATTTTGGAAGCTGCAGTCTTTAAAAATTGTTTCCCATTTTTGGCTCTAATTATTTTTAATTATTCAGAGGGTGTCTGGAAAAAATGGGAGTTCAACAATCGGAAATTGCAATTATTTGGTGTGCCTGGAAACCAGGATTCTAAACCATGGCTTGTATTTAATTTGCAATGTTGGCTTATAGGTAAACCACAATTCCCCATAAACCGAGACTGAAAGCTTCAATCATAGAAGTCAAGGAGGGAACCCCAGGGGAAAAGGCAGTTTGTTTTTGCTGGCAATGCCTAAATGTTGTGCAACTTTATTTTTATACATCCTTAGTGTTTTGAGACTCCAGGGACAGTATCCTCAAAACCCTTTTTGTGTCAGCTAAATATTTTAGATAAGAACTGAGGAAGGTCAGGTCCTTGAGCTCTCAATGCAGTAATGACATCCTCATGAAGAGAGGGATGAGACCTGAATGTCCTCCAATATAAACATCCCTATGTGATATTAGATATCAGAAAACATCAGGTTATTTCGGTTCACACTGCCTATATACACTAATACAGTAAACAAAACAATAAATTGCCCAAGGGGACTGCAATTTAAAATACACAGCATGGCTGTAAGCTCTGCAGACTTCAAGAGCGAGATGAGGGTGAATCAAGAATTTGCAATGTATCTGTCAGCTTTATTCTAAACAACCAAATGGATATTGATGTTTCTGGAAGCTTCAGGGAGCCATCATATTTAATACTGACATTTTATCTTTTATAGCCTCCACTAGATAAAAATATAATAACTTTAGCAACCCAGCACAGGCCGTTCTATAAAGAAGTAATCAAGAAATTTATTTTTGCCTGTCTGGATTTGCTCATTCTGCTGTTCTACGATGTGAATAACAACTCTAGATGTTGCCATCATGCCAGGTTAAGCAAATGAATGAAATAATTTAGATTTCAAAATGTGCTTCGGGGAGGGGGAAGAGGGACACTTAGGCATCATCAACAACAAAAGGACAAACCAGGAGCACATGTTTGAATATATTGTGTTTATGCTAATTTACAGGCATAGATATAAATCGAGAAATAACGTGTATAATTTAAGTTGAAACACACTATGGATATTTCCGTACAACTCCTGCTGCTCACAGTCAAAAGCGGTTATCTTCCTCTCTGCCCCATTAATAAATTTTCTCTGATGAGAAAAAGAATGGCAGGAGCAATGGGAGGAACAGGAGAGAGCTGAAAGTGGAACAGCATCGGCATTATCTGGGCCTCCCATAAAAGAAGCAGTGCAATTGCCTAGCAAAAACCTAATCTATGCTCCACTATAATGGGAAAGACTGTGAATGGGTAACTTGGATGGGTTTTTTGATTATTCTACTGTCCAGACGTTAAATGTTGTTAACCAGCAACGTCAAGGTTCTCGTGACTTATTGTTCTTTATCTGGATACTGAACTAGGCCTGGACAGCTCTTCAAGCAACGACCCCTTCATGTGCTCACCGAAATCCCTCCCAAAAGTAGAGGAATGGTCTCGGTAAAGGCTACCCAAGAGGGTTGTTTTCTTTACCTGTCCCATAAAATCAGTAAAGAAGAGCATGTTAGAAAGGAAAGCTGTCCATCCCATCAAATGGCTCACACACAAGAAGCGGTAGTGCGAAGGCATGCTTAGAAGGGCTTTGAGGAGAGATCGTAGGGTCATTTGCCTCTGAACCTGAAAGGAAGAACATCCCAATATTTAGTTTACAAACCACCCAGAAGTATTGATAGACAATGGTTATGGATCGTACACTTGTTTCTTCCCCTGCACCCATCCAGCCAGCCAGCCAGCCATCACGGATTTTGAAAGAAGATCTTCACATTGGCCTCCTGTACCAAAAGGCCAACACACAACAAAATACAATGACCACATCCAGACTTCATGTGGTATAAGTGCCAGATATTAGTTAGTGAAACTATGTATTAGACAGGTGTATAAATAAATGGTCTGTATATATTTAATTGATTTTTAAGATGGAGTCTGCAAATGTGCAAAATCACTTTTTTTTTCTATTAGACTGCAGGTGATAAGAATGGGCTTAAATGGGTTTGGCTGATGCAAGGTGCTGCAATAGCCATGATGCAATGTGTTACCTGATTGGACAGACAAATGTATATAAGTGATCTGTTAATCCGTGTTCAATGGGCCTTTGTAAGGCCTCCACCATTCTTTGTCTCTCTATGCTATGTACTGATTATGTATTCCATGTATGCTGAATTGATGCTATGCTGTTGATTTGTCTCCATGTAACTTATCTGTGTACTTTATATATGTAATATAGCTGTTTGCTGTTTTTAAGTAAGCTCTGACTTTGTCTGCTTCTGCTTCTGTCTATGTAATTATTCAATGACTATTTGCTTCTGTTGGCAAAACAAATTGTAAAATACTTGACAGTAGGTGTTATAATGACAATGATTTATCACCTCCCAAGATACAGTTACTATGCCTCTGAATATCAATTTCTGGCACTGCAGCCCTGCCTGTAGGTTGCTTCTCACAGGCATCTGGCTGGCCACTGCATGAAAAGAATACTGAATTAGACAGGTATTCGATCTGATCAAAGAGAACTTTCCTTATTTCCTTATTTCCTTATTGCACACCTCATTCTGCTCCTATATGTCTGAAGAAGTGGACATGTCCACGAAACGTTGCATTAAAATGTGAAAGTTCGTCTTTGTGCCACATGTTTTGTGTCTTTTGTAGCTTTTGTTTTGTTTTATTTTTCTTTGATTTTCGCCTGCAATGCGAATCAAGAATAATTTTGAGCACATTTCTGTTGGGGGACTGTGTAAGGATAATAAGGCAAACAGGAGGAGAAGTTAGAATGTATGGCATCCGCAATACCTATATAATCATAGACACTAGGTCATAGAACACATTGATTCCCTGTCATCTGAAGGCAACAAAAGGACATATCTGTTTATGAATTATGGCTATTGTTGCCTGCGTCCATGTTACTGGGATTTCCTTCTTTTCCAATATCTCTTCTAGTAATTTTTTGTATGGTAGAGTTATTGTATCTTCTAATTCCTTATAAAATTCAATTGACAAACCATCTGGGCCCGGTGCCTTGCCACTCTTCTGCCATCTTATTGCATCCACAATCTCATTATAAGCTATAGGTTCCTCCAAGGCTGCTCTTTGATTATCTGTTATTTTTAGTTTACTATTTCCTCTCAGATATTCTTCCTGTTTTTCTTTTGAAATCTCTTTTCTTAGATATAAGTTTTCATAATACTGTTTAACAATATTTTTCATCTCTCTCTCATCATATCTTTCATTCCCCTCTTTATCCCTTAATACTTGTATACTTGTCCTTTCTTTTTCTTTTCTCAGTCTATAAGCTAACCACCTCCCTGGCTTGTTTGCATTTTCGAAAAAGTTTACCCTAGCAAACTTCATATTTTTTGCCATTTCTTCTGTCCAGAGGGTATTTAAATGATGTTGTTTCATTTTCAGCCTTGCTCTTATCTCCTCTTTGGGTTTTTTTTGTTTAAGTTCTTTCTCAAGTTCTTGTATTGCCCTTTCTAATTCTTTTTCTTCTTTTTGCTTTTCTCTTTTCTTTTTTGCTGCCATCTTTAATAAGATTCCCCGTGCAACTGCCTTGGCAGTATCCCATACAGTACACATTGGCATGTCAGGAGATATGTTTTCCTTGAAATAAAAACTCATTTCTTCTTTAAGTTGTATAACTAATTTTTTATCTTTAAGTAGAGAGCTATTGAGTTTCCATTGGGGGTTTTTCCTCCGAAGTCCTATCTTGGTTAAAATGGGATTGTGATCAGCAAATGTATTTGGTAAAATTTCTATTTCTTTAAGTTCCTTCATAATACTAGTTGATATCCAACACATATCTATCCTTGACCATGATCTGTGTCTATGTGAATAAAAAGTGAAGTCTCTACCGGTGGGGTTTCTAGTTCTCCATGCATCTACTAAACCTAATTCTTCTGCTATTTGTAGAAAACTTTGAGGGATTAACTGTCTCCTACCTTCTCTTCCCTTCTCCTTTTCTGATTTTGTATCTATTTTTTTTTCCACCACTGCATTGAAATCTCCAACTATAATATGTTCATCCTGATTGGCTTTGACCAGCTCTTGTTCTAGAAGCTTATAAAAAGGATCTTGTTTTTCATTAGGTGCATATATATTTACGATTAAAGATTTTTTGCCTTCTCTCTGTATCTCTATCATTAAAATTCTAGCATTATCGGAGGCAAAGACTAATTTTGGGTTCCATTCTTTTTAACATAAATCGCCAACCCCCTTTTTTTTTTTCTTTTTTGGTCAGATGCTGTAAAAACTTCCCCAAGTTTTGGATATTTTAGAAGGTGTTCATCCTTTTTCCTGATATGTGTTTCCTGCAAACATATGATGTCAGCCTTTAATCTCTTTAATTGATAAAATGTCCTCTTCCGTTTCTGGGCTGAGTTAAGACCATTAATATTTAATGAGATTACTTGGATCTGTCTATTCATCCTGACTATTTTTTTTACTATCCTTTAACCTTTCCTCTCTTCTTTTAAATTCCTTCCTTGTTCCAGGTCTTTCCTCCTCGCCCAGTTGGGTTGAATAATCTTTCCCATTTCTTTTGGTCCTTCTTTTTCCTTTCATTTCTGCCTCTTCTCTTAGTTCAGTCTCTGACTCTCCCTCTGTCTGTGACTCTTCCATAATCCCCTGTCTCCTCAAAAATTCTTGTGCCTTAGATGTTGAATTTATTGTGTATCTATTCCCTTGGAAATGGAAAAATACTCCCTCTGGTGTCAACCATTTATATTTAATAGACCTCTCTTTCAGGAATGTCACCAATGTTGTATATTGTTTTCGCCGTTGCCTCATTTGCCAAGGAATGTCTTTTAATATCTTAATCTCTGTATCTAAAATATATATCTGCTTCTGTTGAGTTTCCTTAAGTACTTTATCTCTCAAACATTTCCTTGCAAATTTTAAATGTATCTCTCTTGGCAATTTATTCCTTCTAATATATCCTGAGCTTGATCTGAATGCATAATCAATTTCCAATAGAAAACTGACCCCAAAGAAATAAAAAATTACAGACCAATATCATTACTTAACTCAGATTATAAAATCTTTGCTTCTATATTGGCAGCCAGATTAAAAAAGGTTCTAGTGCAAATAATACACCAAGATCAAACAGGTTTTTTACCAAAACGTCAGATACGTAATAATATGAGGACAATATTGGATGTATTAGAATACTATGAGGCCCACTCAGAAAAACAAGTAGCTTTGATATTCTTAGATGCGGAGAAAGCGTTTGATAATGTTAATTGGAACTTTATGTTAAAGCATCTAGAATATATAGGAATTGGCCAAAGATTTAGAGATTACATAACAGCTATATATACACAGCAAAGAGCCAAAATAAAAATTAATACTGAGTTTACAGAAGAGATTAGAATTGAAAAAGGAACTAGACAAGGTTGCCCCCTGTCACCTTTGTTATTTATATTGACATTAGAAGTATTAAATCAAAAAATAAGAGACCAAAAGGAGATACAAGGTTTGAAAATAAAGCAAGAGGAATATAAATTACAGGCTTACGCAGATGATGTAGTTTTTATATTGGAAGATCCAGTCAACTCAGTAGAGTTATGGAAAAAAATGGTACTGGGATTTGGAGAGATGGCTGGTCTTAAAATAAATGAAGAAAAGACAAAAATACTAACTAAGAATATGGGAATAGAAGAAAGAAGAATATTGTTGGAAAGATCTAATTTTAAAGAAGAGAAGTCCATAACATACTTAGGAATTAAAATAACAAAAAAGCAAGTACAGTATATCAAGATAATTATTTGGAAACTATGAAAGGTATTCGATCAGACTTAGAAAAATGGAGTAGGATGCATTTATCAATAATGGGGAGAATTGCAGTCATTAAAATGAATGTGTTACCTAAAGTGTTGTTTTTATTCCAAATGATACCAGTAATAATGAAAAGAGCATTTTTTATTGAAATGGATAAATTGGTTTTGAAGTTTATTTGGCAGGGAAAGAAAGCGAGGATTGGGAAGAAGGCTTTACAAGATGGTGTAAACAGAGGAGGATTGGGAGCTCCTGATTGGGATTTGTATTATAAATCTTGTGCATTGGGATGGGTAAGAGAATGGATTCTCTTAGAAAACCCAAGAGTTTGGAAATTGGAAGGCCATGATTTGAATCTGGGATGGCATGCGTTTGCATGGTATGAGAAGGCAAAAGAACAGAAAAACTTTAGCAATCATATGATTAGGAAGGCTTTATGGAGAATATGGGAGAATATTAAAAAACAAATGTATAGGAAGATCCCAGGTTGGGTGTCCCCGATAGAAGCCTTCACATACCCAAATTTGATGACTGAGACGAGTTTTGGTAGATATCAAGATATATTAAATAGTAAGACTGAATTAAAAACAGAGGAAGAATTAAAAAAACAAAATATTATATTAGACTGGTGGGCAAAATCGCAGTTGCAATCAAGGTTCAGTAAAGATAAAAAAGAAGGTTTTTATATGCAGAAAACTGAATTTGATATATTGTTTTTGGGGAGCGAAGAGAAATTTATTAGGAAAATGTATAAACATCTATTGGAGCGTAAAACCGAGGATGAAATTGTTAAAGATTGTATGATTAAGTGGGCTCAGAATATAGGACATAATATTGAGATAGATAACTGGAAACAACTTTGGGAAGTTAATATTAGGTATATCAGAGCGACTAGCTTGAAAGAAAACGATATAAAATGTTTTATAGGTGGTATATAACACCACAAAAATTAGTGAAAATGTTTGGAAACGGATCTGATAAATGTTGGAAGTGTAAGGAGAAAGAAGGAACCTTCTATCACATGTGGTGGACATGCACAGTGATTAAAAATTATTGGAAAAGAGTACATGAGATGTTACAGAAAATATTGTGTTGTGTGATACCATTCAAGCCAGAAATATTTTTGTTAAATATCATGCCGGAAATTAAAGATTATAATAAGAAACATTTATTAATGTATATGTTAACTATAGCTAGGATTCTGTTGGCAAAATACTGGAAAACAAAGGACTTACCGGAACAACATGAGCTTCTGGACAGATACTTGGAAACAGCAGAAATGGACATTTTGTCAGAAATACTCAAGGAGAATGACCTACAGAAGGCAAGAGAACGCTGGAGACCTCTATATGTTTTCTATGAGAAAAAAGGTGCTAATAGACTCTGATCCATAGTAGACTGAATTTATATTTAGATTTGAGATCAAGATTGGTAATGAGGTGTATTTCTATGTAAGGTTTCCTTTTTATTTATAACAATAATAAAAATTTAAAAAAAAAAAAAAAAAAAAACAAAAGGACATATCTGGACTGGCCCTTTTGGTGCAGGCTGGTGCAATGTGAATAGGGTCAGTGGAGGTCAGGGGGGTGAGCAATATGCCATTTGGCGCAATCCTCACATCCAAATGGCATATCGACCTCAAAGGACCCTCCACTGTCAATTGTTCTCTCCTTGTATCTGTAGCAGCAAATACAATAGATATCCAGTCCCTGCCTAGTCCCCAAGGATGGTGCCCTGACAGTCTTTTGCTTCCTTCCTTATTGACCTTTGTTATTTTTTCACCCAGCCATCAGCACCATTATAACTCACAAACTGCCTGTCGGAGAGCACAGGTACGTGAACGAATGTACCCAGAGACAAAATACGTTTCACGTAGCATGCACACTTTTGTTCTGTTGCATCATTAGGTGATAGTCTCCCTACTCCAGTGGCTAGTCCAGCCCAGAAATGCTTGACTTGTATTTTATTTTACTTTTTTGGGCCACAGCCATAAGCACAATACAAAAGAAATACAGGTTTGTGTTAGTCACATAATGAACCTTATAAGGTGATGTGTGGGTAATCACGTGGCCCCCTTTGCATGTGGCAGGCCCCCAAGTGGGCAATATGGTCCCAACTGAGAATGCCTGGCTAGTCTATAGCTGTGCATTCTAACTGGCAACTTCCTCAGATCACAGACAGTCCAACTCTGGTGACATTTCCACAGCAGCTTTGATCAAAGGACTGGAATATGCGTACCGCTGTTTTCCATGTATACCAGCTTAAATCTAAAATTATATGCAGGAAAGCCTTACTTGAAAAGATAAAGAACCTTCCGGCCAACTTTCACCAATGTTCAGGTGGTTGATAACATGATGGCTGACTTGGATACAAAATATCTCATCTGCTTCTTCATATTATCATAAGAAGCTAGGGGCATATAATCAATTCACTTTCCTGGGCTCTCAATGCAAGCATCTGCATGTTTGCCCAGGATTGCTCCAGCATACTTTTCAATACACATACAGCAGCAGAATGCATTCAAATATCGCTATCTTCCGATACCACTGCAGAGATTTTAAAAGAGGTGTTTCAAGAAAATGCTCCAGATGCTTAATTCAACAGAGAGTGATCTCCGATATAGTGGACCCTTGTGTAACAAACAGTTCATATAACATAAAATCTGTACAACATAAAAAATTCCGGAGATAGGGGAAATTTGCTTAACATAATCGCCTATGGGGAGAATCCGTACAACATAAAAATGGGATTACTCCGTTTTCAATTCATTCCTATGGGAATTTGTATAAAGGAAAATTTGTTTAACATAATTTCATTTGGAACAAATTAATTCCTTTATACAAGGTACCACTGTATTTAGATAGCAGGCTATCACATTGCTCCCTGGGTCCTTCTCAGTTCTGGAGTTCTAAGATGATGATGATGATGATGATGATGATGATGATGATGATGATGATGATGATGATGATGATGATGATGATTGGCTCCAATGGCTTATATTTGAAAATGAAAAATTAACCATTTCTATTAGAAAGTAAGTTTCCATTGAAAAGTCTGCAAATTACATTCAGGTGGAAACCTGGAATATTAAGTGCCATCTTGGTAGCTTCAAGAGCTGATATACTGTATTTCATTGGGTTGGAGTGCTTAGATGCAGAACCAAGTGCCAGGTCAAATGTCACTTAAACAGTAAGAGAAAGGAAAGGACACAATCGGCACTATCGTGCATTGATAACCCATCAGCCTTTCCCAGCTCAGTGTTGCTGAGACTGGCCAGCAGCAGATCTTTAAGATTTCAGAAAGACAATTTCCCAGCTCTCTCTGGACATATCAGGAATTGAACCTTTTGCATGCAAAGCACATCCTGTCTATGCTACATCGACTTCTCTATTTTTCCTACCACAAACTGACACGAAATCAACCTTGAATTTCTCACAGGAGAGCACAAACGACAGCGCACAGCCTTCCGGGTATTATCTGTGTGCCCTTCCCATAACACCACAGTTTAGCAGCTTGTGCTTCAGAAAGTCAACTTAGTCATGGTTTCAAAGGGCATCGTTCTAACAAAACATCATCACATGGCACCAGTTTATTATGGCACAGGTCTGGTGCAAAGACAGTGTGGCCGTACACCTGTTGATAAAGATCATCATCCCTCATTCTTCACCAACAACTTCACTGCCTAGGCCAAATGGAACCCACATCCAACAACATCTGAAGGACTCCATTTTGCCCAACCCAGATGTAGCTTTTGCTGACTAGAGTCTACTACTTCATCCAATCTAAATTTCACTGCAGCTACATTCTGTTAAAAGCTAAGGTGGTTACTTCCCGTCTGTTTTGTCTCTGCTTAGGAGCGGCACAAAAAAAAATGTTACGTCACATCTGTCACGCAACTACTGAAATTAGTCTTGACCAGACCCCCGGAACGGGTTCTAAGTGGGGCAATCCTCTACCTGGTCCTGGGGTAGGGATTTCCCTTGTCATTCTTTGTTCTCGCTTTCTATTCCGAGACAAGACACCGTGTAGTAACGACTGTCACACAACAATAAATTCGTTTCTGTCAGAAAACTGTGCCCGTGTTTTTTTTTAAATTTGACTCTGCTGCATTGCCGTATGAAACCCTAATCTCCAGTAATTTGAAATATCGAAAAAGAATTTTTAAGTCCCCCCCCCAAAAAAAGGAAAAAGGAAGCTAGACAAATGCTGTGTTTGTCACGGTACAAGACCGTGAGGTAACACTTGTCACGAGGCAAGTTATCACGACCATGGGAACACTGAAACAGGGACAAAACCATGTGATTGCGACCAACGCTGTCACGGTACAAAACTAGTCGCAGAACAAAGAAGGACGTGGAGTAACTGCCTAAGAGGCTGTAGCAGGGGGAAGTGCTATTCCATTGGATAGCTGCTGGATAGCTCAGTGGTTTATCCATCTGGCTACAGAGCCGGAGGTTGGGAATTTGGTTCCTCATGGTGCTTCCTTGACAGGGGATGGACTCAGTGATCCATAGGGTGCTTTCAGCTCAGCAGTTCTAAAATTATTATTATTATTATTATTATTATTATTATTATTATTATTATTATTATTATTATTATTATTATTATTATTTCTTGATGGAATTTATTCAGGATTTTCTGAATCTTGCTGACACCAGGCAAAGAATTGTTGATAACAATTATATTCTAGTCTCCATTTATTCTTCAGACAATCTGATATTCATGAGTGCAACAATTCACCAGTAGTTAAGAATCCATGTGTGCTATCTTTAAAAGCAGAATATTGTTTAAAAGATTGTACTTTTAATAGCAGCAGTTACCTGAATGTCTTCATTTCTAGTAGGCTTTCCCTGATGAGATAACAGCCTTATTTCATTATATTCAGGTTTGAAATAGCCATTCTTCACTTTCTCTATGGAGCCATATTCATAAGGTTGAGAGGCTTTCAGCAGAGATTTGGATTCGACTTGGATGGTGGAGAGAGACGTTTCAGGGATACTGCATAAATGTACAGTAAGACAGATCAAGAACACAAGAGCTGCATAGAAGAACATGACCTGGAATTCTGATCCCAAATATGTTCCCAAGACCGTATGACCCCAATCAATGGCGCCAGTAAGGTAGCCAAGGGCCCCTCCCAGACCTAAAAAGAAAAGAAAGAAGTTTGATTTACATGAATAATACACTGGAAATTTGTTCAACACAAGCCATTACATTATTATGATAGTCAAAGATGATACCATTTATCAATTTTATTATGTTTTTCATTTATGCTTCTTGACTATTTTCACCCAATATTTATTTATTTTTAAGTTTATATACCACACTGATTTTCCCAAGGGAACTCTGGGTGGTGTACAAGCAAAGCAACAAACAATTAAAAACACCCCAGTACAAATCAAAAGGGAATATAACAAAAGAGAAAAAAGGAAAATAACCCGACAAGAGGAACAAACAAATACTGTATTAACAGAAAACAAACGAATCACAAGGGGCACAAACAGACAAGAGCTCAATAACATCACATAACCTGTCTTAATACAGTGCCCCCCCCGCCTATCGCGGGGGTTAGGGGCCTGACCCAACCTGCGATAATTGAAAATCCACGACATGCATATGCAAGTCGGGCTGGACCTGGGGATCCTAGCTGGGGGCTGTTGTACTTACCCCAAGCCTGGTGCTGTCCTGAATAGGCCTGTGAGGGGCAGCACCAGTCCTGGGGTAAGTACGGGAGGCCTGAAACAGGCCTTTCCCCCCCTTACCCCAGGGGACCTTTTTCATATACTGCGGTCCCGCGATATAGTGGGACCGCAGTATGTGAACCACGAAAGGGCGGAGGATCACTGGAATACATAGAAGGGCAGCTATGGAGAAAGTAGAAAAGACCCTCAAGTGCAAGGATATGCCACTGGAGACCAAGATGAAGGTCATTTAGACCATGGAATTCTCAATTACTATATGCAGATATAGAACACTGAAGAAAGCTGGCAAGAAGGAAAATGATTCATTTGGAATTTGGTTTTGGAAGAGAGCTCTGCATATCCTATGGAACCCCCAGAATTACAAATAAGTGGGTTCTAAATCCAATCAAGCCTGAACAAAAACAACCAAATTAAGGAAATTGTACTCTTGACACATCATAAGACAAGAGTCTTTGGAAAAGCGTTCAAGGAAACAGGGCGAGCGGAAGACCAAATATGAGATGGGTTGCCTCTATAAAGGAAGCCACAGCCTTTCATTTGCAAGAGTTGAGCAAGGCTGTTGACAAGGGCACCAGTAAAGGTCAGGAATGCATAAATAATAATAGTTGTGTGCCGTCAAATCAGTTTTAACTCATAGGTTCACCACAGATGGGAACAGCTTGACAGCAGATAACAAGAATAATACAGTAATACCTTGGTTTAAGAGTATCTTGGTTTAGTTTTGCAAGACAAGCAAACACGTCTTCTGAATTTTGCCTTTATCAACAAGCAATGTCTTGCAATACAAGCACTGGAGCAGGTCACATGATCACAAGTGAGCAAATGGTAGCTCTCTTTCTCTCCCCCTGCTGGATTGTGGGTGATTGTCTGGAACGTTCCATCTCAGGCAGCCTCCAAAGCAGAGGGAGGAGAGAGGAACCAAGGTCTCTCTTTTACAAGACAGGACCGTTTTTAAAAGTGCAGGTTAGGTTTTGTTTTTGTTTTTCTTCTTATATTTTTATTTCATTTGTTTTTATTCATTTGTTTTATTTTAGAGTATTTTTACCCCACCTTTCTTCTTGGAAAAGAACCCAGGGTGTCTTACAATAAGACATATTCAAGTATTGAGAACATGGAATTGAGGGTTATCTTACAGCATTAAAAGACAAGATTACATCCTTTCAATATTCTTTCTTATTTCTCAGAACATTTGTAGTCATGGGGTAACTAGTCCAGTGCATAGCCCAAATGATGCAGTAGAAAAAGGAGGAGTATTATGGTCCAACATTGCAAGGTAAAATAGGTTAAACAAAGGGCTTGTAAGAAGGACACACAGCCTTAAATGTCTCTACACCAATGCACAGAGCATGGGAAACAAACAGGAGGAGCTGGAACTCCTAATATAACAAAATAAATATGATATAATTGACATTATTGAAACCTGCTGGGATGAGACTTATAATTGGAATGTAGTTATTGGAGAGTATAACCTGTTTCAGAGGAACAGGCTTAGTAAAAAAGCGGAGGAGTAGCCTTATATATTAAGGACATTTATGCTGCTGAAGAAATCCAGGATACACAACTGGGAAGTCCGGTTGAGAGTATTTGGGTGAGAATTAAGGGGGAGAATAATGGGGGGATGCAACTGTGGAGACCCTCTGGTACCGACTGGGCCAGATTTAAAGGGGTCCAGCCATTGACAGCTCAGCAGGAGCCCTGAGAAAACGATGCAGAGGGCAGTTCCAGCAATCGTGCTGCCTTCCACACCATTTTCAATGGCTGGAGTCCTTTAAAAATGGCTCCTGGAGTCCCAGGCACAAAATCTGGTGCCTCTAGGACCTAGGGGAGCCATTTCATTTTGTGTCATACAAAAAAAATTAAAAAATTTTGTAAGAAATGAAACAAAACAAAATGGGGTTGAGCACAAAATGAAACAAAATGCAACGAAACATTATTTTTCCATTTTGTGCCCAGTCCTACTTTCTATGAGAGAAGGATCATCTTCCATCTTCACTCACAGAAGCCTGTGTGGGTTTGGGTTTTTTTGAAGGAAGTCTCTTACTATGTCCTGTCACCTTTGTGATAAATAATAAGTACACTCATTGCTTACAAAAGGCCATGCTTGGAGTTGCTCAGGCGGCTCTAAAATCCTGACTAGGACTGGATTTGAGAATTAATTTGTCATTAACTCTACAAAAATCAGAGTTGAACCGGTGGATATAATCTATCTGGATTTTCAGAAGGCTTTTGACAAAGTCCCTCACCAAAGGCTGGTGAGAAAATTGCACAGTCAGGGGATGAGAGGGCAGGTCCTCTTATGGATTGAGAATTGGTTGAGATCCAGGAAACAAAGAGTAGATGTCAATGGGAAATTTTCACAATGGAGAGAAGTGAAAAGCGGTGTGCCCCAGGGATCTGTCCTGGGACCCGTGCTTTTCAATCTGTTCATAAATGACCTGGAGACAGGGATAAGCAGTAAGGTGGCCAAATTTGCAGATGACACTAAACTTTTCCGTGTGGTAAAAACCAGAGAAGATTGTGAAGAGCTCCAGAAGGATCTCTCCAAACTGGGGGAATGGGCTGCAAAATGGCAAATGCGTTTTAATGTAACCAAATGTAAAGTACTGCATATTGGGGAATAAAACCCTAACTTTATCAACTCATGGGCTCTGAGTTATCTGTGACGAATCAGGAAAGAGATCTTGGTGTGTTGGTGGACAGCTCCATGAAGGTGTCTACCCAATATGTGGCAGCGGTGAAGAAGGCCAATTCCATGCTAGGGGTTATCAAAAAGGGGATTGAAAATAAAACAGTCAACATTATAATGCCATTATACAAAATGATAGTAAGGCCGCACCTGGAGCATTGTGTACAATTCTTGTCACCGCATCTCAAAAAAGACATAGTGGAACTGGAAAAGGTGCAAAAGAGTGCGACTAAAATGATTACTGGGGTGGAGCACCTCCTTTATGAGGAAAGGCTAAAACATTTGGGGCTCTTTAGTCTGGAAAAAAGGCGCCTCAGGGGGGATATGAGGATAGAGGGAAGCTCTTCTCCCTCTCACAAAATACCAGAACTAGGGGACATACACTCAAATTGAGGGCTGGGAGAGTAAGAACAGACAAAAGAAAATACTTTTTTTCACCCAGCACGTTGTTAGTCTGTGGAACTCCCTGCCACAGGATGTGGTGATGGCATCTGGCCTGGATGCCTTCAAAAGGGGATTGGACAGATTCCTGGAGGAAAAGTCCATCACAGGTTACAAACCATGATGGAGATGTGTCATCTCCAGGCTTAAAACCGGGGTACTTCAAGGGCCAGATGCAGGGGGGTGGTATCAGGAGACATATCTAGTCTCATGTGCTCCCATAGGCATTTGGTGGGGCCACTGTGAGATACAGGAAGCTGGACTAGATGGGCCTTTAGCCTGATCCAGCATGGCTCTTCTTATGTTCTTATATAAATTCTCCTTGTTTATGTAAGAAGTTAGAAGCACAATGGGTTGCTCTGTATCCAGGAGAGGTACCACAAAACACAACACATCCTGCGTAACAACATCTTAAAAGCTAAACCTTCCTAGACCACATCTGAAACAACCATCAGGCAGCTTTGACTGCCACTTGTACAAACTCTTCTTTGTCTTGCAGTGGTGAGAGAGGAGACATTCAGGTTTTGTGGGATCCTTCCTTCCCTCTCTTGGGACCTTGGTCACTCTAACATGCATGATTAGTCTGGACGTCAGAGAAGGACCATCCCAGAATCTGGATGAAGGAAAAACCTGAATTTATCATACAGAAGGGGAGAAAGAAAGCTACTGGAACAATATTCCGAGCAATGGAAGATTAACACATGGCAGAAAAAGAAAACAACTTGGAGAATTTTAAACTGTTCTTAAATAGAAATTATTGACTTCCAGAGGAGAAAAAAAATAAGTTCCATTTAAACTTCTACAGGCTGCCAGACGTCTACCTATGACCATATTGGCTTGTGAATTCTGAGAGTTGTAGTTTTTAAAAAAATCTCTCCTACCTCCCCTGCTAAAATTTCAATAAAACCATGCTCATCTAGCTGCACATGCCAGCATTTAACTCACAAGCAGGAAAATGCTTGTGATGATTATGGATAAGAGATTATTATGGATAAGGGACAAAGCAGGCTCTCCCATCAAGCTCTTGGGAACCTAAGCAACCCCCCTACACACACACACACACACACACACACACACACACACACACACACACACACACACACACACACACACACACACACACACACACACACACACACACACACACAAGCATTACAGGATGGATGCAAGGCTGCCTGATCACCATTAGGGAGAGTGAAGTCAGGACAGGGGTGGGGTGAGGGATACCCCACTCATGAATTCAAAGGAAGTGTGATGGCAGATTATTTGTCACATACACTTGCATTTTGGAGACCAGAGGCATTCTTGGATAAAAGAGGAAAAATTGAGTTTACAGCACTGCAATGTTATAACAAGTGTCACCAAATAAAGAAATAAGCCAGTAAATATATTTTTAAATGGCACAAGTTTTTGAGTTCTTCAGTTTCTCACTGCAGATAGTATAATAATTACGGGATGGGGAAGAAAGGCAAAATTCAAAACTCAGGACTAGTGCATTATTTGTGTTTCCTTGTGTAAGGTGGCTTTATCTCTTGCCTTAATTTGAGGGTCCGAACGTTGAGTGAAAAGAAATTCTGTGCTGTGGAATTCTACAGTATTAATGAGATTTACAGATGCAGCACATTTAGCTGCTGTTTAGTTCTCAGGTTTCCTGAGAAACAGGTGTCAGTAAGGCAGTTACTTCACATCCAATTTGTCTTTCTAAGTGTTGCACTTTTGAGTGGTACAAAAAATCTTACTTCACATCCGTCGTGCAACAGCTGAAATTTGTCTCGACCACGCCCCCGGAACGGGTGCTAAGCGAGACAAATCTGTAACTGGCTCTGGAGTAGGGAATTTCCTTGTCACTGTTTGTTCACGCTTCTGTTCCGAGACAAGGCACCGTGAGGTAACAACTGTCACACAACAAAAATTGTTTCTCTCAGAAAATATGTCCCAGGTACTGGGCTAGGTGTTACGTTCAAAGTGCCCACCCACCCCAGATGATCACCACCCCTTTGCCCTCCTCCGTTAACTACCAACAAAACAAAACAAACTTCAAAGCCAGGCAAAAGGGACACCAGAGAGACAATTAATTAGCAAGCAAAAGGAATAAAGAACAAAGAAAAACCGAAGGCTATCACCCGGAGCATTCCAGTGCGGCCAGGTGGAGAAAGTGAAAGCTAGCCAGACCAGCCGCAGACTCCTTCCCTGCCTGCAAAGATTTTGACTTTTCAGAAGCAAAATATCAAAAAAGAATTTTTAAGCCCCCCCCCAAAAGGAAAAAGGAAGCTAGACAAATTCAGTGTTTGTCATGGAACAAGACCATGAGGTAACACTTGTCACGAGACAAGTTATCATGACCATGGGAACACTGAAATAGGGACAAAACCACATGATCACAACCAATGCTGTCATGGTACAAAACTAGTCGCGGAACAAAGAAGGACGTGAAGTAACCGCCTAAGTTCCACAATCACTGTGCCTAAGACTTACAACACTGGGTTGAGTGTTGCTCCCCTCCCTTTTTAAAAAAAGGGACCTTTTTCTCAAGCCCTTGACTTGACTCTGTAAAAATAACCATCTGCAAAAAGCACAAATGAATGTATGCAAGAACAACAACACAGAGATCGTAGAAAGAAAGGGCATAAGGGAAAAGCCATCCAAAACAATAACCATTCCTTATTTTTTCGTCTTCCCAAGAAGAAGAAGATATATTTGTTATATCAACTTCCGTTTCAATTCTAGGAGACTGCTTTTCTAAAAGGCCCTTTTCTTCCCAAACCTTTCTATAGCTCCCGTGGTCACAAGATGACCTCTTTAAACAATGCTCGTGACTAAAGCACTGGATCAGATGATCAATTCATTCAAGACGTTTACGCATGGAAGGAGAGCCAGGAACCTCGAGGCAGGAACCCTTTTTGCTCTCATCAAATGCAAAAAATAAAATAAAATAAAATAAAACTGGGTTTGCTTTTTTATCTTTTACCTGTCAGGAAGGCATGATAGTGGAGCCCCCGCTCCTTATCCTGATGAGAGCAGACATCGAATAGATAGGCTTTGATGGGGCCATCAATAAAGTCGGCAGCAAAATCAAAGAGCACCACTCCCAGCATGGTGATGACTATAGCCCATGTCCTCTGTGTGGCTCTGTCGGCAACCAAGACTGCAAAAGAAGAAATCTGTGCATTTACAGCCATTTCTTACATTGCTGAGAACTCCAAGACAAACTCGTGGCTGCAATTGTTTCTGTTGCTCACAGGAGCCGCTGCACCTGAAATACAATGGGAATCCTTGAAGTTTTTTTTGACAGTGGCAACTTCCCAGGTTGTGACAACTGCCATTTAAAAGGGGGGGGGGGCTAAACGGGTTGCAATACCTGCACATCTGTGTTTATATGGATGGTTGAGGTTCGACATGGATATTCTACAATTACTAGTAAGCCAGAGAAAATGACATCTGTTTTATCAGTAGAAATAGTATGCTGAATCTCTCTCCCTGCCAGCTTTGTAGTCATCTACAGCTGCTGTTCTTTGAACAATTTTTATGTCAGCCAAGGTCAAAGGTAGCTCAGGTGACGAGAAATGAATATCAGGCAAGCATACTGCAGGGATGTAAACTGTAAGTAGGGGTTGGATTCTGCTCTCTCTTTCCCCTTTTGTTAAAAACATGCTTTGGACAGATTTTGTATTTAAAATCTGGGAATCTGCCACCATCATGCCTCAATCTCATATTGCCCAGTAAAACATGGCACATTGTTCACCCCCTAGAGCTGGGACAGAGAATGTGCAGCCCTGTTGGACTACAATTCCTATCATCCTTCCTCATTATCCTGGCTGCAGCTGATAGGAATTGCATCTCCACTACATCTAGACGTCATACAATTCCCCTTCCTTGCAATAAATGCTTCTTGGGAGTGGAAAAACCAAAACAAACATTTCTTCCCGTCCTTTCCACCGATAGGGTGCCTGCAGTTGCCAGCTGCAATGGGGAATACTCTAGTTATCTATCATTTATTCTAGTTGGTCTGTGAACTTAGTCTAAGGTAAAAATGCAAGTCTGTTATGAACATTAGAACATAAGAAGAGCCATGCTGGATCAGGCCATGGGCCCATCTAGTGCAGCCTCCTGTATCTCACAGTGGCCCCACCAGATGCCTCTGGGAGCACATGAAACAACTAGATACCTGTCTCCTAGTGCTACTCCCCTGCTTCTGGAATTTTGTGGCATCTTCCTTTTAGGCCTGGAGATAAAACTTATCCCTGTCATGGCTTCTAGCCTGCGATGCACTTTTCCTCTAGAAATTTGTCCAATCCCCTTTTAATGGCATCCAGGCCAGATGCCATCACTACATCCTGTGGCAAGGAGTTCCATAGTCTAACAACACACTGGATTTTCTGGATCCATTTCAATCTGGTTTCAGGCTGGGTTTTGGAACAGAGACTGCCTTGGTCGCCCTGTATGAGACATTTGCCGGGAGAGAGACAGGGGGAGTGCAACCCTGTTGATACTGCTGGACCTCTCGGCGGCTTTCGACACCATCGACCATGGTGTCCTTCTGGATAGGCTGGCCAGGTTGGGAGTTGGAGGCACTGTCTTGCAGTGGTTCCACTTCTTCCTGGCTGACCGTGTTCAGAAGGTGGTGCTGGGAGATAGTAACTCTGCCCCATGGCGTTTACGTCATGGGGTTCCACAGGGCTCAATACTATCTCCCATGCAGTTTAACATTTACATGGAACCGCTGGGAGAGGTCATCAGGAGGTTTGGGCTGAGGAGTCGGCAATATGCTGATGATATTCAGCTCTATCTCTCATTCTCCACCAATCCAGGTGAGGCAGTTTCTGTACTGAACTCGTGTCTGGAGCAGATAATGGACTGGATGAGGGTTAATAAATTGAAACTCAATACAGACAAGACGGAAGTGCTGTTAGTGGGTGCTTCGCCGGACAGGTTATAGGGCCACTTCCCTGTCCTGGACGGGGTTGCACTCCCCCTAAGGGACAGGGTCCACAGCTTGGGGGTGCTCCTGGACCCCAGTCTAACTCTGGAAGCCCAGGTGGACTCGGTGGCCAGGGGTGCCTTTCTCCCGCTGCGGAAAATATATCAGCTGCGCCCCCTACCTAGATGAACGGAGCCTCATGACAGTTACGCATGCACTGCTAACATCCCGTATTGATTACTGCAATGCGCTTTACGTGGTGCTGCCTTCGAAGAGGGTCCAGCGATTGCAACTGGTTCAGAATCATGCTGCACGGCTGGTGAGTGGTAGGGCCACCAAGGAACACATCACGCCGATTCTGTATAACCTTCACTGGTTACCAGTTGCTGCCCAAGCCCAATTCAAAGTGCTTGTTTTGACATATAAAGCCCTAAATGGCTTAGGACCTAGATACCTGAAAGATTGTCTCCTTCCATATGAACCTACCCGGCAATTAAGATCCAGCCAGAGGGCCCTCCTGAAAGAGCCATCCCTCAAGGAGGTGAAAGGGATGGCTTGTAGGAACAGGGCCATTTCGGCAGCTGCCCCCAGATTGTGGAATGCCCTCCCAAGCGAGACCCGCCTGGCGCCAACATTGATGACATTCTGGCGCCAGGTAAAAACAATGCTGTTCCAGAAGTTTTTTAACTGATTATTGTGGGTCCTGATGGTGATTTTAGTGTGGTATTTTAATACATTGTATTTATTGTATTTAAATGTTTTATTGTTGTACTTCTATTGCAATTTGATGTTTTAATTATTTGAATTGTTTACTTTGATTGTGAGCCGCCCAGAGACCTTTGGGTAGTGGGCGGCATACAAGCTATATAAATAAATAAATAAATAAATAAATATTTTCTTTGGTCTGTTCTCACTCTCCTAACCCTCAGTTTAAGAAGATGACTCCTGGTTCTGGTATTGTGTGAGAGGAAAAAGAACTTCCCTTTGATGACTTTATCCATCCCCTACAAAATTCTGCACATCTCAGTTATGTCCCTCCTCAGGTGCCTTCTTTCCAGACTAAAGATGCCTAGATGCTGTAGCCTTTCCTCATAAGGGAGATGTCCCAGCCCAGTAATCATTTTAGTCACTCTTTTCTGCATCTTTTCTAGTCCCACTGTCTTTTTTGAGATGCAGCAACCAAAACTGCACACAATACTCCATGTGTGGACATGCCATTGTTTTGTACAATGGCATTGTAATGTTGGTTGTTTTATTTTCAATCCCCTTTTTAATTATCCCTAACATGGAATTGGCCTTCTTCACCACTACACTGGGTTGACACTTTCATTGAGCTGTCCACCAGCATACCAAGATTTCTCTCTTGATCCGTTATGGACAGCTCAGAACCCATTCGCTGATCATTAAAGTTTTGATTTTTTTTGTCCCAATGTGGATTTGGTTGAGGTAGATTTTTGGAGCAGTGCAGTCTGTGTGCCACTTTGACTTAATTGCACTGGACAATAACTCATTACTGTAAGTCACATTGCGTCCTTTGCCAAGGAGAGAGGTGGGGTAAAAATATTCTAAATAAATAAATAAATAAATAAATAAATAAATAAATAAATAAATAGCACATGCAAATGTTTAAAAAGAAGAAGGAGGAGGAAGATAAAAGCTGAATCTTGAATTATTTTTAGTTTCAAATGTGAACGTATTTGTGAGCACAGCATGTAATTGGAAGCAATGCTTGCCATTTAGTACATCTTAACTTCCTGGGAACTTCTAATATGTCCAAGAAATAACTCTTACTGAGATGAGAGGAAGAATAAAAACAGGCCAAAGTGCTTGGGCTAGTGGGGAAAGGAGGTAAATGCAATGGAATTTACAAGCTGCCTCCACTGACTCCTTCCGCTTTGACTCAAATCATTCAGCCCTTTGGAAATGTTATTGGGCTACTAGCAAAAATATGGCATTTGGGTCTCCTTTAGATCTCCCCACAACATTAAATTCAAACACTGGTTTAGTGTATCTCCCTGATAGCAAATCTTTTCAGTGCTCCCATCCATCTATCCAGCCAGCCAGCCAGCCATCCAGCCATCCAACCATCCATTCAGTGTCAAACATGGGCTGGTATCTCTGCCAGCAGGATTTCCCAAACTGGGTCAGATACCACACAAAGAGGTTTTTGAAATTAAACCGAGACACTTGGAATGGTCTTCTGCAACATCTCATCTGGGTTTATCCACAGATCTCCTGCGGTTGAGACTGACAGTGGGATTTAGCCCAAAATTACTCACAGCTAAGCAGAATAACCATGCAGATTGGGTGAAGGCATAAAGCTTATTCCTTTCCATTTCCCCTCTAAATCCCTCTACCTAGGAGCTCAAAAAAGGCTCCTATGATGCCAATAAAGGCTCCTCTCTCAACCTTTTAAGCCCTTGCGCATGGAGGCAGGGAATGAATCTAGGGGGTAAAGCATGACAGGAGAATTGAGCTGCCCTCCCCTACCTGTGAGTACGGCTTACAATATACTTCTTATATACCACTCCATAGCATATAAAGCACTCTGTGGATAGTTTACAATTTAATTATCCAAGTTACACATTGCCCCTCCAGCGAGCTGGATACTCAATTCGCCAACCTCCGAAGGGTGAAGGTTGAGTTAACCTTGAGCTGGCTACCTGAGCCCATCAGGACTGAACTGAATTTGAGTGTATTGTGTTTTAATGTTTTCTAATTGCTTTTAACTGTTGAATTTAATTGTTGAATTTTAAGCCGCCTAGAGACCATTTGGTAGTGGGCAGCATATAAACTGTATAAAACAACAAACAGACAGGCAGACAGACAAATTCAGGTCGTGAGCAGAGTCTTGGCTGCAGAGATGCAATTTAACCACAGCACAAGGCTCCTCATGGCACAGTGCTTAAATAGTAACTGTAAGCTGCAAGTTCAGTATTTAACATAATATAAAGATATAGTGTTGCCTGGAGTAGGAACTGGCAAGCCACTCCAGTACTCCTGCCAAGAAAACTCCATGGACATGGAGTCACGAAGAGTCGGTCACGACTGTTAACGACACAACACGCACACAAAGATATAGTGTAAACCTATGCTAAGCTAGTCTCTGAATTATAAACCTTAATCATACAGACCCAGAACACACCCAAATTTTGGGGTGATTTTTAAAAAATGATATCATCCTTCTTTATGTAACGGATACATGATACTCATCGGCTGGAACGGAGAGGCTTCAGGCCGGTCTAGCTGGTGTGAGTTGCACACTCCATTGATTGTAAACAAATCAAAGCCAGTTTTAATGCAAAAGTCAAGCACTTCATTAAGTGCCTTGTGACCTCTCAAATCCTTGAAGTAATCCCACTGGTTTCTCTAATACAGTGGACCCTTGTATAACAAACGGTTTGCATAACATAAAATCTGTACAACATAAAAAATTCCGGAGATAGGGGAAATTTGCTTAACAGAATCACCTATGGGGTGAATCCGTATAACATAAACATGGTTGCGATTAGGGATTACTCTGTTTTCAATGCATTTCTATGGGAAATTTGAAAAAAAGGAAATTTTGCTTAACATAATTTCATTTGGAATGAATGAATTCCTTTATACAAGGTACCACTGTAAAACTGTTTTAGAACAAGTGGCTGTGAGTGTAGAAGTTTAGCCTTCTTGAAAATCTCTTGAATTTCTAATTGATTGCAAAAGGTTATATTTTCAAAATGTTTTATGCTAAACATCATCTTCTTGGCTGTTGAATTTCACAAGCGTACTGCAAGAGTAGGAACCGGCAAACCACTCCAGTATTCCTGCCAAGAAAACCCCATGGACGTGAGGTCACAAAGAGTCGGTCACAACTGTAACGGACACAACACACACACACACACACACACACACACACACACAGAGAGAGAGAGAGAGAGAGAGAGAGAGAGAGAGAATCACACTTAAAGCCAGAAAATACCATGGCATGAATTTGATCCTGGCTTTGCAGGAAAGGGAAGCACAGCTGTTCTCATGAGGAAGTCAAAGAGAAATTCAAGAAAAAAATACATTCTGTCAGGCTTTGATAGGTGGCTGGGCCTGATCAGGACCTTTTCACTTACCTTTGCCTTCTTTACACAAGGAAGTAACAGAAGAGGGGACTCACCAGGAGATCCCTGTCGCCTGCAATACCTTCCTCTTGCCTCCTTTCTGAGACAAAGGTCAGGAGGATACTTCTCAGGGACCGGCGGGAGACCTGGGTGAGACCGGGGGAGCCCTCTAGTCCAGATCAGGCCTGTAAACCAGAGCTCCTGGTCTGCAGCCTAGCAAGACACCAACCTGTTGTAAAGGTCTCAGTCGCAAATAAGAGCAGTGTGCAAAGATACGGAGGGAATTACCACAATCAATGTTGTTTCAGTAACGGTATAGACACTTGAAAGAGTTAAACAAAAATATTGTTGGGGTGTTTTGAGCTCATTCTTTTTGCTCAAAGTCTCTACCTTAGCAAGGATGGAATAATCTGCTTTTGGGGGAAAACTTTAGGCCTAAAATAAGCATACATATGCACGCAGAGAGACGTTATGCTCTAAGACAAGTCCAACAATTCCTTTAGCTCTTTGTCCATTTTCTTTGTTCTGGAACCGGTACATGTTTGGAAAGGGGCAATTATGTCCACCAACATGCAGACCGAATATAGATAGGGCTCCTACTTGCTTCACATGTAAGTTCAGCCACTTCCCTGTAGAGACTTAAAGCGATGTCGTTTCTATGCTTCAAAGTTCTTTAATTTTAAAAAATTATCTAGTCCACTGCCATTCCACTTTTTATTCAGAAATGGCCTTTCCCGCTTTTTATATAAAGATATTTCTTCACACTTCAAGTCCCCAAATCCCTCAGCTAATTTACCTGGTTATGTTGGCTGGGGGTGTCCGTAAGAGCTGTATTCAAAATAATTTGTCCTGCTCCCTCTAGCTTTCTTCACAACTAATTAAGAGAGTTCTAACCATGTCCCTGACCAGTGTGACTGGCCATCCATACATCCAGCCTCCTCTTCTGTTTTGATGAAACATTTATATGTAACTAAATATTTTCACCCTCTCTTTCTCCTTAACAGGATCCAAGGTGGCTAAAAGCATTCATTGTTGTTTTTTGCCTGGCAATAGGAAATGTTTTTTACTCACCTGAGATGACCGTGTCTCCATTGAGATACAACGCCATCCCCAGGAGCATCATAATGCCCAGAACCAAAATATAAGGCCTCCGCTTGCCCCAACTTGAAGAGCAGTGGTCACTAGCAGAGCCCACGACCGGCTGGAGGACAAAGCCAAGAATAGGGCTTATGAGCCAAACGAGGCTATAAAGGCTTTTGGGGAGGCCCACGCTGAGCAGCACAGGGGTGACGAATGCAGCTTCCACGGCGTAGCAGAACTCACGGCCAAACATAATCACACTGTGCATCACCAACCTCCCCGTGGCCTTCTTGGGGGGCTCCGTGGAGGCAAAGGGGCCTCCCCCTGCCAAAGATTGCAGCAGGGAGTCTTCTTCCTCAGTGTTGCACTCCATGCTGGCGACACCCATCTCACAGGGAAGCAGCCTGGCCGAATCCTGCTTAGTTGGAGCCACTGGTGTTTTTTTTTTTTTTTTTTTAAGAGCGAGCTCCGCCAGGCATAGATCTTAGGCCACTCTGTTGAGCAGGGGGTGGGAGCTGGAGGAGGGGCGCCACACATACTTTTCATGGCTCTGGAAATCACAAGTTCCACAAGGGGAGGGGTGGGTGGGAGGAGCAGTATGTGTCTGTGCATGAGTGCCAGCCATGGAAGATTAGCACAATTAGAGTTAACGGCTAATTGGAGAGTTCCTGGCTCTCTATGACTGGAGGATTATCTCTTGAGATGGCGAAAAATGTGTTTCATGTGCGTTTAGAATTCTCATATACCAGAATCCAACGTTGGTTTGAAAGCAAAGCTACTTTTTTTTTTAGTAAAATAGCCTCAAGGGTTTTTATTTTCCATTCAGCAAACAGCCAGAGTTGGTGTGCAGAGGGGAATTGCCTCTTTTTATAATACAGTTCTATGCTGAAGATTCTCAAGAATAACTTCTCTGAGCACTTTCCCATCAGTTGCAAGAATGACATTTCTTCACTTTCAGGGCAAAATTTTGAAGCTAGTGGAAGGAACCTAAGGTATTTAATACCATGTTGTTTTCAGAGTCAGCTGTTCTTAGATTGGGGATACAATTTTATAGGTTTCTATGGTCTCCTATATATAAAGTTCGGACTGATCTTTCTGTCTCCCCAGTACTTAACCTAATAAGAAAAATCTGCAATTTTCCTGCTGTGTTTGTATTTCTAAACATACATATTGACAGCAGTATATGGAGATGAGAAATAAGGGACATTATTAGTCCTTATTCTCAGTTTTCAACATGATATAAGAATGTTGGAAATTCATCTTGCAAGCCCTATTAAAATTTCTGGGAAGGTATTCAATTGTTTCTTAAAGTGATTGATTCCTTTTGAGCAGCAATTGTTGTCCCTATACAACTTTGTGCAGGGGGAGTCAAGTTTTTAACTCCATCTCCATGAAAGTTTATATTTTCAGACAATGGAAATGTGAATGAATGGAAGATTATTGGAATGGAAGTTTTTGTTAAATCAAGTCTTTCTGAGCAGTAATTTAAATCAGCTCTATCCTGGCATCAAATCTCTTAAGAGACTGAAATCAGTCTCCTGTGAGCAAGGCCAACATATGTAAATAAATTTGTATCCAATCTCCTTGAACCTAGGTCCCCTTTCTTTCCTGTCACCATCTCACAACCTATATTCCTCAGCTGTAATGCAGTACAGCATTTTGTAGGAATACTGAATGGACCAACACAATGAAGTATCACTGCAGTTTTATGCAGAATTGCTAGATAGCCTGTTTCACTCTAATGAGGAAACAATGGCTTTATTTTCAACACTGAGCTGGGCTGTTAGCAATAAGACCTTATGGAAGCCATCAATAGCTGTTATAAGTCAGAAACGGCTTGACATCACAAAATTTTCCTGATCTCAGACTTACTTTCAAACAACCATGTATGACTGGATAGGATGCAGTAGTGCACGTTTGCTGATAGAACAGGAGGTTGCAGCAAAACCACAAAGTGGGCGACCCCTCTTCTCTAGTGCAGCCCCTCTTCCATGAAAATCCCAAAATTGGTTTTGGAAGACTAAGTAATTGTGTGAAAACCATTTTCAGGTGGCATGGAAATTTGCAGGGAAAGGGATAAGAAAGCTCTGAACACCAGCAAAACCTGAATATACCCTATTACATAAGTACACTGCAAATGAATATAGCAAATGAATGCAAATGCAAATGAATATATAGTTTGGGAATACATGGCGGTGGAGTCAGACAACAGGGATATTGATCTCTATCATGATTTCCAGACGTTCCTTCAAACAAAGCTCTGTCAGGCATAGATATACTGTATACTGTATATGAGAAGTTGAACCTGACACGAAAAGAAAATATAGCTCTCTCTCTCTCTCTCTCTCTCTCTGTGTGTGTGTGTATCTATGCCGGACAGAGCTTTGTTTGAATAAAATCCTGGAAATAAAATGATAATATCATTATTAATATATTATTATTATTATACTATTATATAATAATATATAAAATAATAATAGAAATCAGTATCCTTATTGCCTGACTTCACCACCATGTACTCTGGATGTGGGCCTGGCCCTAGGAGATGCTCCAGGAGTTTTTGAACATCCTCCTCCAGGAAGCCAACCCATTGGTTAAGCTGACAAGGGCTGATGGTAGTGGCAGTTCATTTATACCCAGAGAAGCCAAAGTCTCTCCTGCCTTAAGAATATGTCAGTGTATTGCAATAGTACAAGCGAATATTCAAAACATATTGAAAATTAATCTTATTTTATTTTTAAATTGTATTTACACATTTTATGAAAGTCTTGTTGTTAGGTAATTACAGTATAAATTACAAACTTAAGGTTTACAACACCTGGACAAGTTAATTAGCAGAAGACTGCATTAAATTACATTTATTGGGGAAATTGTTTGTTTAGGCTGTGAGCCATAAAAATCACATAATGATAAGCTGCCAACAGAAATTTTAGAGAGTATGACAAACATTTTTCTGTCAAAAAATCTGTCACTGTGACCATTAATTAAAACAATACAAAATATAATCATTTATCAAACTAGGCAAAATCATTTACTTTGCCATAAGGCTAACATTAATCTAAACAAAGTTATTTTATGCTGCTAGGGGGTGGGGGTGAGGAACCAGGGTCCACATCCTTTCAATATCTGAGGCTTGTACATGATGTTCTCTCTGTTAAAAGGCAATAAAACAGGAGCTATGGGATGCTCCATTTCCTCTCCTCCACAGAGACAACGACAGGGATATCACATTACTTTTGCTTTAAAATAACCTTTCCTCAAGCATTTTGGCTTTTCGCTTCCGTTATCCTTTACCATAGGTAAGTTCAGACTGATAGTAAGAAGCAGTCCATAACATTGCAAGGACATTAGGTTGGGTAAGGCTGTTCTAGAACGAGCTTATTGAATGATTTTTACCTGAATTATGAGCAAGAAATTTAAAGTCATAGATAGAAATACCTGTTGAATGCAAGAATGGGAAATAAATTAATTTAATCATTTCATATAGCATAAGAATCTGCCTAAGTCTGGCATTTATCCTTTCTTTCTCAGATTAATGGAAACAACAAATCAACCCCCACATGGGAGATCAGTAGCACAAGCAAGTATGGTACAGGACTACTCAAGGAATAGGATGGTTCTGAGTGTTAGCCATGCAGAATGAGCCGCATGGGTCAATGTGAGCCTTGTCTATGTAGTATGTTTCCCACACTTTGAATTGCACAGTTCTCAAAAGATACTAGCAGAAAAAGGGGGACCAATATTCTTCCAAGAAAAAAATATCTACAGGTACTGGAAATGGTGATGGGTGAGTGGGTGGGTGGGGGCGGGAAGGATAATTCCAAATAATACTATTATCCTTTTGAGTATCCTCTGGGAAGAAATAAGAAACTGAACACCCTCTCCCAAACTTCTCAGTCTACAGAAACAACTGGCTTAAAATATAGTTTGCCTATGTTAGAGTCTTGCATAGTAGAGATTTACATTACAAATTAGCTTTTGGGTTATTGAATTCAATTACTTTGAGAGACGAAAGGTTTGAAATCTCTTCTTTGGTAAAACCATACTCCAGGAGGATCTCTTTGGTATGCTCTCCTATAAAAGGATCTCTTTTGAAAGAAGGAGTAGCTGGGGTCCTGGAAAAAACAGGGGAAGGCCTTGGACTTATCTCCTCCTGGTCGTTTTTTAAAAAAGAGCCACGCTCTTTATTATGAGGATGTGAAGCGACATTGTCAAATGTCAAAACTGGTGTCACGCAGGCATCTGTGTCTTCAAAGATTTCACACCATTCTGCTTGGGTTTTCTTTAAAAATACGTCTGCAAACATCCTTTTCATTTCAGGCCAGTCAGAGAAACTCATCTGATTGGGAAGTTTACGAGAATCAAGTTGCAGACCTGAAGAGATTAAGAAAATTTACAAATTTAATGAGCTCATGCTCCCCACAATAATTAATCTATTTATTATTAGCAGCCAGAAAACAAGGGTGTCAAAAAAGTGTTGTGGTCAGACATTGCATGGTTAAGCTTGAACATACAATGTGCAAATGTATAAATTCAGAACTATCAAGATTTAGCAGTTATTAATCTCTTGATAAAACAGCATCATCCTAAGCAAAGAAAAAACACCAGCTTGTTCCTCCCACTCATCCTTATTTTAACAGTGTGGTTCTTTTACAGATCAATCTGTTGTCCTAACTACAGACACCACCTTGGTAGAAAGTTCAGCTCTGATGTTTCAGAAGCATAACTACTGGTGTGATCACATGGGGATTAAAGACATAATTAATTACTCATGGATACATTTTATAATACATAAAATATATCTCTTCTAAGCATTTCTTCTGATGGCACTTTTACGCTCAGCATGTGAATATTAACAAATTGTGTCCAACTTAAAAGGTTCCATTCAACAAGTATGTTGCAATGGAAAGTACTCTGACAATATCTGTTCCCAGGTATCTCATAAAGTATCATATGAAAACAGACCGTTTTAATATGGCACATTTATTGGCTAATAAACGCTGCAGTGTTCCAAAGTTGTAATAAAAATAAACCATTTAGGGCAGTGGTTCTCAACCTGTGGGTCCCCAGATGTTCCTGGACTGCAACTCCCAGAAATCTTCATCACTAGCTGAGCTGGCCAGGGATTTCTGGGAGTTGCAGTCCAGCAACATCTGGGTCTCCACAGGCTGAGAACCACTGATTTAGGGGCTTTAAACCTTCAGCTTTTACTTTTATTCCTTGTTGTAGTGTAGTGACTTCACAGAAGCTGAGATAGGGATAAAATACCTGAGGCAAAAAAAAAAATCATTGGGAAGATACCATTTATGGTCCATCAACATCCAACAACAGATAAATCACTGTGTACTTTATGTTTCTATTCAGCTGTTCTTTTATTCAGTAGCTATAATTATCTTAGCGTTTATTATTGTTTTATATTTAACTTTTATAACAATGTTGACATTACCTTATAGGATTTCCCAGATGAGAAGAGAGAACACAAACATGTTAAACAAATGCAATAAATGCAATAAATAGCACTTTTTAAATTTACTAACATATTTTAACCTCTGTTTATCAATATACATACAGTTCAGTGGATACAAGCAGTTAAAATGCTAGAATACAATGAACACATTTTAGAAAAAAAATCTCCAAAAGGTATTATTTAAACAGAGGATCATGCAAAAAAAAAATAGCCAGAAGTTGTGTCATAGCAACTGCACTTCTTTTCTTGTAAGGTCGAAATGTTTTGCTACTCATCCAAGTAGCTTCATCGGTCTAAGGAAAGTTGCTGAGAGATTTCCAATTTAGTTCACCTTGGTTTCACACCACCTTGTTCTGAATAGGCTTGTTAGGTGGACAGTGGCCTGAATAGGCTTGTTATGTGGATGATGGCCTGAATAAGCTTGTTAGATGTACGATTAGAGCAGTGTTTTTCAACCTTTTTTGGGCAAAGGCACACTTGTTTCATGAAAAAAATCACGAGGCACACCACCATTAGAAAATGTTAAAAAATGTAACTCTGTGCCTTTTGGTGACTCGACCAAAACAGGAAAAAAGATGATGTCAAAGGTCCAGGCTGGAGTCTTGAAAACAGCCCGGACATCAGAAAAGTGGAGGGTGTCCCCCTGAGGAGTGCCAATCGGTGCCCCTGCTGGCCGAGAAAAAATACCCAGGACACAGTCCGGTGGGTGAAAATTCGATTTTTTTTAAATCTTTCGAATTTTTCCATTTTTTTTTCTCGCGGCACAAAATTAAAAGACTGGATTAGAGGTGTGAAGGCCCAGACCAAAAAACAAAAAAACAAACAAAAAAACCCAGAAAAAATCGGAGGGGGGATTTTTTTTCTGAAGCCTTTTTTTTTTTTGAAAAAATTAAAAGATTGAAAAAAAGAAAAATGAAAAATGATTATGGAATTTTTTTAACATGATGAATTAAATTTTAACACAGGGTATTCAAATATTTTCCAAATCATTTATAAAAATATCCCTGAAACTTAGTCCCACTCCCTTCTATACATTTCCTCCTTCTTCGATGTTTTTATGAGAATGAGATTTCTATTTTATTTTTATTTAATTACGTGGAGAGGAAATATGAATAATTGTTAATTTTGGATTTTTAAACATTGTTCTGTAGAGGGACTTTTGTTCCACATAAACTAGTAAACAGTTCAGGAGACTGTTACTCCATTTGTTACTTACTGTTACAAATAAATATTATTTTAAAAGTAAATTTTGTCTGTAATAATTGTTTGGATACACTATATTTTAATATGCTAGTTGTGATAATTTTATGCCAAGTCAAATTGTCCATAGTCATATTTTATGTTCCTAAAGTAACAGAATGACTTTCAAGCTATAAAAGCAAAGCAAAGCAAAGTGGTCTCCTTATATAACTCCCCATTCCACTTCAAGTAGTCTCTGGGCAGTTTTACAGTTTTAATTACAGTATGCAGGTTACACATGAATGAGATCATCTACAGTGGTCCCCCCGCCCTTTCGCGGTTCATATATTGCGGTCCCACTATATTGCGGTCCCGCAGTATATGAAAAAAGCCCCCTAGGGTAAGAGGGGAAAGTCCTGTTTCAAGCCTCCCATACTTAGCCCAGGACTGGAGCTGCCCCAAGCAGGCCTGTGAGGGCCTACCTGGGCCTTCTGGAGGCCCCCAAAGGGCCTCTCTGCGAACTGGAAGTGACTTCCGGATTGCTGAAAATCATTTCTGAGGCCTCTGAGAGCCTTTCTAGGCCTGTCGGAGGCCTCAGAAATGATTTCCAGTTTACCGGAAAGTACAAGAGCCCCCAGCTAGCCCCCCCCCCAGGCCTGACTCGACCTGCGTCCTTCCCTTCCTCTCTGTGTAGCCATTATTGACTCCAGATCCCTTTTGTGTATCTGTCCAACTCTGGACACATTCTACGTTGTTTATATACAATCAGCAATATTTTAGAAATATTTTTGTCTGTGTCCATTTGAAACCAAAAGCCTTTTCAAGACAAATCCCA
The DNA here is from genome assembly GCA_029282475.1 of Phrynocephalus forsythii. Classification (NCBI taxonomy): domain Eukaryota; kingdom Metazoa; phylum Chordata; class Lepidosauria; order Squamata; family Agamidae; genus Phrynocephalus; species Phrynocephalus forsythii. The sequence goes on along the minus strand of JAPFRF010000004.1, from coordinate 103,472,681 downwards.
AGCCCTCTATCAGTGATGTACGAGATCCTTTCTTAAAAGATCAATATAGGATCCATTTTGCCAATGTCTGACAGGTACAGGTCATGATTTATACTGTGTCCACCCATTTGCTTTTTCAAACACATCTATAAGGACATTGGTCCATCCACACTTAAACAGCAGGCGAGCTTACTTCAAAGCTGAGTTATTAACCAGATCATCAAAGCTTTCACAGTGGACAACCTGATCCACACTTATCAAAAGGCTTTAAGAGTATCATTCTACACACTATACTACCCAAACATCATACTGAGAGCGCTTTCACACGACCACTACAATCCGCTGCAAAATGCTCGCAGATGCGGAGCATAACATTGTTTACCCATGAGCAGCAGACTATAAATAAAGTTTGACCACGCCCACTTAAGTGCATTTTGCAAGTACCCACTCTGGAGGTGGTAAAATTCTTGTTGCTGTTCTGATGCCAACGTTTTGTGCAGGCAGCAGGAGGAACTGAAGTTAAAGGAGTGACTGACGCTCATTCAATGCTATCATCAGTTCCTGGATCAGTAAATCCTCAGGGGCCCTCTAGTGGTTTGGCACCCTGCAGTCACATGCAATCAATATCCTCAGTGCAAAAGCCACAAGCTCAAAAGTGAAACCTAAGCAATGCCGTTAAGGGAGAGGTGACCACTAAAAGCTGGCATGCCAGTATACAGCCAACGAGGGGGTGGGGAATTAGACCCACTAACAGTCCTGGGAACCAATGGGGAAATTGCACTTTGCTGCTGTTCTCAGGCGTGATATCATTCTAAATTATAACTTTAAAATAGTAATAATTATTTAGAAACAACATGATTTCCTGAAATTCCATCCCATCTCTTTCATGCCTCTGAAACATGAATAACTTTGCAGCAGATAGCTTTAGTCTTCTAAAATTAATTAACTGAAAGCTTTGCTTTGAAGGGAAAACACACAAAAATACATTGCAGGTACTGCTAATTAGATTGTTGCTGAGACATTTTAAACATTCTTTAAAAAAACAATTAAAGAGATATATTTCAAGTTGGCAGACTAACCTTACCCTTTAACAGAATTATCTCCAGCACAGATTTCTTGAATTTCTCCATTTATCAGGGAAGCAAATTGATTTTTTCTTCTTTTTAGAACACAAATGTGTGTTACTTAGGTTTCTTTCAATTAAAAATACCTTAGTTACTCAGGTAAATCCCTGTTTGTCTGGGGAATCTAGACATTAATCAGAGTAGTCCAGCAAAGAAAAAAATTACTAAGATTTGGACTTAAGCTGTAATAAATTTGCTGAATAGTTTTGAGAAAAGGCCTTTCAAACCTCAGTTCCTTTCAAGTCTCTGTAAAATGGGATTAGTACTGTTAATATTTCAACAAGGAAAATAAAATATGTAAAGTATTTTGGAGATCCTGTAGCTACAAGAAGCATCAATAGTAGCCTCTTACAGTCTAATTAGCAGTACTGGATTCCCCTTTCTTTAACCCATTCCATAGGTAGATTAACTTACCACGGATTAACTGCTCATAAAATTGTGGTTCAAGAGCACCAACAGCCATGTATTTGCCATCTGCCGTCTTGTACGTTTCATAAAAAGGGGCACCACTATCCAGCAGGTTCTCCCCACGAGGCCTATTCCAAAGGCCTAGGTTTTGAGATTTCCACAAGAAAGAGCTTAGGTAAGCTGTACCTTCTACCTGAAAGATAGAACATATAAACCAACAGTAAACATCATAAGTAAAAACCATGTTAGTAGGTACAGAGCTGTTTCTGTGCTTGATGCTCCTGTTGGTGACTGAGATAAAACCCTGTAAATCGATGACAAACACAATTTCCCCTGCTTAATGTCTTGCTGAAAATACAGCAGTAAGAAAGTGCTTTGAAGTTTTGAATATATCTCTAATTGTTGCCCACGTTAATTACAGTGTATCTGTATACCATGAGTCTCTCTAAACTTGTTTCAATTTCATTACATCTTTTCTTACCCATAGCTTCAGCTATAAGACATTCCTCGGTTTAAAATCACGTGGTAAGAGCTCTTTCCATCAATCGTAACTAAAGGCCTTTCCTACAACTAGGCTGCAATCCTGTGGTCCCAGGGAATACATCTGAAGGGCATCTCAAGATCACCTGGTAATTCCCTTCCAAGATTATGAAGACTGCCACCAATGAAGCCTTCTGCCGCTCCTTCTTTACAACCTCATTTGTAAAAGCAGCATAAAGCCATAAAGATGGTGGAGATGTGTTGATGTGTGGGAGGGGAAGAATATGTACTTGCTGGATCCACAGTAATATCAGTCTCTAACTGTGTTCCCAAGATAAAATGAAATTTAGATGTGTCTCACTGTGTGTCAGAGCCTTCTCTCTCCCACTGCTCGGATTTGCTACCAGTGCCAAGTTATTTTTAACCAGAACTCTCTCAACTTAGTTTGAGAGGGCTACAGCTCTCAGAACTCTCCAGATGACAAAGTCAGTGGGAGTTTGTAATCAGAAAAGAAAGGTTCCCAGTTCAGATTTTGTTAATTGCCAAATACATGCCCTAGGAGTGAGGGACAAAGAGTCAGGCATTGGCTCCACCAATACCTACAGCTCAGTGTGCAACAGTCCAGCACCCACAGGACAAATCAGAGCCTCAAACACTGAAGCATTCCTTTTATCCATCTCTTTGCCTTTAGGACTACGGATTTAATGATCATTTAACTTGGGGGTGAGAAAGACATCTAGCTAAAGAGAAGGATTCAGAATTCAAATTAGAAAAATACCCACAGGGTACAAAAGATAGTCTGGCCCCTGATTAACACTGTCAGAAGGCACACCGTGTGCCTCTCTCCAGCTGTTTTATTTTATTATAATCTTAAATATGCTCTAGAGCTCCCTGAAACAGAGGTAGAAAAGAGAACCGTGCTAACAATGAGTTTATTCCTCCCCCTTTTGTTGTGTGATTTAGTACAGCCTCATGGTGCAGTGGTTAAACTGCTGTACTGCAGCCCAAACTTTGCTCACAACACAGGGTTCAATCCCAGGTAGCCGGCTCCTGGCTGACTCATCCTTCCATCTTTCCAAGGTTGATAATATGACACCTAGCATGCGGGGGGCGTGCAGTGGGTGTGCAGCTTGCATAATTAACTTGTAAACTGCCCAGAGGCACTATGGGGCAGTATATAAGCAGCACACTTCTTGCTTTGCTCATGCTTTTAAAAATCTGCAGTCTTGTACACTAGCCCCCACTAGTTATTTTTGATCAATTCTGAATCAATAGCATACTTAGTGACATAACCAAAAGTTTTTTCACTCAACTGTTTTCCTATATCTTATTCACAGCAATCTTCTAGTCTTCCATTTCTTGCTCCTTTCTCTTCTTGTGTGTTGAACGGCTATTCTTTTGCTGATAACCTTAATGTTCTTGTGGATCCCTTTCTTCTATGTTGGCTCTTTTTTTTTAGTACTGTACCCGTTTAAAATGAAACATCTGTTTCTCCCTCTAATTTTGTGTCAGGGGTTCTTACTAAACAGTAAGAAACTGGTACCCATGTTAGTCTATGCAACCATTTCAAGCAACAAGCAAAACAAAATTAAAAACAAAGAAATAAAGACAAAATCATTGCGACACCTGAAAGACTGAATGAAATATTATTTAATATTTTTTTGAAGATCAAAGCCATTTATTTCTCTGATATAAGACTGAGACTACAAGACAATCATTGACACATTTATTCATGGTCCCAAGATGAAGAGAAACAAGTTGCGACTTGCGAATCAATGTTGCATTTCACACCTAAAAACAAAAGACCCTGGCTTGTATTTCCTTTTAAACTTTGTTCTGTAAAAAGGAACAATAAAAACATAAGATCCATGCTGGATCAGGCCAAAGGCCCATCTAATCCACCTTCCTGTATCTCACTGTGGCCCCACCAAATGTGTCCAGGAGCGCATGAGACTGAGTATCTGTCTCCTGATACTACTCCCCTGCATCTGGCCCTTGAAGTACCCTGGTTTTAAGCCTGGAGATGACATATCTCCACCATGGCTTGTAACCTGTGATGGACTTTTCCTCCAGGAATCTGTCCAATCCCCTTTTGAAGGCATCCAGGCCAGATGCCATCACCACATCCTGTAGCAGGGAGTTTCACAGACTAACAACTCGCTGGGTAAAAAAAAATTATTTTGTCTGTTCTTACACTCCCAGCCCTCAATTTGAGTGTACGTCCCCTAGTTCTGTTATTTTGTGAGAGGCAGTAGTGTGTCCCTCTACCCACTTTACCCATACCCTGCATTATTTTGTACGTCTCAATCATATCCCCCCTCAGGCGCTTTTTTTCCAGACTAAAGAGGCCCAAATGTTTTAGCCTTTCCTCATAATGGAGGTCCCCCAGCCCAGTAATCATTTTAGTCGCTCTCTTCTGTACCTTTTCCAGTTCCACTCTGTCTTTTTTGAGATGCAGTGACCAGAATTGTACACAGTACTCCAGCTGCAGCCTTACTATCATTTTGTACAATGGCATTATAACCTTGGCTGTTTTATTTTCAGTCCCCTTTTTGATAATCCCTAGCATGGAATTGGCCTTCTTCACTGCTGCCACACATTGGGTAGACACCTTCATTGAGCTGTCCACCAACACACCAAGATCTCTTTCCTGACCCATCACGGATAGTTCAGAGCCCATGAGTTGATAGATAAAGTTAGGATTTTTTGCCCCAATATGCATTACTTTACATTTCCTTTGTAACAAGTTGAGAGATCCTTCTGGAGCTCTTCACAATCTTCTCTGGTTTCTGTGTCAGTGTATATTCCCCATCACTATACCAGTGTTGTATACTTTGTTGGATGTCAGTAGTTGCTTGAGATTGGCGCATTGGTGGTGGTGGGGGGGGTGCATTCTGCAGGCAAGTACAGGCCTGCCACAATGTGCACTCCATCTGTTTCTCATTCTGGCGAAATGAAACAGATTTTGTTCTTTGTGTCTATGTCTGTCATCATTATTGATCTATATTCTCCCTTTTTTAATATTATGGATTGCAAGTCCCCAGGAAATGTTTGGATAATAGTTATTTTTCACAGCATGCTGATTCCTGGGTGCATTTTTCTTGTTAATATACACATTAATCAGTTTCAAACTACAGAGTGCAAATATCCAAGCCAACCTTATTTGTTCTTGCAGCTCATCAGCTTACTCTGATGCCATATTCTTGACACCATTGTTTTAGCTTCATGCATTCATTTTATTCTTAAAAGAGAGGGGGGACCTTTGCATGAAAGCAAAAGGTTACAGTTAAAAGGATAACCCTAAAGTAAAGAAATATAAATACAGTGAACCCTCGTATAACAAACGGTTTGTATAACGTAAAATCTGTACAACATAAAAAATTATGGAGATAGGAGAAATCTGCTTAACAGAATCACCTATGGGGCAAATCCGTATAAAATAAAAATGGTCACGATTAGGGATTACTCTGTTTTCAATGCATTCCTATGGGAAATTTGTACAAAGGAAAATTTATTTCACTTGGAACGAATTAATTTCTTTATACAAGGTACCACTGTATTGTAATTAGAAATGGGCACTAACAGCTTTGTATCAAGTTGTCGTGCTTCACTGACATGATGCCACAGGTGCTTTGTGCTTCTAGCCCACCCCCCACCCCACCAACTTCTCCGCTCACCAGCCAGTGTGCAATGTTCTTTCCCTCCTTTTTGTGTGATCTTCTGGTCCCTCCTATGTCAGCCACTCTCTCATGCAAGGAGCAGGGCAGTGATTCTTGCAGTATAGCCTTTAAGTGGGCAGCTGCTGGAGCAGGCGGAGGAGGGAAGGAGATGCTCCTGCCAGTACAAGAGGAATGCCCAATGAGGAGGAGGAGAACAGCGTTCACCAGCTGGTGAGTAAAGAAGCCGGTGGAGGAGGGTGGAGGAAAGGAAAACGCAGCACCTGTGGTGCCGTGCTGACAAAACACCACGACTCAGCCCAAAGCAATTTGTGCCCTCTCTACAGTTAACAATATATCAGCAATCTTTGCTCAGTATAAAATGTGTGTATTGATGCACATTAACTTTCACTCGAATTAATACAAGGGAAGAGCTTCATTCTTTGATTCCCTCAAGAGTAAAAAAATCCTATGCTCACCTAAGATCATTAACCATAATGGCCAAAATTCTGTTAGGATTTTACATGCCTATACAAGGAATCATGAAAGTTGATGTAGCTAATGACAGCCAATTGACGAGATGCCTGGTGTGCACCTTTCATGCATATAAAATACTAGAGGGGGTGGCCTACATTGGTTCTCAGCCTGTGGGTCTCCAGATATTCCTGGACTGCAATTCCCAGAAGCCCCCACCACTCACTGTGCTGGAAGGGATTTCTGGGAGTTACAGTTCAGGAACATCTGGGGACCCACAGGTTGAGAACCACTGGCCCACAAGATCTCCTTCTCACTAATACAGATCAGTTGAACTGGACCAGCGTATATCATGGACAGTGGTGCACGTCCACTGATTGTAGATGAAAATCTACTGTTTGTTGATGCTGACATTATCAAAGCTTATATTTCATTTCAGCCCTACCATAGATATATAGGAATGGAGTGCCTACCAAATTATGCATGCAGCCATTTGTAGTGCCACTGAAAATTTACAAGCAGGGTGTATCAATGTGCCCATGTTTTGGTGTGGGGTGGGGGTGGGGTTTGATATCTGGTCTGAATGTCCTTATTTTAGACACTATATCTTCACCCATAACTTTTTATTTTAAGCAGATTTCTTTCTTTTGGAGGAATTTCAGTGCTTTTACAGTTTTAGGAATGTATAACATTGGGGGAAAGTACATTTTACTTAATAAGATAAGAGAAAAGTGTTCCAAAACCTAGGTAAGCAGTTTAGATACATGTGATAGCTGGTGTGAGTTTTTTGGGCTGTTTGGCCGTATTCTGCCAGTTTTTCTTCCTGGTGCTTTGCCGGTCTCTGTGGCCGGCATCATCAGAGGGCAAAGAGCTCAGGGAACTAGGAGTTCTCTGTGCTCTGGGGCATAGAGTGAGATTGTGGGTTTTTAAAGTTGTGGGAAAGGGGAAACTTGTCCTAGTCAGGAAAATAGGTGTTAGTCATTGTATTGTGATGTAGAGAGATTAAGGTTTCACTGCTATCAGGCATGATCCTTCTCTGTGGTTGATGGGTGTCATTAGCTATTCTATTGTGTGAACTGATCCCTGGTGCTTGTGGCTAGGTGGGAATCGTTGAACTTTGATCTTTTGCAGGCAGTACTGGAAGCCAGGCTTTGTTGATTTTTAGACTTTCTTATTGCATTCTGTTGAAGCTGTGCTTGTGTTTGTGGATTTAAATGGCTTCCATGTGTAGTATGACATAGCGATTGCTAGTGTTGTCCATTACCTCTGTGTCCTGGAAGAGGATTTCATGTCCAATTTGTTTCAGGGTATGTTCAGCTACTGCTGATTTTTCTGGCTGTTTTAGTATACAGTGTCTTTCATGTTCTTTGATTCTGTTCTGGATGCTGTGCTTTGTGGTCCCAATAAATACCTGGCCACAACTACAACGTATCCGGTATACTCCTGCAGTGGCAAGTGGGTTCATTTTGTCCTTTGCTGACCATAGCATCTGTTGCATTTTTGTGGTGGATCTAAATACTGTCTGTAGGTTGTGTTTTTCAACACTCCATCCCTTTTCACCACGGTATACCACTAAAGGACACTTGAGTATCACCCATGAAAATATTGGCCTATTCAAGGAGCATAAAAATGGCTATTTTCACCCCGTAACTCCCAATCTAAATTGCTCACATGCATAAAAGCCACTAGACTTTCTAGACTTTAAGCTTTTAAAAGGGGCAGGATTATGAAAAGAGAACTTCATCATCGGTGATTAACCACTATAATAAAAATACTGCCAAAAAGAAAAAGAAAAATCACAGTCTTCACTATTAGTTTTTACAGGAGGTATATGTATTAGTTTTCTCATCAACCATACCTACATAGTGGCTAGAGCAGGGGTGCCCAAACTTTTTGTAAAGAGGGCCAGATTTGGTGGCTGAGAATGTGACAGGGGCTAGTTGCTCCCCGACCCTGCCACCCCAATGCAAGCCCCACCCACTGACCCCTTGCAACCCCACCTGCAGGAAGGAAGGCGGAAATAAAGGGAGGGAGGGAGGAAGGTGGAAACCAAGAGAGGAAGGAAGGAAAGTGGGGAACAAGGAAGGGAGGGAGAGAGGTGGGGACCAAGGGAGGGAGGGAGGGAGGAAGGTGGGGACCAAAGGAAGCACAGAGAGCCGTGGCCACAGGTCGCCCCTTGGAAGAGGTGATCTGTGTGACTTGCACCCCCCCCAAGCTCCCCAGCAGTGGCGACAGCTCACCTGCCAGCCCACCCCAAAGCTCCTTGGCGGTGGCAGAGGCCCACTGGCCTGCCCACCCCCACACTTTCCCCTGCGGTGCCATTGGCGGCAGACCACCCATCCGCCCAGCCCCACAAGCTTCCCAGCGGTGTCAGTGTTGACAGAAGATTTTTTTTAAAACGGGGCTAAGGAGGGGGAGGGAGGGGTGGGCCAGCCAGCCACGGGCCATTCAGAATGGCCTGATCGGCCGGATTTGGCCCCCGGGCCGAACTTTGGGCAGGCCTGGGCTAGAATCACTGTAAAATTTATTAATGTACAATTGTTTGCTGCTTGCGTTCCCTGTAAAAATTGTGCAGAAATCTTTTAATCTAGTTTCCTTTTTTCCTATCTCTACTATCATTTTGTTTGCCTCTTCCTGATGCTGTTGCTGCTGTTTAACTCAGCTCTCGACATTTTAACTACTTCATCCAAATTCTGGCACACCAACTCCTTGTTTTCGTCCATGCTGGTCTGCACAGCTATTATGGCAGTTATCCATTAACTATATGTTACCTAATATGTCCTTTGATTTAAAGTACTGTATATTGAACAGTATTATTTTTTCAATTTGATTTCTACATGCTCATTTTTACCTAAATGTCACTTTTTCAAATCAAATTATAAACAAATGTAGAAGGGTGGCTAGTTCATAACTGACACAAGGATAACTATTCCCTCATTAAATGCTCTTGGACTGTGGTGCTTTCTATTTGCAGTTGAACCTAAAGATATGATCAAGAACTAGAATAACATTCAAAGTATTTAATATATGAAGACTAAAAGTGAAAATTTGTAACAGCTTGTTGTCATTTGGAATCAATAACAAACTTGTTACCTTTTAACATTCTAAGCTTTATTTCTGCAACTGAATCATCCATGCCCTATGCTTTACTCAACAAAGATTAACATTGAGTGAGTGCCAGAAAAGATAGTCTGGATGGAATTAAAACTTTAAACTGTTGCTTAATCTATAACAGAACATCCAATAAAAGCATGAATAGGTGCATGAGTGAAGCACTGTTTCTGAATACACTCCATGACAGAAGAACCTGAGGTCAAGATATATGAATACATTTTCAAGGAATCATCCAAACGAGGAGCTAACCCAAATCCATTACTCACTTGACCTCATAGTGAATGCACCTGAAAAGCACTGCATATCCCCTGCTGAGGCTGCAAATCTTTTAAGGTCCTTTTATGGGAAAAGAAAAAAGTCCCAAACACACAAAAGAAAACCTGAACTTTAGATTAAGTCATAAGTTTCATAGATACAAATGTAGGTGTTAAAAGCTTTGTACACAATTCCATCTGCTTTTTAAGAGTTGGTAGAATTTGTTTTTTTTTTTTAAAAATAAACTTACCATGTTTGCATCAATGACTTGCCCTTTTCCAGATGTTGTACGTTCATAGAGTGCCATAATGATGCCCATTGCACACATAACACCACCACCAGCAAAATCAGCCAAAAGATTGACAGGAGCATAAGGATTTTCGTCTTTTCTTCCAAGTTTTGACAGCACACCTATATACAATTAAGTACATGTTTCAACATGAATGTGTGGCATAGAATTCCAATTAATATATCCCATAGAGTTTCAAAATAAAAACAGTATGTGGTTTTGAAAACTAGATAGCTATTCCATTGTACTTGGTACAAAAGCCTTGCAAAAGAACCTGTTGGAGAACACTTAGTGCATAGTCTAGCCAGCTGTGTTTTGGGGGAAAGCTAAATCACTTGCACAGTTCTGGGCCAAGCAAACCTGAATGGTTTTCACTTTTTAGAAGTTTTTTTGTTAGTTTTGTTTATTCAAAGTTTTTGCCAATGGCCATTAGAACATTAAAGTGTATACATGAAACCAGAAACAGGACAACAAGTCAACATCATTGTGGCCATATATGGCAACTTCCAAAAAAGCTAAAATTTAATATATGTCAGGTGTGCCAAATGATGTTGACATGGAAGTTACAGGTCAGTCCCAACCAGCAACCTTCATAACATAAGAACATAAAAACAGCCTTGCTGGAACAGGCCACAACCCATCCAATCCAGCATATTGGCTCACACAGTGGCTCACCATTTGCTTCAGGGTATTCCCAAGCAGATGTCTTCACCTGCTTACGATTCCCTGCAAATGGTATTGAGAGATATCCTGCCTATCTCTCCAGCCCAGAGGTTGTCCTTAGGCATCCATAAGGATAGCAATTGATACCTTTCTTCTCCATGAACTTGTTCAATCCTTTCTTAAAGCTGCCAAGGCTGACAGCTGTCACCACATCTTCTGGGAGGGAGTTCCACAGACCAGTGATCCTCTGGGTGAAAAAGTACTTTCTCTTATTTTTTTGAGATCTAGCAACCAAAAAGTTTCATGGAGTGCCCCCTAGTTCTAGTGTTGTGCAATAGGGAAAACAGTTTTTCCTCATCTACTTTGTCCATACAATGTATGATTTTATAAACCCAGCCGTTGCAGCCTCAGATGGTAAGGAAGGTGTTCCAGTCCCCTAATCATTCTGGTTGCCCTCCTCTGCCCTTTTTCCATTTCCATAATATCCTTCTGGAGGTATGGTGACCAGAACTGTACACAATACTGCAGATGGGGCCTCACCATAGATTTATAAAGAGACAAGATGACACTTGCTTACTTATTTTCTATACCCTTCCTAATGATCCCTAGCATTTAGCTTGCTTTTTTTCCACTGCTGTGGCACACTGGGTTGACACCTTCATTGAGCTGTCCACCAAGGACACCTTCAAAGGGTTGATATTCAGACCTGTGAATCAAGTTTATTTTCCTATTTGTTTCTGAATTAACCGGAATTAGCCATATCTATACTGTATGTACAAACCTATTTACACACATGTACACATATAACCCTAACCATGACCGATGTTAACTACAAATATATTTTGCTTTTAACAAACTGCTGAAGTGTTAACGTACCTGACACTGCTATATAGTTGATATCATGACCTGCCCTCTTAGCATACTTTCCTGTATGGCCAAATCCAGTTAGCCTAGCATATATGAGTTTGGGGTTATCCTGACAGAGAACATCTGGACCAAGACCTAGTTTTTCCAAAACACCTGAAAAGGGAGATAAAAGTAGCAAATTAGTAAATTCATACTTGTGAATATACAGAAACAGTATTAAATCACTCTTAGAATGAACAAGCAGAATTCATTAATTTTGGCCCCATGACCAAATTTTAACTGGCCCAACCAATGTTTTTTTAAAGACCAAAGTAGATATTTTGCTGACTTTTTCTATAACATTTCATGAATTGCAAGTTTGGGAAAGGAATAGGATAACCCGATCCTTCCAGTGTATGCTGTCCTCATACTTGTATACTTTGGAATATTCATGTTCCTACTCCTGGTCCAGAAGAAACACACATATTCAGGAGGTCAGGTTAAGTCCCCCCCCTTTTAGAGAATTTTTACCACACCTTTCTCCTTGGAAAAGAACCCAAGGCAGCTTACAGTAATGAGGGGTAATATACAGTCCAGTACAATTAAGACATGTTCAAGCATTTGAGAACAAGGAATTGAGGAACATCTTACAGCATTAACGGACAACATTACATTAAAGCTACAAGGTTATAAGTAGTTGCACAGGCCAGAATTTAACACTAATTTTCTGATTATCGACCTCAACATTCAAAACTCGGTAGAATAAGTAAGAATTGTAGCAGAGAGTTGCTTGCTCTTCATTGCTTTGCAATGTTGTGGATAATTTACATTTTTATTCCTGTGAAAGGATGTGCAGACAGAGCCCACTGCTTTGTCAAGGGCTTATTTATAATACTGTCAAGACTGCCTACTTCTCCTGGGACATCTGTAGCTTGCATAATAACTTGTAAACCCCCCCCCCAGTGGAGTGCGTTAAACACTAGTGGGCGGTATATAAGCGGCATGCTTTATTTTATTTTATTTTATTTTATTTTATTTATTGCTTTTTTACATGCTTTTAAGAAAACAAACGTCGGAGCAATGACAGTCGTGTATAACAAGCCCTAGGAAGGGCTGGGAAACAGAAAAGCAGACTCGTCGAAGGAGTTCGCACGTTGCAGCGTTACTATAACGTTCCTCGTACTTTTGCCTGTGTGTGTGTGTGTGTGTGTGTGTGTGTGTGTGTGTGTGTGTGTGTGTGTGTGTGTGTGTGTGTGTGTGTGTGTGTGTGTGTGTGTGTGTGTGTGTGTGTGTGTGAGAGAGAGAGAGAGAGAGAGAGAGAGAGAGAGAGAGAGAGAGAGAGAGAGAGAGAGAGAGAGAAAACAAACCACCCTCGGAAGACGCGCGTTCTCGGAAGCGACCAAAGCGTCGTGTGCAGTGGTCAGAATGCGGGAAAGGGGCGTGTCACCGTATAAGGGGGGGTGGGAGGAAAGCTGGAGCAACGCACCAATCTACTTTTCCTTGCAAGGAGTTGCAGCCGTCGCAAACTGGGCACACTAAAAAGAATGAGTTCCGCGCCCCCCCCCACAAAAAACCCGCAATTAATGTCTTGCTATGCGCAGCAAAAGCGCCACATAAAGGATACTCTTCTTCCCTTAAATCGGCCCTTGAAATCCCGATAAGCGCCGATCCTTCCCGGCCCAGCCCCGAGAAAGATCGGCCCCATTTCCCACCACCACCACCACCACCGCCACCCCTTGAAGAGGAAAAGGGGTAAAGGCTGCAAGGCGGCGGCGGCGGCACCTGGTCGGAAGGGGTCGATGAGCACGTCGGCCTTCTGGCAGAGCCTCCTCAGCGTGGCCGGGCCCAGCGGCCGCTTCAGGTCCAGCGCCAGCGAGCGCTTCCCGCGGCCTTGCACGTCGGTGGCCACGGCCGCGCGGGGCGATCGGTCGACCCGCACCACTTGCGCCCCGAAGTCGGCCAGGATCAGGCCGCAGAGAGGGGCCGGCGCCAGGCCCGCCAGCTCCAGCACGCGCAGGCCCTGCAGCGCCATGGCAACCACCGCGGCGAGAAAGAGGAGGAGGAGGAGGAGGAGGAGGCAGTAATGGCGGGCGGGCAGGCAGGCAGGCAGGCAGGAGGAAAAGCCTGAGGAGGAAAGCCTCGGCGAGGGAGGAAAGGAATGGAAGCCAAAGCAGCAGGCCCTGCTGGTCTCCTCCCAGCCCTGGGCTGAGTTACCAGCGGCCGCCCCAACCGGCGGAGCAAGAGAAGCCGACAGCGCCTTGCGGGTGGTTGGCTGCACACATTGAGCAATGGGGACAGGGTTCAAAGGCTGAGGGCGTTTATACACGACCCCTAAGCTGCGCTGCAAATGGCTCCCAGCTCCGGAGCTTAGAAATGTTTTCCCACCAGCTCCGGAGTTTGGAGACAATTAAGTGCGGCCCCGCCCACTTTAGCAGAACCCAGCGCATTTTTCATGTACCTGCTCTCTGCAGGTGAAAAAATTTTGATGCGGATAAGAGTGCCGGGCTCTCCTGGCTTGTCTGTTGTTTTTTTGCCTCCCGCCCCTTTGAGCCGGAACCAGGAAGTAATGGGGCTCTTTGACCCACAGGCAGGTTAGTAAAGGCTTCTTTTGTCCTTTTTTCCCTCCCCCCCCATGTGACAGGAGCAGGAAGTGCTGAGGGGTGGGGACGGAGGAACAGAAACGAACCCCCAAGATCTCTGGTCCGAATTTAAGGGACCAGCGGATCTTAGGGGCCGTGTGAAAAGCCCTTGAGTTGGAGGAGAAGGGCGAGAAATCGGTACACTGAGATCGCTGTCAGAGAGGGTTCTTTTCTCTCTCTCTCTCTCTCTCTCCTTATTAAATTTTATTTATTTATTTATTAAATTTATATACGGCTCCATCTAGCTACATGGCTACTCTCGGTGGTTTACAACCTGGACAGAAATCAAAACCATAAACAGTAAAATACAGTATAATAGATAAGCACAAATATATAAATAAAAACACAATAACTAGTAAACAATATATAACAAAAACATAGAACAGGAGCAAGATGGGCTACAGATAAAAACAAAATAAAAACAGAATGGCAATCATTTTTAGAACAGATTAATATCCGGGGAAAGCCTTTTTAAATAGCCATGTCTTTAGAAAAGTAGCTTTTCCTAACTAAAATCCTGTTGGGGTTTTAGCCTGCAATCTAACTAATCTCTGATGTCTTTTCCGAAAACAGGCAAGGAATCTTTCTCTTCACACAAGCTTTCCCTGAAGGATGGACTACCTATCATGTGTCTTTTAGTGTATTTGAATCTACCATACATAATCACAGATTTTGTGTTTATAACTATGTGTTCAATGCTAGTTTCAATCACTCATAACTTACACGGATTTTTTCCTCTCTCTTTAACTGCTCGCCTTCTCTTGAAGCTTTAATGTCTTTAATGCTGTGACGATGTTCCTCAATTCCCTGATCTCAAACTTGAATATGTCTTAATTGTACTGGACTGCATATCATCCCTCATTATTGTAAGCTGCCTTGGGTCCTTTTCCAAGGAGAAAGGTGGGGTAAAAATACTCTAAAGGGGGGGGTTAAACTGACCTCCTGAATATGTGTGTTTCTTCTGGACCAGGAGTAGGAACATGAATATTCCAGAGTATACAAGTATGGGGACAGCATACACTGGAAGGATCGGGTTATCCTATCCCTATCCCAAACTTGCAATTCTTGAAATGTTATAGAAAAAGCCAGCAAAACATCTACTTTGGTCTTGAGTATTAAAAATACTCTAAAATAAATAAATAAATAAATAAATAAATAAATAAATAAATAAATAAATCACAAGCGCAAATGGTAGGTAATGGTCTCCTGTGTGGTCGCATCAATTCAGATGTGTGATAGACTATGCCTGTTGTCCTGGGTCTAGTTGAATGGAATGGAATTTATTGTCATTGTATAAATACAAGATTAAAAGTGCCATCCAGTCAGCTCATTCACACACCCCCAATATAAAGATCCAAGACATAAAATCTACCATTTAAGAACAGACCATCCATACACATACTCCTACATTCACACACAGAACATCACTTACACTCATTTAAAACTGATATAAAAACCAAACACACACACACAGCCTTACACTCTTTCACCTGACAGCATTCATACCCAATCCATAAAAACTATGATTTAAAAACAACAACAGCCATACACAATTCCCCATACAATATATATTTTACACATTCAACACTGATATTACCCGTCAACTTAATTTTTAACAGAAAAACTAGCATGGTTATTGCTATTGGGTAAAAGCTATTTCTGAATCTTTCTGTCCTTGTTATAATAGATCTATACCTTCTGCCTGATGGTAATGGTACAAACAGAGTGTCCAGGATGAGAACTATCTCCTACAATATTCTGTGCTTTCTTAAAACAGCAGGAGCTGTGTAATTCCTCCAATGTGAGGAGTGGGCATCCGATGATCTTCTGTGCCATATTGATAACTCTCTGGAGCGATTTCCTCTGAGCCACTGTGCAACTGGCGTACCACACACATATGCAGTACATCAGTACACTTTCTACTGCACAACGATAAAAAGACACCAATAGTCTCTGAGTGATGTTATTCTTCCTGAGCACTCTCAGGTTTACCATTTTTCTCTTCTGAGAATCCTGTGCAGCCTTCCTAATGATTGCCAAGCTGCGCCTTCTCCCAGGAGGCCTAGTGGGGGATTGAACTCAGAGCAACAGCTCCCTAACTCTGAGCTATTGGCTCAGCCCCATCATTCCCTCAGAATGAAGTGCTATGCTTGAAAGTGTCATCCAGTCCTCATAAATAAATAGAGATAAAATTACTGCATCTCTGTTGCTTTTCCATTGAAGTCAGTGGGAGTACACGTCTCCCTTTAACACACATGTGTAATGTGTGTTTGTGTTGTGTTGTTACAGTTGTAACTGACTCTTCCTGACCCCATGTCCATGGAGTTTTCTTGGCAAGAATACTGGAGTGGTTTGCTAGTTCCTACTCCAGGCGCCTACAGGCATCTGGTATTCCCTGGTGGTCTCCCATCCAAGTACAGTGGTACCCTGACTTAAGAGCAGCTCGACTTAAGAGCAGAAAACTGTTGGCATTTTAACTGCTGCCTTACAAATTTTAGATATGGTCTGCTCAACTTACAATTTTTTTTCTTTTTTTTTTTTTTGATAGATAGATTGCCTGACTGAAGAGTAGTTCGACTTAAGAGTATGCATTCAGAACATTAAATTCGTGAGGTACCACTAACCAGGGTTAGTTATTACTAACCAGGGCCGACCCTGCTTAGCTTCCGAAATCAGTCGAGACTGGGTGTGCTTAGGGCATCTAGGCAGCCTAACATAGGCCCCCTAAAATGTAGCTACAATGCATAAACACTTGATTCACACACAGATGTGTAGGGCTGTTTCCCCACTAGGTTTCTCTTCCATAGCGTTGAGAAGCTTGTCTGCACATTATTGTGTGTACTAAAGGTGCTTATGACTCCCCAATCTAGAGGCTGAATTAGAGATGTTTATTTAGAAATGAATGAATGCTGTGTTTGGGGGCAAGTAGACCACTTTGAGTTTGTCCATGATGAACTTACATATGTATTTTTAAAAATGCAGGTTGAACCAAAACTGCTGCTCAGATCCGTGCATTTCAAGGGAGAAGTGTACACCACTGGCAAGATGCTGGTTTCACAGTCTAGGAGTCTGCCAGTACAACTTTGCCAGTGTTTTGCCTGATAGGATTAATATTTGCATAGGTTTAAAATTTGCAGAGAAGTTAATCAGCTATGTTAATCTGCTGCTGTCAAAAAAAAGTTCAACCTGTAGTCAATCAGACTTAGTTTTGAGTACACATGGATAGAATTGCACTGTCTCACATTTTTGTAGCATTGGCATATGCAGTATACAGGTACTTGTAATAGGGCTTGTAATTGACAGTCTCCTCCTCTTGCACTGCCTCTGGCAGAACTCAGTGAAATGGCCATTTTTATTCTTCCACAGGAGATAGTTTTGGAACCTAGGCCATAAATCTAAATCTGGCCGTATAGGCATATATCTGACAAGTACTTCCAGGCATATCATGTAGTTTGATTTTCATTTATTGAAAGTGAAGTCGTAATTACCAATCTTGCTGATTACAAACCTTTGAACAGGGTCAGATTTACCTTTAACCAGATGATTTAGTAGGTGATTTTAGATGGAGTGAAAGAGAATGATTAGGCCTTTAATTTGCTATTGTTTTATTTTACTCTCAAAAAGAGGTGCTGAGTGCCAAAATAGCTGGATCAGTTTTGGAATATGCTACTTGTTTTGCAGTGATGAAGGTACAATTTATGTTCAACAGCAACTTGAAATGACCCTGATTATTTAGCACTGTGAAGCAGAATGCAAAGGATCTCAAAATCATATTGCAAATATCCACTGGCTGCTGGAGCACGCCAAAGAATTTCAGATCAGTCAGTGCTTTATAGAATACAGTCAAGCCTTTGACTGGCAGGATCATGAGAAACTGTGGGTTGTTCCTCATGATAGATGTGCTTCATTGTCCTGATGTGTAGCCTGTATTGTAGACAAGAAGCTCCTGTTAGGACAGAATATGAAGAGAGAGAATAGTTTTCTTTGACAAAAGTGTCTGACAAGGGTGTCTTTTATCTCCATCTCTGTTCTGTGTGTTTTATCTTCCTCTCTGCTCAACCTGTATGCAGACCAGATTCAAATGGAGGAATGAAAATTGGTGGAAGAAGATCAATGACTCAAGATGACAGCATGTTACTGGCAGAAAGCAACAGTGACTTAAAACAACTTTGGATTAAAGTGAAAGAATAACATGCCAAGCCAGGACTGCAATTAAACAAAGGATGAAATTCAGTGGAATGGGTGGAGAGGGGTTCAAGTTGGAGGAACCTCCTAAAAATGCTTTTATGCAGGAGCAGCTTGTGAGAAGTTAGGGAGCTGTGACAAGCAACCCTTGATTACATAAGAACATAAGAGCCATACTGGATCAGGCCAAAGGCCCATCTAGTCTAGCTTCCTTTATCTCACAGTGGCCCCACCAAATGCCTATGGGAGTGCACGAGACTAGATATCTGTCTCCTGCTACCACTCCCCTGCATCTGGCCCTTGAAGTACCATGGTTTTAAGCCTGGAGATTACACATCTCCATCATGGTTTGTAACCTGTGATGGACGACTTCTCCAGGAATCTGTCCAATACTCTTTTGAAGGCATCCAGGCTAGATGCCATCACCACCTCTTGTGACAGGGAGTTCCACAGACTAACAACACGCTGGGTAAAAAAATATTTTCTTTTGTCAGTTCTCACTCTCCCAACCCACAGTTTGAGTGGATGTCCCCTAGTGTTGGTATTTTGTGAGAGGGAGAAGAGTGCCCCTCTATCCACTTGACTCATGCCCTGCATTATTTTGTATATCTCAATCATATCCCCCCTCAGGTGTCTTTTTTCCAGACTAAAGAACCCCAAATGTTTTAGCCTTTCCTCATAAGGGAGGTCCCCAGCCCAGTAATCATTTTAGTCACTCTCTTCTGCATCTTTTCCAGTTCCACTATGTCTTTTTTGAGATGCAGTGACCAGAATTGTACACAATACTCCAGGTTCAGCCTTACTATCGTTTTGTACAATGTCATTATAATGTTGGCTGTTTTATTTTCAATCCCCTTTTTAATAATCCCTAGCATGGAATTGGCCTTCTTCACCGCTGCCATAAATTGGGGAGACACCTTCATGGAGCTGTCCACCAACACACCAAGATCTCTTTCCTGATCTGTCACGGATAGCTCAGAACCCATAAAGTTAGGATTTTTTGCCCCAATATGCATTACTTTGCATTTGGCTATACTGAAACGCATTTGCCATTTTGCAGCCCATTCCCCCAGTTTGGAGAGATCCTTCTGGAGCTCTTCGCAATCTTCTCTGGTTTTTACCACACAGAAAAGTTTTGTGTCATCTGCAAACATGGCCACCTCACTGCTTATCCCTGTCTGCAGGTCATTAATGAACAGATTGAAAAGCACTGGACCCAGGACAGATCCCTGGGGCACACCGCTTTTCACCTCTCTCCATTGTGAAAATTTCCCATATTATTTCACTAAAAGAGAATATGGGTTCTAACAAGTGTGTTTCACTTTCACTGGCTTAATTAGGCTTCCATAAATTAAAATTGTGTTGAAAAACGAAATAAATATTCTGTTGCCACCAACAAATAGTCTCTGCTTTACCACCAGACTGGTCAGTGTTTTTTTAAAAAAGTGTTGATTGTTTTAACATGAAAAACAGCTTCAGACACTGTTTACCAATACAAAGTGTAAGTGTCCTATAGGTAATTTAGATACTCTACTTGAGAATTACTCAGTCCAACTTTTTACCTTTTTTACAGCTGGTAAAGACACAGTTGCTAACATTTCCTTAACCTTTTCAAAGTACAGTATAATAAGCAATCTTTTATTCCAGCTGAGTTTTATTTATTTCTCCTGTGAATTCAAACTTTTCCTCGCTTCTTTATAGAACCTAGCTGAACAATTCAGATTCTATATTCTCAGGTGTGCTTCCAAATCCCTATCTTTCTCTTTCTAGTTAATTCCATTTTTATAGCTTCCCTCCCCCACAGGGAGGAATCCATAGGTCCTCTTCTCCACCAATGAGGTCTCTTTTTTCTGTTACTATAAAGTTACTCTAAAACTAATATCCATCTTGCTTTACTAAAAAAGGAAAATAATGGAGGGTGGCATGTTCACACTGCGACCTCATATAGAATGGAATGCTTAAACATGTCTTATATCAACCTTTTTTTGCCATGGCCATAAACCCTATGTGAAACAAGCAGGCTGAATCAGTATTGTATAACTTGCCTAAAGAAAATTATAAGGTGGTGTTTGAATAATAGTTTACATGTGTGACACCCTTCACATGTGCCACACACACCCCAGAGGGCCATATATGCACACAAACCCATTGGGAATGGCTGCTTTATACAATTACTTGGTGGGAAAAGCCATGTGAGATATTTAGTTAAATTTTCTTTTGTTTTTTTTTTATTGCACTGCAAATTTATGGATGACACTTCTGCTCTTGATCCATTCTGTTCAGGGTTCAGGTCGTGCCACAATACAGAGACGGCATTGGCTGCCATGCATGATAACCTTTTGAAGGACGCTGATGGGCAAAATCTCCCTGATGTTCCTCCTTGATCTCTCAGCTTCCTTCAATACCACTGACCAAAGTATCTGTGGGGATGTGTGTGGTGCATGATACTCGTGCTTATATGACAGGTTATATAACTATGTTTGTGCTCTGCAATATGATTGGCTAGCTTGTTGCTGCAAGAAGTGTGTACACACGTGATTGGTTAAAGCTTTGCCACTTGAGGTGGCAGTGAAGAGAGGGAAATAAAGGGGACCTGAGGTAAAAAAAAGAGAGCTCGGGGACCACTTTAAAAAAGGTTGCTGTCTCCTGTGCTGTTCTTCTCCCGAGCCCCAGAGCCTTCTCCCGTGTGTCCGGCAGGTCCAGACACCACCACAAGTGGTGACCCCGACGTGATATTGTTTGATTCGTCGCCACTTCCCATTCAGTCCTCACCGACCGGTTTGTGGTCTCCAGGTGCCTGATATTCATTCCGCTCGACGGAACTACGTGAGCGACTCACTCTTTTCCTTTCCTATTGATATCCAAGATGGGTTCAGGACTCTCAGTAGAACAGGAGACTTATGTCAGGGAACTGCATAAGCTTTTAAATCGGAATGGTCATAATTGTTCCCGCCAAGACGTCATTGATCTTGTTAAAACTATAGATGACTATTGTCCTTGGCTTCCTCATGAAGGCACCTTTGATTTAAAGGACTGGATGCGTGTGGGAGCTAATTTGCAAGGCCATCCAAAAGTTATCCCCACTCACCTTTTCACCTGGTGCAAGATCCGGTCTTGTTTGAGTGGCCTAACTCCAGCCAACATTTATTGGGCGGGCCAGATTGAGGCGACTGCAGGTCTTCCCCCTCTGCCACAAATTTTGCCGCCCAAAAGCTGTGTTCCTTCACCTAAGAACCCGGGAAGCTCAAATGCTTTGCCAGAGGTGGTCTCGATTAAACACAACCACTTGGAATTTTCACCCCCGGCTTTACCGGATTCTGCTCCAGCCCCCCCTGTTTATGCCTCCACACTTCTTTCACCACAAACGGCTGTGCCCTACATTTCTCCGATCCGTATGGCTTTAGAAGGGGATGTTGCCGCTTTTCCAGTTCTTCGAGGCGCCCCTGCACAGGACAGCCAACCTGCTGTGCCTGACCGCTTTCAGGGATTGACTTATAAGGTGGTTAAAGATTTTGCGGCCAGCGTAAGAGAAAATGGTCCTCATGCACCCTTCACCAGGGCGATGCTTATGAGCCTGACAACCTATTCTATGTTACCCTACGAATGGCGTTTCTTAGCACAAGCTGTGTTGTCCCCCTCAGACAACCTGATTTTTCTTTAAGCTTGGACTCAAGTCACAGTGGATCACATTGCCGCGCAAGGCGCTGGAGCTGCTGTCATCAATTTTGATCAGTAGATGGGTCAGGGCCAGTTCGCCCTTCCAACAACTCAGCTCGCTCTAACAGATGCCATCTTGCAAACAATTGGCACCTTGATTTTGCGGGCTTGGGCAAAAATCCCGGGGAAGGGCGAGATAACAGCGAGCGCCTTTTCCTCTATACGCCAGGGACCCAAGGAATCTTATGGCGAATTTGTGAACAGGCTCATTACGGCAGCGGAAAGGCAAATTGACAATGAGGAGGCGAGACGGCTTATTTTGAAGCAATTAGCTTATGAGAATGCTAATGCGGATTGCAAAGCAGCATTGGCACCCATTTACCCTGATGTTAGCACTGATCTCACTAAAATGGTCCGGGTTTGTCAAAATGTGGGGACTCAAACTCATAAAGCTCAGATTTTTGCAGCTGCTAATGCCACTGTTATGCTGGCACAGGGAGCCACGCCCCAAAATGGCGGAGAGGAAAGGCGCTGTTTTAAATGCAACAAAATGGGCCATCTTCGTTCTGCCTGTTCACAGAATGATCGCCGCCCCCAAGTGCCACCTACTAAGTGCCCTGTGTGCAAGAAAGGTTTTCATTGGGCTTCTGAGTGTCGATCCCGCCCCGGGGGCGTGGCTGGTCCTGCCCAGAAACGCTCCGAGCCGGGAAACGGGATGACGGGCCGTGCCCCGGCCCCGGAGAAAAAATAGGGCCACTCCCTCCCGATGACCACACCTGTGCCTTCAATAATACCTCCATAGATCAAGTGTCATCTTATCATATACATACTGTCCCACAACCAGCTATGCTCTTGCGCTCAGAAGAAACTGTGCCCCTTTTGCAACCTGGTTTAGTGTTCAATGTTAAGGTCCGCTTGCAGTTAGCAATGCCTGAAGGCACCATCGGAATTGTTATGCCCCATCCAGGGGCAGCTCTCGAGATCATCTATGTGGTTCCTGCTGTTATTACTGACCCCCGGGCGGATTATATGTACCTGTGTGTTCGAGCCATGCGACCAGATGTTATCCGCAGGGGAGATGTCGTCGCCTATGTGATCTCCATTAGAACAGAGCCGTCCTTCCGACATCCTCCGCTCCTGGAGTTTTTCCGGTCTATTCTATTACTCCTCAAGAGCGTCCCTCCTTGCAACTCGACATGGACGGTCATTCTGTCACAGGATTACTGGACACGGGAGCCGACCTGACGATCATAGCAACTAAGGACTGGCCTCCTGGTTGGCTTACCATGTCCGGTCCATCTGTACATGGTGTGGGAGGTACCTCTTCAGCAAAACGGGCAGCAAAGCCGGTCCTATTTACATCACCTTCTGGGAACACTCTTCGTCTCCAACCTCATATTCTGGATGTCCATTGTTCCCTTTGGGGACATGATCTATTGGCTCAAGGAACTGCAGAACTTCATACAAATTTTTAGTAGGGGCCTCTGTCATACCACCTGTTGCGGCGGGAAAAATCACTTGGTTGCCTGGACCTCCTGTCTGGGTGGATCAATGGCCGCTACCAGAACATAAGCTCCGCGCGGCGGAGGCCCTTGTTCAAGAACAACTGGAGCTTGGACATGTCCAACCTTCTACGTCCTCATGGAACACTCCCATCTTTGTTATTCAAAAGAAGTCAGGGAAGTGGAGGCTCCTTCAGGATCTGTGCCACATGAATGCATGGATGGAGTTGATGGGAGAACTCCAAATGGGGCTCCCTAATCCAAATATGATTCCGCGAGAATAGCAGCTAGTCGTTATTGATCTCAAGGACTGTTTTTTCAGCATTCCGCTCCATCCGGATGATAGCAAACATTTTGCATTCACGCTTCCTGTCATCAACAACAGTGGACCGACACGGCGCTACGAATGGAAGACTCTTCCCCAAGAAATGGCTAATAGCCCAACCATGTGTCAACTTTTTGTTGCCTCTGCTTTGAAACAGTTCCAGGACACCTATCCTCAGGCATTACTGTATCATTATATGGACGACATTTTGTTGGCCGCTCCCACAGTCAGCGACTGGATACTTGGCCAACTGGTTGACGCTTTGACCTCCCGAGGACTCTGTGTTGCTCCAGAGAAAGTCCAACGCCATTCTCCTTATCGGTACTTAGGACACCTGTTGTTGGAAACTACTTCTGCACCTGCCCTACCACAGATTGTCTTACCATCCAAGCTGACACTTGTCAAACTACAACAGATCCTTGGGAACATCAATTGGGTCCGTCCTTTTCTGCAACTGACTACAGGTCAGTTAGCACCCTTGTTCCATAGCCTTAAAGGCGCGAAACATCCTGCGGACATTATCTCTGTCACTCATGAGATGGAAACTGCCTTAGAAGCTGTGAACTCAGCCCTTCGTCAGATGGCGGTGGACCACCTCTCCTTTACTTGCATCCATCTATCCTTGGCAGTACTTCCTACGCCTGAGTTGCCCACAGCCATCCTTTATGCACCTTTACCATCATCAGCTATGAAAACTAAAATAGCTATCGTCGAATGGCTTCACCTGCCGAGTACACCTCCACGCAATTTATATTCTATTGTGGATTCTACTTCAGATTTAATCCAAAAGGGACGACGGCGTTGCCTGCAGTTGAGTGGCCAAGATGTGAGAGAGCTTTACGTTCCTTTCTCCCGGGAACAGGTGGAGCAGCTGTTCACCACCAGCCCCGCTTTTCAGGTGGCTTTGGCCGGCTTCACTGGATCTTTTATTTACAACTTACCGAAGGACCCCCAGTTGTCCCTCGTTCTGGGGGTTACTTATTCCTTCCAACGTCTGCTATCTCAGCAACCAATTCCATCTGTGGTCACTGTCTTTACTGATGGCAGTAAACATCAGGGGGTGGTAACCTGACAGGATGCTACTGGACGATGGCAGGTCAAATTCACTTCAGAGCAATTGTCTGCACAACGCTCCGAGTTGGCGGCCATAACGTTGGCCTTCCAACTTTTTCGAGCTTCCTCTTTCAATATCATTGTTGACACTCAGTATGTTTACAGAGCTCTTCTCTCCCTTCATAATGCATATATAACACCAGCTATTGATGATGATTTAATGTCTCTGTTTTGTCGTCTTCAGCAGGAACTTTCCTCCCGCAGTCATCCTTACTTTGTCGCCCACATTAGGTCACACTCCAATCTTCCAGGCTCACTCTCGGAAGGCAACTCCAAGGCCGATGGCGCTCTTCGTTGTATAGCTTCCTTTCCTTCTCCGGTGTATGCTGCGGTACTGGATTCCGCCTTGAAAGCTCATCAGATGTTGCATTTACCTGCGACCGTGTTGCACAAGAGGTTTTGTATCCCGATGCACGATGCCAGAGACATCGTCAGCACCTGTCCCGTTTGTGCCAGATCTCCTGTGAACAGTATTCCATTTGATGCGGTCAATCCCCGTGGTACAATTGCCAATCAAGTCTGGCAAATGGACATTACTTATATTCCTGCTCTTAGCCCTTTATCTAAACTACATGTCACAGTGGATACCTGTTCTGGGTTTATTTGGGCCACTCCACTTAAGGGCGAAAAAGCAAAGCATGTCATCCAGCATACCATGCGTTGCTTTTCCATTATGGGCAAACCTGAGGTCATCAAGACGGAGAATGGTCCCTCTTATGTATCAGCAACCTTTTCGCACTTTTGCAACTCTTGGGGTATTAAATTGAAGCATGGAATCCCATTCAATAGCACGGGGCAAGCTATCGTGGAGCATGCTCACCTTACATTTAAAACTTTGTTACATAAACAGACAGGGGAAAAAGGGATATTACTGGCAGATGTTCCTACTGTTGTGGCCAAAGTTCTTTTTACACTTAATTTTCTGCTTACACCTCATAATAGGTCCCATACCCCAGTGGAGGCGCACGTCCGGGTAGAGGAACCATTGCCTAGACCTTTGGTCACCTTTAGACAACCACCGGACCCTACCTGGAGGGGCCCTGTTCCACTGATCACCTGGGGTAGGGGATACGCTGCTGTTTCTCTGGACGACAGGACCGCTTGGATACCTGCTCGTTGCGTTCGTCCTTTTCACCCCAAGAAAAAGGACGCTGACCCTGGGTGAAAACCTCAATATAATGACATATATGGGTTACTGGCATTCCCCGTAGTGTGGGGCTCAGGTTGTTTTGATGTTTCCTTTTCTATTTTATATTAGCAGTTGCATGTTTATGTTAGTGTTTTACATTAGTGTTGCATGACTCAATGTGTTTCCTCCCCACTGACCATGTGTCGCTCTGTCTTTGAGTCGGAGTGACGAAGACAACCTACTGACACCAACTGTGTACTACACCTTGGAGAGCTGGCCAGATACCTGCTATTATTGGGATCAAATGACGGTTCGCAGGAAATAAGCATGGTTCAGTCAAAACAATATAAAATAGAAAGGGGACATGTGGGGATGTGTGTGGTGCATGATACTCGTGCTTATATGACAGGTTATGTAACTATGTTTGTGCTCTGCAATATGATTGGCTAGCTTGTTGCTGCAAGAAGTGTGTACACACGTGATTGGTTAAAGCTTTGCCACTTGAGGTGGCAGTGAAGAGAGGGAAATAAAGGGGACCTGAGGTAAAAAAAGAGAGCTCGGGGACCACTTTAAAAAAGGTTGCTGTCTCCTGTGCTGTTCTTCTCCCAAGCCCCAGAGCCTTCTCCTGTGTGTCCGGCAGGTCCAGACACCACCACAAGTATCATCCTGGGGAAGCTCTCCAGGTTGGGCATTAGGGGCCATGCTTTGGCATGGTCCTAGTTCTTCTTGGTTGATTGTACCCAGCAAGTGCATCTAGGGGCTATGATTTCTGCTCTATGTTCCCTCAATTGTGGTGGACCGCAGGGGTCGGTCATCTCCCCCATGCTCTTCAATATCTATATGAGACCTTTGGAAAGGATCATCAGGAGGTATGGAGCTTCATGTCATTAACATGCAGATGACACCCAGCTCTATATCTTCTTCCCTTCATCTGCAGTGGATGTCGTTGTGTCCTTTGAGTGCTGCCTGGCTGCAGCGCTGGACTGGATGGGAGCTAACAGGCTGAGGCTGAATTTGGGCAAGATGGAGGTCTTCCAGGTGGGCACTTCCAGTGTCTAAGGTTTGGGGAACTTCCTCTCCTTTGGAGGGTGACTCTTGCTGTGAAGGATGATGTCTGTGGCATAGGCATCCTACTGGACCTGACACTTTCAGTGGATTCCCAGATGGCATCTGTGGTCCAATCCCTACTCTTCCAACTGTGGCAGATTGCCTGCCAGCAGGCCTTTCCTTGATACTGGGGCACTCATCACGTTGGCTCATGACACTCAAAAATGTCTTCTTTATTGCCTTTGTTGATTCAGTTTTAACTTTCACAATTCTCTATTATTTGTATCCTGCTACTTATTATTTTTACTTGTTCAATTTTTGCTTTATCACTCTGTATTTATGCTTTTGTTAATTATGCATGTGTGAATTATGGTTATGTTCATGTAATATTGTTATATTTTTTGTATTTCTTGTTGTACACTACCCAGAGTGGCCTTTGGGCTAGATTACAGTATTTAAATCAAATAAATATTTTGCAGTTCAGACAGTTGTCACAGTATATTACAGTTTGGATCAAGATTTGGTGTTAAAGCCTGTTCCTGAAGTACTTTGAAACATCCATTGTGGACATCTTATTCAGCTTTATTAGTTGGTCTTTTTTTCTGCACAATACTGCCCACAAGAGACTTATACAAAATGTTTTTTAATTAGTAAAGGTTCCGTTTATAAAATAAGAACATAACACACACTCAATGCAACAGATACAAAGGGGTTTCATATTGATAAAAGGTAGGATCGGAATACCATTAACAAGAATAAATGGTGGAATGGTTCTGTAATTAAAGCATGCCAAAATTTTGCTATTATATTCTTAAACATTGCATTCTTGACTGTTAACATTTTAACAAGCTTAAACTTCAGTCTACATTCCTGTTAAGTCAAAGTACTTGCATTTTAGAGTTTGCACTTAACTGTCCCACTCAAGAGCATACAGTCTTACAGTCCATCTGGTAGCCTTCTTTAGGGGGTTTATGGACCTGACAGAGGTAGCTCATGAACTGAGCATGGGGTATCTTCTTAGAGTTTCAGGAGAGGGAAACACTTTTCTGGTCACATGCTAGTTATGGGCATGGTACTTTAACAGCAGAGAGGAACTTTACTTATATAAAAAAGAAAGCATTCATGCCCATTGGAGCCCCCAGTATGTTGGCTGTAATGCCAGGGTTTAAAAGTGCTGTACTGGGAACAGATTGGGAGAGGCCTTGAATCTGCCATACCCAAAGTTCCCCTTGTCACCTACTCC
Organism: Phrynocephalus forsythii; assembly: GCA_029282475.1. NCBI lineage: Eukaryota > Metazoa > Chordata > Lepidosauria > Squamata > Agamidae > Phrynocephalus > Phrynocephalus forsythii. Next base: position 103,444,553 of record JAPFRF010000004.1, on the reverse strand, counting down.
TGGCTGTGTGCACACCACGTCACCAAAGGACACAAAGTACACCACCCATTGTTTATTTTTCTTCCATTAAGGCCAAAAGGAAAGGGAAACAACTTCAAAGTCCAAACAGGACAAATGCAAAAATGGAAATTTGGGTTCCCTCCATTCCCACCTTGACTGTTGCCACCAGTACTTGAGAAATGTTGGTTTTCCTGCAGTTTTGTACCACGACCTTAAAAATACTATTTCTCATTTGTTTAACTGGTTGTAATTACCCAGAGTGAGAGTGAAAAACAAGATATGATCAGTTATAAGAAGGAAAGATCTAACATATTTTCCCCCTTAAGATCCAGCTTCATATTTAAGCTAGTTGAAGGGTTGTTTTAAAGTGTCTGGCATATTCAAATAGTCATTTTAAAGTGATGAGCATGTAGATGTACATGAACATATACAGTTAAGCAACAGTCCATTAATTTCAGGAAAGAATATCACTTCATGTGCTTATATTTGCAAGAAATCTATATGAATATGAGGCTTCCTAGCAATCTCTAGAATGGGATGATGTCTAATACAGGGTGATCCTAAATCACATGAAAACTCTGTAGCAGAGAATATAATGAATTTGGACCTACATTTTTTCTTATTGTGTTCCATAGATACCAACGCCCAGGGGTTATTGAGGCCCAGCACCATTGTTATAAGGCTATGTTGTTCCAAGGCACCTAGAAAACAAATAGCGGTTTCTGCCTTAAGGAGGGGGTATCTTTTGGAAGCATCTACTTAGTCTCAAAAAGAAGAAATCCTGCAAAAGTAGAGAAGCGTTGGTGATCTCCATGAAGTGCCCCATTGCCCATCCGCAGCCAAACTTCATCTCCCTTGGCAAGTTTAAGCACAGCACTGTTGCTTGCTGAATCTGCTTTTCCTTTTGATTCATAGCTAAAAAGAAAGAATCAACACAAGGTGAACTTGACATTCTCAATATCTCACAGTTTTTATACAGTATTAAACAAAGATAGTGCTTTCCTAATGAAACACAGATCTGGAACTCCTGCTGTTGTGAGTTTTGAAAGAGGTTGACGGCAAAAATATACATCACCCATTTTCTGTTGCTGATTCTCATCGGCAGTTAACCTCATTAACCTCAGTCCAAATCACGAGTTTTCCTGCACTGACACAACTGGTTGTATGTTGGGTAGTGTGAGTTGGCTAGTGTTAATTTCCAAGCCAGGATCAAGCAGCCTCATTTAACGATAAACCTTTATAATAGGCTAGATTATTTTTTAAACCCACTGTTGCTTATTCTGTATGACAAAAGCACCTCATAGTGGTCTTTTATATAATCTGCAACCTGGTACTTGGTTGAGTTTGAAACCTTGGCCCTGTCACTATCTGCATGTAGGGTACATGCACTACCACTGGCTATAGTACTTCTTCAAGCTTTTGAAAAACATGCTAATCAACCCACCTGTATAAGCTGAAAACTGTATTGCCGTTGTGCATTAAGTAAACATAAACTTCTTCCACATCCTCATGCTTCATCATATTGAAGGTGAAGAAATATACACCTAAAATGATCATACAGTTCATTAAATTGTACATGTAACTCAGATGAAGTAGGATAATCCTTTGCTCAAAGTTTCTATGAATCCTGTGTTACTTCTTCCCTATGCTTCAATCTACAGTTTAAATCACAACTAGACTCATCCAGATTTAGCATCTATTGCACCTTACACACGTGGATGATAGCATTCCCACCACTTTCAGATGCTGCAAGGGTCAAAGCAGAATCAGCAATGAGAAAAGTGTAACAAAACCCCTGTTTTTCCATGCTTTTAAAAATCACTTCTGGGGGCAGGCTGTTTCACTTGGTACTGATGGCAGAGTTCAGGTAGCAATAGCTTCTCTAGTTGGATGTTTTCAATCTAGTACTAAAGAAGCAAAAATTAAAAATCTACAACCCATCAAAAATCAAGTAGAAGACCATTTATATGGATCCTTCATATTTGGAAAACAATGTATTGATTTCCAAGGTATTAGCAGCACCTCTTGTCTAATATTTCTATTTAGCAGTAGTCCACTTTAAAAAAAAAGATGAAGCAGACAATAGAATTTTAAAGATTTGATAGAAGTTTACAAGGAGTTTCTTCATTAAAAGAAAGACTACAGAACTACATGATTCTAATGCTGATAATGAAGAAATGACCATAACATTTGCCTCTTGCTCGCTTTCTTTTGCCCTTTAACTTTGCCTATCATGGAATAATAGGCGTTGGGCATTCATCCTTCCAATTTTATAATATAAGGCTATTAACCACTGAAAGGATGTGGAGAATATATTTCAGCAGATTAGCGGTCAGTTTCAAGCTGCAGGTAATTCAAATATACATGCACTTCTGTAAAGCTCAATGATTTCTCCAGAATGAAATTAATTGGTCAGATGACCTAATTAAAATGGGAACCGCAGTGGGAGAGAATCAAATCATATATTTAAGAAATGCCTAGATGGAATTACAATGCCAGCAGTTAGCCAGTGTAGTCAAACCTTTTCTGAACAGTTATTGTGGACTCTTTTATACACAAAATATAAATTGTTGCAGAAGAGGTCATAATTCAAGATCCATAGATGAAGCAGTTACAGAGGCCAAAGCTGTTATCCATTGATGACATAAAATGAAGATTCCAATTCATCATTCCATTTATTCCCAATGTGTTGTGTGTCACAATATAAGTCTGACTTATGGGAACCTTTCCAGAGTGTTCTAAGACACAGAGTACTCTGACTTGGGGGGGAAGCGAACAAAGTGTGCTGCTTAAATATCACCTCATAGCACTTAAAGTACTCTTTGGACAGTTTACAATTTAATTATGTGGGCTACACATTGTCCCCTCCCCCCAGCCAGCTGGTTTCTTATTTTACCTGCCTCAGAAGGCCAGAAGGCTGAATTAACCACCTGGGATTGAAACCTAGGTCAGTGATGGTGAACCTTTTAGAGACCAGGTGCCCAAACTGCAATTTAAAATCCACTAATTTTTCGCAAAGTGCCAATACAGCCATTTAGCCTGAATACAGGTGGCTGTGAAGGAGCAATGTCTGGTGCCCACAGAAAGGGCTCCGAGTGCCACCTCTGGCACCCGTGCCATAGGTTCGCCAACACTGCCCTAGGTCATGACTCAGTTTTGGCTGTAATACAGCAGTTTAACTACTCCTCCAAAAAACTCATTAACTTAACATCAAAAAGTGGCATTAAATGAGTAACTAATTCACCAGTATTCTGTTGCAAACTATGCACCCATAGCAGGAATGATGTCATTGGCAGCAGCAGCAGATTGCTACTAATTAAAGAGTCTGTTCTTTGATTTCCAGTTGCACACAACTTAAGTGCAGTGAGACATAATCGCGTTTAACTCAAAACTGAATAAGGGCTCTTTAGTTAGTGACAATCTGCCACTACCAATGGCATCATTTTCCACTGTTCAGCATATCTACTCAACAGGATTTCAGCCATTATGTTGCAAAACAAATGTTCTAAATTTCGTTTTGTTGTGTCTTGCGCACACAGCCTTAGTAGAATCTCTTGTTCTTTGCACTTACCATTCACTGGGGCACCAAACCGACCGGTCATGACATCGAAAAAGTTGCCAACATTGGTTTCGACGCTACTGAATATTATTCCACTATTCTGATTACTGAAGTGGGTTGCCATTGAAGCCATAAATGCAACCTACAAAAATATTTATTTTTATTTTATTTATTTTATTTATTTATTTATTCAACTTATATGCCGCCCACTACCCAAAGGTCTCTGGGCAGCTTACAATCAAAGAATTAAAACAATTTAAAATAGTTATAAATAAAATATCAGTAAAGTGTAAAGGTAGACATCAGCTACCAAGCAAGAGGAAGACAAATCGGAAGTTATGCTTGGAGCCAATTCCATTCTGCATTCATTTCTTCCCCAGTTTTGTTTGGGGCATATTTGCTTTAATTTTCAAGTTGTACTTTTAGGACCTGGGCCAGCTCTCAGCAAACTTTGGTGACAAAAATCTCATTGATTTACATATGGACAGAGAGCTGTTCATATGCAGAAAGGAAAGAATATAGATGTATGTTTGAAGGGTAAATGTCTCAGTTGGAGATTACACTTTAACACAAGAACTACTGTACAGTAGAGATTTTAGTCAAGTCTCACCCCAGACACTAAACAGTTCTGAGGAAACAACTTTCTCTCTGAAGCCAGTTATGCAGCTGTGAATTTGGAGGTGGGGAGACTTATTTACTCTTTACTTCCGAGCACATGTTGAATAAAGCTAGAATACAAGCACTGGGAATAGACTTCGTCTTTCATTTAACCAGGGACGTTCTCTGTTTTATGGCCTTGGAACTAGGTCTGTAGTACTTGGGCCCACTGGCTTTCAAAGAAAAGAGGGAGGAAAGCCGAAATTTGGTTCATCCTTTCATGGGTCTATGTGGAACATATACATGCTAAACCTGTATAGCCTTGAATTGGCCTGCAAATGAGGTTTCAACGCATAATAATGCTGCTCACATTTAATTTGTTTGCCTGATTTATAAATGTTACAGATTCCTTCCTTCCTTCCTTCCTTCCTTCCTTTACAGCAGGGGTCCTCAACCTAAGGCTCTGGGGCCGGATGCAGCCCCCCAAGGTCCTGAATCCGGCCCCTGGGACCAATTGCAACCCCCCACCTACCCCCCGTTTTATGAGAAAGCCAGCCTCCGCAGCTGCTTTTGGACTGTAATCCGGCCCCCAGTGGTGTCTGGGTGGTGGTGGACCGGCCCACTGTTTGAAAACTTTGAGGACCCCTGCTTTACAGATTTGTATGCAAACGCAGTCAGTAGTGGCCTATCTCACTGTATATTTGATTAATTCATCAGGACTTAAAGACTAATTCCCAATTTGATTAATACTGTACTATAAAGCTCATTATGGAGAGACTAACAAAATATTATGTTAAAATATTTTAATACTGTACTTTAGCTGTGACAAATTAAATAAGCAAAATCATGATGAATCTGTTTCTTCCTTTCAGTATCACAGGATGCTGTGTCACTGTTGGAGGGCAACTTATTGGTCACTGTATAAACAGAATGCTGGACAAGGCAAACCTTTGCTTTGACCAGCAAGGCTCTTTTTATGTTCTTGTGCTCCTGTCTGAAGATGGAGAAACTGTTGACATGTTGTGAGCAGTAAAGATGGGGACAAACTAACAGTTCAGCAGTTTATGCCATTTTGTTTCTCAGGTGAACAGGTGTTTGGTGCTTGCCAGTGCCCTCTGTTCTGGTGGGTGTCCACTCAGAGCAAGTGCACAAGCTTCCCTGCCCCACCACCTCTGGGGAATGCCTCTGAGTGAGCACTTGCTGGAGGAGATGGAGCTGGGAACCACCACACACCTCTTTGGCTTAGAAACAAACAGACACGAACTGATGAACTGGCAGTTCCTGCCCATCTCTGTTCTTAAGTTCATTTCGAGGGTCTTTCCAAGAAAATTACAGTGATCCCCCACCTATCACGGGGGTTAGGGACCTGACCTGACCTGCAATAATTCAAAATCCACAATATGTGGATGCAGGTTGAGTCAGGCTTGGGGGCCTAGCTGGGGGCTCTTGTACTTACCCCCAGCCTGGCCCTACCCCAAACAGGCCTGTGAGAGCCTTCCCAGGCCATCTGGAGGCCCCAAAAGGACCTCCATGCAAACCAGAAGTGACTTCTGGTAAACCGGAAATCATTTCTGAGGCCTCCAACAGGCCTAGAAAGGCTCTCGGAGGCCTCAGAAATTATTTTCAGCTATCTGGAAGTCACTTCCAGTCGCAGGGAGGCCATTTGGGGGCTTCCAGAAGGCCCAGGAAGGCCCTCACAGGCCTGTTTGGGGCAGCTCCAGTCCTGGGGTAAGTATGGGAGGCTTTAAAGAGGACTTTCCCCCCTTACTCTAGGGGGGCTTCTTTCATATACTGCGGGACCACGATATAGCGGGACCACAGTATATGAACCGCGAAAGGGTGGGGGAATCACTGTAGTTGTTTTCACAAGCACTTTGTGCAGTTCTTAGAATGAAAGAATTATGAGGCTCAATGTGTTGTTGCTGCTTTCTTCTCCTACTCCATCCTGCATCTAACATATTCATCTAGGGCAGTGTTTTTCAACCAAAGTTTTCAAACAGTGTGCCGGATCCACCACCACCCAAGACACCACTTTGTGTTCAGCCAAACAGGCCCAGGTCCAAATAAAGCAGCATATTTCTGTTTACTTACTATTTCTAATAAAAATTATAAAATACTTTCTTTGTGTTTATTTGATTCCCATTCAAGAGAATTACTTTATATATAGTCAATATAGGCACAGAGTTAATTTTTTTAACATTTTCTAATGGTGGTGTGCCTCGTGATTTTTTTCATGAAACAAGTGTGCCTTTGCCCAAAAAAGGTTGAAAAACACTGATCTAGGGGAACACTCATGGAAGCAGGGGTTGAATTAGATGGTTTCCCTACCAGCAATGTTAAAACAGTCCTGAGAAGATTTGTGTAAACCAAGGATGTGACTATATTAGCAGTATTAGAGGCACCGGCCTGATTCACAGTCTCTTTTGTGACTGAATTTGTTTTAGGTGACTACACAAAGACCCCAGGTTGTTTCAGCATGTGTGTCCACCATGGCCCCTCAATCCAATGCAGTTCAATCCATGCCTATAGCCTCTCTTCCTTTAATCCTGCCCTCTTGGCAACCCCTGGCTCACCTTTTATTGCCTGTTTTCAAGCCAGTGGTACTGTTTAAAAGGTTGCATGGTGATCAGGAGAAAAGGACAGTTTTTCCAGAGTTCTCAGTACATGTACAAATGTACACATACACCATGGAAACACTGTCATATTCTGAACATCATCAGAGTTGTTTTTATTTTATATTGATTTTTATCTCTCTGTCTCTCTGAGCAGATGTGATCTCATGCTAAACTAACGGAGCAATGCAGTAATAAGAGGAATATAGTATTGGACTCTTAAATATTGGGATTCTACATATAGCAGTCCTACATCAGTGATTTGCCTGCTTTCTTTCAAGGAAAGCAACACAAAGCAAAGAGCAATAATATACACACAATAAAGTTAAAAAGATTCCAAATTGAGGCAAGAAACATTTCTACTCTAGAAGAACATGGTTGGATTTAATCAGAGCTTGGGGAAGCCGTTATTTGTGGACTGCAAGTACCAGAATTCCCGTAGCAACTGTGCTCGCTGGGGGATTCTGGAAGTTGTAATCCAAACAAGTAGCACTCTGGTTCTAAGTTAAGGTCCATTTGGCCAACTCATTTCTCCTTAAATGTCTGCAGTTAGTGGTTCTTTATGAGTGAACTGAAAAAACAAAGCCTCAGTCCTGCTGCTCACTGTTGGTCTAGACCAGTGGTTCTCAACCTGTGGGTCCCCATATGTTCCTGAACTGCAACTCCCAGAAATCTTGGCCAGCTCAGCTAGTGAAGAAGACTTCTGGGAGTTGCAGTCCAGGAACATATGGGGACCCGCAGGTTGAAAACCACTGGTAGACTTTTCAGAATATAAAATCTGACTGTATTTTCATTATGTATTATTGCATCATTCAGTAATTAATTCATGTTACGGCCCCTCAACAGATTGCTAGTTTTAAGGTAGGGGATTCCCCCCCCCCACACACACACACATGCACACACTGTGATGGGCATGCTGAAGTTCTAAGGATTTTACCTGAAGTTCCGGGGGGATACCAGGGTAACCCTTCTCTCCTTTGGGTCCATGGTTGCCCCTTTCTCCTCGAGGTCCCATATCCCCCTTGTCTCCTTTGTCACCTTTTGCTCCTTCGATACCGGGTGCTCCATTATTTCCATTGTTGCCATGGTTTCCTTAAAATGAAGGAATGCATTGCTCACTAAAGAGTCAAGGTTGAAAGGGCTAGCTCAGTGTTGGCGAATCTATGGCATGGGTGCCGAAGGAGGTATGTGGAGCCCTTTCTGTGGGCACGTGATATCACCCCCCCTGACAGACATGGCCCTTCCCCATTCGCTCGGAGCATGCCACTGTGCTCTGTACAAAGAGCCGGGCGAAGAGGAGGCAGTGGTTCGTGGGCTCGTTCGTAGCCTCAGTTTACTCTCCAGCCACGCCGCTTTTGGGATGCCCAAAGGGTAGCACTGAAGGGTAGAATGCTGGACTGGATAGGCTGTGGCCTGTTCCAACAAGTTTTAAGAACTGGGGCAGGGGGGCAGGCAGTGGCTGGTGGAGGCACACCCCTAAATGTCTGGATTTGCCCCAGGGTTTTGATAGCCTTACAGAGTTCTGTGAGGTATCTTTTGTGGGAAAAGAGACAATGAAATCTTCAACAGCCTCCCTGTACTCTGGAATTAAGGGTAATATTGCATGTTCCAGAATAAGATTACAGTATCTTGCAGCCCATGGTTTTTGAAGAGACTATAATAACTGACTACAGTAAATTGCTGGTTACAAAACTGAAACCAAATCGTTAACTTTCAAATTATATAACAAACTGAATTTGTTTATAATTGATCTGTGGGACAAGAAACAGATTATCTTCAGCTTTTTGTTCTATGAAGTGCATAATTAATTGCCTGAGGAAGCAGGCAATTTTTCTATGTTGTGAGGCTGAGTGGAAGAGATCCTACCCACTGATTTTTAAGTTAATACATTGTGTAAGATAAAAATACTGAAATATTCTTTATTAGGTTGCCAAACTCTTATGGCTCCATTCTAAAATCACAGTAGCTATTTTGTTCAAATACAGCAATGGTTCCCAACCTGGAGGTCAGCCCCCCTTTGGGGGTTGTCATGCAGATCTTAATGCACTTTTCTATGTTTTTATGTGACTGAAATCCTGTACCACTCTTTTATGGAATAAAGGTTTTGGTGAGTAGATCACATAATAAACTCTGTGTGGGCTTCTGTTGAAACAACCATGCTATTTGTACATTTTTGCCATCCAGAGTTGCTTATAAAAGCATTTTATGCAGCTATGTCATACTTCTATTACTGGAAATTGTTATTATTAGAATACCACTAAAGAACTAAAGAAAGTGCACTGTGTTGGATGCACTCCTGCCTTCAATGACTTGCAGGGAAATAAAGATGGAGAAATGGCCTCTCACTACCACAGGCATGGTTGTTACTTCAATGTTGTATAAACATACATTGGCCAAAATCCTACTGAGTTTGCATATGCACTCTACAATATGTGGGGCTACTGATGGAAAGTCTCAGGAAACTTCAATGGGTCCAAAATACAGTGGTCAGACTGCTGAATGGGCAGGCTACAGATATCACATTACACCCCTACTAAAACAGCTCCACTGGCTGCCAATCAACTATCAGGCACAATTCAACCTGCTGACCTTAACCTACAAAGCACAAAATGACCTGGGTACAAGCTACCTCAAGATCAAATCTTGCGGTATGAACCAGCTCGGGTGCTAAGGTCATCAGGAGAGGCCTTTCTCTTCATCCCACCACCTTCACAGGTTCGCCTCAGAAGAACACATGAAAGGGCCTTCTTTGTGCTCTATCACACATCCTTTAAAATGTTGATTAAATTTCAAGATAAAGTGTTTCCAAAAAAATTGTCCCCATGGCCACCAGGCTTAAAAAAAAAAATGGGTTATGCCCCCTCTAGCGGGTTTTCCATGACCTACTGGAGAATTTTTTGCTCCGGTAATGTGATTTTTATATGGATTACCATACATGATTGCATTGACTGATCTCATAAGAATACCAGTGTTTTCCATGTTAGTTTCCACCCGTGCTCTTTTGTAGTTTTAATGTTACCTTCTAATATTCTAAGATTCCCTTCTAATTCCCTGTTCTTAACTTGAATGTGTCTGAAATGTTCTGGGCTGAATAGTGTCCCTCACCTAAGCCACCTGGATCCTTTTCCAAGGAAAAGGGTGAGGTAAAAATATTCAAAATAAATAAAATAAATATTGGTGTAAACACAGCTGGAGCAAATTTCATCAGGGAATTTCCACAAGTTAAGAAGTCAGTATAGACATTGGTGTTTGTCAAACGTTCACAAGCAAAGGCCTATGCTAGCTTCATAACTTGCAGCAATTACCATGATTTATGCCAACTTCTTTATGCCAATGGGTGTGACTGATGTGTGCAGAGCTCTTTTCAGACCATATCTGTATATCATGAAGGAACTGTGTACTAGAACTCTCTGAGTCCCTTTGCCAGGATGCATCTGATGGCAGAAAGCTGAGGGAGTGAAATGAGGGAAGGAAGAAGGAAACAAGCAAAGGACTATCACTATACATGATCTTCAGATGCTTTGGTCCCTCAGGCACTGCACAGGCTACAGAATTCCCCCACACAGCGTAGCCACTACCAACACTGTGTCTGGATGACTCTGGGAACTGTAATCTCAACAAGTAACTTTTTAAGCTCTGCACTCAGGACAACAATACACATATCTGCAAAGATGCTGGTGAGCAGACTGACTCCAGTCACCCAATACATCTTGTCTCCTATATGAAATAGCCAGCATGCTGACATAGGATAATTATGTAGTGGGGTTTCCTTTTGTTTACCTGGCATTCCAGGAGGACCTGGGGGGCCCTGGTAACCTCGAAATCCAAAATCCCCTCTACAACCACATTCTGGTTGGCTGTGAGGTCCACTCTGTGTAGTCTGTGAACGCAGTGCAAACACAAAAACAGTTCATAGAGCATGTTTGCTGATGTACATAATTACATATCACAGCTAAGAAAATACTGTATTATATGGCATAGGTCCTGCTGTATACATTACTGGTACAGCTATGGCACGCTGTTGTGCGAAATGCAGAGCTTGGAAGGATCACCTCTTTGGCTGGGGAATTCTGAAAGTGTGATTGCAGGAAACCGCAGCTCTTAAGATAATTATTCCAAGCTCTCACCTAATGGATTAATGATTGTTTAGCCCTGTCTTGTTAAGGCCCAGTTATTCTGTGGTCTGCTACTGTAGCTAATGAAGAACTACTGTTTCTTTAATGGCCCTCAGTACAGTACAGTACAGTGGTACCTTGTATAAAGGAATTAATTCGTTCCAAATGAAATTATGTTAAGCAAAATTTCCTTTATACAAATTCCCATAGGAATGCATTGAAAACAGAGTGATCCCATTTTTATGTTGTACGGATTTTCCCCATAGGTGATTATGTTAAGCAGCAAATTTCCCCTATCTCCATAATTTTTATGTTGTACAAATTTTATGTTATACAAACTGTTTGTTATACAAGGGTCCACTGTATATGGTCCTCGCATATACATGTACCTTGTATTTACAATGACTAGAATGTGTGTGTGTGTGTGTGTGTGTGTGTGTGTGTGTGTGTGTGTGTGTGTGTGTGTGTGTGTGTGTGTGTGTGTGTGTGTGTGTGTGTGCCCAGAGTGGCTCAGTTGCCAGATGGGCAGAATATGGGCAAATGAGAAAGCATGCTCTGAATGAGACCACCTTAAGAGTCCCAGATTAACCCTTGGGAGGTTGACATTCCAGTCTTGACACTCCAATCCGCACCTAGCCAGAACTAACCTTGGGGAAGTCATTTTCTGTCACCCTGGCCTACCCCAAAGGGTTGCTGTGAGGATAAAGTACAAGGTACCACCATGGATGAAGACGTAGATTTAAAAGGATGTGACTTTGAGCTCACTGATGTGAAAGTGAGCTCAAATGTGAAATGCAACTAATACATAACTTAATGTTGATAAGAAAATCATTCTGGGTTTTTTTTCGGGGGGGGGATCACAGTTTCCAAATGTCCCTCCAAGCATGGTTACACAGAAGGTGACTGTAGGAATTCTGTGAACAGTAATCCGAACACACCAAAAACACCTCCACACAAAACCTTTCTGTGCACTCACGAGCAATTTGGCATTGCTTTTGGAATGAAGATGTTTGTGTCTCTTCTTGCCTTTGCTACCTGCTCTGGTGATGAGCCTTTCAGGTTTTTGGGACTCCAAATCCCAGAACTCTCCGTTCTACAAATTCCACCTCAACTGTGCTTCCCTGGGAAAAGCTGACCTGGAAAACTTCATAGCCTAAGATAGGCCAAGCGCTGGCCTAACGTATTAGAAAAAGAAGTTGCCCCAGTGTTTGTTGGGTAAATTTTGCCTGTGCAACAGGAATGATGTCATTCTCAGGGACATATTTCCATGGATTACTTATTCCCTTTTCAGTTTCAGGCTGCACATAACTTTGCCTGGTTGCGTGCAAGGCATCTGCTCCCCATGGTCATCGTTAGTCTGGCTAATTGTGAAAAAGAAAGGGGCTTAATGGGATTTAGGTTGAAGCTGCAATGTAAAAGGCCAACTTTTAAACCACCCTTTTCTTAAGAAAATCTGCAAAATCCTTATTAAAACAAATCCATAGGGAGATCCATTTCCCTTCTGGAACATTATTTCTAGAGTTACGTTTGTGTTTCTCAAAACAAACAAACAACAAAAGCCCCGACAACTTGTGAGGTCATTAAAAGCTTCCAACCAGGAGATTCAGAAATTTCTGCTGATATGCCATAGCTCTTGTGTCTCCCCAAGATAAATCCATGAACAATACCTTGTATTCAGTGGAGGCCAAAAAAAAAAATGACAGAAAAGCATGTAAAGATATGGAATGTATCAAATCAAGATCTCATCTGGACAGCTGGAAAACCAAACCAGCTGTTCAGAACCCAATTCTTCTCCAGACACGCTTGCCCTGCCTGAAAGAGCCCTAAATTATAATCTTACATCCTCAAGCTACAGGTTAATTGATTTTAGAACAAGTTCTATGTCTTATTCAATTACTATTCTGAATTTTATAAAAATAGCATTTGTACTCTGTCTCGTTGACCTGTAATACAATTTTTTATTTTAACAGATGCCATTTCCTCTTGATGTAAGACTACACTCAACAGTGAACATAATTTTTTCTCTAGAAGTGCCTTCTCACATACTACAGCTTCTGGAAATCATTGATGATGTTAATGTTTTCAGGTTTATTATTATTATTGTTGTTGTTGTTGTTTGTTTGTTTGTTTATTAACAAGATTTTTTAGCCGCCCCACTACCAAGAGGTCTCTGGGCAGCATACAAGTATTAAAAACTATAAAATAATAAAATTATTAAAACTAAAAAATACAATACAATTAAAACAACATACAGCACCAATTATAATTATAAATTATACAACTCTGCTGTTCATATGTCCAACTGAGTAATCTAATTAAAATACTGGCCAAACAGGAAAGTCTTTGCCTGGCGCTGAAAAGCCAAAAGTGTTGACGCCAGGCAGATCTCCGTAGGGAGGGCATTCCAGAGTCGGGGGGCAACCGCCGAGAAGGCCTTGCTTCGACATGCCACCCCCCTTATCTCTTTGAGGGATGGCACCTTCAGCAGGGCCTCCTGGCCTGATCTTACAGTACAGGCAGGCTCATATGGATTATTATTATTATTATTATTATTATTATTATTATTATTATTATTATTATTATTATTATTATTATTATTATTATTATTATTATTATATACTGTATATTTTAAGGGCTCTTTAATAGTGAAATTTTAAATAATTGTTAGGATATTTGAAGCAGTTTACCTTAATTTCTATATGTGCACAATAAATGTTTACTATTATTACATCACTATTATGGTTTTTATTGTTACAAATTGCATTACATGTTTTATTGTTCCCCCCTTTGATGATTTTGAAAATATCAGAGTGGACTATGCAGTTTCAAAACAATTAGTTAGCTAATACTTCAAATAAATAATAAGTAGCTCACTATCTCAGACAATACAATACACTCCTTACCAGTTTAAGTTGGGTGAACTGTTTTGAAATCATCTGTTTAGTACTGACTAATGAACTGTCTCCAACTCTAGGCTGAACTAAGATCAGATTCAGTAATATGTTAAATCCCAACCTTGAATATAAAATTTTAACAATATTCTTCAATTTAAAAATCACCATGTAACAATACTTTTTTCATCACCATTCTTACTGTGCAGTTTTACACATGTTCACTTATGCTTCATTGATATACAGTATGTGCATTTAATACATAAAATGCAGTGCAAAATCCTTAAAGGACAGAGGGACCTATCGATTCTCTAGTATTATATTCATTTCTTCATTACTGACATTTAATTGATGAAAAGATCATTATAACTCAGAAACTCAAATGTTTGCATAGTGCTTTATGAGCAGAATTAGGTCCAATAAACAGTAATAATTTGACTCTTTTTTTAAAAAAATGCATTATTCTACACAAAATTAAGAAAATTCCACTGACTTCAGTGAGATTAGAAGTACAGTGGTACCTCTACTTAATAGCGGCTCAATTTAAGAGCAATTTGACTTAAGAGCAGAAAACAGCATTTTAACTGCTGCCTTACAAATTTTAGATGCAGTCTGCTCTACTTACAATTTATTAAATTTTTTATTATTGATTGATTGATTGATTTTTAGATAGAGCTCCTCTTAAGAGTTGTTCAACTTAAGAGCATGTATTCAGAACGGATTATATTTGTAAGAACATCACTTTGGCTGGACTGCACCCTCAATTTGCAAACCTAATCACAGTAAGAGTCAGTAACTGCTTGTAATTTAACAGGATTATTTCCAAGTAAACATGCATAACATTGGTCTTATATCTGGGCTAATAAATGAGAAAAAAATGCTGAAGCATCTGATTGCATGCAAACCTCCCATCTACAATTTATAGAAATCAAAATTCTAGTTGTTTACCTTAAATATTCTGTATTCTGTAGTGTAATTCTGCAAAGAACATGTATATAACATAGCCACAGTATCTAGCTATTATCATTTTTTCCCACAACTTTTCTTAAAAGAAACACTTGCTGTCTTATGTAGGAAAACAACATCTCATCAATTTTCTAAAGGTTGTCTTAGAAGATGAATTCAGAGTACCTGGACTCTGTTTGAGGTAGCTTGTGCTACATCATCTACCTCTGGTTTCAAGGCATTTGGGTCAGTAGAAGGACTATTACCATCATCATCCTCAACCGTCCACTCAACAAGTCGACTTCGCTGTCTCAATAATTCCCTGCTGCTGGAACCTTTGAGGGCAGTCTGATGGTGACTTTGCAATACTTTTGCCACCGGATTGCTAGATCTTCTGCTCACCTCCATGTATTCGTCTTGGCACAAGCAAAAGCGGAGAAACAGAAGAAAAGCCAGGAGATGCCAATAAGAGGAATCCTTGGGTGCCATTTTACCCCAAAACATAGCAAGACCAGTGCCTTTTACAAGGGCAGGGGCTGCTGGTGCCGTGATGTGGTCTTTTCAAGAGATTCTCCACTACTAAGCTTGGCAAGAAGACTTGGTAACCACCGTTTTTTTATATGCTCTGTGCAATAAATTACACAGTGAAAATGTCAGAGTGGCAGGAACCTCCTTCCCAAATCGGTCATGCTTTCTTAAACAACCCAGTCATTATTCACCGTAATCCCCGGCTGCAAGGAAAACTGATTTGTACGCTGGAAATGATCACTCAGTTTCATATACAGCTGTAGTTCCTGTTTAGGAGGCAATGGCAAACATTATTCCCTTCTCCCTTCTTTTCTGGCATGTTTTTGTTCTGATCTGAAGAACCGAGATGGACATGAACAACATGTGGCAAAAAGTTTTATGCTACTTGTTTGAACATGGAAATATTGGGAATTAAGACTGAAAGGGGTTTTATGGGGGTTGGATACAATCCTGTTGCTTGTTTGCCAACATCTTTTTGGTCATATACACAGAGAAGGGGAACAGCACCTCATTTTGATGAATCCGTTTGAGAAACAAAGAGAGAGAACATTTTTGCTCATTATTTTGACTTGATGGTTGTTTTATACTTACATTTCCTCCCTTTAGGGAAAACAAATATTTGCTGGGAGACTGGAAAGACAAGCTGAAAACAGTCTATGTAATTCAGGCTTATACTCAGTCCCAGTTCTCAATGCATAGCTTGAACTTTCCAGTCAAATATCTCCCTTATACACATATTTCTAATTCCCAGTGTTTTCTTAGAGGCTGTTTGCCAAACCAAATTCAATTTTCCTGCCAACTAAAGATAAATGACCATGAACCAAGGAAGCATGCTTCAGTCTTATAAACAATCATGCCCCTATAAAATTATCCTGTGATTGTAATATATCAAATATTCAAATTACCTGTATACAAAAATCTAAGTATTAAAGATACACGTTTGTAGATAATTCCATATTGAAGATATCTTACTAACAAAGCTGGACCTAACTAACCAAGAAAATAACATGACTGTTTTAGTTTTTAGTTTATACATATGTGTGAGAGTAGCAAATAAGAGCGCATGTATTGTTTTTGGAAATACACATAAATGTAAGCAGGGAAAGAATAACATTGCAGAATAATACCGATGCTCAAACTAAAATTCTGGACAATGCCTCTATAAATGATAAGTCATGTCAAGTTAGGGATATGGCACCCTAATATTAAAGAGAAGTGGGGCTTGCAAAGGACTCAAGAAGAATCTCTTAGAAATGAGCTTGTAGAACTGGAAAAGATGTTGGAAACATTAATCAGTAAAATCACAAGGGTTTATTCTCCAATAAATGTTACTGACGATTAAGACTCCTTTGTTTAATAAAATGATAAATAACAGGAGTCCTGACAGAAGTATATAGCAGTAGGCATGGTGTGAAGAAAGCAGATAAGGAAAATAATTATAGAATATTTCTGGAACTAAGAGTCACCCAGTGGGGCATAACAGCAAAGGATGCATGACAGGGAAAAGGTAGAATTTATTCACAAAGTGCACAGTTAAACTTTTCAATTTGGTACCACAAAAATTTTGGTGTTCAGTCATTTAGATTACTTTAAAGAGGGATTACTGCAGGCATGTCCAAACTTCGGCCCTCCTGATGTTTTGGACCACAACTCCCAGAATTCTAAGCTTAGATTGCCAATGGCAAAGGCCTCTGGGAGTTGTGGTCCAAAACATCTGGAGGGCCAAGGTTTGGACATGCCTGGATTACTGCCTTCATAGAGAATAAGGTTATTAATAATTATGGCAACATTACCAACTTGATTGGAAGTATAACTTCTCTATGATGGGTAAAGCCTGTTTGCCCTCATGCCTTGCTCATCTTTTTTTTTTGGGGCAGTTGTTTGATCACTACAGGGGAGGGGAGCACTGGACCTGGTACATCTTTTATCTAGAAGGATTTGTCTTACTTTTTCTCATGTTGTGTTCTTAAACTGGATTTCTGCTCAAATAATATGAAGTGTTATAGTTACATATTGTGGAAGACAATGCTTTCCCATTATTGGGGAGGGTATATTTACTAAGTACCAAATGATCTGGGTACCCCAGAGGAATTAAAACCTGATACTCCACAAAATTATGAATGATTTAGATAAACCATTAAGCCCTCTTGGCATGGAGTTTATTTGATTCAGCAAATATTGGGACACTGCTGTTTTCAGCTGGTGGTAGAGATTCCGGAGCTTGCCAAATGCTGTTCTGGGGTTTCCTGTGGCATTAAATTTCAAAAATGTTTCCAGATGACTACTGACCATTCACAGCATACATGAACTGGAAAGAGCAATGATAAACCCAACAGAGGCATGGTTTCATGGTTTTGTCGCCCTTTGCAAAAAACTGAAATAAGCATAACATAATAATAGCTTGATCTTCCTTCTAATTACATTCACCTCTTCTAAACCTTTTAAATGCCATCATTTAGATTCACTGACATTTTGGTTCTGTGTTAATAAACAAATAGTCGTGTAGGGCTTAAACTTAAAGGATGCAAGTTCTTCCTACTGCATAGCTGTGTGGTCTAGTGAATGGATGATCAGATTGCCAGATGTCCAGACCAGTGTCCTACAGAAAGCACACAGAAAGTTAACATTCCACCCTCAACGTTTTCTGATCCCTGCTTTGGTGCTGCAAAAACTGGGACTTACACTTGACCTGGAAATCATGAGATATCTCCTATTAGGAATTCTGAAAGAGCCCCAACACTCAGAGAATGGAACGTTACATATCTAGAAAGAGGGCAACAGGATCCCAGGTATTTTATGAGTTCATTTATGTAATGATTATGCTTCCTGTTCATACGAACACTTTAGTGAATGAATCCAATGTTTTGAACTACAACCTAGAAAAGTTGCTCTTTTGGACTACAACTCCCAGAATCTCATAGCTGGCATAAGGTTGCATGTATTTACATATATTTATAGACTACCTTTCCCTCAACAACTGGAATCACAACATGACCAAACCTCAGATAGGACTAAAAATACAATTAGGTTATATAACACCAAGGTACAGTACAATTAAAGAGATGGACGTATTAAAAGAGTGAAACAGAAACTCAGCAAGGGAAGAACAGAAGTACAGGATTCACACATGGAAAGTTATAGTAAGCAGACGGGCAGTTTTCAAAAGCCTACCTGAAAATAAAAGTCTTTGCCTTGACCTCTTGGAAAAATAATTCAGTTGGGTCTAGCTGAACTTCCTCAGGCAAGAAGCTCCAAAATATGGGCGAGAAGTTCTTAGAAGTTAGAAAAAAGGCTTTGCCAAGTTCTGTGTTGAAAAAGGGGAATTTTCTTTCTATTATTCCTATTTCATTCAAATGCTCCTACATCTTTAGAAATAATTAATATTTCTTTTCTAACTTTGCAACTCAGCATATATGTTAGCATATGTTTTACATAAACCCGTGTCCTCTTTTGCACCAAGGGAGCAGGCGAGGCTCTGGGTTTGTGGAAGCTCCTCACACCTGTTGATGGGTTGGGTCGTATACCTAGCAGCTGCTGCATGTGCAGCTGTGCTTTTAGGTGTACCCAGTAGTAGGGAGTTGTCTCTTTCATTTTGAGCCACACTCTCAAGCAATGAAATGTCCAGGACCTGCAAGGAGTAAAGGTTCAACTAGACATATCTGTTTGGAGCACTTGGCCACAACAGTTGGATTGTTGACTTTGTTGCAGGACCCCCACCCCACCCCTGCAGTACTTCATGAAGGATTCAGCCTGGTGACTAAATGTAGATAGAAGCACAACATGACATCATAGAAGGTTCTGACCAGTGATGCTGGTGCTGCAGAGTCTGCTGTCCAGGTAGCAACTGTCAATAGTCAACTTCAAAGGTCCTGCCCTCCTTATGTTTCTTTATAATTAAACCTCGTTAATGTGCACCTTCAGGTGCAGGATTGTCCTTCTGTCTGTTTGTGTGTTGCATTGTTACAGTCGTGACCAACTCTTTGTGACCCCATGTCCATGGAGTTTTCTCGGCAGGAGTACTGGAGTGGTTTGCCAGTTCCTACTCCAGGCGCCTACAGCACCTGGTATTCCCTGGTGGACTCCATCCAAGTACTAACCAGGGCCGACCCTGCTTAGCTTCAAAAATCAGGTGAGATCGGATATGCCCTTAGGGCATCTAGGCAGCATTGTCCTTCTGATAGTTGTTCAAATAGACAAATGTTTCCTGTGGAGCCAAACACATGACCACCCAACCACAGGAAGACTGCTCATTATGGCATCTCAGGACATATTATGTATTGTAGATTCTGAGGATAGAAATCTAAGGTGGCTGCATGACCCCTTGGCTGTAATAATAATTATGGTGTTTATCACAGGCCCATTAGAACCCATCTGTCCTGTCCATAACCTCAAACCCTGCAATATAAGCATAATAGATTCACTTGCATTAGGATTTGCATGCTTGGTTCTTGCTTACCATAATCCCTGTGTAATTGACCCCTTAATTTCATACTCTCTGGATATTACACTGCAATATCTTTTCACTGCAGTTACACAAACATGGGTTGTTTTTTTATCTTTGGTTACTGGATGGTGGAAGTGAGAACTGTAAAACTTGAAACTTCATAGAACCACCTGAGCTAAAGACCAAATCATTGGTTAGTTTTGGCTTATGTAGTAGGGGCAGGACTGGAGCTATCACTAGGCAAACTAGGCAACCACCTACAGCGCAGACCTGATAGGGTCACAGAACTGAACTCAGAGGAGTTATATTACTTGTTATATTTTAAAATATAATTTTCACAATTTCAACTTTTGTACTTTCTGTTTTTCCTACAATTTGTCTGGTTTTGAAAACTGGTTTGGGGGGGCACAAGTAGTTAGTGTTGCCTAGGGTGCAAAAAAAAAAACCCTGGCATCAGCCCTGAGTAGGGAAATAATTGGTCTAGCCTTTGTACAGAAACCTAACAGCTGTCTCTTTTATAATTTTCCTTTTCTACTAATCCCAGCACTAGAAGTGAACAAAGTTGCCAGCTTTACACACACACACACACACACACACACACACACACACACACACACACACACACACACACACACACACACACACACACACACACACACACAATTTTGGTCCCCTGCTGTTCCCTGCAATCTGTGTGCATCAATTAAGCTAGCAAAATATTCCCCAGCACTCAGCCTTAGTTAAGGATGTTTTTTTAATGTGTTGAATTTTAATGTATGTCAAGTTTCTGGAAGAGGGTATGAGAAAGAAAAAGGTGAAAGAAAAGGAAGAGGAGAAGTGTTCTCCTGGAAACAGTTTCTTATCTAATGCTAAATCTCTGACTTAAAAATTTGAAGCTCCCATTTTATAGCAGGAGTTGGGAACAAATACAGTAGACAATAAAAGAAGTCAGATAATGATGTGAGCATGGGTCCCACCTCTTCTTCTACTGCAGTGATTCCCAAACTTCCTAATGCCGCGACCCTTTAATACAGTTCCTCATGTTGTGGGTGACCCCTTGCCCTGCTTGGAAGAGCCACAAGCCCTCTTTGGCAGGCCACTGCCACAGGTGCCATAGAGAACTTCCCTCTATACAGGCACCCTTAGCCAATCACAGCCTCCGGTGCCATTGGCTGACATCCCCTCCAACCTATCAAGCTATAACTCACTATTTCCCCTTTTCCTCCCCATTCTCCTCCAGACCCAAGCCGTTTGTGCCTTTTTCTTCATTGCCTCATGGCGACCCCTGTGAAATGGTTGTTCGACCCCCAAAGGGGTCCCAAACCTCAGGTTGGGAAACACTGTTCTACTGGAGTAACCAAGTTTGTGCAGCTTTGATCCTTAATACTGATTTATGCCAGGGTAGCTATCCAATTTTCTATCTCCTCTTGCTCAAGGCACATTGCGCAACCTGACAGAATGCCAACCTAATGAATTTTACAGCCCATTTCCCTTAAACCTTTACCAGATAGATAAGTTCCTTTTTCCAATGAGTGTGGTGTAAACTGGGATTTGGGTTTTTTTTTTTGACAGACAATAGGCAGTCAAAAGTATCTTGTCCAGCTCAGCACATCATACATACATACATACATACATACATACATACATACATACATACATACATACATACATACATACATATACATATAAATAAAATAATTTAGCTAATATCAACAGGATTATAATGATATTTACAGTTATAAGACATTTTGGGGGAAGAATATTGCAGAGAGAGCTGCATCAGTTGTGATGTAGAAATGCATCTGGATATATTCCTAATTTTTTTTAACATACAAAATTCCCAATTTGGCGATTCACAGAAGATTAATTGGATGTTTGGGTACTTTCTGCCTCTCCATGTGTGCTCTACCAAACTGGAGGATCAAGAACCCTGGATTCTCCTCACCCCATTCTCTCGTTCTCAGTGTTAGTCACACAAGGCAGCACCTTAAGTCTGTGAGGTTGCTCATGGAATATTGTTCATGCTACTACAGGTGCCTACAGACTGAACCCTGATAATGCAACATGTGCCAGTGTGCTGAAAAACAATGTATGCAGGTCTGTGTGCACATGCGCTTATATATGTGTGCACAAGGAGTACATTGACATCTGTTACCAAAAGCACATATTGCCTTGCAATATTGTCTAGTGTTTATATTAATTTTATAATTTATGTTTTATATTTTTGCTGTATTTCATGGTTGGCTAGTACACTAGATAGAAGATCATAGATAGAGATTGGATAGTAGATAGAGATAGATAGATAGATAGATAGATAGATAGATAGATAGATAGATAGATAGATAGATAGATAGATAGATAGATAGATAGATAGATAGAGCCTTGTTTTGAGGCTCAAGGAGGTTGTCTATGTTGAAAGAGAAAAAGAGAAGGAGTTAAAAAGATGTGCAACTTATTCTAAGTAAAGTAAATATTCAGGGAGAGAAAAATTCTCAATCATAAATCCTTAGAGCGCCTAATCTAGTGTTGCACCATGCAATTCTACTAGAACCCTGTGCCTTGCATGAAGCCGTAGCTTGGCTCAGCTAGGCAGACACCTGGATTTCAAAAAAAAAGAAGAAAAGGGATTTTCTTAATTGCTTCCTGAAACTATTCAAACCTCAGATCATGGGACAAGGTCCCACGAGCAGCATGACAGCTCCTTCCCAAACAGCAGGTCCTAGGACAAGGGTGGTCATGCTGCCGAAGTAACTTTTTCTGTTGCAGATATATTTTAGGAGAACTACTGCCTGGCATGTCAAGGAAAAGATTTTTTTGTTTTGTTAATTGTCCATTTGGCCACAGATGATTGGTTGGCTGACAGATATTTCCTGGATGATAATCGACCTGCCAGTTGGGGTATGAGCCACTGAAGGATACGTCAAACCAAATATTTTCCCAAAGAAAGAGAGTCACATCAGGATATTAATGTGTGCAGCCTTCTATTAATGTTATCTTCTCATTGGTAAATGGAGGAGGCTTGCATGTCACCCACTAGCTGCTCACAGCCTGAGTAAGAGGAGAGTTCCACTTTGGCATGAAGTCTACCCCTCCTGCTTAGATCA
The DNA here is from genome assembly GCA_029282475.1 of Phrynocephalus forsythii. Lineage (NCBI taxonomy): Eukaryota > Metazoa > Chordata > Lepidosauria > Squamata > Agamidae > Phrynocephalus > Phrynocephalus forsythii. Next base: position 103,421,758 of record JAPFRF010000004.1, on the reverse strand, counting down.
CAAGCCACCGCTATCATAGCACATTCTGCCAAAGTGAGGCTTCCTCACGTTAACATATCAATCATTCGGCTGATGTAAGTTCTGGCTCTGCTAATCCTGACCTGATTCCAGTCCTCTGTGACTGTGCCAGTTTCTTCCAGGAACAAACCTGGACCTAACACCGTTGTTAGGCAGCCATCTCACTGATCAGAATATTCTCATGCCAGACCTTTCTTCTTGATATTTCAGAGCAAAGAGTGAGGGTTGAAGAGTTAACAGGTTTGGGATTAGAGAGTGGAGAGCATGTTTCTCCTCCCTTTCTTTCAAAGGTGCTTCCCTAAGGGCGCTTTTACATGACCTCTAAAATCCGCTGGCAAATTAAATTCGGACCAGAGATCGTGAGGTGTTGTTCCTCTTCCTGTGCTCCCACCCTTCCGACCTCCATTACTCCTGTCTGCGGTGAGGGGAGGGAGAAAAAAAGGGAGAAAAGAATGCAGGCTCACCTCTCTGCCGTTGGAGCAGCCCCGAGCAGCCCTGTAGGGATTCCTGTTTCTTAAAGGGGCGGCGAGGACAAAAAACAAACAGAAGGCAAGGAGAGCCCAGCATCCACATCTTTACAATCCGCATCGGAAGATTTTTTACCTCCGGAGACCAGGTACTTCTAAAGTGCGCTGGGGCGCGCTTAGGTGGGCGTGGTTGTACTTTATTTTGTTTAAAGTCCACAGCTGGTGGGAAAACAATTTTAAGCTCCGCATTTGGGAGCCCTTTGCCTCGGATTTTAGGGGTTGTGTAAAAGCAAACGAAGGATCCATTCCAGAAGATAGGCTTTCTCTGTCATCTTGTTTCATCGTTTCAGAAGAACATAAGAAGAGACCTATTGGATCAGGCCAAAGGCCCATCTAGTCCAGCTTCCTGTATCTCACAGCAGCCCCACCAGATACTTTTCTGGGAGCATATCAAACAATATATGCTCCTGATACCATTGAATAACTTCTTGTCACCTGTGATAGATTTTTCCTCCAGAAACCTGTCCAACCCCCTTTTTAAAGGTATCTAGGCCAGATGCCATCACCATATCCTTAATCCTTTCCATCTTTCCTCAATATATGAAATGACCATAATTTATAATTTAATAAGGAGTGCAGGAAGAACGTCCACAGAACAACAAAAAGTTGGTTAACATCTTATTCTTGAGCAAAGGAATAAAAACTACTGCAAACACAAAACTGGTACATTCCATCCCATAGAAGTGCAAGTTATAGGAACAGAGTTTGTGCGTGGGCAGTTTTTCCTTGATCCCATCAAAACATCCGTTCTTTATCAAAATTGTTTGCCATGATCTGAACAAGGCAACAGCTGTGCAGCGTCCATCCTGTATATGTTTTCTCAGTTGCCATCTGTTCTCAGAGTTATTCTGTTTAAAGGAGTTGGGAAATGTATTTAAAACTGGATGCCTGCCATGGATATGGCAGTTAAGGTATTTGGGGCATTATGTCACAAAAATATTAAGTAACAAGAGTTCTATCTTATAATGGAAATAATTAGCAAACGAACGGTACATAAAGTGCAAGGGTACCCCTATGCTGGTGGGGAGGGGGGTAGAGAATGTCATATACCTATAATTGCATTATCCTTAGGGAAACCAAAACATTGAATACAGTGGTACCTTGTGTAATGGAATTAATTCATTCCAAATGAAATTATGTTAAACAAATTTTCCTTTATACAAATTTCCCATTGGAATGCATTGAAAACAGAGTAATCCCATTTTTATGTTGTACAGATTTGCCCCATAGATGATTCTGTTAGGCAAATTTCCCTATCTCCAGAATTTTTTATGTTGTACAGATTTTATGTTATACAAACCCTTTTTTATACAAGGGTCCACTGTATATTTTGTGTCCTTTAAATTGGTTTAGTAAAACTATCCCACGAGTACAAAGTCTTGAGGGACATGGTATAGCAACAGAAAGAAAAAGAAAAAACAGAAAAAATGTTTTAGCACCTTTAAATAATAATGTGAGCTTTTGTGGAGCAAGTCCTCTTCCTCAGACATTAGAGTCAAATTATCTGATACAATATTTATCAGGGCAGACTAGAAGGGTTTTTTGGGGGGAGTAGCCCTTATTTATAGAGACACCATCAAGGCTGTCAGGCTCTCTGCCCTGGCGTTCCTAGGTCTGGAGGCCCTCCATGTGAAGATTGGAACCAGGGATGGTCTTGGGATCGTGCTGGCTTATTGCACTCCCTGTGAGCCAGTGGTTTCCCTTCTGCAGCTGGCGGCCTTTGTCTCGGTGGTGATGTTGAGGTCCCCCAGACTGTGTATCCTGGGTGACTTCAGCATGCATGCCAAGGCAGGGGTTACAGGCCCAGTTCTAGAGTTCTTCAAAACCATTACTTCCTTAGACTCGTCCCAGCTGGTCAATGGTCCCACTCATGTGGCTGGACACCCCCCTAGACTTGGTGTTTTCTTCAGGGCAGAGAAAGTGTGGACTGGTGGTGACCGATCTTCAGACAGTCCCCTTGTCATGGTTGGACCACCGCCTAATAAAATGCAGCCTTGCAATGGCACTCCCCCTTCACGGGGAGCAAGGACCCATTAAGATGGTCTGCCCCCACAGGCTACTGGATCCTGTTAGTTTCCAGGAAACCATGGGGAGGGGATACCTGCTGATTTGGTTGGTGATCCTGTCAATGCTCTGGTCGATAGCTGGCAATCTGCTGCGGCCAGGGCGGCTGACACCATCATTCCTAAATGCCCCCTCCCCCGCAATTGCCCTGTTCCATGGTATAGTCAACATCTCCAGGTGATGAAGTGGGTAAGGAGGAGTCTAGAGAGCATTTGGAGGTGGGTCCGGATGGAGAATAACTTAAAAGTTGTAAAGACTGCATCTAATATCTACCAAGCTAAAGTTAAGGCCACTCAAATATCATAATATGCTGTCCAGATCAGCAAAGCTAGTAACCATCAGGCTGAATTTTTCTGTATTGTGCATGATCTATCTGGTGATAGTCTCAGTGGTAGGCCTTCAACTAGTATATCCTGTAACCAATTTGAAGCCTTTTAAAAATCTAAAGTGGAGACCAGCCACTGGGACCTAGACCACCACCCTTCGGTGGTGGTACCATTCGAGACATCCTCTGCATCGTCTTGCCCGACATAATTAACACACTTTCAACCAGTGACGTCTTTGGAGGTGGACAGGGCGCTTGACCGCTGTCGTGCCAGCACCTCTTCCCTTGACCCTTGCCCGGCCTGGCTAATAAAAGTGACTACGGATTAGGCCACAGCAATAATTAATGGGTCTACCCTTGAGGGCCAGGTACCCCTGGCCCTCAAAGAGACACTCATTAGGCCTATCCATAAGAAGCTATAATCTAAGGGAAATCAAAAACAAAAACTACAAAATATAATGGAATTACAATTTTTTTCCTGTAACGTTAATGGATTGAACACCCCGGAAAAACGAAGGCAAATTTTCCAAAAACTCAAAAAACTGAAATTGGACTTGACATGTTTGCAAGAAACACATATTAAACTTAGTGATTCAAAGTATTTAACACAGGAAAAACTTGGTATTTTATTCCATTCTCTAGATGAAAAGAAAAAGAAAAAAGGATTGGCTGTTTATATTAAACCTTATCTAAACCCACGTTTGATTAAGTCTGATAAAGATGGAAGGTTCCTCTTGATTGAAATTCAAATTAATAAGAAACCAACACTATGCTGTGCTATTTATGCACCAAATGACAATAAAGAAAAAAATATCTTCTTCAAAAATATACGAGAATTTCTATCAGAATATGAGTACTCTTCAATATTTATAATAGGTGATTTCAATGGAGTACCTTCTCCAATGATAGATAAAAACAGCCTGAAACCTAGAAAAGATAACAGAAAAGGGAAATTACCACACTCATTTTTCCAACTAGCGCAAGAATGGAACCTAAATGATATCTGGAGAAGAAGAAACCCACAGAAGAAGATGTATACTTATTTCTCACACCGTCATAACTCCTTCTCCAGAATAGATATGTGTTGGTCATCAGTGGATTTACTGACAGAAACAAAAGACATTGAAATACTGCCTAAATCATTTGCAGATCATAATCCAATTCTGTGGACAATTTTCAACAAACCTAAGATAACAAGATGGAGATTCAATAACTTTTTGCTAAAAGATAAGGAATTTATAACTCAGTGCAAGAGGAAACTTCAAGAATACTATGAGAATAATAGAAACAAAGGGACAAGTCCAAGCATAGTTTGGGATGCAGGCAAAGCTTACCTCCGAGGACTGGTTATAAGCTACAACACAAAGAAAAATAGGGAAAGAAAACAAAAATATACAGACATCTTAAAGGAATTGATGAAGATAGAAATGGAATTCCAAGAAAACCCAACAAAGACAAGTTTACAAAATCAGATCAAGATACTACAACATCAGTATAACTTATTGATCTCTCAAGAAGTTGCCTTCAAAATCAAGATAGCCAGACAAAAATATTTTGAATATGCAAATAAACCTGGGAAGTGGCTAGCAAACAAATTACGGGCACAAAAACAGAGGAATTCTATAACAAGTCTTAAAGACAAACATGGAAATAATTGTAACACCATGGATAAGATGAAAACAATAGTTGAAGACTTCTTTCAAAATCTATATTCTAAGGAACAAACAGCAAGAAACGAAATAGCAGAATATTTAGAAAGCCAAGATCTTCCAAAAAATAACATCAGAACAGAAAGAAAAATTAAATAACCCAGTCTCGATGATGGAAATAACAGAAGCTATTAAAAAACAGAAAAATGAAAAATCAGCGGGACCAGATGGTCTTACACCAGAATTTTTTAAACAATTTGAAGGAATTTTGGATATACCACTAAAAGAAGTTATAGCAGAAATAATGGAAGAAGGAATAATGCCAAAATCATGGCAAGAAGCAACAGTTACACTCATACCAAAAGAAGGGAAAGATCCAGAGTTAATACAAAATTATAGACCAATTTCGCTATTAAACGTTGACTACAAAATCTTCGCATCAATCATGGCAGATAGATTGAAACATGTTTTAACAAATTTTATACATAAAGATCAAAACGGTTTTCTTCCTAGAAGACAACTCAGCCATAATATAAGAATTGCACTTAACTCTCTGGAATATTATGATCAGAAAGTCGACAAACCTGCTGCTTGGATCTTTTTAGATGCAGAAAAAGCATTCGATAATGTATCTTGGGCATTTCTATATGAACAACTCAGAATAATGGACTTTGGGGAAATATTTGGAAGAGTCATCTCAGCAATATATCAATATCAAAGTATGAAAGTAAATCTCAACGGGACTTAAGCAAAACAATAAAGATATCAAAAGGTACAAGACAAGGATGCCCTCTTTCCCCATTATTATTTATTTTGACATTGGAAGTCTTGATGCGAAACATTAGAAAGAATCCTGAAATCACCGGAATTAAAATTAAGAAGCACCAATTCGAAATACAAGCATTTGCAGATGACTTGATGATAATATTAGAAAACCCAATAGATACAATTCCAAATTTGATGGACTCTTTACAGGACTATGGACGAGTAGCAGGCCTGAAAATAAATAAAGAAAAGACTCAAATGTTAGTAAAGAACATGACAGAGACAGAAGTCCAAAATCTGGAACAAAAATGTAATTTCAAGGTAGTTAAGAAAGTCCGCTATTTAGGTATCTATCTTACTGCAAAAACCAGTACTCTTATTCAAGACAATTACATCAAAGTAATGAAAGAGATACAAATGGAAATAAACTTATGGAAAAATTTACAACTATCCTTTATGGGTAGAATAGCGGCAATAAAAATGAATGTATTACCAAAACTACTATTCCTGTTCCAAACAATACCGGTCCTTAAATCAACTAAATTAATACAAGAATTAGATAAACAAATAAGGAAATTCATTTGGAATGATAAGAAACCTAGAATCAAAATTAAAGTATTGCAGGACAAAAAGGAAAATGGAGGCTTCGCGCTACCAAACTGGATTTTATACTATAAAGCCTGCTGTCTGACGTGGATGAAACAGTGGATGACCCTTGAAGATAATCGACTACTTACGTTAGAAGGATTTAATTTGAATTTTGGATGGCATGCATATCTATGGTATGGGAAAGCAAAAGCCCAAAAGATTTTGCAAACCACTGCATAAGAAACGCCTTGTTGTGGGTTTGGGACTCATTGAAGAACTCTATCTATACAGCAATGCCACTTTGGGTTTCCCCACAACTGGCACATACAAAACCCTCCATAATAGAGGACAAAAAAACTCTGAGATATAAAGATATGTTAACAGAAAAATTACAACTAAAATCAAAAGAAGAATTACAGCTACAAGGATTTAGAATAGATTGGTGGTTGGAAATGCAAATGAAATCTTGGTTTAGGAATGATAAAAAGCAATTTGGTTTCTCAAATCAAGAAGTTGCAGTGGATAAAATCATTTTTTCTTCTAATGAAAAGTTAATTAAAAAAATTTATAGCTGGTTATTAGCCAGACACGTAGAAGACGAGATGGTAAAAGAATGTATGATAAGTTGGGCACAGGATCTAAAGTCAGAAATTCAGTTAGAGGAATGGGAAAAACTATGGAAGGTTAATATAAAGATCACTAAGTCAATAGCATTTAAAGAGAATCTCTATAAAATGTTTTATAGGTGGTATTTAACACCTGATAAGCTGGCTAAAATGTATAAAATATCCGATGTTTGTTGGAAATGTAACAAAGGACGGGGATCTTTTTCCATATGTGGTGGGTGTGCAAGAGGGCTAAAAATACTGGTGTATGGTACAAAAATTTATTTTACAAACTATGTTAATTAATCTTGAGTTAAAACCAGAGATTTTTTTTATTATCTATGATACAACAAAATATTGGTGATAGAAAAAAAATGTAATAATTCATATTATCACAGCAGCTAGAATGTTGTATGCACAATTATGGAAGACAGACAATATTCCAGACAAAAATCAGTTAATTATGAAGGTGTTAAACTGCGCAGAAATGGACAAGATCTCAGCACTAATGAAACCAGAAGGATGCTATGAAGACTTCGAAGAAAGATGGCATGATTTCTACAAATTTTTAGATGAATATTACAAGACAATTAAGTTTCCTGTTTAATTTATGAGTAATTGAGATAGTTAAGGATCATACATTGTTAAGATTGTTAAGATGAGATGCAAACTTTGTTTGAGAAGATTAGAATCGCTCCAATGTTTTTTTTTCCCTTTCTTTGATTGATAACTTTTTTGTTTGAAAACTATAAATAAATTGCAAAAAAAAAAAAAGAAGAAGAAGAAGCTGAATGTGGCAGCTGATGATATTAACAACTATCGACCAGTCACCAACGTTCCCTTCATGAGTAAGGTATTGGAGAGGGTGGTGGCAGATCAGCTTCAGGTTCTTCTGGATGAAACCGATGCCCTTGATCCATTCCAGTCGGGTTCAGGCTGCGGCACAGCACAGAAACTGCAGTGTTTGCTCTGCAGGATAACCTACTGAGGGAGGCCGATGGGGGCAAGATGTTCTTGTTGGTCTTCCTCAATCTCTTAGCAGCCTTTGATGCCATCAACCATGGTATCTTCCTAGGGAGGTTCTCCGAGTTGGGAGTTGGGCACCCCGCCTTGGCGTGGTTCACTTCCTTCTTGGAGGACCATCCCCAGAGAGTACAGATTGGTGAGATACAGTCCACCCCGTGTGGGGTTCCACAGGGGTCGATCATTTCATCAATGCCATTTAATATCTATATGGGGGGGCTGGGAGGGGTCATCAGGAGTTTTGGAGCTTCATGTCATCAGTATGTTGATGACACCCAGCTCTATCTCGCCTTTGCATTTTTGCTGTGGATGCTGTTCCGTCCCTTGAGTGCTGCCTGGATGCTGTTCTGGAGTGGATGAGGGCAAATAGACTGAGCTTGAACCTGGACAAGACAGAAGTCTTATGGGTGGGGACTCCTACTGTCAGCAGGTTGGGAAACTCCCTCTCATTTGGGGGTGTGACTCTCCTCATTCAGAATGAGGTGCACAGCTTGGGCGTTCTCTTGGATCCGGCACTATCTATGGAATCTCAGGTTGCGTTGGTGGTCCATTCCACTAATTACCATCTGCGGCAGATTGCTCAGCTGCACCCCTATCTGGACATGGAGGCTCTCACCATGCTGGTCCATGCATTGGTAGTCTCGAGGCTGGACTATTGCAGTGCTCTCTATGTGGTGCTGCCCTTGAAGCTGATGTGGAAATTCCAGCTGATCCAGAGCACGGTGGCCGGATTGCTGACTGGGACTAGAAAATACAAATGTGATGTTTTAGCCTTTCCTCATAAGGGAGGCCCTTCAGCCCAGTAATCATTTTGGTCGCTCTCTTCTGCACCTTTTCCAGTTCCACTATGTCTTTCTTGAGATGCGGTGACCAGAATTGTACATTCCCTCAAATATAATGTAATTTCAGTGTTCACCCATTAAAATATCATTTTAACTGATTTGCCCACCAATAACAATACCTATATACTATTTTATGCCACTTTAATGTTAATTTAATGTTAATTTTATTATATCACTGTATTTTATGTTTATTGTATTGTATGAATCAATTGAATTTACTTGCACTGTATTGTGTTCATCAATTGTTGTTATCCACCCAGAGTGACCACTTTGCCAGACGGGCGGTATAAAACTCCAACAAATAAATAAATAAATACTCCACATGGTCCCATGACTAAGTGAGGATACAGAGAATGGACAAAGTGAACGTGGTTTGTTAGTAAAGGCAGGAGACTAACATGCTAGGGAAAGTTTTGACTAATGTACATTATGAATCTACAAGACAACAATAGCATTACAGTAGTGTACTGTATTGGTAAAAATGAAGAACTGTGCGAATCAGTGCAGGATTTCACACTTGGTAATAAGTTAGGAAACCTTGAGATATTTTTAATCCTTTTGAGTGGATCTCCAGCTTCATATTATATTATCTCAGCTGTTTTGCTTTCAAGGGCAGTTCTATTGTGAGGTGTTTTTTTTTCCTTCGAAGTCACTTTCAGGTCATTCAAAAAGCATCCAATAGACCGAAATGTTCCAAAACAGGTTTGTGTGTGCTGCCATTTCTGATGTCCAATTTGTGTCCCTTAATTCTTTGTCATAGAGATTGTCCAGTTTGTCCTGTGTCGAGTGCAGATGGGTTCGGTTGACAAAGGCTGGCATAGATCATGTTAGCAAATAAATAAATCAAGATGTCCCTTATGCTGTGTCTGATTTTATTGGGAATTGTAATTGCATTGCCAGAGTCGATGTGGAGACAGAGCTGGCATATGGGCTCGCAGCAGGGTTTGGTTCCAGTCTCTGTATTAGTGATGTGCAGTCTGTTGTGTGTCAGACATTGTTTGAGATTGGACAGCTACCTGTAAGCAGCTATAGGCCTTCTTCCAAGGGCTTGGGAGAATGAAGTATTTTTGTCAAAAGCAAGGTCCAGATTACACTGGCAAAAGAACTGGTATTTGAAATGTGTTCCACAGCAATTGGATCAAAGTTGACCACACAAGGCACAGTGGATATCATCCAACTCACCCCATTCCACACACACACACACACACACACACACACAAGACCAGTGGTGCTGAACCTTCAGCACTCCAGATGTTTTGGACCACAACTCCCAGAATTCCAAGCCTGTGTTGCCAATGTCAAAGGATTGTGCGAGTTGTGGTCCAAAACATCTGGAGTGCCGAAGGTTCGCCACCACTGCACTAGACTCATGTTATTCTGTTTGGAAGCAGGTTCGTGAACCTCCTCCAGACAGGGTCGTTTGTTTTAAATCAGTCCTTCAGTTGCAGTCTTGAATGATCCAATGTGTCCTCCTTGCCCACCATAAATTGCCCCTGCCCAATTGCCCTTTGTCACCCTATTCCTTGCCCTTCAGCCCCCTGGCTTGCCCTCCCAGCCTGATCAACCTCCTGCCAGCATGATACAGTACTTGCCCACCAGCCAGCCCCCTTGCTCATTTCTGTGCTGCAAATTTCTGTGGATGCAAATAGGACTTTTGATTTGAAAGTTGAAACAGGTTGGGGTCAGATTCCATGTTAAAAGCATGGGGATTCAGGAGAACCCATGCATGGATCAGTGTGTTTTTTTAATGTTAAAAGTTCCCTCTGCACATGTGTGCTAGTCATGTCCATCTCTAGGGGGCAGTGCTCATCTCCATTTCTAAGCCAAAGAGCCAGTGTTGTGCAAGTCCGTGGCCATGAGGCCGGCATGGCTGAACCCATTTCTGCGCACAAAACACTGTTTGCCTTCCTGTTTTTTATGGTGGTACCTATTTATCTACTTGCATTTACATGCTTACAAACTGCTAGATTGGCAGGAGCTGGGGTTGACAGTGGGAGCTCACTCCGCTGCATGGCACCCGGGATTCGAACTGCCAATCCCAATAAAGCCTCATTTCTCTGTTGTTTTCTGTGTCCAGCATGAATACAGAGAGGGCAAGACTCAATTGAAACCATTTCAAAAGCCAATGTAGCCCCCCTCGACACAGCTTTAAACCATATTAGAAGTTTTCCCAAGAAGAGTGGTGTCAAAATGGAACACTTTAACCACTATCTCAAGGAGACACAGGCAGAAATTCAGATACCATGTGCCTTCTCACATGACTTTGGAGCGCAGCAGAAAATCCCTATGCATATCTCAGGGTTAATCATTAATGTGGGTAAGCCCTGAGCTGTAGAGTTGTAGATTCTTTATGATGTGTTTGAATGGTTTCAGTTGTAAGTTGAATATGACAACTACTGATGTTCTGTCATTTTCTCTTCTGGGTTTGTCTTGCAGTGGGTTGCTTTTGGGTATTTGTCTTGTCCATAACATGTTCTTTATCCATACTGGGTGGGCACTGGAGTTTTAGAAATGCCTTTTGTAAACATATGAGTCTCCATATTGTGAGCAGAGACAGGCACAGACCTTAGTTCAGAGGTTGGTGCTGCTTCCTTGTTGTGGTACCATAGGTGTCATGCATTCCCTTCCTCTACTCCATGGCTGGTTTCTCCATTCACTGGCCAACATGTGCTGGTCTTCCCCTTCTCTATACACATTTATTGAGTCCTAGCAGGACCACCTGCTTCCTTCCTCTGGCTCCTCCAACAGGTGTTGGGAGTAGTAAAAACTGAGAGAGATTGTGAGGAGCTCCAGTCCAGAGGAATCTCTTGACACTGGGGGAGTGGGCAAACCACTGGCAAATGAGCTTCAACATTAGTAAGTGTAGAGTGATGCATGTTGGGGCAAAAACAAACAAACCCAAATAAATTTATAAACTGATGGGGTCTGAACTCTCCACAACAAACCAGAAAAGGGACCTTGATTTCCTTGGTAAACAGCTCAATGAAGGTGTCAACCCAGTGTGCCGCAGCAGTGAAAAAAGCAAACTCAATGCTAGGGATCATTAGGAAGGGTATAGAAAAGAAGTCAGAAAGTGTCATTTTGCCTCTTTATAAATCTATGGTGAGGCCCCATCTGGAGCATTGTGTCCAGTTCTGGTCACCATACCTCCAGAAGGATATTATGAAATGGAAAAAGGGCAGAGGAGGGCAACCAGAATGATTAGGGGACTGGAACACCTTCCTTACCATCTGAGGCTGCAAAGGCTGGGCCTCTTCACTCTTGAACGATGGCACCTAAGAGGTGACCTGATTGAAGTTTATAAAATCATACACAGTGTGGACAAAGTAGATAAAGAAAAGCTGTTTTCCCAATCACAAAACACTAGAACTAGGGGGCACTCCATGATACTTTTGGGCACTAGATCTCAAACAAATAAGAAAAAGTACTTTTTCACCCAGAGGATCACTGGTCTGTGGAACTCCCTGCCAGAAGAAGTGATGATAGCTGTTAGCCTTGACAGCTTTAAGAAAGGACTGGACAAGTTCATGGAGAACAAGAGTATCAATGGCTATCATTATGGATGCCTAAGGACAACTTCCAGGTTGGAGAGATAGACAGGATATCATAATGACATTTGCAGGGAATCATAAGCAGTTGAAGATATCTGCTTGGGAATACCCTGAAACCAATGGTAAGCCACTGTGTGAGACAGAATGCTGGACTGGATGGGCCATGGCCTGTTCCAGCAATGCTGTTCTTATGTTCTTATGTGCTGCAGTGGTAAATGCAAACAGGCTGGATTGTTTCAGGGAACCTGAAAAATAAGATGGAAAGCTGGCCAAGAATTTTATTGCAGTACCAGTTAATATTTCTTGAGTGCAGAACAGTGACTTCACTGTGGTCTAACCCCAAGCCTTCTCGCCCAGTAAGGTCTACAAAGAGGAAATGACATGAGTCAGCCAAATGACATGTTCTAGCATCACCATCTCCCACTCATTTGTCCAATGCATATGGCTCTTTTTTAAAAAATATGTCATTTTTGTCTGTCGGAACAGACAGAAATAGATCCCACATCAGAATGTGGCAACAGATGGATCGGCTCTACACATCCTAGTTGAAAAGGCAGATTGGGACTTTGCTTCTGCCACTGGCCTAACAATCTGAACTTTTCAGATTCTGTATCCCTGAGCCTGACCCAAAGAAAGTGGTGCAAAATCATTTCCACATATTAATACAGGAAGCCAGAAATAACTATAATCTGAACTCCCCACCACATGTTATGGGAACAACTGGTTGCTTTAACAACAACAACAACAACAACAACAACAACAACAACAACAAACAACAACAGTATCCCTCAGGACTGAGGTTCCCAAACTTGTTGGACTAGTAGTTTTCTTCAGTGAGGAATGTGGAGCAGAGCAGGAAGCAAAGAAGAACAAAGGTGCTAGAGTTGAAAGAACAGCACCATCACCACCACCACTGACAGCTCAGCAAAAACAAAATAAAGAGAAGCTTCCGTGTTCCTCCTGGCTGGTTTGGATGGATCCTTCAAGGGCCATGGGTACTACAGCACACACTTTGGGAACCCTGCATGAAGATAAAGGATGGGGTGTGTGTGTGTTAATGGGTGGCATAACATCTACTTCCAAGAAGAAGCAACCACCATGTCCTTTGTAAGGGGAGCACTGCCTACTTGGGGCGGTGGACCCACCACCACGGCCATCGCCTTCAAGCCAGTTTCTCACCTTGCTTGAGAGGCTCAAGGGCGTCGGACCACAGGTGCAGAGGCCTTTCCTTTCCTTCTTTCTTTTCCTCCCTCTCTCCTTGGCTTGTGGGTGTTGCTCCTTCTCCTCTTTATCCTCCTGCTCAGTGACCTAAGAGAGGAAAGACAAGGAGCCCCAGCTGCTCTTGAAATGGAGGCAAGAATCAAGTTGTTAAAGCAGCTGCTCCGGGTGGTTCTCCCCTTAAGGTCCTAACATGTGCTTAGTCCCCAGCATCACTGAAAGCAGGATTCTGCTGGAGCATCTGCCGCCTTCTGCAAGCCTGATGTCCTCTTCCCATTGCAGTTGCTATTGGATGCCTAGAGTCGGGTTTCCCCCAAACACTGTCAGGACTTGTTGTTGTTCAGTCATTCAGTCTGGTCCAATTCTTCATGACCCCATGGACCAGAGCACGCAAGACCTTCCTGTCTTCCACTGCCTCCCAGAGGTTGGTCAAATCCATGTTGGTTGCACCGATGACACCGTCCAACCATCTCATTCTCTGCCGCCCCCTTTTCCTTTTGCCGTCAATCTTTCCCAACATCAGGGACTTTTCCAAGGAGTCCTCTCTCCTCATGAGGTGGCCAAAGTACTGAAGCTTCAGCTTCAAAATCTGCCCTTCTAGTGAACATTCAGGGTTGATTTCTTTCAGGATGGATAGGTTTGATCTCCTTGCAGTCCAGGGGACTCTCAAGAGTCTCCTTCAGCACCACAGCTCAAAAGCATCAATTCTGTATCAATCAGCCTTTTTTACAGTCCAGCTCTCACTTCTATACATCACTACTGGAAAAACCATAGCTTTGACTATCCGGACCTTTGTTGAGATGGTGGCATTTAAATTGGAATTGCTATTTTCAAAATGAGCACACACATCACCATATAAAGCAAAGCAAAAAAAAAAAAAGTGTTCTGCTTATATACCACCCCATAGCACTTCAAGCACTCTAATTATGCAGGCTACACATCACCCCCTAGCAAGCTGGGTACTTATTTTACCGACCTTGGAAGGATGGAAGGCTGATTCAGCCATGAGCCTGGTACCTGCGATTGAACCCCAGGTCATGACCCAGTTTTATCTGCAGTACAGGCATTTAACCACTATGCCACGAGGCTCTTACATATAAACCACATGACTTGATACGTGGAGCTGAAATCAATTTAAATAAGCAATGTTGTGGAGCCCTTATGGTTATTGCATTTAAAAATGTATTTGCAAGAGGACAAGAAACTTAAACTTGGTTACCAAACCCCCAGCCTGGCTCCCATGTGTTCCAGCTGCCTTTACCTAACAAACCTGAGAGTAAGAGTGTGAATATAAACTTACAAATGGGGACATACACGCACACACATTAAGGCTATCCATCTGCCTTTTTGTCACCTGCACTGTTTCAGAGCATTTCCTGCAGGTCTTATGCTCTTATTTCCAACAGATGGAAAGACAGGAGGATATGCAAATGTTAAACAAGATTGGTCGTCGTCATCCTACTGATGTGAAATAGCAAATATTTCTCAAAAAAAAAATCCAGAGATGAGAGAGTTTTTAGAAACTAATTTGTTTATGTTCTAGCAGGATGCTTCTGGTACTCAGAGAGCTCTGTTACCAGGAATAAAGGCTCCTTGACTAATCACACAGTCCAGCAGGGCTAGGCTCCTGGGGTTAAGCCTCATCCAGTAAGCTCTGGCCAAGTAGAACTACCATCTACAATCAGGGGAAGTGTGCCTGCCATGCTGCCTGTGTGGGTTACTTTGCTGTCTTTTTCCACTGCTGCTTTTCTTTCCCTTTGCTACTTTTTCTGGTCAGAGACTGAGAGTTCCACTACCTTGCAATTTACCCTGTGGTTTGTGGAGGAGTTTGTGCAGTTAAAATCTAATTATTTACTGGTGATTACAGAATGTAAAGCTAAGCATGGGTGAGCCTGTGTTACTCCCCCCATGAGCATTTGTTTCCTTTTTGTTTGGTTAGCAGGGGTGGTTTATTTTCATTCTGATTCAGTTAGCATTAATTTCTTCCATTTCCCCCCATGCATGACTGTTTGTCTCACTTCAAAGGAGTAGTTGTGGGTGAGTCCTCTGGCGGCAGTGACAGTGATGTCTTTGGTGGTATTAAAGCACAATAATTCCTTTTAAATGACTGCATGGTGTCTCCCCTCCTCCAAACCCTTTTTGTATTTTTAATGATGCTTGTTACATATAGGGCAATGCCACTTCCAATAAATAAATAAAGAGGAAGAAAGGAAGGGATTGGGAAGAGGTCAGTATTAAGAGGATGGCCCTGTGTCCCCAGTAAAAACTGAACTGATTGAGCAGTATAGTGTATAGGACGTCTGCACTGAGATACTTAGGCATACAAGCTACAACTACCACAGATCTAATTTTTAAAATGTTCAAGCAAACCAAGCATTCTTTGCTCTGTAGTAGTACCTGAGGAAATCAGCAAAGGAAAAGCAAACCAAAGTTTCAAAAAAAATTTTTAGTGTGAAATGTGTTGGTTCTTCTTTGTATCAGATAGTGCAAACGTGGTGGTAGCAGCTTGATATGTTGGTTACCCATGTCGTTATGGATGCTGTAACTTGTGTAGTTACTAGTGATGAGAATGAACTGCTCTCCTCTCCTGCTTCCTCTGGCTCAATCAGCAACTCACCAGGCCCAGCCTGCTTGCTTCTTCCACCTCCTAGTCCATTGTTGGTGAACCTATGGCACCCAACATCACCCCTTCACAACCACCTGTATTCAGGTTAAATTGCTGTACTGGCACTTTGCAAAAACTTAGTGGGTTTTGAATCAGAGTTTGGCCACTCGGTCTCTAAAAGGTTCGCCATCACTGTCCTAGTCACAACCTATGTTCCGCTCCCCCCACCTGCTCTTATCTGATATCTTCCTTAGACAAAAGGGTGTGGCAGAGAAATCTATGCACTTCCCTGTGACTGGGAGATTAGCCAAGGGGGTGGAGAAAGGAAACAGCTCACTATATCTGTTACAAACTATCAAATATATCCAACTATATAACTATTATATACTGCAAATAAGCAGACAAACCTAAAGAGGTCAATTTAATTTAGACATGTGCTTTCTGTAAAATAAACCCCTCATTCTAAAGAACCCCTCATTTCCTAAAAGAAAAAAAAAGGAAAGAAGATGCTTGCGTATCAATATTTCCTCTAAGGATGTAAAAAAAAGACTGTGTCTTGATTGAGACATGAGAACTTCAGTCAACAATTCACATTACTGAACAATTCTTCTGCATTGCAACTGGATCTTTAAAAACTCAAAGACTTCAAAAGCATTGTGTACCAATTCACATGGGTTTCAGTATTTGTTGGTATCCTTAAATGCTGCTACAAGATATATGTCTATTTTCTCCCAATGAAAAATAAAGTTATACTAGTCTATCAGAATCTTAACTCAAAATACATTAGCATTCAAAACACAAAAAAATTCAAGTCTGTACTGTACAATGGGGAACCAGTGTCTATACATTTAGCTTTGTTTATTTACAGGGCCCTTTTCAGGGTTGTCCATGTAAAGAAGAATATTCAGAAGTGATTTAACATTCCCTTTTTCTGAGAGTACCATAGGACAGGGCTGTTCAACTTTGTTCTACTTTTTCTGGCCCAAAGTGTCTGAGGGCTACTACACTAAAACCTCTACGTATGAATTTTATCCGTTCTGAGCACATGCTCATAAGTAAAAACTTGTAAGTAGAGCAAAGGTTTCCCATTGGAATGCATTGAAAACCAATTAATCCAATCTGGAGGGAATAGATATCAATGCACCATGGCCCTTGAACTGTCCCACTTGGCTGACACAGTGGGCTGGCAGACCCAGAACTTTGCTGGGGCAGTGGTGGTCCTTGGGGTGGGGGAGGGAGGGTGGAGAACTTATCCCCTCACTTTTTTTATTGATAGCTGGCGGGCTACTTTTGAACCCTTCGCGAGCTATCAGTAGCCTGCGGTCTACTTGTTGGGCTGGCCTGCCATAGGACAGTGCAGCCTGCCCAAGGCCACCCAAGCTAGTTCTCCACATACACACACACATATATATATATGTGCTCTCTCTCTCTCTCTCTCTAAATGATATATAATTATTACATGTACTGTAGTTTGGAACTACAGTTTGTAAATCAAGCAAGCTACACTAGAGGGCAGTCATCGCTAAAGTGTTAGTTGACAAAACAACATGTGAATCTGTTTCTGCTGAAGAGCAAAATCAGTGGTGACTGTTTATATATACTAGATACTTTTCTAATCAAACTCCATGTTTGTAGTCTCTTGGAACATAATTGCAACTAATTGCTCTCTAAATGTGTGATGGAAATTGCACTGAGATGGAGCAGTAATCATCACTGGAACTTTCTCAGTTGTGGCCACTTGTAGTCATTGTACAGTACTATGCTCTCACAAAATTCAGCTTAATCTGTAAATAATAAGGAAGGACGGAAAATGTCAGGAATGCACTACTTTGAAGTCTTGTGGGTTGTTGTTTTTTATCACATCAACAGGAATCCATTTCGGATAAGCAGATCTAAGCAATTTCTCAGTGGCACACATGTGTTCTACAGCTGCAACCCTCAGTTGATTCAAATCTGGCTTTCTGCTTCAGCTTGACATTAGTGTAGGTGTTTACTTTGCATATTCCCTGCTTTGCACTTGCCTTATGACATGAGAGAAATCCTGAAATTTCCTTACATAGTTGTGTTTTGTTTGGGTTTTACCTCTGCATGTGTCAGTCAGGTTGTTTTTTTTTTTTTTTTTTTGCAGTATAAAACCATAAAAGTCATTTTAAAAGGCCAACACAATTGCAGAATTGTATAATTACAAAAACAGTGCAGATGTAATAATCCATAATATGCATAAAGATATTAGAAAGAAAAAGGGAAAACACCTCTGCATGTAGTCCACATCTCTAGGTCAATTGCTTCTCATCTTAAAACATGAACACAGGACTCCTATATGCAAAGCAAAAGTCTTTGGAAAGAAAACTCTCCAGTTGAGTCTTTTAGCAGGGAGCTTGTTTTTGTTTTTAAAAAGTGAATCTGTTGAGTTCAGCATGATAATCAGTATCATTAACAGTACTGCCTTAATTTTTCAAAATGACAGAATAGTAGAGCTACAAGGACCCCAAAAGTCATCAAGTTTCCTAGTGCAGGAAAATGCACAATAAAATTGTCCCGGACAGATGGCCATCTGAGCTATGTTTAAATAACTCCAGCATAAGAGGTTTTGCCTAAACATTAGAAAGCACTTGACTTCCTGAGAATGTTTAGGCAAAATTGCCTCTCTTGTAATCTGAATCCATTGCTTTCGATCCTATCCTACACTGTATAGGATAGGACCAAAACTGTATGTCTGTAGGCCTATACTGTATGTCTTTTGAGTAGCATTGAGAAGACTGCAGAGTAAGTAGTAGCAGAAATCTTCACTCTTGGGGGTCACTGCTGTTGTTGCTGCTGCTAACAAGATTAATTAATGTCCTCTCAGTAAATAAATCTGGCCATTCCCATGAATGCACATAATGTTGCAAATTAGATTGTACAGCTTGATGTTGAGACAGGTCCAAACCCAGAGAAAGTGACTTTCTGCCATCCTGCCAAGGAGAGACTTTAGTGCAGTGGTTCTCAACCTTCCTAATGCCGCAACCCTTTAATACAGTTCCTCATGTTGTGGTGACCCCTTAAAAGAGGCCACAAGCCCCATTTGGCAGGGCACTGCCACAGGTGCTATAGAGAACTTCCCTCTACAGGCACCTCAGCCAATCGCAGGCTCCGGTGCCATTGACTGACATCCCCTCCAACCTATCAAGCTGTAACTCACTCTCCCCCCCCTTCCTCCTCCTCTTCCTCCAGACCCAAGTCATTTATGCCTTTTTCATCACTGGCTCATGGCCCCGACCTCCAGGTTAGGAACCACTGCTTTAGTGTGACAGAATGTTTTCTGGATTTGAAATATTCATGCTTAATGTTTTGCACATCCACTTTTGTGATATAATTGATTCAGGCATTTAGAGATAAGCACAAACTGGAAAACTGGGGGGTTGAAAATGGTTTGTGGTCCGTGGCTTCCCATGAAGCATAAACTATCATGACCCCCCCCCAAAAAAATGAACAAGTTTCCAGCTCATTAATCAGGTTCAGGCTGGTGGGGACCTGCTTGCCCCCCTTTCCACTGCCTTGGTGATGGCCCTCCTAGCTGGCCCTGCTGCCACTTCCGCCGCCACCACCACCATTTGAGACAGTGGTTTGTCTTTCTTTCCAAAACCTGAGCCTCTGCCTTTGTGTCTTGCAGCCGCCACCTAGCTGATAGGTGAGTGCAGGTTCGTGGACAAGAGGTCCAGTTTCTGGAAGAGAGCAAAGCAAAGCACCAAGGAGGGGAAATGTCAGCATAAGGTCCCCTAACTGGGTTGTAAACTGAACCACAAACCAGCCTGATTCCTGTCGATTTCTGCAGGCATCCTCTCTTGTTTCGCTTAGGTATAGGGCACTCCTCTCAGAGAAGCCAGTCATATCATCAGAGAGAACCAGGCACCTAAGGCCACAGATTCTGTGTCTTAAGAAAGGGCAACAAAATGTTCCTTATTTTCATTGACTGTTGTTGTATTTTAACTGCCTGGGAGGCGGAAGAGAGTTTTTGTGTGTGGAGATTTTCTGCCCCATGAGCCATAAACTGTTTGACTCAAACTATGGTGTTACCTTGACCTGGTAGAGCAGGGAAGGCAGTTGTCATTTGATGCTCTGTCTCAGGCAACAAAATGTTTGGGACAGCTCCTGCTGACAGCATGTTTTCCTTTCAAATTTGGAGATGTCAGAAATCCTCTCTGGAAACAGGAGCTCAGCACAGCTCTTCGGCTGTTCCTTGTGCCTTTGGCAGCAATTTAATTTAACACGCTGAGTGGCAATGGGGGAGAATGAGAGTTGGGGAGACAGGTAGAGGGCAGTGTTGGCCTGAAGAACAGAAATGAAACGCCATAATCGAAATCAGAAGCCAGAGAAGCCAGAGCAAGCAGAAGTGGGAGGAACAGCAAATTTATTTGGACTAACAGGCTAAATTATTGGGTGCAAAAGGAGCTCTCGTTGAAATGAACAGGGTTTTCTTGTTTTGTTTGTTTGCTAGTTTGTTCTGCTGCCTTAATCCAGGAGGCAGGAGAGCTTTGAAAAGTTACTTTTAGACTGCCAATATCTCAGGCAAGAGATTCTGGAAATTATAGTCCAGAAAGGATAATTTTGCTACACTCTGGGTAGTGCATGGCTTCTGATATTCTGAACAGTGCACTACTGCTACCACACTTTAGATTTGAAGCACCTTTTCCTTAAAGACAAATCACCTTAAAAATCACTGTCCGCTTTTCAAATCGCTTTTTCTGAAGAACCCCCTTGGCCATGCCCATTTTCGACCGCTATGTTGGTTTTTCTTGCAAAGACCACTGGGGGTGGTGTTTTTTAAATCAGTTCCTGCACCCCCTTTTAAAGTGATTTGGTTGTATTTGCGGACATACTACACCACCTTTTTTCAGTTTCCCCTGTTTCTGCTGTTTCCCTGTCGTAGTTTAAAGCAGTTCAGCCAAGTAAGAATGGGGAAGCTGATTGCTAGGCAACCGCTGAAGTGTGGACTGCCGAACTGCTGTAGCGACCATGTGACAGCAGGAGGAGATAAAGCAATGCAAAATAAAAAAGCGGCTGTTCAAGGAAATGTGGTAGCGGCCATAAATAACCCTACACATAACCCTGGACTGAATATACAGACCAGGTGCTTCTTTTCTTGGGAGAGAATCCCACTGACTTCAATGAGGCATAGTTATCAACAAACATGTCCAAGAATACAGCCTTAATTTCCACTGATTTTTGTTGGAGGGCAAAGGCTGTATGAAAGGCTGTAGTCCTTTTCATGCTGATCTAGGAATGAACCCGGCTGAATCCCATGAAATGAAATTTTCTTCTCTGCAGATACTGATTGCAGCGTAAATCTAGAAATCAGAATCAGAATACTTTTATTGGCCAAGTGTGGTTGGACACACCCAGAATTTGTTTTGGTAAAATATGCTCTCGATATAAAAGGAACTATAAGAATCAGATAGTCAACAATAAAAACACAGTACAACAATACAATATAGCCCATTATTTAAAAGGAAGAAAAGTAAAAATTAATTATTCAACAGTTTGATAGCACTTGGAAAGAAGCTATCTTTATATCTAGTTGCCCTAGTGTGCAATGCCCTAAAACGCCGCCCTGAGGGTAACAATTGAAACAGGTTATGTCCAGGATGTGTGGAATCTGTATATATTTCCATCGCTCTTTTTAGCTTATGTGGTATACAATTCCACAATAGATGGCAGATTAGTAGCAATAATTCTTTCTGCAGTTCCAATTATCCTTTGAAGCCTATATCTGTCATGCTTAGTCACAGAACTAAACCAGACAGTTATAGAGGAACAGATGATAGATTCAGTAACACCTCTATAGAATTGAATCAACAGTTCTTTTGGCAGTCTGAACTTCCTAAGTTGATGGAGAAAAAACATTCTTTGTTGTGCTTTCTTAATAATACTTTCAATATTAGATGACCATTTTAAATCTTGAGATATAATAGTACCTAAAAATTTAAAGGACTCCACTTTTGACACTAAGTTATTTGATATCATAAGAGGTGGCTGTATAGAACAAGTCCTCCTAAAATCCACCACCATTTCAACAGTTTTGCATGTGTTTAATTCGAGATTATTTTAAATACACTTCCTTCAAGCTTAATCAAAAGCAATGGGACAAGCTTCCTCCACAAATGTCTTTAAGGACTGGATGGCAGTTTCTGTCTTCTCCAGGAAAGGAAGGAGGCTCAAACATTTCCTATTATTGGCAGAAGATGCAACAGGGAGTAGAATTGTTGGGTTACAGCAGTGGTTCTCAACCTGTGGGTCCCCAGATGTTCCTGGGCTGCAACTCCCAGAAGTCTTCATCACTAGATGAGCTGGACAGGATTTCTGGGAATTGCAGTCCAGGAACATCTAGGGACGCACAGGTTGAAAACCACTGGGTTACAGTATTCTGCCGTGCTATAATTACTGTCAGAGCTGGAATGAGAAGCCAGCGGAAATATTTTGATTTCATGACAGCGGAGAAGCTTGGTTTTTTCCCCTACAACAGACATTGCTCCTGGCAGCGTGGTTGGAGGCAACCCACCATGATATGTCCATTATATTGGCAACTGGACCAATTCACCCCGAAGACAGGATAGGTAAAACTGTCAACCATGAGCATCACATCATTGTCAGAAGATCATATCTGCAGGACTCAAATGAATGTAACTGAAAATGAAGGGTTTCTTTTGATGGCCCTAGTCTTAACTAAAAATGGTGATTCCCCCCGCCTTGTCTTTCATATCAGTCTGACATGGGGATTGAAGAAGGGGAGGGAATTATATTTGCATGCCAACAAAAGCTTGAGCTGCTACATTTACGTATGCCGGTCTACTTGGAAAGGAACAGGGTTGGGGTAGTGTCCTTAGGCTTGCATAAGAGTGAGTTACTTTGCAAGGAAAACAAAATAAGGAAAATAACAGAAATACAGTGGTGCTTGTTATCATTTTTGGCTTGAGGTTTTTCAGTTTTCTTTAATGCTGTTGGGTCCCCACCACCAGCTTGATAAGAGGAATGAAGAGGAAAGACATAGAAGTGATATCTAACCGTAGGGTCTCTTTAAAGCAGTGGTTCCCAACCCGGGGGTCGGGACCCCTTTGGGGGTCGAACGACCATTTCACAGGGGGTCTCCATTAGCCAGTAAAGAAAAAGACACAAACGGGTTGGGTCTGGTGGAGGGGGGGAGAAAAAAAGGGGGAGAGTGAATTACAGCCTGATAGGCTGGAGGGGATGTCAGTCAATAACACTGGAGGCTGCGATCGGCTAAAGGTGCCTGTAGAGGGAAGTTCTCTATGGCACCTGTGGCAGTGGCCTGCCAAAGGGGGACTTGCAGCCTCTTCCAAGCAGGGCAAGGGGTCACCACAATATGAGGAACTGTATTAAAGGGCCACGGCATTAGGAAGGTTGGGAACCACTGCTTTAAAGCATTTGCTAGTTCTCACTTAGAAATGCTTCTTCTAACACTAAAATAATCCATGGAAAATGACAAAAGGAGCACCATCTGGTTTTAGGGAATTACCATGGAGATAATCCAGTTAAAAGGTATCTAAAAAGAGCACAAACAAGATTAAGAAGAGAGCCCTGAAAGGGCAAAATTGCATCCTGGAAGCAGCTCTGATGAAAAGTTTGGCCTGTCTGTAAGATGTCATGCATCAGTACAGAAGGGTGAAAAACCAAACAAGTGAAATGTGGAATAAATGGGATTGGCCAGGTTACTGGCTGAAATGCTTTTGCTTAATATAATAATGAGGAAACCTATTGAATCAGTATGGATTTGGTGACTCAATTCCTATGTGAATTCCATTGATTCAATCAGCACAATCTAGCTGTGGTTTACCATGCCAAGCAGCAAGATTTCAGCCAATGTGCTTCCTATCAGTTGAGGCCTGTATAGTGTATTTACACAAGCAGAGTGCACCAGGCAAGGTATATGGTCCCTCTTGTGCAATATCCTCCAACATTTCCAGATGAAAAATGGGAACTCCCTATCTTATCTAACACTGTCCAGATAAAATTAGGGGCAAATATCGATTTATAATCACATCAACCAGGTAAGGTGTTGTGGTCCAAAACATCTGGCATGCTGAAGGTTCACTATCACTGTTCTAGAAGTTTATTTATCTATGTGCATATTAATTAATAATGTACAGGTATAATGCGTGCTGTATAGATGAGAGAATAATGAACCACAATTGTCCCTTGCCAGTGGTTTTTCAATTATTTTAAATGAATATACAGTGGTACCTCTTAAAACAAATTTAATTCGCTCTAAAGGTCAACTTGTTTTAAGAAAAAATTGTCTTACAAAACGTGGTTTCCCATAGGGATGCATTGAAAATGGATTAATCTGTTCCAGAAGCTATGGGTCACTTCATTTACGAAAATTTTGTCTTACGAAACACAGTTTCTCATAGGAATGCACTGGGAATGGATTAATCCATTCTGGAGGCTAGAATAAAGACAAAAATAACCGTCAACTCCCCCCCCCCGGTAAATGCAGAATGGTTTTTTTGTCTTGAAAAGCATCGCATAGGGCAGTGTTGGCGAACCTATGGCATGGGTGCCAAAGGTGGCACTCGGAGCCCTTTCTGTGGGCACCCAACATCGCCTTCACAGCCACCTGTATTCAGGTTAAATTGCTGTATTGGCACTTTCTGAAAAATTAGTGGGTTTTGAATGACATTTTGGGCACTCAGTCTCTAAAAGCTTTGCCATCACTGCCATAAGGAATTTCTTGTCATGCAAAGCATGCTGATTCCCAGAAATCCTTTTCTTCCTGCGAGTTGTTTGTCTTACGAGGCATTTGTCTTAAGAGGTACCACTGTACATGTTTGTCTTATGCTTAGCTCCAGAAGAAGGCCACAGCCAAAATGCACTGAGCTTAAGCTTTTTAGAATAAAGTTGACTTTGACATTTTTGTACATCATAGGACTCTGTCTCCTGTTTATACTTTTGAACCCAATAGTGTGGTCATATGGAAAAGGTATTAATAAGGAAGAACAGGTAAAACTGCAGTATTTTACTCAAAGGCTTCTTTGAACTTGTGTATTGTATTCAGGAACCTCTTAAGGAAAGGAAGAAAATTTATGAGGTGATACGATCCTTCAAATACGCTTCACACACAGCGTATTACAATAATCCAAGTGGGATATAACTAAGGCACATCTTACTGTAGCCAAATTAGATATGTCAAATAACAGGTGTAGCTGGCACACCATTTCTAACTGTGCAAGTTCACTCACTCTTAGCCATCACCAAAACCAAGATGCCCAGGCTCAGGGATGAATCCAGGAGTACTGTATATCAAAGCTGCGAACCTGTGTTTTCAGGGAGTGTGTAACCCCATCCAGGCATGTCTACCTAGCAGTAAGTTACATACATGGATTTACTTCCAGGAGAGTATTCTAAGGTTGTACCTTAAAGCACAGATGGCCCTTCCAAAAAACTCAGATCAGCCACTGGAGGCTGGAGAGTGAGAAAACGCGTTCATCAATAAAGTGATACAGATCTTGTTTGTTTGTTCTACAACAGACTATCACAGGGAACTTTGCGTCACAGTGCACTGCTGTACTGGAGCCAAAATTGTGCTCTCTACCCAGGTAGCCGGCTCATGGTTGACTCAGCGTTTGATCCTTCCAAGGTTGGTGAAATGAGTGCCCAACTTGTTTGGGGTGACGGGAAATGTGTGTGTGTGTGTGTGTGTGTGTGTGTGTGTGTGTGTGTGTGTGTGTGTGTGTGTGTGTGTGTGTGTGTGTGTGTGTGTGTGTGTTGTGTCGCTACAGTCGTGACCGACTCTTCGTGACTCCATGTCCATGGAGTTTTCTTGGCAGGAATACTGGAGTGGTTTGCCAGTTCCTACTCCATGCGCCAACAGCACCTGGTATTCCCTGGTGGTCTCCCATCCAAGTACTAACCAGGGCTGAGCCTGCTTAGCTTCCGAAATCAGGTGAGATCAGATGTGCTTAGGGCATCTAGGCAGCTGGGCAATGTGTAGCCTGCTTAAATAAATTGTAAACCACCCAGAGAATGCTTTATATCCTATGGGGAGATATATAAGCAGCACACTTGGCTTTTTGCTTTTGCTTCGTCATAGCTTTCCTACAGAAAAACATGGAAGGGTCTGTCCACTTAAGGGTGTGGTGGCTCAGCAGGCTAGAACACTGAAATGATTGGCTGAAAAGTCAGCAGTTTAGCGGTTCAAATCCCGGGTGCCACACAGCAGATTGAGCTCCCAATGTTAACCCCAGCTCCTGCCAACCTAGCAGTTCGAAAGCATGTAAATGCAAGTAGATAAATAGGTACATCCGTAAAAAGCAGGAAGGTAAACAGTGTTTTATGTGCAGAAATGCATTCAGCCATGCCAGCCACATGGCCATGGACTTGCCCAAGACTGGCTATTGGGCTTAGAAACGGAGATGAGTCCTGCCTCTAAAGTCAAACACGACTACCACACATGCTCGGGGAAACCTTTACCTTTTTTATGTCCATTTAACTTTTTAGTACACGGCTCTAAATAAACATTGCAAAGGACTCCCGAGATCACTGGGGTAAATAGGGAATTAGTCCTTCCAAGTGGACATTCTAATTACTTTACAATTGACACCTTTTTCCAGAAATCTAACATTTCGAGTTAAGATCCACTCCAATAAGATTTGTTCTGTTTTTTCTTCTTGATTTGTCTCAATTCCTCTTCCTCTTGGTAGGATTTGGTTCTTATGGATGATGGAAACTATTTTTCCTTGAGCCCCAGTAAGATCCATAATATCTGCATTATTACAGCAAAAATAACAGAATCCACAGCACCTGAACTAATAATCATTTTAATGTGTTACTAGTGGCTTTTCCCTGCTCTGAATGGACACTTAATTTTGTCCTCCCACATCCCTCCTCCCTCTTACCATTCTATTGTTTTCTGTAAATTGTATATAGGTCAATCTACTGTCTGCATGTTTCCCTTAAACTGTACCATTTACCCAGGAAATAGACTAGATCATTCACTTTATATTATAAATCAGGGACTAGAGGTGTATTATTCTTTTCTTTTATGGGCAAATGGGTATGTCCAATTTCCAGAATTCTCCAAGAATTCTCCTGGCAGAATTCTGGTGCTCTCAGACCACAGACCCATACTTACAGTCTCCTACACTTCACTCACCTGGACTGTAGCCTAGCTCTGGGGTGTCGTGGTCTTGCTTCCTATTGTGATTGTACAAAAATGGATGCAACCTAATGCTTCCCAGAAGTGGTGGTTACTCTGGAAGTGCTTTCTATTAAGCTTAAAGCACAGTAAGGCTACCACTTTCGGGTGCCTTTCTTTTTTTAATGTATACATATAGAACAGGAAGTGAGGTGAAAAGTAAGCCATGCAGGCTTGGATCTAGGCCCTGTTTCAGGTAAGTTGTGGATCTGTGAGTTTCACTCCCAGGATTCCTCCTTGGCAAATTCTGAGAGTGGGAGTCAAAAATGAATGAAAGAAAGAAAAGTCACACAAGCAGGAGGGAAGGAAAATAATGACATACCCCTGTCAGTGACTTGATCAGCCAAATTGTGTATTTTCCCATTGGTTAACCATACTCATAAGTTTCCCTCTTGAAAAGCACATGGGCATGAAAGTAGACTGGACACCTATTGTGCTTCTAAACAAAAGATTAGTAATCCAAGCATCCATGAAGCAAGGGGCAAGATGAGTTCTACTTCAATTTCTTGGAGAAATTCCAGAAAAACTGAGTGTTTGGTAATTCTGTCTACATGTTACTTTCCTACCCAGCTCAGCTTCAAGATACAATTGCTCCATCTGTATAATACCTCTGTTTTGTTCCAAAGTCATCGAAATTTATGCATTGTTCCAAACAGCACTGGAAGTTGTCTTTGGTATTTCATCTGGTGTGAAGAAGACAGGAACAGAGAATTTGATTCCACATTTGGGTGGCTGTATGTAAAGCTGGGACTCGGATCAAGTACATGGTCTCTTGTGACCTTATCCATCCATCCATCCATCCATCCATCCATTCAATCAGGGCCACCAGTCCCATCACCTCCTGGTAAATAGAAGGGGGGAAAGTGGAGGCAATGACAGAGTTTATTTTCTTGGGTTCCTTGATCACTGCAGATGGCGACTGCAGCAACAAAATTAAAAGACACTTGCTTCTTGGGAGGAAAGCAATGGCAAACCTAGGTAGCATCCTAAAGAGCAGAGACATCACTTTGCCAACTAAGGTCAGGATAGTCAAAGCTATGGTTTTTCCAGTAGTGATGTATGGAAGTGAGAGGTGGACTATAAAGAAGGCTGATTGCTGCAGAATCAATGCTTTTGAGCTGTGGTGCTGGAGGAGAGTCTTGAGAGTCCCCTGGACTGCAAGGAGATCAAACCTATCCATCCTGAAAGAAATCAACCCCCAATGTTCACTGGAAGGACAGATTTTGAAGCTGAGGCTCCACTACTTTGGCCACCTCATGAGGAGAGAGGAGTTCTTGGAAAAGTCCCTGATGATGGGAAAGATTGAAGGCAAAAGGAAAAGAGGACGGCAGAGAATGAGATGCTTGGACGGTGTCATTGATGCAACCAATATAGATTTGACCAAACTCTGGGAGGCAGTGGAAGATAAGAAGGCCTGGCGAGCTCTGGTCCATGGGGTCACGAAGAGTCGGACATGACTGAATGACTGAACACATCTAGCCTGGGGCCACTCTGGGCAGTGAACAACAATAAAATAAATAAAACAGTAACATTCACATAAAAATAGCTTCAAACAGTATAAACATTAACAAAAACAAAACAAACCATAGAAAACTTTAAAAAGCAGACCGGAAAATGTTGTCCTTCCCCTCACCCGTTTCATCTAGTTGTGCTCCATTAATTGCTCATTACTTTTTGAAAACAATAGCTGTGAGATGCTGTCTCCTGAAAGTTACATTTTCCATAATGCAAAATGGAGAGAGGGAGCCTCATATATAGTCATTTTACTTTTCAGGATAAATGTAGCCAAAAATCTCAAATTGCTTCGAGAGTATGTTTTCTTTGATCTTCCAGTTGCATAGCAGGGAAGGAAATGCTGAAGATAAACATGAGGTAAACAAAACTCCTTGTCCCAGTCTTATGTAAGAAATAAGAAATGTGCAATGTCTGAAATCAATCAAGTCCCAAATGAGGTTAATCAAGTACAATTGTTTCAGAGAAGGAAACTGGTGGATTGATTTGTGTACGGTTTCTTTTTTAGCACAGTTATTTTCCCTTGTAAACTCATATTATTCTGCGAAGGATGATGTGGCAAACTGCCAAACCAGAAACAGAAGTTATAGTAATCAATGCATACTCTTTGCAGCTAGCTCTTGATTAAGGGGGGATTTTTTACAGCAACCTATGTCTTTGAAATTTGCCTGCCAGGGACTGTAATAGAGTCAAACAGGCATGCTCACAAACACTAGTTTTTCTGTTAACACATATAGAAATGTGTTCCAAAAACGGATTTCTTTGCCAAGTGAAGAGGAGGAAACATATTTCACCTAGCATAAAACATTCCATTCCATCCAACGAGACCTTGGATCACTTCCAGATGGATTCTGGACTTTGAGGCCACAATATCCCCATAGGGAGCATAAGGTGTTTAGCCAGAAGGGAATGGAAATGTAATTCATAGCCATGAGTGTACTCTGGTTCAAAGAAAGTGGTTCAAAGAAAGTGGTTTGGGGGTGGGGGTTCACCACCCTCACACTATTAATCTATCTTCCATTGATGGAAACAACACATTTTTCAAGAATGGAAGTCAACAATAAGATGAAGGTAGGCATCAATTTAGGAGATGGAATATGGAACCATGTTCATGGCAAGACATGCTCCAAGTATTGAAGGATGATTTCAGCATCCTTAAGTAGAGTATCCTCACTAGAATGCCTGTGAAGATTCTCAGTGATCCAGATAAGGTCATGTCAAGACAGATGAAGCTGCTTGGATGAGTAGCAAAACATTTCAATCCCAGAAGAAAAGAAGTCCAGTGGCCATGACTTAACTCGGAGACATACTCAGTAAATAGATAGATAGATATTTTATTTACGGTATTAGACCGTTGACTTGTGGACAGATATGGAGAATCATTTAGAGAGCCTATTACTACTGTATCCATCTGTCTATATTATTCTTCCTGGAGACTTTAATGTGAGGATTGGATCTACTGATCTACTGACATCCTCAGTAGAGTTTGCCTACACTGGTTCTATATGCAAAGAAAATGTGCTTGTTAAATATAGAATTGTAGAGCTAGCAGGATCCCTGGGCATCATCAAGTTTATCTCCTGATACAAAGATCATAATCTGTTGATTTTTCACCCAAGAGAATCCCAATCTTGTATGCTGACTCTGTTTCCAAATTATCTGACTCACTGAAAATGGTGTTGGTATTTTCATTCAATGAACTGTAAACTTTTTAATTTCACTCCACCTTTTAATTACTGACTGCTGGAAGGAACATTGCTTAGATGAACCCCAGGGCATGCGTTCTGTTTACTCAAATGGGACTTTCCCCCAAACCGGCATGTGAACAGGATGTGTCTTTATACTATGAGGAAGCAAGGCTTAGACCTTTCTGTGGCTGAAATGTACCATAAAGCTTCCAGCTAGTGGAAACTGTGCAATAATTAGGGAGATTAGAGGCAATGCTCATTGGTTCCTCCCCTCTCCTGAAAGACATGTTCATTCTTTTGCCTGTGGCGCTGAAGTGCTGCCAGAGCTTTGGGTCAATGCAACAGGACATCTGAATTAGCAGAGAGAAAGTTATTACCTCCTAAGGCAGGGGTCCTCAACCTAAGGCCCCGGGTCCGGATGCGGCCCCCCCAAGGTCCTGAATCCGGCCCCTGGGACCAATTGCAACCCCCCACCTACCCCTTGTTTTGTGAGCAAGCAAGCCTCTGCAGCTGCTTTTGGACTGTAATCCGGCCCCCAGTGGTGTCTGGGTGGTGGTGGACCGGCCCGCTGTTTGAAAACTTTGAGGACCCCTGTCCTAAGGTCTTTAGCCTGGAAAAAAGGCACCTGAGGTGGGATATGATTGAGATGTACAAAATAATGCAGGGCATGAGGAAAGTGGATAGAGGGACACTTCTCCCTCTCACAAAATACCAGAACTAGGGGACGTCCACTCAAATTGAGGGCTGGGAGAGTGAGAACAGACAAAAGAATTTTTTTTTACCCAGCGTGTTGTTAGCCTGTGGGACTCCTTGCCACAGGATGTGGTGATGGCATCTGGCCTGGATGCCTTCAAAAGGGGATTAGACAGATTCCTGGAGGAAAAGTCCATCACAGGTTACAAACCATGATGGAGATGTGTAATCTCCAGGCTTAAAACCGGGGTACTTCAAGGGCCAGATGCAGGGCAGTGGTTATCAAGAGACAGATATCTAGGCTCGTGCACTCCCAGACACATTTGTTGGGGCCACTGTGAGATACAGGAAGCTGGACTAGATGGGCCTTTGGCCTGATCTAGCATGGCTCTTCTTATGCTCTTATGTTGTTATCCCATGGTTCCTGTCCCTTCTCAGCTTAGCTGCAATCTTACAAGAGCTGGGAAGAAAACTGAATTTCACAGCAGCTAGATATTATGAGCTGTCCTTGTATTTATATTTGTTCCTAGCATGGTCTGGAATGGGCAGCTAAGACCAATTAGCTTTACCGCACACATGAGGAACACAAAAAGAAAACTGCTGGAACTGGTTAGGGGGCCCCAAGTCCATCAAATGGAATTCATGTCTTGCATCCCCCTCCACCTCCCAAGGCAGCTGGAATGTCTGTGAGCAAGAAGTCCAAAACCTATGGAGTGCAGAATGGAATTCAACAGGGATAAATGCAAAGTACTGTACAGTACTGCATCTATGGGGGGAAATACACACAGTTACAAGATGGAAGATACTGTACTACGAATGAGAAAGATCTTAGAATTATCATTATAGATCACAAGCTGAATATGAGCCAACAGTGTGCTGTGGCTACAGAAAGACAAAATGCTATTACAGGCTGCATTATCAGAAGTACAGTTTAGTTTCCAAATCCCACAAGGTACTACAGTAGTTCTCCTCTACTTGGCACTGATTCGGGCTCATCTTGAGTACTATGTCTAATTCTGGACTCTGCACCTCAAGAAGGATGCCGACAGATTGGAACAAGGTCAAAGTAGGGCAACAAGGATGTTTAGGGGGCTGGAAACCAAACCCTAAGCTGCCTAGATGCCCTAAGTACATCCGATCTCGCCTGATTTCGGACGCTAAGCAGGGTTGGCCCTGGTTAGTACTTGGATGGGAGACCACCAGGGAATACCAGGTGCTGTAGGCGCCTGGAGTAGGAACTGGCAAACCACTCCAGTATTCCTGCCAAGAAAACTCCATGGACATGGAGTCACGAAGGTTCGGTCACAACTGTAATGACACAACACACACACACACACACAAACCAAACCCTGTGAGGAAAGGCTGAAAGAAATGGGCATGTTTAGCCTTGAGAAAAGAAGGCTGGGGGGTGGTATGGTAACACTTCCCAAATACAGTAGGACCCCAGTATCCGCTGGGGCTTGGTTCCAGGCCTACCCATGGATAATGAAATCTGTGGATAAGAGAGAACTCCCCCCCAAAAAAACTGATGCTTTGAGACAGTAGCTTGCTTTCTGCCTGCTCTTTGTGACCGTAGCTTGCTTTACACTGCTGTTTTATGAGAGCAGTTAGCTTTACAGCTGCTGTCTGTGACAGTAGCTTGCTTTGTGGCTGCTGATTTATTTA
The DNA here is from genome assembly GCA_029282475.1 of Phrynocephalus forsythii. Classification (NCBI taxonomy): domain Eukaryota; kingdom Metazoa; phylum Chordata; class Lepidosauria; order Squamata; family Agamidae; genus Phrynocephalus; species Phrynocephalus forsythii. Next base: position 103,389,229 of record JAPFRF010000004.1, on the reverse strand, counting down.
TTTATTTATTTCTGCAAACCGTGGATAACTGAATCAGTGGATAATGAATCAGTGGATATGGGGGTCTTACTGTACTTAAAAGCCTGCCATCCATAAGAGGGACAGGATCTGTTCTTCATTACCGTAACCCAGAGTGCAGGACATGCAACAATAGGCTCACATTACAGGAGGCCAGATTTCAGTTGACTATGAGAAAAAAACTTCCTAACTGTTAGAGCAGTATGGCAATGGAACCAGTGAGCTCTGGAGGTACTGAGTCTCCCAACGCTGGAAGCATTCAAGAGTAGAAATGGGCACGACTTAAAAAAATATTTTTTTAGTTGTCGTTAGTCAGGCCGGTTCCGTTTCGGGTCGTTTCCGTTTTTCGCGAAAATTCACAAAAATTAGTCGGTTCATTTTTTTCGTTTTTTTCGTTTTCGTTAGTACTGGTTTTTTGGGAGGGTAGCGGGCTCCTGGAGGCACCTCTGTGGGGTGGGTGCCTCCTCTGGCCCGCTATAAAGGGAAAGCGGGCTCCTGGAGGCACCCGTGGGTGCCTCCTATCCTCACTCACTAGGAAGGGGAAGCAGGCTCCAAAAGACCCCTCAACATGGGGGTCTCCCCTCCTCACCTGCTGCTGCAAAATGGCATGCATAGCCATATGGATATGCATACCAGTTGCAGACAGTGAGACCAGTGAACCCGCCAGAGCCATAGGGTGATGCCTAAGGCTCTCGCACCGCCATGTCTCACAAAGAAGGGAATCGTACTTGTGTGTAGTGCAATGCAAGTAGATCTGGCTTAGGGTTAAGGTGGGTTAGTGCAAGGGCTAGGGTTAGGCTAGTGACGGGTAAGGTTACGGTGGGCTAGTGGGTTGCACCTCTGGGTGCCTCTCTGACCCACTAAGAAAACAGTCTGTGACGTATGGGTAAGGAGTCAAGGATTAGGGTTAGGGTTAGGGGGCTAGGGCAGGTTTTAGGGGGCTTTTTGGCACATCCCAGAAGTCTCCATGGCCAAGTGGCCATGCGTTGGGATGGCTCCAAAAAATTTGCATGGTCGTCCACTCCCACATGGCTGGCCACTCGGCCAGCCCATCATTGCGCAGGTGTAAATAAAATAAAATAAAATATAATCAATGGAGGACAGAGGAGGAGAGGAGAGACATTTTGTTGCAAGAAAAAACCCACTGCTACTGTGAAAAATCTGGCAGTTTATAAATTTTCGCGTGTTTCTGTTGTGTTTGTGTGTTTTTGGACCACGATTTCAAAAACAATATTGCGTTCGCTGCCCCATTTTGGATCCCCCGCCCGCACCGCATGGCATGGCGAGTCCGGCTGCCCAGGACGGGGGGAGGTGGGACCCCCTCCAGAAACCACCCCTCCGGTAGGTGCCCTGCGCCCTTAGTCAAGCAGGCATTTTTCCGCCTGCTTTTTTGGCCCAGGAATGGGTGGGGGGAGAGTTTAAAAGTTTTTTCCTGTGCCGTCCGTGCCGCTTGCTTGCGCTTTAATTGCGGCGGCCGGCGGCGAGACTGGGCTTTTTGCTGGCTGCGAGCCTGTGGCGAGTCCCACCAGATCAGCCCAGGACGGGGGATGGGGGGGGGGAGGCCAGGGACCTCCAGAAACAACCCCTCTGGTAGGTGCCCTGAGGCACGGCAGGCATTTTTCCGCCTGCTTTTTGGCCGGGAACCGGGTTTTTTTAACTTTTAAAAACTTTTTTTCTGTGCTGCATTGCATCGCGCAATCGCGCGATGCAAGGAACGAGCACGACAAATCAGACCAAAATTGTTCGTTCGTCGGTTCGAGCTCGAAGTCTGGCGGAGTAATTCCCGTTACCGTTTCCATAGAGTAACGGAACCGAGTAACGGAAACGGAAACGGGAATACCGCTAAGTCATGCCCATCTCTATTCAAGAGAAATTTGGACAACTACCTAACATATATCCTTTGATTTGTATTCCTGCATTGAACATGGGTTTTTGTTTTTGTTTTACTTGAGGGGCCTATAGGCCCCCCTCTAACTTCATAATTCTATGATTTTACTCATGGTTGTAGACTGTTACATGAATTGAAAAGGATCATCACAGCTGCCTGGATCTTGGATCTTGCAACTTCTTTGTGAGTTATTTATGGGGCTTCAGGGTCTGCCACAAATGCCTAAACGTAAAAATGTACAGTACTACTACATCATTGTTTGCCTGGAATGGAAACTAAAAGTGAAGTATCCCCTAATCTTAGGGAATTGGACCTGTGTGACTTCTGTATTACTGACACATAGAGTTACTTGTTGTTTGGATGCAAAATTATATGCCTTGCCTTTGTAAGCATTCCCCAACTTAGGTCAAGAAATCTGCTGCACCAGAGGCTGTTTGCCCCTGCCAGCTTCTCTCCCAAAATCAAATACCATAGATAGCCTTGATAGCAAAGCCCCTGGCTGAAGGCATTGTTACTAAAGTAACAATGAACAGTAAGACAGCTTCTGCCAAAAGAAGTGGTGACAGCTGTCAGCCTTGACAGCTTTAAGAAAGGATTGGACAAGTTCATGGAGAACAAGGATATTAGTGGCTATGGCTATCATTATGGATGCCTAAGGATGGCCTGTTCCAGCAAGGCTGTTCTTATGTTCTTATGTTCAGAAATTTGATCCTATATGAACATGCTGACCTTGCTTGCATTACAGAGACCCGGTTGGGTGAAGCTGGAAGTGTTCGTCTTTCTCAGCTTTGTCCACCTGGGTCTCTGTGCAGCAGCAGACCACATGTGGGGGACAGAAAGGAGGAGTCACAATTTTCTACCGAAATTCAATCACCCTTACTGGGTACCCTGTCCCACAGACTGCTGGGCTTGCATAGAGCAATGGTTCTCAACCTGTGGTTCCCCAGATGTTCCTAGACTTCAACTCCCAGAAATCCCTTCTAGCACCATGAGTGGTGGAGGCTTCTGGGAGCTGTAGTCCAGGAACATCTAGGGACCCACAGGTTAAGAACCACTGGCGTAGAGGTACCTGAGATGACCATGGGGCTGTTGTATCATTCTGGAGTACTTTTTTTTGGAACTGGTCTTGTAGGTACTGTTTTACAGTGGATCCAATTCTTCCTGAATGACCAAACACAATCTTAAAAACGTGTGACAGAAAATTCCAGGTCTTAACAGCAACAGATCAGTTTTGTCTACAAGATAAACAACATGTATCATGGCCAAGCTACATGTTGTCCTGGCAAACATGTGGTCAAGTTGCAGTCCAAGAACATCTGGGGATCTCAAGTCTGAGCACTGCTGCTCTACATCACTGGTGTTGGAAGGACATCAGAGTGCCATGAAGAGTTTCAAAGGCCTGAGTGGGTTTCTGCTATTGCCACGGCCTCCTTTCGAGAGGGTTGTTTCCCTTCCCGCTTGAAGGAGACCGTGGTGAAACCCACTCTTAAGAAACCTGGCCTGGCGACGGATGACCTTTCCAACTTTCACCCGATCGCCATAGTTCCCTTCCTGGGCAAGGTTGTCGAGGGGGTGGCCGCGGTCCGACTTCAGTCATACCTGGAGGTAAATCATATCCTGGATCCCTTCCAGTCTGGATTCAGGCCCCTTCGCGGGACCGAAACCGCCCTGGTCGCTCTGCAGGATTACCTCCTCAGGGAGGCCGACGGGGGGAGCTCCTCCCTGTTGGTCCTCCTTGATCTCTCAGCTGCCTTTGATACCGTCGACCACGGTAACCTTCTGGCCCGGCTCACAGAGGTGGGAATTGGTGGTCAGGCCCTGACCTGGCTCCGTTCCTTCCTCGGCGGCCGGACTCAGAGGGTACAGCTGGGGGATGACTTGTCGGCTCCTTGGACTCTCCCTTGTGGGGTGCCCCAGGGGTCGGCAATCTCTCCCGTGCTGTTCAATGTTTATATGAGGCCGTTGGGGGAGGTCATCAGGAGATATGGAGTTCGCTGTCATCAGTACGCTGATGACACGCAGCTCTATATCTCCTTTTCATCATCTGCAGAGGAGGCGGTTCGCTCCCTCGATCTGTGCTTGGAGGCCGTTCTGGAATGGACCAGAGATAACCGGCTCAAGCTTAATCCGGAGAAGACGGAGGTTCTGTTCTTCGGGGCGCCCTCGTCTCGGTACAATGGCCCCCTCCCTAGTCTGGGGGGGGTTTTTCCCTCCAGCCTACAGACAGGGCCAGGAATCTGGGCGTGGTCCTGGATTCGGCCCTCTCCCTGGAAGCCCAGGTGATGGCCGTCTCCAGGGCCGCTTTTTTCCATCTCCGCAGGATCGCCCAGATCCGCCAGTACCTTGATGAGTCCTCCCTGAGGTCAGTTGTGCAGGCTCTGGTGATCTCGAGGATCGACTATTGCAATGCCCTCTATGTGGGGTTGCCCTTGGGCCTGGTCCGGAGGTTGCAGCGGGTGCAAAATGCGGCGGCCAGGCTGGTGGTGGGTGCCCGTCGATACGAGCACATCACCCCAGTCCTGGTCCGCCTGCATTGGCTTCCCGTTGCCTTCCGGATCAGGTTCAAGGTCTTGGTCCTGATTTTCAGGGCCCTCCACGGCTTGGGACCAGAGTATCTGGCGGAGCGTATCTCCCTGAGGGCATCCGGATCCAGACCCACGAGATCATCGCAGGCGCGCTCGCTGAGAGTGGCCACACCCAGAGAGGCGCGGAAAATGCGCACGCGCAACCGCGCCTTCTCTGTGGTGGGGCCTTCCCTCTGGAACCATCTTCCCAGCGAGCTGCGCCTGCTGGAGTCCCTGCCGGCCTTCAAGAAAGCTTTGAAGACCCTCCTCTTTAAAGAGGCTTTTGGTGACCTTATCAGTTAGCTTTTTTCCCCCCCTTCCTTTTGTTTACCCTTACTTCCTTCACTCCCTCCACCGCCGCCATCTTACCCTCCGTTGGTCCTGTTCGGAGGCTTTTTGTTTTCTTTCCCCCTCTTATTTTATGTGCTTTTTAACATTGTTAGCCGCCCAGAGTTCCCGCTGGGAAGATGGGCGGGATATAAGTTGATAAATAAATAAATAAATAAATAAATAAATAAATAAATAAATAAATTGTGCATTTTCCACACCTTTAGATGAAATCTCCTCAAAGTCTCTATAATTTGCATAAAATGTGTCAAGGGTCTTTTCTGCTTGAGAAATAAAACATATACAGCCACAGCCAGCTGTACGGCTGACTGTTAAGAAAGATACCAACAACCCACCTAGTCCTCCAAATTCTTTGATAAAGCACCAGTCATTCTAAGTTAGGGTAATTCACACGACTCACAAAATGTGCAATTTTGTGAAAAAAAAACTAGAGGGGAGCGAAAGGTTGGAACTTTTAATTTTACTTTTAAAGAGAAGTATATGTAACTCATTACTGAACTCCCAAAAGGGTTACTCACTGCCATTATTTATTTAGTAATTTGCAGCATTGTTCATTATATTTCTATTGCATTTTAATTGCCTTAAATAAATAAATCCATTTACTTAACTTTAAAAAAAAGCTAGAATTTAGAACAGCCTCTTAAAATGCTCTCAGTGCATTTGTCCCCCTCACAAGATAATGCCAGCTAATAAATAAGTTAGATGTTGCAAACCAAACAATGTTACCAGATGCAATGTTATTTTGCAAAAGGAATGCTCTTATGTTCTTGTTATCTCAAAACTAACACATTACAGATAATGCTGCTAAGCTGTAACATTTTGTTTTCAAACTCTGAAAAATAGTTAAAAATAGATCAGGCATGTGAGGCCAATCTCAATATGGAACACATTAATAGCAATTCATGATCATTTGTTTGCTTGTTCATTAAAGTTGTTTACATATTGCCTTTAAAGACACACATTCTTACACATAATGCTGTACTGTGGCTGGATCCCACTCTCAGCAGCTCCCATTCTCTTCTCTGTAATCCCTGACATGCTCCCAGCCCTGGATCCCCAGATGTTCTTGGGACTACAACTCCCAGAAATCCTGGGCAGCACAGCTTGTGATGAAGGCTTCTCAGAGTTTTAGTCCAAGAACATCTGAGGATCCAAGGTTGGGAGCCACTGCCATGAAATGTGTGAGGGGTAGTTGGGAAACCCTCTGGAGCAGGGTTTTTGGGGGCGGGGGGTTCCCTGCAGAACTCCAGCGGGGATAATGGGGGAGGAAGTCCCTCCTCCAGTGACTCTGGATGCCTCTGGATCTTAGCCAGTGTCAATGAAAATCAGTTCAGATAATTACAATGAAAACACTGGGATAGGGAATGAGCAGGAACAGTCCTTGATTTTGTTATTTGTCTGGCAGCCTAAATCTACATTCCTCTAGGAATGGGCTCTGGAGAATCTCTAGCCTGCTGCTGTCACCTATTTTGGGTTCAAAGTTCCATCATAAGAACATAAGAAGAACATAAGAACAGCCATGCTGGATCAGGCCAAAGGCCCATCTAGTCCAGCTTCATCCCTCGCTAGCATGGCCACAACCATCAATGTTGTAAGCCCACCATATTAGATGCTTGCTTAATATTTCTCTACATACCTTGGTGTGTGTTCTGTGCTTTTGAGTCAGAACAGACTTAAAGCAACCCTAACAGAACTTTCAAGGTAAGTGGGATATCTAAGGAGTGGTTTTACCAGTTCTATTCCCCCAATGAGTTTCCATGGCCAATTGAGGATTCAACCCCTGTTCTCCAGAGTCCTAGTCCATCACGCTATTCATGACTCCACCTTAGGAATCCATACCTCCTGAAATGTAAATAGCACTATGTTCAAATGGGGCCTGCTCCCAGGTAGGAAGTTCCAGTGGCTTTTTGAAAGTTGGAGGAAAAAAACAGTTTCTCCAAATACTTCTGACTTGCAAGGGATCTTTTAACATAGTACAGAGTGGTTTCTCTTACTTTATGTTGCTTCTATAATAACTATTTATTTATACAGTACAAGATAAGCAGGTAGAAGAAGCTCTTTCCATACAAAACAGAAGCTCATGATTCACTTGTTTTTAAGGACACATGCCCACACACATGCATGTACACTATTACACAAACAATATTTTTGCAATAGAAATTGCAAAAGAGTAGTACTCTATGTAAATGAAAACTGCATGAAGTCCATGCAAAGCAACATGTCACCTATATTATACTTGTCTCTTAGGTGTAGATAGATAGATAGATAGATAGATAGATAGATAGATAGATAGATAGATAGATAGATAGATAGATAGATAGATAGATAGATAGATAGATACTAACTGCCTGCTTGGCTATGTGCATCATCCTGTTCTACCTTCATATTCTGGAACTCCAAAAGCCAGTAAAAACACTATCAGATTACATGATCTGGCATCTGGCTAAGGCAATCTAAGGGTTTCCTAGTCTTAAAAAGTAACTTTCCTGAGCTTTAGGCCTGCCATGTAATCTACTGTGTGTTTTTCTTATGTCTGGATCTTATAGCATGTGTGCCTCCTATTTCACCCTGGATTGTGCCTGACAGAAAGTAATCTAAACTTAATCAGACTGACATCACTAGCTATTGAAATCCCCCTCCCCCATCTCTGACCCTACCCCCAGCTGTCTCTCCTTCCATAGGAGAATTGGTTTTCATTGCTATTTCATTTGGAATGGGTTCAATCTGATACTATCACCCAGAACATGTCTCTTCTCCTAGGAAACTTGGAGACATTCCAGGGAGCTCTTTATGGGTCAGTGAACAGGATGCACACAAGGCCAGCTTGACCTTGCAGGCATTCCAAGGAATCACTGGAGGTGCAATTGTTTTTCTTAAGATTGGCTCCTGCACTTATTTTGAGGTCTGTGAGATCTGTGGGGTGACCCTTCTGTGCCTGTGCCTGTGTGTGGAGGAGAGGGACACCAGACTAACGTGCAACCATGTGCCATCTAAGCCATGCAACCCAGAATCCCTTCTTCCATCAATGTAAGGGGACATGAAATATCACAAGTCTCCAAGGGCCAGCTACCAAATGTCACAGAGAGGACTGACCCTCAGCAATGTGCTTGTTGCCAGGTTTGGCTGCATTGGCTTTTATTTATTTATTTGACTTTTATACCGTCTAGACCAAGGGCTGATTCAACAAACAAAGGAATACATTTTAAAAACCAAAATACAATGTACAAAATAAAAATATATACATAAATCGACAACAAAAACTAAAATGAAGCTAAAATTCTTACAATACCATGGACAGGCATACACCTTTCTTTCACAAGGGACCTTCGGTTCTCCTGATCTACTCAGCCAAAGATCCTGAAAGGGAGGGATAAAAAAAAATCAGGTTTCCTCCGTAGTCTTACTTCTGTTTGACAGGCATAGAATCATAGAGTCGGAAGAGACCTCAAGGGCCATCTAGTCCAACCCCCTGCCATGCAGGGACTCCCATCACAGTTTTCCCGACAGATGGCCATCCAAACTCTGCTTAAAACAGGGATGTCCAAACTTTGGCTCTCCTGATGTTTTGGACCACAACTCCCAGAATTCCAAGCCTGTATTGCCAGTGACAAAGGACTGTTGGAGTTGTGGTCCAAAACCTCTGGAGGGCCGAAGTTTGGCCATGCCTGGCTTAAAAACCTCCAAAGAAGGAGACTCCACCACCCTCCATGGCAGCATATTCCACTGCCAAACAGCTCTAACTGTCAGTAAGTTCTTCCTAATGTTTAAATGGAATCTATTTTCCTGTACCTTGAGACCATTGCCCCAAGTCCTAGTCTCTGAAGCCATGGAAAACAAACCAGTCCCTTCTTCAATGTGACATCCTTTCAAATAGCTAAACATAGCTATCATATCCCCTCTCAGCCTTCTTTTTGTAAGGCTAAACATTCCCAGCTCCCTAAGCCACTCCTCATAAGACATTTCTTCCAGACACTCAATCATCTTGGTCGCCCTCCTCTGGACCCGCTCAAGATTGTCAACATCCTTTTTAAATTGAGGTGCACAGAACTGGACACAGTACTCCAGGTGGGGTCTGACCAAAGCAGAATAAAGTGGTACTATCACTTCCCTTGATCTAGACACTGGTTCTGTTGATGCAACCAAGAATCACATTGGCTTTCTTGGCTGCTGCATCACACTGCTGATTTATGTTCAATTTGTGGTCCACCAAGACTCCCAGATCCCTTTCACAGGTACTATTTTCCAGCCAGGTGTCTCCCATCCTATATCTGTGCAATTCATTCTTTTTACCTAGATGCAGCACCCTACATTTCCCTCTGTTAAAACCCATTCCGTTAGCTTTGGTACAGCACTCTAATCTGTCAAGGTCCTTTTGGATTTTGATCCTATCCTCTAGGGTGGAGGCTTCTGGGAGTTGCAGTCTAGGAACATCTGGGGACCCACAAGTTGAGAACCACTGTTCTAGGGAATTAGCAGCCTCACCCAATTTGGTATCGTCGGCAAATTTGATCAGCCTACTCTCTATTCCTTCCTCCGTGTAACATCTTTTCCCTCTTTCCTGTGCTTTGCCATCCCCATTCTCTAAACTCTAGTCTTCCTCTACTTCCTGGTGGTTGTTTGATTTATTTATTTATTTTTGTATTTGCTAACTGCCCGATTTTCCAGAAGGAACTCTGGGCGGTGTACAACATGTTGCAAAGACAACTTGCTCAAACATACAAACAATAATGCTGCGTTTCCTCAAACCTCACTTCTCTCCCTTCCTCTCCTTCTGCCTCTGGCTCTGTGTCTGCCTGTTCTTGCCTCATTCACCTCTTTTAGCTCCACAGAACATGCAACAAAATAGCCCAGTGGGGCTGGTCCTTTTCAGCTTTCCCAAAAGGCCCCAAGTTGAACGAAGAGCTCCCCCTCCTCCAAAGAACCGGAAATAAATGAATTCTGAATGTTTCCCCTACACATTTATAACTACTAGTCTGTAGGCCTTGAACTATTCAGTCTTTCTTTCTACTGGATAATCTGCTGTCAGAAAAAAAAGATGAAAGAAAGAGCTGGAAGATATGAAAGGGCTATGAACAGAAGAGATTATCAAGATTTACAGGAAAATTCCATGACTAAGGCAAGGTAATTATGTAGCTACACAAATTATTCCTTTTATCTCCTACTGAAAACAATTTTGTTTTCTTCACATGTCTTCTGGGGAATTTTTTAAAACAGTATCTCTGTTAACATTTGTTAAAATTCCTCAAGACTAGATGAAATTGTCCTGAGGCCCAAATATTGTCCTCAAGATACCTTTTGGCTTGTTTTGAACTAGAAGGCCATGTTTAAACATGCAATTTAATATACAATATATCTATTGCATTTAGAAGCCAATCTCCTGATACCACTGAGGTAGCATCCCATCTATAGAGGATTGAGCCCCGCCATTTCTGAGCCAAAGCAACCCTAAATGAGTTGTACGTGTCTATTCTCATCTAGGACCCATCCACCATTCCTAGAGGGTTTCAGATGGGATGGGCAGCAGCGAGGGGAATATTCATTAATCTCAGCTTCTACACATTTTCAACAAAATAAGGTTAATATGAAATAAAGACTTTTGGAACAATGAAATGCAGTGGTTTTGTAAGGATAACTCTGTTACAAATAATGTTCTTAGCACCAGCACATTTCGCCCAGTTGAATATCCCTCTTGTTCGATTTTTCTAACATTTTACCTGCTGTTGATGGCCAATGCAGATGAGACTGGATTTCCCTCACTGATTGTTTATTAACTCTTCAGGGAAGCTGTTGAGAAGTCATTTTCAGATTGCTTTTCCAGAAACTGAATGAAGCATTTCTAAAGTCTCATGAGTACTATTTTTATAAAATATCGTTAAAGTATGAAAACAGCACAGGAAACGTCACAGAATCAATCAGTGGGGGGAAATGAGCATTTACGGTAGCTTCTTGCAAGATGTATTGACAATGGCTTGTAAATCTCAGAAAAATCCATTTTGCATTTTCTGCATTGTAGATATCAATTCCACTTTGCGTAATAATGACCTGAAACACAGATAGTGCAGTTGTTTCTTGCTGTTTATTTTCAAATCCTTCCAATCCAGTTTCCTTCATTTTTACAAGACTCTACATGCAGCTGACCTAAAACTTTCTTAAAATATCTAATAAATCATTTACAACCTACAAAGTAATCACTGCTCTGAATTCTGTAGGACTTCAGGGATCAGGATTTCTCCCCCAATTAGTATTTGGAATATTAATGAGTCCCCAATGCGTAACAAAAAGGCCATGTTTTGCCTAGGCAGATGGTTAAAGCAAACCATTTAACTTCAAGAGTATCAATGACAACAAAAAGCTTTGTGTACTGTTCATACATGATGGGTGGAAAAGGCATTTTTCTTTATGCCTAGCCTAGTTAAACTACACATATTTGGATGAGCAGCAAAATGTTTCAATCTCTCAAGAAAAGAAGTCTAGTTGCCATGACTCAACTTCCAGCTAAACTCACCTGGATGATTGAGAATATTCACAGACATATTGGTGAGGGGTATGGCCAGTTTGTGTGATAGGGTGTACTCGGAGGAAAGTGTAGTAGATCGCAGCTTTGACAAGGAAGACTACCACTGTATGAAGGGCTGCAGAGATGTGACTTCCACACACCCCTGGCCATTGTCCATCTAATGAGCCTATTCAGATCAGGGTGAAGGAAACCAACATGGAGTATAATTTGGAGGTATTCTATTGATTGGCCTCCCTTAGATTGAAGAAGCTACTTGGATGAGTAGCAAAACATTTCAATCAAACAAGAAGAGAAGTCCAGTTCCCATGACTCAACTTTTGGATTCCCAGGAAAGCCTGTGCAGCCTTGGGAATAAGGAATGGGGAGAGGGGGCGTTCTCTACTGACCCTGGTTCAAGGAACAGCTACTGCTGTGAAACTATTTGCATGGAAAGTTCACATTACTAGTGGCAGACTGGCAGAGGACTGGTTTAATTCTCTGCATCTCCCTCTCCCCAGCCCATAGACCTGAGACTCTCCCATTCCCCCGCCAAAGTTTTATTAATTGCATTAATCCCATTAACCAACCTTATAGTCTTGTCTGAAACCTTAGAAAATAGCAAGACAACACTGTTTGTATCTCCAAACAGGCCATGCTGGTGAATGACAGCCAACCCGGTATGAAGCTCAAGAATGTGTGTTTCAAAAAGAACTATTTGCAATTGTAATTTCCTGCCCATCACCAAATATTTAAAAAATTCAAGATGACATCCAGTCTTTTCCGGCTGCCAAGTTCAAAATGAGTAAGGGGGGAATCACAATAGAAATTAACATATCTCGAGGATCTTTTCCACTTTCCCTTTGTTCCCTGCAGAGCCTGAAATGGAATGTTACTTTTAAAAAAGGCACTAATATAACAATGTTCTGAAGTTTCCCACCATACTGCAACCAATGCTTAGTTAAGGATACGTCCAGACTATCATGTTCACTCTTTTAAAAAGTAAATTCCCAAGCATTGGTTTTCCAGGACCGCAGATTTTTTACCCCAAAAATATTCCATTACCATCCAGATCTAGCTGGGGAGAATGAGGGTCTTCATAAGAGCTCTCTGGCATCTGCCCCAAATTTCCCCTTGCAAGCCACCATTTAACATTTCTCATAATATATCATTTCTCTGGAGAAGTGAATGTGGCCGTTAGCTTTTCTCACCATGCAGTTGAGTGATCTTCCACTCGTGGGCCATGTGGCTTGTTGCCACCTAAACCTGGCAACAAGGAAGATGATGTAGGCATGTCCAAACTTTGGCCCTCCTGATGTTTTGGACCATAACTCCCAGAATTCCAACCCTCATTTCCAATGGCAAAGGACTTTGGGAGTTGTGGTCCAAAACATCTGGGGGGCCAAAGTTAGGACATGCTTGGGAGACCAGTGGGTCTGGATCGGATCCCCCCCAGGAGATGCCTGGCATTGAACTTGGAACTCGCCCTTGTGCAAAGGGCGTATCTTTAGATATGAATTGCCATGAGGTAAGAACTGTGGTGCTGGAAGAGAGTCTTGAGAGACCCCTGGACTGCAAGGAGATCAAACCTATCCATCCTGAAAGAAATCAACCCTGAATGTTCACTGGAAGGACAGATTTTGAAGCTGAGGCTCCAGTATTTTGGCCACCTCATGAGGAGAGAGGAGTCCTTGGAAATGTCCCTGATGTTGGGAAAGACTGAAGGCAAAAGGAAAAGAGGATGACAGAGAATGAGATGCTTGGACGGTGTCATCAATGCAACCAATATGGATTTGACCAAACTCTCGGAGGCAGTGGAAGACAGGAAGGCCTGGCGAGCTCTGGTCCATGGGGTCACGAAGAGTCGGACACGACTGAACGACTGAACAACAAGAACTCTCCATAAACATCATGTATTGCACACAGTGTTGCACAGCTTAATGTGGAACAGGTAATGTCAATGCAGAACACAGCAACCTCCCACGGCAAGTTAAGCTATTTGTCTATCTGTGCAACAGAATTTCAGCCATCAATCGCAACAGCGTCATTCTTTGCAAGAAATTTAAACACATTACTTGTATTCTCTGTGCATAATGGATCAGGCGTAGTCCAAAACACAGACCCTAAAGTTTCCAAATTCAATTCCAGAGTTGGGGATGGGTGGATTCTCATTACACAAAAGCAAAATCCTTTGTTGTCCTTTTGAGGAAAGTAGTTGCAATTACATGCTTTCCTGAAAAATGACTTAAACAGAGCCTCTTGAATGGAGAAGGATTACATAAGGCTTATATCTGTCTCACCCTAAGTGCAGATGTCCCCCAGGTCCTATATTAAATCGCACCAGCTAAATCTTGGATTGTGTCTCACTTTCGAGGTGTTTGATATTTTCCTCTATTGCTTTAGGGCGTGTGATACACATAATCCTCTCACAAAGTTAACAAAGAAAAAAGAAGGCAGCTCTGAGGTCCATTTACACCAAGGTCCATCTCCTTGTACCTCCCTGGCTTAAAATGAAAGCAAGCAGTGTGGTCTTGAATGGAACTGAAAATTTTTTTGCTCTTAGCAGCATTTTGGATAAGCCGCTTAGGTTGCCAGAGGCATCTTCTTTTGGTGGAGAAAGGGATGTATTTAAACTTTCAGACGCTAGGATGAGAAACACTAATGCAGAGAGCATTTAATTATTAGCATTGGTAATATGTTTTAATCAAAACCTTTGAGAGGTTTGGTTCCCTTTTAGAAAATATTTTTATTCCTTTTATTTTATTTTATTTTTTCAGCGAAGGAACTGTAAATTAATATGGGTACATTTGTGCTGGAGGCTCTTTGTAAAATACTAATCTTACTGAATTCCAGAACAGTTGTGTCATAAAATTCCTCGGAGGAGCCCTGCAATAGAACTTAATGGGTAGTGATACTACAGCTCCTATGGCAATCTGGGCCTCCCAATAAGCACTGGGGCAGTTCACTTTTTGTACATTGACAATAAATGACCTGAGAAGACCCAGGGTAACGAAACAACCTAGAAGATAAGCCTTGTTTCAGTCTACATGTCTGTGGACTGGAGCTCCCAGAATTCCGCTTGCAGTAGTCTGATACTTCACGTCCATCTCATTGCTGTTTGCGGTCCCGCTGGGGACTGGTACGAAGAAATCTAACCGCACGTCCATTGCGGGATGAAGGGAGTTCGTCCCAACCACACACCCTGAACTGCGATTTAAGCAGGATGAGAGATTCCCCTCCCTGGCCATGAGAATCTCCTCATCTCACGTCTCATTCTGATACAAGAGCCCGTGAGGTCAGTCTCCTCCTGCAACGTGCCATTCTCCATCTAGTGGAAGGAGTGTGAAGTGCCATTCGCCAGTACATTCCCTATGGAGTCAGCAAGGCAGTGCAGAGAGATTAAAAGACAAATGCCTCAAACTTAGCTCCATAACGCATTGAAGGCAAGGCTTCGGAGAAACAAAGCATCGAAAAACGGAAGATTGGGCTGGAAAAAAAAACGGAGACCAAAGGCATGGAATTTCACATCTCATCACAGAATGAGGACATGCGGTAACAGTCATGCCAGTATCATCCCTCATGCCCGTGAGTACACGGGAACAGGGACAGAACTGCAAGACCATGTGACTACAACCAACATCAACACACAATGAACTTCCTCCCAGGACGAGAGTGGACGTGAAGTAACCAAATTCTGGGCACTGGAATCTATAAATAAATGTGGTGCTTTGTATAACAAACGGTTTGTATAACATAAAATCTGTACAACATAAAAAATTCCAGAGATAGGGGAAATTTGCTTAACAGATCCATCTATGGGGCGAATCCATACAACATAAAATGGTCACAAGTAGGGATTACAGTACTCTGTTTTCAATGCATTCCTATGGGAAATTTGTACAAAGGAAATTTTCTTAACATAATTTCATTTGGAACAAATTAATTCCTTTATACAAGGTACCACTACAAACAAACAAACAAACAAACAAACAAACAAACAAACAAACAAAGATGACATCCCCAGTTTCCATTGCTTCTGACTGCATTACTCATTACATAAATGTAAATAGTTATAAATTTTTTTACTTGTAACTAGTTAATTCCCAGGTTAGGTAATAGCTCGGAAACATTGTAATGGCAGCTAATGTGGCTTTTTCTCTCCAAGCAGAATCTGAAATCTTGCAAATCAGCTGCTCATCCCACTTTCAGAGTGAACTTTTTGTTGCACAAGGATGTAAAAGTGGGCAAAAGCAACAATTACTGTACTACATTTTAGGGTAGAGGATACAATCATGGTAAAGTGATTATTATAACATGGATGCACATTTGAGTCAACCCTCTTCTTATCCCCATTTCCATTGTCCAACTACCTTACTCTTATTCCTTTAAACACACACACACACACACACACACACACACACACACACACACACACACACACACACACACACACACACACACACACACACACACAAAGGAACTTTGTTAGTTCTTAAGAGCAAGTCTGTACAAAATTTTAAAACTATTTTTTTCTCTGAAAGAGCATATCAACATTTTATATGCCCTTTTGAATCAACAGACTCTGAAGCCCAATTCA
This sequence comes from Phrynocephalus forsythii, assembly GCA_029282475.1. Lineage (NCBI taxonomy): Eukaryota > Metazoa > Chordata > Lepidosauria > Squamata > Agamidae > Phrynocephalus > Phrynocephalus forsythii. Next base: position 103,373,321 of record JAPFRF010000004.1, on the reverse strand, counting down.
AGAATGAAACATACTTTGATATACAGTGGAACCTTGACTTACGTCATTAATCCGTTCCAGTGGTCTAGATTTAAGTCAAACATGACTTAAACTTTCCAGATGATGAAAAAGACCCCGAAAACAGCAATTTAACACAAATTTGACAATAGTTTCTGGGGATGTAAAAATGTCTTTCAAAAGGAGGCTATTTTATAGTCCACAAGTTATACACCTCCACTTGTTAATGTTCATAGCAACAATGTCTAATATTTAAGTTTTACTGATTTTTAACCTGACGTTCCAAGTTCTGAACAACTCTATGCTTACCATTAGAGTCCCACAACTGTACAGCTCCCCAACTAAAATGCTTCCATTGTGGACCAGACTTCTGCAGCCAGATTTTTTAACTGAGCCGACTGTCTAACCAGCGAGGCCAGCCCCGAGCTCCTTCTGGATAAGCCCAGCTCCAAAAAAGGAAAGAAGAAAAGATGTAAGTCAAAGCCTGCGAGTCAAACAGGCCCCTTCTTGCTGCAAGTCAAATATGCTGCAAGTCCAAGTCAAGCAGTATGTAAGTCAAGGTTCCACTGTATATACTATTATGAGCATTTCTGTGAAGAAAGGCATTGGATTACCAGGCCCACAAAGGCTAGTTACAGGCTCCAGAGAGAACATATATCAGATCATAAACTAATGCTATTTGGATGAATGCCAGAGGCCAGGGTGTTTTTCTCCCGCTTCCTTCTGGATAAGCAATAAAAAAAAAGAGTGTGTGTGTGTGTGTCAGTCAGAACAGTAAAACATGCACATCTACTCTTGGTTTTATGATGGAATCTACAGAGAGGGAATGATGAAGCTAATGATGCTACATCTCCTGAGTTCTGTATTCGTTTGAGATTATATTCTTAATTTAAGAAGAAATAAAATTAGTAAAGCTAAACCCTGTTCCTTGTAATAATAAAAGAAGAGGGAGAAAGAAAAATAGAAGTGAATTAAAAGAATGAGAGAAGAACAAATGGGGCCTGAGTAAATAGCTCACATCTATGAAAGCTCTGTTCCTCAGCTGCAAATTCCAGAAAGGATCGCCACTAAGGGACAATTTGTGTTAAGATTATTTTGAATTTATAAGTGAAGTGAAACACCCTAGTGCTGCAATTGTGATTGCTGAACAGAAACAACCACTCTGGAGATGGAAAGTTCTACAGAAAAAGGAAAATGTATATTTTCTTATACTGTATAGGGAAATCTACTTATGGGTAGTGCAGAAGGAAATAGTCCCCAAAATATTTATAGATTTCATCCCCCCAGATGGCTTCCATTTTTGCAGGCTTTCATTCAGGCAGTCATTATAGGGAAGACTGATACTCTCAATTCTTTCTAGCAATAAGCAGCAAAAAACAGCAAGTGAACTGGGAAGAGAGCAGACTAAGTTATACACGACCCCTAAGCTCCGCCGCAAATGGCTGCAAGGTCCGGAAAATGTTTACCCACCAGCTCCGGACTTTGCAGAGGCAATTGGTGACCTTTAGTGTTTTTTTGCCCACTTTTTTGGAGGGGATGCCAAACAGCAGTTTTTCTTGTACCTGCTTTTTGGATGTGACAAAATTTTTTTCCGGTGTAAGGATAGTGAGTGCGGGGCTCTCCTGGCTTCTGTTTGTTCTTTTTTAAATAAATAAATAAATTTAAATAGATCTGAATGCTGCCCGGAACAAAACGGAGGTAACAAATTTTCAGGTATGCTTTTCTTTTGCTTTTTTCTCCATGTCTCTCTCGGGCAGCCAGAAACCAGGAAGTGCGGAGGGGGTGGGGACAGAGGAAGAGAGAGGAACCCAAAGATCTCTGGTCCGGTGGTATTTTTATATGCCAAACGGATCTTACGGGTTGTCACAAAGGCCCTAAGGATATCAATCTACCTGTCGATTTAGGAAAAAAAGGAGGGAAAGGAGTACACCTGGCTGTTTATCTGTAAACACATGCAAATGTGCCTGCCTTCAAAAAAGCACTCAAGACCTTGCTTTTCTGAGAGGCATTTGACGACCTTTAGTGTTTTTTCCTCTCATTTTTTTTTGGGGGGGGGATGCCATTTTGCTGGGTATCCCCCCCCCACCGCTACTTGTAGTATTGTGTGTCTGAGATCTGCTTTTATTTATTTTTGTTGTTAATTGCCCGGAGTTCCATTGTGAAAAAGGGTGGTATAAAAATTCATAAATAAATAAATAAATAAATAAATAAATGCTAGCTACAAGTATCCAATTTCCAAGAGTCTAAACAAATTTTCAGGTATGACGGCTAGGTTTGCTTTGAGTGCATGTCTCTCTTATGGCCAGTAAATAAGCAAGTTGGGTGAAGTGGATATTTTGCAGAGATCTGCAGACTCACACAAATGTTGGTTTATGGTGGTATACCGAAGAATCTGGGTTTATATGTTGCAAACATTTCATACTTAGCTTGTCACAAGCTAGGATTCGTTGTGTGCTTGAATTTTGAAGACTCCCCATGTATCTGGGCAGTGAATCAACACACCTTGAAAGTGAGGAGAACAGCAGCCTCATTCACTTTTTATAGTATTTTCAGATCTTTTCTAAATGATTGGGTCTAGGCTAGTTAAGATTAGATTCCTTCAGAATGTTGAATACTATGGGCTAAAGAATGTAGAGTACTAAGTAGCATCCAGTTCTGTGCATATCTCAATTTAGAAGTAAGTCTCACTAATTTCAGTTGAACATATTGTGTAGAAGAGCTCACAGGATAATGTCATAGGTGGGAAATGTTATTTTATGGGGGTACAACCCCCAGAATTCTCCATTGGTATGGCCACCTGGCTGGTGCATTCTGGGCACTGTGGCCTAAAAAGCAATTTCCTCATATTTGTTATTTCTTTAAAAGATTAGAAACTGAGCAAGTCATAAGTAAGATGAAGGCTGACAGATTTAGAATCACCGTGACCTTAGATTCAACACAATTACTACAGCCTCCTGTCCTGCAAGACATCATCTGTCAAACAGCTCCAAAAATATCTAATGGTTCTCTTGGGCCAGATTCAAAGCTGGTATTTTCGCTACACCAGCACGTTTTTTTAATAGTGTTTTTTGTTTATTTTGCTCAGATCAAAGTCCAATAATGGTTATTCAACCTCATTCAAGTGATTGATTGCATCATATTCCAGCAACATCCAATTCTCTATCAGGTTCCTGTGATGAAAAATTTATTCTAAATACAGTGTGACTATATTATAGATATTTGTACCATGGATTTCTCCTTAGAAAGGACGCAAGGTGGCTTACATCATTAAAAGACAGTATTTAAAGGTTGTCTGTACTACAGGTAAAACTGTGTTCACGACCTGGGGTTCAATCCCAGGTAGCTGGCTCAAGGTGGACTCAGCCTTCCATCCTTCCGAGGTCAGTAAAATGAGTACCCAGCTTGCTGGGTGTGTGTGCAATATTTAGCCTGCATACTGTAATTAAACTGTAAACCACCCAGAGACTACTTGAAGTGGTATGGGGTGGTATATAAGCAGAACACTTTGCTTTGCTTTGCTTTAAAACACTAAGTATACAAATACTAAAAAGGATCGAAAAATACTATACTAAGAAACATACAGTATTTTTCTGAGATATAAGACTATATTTTTGTCTACAATTATTTGATTAAAAATTGAGGGTTTTCTTACATGGAACAAAGCCAAAGAGAGAACTGTGCAGTTGCAGAACTGTAATTTTGGGTTAGAAAAGTGGGGTTACTCATACATGGGAGCATCTTATAGATGGAAAAATATGGTAAATACCAAAACACATTCAGAGCACTAAATGCCAGGTCTATACTAAGCTGTCACCAACAGCATGCCTATAAAAGTTTAAGGATGTAGCGGATGGATTCCTGGTGTTGTTTACATAATATTTGTGTAACATGTTGTGACTAATTACGCATAAATGAAATGTAATTGAAAATCTAAATATAATTTTTTTCTAAAAGTGGGGGGTTGCACAGGGGAGATAAGTGGTTTTTTTAAGCTTACTTGTAGCATGCTTCCTTTATTTGTTGTAGTACAGTACAGTGGTACCTTGTATAAAGGAATAAATTCGTTCCAAATGAAATTATGTTAAGCAAATTTTCCTTTATACAAATTCCCATAGGAATGCATTAAAAATGGAGTAATCCCATTTTTATGTTGTACAGATTCTCCCCATAGGCGATTATGTTAAGCAAATTTCTCCTATCTCTGGAATTTTTTATGTTGTACAGATTTTATGTTATACAAACTGTTTGTTATACAAGGGTCCACTGTATTGTCATTGTTTGAAAAAAAATTAAAACAAAGATTCAGCCCCACCGAGGTCTGAATCTCATCTGGGCTAAAACTTCAGCCCACAAACTTAACAGGCATTACAGTGGACTTAGCGGGCATTAAAGAAAAGGGAATGGATGAAGGATGGTGAGCAGAAAGGGGAGCATGGTGCTTTGGAACATTGAAGTTGTGAAGTGTGTAGTATTCCTTTTAGCTGGCCTGATGAAGAATGTCTGAAGATAATACAGTACATGGAGAGTCTTTTCCCACTGAAACTGTTCCTGACTGGCTATGAAATAAAACAGAATACACCAGCTAGTTTTGGGGTAACGTTTTTTAATTACATCAACTTTGCATTTTATTGCGGACTATCTTGTTCTATGACTCATTTAGGGCAACAGTAATTAGAATCTGAAAACTCAACATATGGGTTGAATGTTGTTAAAAGGGACCCCCGCCCCTCTCCTCTCCTCCTCTGCTTTCTATATTCCTTCCTACTCAAGGAAAATAACCCAACTGCAAAGAATATACTGTATTCCTGCTTGTGTGTTGGCTCTACACATGTCTTGCTTGTTTGTAGAGCCTACATACAAATGGGAGCATCTTCTTTACAGATGTATCACTTTCCATGGAACGTCTCCAAGTGTGTTAAAGTCTATCCATATGAATAACAGCCCAATAGTCCTCATGTTTCTTTAGAATCTCTTTTATTTTATTTTTTAAAATTACATCTCAGTCAGCACAGACTATATTTGTGTGTTTACCTGAAATGCTGTTGTAGTTGAATGTCTACAGCTAAAGGCTTCTTATGGACACAGTTCCAATTTGGGGTTGGAAGACAGATTTATGGAAGCTGAGGCAATCTTTTTGTTCATTTGGTACTGGGGAGAAACCTTGGGTTTAAAGATTTATGACTTCTGAGTTTCTCTATGAATGTCTGGAAGATAAGTCACAATTTAAAAGGAGAGAACAAAAAAGGGGTGAAAATGTTGAGCAAGTACTTCATCAGTACACAGCCGGTTTTAACAGGAGTGATAATGGCACCCAACCAGATACACAGACAGAGGTCTCAAAGTGTTAACAGAATCAAAGGCAAGGATCTATCTTTTGAAACAAATACCCTGTTTCCCTGAAAATAAGACCTCCCCCCAAAATAAGCCCTAGCAGGATTTCTATGCATTTGTTAAATATAAGCCCTACCCTGATAATAAAACCTAGCGATGGGTGTGACTATGGTTGTGTGCAGGGCTGACATTCAAGCATATTATACTTAATAAAAGTAAGACATCCCCTCAAAATAAGCCCTAGTGTGTCTTCTTGAGAAAAATAAATATAAGACAGTGTCTTATTTTAAGGGAAACACGGTAATAGGGAAGGCCTCTTAAGACAGAACATTTTTTCTCATTATACCAGGATCTACAATGGTGCTATGGGTATTTTCGCCAGCACCCTTACAATGCTCTTCCCCTTTCATTTAGTACAATGAATCTTCCCATGATTTTCTGGGCTTTTCCATTTCCCCATGAAGCAGTTTTTTTTTAAATTTAGCATTGCTTTGCTCTGGAGATAAAGTTTTAGCAGTAGCGGGTGCTTTTTGTTGAAGTTTGTGTCTGTGGCAAGAAACTCCCAATGAGAAACTCTGTACTCCAGAAAAACTTCAACCACCCTAACAAAAACAAGGGGGAAAAACTGCTCTGGGATAGAAAAGGATATTTTAGATTTTTCTTAGAATTTCTGGAAGATCTCTAAAGACAAAATTCAAGTTGGTCTGTTTGGACTCAGATCCCAGTATGGCCCATGATCCTCAGCACTTAAGAGGGATGAGGGAAGAAGCAGAAAGGAAGATCAGACTAGAAAAACTCTGGGCCTTTTCACACGACCCCTAAGATCCGCTGGCCACTTAAATTCGGACCAGGGATCTTGGGGGTTCATTGCTCTTTCTGCGTCCCCACCCCTCCGCACTTCCTTGCTCCTGTCTGCATGAGGGGAGGGAGGAAAAAAGAGAGGAAAAAATGCAGGCTCACCTCCAAAGCTGCCCGGAGCCCCTTCTCTTAAAGGGGCAGGAGGCAAAAAAAAAAAAAAGAAGCGAGGAGAGCCCCGCACTCACCAGATTAAATCCGGACCTGGGGATTTTCACCCTCCTAGAGCAGGTACAAGAAAAGTGCGCTGGGACGCGCTTAGGTGGGCGTGGTCGCACTTAATTTCCTGCAAACTCCAGAGCTGGTGGGGAAACAATTGTAAGCTCCAGAGCTGGCAGCCATTTGCTGCGGAGTTTAGGGGTCATGTACAAATACCCTGTGTCTCCCAGTCTGGAGAAGATTAGTTGTGCCCCTAAACATCATTCAGCTGCCTCGATGCCCTAAGCATATCCGATCTCGCCTGATCTTGGAAGCTAAGCAGCATTAGGCCTGGCTAGTACTTGGATGGATGACCACCAGGAAATACCAGGTGCTGTAGGCCTGGAGTAGGAACTGGCAAACCACTCCAGTGTTCCTGCCAAGACAACTCCATGGACATGGGGTCACGAAGAGTCGGTCACAACTGTAACGACACAACAACAAAAAACAAAACATCATCCAGCATCTTGAGACCTAAGAACCCTACTGATCTCTCAAGAGGAACATGTATTGGGTCAGTTTTTAAAAAGAAATAGCTGTCCTATGGAGAACAGAGCGCAGTAAGGAAAAATGCTGTTCTGAGAATGCATAGTGTTGTTTAGACATAGCCTAGATGAATGCAATGGAACTTACTTCTAAATAAACATACATAGGGTTGAGCTCAGGAAACATCTTCTACTTTGGTCAAACACAAAAAAGTCCAAATCCTGTTGGTGATTTACATGTGTGCAAATTAAATTGTGTTATCTAGTGTAAAATACTGCTAGCTAATGAGTCACTCGTCATATTGTAAGGCACATGCCCAACTACACAGCAGAGATGCACTTATGCAACTGTCAGCTAGCAGCAATTCACTATGCTGAGTTACACAATTTAACTTGAACATAAGAAAATCTTCAACAGGATTCTGGCCAATGTGTTGATAAATGTCCATCTACCAAATTGTTAAATGTTACCTAGGATTTACTGAGACAGAATATAAATGCTCTGTTCTGTTTTGCTTATCCCTCCTGCAAACATATACAGTATAGCATTTTTGTGCATAAGACTATACAGTATTAGACGTTTTGTCTAAAATTGTTAGACTTAAAATTGAGAGTCATCTTATACACGGGAATAAGCTGAGGAGAGAGCCCTGTGGTTGAGAATTGTAATTCTGGGTTGGAAAAGTAGGGCTTGTCTTATACATGGGGGTGTCTTATAGACGGAAAAATACAGTAACTTTTGTCCACATAAGCATGCTTTAGCCAGATCTTCAGGCCAATGGAATACTACAGGCTAGTCATTTCAGATAATGGAGCTGTCACGTTCCCTTATTGTAACCCCTGATTATTATAAAAGTTGTGAGAACCTGATTGTCTTCTGACTGCTGAGGTAGAATTTTCAAGTCTATACGTATTTGGAGAAGAGTCTCAGGATGTCGAGCATGAAGACAGCTGCTTTCACCAACCACCTGCTTGGTCTACTGGTTTTCTTGACTGGCCCATCATATGGCACAATTAATTTCTGACTGTCCAACAAGAGGGAGGGGGAAAGGGGGTAAAAGAACAAATGGCAGGGCCGGCCCTACTGTTAGGCAAAGCGGCCTAATAGTCTTCTCAGGCCGCAGATTTGAGGAACCATGAAAGGGCAGCACAATGTTGGGGGCTTATTTTGTTACTGAATCTTTACTGCTAGGGATGGGGGAAGAGATGCTTGTCACAGAATGTCATGCCTCATGCATTAAAATAATACCGCTGGATTTAGCTCTCTAAATTTACCTTGACTGGAGTGAGGAGTGGGGGGGGGCGTGCCATTTTGCTACTCTGACTCAAGTGGGGAAATATTTAGGGCCAGTCTGGGCAGATAGAATATGATAACTGGAAGAATGGATGGGCAGTTCATACACCAAGAACTTGTCTATCAAGGAGGGGAAAGCACCACCCCAGAGCTATATCCCAGAAGCCTATAGGGCAGTGATGGCGAACCTTTTAGAGACCGAGTGCCCAAACTGCAATTCAAAACCCACTAATATTTTGCAAAATCCCAATACAGCAATTTAACCTGAATACAGGTGGCTGTAAAGGGGCGATGTCGGGTGGCCACAGAAATGGCTCCCCCAAAGTGTTCACCAACACTGCAATCACACAAAGAGCATCTCAGGATCTAATTAGTTCTCTCTGCCAGGAGATTGTGTAGAACTCAGAGCTACACAGCTATTCCTCCTACTCGTACATTGTTTTGCTCTCTCCACAGAGGGTAATAATTTTTGCAGCCAGAAATGGCATGTGAGTTTCTAAGGAAGACTAGTTGCTATGGAGAAGCAAAAGGATTCTCTGTAGCTGACAGAGACTCATCTATGTTCTTTTCTGGCAAATTAACATTTATCGGCACAAATTTACACAAGGGTAATTCGGTATCTTGGCTTGACTCAGAGGATCTCTCCAAAAAGGCTGATGTCAGACCTGGCAAAATGGTAGTTCAGTATGGGATGAGCTAACTAGTAAGTGGGTATGAACACTCTTGTTTTCATTTATGTGCCATCTGTTCTGGAGCACCCCCGCACTTACTTAATTTTAAGGTTGCTCAGCCGATGGTTCAATAAATGTATTTCCATCAGACATTATGGAATGGATTCAGCGCAGAACTCAGGAAACTTGCTTTCTTGGGCTACAATCCTCAGCATAGAATCATAGAATCATAGAGTTGGAAGAGACCTCAAGGGCCATCCAGTCCAACCCCCTGCCATGTAGGAACCCCATCACAATATTTCTGACAGATGGCCATCCAGCTAAAATAGCTCATCCTAATACAGGGGTGTCCAAACTTTTTGCAAGGAGGGCCAGATTTGGTGAGGTGAAAATGGGGGGGGGGCGACGATTCAGCCGCATTTGGCCCCGGGCCGGACTTTGCACAAGTCTCTATAACATTCAAGGAGGCGGGGAGGATGCTGCAGCAATGGAACTGCGGGTGGGTAGGCTGGGCAGGTGGCTGGGGGGATGGACAGAGGCAGGGAGGGCAGGCAAACCATAAAACTGCAAGCTAACACCTCCATCCAGTATGGGGAGGGGGCAGCTGGCGAGGATGTATGGCATGCTGAGCCAGTGGGGAGAAGCCGCGGGCCGCTCAGAATTTGAAAACAGGCTGCATTTGGCCCCCGGGCCTGACTTCGAACATGCCTGTCCTAATAACAAAGATGATTATCACCATGCCTCTGAATTCTGGTTGATGTGAAATACCAGGTACTACATCCTTTTCTTCATCTTCTGTGCTTTTCATATGTCCCTGGCTGGCCCTTCTCTACATCCTGCCACCCTCACAGGTATGTCTCGTGGGAACCCATAAAAGGGCTTCTTGACTGCTGCGCCCAGACTCAGGAACTCCCTCCCACTAGAGGCCTGGACTGCCTCATCTCTGTTGTCCTTCCGGAAACAGTCAAATACCTTTCTCTTCAGGCAAGCTTTCCCATGTGTATTTTATATGAATCTACAGGTTCACATAGACTTTGTGTTTATGACTACTTATAACCATGTTGCTTTAATGTCATGTTTGTCTATTAATGCTGTAAGATGTCCCTCAATTCCTTGTTCTCAATACTTGAAAACATGTCTTAATTGTACTGGACTGTATATTATCCCTCATTACTGTAAGCCGCCTTGGGTCCTTTTCCAAGGAGAAAGGCAGGGTAAAAAAACTCTAAAATAAATAAAATAAATAAAGTGCATCTAGTTCTCCTTGTCACAAAAAGTCAAGGGATTCTACAGCATAAGAAAAGATGTTAAATTTCCAGAAATGTTGAAGCTTGGTAAAAAAAAAAAACATATTTTTTTTGAAAAATTGGAAAAAAAGCTACATTAGCACTCCTCCCAACCTTTACAACCTGAAAGTCATTCTGTTACTTTAGGAACATAAAATATGACTATGGACAAGATGACGTGGCATAAAATTATCACAACTAGCATATTAAAATATTGTGTATTCAAACAATTATTATAAACAGAATTTACTTTGTAAATAATATTTATTTGTAATTCCAACAAATGGAGTAACAATCTCCTGAACTGTTTACTAGTTTATGTGGAACAAAAAAACCCCTCTACAAAACAATGTTTAAAAATCCAGAATTAACAATTATTCATTTTTCCTTTCCACAATATTAAATAAAATTAAAATTAAAATCTCATTCTTCTAAAAAGAATTGAACAGTGGGGAAATGTATAGAAGGGAATGGGACTAAGTTTCAGTGAATGGGCATGAAATTTAATCAGAATCATTTTTCTTGTGACATTAGCATAATTATTTTTTCCGTTTTTCAATTTTTCCAATTTTTCAGATATTAAAAAAAGGCTTCAGGAAAAACAAGGGGGAGAGTCCCCCCCCCCAATTTTTTCCGGGCTTTCACATCTCTAAGCATGTATATTACTTCCATAGAGGCAAAGGCTGAGACAATGTGTTAACCAGAAAGCATTTTACGGTACCTTTTCATTCCTTTCCTCTGAATGATGAATGCCATTATGGCTATATTGATTTTTAAGATGGACGCTCTCAATAACAATGCCCAGAATACCCCAAACAGTCTGTATAACTCCCAGGACATTCGGAAAGTATTCTCAGTCATCATATATCTTGACAGTTTTGCATGCAAAAGAAACGGTCCCCCAGCGAGCAATGGCCCAACTATTCAGGCCACTGTCTACCTAATGACCCTACTCACACCAGAGTGATGTGAAACCAAGGTGAACTCTAAATTGGAGGTCTTGCCATTAATCTTTGTCAGACTGACAAAGCTGCTTGGATGAATAACTAAACGTTTTAATCTCACAAGAAAAGAAGTCCAATTGCCATGACTCAACTTCCAGATAACTTCACCTGGATGGCTGAGAATTTTCGCAGACACCTCTGAAGTTGCTTGCTCTCAAACATGTCATGATTGCAAGTGGTATAATGGGGGCAAATTTTACCTCCAGGGAATGTATTTTTGCTAGACTCCGCCCCACAGATTATAGATCTCATTCTCAACCCAACTTCAGCTGTACTCCTTAATAATAGGAGTCACAGTACTAGCCATCATTGTTATTGTTCTTATATGGCATCCATAAATCATGTGTACAGTGATGACATCCGATCTAAATATGCCAGCGCACCAACTGTCGACAAGATGTGTGAAATTTCACTATGTTGATATAGATACATCTTACATGCTGATGAGGTAACTCTGGCCAAAAAGGGTCTCATCCTGGAGGTCAGCGGATACTGACAGAGGGGATGATCAGAACAGCGGTGGATGAACACCATTGACAAGGACATGAAGTTGATCTGACCATGATGGTGCCAAGTGGAAGACAAAAACCAGAATAGCAAACCCCACCACCAAGTAGGACAGATGCTAAGAAAAATAAGATGGTGACCCTAAATAGGGATTTTAAGGTAAGTGAGACAATTTGCTGTTGCTATCCTCCAGTGAGTTTCCCTGACCCATGGCATTATGTCCATGACATCACACTGACTCTCTGTACTAATACTCGCAACACTAATAATTAGAGATAATGACGGTAATGATACAGTATAAGGACAGCCAACAATATGGTAATTTTACCACCTGTTTGCATTTCATACAGTTTCACACAATGCATCGGGTTCTGAATTTGTTGTAAAAGTCATTGGAAGGAGGAAATAGAACACCAAGAGGCTTCAGATTAGAAGCTGTGGCACTTAAGAAAAGCACTTACATGCTTTGAACGCATTGTCAGCTACAGAGGCTTGGTCAAGTATTTCCTGCTGATTCAAGATCAGAGCTCAGGAAAGCGGCCACGCTGTTTGGGGGTCTCTGAGAGTAGTTGTCTCAATTTTAATATTTCTTAGCTCACCCCATAACTAGCAAAATGCTGCCCACAGCTGCAGAGGTTTGTCAGCTCTTGTTTTGCTGAGACTGCCCATAAAAGCAACTTGAAGTAACGACTACGTTGCATATCTGACTTCTTCTAGTTCCATAAGATCTACAGTAGTTCACAAATCCATGTGAGCGTGTGATGTATTGTATCCTTAGTGAAAAGTTGTGTTTCTTTTTCTTCAAATGTCCTTTGTCAACTGTTAACTTTTGCAGAACCAGCCTCACATAGTTCTTAAGTTAACTGTAGGGCTTTGATCGGATTCCCTCAAAGCACAAGGAACATTTTGCAGCTCCTACCGTCAAATGTTCAGCACAGAAGACAGACATCTTTGGTCTTTCCCTACTTTTTGCCTAGAGTCTCAGACCGCCCCACCTCATTCTCTTGACCTCCCAGGTGTTATGCTTTCAAAGTGAATCACGGGCTTGTCTTTCCATCCCTCTCCTATTGTTTTCCTTCAGGGAACTTACAAAGAAAGTTTACTCATGGTCTGTTGGTTTTTTAAAAAGTTCTATTGTTGCTGCATACTTACAATAAATGATTTTGTTGTAGCTGTTGGCATCGTTTCATTAAAAACATTGCTCATGATAAGAGGCATAAAAATGTTCCTCAAGAGCTCTCAGACTGAAATTACACTACAGCATTTTCAAAAGGCCCCTCAAATACAGTGGTCCCCCGACCTTTCGCAGTTCATATACTGTGGTCCCACTATATCGCGGGACTGCAGTATATGAAAAAGGCCTCCTGGGGTAAGGGGAAAAGGCCTGTTTCAGGTCTCCAATACTTTCCCCAGGCCTGGGGCTGCCCCAAACGGGCCTGTGAAGGCCTTCCCAGGCCTTCTGGAGGCCCCAAAAGGGCCTCCCTGCGAACCGGAAGTCACTTTCAGGTTGTCGAAAATCATTTCTGAGGCCTTTGAGCCCCCAGTTAGGCCCCCGCAGGCCCAACCCAACCTGCATCTGCATATCACAGATTTTTAATTATCTCAGGTTAGGTTGGTCCCTAACCCCATGATAGGTGGGGGGGGTCACTCTACTTTGTAGATCTACTCAGAAACAAGCAGTGCCAACATGTCTACAGAGAAGTAAGCACAACAAACCTTTGCAGGTTGGGCCTGATGTATACTTAAATGGGAACCAACCAGAAAGTACCAGGGACTGTGGCTCAATTATATAGTAGATGCAAAAGATGTTAGGCTCATTCCCCTATAGCTCCAAATGTAAATACTGTAACAAGTGTGTGCTATAAATTGCTGCAGCAGCCATACCACCCTGAGGCCCAGTCTTGTCAGATCTTGGAAGCTAAGCAGGGACAGGCCTGATTAGTACTTGCATACCAGGTGCTGTAGGCTAGGTGAAAGGACAGGACAGCTAAGCTTCCACAAAAAGTTGCATCAAAACAATGGATCTGTCTTGGGGACCCCACCACCAAGTGGGACAAATGCAAAGGAAGAGGAAGAATTGTGTGCAATAAAGTCAGTTCTGACTTATGCTTCCCAGGGTTTTCTAACTAGAGAGATGTGGTTTACCATGCCCTTGTTATGGGAGTGTTCTGGGACTATGCAGGTTGCCCTTTACTACACAAATGTTTCAAAGCTGAATCATGGCAACTGGACTTCTTTTCTTGTGAGATCTCATAAGAAGTCTAGTTGCCATGACTCAACTTCCAGATAACCTCACCTGGATGACTGAGAATCTTCAGAGACATTTTACTGCACAAGCTGCCTCTTCTCCCTGGAGGCACAGTGGGGAATTCAATAGAGATGGGCACAAAATGGAAAACGAAATGCTGCAATGAATTACTTTGTTACTTCACGAATGAAATGGGCGGTCACGTGGTGGGATGCATTTCATGCAGTTTTAGGAAATAAAACACCTCACGTTTTTCGCATGCCACTTCTCAACGTTCCTTATTTCCCATCCGTCCTTTAAAAAATACCTACCGACGGCGTATCGATGCACTGATGCTGGACTGTCAGTTGCAATGGCTCTACTGATTTCAACTGTTTCCTGGCATCATTGGCAGGGCAGCTCAGGGGGTCCCGCATGGCACAGCTCCGCCGCTTCCTGCCCCGGGTGCCCTGCTCTGGCTGGGCGAAGCCCCCAAACCACCACCGCCGCTTTGGAGATGAAATGATTTTCATCGATATCCCTGTTTGAATTTTTTTAAAAAACTTGAAATAAAAGCCAAAAACCGAGACCACACGTCACGTTGGGAGCGAAGCTGAAAAGATTATTAGCAATCAGGGTGGCATCGCAGCCAAAAAGGAGGAGCATGCGGACTGAAACGATCGATTCACACAGAAATGAGGGCTTGCCGCAAAGCGAGCGGTTCGTGAAGTAACAGCCTTTGTTACATAATGAAATGGTAGGATGCATTTCATCATGAAATGAAACACCATTTTCCCCTTCTACGAATGAAACGATTCATCCTGGAGGAACCAATATGACAGGGCAGCTTCCTCAAGCTCTTCTCTGTAAGCCCCCCAAATTTGGAGAGGTTTGGGTGTCAGGAGGCTGAGTTATTAAATGCCAAGGGGGTGCCTCTGGGAAAAACAATTCTAATTGAAAATTGGAAAATCACAATAGCCCCCTGCGAGCAAGCAGTCAGTGGCTTGGCTTCCTTCAATTAGAATACTTTTTCCTAGGGGCACCCCCTTTGGCATTTAATAACTCAGCCCCCTGACCCCCAAACGTCTCCAGATTTTAGGGGCTTACAAGAGAGAGCTTGAGGAAGCTCCCCTGCCATTTTGGTGCCTCTAGGACCCAGGGTACCATAGATCTTTGTTTCATTTTGTTTCATTTTATTACAAAACTACTTTAAAAATTCATTAGTAACAAAACAAAAAGGAACTACTAAAGAAATGAAATGAAGCACTACATTTCTGTTCCGTGCCCATCTCTAGAGTTGAACAGCCAACCTCTGGCTCTACAATCAGGTATCTAAGCCACAGAGCTATCCAACAGTTAGCTTGCTGATATTCCAGGCAAGCTTCATAAAAGTTATCAATAATCATATGCCCTCAAATTAATTCTGACTTATGATCTTTTCCAGGGCTTTGTAGGTAGGTCATACTCACGAGTGGTTTACCATTGCCTTTTCCTAGAGGTACCCTGGGACTGTGCATTTTGCCCAAGGATATACAGCCTGGCTGTTCTCTCAGAAGACACAGTGTTTCTGTTAAAGTATATAACACAATTATGTAGATAGGGATTTGTTATGTTCAAGGAAATGTAAACTACTAGCAGAAATTAGTAGTGTTGTGGAAGAATAAATTCAGTTAGTGATTATGGAGCTAGGAGACAAATGGACAAGGCAATAGAACTTAGTTCAAAACTTATATTACATATGTACACATGACAAAGAGTAATACACAAAGCACAGCATATAGATAAAATACAACAGAACATGGAGGAAGCTGCCTCTCATTTTAGGCAGTCCCACTTTACATTGCTTTGCCTGCTACTTTTATACATACAGCAATATGGTGTAAGCCAATCACACACTACATGAGATGAGATTATTAAGCTATACCACCTGTGCCTAATTACTCTGTCCTTCCAGTGCTGATTATTCCTTACACCTGTGTCCTAGACTCATGACATGGCACAATTTACAGAATCCATGTTGTAATCTGTTAAATACATATTACAGACATTCTGCCTAAACTACTGTCAAATCCTTGACAGTTTCCCAGCCTGGGAGCTCTGAGTCCTAGTGGATTTGCAAAGGCTTGTGTGTGTGTGTGTGTGTGTGTGTTTGTTTGTTTGTTCTAAGTTTGTTTGTGTTATATTTGTTGCAATCCTTGTTAAATAATTGCTTTCTTGACCTTTCAGAGTGGGATACAAAATTTAGTATGTTTGTGTATTATGAGAAACTGGCCCTTTGGATGAGAAGGGATGCCATTGCTCCCATAAAAATACCTTTTAATATAAATATGTTGGTGGGGTGACATGTTACATGGTGCGCACAATGCATTAAATTCTTGAGGTCTTTAGAAAGGTCGTTATGTAATACAGGTTTCCTGTGTGAGTAAATGTGCTTCCATTATACTCAAAGAGTGGTGGTTACAGTATTGTAATTGTGGTTAGGCTAATAACCTCAAGAGTATCTGGAGGAAGCTTCCATTTCCTCTGATTAGAAGCCCTGTTAAATGGTTTTTCAAATCAGGTATACTGTTTGAATGGAAAACGGAGGTGATATCTAGGCTGATCTTGATAATGAAAAATTAGGAATGGTGGAATAAGATGGAACTTTTCGAGGCTATGAGGGGAAGCAAGTGGGCATGAAATGAGCACTGGAGAACCAATAGGCTTGGTAGATCTAGCAATCAAATGGTTGTAAGGCCTCAGCACCCAACCTACTGAGCTGGGTGGATCTACTCTTTGAGAATCTGGCTGAAAAGATCCTCTTCTCTGCGTTTTCTCTCTAGGTAGACCTGCTGTCCATTTCTACAGTAGATCAAAATGGATCTAGGGTGAGCAGACACAGGCCTATGTAATGTGAAAGAAGGAATTTAAGTACAATACCTGTAGCTTACCATGCAACCACAGCTGTAAAAGTACTGTACAGAACTCGTTTTCATTTTCACCCTATGTAGAGCTATACTCTTCACAAGAGCTTGGAATTAACTGGTCACAAATACAGTAACTAATTACATGTTTAATTCCCTTTTTCAGAGGCAGAGGTATAAAGGCAGTACACTGCAATTGTGTAACTTCAGTTCATTCATTTTCCAATGAAGTTGCAGTGTTATTATAATTATGTGGTGTAGCCTTATAATATGGCAGAGAAGGAACAGTGTGTGGTTCATGTGCTGGTTGATGCTTGTCTTTTATTTATTTATTTAGATTTGTCACCATCCATCTCTGCTGAGGGGACTCTGGGCAATTTACAGTATAGAACACATTAAAACAATGGATATTTTAAAAAATCTAAAATACATCTAAAGCTAATAATATACGTAAAATAATTTTTTTGCTATCTCTTCATCCTCTTCAGTGGGATTTGAGATGAAAGTGAAGCAGATGAAGATACTGGCCTTGAGAAGCAGGGCTGCTTCTACTACTTTAACAAAAAAATAAAAATAAAAATAAATTGAAAACTAGCTCTTTGACTTAGATTTGAGGAGTCATAGATAACAAATGCAAAATGTTATTTTAGATGTTGCTATATAACAGTAACTTAACAACTTTGGAGAGCCTTAGAAGTCATTCCTTTAACTTTCATGTAATGTTTGTCTATTAATGCTGTAAGATGTCCCTCAATTCCTTGTTCTCAAATACTTGAACATGTCTTAATTGTACTGGGCTGTATATTATCCCTATTATCCCTCATGACTGTAAGCTGCCTTGGGTCCTTTTCCAAGGAGAAAGGTGGGGTAAAAATACTCTAAAATAAATAAATAAATAAAAGTAACTTTCCAAGGTTTGGTCTGGATGGCATTGATTTCTTGGCTAGTTCCATTGTCCCTAGTAGCACTGACTGTGTGTGTGACTCACAAATCTCTCTTTAAGGTAATTTTGAAAAAGAAAGGTGTGGCATTAGTGCTGAAAGCTTTGCTTCCACCCAAACTGTTAAAGGCGCAGGGTCTCTGTCCTCCATTTCATATGGCCACCCTACTCCCATCCACACTGGATGCCATATGCTATTCTGAACCTCTCTGGTCAGAAAAATCAGGACTTATTCAGGAATGGAGCAAGGCACACTCTCACTTTCAGTCCCTGCCTCTAAAATAATGATGTTTTTGATCTGCTTTGTCATACTTCTTCCATCCTTTCTTTTTTGCAAACCAAAGAAAGGACCGTACTTCACTAACAGCCAGTCACACACACTCAGCTATGAGGTTGTAGTGGAGAGAACAATTATGCTGACTGGGGCAAAAGGGGGATATAAATAAACCATATACACAAATACCTTTGCTGAAATCTTTTGCTTTGGATAAATAGATATATCCCTTCCTAGTCAACACTAATGCTGCATTAAGAGCCTAGCTTTCTGAACTGTCTCCTATGCAGAAGCTATCTCTTTTACATCTGGAAAAATCCACAACATAACCCAGGGCTTCCTTGGCCATCAGGTGTATCAACTGCTGATAAATTAATTGTCTAAAAACACTCAGAGGAAGCAGGCTTGTTTCTCACAAAAGGGGGTAGAGCAGTGTTTTGGGGCAACACTGTGGTGTAGTGGGTAGAGTGTCAGATTCAATTCCCTTCTTGGTCACAAAAATTCATGGGAGTGGTGGCAATGATAAGCTATTCTTGGAACATCTCAAATACCCTGAAAAGCCGATTGGCATTGTCCTAAATCAAAAACCAACTTGACATCCCCCAACGAGAAGGGTAATTGCAGCACCCCACCATCTTCTTCTACCCAGTGTGTGCTGCCAGCAAAATATAACTCCCAGCAAATCCCTTAACAAAGTTTGGGTATCCCTTTTGCTGAAATCTGTGGCACAGTCCTTCCCACTGCGGCTTAAACACAGCCTGAGCTAAGGGTTGAATTCTGCTTTTTTTCTGTCTTTGAAAAAAAGTAAGTAGGACTACTTTTGGCTGAACACACATGGCTTATGTTATTTTAGTGACACAACCTCAACTATGTGCCTCACCACTGGCTTGTGTTATGTGTGGATTAATATCTGGTGACTGCTATTTTCAGAATAAACAGGAAGTGTAAACCAAAAATGTGGACACACACACACACACACACACACACACACACACACACACACACAAAACATTCTGATATTACAAGCTGCCACATTACAGTATTATCATACAGCTGAAACCTTTTTCTTTCTTTCTTTCTTTCTTTCTTTCTTTCCCATTAGTGTTGCCACTTGCTGGTGGTTCACAATAACAAAATCATAGACTAAATCACTGTATAACAAATATACAATGAAATGCAATTAACCTGGTCCCTGTTCTTTTTATAAATACCTTTGAATAAAATTACACCAATTAAAACTCATTTAAACCTTTATTCCTCTCTTTTTTTAGTGTTTAAACAGAGTTCTCTTTCTGGTTATGTATATAGATGGATCTTGCTTATACACAAGCTTCACTGAAAACACATAATATTTACACAACTCCTTCACAAAAACAGACACCCTTCAGCACAGGTTGAAACTACCTCACCATTCTCACTCCTCATTACTTCCAGTCCCTCCCAAACTCTTAACCTCACTCTAACAGCCTCCAAACAGAACTCCCATTTCAGCTCTTTCTGTCTCCAGCTTAATCTAAAAGCTAAGTGTTCTGCTTATATACCGCCCCATACCACTTCAAGTAGTCCCTGGGCGGTTTACAGTTTTTAATTACATTATGCAGGCTACACATTGCCCCCCAATGGGGGGCACATTGACCAATCTAGGTACTCATTGACCAATCTGGGTACGCATTTTACGGACCTCGGAAGGATGGAAGCCTGAGTCATCCATGAGCCAGCTACCTGGGATTGAACCCCAGGTTGTGAGCACAGTTTTACCTGCAGTACAGGCATTTAACCACTGCGTAACTAAACTCTAAATGGACAAAAAACTTCTCTCATACACTCTACTTAACAACCAGTATCTCTCTACAGTCAGGTGGCATACCAGTCAACCAGCACACAGTTGCATTTGCACACACTCTATGACTGCCAATCAAAACCCAGTCCACTCAAACTTAAGAATATAAGAAGAGCCATGCTGGATCAGGACAAAGGCCCATCTAGTCCAGCTTCCTGTATCTCACACTGGCCCCACCAAATGCATCTAGGAGCTCACAAGACTAGATATCCATGCACTGTATATCCGTGCATTTCTTCTTCTTCTGTGTGTTGTGTTGTGTCGTTACAGTCGTGACCGACTCTTCGTGACCCCATGTCCATGGAGTTTTCTTGGCAGGAATACTGGAGTGGTTTGCCAGTTCCTGTACAGTACTTTTAAGTTACCTCCACCTCATAGTGACCCTATGAACAAGCCATCTCCAACATGTTGTGACCTCAACAGCCCAAATCAGCTCTTGTAGACTCAAGCCTGTGGTTCCCTTTAAGGAGTCAGTCCCTTCCCTATTTGACCTCCCTCTTTTCCTACTGCCTTCTACCTTTTCCAGCATTATTGTCCTTTCCAGAGAAGCCTGCCTTCTTACAATGTCCCCAGATGGTGACATACATGCAAAAGAGTGTTTGCATATTTTTTTTAGTCAAGGATGGTCCTTCATATGCGGTTGCACTGCAACCCCGGTCATTTCTTTGTTCCCCAGCAAATGTCAATGAAGCTAGGGTAGCATGAAATTAATGGTGCTTCCCCCCCAGATCCTGTTAATCCTTGTCCCAGGCACCTCGTGCAAGGAGACTCATACTTTTTATGCAAGCCAAAGGCATCATTATATAGGGGTCTCTGCATCACAGATAAAGCAAGGTCCTGGTGGTCCTTGCAGAACCTGAAGCAGATTCCAGCAGCAGTTCATTTAAGTGTAAATTCCATGATGGAGATGTGCAATCTCTAGGCTTAAAATCAGGGTACTTCAAGAGCCAGATGCAGGGGAGTGGTATCAGGAGACAGATATCTTGTCTCATGCGCTCCCAAACGCATCTAGTGGGGCCGCTGTGAGATACAGGAAGCTGGACTAGATGGGCCTTTGTCCTGATCCAGCATGGCTCTTCTTATGTTCTTATGTTCGTATGTTCTTATTTCCAGAGTGGAATCCAGCTGTCTTATTCAGTGGTATCTCTATTTAAGAGTGGCTCTACTTAAGAGCAATTTGACTTAAGAGCAGGAAACCATTGGTGTTTTAACTGCTGCCTTACAAATTTTAGATGCAGCCTGCTCTACTTACTATTTTTTATTTTTTATTTTATTATTTATTTTTTAAGCTACGGTACCTCTACCTAAGAGTAGTCCGACTTAAGAGCATGCATCCGGAACAGATTAAATTTGTAAGTAGAGGTACCACTGTAAATCCAGAGAGCTGCCTGTTGTCAAGGATGGCCATGTGTCCTACTTTAGAAAGTAAAACCCTTTACTTAAAGTGTTTTTCAGTCTATAGTTTCAGTTTCAAGATAGAATTAGCATGCCAACAATAGATAGAGTTAGCACAAGGGTCATTAAATCATGGTCTTCAAAGCTCCAATGGTGTGCATGGTATTCATTACTTCCTGCTGTTTCTAAAATTACACTTATAAAATAAGCTTATGCTGAAGAGTAGATCCACCACGCTTTGGGATGATTTCAACCTGTCCAAAATGTAATCTTTGCAAACATGGTTGTCAAGTGAGCGTGCATCAGATTATTCATCAGGGTGTGCCATCAATTCAATTCTGATTTATTGTTACCCTTTCCAAGGGTGCGCCCCTGCTGCTGTTCTTTTTAAATATGCTTCTTATTAATCTATGTTGATTTGCTGATTATGTTTCTTTATTGTGTTGTAGTGTACCTACTATGTGTATTTCCTGATTTGTTCTGCTATGTTCGCCGCCCAGAGTTCCCGTTGGGAAGATGGGAAGATGGGCGGGATATAAATTCAATAATAAATAAATAAATAAATAAATTTCCAGGTATTGGTTGCTTAGAAGTGGCTTACCATTCCCTTCTTCTGGTGGGGGGAGGTGCCCTGGGATTGTGCAGCTTGCAAGGCCACAGCAGCTGTCTCTACTCACAGGAGGCACAACAGGGAATCAAACATCAAACAATTCAAAGGGCTGACCTTAACCTACAAAGCATTGTAGGACCTTGGTCTTAGCTACCTCAAAGATCGACTCTCAGAGTATGAAATGGCTCTGGTGTTAAGGCCATCAGGAGAGGCCTTTATCTCCATCCTGCCACCCTCACAGGTACGTCTTGTGGAAACACATGAAAGGACCTTCTTGGCTGCTGCACCCAGACTCTGGAACTCCCTCCCACCAGATGTGAGGACTGCCCCATCTCTGATGTCTTTCTGGAAAGAGGCAAAGACCTTTCTCTTCAGGCAAGCTTTCCCTGAATGATGGACTACCCATTATGTGACCTTTATATGAATCTACCATACATGATTGCATAGACATTGTGTTTATATATTTTGTGATTGCATTGACACTATGGTTTCAATCGTTAATTTCCCTCACTCATAACTTTTCATGGAATTTTTCACTCTCTTTTAAACGGCTTCGTTCTCTTTTAGCTTTAATGTAATGTATTTTACTGCTGTAAGATGTCCCTCAATTCCCTGCTCTCAATTACTTGAATATGTCTTAAAGTGTGGACTGCATATTGTCCCTCATTACTGTAAGCCGCCTTGAGTCTTTTTCCAAGGAAAAAGGCGGGGTAAAAATACTCTTAAATAAATAAATAAATAAATAAATAAATAAATAAAATAAATAAATAAATAAATAATAACCTTCCAGCCTTTTGACTTTGCAGCCAGATGCTTAAACCACTGAGCCACCCAGCCAGCTGTGGGTCAAATTACATCTTGAAAGTACAAAACCTCTCTTTGGGTTAGTTGGGCTGTAACACCACCAGTTTGCTAACCATTCAATAGCATTAGAAGAATAGTTATTTCAGTACTTTTGGTGGCATCGTATTCTCTTTGGGGAAATTTGCTGCTAGATCTTAGACATGTTTAGTCAGAAATAAGCTCTATTTATTTAAATTGAAAATAATGCCGAATAAGCAGTCTGTATATCAACCATGCTGAGTGATGCTAAATGTGTTTGTTGAGCACTAAGTAGTCACATTAAATTCAGTTATATTTGCGTAAATATGGAGAGGATTGGAGCCCTTTACCCTGATGTTTACACATGTTTACTCAAAGGAAGCATGTTTACTCAGAACCTCAATGAAGCTTCTTTCTAAAGACTAATGCAGCCATAATGCTTTCTTAGGTTTAATATTTATTTGCATGTATTTAAATCACATTTAATAAGACATCACTCTGAATTAAATAGATTAGAATGACATTGCACCTCCTTTTCACATTTGACAAAGAGGCCCTGAATTCATAAAGGGTGAAATCTGCTCAGAAGGATGCTTGTGTGGACACTTTTAGTAAAAATGGAGGAGCTTTTGTAGAACAAACAGAATGGCTTCGGATGCAGGGCATGCAAACCACTTCTTTACCGTCTTAAATGAGAAAGATACATGGGCTTAAAAGCAGACCTAGGCAGTAACGAGTTACAAGTTACAATAGTTATTTGTAACTGGTTACTTTTTGTTAACAAGTGTTAAACCAACTTGCATTTCAAAAGTCATGTGACAATCAGAAACTAAGTTAATTTATTGAATGAATACCATTGTCTTAACTATTGTCAAAAAGTATCCTTTAAGTACCTTTTAAGGCATTTTAGAAGCATTTTGACAATATTTTTTTAAATTATATGCCCTTAATTTTTTTAAAATAATGGAAAACTAGCAAGCAGCCAAACAGAATGCTCACCCACAAGTTAAGTAAGTCTCCTGAGTTGTAGTCCCTACCTTGTCCTCCACACGGCCTTATACGTTTATAAAAGCATTGAATCCTGGCCTTTATTAACCCAGGCGACTATAAAAATGAAGCTTGCTAAGAATTCCTGGATCGACAGAAATCAATCAAGACCAAGACATTATTAAATTCATAAAATGAAGACAATGAGAAGACTGAAGTCTAGAAAAGCCGAGTAAGAATTGTTACAGCTGATCATTCAAGGCCAAATAAATGGAGAAAGGAAGGTGTTTTTAAGGATGGATTTTGCAGGCTGGCTAGGGCACAACACCGGCGTTTCGAGTCGCCACATCCGAAGCTGGGGTAGCCACCAGTCAACCTCCAGCCTAGGAGAACCAGCAGGCGTTCCTCAGTCTGTATCTCCAAGATACCTGACTTGCTGGGGGTGTGTGTAGGGGTAGGGATAGGGAGATCTAGGCCTCCTGGATCCCAGACCATCCCTTTGTGCCCCCATTGGTGTGCGTGTGTGTGAAATCAACACAATCCACTCCCGACCCGGAGACGAGCGGGTCGCACCCACCCGGACACTCGCCGCCGACTTGCTGAGCGAGGCGTCCCGCGGCCCTTCTTCGAACCGCCCACTAGGGGCGCTAGAGGGGATGGAGAGGGGGGGATAAACCACGGGCGGCCCTGAGCCGCGCAGCGATTGGACCGAGGCACGCGGGGGGGAGGGAGGGAGTCTGAGTGAGTGAGTGAGTGAGTGAGTGAGTGGAAGCCCTCCCACGTGACCCGCCCGCCGAAGGTGCCCCAGACCCGGCGCCGAGTCCTGGGTTCCCTCGAGGCGGGGCCCGGGAGATCACGTGGGCGCGCGGCGGCGGCGGCGGTGGTGGTGATGCAATCTCCGCCTCTCCTCCTCCTCCTCCCCCCCCGCCCGCTCGCGGTGTCCCTCCCCCGCGGGAGCATGTAGGGGCGCCAAGGGGCGGCGATGCGGCGCTCCCTCCCCCGGGAAGGGGCGTGCGGGGCTGGCCCCCGGCGGCGGCGGCGGCATCAGCAGCAGCAGTAGGAGCAGCAGCAGCAGCAGGCGCCTCCGCCAGAGCAACTTGCTCGGCGGACGGAGCCCAGCCGCCGTTCCCGCTCTCCGCCCCCTTCCTTCCCTCCGAGCCCCGTCCGGTTTCTCTCCTCCCCCCACCCCCCTCTCTGCTCCGCCCCCAGCCCGAGCCGGCCTCGGCGAGCAACAGGGCGAAAGCGCTTCTGCTACGGGGAGGTGAGTCTCGATCGCCCTTCTCGGCAACTTTTGCTGCCCTCGCACCTCCCTCTCTCTCTCTCTCCCTGGAAAAGGGTTTCACCCTCACCCTAAACTTTCCGGTGGTCACCCTGGGGGGCTGGCGCGGCGCGGGAGCAGGAAGCCCCCCCCCCCACCCCCACCCCCGCGACTGCCTCCCCGGCGGAGGAGAATGGCAGCATTTGTCTGGGCTGCTTTCGTTTCAAGGCGGCGGGTGTGTGCGTGGTGGGGGGGGGGGTGCTTTGGTGGCATTGATGGGGTAGCCAGGCGGGCATCCCAGCCCCCCGTCCGCCCCCAAATGCCCCGTGTGCTTGGTGATCAGGAACTACTACATGTGCAACCTTCCCCAGCGGCCAGGTGGGCTGTGGATGATGGGGGCGGTAGTCTAGGACCAGGGGGTGCAAAAGGGCGAGCCGATTGGGTATCCTCAGGGTCTGGTCGGAATGAAGGGACCGGGGCATGGGGACGGAGGAGGAGGGGGAGACTCCTTCCCTCCCCATCACTTTCTCCCCCCCCAAAAAAAAATCACTTTCCCGCTTCCCTTTTTCGTTCCTTTGAAGTTTGATACAGTGAGTGGATCCCGGAGAAAAATTAATCGCGAGCGAGCGAGCACCCACGCGTTCGACACAAAAGCTTGATTATGTGCATGGGTGACTGTAGAGGCTGTGGAAGCGACGTTAGCTCTGCTTTTCTCTCCCCCCCCCCCATCGCCCCCATTGTTCTTCTTTATGCTTCCAACCGGCCTTTGGATTCTGCTGGGCGGTCGATGGGGGGGGGCTGCTTTCTCTTAACCAACGTGAGAAGCGGGTGGAGGGGGCGCTGGTGGAAAAGTTGAGCGGCAAAGCAGCAGGGGAATGGGGGGGGGGTGCGAGATCTGCCCCACGAAAATGCACCCCCCTTTCTTTCTCAAAGAAATCTCCCGTTCCCGGCTCCCAGTGCAACCTTTAAGGAAGTTTCCCGCCCTGCCCAGTGATTTTGCATTCCTTGGACTAGTCTGGAATATTCAACTCCAGGCTCCAGAAAGCTGACAGCTCGTTCTGTAGTTGAGGTGTGAGTCATAATCACCGTGGTAAAATGGTAAGGTTGGAGAAAGCGAAATAGCTGGGATTGGCAGCTCTGCCAAAGACAACGACAAATCCGGGCATGATATTGGGGAAGGAATGGTTTTTGTTGAAAATGTGGGCTCAGCATAAGGTGCTTCATTTCCCCCCACACCTCCTGAGCAGGTTTGCCCTTTCAAGCTGCTTCGGTCCAAATTCCTGACATGGGGAAGCTATATCTTTAATGGAAATTTCACCTGTGTGCCAACTTCTGCATTAGTGAATAGCAGACCTTGCTAGATCGAGTTTTAGAAGAGGTGGCCTGAAGACGTGGGCTTGTCCACAAATGTATAACAGTCTTTATTTTATTTATTTATTTATCTTAGAGTATTTTTACCCTGCCTTTCTCCGTGGAAAAGGACCCAAGGCGGCTTACAGTAATGAGGAATAATATAAAGTCCATGAAGGTGTCTACCCAATGTATGGCAGCGGTGAAGAAGGCCAATTCCATGCTAGGGATTATCAAAAAGGGGATTGAAAATAAAACAGCCAACATTATAATGCCATTATACAAAACAACAGTAAGGCCCCACCTGGAGTATTGTGTACAATTCTGGTCACCGCATCTCAAGAAAGACATAGTGGAACTGGAAAAGGTGCAGAAGAGAGCGACTAAAATAATTACTGGGCTGGGGCACCTCCCTTATGAGGAAAGGCTAAAACATTTGGGCCTCTTTAGTCTGGAAGAAAGGCGCCTGAGGGGGGATATGATTGAGACATACAAAATAATGCAGGGCATGAGTAAAGTGGATAGAGGGAAGCTCTTCTCCCTCTCCCAAAATACCAGAACTAGGGGACATCCACTCAAATTGAGGGCTGGGAGAGTAAGAACAGACAAAATAAAATATTTTTTCACCCAGCGCGTTGTTAGTCTGTGGAACTCCCTGCCACAGGATGTGGTGATGGCATCTGGCCTGGATACCTTCAAAAGGGGATTGGACAGATTCCTGGAGGAAAAGTCCATCACAGGTTACAAACCATGATGGCGATGTGTAATCTCCAGGCTTAAAACCAGGGTACTTCAAGGGCCAGATGCAGGGGAGTGGTATCAGGAGACAGATATCTAGTCTCGTGCGCTCCCAGATGCATCTGGTGGGGCCACTCTGAGATACAGGAAGCTGGACTAGATGGGCCTTTGGCCTGATCCAGCATGGCTCTTCTTATGTTCTTAAGACATGTTCAGGTATTGAGAACAAGGAATTGAGGGACATCTTACAGCATTAATACACATTACATTAAAGCTACAAGATTATAAGTAGTTATAAACACAAAGTATATGTGAACCTATAGATTCATATAAAAGATACATAATGGTAGTCCATCATTCAGGGAAAGCTTGCCTCAAGAGAAAGGTCTTTTCCTGTTTAGCATGGCACATTTTTTTGTCTTTTTCTGTTTTTCTTTTGCCTGATTTTATGGGGTTCCGAAGCAAAGGCAACAGTTGTCATAGATGACAGATTGTCCTTAATTCACAAAAAGCGGTGAACTGGATTGTGCTGATAAGTTCCCTTTATCACGTCTTCGGTTACTAACTTTAAAGAGTCGGTGTGGTGTTCCGGTTGGGAATGCAGTGCTGAGACCTCAGAAATCTGTCTTCTAGTCCCTACTGGGCCAGAGAACCCAAAGGGTGAATCTGAACCAGTTACTATTGAGAGAATATTCAGAGAGCACACTGTACACATGAGTTAATTTGGAGAGACTTCAGAACCACCAATAAGTTCAGCAAAGATTTACTTATTTTCGCTTCTCAGTACACTGTGTGGAATCCTGAAAGAGTCTCATTTTACACGACTCTGCAACAAGTTGAGCTTTGGTTCTGGGCCTGAACTCAATAGGAGGAGATAGAGCTGGTCTTACCATTAGTACAGCACACATGTTTTTGCCACACTAGAATGGGAGATGGAAGGTGTGATTGAGTTCGGTCTGAACCTTGGGCAATCCCTCCCCCATGGACTCTTCAAGGAGTGGAGACGGTATGGAAAAGGTAACATCTTTATTATCATTTTCATCCGGAACATGGATGACCACATTCTCAGGAGCAAACTATAAACTAGAATCTTCTGTGTAATTGGGAGAAGTCCAAGTGTCCAACTGCAAAGTCAGTAATTCTGGGGACTGGGGAGCCTCCCGATCCTCTCTTGCATTGGTCGGCATTCTCAGGTGCGGTCCCTGTCCATAGCACAGGGTTCCACAACACGGGTTACAAGCCCAGTTGGCCACCGGGTCCCTCCACCCAGCCTGGCCACGACCCTCAGAGGGGTTCCTCCTCCAGAGACCCACCACCTCCTGGAAAACGAATACTCTCCACTCCTCCACCTCCATTGCTTTCTTCCATCCTTCCTCCTTCTGTTCCTTCTCGCTCTCCCCCGACTCCACACCTTTTCCCTCTTTTATATCTCTCACCTTCTCCACCCCTCCTATTCCATGCTCCACCAGGGACTCCTCGATGGTGGCCTCTCCCTCTCTGGGTGTACAGACAGCACGCCGGCCTGAATGTGGTCTTCTGGTTCAGGCATTCCACAGAAGGATGCCAGTTGAAGGAGTTTCATGTGGAACTTGTCTGTTGAATCCCTAAGTTATTGCATCGCTAGGGAGGAAGAAGGTCATTCCATGTTCCTTCTGCCTGTTAAAAGCTAGGGAAAGTACAGATAAGCTTCTGCAGAGACAGCCAGATTCTTGATCTTCTGAATACAAAGGCACAAGGACACTTAATTGGTTGTGTTGCTTCCCCAGCCATCCTTTCACTTTGTATTTTGGTGTCAAGCCAAATGTTACATCTCATTGTTTGACAAATGTAGTCATTCCACATGACGGTTTAAAAGAGAATTCAGGACGCTGTCTTCCAGTGACAACTGTTGATCTTGGGTCAACAGAAACATACACAAGACCACACACCCGTTGTGGTTCCCACCTTTGGTTTCTAAGCTTTGTTTCATTTTCAGAGGAAGAGTACCTACATTACCTTTCCACTTCTTCTGCTGGGTAAATTGTCAAGTAATGCAAATTTCTTATAACCCAGAACATCTTTTTAAAAACCAACTGAGTGGTGGAAATTGTTTATCTCCTCAATTTGTAGACTGATTACAATATCTTGAAGGAGAGAGAAATTTTGGAATAGTATATAATGTTAAATCAAGATGGGAAAACAGGTATTAATTATATAATAAAAGAATCCTAGAACTGTTGTGGTCTAGAAATGCAAAAATAAATAAATGGTAGGGATGAGAATGTTCCAGAGGGCACTATGTTTGGTCCCCTCTGGTGCAAGAAATCCATAGTTAAAGCATTCATTACAGTTCACCATCTAAGCCTATTTAAACATTTCCAAGGAATTTACTGTTTTCAAGGATAGTCTGGATGCTCTTTTTTCTCATCTTGAACATGTGGACAACATTTGCCCACCTCTAATCTTCAGGAACCATACCTGTCCTTCAAGAATTTTTTTGGGTTATAGAGACAGGTTCCGAGATTACATCTGCCAGTCCGTAGAGTACCTTTTGATGCAGTTTGTCTGGTTCGGGAGATAGGAATCCATTCAAAGTAGCTAACGGTTCCTGTAACACCTGTTTACTTGTCTTGGGCTCTAGCCCCCTCACTGTGCTTTCATCTCACTGTGCTTTCATCTGATTGGACACTGCATCCCTGTTCAGAGTGAACAGAGATAAGTGGGTGTTGAGCAGTTCCATCTTGTTTATGTCACCTATTAGTATTTCTCCAGCCTTACTGTTGAACAGACATAGGGCTTCCTCGTTTGTTCTCAATTTCCAGTTGTAGCTAAAATCCCACTTTGAAAGTATTTTTCACTTATTCTGCAAGGCTGAGCTGAAATATGTCAGAAGTCATTCTCCAAGAATGCTTCCAGTTGCACAGACACTTTGCTCTCAGGTCCCTTGCTCATCCCCCAAATCTTCTGACTCTAGTCAGTATCCACCTCCAGATCCAGTGGGTTTTTGTTTTCCCCAATAATGTGTGCATCACCATTTCCTTTAAGGTGCTGGACACTACTCTGTCATGCAGAAGAGCGTACACCACTTAGTCAGGAGGGGCAATGATTGTGAGTGTGTGCTATAGTCCAAACAACTGAAAATACATTGTCTGCGTTCTTAGGACCTGGACCTGACCGCACACGGGAACATCCCACTAGTACTATTCTAAAGGCAACATTTACCATTGAGATACCATCACTGATTAAATCTTGAGGTTTCAGATAACTGCATCCAACTACTTCAGAAGAGCATTAGCCAGTCTGGTGCCTTCCAAAGAAATGGCCAAAATCATGTTGAGTAATTTACTCCTGCCTAACCGTGAGGGAGGGAGAGATTGTCAGTCATTGAAGACTTCCTTCTTCAATCCTGGGGCTTTTTCAAGTTGTCAGCAACATTCACTGTCCTTGCAGATGAGTTAAGGGAACCCCAGAATTGAGGCTGGTTTAATTACTGGCATTTCCCCCCTTCTGGTAACATAACCACCTTTATGGAGTTGTAATTGACTCAACAGGATTTTGGCTGCTGGGTATCTTGGGTCAGATTGTGGTCTGAACAAGTAATTGTTTGAAGCTTTCTGCTTTCCAGTGAGTGCAGAAGAAGCAGTCCTTCCAGCATTGCTCCCAGCCACTGACAGAATTGTAGGTAAAGAAATTCAAGAGCATTGCTCTCTACAGAGAGTTAACCTAGCTACAGTTATTTCTTGAGCTGCTCATTTGGCTCTATTGGCAAAGAATTCATTAAGCATAGGAGTGGCTCCAGATGAAATCTGTGGTTCATTATGATGGGTAATTGGTTCTGCAAAAGCCTTGGGAAGAGGTACGGTATTAGAGTGGTCCGGATAGGTTTAATTTGTGCAGCTTAATCCTATACATGTTTATTTGGCACTGTGTCTCATTAAATTCAGCCATGGAATCATACCAAAACAAAGCCTTTTCCTAGATGGTCACATGTGAGCAACAAAGTGCCTTTTTGCTCTGTTCTTACTTCAGGCTTTTGATCAAATGGCCAACAATAATTCCAGACAGTGTCTCAATTGACTCAGTGCCAGTTGTTTATTTTTTTGGGGGGGGGTCTGAATTTTCCCCTTTATAAATAATATTGATTTCCTGAATTATATGGGATTGTTTGTTCTTAAATGGCTGAGATCAAATCATGTGCTTGGATGGCCATCAAAGAATGAAACCCTGTGGTTCAGAGGTACATCTTGCATCACTCTTGATGATTTCAAAGTGAGCAAGGATTTCTGAATTCCAGTTATTTGACAAGAATAAGCAAGAAAATTGTCCCTCCTGGGGAACTAAGTTATATATAGAAATGAAGAAAATGTGGTGTAGGTGGGGAGGGATATTTTTGTGCAATAATGATTATCTCCACTTTGTGATGGTACACAAAACAGTTCCCTGGATTTAACATTCTTTATATTGTTGAAAAAGCGTCTTTGACACAGGTAGTGGATCTCTGGGTTCTTATAAAAACCTTAAATAAATTCAGGAAGCCTGAAGGTTCTTTATTCCTGAAATATAGTATGGAGCAGAAGAAAGAAGAAATTGGTGCCATCATAAACTGACCTTGAAGGGAGATTCTGGAACTGCAATGCTAGGTGTTTATAAAGTGTGTGATATGTTTGGGACATAGACTCTTAATTCTTTGGATTTTTTTTCCGTTTTTAGTGGCACAGCCATTAGAGAAGAGTACAAATTAATGTTAAGCCAATCAGTTTAGTGGATAGAGACTGGGATTTAGGGGATCTGAGTTCAAATTATGACTCAGCCATGCATTATTGTTCATCGGGAGGGTGGACTTTGATTATCTCAGTGCACATTTTATTAGGGTTGCCCTAGGTCAGACGCAGTTTGATGACATGTAAGTGGAAACTATGTCGCCTATACTGTGAAAACCATGCAAAAATTGAGGTGAATAATAGCCTCATTAGAAGCAGCTAAGATTCCACAGGAGGCAGGCTTTCACATTCTCCAGGTCTCGTTGTTTTTATAACATAGGATAATCAGAATAGGCCCATTTCAAAATGGACTGTTCTGAGTTCTCAATGTGTTTAAGTTTGGGCAGAAATCGCAGAAACCCAGATAGAGCAGGGATTATTAACCTGGAGTACAAAGATTTTAGCAAACTGACCAGAGGGTGTTTCTTCCTCAGATAGGACATAATCTAGGATCATCAGCAAAGTTTCAAGACTTCCAGCATGCACTTGTGATGCTAGATGGTTTAGAGCCGCTTGTGTTTTGCAGAAGGATGACATGTGTGATGGATTTGACGGGGCTGGATATTCGGCCTGGCAGCAGAGAGCCTGTGGCTAATTGATGGAGCAGCCACTGTCAGGAGAACTTAGTGTTTGAAGATAAAAACTAGGTTACTGGCTCAGAAGGAACGTCATTTAATGAACCAAATGGAGAAGTAGTGGTAGAAGGACCGAGGGTTTCTGAGCTTTTGCGGAGATGTGTCTTGTTTGTAAAAGGAGGAGGAATAGGATGCATACTTGGGAATTCAAAAGCTTGAATGGTTTTGGAGAAGTTAAGTTGGTCCGAATGAAAGCTACAGTATTTCTTAGATCTCTTGCTTGCTCAGGTTAATTGTGGGAGCTGAGGGTAGAAAATCTCTTTGAAAAACCTCTTTCTCTGCAGTAAAATTGTGGGGGATGTAGGTGGTGTGGTCTAACCTTTTTTTGCAGTAACAGAAGTTTTGGTAATGTGGATGCATTCATATTCAACATTCCTTTATGTTGAATATCTTGCTTGCAATAGAAATTAAATGCATATTTTCTGTTTCTGTAGCACTTCTGGAATGTGATCTTAAATATCCATATTGATCAAACTATATTGGTTTTATTACTAGGTACTGAAATAAACATTGGAAAATGGGAGTAAAACTAATGGAAGATATTTAATCACAAAGACATTAGATGTCATTGATTATACTTAAGTGAGTTGTACCAAGATTTCACAGTGAGATCTGTATTTAGTCTGTCCAAATATATCCTGGCTGGAAGATGATGAGTGTACCTGGTTGGAAGAAAAGTGTAGTACAGTACATGTATATCAATTTTCAGACAGTACAGTCAACATTGAGACAGGGAAGCCAGGCCATTCAGCTCAATTGAGAGACAATCATTTTCTTCCTAACTCTCTTCTTGAATATTATAGCTGGTCATTACAGGATTTCTGTCACTGAGAACTAGAGTATTTGCCAAATCTACTTTTTCTCTCTTCCATCCCTTTTCATTTTTCTTCTGGGTGGATTTTTTATAAATATTTTTTTTAAAAATATTAGTTTTAAAATTTAAAGCATGTTTTAAATTGTGATTTAAATAAAATTGATTTCTTTTTAAAAAATCATTTATTTTTATCCCTCCTTTTCTCTTCTTGTGTAGGCTGTCTTTCAGATTGTAAACCTGAAGGCAGGAGCTGTTCTGGAAGTTTGGTTAAAGAGGCTATGGGATAGAAATGCCCTTAAAACAATAATGTACTGGTGTGGTTATAGGTTCAATCCTTTCATCTCCTGTGAGGAGGTTGTTTTATAGACTACACCTTCTTTCCTCCCACATAGTGGACACGGTACAGTGGCTAGGTGGTGTTTCTAATTCAAATGTCACATCAGCTGCTAGGTGGTCTTTTGAAGTGGATAACGTAGGCAGGTAGATTTTGTTCTAGATCTCCCATCCCTTTTAATCACTGATAGGAACTGTAATCTTGACACCATTCAGAAAACTGCCTGTTTCCCTATTCCGGCTCTAGGTGAGCCACTATTCTACCTCTTGCCTTCAAACTGCCGCCTTCAGTATGGAGTTAATTAGTGAGTTAATGAATCTGAAGGGCTTTTTAACAAGTGTCATATATAAATGTAAAATGTATTATTATGAACTTCTTGGGGAACAATAATGATGATAATAATAGCCTGACAAAAGGAATCTGGTGTATTCTGGCAGTAGGTTAAGGAGAGACTTCCTGTTCAGCCACGTTCATGTTGGCTATTATGTAATAGGCCACATTTGCCTCTTGATTTTGGGGAGTGCAATTGCAGAATGTTTTATTGGGGAGGGAGATTGCCCTCCCACCACCAGCACAAGATTGCTAAGCAAGCATGATGTGAGTTTTTTTGTTTGTACACAAATCTAATTTCTTGCCAATCCTGCTTTATTTTTCTGGTATCTTCCAAGAAAAATAAATATACTGTAGAATGTTTTGACTTGCCTTTGGTAATTGGGATGTATACATTTCAGAGTAGATGTGATTTTATTCAAATCCATTATTTAATTTTTTAAAAAACAGTTTTTTAGGATTAAAATAATGAAGGGTTTAAACGCTTAAAAACAATTTAAATTGCAATCTTACTTTTTTGAAAAAAATCATTAATTTTTATCCATTCACCCATAGAGGATGGCTTTGAGTTGAAGGTAATCACGGGTGTAGTCTTTATAGATCTCAATGCAGCTTGTGTGTGTTGTATCGTTACAGTCGTGACCAACTCTTCGTGACCCCATGACCATGGAGTTTTCTTGGCAGGAATACTGGAGTGGTTTGCCAGTTCCTACTCCAGGCGGCTACAGCACCTGGTATTCCCTGGTGGTCTCCCATCCAACTACTTACCAGGGCCGACCCTGCATAGCTTCCGAAATCAGGCGAGATCAGATGTTCTTAGTGGACATGGCCTTAAATGAAGCAGCACAATTGGTCATGGTATGTTTAAAACCATCCAATACGAAAGGTGCATTGTTTATTTTATTTATTTTGAATATTTTTACCTCACCTTTCTCCTTGGAAAAGGACCCTAGGTGGCTTACAATAATGAGGGACAATATACAGCCCAGAACATTTAAGACATAATTTAAGTTACCGACAGGGAATTAGAAGAGGCGTCTTAGAACATTAAAATGTAACATTAAAGTTACAAAGAGCAGGCAAAAAGAAAAAAAATCCATTATGAGGGATGGAAAGCACTGGTGTTTTTATGAAGTCACTGCAATCATGCATGGTAATTCATGTAAAAGTCACATAGTAGGCAGTCCCTCATTTGGGAAAAGCTTGCCCGAAGAGGAAGGCCTTTGCCTGCTTCTGGAAAGACAGCAGAGATGGGGCATTTCTGGCCTCCAGCAGGAGGGTGTTCCAAAGTCTGGGAGCAGCAACAGAGAAGGCCCTTTCATGTGTTCTTCTGCGATACACCCGTGAAGGTGGCAGAATGGAGAGAAAGGCCTCTCCTGATGATTTTAGCACCTGAGCTGGTTCATACTGTGATATTCGATCTTTGAGGTAGCTTATACCCAGGCCATTTTGTGCTGCATTCCTCCACAAAAATTCCTCTGGGAAAGTGCTGAGCAGAGAGAGTGGGTCAAAAGTGATGTTCTCAGAAACACACTTGTTATTTGGTCATCAACCACCAAATCTGAGACTGAAATCAAAGTACAGTTTCTTCAGAACTTCTGCCCCTCCTAGCAATCAGTCCCAAATGACCACCCTAGAATGAAAGAAGGTGAGCAAGGAGCTACCAAGCAACTGGGGAGAACTAACACGAGTTCCCACCTCCTGGTTGAAAATAACCTTGCCCTATATGAAAAGCATTAGAACAGACTCTGTGTTGGATAATCTGAGAAAATGGGGCTTCCTGTAGAAGAAGACACCTGGTACGAACGTAGAGAAGGACAAACCATCTCACACATATTACAGTGCAAATGATGTCACTGTTTCTTCAGATTGGAGCTAAGCACTTCAGTGGCTTATGCATGTATGTCATTTACTCTTTTTTGAAACTGAAAAGCTGGAAAATTGAATGTAGTTTATTAAGTTGTCCAATAATATACTGGGCCTGATTGATTTTAGAAAATAGAAGCAAGTCTGTAGAAATACACACTGATGAATTGCTGTAGATATCTGTGCAGTTTGAAGTTCTTTAAATAAATGCTCAGCATAATTTCATTTTCTTTGGCAAATGTGCATTTGACCTGGTTTTGTACAGCTTAATAACATACTGATCTCTTCTCTGTTAATGCGGCTGGAATTGAATTCTTTAAGACCATAATTCTCTAGTGCATACAGAGAGACCCACCTCCCTTTTGTTTGCGGGGGCTTTCAACATATTCAGTAACGGGAGGATCACAGGCAGCACTAATTCCAACCTTAACATTCTTATATCTGCAGTGTGAAGATGTTATAAGCGTATATGTGAATGCACACAAATCTGTGCATATAGGATTCATAGAGTTATATCTCTCAGTGATTCCAGATACAAAATGCAATGGATCATGTGCCTTCTAAACCCTTTTGCAATGTGATACGTTTCCTTTTTACAGTTTAACTTTAGCATGTCTTCAGTTAATCCAATATCAGCAAGGAGAGCAATACCTTGATTAAAATACTAGATCGCTCAGTGGTTTAGGCACCTGGCTATGGAGCCAGAGGGTGGGAGTTCAATTCCCCACTGTGCCTCCTTCACAAAGGCTGGACCTGATCATCCATAGGGTTCCTTCTAGCTCTGCAGTTCTGAGATTATTATTTATATTATTATGATGATCATTATAAACCAATTTAATTTCTCAATCGAATGCAAATGTTCAAATTCTCTAGAGCAGTGGCAAACAGCAAAAGGCAATGTGGAGGTGGGGTGTGGGGTAGGCTGTCAGAAGTTGAAGTCCAGAATTTAGCCTTAAGGTTTAAGCCTTCAGTTAGATTCCTCTTAAAGGTGGGAAGTTCAGGGTTGATGAGTTAGTGGTTGGCATGCAGGTATCAGGTGTCATCAGCCATGCTTCTGAAATGGAGGTCCAATTTGTCCACATCCTTGCAAATACAAGACCGATAGCAGCTTGCACACCCACATCTTTCAGATGTTCGTACCCAGAAGACCATTTGGTAGTGGGATGGCTAAAAAAATAATCTGTGAAATAAAGAAATAGATAGAAATAAAGATTTTGAACTTAATATTTTCTGAGATGACTAGCAAAATGGCCACTGTTGGGACAGCAAACTTGCATGTGATGGAAGGACTTTTGAAATGCAGAGCCACAGACTTGGCATGCCGTTGTGCCCTGTCGCAGACTACCCGGTTGACTAGAGCCCCAGCTGTAGTCTTCAGTCCCAGCTTGACCAAGGGAAAGCTGAACGCCACCCATTTACTCTGTGGGCAGGAAGTCTAAGCAGTGTACCCGTAACCTAAAACACAAGGCAGAGTATTTTGTGGGGTAGAAAATGTGATGACTGTTGCTGGTTGTTTCCAAAAGGGCATTGCAATATGCCTGTTTGTATTCATGTCATAAGCTGCCTAGATGCCCTAAGCACATCCGATCTCACCTGATTTTGGAAGCTAAGCAGGGTCGGCCCTGGTTAGTACTTGGATGGGAGACCACCAGGGAATACCAGGTGCTGTAGGAACTGGCAAGTCACTCCAGTATTCCTGCCAAGAAAACTCCATGGACATGGGGTCATGAAGAGTCGGTCATGACTGTAACAACACAACACACAGTCATGTTGTACTTGGGTTTGTACAGTGTAGTCTTTTGAGATCCCCCCCTCCAGGTGACCTTTTCTCTTCTGTTGTCTGTGTTCTCCTTTTGCTTTCTATTCTTGAACTCAGACTTGTTCCTCCTCAGCCTCAGGAGGCAAGATGATTCCTCAGGAGGCAAGATGATACTCTGCCTTGTGTCTGTGTGTGGCAGCTGGGGAAGTTGGGGGAACATCCCCAGGAACTGTCCCTTCAGCAACACGGGTGGGGTGGGCATCCCTTGGGTGATTTGAGCTTGCTTCATCTTCCATTCCCCTCTGGGCAAGCATTGGGTTGCTGTCAGAATGCACCCGTGTGTTGGAAGCTTCCCACTCCTTGAGTGAATTTTTAAGCAGAATCATTGCTTGATTACACATTTTAGGGTAGCATGTATGAATCAGTTTTTTGTCAGATGTGTCAGTACAGAACGTAGGTTTCTATACAATACCAGTGAGTCATGCCAAATCTGTTTTTCCGGCATCTGAGTCCTGTTGGGAAAGTCATGCTTGGAAAGACCATCCTGATCTCAAATGGACGATCCATCCAGTTTAGAGAAAAGTCTACAAAAGTTACTGAGTGTGCTTTTCGGTAGTAAGAAGAGTAGAAGTCTTAAAATGTTGTTGGGTTGCAACTACTATATTTCATTGCCATCGGTGCTATACAGGGCTGATGCGCATCACCGCCAAACATCTTGAAGAGGGCATATTCTTGCCCCTAACCTCCAGCAATTATGGGAGGGCTTAAATGCAAAATTAATACACATGCATTCTCCCTACCCAGAGAATAAATGGGCTATTGTAGATATTCCACCTGGTATCTGTTCTCATATCTGCCCTGTTACTGTTCATATGCAACCTTTCATCAAGCACAGACAAATCCATTTATATATGTATAAATTAGAGATTAGCACGAACCAGCAAATCCGCAGTTCATTCTGGTTTGTCCTTTGGCAGGCTTAGAGGCAGCATCCTGGCTCCCCTGCTGTGCCCCCTCTGCACGCTTCCTTTGAGTGGGCACCTGCTGAAGGAGGTGAGACTGGGAAGTGCCGAAACATATTTGGCCAAAGGACGAACTGGCTTGAACTGCCAGTTTGTGGCTCATGCCTATCTCTTATACAAATATGTAGCAGCCCTGAGAGTCCAGGGTGCTCCCTAGTTTATAATCTTAAAGCAGCTAGACCTGTTTATAGATAATTTTTGAATTTTTAAAAAACATACGACTGAAGGCTTCTATTGTTTTTATGCTGTTTTTCTCTTAGAGGTTATTTTAAAAGTAATTCAATGGGTTTCTAGTTTCATTAAATTACCCTTATTAGTTCTGCTCTCATTCATGGATATGTTTTTTTCTTGCAAAGTAGGCTTTGACTGGTTTTGGTGTGTTTAACAAGACAGGGTTTCATTTAATCTTTTTTGATGGAAGAACAGGAATAGCCTCTCGGCAAAGGCATTTATTTGCAGGGTTGTGCAATATTCTATTTAATTCTTTAGATATGCAGCTGAAGTTGTTATATTTACATGAACTTCTCCAACTTGTGGGTCCATAAACTTAAGTTTTGATTCTGCTGGAATGATGTCTGGAGATACATTTTCTACTGGACTCTTGTGTACTACACCTACAAACAAAGATGTGATTACATGTATCATAGAAATATACTGCTTAGACAGCCCAGATATGCTATAGTGTTGCATCTGCCCAGTATGTAGAGACAGTACAGTATTAGATAGTGGGCAGAGTAAGGGTCCCAGTCAGTGCTATCTGAGAGGTTCTTTGCTTTTCGTCCTCTTCCAAATGTATGGAAGGAGCAAAGCTGCTTAGTATGTAATCTGCAAAGTTTAGGAAGTTACTTTCTGGGAATATAGCTCTCAGAAACTGTAGCAACTGCAATATGTCTGTGAAGATTCTCAGTCATCCAGGTGAGTTTATCTGGAACTTGAGTCATGGCCTCTGGACTTCTTTTTTCTTGAGAGATATAAACGTTTTGCTGCTCATCCAAACAGCTTCATCAGTCTGAATAAAGCTAGTTGCAAGTCCTCCATCTTAGAGTCCACTTTGACCTCTTGTCACCCTGGTCTAAAATGGGCTCATAAGATGAACAATGGCCTAAATAGGCTTGTTAGGTAGACAACAGTCTCAATAGCCTTAAGGTGAACAATGGCCTAAGGAGCTGAAACCCATAAAGTATGGGTCGGAGGTAATGTCTACACACAGAATGCTTAACATGTTCTTCAAGATTCCTGTCAACCTTAGTTCTGCAGTGAGCTAATCCCGTAAGGCAGGCCATGGCAATGTTGGGCAGGGACTTTCCTGGAAGGGAGGTGATCATCTCTGCTATTGTAGTGGTCATGATGCTACCTTGGATGTCAGAGGGGATAATAAGCAGAGAGTTCTGCTGATGATGACTCACTTCTGCCGATGTAATCTCAGTGACACGCCCTGTAAAACTGATGAATGCTTTGCAGGTTTTGAACCCTGTTACAAGGCATATGACATCACCTTGCTTTAAATTCAACTCAAGGCATCATCTCTTGGTAGTTTTTTATGTACTTTGTCAAATACCTACTTTATTCATTTTTATTTAGATTACAGTATTTTTTTTACCCCGCCTTTCTCCTTGGAAAAGGACCCAAGGCAGCTTACAGTAATGAGAGACAATATAACAGTCCAGTACAATTCAGACATATTCAAGTTTGAGAACAGGGAATTGAGGGGCATCTTGTAGCATTAAAAGGCAACATTAAAGTTAAAAGAGAATTTGAGCAGTTAAAGAGAGAGTAAAAATTCCATGTCATCATGCACGGTAGACCATCCAAAAGTTATGAGGGATCAAAACTAACATTGAAAACATAGTGTCAATGCAATCATACAAGGGGAGATATAAACACAAAGGTGGTTACAAACACAAAGTCTATGTAATCATGTTGCGATATGCACGCTCTTGACTCTTTACTGAATACTTAAGAGCTAGCAGAATTCCCAGAGGGAACCCCAGAGAAACACAACAACTCAGCACAGCCAAGCTATAAGTAAAACTTGAACTTAATGTATTAAAGAAAATAGGCACTCATTGGCAAACAGTATAAACACACAGCATAGTATAACATACAGAGAAAAAACAGAATATACATAGAGTTATAACCTGACTTAGAACAGGTCTAGCAGAGTAACAGAGTAAGCAAAGTGAGCAGAGTGACCTTGACATGGTATCAGAGTTAACTAACCTACA
The DNA here is from genome assembly GCA_029282475.1 of Phrynocephalus forsythii. Lineage (NCBI taxonomy): Eukaryota > Metazoa > Chordata > Lepidosauria > Squamata > Agamidae > Phrynocephalus > Phrynocephalus forsythii. The sequence goes on along the minus strand of JAPFRF010000004.1, from coordinate 103,332,625 downwards.
TCAGGCAAAGTCTTGCTCTCAGCTACTTCCTGATATACAAGTATCATTTGGCAGAGTGCTTTTCATTGCAGCTACAAGGAGACATAAATGTTAAGTGGCAACACAATTGTATAGATTGAAATTAGCATCCTAAGTCACTATGAGAGAATGAGATACAATTTGTTTCCTTCCCAAAATGATCCTTAAAATATTCTGCAATAATATTAGGAAGTGTTGCCTACCAAACAATTGGCTGTTTCAGCTGGGAGACACGATTAAAAAAATGCCACATGGTCTTGTAATATGTTGGCTGGTTCATAGGGGACAGGAAAGGTAAGGATGCCCATCAGCCTCTGGGAAAGCTTGCCTGAAGAGAAAGGCCTTTGCCTGTTTCTGGAAAGACATCAGAGATGGGGCAGTCCTGGCCTCTAGTGGGAGGGAGTTCCAGAGTCTGGGCGCAGCAGCCGAGAAGGCCCTTTCATGGGTTCTTCTGAGACATGTGAGGGTGGTGGGATGGAGAGAAAGGCTGATGACCTTAGCACCTGGGCCAGTTCATTCTGTAAGATTCAATTTCTGAGGGAGCAAAGACACCTTTAGAGAAAGGTGTTGAGAGGTAATGTCAGACACAAACACAGGACTGGGCAGATTCTGCTGCCTGAAGGATCCCTCTTGACTAAAGAATTAAATCAAATACAGGTTAAAAGAGAGGATGTTTTAGGACTAATTGACAAATTAAAGATCAACAAGTCACCAGGCCCAGATGGCATCCATCCAAGGGTTATTAGGGAACTGAGAAATGAAATTGCGGGTCTCTTAACGGTAATATGCAACCTGTCTCTTAAAACGGCCACAGTGCCAAAGGACTGGAAGATAGCAAATGTCACACCAATTTTTAAAAAAGGAAGGAGGGGGGACCCTGGAAACTACAGGCCTGTTAGCCTTACGCCTGTCCCAGGGAAAATGGTGGAAAGCCTCATCCAAGAGAAAATCTTAAAACACATAGAAGAACAAACCTTGCTGAGAGAAAATCAGCATGGCTTCTGCAAGGGTAAGTCTTGCCGTACAAACCTTTTAGAATTCTTTGTAAAGGTCAACAGGCATGTGGATTTGGGTGAACTGGTGGATATCGTCTATCTGGATTTTCAGAAGGCTTTTGACACAGTCCCCCACCAAAGGCTGCTGAGAAAATTGCACAGCCAGGGGATAAGAGGGCAGGTCCTCTTATGGATTGAGAACTGGTTGAGATCCAGGAAAGAAAGAGTAGGTGTCAATGGAAAATTTTCACAATGGAGAGAGGTGAAAAGCGGTGTGCCCCAGGGATCTGTCCTGGGACTGGTGCTTTTCAATCTATTCATAAATGACCTGGAGACAGGGATAAGCAGTGAGGTGGCAAAGTTTGTGGATGACACGAAACTTTTCCGTGCGGTAAAAACCAGAGAAGATTGTGAAGAGCTCCAGAAGGATCTCTCCAAACTGGGGGAATGGGCTGCCAAATGGCAAATGCGTTTCAGTATAGCCAAATGTAAAGTAATGCATATTGGGGCAAAAAAATCCCAACTTTATCTATCAACTCATGGGCTATGAGCTATCTGTGACGGATCAAGAAAGAGATCTTGGTGTGTTGGTGGACAGCTCCATGAAGGTGTCTACCCAATGTGTGGCAGTGGTGAAGAAGGCCAATTCCATGCTAGGGATTATCAAAAAGGGGATTGAAAATAAAACAGCCAACATTATAATGCCATTATACAAAACAACAGTAAGGCCCCACCTGGAGTATTGTGTACAATTCTGGTCACCGCATCTCAAGAAAGACATAGTGGAACTGGAAAAGGTGCAGAAGAGAGTGACTAAAATGATTACAGGGCTGGGGCACCTCCCTTATGAAGAAAGGCTAAAACAATTGGGCCTCTTTAGTCTGGAAAAAAGGCGCCTGAGTGGGGATATGTTTGAGACGTACAAAATAATGCAGGGCATGAGTAAAGTGGATAGAGGGAAGCTCTTCTCCCTCTCACAAAATACCAGAACTAGGGGACATCCACTCAAATTGAGGGCTGGGAGAGTAAGAACAGACAAAATAAAATATTTTTCATCCAGTGCGTTGTTAGTCTGTGGAACTCCCTGCCACAGGATGTGGTGATGGCATCTGGCCTGGATGCCTTCAAAAGGGGGGTGGACAGATTCCTGGAGGAAAAGTCCATCACAGGTAACAAACCATGAGGGAGATGTACTCCAAGCTTAAAACCGGGGTACCTCAAGGACCAGATGCAGGGGAGTAGTATCAGGAGACAGATATCTAGTCTTATGTGTTCCCAAACGCATCTGGTGGGTCCACTGTGAGATACAGGAAGCTGGACTAGATAGACCTTTGGCCTTATCCAGCATGGCTCTTCTTATGTTCCTATGTTCTTATGACTGCACTCTTTTCAGTTGCTTTTTTTTGCTGTATACACATAGATGATGCATACGTCTTCCCACAAATGAGGTAATATGTTTATGCAGTTGCTAGACTTCATTAGTGCTAGTTTAGAAGTGTCCATTCAGAACAAATATGTACTTTCTCTGTTACTGTACTGATATGTGATTTTATGGGTTCGGTCACTACAGAGCAGCTTTCTCCCATCTGGTGCTCCTTCTTTTCATTCTCAGTGAACCTTGGGGTTTGTCGTCTAACCTACCTAGATGCTGGTAAGCGGGAAACATCTGCTATGAAGTTCCATGCTACCTCATTTATGGATTTTACAATGGAGTGAATTTCAGGAATATTTCTGGCAAAACAGTGCTCTGTTCAACACTGAATATTCTACATTAACATGATGTGGGTGTTGCCTACTAACTGTAGATGTGGAATGTACCTTGAAATATACATTAATATGTATATACTGTAATCTGTTTTGTATTTCCCTTTTGTCTAGGTGCTGAAAAAGTCCAGGGTTTGGATGTTTGAATGGGATAAACATGAAGAGTTTGAAAGCAAAGTTCAGGAAGAGCGATGTAAGTATTCAATGGCAACTCAGTGTGACCAGCTCCTCTCTGCTAGTCCTCTTTGTGGTAACATTCTTTCACTCTCACCTTGATAAATCTGCAAGTTAATGAACTACAGGGGTGAAAATGGGAATGCATGTGTGTAGAGAAAATAAAGAGTTTCTGTTCCAAAGCAGAGTTTGGAACTCCTTAATCTGTGTCAAATTGTGCACCAAGACTGTTGCTGAAACTGTATTTTGGATCATGCTCCTAGCTTGATAATTGCAAAGTGAAACCTCCCTGTAATTCCCATGTAAGGTGGTAATTGGCTTCCTTAAGGTAAGAAGAGGGTGTATGTTGTTTGTATTAATTAGCCAGAAATTGGAGAATTACTGGAACCCCCTGTACTTCAGGCATATTGGGAGTGGGGATTTCTAGTTTTTGCATATTAGTTACATGCACACTTAAGCCTGGGCGTAAAGAACCTGTCATCTGAAGCAGCGAGTTATGCATTAGATAAAGAGGGTGTAGTCTAAGAAGGCTTATGCCAAATAAATCTTATTAGTCTGTACGGGTGCCACAAGATTCCCATTCTGGGCTTTTCCAGGGCCTATCTCATTGCAAGGCATTCCCTGTCTGTTGTAGGAAGCTGATAACACCAGCAATTGGCTCTACCATAACTGAAGGTCTCAGCTGATGGTTTTTGGGGAGTTTCAGCTGCCTTTATCTCAAACTCCTGCTGTGGTTGGGAGGGCCGAAAGGAGTTGGAAGCTACAGGACAGGGCACAACAGCATGGCCATCAGATGTCCGGAAGTCTAACCCCAGAATACTTTTGCTTTTTATTTTGTTTTAAGAGCAAAGCGAATGACTTGCATTCCGTCTTTTGTGCTTGAGGCTTTTAAAATTGAAATATTTTTAAGTTAAAGGGAAAAGGTGATAGAGAATGACTTAAGAGCAGTGTGAAGGACATGGAATACTGGAAAACTGTGTAAACACTGCTGTGTCTAACAAAAAGCACGTATTCCAAAGTATTGAGTGACGTCACTTATATTCTCTCAAGCCCTTCTTCAAAACTCATATTTTCTGTTAGGCCTTGTGGAGAAATCTCTCATTCTTATGTTGGTCTGTTAAATGAGACAGACACATATTGTTTCCCTGTTGACTTTGTCACCAGTTCTTATTCTGTTTCCTTTCCAGATTTATCTCTGGATTTTAGATTGCAAATTCATTGGGGCAAATTGTCCCTTGTAACTCTTCAGTTGCTGTAGATCAGGCCTGCCCAAAGTCCGGCCCGGGGGTTGCCCAAATCCGGCCCGTCAGGCCATTCTGACTGGTCCGCGGCTGGCTGGCCCGCCCCTCCCTCCCCCTCCTTCACCCCATTTTTTAAAAGAAAATGGGTGGGGCTTGCAGTGGGGTGGCAGGGTTGGGGAGCAACCGGCCCCTGACACATTCTCAGCCACCAAATCTGGCCCTCCTTACAAAAGGTTTGGGCACCCCTGCTGTAGATGATATTATAGAAATGGATACAATTTGTGATACATGCAAATACTGTAGTCGGAAACATCCAGTTAGGCGATTCAAGCTCTGCCTTCAGTCCTTGACATTATCTGCTGAGGAGAGTCTTCTAAAGCAGGCATGTCCAAAGTCAGGCCCAGGGGCCAAATGTGGCCCGTGTTCAAATTTTGAACAGCCTGCGGCCTCTTCTCCCCACCGGCTCAGCCTGTCATGCACCCCCACCAGCTGGCCCCTCCCCTTACTGGATGGAGACATCAGCTTGCAGTTTTATGGTTTGCCTGCCCTCCCTGCCTCTATCCATGCCCCCAGCCACCTGCCCAGCCTACCGACCCTTGGCTCCGTTGCCGCAGCATCCTCCCCGCCTCCTTGCATGTTATAGAGGCTTGTCCAAAGTCCAGCCCGGGAGCCAAATGTGGCTGAATGGTCGTCTTCCACATATTAAAAACTGGCTCTCCTTGCAAAAAGTTTGGACACCCCTGTTCTAAAGCTTCCTTCTAAATAAGCAGATGACTGGCAGCAACATCTACCTGTGGCTCATTGATAGGTATACCTGTGTGATGCCTTGTATGTAGCATAGTAACTTTTGGCCCTAGATTCCAGTGGAAAAATATTGTGTGTCGTCAAGCCAATTCCAACTTAATGGTGACTCTTTCTGGGGTTTTCAAAGTAGTGAGTTCTCAGAAATAGTTTAGTCTTTCTTTCTTCCGTGGGTGCCCTGGAACAGTGCATCTTGCCCCAGGCCACCCAGGCTGGCTTATTTTCTAGAAAGCACAATGAGAAATTGAACTTCCAACCTCTTACCAGAACTAGGGGACATCCACTCAAACTGAGGGTTGGGAGAGTGAGAACAGACAAAAGAAAATACTTTTTTTACCCAGTGTGTTGTTAGTCTGTGGAACTCCTTGCCACAAGATGTGGTGATGGCATCTGGCCTGGATGCCTTCCAAAGGGGGTTGGACAGATTCCTGGAGGAAAAGTCCATCACAGGTTACAAACCATGAGGGAGATGTGTAATCTCTAGTCTTAAAACCAGGGTACTTCAAGGGCCAGATGCAGGGGAGTGGTATCAGGAGACAGATATCTAGTCTCGTGCACACCCAGAGCCATTTGGTGGGGCCCCTATGAGATACAGGAAGCTGGACTAGGTGGGCCTTTGGCCTGATCCAGCATGGCTCTTCTTATGTTCTTATGACTCCACAGCCAGATTCCTCAACCACTGAGGTTTCCAGCCTGCTTCAGTGAGAAAAGAGGTGCTTTCAACAGTGTACATTATTTCAGTTGTGAAGGGCACAAGTAGTACTTCTCCGCTTGTTGCCCTTTTGTGACTTACAATCGCTTATACATTTCCTTTGATGCTGGAGCGAATATTAGGGGTGTGTGTGTGTGAGAAAGAGAGAGAGAGATTGAGAGAACGAGAGAGAGAGAGAGAGAGAGAGAACGAACAACAGCAGCCCTATGGCACAGTGGTTAAATGTCTGTATTGCAGGTAAATCTGTGCTCACGACCTGGGGTTCAGTCCCAGGTAGCAGACTCATGATTGGCTCAGCCTTCCATCCTTCTGCGGTCGGTAAAATGAGTACCCAGATTGCTGGGGGGGGGGAGCAATGTGTAGCCTGCATACTGTAATTAAAAACTGTAAACCGCCCAGAGACTACATGAAGTGGTATGGGGCGTTATATTAGCACAACACTTTGCTTTATGAAAACTCTGAGCACTTGCAGTTTCTCACCTCAGATTCAAACCATTGCACCTGAATGACACAAATAAAATAGAGTGTTCTTCTGCTGATCAGAAGCTTAAGTGTGTTTAGTTGGCTGAATGCACCATTTTGTCACGGGGAAGGACAATATCTGTTTAAAGTGAAGAACATTGGAATGTCTTAATTATAAAAAAGCCAGTTTTGCATAGATACATTTTTGGAATTAATTGCCTCTGGCTGGGATCCAAAAGTTATTTAAATTGAACATTCTTTAGCAGTGGAGGAAGGTTTAATTGCAGAGAAGAATGCTGAGCATTCTTCGCTTCACTGTCTTTTTCCTTGACCAGGTTATCTGACTAGTGAAATTATTATGACCAAATCTGCCACTTGCATAAAAAACTCTGTCATTCAGAGAGCTGAAGGACACCACTTGCATAAAAAACTCTTAGTGTCATTCAGAGAGCTGAAGGACTATAATGTGTTTTCTTCATACAGAGTTTTCTTACTAGCCATGACTACTCTTGTTTAAGCTGGCTTCACTGCAAATCAAGATTGCATCCCCCTCTGTGTTTTTAATACTTGAGGCAGATCTGAGTTTGCTTCTTTTGAAACAGACTTCAGAGCTTGCTTAATGATGGGTAATTAGTTACCATTGATTTTTTTAAAATTTAGTAAAATTGCTTCTTAGATTTGGAATAATGCCTGCAACAAATATATGAGCCAGAATTTGGCTGCCTCCAGTTCACGATAACCCCGTTGCTTCAGAGCAGCTGTGGAATGATTACTGTATTTTTCGCTCTATAAGACGCAACGGGCCATAAGACACACCTAGTTTTTAGAGGAGAAAAACAAGGAAAATGTTTAGCCTAAGGTTTTATGGCGGGGGAAGGGGAGGCTTGCAAACGAGGTAATTGGGGCTGTGGAATCTAAGCTGCAAAAAAGGAGGCTTGCAAACGAGGTAATTTGGGCTGTGGAATCCAAGCTGCAAAAGGGGAGGTTTGCAAATGAGGTGATTGGAGCTGTTGAATCCAGGCTTCAGAAGGGGAGGGCAGACGTTCCGTGGAGACCTCTTTGCAAGCAAGATGATTTTTGAAAGTGGAATCTTGGCTGCAGATGGGGAGGGAGGGGATAGACTCGCTGGAGGAAGCCTCTTTGCAAACCGGGTGATTGGAACTGCGGAATCCCAGCTGCAGCATGAGATGGGAGAGGCTCTGTGCAAGTACAGTATCTTCTCTCTAAATGAAAATCTATGATATAAATGAAGCGGAACTACTGTATTTGTAAGACACACAGACATTCCCCCTTACTTTTGAGGTTGGGAAAAGTGTGTCTTATATGTGGGAAAATACGGTACCTTGATTCAGTTGCTAGACTGTCCCATGTAAGGTTTTGTAATAAACCTGTTAATTCAAACCCTGCTAAGCTAGTTCTGGTAAGTGGATTTGTAGAAGCTGGTGTGTGTATGTGTGGTCTTGGTGCTGGTGTATCAGTAGGATGATTATAAGGGCTGAAATGTTTTTCGAGTTGATAGGAACACATGAAGCTGCCTGAGGACAAATCAAAGTGCTGTCAACATAGTAGCTCTTTCCAGGGATCCGGTAGAAGAGAAAATATTCCAAGCTAATACATGGAGAATTACTTTTTAAAAAAGCCATTTTGGTCCCTGTAACATTATAAAGACAGATTTTTTTGGATGTGAGTTTTCGTAGGCTTGGGTAGCACCTAGAGTTCAAATGTAGTTTTTTTCTTTAGCTAGATATGTAAAATTCTTTCTTCTTGGTGGTGGTGGGGAGAGAAGTATGGTGGACTACATTCGTTTTTAATCAAATTTTTGATAAAGCTGGCATGTGTGAACTGTTTCTTCCCTCTGTCGTCTCTGTGACAAATGATTTAAGCCAGGCCTGCCCAAAGTCTGGCCCGGGGGGGGGGGGCAAATCCGGCCCGTCAGGCCATTCTTAGTGGCCCGTGGCTGGCTGGCCCCCCTCCCTCCCCCTCCTTTGCCCCATTTTCTTTTTAAAAAAATCTTCTGGCAACACTGACACCGCTGGGAAGCTTGGGCGGCTGGGCGGTCTGCCGCCACTGGCACTGCAGGGGAACGTGTGGGGTGGGCAGGCCAGCGGGCCTCTGCCACCGCCAAGGAGCTTTGGGGTGGGCTGGCGGGCGAGCCGTCGCCACCGCTGGGGAGCTTGGGGGGGTACAAGGTCGCACAGATCTCCTCTTCCAAGGGACGACCTGTGGCCAGGCCACGGCTCCCTGTGCTTCCTTTGGTCCCCACCTTCCTTCTTTCCTCCCTCCCTTGGTCCCCACCTTCCTTCTTTCCTCCCTCCCTCCTTTGTTCCCCACCTCCCTCCCTCCCTCCCTCCCTCCCTCCCTCCCTTCTTTGTCCCCCACCTTCCTTCCTTCCTCTCTTGGTTTCCACCTTCGTCCCTCCCTCCCTTGTTCCCCGCCTTCCTTCCTGCAGGTGGGGTTGCAAGGGGTCAGTGGATGGGGCTTGCAGTGGGATGGCAGGGTCAGGGAGCAACCGGCCCCTGACACATTCTCAGCCACCAAATCTGGCCCTCCTTACAAAAAGTTTGGGCACCCCTGATTTAAGCCAATCACATTATCACATGCAGACCCTGCTATGCTCTTATTGACTAGTGAGATGATCCAAAAACAATTCAAGATGCACAACTTGTTTACATGAACTGACAGTTGGCCAATACTTTCATAAGCCCTGAATCTTAAAGGATAGTGCAAGAAAGAAAAATATGCTGTGTTCTGCTTCTGAAAGGCTGACCAATTTTCAGCTACATATTTTGATTCTTTTATATATATATATATATATATATATATATATATATATATATATATATATATATATATATATATATATATATATATATATATATATATATATATATATATATATATATATATATATATATATATATATATATTTTGTTTTCGTAGATTTTCACGGGTATAGGTATGCATATATGCATATGTGCATATATGCATATATATATGCATGTTAGGGTGGATTCGGGTTTCTTCCCGTGTAGAAATCTGGTTGTTTTGGCGACGTTTCGACGAGGTCTCACTCATCATCTTCAGGCTGGTGTTCTGGCTTCTTTCTTCTTGAAGCAAAGTGTGGTCTCAGTTGAAGTCCTTCTATAAATACTGCTGGGGGTGTGGTTTGCTTGCTCTGTTGCTGATTGTAGGTTCCTTTGTTCCTTTGTTCTTTTGTGATCTGCTGTGTGGCTGAGGCGATCGTTAAGGGATTAACTGCTGATGGCTGTTTAGATGGCTGTTTACATGCTGGTGGGTTAGATGGCTGGTAGGTTCTGGCAGTATCCTGGGCTTTGGTGGAGTGGGGTCCTGTGTCTTGTGAATTCATTTTGGTCTGGCTACGTGTCTGTGGTCTCCCAATGTTTTTTTGGGGTGTGTGAGTGTGCTCCATGTGGTGACTGGAGTGGGGTGCCGCAGTAGATGGTGCAGTCGTGGTTTTGTTATTGGATGGTGGTTTCGTTTCATCTGTGGGAAGGGTCTGGGTTTGTGTTTGGTGTGGATGGAAGGTGGTGGCATCTTGTGTCCTTTTGGACCTGGTGTCAGTCTTTGTGACAGAGGCTCGTCTGTTGACCAGGGCTAGTTTCCAGATGTCAGGCAAGCGGGAGGTGTCATCACGTTTATTCATGTTGTTTGGGTGTTTCTCTTTTCAATGGCTTCCATGATTATTCGACTGTTGAAGTGTTCAGTTTTGGAGATGAGTTTGGTTCTTTCAAAGTCAATTTCATGACCTGTTGTTTTTATGTGCTGGAAGAGAGAGGAAGATTTTTCTTCTTTTTGACTGCGTTCTTGTGTTCTGCGATGCGTGCGCTTATTCTCCTGTTTGTTTGTCCGATGTATGTGGCTGGACAGACTTTGCATGGTATTTCGTAGACTCCTTGGTTTTCTAGCTCAATCTTGTCTTTGGGGTTTCTTAAGATGTTGGCTATTTTTTGGTCGGTGCAAAAGGCTGTCTTGATATTGTGTTTGTGGAGAATTTTGCTGATTTTGTCTGTGGTGCCTTTGATGTAAGGGAGGAGGGCGGTGCCGTTGTTCTCTTCTGTTTCTTGGTTCTTGGGGGGTGTTTCCTTTTGGATTAGTTTGGTGATGGTGTTTTTTTTGAATCCGTTCGCAATTAAAACATTCGAGAGAGTGTGTAATTCAGTTTTTAGGTGGTCTTTGTCAGCGAGGCGTTTGGTTCTGGAGATGAGGGTTTTTGCTACGGAGTTGATCTGTGCAGGGTGGTGGTGTGATTGTGCATTTAAGTAGCGGTTTGTATGTGTTTTTTTCTGGTAGATGGTATGTCCTAAGGAGCCGTCGGGTTTTTTTAGATTAGGACGTCCAGGAAGGGAAGTTGGTTGTTGGCTTCTATTTCCATAGTGAATTGTATTTTGGGGTGTAGGCTGTTGAGATGTGTGAGGAAGTTGTTCAGTTTATCTTTCCCGTGTGGCCAGATAACAAAGGTGTCGTCAACATATCTGAGCCAGAGTTTGGGTTTATGTTCGGACTTCTGTAACCCATATATAGGTTTTACGATGACCGGTGAGAGGGGTGATCCCATGGGTGCTCCTTCTATCTGTTTGTATCTTTGTCCATTGTGGATGAAGTATGTGTTGGTTAGGCAGTGGTTGGTCAGATCTAGGATGTGTTTGGGGGTTGTATTTGTTGTGGATAGCTGTCAAGGCTTCTTGAATGGGCACTTGTGTGAAGAGCGAAACAACATCGAAGCTCACGAGTAGGTCATTGGGTTGTAGGTCTTGTTTCTTTATAATTTCTATGAAGTGGAACGAGTTTTGTACGTATGAAGTGATGGATTCTGCATAGGGCTGGAGTTGTTTGGCAAGAAATTTGGCGAGGTTTTGTAGAGGTGAGCCTATGGAGCTGACTATGGGTCTGAGAGGTGTTCCTTCTTTGTGAATCTTGGGGAGGCCGTCCTTGGGGCATCTGGATGATTTCTCTCTGGGGATGATGCTTGGCTTGATTTCTTCACTTAAGGGAGAGGCTTTTATTTTGGCTTTGGTGGTTTTTTCCAGGTAGGTGGTGGGGTCTGTGTTCAAAGGTATGTAAGCAGGGTCTTGTAGTAGGTTGGATAATTTGGCTTGGTAGTCGGATGTGTTCATCACCACTGTGGCATTGCCTTTGTCTGCTGGGAGAATGATTATGTTGTTGTCTTTCCTCAGGTTGGAGAGGGCTTTTTGTTCTTCTTTGTGTAAATTGCTTCTGGGTGGTTTGCTGGAGCAGAGGACATTGGTGACTTCGAGTCTGATTTTGTTGGCTTCATCTGGGTTGATTTTGGTTAGGCTGGCTTCCACTCCGCATATGATGTTTTCGGTGGGGATGTGTCTGGGGGCGATTGCAAAGTTGAATCACCAAACTAATCCAAAAGGAAACACCCCCCAAGAACCAAGAAACAGAAGAGAACAACGGCACCGCCCTCCTCCCTTACATCAAAGGCACCACAGACAAAATCAGCAAAATTCTCCACAAACACAATATCAAGACAGCCTTTTGCACCACCAAAAAATAGCCAACATCTTAAGAAACCCCAAAGACAAGATTGAGCTAGAAAACCAAGGAGTCTCTTTTACCATGCAAAGTCTGTCCAGCCACATACATCGGACAAACAAACAGGAGAATAAGCGCACGCATCGCAGAACACAAGAACGCAGTCAAAAAGAAGAAAAATCTTCCTCTCTCTTCCAGCACATAAAAACAACAGGTCATGAAATTGACTTTGAAAGAACCAAACTCATCTCCAAAACTGAACACTTCAACAGTCGAATAATCATGGAAGCCATTGAAATAGAGAAACACCCAAACAACATGAATAAACGTGATGACACCTCCCGCTTGCCTGACATCTGGAAACTAGCCCTGGTCAACAGACGAGCCTCTGTCACAAAGACTGACACCAGGTCCAAAAGGACACAAGATGCCACCACCTTCCATCCACACCAAACACAAACCCAGACCCTTCCCACAGATGAAACGAAACCACCATCCAATAACAAAACCACGACTGCACCATCTACTTCCAGTCACCACATGGAGCACACTTTGGGAGACCACAGACACGTAGCCAGACCAAAATGAATTCACAAGACACAGGACCCCACTCCACCAAAGCCCAGGATACTGCCAGAACCTACCAGCCATCTAACCCACCAGCATGTAAACAGCCATCTAAACAGCCATCAGCAGTTAATCCCTTAACGATCGCCTCAGCCACACAGCAGATCACAAAAGAACAAAGGAACAAAGGAACCTACAATCAGCAACAGAGCAAGCAAACCACACCCCCAGCAGTATTTATAGAAGGACTTCAACTGAGACCACACTTTGCTTCAAGAAGAAAGAAGCCAGAACACCAGCCTGAAGATGACGAGTGAGACCTCGTTTGTCGCCAGAACAACCAGATTTCTACACGGGAAGAAACCCGAATCCACCCTAACATGCATACCTATACCCGTGAAAATCTACGAAAACATATATATATATATATATATATATATATATATATATATATATACACACACACACACACACACACACACACACACACACACACACACACACACACACACACACACACACAAACAAATAAATAATTGTGCACCCCCCAACCCCTGGGACCTTCCAGTTGTTTCTTTAGCTTCTTTTTGTTCTTCATCTTCTCGTCTTCTAACATCCTTCTTAAAGTCCTTTTCTCCAGAACTGTGTTGGATTATAAGTCGTTTCTTTCCCTTTCCCTTTCCCTTTTAATAATACATAGTCTATAAATTTTCCCCAAATGTCATTAAAAATATCCTTCTTCATTTCCCCTCGCTGAACTTTTAAACCATAAGACAATTTATCATTTAAAGCTATATCCCACACTTCATTATACCACTCTTCAATCCTAAAATCTACGTTTGATTTCCAGTTTTTCGCTATAATCAGCCTTGCTGCTGTCATAAGGTTTGCAATTAATTCTTTTGTTTTTAATTGCAAACCTTATATGTCCACATATTTTGATTTTAATACCATGCTTCTTACTTTTTAGTGAACATGGATAATAGACAGACCTTGTAAAACATGATGGCTGAAATGGTTTCATCCCATCTTCCATGAGCTCCTTATTTGGAGTGAACAGGGATGGAATATGGGACCCTCTGCATTCAAGGACATACAGTTTGCTGAGCTGAGTTATGCTGTGGGAGCCAGTGTCCGCTACTGTGGTTGGTAGGGCAGAAGACACAGCACTGATGGGCAGAGCTTGGACCGAGCTAACAGCAAATGTTAACATTGAAATTTACACAAAAATGTTCACATGTATGTGAAGGTGGACAACATTCACGCATACACACAAACTTGACAGGGGCCCTGACTGGAGGTTGTGTGTTGGCCTCTAGGAACTAGTGCTTGAAGTGGGGCGGTGCCACATTGGCCCTAAAAGCTGATCCACCATCTTGTACTTCTTTACCATTGTATGTGGCTTTGTGAGGATGGAATATGTTAGTTTGTTATGGAGTGCTGATTGCCAATCAGGAAGAGAAAACTGGAATAGGAAGGGAAGAGAAGGTTATGGAGGAGTACGTAGCTGGTTGACTGAAACAGTGAAGGGTAGCGTTGCCCTTTTCAACTGTGTGTTGCTCACAGCCCTTATCCCAGTTGTTTCTATGCTCTGTCACAAGTAGGGATGCAGTGCTCCAAAGCTCAATCTAAGACAGGTGCGAAGAAGTCTCTGGCTGTGTGTGGAATTGTTTCGTGAACTGGTTGAGCTTTTGCACTGGAGAACACATTGTGTTTCCTTCATGATTCTGGTGAGCCGTGTGTTGTGGAGTGTCTGTTTTGCAAAGATGAATTCTAGAAATTACTCAATTAATCTCTGGCTTATGAATAGATGCAAAAGCAGGGGTCTGTAAGACTCCCAACAAAATACAAAAGGTGCAGGAGAGAAATATCTTTGATATTTCAAGTCAGCTCCGACCTATGATGGCCCTTTCAGGGTTTTCTAGGTTAGGTGTAAAGTACACATGTGTAGTTTACCAGTTCCTCCTTGTTATGACATCTTAGAAATGTGCAGCTTGCCCAAGGCTGCACAGGTGGCAGGACATGTAACCCCATCAGCCACACTCCCTGGATATGATCTCACCTGGCCTTTCTCTTGGAAGGCACACAGTGCACATTTCGAATGCCTGATCCCAACCAACTGAGCTGTAGAGTTCATTCCACTATGATGTGGTTCTATACTTATTCTTCAGATTAGGGGTGAAAAAGAGGAGGTCTTGGGAAGCACAGACTTGCAAAAATGTTTTTCAAGCAATGAAATACACAGTTGAACTAAATTCAAAAATGGAGAAGTTAGAGGTAGAAAACTCACTGTATGGAAACTGTTAACATCACCTCTTAATAACTGCCATTCCTGGAGAAGAATGAGCAGCATCACACGATTTTGCAGAAAGATGGTATGGTGATCGGCTCAGACTACACAGTAACCCCCCACCTATTGTGGGGGTTAGGAACCCACCCGACCCGCGATGACTTAAAATCCGTGCTATGCAGATGCAGGTCGGGTGGGGCGGGGGAGCAGTGCACGAAGTTTAAAATGCCTTAAAGCAATGGAGCCTTTGGCTCCATTGCTTAAAGGCATTTTAAACATTCCAGCAGCCCGTGCAAGCGGCGGTGATGGATCTGACCCACCGCCACCTGCTCGAAGACTTTTTAAAAAAAGTCTGATCTGACCCACCACCAAGCTGGAGCCCAGGGCTTGGGGAAGGGAAAAAAATGTTTTAAAAGCTCGGGCTTTTTAAACCTCCCCCCTTCACCACGCCCTGGGCTCCAGCTCATTGGCGCTGGGGTGGGGAAATAAAGGGTTTTCTCCCCACTTCAGCGCTAATCAGCTGGAGCCCCGGCATGTACTTCGGTCCTGCGATATAGCGGGACTGCAGTACATGAATCGCGAAATGGCAGGGGGTTACTGTACTGTTAATAACTTGACTATAGTCCCGCCCGCTGGCTGGATAGCTGTGTCATTTATGCATCTGGCTGCGGACCAGAGGTTGATAGTTTTTCCCCACTGTGCCTTTCGCAATAAGAGCCAACCTGTGTAGCTTTGGGCAAGCTGCACAGCTCCAGGATGTCCCCAATAAAAGGGAATGTGTGTGTGCTGTGATTTTCAGGTTATGATGCTTGCCTAAGAACATCAGCAAGCTAACTATCGAAAGCTGGCTGAAAAGCTCAGGGGTTTAGGTATCTGACCTGTGGAGCCAGAGGTCAGAAGTCTGATTTCCTACTGTGCTTCCTGGGAGAAAAAAGTGTCTCCCTAAGTTGGAATTGACTTGACAGCACAGAGTATATACATAGAGTCCTACCAAAGGGACCCATGTATCCTCATGATGATCTTGAATGTATGCCGAGTTAAGGGGACAAACAGTATAGGACCAGCCAAGGCACCTCCCTTATGAGGAAGGGCTAAAACATTTGGGGCTCTTTAGTCTGGATAAAAGAGCTGCCTAGATGCTCTAAGCACATCTGATTTTTTGGAAGCTAAGCAGGGTCGGCCCTGGTTAGTACTTGGATGGGAGACCACCAGGGAATACCAGGTGCTGTAGGCACCTGGAGTAGGAACTGGCAAGCCACTCCAGTATTCCTGCCAAGAAAACTCCATGGTCATGGGGTCACGAAGAGTTGGTCATGACTATAATGACACAGCACACACACACACACACACACACACACACACACACACACACACACACACACACACACACACACACACACACACACACACACACAGTCTGGATAAAAGGCGCCTGAGGGGGGATATGATTGAGATGTACAAAATAATGCAGGGCATGAGTAAAGTGGATAGAGGCACACTCTTCTCCTTCCTTAAAAATAACAGAACTAGGGGACATCCACTCAAATTGAGGGCTGGGAGAATAAGAACAGATAAAAGAAAAAAATTATCCAGCATGTTGTTAGTCTGTGGAACTCCTTGCCACAGGATGTGGTGATGGCATCTGGCCTGGATGCCTTCAAAAGGGAATCTTCAAAAGGGAATTGGACAGATTCCTGGAGGAAAAGTCCATCACAGGTTACAAACCATGATGGAGAGGTGTAATCTCCAGGCTTAAAATCAGGATACTTCAAGGGCCAGATGCAGGAGAGTGGTTGCAGGAGACAGATATCTAGTCTCATGTGCTCCCATAGGCATTTGGTGGGGCCACTGTGAGATACAGGAAGCTGGACTAGATGGGCCTTTGGCCTGATCCAGCATGGCTCTTCTTATGTTCTTATGTACTCCTCATCTTGAGCACACCCATTAATATTTTCTTCCAGTTATGCACCACATCTGAGGAAGTAATTTATTAAAAAAAAACCAGTTTTCTGCCTAACAAATGGAAAGCTTGTTTCTAGAATCTAAATCTTAAACGGCAGCTATTAATTGATGGGTTGCAAAAGGAGGAAAAACATTCTTTGTTGTGTAGGAGAAATAAATGGCTTTGTTTCTCCCCAGGCTTAACATGTAAGTAGGAGTTTGAAGGACAGCTTGCGCTGATCTTATCCACACTTCTTATGAAAGACTTCCTTTTAATCCTGCCAGCATAAATTCCTTTTGTTTTGTTTACAGGGGGCTGGATTTATTTTATTTAAATAGCTCCTGGCCTTCAGGGTTCTGATTCCATGGAATCAAAATAAAAAATCATAGTCTCATAATAGCTTTGCTCCTGTTCCGTCAAGGGAAATAAAAGGGTTATAAAGTTTGGTTGTTAGGGGAGGCAAAACAAGGACAAAAGGACTACGTGGAAACCAGGCACTGATCAGTGGGTCCAAGAAAGGGTAATCTACCCTTTCCAAACTATGTGCCATCAAGCTGATTCTGACTTATGGTGATCCTTCCAGGGTTTTCTTCTGAGGGCACTTGGGAATTGTAGAGCTTGCAATGCAAATGGTCACACCGATTGTTCCTTCTCCTGGAACCCTCAATAAGGAATCGAACTCCCAAATCCTGGATCTGCATCCAGATGTCTGATCCATTTTTAACTCCTGTGGCTGTTGGCAGTGCTGGCTGAGGATGAGGGGAACTGTAATCCAACACTTCTGCAATGGAGTAGATTGGACAATGTACCAGATTTTCATGTTGGAGGTCAAGGTTACCTGGATGAAAGAGGGCCACACTTGCCACTTAGCCACACTATGCTGGTTACCTATGTGTGGGTAAAATCTAGGAGGGTTAAATGGGTTGTTGATAGGGCAGAATCTCCCTGCCTGCTACCCTTCCAATACTTTAGTCCACCCGAATTAAACAGTGCTTCTGCAGAGTTAACCAAAACCCATAAGGTTAAGTGCTTGGACTCTTATGCTAACTCTGCAAGGCAAAGATACCAAAAATACCCACTAACCATACAGATTCCCTCAAGAGCAGTGGTTCCCAATCTGGGGGTCGGGACCCCTTTGGAGGTCAAACAACCATTTCACAGGGGTTGCCATCAGCCAGTGAAGAAAAAGGCACAAACGGCTTGGGTCTGGAGGAGGAGGGGGAGAGGAAAGCGGGGGAGAGTGAGTTATAGCTTGATAGGTATCCGGAGGCTGCAATTGGCTGAGGGTGCCTGACTAGAGGGATGTTCTTTATGGCACCTGTGGCAGTGGCTTGCCTGCCAAAGGGGGCTTGTGGCCTCTTCCAAGCAGGGCAAGGGGTCACCACAACATGAGGAACTGTATTAAAGGGTTGTGGCATTACGAAGGTTGGGAACCACTGCTCTAGATCAGTGCTCCCCAACCTTTTTGTCCCCGCGGACCGGGAAATTTTTGATAATTTTTCTGTGGCCTGAAGCTGGGGGTGGGGGGTGGGGAGGGGGAGAATGCGAAAGGGGGTCCGGCGGGGAGGCAAAAGGGGGGGTGAAAGCAAAGGTTGGGAGGGAAGGAGGAGGGGGAGGCATGAGAGCGGCGGCGGCGGCGGCAGCACTCACCAGCTTGGGGCGTCGGGGTGCCACAGGGCTCCTGGGCAGGCGGGCCCCGCCTCCTCCTCCAGCGCCCGGGAGCCATGCGCGGGTCTTGCTGCTGGCGCCCCCTCCTGCTGCCGCCGCCGCAGCCTCCACCTCCGCTGGGGAAAGCGAGCGGGCGCCAGCAGCGCTTTCCCGGCGGAGGAGGAGGCCCACGGCAGCGGCGGCAGCAGGAGCAGGAGCATGAGCCAGGAAGCGCCCTCGCGGCACCGAACCTGCTCTGGTTCCTCCCTCCTGTTCCTCCTCCTCCCGCCGCCGCCGCCGAAAGCAGCAGCAGCAGCAGCGAGGGCAATTGCGGAGGGGTGGCGGCAGCAGCGGGATGGGGGCGATTGCGGCGGCGGTGGGGGCGATTGCGGGGGCAATTGCGGGGTGTGTGGCTGCTGCTGCAATCGCCCCCATCCAGCCTTCCTCCTCCACCGTCCCGGTGTCCCCAGGCAGCCCACCACTCCGCTTGGGAACCACTGCTCTAGATGGTCGAAGCAAGCCCAGTTTTAGAACAACCACCTGTCGTAATTCAAAAGAATGAAACAGCTGTAAAAATGTTGTATTTTATTAAATAATTTGAAGAATTAAAAAGAATTAAAACTTTACAACATTTCCAGCAGTTACAAAACAGTCAGAGGGCTTGTAGTGCAAAATGAGCAAAGCATTGAGTAAAGAATAGTTTTAGAAAAAAATCCCACAAGAAAACAAGAAAGGTAGCCAATCTATGCTAATAGCATAGTTTCAGCATAGCCTTAGTATATATATGAAGCACTGATTATGTAGCAATGCAACATACTGTTTTCCTAAGAGATAACTAGGCTAAACTAAGTAATTTCTCCTCATTTTTATACTCCAAATTCCAGTTTCCAGACTCTTCTGGAAAATCTTTCAATCACTTTCTCTGAACTTTCACAAAGAAGAGAGTACCATCTGTTCCCTCCCCTCACTTCAGCTGAAATTGTTCTCCTAATTAACTCAGTCCCAGGGAATGAGCTCAGTCCAGCCTTGAAGTTTCCTTTCTCAAAGAGATAAGATGCAGGTGTTTGCTGCCTTCCAATTACCAGTTGACATTTCCCATCCCCCTCTTTGGATCAGCTCATCTTAGGCGCAGAAAAGCACCAGAAAAGCATCAGAAGCTGTGATCCCTCATTTTCCCCAGTCTCTTGACCTACACAATTCAAATTCATATTGCTAACCATGGATTGCATCTTAATGTCCATTAATGTCCATTAATTCCAATCTGCAACAGAAGTTATGCACAACTTTCTCTACTTTGCTATATCTTTTCTATTCATGGTTACCATGGTTAGCATAACATGGCTAGCATAACAATAACTGGTATAAAATAATAACCTTTATTGTCATTGTACAACCAGTGTACAATGAAATTGGCTGAGCTCCCTCCCTCCCCCCCAACACCATCCCACTAAAAAGCCATTCAATCTGATATCACACTGTGTGCTTGCTGCACAACTTGCCAGCCCCACGAGTCTATCATGTGTTGTCATGTCTTGTTTAACAGTCGAACAGCCCACGGATAAAAACTGTTTTTTAGCCTCTTGGTACGGCTTGCTATACTTCTGTATCTTCTGCCCGAGGGTAGGAGAGTAAAGAAGTGCTGGCTGGGGTGTGAGTCATCCCTGATGATTTTCCATGCTCTCCTAAGACAGCGGTCCCTGGCGATATCATCCAGTGGACTCAGGGGACAGCCCATGATGTTTTGTGCTGTGTTCACTACCCTCTGTAAAGTCTTTCTGTCTGCGGCTGTCAAACCAGCATACCAGACTGTAATGCAGTACGTAAGGATACTTTCTATTGTAGACCAATAGAAGGAGGTCATCAATTGTTGTTTCACATTGTTCTTCTGCAAAAGCCTGAGGAAATGGAGTCTCTGTTGAGCCTTCCTGGCCACATGGTTTGTATTAATTTTCCAGGTAAGATCTTCACTAAAATGAACTCCCAGGAATTTGAAGGAGGAGACTCTCTCCACCCGGCCTCCCATGATGTACAGTGGAGCAGGTTCCTCTCTTTTCCTCCGGAGGTCGAAGACCATCTCCTTAGTTTTGCTGATATTTAGGTGCAGATTATTTTCTAAGCACCATGAGGATAATTTTTGGACCTCCCCCCTATATACTGATTCATCTCCACCTGTTATAAGACCAATTATGGTAGTGTCATCTGCAAACTTGATGATTGCAGTGGATAGGTCAGATGCCACACAGTCATAAGTATACAATGAATACAGGTAGGGACTAAGCACACAGCCCTGTGGGGAGCAGGTGCTAAGCTTCAACGAGGTAGATGTGACAGGACCGATCCTCACTGTTTGAGACCAATCCCTCAGAAAGTCTTTAATCCAGTCGCAGATGCTAGAAGAAAAGCCAATTAATCAATCAGTCAATAAGATCTGCTGAATTATTCTAGTTTATATTAGTGCCAGACCTACCTTTTAGCATTTGATTCAGTTGATCTTCTCTAGTTGGAACTCAAATTGGATTTAGCTCAGAGATGCCACTGATTTGCAACAAGGTGTAGATGAATCACCTAAAATCAGCCTTGTATCTCCAATTCCAGTTTGCTTTCCTTCTGCTTCTCCTTCTGGTACCCAGATGATGACCACAACCACCGTAACAGCAGGGATCTCATGCAGCTTCATTGCACCATCAGTGATTTAAAACTGTCCTGCTCTAAAATCTGAATAGAGAAGTGTCCAGGAATTCTTGGTTGGTCCCTTGTCTAGCTAAGACAAGAGGATGTACTGGGACAGCATTGACAAATACTTGTAGCCAGAGGGCTAAGCAATGCACAGTGATACCCAATGAGCTAGCCAAAAATTCCAGGACTCCCAGGTGTTGTGGCATAGACACCCACACTTCTTTTGCCTCTACTATGACTAGCAGTATTTTGCTGGAAAAACATTTTTGTTCTGTTCTGTGCCAACTGTCTTCCATGCTTTTAAACTATACTATATAGCTCCCATAATGCCAAAGTCTGCAAAGCTCCCAGAATCCCCTAGCAAGCTCCTGTCTCCCTGTCCTCCATTATACTTTACATGATTGAGGCATAGGACAGACTTAA
Source organism: Phrynocephalus forsythii (assembly GCA_029282475.1). Lineage (NCBI taxonomy): Eukaryota > Metazoa > Chordata > Lepidosauria > Squamata > Agamidae > Phrynocephalus > Phrynocephalus forsythii. The sequence continues at coordinate 103,311,393 of JAPFRF010000004.1, read as the reverse complement.
TTTCTGTTTCCAGGAAATCTTGATACACATCAAAAAAAAGCAAAGCAAAGTGTTTTGCTTATATACCGCTCCGTACCACTTCAAGTAGTCTCTGGGGGATTTACGGTTTAATTATGCATATGTAAATTTGTGGATGGCCCTAGTTGTGGGGGGGGGATATGAATGCTGACATATCAGCTGTTTGATTTTGAGTAGGGAGTGAGGCCAGTTACTTGAAAGATGGTCTCATTTTGTATCCTGTTTTGAGTTTTCTTAAGTCCCCTACATGTACAGTTTCCTCCGTCATTCAATGAGTGGCACATGCAATCATATTTGCATCCAATTTTTTATAAGGAGATACAGTGTAATTAATGAAAGAGTGTACTGTCAACCGTTCTCCATCTTAATTGGTCTTTTATGTGAACTTCACTGTTGCTTGGGTTATTTATTTGTTTTTCGGTACCTTGAAACTGTAGTTTTAATTTCTGACTGGCATACAGATGCTTCCTAAGGAAACAAAAGGTGCATCTCTTTGTGTTGCTTTAACCCAGAGGTTCCCAAATGGTGTACTGCAGCATCCTCTCATCCTTCACCACTGACCCTCTTGCCTTGGCCAACGTATCTCCCTGCATAATAGTGCCTAATGCCTAATTTGTGCCCAAGCACAGGCCCTGAAGGGAGTTGTGCCCCTGTCCCTGGATGCCTGCCTGCACAGGAGGAGGAGAGGCGATGCCGGTGCCCTTTTTTGCACCTCTGGGGCAGGTCAAGGAAGCTGTGAGTGGGAAAAGTTGGGAACCATCTTTCTTAACTATTCCGTACTTGTGTTTGCACAAGTAGGTTGCAAATCTGATCTATTCTGAGGGTTGCAGGGAAACTGGAATGGTAGGATTTGTGTTTGTTTGTTTGCTCCCCCCCCCCCAGTTTTCTATACCAAGCCAACCATATGGAAGACGTTGCTGTGCACAAACTAGCAAAAGCCTGACAGCTTGTAAACATGTGCCTCGAGGAAGAAGCAGCACCAATGCATGATTCTCACATTGTTCCCCGAAGGGTTGAAGGATGATTGAAATGGAGGAACTGTGTGTGGGATGGGGGGTGGGTGGGAATAGACAGGAATAGACATTAAGAACCACACTAAAATCATCTGCCACCTGTTAGCACTAAAAATTAGCCATGTCCATAAAACAAAGCAGAATAAACCTGGTTCTTCAGCAGATTTTGATCCTTTCTTCATGTACCACGTCTTCTTTAATTACTCTGCAGTAATACTTAACTGTGCATGATTTGCATTTCTGTTTCCTTTAGCAGTGTCTGTTCACATCTATGGAATGGAACTTTTTTGACACCTAAAGGGAAAGCAATAGATTTTCATACCTTTATGCTTTTATGAGCTATTACGTGCACACTTCTTATAGATGGGGATTGGGTGGCCAATCTGAGTGTGTACTATCTGGGCATCCCCCCCCCCCCCGGGGGCATTTGTGATCCTCATCTTAGAACTGCAGAGCTGAAATACATCCTATGAATAATCAAGGCACAGTGGGAAATCGAAATCCCAAACTCTGGTTCCACAGGTGGCTAATGCTGGTTTCACTCATGAAAAGAGAGAGACACACCGGACAGATTACGAAAAGGACTGTGAGATGAAGCATCAGGCTACTATGTGTTTCTCTGAGCAACCTAAGGAGTATGTGAGAGATCAAATATATGTCCTAATGTTCAGACACTGAAATAACAATTATTTGAGGTACAAGTATAACCTCAAAGCATTATCAGTAAATATAAAAATAACTGTAACTTTAGGTTACAAATAAAGTGCTTGAATGGTGCAACATAATTGTAGCTCTGAATGCAATCCTGATGTTTTGGACCACAACTCCCAGAATTCCAAGCCTGTATTGCCAATGACAAAGGACTGTGGGAGTTGTGGTCCAAAACATCTGGAGTGCTGAAGTTTGGACATGCCTGCTCTAATGCGTGCACACTAGCCCCCTCCACGCAAAGGTAGGAAAGTCCTACACACCCATTGCGACCATTGTTATGTTCATGATGGAACTGTGATGGGGAGATTTTTATGTGGTGCGTCTAGTTAGAGGACAAGCTCCTTGAGTTTTAGATGTTTTCACATATAATTAGAGATGGGCACAAACTTTGATTCAGAGGTTCAACCCAGTTGGTATGCATGGCAGTCCAGGTGCTGTGTATTCCCTTCTCCCCACCTCCCTGGCCAATGACCCACTCACCACTCAGAGCACGTCTCTTTCCTCCTCTTCGGCTGTTCAACCAACCCTCAGCAGGAGTACAGGCTTGCCTGTCTCACTTCCTGGCCTGCATGGTCAACCAGTTAATGAGGTGGGACAGGGAAGCCCAGGCAGAGATCGGTTGAACAACTAAGGAGGAGAGGAGTGTCCACCACGCGGTGAGTGAGTGAACAGTGGTTCATTCCCATCTCTACATATAATCCTCAGTTGTAATTTCATGGGTTGCCTTATCTGTATGATTACTCATGAGCAATTCACACCCTTTCCCAGCTTGCCTGCCCTAGGTCTATGCAAATGAGCTCCTGAATCTGCCACTTAAAAGGGCCCTTGTTCACCATCTTACTATCTTCTCCTTCTGTGAGTAACGGTGAAGCACAGTCTGTCTAGCCAGGTTATTATCCAAACCCAGGCACAGACATTCAAGAAAGACAGCTCAGAACAATAGCCTCTGGAATTGACAGTCACTGTTATGACTCTGAGTTGGCCAGGCTCAGAATATATGCAAGTTGCTAACCCTCTGCTCTTGTCCTCATAGTTTTCTCCCTCTGATTTAGCTTTTTATCCTGGTTGAATTTTTTGCTTCAGTCGCTGATCTGTTCTCATTAGGCTACTGTGGAGCACATTTTATATGATATAAATCAGTGATAAAGAGTTGCATTTCACAAAGTACCTAAAAGTAAATAAATGTGGCAGGGTTGATCAGATTTGGGACCGTACTGACTTGACAAGCATGGTTTAAGGTTAAGAAGCTGTGCCCTGCTTCCCACTTCCTTTCAGCTGCTTAGTATAATAGTGATCAGGGATGATGGGACATGTAGTCCTCCAAACACTTGGAGACCTGTAGTTTCTCCCCTTTCTCACTTAGTAGCCTAAAGCTGCATAACTGTCTTTCTTGAATTCTCTTTGTAAGCCATTATCTCTGTCCCTCCATGTCTGCCCTGAAACCTTGTGGCCACATCTGTGCAGGCATGTTATTTGGAAATAAAGCTAAAACTGGCCCAACAGTTAAGAAATACTTTTGGAGATGGTGGTCAACTGTCAAGTTTTTTTTTGTTTGCTTTAAGCCACAGGTAGGCAAATTACAGCCATGGGTCTCTCCAAGCTCCACCCCCCCCCCCAAAAAACCCCAACATCCTTGTGCTGTGTGGAAAAAGGCATAGTCTCTCCTTCTGGTAGGCAATCTAGATATAAAATGATGGGCAGGACACCCGAAATTCTGAAAAAAAAAACTTTCCTCAACCAGAATAAGAATTAGATTTATTTTATTTTATTTTTTAAGGTGAATAAATTTTCATTAAATTTATTAAAGAATACACTTTATTAAAATTTCTTTATTTATTAATTTTATTTATTAATACTGCAGTCCTTCAAAATCAGGAGAGAAAGGTACGGAAAGGCACGAAAGTGTCAACTTTAGAATGCTTTTCTAGGGCTCCTCACATTATCAGGCTTGGTGGTTGCTCGTCTTGTGCTTGAAAACTACCCTCTGAAGTCCCTTGAGGTGCTTATATCCTCTGTAAGCAGCTCTGTTAGCAGCTCTGAAGCGCATCAAGATTTGCCAAGACAGTGGCTTCCAGATGGAGTGAGATTCTATAGTAGCTTATTGGCAACGAGATGCTTCTTGCCAAAAAGGGCATTTGCCCACCAGTGGAGGTGTTCAGCTGCAGAAGGCATGGGGTTTGTTGTTCTCCACTTCAGCCCCCATCCCTGGATCATTTCTCTTAACAGGAATATGTTGTATCATGTGGCACCTTTGGATATTTCGTTTTTATGCTGATGACAAGCCATCATCAGTTACTCCACAAATCTTCTCCTCTCTTTTGGTAGTTGGCATTTTGCTAACCAGCTGGTCTCTCTTGCTCTACTTTTAGCAATGGGGCACAGACAGCTTGTTCCTGCATTTCTGCTTACCCTGCATCTTGTCATTCCCCCTTTTAACCAAGGATGATAAGCAGGAATAAAAGATTGGCATGGCACCCTGCTGCTATACTATAGTAAGGGGTAAGAATACTATTCTACACTAAATTCCTGTAGAGCTGAATGCTGTGCTGGACCTAGTCTGGCCTTGGAAAATACACATTCAGTCCAGTGACTGGATGAATATAAAAGCTGTTTGTGTTCCTTTCAATAGAAGATCAGATGCCCATAAAATATCTGATATCTGCAAGGAGTGCTAACACCTACATGCTAGAATAGAAGAAAGGGGCACTGGTGCAGATTTTAATTTACAAAACATTCTCCTCTGTTTTCATTTTAACCAGTTTGCCTCTTTCTTTTAAATCTGTTTTGCTGAAAGCACAGTTAGCATGCTCTGGTTGTCGAAAGGTCATTATAGCTGTATTTCTAGTAATGTTTAGCTTGGCTGACCACCACGATTTACAGCTTTCTGAAAATTTATAGCTGTTAAACACTGAGCTGCTTTGTGGTTTCTTTATTTCTTCTTAATAAGAGCACATTCAGAAAACAGCCCTCCGATGGTTTGGTGCTGTTTTCTGCCGTTGCCATAGTTTTGGTCCTGGATTTGTCAGCAGATGTGACCTCTTTCTATTGGCTTACAGTCCTGTTTTGGAGGGACATTCTGCTCTGTTTTGAACCAGTTGGGCTCCTCCATTTACATCCTGCTTATAAACTCATAAACACTAAGGTTGGCCAACTTATGGGTAGAGCATCTGTGCTGACTTCATGTTGACAAGAGGCGCCCAGAGGAAGTAGAGGGAATACTGGGGAAGATGAAAGGCTGGGTTGAGAGAATAAGTGACCCATAATCCTCTCATTATGGAGGGTTGCAAGCAAATGCAACCCTTGACAAAAGACATATTCCATATCCTTGCACATTAACCACGTGCTGCTAGAAATCAGGTTTCTTCTCACTTGTGCCTACCCCTCATCCTCTGTTTGATAACCATGTGGCATCAAGTCATTTCTGATTCGATGGCAACTTAGAGATGGCATTTCGTTTCAGAAGGAGATTGGTTCCGAAATAAAACACATCAGCACAGCTGGCGTTCAGAATCCAGTCCCACCCTCCGGTACAAATTCAACCACTGTCTTAGGTCGCACTGGGTGAAATTCTTTGCTCGCTATGAGGTTAAAAGACCAGGCCCCACAGTACCTGCTTGCCAGTCTTCAAATTCTCAGCCACTCATTTTATATGAACATCAAGTGAGAGCTGCATTGAGGGCTGTGAATCCCAGTAAAGCTGCAGGCCCAGACGGGGTCCTGGGGATAGTGGTAAAAAATTGTGCTGATCAGTTAGCAGGGGTTCTGACAAGAATTTTTAACATCTCCCTGCAAACGGCTTGCGTTCCGTCATGTTTGAAAGCAGCTACCATTGTCCCAGTCCCAAAGAAAACAGCAGTTAATTGCCTAAATGACTACAGACCTATTGCATTAACATCTGTAGTGATGAAATGCTTTGAAAGATTGGTTCTCCAATACCTTAAAAGATGTTTTCCACCAGACTTTGATAAACATCAGTTTGCCTATAGGAGAAACAGATCAACAGATGATGCCATAGCTACTGCCTTACACCTTGCAGTGAGTCATCTGGAGAAACCTGGAAATTATGTTAGGATGCTTTTCATTGATTACAGTTCAGCTTTTAACACCATCCTACCAAGCATTCTTATTAAAAAGCTGGCTGATCTGGACCTTTCTTCTACCATCTGTGATTGGATCAAGGACTTTCTAAGGGACCGCTCACAAACAGTGAGGGTTGGGCCTTTCACATCTACTTCCCTGAAGCTTAGCACCGGCTCCCCACAGGGCTGTGTGCTCAGTCCCTTCCTGTATTCACTGTACACATATGATTGTGTATCATCTGATCCATCTACTGTGATTATTAAGTTCGCAGACGATACCACCATAATGGGTCTTATTACAGGGGGGAGATGAATCACCGTACAGGAATGAGGTCCAAAAATTATCCACATGGTGCCTAGAAAACAACTTGCATCTGAATATTACCAAGACAAAGGAGATGGTGCTGGACTTCCGGAGGAAGAGAGAGGAACTAGCCCCATTGTACATCCAGGGGGTTGTGTGGAGAGAGTTTCTTCCTTTAAATTTCTGGGAGTTTACCTCAGTGAGGATCTATCCTGGGGAATTAATACAACCAAAGTAGTCAGGAAGGCCCAGCAGAGACTGCATTTCCTTAGGGTCTTGCGTAAGAACAAAGTGAAGCAACAACTGATTATCTCCTTCTACCGGTCCACAGTTGAAAGCATCCTCACATATTGCATTACCGTTTGGTATGCTGGATTGACAGCTGCTGACAGGAAGACACTACAGAAGGTGGTAAGCACAGCTCAGTATATCATGGGCTGTCCCCTGAGTGCACTGGACGACATCGCTAGGGATCGTTGCCTCAGGAGGGTTGGAAAAATTCTTAAGGATGACTCACACCCCGGTCAGCACTTTTTTACCTTGTTACCATCAGGCAGAAGATATCGTAGTATAGCCTGCCGTACCAACAGACTGAAGAACAGTTTTTATCCATGGGCTGTCAGACTGCTGAATGGGAAATAATCCCAGGACAAGTCTAGAAGAACTGACCTGTGGGCTGGCGCATTCTGTGTCAAGTACACAGGGTGCAATAAGACTGAGTGATTGCCAGTGAGATGGGGGCGGGATGGTGGTGGGGGTGGGCATGGGAGACTCAGCTAATTTCATTGTGCACCTGTTGTACATTGACAATAAAGGTATTATTATTATTAAATTCCAACCAGGAAGCAGCCTCCGATGCACCATCTTTCCCTCTTCCTGATGTTGGCCAATCAGGAGATGTGCAAGGACATGCATCATCCCACCTCTCTGTCTGATTGGCCAGCTCCAGGGAGAGGGAAAGATGATGCATCAGAGGCTGCTCCTTGGTTGGAATTTCGCCCAGCGTGAGCTAAGATTGGTTGATTTTGTTCCAGAGGGTCGGACTGGATTCTGAACGCCAGCTGTGCTGGCACATTTCCATTCGGAACCAATCTTCTTCCGAAACCAAATGCCCATCTCTAATGGCAACTCTTTTCAGGTTTTCTAGGTAGAGATTAGAGAATATACAGAAGTGACTTACTATTCCTTTCTTCTGGGCGTGCCCTGGGGCGATGCAGCTTGCCCAAGACCACACAAGCTGGCTGTATTAGTCACAAAAAATATTGATGCATATGTTGACACTGTGGTTATCATTATGAAGTAGAAATAACTCACAACTTTCCTGCTTAAGCACTTCAGGACCAGTTCAGGAGGACTTCTTCATATGTCATGTGCTGAAGCTTCAGCCATGAAAATCTTAGCTAGTGTGGGTCTGTGAGTTTCTATAACAATGATTTTAGCACTAGTTTGGTAAACTCAGTGAGTGAGGATTGGTTTCATGCTGAGGACTCAAAAAACGGGATGGACCCACTTTTAGTATCACAGTCTCCCAGGATATGGGGGAAAGTCTCTTTGTTGGGTCTTCAACTTGGGGTTTCTAGAAGTTGTAATAATGCCAGGAATTCTTTTCCAAGTTTTCCCTTTTTCATGCATCCTTTTTGAAGCACAGCAGATGTTGTGAATCTGGAATGCTGAGAGCCGGCTTTGGAGTCTTGGTATGCTTTAAAAGAAAACTCCTGTTCTCATCAAAGCAAAAAAGGGGGGTTGGGCCGCATGGCAATCACAAAGGTAAATTTCCCCCTGCACATGTGTGCTAGTCGTGTCTGACTCCAGGGGCGGTGCTCATCTCCGTATTCAAGCCGAAGAGCCAGTGTTGTACAAGTCCATGGCCACGTGTCCAGCATGGCTGCAAGGAGGGAAACACTGTCTTACCTTCCCACTTTTTTATGGCGGTACCTATTTATCTACTTGCATTTTTACATGCTTTCGAATTGCTAGAGTGGCAGGACCTGGGGTTATCACCGGGAGCTTGCTCCGCTGCGTGGCATCCGGGATTCAAACTGCTGAGCTGCCGACTTTGCAGCCAACAGTTTTCAGAGCCTTAGTCCACTGAGCCACCACGCCTCATCGCAAAACACAATTGCAAAACTAGGCTACTGGTGATACCTTTATAGGGCACTAATAAAAATTAAAAAAACATTGCAAGCTTTTGGGTGCAAAACACTCAAGCAGATTCTAAAAGTTCAAACATGGCAAAAGATGTGCTTTGCCAGGGGGTTATTCTTAAGTTCTTGGCCAGAATGACTGTTCTCAGTCATCCCTGAATGACTGTTCTCAGTCATTCAAGGATACGGTCGTCTGCTTCCATTTGGGCTGAATTCCAAAAGGAAGGAGTCTCGAAACCTGAGCCCCAGTTAGCTACCATTAATCACTGTCTGTTCAGGCTGCACGGAAAACCAGCCCCTTCAGTTTGGGGATCAAAACAAGGCATTATGGCAAGACAGACATCACACACCCCCATGCTTGAATTTTATGATCCAGTGGAGACTACAACCTAGATCTCCTATGTCACCATCCACCGCTCTAACCACTACTCTGCTCTGATTCAGCCTCAGTGTCATTTCCCCCCCCTGGTGCTTCTTGGTCCTTCTTCCTAAGTGATTCTTACAGATGATCTCACCTGGGAAAGTAAAAAAGATCATGTACCGAGGCAACTCCATTTAGTAGATGCTGGTAAATAAAACGATGCGAATAGAATTGAACTGTGTGGTGTTGTTGCTGAGAACAGTTGAGCGTGAGACCAGTTTAAAGGCAGAAGAGAACATTTTTGCAACACCTGCCAAGCGGGAATGGGGAGGATCTTTCTGGCACTACTGAAAAGGCTCCCATACAAACCCATGAGTTGTTCCTTCTTTCACTGTATTGTCAGTCATGTGCTCTGCTATGTCTGCTGAATGTGGATTGTAAGCTTGAGAATTAACTACGGTCGGCTTACATTCTTTGAATGGAACAGGAGATGGATATTTGGCATTACATGCAAATTTTGGAACATTTACTAATGTGGCTTGCAGTACCCACAGATTCATAGAATCATAGAGTTGGAAGAGACCTCAAGGACCATCTAGTCCAACCCCCTGCCATGCAGGAACCCCCATCACAGGACTCCCAACAGATGGCCATCCAGCCTTTCCAAACTTCCCATTCCTTCCTGACCCAGGGTTGGATGTAGCCATGTCTGTTCTGAAACAGGAATAATAATGTGGCATCCAAAGCAGTCTCAAGGGTCCTTCAGTCAATAAGTTCCTCTACCTATATTACTTTACCCATTTCTTTCACCTCAAACGATCAGATGTAATAATCTATACCAGTGGTTCTCAACCTGTGGGTCCCCAGATGTTCCTGGACTGCAGCTCCCAGAAGTCTTCATCACTACTTGAGCTGGCCAGGATTTCTGGGAGTTGCAGTCCAGGAACATCTGGCGACCCACAGGTTGAGAACCACTGATCTATACTTTTTGTTCCTTATTTTAAGTCCGTTTTTTTCTTAATTTACTGTATCTGATGTGCTTTAAAATGTCTTGGTCTTTATGCATTCCTTCTGGTGTTTCTTCATCTCTCACCTGTTTGATCCTCAACCTGTGATAAATCCATGTTTCAAATGTTTTTGTACTGTTTCTGCAGAAGGCTTTTGAAAGTGCACAGTCTGTGTTTATACAATAGCACTGAATGCATATCTGGTACAATTTGCTTTCTCAAAGCCCATCTTCCGATTGCCTTGTGCATATCAACATGCTTTAGTTTAAGTAGAAAGGTGCTCTGGGCCATTTCCCTTCCTGACAAGTATTGTATTGCTGTGGTCCAATTCAGTTCAATTAACCAAAACCCCAAAAGTACTTCCATTTGTTGTCATGTTCTCCACACTTTCATTTCGGATCTTCAACTTTTTACTAAGGTAACTGGTAGGGGTGGGCATTTCGTTTTGGAACCAGTAGGTTACAAAATGAACCTCACGAGCCCAGATGGTCCTCGAACCAGCTGATACATGCAGATCCAATTGTTTTACCTTTCTCTGTCTCGTGCAGGGTTAAAATCTAACAAGGAAGCCCGCTTCAACATCATCTTTCCTGCTTCGTGCTGCTAGCCAATCAGAGATGGAGGCAGATGATGCCTGTCCCTGCATAGCTCCTGATTGGCCAGCATCACAAATCAAGCATAGATGACATTGCAGCATGTTTCCTCGTTGGATTTTAACCCTGCGTGAGACAGAAAAAGGTAAAGCAATTGGATCTGCGTGTATCAGCCGGTTCCAAGGACCACCTGGGCTCGCATGGTTTGTTTTGTAACCTACTGGTTCCAAAACGAAATGCCCATCCCTAGTAACCGGCTGATGAATGGTGGAGGTTGCAGTCCAGTACACTCAGGTTCTTAGAAGGTGGTGACCTTCTTTCTCCTCTTCTCTAGACTTCGTGGAAGACCTTGTCTATATACTTGGGCTGGTCTTTTGTCCTCCAACCCATGTCCTCAACATGAATACACAGCATCACTTGTATGTGCCCAGTGCTTTCATTAATAAAATCAAATGCCAAGACTTAATTAAAATTCATGGCATCTTAGTGACAGTTTTGTGGCCTCCAGATACTGCGTGGAAAGCCTGGGAACCCAAGTCATCCTCAAAAGAGTGTGTGCCGCTTATCCAAAGAGAATTTAAAACTTCTCAGCTGTTTGAAAGGAGACCTTAAAGAGTTAACTTGTCACTGAAACGTTGGCATTTCTAACTATTTTCCTCTTTTTTTGGGTAACATAGGAATGCAGTTCTTTAGCCATTATGTTTTTTTTTCTCCACATACCAGGGAATTTCCATGCATGGAAACTTAGAATAGTTTCCTATTGTGCCTCTCTGAGTGTTTCATCCCTACAATGTTGAATCATGCTGCTTGACCTTGTAGTTTGTCCTTGAAATGTTAAATTGCCTTTTCCCTTTGACATTGTCTCAAAATGATTTTAAAATTGTTAACTTCAGAGAGAGATGCCTTAAAATAGAACAGCTGCATATTCCCAGTTCTCAAGTATTGCTTAATGGCAGAATTACTTTTATTGTGGATTTAACTCAGGCTAAGCCATTGAGATTTTTTCCTACCCCAACTCCAAAGCAGTAATTGAAAAACAATTTTTGCCATTGACAATGTTTTATAAGAAAGTTTCTGTTCAGCTTCTGTAATGTCATATCCCATTTGGGGTTTAGCTTTAAAAAGTGGGAGTTTAGAGTTAAAACTACATGTATGTTATTTGCTCTTTACTGCTGGTTTGTAACTTTCATCTGAATACATTACATAAGAACATAAGAAGAGCCATGCTGGATCAGGCCAAAGGCCCATCTAGTCCAGCTTCCTGTATCTCACAGTGGCCCCACCAGATGCATCTGGGAGCGCACAAGACTAGATAGCTGTCTCCTGATATCACTCCCCTGCATCTGGCCCTTGGAGTACCCTGGTTTTAAGCCTGGAGATTACACATCTCCATCATGGTTTGTAACCTGTGATGGACTTTTCCTCCAGGAATCTGTCCAATCCCTTTTTGAAGGCATCCATGCCAGGTGCCATCACCACCTCCTGTGGCAGGGAGTTCCATAGACTAATAACATGTAGGATGAAAAAATGTTTTCTTTTGTCTGTTCTCACTCTTCCAACCCTCAGTTTGAGTGGATGTCCCCTAGTTCTGACATTGTTTGCCATTGTTTGTTTGGGCAGTTGTAAGGCTATACATAAAAATAAAAATCTAAATTTTGTTAAGATGATGGGATGTTAAGAAAATGTACTCTATTTTCCCATGTATAAGACTACATTTTTTTCTAAAAGTGTTAGACTAAAAATTAAGGGTTTCTTAGACCACCAGGGAATACCAGGTGCTGTAGGCACCTGGAGTAGGAACTGGCAAACCACTCCAGTATTCCTGCCAAGAAAACTCCATGGATGTGGAGTCACAAAGGGTCGATCACGACTGTAATGACACAACACACACACACACATGCATGGAAATAAGTGAAGGAAAGAACAGTGCGGGTAGCAAAACTACCCAAACCTTGTTTCTGAAAACAGTTATCATATAAATGAGCATGCCGTATAGATGAAAAAAAATATGGTACTGTATATTATTTGCAGAATTCATGTTACTGTTTAGAATTTTTGCAGAGTAGGACAGAGCAAAGTGCAGCGTAGACTGGAAAGGTCTTGAGCTGTTTCTAACGCTCACTCCAAATCTTTCAAAGACACATTCATATATGGCCCATGTGGCAGGTTCTTCCTCTGCATTTTTTTTTACCACTTTACCACCTGGAGGACTGGAAACTCTAACTTCAAAGCTGTACATTCCAGCCAGTTTGGTGAGACCTTCCAGACATAGGTGAACACATGTTTCATTTTAAAACTCTGAGTAGTCTTTCATGCTGGCATTTCAAAAAATATCCTTAATATAACAGATGGCATTGCTCATCTAAGCCTTTAAGGATAAGATGCAGCATGCATGAGATGTCCTGGATGTATACGACAGCTGCTGCGCCTGGTTTGTAAGCTTCCGTAACCATCTGGCTGACATCTGTTGGGGAGGTCTAGATGGACTTTGGACTGCTATAGCAAGGCAGTCCTTGTTTTCTGGCTTGGAATGATCCTCCCCCAAAAAGCCATTCCGCATGCAAACCTTTTTAATGAATCTCTTGAGAGTTTTAGAAGTGATATTGACACTTGCATATTTAGAGATGTCTGTGCTGTAAAATCCTTGGAATATAGGAGTTGATATATACTGTCTGGTAATTTCATGAAGCATACAGGCAGTCAAGAACAAGAGGTGAATATGTGACTTTTTAGATTACAGCTCCCACTAGACTTGTTGGCTGGGAAAGTTTGGGAGTTGTAGTCCAGATTTAATTTTTTCTAAGTTCTATGCAAGATGACTGGTGGACTGAAAATAACTGGTGTGTTAGTTGCTTGGCTTCTTCCAGAATTCAGTTTTTTGCACCCATGGTATACCTATACCAGTGGTGGCAAACCTTTGGCACTTCAGATGTTTTGGACCACAGTTCCCAGAATTCCAAGCCTGTATTGCCAATGACAAAGGACTGGGATTTGTGGTCCAAAACATCTGGATTGTCGAAGGTTCACCACCACTGACCTATACCCATTTGTTGAGAACAAAACCCTGCTGGGTTTTTTCTTGTGTGATCCTAGCTGAGCCAAGCTTATTAAATTAGGCTTTTCAGGAAGTGAGCAATTTGAGATGTGGGTAACCCCAACTGAAATCTATCTTTCTGTCTCAAGTTTGTTTTCTCAATAATCTGTGGTGATGAAGCAAAAAGGGGATGGGGTAGAGAATGTCTGGCTATATTCGGTGGTTGAGGCTGCCTTGTCTTTGAAATAAATCATTTCATATCATTCCATGTGTCTTTTTTCATAAGACACATGCCTGCAGAAGCATGTATACAGGAAATGACCAAGACTAGATGTTCTCAAAACATCTAGTACGACACTATTCTATTTTACCACTTCTCTTCTTTTTTCTCTTTCTTCTGTAAGCAATCACCTGGCTATTTTTACTTTCATTTTAGTTTTATTTTAGTTTGTTGTTGTTGATTTATTTATATTTTATTTTTATTATGTTGTTTGTATTTTGGTTGTTTAAATGTGTTACTTTGTTATTTTGTTATTATGTGTTGCAAACCGTCCAGAGTAGCCCTAGGGCTAGATGGGTGGTATAAAAGTCAAACAAACAAACAAACAAACAAACAAATAAAAAATAAATAAATAAATATTCTGTGACTTTCTCACTCAGGAGAAAACCAAGTTAACCTACACTCTTGGTTGGACAAAGAAGCTGGTAAGGTACCTTGTGTCCCTTTTCATGCTGTTTCTCACAAGCAAAGCTTGGAACATGTTCTTAAAAAAAAAAACTAAGTTCCCAGAATCCCCTAATGAGTGTGGCTAGTGGGTGGGGGAATCTGGGAGCTGTAGTCCCCACAACTCTGAAATTTAATAAGAAGAAACAAGACCTGGAAGGGTCCAGATTCCTAATCAGAGGTATATTCAAAGCTATCCTGCAAATAGAAGTGGCTTGAGGAATTATAGAGAGATTTTAAAAATGCCTCTTTATAGTTATAGAAGGGGTGACCACATTGAGCTGTGGCTCCCCCCCCCAACTACCACCACACAAAATTAAACAAAGGAGCTTCTGCCTTTTGGCATATGTATCCAGTATACAACCCTCCTCAGTATAGAGAACTGATAACAACTATCTTCTTTAACATAGGCTGGAATCATCTTTCATAATTACATTGGTGGAGGGGAAGTGACATAACGTACAATGGCAAAGAGCGCAACTTGGGTTTGTGGTAACATACCAAGGCACCTGACTGGTGGGTGTTTCATGAGGAACCTGGGTGGGTCATGTTAGCTAGCAGCAATTGTCATTGTAAATTAAATCATTCCTCTTCCACTGGAATAACTGTGCTCGGGGGCATTGCCCATTGTTGGGCTGGGAAAGCTGGCAAGGGCTTGCAGAACAGATTTAAAAAGTTACATCAAAGCAAAAAAGCAAAGTGTTTTTCTAATAAACCACCCTGCCGTGCTTAAATCACTCTCTGGGTGGTTTATATTTTAATTATGCAGGCCACACATTGCTTGCCAAGCAAGCTGGCTACTTGATTTACTGACTTTAGGAAGATGGAAGGCTGAATCAACCTTAAGCTGGCTACCTGAATCCCTTGGGATAAGTAGAACTTTCACTGCAGTACTGCAGTTTATCCATTGTGCCATGAGGCTCCTTCCTCAATTCATATGTTGCTAACAACACTTCAAGGAAGAACTTCAATAAGACTTTTCAAAGTGTCTTCCCACTTTGAAGTGGGAAGACATATTTTTGGCGTGTGTCCCTGCTTTATTAGAATAACATGGTATTAACTAAAGAAAGCATTAATCCAAGTTAAGGATTAATCTTTATTTATAACAGGGCAAAGAGAGTCAAAATTTCCCAAAGTAACACTCATCCAGTGAGATTCTTGTCCCTAACATTCACAATTCATTTCTCTCTGCCTCTTTTTTAAAAAAAACAAAAACAAAAACAAAACATAACCAGTCTCTCCCCAGAATAATCTGCTTGTGTGTGCAGATTCATCCAACACAAAAGGATAACTAAACCCCTAAACCCTGGGAATTTGAAAAGCTGCTTATAGATTTCCATGCCAAATTTGAGACGCTACAATTTACAGGAATTGTGGAGCAGGTTCTGATTTATAACGTGTGCTATGGATTCAAATATTTTGGTGGACAATGTGGGAATTCTTGAATTTGTTGTCTGTGGTCAGATAGCATGGGACTTTCTCTGGGTTTCCAAATATCACAAGAAGCAAATATGTCTTAGAAGGAAATGAATGTTGGAGGGCAGTGGTGAACTCCCGTTAAACTGCAGTGAAAATAATTTCAAAGGGCAATTGGCAAATGAACTTGGAGGAGTGAAGTTTAGAAAAGCCGACTGTCTCTTTGGGAGCTCAGATAAGGATTAAGAGTGGCTCTAGCATTATTTGGGGAAAATAAACTTTTCCTGTTTAAGTGTTTTGTCTGTCTAGTGTTCCATGCCTGGATTCTGTTGTGTTAACTTGCCGGGTTGTCTCTGCAGCTTCTGTAGACAATTATGGGCCCAGTGTGTGGTTGTATAAGCACCAAGGTCTCCTTTTGACCTGAGGTGTTCTGGGGATGAGTGAAATCATGTCTAATGGGATTCCACTCTCACATTCCACTATGGAACTAGAAACAGAAGGAGAAAAAAAATAATGGATGTGCCCTTGACTTCTCTGCATAAACTCCATTGTTATACATTAACTTTGGAGCTAGCAATCAATATTTATTTTTCGTTGCTTATTGAATGTATTTATTGGTTTCCCACCTTTATTATTTATTTTATTTTATTTTATTTTATTTTATTTTATTTTATTTTATTTTTTCCAGTAGTTTTAGTCCACATTTCTCCTTGGAAAAAGGACCCAAGGTAGCATGTTTGGTGAGAACAAGCTGTGTTGCTGCTCCCAAACTCTTGAATTCCTTCCCACAGGATGCTAGACTGACCCCATATTTACTATGCTTCCACAAACAAGCAGAAACCTTTCTCTTCAGGCAAACTTTCTCTCACTGACTGGCTGCCTGACTCTGAGTGGATTTTGTAAACAGATTGCTGTACCTTACTATCTGCTCAGAAAGAATTTTCCGGGATGCTCTTGAAGGAAAGAACCAAGGTGTGAAGGTGAAGAGAGTTCTTGTTAATAACTTTAGATACGCTGATGACACTGTCCTGCTTCAACTAAGTCTAGCAGATTTGCAAG
The DNA here is from genome assembly GCA_029282475.1 of Phrynocephalus forsythii. Taxonomy (NCBI): domain Eukaryota; kingdom Metazoa; phylum Chordata; class Lepidosauria; order Squamata; family Agamidae; genus Phrynocephalus; species Phrynocephalus forsythii. The sequence goes on along the minus strand of JAPFRF010000004.1, from coordinate 103,294,930 downwards.
GATTATTGGGTTCTGTTGCTGCAGAAAGCGATGTCATGGGATTGCGACTTAATGTGAAAAAGTAAAAATAAAAACAAAAAATGAAAAGTAAAAAACAAAATTGGACACAAATTCTCAAGACTGGCAATGATATTGAGAGAGCATCATCTTAAAAATACCTGGAGTGCTATGTCAAGGATAATTGGGATTTTTTCATGCAAAATTATTTGTAGAATTGAACAAGCTAGAAATTCCTTCCAGAAAATGAGGAAAGTCTTGACAGGCCAAGACTTAGCTATCAGCTTTCATACCTGAATACTTTGATCTGAAGTTTTTAGTGTATTTCTCTGTGATGTTGAGACTTGGACCCTTACAGATGTATTATGTAGAAGGCTGGAAGCATTTGAGATGTGGATGTACAGACAAATTCTGAAGATACATTGGACAGTCACTAATGTCGCCATATTACAGCGTATGTATAAAAAGCTAGAAATTCTCTATAACACAAAGAGAAGGAATTTACAATATTTTGGCCACATAATGTGGAATAGCAAATACCATCTGCTGCATGCTATCCTTCAAGGAAAAACAGATGAGAAGTGTGGCCCAGGGTGTAGAAGAACATTCTGGCTTAAGAATTCAAGCCAATGGTTCGCAGTGAACACAGCTTCACTATTTAGAATAGCTTTGGATAAAAACTACATCAAGTTACTGATTACCAACATTCAGGATATGACACTTGAAGAAGTACCTCACTACTCTGAATGTGTTTTATTGTTGCTTATGTTTTTAAATACAGTATAGGATTATTTTTGGTATTTAATCTTAGAACTGCAGAGCTGAAAGGAACCTTCTGGATCACTGAGCCTAGCACCAGTGAAGGAGGCACGGTGCGGAATTGAACGCTCAACCGATGGCTCCTAAGCCATTGAGCTATTCAGCAGTTTGTATACTCATTGTTAGCTTTAAACCAGGGGTGTCAAACTCTTTGCAAGGAGGGACAGATTTGGTGAGGTGAAAATGTGTGGGGGGCCAAACATTCAGCTGCATTTGCCCTCCGGGCCAGACTTTGGATACACCTCTAGGACATGCAAGGAGGCGGGAAGGCCACTGCACCAACAGAGCTGGAGGCGGGTAGGCTGGGCAGGTGGCTGGGGGATGGACGGAGGCAGGGAGGGCAGGCAAGCTGTAAAACTGCAAGCTGATGTCTCTATCAGGTATGGGGTGGGGACAGCTGGCGGGGATGTGTGACAGGCTGAGCTGGTGGGAAGAAGAGGTTACAGGCTGGTTGAAATTTGAAAATGGGCTGCATTTGGCTCCCGGGCCTGACTTTGGGCATGCCTGCTTTAAACCCTGTCTTTTAATAATGTAAGTCGCCTGGGATCCTTTTAAAGGAGAAAGATGGGATAAAAATATTATAAATAAGTAAAAAATTTAAATACAAATCCTTAAAAACCATCTTAAGCCAAAGATCTCTCAGATGCTTAACAGTGGTACCTTGTATAAAGGAATTAATTTGTTCCAAATGAAATTATGTTAAGCAAATTTTCCTTTATACAAAATTCCCTACGGAGTAATCCCTATTCGTGACCGTTTTTGTGTTGTTTGGATTCGCCCCATAGACGATTCTGTTAAGCAAATTTCCCCCTGTCTCTGGAATTTTTTATGTTGTACAGATTTTATGTTATACAAATCGTTTGTTATACAAGGGTCCACTGTACTTACCTTTTAAATAGGCCAGGCATTGCTCTGGAGGTAACATCATGGGGAAGCCATCTCCCCTGAAGGGTCTCGAGTACCTTCTTCCAGAGGAGCAGGAAACTCTTTGGAACAAATTTTTGGCTGGCTTGGAGAGCGCAGCGGTGGGAGGGGAAGGGACAGATGTTATCCTTCCACAGGTGGTCAGGGACGAGCATGGTATTGGATTTAATTTAGCATGTCCAGCGTGCTCCATAATTACAATTTTAAGGATTCTTATTACCCTGATCTGTCTTGTGCTTGTTTGTACTGTTGAATTGCTCTAAGCATGGCTTCTCCATTAAGAAAATCACAAGGGCTTTCACTGTAAGATATGCAGTTGGGTTTGGTTGAGAAGTTGGGACTCAACCCTAGTAAGGTAGCTCTATGCTGAATGTGGTGGATGTGTTGCCGCTGTGGACACTGGGATATGCACAGTAAATTCATTTTGTGTGTTATGGTGCTACCTTTGTGGTCACCCATACATCTTCTGGGGAATGAAGAGCAAAGGTGCTTTCTTCTTTTTCTTCTTCTTCCTCTTCCTCTTCTTGGTGATATTGTCTATGTTCTGCTTTTAGTGCGTCTCCTGGTTATGAGGAGTTGCTCTACTGCTCTGCTTATGCTTCTATAATATCCAGCAGATCTTATTTTTTCTGGGCATGGTTGCAGGTCCACTTACACTGGAATGACAGCCAACCTTTGAGTCTCATCTCCTTAGGCTGACAGTGAGCATGTTCTTCTTACCTTTTTGCATCCTGTGCACATTCCCAGGCCCAATGCAGCTGCCCCAAGGGAACAAGAGCACTTAGTAAATTGGACATGGGCAGTCTGTTTGCACTGATGATATCTTGTTAAAAAGCCTCAAGGACATAATTGGAACAGTGGAGGTGAAAGATACTGGATTTCTTCTCTTGACTATGTGAGTCAGTCCTTTATCTCACTCCTGAAAAGGAGCCAAAGAACTGAGGTCATAGGTCTGGGTGATAAGCTTCTTGATAGGGTGTTTTTGTATGCTGTCATGTCTATTCCAACTTTCCAACTTAGGGTGACCCCCTCCAAGGTATTCTAGGTAGAAAATACACATAAGTGGTTTACCTTTCCCTTCTTCTGAGGTGCTCTGGGCCTGTGCAGCTTGCCCATGGCTATAGAGCAGTGGTTCTCAACCTGTGGGTCTTCAGATGTTCCTGGACTGCAACTCCCAGAAGCCTCCACCACTCACTGTGCTGGGAGGGGTTTCTGGGAGTTGCAGTCTAGGAACATCTGGGGACCCGCTATAGAGCCTTGTTCTTCTCTCAAGACACAATAGGAAATCATAAATAACTAAACTCCTGAGCTTTTCAACCATCTCTCGATAGTTAGCTTTCTGATGTTTCAGACAAGCTTCATGAAAGTCAGATTGGCCTGAAAATCTGTAGGCCAAAACCAGTTTGTAGTGCATAGAATACTGAACTCAGACTCACGAGACTTGGGTTCAAATTCTTACTGAGGCATAGGAACTCATGGTGTGTCTGTGGAACTGGGAAACCCACTCCTTCAGTAAATAACTTTAACTTCAGAGCCCCCTTAAGATTGTAATAAATTTTCCATGACTTGATGATGCAGGTAGAGGATGCTGTAAAGGGTTAAGAAATGATATCCTGATAACCTCTTTGAAATGCAGCTTGGTGACTTAATATGATATCTACCTTTACACTAGGGATGGGCATTTCGTTTCGGAACCAGTAGGTTACGAAACAAACCACATGAGCCCTGGTGGTCCTCGGAACTGGCTGATACGCGCTGATCCAATTGCTTTACCTTTCTCTTGTCTCACACAGAGTTAAAATCCAACATGGAAGCATGCTGCGACATCATCTGGGCTTGATCTGTAATGCTGGCAAATCAGGAGCTGTGCAGGGACAGGCATCATCCCGCCTCCCTCTCTGAGGGACAGGCATCATCCCGCCTCCGTGCTTCTCTGATTGGCCAGCAGCAGCTTGTAAATAAAATTTGTACAACATAAAAAATTCCAGAGAAAAATTTGAACATAATCACCTATGGGGAGAATCAGGGATCACTCCGTGCTTGTATAAAGGAAAATTTGCCCCACATAATATTTGGAATCTATAATGGTAATGTTTTATACCTGTCCAAACTAGATTGGAATTATGAGTGATCTATTGTACTTGAAACTGGACAGCCCTGTCTCCCATAGGTACCTAAATTCAGAGTTCCAGGAGAGGATTGGATGTGCAGCAAGCAGAAAATAGTTTTCTTTTAAGCAAGTGGGCCATAGGACTAGCCTTTAATTGTTCAAATTAATCATGACTACTCCCGAAGAGTGCACGCTGCCTTCTGGTTTCTGGGACTATAGAGCCGCGGTCTATCTGCTGTTGCAGTTAAAACAACAAAGTGTTTTGGCATCTTAAAAGAGACAACACATTTTTGACATAAACAGCTGTGATCTAGTGGTTCTCAACCTTCCTAATGCCGCAACCCTTTAATACAGTTCTTCATGTTGTGGTGACCCCAAATCATATAACATTATTTTTGTTGCTACTTCATAACTGTAATTTTGCTACTGTCATGAATCGTAATGTAAATACCTGATATGCAGGATGTATTTTCATTGTTACAAATTGAACACAATTAAAGCACAGTGATTAATCACAAAACAATATGGAATAATAATAATAATAATAATAATAATAATAATAATAATAATAATAATAATAATAATAATAATAATAATAATGCAGACAAATTAAGTGGAACTTTTTGCTTTCTAATTCAGGAAAGCCTCCATCATTCTGCCTCTCCCTTGCCGATATTGCTTATTTAAGGCTTTCCACACACCAGTATCCTTCTCCCTATCCCTGCTGCCCTTCAGCAGGCTTTGCACACGTCCAAGGTGAACAGGGGTGGCAGGTACAAAGTGTGGGGGCAGTGCCTCCTCCTCCTCCCACCAATTCTCAGCCATGCGCGCACCGGGGCTCCGCCAGGAGAGGGCTGCGCACCCACCAGGAGATGCCGGGGGTTGTTCAGCGGGCGACCGCCACCGATGTTTTCCCACTTCCCTCCATTGGCTGGGAAAGGGAACTGGCGCTCACGTGAAGGTGAGGCCTGGCACTTTGCAAAGCTGCAGCAGCGAGAGCTGAGCAGAGGGTATGCAGCTATTGTTGCCACCTGTGCGGGGCTTGCCTGCCGGGCTGGTCGGGGTGTCGGCGGGTGGCCATGGTGGCAGAGCAGAGCGCGTGAGCCACCAGACAGGAAGAGCTTATCTGTGGCTCTGCTGCGCCATGGCCCCAAAGGGGCTCCTGTGAGCCCAGCTACCCTCTTTGCATTGCCCTGTTGCGGCCGAAGAGGAGGAGGAGGGATGGGGCGAGTTGGCAGCGCTGGCAGTGGTGGCGGGGGAATGGCTGCTACTGGCTTCATGTCAAGAACAGCAGGTAATGCCACCTCCATGGGGGCAGCAGGAGCAGCTGCCGCTGCAGGAGAAAGTAGGGCCCTGTGGCAGCTTTGCCTGTGAGCAAACTGCACAGTTCCAAGAGGGAGGGTGCCACCGCGGACCTGTTCCCAGTTTGGTGCTGCTCTCTCAACCCTCCCTGCCTTGGCGGGGGCGGAGGTGCGATCACCCGGCGCCAGTGTCCTCGTCCTCCTCCTCTTACGCCACCCCAGATATCCTCTGCCCAGTTGGTGGCGCCCCCTGTGAAAGGGTCGTTTGACCTTCAAAAGGGTCACGGCCCCCAGGTTGAGAACTGCTGTGATAGATGGTCAGACCACAAATCCTTATGCCAGAGGCAGTTAACAAATCATTGAGGTGCAGTGAGACTCGGTTTGCCACACTAGAGTCAAGTATGTGCCTGAAATGGATTGTGAGGACAGAACTTCCATGAGTTATCAGAGTTTGCACAGCTAGTCCCAGGTTCATTCTGTGGTGTTCTTAGTTCAAACTAGGCAAGTTCTAGAACAGTGGTTCTGAACCCAGGTGTTCTTGGGCTTTAACTCCCAGAAATCCCAGCCAGCACCGCTGGCGGTGACGGCTCCTGGGAACTGCAGTCCAAGGACACTTGGGTTGGGAATCGCTGGTTTGGAGGAATACTCAGGAAAAGCATGGGGAAGAAAACGTTACCCCACTTTTTAAAAATTTTATTTATTTATTTATTTATTTTTATTTTGGAGAGGTGAACATTCTTTTCTCTTTTGGGGCTTCCCTATTTCAAGTTCAACCCCTGAAGGCCCCTAACAGTGTTTAATCAATTGCATTCTCCAATTGAAAAGTGGGCAGGAAAAAAAACGCTTTCCAGACGTTTAAAGAATCGTAAAAGAAATGCTCACCCTTGTAGATGCAAACTTGCATTGTGAGAATTGCAATAGTTTATGTGCAAAAACAGTTTTAAGTCCAGCAAAAAAACAGAAAGCTAGGGGATATCCAGAGTTCAATGGCTGGGTCCATCTAATGTCAAGCAAAACTGTTTACAAGAGTAAGTTGCACATGGACAACTGTAATTATTAGAGGAGGCGCGGGGCTCAAATCTTGTAACCGAACACTTAAAGCAATAATTAACTCTGGCAGAGTTTCAATAGCATGCAATACACTTGGGAGTCTGAAGTCTGGATGGAATGCCTGCTTTATGACATCAGACCCTAAAATGTTTTAATATTGTTAAATGGGGGGGGGGACACAAGAAGGAGAGGGGGGTGAACCTGGAAGAGTTAAAGGAAAGCCTTGCAAAGAGAAATCTGGGAGGGAGGACTTGAAGGGGGTGACAAAGTATAGGGGACATAAGGATAGGCCAGTAATTGCTACATTTACTCTGAAATTTGTGGAAGGGCTTGGCAGAAAAACACTGGCTAACGTCCAGGAAACTGTGGAACTTGTTCCATGAGTTTTGAAAGGCTTTAAATTCCTTTTCCCCCTCCTCAGATAGCTTACTATGCTATTTGACAAAGTGCTTACAAGAGTTGTGTATGTGAAGAGCATCACTTGGTGATGCCTCACAATAAGGGTGGTTCTAGCTGTGTACAAAGAAGTGTACAGTAATACTTCGTGGTTCTGGTTTTGGCTTACAAAACCCTCCATGGCTTGGCCCCTGTTTATCTGGCGGAGCGGTGAAGATTCATCTCTGGCCCTCTCGTTGCAGTCAGGCCCAGGTGGTTAATCAACTTGCCCAGGGAGTTGAGACAGGCTCCAACGTGAGTCCTTTTCAGGGATGCCTTTAATAATGACTAGAGTACCTTTTTTCCCCTTTTTTCCCCCTTCCTTCCTCCCCCATATGCCGTAAGTCTGCCCCTGCCGCTGCTACTGTTCTTTGCCTTTTGGGCTTTTGTGTAAACCGCCCTGAGTTCCCGCTTGGGAAGTAGGAGCGGTATAAAAGTTTTAAAATAAATAAATAAATAAATAAATACTTCTTCTAGCCTGTGAAGATTCTCAGATTCACTCAGGTGAGTTAATCTGGAAGTTGAGTCATGGCAGCCGGGCTTCTTTTTCTTGAGAGGTTGGAACGTTTCACTGCTCATCAATCAATCAATCAATCAATCAATCAATCAATCAATCAATCAATCAATCAATCAATCAATCAATCAATCAATTATTTGCATTAGCCATGGCCTTAGCAAAAAAAGGATAACATTTACATAGATATAAAATTGGCATACTAAAATCAAGATGTGTGTGTTGTGTGATTACAGTCGTGACCGACTTTTCATGACTCCATATCCATGGAGTTTTCTTGGCAGGAGTACTGGAGTGGCTTGCCAGTTCTTACTCTAGGCGCCTACAGCACCTGGGATTCCCTGGTGGTCTCCCATCCAAGTACTAACCAGGGCCGACCAAAATCAAGATAATAAATACATATACATGCAATATTCCTGTATCAGATTTGGACAAGTAACCCATAAATGATTATTATTTTAAAATCATAGTTGGCCTCATTTTACACTACTCATCCAAACTGATGAAGCTGTTTGGATAAGCAGAAAAACGTTTCCATCTCTCAAGAAAAAGAAGTCCAGTTGCCATCACTCAGCTTCCAGATACACTTCTGCTAGTTGAACTTAAATAGTTGGATTGAGTTCAAGTGAATGTGTGTATGCAGTGTATTGTGGTCGGCCAGTACTAGCCATGGGTGCATGTAGTGCTGTCAGGGAAATAAATTATTACATAGGTTTTCTGCCAGTACAGCAGTCTGGTATAGCGTTGGGATGTTGGACGGGGACTTGAGAGATGCAAATTTTTTGCTCCCCAAACCACAAACCTGAATTTTCGGGCAGTCACAGATACTTGCTCACTTTCTTGTCTTTCAACTATACTTTAACTAACAGGATTGTTGTGTTGAGCCAACACAAATCAGTAGACTTTAAATCAAATCCACCCTGTGTCTTTGTGTTAAAAATACAGCTTAAAATAAAGGATTGTCTTGTCAAGATAAGACATTTGCCTGTTTAGATAGTCAGGTTTGCAGTGCAGGTTTTGCAAGCTTGGAAGGGCTGGGAGGACCCTATAACAAGAAAAGAAGGGATGATCTGTGCTGTGCAGGACCCTGCCCATCCTGTTTCCTTTTAGGGTACCCTCCTCCAACCTGGTGAGAGTAGTCCAGTCCAGGGAGAGGGTAGCTTCCCTCGAGTCCTTTTCAAATACCTGAAACCTTTGGGCCAACAGAATCATTCATCTTCTGCTGGTTAGTTGGGGACTGACTGTGTGGGTTATGGTGCCTTCTCATCTTAGAACTGCAGAGGTGGAAGAGACACGGTGGACCATCAAGTCCAGCCCCTGTCAAGGAGTCACAATGGACAATCACATTCTCAACCTCTGGCCTCGCTCCCTGTTGGTTACGCAGCACGGTCTGATGCAACTTGAACAATGTCTTAATGTATCTAAAAGAAGACTTCAGAGATCCAGGGTTGTGGGAAGTACTGGGTGAAAAAGAGGTCTCTGTATGTAAACACACACACACACACACACACACACACACACACACACAAAATAAGCTCTGTTCTTGAATTCCTGCAATGCAAGAAATTGTTCCTGGTAAGAAGTGGTGGTGGTGGTGGTGGGGAAGTGGTATAGATTCCATTACAAATATCCTTGAAAACATTTGGTATGGTTCTAGTAAGGAACCCTTAACATAACAGCGAATGAATGCTGTTTCAGTCTTCCATGGGATTCCATATAGAACTTTGGCAAGGGAAGGAAATTCTTCAAAGGCCTACATGCTTTGGCCCTAATCCAGAGGAACGTGTGGCCAACCGGACTCCATTGCCGCCTGGGAAGACAGGGACCAGGAAGCAAAGATTATTGTGTGGCCAAAAAGATGCTCCCTTTGCACGTTGTTTATGCAAAAGGAATTAAGCAGACATACAGCCTCTTCTGTAGAGCAGCATTTGCCTCCTCGTGACCTAATGACTTCTGACTTATTGATTTTCGACTAGGGAATGAGAGGATTTATGAACACTGATGGGGGGATTTATGCTTGCTTTCCCCAAGAGCTTTTAAAATAGCAGCTAGCAAATGTTTTAGAGTCAGTCAGTATACTCCCTAGTGTGCGTAAATTCTCCCATCGTCACGTCTTTCAAATACAGCAGCTCCGGGGAAGGAATAAATTACTTGGAAAAACAACAACATCCATGCCCCCTTCTTGCTAGACTAGAGTTTAAAAGAAAGCCATTGTTCCCGGCCGTTGTTCATGAGAAGAGTGCTGTTTTAAACCAGGATGCCGAAAAGTCAAATTGATTTTTTTTAGAATCATTAAAAAATCTGACTGTTTATTTAAATCCTGATTTAAATTGATTTGATTTAAATCACATCCATCCTGCTTTAAATTGCATTCTTGCTTTGCCTTTTGCCCCAATTCCAAGGATGCTTGGAGCTTATTCAGATGTGATGCATATGGGAAGTTGTTGGGTGTATTTTTCTAATAAGTTTTCTGACCACCCCAATGCCCTCTATACAACAAGATTGAGAACATCTTCTTGTCAGCATCTTAGCAAGTGGTGGCTGCTCTGTAAGAAAAAGTGGCTTAAATCTGGTAGTGCATATCTCTGTATGAAAATAAATAAAATGTCATCAGCAGTGTGAAGACTTTCTTTTGTAATTTCAGGATGTGTTTGGTTTTGTACGCCCCCTGAAATTGGCAAAGGTAGTCTTTAATCAGCAGCAATGGGATGCCCTTCCCATCATGCAAGTGGACCCTGCCCAACAAGATTTTGGCCAATATTTCCTGCCAGGTACTCAGTTTACAAACCATGAGAAGATGGACGTCTGAGTCAGCCTCAAGCCATCTCTCTGAGCCCACCAGGATAGAATTCAGGTCATGAGGAGAGTCTTGGTTGCATGTGCTGCAATTTAATCACCGAACCACAAGGCTCATTTTTGAGTTCTCAATCTCATGAGACAGCATAAACATACAGTAACCCCCCATCTATCATGGGGGTTAGGGACTGTCCTGACCTGCGATCATTGAAATTCCACAATATGTGGATGAAGGTGGGTTGGGCTGGAGGGGCATGCCTAGGGGGTTGTGCAATGTTTCAAATGTCTTTAAGCAATGGAGCCGGCTTGAGGAAGGGGTGGAGAGCCAAAAGGGCTTGAGGGAGGGGGAGGTTTTAAAAGCCGTTGCTAAAAGCATTTTAAACATTGTGCACAGCTTCCCTGCACAAGACCTGGCGTGCAATGTTTAAAAGCACTTGGCTCCATTGCTGAAAGTCATTTTAAACATCGCGCGACGCAACCCCAGGGTGCTGGGTAGCTGCGCACAATGTTTAAAATGCTTTCAGCAATGGCTTTTAAAACCTCCTCCTTTAAGCCCTTTTGGGGTACTGCAGTCCCACGATATAGCGGGACCGCAGTATATGAACTGTGAAAGGGCAGGGGACCACTGTATTCAGGTATCTTAGAGAGCTTGACAGTGTTCATTTTTCTGACCGTCACCACCCCCAAATTCCCAACCCAGTATGCCTGCCTCCAGGTTTGGGGGCTTGATGCATTCTCCTTATGACTGTCAGTACAAGAACATTAGGGCAGAGTGGTAGACTCGAAATACATGTCCACAATCTCAACTTCTTCTACTCTTGTCTTAAAGGTGTGTTCAGCTGTTGCAGGAGTGTGATCTCTTTATTACAAATTTCTACCATGTTGTTTGCTGTTAGATCTCTATGAACGGATATGGTGTATTGAGCAACTACCACAATTGCAGTAAAGTGATGTGAACCAGCCAGAGAAGTGCAGTCTTGCTTATAGACTGCATTTGAAGAAGCACTTAAAATAATCTCTCCCCCCCTGCCACTCTCTCTCTCTCTCTCTCTCTCTCTCTCTCTCTCTCTCTCTCTGAAGCTGGTGATCATAACTCCACTGTCAAGATTGCTTTAGATTTTATTGCTTATTGTCTCTTATTTTACAGAGTGGTGTAGTACTAGCAACAAATTGTGTGAAACAAAATTCCCATCAAACTCATATAACTTTATAACTTCTCATATCTACTCTTGTTTACTGAAAAAATAAAAGGAAAGAAAATTTAATGTGACGCCTTTAGTTTTTTGGGGGTGGGGGTGGGGGTAAATAATAGGCCCAAGGAGAATATTTTGTGAGTCCATATGGATTGATGGTGAGCTATTCTTGAAAGTCTTTTCAGCACAGCCACTATTCACCAGCTCATTGTTTAAAGTCTTTCATGTATCTGCTCTCAAATGCAACTTTGCTTTTTTTTTTTTTTAAGACTTAGAGGCTGCCCAGGGGAACTTATTCACAGAGATTCTAGCAGTGTCATTTCCCATAATATCAGGATGTATGCAGAGAGGTGATAAAGCTCAGTTAGACTGGATGTCATCCATCTTCTCCCTGGATCTTCCTGTTTTGACATTGACTGTTTGAGAAAGACCTTCCTCCATGGCACACATATATTTAAAAGGCTCTCAGAAGGAAGAGAAAAAAGTGGAAGAAGCTGTAAATTACCAGATAATTCTTACTTACAGTTATTTCTTCCATTGTATGTGCTTTACCAGAAGCTCTTGATTGAAGCCCTTCTGCTGTGTATTTGTATGTGTGTCTGTGTGTATCTGGGGTATGTGTGAGTGTTACTGGTTCTGAATGCTGGAGCAGAATATGACACATTTTCACAGACGTGTTGTGTATGTGAATGAGCAAAGCTAGAAAGGGCAGAACCCCTGAAACTGCTGTGTCAGTGTGGTATAGTGATTATTAATTTGGGACATGGAAAATCCTGATGGAAGTCCTCATTGATCCACGAGACTTCCTGATTGACCTTGGACCAATTGCTTACTCTTGGTTTCAAGATTAATGTGGAGAGATGGAAACTGTACTTGAGCTCATTAGTATGGCATTACTCTCACTAGTACATAAAGAGGATACTGGAAGGGTTGCACTCCAATATAGTAGGAACCTTATAAATAACATACAACCCCACATGTGTCCCAAATTAATTGAGTTTGCTGCCAGTGCTGCTGCTGGTTTCCTATATGCCTGTAGGCCAAAGAATGCCACTTTATTGTTTCTAGCACATCCCCCACCAGAAAAAAAAAAACAAACGTATGGGTGAAAGGGAAGATAAGTGAACTCATAAAAGGAAATTCTTGGTTGAAGACAACAAAAGAAACCAATCATTGTAAACACTGCTTCTGAGTCTATAAACTAGCAAGTTTCTTAACTGCAGCAAACTGCTATTTTGAGCTTTAGAAAGAGTTGGAGTATTTTCTTTTCTTTTTTAAAGCAAATTCTTCAGGCTCCGGTCCTGAACCATGAGTGATTTCCACTATATTTCTGGATAAATTGTCTTAATATAAATTCTGGATAATACTGTCTTTTAGTGAACTGTAGCACACATTATGATTGTAACCTTATTGCAAAAAGCAAAATGTGCTGCTTATATATCGCCCCACAGAACTCTCTGGGCGGTTTACAATTTAATTATGTAGGCTACACATTGCCCTCCCATCCCATATTCATTTTGTTGACCTTGGAAGGATAGAAAGCTGTGTCAATTTTGAACCGGCTACCTGGGATTGAACCCCGGGTTGTGAGCACAGTTATGGCTCCAGTAAAGCAGTTTAACCACTGTGCCACAAGGCATAAGAGACAGACTCTTTTTTTCCTCCAGCAGAGAGAAAACCAGCCCTACAGATATATTGAACTGCAAATCCCACCAGGTCCAGTTAGCAAAGCCACCAGTAAGGGATAATTGGAGTTGTAGTTCAATCAGCACAGTAGTTCCCAACCTGGGGGTTGGGACCCTTTGGGGGTCAAAGGACCATTTCACAGGGGTCGCCATGAGCCAGTGAAGAAAAAGGCACAAACGGCTTGGGTCTGGAAGAGGAGGGGGGAAGGGGGAAAGAGTGAGTTACAGCTTGATAGGTTGGAGGAGATGTCAGTCAGTGGCAATGGAGGCTGCGATTGGCTGAGAGTGCCTGTAGAGGGAAGTTCTCTATGGCACCTGCGGCAGTGGCCTACCAGAGGGGGCTTGTGGCCTCTTCCAAGCAGGGCAAGGGGTCACCACAACACGAGGAACTGTATTAAAGGGTCACAGCATTAGGAAAGGTTGGGAACCACTGAATTAGCAGGAACTTGTCAGAATGCCTATCCTTGTTCTGCATTCTAGTTTGTGGTTAAATTTTGTTATGTTTTTGTATTTTCTATGATGTTCTTGTGTTTGGCTATGTATTGGGGTTATAGTTGGGTAGTCGCTATTCGGTGACGTGCTGTACAGCACCCAGAGTTCCCTATGGGAATATCGGGCGGTCAATAAATACAAAAATAAATAAATAAAAATAAATAAATCACAGCATAGAAGTGGGAGACTGGGAGACTTTATGTCTTTACTGCACACTGGCAATATTAACCTCAAGAAAGAGAAAAGAAAAATACACTGAAGTAATTTATATGATTTAACTTTGGAATGATATTCTTGTTAGAAAGGAACCTTAGTTTCTACAAGGCCCGATAAGACAGTGGCCAGGATCCTGTTGTTTGTGTAAGGTTTGCATAACTTGCCACTGGTAATTACAACTGATGGATGAGTTGTCTGGGTGCATCTTGGTCATGTGCCTGGATGCTCAACTGACTGGATAATTAAGGTGCACTTTGGCACCTTATCAATTAGCTGTGGTTATCCAGAGCAAGTTGTGACATGAATACCGATAGGATTCCAGACGATGTAACCAAACATTAGAAGAAATTATAGCATCTAAGCCCAGTGATTCTTAACCTCTGTACATTTCTCCTGGCCCAGTGTAAGCACGTATCTGTGTTTGGGGTACAGCTAGACGGTGAAGTTATCCTGGGTTGGATCAGTCTAAACAGGGTTTCTGGAAAGTGTAATTTAATGTTTAGAAATATCTCTGCATCCTAGTGCATAGATCAAATGGTTTCAGGACAGGAAGCCACAGCACTCCTTAAAGCAACCTTATTTAACCCACTCCCCCTTTTCAGCCTCCCTGCTCCTCCATTTTGTTTTGTTTTTTTTCCTCTGCAGGGAATTAGGGAAAGTGCACGTTACAACTGTGACCTTACTGTGTGGTTTGTTTTTGTATGAAACTTATATGCCATTGTATATTTCACTGAACATTTAATGCTGTTACTATATGTCTGAAGAAATGGATCTGATCCACTAAAGGTTGCATTAAAATATAATAGTCTTTAAGATGCCACATGTTTTTGTCTTTTGCTTTGTTTTGTTTCTTTGTTTTTGTAGTAAGTGCTATATCACTGCATTGGTTGCCATTGAAGTGAAATCACTGGATAAGGGGAGAGAAAGAGAGAGAGAGAGAGAGAGACTTAAGGAAATAAAAACAAGTTTTGTAAAACATTTCTTGGGGGTGTAATGTTTTGTTATGAATGACCAGATTTGATACGTGTCTACATAAAGGGCTGATCAACAGTCACATGTCCATTCTACAGGTGTGAAGAACAATAAAGGATTCAAGTTATCTATCTTGTAGCAGTTTTACCGTCATTGCTTCTCCAAAGGTTTCTAGAAGCATTGGGACTTTTCTAAGGGATCTCTTTAGCTCCCTTACAAAACTCAAGGGAATGACAGTCAGCTCTGAAACAGACATTACAGTTGGCCTGACATTAGAACTTAAATGAGTTAATGTTGAGACAGTCTTTCCTTAGTTGTGAAATCATAAATATCAAAAGGATCTCAAGCTTTTATCTTGAAGTCCTGTCACCAAACAGAGCAAAGGACTAAGGTGAGAGAGAAGTTTTTGCTGAGACAATGGCCATATAAATTACAAAATCCCCCCTTTCGGTTGTGATCTAGCTGTCATGTATTTTCTGGCATTAGATTTGAATTTGTCCTCTGTGAGTGATGCTTCCTAATTTATTTTCTATCTAGCTCAGCAGATAATGGGCAATTTGAGGCAGGACAGCTGCAGCCAAGAGACACAACTTGGAATTCACTTCACATTTAGTTTCCACAGTATCATCTTGACTGTACACAGGCACATCCTAGGGCATATTTTCCAAATAAAGGGCAACACTCGGATCTGCTCTGCTAATGAGACACTGCAGTGCTTTATGGAACAATTCTATTTTGGTTTCTTCTGTTGGATGTGCTTTTAAGTGGTAGAGGCTATGGTATGTGTGGACAGCTGTAGTCTCGTGGGAGAAGGATGACCGAGGTTTGTTAGAATCTCATCACTTTGCGTTTTGTGTCTTCAGGAGCAGCCTAAGGGACCGTTTGTGTTGCATAGCGCAAAAAACAAAATAATTTTATGGCCCTTTTACTTATCACAGCAGAAGGAAAAGAAAGATGAAAGTCCTACCCCCCTTCTTTTTTTAAAGAGTGCATTTGCAAGTTTGAGCTGGCCTAAGACATTCTGCTGCCTGAGGCAAACCAGTACCAGTATTCAAAGCCAGTCACTTAATATTTGTCCACGAGGAATAAGCCCAATCAGTGTCTCTCTTGAGTTCTGCTGCTACAGATAATAACAAGAATAAACTTAATGCAAACCTAACTTGTTTGCTTTCCATGACAGGTAAAATTTGCTGTATGGCTACTTACAGGACTAGCCCCTTGCAAAACTATTTGGGTGTTTTGTTTCGGAAGAGGACTGGTTCCAAAACGAAACATGCCAGCACAGCTTGTGCTCTGAATCCAGTCCCACCCTCTGGAACAAAATCGACCACTGTCTTACCTTGCTGGGCAAAAATCCAACCAGGAAGCAGCCTCTGGTGCATAATCTTTCCCCCTCCCTGGCGCTGACCAATCAGGAGCTGTGCAAGACAGTGGTTGATTTTGTTATGGAGGGTGGGACTGGATTCTGAGTGCCAGCTGTGTTGGCATGTTTCGTTTTGGAACCAGTCCCCTTCCAAAATGAAATGCCCATCTCTAATCCCTAGAAAAGTATGTTTCTATCATGTTTTCTCCATGATTTTTTTGCATGGTTCTTTAATAGACAATATGTGAAACTATGGATCAGATGAATGAAATCAAGGCAAAGTAATGCATAAAGCAAGTAGGCAGGCAGGCAGGCACTCCCTGAGTAGTTTACAATTGAGTTGTGCATGCGACACAGAGCCTCCTCCCATGAGCTGGGTACTTATTTTACTGACCTCGAAAGGATTGAAGGGGGAATCAACCTTGAACCATCTATCTGGGATTGAACCCCCATGAACACAGTTTTGCAGTTGTATAGCAGTTTAACCATTGCACCAGGAGGCTTTGAAGTTGGATCTCAAATAAATAATACAGAGGTCTCTAGGAATGCCATGGGACTTGGATGGTGAAAAGCATGCAAGTCTAAGTGGAAATCTCTTGCAGGCTATAGCTGTATACATTAAAACAGAACATTGGATCCATCTGTTGTGTATTGGGAGAATGAGGACATAATTGCAGCTTTTATATGCAAAGGGCAATATGGAACATTTAAGCATTCGATGGACAGAATTAAAATCACTTTGGTTCCATGTTACTGACCTGCATTCCTTGTGTTGAAATAAGTTTGCATTATGCCCTCAGACTGTGTTACCAGTCTTCTGCCTCCAGTTTGCTGTTAAATATCTTGCAGAAAATCCTTTATATTGGAGTGGCACCTAACCTTTTGGAATCAGTGAAAGAAAGGACCCTTTTTAAAGCTCTTGGTTTCTAAAGCTCTTGGTGCCATTACTGCACAACTAACACTGCCATATTCTTTCAAAGGCTTTTATTGTGTTCTGAATCGTGTCCTACTGTCTGGACTTAGAGAAGACAAATGAGTTCCAACTTCTACATGACAATCCTAAAAGTAGTGGAAGGTGATTATCATCATATCATCCACCCTCCTTCTCCAGGATAAACATACTCAGCTCCCTTGACTTTTATCACAGAATTTGGGTTCTAGGCCTTATACCATGTTGGTTGTCATCCTCTGGATATGCTTGCGGTTGTTGATATTCTCCATAAATGATGGCACCCAGAACTGGTCATAGTATTTTAGAGGTAGCTTGACAAGAGCAGAACAGGGGAGTACTACACTTCCCTTGTTGTGGATGTTATACTTGCATTGATGCATCCTAGTGCAGTGGTACTTCTACTGATGAATGTAATCCATTCCGAATGCATGCTCTTAAATAGAACAACTCTTAAGAAGAGTAGCCCTATCAAATAAATAAATAAATAAATAAATAAATTGTAAGTAGAGCAGACTGCATCTAAAATTTGTAAGGCAGCAGTTAAAACAATGGTTTTCTGCTCTTAAGTTGAATTGCTCTTAAGTGGAGCAGCTCTTAAGTAAAGGTACCACTGTATTGCCTTCTCTTTGTTCTGCTGCCGCTTTGTGTTGTTGGCTTGCTCTTAGCTTGTGATCTATTAAGACTGCTGGATCTGTTCATATATACGACTGCCAAGCCAGCTGTCATTATTTTTACATTTATGCATCTGATGTATCTTGCTTAAATGCAGAATTTCAAATTTTCACCCTTTTAAAACTCATTTTCTTTGTATTTGTCCTGTTTGTCCAACACCAGATCAATCACAGTGGCATCACCTAGTGGTGGTGAACCTTTGACACTCCAAAAGCTTTATACCACAACTCCCAAAATTTCAAGCCTAGATTGCCAATGATAAAGGACTTTGGCAGTTGTGGTCAAAGCCACCGCTAGTCCACCAGCCTCTCTGCAAAAACAAACAAACAAACACTGCCTTGCTGAAGTCAAAGACAAACTATACTGATAGCATTCCCTTCATCTGCCAAGATAGTGACTCTGTTAACAAAGAAGAGCTGTAAAATTAATCTGGCATGGCTTGTTTTTAAGAAACCTATACTCAGTCCTAGAAATCAGTTACCTATTCTAACTGCTCAAAGACTGACAGTTTAATGACCTAGTCTAGAACCTTTCCTGTTATTGATGTCAGGCTGACTTGTTGATACTTACCCAGATCTTCTTTTTCTGTCTTGATGGATGGAAGTGATTTTTTTTGCTTTTGGTAATCACAGACCTCACCTGTTTCCTCATTGACTTCAAAGGAATCAGTGGCCCTAAGTGTAATTCTTCCAAAATGTAGTGGCGGTTCTCTCTGGAAGTTGAGTCATGTCAACTAGACTTCTTTTTCTTGAAAGACTGAGACGTTTCGCTGCTCATCCAAACAGCTTCATCAGTCTGATGAGGCTGTTTGGATGAGCAGCGAAACGTCTCAAAGAAGTCCAGTTGCCATGACTCAACTTCCAGATAAACTCACCTGGCTGACTGAGAATCTTCACAGACATGTAGGGGTGATTGTTTGAATAACGGATATATTGGTGTTTCTGCTGTCTTAGCTCTCCACTATGCAGTTTTGCTCAGTCTGTGTTTTGTTGTTCGGAGCGCTTGAGCCAGTCCCCCCCAGAAATGCAGCCTTTCCAGAGCCTGGGAAGAAGAGCAGATGATTTTTTTGGGGGGGTTGCCAGTAGCCCGCAGTGTCATTTCTCCTATTTTGAAATGACTCACTTTAATCCCAGTGGATTCTTTCTTTTTGCTGATTCCTACCTTTCCTGTTGTCTCTGTTGGACCTCCCCACCTACGCTCTGAATTACATCCATAGACTTGAAAATATCCTTCACCATATGGCTGTACCTGCGGATCCAGTTGCCCAGCCAGATTTATCAAGCCACGTCTTGTCCTGTGGTATCTTCTGCCAACAGAATTATCGCTGTTAAGGCACCGCTTGCAACTGAATTATCTGGATCTTCCCTCCAGCTGACTTTTCCAGTATTGCTGTCTGAAATCTGCCCTGACAAGCCAGTGTGGTAAAGTGTACAGAATGTACTTTGCACATGTGAAAGCTTTGTTTCTCTGTCTGAAACCATACCACAGACAAGGAATTTACCAGGAAGCTGTTGTGGGCATGTTGTGATCTTTCATGTTAACCTATTTCCAAAGGAGGAGATTAGATTTAAAAAAGAGTGACTGTGCACATGGAGTGTGTGGTTTTATGTAGATGCAACACCAGTAGGTCATAGAAGGAGGGTATGCATCTTTTTACGCATTGCCATCTGCAGGGGTACCTTGGTAGCAGAGGACAAGCGGGTACAAAAGCCAAGTGACTGGCTGCCACATAAATCAAGCATAAAAGTACAGTGGACCCTCGTATAACAAACAGTTTGTATAACATAAAATCTGTACAACATAAAAAATTCCGGAGATAGGGGAAATTTGCTTAACAGAATCTCCTATGGGGCGAATCCGTACAACATAAAAATGGTCATGATTAGGGATTACTCCGTTTTCAATGCATTCCTATAGGAAATGTGTATAAAGGGAAATTTGCTTAATAGAATTTCATTTGGAACGAATTAATTCCTTTATACAAAGTACCACTGTAATACCATCTTGGATATTTCAGTGGCACCGCGACTGGCCTTTGCAAATTTGCATGCCATCTAATATGTTCTTTGTCCACAGTTCCCATTCACATGGGCCAAAGAACAGTATCTGAACAGGAGAACAAACTGGTACAACTCAGGACACTAGCAATGGGAACATCAAGAAACCAGCTGGGGAATGTCTTGCTCCCATTGGACATTCTGTCTGTGACTTTGAAGTTGCTGAGCTTTTTTAAAAAAACGGAGGGGGTTTCAAGGAACAGCTAGAGGAACAACCTGCATTAGAAGAAATAGTTAACCAACCTAAGTGCAGTAGCCTGCAGTCTGGGTGTAACCATGTCCTGTACTCCCTACTCTTTTTTGCAGACCCCTCATAACTTAACCCTTGCTTATGTTTTAGTTTTGAGTGGTGTATCAAGCTGGGGTGAGCTAGCAAGAGATAGCTGATAATTAAAGTGAGATGGCCTGGAATTCTGTTAATGGTTTAAACTAGTAGTACTGTCTTGTTGATCTTGGGGGCGGGGGAGTCAGTAACAGTGTGTATATATGTATATGTAGGTATGTGTAAGCTGCCTAGATGCCCTAAGCACATCCGATCTCGCCTGATTTCGGAAGCTAAGCAGGCTCGGCCCTGGTTAGTACTTGGATGGGAGACCACCAGGGAATACCAGGTGTTGTAGGTATCTGGAGTAGGAACTGGCAAACCACTCCAGTATTCCTGCCAAGAAAACTTCATGGACATGGAGTCACAAAGAGTCGGTTACGACTGTAACGACACAACACACACACACACAGGTATGTGTATGTATACTGAATCTTACAGTTTTGTTATAGGTAGTAGTAAGATTTCAGGTAACTGGTATCGTATGGTGCTTGAAACAGTGAGTTGGTCCAGTTAAGGTTAAGTGAAGACCACTGAAGTCAGTGAGGTTTCAATTGAGTGTTACAGAATTCCATTTATTTCAATGGAACTGTGACAATGAAATGTCTTTTAACATCTTAACAAGTTTTAACACCTGACAAATTCTATCGGACAGTAAGTTTCCATGGACGATAGTCCACTTCTTCAGAGGTACGTCACAGTGCTATAGTTTTTTTTTTGTTCTTTGGTGCAAACAGATCAACACAGCAACCACTGTGGTAGTGGTGGGGCAATGTTTAGTCTGCATAAATAAATTGTAAACCACCCAGTGAGTGCTTTAAGTGCTATAAGGCAGTATATAAGCAGAACACTTCACTTTTGCTTTTGAGAATTCTATGTGTGAAAAGCCTAGTTCTCTAGCCCAATATTTACTGTTCATGGTTTGGTGAGAAGGAAATATCAGATTTATTTATTAATTATGTATAAATATTTTTACCCCACTGGTCTCCTTAAATACACCCATGGTTGCTTCCTTAGGTTGCATCTCACCTGGCAGGTATTCCTCAGGGTGGGAGACTTCATGTGTTACTATTTCTGGAAGATGATGGTGATCAGCAAATCTTAACCTAAAAACACAAAGTAAAACAATTAAAAATGATAATATACTAGATAGCTGCCTCTCATGGCGCTTTGGAGAATGTTGATGTTAGGGAATCATGCTGGAACCCTGTTTTGAAGTTGGCCTCTGACAGTTCTTCAACTGTTACCTCCAAAGATGAGAAGTTATTCAAAGCCCAAAAAGTTGTGCCATGGAACTGAACTGTGCTTTGCTGCCTGGGAAGCTGTTGTACTGAGGTTTACTCTTGAACAGAAAAGACAGGAATTGAGCTGTGTCTTATGTGCTCCAAACTTGTAAGAAATATAGAGGGTTCGATCCATTGCTCGAGTGTGACCATCAACGGCCTTTTCAAAATGGTCTTTGGCCCTCAAACTTGGGGGTATTGATTTCCATATTTTGTACATTATCCTTAGGAGTGTGTGTGTTATTGCCAAGCTGGCATTTGGCTGGCAGTATGTTTTATTTTTCCTACAGTTGCTGCTGATGCCCCTCTCTCTCTGTGTGTGTGTGTGTGTGTGTGTGTGTGTGTGTGTGTGTGTGTGTGTGTGTGTGTGTGTGTGTGTGTGTGTGTGTGTGTGTGTGTGTGTGTGAACTGTTTGTGCTTTTTTGTTATGTTTTGGGGAGCATAAGACCTGTGCATGGATTTTGAACTACACGGCAGTCTGGTACCCTAACCACAGTGTTGTTGAAAGGTAAAATATATGTATTTTTGTACACCTGTTTTTTGAATATAGACATTTACTGTGCTATTCCAAAATGAACCATGTTTGTTCAAGATTGTCCCGAAAGTATTACATGCTGCACATGTTTTAAATTTTAATGTTTGATTCATCTCCATCTTCTTGCAGCTGTGTTGCAGATCTTGAAAGGAAGTAGTAATTCCATGGGCAGAATTGCATTCTGCTTGAATTTTTGCACCAAGAAGTACAAATTTAATGACTTGGCATTGAAATGGGGGCCAGATAAATTTCTACTATACCTCTAGCCTGAGAGGTTTGTGTTATGGCTTGTATAGGAACTTCTTTTCCGATGTTATCTTCTTTCCAGTGCTGAGAATTTTGTATGACACCCCATGAAGGGATACAAATGTTCTAGCCCTGTAGCTCTAACTAGTACTGTAGGGTTGCGGTGACACTAGGACTCACGTGCCTCCTTCTAGATATTGGCGCCGTGGACTCTCAGTTCATAGAAAAGGCAAAGGAAAGGGTTAGTAGAGTATTCTTGTCTATTTGCACTTAAGAATGCCTTTGGCTGTGATAGGAGTGCATATGTGCATAATTCAGGCAATATCAGGCAATGATGGACCCAGAAATGCTGGACCCGGATCGAGTCTTGAATAGCTTCATTGGTTTTACAAAGCAAAGAATTGCTAAGAAAACCTTCAATTGCAGGATGTCCAAATGTTGCAGGAAGTTTCTTGGAGTCATGCTGAATTCTTGCACGATGCCTCATGGGGAAAGGGCTTCAATATTAAAGCCTATGCATAATATTTGGGATTATAATGCAGTGTATCATCTCTTGGTGTACAATAACTTTCGAAAAACATATTTTCCCTACTGGGGGCAGAGTTCTGCGGAAAGACAATACAACTGGCCAATGCCATATGCAGCACCAAACAGATAACTGATTTATGGTGCATGTGTTTTTCTTTGGAAATCTTCCATATTACAGATTTTTTAAAAATGAGTAAGTTCAGTCTTCAGTGTTTTCAGTTTAACGTATCTTTAAAATGCATATTTACTATTGGTGTACAGTTTCCAGGAATATCTGTCCATGTCACATTTATTGGACACCTTTCTTGTCTCTTGTGGCCATAGTGCATTTCATATTTTATGAATACAGCACAGCGTTTTAATGTATCTTCTCCATATGGTTGAGTCATCTGCTTCATCTCCTTGTTTGGAGAAGCTTTTGCATGGATTTTCCAAAGGTTGTGAATTTAAAAAGCACAACACTAATTCTTACAACACTAAAGAATTTAATTTGCATTGGTGAGCATGTGCATTTACTTTAAGTAAAAACATGTTTAATAAAACATTATTTCAGGTGAAATGTGGCAAAATCTTAAACTAATGGATTCCTTGCTAAGAATAAAATCTAGAGTAAACTAACCCAATTTCCAATGGTACCCTCCTTTCCCCCATGAAAACTGTACTTTAATAAATAAATATGAGTGGGAAGCACTATACAGTATTAGTCACCACCTTCCATCTGCTTCTAGAAACAGTTCAGATCAGTCATTCTCTGGCTTGCGTAAAACATTATGAAGGACCCCTTTTAAAAACATGGGCTGAAAAATATGTTGTGTATTATGCAAGATACACATTACATCTCTGCAAACAGACATCAGTATGATATTGTTCACAACGGCATGGATAAATTTAGTTCCAGAATTATATTTCTCCGTCTTATACTCCTCTGTGTGCTTGTAATCCGCCTCCTGTCATCTTAGTTTTTCTGCTTCAAGCTTTCTTCACATGTTCTGTACTGTACTTCCTGTTGATTTTTTTATTTGTAAGTAGAGATGGGCACGAATAACTCATTCTACTTTGGATGGATTCCTCTATGCAACGCAACAGGTAACATACATCTACCCCCCCCCCCCAGCCAGCTAGCCCACCACATGCCACTGGGGCCCTCCTTGTCTGTTGGCCCTCCAGTCCAGGCAGGGTCTTCAGTGGCTCTTCACTGATTCATCTGGAAGCTGTTCATTCAGACGAGGAGGTGGGATGGGGATTCTTCGTTGAGTAGTTAGCTGCCAGAGGAGGCAAGGAAGGACAGCCCGAGCTCCTGCCTGGAGTGGAATGCCAATGGAGAAAGAGAACCCTGGTAGCGCATGATGGATTGTGAGTGGGCCAACCAGCTGGGGAAGTAAGAGGAGAGGATGCATGGCACTTGTGATGCTGTTTGGAGGAATTTGTATGAAAGGGCATGAATCAGTTTGGGATCATCTCAGTTGGTAAGTTATTTGGGGCAGAGACCTTACTCAGTCTGCAGGAGGTCCACAAGGGGTGACAGAGGAGAAACACCTTTGCCTGGACATTGCCAGGACATTTGAGTTGATTCAGTTGCTGTTGTTAATGAATTTGCCATTTAAATTTATTTTTTCATTTGTGTCCTGTATCCAGAAGGGGAGTATTCCTTACCTTAGCATCCAGGATTACATTTGCTGCATCTTAGACCTAGACCAGAGATGGCGAACCTTTTAGAGACTGAGTGCCCAAACTGCAATTCAAAACCCACTGATTTTTCACAAAGTGCCAGTACGACCATTTAACCTGAATACAGGTGGCTGTGAAGGGGGGAAGTTGGGTGCCCACAGAAAGGACTCTGAGTGTCACCTTTGACACCCGTGCCATAGGTTTGCCAACACTGACCTAGACTGTGGTTGCCAAAAGCTTATGCTGTAACATCAGTGAGTTAGTCTTGAAAACACCACTGTTTAATTACAACATATGGAGGTTGACTCCATTGGAAACTGTCACTGAGCATAGGTGACAGCTAGCTGAGAAAATCCTTTGGTTGAGGCAGCTTCATATGTGTATACACTTGTATTTTTGTTACTCTAAAGGCGCCCTTGTTCACAGATGATGATGCGTAAGCAGTAGAATTTCTCTGCCATTGGTTTGGGGCCGGGGGCGAGTTAACTAATGGAGAAAATTCAAGGGCTGCAATACAATTTTTTTACAAACCAGTTAATCAGATTTCAAGTGCAGTTATGAACATCTGGCTTATTCAGAGGAGTCTACTCCTATCTTTTCAGTAATAAACCAGGGAAAAAAGTTTTCATTTTTAAAATCTCAAATATTGGACCTGGAGAGACCACCAGATTTTTCTCCCTCTTTCCTATTGATTTTTTAAAATAATTATTCACTAATGGTTTTGTCAGAGTCTGAAATATGCTAAGTCTACTAGTTTTAATTGAAAAAAAAGTTGACTGTCAGGTGGCTTGATAATCTGTTTCTAAAACAACCTGCCCTTACCTTGTGTCTTAGTTAGATTATCATATTCATCATAAGCGAATAGAGAAGTGTTAGCCCATGATGGTGTCAGGTCTAAAGCAATGATGTTGCTTAGCATAGTAAGTTGCAACTAGAGTAGGCTCATTTGGTCAGAGGGTCATTTCCTTGAAATTACATTGATCAAATGGATCTACTTGAGTTGTGATGAACTATTCTAAGCAACAAGATTTCAGCCAATATAAGTGAAATCTTATACTGGAGAAATCTGGTTCATACCAATTCTCTTACATTCACTGGCTCTTTCCCAGATCCCTCTCTGTAATGCCCATTTTCCTATAATTGCTGTCTTTTCACTAAAGCAGAACTAGGATAATTTACATTTTGTGTTACCAGTTTCACGAATGCTCCATCAAGTCTTGTCTTTAAAAAGGAAGTTTCCCAAGGTCTGTCAAAATGTAGGAGGCTTGCTGTTGGTAAGAGTGTCTGAGATGTTGAGTTGATAAAAATGTGGTGCTGACATTTCTACCTCCTGGACATGGAAACTTGAATGTGTGGGAAGTTGTGTTTCACAAGTCTGTGAATCACTCCAGCACAGTACTGGCATCATCATTGTCTTCTTCCTTCCTTTTGAGGACATGAGTTGGAGAGATGTGTATGGATTAGGCAGTGAAGATAAGTCCACAGAAGGAGGTGAGAAGCAAGATAGCCATGTTGTTATCTGCCATCAAGTCAGAACTGACTTGCAGAGACCCTCATAAGGTGTTTTGAAGGCATTCTAGATATTCTAGTTCTACCGTTCCCCAGTTAGCTTCCATGGCCAAGGGAGGGATTTGAACCCAAGGCCTCTTGAGTCCTAGTTTGTCACTCTATCCACTACAGCGCACTAGGTATCCCAAGATAGCCATAGGTTCTAAAATCTGCAAAGTTCTCAGATTGGTGACTAGAATAAGGGACGAGATTTGCCCCCAAAAGTTTGAACATTCACTCTAGGAGAGAAGGGCAACTTCTGAATTGTAGGAAAGTTAGTGTAGGGATTCATTGGCAATGTTAGCGTTGGTACTCAGCAGAACGTATGGAAGACCTGGTAGGTGCTTAGATCTTTCCAAACCACGTAATCAAACTGTGCAGATCACCCCTTCCACTTTTCAGCTTTTCCCTGACACACTTCAAAAAGCACAAATAAATTCAACTGGAAGTGAGAGAGCAGGCACTTACATTTACAAAAGTGAATTGGTAGACATGTAAAGGGTGAAATCTCTGTCTGTCTGTCTATCTGTCTCTGTCTCTGTCTCTGTCTCTGTCTCTGACTCTCTCTCTCTCTCTCTCTCTCTCTCTCTCTCTCTCTCTCACACACACACACACACACACACACACACACACACACACGTGCGTGTGTTAATGTCATTCTACCCAGCTTGACCGCCTCTTTTGGAGGGGATATATCTTCCCTTTCTTGCAAAAGAAAACAGCATTTCTCCTTTCCTTCCAGTTCTTTCATTTTATTGTTTCAACCGATCGTCCAGCTTAGGAAAGGATTCAGAACTGTGGAGTCACCCATCCCAAGCAGCAGTTGGTGTTTGATTTGTTCCTTTATTCTTATCCTGCTTGGAAACGGCTTTGATTTTTTTTGTTGCTTCCCCACATTGTGCTTTCTTTCCCCTCTTTTGGCTCTTAAAACACTTCTGCCTTGTTTAATAGGCCACTTTGTTGAATTTGGCTGTGCGGAGAGGTGAAAAACTACCGCCTCTGACGCCAGTTGTCTGCATCTTTGCTTTTTGAGACATGTTCGCTCACGCACCCTTAATAAGCTCTTGAACCAGTTGTGCAGCGTTCACATCTTAGAGGTGCATATGTGTGTTAACATTCTGGCTTTTGTGTGTCGTTTGAGCTTTAAAGAATTCTCTCTTTTTTCGCCCTCTTAATTAAATCACTCTAGAAGCTTGGATTGGGGACTAGTCATCTAATAGCTTCATCAACAATCATCTCCAGTAGCTTCTGGGAATACTTTTTTTGCTTGCTGATGAGTGGCAAAGTGGAATAAATACGCCCAGATTCCAGAGAATTGCTCATACTTGGCTTAGCTAGACACACAGAAGACCAATTGTTTTCAGTTTCAGAAAGCAGGATTTTAGTGTTACTTGTGTGATAGCAGAAACCTGGGTGTGCTCTTATGTGCTTTCCCAGATGCACATTATCGTTGCCTGATGATGCAACAGCCGTGGGGTGGGGTGGGGTGGAGATAGGTGGGGAATCACTTCCTGACTCTCTGCCAGTACCTTGTGGTTGAGGACAGAGAGCTAGAAAGTACTGGTAATGGGAAATTGAAGGCACACAAAGAGTAATGTTTGAACATGTGTTAAGTGTTTTGCAGTAATTACATCACAATGATATGGAAAATGTCCAAATTCAGCTAAAAGGTTCTTTTAGAAAATGTGCTGGATACTGAAGTATAGGATTATTGGAAAGGAAATTATGAATTATGTATGAACGAACGGTATAATGGAGTTTGGAATATTGCCTTAAATGACAAATTGACGTGTAATTTAAAGATTAGGAAAGGAGAGTTAAAAAGAGATTTTTTAAATGATATATGGGGTGGATGTATTGAATATGTGCTTGTAAGAATTAAGGGCAAAGTTCCAGTGGAACAATCAATTCAGTTCTGGAAGGGAGGATAATAAGGGATAACATCGATTAAAAGGTCCCGCTGGTGGAGGGGAGCACTGTTATGTTAATCTTATATTAATCTTATTAACAATCTTATGTTAATCTTTTTATGTGTATTTTGTACAGAAATAAACAAAAATATATTTTAAAAGGATTATTTTAATTATTATTTAATTATTTATATTATTATTAATCTTTGATTAATTTGCTTTCTTGTAAACCGAGTCCTACTTGGGAAATCGGGCAGTCTAGGAATGCAATAAATAAATAAATAAATAAATAAATAAATAACACTTTTAGCAGAGGTATGATTTTAAATCTGAGGAGGAGCATACATTTTGATAAGTAACAATGATGTTAGAACTGCAGAGGTGGAGGGAATCCTTTCGCTCAGCAAGTCCAGCCCCTGTCAAGGAGGGGCAGTGGGGAATTGAACTCCCAGCCTCTGGCTCTGCAGCCAGATGCCTAATCCACTGAGTTATCTAGCAATGGAGCTGATGGATGTACAGTAATACCTTGATTTATGAGTCCAATCCATTCCGGAAACATGCTTGTAAACCAAAACACTCTTATATCGATGCAGATTTCTCCATAAGAAGTGATGGAAACTCAGATGATTCATTCTGGGGCCCCATAGAACACATACTGTACATACAACATGCCAAAACTCACAAAAGAAGTTGGCTAGAAGTCCACATCCACACCATGGTTTATGTACCTGGCTGTGGAATCCGTTCTGCTTGAGACTAACAACTGGATTTTACTCTGTGTTTTTAAAGTGACAATAATAAAATGCAATGTGTAGCCAGCCCTATACCAGTGATGGTGAACCTTTTAGAGACCGAGTGCCCAAACTGCAATTCAAAACCCACTAATTTTTTTCGAAGTGCCAATACAGCAATTTAACCTCAATACAGGGAGCTGTGAAGGGGCGATGTCAGGTGCCCACAGAAAGAGCTCCGAGTGCCATCTCCGTGCCTGGTTCGCTGACACTGCCCTATACACACTTGACCAGCTGCCCCATGACTAGAAATGATTTGAACAATAAGAAAAGATGTGGAAAACAAATTAAAGAGAAATATAAAGAGAAATAAAACAAACCCCTGTCTGTACTCCCCTTTGAAAACCTTGTGGCTGGTGCAGGGGCAACCTCTATTCCTCTCTCCTCCCTCTGCTTTGGAGGCTGCATGAGATGGAATGTTTCAGTCATTCACAATCTGGGGGAGGAGAGAAAGTGCTCACTTGTGATCATGTGACCTGCCCCTCTGCTTGTATTGCAAGACATTGCATGCTGATCAAGGCAAAATTTAGAGGAATTGTTTGCTTGTCTTGCAAAACATGTCTTAAACCAAGTTACTTGTAAACCAAGGTATTATTGTATTCCCCGTTCCTTTATTTATTTGTGAGTTAAAATGGAAGGCTGAGGCTTTTAAATTCAGGGATAGAGATGGAACTTTTGAGCATCCAAATGTTTTTCGTTGCCGTTCTTATCAGTCCCACCCGCCACAGCCAGGAGTGAGGGGCAGTTGGAGCTGCTGACCAAATCAACTGGAGATCAAAGGTTCTCTACTTGACTTCTCTACCAAATAGGAGCCAGAAGAGTGTCCCAGTCAAAAGATTCTCTCTGCGTATATATTTCAGCTGTCCTTTCTGTGTGATTATCACTCAGAAGATAAGCAACTGTGGGTGAAGACTAAAAAATCATAGCCTGCTGTTCTCATCTGAACCAACTAAGTGTGAAGTAAATTGTAGGTACTAATTTCCACCACGCAGAACAATACTATTCTTGATTTATAGTAAGTTACTGTGGTTCTGAGTTCAAAATTCATGTGGGTTTCTATCCACTCACAAAGTAGGTCATGAAAGATGGTCGTTCTTTCTGGAGGTCAGCATTTTGAACCGAATGTGTTTGAAAGGCTTCATGTTTCTCATCTGCATATGTTCACTTTCCAAAATTGAGATACAAACGTAACTCGTTTGCAACTGAAGCATGTCATAATAAGACAACATCCAGTCAAATTCATGAATGTGGATCCCATCTTCTCACAAGACTGCTTGTGCAAGTTTGCAAACAACTTGAGTCAAGTATTTCCAGTTTGAAGTCTTAAGAAGGGATGCCGAAGCCCTTGTCCTAAAGAACAAATATTTGTGGTTTTGAAGATCTTAACCAGCGGAGTCAGACCACTTAAAACTCCAGCTTTTATTGCATCAAACCCAAGTGCTTTAGTATAACAATTGCCTGGGACTATGGGCTCTTTAATGCTTGTTTTAAAAAAGAAAGCCTTCTTTGTCGGTTCTGTTCAGAGAGATTCCTTTGTGAGAACCAACATATTTTGACACTGAGAGGATTCTTGGGTGGGATTTCAGTTTTAGGCTGCCATCATTTGAAACAGTGGAAGAAATTGAGCAAGGACATGATGTGGTTTAGTAATGTTACAAAAGTAAAAATAATAAGTATTTTTCTTCCTTTTCCTCCTGTTTCTCCTTGGGTAACCCAAGTAGTATTCTGGAACTGCAACGTCCAGGACCCCCAGCCAACATTGCTAGTGGTGAACGCTTCTGGGAACTGCAGTCTCAGAATGTCTGGGTTCAGAAGATGAAGAAGAATCAGAGAGCTTAAAGCCCTAGCCATGGCATATTCCCATGTTCAGAGCATTTTCTGTGCAGCCAGACAAGTCAACCTTGTGCCATCTTTAAGCAGCATTTACTGGGTTGAGCAGATTGTGACATACTCTGTTCATTCTATTTTCCGAGGCAGAAGAGAGAGAGAAGGAGCAAAACAATGGAGGAGTTTGATGGGCTTTTAATAGTAACAGCTGGCCTATAAAGGCAAATGGGATGCAGCCACTGCACTGAAGGCTAAGCCACGCTGGGCCACTCTTGCCTGCCTCCTTACTGTAGCAAGAAGGGTCAAGATTGTTATTGTTGTTTCATTACAGTTGTGACTGACTCTTCGTGACCCCATGTCCATGGAGTTTTCTTGGCAGGAATACTGGAGTGGCTTGCCAGTTCCTACTCTAGGCATCTACAGCACCTAGTATTCCCTGGTGGTCACCCATCCAAGTACTAGCCAGGCCCAACCCTGCTTAGCTTCTGAGATCAGGCGAGATTAGATGTGCTCAGGGTATCTAGGCAGTGACTATCTTCGGGCCTTTTTACATGACCCCTAAGATCCGCTGGCCACTTAAATTCAGACCAGAGATCTTAGGGGTTCATCGCTCTTCCTCTGTCCCCACCCCCCTCCGCACTTCCTGGTTGCTGGCTGCGTGAGGGAGGGAGAAAAAAGAAAGAAAAGGATGCCGGTTTACCTCCGTTTTGTTCCCGGCAGCATTTAGATCTCTTAAAGGGGCGGGGGGGGCAGAAAAACAACAAACAGAAGCCAGGAGAGCCCCGCACTCACTATCCTTACACCGGATCAAATATTTTTCACATCCAAAAAGCAGGTACCTGAAAGCTGCGCTGGGATGCGCTAAAGTGGGTGGGGTCGCACTTAATTTCCTGTTAACTCCGGAGCTGGTGGGTAAACATTTTTAATCTCCGGAGCTGGGAGCCATTTGCCCCGGAGTTTAAGGGTCGTGTATAAACACCCTTCATTTCCCTCCTACTAAACTCCCAGCCTTGTAATCCCTGCCACTGTGAAAAGAGGGAAGCAATAGCCGGAAGCATTGCCCTTGGTTCCATCCATCACTGGCCACTCTGCCTTCTGCCCTACTAAAAAGATAAAGGTTCCCCCTGCACATGCGTGCTAGTTGTGTCCGACTCTAGGGGTGGTGCTCACCTCTGTTTCCAAGCCAAAGAGCCAGTGTTGTGCAAGTCCATGGCCATGTGGCCAGCATGGCTGAACTCATTTCTGCGCACAGAACACTGTTTACCTTCCCACTTTTTACGCTGGTACCTGTTTATCTACAGTGGACTCTCGTATAACATGCAGTTTGTTTAACAGAAAATCCGCTTAAAGGAAAACAAAATTCTGGAGAGGGGAAAATCCTTTAACAGAATCGCCTGTGGGGCAAATCCGTCGTACAACAGAAAAATGGTCACGATTAGGGGTTAATCCGTTTTCAATGCATTCCTATGGGACATTTTACAAAGGAAAATTTCCTTAACAGAATTTCATTCGGAATGAATTAATTCCTTTATATAAGGTACCACATTTGTATTTACATGCTTTCGAACTGCTTGGGTGGCAGGAGCTGAGGTGAACAGCTGGAGGTCACTCCACTGCGTGGGAGTCGAACCCCTGAGCTGCGAACTTTGCAGCTGACTGTTTCAGCGCTCTATTCTGCTGAACTACCACACTCTGTTCTAGCCACCCCCGGTTTCTACATAGGTGGCTTAGAGTAAAGGCAGGAAGAACCGAACCAGTTTGGGTTGTATGAGGAAAATTCCTCTTTGGCTTATTCCATGAGCCGTCCCTGGATTTCTGAAAAAGAGACGATTGGCATGGGTGGGGTAGGGAAGGTAGAGCAACTATGGTGACAGCTCTGGAGACTTTTCCCTTCATTTGCTCACTCAGTTCTACACACCCCTACCTCACTGTACATGAGAGTGTGTGTTAAGATAAACGAAGTGCTTCGTTTCATGCAAACCGACGTATTTTGAGAAGCTTAATTGCCCTCAGACTTACTGAGACGGATGGGTTGTATGTGGGATAGTAATTGCTCTCCTCCTCTGTGGAGAAGTGCCAGAGATAAATCACCAGTCGTTTTATTGCTGACTTGCAGGTTTGCTGAACAATGAGAGGCTGCCTGACATGTCGCCAACACGCTAGCTGCGTGCTGCCAACGATTTAGACTTGGGTTTCTCTTCTTGGCCTGAAAATGTAGCCCACGCTACATTAGTTCTGCTCTTTCTGCGTTAGTTCTTAATTGTGCAGTCGGTTTCTTTGGGAAAGCATGTTGTCATGCCAGTCCCCAAAAGGAACAGAGATATGAGACAGAAAATTCTCCACAGAAAATTGTCCAGTTCCGCCCCATCCCTTTTTTTAAGGAAGGGGGGAATTTCCATACCATGTATATATATACATTTATCCATAGCTGTCTGAGTTGCTGTACTACTGCAGCCAATTATGTTAGAAGTCCTTTTTTTTACTCATTGTTTTCAGCTTTAAAGATTGTCTTTTAGTGATGTAAATCACCATTGTTTAATCATTGTTTTCAGCTTTAAAGATTGCCTCTCAATGATGTAAGGCGCTTTGGGTCCTTTTTAAAGGAGCAAGGCAGGGGGAAAATATTTTAAACAATAATAAATATAGGATATGAATTTTGGAATCGCTGACAGAAGTTTGTCTTGGTTATTTATAAACCCAGCTGCTCAGTTGCTGATGGAGAATTGAAAAATAAGTTATGACAGCCCCTTGTGCACAGGGCAGTCGGCTCCTGGCCGAGTCTGGACCACACTTGTAAATAGTATATTTGCCCTCTGCTGCTAACATTATTTGATAACAACAAGCCAAACACAGTAAGTCAGGTAACATTATTCATTGTTGGAAAAATGCCCATTCTACTTTTTCCAGAAAACCCACGCCTTAGGAAAGGGGAAACAATTGTAGCCTATAGTTGGGCTGTACCAATATTAGGACCAACCGGAATGAATGCTGCAAAAATATGCAATCCTTTTTTTACTTTTCTGCAGACTACAAAGTGTCCCAGCAGTGGGAATATAACCCCTGAACCTATAGGATTTCTTCACTCTGTTGTGCAGGACATACTTTTGTTTCCTGAAGAAATGAAGTGCTGTTTGTCCTTTACCTGAATGATAGACATTTAACCAGTTGGAACTAGGCAGCAGATGAGTATGGGCACATTATAGATATCTGTTTTCTGTAAAAAAAAAAAAGACATGCTAATTTTTCCACCCACATGATTATTGTAAGTTTAGTGGTGTTGCAGCTGAAACTGGGGCATTGATTAAATGAAGCACCCAGAGCGGTTTTCTGTTCCCTCTGAACTGAGATATGCAAAATTATGCAGGGATGGATAAAGTAAATAAAAGGAAACTTTTACCTCTTACACAATACCAGACCCAAGGGTCCACTGAAACTGAGGGTCCGGGGACTGAAAACAGAAAAAAGAAAATATTTCTTTACCCAGAGTGGTGTTAATCTCTGGAATTTCTTGTGATGATGGAATCTGAACCTAGATGCTTTTAAAAGGGGGTTGGTCAGATTTCTGGAGGAAAAGTCCACCACAGGTTGCAAGCCACGATGGGGATAGGTATTATCTCCAGGCTTAAAAGGAGGGTACTGAAAAGTGCCAGGTGCAGGTGAGTAATATCAGGAGACAGGTATCCAGTTTCTCATGTGCTCCCAGAGTCATCTGGTGAGGCCACTGTGAGATACAGGAAGCTGGACTAAATGGGCCCTTGGTCTGATCTAGCAGGGCTCTTTTTTATTCTTATGAATTCAGCTACAGCCTCCAAAATGGATGAAGTGGATTATCCCTGCAGAAACATACTGCTGTTATGGTAGCAGTTTGAAAAGCTTAGTCCTGAATGTGCAGTAAAGACCCATTGACTTTACTAAAGACCCACTTCTGACAGTTCTTGATGACACATTGTTCAGCTAGAAGGCAGCCTGAACAATAGAAGCTGCCACATTTAGAGGTTATGGACAGAGTCCTTTTGAAATTCATGAGTAGTATGAATTAACCAAAGCAAACAACTGTACAGTGGTACCTCGACTTACGAATTTGACCCATTCTGAATGCATGCTCTTAAGTCAAACTACTCTCAAGTCGGGGTACCTATCTAAAAAATTAAAAATATTAAAAATAAAAAAATATTTGTAAGTCGAGCAGATTATATCGAAAATTTGTAAGGCGGCAGTTAAAATGGCAACAGTTTTCCGCTCTTAAGTCAAATTGCTCTTAAGTCGAGCTGCTCTTAAGTCGGGGTACCACTGTAGTTCCTTTTCCTTTTGGTACAGTGTTTCTGTTTGTGATAATGAAACTTAAAGGGTGTAAAAACAAAGACTGTTCAGGATCCCTTTTTGTCCTTGGGTTAAAAAAACAACAACAACAAAGCAAACTGTGCTGCTTATATACCGCCACATAGCACTCCCAGCACTCATTGGGTGGTTCACAATTTAATTACAGTGGACCCTCATATAACAAACGGTTTGTATAACATAAAATCTCTACAACGTAAAAAATTCCAGAGATAGGGGAAATTTGCTTAACAGAATCATCTATGGGGCAAATCCGTGGAACATAAAAATGGTCGCAATTAGGGATTACTCTGTTTTCAATGCATTCCTATGGGAAATTTGTATAAAGGAAAATTTGCTTAACAGAATTTCATTTGGAACAAATTAATTCCTTTATACAAGGTACCACTCTATTTACACTACACATTGCCACCCACCCACCCTCCAGCAAGCCGGGTACTCGGTTTACCAGCCTCAGAAGAATGGAAGATGCCGAGTGAACCTTGAGCCAGCTACCTGGGATTGACCCCAGGTTGTGAGCAGACAATTGGTTGCAATACTACAATACTGGAGTTCAGCCTACACACCACACGGCTCTCAAATACATGGGATATTTTAGATGCTGTGGCTCTTCTCCCTCTCACGAAATACCAGAACTAGTGGACATCCACTCAAACTGAAGGCTGGGAGAGTGGGAACAGACAAAATAAAATATATTTTTACACAGCGTGTTGTTAGTCTGTGGAACTCCCTGCCACAGGATGTGGTGATGACATCTGGCCTGAATACCTTCAAATGGGGATTAGACAGATCCCTGGAGGAAAAGTCCATCCCAGGTTACATACCATGATGGAGATGTGTAATCTCCAGTCTTAAAACCGGGATACTTCAAGGGCCAGATGCAAGGAAACAGATATCAGGAAACAGATATCTAGGCTTCTGCGCTCCCAGATGCATCTGGTGGGGTCACTGTGAGATACAGGAAGCTGGACTAGATGGGTCTTTGGCCTGATCCAGCATGGGTCTTCTTATGTTCTTATGTAATTACATGACCCAAGAATTGCCTGCTTGGGTTGTAACTATTAATCCTAATGTGTTGCTTGTTCATTTTTGTCTGCTTATTTTAAATGGTCATTTTTTTAGCTTTTCCCTCCACCCAAAGTAATGTAAAATAGTGTAGACAAAAATAACTGCCCCCCACTTACTATAACAAGTGTGGTTTAAGATGGGAAAACTGGATTTTCAGCATAACCACTATAAGAGGAGAAAAAGTAATGATCGCTCTCACTCATTCTTTCCCTCTCTACTATTTCCAAACAGAACAGATTATTTTCCCTCAGTCTCACCACACTTCATTTTAAATTGTCATTTTTAAGCTTTTCTCTCCACCAAAGCAATGTAAAATAGTGTAGACAAAAATAACTGCCCCCCCACTTACTATAACAAGTGTGGTTTAAGATGGGAAAACTGGATTTTCAGCATAACCACTATAAGAGGAGATAAAAGTAATGATTGCTGTCATTCTTTCCCTCTCTGCTGTTTCCAAATAGAACAAATTATTTTCCCTCAGTCTTGCCACACTTCATTTTGTTGATAACAGTTAATTATAAATAGAAAGACACGACCTTTTCCGTGGAGGAATGTTAATGCCTGTAGTACCTTTTCTAGCACCCAGATGTTTTATCTTAAAAACAGAAATCCCAAGAATAGTTTCTGTAGGATTCAAGCAGAAGCTAGTTTAATCTTTTGAGGAGATATTCCTTTTGCAAATAGATTTCTTTTCATTCGCCTATAAGGAAGGAACTGTTGGCCTCCCAGTTCCTTTGAACTACATGTCCCATAATTCCTTGCCTTGACCTGCGGGTCAGGCTTATGAGAATGCTTGACAGAATACTTGCAGAGCCAAAATTCCCTACCCTGTTTCTCAAGTCTGCCTGTGGAGGTAGAACAAGAGTGTAACATTTACTGTTTGGCTTAGAGCAGATCATGCAGCAGACGTGGAATTAATTAGATTTTTGCATTGTTTCATTTTATGTTTCTTATACATTTCATAAGGCTATTTCCCTAAACATTTTACAACGGTTCACTACAGAACAACAAAACATAAGGCAAATGAGCAATTGGAAACCAGCGGTACAAAATTCAAAGGTAAAATCAAAACCATCTGGAATTAAACCTGCCCGCAGGAACTAGAGTAACAGATCTCGAATATTTCAAATGCCTACTATCAACTAGAAAGACCCTGTCATCTCCCCTAAACCATGAAATGAAGGAAACCTCAATAAGCTTTGTAGGTGATTTGAAAATATTGTCTATAAGTGGAAGATTTTATTTTTATTTAATTTGTAATTTTATTTGAGACATGATATTTCAGCTTGCGAGACTTAATGTTGCAATGAAACTTAAACCATGTCTAGGTTTGGCCCTTAATTTGCAAGACCTGGTCCACTTGCTGAATTGCAGTTTGCTGAATATCTGAAAAAGTATTTCTAGTAAAGATGGGCACGAAATGAATTTTTTTCATTTCATTTTTTGTTTCTCATTTTGTTACAGAATGAAACGAAAAACGAAGTGCCCTTTTAAAACAATGAAACGAAATGAAATGAAATGTTTCATTTCATTACGTTTTGTTTTCATTTGTTATTTATTTTGACAAGCAACGATCTCAGTGCTTGTCAAAATAAAGAATAAAAATATTGCGGTCCAGCTGGTCAGCGCTAGGTTTTTTTAAAAGTGCCGATTGGCCCATGGGCCAGCTGGTCAGCACCAGGGTTTTTTTAAAGTGCTGATTGGCCCGCAGGCCAGCTTGTTGGTGCTAGTTTTTTTTTAATGCCAACTGGCTGTCCTGGTCAGCTGTAAAAAAAAAACATTAAAAATAAAAAACGAAAAACGCAATGAAATGCCATTTTGGTGGTTCGTGCCCATCTCTAATTTCTAGCTGCAGATATTGCTTATGAGGATGCTGTTTCTTAGATTAACTTTCTATCACGACTTCCGAGCTCAAAGTGGCATATACGTCTCTTCTTCTCCCCTCTATTTTATCTTAACAAGAACAGGTTAAGCTGCAAAAGATAAGAGAGGCCAACTTGAGATCAACAGGTGAGTCTCATGGCTGAAATTGTCCTTAAAAGCTACAGGGCTCAGTCGAGCTCTTAATGACAGGTTGTTTTGAAGGTGACAGATTCATAGGATGACCATAAGTTGGAAGCAATTTGACAGCATGTAATGATGACAATAAATTTACACCAGAAGATCTAAACTTCTAAGTGCTAATTGGAGTGACAGTGCTACTAGGCCTGTTTGATTCAACAGATGTGGGTTGATGGATATGTATATCAAGTCTCTCCACATAACCAGATAGTGAACTAGCTAGATTTTTCTTTATTTCTCATTAAAAAGAACCCAAGGCAGCTTACATAATTATAGATAATTAATTATAGTTAATGGTTTCTTGTAAAGATCGGCACACACACACACACACACACACACACACACACACACACACACACACACACACATTTCTATACTGCATTGATTTTCCTAAAGGAACTCTAGGCGGTTTACATAGAGGGCAAACAACATAATTAAAAATATACAAAATGACTGAATCAGTCAGTGGCCAAGCAATGAATAAACAATAAACATGTTTTAAGTTAGCAGCTTGGATTCCTCCACCACATCATGGGCTTGGCTTACATCTGCAGCTGAGTGTAAATTTCTTAAGGGAACTCCCCTCTGTGGGAAGGTTAACTCTGGGTCTCCAGCAGCATTGTCTCCCTCGGTATGATGATGGAGAAAAAAGCACTGTGTAAATATTTATAAATTCTGTGCACAGAAAAGAGTTGTTTTACCTTCTGTTTACAACAGCAAGCAGGGCTGGATTGAAGGCACCCAAGAACACATTTCTTTGTTTCTTGTAGACTTGAGTTTCGATGGAGCTTTCTGTTTGTTTTTGGTGGAGTGAAGTTACTTTTTGAACAAATGCATCCCCACCCTTTATGTTTTCCATATGGGGCAGATTGTTGCAGGCCACAATGCATGTGACCTCTTCTGTGCAAAGCAGAAAACAGGAGGGGGAAATCAGGCAGCTGTCTTGAATTGTTTGGAACTACAACACACAATACCCTTTTGCAAATGCAGATGCTAAAGAAAGAGAACCAGTGTGGTGTAGTGGCTGGAGTGACAGAGTGTCACTTGAACATCCACATCCTAGTCCCACTGGGTCCTTTTAAGGAGAAAAATGGGGTTAAAATATTTTAAATAAACAAATAAACAATAAATGAAACTTACTGGGATCAGTCAGTTTATCTCAGCCTGGCTTATTTCACAGGGTTGTTATGAGCATAAGATGAAGAGGGGAGCTAGGCTCATTGCCGTGAGGTAATTGGAAGAACAGAGGGGGAAAACATGTAACTAAGAAATGAATAAATCTCTTACAGCCGTGGTGGTGGTGGTGGTGGTGGTGAAGGTCATGTGATGTCAAGTCAGTTCTGGCTTATGGAGATCCCTTTCCTTGGTTTACTTGGTAGAGAATACTCAGAAGTGGTTTACTCTTCCCTTCTTCTGGGGACACCCTGGGACTGTTCAGCTTATACAAGGCCACACAGGCTAGCTTTCCTGTCAGGAGGCACAGCGAGGAATTGAACTTCCAAACTCTAGCTCCACAGCCTAAGCCTCTGACCTATCAAGCCAGTAGTACTTGAGTGGCTTAAAAATACATTAAGGCAGAAAGCTTTATGGGTCAGTATTGGAGATGGGTGCTTTGTGTGCCTGGTAGCTTCACAGAAGGATGTCAGCACGGCCGCACAGAAGCTGCATGAATCCTTTCCCTGTCCCTGAGGATGACTGAACCATTTCCCTGTTGTCATGCATCATTGTGGTTGTTCTGCTCCTCTGGCATGCCAATTTGGGGAGGAGCTCAGGCTGGGTCAGATGCTGCATCCATTTTCAGATGCTGCAGCCTCGCTGAATATTAATGCTGTATTTCTCCATGTATAAGACTATACTGTATTTTTGTCTAAAATTATTGGACTAAAAATTAAGGATTGCCTTATCCAAGGAAATAAACCAAGGAGAGAACTGTGTGCTTGTGAACCTGTAATTTTAGGTTGGAAAAGTGAGGATTGTCTTATACATGGGAGTGTCCTATAAGAAAAATACGGTACAGTAGTTTCCCAATGTTTAGGTAGGCAGAAGTCTAGGAAATCCCACACATGCCCCTGGGTTCTGGGAAGAAGCAAAAGTGTAAGAAATATACCCAAGGACAACCTTCACAATCACAGCAGTGATGACCTACAGCTGCTTTGGCCATCCTAGCTGGCTGCTGATGATGCGAATTGTAATTCACCATATCTGGAGGATGGGACTAAGTTGAAAGCAGGCTACACAAGAGGGCTATGGAGATAGCCAAGGAAAGGGTGGGTGGTGGGAAATGCAAGAGAACAGTCGGACAGAGCTTATGAAATTAGTGCAAGACCCATCTGGTAAAATATCCTAGTGAAGGACACTTCCTTTCTGACAAGAAGTTATTCTACTCTGTGCAAGGCCTAGTGCAGTGGTTTCCAACCTTCCTAATGCTGCGACCCTTTAATACAGTTCCTCATGTTGTGGTGACCCCCTTGCCCTGCTTGGAAGAGGCCACAAGCCCCCTTTGGCAAGTCACTGCCACAGGTGCCATAGAGAACTTCCCTCTACAGGCACCCTCAGCCAATTGCAGCCTCCGGTGCCATTGACTGACATCCCCTCCAACCTATCAAGCTGTAACTCACCCCCCTTTCCTTTCCCTCCTCCTCCTGACCCAAATCGTTTGTACCTTTTTTTTCACTGGCTCACGGCCCCCAAAGGGGTCCTGACCCCCAGGTTGAGAACCATTGGCCTAGTGTGAGTTGGATGTACTGAGGCCAATTTTGGAACAGTTACTGGGAGGTGATGGTGGGGGCATCTTTCTTAATAAACTGAAAAGGTATGCACTGTTTCCAGAAAACAAGTGTGCTCAGTGCTGCTTCCTCCCTGCTAAGCATCTCTTTTCCTTCCGTTGTAGACCAATGAGTGGAACAAGAATGATGACCGCCTGCTGCAGGCTGTGGAGAATGGCGATGTGGAGAAAGTCACATCGCTGTTGGGCAAAAAGGGAGCCAGTACCACCAAGCATGACAGCGAGGGCAAGACTGCGTAAGTTGTGAATCTGAAGGGGCAACCATTTTCGTCCTCCCCTCCTGTGTTAATACATCTGTTTGCAATAAACATTTAACATCATGAGGTAGCATTTCTTGCATGGATCAAATTCCTTTCAGGTTGACTGCAGCTCCATGCCACGTCTGAGCCATTTCCAAACACTTTCTGCAATTTTTACCTGAAATATATGGGTTTTGTCTCCAGTTTTGTATCGGGCACAGATACTTTATACCAGGGTGGTCTTGGATAGTAATGTCTATTAGCCTCAACTAGATAAGCTGGTTATGAGGAATGCTGGAAGTAAAAGAGTCCAGAAAAATCTGGAAGGTCCCATGTTCCCCCATTTCATGTATGTTGAGATTTGAAAATGCGTTTTTTGCCGAATCCTCTGGAAACAGCCAAGCTGAACACTTCATTGCAAGTGCTTGTTCCCCCTTTGAATGGTGGAACATTGTAATAGATGCCAGAAGGATCCAGGATACCTTAAAGTGTGATTCAGTTCCTGCCCTGGTGCAATTTAGAGAGACATTGTGCAGTTACCTAGTTGTGGTGATGTCATTAGGAGGTGCCAACAGTGTTGTGTCACAGCTTCTTAGTAGAGTTTTTCCAGAATAAGCATGCGGTAGTATGATACAGTGTGCAACAATCAGAAATCTTTTTAAAAATAGCTTCATAGGGGGAAATGTGACCTCTTTCTAACTGTAGAAAGTTGTGGTAGGATATTTTGACTTTCTTGGACTGAGGCTGGTGCTTTTGGACCACAGCTCCCATTGGTCATGTTGGGCATCCTAATAATAATGAATAAGTAAATAACTTTCTCTGAACATAGTTGGTTGGAGGGTAATTAATTAACTAATTAATTAACCGCAAACCCTCTCGCCTATTGGCCACTCTGGGTGGTGTACAATATCATACAAATGTAATGACATAAAATACAGTATCAAAAATGAAATTATGATGTCAACTTTTCATTTTGATCCCTTTACCTTTTATAAGCCACTTGGGAATGTTCATCCTATCACTTTTTTCCTCCTGCACAGTTATCTTTTCTCTTTCATAGTATTCTATAAGTTTAGGATTGCACTAGGCCTGTGGTGTGGTGAACCTTTGGCACTCCAGAAGTTTTGGACAACAATGCCCAGAACTCTGAGCCTAGATAATCAATGACAAAGGACTGTGGGGGTTGTGGTCCAGAACATCTGGAGTGTCAAAGGTTCGCCACCACTGCACTAGGCTATCACAAGACTATTTTATCACTACATGGGGGGGGGAGACTTTCAAGCACTAATCAAGAAGGTACAGCAACTAGAACCAATTATAAAATTAGTAATCATGTAGGTGGAATGTGGTGCTCAAAGGAAGCTGGAGGATGGAGGGGATTTACACCTATGCTTAATCATCTCCAGATTGGGGTTTCTCTTTGGCAAACCAGTGATGTACTCAACTGATGGGAAAGGAGCTGGAGAAAGGGCTGTGATATATATAGAGAAGAATGGTGGATGAAGAAGTAGATGAGGAGAATTAAAGACAAAATAATTTGGCACACACCTTTTGTGCATCAGTTACACCCCTGTGTCCACCTTTGTTGTTCAGTCATTCAGTCGTGTCCGACTCTTCGTGACCCCATGGACCAGAGCTCGCCAGGGCTTCCTGTCTTCCACTGCCTCCTGGAGTTTCGTCAAATCCATGTTGGTTGCATCGATGACACCGTCCAGCCATCTCATTCTTTGTCGTCCTCTTTTCCTTTTGCCTTTGATCTTTCTCAACATCAGGGACTTTTCCAAGGACTCCTCTCTCCTCATGAGGTGGCCAAAGTACTGGAGCCTCAGCTTCAAAATCTGTCCTTCCAGTGAACATTCAGGGTTGATTTCTTTCAGGATGGATAGGTTTGATCTCCTTGCAGTCCAGGGGACTCTCAAGACTCTCCTCCAGCACCACAGCCCAAAAGCATCGATTCTGCGGCGATCAGCCTTCTTTATAGTCCAGCTCTCAATTCCATTATGTCCACCTACTCCTCTTGTTTGACGGGTACCTTCAGTCATAGTTGCATTTTCACATGTAGCATGTAGCCATAATTTAAAGAACGATACAGTGGAAGATAATTTTGCCTGCTTGAATGCAGACTTCAAATTTGGAATCATAGAACAATGAAGTGGGAAGGTACCTTTAAGGCCACTGAGTGCCTGCTCAATGCAGGAATACAAATCAAAGTATACTTGTCATGTGGTTGTCTGAATTTCTCTTGAATGCCTCCAGTTTTGGAGCACTCAACATCTCTTGAGGTAATTTCTTCCATTGTCGTGCTGCTCTAACAGAGCTAATTGGCTTCATTGTCTTACCATTCTAACAATTAAGAAGTTTTTCCTGTTAGTCAACCAAAATCTGGCTTCCTGTAACTTGTGTCTATTATTGTGTGTTCTGCACTCTGGGATGATTGAGAAGAGATCCTGCCCCTTGTCTGTATGAAAGCCTTTCATTGATTTGAAAAGTGCTATAATATCTTCCCCCAAATCTTCTTTTCTCAAGGCTAAACAGGCCAATTTCTTTCAGTATTTCATAAGCATTCACTTCATAAATATGAGCTTCTCTATACTGTTTTAGTTTGTTGTCCATTTTCTTTTTCTTTTTCTTTTTTCTAAGTAGCAAGATAAGGTTTTTAACATTAACCATATAGCTGCAGAAAGCATTAATTTCCTGAACAGTTCGAAAAGAGCTTACTGCTTCATGTTACTTCAGAAAACAAAAGGCATTTAAATTCTGGGCAGATGGGAAGAGAGGAAGCCACCATATTGAGGGTAAGAGGCTCCTGGGCAATTTATAGCTTACAATGAAACCGAAAAGCTCGGCCTTCTGGCCTTATTTATGGAGTCATAATCTTGGCTTGTCACTTGATCTGGTTCCATTTTGCTCCTTCTAATCATTTCTGTTCTGAAGAAGACATTGAAGGATGGTGTTCTCTGAGTAATCTGGATTGAAATTCCTTTAAGTACCATTACGTTAGCTCTGATAAGGCTGTTTCTGTCTATTAATACAACATTCAAAAGGCTGAATGCTTTGTCCGTTTTTGGGAAGGGGTGAGAATTAGGGCAAAGGTTTTTTTTGTTATCTTGAAGGCATTCTCAAAAATGCCTTCAAGTGCACCTCTAGATGTGTTCAAGAGTATCATCATCTCTGACCTGCATGTCCCACAGTAATGGGAAGCTGTCGTCCAAGACATCTGGGTTTGAA
The DNA here is from genome assembly GCA_029282475.1 of Phrynocephalus forsythii. Classification (NCBI taxonomy): domain Eukaryota; kingdom Metazoa; phylum Chordata; class Lepidosauria; order Squamata; family Agamidae; genus Phrynocephalus; species Phrynocephalus forsythii. The sequence goes on along the minus strand of JAPFRF010000004.1, from coordinate 103,251,005 downwards.
GAAGATAGTTGTTTCTGTGTTTATCAGCTGAAAAATCTGCCTGCAAATCTATCCATGCCTCTGGAGGTCTAGGCCTGCTCTTGTATAGACAATTTGCTTTAAAAAAAATCTTACTAATAATTGGGGGGATGGTGGGGAAAAAACAATACCATTGCACCCTCTAGGACAGTGGTGGTGAACCTTTGGCAATCGAGATGTTTTGGACCACAATTCCCACAGTCCTTTGTCATTGGCAATCTCGGCCCTGAATTCTGGGAATTGTGGTTGAAAACATCTGGATTGGCGAAGGTTCACCACCACTGCTCTAGGAGTTATTTTTTAATATAAATTCTTTTCAGGGCATGGGGACTCCTCAAATCATAGCAAAATTAACCCCACAGCCCCTAAAGCAGTGGTTTCCAACCTTCCTAATGCCGCAACCCTTTAATGCAGTTCCTCATGTTGTGGTGACCCCTTGCCCTGCTTGGAAGAGGCCACAAGCCCCCTTTGGCAGGCCACTGTCGCAGGTGCCATAGAGAACTTCCCTCTACAGGCACCCTCAGCCAATCGTAGCCTCCGGTGCCACTGACTGACATCCCCTCCAACCTATCAAGCTGTAACTCACTTCCCCCCATCCCCCTCCTCCCCTAGACCCAAGCCGTTTGTGCCTTTTTCTTCACTGGCTCATGGTGACCCCTGTGAAATGGTCGTTCAACCCCCAAAGGGGTCCCGACCCCCAGGTTGGGAACCACTGCCCTAAAGGGTACAAAATAGCTTTTTTTAAAGTCTTCTGCTTTTTAATTGTAAGGACAGGCATTCCGGGGGGCATGTGTATGGCCAGTGAGCTGCATGTAGCCCATCGCTGGTCTAGAGGTAACAGAGTACGGTGCGGGTTAAATCCTCATCTTTGCACAATGTGGCTCTAATCATGATCAGCACCCACAGCAGCTATTGAAACGTTTAAAATATGCATGCCCCCTTTTACATGTGTTTTTTTCACATTGCATTTGGCCCTGCCTGGATTCTACTAATAATCCAGAAGAAAATGTTGGTCATTTGGGAGTTAGGGACAGATGGCATTTGAAGCTCAGGGTTAAACATGAGCAGATGGCTTGGGAATCAGATAGCTTTTATAAAAGCTCTTTCTAGGGTAGTCCAATGAATTTAGCTCCTGCTTGGAGCAAAGAATGGTATGGTTATTAACACCATTAGGCCTGCTCCCAGTGGGACAGTTCAGTTAGGAAAAGGTGGTGAAATGTCAAGATAAGATTACATTCCCTAGAGTCTCTGAACCAGTATGGTCAGGTCACTTGTACGGGTTCGTGGAAATTAATTAAAGGTTCAGACGCAGAAAGAATTCGTGATGTTTGATCCAAAGGAAAATCGAATAAATTTTTATTAACGGTTTCACAAAGTTGTTTGTTTCTTCCTTGTACATAGTCGTAACTGCAATGCGGGGTTAACACAGGAATATTTAAACTTGGATCGGAACTTCTAGATAAACCTCCCACATTCTCGAAAAAGGGATTCTTGCTCACTTTGAGTTGTTTGTTGGTGTTTTCTTCCATAAGCCACCAACTACATTCCTTGGGGTTGGAAGGGGTGCTCGAAGAGGGTGTTCCCACCCCAGCCTGGAATCCATCCAGGTGGATTTGGATCGAGTTTAGTTCCCCTAAGTCCCCTGAAGGGTTGATTTCCACTTATATTAACCCTAGCCAATTCTATAGGGTTTGAGGAGATTAAGTTTATTCTTCTTTCATTACTTAACTCTCCTCCTGTCTGAGTCTCTCGTTCCTGGAATATCGTTATTCCCCCAACCGTCCCTTTTCCTCGCGCTCCCTCTCGCTCTTCCCCCCTCCTTCTCCCCCCTTCCTCGCGCTCCTCTGTCTGTATTCCTTTCTCCATGAATATCTGATTCTTCTTTCTATCTTCCACCTGAACTCCAATTGCCTTAGTTAATTTTTCTTGGTCCATATTAACTTGAATTCCAATGTGCCACGCCTTTCCTACCACATGTTTATGTCTTATTTCTTCTACCTGAACTCCTTGGGATTTAACTTCTTTTCCCTTGGTCACTTCCGTTTGTGTGGCATTGGATTTATTATCTTTTATTCCTTTTCCTACTTGTATACCCACTCCTTTCATCTCAGCCATTCTTTCTCCTTTCTTTTCAGTCTGAGTCTCAGCATTCTTTATCTCTATATTAATATCTTGTATCTCCGAATATATATCCTCCCATAATTTCACCTCTCTTACTATAGCCATGTAACCTTCCTTAAATTTGTCTTTAAATCCTTCTTTCTCTACTTTCTTAACATGTTCACTTTCTACCTGTTCCTGTTTACTAAAAAACAGTTTCCCTGGCATTTCTCCCTCCTCCCTATCAACCTCTAATTCTCCTTCTTTCAACTTCTCTTTAATAGGGTCTTCTCTTCTGACAGCGGACGACCCAACTACCTTTACTGGGTTCTCCCCAATCCCTTTCTCACACACCCCCACCAAGTTGGTCGTCCGCCTGGTCTCGTCGTACACCCAGGGTCCCTGTCGAGAAAAATAGTCGGCATTAGTGTGCTCCCCTCCTTTCTTATATTGTACATCAAAAGCAAATGGCTGCAATGTTAGATACCATCGAGTAAGCCTTGGATTACAATTTTTCATTCTACTTAACCATAACAGGGGGGCATGGTCAGTTACCAATGTAAATTTTGCTCCTAAGAGATAATATTGTAACGATGTAATAGCCCATTTTACTGCCAATGCTTCTTTTTCAATAGTAGCATAATGTAATTCTTTATCCTTCAATTTCCTACTAATAAACAATATTGGGTGTTCTTCGCCCTGAATATTCTGCGCAAGTACTGCTCCAATTCCCCTATCCGAGGCGTCTGTCTGTAGTATGAATGGATATCTGAAATCTGGAGCGTGACGTACCGGATAGGAGCATAATTTCTCTTTTAATGTGTCGTAAGCTTGTTGTTCTTGTTCTCCCCATTTTATGTTTTTGGCCCTCCCTTTCCTGGTTAGATCTGTTAATGGGGCTGCTATATGTGAAAAGTTTTTTATAAATTGTCTGTAATACCCCGCCAATCCCAGGAATCGTTGAACCTCTTTTTTCGTTTTGGGAATAGGCCATTTAGATAATTTATCCACTTTGTCATCTTGAGGAAGTATTTGTCCGTTTTGTATTTTAAACCCAAGAAAATCAATATTATCTCGAGCTATCTTACACTTTTTTGGGTTTACTCTCAAACCAGCTTTCCGAAGTTGTTGTAAAACTTGTCTTAAATGCTCTATATGTTCCGACCAATTTTTACTAAAAATTATTATGTCATCTATATAAGCTACCGCAAAATCTTTATACGGTGCCAATACCCTATCCATTAACCTCTGAAAAGTGGCTCCGGCTCCATGGAGGCCAAATGGCATGAATGTAAAATTAAAGAGCCCTTGGGGTGTTGCGAATGCCGTTTTCTCCCTATCCTCTTTCCGTAAAGGCACCTACCAGTATCCTTTTGTAAGGTCTAACGACGATAAGACCCCAGCTTCTCCTAACCTATCCAACACCTCATCTATTCTAGGCATAGGATATGCGTCGAATTTTGATATTTTGTTTATCTTTCGAAAATCAATGCAAAATCTAATCGTCCCATCTGGTTTTGGAACCACCACGGGATGGCTCCGCCAAGGGCTGTTGGAAGGTTCTATTACCCCTAGTTGTATCATTTTATCTACTTCTTCCTTTATTATGGGTATTAGATGGCGAGGCCACTGTCTACCATGATCTCGTATCACAATGCCCTGTGGGGTGTCAATTTTATGTTCTGCCCAATCTGTTTTACCAGGCTTATCTGAGAATACATCGTCAAAATCTCGTTGTATCAATTTTAGGTCCTTTTGCTGATTCTCGTCTAATGTTTGACATATTGTTAATTCTCCTTTTCCTTTATCCCAATCTGGTCCCAAGTTATCTGTTTCAGTTGTAGCCCAATATACTTCACGTTGTTCCCATTTTTTCAATAAGTTTATATGATATATTCCTGTTTTCTTTTTCCTATCTGGAGTTGCTATTTCATAATCTACCTCATTAAGTTGTCTTATCACCGTGTAAGGTCCTTGCCACTGAGCAAATAACTTCGACTGTTCAGAAGGTAAAAGTAATAAGACCTTCTGTCCTTCTTGTAATGTTCGTGGTCTAACCTTTTTGTCATATCGTTGTTTCTGTTTATATTGTATATTTTTAAATTCTGTTTCGCCAAACCTTGTGCTACTCGTAACCTATCGCGCATTTCTATGACATGTTTCACCGTACATACAGCATCATCCTCCCCTTCTTCCCATCTTTCTCTTATCAAATCTAAGATTCCCGTGGGTTGGATCCATATAACAATTCGAATGGAGAATACCCTGTGGAAGATTGTGGCACTTCTCTAATGGCAAACATTAGGGGGGCTATCATCAAATGCCATTTTGTAGGGGTTTCATTAATTACTTTCCTCAGCATTTGTTTTAAAGTTTTGTTAAATCTCTCCACCAATCCATTACACTGTGGGTGGTATACAGTGGTATGTAACGGTTTCACATCTAAGATCTTCCACATTTCTCTTAAAGTGGTACTCATGAAATTCGACCCTTGATCCGTCAGAATTTCCTTTGGGAATCCCACTCTACTGAATATTTGAAGGAGTTCTCTAGCTAACACTTTAGCAGTGGTTGTTCTAAGAGGAACTGCTTCAGGATATCTTGTTGCATAATCTACAATTACCAATACGTGTGTATGACCCCCTGCTGACCGTTTTAATGGACCTATTATATCTAATCCCACGCGTTCGAAAGGCTTATCCATGAGTGGCATAGGAATTAACTCTGCTCCTTTTGGTGGTTTTGGTTGGCTTTTTTGACAATTTGGGCAAGTTTTACAATATATGTCTATATCTCTATTCATATTTGGCCACCAAAATCGTTTCGTTATTCGTGCTAGCATCTTGTCCCTAGCTAAATGTCCAGATAGCGGAAGGTCATGAGCTAGTGTCAAAATTAATTGCCTGCATGCTTTTGGTACTATCAGTCTGTCATTACCTTCCTGATCAATGTGATACAACAGTCCATTCCTTATTTCTATGCCAGTATTGCCTACTTGTACTAATCCTTCCTGTCTGGCTTGTATTTTTAAACCCTCTAAAGAATCATCTTCTTGTTGCCATAATCTCACCCGTGTCCTGTTAGCTTGTGTCATTTCTGTCCATTGTTGTGTCATCGTCTTCCATGGTCGTTGGTCAGGTGGTGTAACTCCTGAGCACATAGCTTCCTGAGAGGATATAAAATCATTAATACCTATCCAATCCCTGCCTAAGAGCATACATATCTTTTGCCAGCGATGGGACAATTCCCAGTTTCATCTTATACATTTTACCCTGTACCACCACCTCCGCCCATGTAGTTTTGTAAATTTTCGAGTCTCCATGAATACATTGCACTGCTATATCGTCACTTGGTCCTCCATTAATCAGGTGTTTTACTAGAGATTGTGTGCATCCTGTATCCACCAAAGCTGTTTTTTCCTCCCCATTCACCAACACTTTTATCTCCCACCCTTTTGGTGTATTGTCTATTATTATGTCCCGATTTTGGCCCTTAGTTCCCGCCCACGCACAAGTTAATCGTGGGCATTCTCGTTTATAATGTTGCGTGGAACCGCAGATAAAACATCCTGCCTTGCGTTCTTTTTCTGTCCCATGTGGCATCGTCTGACGATCCATTGCACCCCAAGTATGTTGTTTTCCAAATCTTGTAGCTAATGTCGCTTTTTGGGGTTCTGGCATTCTTTTTTCTCCTTGTATTAATGGCGATTCTCGTGGCTTGTCTTTTTCTCCGGGCGCCGCCATTTTCTCTCTTATCTTCTCGTTGAATCCTGTAGTCTCGCGAGATCCTTGTATCTTGTCGTTATGTTGATGGTAATTTTCTAGAAGAACGATGACTTCCTCTAACGTTTTTGGCTGGTTCCGTTTTACCCAATTATGAACAGAAGTCGTTGCAGTTGTAAGTAATTGTTCAATTACTATTTGTTCTATTGCATCTTCAAATGTTTTTTTATCTGGTTGTAACCATTTAATGACCATAGCCTTCATCTTTTGTGCAAGGGGTCGTGGATGCATTCCAGATTGTAATTTGAGGTCTCTGAATTTCTTCCTATATGCCTCGTCAGATATATTGAATGTGAGCAGAATATTTCTTTTACTGTATCATAATTTATTGCTTCTTCTGGTCCTAACGCATCAATTACCAGTTGGAGATCTCCTGTCAGGCATGGTGTTAGTATTATAGCCCATTGATCTCGTGGCCACTTTGCTGCCATTGCCGTTCTTTCAAACGTATTTAGATATGTTTCTATATCATCTGTTGCGGTCATTTTTTGTATCTTTATTGGGAATTTGTTTCCTTCGTTTTCCATTGATGTTATTATCTTCTGTTTGTTCGACATTGGAATATTTTGTTCTGTCGGACTTGGTTGTGGTATACGTTGAAGTAATATTTTATTTTGTTCCACTAAAGCATCAATCATTTTCTCTTGTCTTTTAATTGCATCTTGGAACCAAACGGTTTCTTCGTTCATATTCCTCATGCAATCTTGATCACGTTGGGCGCCAGTTTGTACGGGTTCGTGGAAATTAATTAAAGGTTCAGACGCAGAAAGAATTCGTGATGTTTGATCCAAAGGAAAATCGAATAAATTTTTATTAACGGTTTCACAAAGTTGTTTGTTTCTTCCTTGTACATAGTCGTAACTGCAATGCGGGGTTAACACAGGAATATTTAAACTTGGATCGGAACTTCTAGATAAACCTCCCACATTCTCGAAAAAGGGATTCTTGCTCACTTTGAGTTGTTTGTTGGTGTTTTCTTCCATAAGCCACCAACTACATTCCTTGGGGTTGGAAGGGGTGCTCGAAGAGGGTGTTCCCACCCCAGCCTGGAATCCATCCAGGTGGATTTGGATCGAGTTTAGTTCCCCTAAGTCCCCTGAAGGGTTGATTTCCACTTATATTAACCCTAGCCAATTCTATAGGGTTTGAGGAGATTAAGTTTATTCTTCTTTCATTACTTAACTCTCCTCCTGTCTGAGTCTCTCGTTCCTGGAATATCGTTATTCCCCCAACCGTCCCTTTTCCTCGCGCTCCCTCTCGCTCTTCCCCCCTCCTTCTCCCCCCTTCCTCGCGCTCCTCTGTCTGTATTCCTTTCTCCATGAATATCTGATTCTTCTTTCTATCTTCCACCTGAACTCCAATTGCCTTAGTTAATTTTTCTTGGTCCATATTAACTTGAATTCCAATGTGCCACGCCTTTCCTACCACATGTTTATGTCTTATTTCTTCTACCTGAACTCCTTGGGATTTAACTTCTTTTCCTTGGTCACTTCCGTTTGTGTGGCATTGGATTTATTATCTTTTATTCCTTTTCCTACTTGTATACCCACTCCTTTCATCTCAGCCATTCTTTCTCCTTTCTTTTCAGTCTGAGTCTCAGCATTCTTTATCTCTATATTAATATCTTGTATCTCCGAATATATATCCTCCCATAATTTCACCTCTCTTACTATAGCCATGTAACCTTCCTTAAATTTGTCTTTAAATCCTTCTTTCTCTACTTTCTTAACATGTTCACTTTCTACCTGTTCCTGTTTACTAAAAAACAGTTTCCCTGGCATTTCTCCCTCCTCCCTATCAACCTCTAATTCTCCTTCTTTCAACTTCTCTTTAATAGGGTCTTCTCTTCTGACAGCGGACGACCCAACTACCTTTACTGGGTTCTCCCCAATCCCTTTCTCACATCACTGTATCCCATTTAAATGGTGCTTAAGAGGTTTTTCTCATCTTGAGGCAGAATGTGATCGTAAACTAAGATGGTTGAATTCTGTTTTTTAAGATTTTAAGACAGCTCTACCGTATCCTGCTCCCCATGGTGGTGTAGTGGATCGAGTGATGGACATGGACTTAGGAGACCTGTGTTCAAATCATGACACAGGCATGAAAAATTTTGTGGAACTGGGAATATCTGTTATAACTGGTAAACATCTGTTATAACTGGTAAAACTTACAACATGTCACTTGCTTTGAAATCCCTGTTGGTCACTGTAAGGTGTTCCCAGCTTGACGGCACTAAAAATAGACAGCTTGAAAAGTTTGGCCTCCTAGGACCCACCGTGAACGGTCTCAGCCCTGCAAATGAGGGAGGGGGAAGCCCCCCTTGATATAATTGTAATGTCACTGGAAGCAGGAAATGAACTTTTTTGTAGATTTTTGTTCTCCTCCCAAAGTGGGGGACATTTACCCCCCCCCCCATTGAGAAGCTGGGTCTGTACCTTCCTCTCTCCTTCTTTTAGACTTTGTGGGAAATGATTTTAAAACAGGGTTATAAATGGTGTTATTAAAAGGTAGAACAGGGGTTCCAGGAGATCTGTATGCACTGGATTACAAACAGCTTTAACACTTTGGAAGTGTGCAGATCCGCACTCCGCACAGCGGTACTTGGAGAGACCAGTGAGCTGAAGGTCTGTGCAGTCTTGTTTTATGTCAAAGAAGTGGATGAATGCTTTATTGATCCCATAGCTGGCTCCCTTCCTGTTGTGTATTTACATAATCACTCTGGAGGTGACAAATAGACCAAGTGGGAACAGCAAAGTTTATTATGTAACTAACTTAACCAATAGAATCAAATGATTTGGTGAAATGCAAAACTGATTTTGGAAGTGTAAAATTGCTCATTTTTCTACGAGCCTTTCCTGAAAGTTTTTTTTTTTAAAAGCATTATGCATTACACTCTCACTTATCTTCATCAGCTGCCTATTAGTATCACAATCCCATCTGGTATATGGGAGCCAGGAGTTGAGATCATTTTGATTAGCAGAGGCAAGGATGTCATCTGCTGCTCTGAGGGACCTTTGTCCCTTTCCCTCCTCAGCTTGGCTGCAGTCTACACAGTCGCTGGTGGGAAAATGGATTTTCACTGGCAACAATAGATCACTGCAAGCTGTCCCCCACCATTTTTAAAGTAATACAGAATGCTGAGACTTCATGTTGCCTTAAATGGGCAGTTACGACCGTTTTAAAGTGATTTGAACTGTTTCTAAATAACTAATCTTTAGAATTACATGCATGCTTACTACTTGTTTAAATGTGATTTATTGTGTTTTCATTTGTCTTTTTAAATCCGTTTGTGAACCATCTTGGACCTCTATACCAGGAGAAAGGCAGCATGAAATAACATAATTTTCCAGACCACTAGAACATCTGCTTCTGGAGTTACATGTGTACTGTTTTGCAGCTCCACTTGGATTAGTGATAAAAATTTAATGCTGATTGAGATTTCAGTGAATAGTGTCACAACGTGTATTGAATTCATTGTTCTTTGATCCAAGTGTAGCATAACTAATGGCTAGAGGGAGGATGCTCAGCCAAGGAATATGGAGAAACAAGTAATCTCTTTCCAGGAATATTCACTGCTAACAAGCAAATTCCCTGCACAGGCAGCATAAGCCGTGAAAACCAAGAAGTTTCAACAGACCCTGTTTGTGTTCACGTACAAAATAAAGTATGTTTACAAGGAACGTTGCAATAGAGAACTAAAATTGAAACAAGCTGCTGTTTGTTAATGAATCAGGCCAGATCTGGTTTATACGGACGTTGCTAGAGTAATTTTCTTGAACTGAATTTAAAATCAAGCCTGCCCCGCCCCCGATGGTTAGCTTTCTTGCATGTTACCATCCATGTTAGTAGAGTAGAGACTAGCGCAATATGGCAGCCCAATATTGTTGGACTTTCAAACCTGCTGATCATTGGCCTTACTGACTTGGGCTTTGGGGAACTGAAGACCAAAACTGCCAGATAGCTCAGTAGTTAAGGTCTCTGTCTAGGAAGCCTGAGGTTGGGAGTTCAGTTCCCATTGTGCCTCTTTGACATGGGCTGCAATCTATGATCCATAAGCTCCTTTCCAGCTCTGCAGTTCTATGGTAATTATAACATGTCTTATGAGGCCAAAACTTAAGAACCATTGGTCCTAGTGAACAGGACCCCTTTGGGGCTCTAAGGACCATTTCAAAGGGGTTGCCATGAGCCAGTGAAGAAAAAGGCACAAACGGCTTGGGTCTGGAGGAGGAGGGGGAGGAAGGGGGGAAGAGTGAGGTACAGCCTGATAGGTTGGAGGGGATGTCAGTCAATGGCACCGGAGGATGCGATTGGCTGAGGGGTGCCTGTAGAGGGCATTTCTCTATGGCTACCTGCGGCAGTAGCCTTCCAAAAGGGGGCTTGTGGCCGCTTCCAAGCAGGGCAAGGGGTCACCATAACATGAGGAACTGTATTAAATGGTTGCGGCATTAGGAAGGTTGGGAACCACTGGATTAGAGGATTATGGAGTAGCTGTGTTTGACATGCAAGCATGTCAGAACCACATGCAATGTTTTTAATTTCCTGGAGGAAAGGAGGCCTCTGATTATTATTCTTCCCATATTTATTATTATTATTATTATTATTATTATTATTATTATTATTATTATTATTATTATTATTATTATTATTGGATATCCAGTATGGTGTAATGGATAGATGGACTAGGACTCACAGGCACGGGCATGGATGCCCTCTCAGCCATGTAAACCCACTGGGTGTGTGGAACTGGTAACAGTACTCCTTAAATATCTGATTTATCTTAAAAGCCATATTAGGGTTGCTGTAATTCGTTTCCAACTTGATGGCAAATCCCAACATAATTACTACTGTTGTTCATAATCTCTATAATTATAACCATGACAACTCCCTTCCAAAACACTGATGTTTTGAATCACATGACATACCACAAGAAAGTATTCCCTTGGATTTATTATGCAGCACCGTTTTTTTAGGAAAGCTAGTTATGTGTCTCCTGATAGTTCTTAATTGTTGTATCATTTTGGGTTATAACTGGATCAAATATCAGGGTGTGAGCGGTGAGCTACAAAGCTTTGCAAAATTACTTTGACCTTTGACCTCCCTTTTAAAGAACTGGGGTCCAAAACTGGGTTTATTGGCAGTGGTTGGAATAATTATGGCTCTTCCTTCTTGAGGTTGTCCAGTATACATGGAGGATTGGATGAAGAAGGATGGGGCGGGGAGGCTCAGTTTCTCCCTTCCTTTTAAACTTTGAAGGCACCAGAAGGCCACAAAAATCCATCAGATCCATTTTATCTCCCTTCTTTTCTGTTTCTAGGAATAAATGAGAAATTATCCAGCCCTCAAGTCCCATAGGAACTTGGGAAAGACTCTGGCAGCATCTGGAATCCCCAAAAAGGGTGTGTCAAGTAACACTCACCCTTGCCTCATTCGATCTCTCTTAAACAAATTATAGGGACTGGAGAAAAGCTCAGGTTTCTCAACTTGTAGTACTGTCTCCAAAACATATTATATTGTGCATTTATAGATTTCTGCTAAATATTTCAAATTGAAGTCATGGACCTTTGAAAATTGTTCTGGTTACTTGCTATAACTTTTAATCCAATGTCTTTGCCAACCCTTATGTTGAGTTGTAAATCACCTCTTTTCCAGCTGTTTCCTGCTTCATTTGACACACCCATTACTTCACAAGTTAATATCTATTTAAACCAGAATGATGAAACTGTCTTCTTTGACAGCTATGTGCATAATTATTAGTTCTTGCTTATACGAAATTCTTGATTTTCTTCCCTGCCGGGTGGAGCAAATTTAGGTTTATTTCTCTCCCAGTTTAACAGTTCTTACTAAACAGTTATTACAGTACAGTCCTGATTTCTCAATAGGTAAAAACATGTTAGAAAAGATAGTTGTGTTTCTTTTGAAACCAAGGCAAGTTAAGACTAGCCATTGGTGGACTAATCTTGTCAGAACAATTTTATAAAGAACAAAGAGTTGACTCTATAATGAAGTGTTACGGAGCAAAGAGCTGATTAATTTATTCAACTCCCTTCGAATACAGTGAAGGATGCAACTTGTGTAGGAATTGGCAACACCATTAAAGCCTCTTTCTGAGAACCAAAGCAACACTCTCTGTACTTTTCTCCCTTTTCCCGTAGTCATTGGATCATAGAATGGTGGAGTTGGAAGGGGCCTTTAAGGCCATTGAGTCCAACCCCCTGCTCAGTGCAATAATACAACTCAAAGGATATCTGCTAGATCAGCAGTTCTCAACCTGGGGGTTGAGACCCCTTTGGAGGTCGAACAACCCTTTCATGGGGTCGCCACGAGCCTTTGAAGAAAGCTAAACAGGGTTTATCCTCTGGCCGACACCTCTGGGGGGCTGTGGATGAGAACCCACCAGAATCAGTCTGGCCCTCCACCTCGACCTGGGTGCTGCTCTCCCACAAACCCTGGCCTCCTTGGCCCAAGGAAGGCACTATTTGACTGCCGCCCCTTCCCCAACCAAGGTGCCAGCCCTGGAGGTGCGCCATCCTTCCAGGCCAGTGGTGGGAACAAAAGAGATGTCATGCACGTGTGAAGGCAGTGCACTGGAGATGTGGCTATGCCCGAGCGAGCAACAGAGGGAGGGAGGGAGGGAAGGAGCCAGGCGAGGTGGCAGGCCGGCATGATCCACTTGCCAGCCGGGCAGGGAGGCAAGCATTCCAATGGAGCTGGGAGACTAGCCATCCCGCGGGGATCTCCGCCTCTCTCATTCCCTCTCTCTCTTCCTCTTTCTCCCCCTCCCCCCTCCAGCAAGGCAAGCTCTGCCCCCTCCCCTCCACCTGGATCTAGAGAAGAAAGAGGGGGAGAGAAACCCCTTCCCTCCTCCCTCCCTCGCTGCCTCCCACCGTGTGCCACGGCATTGCGCCCTGTCTGGTGTGCCACAGGCACCAGGGTGCATGGGCTGGGTTCCTTCCTGCTGTCACCATCACCGCAGCAGCAGCTCCTTTCACCCTTGTCCTCTGGTTGAAAAGGCCGGGCGCCCATGTGGCTGCAGACCCCCCCCCCCACGGCAGCGCCCTGATGTCAAGAGGCACAAGTTGGAGAGGGTGTTTGGACCACAACTTCCATCATCCATGGCCATTGACACCCGACTCCCTCCCCTGGAACCCACCCTGGGCAATTTCTGCACCACCCTTCAACCCCATCCCCTCATCGCCACCACCACCACCACCGTCCGGAGTCTCCTGCCCCCTAGGCGGTCGTGGGACTACGGGGGGCATTCTCCCAAGACAGCATGGGGAGAATGGGAGCTGTGGTCCAGGTATATCTCAGGTTGTTGAGGGGGATGTTTGGGAAACCCCAAGAGAAGGGAAGCTGTTGGTGGCAGGGAGTGGGGGAGAGTACTTTGGGATTAAAGCAAGCAAAACAGGTGATGGAGGAAGAGGTGGTATTCTGAAAAAAAAAAGGAAGCCTTCCTACATGCACACAAGCTCCTGCCCTTTAAAAATCATCAACAGTAACCCTTTATTATTATTATTATTATTATTATTATTATTATTATTATTATTATTATTATTATTATTATTATTATTATTATTATTATTCCTAAAGAGGACCACCTGAGCATGCACAAAGCATGGCTTTCTGGGTGCTTCGAAAACACCCCCCCCACACACACACAGCTACGTATGAAGTATCAACAAAATAATTTTAGGGTTGGGGGTCAGCACATCATGAGGAACTGTATTAAAGGGTTGCGGCATTAGGAATGTTGAGAACCACTGTGCTAGGTGATTGTCTAAATTTCTCTTTAGTGCCTCCAGTATTGGATCATTCACCACCTCCAGAGCTAATTGGTTTCATTGTCTTACTGTTTTAACAATTAAGAAGTTTTTCCTGTTATTCAACCAAAATATGGCTTCCTGTAACTTGGGACCATTATTGCGTCTTCTGCACTCAGGGATAATTAAGAACAGATCCTGTCCCTCCTCTGTATGACGGCCTTCTAAATACAGTATTTGAAAAGTTCTATTATATCTGCCTTCAGTCTTCTTTTCTCTAGGCTAAACAATCTTAGTTATTTCCATCTTTCCTCACAGGGCTTGGTCTCCCAGCCCCCTAATCATCATTATTGCCCTCCTCTGACCCTGTTCCAATCTGTCAGCATCCTTCTTGAAGTGCGGAAAATAGTACATTATTTGCCTTTTTTTTGGCAGAACACACTGTTGACTCATATTCAGCTTGTGATTTACGAGAATTCAAAGATCCTTCTCGTAGTACAGTGATCCTTCTCGTAGTACCTGCATCGCGGGTGGGGGCGGGGGCGGTCTGGTCTCTCCGCGCACTGCCCCCGCACCTCCGAGAAGTGTCACGCTCCGCGGCCCCCCCCGGCGGCTCTCAAAGGCCTCGCAGGCGCCCGGGAGGGCCGTGCATGGCAATTGGGTTGCTCTCCGTGCCCCCCCGGCGGCTCCGAAAGGCTTCAGAGCGGCCGGGGAGGGCTGCGCAGGGCGATCCATGCCCCCCGGCGGCTCCGAAAGGCCTCGCAGGCGCCCGGGAGGGCCGCGCAGGGTGATCGGGTTGCTCTCTGCGCCCCCCCCCGGCAGCTCCGAAAGGCTTCGGAACGGCCGGGGAGGGCCGCACAGGGCGATCGGGTCGCTCTCCGCGCCCCCCCCAGGCGGCTCCAAAAAGGCCTCGCTGGCACCCGTGAGGGCCACGCAGGGCGATCGGGTCGCTTTTCGCACCCCCCTTGGGTGGCTCCGAAAGGCTTCGGAGCCACGGGGGGTGGGGGGCGATTGGGTCGCTCCACGCCGCCCCCCACGCTCCTCCGAGGCTTCTGGGACAGGCGCGATTGCCCCCCAGGCCCCCCCACCCGGTTCCGCATATCGTGGATTTTTGTGGATCTGGGTGGGGTGGGTCCCTAACCCCCGCGATCGGCGGGGGTTACTGTATCGGTGATCCTGGTATCCCCCATTTTGTAATTGTGTGTTTGGTTTCTTTTTCCTAGATGCGATACTTTGTACTTACCACTGTTGAATTTAACTCCGTCGTTTTCAGCCCAGTCTTGAAGGCTCTTAAGAACATTTATTTATTTATTTATTTATTTTTATTTTAGGGTATTTTTACCCTGCCTTTCTCCTTGAAAAGGTGGTGAGGGACCTTAGTGCTGGAAGTGGCTCTTGGCCTTGGTGTCACTTTGGCCCTTGCCCTGATGAAAAAGAACAAGAAAACCCTTGTGAAATTGTTCCGTGTTAAAAAAAACCCTACAAATCAAATATGGGTTTGTCGAGCATGGTTAGCCTAATCCTCAAGCTTAGCTTCTCAGGAAAAGCAACAGAGACCCTCGTCACTCCTGATTTGTAGGGGTCTAAACAGGGAGTCTTCCAGATGTTTTGGCTGGCAACAAGAATGCTAGACACTCAGTCGTGCTGGCTGAGTCAGACATTCAGAACATCTGGAGGGGCACCAATTCCCAGCCCTGACTTATGAGAAATGAAAGTCAGTCAAGCATCTTAATCCAGACCTATATATCATGCTATCCAGTCCAAAAGATCCTATAGTCTCAAGTCTGCATTAAGGAAAATCCTGAAGTCCTCTCTCCCTATCCATGGTAGGAAAGTTAACTATTTCCTGCCCTTTTATAATATCCTATAGGGCAGTGGTGGTGAACCTTTGGCACTCCAGATGTTTTGGACCACAAGTCCCACAGTCCTTTGTCATTGGCAATAGAGGCTTGGAATTCTGGGAGTTGTGGTGAAGGTTTGCCACCACTGCTATAGGGATACGGCTGCCCCAATTTGTCTTGTCAATTTGTGCCTCAGTTTTTCCTCTATGAGTTTGGGAGCACTCAGACCAATCCTTAAAACCTCTAGCCCCACTGCTACCCTCTGAAAAGCAACAGAGACAGTCTTCTCACTCGCGATGTGTAGGAGTCCATTGTAAGGAACTGCATCTGGAAGGAAGGAAGGAAGCTCCCAGATGGTTGCACTGTTGCCTGCTATTTGAGTAAGGAGGGCGAAGGAGTTCTTTGCTCACTTCTTGGCTTCTGGTGGAGCACTTTTGCTGCTGCCCTTGTGCAAGTCAAAACGTATCCTTTCTTTAAAACGTAGTTGGCCAACAAGGGCCAATCAGGATTTTCAAGTCATCCTGTCCAAAATGATTGATCGTTCGCCATCACCATCTACTGGACATTTTGTGAACTGCCAGCTCCACTTTCCAAGTTGGAAATAAAACGAACTGAACATTACCAGCCCAGATGGGTTCCTACAACAAAGAGGATAGTGTTGCTAGACCACTAGGCAAGATAATTGAAAGAAGGAATATCTCCTTACAAACAAATGAACAAACTGGAGGCTGGGAGGTACCATACTCATCTATGTAACAGGGTCCAGGATTTGAAACCAAATACAGTGGAACCTTGACTTACATACTGCTTGCCTTGCATCATATTTGACTTGCAGCAAGAAGGGGCCTGTTTGACTTGAGTCGCAGGCTTTGACTTACATCTCGGAGCCCCGGTGCAAGGCACCGGAATTGGGCAGCAGCCACAACCCAGCATCGCGGCTGCCGCCTCCAAACTGCTCCTGCCTTCTTCCCCTCCTCCGGCAGCAGTGGCTTCGGTGAGGCCAGCTCAGAGCACCTGGAGCTGGTCCTCGGCCTCACCGAAGCCGCCGTTGCTGCCAGAGGAGAAGAAGGGCCGGGAGCTCGGGGCTGGCCTCGCTGGTTAGACAGTCGGCTCAGTCTTGTAAAAAATCTGGCTGCAGACGTCTGGTCCACAATGGAAGCATTTTAGTTGGGGAGCTGTAAAGTTGTAGGACTCTAATTGTAAGCATAGAGTTGTTCAGAACTTGGAACGTCAGGTTAAAAATCAGTAAAACTTAAATGTTAGACATTGTTGCTATGATCATTAAAAAGTGGAGGCATATCACTTGTGGACTATAATTCCACTGCCTCCTCCTCTCTTTGAAGAGACATTTCATTTACATCCCCAGAAGTAATCTCCTATCCCAGTCAAATTTGTGTTAAATTGCTGTTTTCAGGGGTCTTTTTCATCATCTGGAATGGATTAATCCACTTTCCCATTACTTTCTATGGGAAACGTTCATTTGACTTAAGTCATGTTTGACTTAAGTCTAGACCACTGGAACGGATTAATGACGTAAGTCAAGGTTCCACTGCAATACTGCTTTCACATCAAATGAGCTTGATAGAATTGGTGAACTGTATGTAGAGAGCCAGAAGGATCACCTAAACATAAAGAGTTCCCAACAGATAGGCATCTACTCTGTTTCAAAACCTTTAGTGGGTGAGAGTCTACCTCATTCCTAAATTGTCCATTCTACTGTTGGACATTGTCTTACAGTTAGTTATTTCTTGCTCATGATTATTGGAGTCTCCTTGCTTGTAATTTGAATCCATTTGTTTTGGTTGTACAATGTGCCCACTGAGTCATTTCTATCCTATGATGATCCTTGAATTAATGAACTCTAGAAACTTGCCAGTGACAGCCCATCTCAGGACATGCAAACTGAAATACCGCTGTAGAGTCACTCTATTTCATGTTAAATTTTTCTAAGTTCTATTTTTTTCACCTTTTCTTAAATTGGTGGCTTTTCTTATGAGTCTTCTTCTTCTGAAGAGTTCTCAGCTATTTCCCTGCCCCCTCTCAGGCTAAGCATACCCAGTTCTCGTAACCTCTAATGAAACTTGGTTTCCAGATCACTTATCATTTCCCATCCCTGTGCTTGCAATAAAATAGCTAAATTTTGGGCTGAAAAGCCTTGCAAAACTTGCTGGAATTTTATTTCTTCATTTCTGTGTATTGATGTCACATAGATCCTACCTACCAAATGCTTTCCCTTTGTTCTTAGACATTTAGCAAAAATATTTGTTCTGATTTCTTAATACAAAAAGCACGGGTTCCCCTCCATCAGGTCAACTGTACCCTGGATTTTATCAAGATTTATCTGCTTAAAATCCCTGTCCTACCCATGTATGCATTTGAAAAGGAACATTGAAAAATGAGTCATAGGTTTCAACCCGTGGGATTTAACAGAGAACTGCAAAAGGTTTCTTTTTAAAAAAATATTAATTGTGTCTGATTCCACTTGATATGGAATACCCTGCCATCCCATTCTCAGGAAGGTGGTTGAATGAAATATGAAACCTCCTGGATTGACCCAAGTCAGTAGTCTCTTGCAATTCAATTTGTAGATCCAAGTAGTAAAATATATTCTTCTTTTTCTGCTGATGTACGAGTTCCAGCTTCTTAGCACTTAACATTTTGCAGCTTCTTGACAGGCCAGCTATATCAGTAAGCTGGCTTAAGGGCTCTTTAAACTTGACAGCTGCTTTAAATGCATTTTAACAATCGCTAGGCAGCTTCCCCATCATTTTTGCAGTGAGATTCGAGAAGCCGAATTTGAATTTCCTTCAATGATTTGAAAGGTTCGCATGCATGGCAGTTGCTTTCAGGCACAATGGGAAAGAAGTCTGCAACCTCTTTTTGGGTTCCCTCTCCTTTCTCCTCTGACTAGACATGGGCACGGAGCGGCAAAAATCTCGTTTCCGTTTCCGTTTTCGGTTATCGTTATCGTTACATAACGGGTAACGGTAACTAGAATTACTCCGCTCCAACTCGAACTCGAACCAAAAAAGAAAAATTGGGTCTGATTTTTCGTCGTCGTTCATGGCATCGCGGCGATCGCGTGATGCCAAGCAGCACAGAAAAAAAGTTTTAAAAATAAAAAAAAAACCCGATTCCTGGCCAAAAAAGCAGGTGAAAATATGCCTGCCTCAGTGAGGGCACCTACCCGCGAGGGGTGGTTTCTGGGGGGGGGGTCCCCGGCCTTCCCCCCCTCTCCTGTCCTGGGCTGCTGGTAGCAGGCTGGGGGGAGGGCATCCTCGTCGTCTCCATTTGCCATGCGGTGGGGGGGATCCAAAATGGCGACCACAATATTTATTTTTAAATTGTGGTCCAAAAACCCACCAAAGCACCACAGAAACATTTGAAAATTAGGTATTTTAAATGCCTGATTTTTTTATAGTAGCAGCAGTAGGTTTTTCTTGCAATAAAACGTCTCCATTGATTTTATTTTATTTTTATTTTTATTTTTATTTTTTTACAACTGCGCAATGATGGGCTGGCCATGGGATGGGACCATGCAATTTTTTTGAACCATTCCACCAATCGCATGGCCAGGTTTTGACTGAGACTTCTGGATGTGCCAGAGGGCATAAAAAGCCCACTAACCCGAACCCGAACCCGAACCCGAACCCATACGCCAGTACACTGTCCTTCTTAGTGGGTCAGAGGCACCCAGAGGTACAGCCTACTTAACCTTAACCATAACCCTAAGCCTAGCCCTTACCCTAACCCCAGCCCTAACCCAGATCCGTACGCAAGTACACTTTCCTTCTTAGTGGGTTACAGGCACCCAGAGAGGTGCCTCCCACAGCCCACTATCCCCTACCCCTATCCCATTCCCTAACCTGTACGTCAGTACGCTAGTACGCTCCCCTTCTTAGTGAGTCAGAGGCACCCAGAGAGAGAGGTGTCTCTGCCACTTACCCCCCACCCTAACGTAATGTATGGTACGCGGCGGCTTCGCGTTACACTTCCCTTCCCTTCCCTTCCCTTCTTAGTGGGTCAGACATCAGAGGCACCCAGAGAGGTGCCTCCCAGAGCCCACTTACCCTAACCCTAACCCTAACCCCAACACAAACGACAAACGACAAACGGAAACGACAAATTTTTGAAAATTATCGCGACAAACGGAAACGAGCCAAAACGGACCCGTCCCGACAATCGAAAACTCGACACGTCATTTTTTCTGGTCGTGCCCATCCCTACCTCTGACATTCCTGAGACTGGGAACTTGTTTCCTTTTTCAAATAATTACTGCTTGTCTAAACTGGGAACCTTGTTTATAAGCATAAAGCAGGGGTGTCCAAACTTTTTTCAAGGAGGGCCACATTTGGTGAGATGAAAATGTATGGGGGGCCGACCATTCGGCCTGAAGGGGGGAGACAGGGTGTGGGCTGTGTGCATCTGCAACAGCCTCAAATGCTCCGGTTTCAAGGTGCGCAAGGGTCCAGTGGCTGTTGCAGGGCCTGGGAATCGGCCCACACGCACCCAAGATGCACCACTGCTCGAATATGCTGCTCTCCCTCGCAAGGAGGTGGGGAAGACTCTGCAGCAATGGAGCCAGGAGTGGGTAGGCAGGGCAGGTGGCTGAGGGGATGAACGGAGGCAGGGAGGACAGGCAAACCATAAAACTGCAAGCTGATGTCTCTAGCCAGCACAGGGAAGGGCCGGGCTGGAACAGTGGGGATGAGTGACAAGCTGAGCCGGCAGGGAGAGGAGGCTGAGGGCAACTCAAAATTTTAAATCAGGCCGCATTTGGCCTCCGGGCCGGACTTTGGACATGCCTGGCTTAAAGCATGGTTTAGGAATGCAGCCCCTCTAACTGGCTCAGTTGTCGAAACAGCCTTGGATCCTTTTGAAGCCGTTTTTGTTTTTCCTGACAGAAATGCCTGCAACTCACTTTTGGCCCTCCAAATGTTTTGGACAACAGCTGCCATTAGCTGTGGCCAACCTGGCGAAGTCTCAGGAACCATGGGGATTCTGGGGAGCATACAGTCCAAAATTCATCCATGTGCCTGTTGCTGACTGTAGCCAAGACTTAACTACAGTTTATTATAATTCAAGGTACCAAATTCAAGGTATTGATGTTAACTTATAAAGCCCTTCATAGTTTAGGACCTCACTATCTGTCAAGAGTAACTTTCCCTCAGGTCATTCTCCTGTCCCAGCTGCACCTCCCAATCCTTGATGCTGCTGATGGCCACTGTGAGAAAAGCCCGGAAGTTGTCAATGAGAAGCCAGACCTTCTTCATAGGAGCCACTCTGCTCTGGAGCTTTCTTCCTGGGGAGGTGTAGTTGGCCCCCACCCACCTGAGCTAGTCAAAACCAGTTTGTTTGTTTTTTACCCACGTCGGGAAACATCTTTTTCTCTGCCCTGAGAGGCACTGTTGAGAAATCCAGATTATAGCTATTTTGGAAAATGCAGGATGAGAAGAGACCTTGATTTTGGAGCAGTGGAGTGGAAAGGGAAAAAAGATTGTGTCCTGACCTTACTCTGAACTCCCCCTGACAGCCCCAAGGGTATACAAGACGGGCCTGTGGCCGTAGCCGCTGAAGAAGGGAGTATGCCTTGATGGATGGCTATTTGTGGTTGAATCCGTGATAAGCAACTTGAAGAAATCTCTCAGCAGTAGAGATGGGCACGACTTAGCGGTATTTCCGTTTCCGTTACTCGGTTCCGTTACTCTACGGAAACGGTAACGGGAATTACTCCGCCAGACTTCGAGCTCGAACCGACGAACGAACAATTTTGGTCTGATTTGTCGTGCTTTCGTTCCTTGCATCGCGCGATCGCGATGCCACGCGGCACAGAAAAAAGTTTTTAAAAGTTAAAAAAACCCGGTTCCCGGCCAAAAAGCAGGCGGAAAAATGCCTGCCGTGCCTCAGGGCACCTACCAGAGGGGTTGTTTCTGGAGGTCCCCGGCCTCCACCCCCATCCCCCATCCTGGGCTGCTCTCGCCGCAGGCTCGCAGGCAGCCAGCAAAAAGCCCAGTCTTTAAAGCGCAAGCAAGCGGCACGGACGGCACAGGAAAAACTTTTAAACTCTCCCCCACCCATTCCCGGGCCAAAAGCAGGCGGAAAATGCCTGCTTGACTAAGGGCGCAGGGCACCTACCGGAGGGGTGGTTTCTGGAGGGGGGGTCCCGCCTCCCCCCCGTCCTGGGCAGCCGGACTCGAGTCGCCATGCCATGCGGTGCGGGCGGGGGATCCAAAATGGGGCGGCGAACGCAATATTGTTTTTGAAATCGTGGTCCAAAAACACACAAGCACAACAGAAACACGCGAAAATTTATAAACTGACAGATTTTTCACAGTAGCAGTGGGTTTTTTCTTGCAACAAAATGTCTCTCCTCTCCTCCTCTGTCCTCCATTGATTTTATTTTATTTTATTTTTTTTACACCTGCGCCATGATGGGCTGGCCGAGTGGCCAGCCATGTGGGAGTGGACGACCATGCAAATTTTTGGAGCCATCCCACCAAACGCATGGCCACTTGGCCATGGAGACTTCTGGGATGTGCCAAAAAGCCCCCTAAAACCTGCCCTAGCCCCCTAACCCTAACCCTTGACTCCGTACTCATACGTCACAGACTGTCTTCTTAGTGGGTCAGAGAGGCACCCAGAGGTGCAACCCACTAGCCCACCGTAACCTTACCCGTCACTAGCCTAACCCTAGCCCTAACCCTAACCCACCTTAACCCTAAGCCAGATGTACTTGCATTGCACTACATGCAAGTACAATTCCCTTCTGTGTGAGACATGGTGTTGCGAGAGCCTTAGTTAGGCATCTCACCTATGGCTCTGGGTTCAGTGCCATCCACTAGTCTTCACAGTCACTGTCTGCACATTTGCACAACTGGTATGCAATATCCATATGGCTATTGCATACCATTTTGGAGCAGCAGCAGGTGAGGAGGGGAGACCCCCATGTAGAGGGGTCTCTTGGAGCCTGCTTCCCCTTCCTAGTGGGTGAGGATAGGAGGCACCCACGGGTGCCTCCAGGAGCCCACTTTCCCTTTATAGCGGGCCAGAGGAGGCACCCACCCCACAGAGGTGCCTCCAGGAGCCCGCTCCCCCCCAAAAAAACCAGTACTAACGACAACGAAAAAACGAAAAAACAAACCGACCATTTTTTGCGAATTTTCGCGAAAAACGGAAACGACCCGAAACGGAACCGGCCCGACTAACGACAACTCGAAAAACGTGCCCATCTCTACTCAGCAGGCCTGTGGATTCACAGGTTTGTCATCACTGTTGGAGAGGCCTTAACAACATTGGATTCCTGATGGCTCCTCTCTTGTCAATTTATGCAAAGACCCAGAGAACAGTTTGCTTGAGGGAGGAGGGCTGTTTGCACTTAGGACTGGTCTTCTAGCCAGTGTGCAGCATGCACCCCAGACAGTATCTGCTGCAAATACAGTGGTACCTCTACTTAAGAGCAGCTAGACTTAACAGCAATTTGACTTAAGAGCAGAAAGCAGTTGCCGTTTTAACTGCAGCCTTACAAATATTAGATGTAGTCTGCTCTACTTACAAATGTTTTTTTAAAAAAATTTCAATTTATTTATTTATTTATTAGGTAGGGCTGCTCTACTTAAGAGTTGTCCAACTTAAAAGCATGTATTCGGAACGGATTAAATTCGTAAGCAGAGGTACCACTGTAAATAGATCCAGATTAGTACTTGGAATAAAGCAGTACTTGGAATATACTTGCGGCTGTGGACAGCCAGGATTTTGTCTGATTATCAGCTGATTTTGTTGGATTCAAATGATTCTCAGAGCAGTCTATGATTGTCTCTGGATCAGATTGGTTTGGGTAAATAGGAATACCTACATTTCCCAAGGCTAAAGCTTTGAAAATACACTACTATATTACTTCCTTGAGGAATGCAGCTCCCAGGTTTTACCCACTAGCACAGCCAGTTAAAACATTTTCAGGGAAAGGAACAAAAACAGCAGAAATAAATGGAAGATAAATACAGTACTAATAAAGGCAGTCCTATTCTATTCAGGTTCGTATTTTTCCAGTATACTGTATAGATTTCACAGGTATGCAACAGAGTTGATTTACCAGTACTTTGTTTTAGTAATCTTATTACACTTTATTATGAGTTAATAAAAATGGAAAGAAAGGTTCTCAAAGTATATATGCAGCTGTTTAGTAATTCATCTGATTCTTGAATGCACCCAAGACCAGATCTTTGTATCTTGCTGTCACTCTTCTCATCTGAATTGTGAAATTGTGCTTTTGAAAAGCATGGGAAACGGGGGGGTGTAACCAAGGTTCGGCCAAGACATTTTGAGGTGAAAGATGGCATGATCCCTACCAGCACAGTACTTCTGAAAAAGCAGTGGTAGTTAAATCTGCTTGACACTTCCTTGTGAGTAGAGATGGGCATGAACCTAGGTTCGTAGGTTTGTGCCAGTTCGTACGCATGGCACCACAAGTGCACGTGCCCATCTCTTCTTGAGAATAGGAATATAAGGATATATATTGGGATGGAAACCATTTTTCATCGGGGGGGAGGGTTTCAGTTTCAGAGCAGTTATTTGGGGCTGCATTCCACTATAGCAGTGATTGCGAACCTTTTAGAGAACGAGTGCCCAAACTGCGATTCAGAACCCACTAATTTTTTCACAAAGTGCCAATACAGCAATTTAACCTGAATACAGGGGGCTGTGAGCTGCCTAGATGCCCTAAGCATCTCACCTGATTTTGGAAGCTAAGCAGGGTCGGGCCTGGCTAGTACAGTATTTGGATGGGCGACTACCAGGGAATACCAGGTGCTGTAGGTGTCTGGAGTAGGAACTGGCAAACTACTCCAGTATTCCTGCCAAGAAAACTCCATGGACATGGGGTCACGAAGAGTCAGTCATGACTGTAATGACACAACACACACACACACAGGTGGCTGTGAAGCAGGGCTGTGGAGTCGGTAGATAAATGTTCCGACTCCGACTCCTAAGTTTTTTGTACTTCCGACTCTGACTCCGACTCCTCAAGGTACCCAAAATTTACTCCGACTCCACTCTGACTCCATAGCCCTGCTGTGAAGGGGCAATGTCAGGTGCCCACAGAAAGGGCTCCGAGTGCCACCTTTGGCACCCGTGCCATAGGTTCACCAACACTGCAATATAGGATGGGGCCAAAGACAAGGTGTTGCATATTTTACCTTAGCATTCTTCTTGCCAGTAAATAGCCTTAGAAAATGTAATGTAATATTTTACAATAGAGAGCACCATGTACAAAAACCTGGAAGCCACCAGATGGTGGGCAGTAGGGTACAGCCATAGGGAAAACCCCAGAAGGATCAGAATCAGCTCCAATCCAGTTTAGGGCACATGGAGCAGGTTGATTGTATTAAGACAGGAGGGAGAAGGTTATATGGCAATCAGTTTTTTTGCCACTTCTCTTGTTAGTTTCTTGTATATTATAATTTCTGTTATATAAATTGTGATTTTATCCTTGCTGTGTACTTCCCAGAGTAGCAGTTTGATAGATGGGCAGTGTAGAAAAATGAACAAATGAATTCATATATAAATGCTGTACACAAATAGTTAGAGCAAACTAGTTGGTCCTTCAACAGAAAAAGCCCAGCAGCTGCCACTATTGCCTCCATCACATCATCCAGCATTTTGTCACATTTGGTCTTGCGGTCAAGTCAGCTTTGCCTGCAACTTTAGGATGCTTTTCTACATCTCAGACTAGACTGTTTCCCATTTGTAGACTAACATGTTCTTCATTGACCAACAGCAGCTCTCCAGGGTCTTACTGTCTTGCAACTTTCTTGATACCTGACCTGAACTAGAGAAGGCAGAGATGGAATCAACAATCTTCTGCACATGAAACCTGTGCTATACTGGTGTCTTGTGGCACCAGAGAGCAGCCAGGTCTTATCAAAAGCGTACCCATGATGATGAGGCACCTGCATTCTGTACAACAGTAACAGTGCCATGCCACCATTAACTTTTTTGGTGGGGGCACCGTTCCCAGAATCGTACCACTAGCCTGGCAGTGGTTAGGAAATACTGGGAATTTTATTCAGAACTTCCACAATTTCAGTTCCAAGTGACTCTTCCAAGCTTTTTGGACTTCTACATAATTTTATAACATATACGAGAAAGTCAGGTGTGAACACTATTAGATCGTTTGTGTTGTGTCTCCCTTTCTAGACAATCTGGAATTATGGGGGAAATGTTTGAGTTCCCCCTAACCTCCGTGTTACCAGAGACGAGAGAGACGGTGTTCTTATATGGATTTCACAGATGGCTTTTCCCCCTGTTTGTCTCTAAGTGAAAAATCAAACCAGTTATAGTGAAGTGTGTTACACTTGGCACAGTCTCCTATGTAAACAGAGACATTTGCCATAATGTTTAATGGCGTCATTACTTGAGCCAAGCTGTCACTATACAAGTGTTTTAATTATAGCAAATCCTGTTGAAATATAAACACCTCAGGAGTGTGGTTTGCACGTTTCAACCCCTGAAACATTGCTCTGTTTTTGTAAACTTCATTTGAGGGGAATGGATCTGATTTTTGTTTGAATGTTTGCCCTATACTGTTTTCTAGCAAACTTAGAGGCTTTGACGGTTAGCACCCTTATGACCCTTCAGTGGCCAACCAAGCTCCAAGGGTTTCAGGAACATTTCCTGGGAACAAAATGTTTATAAAAGTTCAATTCATTGGTGCCATGGTAAGCAAATTGCAGTTATTTGTTTTGCATAAATACAGTTCCCATCCAAAAATGCATTCTTTTAGCAGAGGCTGAAGTCTTTTCTTAAGTGTGTTTGCCTTCTTAAAGATGTAGATCTGTTTAAAACACATCCTTTGGCCATTCTCTCTGACAACAGCAGATATAGAGACCTCCAGCTTACATTTGAAAATGTGCCTTTCAGAAGTCCGTTTCTTAGAAACCCAGATTTGTCCTTTTTAATTATTCTGATAATAATGAATTGGGATATGTTTGCAAAAGCTCATGCCAGATAAAACATTTAAGTCTTCAGACATGCCAAATGGCTTTTTGTGGGTTCACCTTTGTGCATGAATTTGGGAGAGAACAGTAGACAAAACACAACATGGGGCTGTCACTGAAAAACCAAAGCCCTTTAGAGGAGCTCATCACATACAGGGGACTAAGGAGAGGCCTTTTCTCTGCACCTGTTCCCAGACTTTGGAACTCCCTCCCACAGGAGACCAGGCTGGTCCCATCTTTGCTGTCCTACCACAAACAGGCAAAGACCTTTCTTTTTAGGCAAACTTCCCCTCAGTGACTGGTTGCCTGTGTGATATTTTTAGGTGGATTATTATGCCTTATTGCCGTGACTGTGATTTTGGGTATTGTTTTTGTGCTTGCCATTTTTTCAGAGTGGTATTGGTTTGTTCCTTTTTAATATCTGTATAGACTCTGTTTAGCTTTAAACATTGTCTTTTAATTATGTAAGCTACCTTTGTTATACTCATTGTTCTTAGTTTGAATATTGTCTCAACAATGTAAACTCCCTTGAATCCTTTCAAAGAATACGTTGTGGGTATAAATGAATGAAGAATAAGTTTTCTTGCCTCCCAGTTGAGGAAATAGAGGATATGTGAGGAGAATAGGAAATGTGTCAATAATGGAGAATTTGGTGAGCCCTGAGGCAAATTGCCGCATTCTGTCCCCATCTGCGCACAGTCTTCAGTGTTGCAAGGCCTGCAAAACAACACAATGTCGTAAGCCCTGCTATATCCAGGCTCTCCCCCCAGCCATGTTTATTTCATTATTAGCTGTATGAGGCTTACACAGTTTATAGTAACTGAAGTGCTTGAAGTATTCCATAACATTTGCTTCAAAGTAAAGCTGTGTTCTCATAGCGCAAATAACATCAGACTGGTATTTGAAAAAGAAACACACTTGAACACTAATTGAAGAAAGGTGCTTTTTATAGTTAATATCCAAACAACTTGTAAAGTATAGCTCTCTGCAGACAATTCAGTAGCCAAAATCTTGTTGCTTAACCTAGTAAATTACACTAGGGTAGGCCCATTGAAGCAAGGCGAATTGGCTACGTAAGATTTGTTAGTTCAAATAGGCCTACTTTAACTGCTATTTCTTTTATCATAGTAAATTCTCAGTCTCCTTTTGATCTTGAGTAATCTGCTCATTAATTTTCACAGCCATATCCACTGATTCACTGATCCGTGCTCTGAAAATAGTAAACATTTTTTAAAAACTATTTTCATCTGTATTACCAGGACTGGCCAATAGAGGTAATCAGAGACTGCTATGAATGCTTGTGTTAGTGAAGAATACACAGCAGGGTCCCTGGCACCCCTAGTGGATAGTTCTTGCAATGCATGTGAAAATAATTTTGTTATTGTTTTTTAGTGTCCACTATTATTATGCATAGTAGCTGCCTAGATGCCCTAAGCACATCCGATCTCGCCTGATTTCGGAAGCTAAGCAGGGTCGGCCCTGGTCAGTACTTGGATGGGAGACCACCAGGGAATATCAGGTGCTGTAGGCGCCTGGAGTAGGAACTGGCAAACCAGTATTCCTGCCAAGAAAACTCCATGGACATGGGGTCACGAAGGGTCGGTCACGACTATAACGACACCCCCCCACACATACATTATGCATAGTGGATATCGGGGTTCTACTGTATTCTTGAAATCTCCAGATATCTTTTTACTTAACAACTCTGATCTACGATGGGGTGGTCAGCCTTGTGGGTTGAATTTTCACCTTTTGCACCTGCCATATGCCTTCTAAGGCCCCATAATGGCCTCATAGTCCTTCTTTTTGCATGGAAAAGAAACATACTATGGGTAGATGGTTATGGGGTGGTCCACAGGCAGCAAATATACTGTTGGAGAATGGAATGCCTGCTGTAGGCCCTACTTTGCCTGCCTTCATTGAGTACCAAGGGCCCTACTGGCTGAAGTGGGTGACCTAGTCACTGCAAAGAGCTGGAGCGTTTCAGATTGAGGAAGAATTGGTTTGAGGGTTAGCCATCAACTGAGGTGACTGCAGTTTAAATCATCACTCAGGACTAGGGATGAGTCAGTCATACTGCCTTTCAAGCTAAGCTTCTTTCTCAGGGTGATTGTTTATGCCTTGCAACGAGTTCCTAAAAATCAAAGTGGAATGTAGATGCAGTATTATTCATTCACACATTCATTTAATGTTTGTTTGTTTGTTTGATTGACTTTTATACTGTAGGCCTATACAATAAATACCAGTAATACATTGTCAAGAAGGCCTATTTTTGACTCTGCTGGTAACTTTCTCGTTGCTTACAATGATAATAGAGTTTAGCCGAAGTTAACAGGCAGGTGATACAACTGCATGGATTGCAATTTGTAACTCTTTCTCTCTTGTTTCAGTTTCCACCTGGCCGCATCCAAAGGGCAGGGAGAATGCCTCAGGGTCATGTTGACACATGGCACAGATGTAACTTCACAGGATGTAACAGGTACTCTGGGTTGGGTGTGTTGCTCTTGTCATTTTTGGTGTCTTTGTCCATTCTCTTGACTTTTTCATGCTTGCCTTAGACATGGGCATAGGTACCCTCCAGATATGTTGGGTTACAACCATGCCATCCCCAGCCAACATGAGCGGTACATCTCAGCAACACACAGGGTTGAAGGACGATGTTTTACATCAAGTTCCTTCTTTGCCTAGCAAGGGTTTGGGTGATGGTTATTACCTCTTAGCACAGTAGCTGGAGCTGGTGCATGCAAAAACTTGTGTTCCACCATTAATCAATGGCAGTTCTCTTCCTTGGATTCCATTTCCCTGAGTGAACCCTGTAATGTCAGCAACAGAAATTGGTATATGGAAAATCAGCCACAATCCCATCGGTATTAAAAACAGGATACAAATTTCTGCAAACTTCCTTTGAAACCTTTGGACTCATTTTGTTCTGAGCACTCCAGAATCACAGAACTTTGTGATTGTAGAATTCTTTGTGATTGTGATTCTACAACAAAATTGTAGAATTTTAAAAAACATGTCGGTATAAGCGAAATGCAGCGTGACTTTCCTGATCTCGTCAATATGACATTGATGTAGAACTACAACTCCCAGATGGGCTTTTGGCAGTTGTAGTTCAGCAAGGTCACAGTTCCAAGTTCTGAGTGTCTGATTGCTCCGCATGCTATATTGTGCTGGTACACTCAACAAAGAAAGGGTTCTTGTCTGAACAGGCCTTCTAGTTGATTTGTTGTTCTGTGTTATAAGTACAGTAGTGCCTCATAAGATGAATTTAATTCGTTCTCTGAGTCAATTTGTCTTACGAAAAGTTCATCTTACGAGGCATGGTTTCCCATAGGAATGCATTGAAAACCAATTAATCCATTCTAGAGGGAACGGATTAATAGGTTTTCAATGCATTCCTATGGGAAGGTTATCTAACCCCCAATCAATGGACAGTGGAAGGCTGTTCCCCCTGTACCGCCGACAGACAGCTGATTTTGACAGCTCAGAGCTGTCAAAATCAGCTGTCTGTCTTGGCTGCATAGAGGAGCCTTCTGCTGCCAGTGATTGAGGGGGCAGCCGCCTCCTCTTCACCTGGTTCTTTGTGCCAAGACTCGGGTGAAGATGAGGAGGTTTGATCCTGCCTTTCCTTCCCTGTGGCATCCGATCTGTGCGTGCTACAGGGAAGGGAAGGCAGGATAGAAATCTCCACCACTTCCTCTTCCCCGGGACCTAGGTAAGGGGTAGCGGCGGATCACCGCCATTGCCGCTTACCTCCAGGCTGGGCGAAGATTGATTGGTCCCTGCTCTGGCCTGGAGTGCTCATGGCAGGACATTTTAAAATGGATCTTCTCCCAGCACGGGAGGCTTGCAAGCCAAGCAGCAGCAGCGGATCGCCATTGCCGCTTGCCTTGCAAGGCTCCTGGGCTGGGAGAAGATCCATGGGACCCTGTTTTGCCCATCAATTTGGTGGGCAAAGCAGGGAGCCAGTGATCCTCACCCAGCCTGGGCTGTTCCCTTGCAAACAGCTCAGGCTGGACAAGGATCAATGATACCTCATAAGGTGAATGGAAACCAGAAGAAAAAATTCATCTTATGAGTTTTTCCTATCCCCGGAAATTGCATTTTCTTACGAGTTTTTCATCTTAAGGGGGAATTTGTCTTATGAGGTATTACTGTATCTTCTTTTTAAATAAGGTGCTCAGCATTCTTAGAGGATCTGATATCTGGAATTAATTTATATTTACACAGGGCACACTGCTTTGCATCTTGCTGCCAAGAACAGCCATCCAGATTGCGTCAAGAGGCTGCTTCAGGTGAAGTAGATATATATGCATGTTTCCTTTCAGTAGTACTCCCAGTTTTCCCTGCAAATACTTGTAGGCTTTAAGTTTTCCTTTAAAGCTGCCACTTTAGGAGAGATAACAGTCTACAGCAGAATCCTTCATATTCACCAACTGCTTTGTGCCCAAGAGATCTTTAATCTTTGTTTTTTCTGTTTTCACCCCACCACCATCACTCTATCGTAACTGGAGCTTTTCATAGGGTATGTAAGCCTTATTTGCCATCCAGTTTCTGTGGAGCACTAATGAAAGAGCTTAGTGGTATCTCAACTTAAATTACTGGCTGTCACCATCTGATCTTCCTTCCTCCATTTATGAGGAACAGAGCCTCAGCATACTCAAAAGCGGGGTCAGGGATTCGCCGGTGGAGTCTGTCCTCTTCCCTGAATTTCAAGAGTACGATAAACAAAATAAAAACCGAAGCTAGTGGCTTGCTTCCCCTTCTCTGGCACATGAGTGAAGCAGAAAAGCTCAAGTATTTCTAAGAAGGAACTAACTTCATTACATCTTAAAAGAGTGCAACACATTCAAACAGTAGTTACTGCGAGGTTGAGAAGTCACAGAGGCAAGCCCTTGGGTATATACTTGAAATTGTTTGTTTGTTTGTGTGTGTGTGTGTGTGTGTGTGTGTGTGTGTGTGTGTTTATTCCACCAAATCAAGTGGTGGAGCCACTATTCAGGACAGCAAACAAGTCAGAATAATACATAGAAATATCTGATAAAAGATACAGATTAAAACGTTAAAATATTAACTAAAGAAAGACAAAAAGGTTACAAGGAACACAGAAACTCATGTAGGCCTTTCTGGATGATCAGCATATCCAAACAGATGCACCGTCTTTGATGTGGACATAATCTCTGACATGAGTCACTCATTACAACCAAGACTTCACTCACAGCATCTGGTGATTTTCTCATCTCTCATTGCCCTGGGATCAGCGCTCCCTCATGCCCAGCAGCAGTGTGGAAGGGCCAAGGAAGGTGAAGGAACCTCTTGCCAGTAATTTAAGATCCCCTCAATGAAACTGATTGCACGATACTTGTGTGCCGTCAGCCTTTGAATTGCCCATAACAGGGACACTGATGTCATGAAATACCTTTCTCTGGACATTTACCCTTTACCACGTTTCTAAATATGCATATCGTTGGCCTGTGACATACACAATTCAGACTTTTGATTTCTGTTGCTGGCTAGTGACACAGATGAGTCTCCTGTTGGGACTGGATCAGACTTTAGAAAAGTTACTTTTTTTGGACTGTAGCCACCACATTTGATATGTGGATGTCTGATGTGGGCTCATTCTTGAATTGTACTCCCAAAGGAGATAGAAAGACAGGGCCTCCTTCCTAGTACTGTACACAGAAACTAATTAAACTGTTAGTTGAGTTTTTTGTTGCCCCTGATGATGGGACAGTATTCTTTTGTGAAAATCTGAGATAGCAGACTAATATAAGGAACTCAGGACAGGCCATGAAGTATACACAGCTCTGTCATCCAACAGTCCGATGGTAGGGCTGGCCCTGCAGTTTGAGTTTGTGGCTTACTCCTTTGATTAAGTGATCAGATATTTATATGTGGAGACTGTGATTATTTTTTTTATCTGCAACATCTGCGGGGACTGCTTTGGTGTAAGCCTTATGAGTAACAAGAGCTGTAGTTGCCAAAATAAATACTGTGTTTCTTCTGGAAGGTACTTAATCTGCTAACTAAAAATAGTTCTCATTTGAAATGTCTACAGTTGTGTGTGTTAGCTCATATGAAATGATGAGTTGTTCCGTACCTTTGTCTGCTTAAATACCTCATATCACTTACCTCTGGGAATTGTCTGGCGGATTTTTTGTCTTTTTTGGAAATCTATATGGATTGATTGCTGAGATGGCTAGGTTTAAGAAATACTTTTTTTTGTTTCATTACAGACAATTGCTCTGTTCTTCATATAGTTATTCATATCTCTCTTTTGTGGGATGTGCTGGTTCCACTTTAACAAGTTATGCATAGTCATTCTCAAACCTGACCTTGCATGAAACCTTGGAAAGTGGAAATATTATTTTGAGGTCTAGGACTCCCATAATCCCTCAGTCAGCATACAGCGTAGGTTGTTCTAGTCACTGTTGTACTAAAAAATAAATTTCCAAGCTGTGTTGGACACTAGCGTTATAAAAATGAAGCAGATATGTGTCACAAAAACTGTTGCTTTTTGCCAGTCTTCTAGAAAGCTCTAGCTGCCTCCCTAAACTTGTTCGCTACTGCCCCGCCCCCAGTAGTTTTCTGAAAATGACAATCAACTTCAAAATGCATTGTGTTTCCTGTCATATTGACAAACCTTATGTCTCATTTGGCAGGCTAAATGTCCATTGGAGAGCACGGATAACTCTGGGAAAACAGCTTTACACTATGCAGGTAATACATCTTCTTTCTCCACCCTGTCCCCACTTTCTTACTCTTGTGAGATCCCATTCCCTAGCACAACCCATGGCTTCTTGGGAGGCAAAGTGTGACTGTATCTCTGCCACATCCTGCTTTCCAGAATATCTTGTTGATCACTTTGGAAGGAACATGACAGGTCTGCCTCACTGAGAAGCCTGGGCAAATAAATAGCATCTGAACTTTTCTTTAAATAGCATCTTATGTTGTAGAGATATCATTGCCTATATTTCTGAGCCCCAAGATTGGTCAAGCACAAAGGAAACTGAAGGCCTAGGAGGGCTGCTTGACATATATTTCCCGGCAGCCCCAGGACCGAAGCAGATACCAGAATGTGCTGAAGAAGGCCAGAGCAAACAGGACGGCAGATACCAGGATATCAGAATATATCTGCTCAGGCCCAAGGAAGCCTCTTATCAGTAATGTCTCACTAGCTAGGGAGCATTCTCCCCCCACCTATGGATTCCATTTCCCCTCCTTTGTGTACCTGTTTACTGAACAGATAAGGCTTGCATTCTTTCCCCCCACCGAGGAATGTTTCCCTGGATCTATTGTGCTTACTCTCTAATAAAACACTGGGGCTCAGGCAGCAGCAAGGGAAGGCTCAGGCAGGAGGAGGCTCAGGGAGCAGAAGGCTCAGAAGGGAGATTCATCATCACCAATCTCACATGCACGCAGCCGATGCAGACACAGAGAGACACTCAGACATCCATGGAACCCTGACAGACAGACGAACAGGAATGCTGCCCTGAGCGCCAGATGATTGCACCCCGAAACTCTGTGTCCTGTGTGATTCGTAACGCAACATATGGTGACCCCGACGTGATCTGCTCGACGTGATCTGCTCGACGTGATCCCCCAAGGCAACGGCAGACGTGATTCCCCCCAACGCAACGGCAGACGTGATTCCCCCAAGGCAACGCAGACGTGATTCCCAGAAGGCAACGCAGATGCAATCTCCTGCAGCAAGGCAGATGCAGAGGAACCACTAGGCACAAGGACCAGGCTCCAGGCCAAAAGGCACGGAATGCGGCCCATCCTCATCTCCCTACGCCCGTATAGGGCTTCGAGACGCGTCCAGACATCCTCCAGGGGATCCCAATAGGTGAGATGGGAGCGTTCTTCTCGGTTGAAGAGCGAAATGAATTCAGTGGGTCAGTTAATTTTCGGAGCGAAAGAATGCCTTGGGAAAGCTAAGAGTCCCAGATAGAGTTTTGGGAGTCACAACAGCCTTTGGGTGGGGAACCAGCAGTAGGAAGAAATCTACAGGCAGAAAATTCCAGGGTTGGCAAGCAGAACGCAGGTGATAGAGCAGAGCAACGATGGGGATGCATGGAAATGCCCATTTCACTTCTCCCCACAGATTTTCAGATGTCCCTACCAATAATTTTTCCACCTAGTGACCTGCAGTTAGGAACAGTGTCCCACAATCAGGAATTGGTGGAGGAAAAAAGGGAACCCCGTGCTGAGACCGTTGTTCTAAGATCAAAAATTTCCATCAAGAATGGTCTCAGCACAGGGCAAAATGACACTCAGGAAAATTTCATCAAACCCCAGAAGCAGGAGGGTAAACATTTTGTCCTGCCAGGAAATGTATCTCCAAAAGGCAAGGAGATGCCCCAAAGGCAATCACTTTCTTGCAGCAAAGAGCCAAGCCATGGGGAAGGATTTCCCAGACAAATGCAGAGAGGCCAAAATTTTGTCCATGGCTCAGTAACACAAGCCTTGAAACCATTTAAGGCTTGGGATTCCATTTCCCAGGGAAGGCACCTCAGGAATCAGAAGCAGCCAGCTTCAGAGCAAATGCAGAGTTCAGCCTTGGGCTGGACCAAAGCAGATTTGCCCAGAGAGGGAATCCCAAAGATAGATCTCTTTTCCAAAAGGACAAAGTTCGCCATTAAGGCAAAGGTCAGCCTTTTGTGTGCTGTGGCAGATGCCAGGCACCCTCAGTATAAGTATAGGAGAAAGGTAATTTTTCCAAAAGATTCTGTACCTTATTTTTCCCTAAGAGATTTTCCTCTTTCTCCAAAGCCATGGAGAATGTAGATTTTCTCTCTCAGAAAGCTTAGGCAGCCAGAATTCCCCTCATACTCTCTTTAGCAAGCTACAGGAAAATTTAGGAATCAAAAATGCTTTTCTCTCTCTCTCTCTCTCTCTCTCCCCCCCCCCTCTGTCTATCGACTGGAAGCAGCTCAGGGGGAGCGGGGGAGAGGGGGGCTGGAAAGCAAGCAAGCAGGGGAGGAAAAAAGGTTTTTGGATAAGAAAGTTTGCTGGAGAACAGGAAGTTTGCTGGAAAGCAGGCAGGTATCAGTTGTCAGTCAGGAATTGTGAGAAAGATTCCTGGAGATTTCAAGTCCTTTAGAAAAAAATGTCCCAAAGATCTCATATTTCCACTATTTTCCGGGGGTAAAAAGGAATTATATGGGTTTGATCCATCTCACTCGCACAAGCATGCAAGATAGCCGGAAGCATGGAATGGTTATCAGTTTGCTAGGAAGGGTAGATTGTTATCTTCAGACACATTGTATACACAAAGCAAGCTTATCACCTTCCTGCTGGTTGTAATTACAAGTCAGCAAGCAGAGGCATCTTTCAGAGTTGGAAGCAAACTGACTACAAATCCCATATGCCTTACATTTTTTGGGCACAAGCAATCAACAGGGTTTAAAAATGTATAAAAATCATCACTAATGCATGTTCCTTTTGCCTCCAAAAATCAAGCAGGGAAAAAACCTTCCTCTCAGGGTATGAGTTTCAAATTTACAACAAAAAAAGCCAAAAAGAATTAGAAAGAAAGGGGGAGAAATGCCCCCCCTTCAAGCCTCTTCAAGCAAGGCTTGATTTTAACTATACAATATGTACCCTGAGAGAAAGAGAAATATATTCTCACAGGTATGCCTTCCATGGCACTTCAAGGTTTACCAGCAGAATGATCCCAGAAGGACATTTAAGGAATATTCTCATTCCTCATACATTCCTCATTTTCTCAACTGCAAAGGTTTATGGACTATGGGTAATCTGGGAGCTGGTGTTACCATTCATGCCAAGCAGAATTGTTTCACCACCAGAAGAAGAAGACATTTCCCAGACCCATGAACTTTTAGCAAAAGGACTCTTAAAAGGACTTTTCAGCAAACAGCCATCCATGAAAGCAGAGAATAAATATAGTTAGGTAGTCTTTCACCTTCCCCCACAAAAATGTAAGCCCCTAGCACAGACAGATATGCTTACTTATGTATTCTCATGTATTCATGTAGTTTGAAAATATTCACTGTCTATACCTGCAACTTCTTGCTATAAGTTACCTCTTAGCCACAAAATCATCTATTCCTGTATTGCTAATGCTATAGCTTATTGCTTGATTATTGTTAATGCATCTATATCTGTATGCTAGATATGCCTATGTACCATGTACCTTTTGGGTTTTGGGAGACAGTCATGCTTATTATGCCAGTTCATTTCTTATTGCAAGTTATGAGGAGCTCAAGTTTATATCTCTGAAAGTTATATGAATATCGGGTGCTGTGTAACTCGGTGGGAGAAAGAATGCAGCCAACAGTCCAGAGGGGTACCCACATTAGATAACACATCACAGCCAATGATTTATGTCATGCACTAGCTTAGTGCTCTCACGATGAACATGGGAGTGGGAGGAAATGGTCATCGAGTGTCAGCACAGCAACTCTCAAGCACAGCCATAAGACACCTCACATTTTAGGGCACAATTCTCACACCTCAGCCCAGACATATGTCTTGCAGAGATATGTCACTCCCTCCTACATAAGGAGTTGGTTTTCCTCTTGGGCCAAGCAATGAGGCCCCTGGGGCAAATGACCTCAGGTTGCCAGCTTTCAAGGCCTGCATGGGTTGAGCACCAGATGAGTGCCTGATTTCTGGTAGGTTTACACCTGTGCCTCCTGACTGGTATGCAAAAGGGCCACAGCTCTTGCCAGCTTGCTCATATTTAAAAGAAAAGAAAAGGGGAAATGTAGAGATATCATTGCCCATATTTCTGAGCCCCAAGATTGGTCAAGCACAAAGGAAACTGAAGGCCTAGGAGGGCTGCTTGACATATATTTCCCGGCAGCCCCAGGACCGAAGCAGATACCAGAATGTGCTGAAGAAGGCCAGAGCAAACAGGACGGCAGATACCAGGATATCAGAATATATCTGCTCAGGCCCAAGGAAGCCTCTTATCAGTAATGTCTCACTAGCTAGGGAGCATTCTCCCCCCACCTATGGATTCCATTTCCCCTGCTTTGTGTACCTGTTTACTGAACAGATAAGGCTTGCATTCTTTCCCCCCACCAAGGAATGTTTCCCTGGATCTATTGTGCTTACTCTCTAATAAAACACTGGGGCTCAGGCAGCAGCAAGGGAAGGCTCAGGCAGGAGGAGGCTCAGGGAGCAGAAGGCTCAGAAGGGAGATTCATCATCACCAATCTCACATGCACGCAGCCGATGCAGACACAGAGAGACACTCAGACATCCATGGAACCCTGACAGACAGACGAACAGGAATGCTGCCCTGAGCGCCAGATGATTGCACCCCGAAACTCTGTGTCCTGTGTGATTCGTAACGCAACATTATGTGAAGATGGTACTGCCCAGGCACTGCAAAACATTTCACTAAATTGAATCGGACACCATTGTATGTGGATGTTCAGTAGAGATGGGTGTTTTGTTTTGGAAGGGGACTGGTTCCGAAAGGGGACATGCCAGCACAGCTGGTGCGCGGAACCCAGTCCCACCCTCTGGAACAAAACTAACCAGTCTTTCCTTGCTGTAGTTTGTGCTGGGCAAAATTCCAACCAGGAAGCAGCTTCCAATGCTTCATCTTCCCCTTTTCCTGGTGCTGGCCAATCAGATGGAGGCGGGATGGTGCATGTCCTTGCACAGCTCCTGATTGGCCAGTGCCAGGGAGAGGGAATGATGACACATCCATCAGAGGCTGCTTCCTGATTGGAATTTCACAAACTACAG
The DNA here is from genome assembly GCA_029282475.1 of Phrynocephalus forsythii. Classification (NCBI taxonomy): domain Eukaryota; kingdom Metazoa; phylum Chordata; class Lepidosauria; order Squamata; family Agamidae; genus Phrynocephalus; species Phrynocephalus forsythii. The sequence goes on along the minus strand of JAPFRF010000004.1, from coordinate 103,212,780 downwards.
CAAGGTAAGACAGTGGTTGATTGTATTCCAGAGGGTGGGACTGGGTTCCGAGCACCAGCTGTGCTGGCATGTTCCATTTCGGAACCAGTCCCCTTCCAAAATGAAATGCCCATCTCTAATGTTAAGTAGTTGGATAGGAAAGTAAGAAAGCAGAGGCACCTGATACATCCACTGGTGGCAAAAGTACAAATGTTTCAAGTCCAGGATCTCCTATCTGTATCATAAGTGTTGTAGAGGTCTGCCCTATATACAGTTTGCTGCAGCTGCAGCATGCTCATGTGTTGTCCACTTATCAGTTTGCCCACATGTGTCATGTAGACACAGCAGAAATATAGCCCTTTTGTTTGTGAAGTGCACAGAAGTTCAGAAAATTCTATTGCTGTACACAATTCTGTAGGTATTTTTAACATCTGTAAAACTACCTTATTTTTTGCACCATAAGACCCCCCCAACAATAAGGAGAAATACCTGTGCATCTTATGGGGTGTATGCACCCCTCCCTGGAGCCTCCAAAGCGGCTGCTGCGGAGGCCTCTGGACCCAGTGCTGGTCCCAGTCCCAGCTGCAGCCGCAGTGGAGGCTTCCTGACCCGACTTTTAAAAAAATTACCTTGCATGATTGATTTGTTCCATAAAATAGATGCCAGAGAGTAATCAGCCTGATTGGAGACCATAGATAAAAGAAACGGGCTAGAGAGTAACCCCCACTATGATGACCATAGAGCTGCATCTCTATGGTCATCGTGGTGGGTGGCTACTCTCTAAGTGCAGTTCTTTAAAAAACAGGATGAACACCAGTCAAGAAATGTGATGGTTATGCACCAAAACATTCATATTGTGCATTCTGGCTTTGTCCTCAAAAAATTTACTGCCATAATAAATTTTATAACTATTATAAGGTACAGTGGTACCTCAACTTACGAATTTAATCTGTTCCGAATGCATGCTCTTAACTACTGTTAAGTCGGGGTACCTATCTAAAAATTTGAAAACATAAGTCCAAAAATAAAAAAAAAAAAAAAATTGTAAGTCGAGCAGACAATATCTAAATTTTGTAAGTCGGCAGTTAAAATGCCAACAGTTTTCCGCTCTTAAGTCGAATTGCTCTTAACTCGAGCTCTTAAATTGGGGTACCGCTGTATTTCTCTTTGTGTTTGCCACTGCATTAGACTGCTACAGCATCTCCTTCTGAAATATGTTTTTAAGAGTGTCCTAATTTTGCACCTTTTTTTTTAGCTGCATGTGGTTGCCTTCAAGTAGCTCAGCTTCTCTGTGAACACAAGTGTGCAGTTAATGTCAAAGATGTGGTATGTAGTGATCCTCTCATGGGCAATTTTAATTCTTTTTTTAAATGGCCATGAATAATATTTTAGTTCCTGAAACCTACCGTATATACTTGAGTATAAACTGAGCTTTTCAGCCCTTATTTTTGGCGGAAAATAATGCCCTCACCTTATACTAGAGTTAATAAGTTTCCCAGTTTTTTGGGTAAAAATAGGTGCTCTGATGGCATGGGGAGGGCAGCGGAGGGCAAGTCCTGATCAGGTGAGCGATTGTGGTGCCTCCGCTTCCTGTATGATTCCAATGGGAAAGTTTAGGGGTACCCTCTTTGGAGCTTCATAACTCAGCTCCCTTGCCCCCAAATGTTTCCAAATTTCAGGGGGTTCCCTAAAATCACTTTCTGAAGGTATCCCTGCTACTTTGGTGCTCCCAAGGTAAGTGATTTTTGAGTGCATGTTTTTTTAAAAAATATGCACTCAAAATTATTTTAAAAATAGGCAATCAAAATTTACTTAACATGGGACTCCAAAGTAGCAGGGGTACCTTCAGAAAGGCATTTTAGGGAACTCCCTGAAATTTGGAAGTTAATGCCATAGAGTAAACTCCATGACTGCCTCCGCAGTCCCTGCACACTTGCCAATACTACCCCCAGCCCCTTTAGAGCTTCATAATTAAGTCATCCCCTTACCCCTAAATCTTTCCAGATTTCAGGGGGTTCCCTAAAATTGCTTCGGGAAGGTACCCCTGCTACTTTGGAGTCCCAGGTTAAGTAAATTTTGATTGTATATTTTTAAAATAATTTTAAGTGCTTATTTTTTTAAAACATGCACTCAAAAATTACTTCCCTTGGGACTCCAAAGTATCAGGGGTACCTCCAGAAAGCCATTTTAGGGAACCCCCTGAAATTTGGAAACACTTGAAGGTAAGGAGGCTGAGTAATGAAGCTCCAAAGGGGGTGCCCCTAGGGGAAAAAACTTCTACTCCAAAGCTGATCTGGCGGGAGATAAGGCTGCTGCCGCTTCCCATATGATTCCAATTACAAGTTTTTTTCCTAGGAGCACCCCCTTTGGAACTTCATAACTCGCACCCTTATCCCCAAATGTTTCCAAATTTCAGGGGGTTCCCTAAAATCACTTTCTGAAGGTACCCCTGATACTTTGGAGTCCCAAGGTAATTTTTGAGTACATGTTTTATAAAAAATATGCACTCAAAATTATTTTAAAAATATACAATCAACATTTACTTACCTTGGGACTCCAAAGTAGCAGGGGTACCTTCCCAAAGCAATTTTAGGGAACCCCCTGAAATCTGAAAAGATTTAGGGGTAAGGGGACGACTTAGTTATGAAGCTCTAAAGGGGCTGGGGGTAGTATTGGCAACTGTGCAGGGACTATGGAGGCAGTCATGGAGTTTACCCTATGGTATTAACTTCCTAATTGCCTCCACACTTCCAGCACAAGTTGCCTATTACTACCTCCAGCCCCTTTAGAGCTCGGCCGGTATACCGTATGTACTCGAGTATAATGGAAAACAATGCCCTTGGCTTATACTTGAGTCAATAAGGTTTCCCAGTTTTTTTGGGGGGGAAATTAGGCCTTCGGCTTATACTTGGGTCGGCTTATACTCGAGTATATATGCTAATTTAAAAATTACCCAGCTATTTGTTCTGTTCAAGACTGATCCTCTTCTTTTTGAGGAGCTCTCATGTTTTTCCTACATATTTCCCACACTCCTGCCATTTTATGTTTATCTGTAGAACAGGGAGCTTGTGTCGAAAAACTTGTGCTTAATACAATTCAAAGAAACATAGCTCTGCCTGTCCACAGCTGTAGCTGTCTGGCGGTGTATGGAAGCCTCATTTCCCTTTGAGACACGATGGTGTTCAGCAAAAAGCATGCAAGGGGAACCAGAAGGACTAAGAGCAGAATGTTAAGCCCTTGGTTATTTCTTGTTCAATGACTGAGCACACTGATTTCTTCTGTTTTTAAAATCCTGTGCTCTAATCTAATGGGGCTCCTTAGTCTGGAAAAAAGGCTCATGAGGAGGGATATGACTGAGACGTAAAAAATAATGCAGGGCATGAGTAAAGTGGACAGAGGGACACTCTACTCCCTCTCACAAAATACCAGAACTAGGGGACATCCACTCAAACTGTGGGTTGGGAGAGTGAGAACAGACAAAAGAAAATATTTTTTTACCCAGCGTGTTGTTAGTCTGTGGAACTCCCTGCCACAGGATGTGGTGATGGCATCTGGCCTGGATGCCTTCAAAAGGGGATTGGACAGATTCCTGGAGGAAAAGTCCATCACAAGTTACAAACCATGATGGAGATGTGTAATCTCCAGGCTTAAAATTGGGGTACTTCAAGGGCCAGATGCAGGGGAGTAGTATCAGGAGACAGATATCTAAGTCTTCTGCGCTCCCAGACACATTTGGTGGGTCCACCGTGAGATACAGGAAGCTGGACTAGATGGACCTTTGGCCTGATCCAGCATGGCTCTTCTTATGTTCTTATGTTCTTATGAATGCATGAGAGTAGCAAGAACAGAACCTGTGAATAAGCAGAAGGTAGTACTCAATGGTGTTGTATGTGGACTTTTGTATGTATTACAGCATGAATATTGTCTCATACCCCTTCCACAAAAAGCAATTTTATGTGCTTGACACACATAGGGTTTGCCTTCTCTGGTTTGCAGTCAGTGTATCCCAAGTCAATTTATTAAAACCTGTTAAACATCTTGATTTTAATTGAATTATTGATTGTGTTTGGTCTCTTTCCCCCCTCCCTTAGGATGGGAATATACCTTTATTGCTTGCTGTACAAAATGGCCACACTTGAAGTATGCAAATACCTTTTGGAGCATGGAGCAGATGTCAATTCTAGAGATAAAAATGGAAGGTACAACAAAACAATCCTAGTTTTCTTAGTCTGTTTTCAGTATGTACTTGAGCCCAAAATCTCATTTGGAGGTGTGTTTCTTTTATAGTAAAGTGTTCAAATCATAAATTAGGACAAATGTACATGTCAGCTTTGCATGAACTTTAAGATACCATTTTGATTATTTCCAGATATTTACTGAAGTTTTTTTTTTAAAAATCTTTAGGAAATTCCATGGTGGTATTTTTTTAACATCACATTGAAATATCAGAACAACAACAAAATATCTTGAATTGGATTCAGGATGTTGTTGTTCTTTCCTTGGGTTATTGCCAAAAATTATCAGTACAGAAAGACTACCTTTTGCATTATAGATTTGTCCCAAAGCATGCTGGTAAGATGCACTTCCTTTGTCAAATGCAGTTAAATCTGGCTTCTAAACATCATGCATGAGGAACCGTTCTAGGAACACAACCCAAACTCTTCTGAAAAGGTATAGGTCCTGTCCAAACATTGTTGAGGTCTGAAGTTGGAGAAAGGCTGCCCAAAGACACAAGAATCATCTCCTGGTGCATGTCACCTCTCACTCAATAGAGCTGGAGCTGAATATGATGCTAAGTAGTTAAATGATGGAAGGATTTTGCCTGTTCACTTGAGGTGATGCCACCTTCTGACACAATGGAAAAACAGTATTGGTCTCCTAGTGGTCAGTGGTGCCCTTGGACATCTAGGAAGTTCCAGATTGGCATTTTAATGTAACCCCCCAGCCAAGCCTGTCTAGGCCAGATTAAACTGGATGCAGACGAAGTGACTGACGTGTAATCATCGGGAGGAAAGATTGACATTTGAGCACCAATAAGCAGATTTCAGTAGTGTATGATTTTTTTAAAAAGCCCATCTCTGGTTTATAGTCTCTGACATCATGTTAGATCTGATGAAGGTGGCTGAAAGTCTAAATGCTTGTGCCTATAAAATCCATTCATCATTAAGGTGCAGCAAAACTGTTATTTTAGACTGACTGGTTAGAAAAATGACTGCTTTTGGCCATCTTGAACAAAATGGACAATGGTCCATTGTTTTCAAGCTTGGTTGAACATGATGGTGCTTTCTCTGCAGGAGTTTCATTGAAAACTGAAAACCTTTAGAGCATGATGGTTGCATTGCTTCCCACATGCTCACTGCCCTTCCTTACGTTGTCTGCTTTCTTTCACTCTCTAGAACATCTCTCATGCTAGCATGTGAAGCTGGAAACCTCGCCATTGTAGAAGTCCTTGTCCGAAAAGGTGCAGACGTAAATTTGGCAGATGCTCTTGGACATAATGCTTTGCATTACTCAAAGCTGTCTGAAAATACAGGAATTCTGAACCTCCTTCAAGCAAAAATTATTCAAGATGCTGGTAGGTCTAAATTCCTAACCCTAAATTGGGATGTTTCAAATTTGATGGCCACCAACAAGAAGGTAATGACATCTTTATGACAAATCTATCTCTTGGAGTTAGCATAGGCCCTGGGGAGGGTGAACTCTCAGATCAGGGTAAAGGCTTATACTTTCTTATGTTTGGATTAAGGTAAAAATGTTCTTTCTAAAGGAAAAGCACAGCACTTGTGAAAATAATGGATGAGTGCCACTGGGTCCCTGGTTTAAGAAATCCTTACATTATATTTGGCAGTTGAGTCATAGCAACTGGACGTCCTTTCTTGTGAGATCGATCTCACAAGAAAAGAAGTCCAATTGTCATGACTCAACTTCCAGATAACCTCACCTGGATGACTGAGAATCTCCACAGACATCTTACATTATAATGAAACCAGTGGGGTTGACCTATGAAGAAATGTCGGTTTACAATCATGAATGCAATCATCTTAAATGGAGGGAAGATGTGTCATGTTTTTAACAGAAAATTCTGTGTCTTTTCCCCTTTCCTCCAGATGCCAGGTCACCAACGAAGCCAAAGCAGGTAAAAATAAATTATTTATTAATTCTTTAATAACAATTAGCATTATGCCCTGGGGAGGGGGTAAATGCTCAGGAATTAAAATATGGTAATCAGGATAGGAAAGAACCACTTACCATGTTGTCAGAGATCCAGAGGTATTTGTAGCTTTATTAAGCCCTTGTATGGTCTCCTATAGCCTGTTATATGGCAGTTGTTATCAAGAATGGATTTTGGCTTCCTCTTCCTCCCCATGAGCCACACGTGGCCCATGTTTGGTTTATAAGCATTCTGTTACTATATGAGCCATTTGGTGAAATTTGGTGGACAGTTGAACTTGACAAGAAGAAATGCAGGATGAGAAGAAAGTTACTCAAATGCCGAAAGACCACCTGTGGATCACCTGTGACAAGCTGGGCTGGAAGGAGGCAGCGGCCTCGAACTTGCAGGAAGAATATGAGGACTGGAGAAGACTGAATTCTCAAGACTGTTATGAAAACCTTGTGCCCCGCCTAGAGTGCTTCTGCATGCCACCATGCAACACTGGTTACGAACAGTGGTTTGAATGTTTTTGACTGCAGTTCCTGTTACAGGCATTGGATTAATCTTAACTAGTGGTCATGTAGCTGGAGCAGAATGGATGGCGTGAGACAGAATATTTGGAGTTCTCCTTGCCTGATGTAAGGCTCCTGTGCCCCCTCATCAGTTTCCCAATGATAATCTCCCGCTGACAACCTATTTATCCTTAAGAAATCTTGAATTTCTTCAAGTGGTGCTGTTTTAACTGGAAATAAGTTGTGGGACGAAGCACCACACTTAACTCATCCTAAAAAATCTGGCTAACAACCAACATGCACAGCCACTGTTAACATTTCAGAGACAACAGGAAATAACAAGATATGTCAGTCATAAAATTTCCACATTATAGATATTTACCCTTCCCCTTGGCTAGAGTCATATTAACTTGCAGTCATATTGGGAAAGATACTTTTTCCCAGCATTGTTTGTTGTGCACCCCAGATTCAGTAGTTGAACACATAAGCACTCATGAGGCTATATTAAATATACTGCATGCAGCCAAATTCATAGTTAAGTGCATGTCCGCATAAAGTTCAGACTCCCACCACCAATTATTTTCTTCTTTTAAATGTGCCCCTAAAGGGAAAGCACTTGATTAGTGACCATCTGTGGTTAGTCTTATCTTTGGTTTCAGGAAACAAATGAACTTCAGGCTGACATTTGATCCTGATTTATTTCCCTAAGCCAAAGTTAAGACTGAAAGGGGCCAATCTCATCCACAAAGGGAAGTGGAGTAAGTGACCTTGGGAAGCTTATGGTCTTCTGGATGTTGTTGTGTTGCAGTTTCTGTCAGCCCCAAGTGCCATGACCATAATCTAATGCACAAGGTAGCATTAGATTAGCATTGTGTCTTTTGGGAGGCACTAGAGCTCGTAGCGCAAATATGCATTGGCTACTGGAGCTTGCTGAAAAATTTATGAAGAAGAGCTATGCATTGTTCTAAAGCAAATGAGTGCATCACAGCATTTGATTGTCCTGATACCTAACCTATCCCCTGGACAAGAAGCTAGTGTTAGGATTGAATATAGCGGAACAGAATAATCCCCCCGAAGCAAAGTACAAGGGTCTATTTTATCTTCCTTCCTGTTCAGTCTGTATATAGAACATATCATATGGAAAGCTGAATTAGGTTTGAGTGGAGGAAGAGAAAATTGGAGGAAGAAAGCACCAATGAATAAATGGAAAATTTCCAAGATACCTTGGTACAGTCATCAATCCAAGTGGACACTGCAGCCAAGAAATCAGAAGAAGGCTGAGACCTGGAAGGAACTAGAAAGGATCTTCAAGCGCAAGAATGTGTCACTGGAGACCAAAGCCCATATCATCCATGCTATTATGGATGGATTACTATGTATGCATGTGAAAGCTGTACAGTAGCGAAGTAAGCTAACATGGAAAAAATTGATTCGTTGGAAATACAGCAGTGGTAGAGAAGAACCGTATGGATACCATGGGCTTCCAGGAGGACAAACTGGTGTGGACTCTAATTCAAATCAAGCATGGTCTCTCTCTTCGCTGAGGATACCATGAGAAGACAAGACTTTCTGGAAAAGGCAACTATTTTGGAAAAAGTTGAAGGCAGCAGAAAGAGAGAAAAGACCAAGTGGGATATGGGTTGACTCCATCAAGAGGCCACGCTCTTGAGTTTGCAAGGCATGGGCAGGCAAGTTAATGATAGGGCATTTTGGAGATCACTTCCTGATCGTTCCATCATACGTTGGGAGCAGCTTAATGGCACATAACAACAATGCGAGTTCTGGAATAGACGGACGTAGGATCTCTTGAATTGAGGAAGTTGTCTTCTGAGGGTGTGAGGGTGTGAATGACCTTAGGAGGTCACATACAGCTTCCCAATAGATGAGGACAGGGCTTCAGAAGTTGGTGATGGTAGGAGCAGGCAGTCGGATGCCATTGTGAACCAGGCCTTTGTCATGCTTGATTTCCTGTGCCTCCATTTGGAGGATTTCAGCTATTAGCAAAAAAAAAAAATAAAATAAAATAAAATAAAATAAAAAAAATCAGGAAGGCAAAAACAGGAAGAGGAGGAAAGTGGCTGTTAGAGGCATCCTAATAAGGAGGTTATCCTGTTGCCTCTTTTGCCCAAACTAGTTCAAGGGTAGACAATATTCAGGAACACACATGACCAAGGAATTGGAGGGTGGGAGGGATTTTGCTTCTTTTTACTATCCCAGGAGGGTTTGGCACCAGATAGGAAGATCGACCAGCTTCTTGAAGGCTGCGACTAGTATGGTGTTTGAGCTCACTCTTTAGTCATGAACTGGAGCATGAAGGGCAGAGGGTCAAAGGAGTTCATCATTAAGCATGTGTGCTTTTCCTGCACAGCAGTTCCAAAGAGAAGGCATGAATGATTTGGTCACTTTCTTGTGCCTTACCAAAAAAATGTATCTGTATAACTTTTAACACAGACCTTACTAACAAACTAACAGACCTCCCTTTTCTGGCCTACGAAATTTCCAGCATGACCAAGTCTCTAGGTTAAGTTCAGAAAGAAGTGGAACTCCAAAAAAACGAAAAGCCCCACCACCACCTCCAGTCAGTCCTATCCAGGTAAAGAGCTGCATCTGACTTCTAACCCGTTTGCTGTGTCTAGAGAGGGACGGGTGGCAGAACAGAAATGTCCCGTCAGGAATAGATGGGGTAATTTCTCTTCGTGTGAGTCCTTGCTAAAATATGTGTGTCTCATGTCTCATGAGTGATTTCTTCGAAGGACAGAAATAGCAGAGCTTGTATTTGAAAACCTGGATTAGTCAAACCCTTTTGCAGGAGGGCTCCTGGGAATAGGGCAGGATCCTAAGTTTAGAGCCGCGAAGCTTGTAAAGGTAGCGCTTCCAACTGATTGCTGACAGTCTTGGCCTTTCAACAATAGGCTTGAGATTCCCAGCCGCATATCAGCAGCTTTGCACACGGGAATGCATCACATTTTTTTTTAACCCAGAAGGTTAATAATAGGTGGGGCTGTTACTTGGGTGATTATCTGACCGCATGCTTGCTGCCAGCTAAGGACAGTCGCTGAGTAGACATTGCTTACATCGAACTAATGGAGAACGATGACTACTACCAGCCAGAAGCAGTTCGTGTTCCTGAAATGCATCCCTCTTTTCCAGCTTAGTGACCTGTCCTCTCCGCATTCAACCACTTCCACCCCGTTATCCGGGAAGGGCCAGCCCTGCTTTGCCGAACAGGTATCTAAGGTACATTGTTCAGTCTGAGGTTTGATTGAAATGTGTATGCCACCTGTTGCAGTGGATTGTGCGGTGAGGTGACTGAAAGTTCCCTCGACCAAGGCCAGTGGCTAGGCTTCACAACTGAGTGTGAAGTGGGGGGACAGAGGGGATTGTGGGGATTTCTGAAATGGTACCAATGGGGGCCAATCTAGACATGAAATGCTCCATAGAAGTTGCATGTTTGTCTTTTAGTCATTAGATAACAGAAGTTGGAATGAATTTAATTCAGACCATAATAAATAAAAACCTTACTGCTTCTCTGAAACACTAATGGTGCTGATGAAAACAGACACACACACACACACACACACACACAATCTTAATTGTTCTCAGAGACAATGATGAAACTCAAAGCAACACATTTGATGCGGGGCAATTAGATTGTTTATCTTGACTTAAAATTCCCACTATTTTAATTAGCAGGTTTTTTTTAGACACAATGGAATTAGAAACTAAGCCATTAAAGGTTGAGTTTTCTTCTATCACATATTGATAGGAAATTTGGTGAGATTTACAAATTCTCTTTGAAACAAATGTTTGTGGATCTGTGTTTCAGCAGGAAGAAATCAGTGCCATTCAGTCTGAATGCAAGGATGGGATGAGTGATAGTACAACAGGTAAGGCAGGGCTGTTCAACTTTGAACAGGCCAAGGTCTACTTTTTCCGGCCCAAAGTGCCTGAGGGCTACTACACTAAAACCTCTACTTACGAATTTTATCTGTTCCGAGCACATGTTCATAAGTAAAAACTTTTGTAAGTAGAGCAGTGGTTTCCCCATAGGAATTCATTGAAAACCAATTAATCCATTCTGGAGGGAACAGATTTCAATGCACCATGGCCCTTGAACTGCCCCACTCAGCTGAGACAGTGGGCTGGCAGACCCAGAACTTTGCTGGGCAGTGGTGGTCCTTGGGATGGGGGAGGGAGGGGTGGAGAACTTGTCCCCTCACTTTTTTTATTGATGGCCAGCGGGCTACTTTTGAACCCTTTGCGGGCTACCAGTAGCCCGCGGTCTACCTGTTGGGCAGGCCTGAGGTAAGGCATAGGCAAGATGTTTAGAATGGCCTCAGTGTTTCCCCTTCTCTTCCCCAAACTGGCTAGTACCCTCTTGTGGAGACTGTTGTCACAGCTGGAATAACATCACCAGATGCAGCAGAGTGCTGCTAATTAAAGAGGTATTTTTCCCCCAGTGTTGGGGTATACACACTATTCATATTTAATGAGACAAAACTCTTGTGAATCCCCAAATCAAAACAGGACCTCTTTAAAGGGAATCAAATGTTATTGGTGCAACTATCATTTGTGTTGTGCCATCTGAGCAATGTGTGATGACACTGGCCACAGGGTTCCAGAAGCTAAATCTCTAAGAGAAGTTTTATAATAGCATTTGGCCTTGGGAACTGTTGTCGTAGTGGAATTGTCAGATGACTCATCATGTCTGATGGAAAAGGAACAGGGTTTTTTCACTGGAGCAGTCCTGATACCCGACAGTGACACGGCCATGTGTCTCGATAGAATTGGGGTTGGCAGTATGCAACTCATGGGTGATGGACCTCCCGGAGACCTGGTTTCAAAGGCCCTCCATCTCAAGAAAAATAAAATTCAGCTAAGAAGTAGGGAGTCCTGTTCCAGGAAGTCTCAAAAGACCTATGGCATCTTTTGAAATCATATTTGAATATAAAGGCCTTTTTTTAGATGCAATTTGTTAAAAACTTGGTTATGTTTCTTAAAAGCTGAAGTCATTGTACTCTATAGTTGTTGTGAGTTTTTCGAGCTGTTTGGCTGTGTTCTGGACGTTTTTCTTCCTGAATCCTGACGTTTCGCCAGATTCTGTGGCCAGCATCTTCAGAGGGCAAGGAGCTCAGGGAACTAGGAGTTCTCAGCACAGAGAGAACTCTTAGTTCCTTGAGCTCCTTGCCCTCTGAAGATGCCGGCTACAGAGTCTGGCGAAACGTGAGGAAGAAAAACTTCCAGAACACAGCCAAACAGCCCAAAAAACTCACAACCGCCATCAGATCACGGCCATGAAAGCCTTCGAGAACTCATTGTACTCCATCAGAAAAGCAAAGCCATTTCAGTTTCTCCAGGAAATGGTGGTGCAAAATTGCCCTTTCTTGCCACACTCAGTTGGGGCTTTGGGTTTTTAAGGGAAATCTGCCAGTCTATTATTTTTCCTCTCCCCGAGATCACTGATGGAGATTCCTAGAACCCTACTGGCTACAGTTAAATTGAATGTCATCCAAATTCATGGACATAGTCATCTAATGTGCATGTCAGACATGCACGGATTTATTTTGCCAAAAACAGCTAGTCATTTTCCTTTCTTCCTCTTGTGTTGTTAAAGGTGCAGATAGTTTATTGGATATCAGTTCAGAGACCGACCAGCAAGACTTAATTGGATTGTTGCAAGCAAGAATTGCTTCTTTGACATTGCATAATAAGAAACTTCAAGAAAAAGTAGAGGTATGTGTCTTTTTAATATTTCAGACATCAGAATGGAAAAAGTTGGACCAGTTTGACTTGAGACCCGTTTGAAGCTACAAGCTGAATCTTTAGTGCTGGCCCAGAGAGTCACTTTATCCTTTCAACTACAGCTAAAGATGTGCAATCAGGGGTCAGCACAAAACATTTGCTGCCAGAGGCGAAGGACGAGGTGGTGTCCAACATTATTTGTACAAAAATCAGATGAGCAACTGAATCTGCTTTCAGTATTGGTGATAAGGTCGCCACTTCCATCACTCTTGAGGGCAGCAAAGTTAGCTTGGGGAGTGGAAAGCAGCATGTGTGACAATACAGGTCCTCCAGAAATCTTGTCTTCTACATGCTAACATCTGCACAAGCCTAATTTTGCCTAGTTGGTGGTTTGATTCCAGAAGTGATGAACAGTTTCTGTCAGGAATAGGGCAGTGGTGGTGAACCTTCAGCACTCCAGATGTTTTGGACCACAGCTGCCAGAATTCTGGGCCTAGATGGCCACTGACAAAGGACTGTGGGAGTTGTGGTCCAAAATAGCTGGAGTGCCAAAGGTTCACCACCACTGGACTAGGCGCAGGCATGTCCAAACTTTGCCCTCCTGATGTTTTCGACCACTATTCCCAGAAATCTAAACTTAGATTGCCAGTGGCAAAGGACTGTGGGAGTTGTGGTCCAAAACATCTGGAGGGCCAAACATGTGTGAACTAGGGTGTTGTTTTTTACAAAAATACCTACAACGTTGGCCACCTGGCAGGACCTTTGACTTGGTAGTTGACTAGCATCTGAATGACCTTTGTTGGAAATAGGCTCATGACTTACCAGGGAAATTCTTAATGTTCTGCTGCTGTGGAGTAAAGTTTTTTTAAGCACTTGATTCTTGGGGCATGGAAGGAATTGCGCTTCTTCTGCTGATCACTTGCTTGAGGGGAGGGGAAGGAAATGAACTTTCAAATCCCTCTCTGAATCGACATCTTTGTCTCATACTGCATCTGCTGTATCTACAGGCGAGAGCACTCAAAACGGAAGACATGGATACGCCACTGGATTCCCTTCGCTCCCCTCACAGGGAGTTGGACCGTTCCACAGACAGGTTAAGTGAGAGCTCAGCGGCAGCAGCTCAGGAGATCAGTTCTTCTTCCCTGAGCTTAGCACAAGCTCAAGAAGAGGCCCTCCAGAATGAGCTGAAAATTAAACAGCTGCAAGAGAGCTTAAAGGAAGTGCAAAAGAGACTCGATAGTTCAGAAGCCAAGCGGCGGCAGTTAGAAACCCAGCTTCAGTCTGGAGCCTCGGAAGCTTCCCACTTGCTAAACAGCTGCGAGGTTTCGGAGAATGGCTCGGATCTCAATCAGAAGTTGAAAGAAACCCAGAGCAAGTATGAGGAAGCCATGATGGAAGTCCTGCAGGTTCAGAGGCAAATGAAGATGGGCTTGGTGGCTTCAGAAAGCCAAGAGGCAGACCTGCAGGAGCTTCGGGCCACTTGTGAGGAAGTGGAAGTACTGAAGGAAGAGTTGAGGAAAGCACAGGAAGAGAGCAGGGAGCTTAGAGTGAGAGTGGAAGAGCTGGAGGCCAAACTGGAAGAGAAAGAGAGAGATGCAGCTGGCACGATGTCAGCAGAAGAATGCGAGGAGATGAGAGCCTCCTACCGCGTGGTGATTGAAAATATCAACCAAGAGAAGGCATTGCTAATTGAGAAGTACAAGGAGGGACAGGAGGAAATCAGAAAGCTGCAAGATAAATTAAAGGTTCAGATGGAGTCAGGGCATGGTAGCGAGGAAAGTGAGGACACGAGGGATGCCAAGAACAAGATGATAAGTGAACTGAACAAGCAGATCAGTGAACTGTCTCGGCTGTATAAAGAAGCTCAGGCAGAACTTGAGGACTTCAGGAAGAGAAGTGTTCCCGAGAATGCCAATTCAGGATCAATACCTCTGGAGGAACACGAGAAACTGATGGAGGTCTCGGTCTTACAGAGAGAGCAAGCCGAGGGCGCATTATTAGAAATGAAGACTCAGTACGCAAAGGTGCTGAGTGAAGCAACACAGCTCCAAAGTTTGGTTGACTCTCAGAAGAAGAACTCGGTCTCCATCACGGAACACCTGCAGGTGGTCACTGCCCTCAGGACCTCGGTGAAGGAGATGGAAGAAGAAATAAGCGAGCTCAAAGAGCAGCTCCTTTTCAAGGAGAGTGAGGTGGAGCGTTTGCAGAAGGAATTGTTGGAGGAAGAAGCAGCCGTGTGCGAAGCCATGGTGCCTAGGACGTTGTTTGAAGAGCTCCGGGCGACATCAGAAGGCGAGGTCAACTCCTTATCGTCCAAACTGAAGGACTTGATGAAAGAGAGGGAGAACTTGTCCACCGATCTTGGACAGTTGAGGAAAGACATCTCCCAAGTGAAAGGGGAAAAAGAAACCCTTCGGGCTGCGCTCGAAGCCAAGGAACAGGAAATCAAAGGGCTGATTCAACAGTACTGTCAAGCTCAACAAGAACTACTTGAATTGAAAAAAGCGTCAGAGACTGCCTCAAAAATTGAGGAGGACAAAGATAAAAAGGTGGGTATATCTGAGGCCACAAGTCCGTGGTGGCTGATAAGTGATCCTTGGTCTACCTCTGAACCCCGGAGAATGCATATTTTAACAAATGACGATCAGAATTACTTATATGTGTCATGTTCCTTTTTGTCATTGGACTCATCTCACACAACTGAGTGTCCCGAGCCTTACAGGACTACTATAGACATTTTGGAAAGAACACAGTTAATCATATTAGAGTAAAAAAATGTTCTTGTTGGAGTTGTTTATCAGCATCCTAATGTAGGGTTCTTGGCAGCAGACGGAAGCAGGAGGTGGGTAGAAAATGTGTTTTGACTTTTACTAGATGGGACATATTCATAGGTAGAATTCCTTTCAAGTGAAGTCCCTGTGCATGAAAGAAAACAATAACTATCATCGAGAAAGAAATTTATGGAGATTTGTGTTTGCTTGTCTTAGGAAGGAGCTACACTTGCACATGAGTAGCCTGTGGAAGCATATGCATACTAAACTTACAGGGCGGAGCCAATGAAAAACCCATTGGTTTTGGTCCTTGTCCTTCAGGAATTTTAATGTATATGCTCCTTGGGGAAGAGGGAGGGGACCTTGTGCTTAACTGTAGTAAAGGGTTTACACTGAATATGACAACCACACTTGGCTTGCAAAAGGATGTAACATTGGTAGGTTAAAGAGGGTGAAACCGTAGATTACATTAGCTGTGATTAAACGCTACAGCTGACTCAAGGGAGCCATTTTTGAGTCTGTCTTCTTGATCTTCACAACCTTTCAGTTTTCAGGCAAGCGTCACAAGTGTGCCCCCTATTCATGCCTTCTAGTGCTTTCCGTGTTGGCAGGAGAGGGGATCTTTGCATTGTTTCAGAGTAGCAAGCCATAGCAGTAGCAATAGCACAACATTTGAACTGGGGGCAGTGTCAGCTTTTTTCCATCATGGCATGTCAGATGTGATATAGCCTTTTCTCCCTTCCTCTAAGCAGATAGCAGACATGTCCAAGGAGGTAATGAAATTAAAGGAAGCCCTGAACAGCCTCTCCCAGCTCTCCTACACAACTGGCACACCGAAAAGGCAAAGCCAGCAGCTGGAGCTGCTGCAACAACAAGTGAAACAGCTACAGAATCAGCTGTCAGTAAGTGGGATGTCTGTTTATTTGTCTTATTTATAAGCTGCCTTTCCTCTCAATAAGGCAACTTGTTAGAAATATGTTATTTTATCAGGCACCAATAAGGAGTGCCAGGTGTCTTACAGTTGGGGGGCCTTATCTCCTGTGAAGTGGCAATGGAAAAATCACCTTTTTTTTGATAGCCATTGCCAGAATTTCCAGCTAGCACAGCCCCAGGTATCTATGATATAAAAAAATCAGGAGTGTTTCTATTAATATCCCTCATTTAGAAATGGAAACATGTTGTGTCTCTTTATCCTTTAACCTTAACTGCTGGCTGATGGAAATGGTGGTCCACCTCTCTTTGGAGGGCCACTCCATCCCTGTCCTGCCCTACTTCCTGTATTCTTAGAAATAGAGATGTGTGTTTTGTTTCAGAAGGGACTGATTCCAAAATGAAACATGCCAGCACAGCTGGCGCTTGGAACCGAGTCTCACCCTCCAGAACAAAATCAACCACTGTCTTACCTTCCTTTTGCTCACACTGGGTTAAATTCCAACCAGGAAGCAGCCTCCAATAGATCATCTTTCCCTCTCCCTGGCACTGGCCAATCAGACAGGGAGGTGGGATGATGCATTGCTCCTGATTGGCTAGCGCCAGGAAGAGGGAAAGATGATGCATTGGAGGCTGCTTCCTGGTTGGAATTTCACCCAGCACGAACTACGAAGGACTTGCAAAACGCGGTTTCCCGTAGGAATGCATTGAAAACTAATTAATCTGTTCCGGATTGCATTCTTATGGGAAGGCAGTTCCAACCCCCCCTTATTCACTGGACAGCAGAAAGCTGTTCCCCCTGCAGCTGACAGACAGCTGATTTTGACAGCTCCAAGCTGTCTGTCAGCTGTGCGGGAGCAATCTTCCACTACCAGTGAACTCAGCAAAGGGGGGAAGCCTTTCCTCTTCTTTGCTGGGTTGGGGCTGGGGAAAAGCTTCCCCGCAAACAGCCCGGGCTGGGCGAGGATCACTGTGTCCCTGCTTTGCCCACCAAGTTGGTGGGTGAAGCGGGGACACAGTGACCCTTGCCCAGCCCTGCAGCCGCCACTGCAGCTTCCCTCAGAAAGCCCCCCTGATGCTGGGATCGGGTGTTGCACACTGCTTGGTCTGCAGCATATGATCTGCAATGGTACCTTGTAAGAAAAAGTTAACCCATAGGAGAAAATCTGTCTTACAAAACATGCCTATTCCCAGAAATTTCATTCATCTTACAAGTTTTTCATCTTATGGGTCATTCGTCTTATGAGGCACCACTGTACATAGATTCTGGTGTGCTGATCCACTCCGATTCCGTAGTACAGCATTCAGTCACTGCTTATCATAAAGTTAAGCCCGTAGTCTTTCTAAAATGGCCACACACGAAAAATTCACGTTTTGACCACTTCTCTTTCTTAATAGGAAACCAAGAAGCAACACCAGGATGTTGTATCAGTTTATAGGACACATCTACTGTATGCGGTGCAGGTAAAAGAACTTACTTAACAGTAACTCCTTGTGTTTGTCACTCCCTTTGTTTGTCTTGAATAAATAAGTTAATGCAGTAGACCAAAGTGTTTCATTACCAGAACAAAGTGGAGTTTTAAATGGCATTTCGGGGGAGGGGGAGAGAATCAATGGCATATGCATGCTCAGCAGGATCTACCCAACAAGGGAGAAAATTTTCTTGTGTTTGGGAATTTATCTTTTTTTGTAGACTCTGGGGGCCACCGGGTCAGCAGAAGCAGATCTTAATTATTTAACGATCCCACCCTTAACCTCTTTATGCATTCATGGAAGGCAGCGTTTCAGCAAAGGTAGCAAGGAGAATAGGATTTAAAATACCATCTGGAAACAGAGTCATTGTTTGAATATTGTTTGACCTTTCCAAAGAATCATTTAAAAGTTGATCTTGTTGGGTGCTTCTCACATATGTAACTAATGTTCTCCCCCCCCCCTTCTCTTTTTTACGTAGGGCCAGATGGACGAAGACGTTCAAAAAGTGCTGAAACAGATTTTAACCATGTGCAAAAATCAGTCACAAAAAAAGAGTGAGACCGTTTTCGTTGATCCTTGATGTTGCTAAGGGGAGACTTTGAGGCACGCTTTAAAAGGAAATTTGATTGGCACCTCACCCATAGGAAATGGTCATGGATCTTTGCCATACTTCCAGTTCCATTGTTTATGTTTTATGAGCTAATGTAGTGTCATATTTTCCCTTACTCCAGTATTTCCCAGAGAACTTTTTAGACACAAATGCACAATTTTGCCAGAAACTGCTCTTCTACAAATCAGGGGTGGTCAAAGGGTGACCTACAGTATTAGAATGTGTCTCGACCCTTCCTTTTGTTATAACGAATCAGTGCAAAACACAGGTGTTCTACTGGGTCGGTGCTGCATTTTGTAAGTTGTTATTTTGAGAGCTATTGAGAGGTAAGAATTTTTCAGTTTGTCATTGTCAAAGAGAGAGAAGCAAAGTTGTGTGTGTTTTAAGACACCCTGGCATCCATTATCGTGGTAGGTAGATTTGTTGACTCTGAAACCTTTAGGCCTTGTTAGTTGAAAAAAAGATTTAAAATCAGCATCGTTAAGCTAGCTTACTAGTTAGCTAAAGCCAGAGCTCTCATACACACAATTCCCCTTCTTGTTCAGGAATTTACCACGTGTCTTATATGAACTACACTACGAAAACACCCAATCGGTGACATATACTATCTAAATAACAGAAAGCATAGCCATGTACTAAAGCAGGTGAATGAATTTTTGCTACAGCCTCAGTTTCTTTATCAAGAAAGTAGGTCAAGTTTTCTATGCAAATCCTTGCAGTGCTTTTGGAGCTCAGGAGGGGTGCGGGGGGGGGTGCCCTAGCGTTTTGAGGGATAAGGGATTGGAACGAACCCATGATGTTTACAGTGAGCGCTCTTTGTCTCACAGTTCTGAACCTCACTTTTGTAAAAGATCTTCTCTACAATATATTTTTACTGGCCCTCAAATTTAGAAATATTTTGTAACTAAAGCCATTTGCTGCGTATTACTATTTTTTAGTTGTTGTCGGTGGCAAACTATTTAGGCTGTTGCCTTTTTTTCTTTCCGCTGTGCTGTATCGTAAAATGTATTGGCGGTTTCCCTAGAAAAGACAGAAATGCCAGGCATCCTAGTAGGGAAAAGAATAAAATTTATTTTATTTTATTGCAAAACATTACAAAACCTGAACCACAGATAAGCCTTGTGTTACGTTCTAAGGGCTGTTTCTTACATTAAATTTATGTGATGTAGGGGAATGATCCTACAGATTGGGTTTTTTTTTGTGCCTACAAGTCATTTAGTAGTCATGGTAATTGCATTTTTGTTATATATGCAGATATTGACAAAGAGCCTGGGAAATGCTCGACCACTAGAGTGTCTTTTCTCAGGCAGGACATTGGTAGTATTTGAAATCCTACTTTGCCACTAGTTTTTTTAATAGCAGATTTAAACTACGCTTGAAACTGTGTTCAAAATCAGGGAAATAGCCATGGTCTTTTTCAGAAGTGCTGTGGGAATGAATTATTTTCACTGAAGAAAAAATAGGAACGCTTGCAACATAAACAAAGCACTTGCAGAAGCATGCCTGTAGTTTAATAGTGAGGGAAAGACCACCTTTGAGAATCAGAAAGTCTTGATTGAAGTCTGTAAAAAGAAAAAAGAACTGTGCTATAGGTTATAGGTATGCTACAGCCACTAACTGTGCACTGAAAAATCCCAGAAGCCTAAAAAAAGTATACTCTACCTAAAGGGAATAGCATGTTTCTTCAAGTTATGGAATCGTCTTACCCCTACAGGAGGAACTACATTTGCTACAGAATTTCCCAGGATTCTGTGCAATGAAAGGTAATAATAGCCAAGTAAACTGTTCTGTGCCTGAAAGCTACCACATTCACCATACACTAAGTAGCAGCCCAACTTTTTTATAGCACCCAATATTAAAAGGAATTAGAAGTGTAAAATCTCTTGGGCTCTGTTCTTACATGTTTTTCGTTTTCTTTAGTTTAACTAGCTATCTATCAATTTTGGACAATAGTTCGTGATTAACACCTTTTTTAATGCTCCAAAGAAATGTGAAAACTCTAAAAAAAAAGCAACCTAAAGTATGCCAATTAAATGCTGCCAAGTATAAACTTGAGTTTTGTAGGTTGCCTGATAAATTTAGCTTTTTATTTTGTTTGGTTATGTGTATTTATTACAACTATCATTGTGAAACATTGGAAATTGTATACAATAGCATAGTGAGCGTTCCTTTGTATGTAAGTTTACAAAAATTTCCTCATCCAGCAAATAAACTTTTTTAAAAAAATGAAACGTCCATTCCTTTGTTCCACATAGCTCTCTCTCTCTCTCTCTCTCTCTCTCTCTCTCTCTCTCTCTCTCTCTCTCTCTCTCTCTCTCTCTCTCTGTGTGTGTGTGTGTGTGTGTGTGTGTGTGTGTGTAGCAGGAACTGGACCTAACAATTTAAAGATAAATCTTCAGGAAGGCCCTGACTGAAGTTTTCCAAACATTATCATAGCTTTTATCAAACCCTCTCAGTTCTGAATGGTAAAAGAGAAATAGCACTATCCAAATTCGTACTCATTAAAAATAAGTTCTGTTCCACAATGGCACCCTTAAGATTTTGTCATTAGCAGTTCTAACCATTGAATCCTTCATCTGAAAATAAAAAGGCCTTGGTGATTCATTTCTCAGAATTGGCTGGCGAGAAAGGGGTGAGAAAAAAGTAACTTTTAAAATATTCTAAATCTATTTTGTCACTGTGAGTAAATATTTCTGGTAATTGTAGCCATAAAATCAGATGTCAGATACAGCTATAGGGTTAGGATTTGTTTCGTTTGAAGTTTTATATTGTGCTTTCCCCCTCATAAATGTCTCTGTGTGGGAAATTATATTGACATAAGGTGCTGTGTGAAGAGGTGACCAGGAGATGCTGAAATGTACATGCTAAGTGGCTGAAATCCTCTTGTAAATCACAACTTCATTTGGTGCATTCAATGGGACCATAGGTCTGTTTCATTGTGACTTGCTGGATTTCAGCCACTTATCTTTAAAAGATCCAGGATATGTTCTAACTGGTAGTTGGTTGGACTGTTCCAATTCTGTTCCAACTCTGTGTAAGGAAAGAAAGGGACAGGGGTTGTAATTCGTTTTCTGGAGTTACATTATTTTTCTGTGTACAAGGCTATATTTTTGTCTAGAATTGTTAGACTGAAATTTGGGGGTCAAGTAAGCAGAGGATAGGACCGCACAGTTGAAGAACTGTAATTTTAGGTTGGAATAGCAGGGGTCATCTTATACATGGGGGTGTCTTATAGACAAAAAAATATGGTAAATTCTACTGTTTGTTTTTAGCAAGTTTGTACCTATAACCCATTTAATGGTTGGAAGAACATGCCAAGCCAGAATGCTTATAGATGCTGGACAAAGAACATGCTTGGTCTAGGCAGGGATTTACAGCTGATGGATTCCTATATTAAGTAAGGGTTGGACTCAGTGATTTTTAGGCCTCTTCATTATGGTATCATTTGGGGACTCCAAATCCCTAGCCAGTGTGGCCATTGGCTTGGAATTCTGGGAGTTGTAGTCTAAAATACCATTTCTATTCTCTCATCTAAGGTCAACACCCCACCAGCTCCCTAGTCGGCTTTAAGGCTACGTGTGTGTGTGTGTGTGTGTGTGTGTGTGTGTGTGTGTGTGTGTGTGTGTGTGTGTGTGTGTGTGTGTGTGTGTGTGTGTGTGTGTGTGTGTGTGTGTGTGTGTGGTGTCGTTGCAGTCGTGACCGACTCTTCGTGACTCCATGTCCATGGAGTTTTCTTGGCAGGAGTACTGGAGTGGCTTGCCAGTTCCTACTCCAGGCGCCTACAGCACCTGATATTCCCTGGTGGTCGCCCATCCAAGTACTAACCAGGGCCGACCCTGCTTAGCTTCCGAAATCAGGCAAAATCGGATGTGCTTAGGGCATCTAGGCAGTTTAAGGCTACATATTCCACCTTTATCCCAGCCATATTGCACCAGCTTGTTATCAGGATAAAAATAAAGTCGGATGTGGGAATACAGCCTTGGAAGAAAGTTGGAGTAAAAGACAAACATGCATTGTTCTTCTAGTAATCTTTCACGTAGTAGTCCTTGACTACACTTTATCGGGATTTCTATTCTGGTTAAACAGAAAAACAATTTCCAAACATAAAGAAAGTTGTTTGGCCTCATTTGTCACCAGGGCAGCTAGGGCAATGGACTGTCACCATGGTGACAGCTTGCAGGGTGTGGAGTCCTGGTTTCAAAAGCAGCACCATTAAAAAAATAATTGTGGGGGAAAGAGCCTGAACTACCAGCCTGCCAATTTCTCCCCTTGTATTTGGAGTTGATGTGAACTTCAGTAGCATATGCTTCCAGGGCCCAAAGTCAAGTAGAAGAAGGAAGGCCTTTCCATTGAATTCATTGGGACTTTTGAGGTAAGAGAAGGCATTTACCAACCAATGTCCCTGTTGGACCTGTAGTCAAATGGACGTTATATAACTAGAACAAATAATATTTTAAAAATCAAGTGTTTATATTTAATCAAGCTTATTTTGTGGCTGTGGAGGGCAAGAATGCAGGCTATGCAAACTTGAGGGGGATAACAGGTGGTTCATGGAGAAGGGCATAAAATAAATATTTGTAACATCACAAAAGATTGATGGGGGTTTTTAAAGTCACTTTTATTTCAACTCCTCAGTTGTCTGATGCACCAGTAGCAACCATTCTTTGCGATGCAATTATCTGGCCATCTTGAGCAGACAGACCTTTGGTATGAATAGCTCCAGAAATTTTGAAAACAAGGTTTACACCTCCAAAATGACAGGGTTGGGGATAAAAAAATCCCCAGATGCTGCATTGGGGGAGAAATCTGCAACAAAGGGGGGATTGAGAACACCCTTGGAAAATGCCTTAGAGCAGTGGTTCCCAACCTTCCTAACGCCGCAACCCTTTAATACAGTTCCTCATGTTGTGTTGACCCCTTGCCCTGCTTGGAAAAAGCCACAAGCCCCCTTTGGCAGGCCACTGCCACAGGTGCCATAGAGAACTTCCCTCTGCAGACACCCTCAGCCAATTGCAGCCTCCGGTGCCATTGACTGACATCTCCTCCAACCTATAAAGCTGTAACTCACACTTTCCCCCCTTCTTCCCCTTCCTCCTCCAGACCATTTGTGCCTTTTTCTTCACTGGATCATGGTGACCCCTGTGAAATGGCCGTTCGACCCCCAATGGGGTTCCGACCCCCAGGTTGGAAACCACTGGCTTAGAGCAGTGTTTTTCAACCTTTTTTGAGCAAAGGCACACTTGTTTCATGAAAAAAATCACGAGGCACACCACCATTAGAAAATGTTAAAAAATTTAACTCTGTGCCCACACAAAGGGCTCCCAAGGGCCACAGGTTCTGCGCTGCCCTAGGCCTAGGGATTCACTCCAAACCTGTATTCCACCATGTTCCTCATCCGCCCCGCCCCCCAATTAACTCCAGAGTTTAAAACAGAGAAAGAACAAGAAAAACCCTGACTGCTGCATAGCTTAACCGGTTTTGATCTCTGGCTGTGGAGGCTGAAATTGGGAGTTCGATCCCCACACTGGGCCTCCTTAACAGGGGCTGGGTTCGAGAAATCCATAGGGTCCCTTGCAGTTCAAAGGTTATTACTCTTATATGATAATGGTGGTGGTGGTGATAAATTCAAACAGATCTGAAGCATTCGGGATCCCTGCCACATAACTGTAATGCCACATTTAGTAGAAAAAAAAGAGCAGAGTTCTTCTGCACATGCTCAGAGGAACACTTGCCTCCTCTTTCGAATGCTTCAAGCAAAGTAGAAAAAAATCAACACCCTCGTCTCTTCTGCCGCGACCCGAAACTTAAAAAAACGTTGGGCACGACCCTCTCTGCCTCCATTCCCCCACCGCCTCTCTTTCCTCCTTGGGGACCCTCTCCTTGGCGAGCCCCCCCGCCCCTTCCGGCGGGCAAGACGAAGGTTTCCTGGCCTCACCTGTGGCACCTCGACCTCCATGGCGACGACACTAACAGCGGCAGCAGCGGCGGGGGGTGGTCTTGGTCACGGGGGTGGGAGTGGAAGGAGACGGACGGACGGACGGCGCTCCCCCTGAGGCCACCACGGGCTGCCTCCGAGGCCAAACTGCTGCTTCACGACGGCCCCGTTGTCTCCTCCTCCCCGGCCGCTGTCCCGCCCGGAGCCCCTGTGGGCCCGACGTGCTCGGCTGACGGGGAAATCCCCAGCCGCCGGCTGGGCCCCGCTCCCCGCCTTCCCTCCCGAGCCACTTGTGGGGAGAAGGAGGCGGCGGCGGCAGCCCAGGGAGGAGGAGGAGGAGGAGGAGGAGGAGAAACGGCACCAACCCACCACCACCCGCCTCTCCGCCGAGCCCCAGCCAGGCGGCGAGATACCCAGGACACAGTCCGGCGTGGGCCGCGCTGGGAATTCCCCCCCCCTCGCCTCTTGCCGGAGCCCCGGAGTCGGCCAGCAGGCAGGAGGGCGCACCGCTGCATCTGGGCGGTGGCCTGCTGCCCCTCCCCTCCCCTCCCCTCTTTCCCCGACCTCCCCGCGTCCTCTTCCCGGGCGGCCGCAGGGCAGGGGGGCTTGGGCGCACCGGCGGCCGACTTTGTTCCCTCCCCCCCAACAAAAAAAAAGACCATTGTTAAGGGCCGCCGAGGGGTGCGCACGCCCGCTCCTACCTGGCTCGGCAAGGTCGCGCGCCCACCCTTGCAGGTCTCCCGGCTCTCTCTCGCTCTCCAGTCAGACTCCTCCTCCTCCTCCTCCTCCTCCTTTTTTTCCCTCCTTCCCCGCCCACGGCCAGCCTTTCCTCGGCGCACAAAGCAAAACATGCCGGGAAAGGTAGTCCACTCTCCTCCCCAGGACCGCGTCTCAGAACTGGGGAGGAATTACACAACCGCTGCCTTGCTGGTGTGGGAAGAATTTTTCCACGGCACACCAGCCAAGATCCCACGGCACAGTAGTGTGCCGCGGAACAGCGGTTGAAAAACGCTGGCTTAGAGGGTTGAGAGGAGATGGTGTTGCCAAGGAACAAAGGCTGAAGCTAGCATCAAAAACAGTATTTTGGTGAATGCTGAGCCCATACCATGCTTCTATTCATAAATCCCTTGGTATATCAGACCATTGGTACCCATTTGTGGTGTGGTGGATACAGTGACAGACTAGGGCTCAGGGTGCCTCCGTTCAAAGAATCCCCTGCTCAGCCATGGACATTCAGTGGTGTTTTAGAACTGGCAAAGCCACGCCTTAAATATCACACCTTGAAAAGCCTGCTACTGCCATTATAAGTCAGTCCTAACTTGAAGGCACATAGCTAACTATACCAAGCAACTGCATTTTATAGGAGTGAAGCTGCCTCTGTTGAAGCACCTGTCAATTAGCGTGATACTAGAGATGTAAAATTTCTGGAAACTTAAAAAACATTGTTTTTTTCCAAACGTTTCTGTCCCCCAACCCACCTACCCACCCCCAATGGATTCAAATTTTCAGGAAATTTTATATATCTCCCCAACACCATCTACTTTGCCAAGATCCAAGTAGAGGAGCTTTCCCAGCATGCTGCAGTCTGCATTTTCAAGGATTTAGGCTTGGTTTTGTTTTGATTTTGTACCTGTGTTTTGCATGCTTTACCATTACAGCAAAGCACTTTCTTCCTCCACATAATAGTGGAATCTACCTTTTTCCCCATTAAATTGCTCCTGGCTACAAAACGGACGTGTAGCTTTTTGGATTACAACCCCTAGAATCGCCAGTGAATATACCAGTGGCTTAACAATATGGGAGTTTTCAGCACTGCAAAACCTAAGTGTATTCAGCTTTGTGAGAGAGAATAGAGGTGGGATCCAATGAGTTTTTTGTTTTTGCCCTATCTACTTTTGTCTATTAAACCGTAAGATATGCAGCTTCACAGAACAAAAGATTCACACTCTGCACTTTAACTTGAGCTGATTATTTTTAAAACCCTGATATTGAGTAGCTTGTTTTGTCAAAAAAGAGCATTTGGAGAAATCAGAATATATGAATAATGAAAATAATTCTTAAGTCACCCTTCCCTACCAGTCGGCTCACAAAACTCATGATCACAGCCACGTTCTGCCTTTTCCTCTGGAAAGACAACTGCACATTCAAGCCGTGTCCCTCAGAGGGACAGTTTTGGCCCAGTGGCCACTGCTTACTGACTCTTATTTTCTGACTTATGAGGTTACGGCACATTCCTTCTGTACTTGGGCCATCAGTACAACCTATATACATGGATGAAGCAGGCAGTGACTGTGAAGAAAAGGGAGTGGAGAGCAAACTGTTGGCCACACCAGCAGCCAAGTTAATGGAGGCACAGAAAAGGGCAGAAAGGTTTGCAAAAGAAAAAGAGGTAATGTATACAATTGGTATGTTTTTTTGATACCTGCAGTGAGCTAGATGTTGATAAGTTCATTTACCTAGCTGTGGCACAGAGCAGATGCTTCTGACAGAGATGTCTCTGTCACATGTTCAGGCTACAAAGCATGTGCTTTACCATTGAGAGTCCATTGGTCAGTGGCAGAGTAAAGTGCATTACATGGAGAAGTTTGGCTTGTTTAGTCCATCCCAAACATCTCCAGGCAAGGGGGACGAGCCTTTCTGGAAATTCCAGAGAGTGGCTGCCACCCAGTGTGGATAGAACTGGGCTACATGGGCAAAAGTTCTGTATAAAACAGCTCCCTGGAATGCTGTTTCTCTCTCACTCTGCATGGCTTGCGCACAAACAGGTGTGATGAAAGCAGGAGAAATGGAACATTAGCAGGTCAAAATTAATAAGACCAGAGAGATATTTCACTTTGGGACTAAAATTCCCAGAATCCCCTGGCTCTGCATTGTCACATGACCTAGGCATGTCCTAGAATTCAAATGGGAGTTAATAATAATAATAATAATAATAATAATAATAATAATAATAATAATAATAATAATAATAATAATAATACCCGATCTCAGGATCTGAAAATTGAACTTCAGAGACTCTGGCATAAACTGATTCAAGTGGTCCAAGTGGTAATCGACACAGTGGATGCAGTGCCTAAAGAAGTAAGAAAGTATTTAGAAGAAATTGGAAATGACAAAGTCACTATCAGTCAGCTGCAGAAATCCACTTTACTGGGATCTGCTCGCATAATTCACTGATACAACACATAGTCTTAAACACTTGGGAAGCGTTCAACTAGGGATTTGTAATACAAAATCCAGCATAGTTATCTTGTCTGCTGTGTGATAATTTGATGATAATAATAATAATAGCTGTTGTGAGTTTTTCGGGCTGTTGGGATCTTAGAGGGCAAGTTGCTCAGGGAACTAGAAGTTCTCTCTGCTCTGGGGTATAGAATGAGTGAGATTGTGGATTTTTAAAGTTGTGAGAAAGGGGAAACTTGTCCTATTCAGGAGATGCTGGCCACAGAGACTGGCAAAATGTCAGGAAGAAAAACCAAAACATGGCCAAACAGCCCAAAAGAACAACAGCTATCAGATCCTGGCTGTGAAAGCCTTCAAGAATACAAAAATAATAATGGTCTCAAATGCTGCCTGTAGCAGAATTTAATTTCTTTTTTACTGTTTAAAATTCTATGTATTTCCTGCCAGAAATGCAGTAAAGTTAGGCATCGTATCAAATGTGCATCACTTGATTCAGTAGGCAGCTCTCAGTGCGGTAGAGCTGGCCAGGTTAGTTGCATTTTGAAATAAAGACCAATCGCCATCCTAAAGGAACTCCCTGCTAAGACTATGATTTTGCACAGCAAATCTGGCCTAAATCTGGAGAATGGAGAAAGAAAAAAATGACCTTGAAGCCAGGGTTGGAGAAAATGCATCCTAACGGATCTTTGGACTACAATTCACATCTTCCCTAGGTGGTATGACAAATGGTGAAAAGTATTAGGAGTTGTAGTGTAGCATCTGGAGGCCTACACTTTGTTCAGCCCTTCATTTGGCTTTTTGGTTGTACCAACCACCAATCTAGCAAATGTGAATTTTCATCAGTGATAGGGTGTCTTATCCATCGAAATTAATCGGTTTAGGCAGTCACAGTCACTCCTCCGAGAGCAATTGATCAGTCATACTTTTGTGTAACTTACTTAGGAACTACACAGTGCAGTTGTATTAAGATCCTACTGGAACCCTTTCCCTTCAACTGTCCCCCAGACTGCCCATTAAGTAATCAAATCACTGTTGTTGACTACATGGAGTGTGGATCAGCAGCTTTCCTGAGGTACTGCACTCACTTCTTGTGCCAGTGTTTACATAACTCTGTTTGCTGTCCACGCTACACTGGGTTGCAGCAGTGTAATTCCAACCTTGGTTGCTGCACACATGTTTCATAAACTGCACCCGAGAAATAAGCAAAGGCAGACCAAAACGTTTTGCCACTGGAGACAAAGCCAATTCCTCAGCTTGACAGGCACTTGGAACATAACTTCCTCCACAGCTTATACTCAGGGAGGTCTAGCATTTCCTGTCAGAAAAAAAAGAAGAGCTCAGAAGAAATTTCAGTAGGGCTAGTAAGTACTGCCTGTAGTAAATACCACCTGACACCGTTGCCTCACTTTGCCTGAGGGTAGGACTGGCTTTTGGTAATCCTTTTGCCAGCTCAGAATCACCCAGTTCAGAAATGTCCCTAAAGTAACAAGAAGGCACTGAGCTACCTAATTTCTTCTCTGACAGCTAATTTATCTTTCCCACTCTAGGCTTGTAACACCTGCAGGGAACTGGTTCAGTGTACAGCTCTCACCCACATTATCTATGGAAATGGGCACTGGCGTTTGGCACAAGCACTTGCTAATCTCGCTCACAGCTACCTGACACTCCGAGGTAAAGCATTCCCCTCTTGCATCCATCAGGACAAAGGAAATGGAGCTAGCACTTCATCTATCTTCAGGGGTTCCAAAACACTGCTGCCAGATTGTTAACTGGGGCTGGTTACAGGGGGGCACAACCCCCCACCACAACCCTGTTACAGTGGCTCCACTGTCTACCAATCCAAATCCGGGCACATTTCAAAGTCTTGGCTTTAACCTATGAAGCTATCTTCAAGACCATACCTCCACCTAGGGTGTCTGACTAGGTGTTAAGATCTTCAGAGGAGGCCTTCCTCTTGGTCTTGTCATCCTCACAGGAGTATCTGGTGGAGATACGGGAGCAGGCCTTCTCTGTTGTTGCTCCCGGACTCTGGAACTCCCTCCCACAGGCAGCCAGACTGGCCCCATCCTTGCTGTCCTTTCTCTTCAGGCAGGCTTTCCTTTAGTGACTTGCTAATAAGGGTTTGAATATGGAATGTGTGTTTGTTTGCATTTTTTGAATCTGTTTTATGATGGTTTTTATTTAACATTTTAATATCATGTTTATTTTCTTTTAAAATGTTTGCATAACTTACTGTTTTAGCTTTTAAATGTCCTTTTTTAATGCCCTGAGGGTCTTTTTTTTTTTTTTTAACGAGAAAGGCAGGGGAAAATATTTTTAAAAATAAATAAAATAAATCTTCCCCAATATTGGCGGAAGGGTCATGGACCCAGTGAGGGACTTGGTTGCCTATACCTAAGATTACTTCTGGGGAAAAATGAAATGTCACAGTGGTGTCCTACGCACTTGCCAAGGCGTCCCAGCAAGTGTTGTCGCTTTTGTTTTGGGGTTGTTCATGGCAGGACCTCTATACATTGAGCAGACAGGAATTTACAGGGTATTCTTTTTAGCGTCCTTTGGATAACGGAATGGGTGGGACTTTGCCCAGTTGAATTTATAGCTGTCTCACAGAGATTGCATATTTTTAGAGGTGGCTAATCTAATCATGGCCGGAGCACGAAAGGACACCGTCATGGATTCGACGAGTGATGATGAATGATGCCCCATAGTGTTAATACTGAATGACAGAGGTGGAGAAATATGGAAATCTGTATATCAGATGTGTCAGCTAAGGAGTTGTTTTTTCTTAGGGCTCTCTTACTGTAGTGCACTGGGATCTGTCCTCACTTGAGAAGGTGGAATTAACACAGAAAAATCTCAACCACGGTGAAAGCTGTAGTGTAGTTGAAAAAGCAAAAGGGTCCATATGCTTTTGGGAAAGAGGGGTGAAATGGGTTGGTGCTGCCATCTCGTGGCCCTTCAATAATTTCATAACAAAGTACAGTACATAAAAGCAAAAAGGGGGAGTTGAGCCCTGTGGACATCACAAAACATAAATGCAGAACTAGGCTACTACAAACAATACCTTTATAGACCACTAATAAAAATAAAAAAAAACATTGCAAGGCTTTCAAATGCAACACACGCTACTTCAAAGCCAACCCCAAAGGTTCAAGCATGGCCAAAGATGTGCTCTGCCAGGTAGTTATAGTTCTTGGCTAGGTGATGTACGACAGGCTAGGAGTCTTCTTAGAGCCTTTTCACACAACCCCTAAGATCCGATGGCCACTTAAATTCGGACCAGAGATCTTTGGGGTTCGTTGCTCTTCCTGCGTCCCCACCCCTCCGCACTTCCTTGATCCTGTCTGCGTGAGGGGAAGGAGAAAAAAAGAGAGGAAAAAATGCAGGCTCACCTCCGTCTGCCGGTCAAGCTGCCCCGAGCCCCGTCGTTGTCCTGATTCCTGTCTCTTAAAGGGGCAGGGGGCAAAAACAACAACAAACAGAAGTGAGGAGAGCCCGGCACTCACTCCTTTAAATCCGCATCAGGGATTTTCACCCCCGGAGAGCAGGTATTTGAAAAGTGTGCTGGGACGCGCTTAGGTGGCCGTGGTCTCACTTAATTTTCTGTAAACTCCGGAGCTGGTGGGGAAACAATTTTAAGCTCCAGAGCTGGGAGCCATTTGCTGCGGAGTTTAGGGGTTGTGTGAAAAGGCCCTTAGAGGGAGGATGTCATTGGGCAGTTGTAAAAGCTGCTTAAGCATTGGGTGTCACACACCCCTTCTTCAAACAAAGGAACATGGGTCATACACCCCCCACTCCCTTACCACCCATCTCCATTTGGCTCTATGAGACGTTCAGCCAAATTTAGTAAACCCACTAGGTTTGCCAATTGGAATCAGATGGAATTAAAGTGATATTACCTAGTGGTTGCAGACTGCATTTGGCAAGCCTAGTGGACTTACTAAATTTTACCCCAATCCAAGAAGGAAGCATGTGGGTCCTCTACATCAACCCTTTTCTCCCCCTCCCCCGGCCAACAGGGACTTGTACATCTCGTAGAGCCAAATGGAGATGGGTGGTGAGGGAGCGGAGGTGTATGGCCCACGTTCCTTTGTTTGAAGAAGCGATGTGTGACACCCAATGCTTAAGCAGCTTTTACAACTGACCAACGACTCCCTGCCTCTAAGAAGACTCCTAGCCTGGCGTACATCATCTAGCCAAGACCTTTAAGAATAACCTCCTGGCAAAGCACAT
Organism: Phrynocephalus forsythii; assembly: GCA_029282475.1. Taxonomy (NCBI): domain Eukaryota; kingdom Metazoa; phylum Chordata; class Lepidosauria; order Squamata; family Agamidae; genus Phrynocephalus; species Phrynocephalus forsythii. The sequence goes on along the minus strand of JAPFRF010000004.1, from coordinate 103,181,258 downwards.
ATTTTACCATGTTTGAACTTTTGGGACTTGCTTTGAAGAAGCGTGTGTTTCTCCCGAAAGCTTGCAATAACAAAGTACAGAAGAAATTGCTGTGCACAGCAAACCGTAAAACCTGCCACTTTGGGCGTTTATACACGACCCCTAAGCTCCGCGGCAAAGGGCTGCAAGCTCCGGACCTTAAAAATGTTTCCCCACCAGGTCCGGAGTTTGCAGACAATTAAGTGCGACCCCGCCCACCTAAGCGCGACCCAGCTGCACTTTCTTGTACTTGCTTTTGGGAGGTGAAAAATATTTGATGCGGAGAGTGCCTGAGCTCTCCTTGCTTCTTTTTGTTGTTTTTCTTTCGCCTCCGCCCCTTTAAGAGCAACCAGGAAGTAAAACCGGGGATCAGAGCAAGCTTCCACGCACGGGAGGTAAGGGTTTCTTCTTTTGTCCGTGTCTAAGGCTTTTTTCCCCTCCTTCCCCTCCCGCAGACAGAACAAGGAAGTGCGGAGCGGGTGGGGACGGAGGAACAAAAACCTGATCACTTTCCGAAGGATCTGAGGGGTCGTGTGAAAAGGCCCTTTAGAAGAAGCTATGCCAGCTTGATGCCTTGGGGTCCAGTTATCCTTTAGAATTTTTTTTTACTGTTTTTATGATCCTGTGTGAGAATCTTGAACCTGACGTTTTTGTCTGCCTGTCATCATTTATAGTGACTGCTTGATTTTAGAAGACCTAGTTTTAGAACACTGTATTTGCTTTCCACGCTCTGTTTTGGAAGGTGTGTAGAGGGAAAATACATCATTCCAGGAGTCAGATAGCCTAGACCAGGCATGACCAAACTTCGGCCCTCCTGATCTTTTTGGACCACAACTCCCAAAATTCCAAGTCTGTATTTCCAATGGCAAAGGACTGTGGGACTTGTGGCCCAAAACATCTGGAGGGCCAAAGTTTGGTCATGCCTGGTCTAGACATCATGCAAAGAACTTGTTTCTCATGGCACGGTGGTTAAACAGCTGTACTGCAGCTATAACTGTGCACACGACCTGGAGCTTCAATTCTAGGTAATTGGCTCAAGGTTCACTCAACATTCCATCCTTCCGAGGTAATTAAAATAAGTACTCAGCTCACTAGAGGAGGGGACAATGTGTAGCCTCCATAAATAAATAAATTGTAAAATGTCTAGAGAGTGCTTTAAGTGCTATGGGGAGGTATATAAGCAGAACACTTTGCTTTCCTTTGCTTTGTATCTGTTGAGTTTTAAGTCAGTTCCTGGATGGTGATGATCAGCAATAATGATCACTTATGACTCAGGAGAAAGCCCTCCTTTATGTGGACAACATGTGCAATAAAACATCAAAATTGAAATACAAAATTATAACAACATGGTGGCGGTGGGGAAGTATTCTAGAATCATTATACAACCAGGCTCAACACTCACACATAACAATAAATGTTCATTGTTAGGAATGATTAAAATTGAATGATTTCATTTAAACCACCAACCATTAAATAACCTATTCCAATAGCTCAGTTAAACCAAAGTGAAATAAATGGCTTTGAAAGGTCAGTTAAAGACTAAAAAAAAGATAGGGCAAAATGTGTATTGCAATATGCCCCATCATTCTGAGTTTTAAGTGAGCCTTTCAAATTCATTTGTTTCAGTTTTTCTTTAATAGAGTTGGTGAGTTAGATTTGATCACTCAGATGAATAGAATATGTCCTTTTAGTTAGTGTGTCAACTTTGGTGTATGAGTTCTACACTTCTGGGGGCCACCATCAAGAAAGCCTTGGTGGTCTTAACCGTCAGTCTAATGGATCATGACGGATGGTCCATGAGTAGGACTTATGATGCCACTTGAAGACATGTAATTGGTGTGCGTGATTCCTCAAGTAACCTGACCTCTAAATACTTGGGACTTTAAAAGAAAATGATGTCTTACTAGCACCATTTTAGGATTAATTGTTCCTGAAAGACCACTCCAGTTACAAGAACATTTGATACAAAGGTAGAGGACACTAAACGGCAGTGCTTGCTTTTGTTTTTTTAGAGTAATCTTATTGTTGCTTCCAGGTCTTCCTGTTCATGCCATCCATCATGCAAACTCAGCTAAATATATCATCTTCATGGACAGAGGTGGCTGTGCCACATCCTCAGAGGACCGGGAAGAGATTTTGAGCACTCTTGTGACCATCTACTATACCTTGGGAGTAGCAAATGGGATGCAGAAAAAATATCCTTGCAGGGCAGTGACCAAAATAGAGGTTTGGACGTGAGAAAACTTGCCAAGTAGCTTTTGGTGAACCAGTCTCTCAGTCTACTTCACAAGGATATTATGAAGGGGGAAATGATCCTTTGAGATCCTTGTGTGAAGGCAGAAATACCGGTATATACAGGGCCTTCATAATTTGGAAGGTAAATTGGAATCTCTCAAAAATAAGAATTTACTCTTTGCTTTTTAAATAAAGATTATACAAATAGTAATACACTCTCACACAACATCTGTTCATTTCAGTGGCTTGTATCAAGTGAAAGCTTTGTCCTATCAGCATCTATAGACCACTTGGATCTGAACTTTTCAAAATGGCGGAGAACAATATATAATGTATGCAACACACAAATGCACAGTGCAATGCTTCTGCAACTTTCTTCCAACAGGTCAAGACTGTGCCTGGAATATCTGGAAGTGAAGTAGGAAGATGAAAGAATAATCAAGTAAAATTAGGCTACTGGGAAGCAAAACAAATTTTCTGTAACTGCAGAGAAATTCAATCAATGTAGCATTTATGGGCATGCAATTTATACCACACCACATATACCAGGGGTGCCCAAACTTCAACCCTTCAGATGTTTTGTACCACAGTTTCAAGAAATCCAAGCCTGTATGGCCAATGACAAAGGGCTGTGGGAGCTGTGGTCCAAAACATCTGGAGGGCCAATGTTCTTTTGACATATTCAAAAGAACATTTAGCAGATGACCAAGATAATAACCCACTTCTGGTCAAAAATAGTTCAATTATCTTAACATATTATTTTTTAAAAAAATTACCTATATTTCATATGCACCCATAATTTTTAATTGTGCAGTGCTCTGATATGAATAAAGATAAAGGCAAACACTCACACAACATCAGCAATACACAATACTTTACACAGAACAATATGCACAGTATAGAAATTGATATACAAATTCTGTATGATGCATGAAATAGATGGTATGGTGGATTAGGTAAGAAACACTTGCACAAATAGCTATGATTCTAACATGCACCTAAAATTAAACGTTTTAAGAGCATGTCAAATCTTTGTGGGAAGGCCATTCCATATAGTGGGTGCCACAACACAAAATGCCCTGCTATGAATAACTGAAGAGCAGATCTGCCAAGTATGAGGCTTGATTACCAAGGATTTTCCAGACAGCCTTTTATAGAGAAGAAGCCACTCCTTCAAGTAAGATGGCCCCCCAATTGTTTATGGCTTCATAATAGTGAAATTGTGGTACAGTGGTACCTTGTATAAAGGAATTAATTCATTCCAAATGAAATTCTGTTAAGCAAATTTTCCTTTACACAAATTTCCCATAGAAATGCATTGAAAACGGAGTACTGTAAATCCTAATCGTGGCCATTTTTATGTTGTACAGATTCACCCCATAGGCGATGCTGTTAAACAAATTTCCCCTATCTCTGGAATTTTTTATGTTGTACAGATTTTATGTTATACAAACCATTTGTTATACGAGGGTCTACTGCATTTGTAGGTATGCATTTCTGCTCTCATGCAACACCTCCATTTTCACAAAGGCTTCGGTAACATTTTTTTCATATTTTGGGTGTCCCGTTCTAATTGTTATTAGCCCTGGCTGTCATTTAGATATGCCACTTCAGAAACTCAAGTGTTTTGGACCAGAATTCTAAATATAATATTGTCAACATAAATATAAACCTTCACATTAGAGATGGGCACGACTTAGTGGTATTCCCGTTTCCGTATCCGTTACTCTACGGAAACGGTAACGGGAATTACTGCGCCAGAATTCGAGCTCGAACCGACGAACGAACAATTTGGTCTGATTTGTCATGCTCGTTACTTGCATCGCGGCGATCGCGCAATGCCAAGCGGCACAGAAAAAAGTTTTTAAAAGTTAAAAAAAAAAAAAAACGATTCCCGGCCCTAAAAGTAGGCGAAAACTGTCTGAGGGCACCTACCAGGCCAGAAGGGTGTTTTATTTGGGGGGGGGGTTTCCCTGCCCCCCTCTCCTTGGCTATTGCTACTGCTGCGCTGCTGGTACCAGGCTGGGAGGGCGCATCCATTTGCCATGCAGTGCGGAGGATCCAAAATGGCGACCGCAATATTTTTTTTGAAATCGTTGCCCAAAACCCCACCAAAGCACCACAGAAACATGCGAAAATTAGCTATTTTAAATGCTTGAATTTTTACAGTAGCAGCAGTGGGTTTTTCTTGCAAAAAAGTCTCCGTTGATTTTATTTTATTTTATTTTATTTTATTTTATTTTTTTACACCTGCACATTTGCAATGATGGGCTCGCCCATGGGAGTGGACCATGCAAATTTTCCACCAATCGCATGGCCACTTGGCCAGGTTGACCACAGAGACTTCTGGGATGTGCCAATCGGGCATAAACAGCCCACTAATCGTAGCCCAAACCCGAACCCTAAGCCTAAGCCTAACCCATACGCCAGTACACTGTCCTTCTAAGTGGGTCAGAGAGACACCCAGAGGTGCACCCCAATACTCACCCTAACCTCACCCATAACTAGCCTAACCCTAGCCCTTGCGCTAACCCGTCTTAACCCTAAGCCAGATCTACTTGCATTGCACTACATGCAAGTACGTGAGACACAGCGGGTGCAAAGAGTCTGCCAGTCCGTCACTTGTGGCTCTGGCTGACTCCTGCAGCTCCCTCCAGGAGCCCGCTACCCCCCCCAAACCAGTACTAACGACAACAAAAAAACGAACCGACTGATTTTTGCGAAATTTCGCGAAAAACGGAAACGAGCTGAAACGGACTGCCTCCGACACACGACAACTCGAAAACGACATTTTCCCTAGTCGTGCCCATCTCTACTTCACATTATCAAAATACATGACAGTTCAATTAACCTAACCTCATGAAGCCATTCAGCAGCTCTTTCTGAGTTTATCAATGTAGCCCCTTCCGTGCCACCTCGGCATTATTTGAAGTGTGCAGCAATTGTTCAGTAAGTATTGACTAGCACTAGGCAGAAAACCACACAGGACTGATGCTCTAGCAGCAGTGTGTTCATGGGTGTGTGTTAAACTTGATTAAGCCTTCCTGAGTTTTCCTTGACTATTCTACTAGCAAAGAATCCTATGTCAATCTAAAGAAGGCTGAAAGAATTATGGAAGAACTGAAGGGGACAGACTGGAGAACCACTCCCAAACTTAAAGTTTCTGAGAAAGACCTGTTCGTGGCATTTGGAAGGTAAACAAAAAGTTAGCTGTCTAACCCAAGCTAACAAAGAAAGGCACCACTACATATTGAAGGGGCTATAATTTTAAATGACCAGTCTAGGAGTGTTGGTGCATCTTATTCTCAGCAGATGTGCTTGGAGTCATACCATTTATGAATGCCTGGAGCCCACCATGCAGAAGTTTCAAGGTGCTGGGACTCCCCATACATTCCCTGCTAGTGTACTCCAGACAATGTTTATCTGCAGTATTTGTCCATGTATAAGACTATATTTTTGTCTAAAATTGTAAGACCAAAAATGGAGGATCATCTTATACATGGAAGTAAGCTGAGGAGAGAACTGCACCATTGTGAAGCTCTAATTTTGGGTTGGAAAAGTGGGAGGTCGTCTTATACATGGGGTGTCTTGCAGATGGTGAAAATATGGTATGTACCTTGTCATTTCTGCTGGGGTCTTTACAGCCTTACACACTGGCTGTGGCATGAATGGCTAGGGACAACTTTTCTGGGTAATCAGATTAATGGCTTGAAAGTCCAGGACCTAGACCAGTGTTGGCAAACCTATGGCATGGGTGCCAAAAGTGGCACTCGGAGCCCTTTCTGTGGGCACCTGACATCGCCCTTTCAAAGCCACCTGTATTCAGGTTAAATTGCTGTATGGACACTTTGCAAAAAAAAATTAGTGGGTTTTGAATCACAGTTGGGGCACTCGGTCCCTAAAAGGTTCGCCATCACCGACCTAGACCAGAATATAAAGATTTTCCCTTCAGGCTACCATTCAGTGTGAAGGCCAACAAAATGGCAGCAGCAGTTCTGTGCATTCTCCAGAACTTACTTTGCGTTTGTAAATTTTCTCTCTTTTAAAAAAATTAGGTTTGGACGTTTACTGTTGTTTACTTCTAGGGCAAGTCTGCAAAATCAGAGGTTTGAACTGGCAGCCAGGCACTTTGAGAAGGCAATTAATACAATAAGGTCAGCTGAAGGTGAGATTGCTCCAGAACTGATAAACCTTTATCAGCAAATGGCACAAATTGAACAAGCAAAGAAAAACTATGAGAAATCCATAGAGCATTTATTACAGGTATGGTCTCTCCTAAAGGTTCCTCTGATTCTGACAGGGTAGGGAACATGAGAAAGAGTGAAGACCTGTCTCACCTTTAACAATGTTGCATGGAAGAATTTCAACAGCTGTAGATTGTCACATAAGGTACACCTGCTGAAATTCCCGCTTCTACACAACTGTTTAAAGGCAGAGGAGTCCTGAACTGGATATAATTGGGCAGCCTGTTGAATTCCCTTGGGCTGCAATGTTATATTTGGTTGCCTAAAGAGAAGGCCCCAATTAAATTTGGTCAACCTTTCTCAAACCAGACAGGCGCTAGATCACATTGTATAAGTTATTCGGACGCCTTGTGTGTGAGATGTTTGTAAAGGGTGCTTTCTATACATAGCTTCGTTATTATTTCTTTTTAAAGGAAAGCAAGCATTCTGACCTTAAAGCAACAAAATGTACAGGAAGATATTCACTCAAGTGTTGGTGAAATTCCAAAAGATGAGCAAGGGAAAGAGGGGAGAATGGGGGTTCAGATACCCATACATTTATCCTCACAACTTCCAAGAAAAATAAGGATGCAAAATTACAGCTGGGTGAATGAATGAATGAATGAATGAATGGGTGGATGGGTGGGTGGATGGGTGGTCTCCTCACCCAGCTCAGCCCATCGTGAGATCTATGTTGCCACCTTAAGAAACATAGCAATTCTCTGAGACACCTGCTTGAGGCACATCCTAATGTGGTATTTGGCAATTCTCCTAGGAAACAATTTGGTGTCCCAGTTTAAGACTAAGAACCAAAGTTCCAAAAACTCTGGAATGTGTAGTCTCCACAAGTAACTTTTTCCAACCTTTAGAACAGACAATAGGTTCCAAAAACAAGAGCTGCCAGATATTTCAGGGAACAAATAAAATGCCCTTTGAGAAGAAGGGGTTGCAGTTTTGAAACTGGACAATATCCTTTCTTTCCACTCCCCAACAGGCTCATTCAATTTCTCTAGGCCTGTACAACAAATTCAGTGTGGAAGTGGCATCAACAGCATTGTTACTGGGTAAGGCTTATGCTTCAGCTGGAGAAGAAAAACACATTGGTGAGTAGCAGTTGTACACTGGGGTAAGTTTTATATCTGGTTACATTGAAATATTTCATTTTGTTGTGGAGCATGCCCACGTATGTATATTTCCAATCCATCAGTGGACTGAGGACCCTAATTTGATGCAGTGAATAGAGGTATTACCTGCTTTCTCATGCAGGCATGAATGTACGAAGCGTAATCCTCCTCCTTGGCATCAGAAGTTGAAAAACTTTTTAAAGTTAGGGTGAGTGGATATGGCCATCCTCATTGATCTCTGTGAGTCTGATGATATTTGAGGTCAAAACCTCTGTGGGTTAAATTAGTTGTGTCCAGATTAGACTCAAAAACTTGAAGTTTCATTCCCTTATAGCTGTTGTGAGTTTTTCGGGCTGTTTGGCCGTGTTCTGGAAGTTTTTCTTCCTGATGTTTTGCCAGACTCTGTGGCCAGCATCTTCAGAGGGTAAGTTTCATTCCCTGCTTTATGGCATGGAAAGAACTTCAGCCAACAAGACAGGCAATCAACATTGGGCCCACATCACTCACTGGTGCTTGACTTATCTAACTACCAAAGGAACTGGGATGCAAGAATCACCACTTGGATTCTATTCTGCGCACTGCTCATTGGTTTTAGGAAAGTCACAACTAGAAACAGTTATTCCCTAGTCATGAAAAATTGCAGAATACACCTGGCTAGTAGGGACAAAACATTAAATCCAGTTTATTCAGTGTTTCTTTGTTTTTTCAGTCAACACAGACTCTTAATTTCAGTTGCAATTTTTAGTGCTTGGAAGCCAGCAAAGATGTTGATCTGACCACTATAATCTTAATCTGTCATATTGTTGTGGGACAAGGTTAAAAACGACTATAAGGGCTTAATTGGGGTGGAGAATGCATAAGGACCTTGGGCAAAAAAGGAGAGGGAGATGCCTTGAATAATCTGTCCTGCATAGGTGGTAAGAGACACAAGTAATCCTATCCACACTACAGACCTACAACTTGTTAAACTATCATGGATTGCAGCAAGGAATCATGGGAACTATAGTTTGGTAGGGTACCTCTGAATATTCTGCATTTGAACCTAGACCCCAACATCTCACAGCATGAAACTGGATGCTTGCTTTCAAGCTCTGTCTGTGGGCTTCTCTGGTTCACCACGGTTGGAAATAGTTTACTGGACCAACAAGATCCTTGGTCTGATACTTTTTCTATCCTAGATCAGGAAGCTACCTTACACTAAGTCAGAGACCATTTCTCCTTTCGGTCTATAAAAATTATCTAGGAGCAACTCTGTAAGATCTGAAAGGTCTTTCCCAGCATTTCTTCTTCAATTCCTTTATAATCTACTACATTCAGTCGGCTGACATTTCCCTCGTGAAAATCTAACATAACTGAAATAGACATTTTCAGTCCAGTCCAGTGTTTTTATCCAAAAACTGATGTTAACTCCTGGCTCCTCCAGAAAAGTGAAGGTAAGAAAACCATGCAGGGTAGGGGTAACGCCTCCTTTCTCAACCATAGTTCTGTGTCCTACCACATGCGTAAAATAATGGTCTGTCTGCTTTGGCAGGCTACCTTTTACATGCTAACTCAGAAAAACAAAAACAAAGACCAGCAGCCTTGGGGCATGCAATAAGACCTGAGTTGGACATTCATTCCTCTGTTTCCGCCTTCCTAGTCTCATATACAGTATACTGAGTGTATACTAAAACTCTGGATATCTCAAAACAGTAGGACCCCTGTATCCACTGATTCATTATCCACTGGTTCAGTTATCCACAGCTGGCAGAGGAAAAATAAATAAATAATTTAGCAGCCGCAAAGCAAGCTACTGTTGCAAAACAACAGCTGTAAAGCAAGTTACTATCACAAAACAGCAGTTTTGGGGAACATTTTGGTGTTCTCTCTTATCCTCTGTTTTCATTATCCACGGGAAGGCTTGGAACCAATTCTCAGCGGATACTGGGGTCCTACTGTAGTTCTGTATGGTACAGTAATCACTGCTCCAACAACAACAAAAATGTTGTTAGAATGAACTAGGAAGTTCCTTCTCCAGAGAATGGCCAAAATCAAGTTGCTTACCCACAGTAAAGTCACATTTGAGTCATCACATAGAATCCAGGGAGATTTGTGGGTCAATTCTTCCATAAATTTCAATGGTTCAAATTAGCCTACTCTAGGTATTGTTTATTTATTAAAAATATTTCTCCACCACCCTCCACTTCTCCTTAAAGGGGACCCAAAGTGGCTTACAACACTGAAGGCCAATATTTGAAGCTGAAGACAATTAGTATACAGTACGATGGTTGTTAACATCAATATTAAAAGATAAGAACAATGAGAGTGCAGAGTCATATCATTTAAACACGATCTTAAAGCTAAGTAACAAATATAGGGGGAAACACCACTCTGGGAAATTGAAAACACAAGTAGTACTACAAATCCAGTACTGGCAATAATGCATGAGAATCCATATTTAAAAAAAAAATCATACAACAGGTAGCTAGTTACTGAGTCAAGACAGGCTTGGCTGGAGAGGGACGCCTTTGCCTGCTTGCAGGACAGCAAAGGTGGAGTCTGGCCTCCTGTGGGAGAGAGTTCCAGAGTCTCAGAGCAGCAGTAGAGAAGGCCCTTTCCTGTGTCTCACATGTGAAGGTGGCGGGACTGAGAGAAAGGCCTCTCCCGATGATCTTAGCACATCTGAGCTGGCTCATAATAGGAGATTTTTATTTGACTATATTTGAGATATATTGGACCCAGGCCATTTAGCATTTTATAGGTTAAAAACCACTTAACAGTTATAGCAGACTCATTCAAATCAATGGATCCTGCAGAAGAGTTGACTCACTAAATTTCCTAACGATTTAATGGGCCTACTCCAGTGCAATTTACTATGTTGAGCAACAGGATATTGGTCAATTGTTGCTGTGATTTTATTAATGGGATCAAAACTCTGAAAAGCAGAGGAGGTTACTAGTCCCGAAAACAATTCACCAAAATGCTGCTTACGCAAGGATTTCGCTCTTGCAATTTATCTGGAAACTTGGAATTTTGAGGACAACAGCCTGATTCATAAATAGCTCTTTTGGCACCTCCATCTTGGTTGCCCCGTTGGTTCAGCTAGTATCGCATGAGATGTGTGATGAGAGGACAGAGGAGTAGAGAGGGATGTCGAGGCCTAAACACATGATGGCCACACTGATTCAGCCTGGGCTTGCCTCTTTCAAGTTTCCTTCTGTCCATGGAGAAGCTGAGGAAGGCAGTGTACATGCTCAGAGTGTCTGGGTTCAAGCTCTTCTAACAAAATGTTTTTATACCTCCTAAATATTTGAACCAAGAGTCAAATTTCTGGTCACCTTACTCTAGTTACACCCCTAATACAGCTGCTGTGGGAGGGGCAATGGGCCAAGTAGATGCCTGTGTATATTAAATGCATATAAATGGAGGCAGAAGTAGAATTTAGTTCTCTGTTCGAACAAAAACAAAAAACAACAACAACAAAAACAACAAAAACAACAAAAACAACAAAACAACAACAACAACAACCTATTGCTAAGTTTTTATCTTCTGGAAGGATGGTTCAAGATTGCATAAACAGTACATTTAATGCAAAACAAGCATTCCGCACATTTTCTAGATGCTGCTGAAATGTACTTCACTGAGAGCCTCACAGCCTACAAAGAGGCGCTTGGCATGGGTCATGCCAGGACGATTAATGCCCTGAAAGAGTTCAGCAAATGGCTTGCACGCACAGGAAAGAGAAAGGTAATCATGTAACCCCTGTGATATATTGGTTCAGTCCAAGTGGGTCAGACTAGAAACGAGCAGGTGAGCTGAAGGGACCAGGGCTGCCGTTGCAACTTAGATGGCTCAGCCTTTGCCAACTTGGTCAAGGACAGTGATGGGCAGCCTTTTAGAGACCGAGTGCCCAAACTGTGATTCGAAACCCACTAATTTTTCACAAAGTGCCAAGACAGCAATTTAACCTGAATACAAGGGGCTGTGAAGAGGCGATGTTGGGTGGCCACAGAAAGGGCTCCGAGTGCTACCTTTGGCATCCGTGCCATAGGTTCGCCAACACTGGTCTAGGGTTTAAACACTCTGCAAGTGGAGGTGACTCTTCTATATTGCGGATACCCAACCCAGTTGAGGAGGAGGTATTGGATTTTTGTCTGAATTTGAAATTCAGAAGTACACTTGCACTCTGTAATTTTACATGCAACTTCTGTATTAGTGCTGATGCCTAGGACTCAGGTGCACAAATTGTAACATTTGCTAGTTGTTGTAATTTTGAATAAGAAGAGGCTCCCAGACAGGGGCTGACTCAATGATCCCTTGCAGCTTTGCAATTCTAAAGAAGGTGATTAGTAATAAATCCATAAAACTTAGAAGTGTTACAATAGCATCCCCTGCCCGCCAGTTCACAGCTGTGAGATTTCAGCCATGCAAAAGAGGAAAGAACAGAATGTTTAAGTACAGTCTTCTCTATTCGGGTACTCTTCAGATGTCTTGAACAACTCTTCTCATAACCCCTACATTGGGGAAGGCTGGCTAAGAGACAAAAGCTTTTGTGTACTGTCTTTTCTCAGCATTAACCTGGGGCAGTTCTCAGCATTTTTTTGTCTCAAATGAATTAATATTTTGCACTGCTGCTCTTTTGGCCAACCACAAACTTATTTTAGATATCCATGGGTTACTCCAAACCATAATATTTTTTTCTTTGAATGCTGAAATGTGACAGAAAATAACACTGGATTTTTCGCCTCTTCAAGCTGCTGTAGAAACAGCCTTCAGTCCGTCAATTAAGGCCAGAAGAAAGGCATTTTAGATATAATGGATCCAAAGAGAATAATCAATAAGTTCTCGTTGGAAAATAGATGTTAAAACATTACAATCTTGTCTTCTTTTCCAGAAAGCCTATGACTTACTCAAAGAGTCATTTGTGTCTCAGCAAGATCCCTGTAGCGATTTCAGCAAACAAGCAGCTGAAAGATTGTACATTATGGGTTGCATTTGTCTTGCAGAGCAGAATCCAAAGGAGGCATATCAACTTCTCAGTAAGGTCATTACCATGCTATGGTGCAATTACCTTTCCATTTAAATAAAGGCAGTTCATTTTAAGGCGAATAGTTCTCCAGAGACAGCAGGTGGGATAGGTAGCTCAAATGTTTTCAAGGTACTGAAATTTATTTTTCAGTTCTGGTCATTGTTGTGCAGTTACAAATGACCTCTCTATAAATGATTCTATTGAGTTTGCAGATACTGGTTCAATGAAATGTGCAGAACATACCTTTTCTTTATATCTATCAACAATTCTACATTGTACAACAATATTGAGGGTGAGCTCTGTTGTTAGGCCAAGTGATGCCGCTGCCTTAAGCAATATAGTACTGAGGTGTTAAGAAAGAACAGTGTTTTACCTTCTCTGTCCTGCATTCTTTCTGCTAGCATAGTACACTACTTCTCAGAGGGTACTGGAGGATACTTTCTTTCTGTCAACATTAATGTAACATTCACATGTTGGAATGATGGCCTTTAGGACCGGGGGAAGAGGATTGCTCCACCTTGACCTTTTTGCCATGAAGAACTCAGTAAACCCAGAAGAAGGAAAGTGTCACGATCCTCATATCCCAAAAGCTGTGCTTCTTCCCAGCCAGGAAAGAGACCCTCAAGAACTGCTGGATAGCTCAGAGGTTTAGGTGTTTGGCTGTGGGACCAGATGTTGGGAATTCGATTCCCCACTATGGCCGCGGTCACACCAGCGTTCTCTGTGTATATAAATTTCATGTGGTGTTTTTTTTCCGGACGGTCACGTGGTTTTTAATATGCAGTTAGTGTCCTCTCTTTTGCGTCGTATTTTCCTATTCTGGTTCTGTCTCTACCTGTCTACTTTGCATTTTTCCACGGGAAGCTTTTGATGGTTCTTAAAATGGAAAAAAAAAGGGGGGGACTGATTTTACTGCGTATTTTCTGTGTCCTGTCGTGGTAACAGAAACGAATAAGTAAGCATTTTCGAGCAAAGTTTCTAAATCCAGCCCCTGGCAGTGCTTATTGAAACTTTGCTGAAACTGCTGTTTAAGGGGCGGGTCGGCTGGGACCGGAATTTACTTCTCTTCGCAGTTAGGACGCGATCTTTTTATGCGCAGTTAGTCGAAGGGAAACTACGGAGCAAACACAGGTATGACCATGGCCTATATCTACTTGACAGGAGCTGGATTTGATGATCCACTGGGTCCTTTCCAGCTCACAGTTCTAAGATTATTATTACTGTTGATCAGAGATAACAAGGACTTCCATAACTGCCTGGAAGCACCATTGGAGTGTGCCAAGCCTTAACCTTCCCATTTGGAGAACAGTATTAAGGAAACAAAATGAATACACTCTCAGATGGAACTTCTAGGGATTCTGAAAGGGCTTTCTTCCACTCTTCTGCTTCGCCACCTGAGAAGGCAAGGTTGCCCCCTACTGAGCAAAAGCTGTTCCCTACTGAAATGTCAAATGGAAAGACTGTGGTCAGAGACCTTGACACTATCTATATTGTGGAAGGGGAGATTCCAGAGCCCCACCCCAACCCTATTTTGGTTCCTATCCCAGCTGCAAAGCTTCAGGCAACACACCTGCAACATGGGATCTGTACACAGACTCATCCTCTGAACCAAGAACTGCTACCTCTCCTTGGCCAAACCAAAGTCCAATCATGTTACTGAGAGGACTACTAAATCAAAGCAGGACCACTCTTCAGATATTTTTTTCTCTCCACCTGTGCTAGTTAAACAAAAGTGTGGACTGACCTTTACACTAATATGCCCAAATATAACAAAAAGTCAATGTTCTTTTTCATTTCGCATCCATGCAGTGTGCGCAGATCCAGAGTGTTATTTATGGGCCCCATCATGGAAAAACTAAAAGAACACAAGAACTCTTGGACATGCTGCAGATGTAAGTTTTACTGTTTTAAAAGATTTGGGAGTATTGGACAAGTTTTTTAAAAAATCAAACAATAGTATACCAAAACTTTACAAGCTGGCCTCACCAGGAAGGATTTTAAAATGCTTCCTACCAATATGGAAGATGAGCTTGGGATCAGTTTACCTTTGGAAGGGTCAAGACTCTTTCCAGTTCTACTAGACTAGAAGGAGAAGTAGGGACTTTCAGTCCCCCTGGACATTGATCCTAGCAATAAAGGTTATTAAAAGTGTGCAGATGCTTCTTGGCAATGGTTTCCTTGGGTCTTACCGGGCAGCGTGCCTCTGCCTCAGATCAACCTCCCGTCCCACCCGTACCTTTCAATCTGTGATATTGTGGGTGGCCAATCCAAAGGAGGCTTACAAGTCATCAACTAGAAACTGGGCCTTCTCAGGAAGCAAATTAAAACTTGGGTCTTGACCGAGGCTTCTCAAAACCTTACCCCAACTTTATCTTTATTTATGATCTAACTTTGTGCCTGTTCTACGGTGCTGATTTATGGTCCAGCATATTATTCAAGTGCTTTAATTTTGCCATTTTGAGATTTAGTGATGCCTGTTAGGGGCTTTTTGGGATGGTTCTTGATTATATACTTGGTTTCAATTCTCTTTGTCCATTTATGTTTTTTGTAGCCACCCAGAGCAAGGGCCTCCTACTAAATGGGTGGGTCACAAAGCCAATGAGTGAGTGAATGAATGAATGAATGAATGACAGATTAGTTCTGATCTGCATAGACATGGAGTCAATATGCTGTGCAGTGCTGATGTTGTTGTTAGATTTATACAGTACACAGGTACTATTCCTGTTACCCCAGGAAGGTTCATCCAAGTGTACAGCATTTTCTTGACATCTGTGATTATCAATGCAGCTATTTCCAGATGTGTCTTCTGATAAAAACATGGGGGTGCAGCCATGGGTTTACATGTGACTACTTGTCTATAGATAAAACTTAATTCTTTAGGACAACTATCAACAAAAAGAACAATCGCATACACCTGTAGCAAATTTTTTGTTGTGCATTATGTGGTGCATGTATAAAATGTCAGTAATAGTCACTTCTCCTAACAACTGTTGGTAGTTGTGCAGGATTTGAACAATGCTTTAAGTTATCAGTCCCTTTATGATTTCTCTCAGGTGAAAACAGAAGGTGGGGAGCCATGCCAAGTTGATCAGTGGTACTCAGGGGCATCAAACGTGGTACTATTCAAAGAAGAGAGTGATCAGACAGGCATGGATGACTGGAGATGCCTTGAGCATTTTCAAGCAGCATCACCTAACTAGGCAGCCATTTCGTTTCCTTTTTCTTTGATGGGTTGTTTTGTTTGTTTTGTTACCAAATAACAAAACAAATTAAAAGTTAATTAAAATTAAAACAAATTAAAAGTTTGTTTCATGGCGATCTCTAGTTACATTGGATAGTGGTTTGTATAACATAAAATCTGTACAGCATAAAAAATTCCAGAGATAGATGAAATTTGCTTAACAGAATCGCCTATGGGGCAAATCTGTACAACATAAAAATGGTTGCGATTAGGGATTACTCCGTTTTCAATGCATTCCTATAGGAAATTTGTATAAAGGAAAATTTGCTTTACAGAATTTCATTTGGAACGAATTAATTCCTTTATACAAGGTATCACTGTATTAACACCAGCTGTTCATCTTTCTGCAATGAAACCTCTGTAGAAGTGGTCCCTATGCCTCCCACATTGTGAAATTAGATTTTCAAGTCCCTCCCTCTTCTCCACTCTGGACTAATTCAGCATCTCTAATAATATCCAGTGAGAGCTCATCCAGTGAAACAGCAGTGCCATCCTTGGTAAAATACTACTGGTTGTGTGCTGTCAGTCAGTTCTGACTTAGGGTTTTCTAGGTAAAGGATACTGAGCAATGGTTTACCATTCCCTTCTTCTGCGGGGTGCCCTGGGACTATGTGACTGACCCAGGGCAACACAGGTTGGTTGGTTGTACTCACAGAAGGCACTGTGGGGAATTAAATTCTGAACCTCTGGCTCTGGGGCCAGATACCTAAACCACCAAGGTTTCCAGCCAGCTACCATCCTTTGTAGAAATACCATATATACTTGAGTCTAAGTGGACCCGAGTGTAAGTCGAGGCCCCTAAATTATCCCCCCAAACTGGGGAAACGTATTGACTCGAGTATAAGCCTAGGGTGGGAAATGCAGCAGGGCCTGACAGCTCCTCCTTTGTGAGCTGGGGGAGTGGTGTGTGACGTTTAAAATGACTTTTAGCCACTGATGCAAGTGCTTAGGTCAGTGGCTAAAAGTCATTTTAAACATCGTGCACCACTCCCCTGTGATGCGGGGGGCGGGGGTCATGAGAAGCGGCACACAATGTTTAAAATGAACTTTAGCCACCGACCCAAGCACTTACCTCAGTGGCTAAAAGTACTGATCCACATATAAGTCGAGGGCCCCTTTTTTCAGCCCAAAGTTAGGGCTGAAAAACTAGGCTTATATTCAAGTATATACAGTAATTCCTTTAACTGCCATAGCTTGCACAGCTCACCGTTTCTAGGAGAGTGAGTTCTATACTGCTAGACAAAACTGTTACGTCAAATATCAGGTTGCATGCATCTTATTACCGCTTCCTTAAGAGCAAACAAACTGAAAGCTGTGCGACATAGTTAAATAATAAAACGTTATTTTATTTTGTTGTTTTTTCCTTATAGATGCTAAAGCTATATTTCATTTTTAGAAACCTGCTGAGGAAAAATAAACCTCTTTGCCTCCCCTCCCCCCTTTCTAGGGTTCCTGCTGTACATGAAGAGACCAGATGTACAAAAAAGAAGAAAGGGGCAGAGCTAAACTGCAGAATCCCTGATCTGTAGCCAGATGCTGGATTAGGCAGTGGGAAATTATTCCAAACAAGAAGAAGCTGGCCTCGAGTATCTTGTTTAAAGTCACAGTCAGGAATGTAATTGCAGCATTAATTTCTTCTTTAATACAGAAGCACGATTTTCATTGTGTTCTTAGTGTTGATTTCATTTACCATTTGTAGTGTGGTGTTTGACTTTTTAAAATACTGTGCATCAAGTCAATTCTGACTCACGGCAACCTTTTTCCAGGGAGGGAATACTCAGAAGTCATTTACCATTCCCTTCTTCTTGGGGCACCCTGGGATTATGGCGGCCGCCATATCTGCACAGGCTGCCTCTTCTCCAAGGAGCCACAGCGGGGTTTGGAACTCCCGACCTCTGGCTATGCAGCCAGAGACCTACAAACAAAACTTCATTCATTAGCTAATGTGTTCTGAGCTATCTGTGACCTATCAGGAAAGAGATCTCAGTGTGCTGGTGGACAGCTCAATGAAAGTGTCAACCCAGTGCGTGGCAGTGGTGACGAAGGCCAATTCCATGCTAGGGATAATCAAAAAAGGGATCGAAAAGAACAGCCAACATTATAATGCCATTGTACAAAACGATATTAAGGCCACACCTGGAGTATTACATACAGTTCTGGTCAAAGTATTTCAAAAAAAGTTACTATGGAAATGGAAAAGGTGCAGAGGAGAATGACTATAATGATGATGTGGCTGAAGCACCTCCCTTATGAAGGAAGGCTACAATATGTGGGACTCTTAAGTCTGGAAAAAATGTGCCTGAGGGGAGGAAATAATCGAGACATATTATACAGTACATGACATTGATAACGTGGATAGGTAGAGGGAAGTTCTTTTCCATCTCACAAAACTTCAGTACTACTAGGGGGCATCCACGTAAATGAGGGTTGGGAAAGTGAAAACAAAACAAAACATTTCTTTACTCAACATGTTGTTAGTCTATGGAACCACCTGCCACAGGATGTGTATTATTGTATTGTCTTTAAAAGGGGACTGGACAGATTCCTGGAGGAAAAGTCCACCGCAGGTTACAGCCCATGAAGAGGATGTATAATCTCCAGGCTTAATAGGAGCATATCTCAATTGCCAGAATGCAGAACACATAACAGTGGGCTTAAGAGAAAGGAAGCCACATTAATGTTGAATACCAAGAAAAAAGTTTTTTTTAACTTTAGAGCAGTATAGAAATGGAGCCAATTACCTCGAGAGGTGGTGTAGTTTCAAAACTGGAAGCATCAAGAGAAAAGTCCACAACTACCTTGCAGAGATCCTTTGATTTGGATTCCTACTTTGAGCAGCTACATTGAGCACTAAGACTCAGCGGCTTTATAGGCCCCTTGCAGCTTCATGGAAAGAAGCCAATCAGAATGTGGGAAAATTTAGGGGTGCCAAAAGAACAAAAAGCCATTAAACCATGAGGAAAGAGGCTTCCTCCTTAATCCCTGCTCTAAAATCTTGGTTCCCCATACCCTTCCCTTTGAAGAAGGCAGCAAGGCTTTTCCTCTTACTAACTCTTACTTCTCCTAACTAATCTCCCCACTGAGATCTTCCAGGGCAACCCAGTAGGGGATCTAGGAAGAGGCTCAGCTGATCTCTGGGATCAAACTCTTCACACCTGTACACTGGATTAGGGAGATATAACATTTCAATTTCTGTTCCAATCACATGTTGATTTGACAGCTATGTTGTCATATAATTGGAGTATTTAGGCCTGCTTTAAGAGTCAGGGTGGAGGGTGTTTTAGATGGTGCTAGATAGGATTTCAAGCTGCCTAGATGCCCTAAACCCATCCAATCTCGCCTGATTTCGGAAGCTAAGCAGGGTCGGCCCTGGCTAGTACTTGGATGGGAGACCACCAGGGAATACCAGGTGCTGTAGGCGCCTGGAGTAGGAACTGGCAAGCCACTCCAGTACTCCTGCCAAGAAAACTCCATGGACATGGGGTCATGAAAAGACTAGGTGACGTCCCCAGGTGACGACTGGGGATTGTTGTTTTTGGTGCTGGTGGGGAAATTCTTAGTGTCTTTCTCTCAAGCAACCTTAGCACCCTTTTCTTTCAGTCCCTGCTTGGGCTTCCAGGTGAGCCTCGATTCAAAATGCCACAGGCCCTTACCACTAGCGCTGCTGGCCAGGATCTGGGGACCCCTTTTCCAAAGGGGAAGCCCCACTGACAGGGTGGCTGGAAGGGAGAACAATGGGGAGGAAGGGACCTCAAAGGACATGAAGAATCAGCTGCACCTACGTGGACACACACACACACACACACACACACACACACACACACACACACACACACACACACACACACACACAGAGAGAGAGGGGGGGGAAGGGGGAACTCTGTAAAGACAGATTTTACCAGGACTCCGGACGGCCTTATTGCCTCAAAGAGATCTGGGTCGGGATCTTTTTCTTCAACTTCCAGCAAAAGGCAGGAGATTATATTTATTTATTTATTTATTTATTTTGAAAATTTGTACCCCACCTTTCTCCTTGGGAAAGGACCGAAGGTGGCTGACAATAATGAGGGACAGTATGCCCACGACATTAAAGACATATTCAAATTACAGAACAGGGAATTAGAAGGGCGTTTTAGAACATTAAAATGTAAAATTAAAGCTACAAACAGCACGTACCCTCCCCTTTAGACCTTTTCCCACCTCCCCCGTCTTTTTTAATGAAATTCAATAAAACTACAGTACCATAAAAAAGAGAGAAAGCCTGATTCTTGGTTTTCACTTTCTTGTCCTCTTTCAAGATTGGAGCCCTCCTTGACAAAGCCTGGGCAAAGCAAGTGATCCAGGCAGGTCTTGGCAGGAGAAGGTGCTCTGACAGATACAGAATTACAACACTGCTAAGAATATCAAAGGCTCCTTCCCTTGTTCCTCAGCACATGCCATCTATGCCATCTCTTGCCAAAAGTGTCCCTCTGCACTCTAGAAATGACAAACAGAACAATATCTATAGAAACAGGTATTATGATGGGTCGTTTCTGATATCAGAAATTAGACACCAGAAACCACAATCAAGTACTCTGGGTGGCTTAAAATCTAATGAAGGCTGTGTCAACCATGAACCTGCAACCTGGGATTGAACCCTCAGGTCTTCAGCACAGCCATGGCAGCAGTACAGCAGTTTAACCACTGCAACACAGAATCCTGTCTCTAACCATTTCAATACAGGACACTCTGTAGAAGTTCTGAAAGTCACCATTTTAGAACAGAATCAGGATTATAGAAGGAAACAATTCAGGAAATTTATACACATGATGGACACTCATAAAAAGGCATTGGATACCACCCTAAGTTTCCTACATCATTACTAAACATAGTACTTATGCTGTCATCTCCTGCCACCATTATTTTCTTCATAAATTGCCAAGTCTATCTGAAATCTTAAAGGTCAAAACTACAAATAATACCAAAATTAACATATACAATGGTACCTTGTGGGAAACTGCCACATAAAAGCTGGGTCACGGTGACCTTCTACTTCGTGAAAAACTCCTTGATCCACTAGTTTTGAAGAAGAGGCATTGCTCAGACACTGATAATTTGAGGTATTTTCTGACATCAGGCGAGTCTACTGTGATAGAAAATGTGGCAGCTTTGATCCGTATTCTCTCTCACTAAACAGAACGGGGGAAGAGTGGGCAGCCCCTCCTTTTATGGCCGAGACTGGACCTACGCCAGGAGTGCATTCTCTCACTGAAGCAGAAGATCAGGCAGTGGTTTCCCACAGTACCTCATGATACGAAAGCAATTTGTTCCTCAGGACGCAATGTATCTTTGGTATTTTCATACCATGGATCCTAATGGGGCACAATGTACCCTGGGAAACAAAGTCCGCTGGAAATATTCATATCTCAAGGTATTTCATATTACATTTTCAGTTCCCGAGGTTTTTCTCAGACACAACTCCATTTATTTTGAAGTGGAATTCCTTCATATCACAAGTTTTTTGTACACAGATGTTCGCGTTTCAAGAGACCACTGGAGTTCCTATGCTATCTTCTTTCAATGTATATTTTATTTGATATATTCTTCCCACGACGGAGTGTTTGACTGGATCCCCAATTAGCTGTTGTGAGTTTTCTGGGCTGTTTGGCCATGTTCTGGAAAATTGGGCTGTTTGGCCTGTGTCCTGGAAAATCCTCTTCCAGGACACAGGGGTACTGGGCAACATGAAGACTACACAGGGTAGCCACTGAAATCCACAAAAACAAGCAGTTTCAATAAAAACGAAGAAATTCTGAAAATCAACAAATCCTGGCTTCCAGTATTGAAAACTACAGCCTATAAAAGATCAAAGTTCAATGATTCCCAGCAAGGGACAAGCACCAGCTCACACAACAGAATAGCTAAGGAAACCCATCAACCACAGAGAAAGATTGCTGCCACCCCTGATTGCATTAAAACTTCTTAATCCTTCCATCACAATTCAATCAACTGGCCTTTATTGGTATACAGAAAAAAAAAACAGTTTTCAATACAGATTTTAAAAAATAATTTTAGATTACAAAACTAGCAGCTCAGTGCATCTCTGCCTATGGGCCCTGATCAACTGGACTAAAAAGCTGCCACATTTTCTGTCACAGCAAACTCACCTGATGATAGAAGACACATCAAATTATCAGTGTCTGAGCAATGCCTCTTCTTCAAAATGAATGGATCAAGAACTTTTTATGAAAATGATCATAAAAATGGGCCGTACAGAATCACCACTCCACCCAGTGCACAGGAACAGTGCCTGTTGCTGTATGGAGTCCCATTGTATTCTCCCATAAAACACTGCTGATGGGATGGCATTGCATCTAGCAGGAGTATAGACCTTCTGTTCCTCAGGGAATTTTAACAAGTAAAGGTAAGGAACAGGGTTGCTCAGTTTGAACTGAGAACAGCAAGCTCATCAGGTGAACATATTGAGTTTGCTGCACTATGTAAATCCTGCAACTGTACATCCAGAAATCGTAGTTTTCTCACCTGGAGCAATGAGCCTAGGGTGTCTACTGCACTAAACATAGGACTGACTTTTAAAAATTTATTTAGGTGAACATATTGTAGCTATGGAGTCTTCAAGAAATTGGTAGAGTAGGCTATCCTGGTCAGTATTATAACATACTCTGAGCCAAAATCAAATAGATCTAAGCCATGCCTTGCATCTATCAGAGGTTTTCTGACTTCTAAGCATAGTTTTGCATAACAGACACATCTTGGGTGTGCCTAAGATTTCTGTAAAATACAATACAATGTCTAACACATATTCTCATTAGGATTTCATTAGTCCTGTATTTCATTCTGCATTTCATGTTTGCCTCCAGTTTCACTGGTCCAGAGGAGGCAACCAAGATGGTTGAAGGTCTGGAAGAAATGTCTTACAAGGAGTGACTTAGGGAGCTGGGAATGTTTAGCCTTACAAAAATAAGGCTGAGAGGGGATATGATAGCCATGTTTAAACATTTGAAAGGATGTCATATTGAAGAGGGGACTAGTTTGTTTTTCATGGCTTCAGAGACTAGGACACAGGGCAATGGTTTCAAACTATGGAAAAAGAGATTCAATGTAAACATTAGGAAGAACTTCATGACAGTTAGAGATGTTTGGCAGTGGAATATGCTGCCATGGAGGGTAGTGGGGTCTCCTTCTTTGGAGGAGGCTGGATGGCCATATGCTGGGAGTACTGTGATGGGGGGATCTTCCATGGCAGGGAGCTGGACTGGATGGTCCATGAGGTCTCATCCAACTCTACAATTCGATGAAGTCCATTCCGGTCAAGTTAATTGGTTTTGATGAAGCTCTTTCCAGGCAATTTATGGAATCTCCCATCTGAGTCTCTTACTCTAAATTAGTGACAATTCCAATGAAACTAACTTTGTTCTGAGATTCATGGAATTTAAATGGTTTTCTCACTTGTATGAGTTTTTTTATGGGTACTTAAGTGACTGCTTTTGCGGAAGCTCTTTCCACATTCCATGCATTCATATGTCTTCTCCCCTATATGTGTTCTTTTATGGGAACTAAGGACACTGCTATGATTGAAGCTCTTTCCACATTCCATGCATTCATACGGTCTCTCCTCTGTATGTGTTCTTTGATGGATACTAAGGGCACTGCTACAACTTAAGGTCTTTCCACATTCCATGCATTCATATAGTTTCTCCCCTGTATGTGTTCTCTGATGTGAACTAAATGATCTGCTACTACTGAAGCTCCTTCCACATTCCATACATTTAAATGGTTTCTCCCCTGTATGTGTTCTTTGATGGGTACTAAGTTTATCGCTACGACTGAAGCTCTTTCCACATTCCATGCATTCATATGGTTTCTCCCCTGAATGAGTTCTTTGATGGGAACTAAGTCCACTGCTCTGACTGAAGCTCTTTCCACATTCCATGCATTTAAATGGTTTCTCCCCTGTATGAGTTCTTTTATGTGTACTTAAGTTACTGCTCTTGCTGAAGCTCTTTCCACATTCCATGCATTTAAATGGTTTCTCCCCTGTATGTGTTCTTTGATGGGAACTAAGGGCACTGCTATAACTGAAGCTCTTTCCACATTCCATACATTCATATGGTTTCTCCCCTGTATGTTTTCTTTGATGGATACTAAGGGCACTGCTGTGACTGAAGCTCTTTCCACATTCCATACATTCATATGGTTTCTCCCCTGTATGTGTTCTTTGATGGATACTAAGGGCACTGCTACGACTGAAACTATTTCCACATTCCTTACATTCATATGGTTTTTCCCCTGTATGTGTTCTTTGATGGGAACTAAGGACACTGCTATGATTGAAGCTCTTTCCACATTCCATGCATTCATACGGTCTCTCCTCTGTATGTGTTCTTTGATGAATACTAAGGGCACTGCTACAACTTAAGGTCTTTCCACATTCCATGCATTCATATAGTTTCTCCCCTGTATGTGTTCTCTGATGTGAACTAAACGATCTGCTGCTACTGAAACTCCTTCCACATTCCATACATTTAAATGGTTTCTCCCCTGTATGTGTTCTTTGATGAGAACTAAGTTTATCCCTACGACTGAAGCTCTTTCCACATTCCATGCATTCATATGGTTTCTCCCCTGAATGTGTTCTTTGATGGGAACTAAGGACATAGCTTTGTCTGAACCTCTTTCCACATTCCATACATTCATATGGTTTCTCCCCTGTATGAATTCTTTTATGTCCACTTAAGTGACTGCTCTTCCTGAAGCTCTTTCCACATTCCATGCATTCATGTGGTTTCTCCCCTGTATGTGTTCTTTGATGGGAACTAAGGGCACCGCTATGACTGAAGCTCTTTCCGCATTCCTTGCATTCATATGGTTTCTCCCCTGTATGTGTTCTTTGATGGGAACTAAGGCGACTGCTACAAATGAAGCTCTTTCCACATTCCAGGCATTTAAATGGTTTCTCCCCTGTGTGAGTCCTTCTATGAACAGTAAGGTCATTACTATAACTGAAGTTCTTTCCACATTCGTAGCACTCATGTGTTTTCGCCATTCTGCCCATTTATTTTAAAAAACCAAGGTGACTTTTCTGACAACAAAACTTTCTATTTTGTGCAATTTTCCATGATTTTTCCCATGTGAGTTTTTAGCTATGAATGAACGTTACTGTTTTGGGTGAAGCTCAGTATACTCTTCAGTGATTTATACAATTTCTCCACTCTCACAAGGTTTTCATAGTCAATATCATTAGTCTTCATTCTTACTGCCTTTCCATCTTTCATTCATTCATTTTGGTTTTTGATTCTGCAGGTGGACTCTGCTTCATTTCTTAAGAACCTTGCAATACATTTAGACTAATGGAACACTATTTCCTTCCTTGTTCTTAATGTTTTTCCACCCTGATCATTAGGGTTTCATCAATATGATTACCCAGAGGTGAAATTTCCTGTGTCCGTGGCTGGATTCCTCCTTGCCTTTTGCTCCCATTCAGTGTCTATATTTCCATTCCCTGTTTTTCACAAGTTTTTATAATTCTGATTTTCCTGAATATTACCTGATGGAGAAAAAAGAGGAGTAAGAATGAACATATTAACTGGGCATCTAGCCATAGCAATTGCATTGTCTTCAATTGTCATGGAAAGGAAAGAACCCTATAGTGGCACTGAGGCCAGTAGAAAGAGAAGAAAATGATCTCTTTGGATCCAATTTAGTGTGATTATCTAAAGACAAATGCGGGGATTGTCTCATGGGAATAATAGGGAAGCTAGAGAAGACTATGGACAACGTAAGAACAGCAAAATACACATATGAAGCAATGGCTCAGAACTGAGGAAGAGCTGGAATTGTCAAGCGTAAGCACTCTAGAACTGAGGTTGGACAGAAGCATTGTAGAGGTGCAAGGGCTCACATATTTCAGGAAGGTTAAGGGCCATGCTAGTGTTTGCGTTGCTACCTGAAAGATCTCTGAAGTCAGCTGAAAAGCTTAATCAACTGGGTTCACCAACCATCAGTTATGAGGAGAAGAATTAAACAGAAATCCATACCGGACTGGTTGCTGATCAGCTCAACAAAGACAAAGCCAGATGCTACAGCCCCTGGATATCTGGTGGCAAATGGGCTGCATGGCTTAGCAGACCCCATTGAGAAACCAAGACAGGCTGCTACAAAGCTACTGGAACACTGTAAACGCAAAACATGGACTCCAGATGAAAAATCAAGAGATTATGAAATGCAGTTATGAAGTCAACCCAACACCTCATTGATTTTTTTAAAAAAAAGAATGATAGAAACCTAGAAAAGAAAACACCCAGATATTGACATAACTGAACAACAAATGACAGAAGTTTTATAATGTAACAAAAGAGGGAAAATGCATGGAACAACCCAGAAATTATAAGTTGACAGAACGGGAGACATCACTCAGAGAAAACATATTACTTATTTTATTTATTTATTTATTCATTTATAATTGGCAGCAAGGCCACTCTGGGTGGTTAAAAACAATTATTCAATATAATGCAACATAGGAGAAACACATGTAATTCATACATATATATATATATAAGAGAAAATCTTAAAGGACATAGAACAAACCTTGCTGACGGAATACCAGCATGGCTTCTGTAAGGGAAAGTCTTGCCTGACAAACCTGTTAGAATTGTTTGAAAAGGTCAACAGACATTATCTCTCCAAACTGGGGGAATGGGCTGTGAAATGGCAAATGTTTTTCAATGTAGGGAAATGTAAAGTAATGCATATTGGGGCAAAAAATCAAAACTTTTTCTATCATCTATCTATATGAGCCATCTGTGATGGATCAGAAAATAGATCTTGGTGTCCTGGTGAACAGCTCAATCAATGTGTGGCAGTGGTGAAGAAGGCCAATTCCATGCTAGGGATTTTCAAAAACGGGATTGAACATTAAAAAGCCAACGTACAAAACGATCGTAAGGCCACGCCTGGAGTATAGTGTACAATTCTGGTCACCGCATCTCAAAAAAAGACATAGTGGAACTGGGAAAGGTGCACAAGAGAGCGAATAAAATGATTACTGGGCTGGGGCACCTCCCTTATGAGGAAAGGCTAAAACATTTGGGCCTCTTTAGTCGGGAAAAAAAGGAACCTGAGCGGGGGATACGATTGAGATGTACAAAATAATGCAGGGCATGAGTAAAGTGGATAGAGGGACATTCTTCTCCCTCTCACAAAATACCAGAACTAGGGGACATCCACTGAAATTAAGGGTTGGGAGAGTGAGAACAGACATAATAATTTTTTTATCCAGTGTGTTGTTATTCTGTGGAACTCCCTGCCATGGGATGTAGTGATGGCATCTGGCCTGGATGCCTTCAAAAGGGGATGGGACAGATTACTGGAGAAAAAGTCCATCACATGTTACAAACCATGATGAATATGTGTAATCTGCAAGTTTAAAACCAAAGAGTTCTGCTTATATACTGCCCAAACCACTTCAAGTAGTTTCTGGGCATTTACAGTTTTTTAATTACAGTATGCAGGCCACACACTGCCCCCCCCAGCAAGCTGGGTACTCATTTTACTGACCTCAGATGGATGAGCGGCTGAGACAACAATGAGCCGGCTACCTGCCATTGAACCCCGGGTCATGAACACAGTTTTAGGTGCCGTACTTCAAGGGCCAAAGGCAGGGGAGTGGTATCAGGAGATAGATATCTGATCTCATGCACTCCCAGACCCATCTGATGGGGCCACTGTGAGATACAGGAAGCTGGACTAGATGGGCCTTTGGCTTGATCCAGCATGGCTCTTCTTATGTTCTTATGACACACCTGAAGACTATGACTAAGCGTAATCAGGTTGTCACCTATATATAGCAATGTGATTGGTGGATGGTGATATATAAGTCCTACAGTCTCTGTACTCTCTCTCTCTCTCTCTCTCTCTCTCTCTCTCTCTCACTAACTCACTCACTTTACTGATCTCAACCTCTCTATATTTTTCTCTTCATGTATGATGTTACAAGGCTGGAAGCTATGTTGGTATGTACTCCTGCATAAATATTGTAAATAGAGCTGCACAAAGATATCCAAGTCTCAGTCTGGTTCTTCATTTGTGCTGCTGGGGTGAAGTCTCACTGCTGGTGCAATTTTTGGGCTGAGAATCAGTACCAGACACCCAACATATTACAGACAGACAGACAGGCAGACAGGCAGACAGAGAGATGATAGATAGATAGATAGACAGACAGACAGATAGATAATAAAATGTTATTCATTACACAGAAAAAAAACTAAATGTAAGGGTGCAAAATACATGACCTAGAAAGGAAAACCACTGTTGACTTGATGGAAGAAATTTTAAAAAACAGTAGACAGCTATCACAAAGAAAATTGAAAGATATGACCGAAGACTGAAACAATATAGAGAAGACGTATACTTTTCAAATAACCAACACTTACTCTGTGAATCACTAGGATTAAGTAAACAGCAAAGCAATAATCAGAACTGGATACGGAACAACTGACTGGATTAAATTTGGGAAAGGAGTACAACAAAGCTGTATATTATCACCTTGCCTATTTAACTTTTATGCAGGGCCATGCAAAAGGCAGGACTGAATAAATCACAAGCTGGAATGAAGATTGCCGGAAGAAATATCAACAACCTCAGATATGCAGATGATACTACTCTGATAGCAGAAGTGAGAAGGAATTAAAGAACCTCTTAATAAGGATGAAAGAGGAGAGTGGAAAAATGGGCTGAAGCTCAACATAAAAAACTAAGATCATGGCCACCGGTCCCATCACCCCTCGGGCAAATAGAAAGGGAAGAAATGGAGGCAATTGTTAGAGTTTATTTTCTTGGAGATGGTGACTGCAGCAATGTAATTAAGAGGCACCTGCTTCTTGGGAGGAAAGCAATGGCAAACCTAGGCAGTATCCTAAAAAGCAGAGATATCACTTTGCCAACAAAGGTCTGGATAGTCAAAGCTATGGTTTTTCCAGTAGTGATGTATGGAAGTGAGACCTGGATTATAAAGAAGGCTGATTGCCACAGAATTGATGCTTTTGAGCTATGGTGATGGAGGAGACTCTTGAGAGTCCCCTTGACTGGAAAGAGATCAAATTTATCCATCCTGAAAGAAACCAACCCTGAATGTTCACTGGAAAGAGATATTGAAGGTGAGGCTCCAGTACGTTGGCCACCTCTTGAGGAGAGAGGACTCTGGGATAGTCCCTGATGTTGGGAAAAATCGCAGACTATCCTGAACAAGGAAGAGACAGGGTACTGTTCTGAGGGAGAAGTCACTTCACCAACTCATGAGGTAATTGCATGGAGAATTGTGACTTAGAGATGTAGAAGGGCAAGGGATAATTCTGAGAGTCTGAAATTACAAAATCAATTTGAGGCTTTTTCTCTCATAAAACCTCATGAGGAATGCACAGAGGAACAACTGGTTCCACCTAAGGTTTTTGATGATATCCAGGAAGACAAACAACAGGAACAAATGAAGACCTCTCCCTTAATACAGCTGAGGAACAGGCAGATGAACAGGAGATTCAATTATTAGAAATACAGAGGTGTGGATTTGTAATGTGCATGATAACCGTATACTTACTTACCTGCCAGATGCAAAGTTTGCAGACACATCCAGACATCTAGGTAGTTTGTTAGATAGAACTGGGAAGGAACCAGTCATCATGGTACACGTTGGTACCATTGATGTTGGGAAGGCAAAGCGGTCGGTCCTGGAAATCAATTTCAGATTATTAGGAAGAAAATTGAAGTCCTGGACTTCCAAAGCATTTTCAGAAGTGCTCCCTGTATTTCGTGCACGACCCATCAGGCAGGCAGAGCTCAGAAGCCTCAATGCGTGGACGAGGCAATGGTACCGAGAGAAGGGCTTCTGATTTGTCAGGAACTGGAGAACATTTTGGGACAAGTCAAACCTGTACAGGAAGGACAGGTATCACTTGAACCATCATGGGACCAGATTGCTGGCACTCAACATCAAAAAGGCTGCAGAGCAGCTTTTAAACTAATAACTGGAGGAAAGCTGACAGTCGCTGAGAGGCTGTGAGGCAGAGGAGGAGGCGACCACCCAAATAGGAAGTGTGCCGTCTGGAATAACAGATGATGAGAAGAAGGGCGATAAAGAAGAAGGAGACAAAAGGAACCAGGACTTGTGCACACAGCGCATAAGGGAAATAGCTCTGGAGGAAGTGGGAAACACGCGCAGAGGGGAAGAACCAACAGTATTGTGGGCTTTAGAGGACCTGGATGACGAATGGGAAGAACATGACGTAGGCGGGCCGCGAGGAAAAAGGGAGGAAGGTGACAGTTGGGAGGAGGGGGCAATAACCATCGGGACGCAGAGGTTAGAGAGCCGGGTAAGAGAGAAGACGGGGATAATCCCTCGGAGGAGGGATGAGATTACTTGGGTGGTCACCGTCAGACCATTAAAGTGGCCTGAGAACTCCCCTAAATTCCAGAAAGAATGGGGGAGGAGGCGAGAGTCAACCCCCATGCCACAGTGGGCGAGACATCCCTGCTGTGGCACTCAATGCCCCAGTCACGAAAAGGGAGTTCCTCCTTTTCATTAGGAGAAATGAACGCGCCGGCAAACCCGTTTGAATCCAGCTTAATGGACGCTGTTTTGTTAGATAATGTTAATTGTAGGGAATCTTTACCGGCATGCCTCTGTGGCATCGCCATTAACAGCAAGCGAACGGATCACGTATCAGGCGAGGAGAGTTTAACACATGCGCACTGTACTAATTATGTCAAGGTCTAGATATGTTCAAATATTATGTTGCACATTTAGGTGGAAAAACACTTTGTGATTGGCTGAAGTTACATGGTCTGATCAAGTTCCCAGGCTAAAATCTCACACATGCGCAGAAGCTTAGTTATAAACAAACATTCTTGGGCATGCTTTAGACAAAGAAATATCCTTATTTGAGCATTGAGCAATCGTGTAAGCTTTTGATTGGTTAAGAAACCATCGTAAGGTGATGTGGGAATTGTAGTCCTATGGTTTTTAATAAAAGAGCCTTGCTGGGGTGCGGCAGGGGAGAATCAAGAATCGGGGAGAAGCTCCATCATTTTGCACCAAAAAACACTTGTCGGAGTCTTTATTTTCCAACCCATCGGGGGCTTGCTGGTTAAGCTTCCTTTATGGGTTCCCATTTTCTTTCAAGCCTTAAACATTAAGGCTTCCCTGGATTATTCCTTTATTTGGCAAGAAATCTCTCAAGCCTCACAGACTGAGGCTTCCCTGGATTTTTACCAGTTAATAAACCGTGTTTGGGGTTATCTGTAAATGAAGAGAAGAAATCCTACAGAGAAGTTTCATCTGTAAGTAATAAAAATCCTTTTATTGTTGAGCCAACAATAACTTCTTGTCTCGTCTATGAGAGTGAACCACCTGAGCTGTTCAAAGAACACTCACAGAGGCATCCAGTTCAGAACACACCACCCCCATGGAACGAGGTTGGAGAGGGTAGAGAACTACAAAGTAATGACATAGTAGTTATTAGCACTGGGAGAATAATGGAATGTGGTAGTTTGTCTACTGGAATTAAAAGCTGTGGGGAGGGGGGAGAACAAAGAAGCAGCCATTCTTGGGGAACTGTACAGGTGCTTCCATGCAAATGCTCGAAGCCTCCAAGCAAAGATGGGGGAACTTGAACATTTGATAACTAGGGATAACATTGATATAGTAGCCATAACAGAAACCTGGTGGAATGCGGAGAACCAGCGGGATACGGCAATCCCAGGCTATGAACTCTATAGAAGGGATGGAGAGGGGCGGGTTGGAGGTGGAGTGGCCCTCTATGTCAAATAAGTGGTAAAATCCAGGAGAATGGAGATTGTCAGTGGGCCTGACTCCACCATAGAATCACTGTTAGTTAAACTACCAGCTCCAAGGAGCGATTTGATAATGGGGGTGTGCTATCGTCCACCTGATCAAAAACTTGAGGGGACCTTGAAATGAGGAGATAAATCATGGAGGTGTGTGAGAAGGATGAGGAGAAAACAGAGGAAGCCGGTGGTTCGCCGTCTGCAGGAGCACCCGTTAATGAAAGAGAGGAACAGAGTGCAAAAATAAAGAATAGAGAACCCCAAAGAGAGGAATGGGGTGAAATTGGTAGAAAGGAGGGGGAAGGTATTAGAGGAGGCATTCTGGGTGAGTGACAGTGGAGATGAGGGAGAATTAGGCATGCTCGTGGATTGGATGTTAGAAAAGTAAAGGGAACTGTTACAGAGGGACGTTGGGACACAGACGGAGGAGACAGGTGGTTGGAGGGTGAAGTAAGAACCGAGAGCTCTGGAGCTGCTAACCTGGTCAGTGGAGGTTAGACCGGTCAGGTGGCCGGGAAACACCAAGAGGATGCAGGAGAACTAGAGAAACCCAGTGGGGGGTTACCGGACGGTCTGGTTGACGATCTGGTCAACTTCCTGGTTGATAAGTGGTATGAGGATGTGGCCGGGGTAGTTGACCAGATCGCCCCCAAGCGTCTTATCTGATGCCGAGCCCGTTCTTCGCCGTGGTTAACTACGGAGCTGCGGGCGACGAAGCAAGAGTGGAGGAGGCTAGAGAGCAGATGGCGAAAGGCTCGGACGGCGTTAAATTGGGCTGCGGTTAGGGCGTTGACCGGTCGCTACTCATGAGCGATCAGGGACGCTAGGAGATCTTTTGCCTCCCTGAGAATTGGTGAGGCCTTGAACCGTCAGGCAGAATTGTTCCGGGTGGTTCGAGACCTCACCAATCCCAGTCCGCCAGGGCCTCCTCCTAGTGATTGCACTAGTGAGTCATTTGCAGCCTTTTTAAAATCCAAAATAGAGACCATCCGTTCCAAGCTGGATGCCGGTTGCATGGATCCTCCCTTTGATGTGGCCGGTGCCGTGCCGCCTGGGTCACCCCGGTTTGTTGAGTTTGGGCCTGTTTCATCAGTGGATGCCTCCGGGGCTCTGGGACATTGCAGGCCTGCGGCTTCTCCGTTCGACCCTTGCCCTTCCTGGCTGATCAAGACCGCCGGAGGGAGCATGCCGGAATGGGCTTCACTAATTGCCTCCGCATTCTTCAGAGACGGGATTTTTCCCAGTCGTCTGAAGGAGACGGTGGTGAAGCCCGTTATCAAAAGATGTGGCCTGGCTGTAGACGATATGTCGCCCTATAGCCAATGTTCCTTTTATGGGCAAGGTGATTGAGCGGGTTGCCACCCTGCGTCTCCAGACATTTCTGGAGGAGAACCATGTCTTGGATCCTTTCCAATCTGGGTTTAGGCCGCGGCATGGGACTGAGACGACACTGGTCGCTCTGCATGATGATCTGTTGAGGAGGGCCAACAGGGGTTGCTCCACCCTGCTGGTCCTTCTTGACCTGTCAGCAGTTTTTGATACCGTCGACCATGGTATCCTCCTGGGGCGGCTTTCTGAGTTGGGGATCGGTGGTCTGGCCTTCGGCTGGCTCCGCTCCTTCCTTGAGGGCCGCACCCAGCGAGTGAGCTTAGGGGGTGATTTGTCGTCTCCCTGGACACTCTCTTGTGGGGTGCCACAGGGGTCGGCTCTTTCCCCCATGCTCTTTAACATCTACATGAAGCCGCTGGCTGAGATCATCCGGAGTTATGGAGTTTGCTGTCATCAATACGCTGATGACACGCAGCTCTATTTTTCCTTTTCCACCGGTGCAGTGGAGGCCGTCCAGACCCTGGATCGCTGCTTGGCCGCAGTTTTGGACTGGACCCAGACCCATAGACGCAAGCTCAACCCTGGGAAGACCGAGGTTCTGTTCTTTGGGGGAGGCCCGGAGGGGTACAGTGGCCCTCTTCCCAGTCTGGCTGGGTCCGCCCTCCAGCTGGCGCAAAGAGTGAGGAGTCTGGGCGTCGTTCTGGATCCGGATTTGTCCCTGGATTCCCAGGTGGCTGCCACGACCAGGTCGGCCTATTACCATCTTAGGCTTATCACCCAGATTCGCCCGTACCTTGATGGGGATTCCCTGAGGACAGTGGTACAGGCGCTGGTCATATCTAGGTTGGATTACTGCAACGCCCTCTACATGGGGCTCCCCTTGAACCTTGTTCAGCGACTGCAGTGGGTCCAGAATGCGGCAGCCAGGTTGGTGGTTGGCGCGCATAAATTTGACCGTGTCAACCCCATCCTGGCCCGCTTGCACTGGTTGCCTGTTGCCTCCCGAATAAGTTTCAAGGTGTTGGTTTTGGTTTACAAAACCCTCCATGGCTTGGCCCCTGTCTATCTGGCAGAGCGCATCACCCGAAGATTAGATCTGGCCCGACCCACCCGATCCTCCTTGGCCCTCTCGCTTCGGACTGCCACGCCGAAGGAGGCCTGTAAAGCTAGCACTCGTAATCGGGCCTTTTCGGTTGTTGGACCTTCTATTTGGAATGCGCTACCAAGCGAGATGGGCAAGCTCCTTCGTTGGCGTCCTTCAAGAAAGCCTTGAAGACCTGGGTGTTTAGGGACGGCTTTGGAAACTCCTAGGTTGTTGTTGTTTTTTGCCCCTGCCATACTGGTCCGCCATCTTGGATGCTATCTGTTTTTATCTTTTTTAATCTTGTGTAAACCGCCCTGAGTTCCCATTTGGGAAATAGGTGTGGTATACAAATTTGAAAATAAATAAATAAACAAATAACCCCGTGGCTCAATGGGCGTACCATCCCTGCTGTGGGAGCCCGTGCCATGGGAGAGGAACTTACCCTCCAATATAAGTTCCCCTGAAGTGGATCTACCTAATTGTTTGAAAGTTTGATTAAAAACCCATTTTTTCTGGAAGTTTATTGTTGTAAACACACGGGAAGAAACTACCATACCAGTTGTGAAAAGAAAAGACTCTTGTGAAACAAATAAATATTTATTAGAAAATCAAGCTGCAGGACTGGACAATCTGTACTTTGCCTCGGATCCGATGTATCAGATAAATGAACCCTCACAAAATGGCGCCCAACCCGGGGCAAGTCCAAGTCCAGCTGACAGAACAAATGAGTGGTATAACCGAGCTTTTGAAAAACAAGAAAATTAGTAGAAGTGCTAGCCGAGCAAACATGAGTGTTGTTAACACATTTGTTACAAAATGAACAGAAAGTCAAGGGACGAGATTTGAATGAGAGTGGGAGAAAAAACACTTGAGTGGCTAATCCGGCTCCGGTCAAGCTGCAAAAGATGGCAGCTGATGACGATGTCAAAGCATATCTTAATACCTTTGAGAGGGTGGCCAGAGCAGCTAATTGGCCCGTCGAACAGTGGGCACTGATTTTAACACCATGCCTTACGGGAAAACTTCAGGAGAGAGTGGATGCTTTAAATCCATGGGAAGCTACCCAATACGAAGTAGTAAAACAGGCTATTTTGTTAACTTTAAATTTAACTTTGGCATTTGTCAACATTATGAGGAACAACTATCAGAAGCTTTGCCTCCCTTGCCTCCTCCGCTGCTTGTTAATGAAGGGGAATTCCTGAGAGCTGTAAATCCCTGGGTTATCAGCAATGAAGGCCGAGGTCGGAGTTGGAGAAGAAGACGAAGGAGAAGGAGGGGTAAGAGGGCAGGGGCTCTGAATCGTCTGAGGAAAATGGTTTGAAGTCCCCTCTCCCTTCAATTCTTCTATGCTCACTATGCTCACTAGCCAACAAAATGGATGAAATACTCCTTTTGAATAGATATAACAAAGATTTCTCAAAAGGAGCACTGATTTGTTTTACAGAATCATGGCTGAGTGACTTAATCCCTGAAAACTTTGTACATATTCCAGGGTTTCAAATTTAAAGAGCGGATAGAATTGTTGATACATCTGGGAAACAGAAGGGTGGAGGATTATGCTTATATATCAATAATCGTTGGTCTAAAGAAATAACCACCTTAAAGAAATTTTGCAATGTGAACTTAGAAACATTAATCATTATCTGCAACCCCTTTTATTCCCCACGGGAATTTTCTACATTTTTGGTGGTTGCAGGATATATCCCTCCTGATGCTTCTGTGACAAATGCATTAAGTATTTTAACTAGTCAAATTATATGGACCGAAAATGCATATCCTGATGCTTTTAAAATTATTTTAGGTGATTTTAATCAAGCTGATTTAAGGAAGGAGTTACCATAGTTCTTCCAGCATGTTAAATGCCCTACTAAAGGGGAAAATATTTTGGATCATTGTTATACAACTTTAAAGGATGCTTATCGCTCTTTATCACGCTCAGCTGTGGGACATTCTGATCACTGCATGGTTCACCTTGTACCTGTTTACAAACAAAAGCTTAAAACTCTAAAACCAACAATTAAAACAGTGAAAACTTGGACTGAGGAAGCAAAGTTAAAGTTGCAAGCATGTTTTGACTGCACTGATTGGGATCTATTTGAAAACACTTCTGCTGATTTGGATGAGCTCACAGACACTATAACATCATATGTCAGCTTTTGTGAGGACTTGTGTGTGCCATCTAGGAACGTGAAAATTTACAGTAATAACAAACCGTGGTTTACAACTAAACTCAAACAGCTACGTCATGCCAAAGAAGAAGCCTATAAAAATGGTGATAGAACATTGTATAATCAGGCTAGGAATATATTGAACAGAGAAATTAGAGCAGCAAAAAGGAACTACACTGAAAAGTTAAAGAACCAGTTTTCAACAAATGAATCAGCAAATATGTGGAAAACTCTTAAAACCATTACTGGTCATAGTAAGACCCCTCTCCATGTTGAAGGAAATCATCAACTGGTGAATGACTTGAATATGTTTTACTGCAGGTTTGAGAGGAAACTGCAGCCATCTATTCCTGCAATTTCCATCTCAGATTTAACAACTGAGCCTGTGGAAATTTATCCCATGTCATCAGGTCCTCCATCTTTGGTGATCACAGAGAAGGAGGTGCAAAGTATGTTTCACAATCAGAAGTTAAGAAAAGCACCAGGTCCAGATAAAATCTCTTCTTGTTGTTTAAGAGTTTGTGCTGAACAACTGGCTCCTATTTTTACCCGCATCTTTAATAGATCACTGGAGATGTGTTATGTTCCTTCTTGCTTCAAACATTCATTGATTATTCCAGTACCAAAAAAATCTTCTGTCAAGGAATTGAATGATTATAGACCAGGAATTGAATGATTATATGACCACTTCTGTGGTCATGAAAACTTTTGAGAGACTAGTGTTGGCTCACCTGAAATCTATCACGGATTTGTCATTAGATACACTGCAATTTGCTTATCGTGCAAATAGATCAATAGATGATGCTATTAATATGTCCTTACACTATATATTGCAACATCTTGAATCTCCAAAATCTTATGCAAGGGTTCTTTTTGTTGATTTTAGTTCTGCATTTAACACTATTATTCCGGGTATCCTTATGACTAAATTAATACAGCTGGCTGTACCTGATCACATTTGTAAATGGATTGTAAGCTTCCTAACAGACAGAAAGCAGCAGGTGAAGTTAGGTAAAATTATATCATATATTAGCAATGTTAGCATAGGAGCCCCTCAGGGCTGTGTGCTTTCTCCATTTCTGTTTTCCATATATACTAATGATTGTACCTCAAAGGATTCCTCTGTTAAAATAGTGAAGTTTGCAGATGACACTATGGTGATTGGTCTCATTCGAGACAATGATGAATCTGCCTATAGGCAAGAGATTGAACAACTAGTTTTATGGTGTACTCAAAATAATCTTGAATTAAATACATGCAAAACTGTTGAAATGGTGGTGGATTTTAGGAGGACTTGTTCTATACAGCCACCTCTTATGATTTCAAATAACTTAGTGTCAATAGTGGAGTCCTTTAAATTTTTAGGTACTATTATCTCTCAAGATTTAAAATGATCATCTAATATTGAAAGTATTATTAAGAAAGCACAACAAAGAATGTTTTTTCTGCATCAACTTGGGAAGTTTAGACTGCCAAAAGAACTGTTGATTCAATTCTATAGAGGTGTTATTGAATCTATTATCTGTTCCTCTATAACTGTCTGGTTTAGCTCTGCGACTAAGCATGACAGATATAGACTTCAAAGGATAATTTGAACTGCAGAAAAAATTATTGCTACTAATTTGCCATCTATTGTGGAATTGTATACCACAAGAGCTAAAAAGAGGGCGATGAAAATACATACAGATTCCACACATCCTGGACATAATCTGTTTCAATTGTTACCCTCAGGGCGACGTTTTAGGGCATTGCATACTAGGACAACTAGATATAGAGATAGTTTCTTTCCAAGTGCTATCAAACTGTTAAATAATTAATTTTTACATTTCTTCTTCCTTTTTAAATAATGGGTTATATTGTAGTATTATACTGTGTTTTTATTGTTGACTATATGATTCTTATATTTCCTTTTATATAGAGAGAGCATTTTTACCAAAACAAACCACACTTGGCCAATAAAAGTATTCTATTCTATTCTATTCTATTCTATTCTATTCTATTCTATTCTATTCTATTCTATTCAACACCTGAAGCTTATCGGAAAAAGTTTTGACGTTTGACATTTAAGACAGGCAGTCATCCGCGAACTGTGATACAATGGATGAGAGCTAATGTAGTGAATGGTTAAGACCTGAAACCAGTTCAAAAAGTAAGATGATTGAAGAGATCATTATGGAGCATGTGTTAAACTCTTTGTTTCCTCATGCAGCTACTTGGATAAAATGGAATCGACCAGAGTCATTGGAGGAGCTTGTGCATATTTTAGAGAATTATGAAAGCACGGAAGAGAAGCCGGGATATCGCAAGATCATTGGGTCTGAGAAGACGACACGAGGCAGAGAGATGGCGACAAGCTCGAATGCACCTGCGGGATCGATGGAGAGGAGAGAAACAGGGGCGGTCGGGTTTAACTGCAGGAGCTACCATGCGGCCGGTCAGAGCATTGACATGGGTACCCGGGAACTACTTTGCAACGAGCAATAGAAATGAGAGATCATTTAAAAATGTGTATGAGATAGCACACAAGAATCTAAGAAAGGCACAAAGGACTCAACAAAGAAGGTATGATTGGAGGGTGAAACCTAGGGAATTTCAAGGTCAGCAGATGTTATTACTGTTGTCATTAGAAGGTGCTAAGTTACTATCTAAATGGCAGGGTCCTTATAAAATGATTAAGCAAATCAATGAGGTGGATTATGAGATCGAGACACTGGATAAACAGAAGAAAAAGGGAATATATTGTGTGAATTTATTAAAAGAATGGAAAGAAAGAGAAGCCTTCTTAGATGAAGTGGAGGAAGCAGATTTAGGACCTGATGTCAATGAGATGGGAGTAGAGGATGAAAAGATACAGATATGTCAGGATTTATCACCTAAAGAGTTAGAACAAGTAAATGATTTACAGAGAAGATTTAAAGATGTTTTCTTTAATAAACCAGGAGAAATGCATTTGTAAGAACATAAAATCGAGGTGGTTGATGGGAAAATCGCCCGAACGCAGGGAAGGAAATGGCCCAAACATTTAGTGCTGGTAATAGAAGAGGAGGTTATGAAAATGTTAGAGTTAGGAGTTATAGAACCATCAACCAGTCCATGGAGAAGTTACCCAGTAGTGGTACCCAAACCTGATGGAAGTGCGAGGTTTTGTATAGATTTCAGGCAATTAAACTCGGTATCCAAGTTTGAAATGCTTACCCGATGCCAAGAATTGATGACTTGCTAGATCAGTTAGGGCAGGGGTGTCCAAACTTTTTGCAAAGACGGGCAGTTTTGTTGAGGGGGAAATGTGTGGGGTCCGACCATTCAGTTGCATTTGGCCCCTGGGCCAGACTTTGGACAAGTCTCTATAACATGCAAGGAGGCAGGGAGGATGCTGCAGCAACAGAGTTGGGGGTGGGTAGACTGGACAGGTGGCTGGAGAGATGAGCAGAGGCAGGGAGGGCAGGCAAACCATAAAACTGCAAGCTAATACCTCCATCCAGTATGGGGAGGGGGCAGCTGGTGGGGATGTGTGACAGGCTGAGCTGGTGGGGAGAAGAAGCCATAGGCCACTCAGAATTTGAAAACAGGCTGCATTTGGCCCCCGGGCCTGACTTTGGACATGCCTGGGTTAGGGGAATCTAGAGTCTTAAGTTCGTTAGATCTGACCAAGGGTTACGGGTAGGTACAGTTAAGACAGGAATACAAGGAGAAAACGGCATTTGGAACTCTGGTGGGATTGTATCATTTTACCAAAATGCCTTTTGGATTGCATGAGGCAGCAGCTACTTTCCAGAGATTAATGGATAAAATATTAGAACCAGTAAAAAAAAAAATTCAGTTGCCTACATCAATGACGTGATTATTTTCAGTGACAGTTGGGAGGAGCACTTAGTTCACTTAGAAAGGGTGTTACTTGAACTCAGGAAAGCAAATTTAAAGGTCAATCCAAAGAAATGTAAAGTAGCTCAGAAGGAAGTGAAATTCTGGGGATTCAAAGTGGGACAGGGGAAGATTTACCCCTTGAAGGATAAAGTAGATAAGATACCAGATTGGATTAGACCTAAAACCAAAAAGGAAGTGCAACAATTTCTAGGACTAGCCGGATATTATAGACAGTTCATTCCTAACTTTGCGTAAATTGCAGCTTCCCTAACAGATTTGACTAGGAAAAAAATACCTAGGTGGGTGAGATGGGGAGAGAGAAAACAAAAAGCTTTTGACTGCTTAAAAGAGAAGTTATGTTCCCATCTGGTCCAGTGTACACCAGATTTTTCAGTGCCTTTTATTGTGCAAGCTGATGCGTCTGAGTGGGGGATTGGCTCAAGAAAAAAGATGGAATGGAACATCTAATTTTGTATCTAAGTAGAAGTCTGAGAGAACAAAAATATACAACTATAGAGAAGGAAGCTTTAGCTGTTAAATGGGAGATACAATCCTTGAAATATTATCTTCTGGGGACTACTTTTACTTTGATAATAGATCATGCACCCTTAATATGTTAAATAGAATAAAAGAGGTTAACCCATGTCTTACTCGGTGGGATCTAAGTTTACAGCCTTTCTCATTTGTCATTAAGAATAGAAAGGGTAAATTCTATGCTAATGTTGATTATTTATCCCGGCAGGGAATATGGGCTCAAGAATGTGAACCCCAGATGGCACACCTGAGGGGGGGATGTGTGAGAAGGACGAGGAGAAAACAGAGGAAGCCAGTGGTGCGCCGTCTGCAGGAGCACCCGTTAATGAAAGAGAGGGACAGAGTGCAAAAATAAAGGAGAATAGAGAACCCCAGAGAGAGGAATGGGGTGAAATGGGTAGAAAGGAAGGGGAGGTATTAGAGGAGGCATTCTGGGTGAGTGACAGCGGATGAGGGAGAATTAGGCACGAGCGTGGATTGGATGTTAGAAAAGTAAAGGGAACTGTTATAGAGGGATGTTGGGACACAGACGGAGGAAAGAGGTGGTTGGAGGGTGAAGGAAGAACCGAGAGCACTGGAGCCGCTAACCTGGTCAGTGGAGTTTAGACCAGTCAGATGGGTGATTTCAATGCGAAAAAGTCACTTTCCCATCTGTTCGATTTATACAACAGCATCTATGTCACATAACTGGCTCAAATCCACTTTTCTACCACTTCCAAGGAAATGTAATGCAAAAAGTTGCAATGAATATCAGACAATCAGTTTGATGAGTCACATCCTGAAGTTATATTTTAAAGTCTTGCATTAAGACAATATATTTGAAATGTGAAGAGAGCACTGGAGATACCCAATTTGAATTCAGGGATGGATATGGAACTGAGGAGGCATTATTTAGTCTTCAAATATCAGTATCAATGTTTTTGTTTGCTTCCTTGATTATGAAAAAGAATTTGACTCGGTTAGACATGATAAACATATTAATATTCTTAAAGAACTGGGCCTGGACAATCGTGTTTAGATTGATTGGGAATTTGTATTGGAATCAGTGTGCTGGTGTCTGGATGGATAGTAAGATATCAGAAGAGGTGTCAGTTATGAAAGTGTTCATCAAGGTTGTATTCTCTCACCTCTCATTTTTAATATCTGTTCAGAAAGAATTTTCTGGAATACTCTCAAAGGAAAGAATCAAGGTGTGAAAGTGAATAGAGCAGCGATGGCGAACCTTTTAGAGACCAAGTATCCAAACTGCAATTCAAAACCCACAATTTTTTTCACAAAGTGCCAATACAGCAATTTAACCTGAATACAGGTGGCTGTGAAGGGACAATGGCAGGTGCCACAGAAAAGGCTCCGAGTGCCACCTTTGGCACCTGTGCTCTAGGTTCACCAACACTGTAATAGAGTCTTGTTAATAACATAAGATATGCTGATGACATTGTCCTGTTCACAGCAAGTCGGAAAGATTTGCAAGGATTATTGGGTTCTGTTGCTACAGTAATCAGTGCCATGGGATTTATTTATATTTATTTATTTCTATATGGCCTGTCTTCCCAAAAGAACTCCAGGCAGCTCTGCCATGTATTCAGGTCCCAAGATGTGGAGGGTTTTGTAAATCAAAACCAGTACCCTGAACCCTATTCAGGACGCAACAGGCAACCAAGGCAAGTGGGCCAGAACTGGGGTGATGCTGTCATATTCGTTTGCACCCACCACCAGTGTGGCCGCTGCATTTTGTTCCCGCTGAAGTCTCCGAATAAGGGCCAAGGGCAACCCCACGTAGAGTGTTGCAATAATCTATCCTTAAGATCACGAGCGACTGCACTACTATTTTCAGGGGTATGGGCAAATCTGGGCAATCTGCCAAAGATGGAACAAGGCAGACTGCGACGTAACGTGAAGAAGACAAACTGGATAGTTATCAGTAAAAATCAAAATGGTTCAAAGAAACTTCTCAAGATCAGCAATAATGTAATTGAGAGAGTATCATCTTATAAATACTTGGGATGGTTTGTCAAAGGTAACTGGTATCATCCATGTGAAATTTGTTGTAGAATTGAGCAAGCGAAAAATTCCTTCCAGAAAAATGATGAAAGTCTTGACAAACCGGGACTTATCTATCAGATTTTGTACTCGATCAGGACTGTAACAACAACAACAACTGGGCTTGATAAATTATACCCCAATCCCCAAGTGGGGCACATGGGATTTTGGCATCAACC
Organism: Phrynocephalus forsythii; assembly: GCA_029282475.1. Taxonomy (NCBI): domain Eukaryota; kingdom Metazoa; phylum Chordata; class Lepidosauria; order Squamata; family Agamidae; genus Phrynocephalus; species Phrynocephalus forsythii. The sequence goes on along the minus strand of JAPFRF010000004.1, from coordinate 103,138,374 downwards.
CCGCCCTTCCACTGGCCAAACAGGGACATGTATGCTACAAAGAAGGGTCAAATGGATTGGAGGTGTGCGTGGGTGGAGTAGAGTGTGAAACCTAATCCTTGGATGTAGACACAGTTTTAACAACAGTCCAACTGCTTCTAAGAAAGGCCTGCCTGGCAAAAATCATCTCCCCAAGAACTTCACATCTAAAAATACTCTCTGTGCAAACTTCTGCAACGTTTGGATTTTTGGTGTGGATAATTGTCCACGAACGCTTGCAATGATTTATGATTTTTCACTAGTGCCTTATAAAGGTATTGCCTATAGCAGGCATGTCCAAACTTTGGCTCTCTTGATCTTTTGGTCCACAACTCCCAAAATTCTAAGCTTAGATTGCCAATGACAAATGACTGTGGGAGTTGTGGTCCAAAACATCTGGACGGCCAAACTTTGGACATGCCTGGCCTATAGCCTAGTCTTTCCTGGAGAGGAGCTTCTTCCCAGATTATCTCCAGCCGGGTGTCCCTGATCAGATCTCTCTGGCCTCGATCCAGAAGATCCCACTGTCTGTCACCTTCTCAAAGGGCAGTGGAAGCTGCAAGAGAAAAATCTCAAGAAAACATATATAATTTTTACCCCGACTTTCTCCTTGGAAAAGAAGCCAAGGCCTTTTCCTAATATATCCCTAACTTGCAGAGAGAACTGCCCTGGTTCGAGAAACACACTCGGTTGGGATGGGGAAGTGGCCACAAGTGGGAAAGATACTTTATTTCAGAACCCACAAACTCCTAATTGTCCGGTAAAGAGGACAATCCTGGTCTCAGGTCAGGCATCACCTGGGTCTCCCCCTCCCAATTTCAGGCCCCTCTTCACTCCTTCCATTGCAATCCCCTCCTCCTCCTCCTCCCAAGAGGGGTTTGTGTTTTTGGGGAAGGGAGCTTGCCCATTTCCCTGCAGCCCAGAAATCTGTAGCCTGGATTCAGTAGACCCCATTCTCTGTGGATGAAATAAGGAATCACCCCCTCAAAGGACCCTGGCAGCTGAAAAGGGAAATCAAATTAATAATGGCAACCCCAGTTTGGGATTTCAGTCAGATGTGGCAACATCATGACCAAATGTCTTCTAATCTCCATCCTCTTTTTAAGATTCCTTTCTCTACCAACAGGTCACGCAAAAATGGAGGCAGAGAGAAGAATTTCTATTAAATGACCAGGAGCCAGCCTTTTGTAAAGTGAATGGCCCTGAATTGTGCGTCCTGGACCAAAAAACCCAGAAAATGCTCTACGTGGCAGCAAGGAAGACTTGGCAGAAGGTTCTGCTCTTGGAGATATCTATTTCCACATCATTTCAGAACAAGATTATTTGGAAACAAAATATAAAAATTCTCCCAAGAGATGGAATGTGTGTTCTGCTTATAAACCGCCCCATACCACTTCAAGTAGTCTCTGGGCGGTTTACAGTTTAATTGTGCAGGCTACACATTGCCCCCCCCCCAAGCAAGCTGGGTACTCATTTTCCCGAACTCGGAAGGATGGAAGGCTGAGTCAACCATGTACCTGCTACCTGGGATTGAACCCCAGGTTGTGAGCAGTTTTACCTGCAGTTCAGGCATTTAACCACTGCGCCACAAGGCCCCAGCTCTCCTCCAGTTGATCACCACTATTTGTTTATTTATTTACAGTATTTCACCCTCCAATTTTCTCTTTAAAAAGCACTTGGTGGCTTGACTCTCAGGGATCCAGGATTTTCTTGGTACTTTCATATTTGGTACAGCTATTACAACGCTTGCATCCTTGTGGGACCTGCCTGCAACAGCTCTAGACTTCCCTTTGCTTATTTCAATGCTTGTTAGTTCTTGGGTGGGGCAGGAAAGGGGCTTTGGTGGGATCACATCAACTGCCCATGTTACTTTTGAGAGAGGGGTTGGAGAGAAGGGGGTAAGGTCTCTGTACATGTGCAGAAAAGCAGGGGACTTTGGGATCCAAGACACCAAAGTTCTAATTTTTCCTCAACAAAGGAAATTCAGGGAGGGGAGTAGGAAGCAGATGGAAAATGCACTTCATGAACATCTCACCTATATGGCCGACGTTGGAAGGATTTGGAACTCAGCTACTCCTCTTTACATCCAGAGAAAAGCCACGTAGAGACCAGCCCTGTCTCACCTCCTCTGTTGGAGAAAGGGAAAAGGATTCATCCAGAGAGCTCTAGGGGAAAAAGAAACCTATAGCATTTATTTGCAATATCTTTCTCTCCCTTTTATGGGGCTGACCCTCCATCCATCTAATCAAATTTTAGGTGATACTGGGGTTCAAACCCTCACTCGGCCAGGAACACTGATGGGGGGGACACAAATGGTGGAAATACCCCCCCCAGACCTTCTCCCTTCTCTCAAAAGATCTTGTAGGTTTTTCCTCAATCCGAAGCCACTCGGTATAGTGAGAAGCAGCAGCCTGTGTTCAGAGGCAGGATCTGGGGTCTCTTGTGGGGGTGGCATGGAGGATCTGAGACCTGAGACTCTGCCAGCGGGTCTCCTCGGGAGCAGGAGGGGAAGCAGGAACCCTCCCCTGAGGCCACCTCCTCCCCATGGACAGAAAATTCTCTCCACCCCATTTCCCCATGTGCTTGCCTCCTGGAGATCTGCAGACTCTGGACACCCCCTCCCTCCCTCCAAGTCAAGCCTCCTGAGCTACAGTTTCATAAGGGGAAAAGGTTCCCACCGCTGCACATGACTCTAGGGGCGGTGCTCATCTCCGTATTCAAGCCAAAGAGCCAGTGTTGTGTAAGTCCGTGGCCACGTGGCCAGCATGGCTGCAAGGAAACGCTGTTTTACCTTCCCACTGTTTACGGCGGGACCTATTTATCTACTTGCATTTACATGCTTTCAAACTGCTAGGTTGGCAGGAGCTGGGATCATCAGCGGGAGCTCCCTCTGCTGCGTGGCGCCCGGGATTCGAACCGCCGACAGTTTTCGGAAGCCTTAGTCCACTGGGCCACCACAACCCCTTCTCCTGAACTATACGGCCTACTCAATGACCGGACCTTAACTGAGAGGTCTCACATCACCACCTTCTTACAGACCTTTGGAGCCGGAGGGAAACCCAGTCTCTGTCTGGGAGGCACCGAGGGGGATTCGAACTCCCGACCTCGGTCTCCACCTCCAGCCCCTGAGCGGGTCCATCTGCTGGTCCCTCTCCTCCTTCCCTGGCCTGGATCCAACTGGCCACTCATTCTGGCTCTTGATTCCTTTCCTCCCTCTGTCCTGAGGGCTCCATCGCACTCTTCACGTTCTCTTTTCCTCCCTCCCCCCAAAATAAAAATGGGGGCTTCCCTCATTCGCCCCCCCTTCAAACCTTCCAAGGGGAGAAATGGAGAGAGCCCCCCCCAACAAAGAGGGATGGAGGAGAAGCCCAAAGGCCGTCAAAGCCTCCTTGGAGGGAGAACCTGAAGGCGTCCCCCCGCCTCTCCCCCCGAACCCCTCAGTCCCCCCCCCAAGAAGGCACCTTCTCCTCCCCCCGCATACCTGAGACCCAGAGCAGGGAAGGGAAGTGGGTCACCCCCATAAGGCAAGCCAAGCCCCCCACAAACAACCTCCAACGCTAACCCGCCGCCGTCGCCGGTCTGTTTGCGGGTGGGGGGGGGAGGAAAAAATGGAGGCACCTCAGAGAAAGAAGAAATGGTCCTTTAGGACGGGGGGGATGGAGACTCTCTAGGAATGAAGTAGCCTCTCCACTTGCCCCTCTTTGGTCAGTCCCTCTTCTCTACCTGGTCCCCTCTCTAGAAATGACCCCGCGTCTCGCTGGTCTGTCTGTCTCCAGATCAGCAATCTCGCCCGCCTTCCCTTCCCAGCATCCCGCGCGAGGGAGGCCATAGAGAGGGGTCAGTCCAGAGTGTGCCCAAAGGAAGGCGGCAATAGGCGTGCCGCGCTCGCCTCGAAACTCTATGGTCTCCTGCCTCTTTCCTCCTGCCTTACTCTCCTCGGGACCGGGAAGGAGGTGAGCGGGGGGAAGAGCCCCTCCTTTCCCAAAGGAGACCCCACGGGGCGAAAGGAGTTGGGGGGGGACTTCCTCCTGTGGGGCCGTTGTTAATGGGCCTTGCCCGGGCCCACCCCCTCCGACCCCCTTGGAATGGGTGGAGATTCCTAAGGAATGCATATTAACCCTTCCCTTCCCATGGGACTGGGGCGGCAGGGAAATGGGAGCCACCCCCGTACAAAAAAAAAAAAAAACCCACACACCTCTGCCTGTGTTGAGAGGGGAAGAGATTTTAAAGTGGGGGGAGGAAATCTTCCCTGAAAGCAAATTCACCACAATGAAGCCCCGTCTGGGTTGCGCCGACGCTTGCCTTCCTCCTCCTCCTCCTCCTCCTCCTCTGGGATCTCCCGGAAAAGAAAGGCTGAGCCTCCTCGTGACCTCTAGGTTTCCTGCTTTACACAGAGACCAGATGTACAAAACAGAAGAAAGGGGCAGAGCTAAACTGCAGAATCCCTGATCTGTAGACGAATGCTGGATAAGACAGTGGGAAATTATTCCAAATAAGAAGAAGCTCGCCTCTAGTATCTTGTTTAAATTCACAGTCAGGAATGTAATTGCAGCATTAATTTCTTCTTTAATACAGAAGCACGATTTTCAATGTGTTCTTAGTATTGATTTCATTTACCATTTGTAGTGTGGTGTTTGTTTGACTTTTTAAAATATTGGTATAATAATGCACATCAAGTCAATTCTGACTCACGGCAACCTCTTTCCAGGGTTTTCCAGGGAGGGAATACTCAGAAGTCATTTACCATTCCCTTCTTCTTGGGGCACCCTGGGATTATGGCATCTGCCACACCTGCACAGGTTGGCTCTTCTCCCAGGAGCCACAGTGGGGTTTGGAACTTCCGACCTCTGGTTATGCAGCCAGAGACCTAAACCATTCTACAAACAAAACTTCATTCATTAGCTAATGTGTTCTGAGCTATCTGTGACCTATCAGGAAAGAGATCTCAGTGGCTGGTGGACAGGTCAATGAAAGTGTCAACCCAGTGTGCGGCAGTGGTGACAAAGGCCAATTCCATGCTAGGGATCATCAAAAAAGGGATTTAAAAAGAAAAGACAACATTATAATGTCACTGTACAAAACACTGTTTTGGATGAAGCTGACTATACTCTTCATTGATTTATACAATTTCTCCACTCTCAGAACGTTTTCACAGTCAATATCATTAGTCTTCATTCTAACTGCCTTTCCATCATTCATTCATTCATTTTGTTTTTTGATTCTGTAGGTGGACTCTGCTTCGTTTCTTAGGAATATTATTGCAATACTAATGGAACACTATTTCCTTCCTTGTTCTTAATGTTTTTTCACCATGACCATCAGTCTTCCATCAATATGATTACCCAGAGGTGAAATTTCCTGTGTCCGTGGCTTGTTTCCTTCTTGCCTTTTGCTCCCGTTCCGTGTCTATATTTCCATTCCCTTTTTCTTGCAAGTTTTTTCAATTCTGATATTCCTGAATATTACCTGATGGGGAAAAAAAGAGCAGTTAGAGTGAACATATTAACTGGGCATCTAGGCAAAGTAATTGTGTTGTCTTCAATTGTCATGGAAAGGGAAGAACCCCATAGTGGCACAGAGGCCAGCAGAAAGAGAAGGAAATGATCTCTTTGCATCCAATTTAGTGTGATTATCTAAAGACAAATGCGGGGATTGTCTCATGGGAATAATAGGCAAGCTAGAGAAGACTATGGACAATGTAAGAACAGCAAAATACACAAATGAAGCAATGTCTCAGAACTGAGGAAGAGCTGGAATTGTCAAGTGTAAGCACTCTAGAACTGAGGTTGGACAGAAGCATTGTAGAGGTGCAAGGGCTCACATATTTCCGGAAGGTTAAGGGCCATGCTAGTGTTTGCGTTGCTACCTGAAAGATCTCTGAAGTCAGCTGGAAAGCTTAATCAACTGGGTTCACCAACCATCAGTTAAGAGGAGAAGAATTAAACAGAAATCCATACCGGACTGGTTGCCAATCAGATCAACAAAGACAAAGCCAGATGCTACAGCCCCTGGATATCTGGTGGCAAATGGGCTGCACGGCTTAGCAGACCCCATTGAGAAACCAAGACAGGCCGCTGCAAAGCTACTGGAACACTGTAAACGCAAAACATGGACTCCAGATGAAAAAAAAAAAAAAGCTGCGGGGAGAACAAAGAAGCAGCCATTCTTGGGGGACACACTGTACAGGTGCTTCCATGCAAATACTCGAAGCCTTCAAGCAAAGATGGGAGAACTTGAACATTTGGTAACCAGGGATAACATTGATATAGCAGCCATCACCGAAACCTGGTGGAATGCAGAGAAACAGTGGAATACAGCAGTCCCTCATAGGATTCGGAGGCCTCTGAAACTGAGCAACCGCTGGACATTTCCCTGATGTCTTCTCATTTCCCGGCTGCTCAATTGTTGCCTGAGCTAGTGCATCATGCACTCACACACCGTTATCGGCTTCGGCTCCGTTGCCTGACACTCTCGCGGGTTCTGCCCAGTTGGTTCCTTCTGGGACTTTCCTGGTGTCAGAGGGGACCTCTGTTCAGTCCATTTGGCTGACTTCATCCCTCAGCCAATCCTGGAAAAATTGGCTTTGAAGGAGCATAAACATCATAGCCATTGGAAGCGTGATGTTTTTCTGGAGCATGGGACTTCTGCTCCGATTTCGACTTCGACCAAACTTTGGTCTTCCGCTCCTCCTGTCCTTACCAACAGTCGACCTGCCTCTGTCTTCTCGGCTCCAACGTCAGCTTCATTTGCTATCGGCTCCAGCGCACCTACTCTTCAATATCAAGGATCCTTCCCCTCCGAGACCTTGCCCACGCCGTCTATGCCCTCGGCTGTGTCTCTTCCAACTCTGGCCTCAGTCTTTCCTATCTGGATCCCAGGCTATCCTTCAACAAGTCATGGCTGCTGGTCAACCATCTCAACATCCACAGCCTCTTCCGGTGCATGCGGCCTTGGTACCGATTTCCACTCCGACTGTCCTTCAGCATGCACCCATGCCTAGTTTGGCCCACGCTTCCCCTGCTACTGCTCTGCCCCAACCGATACCTACCACAATTCCGGTGGCTTCCTTGCTTCAGCCGTCAGCCCCTAAAAAGAAGAAGTGCAAACTGGCCACTGTCTCTTCGGCGGAGCCCAATATTCAGGCCCAAGGACCACCGCAGCCTCCGAAATCCCCCCGTTCTGCCTCGGCAATGCCTCTGCCACCATTGCCTAAATTTTCACTCAAGTTTGACGGTTCCAGGTAGCTTCTTCAAACCGATTCACCCCTCCTACTCATGGGGTGCATACTACTACTTCGGTAGCTTCCGACTCTTGTTCTTTGTCACCTTCTGATGAGGATCTAGATGCTGACTCTGTACAATATGCCACGACTCCTGACTCGGATGTAGAGGAGAAGTCTCCCCCTTCTACATCCGAAGCGATGAGGAACTATGTGGATTTTGTTCTCCGCATGGCAAAATCCATAGATTTGCCTACGCATCATCCCAACCCTCGCTTTACCGATCACATTTTCGGGAAGATTTCTTCCGATGACGCTTCCCCGGTTCACCTGGCGATGTTTCCTTCGTTTGTTGCCATGATTGAGGAGTCTTTCAAAAACATCTCATCTTTGTCGGTGTCTAGGAAGATTGAGAGCTTATACAGAGTTCATGACGACAAGGTTCCTTTCCTCTCTAAACACCCTGTGGCCAATTCGGTCGTCGTTGTTTCTTCCCAAACTCAATCCCGTTCGAAGCAACTCCCTATTCCCTCCTCTAAAGAGGGTCGGCAACTTGATATTTTAGGGAGGCATATTTATAGCTTCGCTTCCTTGCTGCTTAAGATTGCAAATTACTAAGGGGTGATGGGTGCGTATCAGCGTGAACTATTGGCTCATTTGCACCCTATGCTTGAACTTATTCCTGAGGACAAGAGGTCTGACGCTACTGTGATCTTCGATGAGGCCATGGCTTTGGTGGCGCAGCAAATGCAGTAGTCTTGTCACAGGTTTGACTGCACATCCAACGTCCTTTGGGTAGCAGTCACCCTCCGCCGCCACGCCTGGCTTCGCTCAACAGGCCTTTCGGAGGATCATAAGGCTTACATCGAGCAGTTACCTTTTGAAGGTGAGAGTCTGTTCCACCCGTCAACAGATTCGGTCATGGAAGACAGGCATAAAAAGCAAAATGCCACGAAGAAGCTGAATGTGGTGCTGCAGAGGTCACAATGGCCATTTTGTTTCCACTCCAGTCGTTCCATCTACTATTTCGGCTCCCAATCCTCATTTGGACAACAGCACCCCAGAGACCGTTCTTCTCGACTCTCAACCTTTACCTCCTTTGCATCAGGGAAAGGAAAGAAGCCTAAGTCCTCCTCTCCTCGCTTCTCCAAGTCAAGGGACCGCAAACCCAAGGATGAGTTCTGACCAGCTCTCCTTGATCCGTCTAGCTCCCTTCCTTCCTTAGTGACAGTCAATTACTTCAGACAAACTAGTCTTATCCATTGTCTCCAACGGTTACCTCTTGGACTTCAAAGACATTTCTCCTGTGGGACATATCCTCCACACTACACCAAGCCCTTGCCTCCTTCAAGAGATCACTGCTCTCCTCGAAAAAGGTGCCATAGAACCCATCCACCCGTTACTTTACCACACAGGATTCTACTCAAGATACTTTACAGTGCCCCCAAAAGATGGGGGGCTACGCCCCATCATGGACTTACAAGTACTCAATCTTCATCTTCAAGTTCCCAAATTTTGTATGGTCACTCTCGAAAAAGCGATCCCCTTCCTTCGAAGGGGGGACTGGTTTGGCGTAGTCGACCTCAAAGACGCCTATTTTCATGTCTCAATTCATCCACTCCACTGCCGATTCCTCATGTTCGCTGTCAACGATATGGTCTACCAATATACCGCCCTCCCATTTGGCTTGGCTACCGCCCCAAGAATTTTCACCAAGTGCATGGCACCCGTGGCGGAGTACCTTCACACTTGCGGAATGGTAGTATTCCCTTATCTGGACGATTGGCTTATTGTGGCGGACTCCCCACGCCAGGCTGCTCGGGACATTCTTTTTGTTCTCGACACCCTATCGAGCCTCGGTCTGCAGGCCAACACAGAAAAGTCTATCCTAAACCCTCAGAAGCTTGTTTCCTACATAGTGGCGATCTTGGACTCAAGGAGCGCCAGAGCCTTTCCACCCTAGGAATGCATCTCAGTCATTCGATCCCTTCTCCCTCACTTCCAGCCACACACCCAGGTTCCAGCCCCCCTCGTACAGCAACTATTGGGGTTTATGGTGTGATGAAATCTAGAAAATTCATCTTTTGGATCTGTCCTGTCATCTGTATAATCTGTTGATTCCTGGCCATGTCTTGTCACACGCTATCATTTCTTTGAAGTCTGAGTTGGGAAAAGACACTGACTCTCTTGGTAATTCACAGACCAATGCTAAGTCAACTGGGAGCACAAATGTTGTGTTTTCTCATCAGCCAAAATGCTTGATGTGATTGGCAAAATGTTTGATGTGGTTGTAAAATAGCAAATGGAAGATACCAGGTATTACCTCTTTTGAATATCAAAGTTTATCTTCATCAAAGATGTTATGAAGGGATAGCAAACGGATAAACAAGGTTTTTACAATGCATTTCCCTTTAGATCAAAAGGTTCCCTGGGCTTGAAAGAGTTACACTCGGATGACAACAGCCACTTGTCCAAATACACATCCTATTCAGATGATGGAACACTTGAGATCAATAGGCATGTGTTGCCTTTTGTTCCCTATCAAAGTAGAAGGTAGTGCCGGGTAATTATGCTAATCGATGAGAGAGTCTACACCTCCCTGAAGCCTATTTTGCATTTCTGAAGAACAAAGGCAGGTTCGGGGTCTATAAGAATTGGCTGGTTTATCCAGATAGAGAGCTTCTTGGGGAAACAGTTTTGCAGCCATGTAACTCCTGTGTCAGGCCTGGCTTCTCGAAGCCAGGAGAAAGTCAAGCGATCTTTCCGAGTGTGAGTATACTAGCCAGAATTAGTGAGCGTTATTATTTTATTTCTGGGATGCAAGATTTCACGTTATCTTCTTGAGACTGGTTTTCTGTTTTAAAACCTACTTTGTAAGTTTGTTTTAGAAATCTGCTTTTGTTTGTTAAGCTCCAGAATCTGTAACTTTTGCCACATGATGCTGGCAAGAAGAGATTTTTGTTTTTACTCTTGCTTTTCCTTTTAAAATAAAGTTTTTCTTCTTTACCTTTTTAACTGGAATTTGTGTGTGTGCCTGAGAGGAGGGAAGTCATTGCTAAATTACCCAGTGTCTTGGCCAGGGCTGGGCGCTACTGACTTTTCTGTGAGCAAGGAAGTTTCTTTTGATTGAGCTCTATGGGACTCGGAATTCCGAGGCTCCCAGGTGGAGGGCGTTCAGGGGAGACAATTCCCTTTTTACTAGGGCACAACGGGACAGCGGCTCACCTTTCCCCGTATGAGTTGTGTCGTTAGATAAACTGAGGAACCCTTCCTGAATCGCCCTGGGGCGTGCCGAGACCCCAAATTATTATATTTTTGGTGGCAGCGAAAGAATGGCATGTGTTAAACGCCCCTAAGGCGTGACATATGGCATCCATGACGTCTGTCCTTCCTTGGGCAAGCCTCAAACTTCGACATCTTCAAGCCTGGTACCTGTCCCAGTTTGACCCCATGCGAGATCCGCCGCACAAGCTGCTCCGTGTGCCTTTTCACCTGCCCCGTTTTTATCTGTCACGCCGGCGGTTACGAGGGAACTGAGGTGTTTGGGCGGGAGCCTGCTCGCACATGCGCTGTGCGCGTGGGAGGAGACTAACGAACTTTCTTATTGCTAGGGAAGTCCGACCTCCGCGCAAGGGCGCTTGGGAAACCCATCTGTGTGGCTTCATGAAGGTCCACTCGAAGAACCACCTTTACAGGTAAGTAACTGGTTCTTTCTCGACATGCTGAATGACTGTGCCTTAGAGCAACTTGTCATGGAGCCTACCCAAGAACAGGCAACACTGGATCTGATACTGTGTGATACTCAGGACCTGACATGAAAAGAATTAATATGGATATCCTTGGTATTAGCAATATGTGTAGGTCAAAATCAGGAAAGCATGTAGCAGATGGATATCAAGATGGTTATCAGCAAACCTCATCACTTAAACGGAGTTTGGATTCATAGTCCTTCCAACCATCAGTAAGACTGTCAGAAAAGTTTGTGGCAGTGGCTGGCTGAGTCATTTTTCTCCAACTTAATGCACAACCTGTCTTGCTAAATCTTATCCAGGTGTATGCACCAACATGTGATGCATCAGATGATGATATAAAAAAATTTATACTCAAAAGTCTGCATTATTATTGACCAAATCAATGGAAGTTACCATAGTTATGGGTGATTTCAATGCGAAGAATAGTTACTTTCCCATCTTGTCGATTTATACAACAGCATCTATGTCACATAACTGGCTCAAATCCACTTTTATACCACTTCCAAGGAAACCTAATGCAAAAAGTTGGAATGAATATCAGACAATCAGTGTGATGAGTCACATCCTGAAGTTATTTTATAAAGTCCTGCATTAAGACAAGATATTTGAAATGTAAAGAGAGCATTGGAGACACCCAATCCAAGTTGGATTCAGAGATGGATATAGATCTCAGGAGGCATTATTTAATCTTCAAATATTAGTTCAACAATGTCTCAGTGTCAATGTTGATGTTTTTGTTTGCTTGGTTTTGAAAAAGGATTTGACTCAGTTAGACATGATAAACATATTAATATTCTTAAAGAACTGGGCCTGGACAATTGTGTTATCAGATTTGTATTGGAATCAGCATGCTGGTGTCTGGATAGGTAGTAAGATATCAGAAGACGAGTCAGTTACGAAAGGTGTTCATCAAGGTTGTATTCTCTCACCTCTACTTTTTAATATCTGTTCAGAAAGAATTTTCTGGAATACTCTCAAAGGAAAGGATCAAGATGTGAAAGTGAATAGAGCAGTGATGGCGAACCTTTTAGAGACCAAGTGTCCAAACTGCAATTCAAAACCCACTAATTTTTCGCAAAGTGCCAATACAGCAATTTACCCTGAATACAGGTGGATGTGAAGGGACAATTTCGGCTACCCACAGAAAGGGCTCCGAGTGCCACCTTTGGCAACTGTGCTATAGGTTCACTAACAGTGAAACAGAGTCTTGTTAATAACATAAGATATGCTGATGACATTGTCCTGTTTGCAGCAAGTTAGAGAGATTTCCAAGGATTATTGGGTTCTGTTGCTACAGAAATCAGTGCCAAGGAATTTATTTATTTATTTATTTATTTATTTCTATATTGCCTGTCTTCCGAAAAGAACTCCAGGTGGCTAACAACAACAATAAACAAAACAAACATCAAATACATAATACAACAAACGACAGATAGAAATACTCAGCAAGATGGCAGAAGAGAATTTAAAAAACCCGAAAAGTCACCAAATGCCTCTCTGAAAAGCAAGCTCTTAAATGCTTTTTTAAAGGTGGGCAGGGACTGTGCAAGGCGCATCTCACTTGGCAGATGGTTCCATATTGAGGAGACAGCCACAGAGAAGGGCCGGTTCCGGGTCACTCATTTCCTAGCCTCCCTGGGCGTGGCCACCTGAAGTGAGAGCGCCTGCGACATTCTGGTGGTTCGGTCCTCAGTTGACCTCTGGAAGATCTGCTCTGCCAGGTATTCAGGTCCCAAGATGTGGAGGGTTTTGTAAATTAGAACCAGTACCTTGAACCTTATTTGGGACACAACAGGCAACCAAGGCAAGTGGGCCAGAACTGGGGTGATGCAGTCATATTTGCTTGGACCCACCGCCAGTCTGGCTGCTGCATTTTGTTCCCGCTGAAGTCTCCAAATAAGGGTCAAGGACAACTCCACATAGAGAGTTTTGCAATAATCTATCCTTGAGATCACGACCGCCTGCACAACTATTTTCAGGGGTACGGGCGAATCTGGGCAATCTGCCGAAGATGGAACAAGGCAGACTGCGACGTAATGTGAAGAAAACAAACTGGATGGTTATCAGTAAAAAACAAAATGGTTCACAGAAACTTCTCAAGATCAGCAGTGATGTAATTGAGAGTATCATCTTATAAATACTTGGGATGGTTTGTCAAAGATAACTGGGATCGTCCATGTGAAATTTGTTGTAGAATTGAACAAGCTAAAAATTCCTCTCAGAAAAATGAAGGAAAAAGGAATTTCATTTTCCTTATCTATCAGACTTAATACTCGACCAGGAATGTAACAAGAACATCATCAACAACAACAACAACAACAACGGGCTGGATAAGTTATACCCCAACCCCAAATGGAGCACATGGGTTTTCGGCATCAACCCCGCCACTCCACTGGCCAAACAGGGACGTGTATGCTTCAAAAAAGAGTCAAATGGAGTGGGTGTGGGGTGGGTGTGCATGACCTCCATCCCTTTTGGTTGAAGGACTGGAGTGTGAACCCTAATCCTTGGATACAGATGCAGTTTTAACACCAGTCCAGCTGCTTCTAAGAAAGCCAGCCTGGCAAAAACTCTCTCACCAAGAACTTCTCATCTAAAAATACTCTCTGTGCAAAGTTCTGCCACATTTGGATTTTTGGTGTGAAAATTGTCCACGAACACTTGAAACGATTTATGATTTTTTACTAGTGGCCTATAAAGGCATTGCCTATAGCATGCATGTCCAAACTTCTGCCCTCCTGATGTTTTGGACCACAACTCCCAAAATTCTAAGCTTAGATTGCCATTGACAAAGGACTATGAGAGTTGTGGTCCAAAACATCTGGATGGCCAAAGTTTTCAGATGCCTGGTCTATAGCCTAGTCTTACCTGGAGAGGAGCTTCTTCCCAGATTCTCCAGCCGGGTATTCCTTATCAGACCTCTCTGGCCTTGATTCAGAAGATCTACTCTCTGGGGGGGGGAATACGGGGTCACCTTCTCAAAGGGTAGTGTAAACTGCAAGAGAAAAATCTCAAGAAAATATACATAATTTTAAACCCGACTTTCTCCTTAGAAAAGGGGCCAAGGCCTTTTCCTAATATATCCCTAACTTGCAGAGAGAACCACCCTGGTTCCAGAAACACACTCGGTTGGGATGGGGAAGTGGCCAAAACTGGGAAAGATACTTCTTTATTTCAGAACCCACAAACTCCTAATTGTCTGGTCAAGAAGACACCCGTAGGATGGCAGCCATGGCAGAAGAAGCCCTCCAGGATATCCCCAAGGGGAGGGAGAGGGGGAGGGTCAGAGAGAGAGGGGGGGAAGCGGAGGAATGCTAGCCCAAAAGAACTTCCTGGTCTCAGGTCAGGCATTAGCTGGGTCTCCCCCTCCCCATTTCAGGCCCCTCTTCCCTCCTTCCATTGCAGTCCCCCTTCCTACTCCTCCTACTCCCAAGAGGGGTTTGTGTTTTTTGGGGAAGGGAGCTTGCCCATTTCCCTGCCACCCAGACCAGAGATCTGTAGTCTGGATTCAGTAGACCTCATTCTCTGCAGAGGAAATAAGCAATCACCTCCTCAAACGATCCTGGCAGCTGAAAAGGGAAATCAAATTAATAATGGCAACCCCAGTTTGGGATTTTGGTCAGTTGTGGCGACATCATGACCGACTGTCTTCTAATCTCCATCCTCTTTTTAAGATTCCTTTCTCCACCAACAGGTCACCCCAAAATGGAGGCAGATGAGTTTCTATTAAATGATCAGGAGCCAGCCTTTGTAAAGTGAATGGCCCTGAATTGTGCCATCCTGGACCAAAAAACCCAGAAAATGCTCTTCGTGGCAGCAAGGAAGACTTGGCAGAAGGTTCTGCTCTTGGGGAGATCTATTTCCACATCATTTCAGAACAAGATTATTTGGAAACAAAATTTAAAAAAATTCTGCCAAGAGATGGAGGGGGAAATTGCCCTACCTCTCCTGCAGTTGGTCACCAACCTCTTTGTTTATTTATTTACAGTATTTCACCCCAATTTTCTCTTTAAAAAGCAGCTATTACAGCGCTTGCATCCTTGTGGGACCTGCCTGCAACAGCTCTAGTCTTCCCTTTCCTTATATCAATGCTTGTTAGTTCTTGGGTGGGGCAGGAAGGGGGCTCTGCTGGGATCACATCAACTGCCCATGTTACCTTTGAGAGGGGTTGGAGAGAAGGGGTAAGGTCTCTGTACATGTGCAGAAAAGCAGGGGACTTTGGGATCCAAGACACCAAAGTTCTAATTTTTCCTCAACAAAGGAAATTCAGGGAGGGGAGTAGGAAGCAGATGGAAAATGCACTTCATGAACATCTCACCTATATGGCCGACGTTGGAAAGATCTGGAACTCAGCGACTCCTCTTTATATCCAGCAAAAAGCCACGCAGAGACCAGCCCTGTCTCGCCTCCTCTGTTGGAGAAAGGGAAAAGGATTCATCCAGAGAGCTCTAGGGGGAAAAGAAACCTACATGGGCCAGGAACACTGACGGGGGGGGGACAAAAATGATGGAAATGCCCCCCTGGACCTTCTCCCTTCTCTCAAAAGATCTTGTAGGTTTTTCTTCAATCCGAAGCCACTCGGTATAGTGAGAAGAAGCAGCCTGTGTTCAGAGGCAGGATCTGGGGTCTCTTGTGGGGGGTGGCATGGAGGATCTGAGACCTGAGACTCTGCCAGTGGGTTTCCTCGGGAGCAGGAGGGGAAGCAGGAACCCTCCCCTGAGGCCACCTTCTCCCCATGGACAGAAAATTCTCTCCACCCCATTTCCCCATGTGCTTGCCTCCTGGAGATCTGCAGACTCTGGACACCCCCTCCCTCCCTCCAAGTCAAGCCTCCTGAGCTACAGTTTCATAAGGGGAAAAGGTTCCCACCGCTGCACACGACTCTAGGGGCGGTGCTCATCTCCGTATTCAAGCCAAAGAGCCAGTGTTGTGTAAGTCCGTGGCCACGTGGCCAGCATGGCTGCAAGGAAACGCTGTTTTACCTTCCCACTGTTTACGGCGGGACCTATTTATCTACTTGCATTTTACATGCTTCCAAGCTGCTAGGTTGGCAGGAGCTGGGATCATCAGCGGGAGCTCCCTCTGCTGCGTGGCGCCCGGGATTCGAACCGCCGACAGTTTTCGGAAGCCTTAGTCCACTGGGCCAACACAACCCCTTCTCCTGAGCTATATGGCCTACTCAATGACCGGACCTTAACTGAGAGGTCTCACATCATCATCATTACCACCATCATCACCTTACAGACCGTTGGAGCCCGAGGGAAACTCAGTCTCTGTCTGGGAGGCACCGAGAGGGATTCGAACTCCCGACCTCGGTCTCCACCTCCAGCCCCTGAGCGGGTCCATCTGCTGGTCCCTCTCCTCCTTCCCTGGAATGGATCCAACTGGCCACTCATTCTGGCTCTTGATTCCTTTCCTCCCTCTGTCCTGAGGGCTCCATCGCACTCTTCACGTTCTCTTTTCCTCCCTCCCCCCAAAATAAAAATGGGGGCTTCCCTCATTCGCCCCCCTTCAAACCTTCCAAGGGGAGAAATCGAGACCCCCCGACACACACACAACACACACACACACACATATGGAGGAGAAGCCCAAAGGCTGTGAAAGCCTCCCTGGAGGGAGATCCTTAAGGGGCCCCCCACCGCCCCTCCCCCACCCCCAAGAAGGCACCTTCTCCTCCTCCCCCCCGGCATACCTGAGACCCAGAGCAGGGAAGGGAAGTGGGTCACCCCCACAAGGCAAGCCAAGCCCCCCACAAACAACCTCCAACGCTAACCCGCCGCCGTCGCCGGTCTGTTGGCGGTGGGGGAGGGAGACTCTCTAGGAATGAGGCTGTCTCTCTATCACCACTTGCCCCTCTTTGATCAGTCCCTCTTCTCTACCTGACCCGCAGGAGGACTCTCTAGAAATGACACCGCCTCTCGCTGGTCTCTCTGACTCCTGATCAGCAATCGGCCCGCCTTCCCTTCCCAGCATTCCACGCGAGTGAGGTCCTAGAGAGGGACCGCTCCAGAGTGTACCCAAGGGAAGGCGGACGTAGGAGTGCCCCTCTGCCTTCCGGACTCTATGATCCCCTGCCTGGTTACTACAGTACCGCCTTACCCTCCTCGGGACCCGGAAGGAGATGAGCGATGGGGGAAGGAATTTGTATTGGAATCAACGGAGAAAATAAGTATTCAAATTTTCCAGGGATGCTTCTGGGCTAAGATATCCCTCCCAAACCCACCTCTCTTCATTGCCTTGAAACTGACATCTGATCCGCTAGTGTTAATTCTGATAGTGGGCACGTGGGCAGCCAATCAGGGATAAGATGCATTCAAACTACAGGAAAAGATGTCAGGCATGGTTATTAAATCTTTTTGGCTGCAAAAAACATCACGCCTAATGATGGTTGAGGCTGAAGCAACAGGCTAAGGCTGAGTTCTTCCTTTCATCAGATGTAGCCTCTAAAGCAGGCATGTCCAAACTTCGGCCCTCCAGATGTTTTGGGCCACAACTCCCACAGTCCTTTGCCATTGGAAATACAGGCTTGGAATTCTGGGAGTTGTGGTCCAAAACATCAGGAGGGCCGAAGTTTGGACATGCCTGCTCTAAAGCCAAGAGGAGATGGATTCAAATTTCCTTTCATCTTTCCCCAGAAACCCCATGTTAACGAAAATTAAGAATGAAGCCTGTCTTTAAAGCCAAAACGTAAACTTTGCTAATATTAGTGTGCAATGCCTAGTCTGCTGTAGATCTGCAATCATAAAGGAATGTAAACAAAGCCACAAGATGCACTCCATGTAAGAAGAAGTGAAACTCTGATTGGCTTAAGCTTAATAATGTATTCTTATAGTATAATTACTGAGGCTTCTGCCTCTGAAATTTGCTTTAGATTTCTTTATGTAAGGAAGCGAAATCATGGTTTTTATTTTCCAGTAAGTGAATATTTTTTGAAACCTCATCAGTTAAATAAAAGCTTTTACTTGTTATTTAAGTGAAGGTGCCTTGTTGAATAATTGTTGAATTATTTTATTAAGTAAATATAGCCAGGCTGGGAGATTATTAATAAGCCCATTTGGGGAAATAACTTCTCCAGATACCAGTTAACAAGCAGCTGCGGTTGTTTGAAGACAGATGGATCTGGGCAGAGGAGCACCCCCTTCCCCCCAGTTAAGTTGTGTTACACCCCACAAAACTGTCTCCTAGATTTTCATTCACAAAAAATGCATTGATAATTGAATATTCAGTGCTTTTAATGAAAAGAAGGGGGAGAAAATAATAGTTTATCATCTGGGGTTATATCTCCTCATCAGCAATGTCCTCATCAGGGCAACAGTAAAACTCTACAAAGCAGATTTGTCCATCTTCATTCCTGATCATGTATTGCAATGAGAGAAAGCCTCGGTTATCTGTGCGAACCGATACTTTGCAGGATAACGCTAGTGCTTTAACAGACGGCTTGATCAACGCGATCTTGTATCTGTAAAGACAGAAAGTTGACCAGCTATAAGACAAATGGAAGAGTGGCCAGCAGATGACTCTACAACAGCAATATTAAGAGGGAAAATGGTTGGAACATCCCCTCCCTCTGCATCAACGACACAACAGCCCCACCCAAGGGGACAGAAGAAGTCTTTATGGACAAATAAGAGTAGCATGCTCAAAGGAACATGCCTGTTGTCACTTAGTAAGATGAGGAGGCAGTATCTATAAAAACTCTGGATGCTTTCCCAGAAATTATAGATGGGCAACTAGTAGAAGTGTAGTGATATCATTGCCCATATTTCTGAGCCCCAAGATTGGTCAAGCACAAAGGAAACTGAAGGCCTAGGAAGGGCTGCTTGACATATATTTCCCAGCAGCCCCCAGGACCAAGCAGATACCAGAATGTGCTGATGTAGGCAAGGAGGCCAGAGCAAACAGGAGGCCAGGAAAACAGGATATCAGGATACAGACCAAGAGCCACTTTCTGTCCTTATCAGTAATCACTCACTAGCTAGGGAGCATTTCCCCCCCACCTATGGAACCTATTTCCCCTGCCTTTGTGTACCTGTTTACTGAGCAGATAAGACTTGCATTCTCGTCTCCCCCAGGAATGTCTCCCTGTATCTGTTGTGCTTAATCTCTCTCTCAATAAAGACTGGGCTCAGGCAGTAGGGCAGAAAGGAGAATCATCACCACACAGAAAGGAGAATCATCACCACACAGGAGAAGAATCATCATCACACACTTCCACACATGCAGCCCACACTCACATGCATGCATGCCTCCACACATTCAGACACCCAGACATCAATGGAGCCCTGACAGAGAGACAAACAGGAATGTTGCCTGAGCACCAGATATTGCACCCCGAAACTCTGTGTCCTGTGTGATTCGTAACGCAACATAGAAGAAATCATCGTCCAGTGATTCTGATTCTGATAAGTGTCCTGCTCTCCCAACCTCAAGATAACTAAACTGGGAATGGGAGAAAGTCATCACCAGCACCCTTTTTCTCAGTTGAACTCATATTAGCACACCAAAATGTTATCTGGCAGGCTGATAAGAACTTGATTCTTCTGGGGAAACCGGGACACATGAGGATAGCTCTCCTGGAATGCCCTGTTCCACAGAAGAACCAGAAAAGAGATACTAGAGGACTATCAACACCATGTGCCTATTAGTTCAGAAGAACTGTTGGAAAAAGAGAGTGAAGCTAAAGATCCCCCTTCCAGCACTGTCCTGTAATATCCTTTTTTTTTGTATTTTTTATTTTGTGATACAGACGAATTGGGGAAAGGGTATAGGGAAACATAAACAAGGGGGGGTACAAAATACAGAGAGGTGTGAGTTGGTAGTCACCTATATCTAATTGCCACTAGTTTCAATATTTCTACACATCTAAACTGACTCATGTTTATCATAACGTATGTACAATAATGCTTTTCTTAATTCTCTAGCTTTTGTTATTATTTTCTCTCTTCTTCATCCATACATAATATTTTTCCCAGACTTTATGGTGATTATTCTTCCTGGAATCATCTAAGCATTCTGATAATTTATCCATCTCTATTGTTTCTAAAATTTTAGACATTAATTCCTGTTCAGATGGTATTCCAGGATCCTTCCAGTATCTGGCAAAGACTAATCTTGCTGCAGTTATCATATGAATAGCCACATATGTTTTTCCTTGTTCTAGTGAATCAGGCAACATATTCAATAAGAAAATCTCTGGTTTAAATTCGAGACTTATCTCTAGGACACCTTCTACCATTTGTTTAACTAACACCCAAAATAATCTCATTTTTTTACATAACCACCACATATGATAAAATGAGCCCTCCTTCTGTTTACATTTCCAACATAAATTTGAGATTTGAACATTTGTCCTGTAATATCCTTGAGATCAGGGTGCCTATAACTGGTGGCGAACCTTCGGCACTCCAGATGTTTTGGACCACAACACCCACAGTCCTTTGTCACTGGCAATACAGGCTTGGAATTCTGGGAGTTGTGGTCCAAAATATCTGGAGTGCTGAAGGCTTGACACTCCTGACCTATAATGTTGGTACAGGTCCCTAGATTGGAGGTGAGCTGCAGGGATCCTGCCAAAGATTGGTGGGATGGGCAAAAGGTATTCATTCACCTGTCTACCACTATGCTTACACTATGCTTTCCTTGTGGAAAATTGGAGCAGTCCAGAAATGCATAAATAAATAAATAAATAAATAAATAAATAAATAAATAAATAAATAAATAAATAATGCTGAGTAGGATGTTTGGGATGGGAACAGCTGCAGTACCCCCACTATCTCAGCCTCACCAAAAACAACCAGATGCTTTGTGGAGACTTACAAGTGTAAACTGGCAGTTCTGGAAAAAAATGGGGTACAGTCTGCAAAAGCTATTGCCAGGTGAAGTTTGCCAGTCCTTAAGGTGCTACAAAATTCCTTGCTGTTCTAGCATCATCAAAGAGATATCTGCCACAGTGCAGAGACAGGCTACCCCATATATTGGGCCCCCAGGGCTACAGCGTTGCCCAACCCTGCTACAAGTGGCCAAACATTATCTCCAGTAAATAGTACAGACAACCTTCCCAGCAAACACACACATATTTTACTTAATTCAAATTAACTACTGTCAGGAAATAGTGATTTGAACTCAAAGAGGAAGACCAGAACCAGTAAAGTCAAATGGCTACTTTAGTACTGTATGGATATAAATGAAATGTTCTGGCTCACCTGTTTGTCTGTGTTTGGTTACAGTGAAA
Organism: Phrynocephalus forsythii; assembly: GCA_029282475.1. Taxonomy (NCBI): domain Eukaryota; kingdom Metazoa; phylum Chordata; class Lepidosauria; order Squamata; family Agamidae; genus Phrynocephalus; species Phrynocephalus forsythii. The sequence goes on along the minus strand of JAPFRF010000004.1, from coordinate 103,117,154 downwards.
AGCTTCAATTAGGTCAGAATCTTTGGGGTAATCTAAATGTGTACTTCCAGCATTTCCAAATGTGGATAACCTTAAAAAAACGAAACAAAGAAAATCTGCAGGAGATGCTTTGCATTATAATGGGAAAACAAAAGTGGCCTATGATGCAAAAAAAAAAATTGTGATTTAACTATAGTACTTCCTATTCCATGTAAAGCAAACAAATAAACACCCACCAACTTCCAATTGTCTGAGATTATCACAGCATCAGAATCTGCATAAATGCTTTTTACATTATAGTACTGAAATATGTAGCTTGGCATCATTATGTCTGAGAGTTTGTGGGCTTCTCTGTAATTTCTCATGAAGGATAAGAAGCTATAATCACTTGAAGCAGAACAGAGTTTGGGGAAATAGTTAAATATATGTCACAGACAACTGTTCCCAAACCTGGGTCCTCAGATGTTCTTGGACTAAAACTCCCAAAATTCCTGGCCAACACAGTTGGAAGTGAAGGCTTCAAGTCTAGGAAAATACTGTATATCCATATTTTCTCCGAAATGCTGCATTACATTCATTTGGCTTCACTTCACCCAAGTGTGCATTTTTAGAAGTCGTGACATTGGAATAGTGAGGCATTGGAGAAGACATGGAAGTTACCACCTTCCTCAAGCACACTTCTTTTAGATTACAAAGACGATCATGCAAAGCACAGTATAAACAGGATCCCCACCTCCTTTCATACTGTGTCACAACACCAAGCTACATGAACTGATTCAACACATTCTGAATCAGTTCCACGTCCCCCACAGAAGGGGTCCAACAAAAAAGGCAATTCTCAGATTCACAGAGTTAAGCTCACAATGGATAACAATCTCCTACATCAAAGGCCAATCTGTTGTCCATTAGACCATCACCTGATCTCACATAGCTAGCAGTAACTGGGAGTTGAGTCATGGCTACTGGACTTCTTTTTTGAGAGATAGAAACGTTTCGCTGTTCATCCAAACAGCTTCATCGGTCTGAATACAGCTAGTGCAAGAGACATTCTTATAGTCAGCTTGACCTCTTGTCCCCTGGTCTGATTGGCTCATAAGATGAACAAAGCCTGAATAGGCTCGTTAGGGAGACATTAGTGTCCATGGCCTTAAGGTAAGCAATGGCCTAAGGTGCTGAAACCCATCAAGAATGGGTCGTTAGCTGTGACCTGGTGGTGAAGGCTCCTTGATTTGCCTGGGTACTTTGGAAAGTACAACCTGATAAGTAGCAGATAGACTATGCCGGAGCCCACCACCTCTGTTGAGGGAGGGATTTTCAATGCTAACATGAATGGCTTCCCTTACTCCTCTCTCAAACCACCTCTCTTCTTTGTCTAATATGTGTACATCCTCATCTTTGAAAGAGTGGCCTTTTTCCTTCAAATGGAGATGTACTGCTGATTCTGGTCCTGAGCTGTTACCTCTCCTATGTTGGGCCATTCTTCTGTTTAATGGCTGTTTAGTTTCTCCAATGTAGAGGTCTGAACACTCTTCACTGCATTGGACTACTAGCGCAGGAGCATCATAATCATCATTGGCATCCTTCAGTCTCGAAAGACTATGGTATCATGCCTAGAGTAGAGATCCTAAAGCAACACCTAGTGTGGCTAAATAGACCAATCCGGGAATCTCTACCGCACTGGGGGCAGATGTATTCTGTTTCTTGCCCAGTCCTCAGGTTTCGTTGTTTCCGTGCCTGCCTCTTTTCCTCTGCCTGTTGGACAAATCCCTCTTTGAATTTATGTAGACCATGCTGTTTCTTTTGCCTCCAGACAGTGCGATCGGAGGTCAGGGTTTCCCAGCTGTTGAGGTCCATTCCCAAGGCCTTCAGGTCCCTCTTACAGATATCCTTGTACCACAGCTGTGGTCTCCCTCTGGGGTGCTTTCCCTGCCCTACTTCTCCATACAGAAGATATTTTGGGATCCGGCCATCGTCCATTCTCACAACGTGTCCAAGCCAGCATAGGCATCGCTATTTCAATAAAGTATACATGCGAGAGATTCCAGCTCGTTTCAGGGCTATGCTATTTGGAACTCTGTCATGCCAGGTGATATTGCATATTCGCCTAAGACAGCGCATATGGAAGGTACTCAGCTTTCTTTCCTGTTGGGCATGGAGGGTCATGTAGGAGCATGTGCCTTATAATAACAAACTGGTCCACTTAGCCAGTTTTATCCCTCTAATTGGCAGTAGCATTTCAAAGTCCCAGTCTGCAATCTCCCCATTCCCATTTACTCGGAGATCTTTACAGACGGCAATCTGACATATATTACCAGAAAAAACTGCAAGTACTTTTATGTCTGTAGATATTCATATAGCACCGTTCTACTAAATTCCAGAGAATGAAGCTCAGTAAATATGCTTAACTGTAGAGAATTATGTCCTGGTATGAATATGGCCACAGTTATTATCAGATTGTTAGCCATACAGCTATTGTATTAGGAAGGTCAATCCTGATACCTGAAATATGGCTTGTCTGGAGACATTGTGATCTGCAGCACCTCACTGGTCATATCTAGTTCAGAAAATGCCTCCCGCAGGCCCTCCGACTGCAGGATTATTTTGTTCACAACGTTTGTGCTGCAAAAATCAAAATCAAGGATTTCTTCCGGTTCCTGAGTGTTGATTTTGCACACCGTCACGACACCGGATTCTTCTAGAAATAACGTCAGAGGGTTGCCATAACCCCGATAGCACATCCGAAGAGCTGCTTGAGTTCCTAAATGAGTAAAGAGAGGAGTCCTTAAAGAAACCTTTAAAGAAAATCCACCTTTGCAGCTGTAGATCTCATTCAACACATTGGGGGGGGGCAAAAGCCCAGCTGAGTGAGTACAATGAGATTCTCATCTCCGAGTAAGTACACATAAGATTGTCAGGCATTCTCAATCAATGCCTTTAACAGATGCTAGGTAAAAGAAATCAAACATGTCTTTGAGATACTGTATGTAAATGTGTCAGAAGAGTACTTCTTACTGAATCCATTGTTCTTTAAATATTCATGGTAGTCTCAGGCCCTTGTAAACAAGCAGGATATTGTTTGAAACTACAGTGGACCCTTGTATAACAAACAGTTTGTATAACATAAAATCTGTACAAGATAAAAAAGTCCAGAGATAGGGGAAATTTGCTTAACAGAATTGTCTATGGGGTGAATCCATACAACATAAAAATGAGATTACTCTGTTTTCAATGCATTCCTATGGGAAATTTGTATAAAGGAAAATTTGTTTAACATAATTTCATTTGGAACGAATGGATTCCTTTATACAAGGTACCACTGTACTTTCTAAAAGTCTTCAATAGACAATTGTGTTTAGCCTGTAATTCGTTAAAACACATACAGCAATACCTGGGAAAGAACTTGTACCAAAGATGGTCAAGCAGTCTAAAAGTACAGAGAGATTGATTCTGAACATCACGGATTCTTCCTGTACCACAAATTCTTGGAAAATTCCTGCCTGTAAATTTAAAAAAAAACAACAAGAAATTCAAAAGGAAAAAAAAAGATGAAACAATGACATCCTTATAGAGGTAGTGCCATTAAGCTGGAGGATATCAGGACAAAAATAGATAAAAACCGAAGAAGAGAAACGATTTTTACAAAATAAGAATCATAGATTGGGTGGTGACTGTGAGTATGCAATGCAAGATGCAGAAAAGAGGAGTCTGTTATAGCTAAGGAAAGACTTTGTTGAGGTAGTATTTCTTCCCCTTTATCTACATCATGACGGGGGTGGGGGTGGGGAACCTGTGACTTCAAAAGGTTGTTGAACGGCAAGCAAAAAGGTTGCCACCTGGTGCCGAAAAGACATAACAATCAGCACCGGGAGAGCACAATCACGACACCACAATTAAAAATCCTGTCCTCTGTTCATTGTTTCCAGATATATGGAGAACTGTTGATTTTAATGTGTGAAAAGTTTGAATGTCCGGGAGACGGTGGAATCCCAAGCCTATTTGTATCCCTCTGATGTTGGTGAACCACAACTCCTATTGCTAACAGTCCCAATGCAGAGTTAAAATGTTTAGAGTTAAAACCAGCAATTTAAATTATGCCTGGAAATAGCAAAGCATCCAGTCCTGTTATGTTAGTGTTCAACTGGTCCCAGGCAACAAATGTACTTTCTGAATGTCTAATTATTCCTCCACCACCCTCCCCACAAACTACTGTATTATTACTATTTGGAGGGCACAGGATATTTCTGTATGGTCTATGAAAACAATTTAGGCTTGTTTTCCTAGACCAGGCCTGCCCAACAGGTAGACCGTAGGCTAGTGGTAGCCCGTGAAGGGTTCAAAAGTAGCCTGCCAGCTATCAATAAAAAAAGTGAGGGGATAAGTTCTCCACCCCTTCCTCCCCCACCCCAAGGACCACCACTGCCCCAGCAAAGTTCTGGGTCTGCCAGCCCACTGTCTCAGCCGAGCGGGGCAGTTCAAGGGCCATGACACATTGAAATCTGTTCCCTCCAGAACAGATTAATTGGTTTTCAATGCATTCCTATGGGAAACAGCTGCTCTACTTATAAAAGTTTTTACTTATGAGCATGTGCTTGGAATAGATGAAATTCATAAGTATTGGTTTTAGTGTAGTAGCCCTCAGGTACTTTGGGCCAGAAAAAAGTAGACCTTGGCCTGTTCAAAGATGAATAGCCCTGTCCTAGACCGGTGGTCCCCAACCCCCGGGCCGCGGACCGGTGCCGGTCCGTGGACCGGTGGGCACCGGGCCGCCTGGGGACGCCGGGGAGGCTCCTCCCCTTTTCCTCTGCCGCCCTCCTCCTCCTCCTCTTCTATCCCGCGGACGGCCGGTGGAGGAGGAAGGCTGGAGGAAGGCTGGAGGAGCGCAGGAGGAGCCGCCGCCTCCCTCCTCCGCCCACCGCCGGCGGCGGCGCATTCTCCTCCTCCTCTGCCCTCCTCCTCCTCCCCAGCAGCAGCAGCAGCAGCAGCCATGGCGGCAGCGGCGGCGCGTCCTCTCCTCTCCCGCCGCCGCCGCCGAAGCAGCAGCAGCAGCAGCGAGGGCAATTGCGGAGGGGTGGCGGCGGCGGCGGCGCGGACGGGGCGATTGCAGCAGCGGCGGACGGGGCGATTGCAGCAGCGGCGGGACGGGGCGACAGCAGCAGCCACCCCCGCAACCCGTCGCCGCCGCCGCCGAAAGCAGCGAGGGCAATTGGAGGGTGGCGGCGGCGGGGGGACGGGGCGATTGCAGCAGCGGCGGGACGGGGCAATTGCAGCAGCAGCCACCCCCGCAATTTCAGCGAGGGCAATTGCGGAGGGGTGGCGGCGGCGGCGGCGGCGGGACGGGGCGAAAGCAGCAGCCACCCCCCCAATCCCCCGCCGCCGCCCGCCGCCGAAGCAGCAGCAGCAGCAGCAGCGAGAGCAATTGCGGAGGGATGGCGGCGGGCGGCGGGCCATGAGCGATTGCAGCAGCGGCGGGACGGGGCGATTGCAGCAGCGGCGGGACGGGGCGACAGCAGCAGCCACCCCCCGCAATCCCCGCCGCCGCCGCCGCCGCCAGCAGCAGCAGCAGCGAGGGCAATTGCGGAGGGGTGGCGGCGGCGGCGGCGGGACGGGGCAGCGGCGGGACGGGGCGACAGCAGCAGCACCCCCGCAATCCCCCGCGGCGGGACGCAGCAGCAGCGAGGCGCGGAGGGGTGGCAGGCAGCCAGCCACCCCCGCAATCCCCGCCGCCGCCGCCGCCGCCAGCAGCAGCAGCAGCGAGAGGCAATTGCGGAGGGGGCGGCGGCGGCGGCGGCGGCGGGACGGGGCGTTTTAAGAGCAGGGATGGCAGCATTTTCAGCAATGCAGCAGCGAGGGCAATTGCGGAGGGGTGGCGGCGGCGGCGGGGGCGGGGCGATTGCAGCAGCGGCGGGACGGGGCGACAGCAGCAGCCACCCCCGCAATCCCCGGGCGACGCCGCCAAGCAGCAGCAGCAGCGAGGGCAATTGCAGAGGGGTGGCCGGGGGGACCGTGCAGCAGCAGCCACCCTAGCAGCAGCAGCAGCGAGAGCAATTGCGGAGGGATGGCGGCGGCGGCGGGCGGACGGGGCGATTGCAGCAGCGGACGGGGCGGGGCGATTGCAGCAGCGGTGGGACGGGGCGACAGCAGCAGCCACCCCCGCAATCCCCGCCGCCGCCCCGAAGCAGCAGCAGCAGCGAGGGCAATTGCGGAGGTGGCGGTGGCGGCGGGACGGACGGCGGCAGCGGCGGGACGGGGCGACAGGCAGCAGCAGCCACCCCCGGCGCCGGGCCGCCAGCAGCAGCAGCGAGGGCACTGCGGAGGGGTGGCGGCGGCGGCGGGCGGGACGGGGCGACAGCAGCAGCAGCCACCCCCGCAATCCCCGCCGCCGCCGCTTGGAAGCAGCAGCAGCAGCGAGGGCAATTGCGGAGGGGTGGCGGCGGCGGCGGACGGGGGCGACAGCAGCGGCGGACGGGGCGATTGCAGCAGCAGCCACCCCCGCAATCCCCCCGCCGCCGCCGCCAGGGCACCGCGGAGGGGTGGCGGCGGCGGGAATTGCAGCAGCAGCCACCCCCGCAATCCCCCGCCGCCGCCGCCGCAATGCCCCATCCCACCGCCGCCACCCCTCCGCAATGCCCCGCGCTTCCTGCGCGGCCGGGCGGCGCCGCAAGGGCCATCCCACCGCGTTCATAAGCGCCTGAGCCAGGAACCGCGCGCGCGGGTCTCACTGATGGCGCCGCGCTTGCTCCTGCTCCTGCTGCCGCCGCTGCCGTGGGCCTCCTCCTCCGCCAGGGAAAGCGCTGCTGGCGCCCGCCGCTTTCCCCAGCGGAGGTGGAGGCCCACGGTGGCGGCGGCAGCAGGAGCAAGCGGGCGCCAGCAGCGAGACCCGCGGCTCCCGGCGCTGGAGGAGGAGGCGGGGGCCGCCTGCCCAGGAGCCCCGGGTTTCCCCCACCCCGCCCGTGTGTGGGGGGAGTGGCACCCCGAGTGCCGCCGCCGCCGCTCTCGTGCCTCCCTCTCCTCCTTCCCTCCCATCCTTTGCTTTCACCCCCCCTTTTGCCTCCCCGCCGGACCCCCCTTTCGCATTCTCCCCCTCCCCACCCCCACCCCCAGCTTCGGGCCACAGAAAAATTATCAAAAATTTCCCGGTCCGCGGGGACAAAAAGGTTGGGGAGCACTGTCCTAGACCATACAGTGTCAAGAGGCAGAAAAGAAAAGACCCTATTTCTTTTCTGCCTCTTGCCACTGAAAATCAATGGCAGAAAAAAAACTGGCATAAGATTTCTCTTTTTCTCACATGCAAATGCCCACAAAGACACAGGCCATTAATCACTTTCACCGCAGGAAACATCAAACTTCCCCAAAATGAAATTAGGAACAGCCCCAGCAACTTGTTAGTACTAAGGGCTTCTGCACTAACAACAAGACATGCCGAGAAGCCACACTGTCTTTTTCTACCTTGCCAGAACAAAACACTTGCCACATTTCCTATGGGAGCAATGGATGTCCCTCTTTATGTTCACCTACGTATTTCAGCTTAAGTCAAGTCTCTCAGTAGAATGAAAGGAAAGGAAATGTTGTCATCCAACCTGAATGAAAGCATTGGCCTGCAAACACTTGTCTTTCTCCACTGTGACCTTGAACCCATTTGTAGTCGCAAAGCAGGCGGCATGATCTCTGAAATGAATGGCCTTCAGGATATTGGAGAGGTTTCTGACATTGTCCAGAGTGGCTACCAAAATGTTCTGCTCTTCTCCTGTTTCGGCTTGGGTTGAGAAGGGCATCGCGTTGAATGATCACACTGCAGTTTCTTTTCCAAGGGCAGGAAAAAAAGGGATCCAGCAATTCCCAGAGAAGACCTAAAGAAGTATGATTACATTTGAATTATTCAGGATTATCATTAATCAATATTACACACCAATTCTATTAAACATATGGGATGACTTTCCCCACACCGTCACTGAATATATTTGAGGACACCCTCCAAATAAAACAGTATGGCATTTCTGCTCAGAGACATATAGCTTCAACTAAGCTTTAATCAACACTAATTATAAACCACTTTGACCTCAACTCTTTTAGGGCGCTTTTACACGACCTCTAAAATCCGAGGCAAAGGGCTCCCAGATGAGGAGCTTAAAATTGTTTTCCCACCAGCTAAGTAATTGTGGGAAATTAAGTACGACCACGCCAACCTAAGCGCGTCCCAGCGCATTTTCCAAGTACCTGGTCTCCGAAGGTGAAAAATTTCTGATGCGGATGTAAAGCAGTGAGTGCTGGGCTCTCCTCGCCTTGTGTTTGTTTTTTGTTTTTTTGCCCCCACCTCTTTAAGAGACTTTAAGAGACTGGAATGCTTCCTAGAGCGACAGCAGAGCGGAGGTGAGCCTGCATTCTTTTCTCCCTTTTTTCCTCCCTCCCCTCACGCAGACAGGAGCAAGGGAGTGCAGAGTGGTGGGAACACAGGAAGAGCGACAAACCCCCAAGATCTCTGGTCCGAATTTAAGTTGCCAGCAGATCTTAGGGGTTGTGTAAAAGTGCCCTTAGATGCAGCAGAAGAACAGGAATCAATCTGGCTTCTTATTGTTAGAACAATCATAAAACTCATATTTTTGCATTTTCTTCCTTTCCTCTATTTGCCCCCCATTTCCTGAATCTCCCGCCTATAAGCATAAAGCTCACCCACCTCTGCATACAAATGCTTATGAGTACAATGGAAGAAAACTGACCTCGGCCAGATGAACATGGAGAAGCCAAGTTCATCAACTCCTTTCATATGTTCATCTTACTATTGAACAGTGAAGGAGACACGAAACTCACTGACAAAAACCAAAACTGGAACTCCACACATACCTAAGGATAGGGACATTTTGTGCCAATAAAAGAGGACTAATTTGTCTGTAAATACCTAAAATACTATTACAGTAAAGTAAAACCTGTCACTGGCCACGCTTTTTTCTGCATGCAGAGAGGTGCCACTCTGTTTCCTGATGTCTCCGTGACAGAAGATATAGACTTTCATATCATATATATATAAAACATCATAAATAAGATTGTTTTCTCTTTATTGCCAAGATACAAACATTTTCTGATTCACTGGGTTCCCATTTATTTCCTTTGTTGCAGTCGAGTGCAGGATCAAGAGAATAAAGTAATGGAGAAATCTGGAAATTTTGCCTGGGATGGAACAAGTGGGTATCCAACCAGAACTATATGGTAGCAATGAACTTGGGATTTCTATCTTAGATCATTTCAGGTAATTATAATTGGTTTAAACATTTTTTAAAAAATATATCAGCAATGACTATGCAGTGTAGAAAGGATTATAGCTAAAAACACTTTAAGAGAGCCTTGCAAAGTAGTTCATTGTTATTATTATAAGCTAGAGATGGAGATGAGACTGAGAAATGATCACGCTGGTTGCCCCAAACCTCAGCCAAACCACACTTCATTTGGCAGTGTAGTGTTCTACTGCATTGTATTTAGATTATTTATTTATTTATTTATTTATTGAGTTTATATCCCGCCCATCTTCCCACGGGGAACTCTGGGTGGCTAACAGAGCTGAACAAGTCAGCATACCAACAGACAATAAAACAAGCAATTTAAAAACAGAAAGGCAACTGGGCATCATAAAACAGACAGGCTCTGCGGCAACAGATTGTCGGGCGAGCATTATAGATGGCGGGGGGGGGGACTAAACTAAATCGCCAAAAAAGGCCTCACGAAAGAGCAGAGTTTTTAATGCTCGGTGAAAGGCTAGCAGGGACTCTGCAGAGCGCACTTCGCTCGGTAGGCTGTTCCAAAGGGAAGGGCCAGCCACCGAGAAGGCCCGATTGCGGGTAGATGTTTTCCTGGCTTCTCTAGGGGTGTCGACCCTGAGCGAGTGCGCTTGCGACTGCCGAACCGGACGGGCCGAGGTTGATCGCTGGACGATTCGCTCTGACAGGTAGTCTGGGCCCAAGCCATGGAGGGTTTTATAAACTAAAACCAGGACCTTGAATCTGATCCGGGATGCAAGATGTACAGTGCTAAACATTTAAACCTTGCCTATTTAACTTATATGCAGAGTACATCATGCGAAAGGAGGTCTGGATGAATCCCAGGCCGGCATTAAAATTGCTGGAAGAAATGTCAACAACCTCAGGTATGGAGATGATACTACTCTGACAGCAGAAAGTGAGGAGGAATTAAAGAACCTCTTAATGAGGATGAAAGAGGACGAAAAAACATTAAAAAACCCAATATCATGGCCAATGGTTGGACAGTGTCATTGATGCAACAAATATGGATTTGACCAAACTCTAGGAAGCAGTGGAAGACAGGAATGCCTGGCGAGCTCTGGTCCATGGGGTCATGAAGAGTTGGACATGACTAAACAACAAGAAATATTTAAATGCTTCAAAGGGGGGGCTAACAAAAGACCTAATCTGTTACCCACCACCCTCACAGGTGCACTTCGTGGGGACACAGGAGAGGACCTCCTTTGGTGCTGCTCCTAGACTCTGGAACTCCCTCCCATAGGAAACTAGGCTGGCTCCATCCGTGGAGTCATTCTCCAAGCGGGCAAAGACCTTTCTATTCAGCTAGGCTTTTCCTCCATGACAGGCAGCCCGAGAGGGTTTCCCCCACCCCAAAATGGATTGTTGTGCTCTGTTGTTTTTAAATGTTTTTAGTATTCATTTTATTGAATTTTTAATACTGTATACTTGTTTAATAGTAGTGCTTTGTCTGCTTTACTTTTAAGTCTTTCTTTCGTTTTTCTTTATTCATGTCAGAAGCACCAACAAGCTATATTGACAGATAGGCATACACTATTAAGCAGTATTATTATTATTTGGTCATCAACCACAAAAGCAGAGACTGAAATCAAGGTATAGTTTCCTCAAAACCTCTCAACAACCAGACCCCACAAACCTCCCTAGAACTATGGAGAGTGAGCAGAGCTACTGGGTAACTGGGAACAACCACGTAACTGTCCACTGCCTTGGCAAGAACAACCTTGGCATCTATAGAAAACATTAAACAGACCACATGGCGGGGTTAGAATATTAAAGGATAATCCGAGAAAACGGGGTTTCCCTATAGAAGATACCTTATGTGAATGTGGAGAAATAACTACCGAAGAAGATGCACAAAGATCTTATGGAGGGAATGCTTATGATGTGGCCCAAAATTGGGCTAATGTAGTCGTTTGTTTTCTTTAATCTTATTTACATTTTATATCCTTTTATATATATTAACTTTATACAGTATATTGTCTTTATTAATTTGGTGTATGTTGTATAATTTAATTTTATTGTTTTGTCCTGTTCTAATCCACTCAAACTGGCCTGGGTAGCCAGATAGATGATATATAAATCCCAATCAATCAATCAATCAATCAATAAAAATGTAATTGTTTTTTAACATTCGTATACTTCCCATTTTCAGCTTTTAGATATTGTCTTTCTAACTATGTAAGACTAGCGGTCTTGGATCCTTTTAAGGAGAAAAGCAGAGTGATATACAGTGCTGTATCATACACACACAGAGATATATAAAATTTGGACACACAGATATATAAAAGAGTGGTACCTCAAACTTACAAATTTAATCCGTTCAGAATGCATGCTCTTAAGTCGAATTACTCTTAAGTCAGGGGACCTATCTAAAAAAATCGAAAAAAATAAGTTAAAAAATAAAATAATGAAAAAAAAATTGTAAGTGGAGCAGACCATATCTAAAATTTGTAAGGCGGCAGTTAGAAGGGGAACAGTTTTGCACTCTTAAGTCGAATTGCTCTTAAGTCGAGCTGCTCTTAAGTTGGGGTACCACTGTATATATAAAATTTGGAAAGAATATTAACTCGTCTCTTTTCTGCTAATTTTTTAATTACCTTTTTAATTCTACATGAAGGTGTGGTTCCTCCGTCACAAGCGTAAGAAAATCCCAAGGGCCTCCCTTATATTTCTGGGGAATCCTTCTACGGAAACACAAAATGCAAATAAGTTTTGGAACTTAATTAGGCTGTGCTGGGGGGAAGGGGGACCCAACAAACAACTCTCCTGCGAAGACAAACGCATCTATTACGGACAAGATCTATTTCTTCACCCCTCGACCCGGAAACGAACCACCCTCCCGTTCAAACCGGAAGAGGCGCCTCTGGACTCGACTTCCGCCGCGCTGGGGAACTCCTAGAGCGGCCCCGTGGGTCACGTGACTTCCATTCAAAAGCGGGCTGGAAGATGGCGGCGGCGGCGGCCAAGCGACAGCGTGGATCCGGGAAAGGAAGCGCCGCCGGACCGAAGAAGAAACGAGCCCGGAAGGCTCCGGAGGAGAAGGACGGGAAGGGGAACGGGCCGCCCCCGGGAGCCGTCGCGGGCCAGGAGGAGCACTTCGTGCCGCCCCCGGTGTCGCAGGTGGGCCCGCGGTCGGCGCCTCTCCGATGCGGCGCGTGGAGACCGCGCTCCTTTAGGAAACACGCCCGGATCAAAGGGCCTCTGAGCATGAACAGAGCGCTCGGCGGCCTGACACGCGCCCGGGGAAGGGAATACCTGGAAGTCCAGTCCCTGACGTGACTGCTCCTCCTGGGGATCTGGCCCTGCCGTTACCGCAGAGTAGGCGGGAGATTCTTAAGAGACTGCCAGAATAGCTGCTGTGATGGCTGGCGTTACCCAGAAAAGACCCAGAGAACGGGCTGAGGGAGGGAGGAGCAGAGTTCCCCCCAAATCCAAACTTTCTCCATCCCGGGGACACAACAGCGTGAGGCCGAGGTGTGGTTGTAGTCATTAATTTGTCGTATTGTTACCCTTGCAGGCGATGGGATTTGGGGGAGCTTCAGCAGGGCTTGTGGCAATTTAGCTGTCTCTGGGCCTTTTTGTCTGGGAAGGATCCTTTCTTAGCAGGCAACTAGTTTAGCCGTTTGCACCTGTGGGCAATTACGTGTATGTACAGAAACGAGCACATTCTAGATCAGTGGGGTAGATAGGTGGGTAGGTAGATATGATTAAAGTGCTGGCAACAGTGCAAAATCACTTCCCCCTCATAACTGAGTGATATTTGTGATGTGATGCTTTCTTAATACAGTGATACCTTGTATAAAGGAATTCGTTCTAAATGAATTTCTGTTAAGCAAATTTCTCTTGATACAAATTTCCCATAGGAATGCATTGAAAATGCAGTAATCCCTAATCGCGACCATTTTTATGTTATACGGATTCGCCCCATAGGTGATTGTGTTAAGAAAATTTCCCCTTTCTCTGGAATTTTTTATGTTGTATAGATTTTATGTTATATAAACTGTTTGTTATATGAGGGTCCACTGTATACCTTTCTGCCTGTGAAGCTATTGTTACTTGCTAAATATATATATAAAAATATGGCTGAGCTTTTAAAAGGTTTGAACATTCCAGCTTCCTAGAAGATGCCAGCAAAAGAACACGGTTTAATGGGAGGTTTGGAAGGTGGATTGTTGTTCATTTAGAGATAAAATTATTCAAGTAATCTTATGTTGTACTGAGACTTGCTGTCTCTTCCTGATTGTTAAATTATGACTATTATCTGGTTAGTAGTTACTTTGTTAATCTTAGCAAATGTAATCAGTTTTTGAGAATTTTCTCTTTCATTCACTTTTGCAGGATGCCTTTTCAGTCTAATTGTTTTGATTAAATGGTATTTTGAAGGCTTTTTATGCAAATATGGTTTCTCCTTGTTATCTGTATTGTATAATTGATCCCACTTTAGAAATATTTGAGGGTCAGAGATATACCCATGTTTGTCTGGGGATTTAATGAAATCTTTATTGTTAATCTTTTTGTTCTGCAGGGCAAATGGAAAAACAAAGAAAGGGTGCTCATATTTTCTTCAAGAGGCATAAATTTTAGGACACGACATCTAATGAAAGATTTGCGGACATTGATGCCCCATTCTAAAGCAGGTACTTTCCAAATTTTTGTCATTGATTTTTCATTATATGATTATTCTCATGCATATAACCCTATTTGAGTCCACTATCAATGAATTGTTCATCAGAATATATTGAAATACATAATAAAAGTTATTGAATTCATAGTTTCATGGTAGGTGGACATATTGCTGTTTTTCATTTGTGCATGGCAATGGAATATGCTGCCATGGAGGTTGGTGGAGTCTCCTTCCTTGGAGGTTTTTAATCAGGGGCTGGATGGCCATCTGTCAGGAGTACTTTGATGGAGGTTCCTGCATGGCAGGGGGTTGGACTGGATGGCCCTTGAGGTTTCTTCCAACTCTACGATTCTATACATTTTCCTGTTTTAAAAATACATCCTGTGGTAAAATGTCCAATGAACAACTTGCTGGCTCAGAAGATCTTCCAAGAAATATGCAGCTCTTCCCAGCCTTGATCTTGTGATTGCATGTACTGAGAAACAGTAGTTATTTTACAGTCTGATTCACAATGCTAATGTTTGTACAAGATTCTGTCCTTAAACTCTAGCAACAGGTTTGGGAAAGAGGGAATCACATGCACAGTATTAGTACAGATGCTTGTTTTTGTATACACAATATCTCAGTTATGGATAAATGCACACTGCCTCGTTGAATCACATTCATTGCATGGAACAGTTGTTTTGATAGTTGATTGATAAAACGCTTCCTCAGAAAGGTAGATGTTCCAAAGCAGCTGAGTGTTGCAGCCATTAAGTACAACATACTGCTTTAACATGTTTTTATTTATGTTCCAGACACTAAAATGGACAGGAAGGATAAGCTGTTTGTTATTAATGAGGTACGTTATGATAAACCTTCTGTTTTGCTCAAGTCTACTTATTGAGTGTTCTGGCAGAGAGGTTTTTCCTGCTTCTGGCCATAAAGTTTCCTCTTGTTCTCTACAATACTGTACTTGCTGCTTTAAAAAGGTAGCAACAGCAAACATGGCTGACATCTATAACTATATGCAGGTATCTACTCTTGTTGATTCCCACTTTATTTGCTTTATAGCTCTTCTATTTAAATTAAAGTGTTACTGACAGAGTAACTATGCCTCCTTTGTTTCATATAGGTCTGTGAAATGAAAAATTGCAATAAATGCATATATTTTGAAGCAAAGAAGAAGCAGGATCTTTATATATGGTGAGAAAAACATTTAATTGAGGTGTGTGTGTGTGCGCGCGCGCTAATTTGTGACATCAAGGTATTTCCCAAGCCAGGTACAAAGTAGTGAATTTGTCAGACACCTGATTCCTTGTGGCCATTCTTGAATATCGGTAGTTGATGATTTCCTAAATCTGTTAAAATGTGGAAGATAATTAAGAAAATGTTAATGGATGACATAATTCATTTATTTTGTCAGTAGCTAGGTAGGCTGCACCCAGCTCTTGGTGCTACTTTTTCTACCTTTTTGTTTGGATTCTTATTAATGTGTTAAAATTGGAAAGTGCCTTTTTTGTCAGCCTCTACCGGTGCAGAAGGTACTACAGGAATGGATGCTTTATCTAGCAACCAGCAGAAACTCTGGTGGCAAAAAGATAAAGGTTAATAGGCTACCCTTCACCCCCACCCTCAAATGTCATGATTCATTAGCAGTCCTGCCTTTGTAGGTCAGTACAACATGCTGTTTCTTACTGTTCTGTTCTGTACAGCATAGAGCTAGTGGGGCAGTTTTGACAATAAAGTGACCTTATTGGTTTTTTTAAATGTCTTCTTAAAACCCTAAAACACATAGGGAATAATAGAGTAGAAAATTACAGTGGTACCTCAACTTACAAATTTAATCTGTTCTGAATGCATGCTCTTAAGTCAAACTACTCTTAAGTCGGGGTACCTATCTAAAAAATTGAAAAAAATTAGTTGAAAAATAAAAAATGAAAAAAAAATGTAAGTCAAGCAGACCATATCTAAAATTTGTAAGGCAGCAGTTAAAACACCAACAGTTTTCCGCTCTTAAGTCAAATTGCTCTTAAGTTGAGCTGCTCTTAAGTCATATCACTGTATATGTAGGCTTCGACAAAAGTGATACTTCATATGAAACTGTCATTATTTTGCCACATATTCAGGTGGTGAAAGAGTAATAAGGTCTCCATTTAGTTAAATAAAGGAGTATATTTTTAAAGGAAGATATTCTACTCTGTTAATTTGCATTGTGGAATCTGTGGGTTTTTCCTCTTCTGAAGGAAAGGGGGAAAATGGGAGCATCAGCAGAAGAACAGAAAAATTCAAAAATGTTGTAAAGCCATTCTTTGCATTAACTTCGTTAGGCAAAATTCTACTGGTGTGTGCATAAAAATTGGTGCAACTTGCCGCCATGCCTTGACAAAGGAGAGGTGCATCTGTAATCCACTTGGCCACATGCCCAAGTGCGCCAGCAAGATGCCTCTCAGTACCTGGTCAATTCACTGCAGCAAGTTATTAAAGCTACTAGAATCCCGACCATCTTCATCAGTTGAATGTCTAGCTGAGAAATTTCACCATGGAGCCTAAGAGTAAATTCAAGAAAGTTGGATTACCTCTCTTCCCTCTTCCTGATCTCTGTTATCTTTTTCAGGTTTTCAAATGTACCTCAAGGACCATCAGCTAAATTTTTAGTACAGAATAGTAAGTCCAGATGTTTTCCTGACTGTCTTCTCCTGCTGTTGACTTTGTCAACTAATCACCTTTGTCTTATCTGGAAAGCCAGTAAGACTGTACTTATTCTTTACATCTGCAAGATGTTTTTGTCATAAGTAGTTGCAATACTATTCTGATAACATTTTGAGTGTGTGTGTGAGAGAGAGAGCGGGGGGGTAATGGATGACTGGCTGAACAACAAGTTCTTGACATAACTCAATTATGCTTAACTTTGTTCCAGTTCACACGCTGGCTGAGTTGAAGATGACGGGGAACTGTTTGAAAGGCTCCCGACCACTTCTGTCTTTTGATGCGGCAAGTATAGATTTACGACAATTGTCATCCCTTGTTGTCAGTAAAATTGGTGCCTTTTGTGTGTTTCTAAAATACTTTGTCCTGCAGGCTTTTGACCAGGAGCCCCATTATGCTTTGCTGAAGGAGCTGTTTATTCAGGTCAGTGCATGATGTGTTGGCAGATACATTTTTCTGTCACTAAACAAGCATCCTGTTCTAGATAAAGGGAAGCACAATTTTTGTGCTCTTCTCCCTCTCTCAAAATTTTTGTGCTCTTCTCCCTCTCTCAAAATACCAGAACTAGGGGACATACACTCAAATTGAGTGCTGGGAGAGTAAGAACTGACAAAAGAAAATATTTTTTCACCCAGCGCGTTGTAAGTCTATGGAACTCCCTGCCACAGGATGTGGTGATGGCATCTGGCCTGGATGCCTTCAAAAGGGGATTGGACAGATTCCTAGAGGAAAAGTCCATCACGGGTTACAAACCATGATGGAGATGTGTAATCTCTAGGCTTTAAACCAGGGTACAGGGGAGTGGTTTTTATCTAGTCTCATGCACTCCCAAACGCATCTGGTGGGGCCGCTGTGAGATACAGGAAGCTGGACTAGATGGGCCTTTGGCCTGATCCAGCATGGCTCTTCTTATGTTCTTATGTTCTTATGTGGATGTGGTAGTAAGAGGCCTTGGGGGCCCTCTGGTCCATGTTCTGTACCAATACATTTTTTTAAAATCCTAATCTCAGGTCCATAATGAATTAGCACACATATATAGGGTGATGTTGTGGGTAATGACATAATCCACCACCACCCCATGACATGCGGCAACGGACTTTGTGGGCTGTAGTCCGGGTGCCTGGAGGGACATACGTTAATTATACAGACTTAAACCCTTCCTGCACAACAACGCCTGTGGTGTTAAATTGGCAGAACTTTTCCGATTGTGTTTACTACTCAGTGGTACTGAGTAAATCTGGGGGTTTGCTCTGCAATACTACATGTGTGTTCAGGCACGCAGTTTGACATAAACAAGCAAGACTTGGGCTTTAGCTGATAATTATAAGAGGAATGCTGAGTTTGGTCATTCCTAAGGAGTTCAGTGGTTCAACTTGGGCCCTGATTTCACGTACATTTCAAGCATGTGGTAGCATGAATTACAGTGCATGCCCTTTCCACCATGTGGCTCTGTCATATCATTGCAAAACATTAAGCTTGGCCCTGGGAATGTTGATAAATGGCCACACTAGTTTATATTCAGTTTGTAATCTACAAATACTGTAATTATATACTTGCTTAGGAAGAAGGAGAAAGTTATAGTATGATCATGTGATAAACTGTGCAGTAGAGCGTACAGCAATTATACTGAATCTCCTAACCACCTTGATTTCTCAGAAAAAGGGCTCCTTTTCTTCCCCTTCTAGATTTTCAGTACGCCACAGTATCACCCCAAAAGCCAGCCTTTTGTAGATCATGTCTTCACATTCTCCATAACAGACCGGAGGATTTGGTTTCGAAATTACCAGGTTAGTTGTTTTGTCTGTGAGATGGACTCAAGAACTTTAAGTAATACATGCTGAGATTCATGTAGAGTCTCCCCAAACTGGGAAATGTATGAATTTTTGGCTTAAACTGGATTTATTGGCATGGACTGATCTTTAGTTTAAAAACAAACATCCCCTGATAAAACCAGTAGGATTGATATAAGAAAAAGGTTATTTTTGCTACCAGCTCGCATGAAGCTGGCTTCATTTTAATATAATGACTCAACTATGGTTCATTAAAGAAGAACGATCCTTCTTTTTTCATAAGCAAAGGTAATGCCCACCATTTATATTGCAGATTGTAGAAGAAGATGCAGCTCTGGTAGAAATTGGGCCTCGCCTGGTCTTAAATCTTATAAAGATCTTCCAAGGCAGCTTTGGGGGACCAACCCTGTATGAAAATCCTCATTACCAGTCACCAAATATGGTAAGATCTGTTTGACTCTTTTAAAATCCACTTCATTGACATGGGGTCATGAAGAGTCGGTCACGACTGTAACGACACAACACAACACACACACATTGCCTGGCAGATGCCAGCGGGCATGCAGAGATATAAGAACATAAGAACATAAGAAGAGTCATGCTGGATCAGGCCAAAGGCCCATCTAGTCCAGCTTCCTGTATCTCACAGTGGCCCCACCAGATGCATCTGGGAGCGCACGAGACTAGATATCTGTCTCCTGATACCACTCTCCTGCATGTGGCCCTTGAAGTACCCCAGTTTTAAGTCTGGAGATTACACATCTCCATCATGGTTTGTAACCTGTGATGGACTTTTCCTCCAGGAATCTGTCCCATCCCCTTTTGGAGGCATCCAGGCCAGATGCCATCACCACATCCTGATTTTCTTGTCATATGTCACCAATACAATGTCTCATGTCTTCACGTAATGTTGACATGAACAAAAATGGTTAAATTCTTTTTTGCTTTTGGTTAAACATGCAGCATTGAAAAATATGATAGTAGGCTTCAGGAAGTGGAGAGTATTATTGCTGCTGCTGTTTTGACTTATATATTTCCCGATAGTGCTACAGCATTCTTGGGGCAGTTTACAACATACATATTTAAGGAACTTGGTGCTCCCTAGCAATTTGAGCACTCATTTTACTGACCTCAGAAGGCTGAGTCAGCCTTGAGCTGGCTATCTGAATCCATCAGGATCAACCTTCAGGTCATGAACAGAGGGTCTGCGGTAGGAATCCTCTAGCAGGGCTGTCCACCTTTGAACAGCCCGCGGGCTCCTTTTGTCCGCCACAAGTCCCCACAGACTCCTTTCCAAAGTGCACGCACACACACCTCTCCACTGCTGTGCCCGCCCACCCACCCTGCAAGGTCCCCTGTACTTGTGGCGCTTACCTGTCAATTTTTCCCCAGCACTGGATGGGATGGGATGGAGGGGGTCTTGGGCAAGGCAAGGGAGGAGGGGGGGCCTGTCCATTGCCCTCTTCCGCACACCCGGGCAGTCCTGCAGCTGGCATGGCTGCTGTCTGGGCAGCAGGAGGCAGACTCGGTGATCCCGCCCCGCGGCCGTGCGCCATGCCTTCTCCACCACTGCCGCCACCTTCCAGCTAGCCTCCCTTCCCAGCCTGGCATCAGCAGAATCACTGAGGCAGGGAAGGAGCCGGGCGGCATGGCAGGGCCACAGCCGAGGGAGCTGCTCTGAGCAGCCCGGCATGGGGGTAAGCGTGCCGGGAAGGACGGACCAGCGGCTCTGCTCATCATTAGATCCAGCAGGAGGAAGAGCCTCTGCGCTAGGCAGTGGCTAGGGTCGTTCTGCATTTTAACATGGGTATAATGCAATTGGGATAAGTCTCAGTGGCAAATGGTTACAAATTACAAAGTCAATATAGGCAGTTGCTGGTTCATTCTGAACGAGGCACACAAGACCAAATGCCAGCGCTGACTTACTAACTTGCATCAATTTACTGCTGAGATTGGAGGATTACATTATGCTGGTGAAAAATGACAACAGTCATAACTAACCAAACATTGAGCAGTATGAATTGCAAAGCTCCCTAAGTTCAGAATAAGGTGGAATGATAATAATCTATTAAACCAATTGATCATTGAATTGGCAAGGGGAGGGGTTGTAGCTCAGTGGCAAAACATATATATTGCATGCAGACATGCCCAAATTCAGTTCTCACAGAAGGGGGGGGGGAATCCCTCAAATTATAGCGAACTGCTGTCATTAATGCAAGTGAACTAAATGGAACTGTGTTCAGGCCAAATGCAAGCAGATTCCTAACTGTTTGGCTCTCTGTAACATGGAAACTTATCTAGACACGCTAGTTTACTCATTTTATCTCTGCTTTCAGCACCGGCGGGCAATAAGATTGGCCACAGCTGCCAAATTCAGAGAAAAGCAACAAATGAAGGAACTGCAGAAAATAAAGAAAAAGGAAGAGAAGGCACTGATTCCTGAAGATCCCACAGAACAAGTTTTTGAAACGCCAGCTGAAGAGAAGCCAGTGGAGATAGAGCTGGTGAAGCCAGAGCCAAAAATTAACTTGAAAAAGAAAAAGAAATTACATCAGCGAGAGAGGAAACTAAAAAAGAAACTTGGTGGAACTGGCGCATAGAATAATGAAGGGTGGTGGTTTAAAGGACTCAGTTATGTGGACATTTAATTGCTTTTTAATATGCTTTTTGGTAATGGGTGTATAATAACTTTGAAAGTGCTTTTTATCAATTAAGAGGCACCCCTAAAATATTTTTAAAATAAAATTTCTGTTGGTTCCATTTAAATATGTCCTGGTAACTTCTCCAGTGCTAGGTGTTCTTAAAGCCAATTTTCCTTGGGAAAAACGGCAACAGCCATGCATTAGCAGAATATTGCAAGATATCGACCCTTCCCATCTTTCAACAGTTTTAATCAGAAAAATGCAACACAAGAATGAGATTCCTCTTCATTCATTTACCTGATAAGAGCAAGAATCAAAGTGAGACAGGCGGACATTTGGCTTGCCAGGTGTTTTAGACCACAATTGCTACAATCCAGTATCATTGGTCATGGTATCAGGGCTGCTTGAGAGCTGACATTCAGAACGTGTTCAGGCTCCACACCCCTGAACTAAAAACTGCAGTGACAATGTATTTCCATTTTGCCAATGAGCTCAATATTGTATACTCTGAATACACCATTTCATCTTCCTGACAAAGTAAGCTAGTCTGAAAGATTACTACGGAATCAAGGTCATTGTGTGTTGTCAAGTTGGATCTAACTTTTATTGACACTCAGTCAGACATTTAAGGGCTGGTTTTACCAGTTCCACTTCCTGTTGAGTTTTGTGGCTGAGCAAAGGATTCAGTCCTTAGTCTCCCAAGTCCTAATTTGTCACTCTCTCCACATTGGGTACCTAATATGGGAGACAGCTCTTTAGTACATAGCAAAAAGGTGAACCCTTACTGCTGAAAATGATGTTCTTATGCATGACACCTTAAATTAAATACAGCATATATACCACCCCATACCATTCTGGGTGGTTTACAGTTTTTTAAATTACAGTATGCAGGCTATACATTCTCCCCCCCAAGAAGCTGGGTACTCATTTTACTGACCTCAGAAGGATTGAAGACTGAGTCAACCTTGAGCCTGCTACCTGGGATCAAACCCCAGGTTGTGAGCAGTTTTAGCTGCAGTACAGGCATTGAACCACTGTGCCACACGGCTCCTTAAGCAAGCTTAAGCCCATTTTAAAAAGCTAGTCCAATGGTTCTCAACCTGTGCGTCCCCAGATGTTCCTGGACTGCAACTCCCAGAAGCCCTCGCCACTCGCTATGCTGGAAGGGATTTCTGGGAGTTGCAGTTCAGGAACATCTGCGGACCCAGTTTGAGAACCACTGAGCTAGTCTTTGAAGATCTGCAAGACTACAGGCACTCCTCATTTGTGGACCAAGTTCTGTTCCTAGGGGTAGGTCATTAAGTGAATGGTTGTTAAGTGAGGAGCTTAAGGTGGACATCTTGTGGTGTGTTGAGGCTGCCCTCCTTGCAGGCAGGCCAGAGTGGCGAGGCCACAGATGAAGCAGAACAAAAAGGGGAAACAGATGGAGGTGGCCTGTGCTCCCACAGCTCTGTGGCGCAGTGGTTAAATGCCTGTACTGCAGGCAAAAATGTGCTCACGACCTGGGGTTCAATCCCAGGTAGCAGGCTCATGGTTGACTCAGCCTTCCATCCTTCCGAGATCGGTAAAATGAGTACCCAACTTGTGGGGGGGGGAGAGAATGTGTAGCCTATATTCTGTAATTAAAACTGTAAACCACCCAGAGACACTACTTGAAGTGGTATGGGGCGGTATATCATCAGAACACTTGATGGAGGAGGAGGAAGGTGGGGTGATGCTCTAGCCCTGCTTCCAACTGACAAGGTAGGGGCAAGCAAGCAGAAGCACTTGGGGCTGGAACAGGTTCTTCCTGAGGCAGCAATTAGGCAGTGCTGGCGTTGGCTGCTGGTGGTTGTATGTCTGGGCAGTCTTAAAAGGTAGGTTATTAAGTGATGAGTGGCTGTCTTTTTTTTTCTTTGCTAGCTGGTTTAAGCAAGTGCATACACAGCAAGAGTAATACTGAACTACCTGCAATAGGGCTCAAACCTATGGTGTGTGTGTGTGTGTGTGTGTGTGTGTGTGTGTGTGTGTGTGTGTGTGTGGTTACAGTTGTGACTGACTCTTTATCTCTTCGTGACTCCATGTCCATTGAGTTTTCTTGGCAGGAATACTGGAGTGGTTTTGCCAGTTCCTACTCCAGGCACCCACAGCACCTGGTATTCCCTGGTGGTCACCCATCCAAGTCCTAACCAGGGCTGACCCTGCTTAGCTTCCGAAATAACTATAAAACAGGAATGTAGATTTATCTGAATGCTACTAATGTAACTGATCTAAACAAGTAGTAAAGTGAATGAAGTCCAGGAAATCATAAAATCCAAAACACAAAAAACGGAATAGCTCACTCATATCACCAGAAAGGGACGGTACAGATCGTTTCAGTTAATCATTCAATATAAAAACAGAGGAGGAAGCGGGAGGAAAAAGAATTTACCAGTGGAAAAAGTTGGCGGTCGGTTTGGTCGCAATGCAACATTTGAGACTGCTGAATCCAAACTCAAAGCAGCCCTGATGCTGCCTAACTTTGGTAAGAGAGGAACGAGAATCAGTGGTTCTCAATCTGTGGGTCCCCAGATATTCCTGGACTGCAACTCCCAGAAACCCCTGCCAGCACAGTAAGTGGTGGAGGCTTCTGGGAGTTGCAGTCCAGGATCATCTGGGGACCCACAGGTTGAGAACCACTTATGTAGATGCTTCCCACGGGACTGCAAATGAACCTAGATTTCTGCCTTTCGTTACTTGTTCATTGCCCTCTTTCTATAATCGACACTGAACCTCAGTTTACATTGGCCGTGATGTCGACAGAATCCGCTTTTCAAAGCAACAGCGGAGACGGCCCAATCGTCCTTATTCTCCAACGCCGACGAGCTTTGGAACGTTGGCATCGGCAGCGTTCCACCCGCCGCCCGAACGTTCAGCCTCCCGGCGTTCGCATCAAAGGACTTGCCCGAGTTTCCGAACGTTCGCGTCCTCAACATTCGGCGCCCTCCCACGCTTCGCTCCGCCGACCTCCCGGGCCGGGTCCGACCGCCCTCCGTCATTCCTTCAGCCCGCCTCCCAGCCCCGGCGGTGGGTGGTGGCTTGGCCTGCCGTATGGCTCCTCCGCTCCTTCCGGTCCCTCCTCTCCTTTCCTCGCCGGGTGGTGGAGTCTCCGGCACGACGCCGATGCCGGCCGAGGGAGCCTCCGGCGACCTGTCCGCAGCCTCGCCTGCCCCACAGTCGGCCTGAGTTCCGCTGGCTTCGAGGATGAAGTGTCACTACGAGGTGCTGGGGGTGAAGCGCGACGCGTCCGATGAAGACCTGAAGCGAGCCTACCGAAAGCTGGCACTCCGATGGCATCCCGGTAAATGGTCGGGCCTGCCCCGGCGGGGGGGGGGAGAGGAGGGGGGGAGTGAAAGTACTAACCAGGTACCACCCAGGTATAGGATAGAACCATCCAGGTCGTAGTTGGTCCTGTCCCTGGGGGAGGAGGGGTGGAAATACTACCCAGGTATTTATTTATCTATTTATTTATTTATTTATTTATTTATTTATTTATTTATTTATTTATTTATTTATTATACTTATTGACCGCCCAGTTTTCCCAGGGGAACTCTGGGCGGTGTACAACACGTCACAAAAACAGCAACTGCCCCAAACGACAACCCCATGGCATACCCAGTCACAATACAGATAATGAAAAAAGAGATAAAATACAATACAAATAAGTACTATATGATAGTACAATATGAAAATACTAAAAATAACAAAATAAAATAAACGTAGCACCACAAACAGCCATAAAGGTACCATCCAGGTGTATAATAGGACCATCCAGGTACTAGTCGGGCCTGCCCCTGGGGGAGGAGGGGGGGTGGTACATAAGAACATAGGAAGAGCCATGCTGGATCAGGCCAAAGGCCCATCTAGTCCAGCTTCCTGTATCTCACAGTGGCCCCACCAAAAGTATTCGGGAGCACACGAGACTAGATATCTGTCTCCTGATACCACTCCCCTGCATCTAGCCCTTGAAGTACCCCAGTTTTAAGCCTGGAGATTACACATCATGGTTTGTAACCTGTGATGGACTTTTCCTCCAGGAATCTGTCCAATTCCTTTTTGAAGGCATCCAGGCCAGATGCCATCACCACATCCTGAGGCAGGGAATTCCACAGACTAACAACACGCTGGGTAAAAAAAAAATTATTTTGTCTGTTCTCACTCTCCCAACCCTTAATTTGAGTGGATGTCCCCTAGTTCTGGTATTTAGTGAGAGGGAGAAGAGCATCCCTCTATCCACGTTACTCATGCCCTGCATTATTTTGTATGTCCCAATCACATCCCCCCTCAGGCACCTTTTTTACCAGACTAAAGAGCCCCAAATGTTTTAGCCTTTCCTCATAAGGGAGGTCCCCCAGCCCAGTAATCATTTCAGTTGCTCTCTTCTGCACCTTTTCCAGTTCCACTATGTCTTTTTTGATATGCGGTGACCCGAATTGTACACAGTGCTCCAGGTATGGCCTTACTATCATGTTGTACAATGGCATTCAAATGTTGGCTGTTTTATTTTCAGTCCCCTTTTTGATAATCCTTAGCATGGAATTTGCCTTCTTCATTGCTGCCACACACTGGGAAGACCCCTTCATTGAGCTGTCCAACAACACACCAAGATCTCTTTCCTGATCAATCATGGATAACTCAGAGCCCATGAGTTGATAGATATCCATGTGCCATCCCAGGTGTAAGATAGAACCATCCAGGTAGTAGGTGGGACTGCCCCTGGGGGAGAAGGGGTTGGAAGTACAATCCAGGTACCATCCTTAGGTTTGTTAGGTGACAGGATAGAACAAAGAGTGACTCGTGAATTGGAGAGTCTCTTTGAACTGTGACAAAGAGCAGTTTTTAAAACCTTGTGAAAGGGAGAGCTCTCCCCCAATTTTCCACTGCGAAGGTTGGCCATGTTGTGGGATCTGCTTTCTTTCTCCTTGAGTTTTTTTGGGAATCTCGGGGCTTCCATTCCTTCACTCACTTCCATGGTGTTTTCTCTCTTGCACCCTGAGAAAAGGTGCGCTCAGTATTCCAGTAGAAGGCGTGCTTTGCTGAAAATGACCAAGATCAGCAAAATTCTATCTTCCCTGTTCTAACTTAGGCCAAGAGGAAAGTTGTAAACCAACAAGGGAAGGTTTGGATCCCAGCCAGAGAGGGCAGAAACGGGAATGTTGGGTCAGTTGCGCTTTAACGGAGGTTGGACACAAGTTGTTCTACACCAATTTCTATGACACACCTTTGGGTGTCTTCTCAGAAACAATGAGGCCATGGCGTAGACCAGTGGTTCTCAACCTGTAGGTCCCTAGATGTTCCTGGACTGCAACTCCCAGAAATCCTGGCCAGTTCAACTAGCGCCGAAGACTTGTGGGAGTTGCAGTCCAGGAACATCTGGGGACCCACAGGTTGAGAACCACTGGCGTAAACTGTACGTATCAATCAAGTATTTTAGATGAGGTTTAAATACAGGTTGCTACTTACTTGCACCACCGTCTTACACATAGTTTCGCCTTATTTACAACTATTCCGATGACTTATAACTAATCTACTTGTAACTGCAGTTGGACCCAAACAGCTCTGTTTCGAAAATATTAAGATCTATAAGTTGGACCCAACCAGCTGTGTTTCGAAAATATTAAGATCTATAATCAGGAACTTTTGGCCCTCCAGAATGTGAACAATAACTCGCATTATTATATTATTTGGATCTGAGGTCTACAACATCTGGAAGTTCCCTCTTGGTGAACTAAAATGTTCAGCAGGACTTGCTCTCACAAGTTAAGTGTGTACCTAGAATTACACCCACATCCAGGTATTTCAAATTAGATCTTGATGGGATTGGTGTGCATCATTGCAGTAAAAAAGAGGTTTGGAGCCTGCAACCATTAAAACAAAAGCAAAACTAGACTATGGGTGATACCTTCATAGGCTGCTAGAAGAAAAATTAAAAAGTTGCTGAGCTTTTGAGAGCAAGCTCCCTTTTTCAAAGCAGGTACAGAAGTCCAAACAATGCAAGGGATGTAATTTGCCAGGAGAGAGTTCTTAAAAGTTCACTTGGCAAGAGGGACGCCAGGCTTCTTCTTAGAAGGCACAGAGTAGCAGCATGGTCTGGTGGGGGTGGACTTTACAGGCCTGTTCACATAACTCTTGAGTCTCTTAATGCTCAAGAATCAGGGGTGCTGTTTGTGTTCCTCAAAATGTATAAAACTCCCCTAGCAAAGGTTGTGTGTAAAAACTACACTAAAAGAGAGTCATAAGAGATCTGTAAACCCTTGTCTCGCAGCTGTAGTTAGTATGGGCATATGTCTAAAAGTATAACCAAACAAGAAGCTTGATATGAACCTTCTTGGTTTATATGTAATACTCCATTTCATAATTTTCTTGTTTGCCTCAATAAAAATATAATAAAAACAACACAGTATTCCCTGAGGTGTAGCTCTTTATTGTGGATTCAGTGAAAACATCAAAGGAACCTGTAATGTCTTTAAAATTGACAAATTTACTAGAGAATTAGTCCAAAATAGTTTATCCCAAGACAAAAGTTTTCTTTAGATCACTCTAAAACAGGGTGGATCTGATTTAAATCCAATTGATCTAAATCCCAATTAAATTTATTTAAATTGTTTCCCCCCATGATCTAAATGAAAAAAATCTTTTAAAATGTCTATTGGGATTTAAATCAATCTCTTTTAAAAATACTGATTTTTATCTATCTTGCTCTTGGACTCAGCTGTTTCTAAACATATAATTGGGGTAGTGGAGAGTGTATATGTATGTAAGTCCCAGCAGTAAGTCCCATTATGATCAATTGGGCTTATTGGATATAGAATTGAAGTTATTTGGATTTGTCCTCTTGTTGGTGCTACTTTTACATAGCTAATAGAGGCCAATAGACAGATGGCAAAATGGATCCACGGAGACGGAGCCTCTGATTGTTGACCATGGAACTGTGGTTCACTTTTTACTTATAAAAATAAAATGCTGACAGTTGTTAGTTAAACACACATGCGTGCAAAAGATCATGTGTAATAACCACCTTGAGTCACTTTTTGAAAGAAAGATATTGTAGAAATTGGATTGATGGGTGGATGGATGGATGATTTAGCATATAATGAAGTATCTTGGAACTCTGAACAAGAATCCTCTTGACTGGATTGCAGACATGTTCAATGTCTGCCTTGCCATTCTTGCTTAGAAGTTCATCCCAGTGCATTCACAGGATATATTTCTGAATAAACACAATTAGAGATCCCCAAATTTCTTTGTTTTATTAAAAGTTTTATTAGTTTTAAAAGGAAAGGGAAAGGGGGAAAGGATAGAAAATAAAGTCTATCAAGTCAAAGCTTATACATATCAAAATCTAATATCATATCAGTTAATTCATAAATTTATTACTTCTTGCCGTCTTCTTTTGGTGGTCTCTTCGTAGTCTCCTTTCAAATACCCAGAAAGTCTATCAATTTTTAATACATTCTCTTTTCACATAAATTTCTCTCCATAGGCACATCAGATTGCTTCCAGAATTACACATACAGAATCCTTGCTGCAACAATTACATGGTGTAAATACATACTTTTGATCATGAGAAATATTCATATCAATTATATTCAATAAAAAGAGTTCTGGTCTAAACTCTAATTTAATCTTCAATGATCTCTCAATAAATAGCTTTACCATTCTCCAATATATATTTGCCACTTTACAAGTCCACCAAATAGGATAAAAAGTGCCACTGTCATCCCCACATTTCTTATAGGACTGAAGTCCAGTTAATAATCAACAACAAAAATATAAAGTGGATTTGTCAGTTCTCAGTTTTGTAGGATTGTGTTTATTGGATTGGGTCCAGGGAAATCTTGGTTCTACTTGTTGCCAAGGATTAGAACTCGCTGCCTTGGTTTAGGTCAGCCATTCATTCCCAGACTATCCTACCTCGCAGGAAGTTGGAGGGGATAAAGCATAGGAAGGAGAGTCATGGATGCCATTTTCAGCTCGCTGGAAAAGAAGTGGAAGTGTAAAAGCAAGAAATGCATAGGGATTAAATATATTGGAATTGAAATAAGTACCTTCGATGACACTGAATGCTTTGAGGATGTTGCTGTTTCTGATCTGGATGTGTTCTGGGTCTTTGCAGACAAGAACTTAGAAAATGCTGAAGAAGCAGCTGAGCAGTTCAAGCTGATCCAGGCAGCCTACGATGTACTAAGTGACCCTCAAGAAAGAGCATGGTGAGTCTCTCTTTCCTCTGGACTGGCACAGGTATTTTGTCTGGCATCTCTGAGCCAGTGAGAATTCTTTAAAAGGCAGTGCGGTGTAGTGTGTAGACTTGGGAGATACAGGTTTTGATTCCCTCAGAGCCTTGGGACAGTCATTCATTCTTACCATGGTCTATCTCAGTGGTTCTCAACCTGTGGGTCCCCAGATGTTCCTGGACTGCAACTCCCAGAAATTCCTTCCAGCTCAGCAAGTGGTGGAGGCTTCTGGGAGTTGCAGTCCAGGAACATCTGGGGACCCACAGGTTGAGAACCACTGGTCTATCTCATAAATAGCTCCTGGACTTGTTTATAAGTTGCTATTTTGACCAGAGATGTAAAATTTCTGCCAGTACTAGAGCCATGGGGAAAAAATGGGAAAAACGGGAAATATTTTCCCCCAGAGTTTCCAGCAATTTTACACTTCAAATGATATGCCACCCCATGGTGCTTAGAGAACTCCCTGGCCAGTTTACATCACAATTATGTGAACAACAACTTGCCCTCCAGCAAGCTGGGTAATCATTTTACTGACCTGACAAGGATGGAAGGCTGAGTCACCTTTGAACCAGCTCCGGGTGTTGAAATTGTTAGTGGCAAGCCAGTGGTGGGAATTGTAATTAGTACATTCTGTGCAGGTGAATGCTTTTTCCATTTGAGTTCAGAGTAAGCCTTCTTTCCCCGTTTGCTGCTAAGGAACTGATTAGCTGCCTCCGGGGTCATCACAAAACCTCTCCACCCCTACCCACCCTCCCAAACACAGCTTTTGCTCTATGTGTAAATCAGAAAGTTGTAGATGTGTGCATAGAGGTATGTGTGTATATTATGCATAAATTGAAGCATTCACATTGGATCAGGTGGACGTGCAAGGCATTGCAAGAGTAGCCAAGCAGAAAGCTTGCCTAAATCGGGAAAGCGATGATAATGAAGTGACCAGTGTGGCGAAAAGGGTAAAACAAGGATAAATATTCATGAGTGTGTTTTGAATAGCCAATCACCAAGCTGGTGGGAGTGGTTAAGAATGTTATATATTCGAACCTAATGGGTGATGTGGAGTTCTGTTTGTGTTAGAGCTGAGAGGAGGTCAGTTCAGTTCAGTTCAGTTCAGAGAGCTGAGAGTCAGTTTTGATTGTCAGTTGGTCAGGTGGGAGATCCTGCCACTGAAAAGGGTCTGGTTTAAAAAGGAAACACATTATTATAAGAATTCATGACTGCAATACAATAACATCGGCTAAAGCTATTATAATACTGATCATCTAATTGTAAACTAACAAACGTTTCATGTTTGTTTTAAAACTATATAACCTGGTGTGACACTCTCTTTCAAATACAGTGGGCCCTCGTACAACAAACGGTTTGTATAACATAAAATCTGTACCAAAAAAATATTCTGGAGATAGGGGAAATTTGCTTAACAGAATCGTCATGGGGCAAATCCGTACAACGTAAAAATGGTCGCGATTAGGGATTACTCTGTTTTCAATGCATTCCTATGGAAAATTTGTATAAAGGAAAATTTGCTTAACATAATTTCATTTTAAATGAATTAATTCCTTTATACAAGGGTCCAGTTAATCTGGTGGTGGCAATGAGTGGAAACCCAGTGTGTGTAAGGGGCACATCATAACCAGTATTCACTTTTTGTCCCCAAGTCCACTGGCCAACAAACAAACAAAACAACAAACACAACAATTTATCCTAAGAAAACAGTCACCTTTTAAAACATGTTGCAACCTCCCGCCCATCACCCAAACAGTTGATCAATGAAATGTACCAGTTCCTCAAAACCGAACGTGGACTTCTGACCACTTCCAGGTTTATTTTGGAGCAGGTGTCAGCTTATGTGGTGGCCCGAACGGCTTGCAGAAGGTCTCAAGAATAGGAAATTGGTCCCAGATCTCCTAAAGCTGACCACCCTGACCCGGTAATGTAGAATTTTTAAAGTGTGCAGATTTGTGCTTTTGAACTCCCAAGTTACAGAATTTCTCCAGACTGCCTGTGGAATTCTGGGAGGAAAAGTGGTCCAAACGCGCCCAAATCAGCACACCTCAAGAGCCATGGTTCCCAGCCTTGGGTGCCTAGACATTCTTGGACTTTAACTTCCAGAAGCCCTTGCTAGCACAGATAGTGGCAAAGGCTTCTGGGAGTTGCAGTCAAAGTGCGTCTAGACCAGTGGTTCTCAACCTGTGGGTCCCCAGATGTTCCTGGACTGCAACTCCCAGAAGTCTTCGTCACTAGCTGAGCTGGCCAGGATTTCTGGGAGTTGCAGTCCAGGAACATCTGGGGACCCACAGGTTGAGAACCACCGGTCTAGAGCCCCAAGGTTGGGAACCAGGGCCCTCGAATCAAACAAGAAGTATCTTCTGTCTTCCATTCTGCCCTGGAAGCCTTCATGGTCTCTGACTTTGTTTCTTAGGTACGACAACCACAGGGAAGCGCTGCTGAAAGGCGGGGTCGATGGAGAGTTTCAAGACGACAGTTTGGATCTGATCCGCTACTTCACGGCCACTTGTTACTCGGGCTTTGGAGATGATGAAAAGGTAACTCAGAGTGGCAGTTCCCCAGCAGGAGGAAAGACAGGGACACAACAGGAGTTACGCAGTAGTCGAGTTGACCAAAAAGATTTAACTTGGAATAGGCTTGGAACTGGTCTGGGGCAAGTTGTTTCTGGGTGAGAAAGGAGGAAACCCTCTTTAATCTGTCAACCATGATTGTGTAACCTCCATCTGTCCCGTGGAAGAGAGGGAAGTCATTTTCTTTGTGGAAATTAACCTGGACATTTTCTAAGTCTAGAGGGGACGGATTCAAGGAGTGTTCCACAAGCAGATGATGGATGATGTTTAGAGAGTCTGTGACCCTCCCGTGGCATTGAACTCCAGTTCCCATTGGCCCGTGTCACCATGGGCAGAGATGAGGAATCATGGTAGTCATAGTTCATGCATTCCTCACTCCTTTCTTAATAGAGGTTGATACTTGTTAGGCAGGAAGATGATTGGCGGTCTCTAGTGCAGCGTTTTTCAACCACTGTTGTGCCGCGTGCCGCGAGATGTTGCCTGGTGTGCCGTGGGAAAAATTGAAAAATTCTAAAGAAATTCAACCCAGGGCCGGCGGGCGGCCCACAGCTGGGAGGCGCTATAAATAGCATCCAAGGGCCCGCGGTGCTGGCGTCACTTCCTCCCCGGCCGGACCTGGCCCCGCTCATTCTCTTAGTGTTTGCCCTGTGCCTGCCACCGCCGCCGCGACTCGCTCGCTTCCCTCTCCCCCCCTCCTTTTTTTACCCTGGACCACCACCACCCCTTTCCTGGGAGCTACCAATGGACTGAGCCGCCCGACAGCCCGCCCGCCAACACGAGCCGGCCCGGGAGCCCCAGCCCAGAACAAACCACCAGGTGAGGGGAAGGGGAGGAGGGGCGCCCGGCTGCCCCACGAGCACCGCGGCAGGGCTGTGAGGAGGAGGGGATGGAGGAGGCCTCCGCTGGGCCTGGGCTGAGGAGGCGGGCGGGCGGGGGGGGGGGGGGGCTACTGGCACAGCTGGACGGCCGGCCGGATGGCCTTTAGTGTCCGGGAGGGGAAGAGCTGTCTCTGAGGGGCCCCGCGATGGGTTCCTTGAAGTCTTGCCCCTTTCTTTCTGTCTTGGGTCGCCCTCTTCTCTCTCTCTGTCTTTTCTTTCTTTTCCCCCCCACCTCTCTCTTTCCATTCGTACCCTTTCCCCTCTTCATAGAAACGTGCTCATTTCTAGCCTGCATATGTGTATGTCTAGCAGCCTGCCTACTGTAATTAAAACTGTAAACCGCCCAGAGACTCCTTGAAGTGGTATGGGGTGGTATACAAGCAGAACACTTTTTGCCTTCTTTCCTTCCTTCCTGCCTTCCTTCATCCTCCTCCCCTCCTGTCGCTGGACTTGCTGAAGGCATCTGCCTTGGCCACAGTGTGGAGAGCAAGATGGGCTTTTGGGTCTTATTTGTGTTCCTGGAGAGTCAGTGCCCCTTCTCAGGTCTCCACTGGACACAGAAGTCCATGCAGGGCAAAATGTCTTTAAAAAAACAACACAGGTAAGTGGGAACTGGGTGCTAGAGAGCGGGCTGCCTCAAACTGTGGCCCCTCTGTCCTGCTTCTCCCTACACCAGCAACGGCGAACCTTTTAGAGACTGATATAGGCACAGAGTTAAATTTTTTAACATTTTCTAATGGTGGTGTGCCTCGTGATTTTTTTCATGAAACAAGTGTGCCTTTGCCCAAAAAAGGTTGAAAAACACTGCTCTAGTGGTGTCAGAAGGGTATGCATCCTACTGGGTCACTTCCTTCAGTTGAAATAATGGAGCCTTGCTTCCCCTTCCGCCTTTTGTATCCTCTGTTTCAGGGATTCTATACAGTGTATCGGCATGTCTTTGAAATGATTGCCAAGGAAGAGAAAGAATCCATGCTGGAAGAAGATGATGAAGAATTTCCAAGTTTTGGAGATTCTCAGAGTGATTACGACACAGTAAGTCGGTCAACTGGCTGGCAGTGCCATTTTCAGGGACCGGGGAGGTGGGTTTGTGCTGCCTCCCATGAAACTCGCCTAAGGATTTTGGTTTTGGGATGTATACACTTTGTATACAAAAATCCTACCCAATCAGCCATGTCTACCTGGATCTAGCCTTCATCTGTATTCATGTACAAAATTTATACCTCCCAAAACCAATATTCTTAGCAGAAGGCTCCCGGTTGATTGAGGGGGTTTGGGACAGCATTCCCATAGGAATCCATTGAAAACCAATTAATCCGTTCCTCCATGTTGGTTTTCAGCGCATTCCTGTGGGAAATTGTGCCTCTTAAGATAGATTTTCCATAAAACGAATGGACCCCTGGAACCAATTAAATTCATCTTAGGAGGCACCACTGTACTCCCTCCCCTGCAAAATGGGTGTCTTCTGGTTTTCAGAAAGATTGGTTGGTGTGAAGGGCTGACCTCTGGTGAACCAGCCTACCTCAACAGCATTAACAGACATTTTGCATGATTTGGTGGACAAAGTACATTCTTACCCCCATTTTTTGTTTCATTTTTAAATGTCCCTCCTTTTTGCCTTCCCCATCTCTACATTTTATTTCGGTCCCTTTAAGGTCTTTGTTCCAAACTGGCAGTGACACATTTGAATCAGACCAGACAAGTCCTAAAGAAGAAATTGGGTCACTAATTACGCTTTTAGTCATGCCTGTAATTGTGCCTCATACTTCATACCTGCAATTTTTAAAATCTTGAGGGTTTGTGGCAGCCAGGGTGGGTGAGTGGGGAGGTATTAGTTGGTTGCGCATGACCCTCTGGCATCTTAAGGCAGTAGGTACTGGCTCTCTGGACATGTGGAATTTGCCCTCCGCTGATATAGTGACCGAGACTTGGACATGACTGAACTGAAAGAAGATGATATAGTAGATTAATAAGTAGAAAAGCCCTACATTTTATTTTCTTTAAAAAAAATCCATTTGTTGGCAAATTAGCTCCTAATTAGTTCTTAAGAGCAAGCAGAGTGTAGGAAGTTTTGAGTCATATAACGACTTAATAGAAGAAAATATACGTAAACTTAAATATATTGTAGTAGAGAGTCTAGGCATTCATGGCAAAAATTAAAAAGACGGCATGACTGCATAACAGCATACCACAAACATAGCATACAGAGAGGACATAAATTTAACCTGACTTGCAGCAGGCTGACCTATACTACATCGGAGTGACCTGATCTCCACCAGGGTGACCTGATCTACATCAGGTGAAGCCTCACTCTCTACTTCTCCTTAATCATGTAACATTACACCATTACTTCATTATTCTGTCCCACCTGTGTTACATACTCATTACTACACTGAAACTCTTCATAGACTGACCTAATCAGTTTACAGAGTTTACAATATTAAATTTTAGCTTATACATACAAATTGTATTAGGAAAAAAACTTGACAGCATTTTATTAATTTATTGCATTTTTGTGACACCTTTCTCTTGGTGAAGGGACTCAGAATGGCTCACTGGGCATGTGTTTCCTCTGATTTTTTTAAATTCTAACGTTTCTTTTGGCATTGGGTTGTCTCCCACGGATTAGGTGGTGCACTGCTTCTACGCGTATTGGCAGAGTTTCTGCACCCGGAAGAATTTTGCCTGGAAAGAAGAGTATGACACCCGGCAGGCTTCCAACCGCTGGGAGAAACGGGCCATGGAAAAAGAGAACAAGAAAACCCGGGACAAAGCACGAAAGGAGCGGAATGAGCTGGTCCGGGAGCTGGTGGCCTTTATCCGGAAAAGGGACAGGCGGGTGCAGGCCCACCGGAAGCTGCTGGAAGAACAGAATGCCGAGAAGCTGAAGAAGGTGGAAGAATTCCGGCGGCAGCAGAAACTGAAACAAGCCAAGTATGAAAGAAAACCTGGGAAACGGCAAAACTAAATTGAGCAAGTTTCTGCTACCTGCAAGTTAGCATAATTGTTGAAAGGAGCTTTCCTTTCTGCTAATTAGTACAGTAGTACCTTGGTTTAATTTGTTCCAA
This sequence comes from Phrynocephalus forsythii, assembly GCA_029282475.1. Lineage (NCBI taxonomy): Eukaryota > Metazoa > Chordata > Lepidosauria > Squamata > Agamidae > Phrynocephalus > Phrynocephalus forsythii. Next base: position 103,081,397 of record JAPFRF010000004.1, on the reverse strand, counting down.
AAGCATGCTCCTAAACCAAAATATTCGTAAATTTTAAAAAACTCCCATAAGAAATATGTAAAATTTACGTGATTCATTCTGGGGCCTTTGCCGGAGCTGCATCCAGGGCCAAAGGTACACCAGCACAAAGGGGTACGAAGGGCTGGCCTGCTGGCTAGCAGCCACAGTAGCACAAGTGGCCGGCAGGCAGGCAGCGCCGCCCATGGCACCTCGCTGTTGTTTGGTGCTCCGATGCTCATTTTGCAAGCCGAGCTCATTAACCGGGACAAAAATGTTCCAAAATGTTTGCTCATCTTGTGAAACACTCATAGATTGGGACACTCGTAAACCAAGATATTACTATGATAATTAGAGATGGGTGTATACATTTGTTTGCAGAGATGTTCGACGGTTCACAACCCCACCTTCCTGGGATCTGCTGAACAGCTGTTCATCTAAAGGACGAACTGGCACCAACTGCCAAACTCAGTATAACTCTCTGGGGCGGTCGTTCCTCTGATTATTTTTTAAAAATTATTATTTTTGTAAATGTTGATATTTTTGGAGGTCCATAGCCATCTCTATAAGTCAAGATCATTGAGTCATAGAATTAATAGAGTTGGAAGAGACCTTAAGGGCCATCTAGTCCAACCCCCTGCCATGCAGGAACCCCCATCACAAGACTCCTGACAGATGGCCATCCTGCCTTTGCTTAAAAACATCCAAAGAAGGAGACTCCACCACCCTCCGTGGCAGCATATTCCACTGCTGAACAGCTCTAACTGCCATGAAGTTCTTCCTAATGTTTAAATTGAATCTCTTTTCCTGTAGTTTGAGACCATTGTCCTGTGCCCTAGTCTCTGAAGCCATGGAAAGACTAGACTGATGAGCTCTCCCATTAAGTAGATGCAGGGGACAGAGGGACACACACACTTGCTCAGTCACTAATTGGTCTTTGTAGGAAAACACCATTAGGGGACTAACATAAGAGTCCACAGCAGTTTCTTTCCACAAGTCATGCCGTTTGCATCCCTGCCAACAGCATTTGCGTCAGTACCCACAAATGCCTCTCCACCTTACAGGTTATACGATACTTGCAAACTTAAATAAAAATATGGATAGGCACTTATGGGAAACCAAACTCTTCCTGGGTGTGTGTCTTCAATAGAGACCATAGTGAAAAAGACACCGATGCTTCCACATTAGCCCAAACTAATGCAAAAGCAAAGTGGTCTGCTTATATACCGCCCCATATGACTTCAAGTAGTCTCTGGGTGGTTTACAGTTTTCATTTAAAAGGTTTTGGCCGCGGTAAGGCCTTTGGGTCAATCAAGGCAGGTGGAAGGAGCCATGCCGTCATAGCTGCAGGCACGGCTCATTCTTGCCTCTCATTTTGAGACGGAAACGAGGGATGAATGAAAGACCGCACCGTTATGTGATCCTGCCCACCTCTGTCCTTGTGGGCATTTGTCCAGCAAGCGGCCACTTGGATAGCAAAGCAGGCAGTGACAACTCAAGCTTTCTGCTTCTTCTTCCTTCCAAAGACTAGCCGAGGAGTATAAGGAGCAGACGTGGATGGCCATGTCGAACCTGGAGCGGGAGCTGCAGCAGATGGAAGCTCAGTACGAGAAGGAGTTCGGAGATGGGTCAGAAGAGGAGGAGGAGGAGCAAGAGTCTAAAGAGAATCAAGAAGGTGAAGGTGAATGTGCAGGTAGTTCCTTATGTTACCACCACCATCACCCCTGAGAACTTGCTATAGATTTGAAGCTTCCTTTGGCTATCTCTTCCATCAAGTATGTGGATGGTGCCGTTCTAGATATTAATTAATTTTATTTATTGTGCTTATATGCCACCCTTCTCCCTCAATGGGACTAGGAGGGGCTTGGAAATTTGTGAAACAAAATGGAAAGTTAAATTATTGTAGATTTATGCATGTTAAAATTAGAGATGGGCATTTCATTTCGGAAGGGGTCCAGTTCCAAAATGAAACACAGCAGCACAGCTGCCGTTCGGAAACGGGACCCACCCTCTGGAAGGAAATCAACCACTGATTTAGCCTTCCCTGGGTTGTGCAGGTCAAAACTCCAACGAGGAAGCAGCCTCCGACGTGTCCTCTTTCCTTCTCCCTGGTGCTGGCCAATCAGACAGGGAGGCGGGATGATGCATGTCCTTGCACAGCTCCTGATTGGCCAGTGCCAGGGAGAAGAAAAGATGACACGTTGGAGGCTGCTTCCTCATTGGAGTTTCACCCTCCGCAACCCAAGGAAAGGTAAGTCACTGGTTGATATTGTTCCAGAGAGTGGATCCCGGTTCTGAAAGGCAGCTGTGCTATTATGTTTCGTTTGGGAACCGGACCCTTCCAAAACAAAACGCCCATCTCTAGTTAAAATAAGACTAAATTCATTGTAATGTCAAAAATAAGATTGTAGCAAAGTGTACTGTTTATATACCACCCCAAGGGGCTTAAAGCAGTCTCTGAGTGATTTGAAATTCAACTATGCAGGCTACACGTTGTCCCCTCCACCTCCCAGCCAACGGGGTATTTAGTTTACTCACCTCAAACGGATGGAAGGCTGATTAGGATCACAGGTTATGAGCAGAGTTTTGATTGTAGTACTGCTATTTAAACATGGCCAGAATTAATAGCAATTGAAAATGCCAGATTAAAATATTAACCGTGGTTTGCTACCTCCACAAGTAGGCCCTGCCCCAATAGCCGACCTCTGACTTGAGAAAATTGGGGAAATTCAGAGTTGGACCATTCGGTCCAGCAGTTGGTTCGATGGGTGCCCTTGCTCCAAAACACTTTACAGCTTTTTAAGTCAAGCTCTGCTCTTTATGGTCAAAATTCCAATTAAAAGTATTTGTGGAAGATTTCCATTTTGTCTATGGCACTTTCCAAATCTCCCAAATTCCAGTTCCTAAAGCAGGCACTTTTAAAGTCCTTTGTACTCATGGCTGTTTTGGTTGGGGATTCTGAGAGTCGTAGTCTTACCGTTCTCATGTTCTGGCCTTGGCAGTGAGGAATTCAGTAAACTCACATAGGATGAAGCAGGAAGTGTCTTTAATAGCATAATTAATTAATCACACTATTAATTATGTAATTAAAGCTGGTCATTAATTGCTTTAATGGCACACCCCTTCTACAGCTACATAGCGAAGCAAAGTGTTTTTGCTTATATACCGCCCCACACCACTTCAAGTAGTCTCTGGGCGGTTTACAGTTTTAATTACAGGATGCAGGCTACACATCCCCCCCCAGCAAGGTGGGTACTCATTTTACCGACCTCGGAAGGATGAGTCAATCATGAGCCTGTTACCTGGGATTGAACCTCAGGTCTTGAGCACAGTTTTACCTGTAGTACAGGCATTTGACCACTGCACCACTGGGCTCCTAATAGCATAACATGAGTCTTTAGTATTTTAAACATCTTTTTCAGATAAATTAAGTGAAGACGGTGATAATATGGATTTCTACGATGACCTGTATTGCCCTGCTTGTGATAAATCCTTTAAGACCGACAAAGCGTGAGTGTTTATTTCCCTCCGCCTTTGTCCTTAAAAGAAAATGAGCTTTGGGTTAGTTGTTTTCCCTGCTTCTTGTGTGTCCTAGCTTGGAAATCCATCCCACTGATTTCAGAAGGGCTTATTTCCCAGTGGAACAGTTGTGGAGTTGCCACCGACAGTTCGGGTTGCGGGGGGAATGAACCCTTCAGTTGGCTGTGTTGAGTTCAGGAGCTCCTGATAACGCCTGTGTGGCAACTCTCTGCAGTATGAAGAACCACGAAAAATCCAAGAAGCACCGGGAGATGGTGGCCTTGTTACGGCAGCAGCTGGAGGAGGAAGAGGAAGAGTTTTCCCTCAAGGCCGTTGGAGAGAACGGGTTAAATAGTAATGAGGAAGAGGAGACGGAACACGTGCCCAAACCAAAGTACGTACGAGAACGTTTGCTTTGCACAAATGGCTGTGAATTGTAATCATTCCAAAGGAAGCAGCAAAATTTGATGATGATGATGATGGTGGTGGTGGTGGTGATGATTGCAGCATGAAGTACTTCATTTCAAGTCGCCAGCCAGGCAGAGAGATCTGTTTCCAAGTTATTCTACTAGATTCCCTCATCCCAACCGTGAGTCAGCATTCTCTGGACACTGAGCGGACGCCATCTTATTTGCATTGTATTTGTAGGTTTGCGTGTGTTTTTAGGGAGGTACATTTCTTGGTTCCGGCAAGCCTTCAGGTTTCCATGTGCTTGCTGATCCTTCCCTGTTTTGTCTACGCAGGGCTCCCCACTTAGTGGGTTGGACGCTGTATGGTTATAGGAAAGACAGCTGTGGGTCATATTTCAGGATAGCAAGGTATAGCACTGGACATTTTGATTGCAAAACTGGTCCCTTCACCCCCCCATCCCCCACACCCCCATTTATCAGGTGTCTGACACGAGGTTGGCGTGCTGAAGGAGAATTAGAAATTAATACATTCTTCAGTCTTTTGGAAATCATTTTTTAAATTGATTGGCTCCAGACCTGTTGCTTAGCACAGTAAATTGCAACCAGGGTAGGCACATTGAATTAGCAGGGATTTGGTGAGTTGACTCCTCTGTAGGCTTCACTGATGTAATTGACCTACGTGTGTTGTGGTTTACTGGACTAAGTAGAGATGAGGATGAATTGATTCAGCCTGCTTCGGCAACATTTGTGGTGCCATGGCGATGAATTATGCCGAACGGGGCCGAATCGCTTTGTGCCCATCTGTGGTGCTAAGCAATAGGGGATCAGTCCCTGTGTAAGAGCTGCTTACATGGAGTGTGGATGGGGGCACGGTAGCACTCCCCAACCCTTTGAGGGGCTGCAAACTTGTTCCCCTGCCAATTTCTCTCCCCCCCTCCCCCACTTGCTTTCTTTTTTACAAATGGACATGAGGTTGCGGAACACAGTGAAGGTTTCTGTGTGTATTTCCCCCCCCCCTCTGTAAAAATGTAGTGCAGCCCTGATGTTGCCGTTCCAGGAGACACTTGCTGGGTGAGCAAGAGAAACACGCTCTTTGTTCAACAGAAAACAATTGAAGGGCACTTTGGGGGCCTTGCAAGAACAGTTGCACCTAGTTGCAGCTGTCCAGCACGTCACAAGTCAGAGTTAGGGGGTGTCACTTTTAAGGAGAAAGAATAGACTGTAGAGATGGGCACGACCAGGAAATTCTTTTTCCCGAGTTGTCGTTTTTCGGGACGGGTCCGTTTCGGCTCGTTTCCGTTTTTCGCGAAATTTTTCAAAAAATTGTCGTTTCGTGGTGTCGTTTTTTTCGTCTGTCGTTAGTACTGGTTTAGGGGGGGTAGCGGGCTCCTGGAGGCACCTCTGTGGGGTGGGTGCCTCCTCTGGCCCGCTATGAAGGGAAAGCGGGCTCCTGGAGGCACCTCGTGGGTGCCTCCTCTCCTCACCCGCTACAAAATGGCATGCGTAGCCAATTGGATATGCATACCAAGTTGAGTGGCAGAGAGGCACCTCTTTTGGGTGCCTCTCTGTAGACCACAGGCCCACTGCTGATCTGGCCGCTCTGTGGTTCACTAAGAAGGGAAGTGTACTTGCGTGTATAGTGCAATGCGAGTACACAGGTTTGGCTTAGGGTTAGGGTTAGCGCAGGGGCTAGGCTTAGGGTTACAGGTAAGATTAGGGTGAGTATTGGGGTGCACCTCTGGGTGCCTCTCTGACCCACTTAGAAGGACAGTGTACTGGCGTATGGGTTAGGGTTAGGGTTAGGGTTAGGGTTCGGGCTACAGTTATGGGCTTTTTATGCCCGATTGGCACATCCCAGAAGTCTCTGTGGTCAACCTGGCCAAGTGGCCATGCGATTGGTGGAATGGCTCCAAAAATTTGCATGGTCACTCCCATGGCCAGCCCATCATTGCGCAGGTGTAAAAAATAAAAATAAATAAAATAAAATCAATGGAGAGGAGGACAGAGGAGACATTTTGTTGCAAGAAAAACCCACTGCTACTGTAAAAAATCTGGCAGTTTTAAAATAGCAATTTTCGCATGTTTCTGTGGTGCTTTGGTGTGTTTTTGGACCACAACGATACAATTTCAAAAAAAAGATTGCGGTCGCCCGCCCCATTTTGGATCCCCCGCCCGCACCGCATGGCGTCGACGAGGATGCCCCACCAGAGCGGCCCAGGACAGGAGGGGGGGAAGGCCGGGGACCGCCCCCCCGAAACCACCCCTCTGGTAGGTGCCCTCACTCAGGCAGGCATATTTCCGCCTGCTTATTTGGCCGGGAATTGGGTTTTTAAAACTTTTTTTCTGTGCCGCTTGAATGGCGGCGGCGAGGCGGCGACGTTGGCGGGACAACGAGGATGCCCGCCGGCCGCCACTCCACCAGAGCAGCCCAGGAAGGACAGGAGGAAAGGGGGGGAGGCTGGGGACCCCCCCCCCAGAAATCACCCCTCTGGTATGTGCCCTCACTCAGGCAGGCATATTTTCGCCTGCTTTTTTGGCCGGGAATCGGGTTGTTTTTTTTTTACTTTTAAAAACTTTTTTTCTGTGCTGTTGGCATCGCGCAATGCCAAGAACGACAACACAACAAATCAGACCCAATTTTTCTTTTTTCGGTTCGAGTTCGAGTTCTGGCAGAGTAATTGTCGTTCTTCGTTTCGTTGCGTAACGGAAACGAGGAATGGAAACGGAAACGAGAATTTCGTCAAGTCGTGCCCATGTCTAACTGACTGGTTTGCTAGTTTGCTGGAGCCGCCCATACCTGGGATCCTCTGGTAGATTATTTCCACTTCCATGTACAGTGTCGCCACATGCTTGGTTTGCCCATCAGGAAATACAGAAGCAGAACATGGCCAGTTCATAGCTAATCAGCAAGGTTTAATCTGCTCTTAGTTAGCCACTGGTATAATACTATGCGGGGAGAGAGAGAGAATGGGCAATATTGACACGTCAACCTCATTTTTTTGTCATTACAGGCTCTCGAAGAAACAGAGAAAGAAACAAAGAGCCACCGTGGTATGTTTTTATAGCAAATTCCTCTATGAGTTGTGTTCTGAGGGGAGGAAAAAATCCAGTGGCTTCCTCCATGTGTGGGACTGGGGTTCTCTTTGGACTTCGTACTGGGTGTCGCTGGTATACCAGCTCGGTGTGACATCTGAGTTTCAAATTGGGAGATAGCTATGCGGAGAATTGCTTTCCATTTCAGGAGGAAAACCAGAAGGTACCAGAATAATTGGCATGATCTCCTTGGCCAGAGAAAAATGGACATCTTGCTTTAGATTTATTTCAGTTTCAATACCATTGTCACTGTGGGCCAGGTCAGGGCAGGAGGGGCTTCTAAACTTCACTGTACAGTTGGCCCTATTTTATCCCCCCCTCCCATGTCTCGGCTAAAGCCAGAACACGAAGGTCCCAGGAATGACCCGTCTCTGATGTCTGGTTTTATTTTGACCCTTCCCCGCTCCCCCTCAAGTTTATTACTGGGGCTGTGGGCACATCGTACAGTAACAACCCCCCGGTCTATCACAGGGGTTAGGGATCTGACCCAACCCATGATAACTGAAAATCCGCGATATGCCAATGCAGGTTGAGTCGGGCCGGGGGAGGGGCAGCGCACAATGGTAAAATGTCTTTAATCAACGGAGCCAAGCACTTGGCTGCATTACTTAAAGATATTTTAAACATTGCACGCTGCTTCTCCTGACACCCCCAGGGTGCAGGGGAGTGGCGCACGATGCCTCCATGGAGACAAGCCCTGGGCTCCAGCTGATTGGCGCTGGCATGGGGGAGACAAACCTTTCGGGGTACCACTGTACTGTGGTCCCATGATATAGCGGCATCGCAGTATATGATCCACGAAAGGGAGGGGGACCACTGTAATAATCCATCTGTTCTCATAGAATGTCTTCCAGAATGCCTTTGGGAACCCTATTAGATGGTGGCCCCAAAGCATTGTGGGGTGATAAAGGCCGGTAGGCAGGCACTTATGGCTTCAACAGGAATGTCTATCAGATTGATTCAAGCAAGATAAACCAGCCCTTCCCCACCACTGTCCTGTAAGCTTTCTGGCTAGTCAGGAAGGAGGCCAGAGGGCTTCAAGGGGGAGTGCAGAGGGTATGCCCAGAGCCTTTCAGAGGTTGGGGGTTCAATTCCCCACTGTGCCTTCTAGATTTGGGCAGACTAGAGATTCCATAAGGTCTTTTCCAGCTCTGTAGTCTAAGATTATTATTCTAAGACAAGATCTTGGACTGATCCCATTTCCACCAGTGATGTTTCTGCACTTCCATAAGTAGGGTAAGGCCTGGGAAAGCTGGTCCCTTTTTATTTATTTTTTTTTTTTTTTGGGGGGGGATCCAGTGTGAACGCATTTTGAGAGGCATGTACTGTGTCCTCCTTGCAAACCTATGTCGTCCCTGACTTCAGCTCTCCCTGGGATCTGTCCACTCAGTGCTGTGTTTCCTGCCCATGTTCAGAGGGGGAAAGCCCACAGAAGGATGGCCTTCTTTGTCAGTCACGGGCAGGCACAGAAGCAAGAGGGGCGGCTGGGGGGGGTGCAGCTTTGGCCGTAAGCTGTCGCAGTGCCTTCGGACAAAGCATCCCGGAAAGCTTATGGTCTGTGTGCTGAGAATCCCATTCATCCTCTGCTACTTTCTCGCGATCTCCTTGACCCAAAGGACTGGGTTCTTTTTTTTTGTTCCTTTCGGAAGCATCACAGTATTGCTTGATGAGTATGTTAGATAAATTTCACTCAGTGTCTGGTAACATGGAGAGCATTGTGGGGCAGCTGGCACCTGGTCTCCCGTGGCATAGAAATGGGGTCCTGGAGTCCCTGCCTGTTCCTCTCCACACTTGCAAACTACTGTCTGTGCCAAAGCCCCATTTTCTTCGGCTTCCTTTAGATCTGCCTGCTCCAGACTGTTGCCTCTTAAGGGGCTTCCACATAACCCAGTTCTCCATATCTCCCAGTGGTTCCCAACCTGGGGGTGGGACTCCTTTGGGGGTCAAACAACCATTTCACTGGGGTTGCCATGAGTGAGTGAAGAAAAAGGCACAAACGGCTTGGGTCTGGAGGAGGAGGGGGAGTGAGTTACAGCTTGATAGGTTGGAGGGGATGTCAGTCAATGGCACTGGAGGATGCGATTGGCTGAGGGTGCCTGTAGAGGGAAGTTCTCTATGGCACCTGCGGGAGTGGCCTGCCAGAGGGAGCTTGTAGCCTCTTCCAAGTAGGTCGAGGGGGTCACCACAACATGAGGAACTGTATTAAAGGGTGACGGCATTAAGAAGTTTGAGAACCACTGATATAACCAAAGGCTAGACCAGTGTTGGCGAACCTATGGCACGGATGCCAAAGGTGGCACTCGGAGCCCTTTATGTGGGCACCCGACACCGCCCCTTCACAGCCACCTGGATTCAGGTTAAATTGCTGTATTGACACTTTGCGAAAAAATTAGTGGGTTTTGAATCGCAGTTTGGGCACTTGGTCTCTAAAAGGTTCGCCATCACTGGGCTAGACTGTCCTGGGGTCCCAGCCATTTTAGACATCGGCTGCTCTTCCCACTTGCTAGTTTTGGCTTTGTTGCCCAGGGCTTCTGAACCAGTTTTTCAAATGTGGCGATGCACTACATGCTGGCATCTAGTAAGTTCTCAATATATGGATGGGAGACAGAGTCCCAGGATGTGTAAAGTAGAAAACAATCTTTATTCTCTGTTAAATCATTTTAAAAATCTCTGTGTCGAGCCAGAGCTTTTAAAAATGATTTAACAGAGAATAAAGATTGTTTTCTACTTTTATACATCCTGAGACTCTGTCTCCCATCCGTATATTGACTTTTGTGGATGTACCAGTTCCTTTTGCTTTGATCTAGTAAGTTCTGCCTGAGATCCAGGGCAGAGTTGGGTTGAAATGTTTTGCTGCCTGAGGCAAAGCAGCAAATATCACTCTTGGGATGTAGCACCTAGAGCCAACCAATTATTTTGCATTAAAGGAAGGAAATTCTACAAACACCCATTGTCCTCCCTGGCAATAAAAATGCAATAAAAGCAAATCGAGTAGTTGACAAATGTTTAGCTGTTTGCAGTGTCCCAGGACTGCTTCTTCACTCGACCTAACAATATGGTCGAAATGTATTCTCAAAGGCTTTCCCGGCCGGGATCTGATAGTTATTGTGAGTTTTTTGGGCTGTTTGGCTATGTTCTGGACGTTTTTCTTCCAGAACACGGCCAAACAGTCCAAAAAACTCACAACAAATATGGTCAAAACTACAGGAGTTGGCTTGGAACGCATTTATTAGGCTCAACAGAGCTTTATTGAGAAGGAAGGTGTGAGTATTATTCGCACAAATAGGTTTGTGCTGCTAATTCATAGTGGATTCTATCAATGCCTTCTCTTCTTCAAAAAAGGTCCAGCAAGATAGTTTCAGTGATAGAAGCCCAGAAGCTCCATTGGATGGAGTACGGCAAGCTGGCAGTGACCCAGAGGATGGTGTCCATGAAGAATCAGAAAGTGTCTGCAAAGCCACCAACCCAGAAGAAGCCGGTGCAGGAGAAGCTATGAAATCTCAAGGGGAAGCCAGAATCGAGGGCAAGAGGTAAATTCCTAACCAGTGGTGGTGCCAAAATGAGTAGTGGTTGGAGCTGTTTAAATCCCTCACCTTGGAGAATCTTTTCTGAATTCGGTGTTGCAGACCTGACCTTTCCAAATTGTTTTAATTTCTTTATCGAAATACAGTAGAACCCCCATATCCACTGATTCATTATCCACTGATTCAGTTATCCACGGTTGGCAAAGGAAAAAAATTAAATAAGTAATTCAGCATCTGCAAAGCAATTACTGTCACAAACAGCAGCTGTAAAGCAAACTACTCTCACAAAACAGCAGCCGTAAAGCTAGCTACTGTCACAAAATAGCAGTTTGGGGGATTTGAGGGTGTTCTCTCTTATCCACGGTTTTCATTATCCACGGGAAGACCTATAACCAATCCCCAGCGGATACCGGAGTCCTACTGTATTGGATTCCCCCATTGTGCCCTTTGTGTTGATTTCCCCTGTGGTTTATACAGTGATACCTTGTAAAACGAAATTCCACGGGTCCTTTCATCTTACAAACAAATTGTTTTGCAAAACACGGTTTCCCATGGGAATGTATTGAAAACCAACTAATCTGTTCCAGAAGGAACAGATTAATTGGTTTTCAATGCATTCCTATGGGAAGGCTGTCCCGAACCTCCTTAATCAATGGACAGCCGAAGGCTGTTCCCCTTGCAGCCGACAGACAGCCAATGTTGAAAGCTCCAAGCTGTCTGTGGCAGCTGTGTGGCGCAGCCTTCGGCTGCCAGTAATTGAAGGGGTTTATCCCCAACCAAGCAAAAGGGGGAAACTTTTTGCCTTCTTTGCTTCCCTCACAAACAGCCCAGGCAATGGAAGCGAGCCGAATCCCAGAAGCGGCTGCCTGCCTGCCTTTCCTGATCATGTAGCATGGATCTGCGGGCGCCACACCAGCGGGCAAAGCAGGATCGAAGCGCCACTACCTCCTCTCCTCCTGAGGCTTGGCACCAAGACCTGGGTGAAGAGGAGGTGCTGGAGGCTTCTGTCTGCCTTCCCTTCCCTGTAGCCCCCACGGATCGGATGCTACAGGGAAGGAAAGGCGGGCAGGCTTTTGAATTTCATGTGCCCAGAACCCCCTCGGATTGTGGGCGCGCAAAATTCAAATGCCTGCCCTATAAGACAATATTTTCTTAAGACATTGGGTTGACATAGGGTGAAAAATACCGGTCCCCGGACATTTCATTCGTCTTACGAATAATTTGCCTTACAGGGCATTCATCTTGTGCCCCTTTTCTCTGGAGAACCTTGTTCTTTTCTTCTGCCTGCTTTGTGTGTGTGTGTGTGTGTGTGTGTGTGTGTGTGTGTGTGTGTGTGTGTGTGTGTGTGTGTGTGTGTGTGTGTGTGTGTGTGTGTGTGTGTGTGTGTGTGTGTGTGTGTGTGTGTTTTCATGGCTGATCCCTCTTCATCTGAGAAAGGGAGGATGCAGGAAGAAAACCTATACTACTCTTTTTCATCAGTGATTTGAGATAATGGGATTCTTCCAGAATATTGCCCGCAATGGAGTTTCAAGGATGAGTTAAGGGTTACTCAGAGGCTCCATGAACTGGGTGGGAAATCTGTGTAAGGCAAACGAAGCCTCAAGATTCAGAGATCACCCTTACCTGGTGCAGCAGATACTGTTCTCCAACACCGGATTTGTAAGGCTTGCGTCCTTTTGAATTTCCACCAGTGTGTCTGTCTGTCTGTCTGTCATATATTGTGACCGTGTGCCAGCGACGGTGCAATCCTTCGAAAAGAGCTGACAACGTGTGCCCTTGTGCTCAAGTTTGGAAAAAGTTGCTTTCTTTGATTTAGAAGAAACATTCCCCCAAAGTAAATTTCCATCCTCTGGCAATATGCTCACAAATACTGTTTGAAAGGGGATAGGGATTTATAGGTGGGGTCCTTTTTATTTGTTTGTTTTTATTTTTGAGTAGTCCATCATTCAGGGAAAAATTGCTTGAAGAGAAAGGTCTTTGCTTGTTTCCAGAAGGACAGCAGAGATGGGGGAGTCCTGGCCTCCATTGGGAGGGAGTTCCAGAGTCTGGGTGCAGCAGCCGAGAAGACCCTTTCATGTGTTCCCATGAGACATACTTGTGAGAGTGGCAGGATGGAGAGAAAGGCCTCTGCTGATGACCTTAGCACCTGAGTCGGTTCATACTGTGAGATTCGATCTTTGAGGTAGCTTGGACACAGGTCGTACAATGTTTTGTAGGTTAAGGTCAACACTTTGAATTGTGCCCGGTAGCTGATTGGCAGCCATCCTTGGCAAAGTTAGGAGCTGATACTCCGTTTCTCCCCTGCCTGAATGAAACCGCTTGGTGTTCCGACAGTGGCAATTTGATTGCTTTTGGATTTCCTGACTTGGCAAGGACGCTGTGAATCACCTCTGCAGGATTCCTACTAGTTAGGTCTGAAAAAAATGTTCAGCTGTTCAGGGCAAGAAGGCCAGCCAAATAAGATGCTTTCTCTTTCTTTCTAGCGCTCATAAAGCTAAAGGAAAGAAAACAAAAGAGGCAAAGAAAACGCCTGCGCGAAGCTCGTCGGAAAATCAAGCTATGGTAGGTGGGAAGGATTTATACAGAGTCACAGTTCCTGCATTTAGCACCCCTGCCTCATTCTGCTCACAGTCTTGGTTCTGGAGTTCCTAAATGCCTCAGATACTTCAGGGGATTCCTCCTTTGTAGAAAAACAGATGAGCTGGTCTGTGGGTGTTTGCTGGGAAAGTGCCAGGCAAACTGAGTTTAGGAGAGCAAAGAAAGCACAGAGAGAGGGGGGGAGGAGAGAGAGAGATGCCGTTTCTTAGACCCAGCTGAGATTCAGACACAGAACAAAGAAAGTCTGACGTGTCTGCCTCAGCAGCCCCCTTTTATTGAGTGATCTAATGTTGATGAATATACAATGGATTGCTAATGAAAACATCGCCTCTCATAGGGAGCAAATGCCCTCTAGCCTTCGTCTTGCCTCAAAGCAGAGGTGAAGAGGAAATAGAAGGTCACTTTCCCCCAGGGATGCTACGTGGCAGAGTCAGGATGGTGTGCTTTCAACTGCAACCCCCCAGGAAGCATACCCCACAGAGAAAGGTTCCCCACACTGGTCAAATCATTTTTTAAAATATATATTTTTGTCTCATTTTTAGGCTACTTTTCTCCCGGTGAGATAGTCCAAGACAGCTCAAAACATTAAAACAAATACGATTAAATCCACAAACAATTACAGATTAAAAAAATAATTAAATTGTAATAATGATTAAAAATCCATTAACTAATTAAAAACATGAAAATGTTTAAAAAAACAAACTTAGAAAGCAAAAACAAAATCAACAATCACAAAACCCTCACAGAGCCCAGGGATTCAGGCCTTGATTTGATGTGGAAATGAATTGTGGGTTATGCAACGCTCTTATGGCAGAAGCTGACTGTTTCCCCACATAAATTGATTATGCTCCTTAGAATATCATATCATTGACTGCAGCCTAGAAATGCTTTCCAGCTGGCCGACATCCACTCAAACTGAGGGTTGGGAGAGACAACAGACAAAAGAAAATATTTTTTTACCCAGCATGTTGTTAGTCTTTGGAACTCCCTGCCACAGGATGTGGTGATGGCATCTGGCCTGGATGCCTTCAAAAGGGGATTGGACAGATTCCTGGAGGAAAAGTCCATCACAGGTTACAAACCATGATGGAGATGTGTAATCTCCAAAAGCAAAGCAAAGCAAAGTGTTCCGCTTATATACCGCCCCATACTACTACAAGGAGTCTCTGGGCGGTTTACAATTTTAATTACAGAGTGCAGGCTACACATTGCCCCCCCCCCAGCAAGCTGAGTACGCATTTTACTGACCTCAGAAGGATGGAAGGCTGAGTCAACCCTGAGCCTGCTACCCGGATTGAACCCAGGTCGTGAGCACAGTTTTACTTGCAGTACAGGCATTTAACCACTGCGCCACGAGGCTCAGGCTTAGAACCAGGGGAGCTCAAGGACCAGATGAAGGGGAGTGGTATCAGGGGACAGTTATCTGGTCCCATGTGCTCCCAGAGGCATTTGGTGGGGCCGCTGTGAGATACAGGAAGCTGGACTAGATGGGCCTTTGGCCTGATCCAGCAGGGCTCTTCTTATGTGGGGAAGCCAGTTGATTCTAGATTTAGCCACAAGCCCCAAACATAATTAAAGTTCCTTGATCTTGGATAAAGGACTTCCAATCCTTCCTTTAAAAATAATATACAAAGTTGGCCTACCCTGGGACTAGTTTTTTTGTCCCATTCAAGTAACATTTTCTGTTCTGAGGAGCCATTGGTGGCTCCAAACTTGTAGACCAAGCAGGGCTTTTCCCGTTGTGTAGTTGCTGGAAGTGGTCCACCTGGGAGCATTTCTGTAAAAATTCAGAAAATACCGTATTTTTCCATGTGTGACTAGATTTTTGTTTAAAATTCTTAGAATAAAAAAATGAGGGTCGTCTTATGCTCAGAAGTAAACCAAGGAGAGAACCACGTGATTGCAATTTGGGGTTGGGAAAGTAGAGCGTCGTCTTATAGATGGGGACGTCTTATAGATGGGAAATGTGGTAGCAGCCTTTTCTGACAGTGGCTATCTATAATTAAGTGCTCTGGAGGATCCCTTCCCGGAGGGCCAGAAGGTAACTAAATGGGTGTCATGCCAGCTTTTCTGAGTGTCCACGTCTCTGCCTGGTCACTCTTTGAAACCAGAGCATTTGAAAGATTTTCTTTTTTGCCTGCGGTGCTGACTGGAGGATTCTAGGCAGTGAACAGAAAGTAATGTTTAGACGCTGTTTGAAGCAGACGTGGAATTTTAAAAAAAACTTGGTTTACTCCAAGGGAATTTGTTGTGTTCCGAAATTCATTTTTATTAGATACAGGCATACCTCGGTTTAATAATTTAATGCATTCTCCAGGACATTTCATATTGAGAAAAATTCATAAACTGGAAATGTGGTGGGGGGGCAATGCATCCTGAGGAAACTTGCTTCAGGTTTTTTTTTAAACCAAGGTATTGTACAAGGCAGGATTTGTAAACCAAGGCATTATTTTGAATGGATTTCCTTTTGTAAACAGAAAATTATGTTAACGGAGGCATTTGTAAACCGAGGTATGCCTGTACTCATATCAAGTTCAGTAAAATTGAAGGGAAAATTTTGCACTTGCTAACAAAATACTTATATATTTCCCCCTTTTTATTCTTCTGACCTTTTCCTTCTAGCATGAAGCATCGCTCCAGTGTGTTACCTGTAGCTGCGAATTCCAGTCACGTAATAAACTCTTTGAACACTTGAAAGTGACTGGCCACGCCAAGGCAGTGCAGGCGCCGGCTGTTAATGGAGCGGCCAACAGCACCAGAAGCAAAAAAGAGAAACGGAGGAACAGATAGGACTCGGGAAGTAAAGAGGGTGGCCGGTTCAGTGGACACGTGTGACTCCAAAAGGCAGCGCTGTGAGTCCAGATCGCCCCCAGGACTTGTGTCATCAATTGAACTGAAGTGGAAACGCCGTAAGTCCAGCAGCAACAGGCTTTACGGCAACATATTTGAAGTTCTACAGTGCCTGATCCTCCTTTGTGTTGCTATTGTTATTTTCTTCCCCCCCACTGGACTCATGCTTGCATAATACCTGGTCATTTCACTGACACGAAATTTTTAATTTCCTTTCCTCCTTCCTCAATAAAGCACAAATTACTCCTACAAAGAATCTTCTTGGTAAGACTTGTAAAGACTTAACTTGTACAGGTTGAAGAAATAAATTATTTTACTGTATGTAGCACTTTTATTCTTGGGGCTTGCTGCCCATCATGTCAGGATGAAGAGCCTTAGATGCATAAGCTGAAAGGACCTCTTTTTTTGCTACTTGCCCACCTGTATTTATTCAGCTCAGGGATGGACTCTCTTTAAGAAACCTTTTAAGGTGGTGGTTCCCAACCTTCTGTCCCCAGATGTTCTTGGACTACAACTCCCAGAAATTCTGCCCAGTGCAGTTAGCGGTGAAGGGCTTCCTATTGAGTGGGTTTTGGGTGCTCTCCACCTCCTCAAGAACTTAGCAGGGCCCCATATGTGTGCAGGATCAACTTCAAGCCCCCTGCAGATACTGGAAAATAGACATGGGTGCCTTGTTTCAGAAGGGGTCCAGTTCTGAAACGAAACATGGCAGCACAGCTACCATTTGGAACCGGGAACCAACCCTCTGGAACAAAATCAACCACTGACTTATCTTCTTTTGGGTTGCGCCGCGCGAAACTCCAACAAGCCTCTGACATGTCATCTTTGCATCTCCCTGGTGCTGGCCAATCAGGAGCTGTGCAGGGACATGCATCATCCCGCCTCCCTGTCTGATTGGCCAGCGCCAGGGAGAAGGAAAGACAATGCACCGGAAGCTGCTTCCTCGTTGGAGTTTTGACCTGCACAAGTCAAGGGAAGGTAAGTCAGGGGTTGATTTCGTTCCGGAAGGTGGGTCCCGTTTCCAAACAGCAGCTGTGCTGCCATGTTTCATTTCGGAACTGGACCCCCTTCCAAAACGAAATGCCCATCTCTACTGGAAAATGCAGATTATGTTGAACACTATCACGGCATGGCCTCTGGCTCACTCTAGGTTTTCCCCAGAAACGATGATACCTCATTCTTGTACACTGTCTGTGTTTTGGGTACCCAGTGACACGATTTTGAACAACAGAAATAAAGAGCACAATCCTTTTTCAGCTGTAAGCACATATTTATTGTTTCTGCTGCTTCCCCACTGGCACAACAGGGGCGCAGTAGCCAGGGATGTGTGTTCATAGCTACCCCTTCCTCAAAGCCAAAATCTTTCTTGGCCCCAAACCAGAACACCTGCTAGGTTTTTTTTAAAGACAAATGTCTGTTTTGTACAGATGTCGTAAGGAGTTAAGAAGCCACAGAAGGCACCAGAGGACAGGCCCGACTTCAGCTAGGAACACGTACAGTACTCAACACCCAATGAAGAGCTAGGCTGCGTCAAAATAAAGGCTGCTTTTTTGCTTTGCTTTGGTTTAGTTTAGTCCCACCGTTCTGTCCACATAGCAGTTAACCAGATCCTTATGGGAAACCTGCCTGCAGGATGTGAATGTAACTACAAATTGCTTTTCCCACCTTAGTGTGTCATTTGCTGGACACGAAGCCACAAGACTGGCTCTCCCCTCCTCTTCCCTATTTCTTTAGAGAGAGAGAGAGAGAGAATCATCTATCATCTTAGCTGTGGTCGCTGCAGCCCCGCTAGTGTTCCTCCCAGCAGACCTGCCCATTTGCCAGCTGTAGAGTTTTTAATCTGTGCCACGGACCTCCTCCGGTGTGAAATGAGCAAAGACATGGCACACCGTTCCACGCACCAGGCACGGAAGAGGCTAGTTTGCAGCCGCTCTCCTTTCCATATGTCTCGTAAAAGCCGCGCGGAAAACGGCCACTGCAAAGTCGACGTCTTCCTTAGTGATGCACATGGGGGGTTTAACTCTAAAAGTCTAAGGAGAGAAAGGAAGAAAGATCAGGAGAGGGTTGGTGGCAGGGAAATGGCAGTCATCGTACTCCCTGGTCCTCCAGGTTTGTTTGATGCCATGCCCCCTAACAAGGTTGAGTTGATGAAATGTAAATAAGAGCTTCCATGACCAAAAATACTAGCCATTGCTTTTGATCCTAGTTTCATTGAAAACCTAAATGGTCCAAACTTTTTAAATAATAATAATAATAATAATAATAATAATAATAATAATAATAATAATAATAATAATAATAATAATAATAATAATAATAATAATATAAAGCTTTGAACTGCTGAGCTGGAAAAAGCCAATGGGGAAATAAGAGACAGAGACCTAAGCCACTGAGCTATCCACCACTTCTCCTAAGAAGTGGTACCCTATTTTTCTGTCTATAAGATGCCCCCCCATGTATTAGTCACACACCCCTTTTCCAGACGCAAATTACAGTTTTGCAATGGACGACGTATCTCTCCAGCACTGGATTATTTTATTTTATTTTATTTGTTTATATATATATATTTTTAATCCTGCCTTTCTCCTTAAAAGGGACCCACTGCAAGGATGGGAGCGCAATGCAGTTTCCTAGGAAAAAGCTGGACTACAACACCCATTATCCCTCACTTTTTCTTTTCATTGACAGGGGCTGATGGTATATATGTACAGTATACAGCGGATCCTTGTATAACAAATAGTTTAATATAACATAAAATTTGTACAACATAAAAAATTCCGGCGATAGGGGAAATTTGCTTAACAGAATCTCCTATGGGGCAAATCCATACAACATAAAAATGGTTGCGATTAGGGATTACTCTGTTTTCAGTGCATTCTTATGGGAAATTTGTATAAAGGAAAATTTGCTTAACAGAATTTCACTTGGATTGAATTAATTCCTTTATACAAGGTACCACTGTATATGTTTTAACGCTTAGAGCAGTGCGACAGTAGAACCAGTTACTCGGAGAGGTGACGAGTAGAGCTCTCCACGTAACAGGTTCCAGTGCTGAAAATGGGACAACCCTTGGTCAGGTCTGCTTGGATTGGGATCCCTGCACTGAGCAAGGGTGATAAGCTCCTTCCAACTCAATTATTCTACGATTTTATATAAGGGGTGGGTATATTTGCTGCAGCTGGCTGGTTGGGTCTGTGAGAACCAGAGGTGGGGCGTTTGATTTTCCCACTTGCCTCCTGGGAGAAGAGCCAGCCTGTGACTCTGCACAGTCCCAGGACGACCCCAGAAGAAGGGAACGATGAACCACCTCTGAATATTCTCTCTCCAGAAAACCTTGAATGGACTTGACGGCACCCAGTTTTATTCATGATATTAAAAACTGGTTCACTCTGAAAGTAATCCACGGCCCACATCAAGATAAGCTGACCCTGTTTATCTAATGCACAGTCCTGTTCCATACCAATTTTTATTTGCCAGCCATAGGATTGGCCAAGGAATTATACCAATCTTAGACCCGCAGAGCTGGAAAGGAACTCTATGGATCATCAAGGCCAGCCCCTGTCAGGGAGGCACAGCATGGAATTGCCCCATGAAGACTCCTAAGTTTGGAAAGGCTGGCTTAAAGGAACCAAGCTGCAAGTGATTAATGTCTGTGTTGCCTAAGACCTGTTGCTACTTCCAAAGGGACCATATTGGGCTAGATCAGGCTGGGACAACTTGTCATGAGCCAGATGTTGGGAAGCAACCAGGAGTGGATGATGACCTAAACATGGATGTGCATCCATCTCTTTAATTGTCCTTTTTTGCCATCTGTCTTGACTGGGGTTGATGGAAGCTGCATCAGCTGGAGAGGCCACAAGAGTCGTACGTATCACAGGGCAAGATGGCAAAACCATCTGATCTGGTGGAAGCAGCTTCTCCCATTCCTAAGGGTGGCTTCAGATTTACAAGGTCCTAGCTTTAGACACAAGGGAGCAGGTACTATGGAAAGTCACGGTTTAAAGCCAAACATCCCCAGTGGAAAGGGTGGGAAACACCTTTTCCTGAGACTGCCAGTCAAAGCAGAGCACACCATATGGGGCTAGAACTTGTATGAGGTACAAGCTGGTCACTAATTAAAGAAGTCTAGAATTCGTATGCATTGTTCTAAAATTTTGGTATGTTACCATACCCAAAACTTAATATACAAGCATCCACTCCTCCTTCTACAGGTTTCTGCTTTGTTTCTTTACAGTTCAGTTGCAGAATTGTATCCCACCCAGTTTGATGTGAAGGCCTCTGCACTCCCTTGCTTTGAGTGACATTAAATAAATTTAAACAAAAGTTTACTGTACCTGGAAAAACAATCCTCCACGCCCAACTATCACTCCCATATCTTTGCAGTCTTCCATGATCTCAGCCACCTCTTCATGAGGAAGGGGCTCCCGAGTTTCCTAAGAAAACATACATTTGCCTTTATTTTTTGCCTTCCCCTAACCCAAATAGTTCCATTTTTAAAGTGTTCTGCTTATACAGTACTTGCCATAGTGCTTAAAGCACTCTCTGCTCAGTTTACAATTTTATTCAGGCTACACATTGCCACAGCCCCCCTCCCAACAGAGAGCTGGGTATTCATTTTACTGACCACGAAAGGAAAGAAGACTGAGTCAACCTTGAGCCGGCCACCTGAGATTGAACCTCAAGTCATGAGCACAGTTTTAGCTGCAGTACAGCCATTTAGCCACTGCGCCATGAAGCCCCAGGTTTAACACAGGAAAGGCGATGAGAAAGAAACCCAAGAAAAATTAAACAACCAGTTCTTCACTATTAAAATGGGCAGCTTGCCTAGGGAACTTATATTTATTGCATGCTCATAAATTCAGTCAAGGGTGCCCTAAAATATATCTGCTGCCCAAGTTAGAGCAGCAAAAATATTCTCACCCATAAGGCAAAGTGCAGGGAATCCAAAACTTGTTAAGATAATTTGGTGTGCGACAAAGAAAATCCTGCAGGTGCCCCTCTCCCTCCTTAGCAATAAATAAATAAATAAATAAATAAATAAATCACCACCACTTGGCTGCACTTGCATGCAGGGTTAGCTCATGCATAGGGAAAGAAGGATGCCTCACCCATCCCAAATTTCAGAGGGAATTATCTTTTCTATCCCCGGCCCCACAAGCTCAGTCCTAAACTGCCCTCATTTTCATGATACCCTCCACCATCAGGCCACCTCACTTTGCCTGATGGTAGAGCCGGCTCTGAGACAAATCCAACACCACTGTCCAGAAAACCACAGCACCAGATGTAATATTCCCGCCTTCAACAAGCAACCAGGAAGCACAGAATTAATCCAGTGCTCTTGAGCCTTCAAGTACTAGTACTATAACAATTCTTTCATGCTGCTGCTCAAGAACTGGATGACGGATAGTACTATAATGGCCAAACTCATCATATCCCTGGTTCCCTTTACAGTAGCAGTTCACCAGGCAGAGACTGCCAACATGCAGGTGGTGCTTTGGGTGGTGTTTCAAATACTGTATTGCATCCTCCATTTGGAGGGTTCCATGAAGGTTTCCCATACACCAATGCTTAAATGTTGCAATTTGGCCTTATTGTATGATGAACGCCCATGCCAGAACCAGGCCAACGATAGAAAAAACAAGCCAGCCTCCCTATTTAGGCAAAGCAAGACAGCAAATTCTGGACGGACAAGTAGAAAGCCAGAGTAATGCAAATGGATAGGGCTGCCCTGCATCCCTTAAGTCAGTGTTTTTCAACTGGTGTTCCGCAGCACAGTGCTGTGCCGCGAGATGTTGGCTGGTGTGCCGTGACGCCAGCAGCCGGAGGAAGGCGGGGCATCCAGAAAGAAGTCGGCTTTCATCTGCGTCTATTCCCCCATCGGCGTTCCAAGAGAGCGGGCAGAGGCGGATCCACACGTGCTTACGCCCCGCACCCCAGGCACACGTGCATGCACAGGGCCGCCGAAGAAGAGGATCCGAAGGCCCAGGCCGCTCCCCGCCGCCGCCGCCGGCCGCTCCCCCTGCCGGGCCCTTATCAGGCTCCGATCGGAGATCGCAGCTGATAGGCGGCCTGTCAAAGAGACCGGCCAGAGCGCAGCAACAAGCCTTGCTGCCGCCAGTCATGGGCGGTCCGCCGCCACTGCCGCCGCGCTGCCTCGCTGGGCAAGGCCCGATCCTCGGCTGCGCGGACGGAGCAAGCCCTCCCGGTAAGGCAAAGAGCCTCAGGGGTGGGGGCGCAACAAACCGCACGTCCGGAGCAAAAAAATCTCGCCGCCCGACCACCCAGAGACTACTTGAAGTGGTATGGGGTGGTATATAAGCAGAACACACACACATGCACCCCCTTGGCGCGGGTGAAGTGAAGGGGACCCAGGCGGTGGGAAACGACGACAGATTGGGGGTGGGGAGGGGGGAGAAGATGCTTGGACAGCCGGATGTGCCATGAATGGTTGGAGGAGGGGCGGGCGACTGGGGTGGGGGTGGGGGGGGGGGCTGCCCCAGCATTCCCTGAATGAATGAATGATGGGAAGCCCACGGAGGAGGAGGAGGAGGAGGAGGAGGAGGAGGAGGAGGAAGGGCGGGAAGGCACGGCAGCAGGAGGAACACCCCTTACTGTTTATAGACAGAGTTAAATTTTTTAACATTTTCTAATGGTGGTGTGCCTCGTGATTTGTTTCATGAAACAAGTGTGCCTTGGCCCAAAAAAGGTTGAAAAACACTGCCTTAAGTTAGCCTCTTACCCTTAGGAAGACACTGAGCAGTTGTCAGCTTCGATATTGCCATTGATTGATTGATTGATTGATTGATTTATTGATTGATTGATTGATTGATTGATTGATTGATTGATTGATTGGATTTTTATACTGCCCATCTGGCAGCAAGACCACTCTGGGGGGGGTTAACAACAATCAATACAATACAATGCAAAAACAAACAAACATATAACTCATACAATAATGTAAAATCAACAACATAATAAAAGAGTAAATATAATACAAATTAAATTAAACAACATATAAGCTGCCATTCTGAGCAGCTTCTGTAAATGAACTTTGGGGCAAGGCGAATCGCACTTTGGCCATGAGCTCAGGCAGCAGAATACATTTCCAGACCAGTGAAATGCAGCTTTAGCACCGAGCCCTGCCGCCCTGCCACAGATTTGCCTCTGCTGGTCCCCCGTAACAGGTCTGCAATGTCGGAAACAATGCCTCATTTGCAACCAGACCAGAGGTGCATAAAGGAATCTCTCAGCTGGGACCCTTCTGTGCCTTGATACATTTCTAGCTGGCTCACACAAAGCATAATCCTGACCTTATCTGTGACCATCTCAATCCCGATCAGAAGCCCTTTGCCACGAACATCTCCGACGATTTCAAACTGATCCCGTAGCTTGGCAAACTCCAGGAGCATGTATGTCCCCACCTCCTTGCAGTTCTTCTGCAATCCATCTTCTTCTATAGCCTGAAGATATTTAAAAAAACAAGTAGCAAGGCATCAAACGGCTGTGAACAAGAATATACTCTAACATGTGGATGCAAATTTTAAACCCATCATCATCGTCATCCTCATCCTCATCATCCTCATCTTGGAACTGAAGAGCCAGAAAGGACCTTATAGATCAGGGGTATCCAAACTTTGACCCTCCAGATGTTTTGGACCACAACTCCCAGAATTCCAAGCCTCTATTGCCAATGCCAAAAGACTATGGTACTTGTGGTCCAAAACATCTTTTGGACACCACTGTTATAGATGATGGAGTCCAGACCCGGTCAAGAGGGCACAGAAGGCAACTGAATTCTCAGCTTCCGGCTCTGCAGACAGGTGCTCAACCCCCTGAAGCTATCTGGCAGTATGCAGTGCTTATTTTAGTCCTAATAATGGAAACAATTTCAACAGGGAAACTGAAAAGAATCATAGAGTCACAGAGTTGGAAGAGACCTCAAGGGCCATCCAGTCCAACGCCCTGCCATGCAGGAACCCCGATCAAAGTACTCCCGACAGATGGCCATCCAACCTCTAAATAATGATTTAAACACTGTATTCCACAATAAGGCATATCATAAAAGACACCTAGAAAATATTCTTTTTTTTAAGCAACATGGTAGGATTGTTATTTTTTTTTAAAAAAAGAAGCATGTTGAAATCTCTGTTGAGAAACAAGATGATTTGTTTATTTTAGAATCTTCTTTTAAACTGGAATATAAAGGGACAGGCTTGTGGTCTTTTCCTTACATCAAGAACAGCAGATCCAACTGTACAGGCCAGGGGGTTTCCTCCATATGTGTTGAAATGCAGGTTTTGAGCCAAGGCACTTGCAATCTCTAGAGGGGAAAAAAATGCTCCTGTGGTATTCGAAACATATGGACTAAAATGAGATTCCTGGCATAATGTAAACAGAGTAACCTTTGGTGGAGAATAGAGACACACTTCATTCCAGCAGAATATTTTTCTGCCCTCTGAATTCTGATGCCCAGATTCAAAAGCCCCAACCCCCCACCTCAGTACCAACCAACCACCTGTCAACCAACACCATCACTGCATCCATACCTGCTCTAGTGACAACTGCTGCCATTGGAAAGCCATTGCCAATCGATTTTGCCATGGTAACAATGTCAGGAACCACGCCATGTCCTTGGAATCCCCAGAAATGGCTGCCTGTTCGACCAAATCCTGTCTGAACCTTATTAGAACAAAGGGGCCGGGAGGTGCAGAGAGAGACAAAGGGACACTTTAAGTCTTTAGAGCTAAAATATCTCTATTTTAAGAGGTATTTTACATCTTTAGACCTATGTTACACAAGTGAGGCCTCCTCTGCAGATATAATTTAAATCAGTGGTTCTCAACCTGTGAGTCCCCTGATGTTCCTGGACTGCAACTCCCAGAAGCCTCCACCATTTGCTGTGCTGGAAAGGGCTTCTGGGAGTTGCAGTTCTTGGGACCCACAGGTTGAGAACCACTGATTTAAATCAACCCAGTGTTTACTCTGTCACACATAATGAACAAATCCATGAAACTTCCTTGCAGCTATACACCTGCAGGGATTTTTTTTTACCAGCTACAGCATTGTGCTGTGTGTGCATATAAGTTAGTGGGACTTGCTCTCAAATACTCACTTCATCTGCGATGCACACTCCTCCTCTCTCTCGCACCAGCTGATAGGCTTCTTTAAGGAATCCCTTGGGATACTGAACTGCTCCAACGACACCCTGCATTCACAGAAACACACAAAATCAGACGGCTTTCTCCAACAGTGTAGACCAGGGCTGTTCAACTTTGAACAGACCAAGGTCTACTTTTTCCAGCCCAAAGTGCCTGAGGGCTAATACACTAAAACCTCTACTTATAAATTTTATCAGTTCCCAGCACATGCTCATAAGAAAAAAAATTGTTTAAGTAGAGCAGTAGTTTCCCATAGGAATGCATTGAAAACCAATTAATCTATTCTGCGGGGAACAGATTTCAATGTGCCATGGCCCTTGTACTGCTCTGCTCAGCTGAGACAGTGGGCTGGCAGACCCAGAACTTTGCTGGGACAGTGGTGGTCATTGGGATGGGGGAGGGAGGGGTGGAAAACTTATCCCCTCACCTTTTTTATTGATGGCCAGCGCGCTAATTTTGAACCCTTCATGGGCTACCAGTAGCCCGAGGTCTACCTGTTGGGCAGGCCTGGTGTAGACTATAAAACAAACATAAGATGCTGCAACCAAGATTATGGTTGGAATATCTTGTTGGAGCATTTAACCCTATGGTTACTGATGTTAGTGACTGCCTGGGGGACGTGAAAGTCCCACCGAAGCAACCCTTCCCAGCACCCATTAAGTATGGGTTGTTAGCTGTGGCCTTGCTGGTGGAGGTGTGAAGTGCTTCTGATTTGTGTACCTCCATTTGAAGGACAAAGGGCACTCATTCAAAGATGAGGATGTACACATTTTAGGCAGAGAAGATAGGTGGTTCGAGAGAGGGGTCAGGGAAGCCATTCGTGTGTGTATTGAAAACCTCTCTCCCAACAACAGTGGGGGGCTCAGGCACAATCTATCTGCTACTTATCAAGCTGCTTTTTCAACCATCCCCAAACAAATTGTACATCTAATGAGCCTATTCAGGCCATTGTCCACTTTAGGAGCTTATTCAGGCCACTGTCCGCCTAATGAGCCTATTCAGTCCGGGTGATATGAAATCAAAATGTTTCAATATATCAAGAAAAGAAGTCCAGTTGCCATGACTCAACTTCCAGAAATTCCTTCTAAACTTAGTGGAGCTTCCTATGAGGAAGGGGACATGGTGTGGAAGGATTCCATTGAAATTGTTACCAGCGTATCATCTCCCGTTATAAAAAATCAAGAAACCAACTTTTTCAATGACAGGCAAACAATGATCTAGTCAACACTACTAAGGAGTGCTGAACAACTGTAGCTCTATGGGCCCTGCAGAAAAAACACTGACCTGAATTGGCTCAGCAATAAATCCAGCAATTGCTTTTGGAACACATGTTCTGAAAGTGTCTTTCAGCTGCTCAACATACTGGTTCTTTGCGTGACAAGAATCTGTATCGGAGAAGGGTCAATGGGGGAAAATATCAGCTTAAGATGTGCAATAGACTAATAAGTATCTGCCATCTTGTGCCTTGCTCCCATCTAACATTTGATTCCCACACTCTGCCACAGAAATTCACTGCAGTTGGGATTAATAAAACCACTCTTTCTATACCTCGTTTACCTTGAAAACTCTATTAGGGTCACTATGAGATTTGACTTGACAGCACATAACAACAGCATAAGTTCATGCATGTTGAGTACTTCCTTTTGAGGGAAAAAAGCCGTAACTACAACTTGATACCATTTGCAATTGAAAGATCAACTTGTTTTCTACTGAACAAACCTGGAGAACAGGTGCATTTCCGAATTGTTTGCACAGGAGAATCCCGGCAATGGCTACCTCCCCAGGGGCCACGAAAAACATCCGGTGACATTGTCTGAAAAGTAACAGCAGAGATAAAGGTGTTGGTCTTAGAAGTGGCTTTATTGTGAAGTATTTTGAAGTGGATATGCAATATATTTAGTTTATGTTCACAATGGATCGACATAGCCCTGGCAGGGGATAAAGTGAACTCTATGCTGCAAGTGGAAGAATTTGATCTCACGATTGATGCAAAAATAGTTCTTATTAAAGAAAAAAGTTACATCATATGTTAATTATTACAAACAAAGGCATCAGAAACAACATTTGCTGATCTTTACAAGGCTTTTGCAGTCCGTGTCATGCGCATGATTGAAAAACAAGGGTCAGGCTGTGTATTATTTAGGTGTGAGAATGGGTACATTTCACAATAAGGTATGCATCAAACTGTTCCCAAAAGTTTGTTTTTAATTCATCCCCTTATTAAAAACACTTGTTTTTTTCCAATCTGTGACAGAATGAATGACAGAAATAAAGAAATGGGTGCCAATTTTAGTACTGCCTTATTGTAAGCAAATGAAGATTCTGCTAAAAATATTCTCATTTTAATATCCCAATTTTAATATCCCAATTTGATTTCCTGAAATAACAAGTCACCAAAAATGTTGGGTATGGCCTTCCATCAAAGACAAATGATTTATGCCAGGCTGACAGCAAAAAATGAAAGTTTTGCAAAAAGGTCTCTGTTTAGTGATGAGAATGACATATTTATGACCACCTTAATCACATTTCTTCAGCTAAAATTTGTTATACATTTCCTTCTTACTGTTCTATGAGTTAGTGGTTCCATGAGTCTGAAAGAACTCAAAACTTTCCCCTTTCCTATCTTTACAGACGACTACTGTCCTGGTTTCTTAAAATCACATTTTCTATTATTAAAGTTGTTACAGTAAAACGTCCTGTGTTACTATAAAAAAGTCAGGCAAATAAATGTCCGTTGGGAAAGTGATATATCCCAAAAAGAAAACAACAAGAAACATACTGTTTGACAACCGAAACTACTGCCGGCAGCCTGCTTGTAATGTCCTATGGCTGTTGGCCCCATTGTGTAAAGACTGCCCCCATGATAGCATCCTCTGTGAAAAAAGAATGGCATAATCAGTCTTTCTAATTATCTTCCTGCTAAAGTTTCTACAAGTCATAATCTCAAATGTTTTGTTCCACAGAATTAAGTGTTCTGCTGATATACCGCCCCATACCACTTCAAGTAGTCTCTGGGCGGTTTACAGTTTTATTACAGCATGCAGGCTACACATTGCCCCCGCCCCCCCAAGCTGGGTACTCATTTTACCAACCTCGGAAGGATGGAAGGCTGAGTAAACCTTGAGCCGGCTACCTGGGATTGAATCCCAGGTCGTGAGCACAGTTTTAGATGTCGTACAGGCATTTAACCATTGTGCCATGGGGCACTGCGCCATGGAAGAAAGACTAGTTTTTAACCATATGGATGACTTCCTCACTACTGGCAGAAGATCTAAATAATGGAATACAGTTTTTTTGTGGTTGCATGTTCTCTGTAAGCCCTTTCCCCCAAAACAAATGCCTCTCATCTTGGTATTTATATTGATTCCCACCCCCGACCTGTGAACTTCAGCATACGAAGAGTTCTTAGCAACTCAAAAGCACAAACTTAGTGTTTGGAACATTAATTCATGTGATAAAAATCATGTTTTGTGTTCTACACATGGAAACTATCAGTTCAGAACATTGGGCATCTTTGATGGGACACAAATTAATCCCTGGTAATTCCAGAGTTTGGACAAATGGCTGTAACGTGCATGTACATGGTTGGAAAAGTTACCTTTTGGACTACAACCCTCAGAATCTCCCAGACAGCAAATTCTGATTGCCCCACAACAAAAAATATTAAGAGAAAGCATGAATGTTTAATACAGTAGGAACCCTGTATCCACTGATTCAGTTATCCACAGCTGGCAGAGGAAAAATTTAAATAATTCAGCAGCGACAAAGCAAGCTACTGTCACAAACAGCAGCTATAAAGCTACTGTCATAAAACAGCAGCTGTAAAGCAAACTACTGTCACAAAACAGCAGTTTTTTTGGGGTGGTGGTGGTAGTGTTCTCTCTTATCCACAGTTTTCATTATCCACGGGAAGGCCTGGAACCAATCTCCAGCGGATACCGGGGCCCTGTTCTAGATATCCCATAAGAAATCTTGGCATTCTCTAACGTCTAGCCTATTTACCAACTACCTGCCAAGCTAAGAAACAGTCAGCTGGTCAGAGGGCAACATACAATACAGTCTGAAGATGGATGGGAAAGAATCATAGCATCATACCACAATACTCAGTTCTAGTAGAAATGAAAAGAAAAATACTGGCAGAAGATGATGGAGCAAAATCTCCAAGAGGCAGCCCATGAAATCTGTTCATCCCCGAGAGGAAAGGAAATCACAAAACACTTATCTTAATTACCTCAAAGAAATGATATCAAAGTTGCGGGTAAAAACTCTTGCCATAAGCATGGCCAGATCGTTGGCTTCTGAACCGCTGTTGGTTAGGTAAACCACCTGCAACAAAGGACCTGGATCAGGATGCAGTATTACAGCAACTCACCAAGTATTTACTGTTGATTCCTAGTTACCAAACAGAGGAAATACGACAACTCAAGTCTTTTTGCTTTTTTAATTTTTGCATTGAATGGCCTATCTTTCAAGCTCTCAGAGTGCCACAACTGACTCTCCATTTTCAAATGGATAATTTCTAATACAGAAATTAGCATACCTTTAAAGGCTCCGGAAGCAGTGAGGCCAGCTTCTCGGCGTACTCATGGATGGGCGGATGCAGATAGATATTGCTTGTGTGCCACAAACGGCCGAGCTGTTTCCGGGCAGCTGCAGTTACCTTCCTGGGTGTATTAGAAAAGGTAAAAACAATTGTTTTAAGACCAGTTTAAGACAGTAATGCAGTGGTACCCCGACTTAAGAGCAGCTCGACTTAAGAGCAATTCGATTTAACAGCGGAAAACTGTTGCCATTTTAAGTGCTGTCTTACAAATTTTAGATATGGTCTGCTCAACTTGCAAATATTTTTTCATTTTTTTTATTTTTTTAACTTATTTTTTCAATTTTTTAGATAGGTACCCCGACTTAAGAGTAGTTCGACTTAAGAGCATGCATTCGGAACAGATTAAATTTGTAAATTGAGGTACCACTGTACTTGCTGTGTCAGTGAACAAAGTGCACAGATTCTCCTCTCACACAGCTTTGTTCCTCCCTATATTTCCCCATGGCCCAGTGGTTAAACTGCTGTACCAAAGCTATAACTCTGCTCACGATCTGGGGATCAATTCCAGGTAGTGGCTTCAAGGTTCACTCAGCCTTCCATCTTCTGAGGTCAGTAAAATGAGTTACCAGCTCATTAAGAGGGGCCATGGTAGCTTGCATAATTACTTATAAACCACCCAGAGAGTGCTTTAAGCATTATGGAGCAGTATGTAAGTAGGATGCTTTTTTTACTTTCTTTACATTTTCCCCTATGAAGCACACACTTCAGGTTTACCACTCTTTGTTCCTAAATTTCTATTTTAAAACTCAGCTTTCAGAAAATAATTTCTGTTCTAAGAGTCCTGGGAATCCCTAAGTAAATATGTTTTTTTTTTAAAAATATCCCCCAAGCCAGGGATTCTCTGGTAGAGCTATTTGGGATCCTCCATGAATTAACCAGATGCAAGCTTGCAACTGGAACACTTTAACCCATGCAATGAATTCCATGCAAACTGTCACACCACTAAAATCTAGCCACAAAACAAATCCCAGAATAAATTAAGCTCTTGGCAAAGGACAGAAAGGCATGGGAAGACATGGATTTTGTCGTAATCAGGGCAGCTTAAAGAGGAAAAAAATCTAAGGAATTTGAAAATTTTAAGGAATTTTCTTAGCAGGAGAAATATTGGTATCGTTAGCCATAAAGTAGGCACATAAACTAGAATAAAATTTCCATCTGTAAGAACCCTGCCAGAGCCAAAACAAAGTAATTGAGAAACAAGAAAGAGACATAACAATGTTTGCAGGTGACTCCCAGATTTAAAGAATTGCAAACAAACAATTTCCAAAGGAGGCACACCTCCTCAGAGCCAAATGCAGTGTGGATGGAGTGTGATGGTGGACCCCACGAGCCAGCCAATATTATGTGTGGGCAGGAAACAGAAGACCAATGCATGTGGTATACCTGTTAGATATCATACAGATGGTGAAAGTTGTGGCTGATTTTACGGAACATTGGTTCACAATGCTTCTCTTATTATTTCTAAAGTTTTCAGTAAATTAGGAGGCAGGGAGAATAGGGCATAAGAAGAAATGCTGAGTGTCCTGATGGGATGTCAAGATGAATTATCTGTGGCAGGTATGATGGGTAGAAGATGGTACTACAGATGGTACAGCTGAACACAGGACTTGAAGGACAGCAAATTATTAGCAACTGTTATGAAAATGCTACATCTCACATGAAGCAGCATCACAGAGCTTTGCAAGTTCTTTTGAGCAGCTGGAGGAACATACCTGATCGTTAGATTCATATTTCCACCTTCCTGTTTTAAATTTTCCCACCATCTGGGCGGTGGGGATCCGCTGGCTCTGAATGCCCCAATAGCCAGCATGCTGATCATCTGGGTGATAGTTGGGGGAGTGGGAGGAGCGAATAGCCCACCGCTTTGAACTGCCTCAGCACCAGAGATCTTGGAGGGGCTTGTCGCTAGGTTCCCTGGGGGCGTTCCCTTGACCCCCTCCGGAGGAACACTCCTGGCTGCTCTTAGGGGTTTGTCGCTGTTCCTGCGTTCCCACCCCCTCCGCACTCCTGGCTGCTGGCTGCGTGAGGGGAGGGAGAAAAAACAGGAAGAAAAGAGACGTGGCTCACCTCCGATCTGCCTCTCTCACTCCTGCCGCGGCAACATTCCAGTCTCTTAAGTAGCTCTTAAAGGGGCGGGAGCCAAAAAACAACAAACAGAAGCGAGGAGAGTCCCGCACTCACTATCGTTACACCGCATCAAAGAATTTTCACCTCCAGAGAGCAGGTACTTGAAATGTGCGCTGGGACGCGCTAAAGTGGGCGTGGTCGCACTTAATTTCCTGTAAACTCCGGAGCTGGTGGGGAAACATTTTTAAGCTCCGGAGCTGGGAACCATTTGCCCCGGAGTTTAGGGGTCGTGTATAAATGCCCTAAGTAGCTTATTCTTGCTTGTGAGTAGCTTATTCAGGCCACAGTGCTATCTGTCAGTGAGAATTTGAGGCCTTCTTTAATCCAACAATCGCTTCCATAACGGGCTGGACTAAGGCTGCATAATAGACGGAGACATCGCTCTCTGCTCAGATCCAACATGACGCCAGAACAAATCTTCTTTCGGATTGTGCTCCACATGACATACCAGCCTGCGAAACCAATTCCATACTTACGGATGGCAGTGGCCAACACCAACTGTCGCAATTCCAGCAAAGAGATCCAGGTACCGGCGTCCCTCAAAGTCAAATAACCACTGCATGTGTCCTTGATGGAGGAGCAGCGGCTTCTTATAAAAAGTGAAGAGCGATGGAGAGATATTCTGTTTGCGGATCTTCACCATCTTCTCATATGAATAGGACTGCAGGAAAGAAGGTTTCATGAGAGGAACATCATACTTCTGGATGTATCTGTTCAACTGATCTTAATCATAGCACTCAGAAGTAAACAGTTACAAGCAACTAGCTGCTTTTGAGTAAAAGGTAAAGGTAAAGATTCCCCCTGCACATGTCTGCTAGTCGTGTCTGACTCTAGGGGTGGTGCTCATCTCCATATTCAAGCCGAAGAGCCAGTGTTGTGCAAGTCTATTGCCATGTGGCCGGCATGGCTGCAAGGAAACTCTGTTTTACCTTCCCGCTTTTTATGGCACTATCTATTTATCTACTTGCATTTACATGCTTTCACACTGTTAGGTTGGCAGGAGGTGGGATTAACAGTGGGAGCTCACCCTGCTGTGTGGCATCTGGGATTCGAACCGCTAAGCTGGCGACTTTTCAGCTGACAGTTTTCAGTACTCAAGCCTGCTGAGCCACCATGCCCCATTTGCTTTTGAGAATACTGTACAACACTTAACTGGTTGTTGTTGCAACTTTTTAAAATGGGAATTTAAGACATTTTAAAAGAAATTATTAGTGTTTTTCAACCAGGTTTTATGCCATTGTCTTAACCTATTTTAGGTGGCAGGAGATATGTTTGGTGTTATTTGTTTTTATCAGCAGAATTGGCCACTACAGTAAACAGAAAACTTTCCCTGTACTTTCCTAATCTGCTCATTTGCGCTAAAATGTACTTCTTGCCCATCAATAATCTTTGAATGAGACAATGGAACTGATGAGCTCAAGAGATGATGAGTGCTCCAACACTGGAGGCATTCAAGAGAAATTTGAACTACTACTTGGCAGGTTTCCTTTGATTAGTATTTCTGCATGGAGCAAAGGGTTAGACATGGCAACCTCATAGGTCCCTTCCAACTTCGTTATTCTATGATTCTATAAGTGACTAACATCTTTTGTGAGTTTTGCTGCCTGTTTGGCCGTTTCCTGTTTTGCTGCCTGTTTCTTCCTGATGTTTTGCCAGCTTCTTCAGAGGGCAAGTCGTTCAGGGAACTAGGAGTTCTCTCTGTGTTTTGGGGTGAATGACTCTATGAATGACTCTTAGCAACCAGCACTAAGAGCCATCATTGGTTATCTCCCAACTACTGTCACTTATTCTTACCTGACTACCATATTCTGGTGCTCTAGTACTTCCATCACATTCAATATCCCTGCCACCTCCAATGCTTGACAAATGTCAGTCTACTGAAGCTACCTTCAATGCATCTAAAGAAGTGGGCTACAGCCCAGTAGTCCTGATGAAGGAAAGGCCCTCAGGTAAAGCATACGAAAAATTAAGCCCCCCTGTCTGCTACATTTCTAAGATGATGAAACACGCTACAGATCCAGGCCAATGAAAATACATGTAAAATACAATTGCAGACAAAAACTACACAAGTAAACTTCCTGGCAATGCAGTACTGTAAAACACTTGTCCACAAAGAACTGAGTTAGCACTCACCTCATATTTGTCAGGTACAAACTCACAGGGAGGCATTTTGGATTGCAAGCAGAAAGATTTTGTCAATTCCTGTTGCCAACGTACCTCTAATTTAAAAGAAAATGGGGTGAATAACGGGGAGTGAATGATCAGATTTACCAGAACTCAGGGTGAACACTTGAAACAAGAGCTCATTTTGTGCTCATTTAACATGGCAGGCATTTGTTCATATTTACTACAGGGACACTGCCTGTGATGAATGATGGCATGCCATTTTTTGCCTTGTGACTCGGAGGAAGCATTATGGGAGCAGGGGAAGAACACAGGCGTGATATAGTCCAAAGAATATTGGGCATTGCTTTCAATATAAGTAGGCTTGATTTACTTGTTTTTAACAGTAGACTTGACAGGTTCCATCCATCTTTCCTCCTCTCCTCTCCAATTACTATCAATTTGCATCTACAATATCTGTAGAGCTCTTTTCATGATAGCTTCTTCACTTTCCTAGAAATGTGACAAAATTAACCTGCCCAGAACATTCTTCCTAAAGTTTTATGTTATCTCTTATATCCCAGCTTTCCCCAAAGATACTGAGATCACTGTATCTTTTTTTTTAAATCAGCATAAAAGCCCTATGTGGTTGTCTTGTCGGGAAGTCTAATGTACTGGACTATATATTATCCCTCATTACTATAAGCCGCCTTGGGTCCTTTTCCAAGGAGAAAGGTGGGGTAAAAATACTCTAAAATAAATAAATAAATAAATAAATAAATAAATAAATAAATAAATAAATAAATAAATAAAAAGACAAAAATACGAAGATATGGCAACAGGAATTGACTTTGTCCCTGTAGCCATCGAAACATCTGGAGTCTGGGAAGAATCAGCCTTGAGCCTAGTCCAGGAAATAGGTCGCAGGATAGCCATTACTTCTCAAGACGACTGAGCACCTATGTTCCTGAGGCAACAGCTCTCAATTGCTGTCCAAAGAGGGAATGCCTGCTGTGTGCTTGGCACTCTAAGCCAGCTGACTAAATAATGGGTTTCTTTAGTAAAGTGATTTTAACCAGTATAATAAAATTTAAGAAAGTATATTTTAATAAAAATAAATAAATAAATAAATAAATAAATAAATAAATAAATAAATAAATAAAAAAAAGTCAGTAAGTCATAGAAAACTGCCCAGTAAGTTTTCTGACTGAACAAAGATTTGGGCCAAAATCCAAAAAGAGACATAATATTCTAATGAGGCACCCTATGCTGACCAACCTCCGGTTTTCCTCCCATCACCCAAACATTGCCTCATTCCCTGCCTGTAGGTCTCCTCAGGTGCATGATGGGTATGTTTCTAACCTTTGAAACACATCCAACAGTGTACCATTTTCAAACATGTACCCAAAGAACACAACTTCTGTGGGATGACAACTTATGTGCCATCAAAAAGGTAAAGGTAAAGATTCCCCCTGCACATGTGTGCTACTTGTGCTCGTCTCTAGGGGCGATGCTCATCTCCGTATTCAAGCTGAAGAGCCAGTGTTCTGCAAGTCCGTGGCCATGTGGCCAGCATGGCTGCAAGGAAACCCTGTTTTACCTTCCCGCTTTTTACGGTGCTACCTATTTATCTACTTGCATTTACATGCTTTCGAACTGCTAGGTTGGCAGGAGCTGGGGCTATCAGCGGGGGCTCACTCTGCTCAGTGGCACCCAGAATTCAATCCACTGAGCTGCCGACTTTGTAGCCGACAGTTTTCAGTACTCTTTTGCCATCAAGTTGCCTCCAAATGAAAGGCCATGGACTCTTTTCCTGAGACAATCCATTGCACAGGAGAGCTTTTCCATTTCCTACTCTCTTCCACTTTTCCCAGCATATGAGTGACTGTGCCTTCTCATGATAAACTTAAGGCATAATAGTACAATCAGTTTAATTACAGTGGCCCCTTGTATAAAGGAATTAATTTGTTCCAAATGAAATTCTGTTAAGCAAATTTTCTTTTTTTTAAAATGTTTTTTATTAAATTTTAAACTACATACGACATAAAAAAATGAAAGTAAAAAAAAACTACAACAAACAATATAAGTGCACCCCCATCCCAGGGGCCATCCATACATTCTTATTCGTTGCTCCATCTTCTATTCTTCTAGTAGTCTTCTTAAAGTTCTCTTCTCCAGAATTGTTGTGAGATATTCGACTCTTTTTTTCCTTCGATGTACATAATCTAAAAATTTACCCCAGATTCACTTTTTCATTTCTCCTCGTTTAACCTTTAAACTGCAGGACAGTTTATTCTATATCCCAAAGTTCATTATACCAGTCTTCCATCTTGAATTCTAGTTTTGACTTCCAATTTTTGTTAATTAATCTAGCAGCTGTCATAAAATTTGATTTTTTTGTTGTAACAACATAATCTTTACTTGTTAACAATGATAATAATGCTATCTCTGGATTTCTATATCCATCTTAATCATATTACAAAAAACACTTTTTTCCAGAACCTTTGGACTATTTCACATTCCCACCAAAAATGCAAGTAAGTACCAAGCTCTTTTCACATTTCCAACATATCTTAGAGTAAGCAGTTCATTCTATTTAGTCTTACTGGGGTTAAATACCATCTGGAAACCAATTTGGTAGTTTTCTTTTATCCTGACTGGTTCTCAAAATTCTCATATTCCAAATTTTCTTCCAGTCTTCTTTCTCTTCTGTACATTAAGGTCTTGGTTCCAAACTTCTCTCAAGGTGTTTAACTTTCATTTCTGATAATTCCCCTAGTATTTTATATATTTTACGTGTTATTCTTTCTCTGAATTTTCCTGTTCAGACTCACATTTCAAATTTTGTGCATTCTCTGATTTGATTATTTCCTTTCCCCAGTCCTTTATCCATTTTCCTAGTTGAATATAATTTAACCATGTTAAATGACTGGGTTGCAAAATATTTTTATATCCTGAATTGTTTTAATCTTGAGCATCAATCCTTTAGTCTAGCTATTTTCTTAATTTTAAATAACTCCAAATAATGCTTCAAGTTGTCTGGAAAGCTTTCCAAGTCAGTAACTAAAGCCAGTGGGGATCCTTCGGAGACAAGATTTTCCTATATGTTCTCCATGTAACAATTAAACTATTCAATAAGGGGTTGTCAATCTTTACTTTGTTTTTAACTTCCGTGAATAAAAATGTGTTTATTTCCCCCTTTATATCCAAAGACTCTTGCTCCCACCATATTAACTTCTGTGGTTTAAAAAGAATTTCCCCAAAGAACTAAGTTGATTGGCTATATAATAATTTTTTATATTGGGTATTTCCTCCTTCTTTCTGAGATCTATACCATAGACTTTTATTTATTCTTGATTTTTCCCTGCATTACAATCCTATTTATCATGTCTTGGAGAGTTTTAATTTCCTTTTCTAAAAACTGAACCGGTAACATTTTAAAAATAAAGTTAATTTTTGGAAGTATTTTCATTTTTATCAATGCAATTCTGCAAACCACGGTTTAGAGTAGGATAATAATTTGTTTTTCATCTCCTCTTCTAATTTCGAAATATTTCTTTCTTTAGTTTTAGTAAATTCTTTATGGAGTTCTAATCCTAGATATTTAATGCTTTTTCCCGTTTAAGTCAGATTTTTCAATCATCTTTAAGTCATGTTTTCCATAATTGAAGAATAAACTCTCTGATTTTTGCCAGTTTACACATAATCCTGTTATTTCTCCAAATTCTTCAGTTTTTACTCTTTGAATATTCTCTATTGGGTTTACAATAGTCAAAAGAGCATCAAATAAACTAATTTTAGTTGCCCCATCTTTCCCTATACCTTTAATAAATTTGTCTGCATTTGCCAGGAGCTCTATAACAATACAAAAAGGACTGGAGAAAGAGGACATCCTTGTCTAGTTCCTCGGCCTAGGGTGATTTGTTCAGTCAATCCATCA
Source organism: Phrynocephalus forsythii (assembly GCA_029282475.1). Lineage (NCBI taxonomy): Eukaryota > Metazoa > Chordata > Lepidosauria > Squamata > Agamidae > Phrynocephalus > Phrynocephalus forsythii. The sequence goes on along the minus strand of JAPFRF010000004.1, from coordinate 103,043,475 downwards.
TTAACTATTATTGAGGAAGTGCCCGTTGAATATAGTTGATTTATTACTCCCAAAAAGGATTTCCCAAATCCCCATTTTTTTTAACAATATTTTTAATGTGGGCCATTGAACACAATCAAAAGCTTTATAAAGATCTAGAGATAACATCCCAGCTTTAGTAGTACTCTTACCCATTTCATAAAGAACATTCAAATTCCTTCTAATAATATTTGCCATTTGTCTACCTTTGATAAAACCACATTGATCCTCTTTAATATATTTAGCAATAAATTTACTCATTCTTTTAGCCAAAATTGCTGTGAAAATCTTAGCATCTTGATTTAATAAGGATATTGGTCTGTATTACCCAATATCCATTAAATTTTTATTAGGTTTTGGAATTAAAATAGTTAAAGAATGGGTCCAAGATCTGAATTTGTTCTCCATCCAAAATTTCATTATATAGCTTCTTTAATTTAGGTATTAAACTGCTTTAAAAAGTTTGTAAATTCAGGTCCCAGAGCGTCCACTCCGGGCGTTTTATTATTCTTTAATTTGTCTATTACCTCTTATCTCTTGATCTGTAATAGGCTTTTCCATTTCCAGCATATCTTCCTGTTCCAAGACCCTCTTTAAATTCTTAATATACCTTTCTATATCCTCCTTAGGTTTATTTTTTGCAGTATATAAGAACTGATAAAACTCTTGTATAGCTGACAACTTTTCCTTCATTTGTGTGCATGTCTTAAAGTCTTTTATAATCCCTATTGTATTCTTGTCTTGTCTTTTCTGTGCTAATCTGGCTAAAAGTTTTGAGTTCTTGTTGCTGTATTCAAAAAAATTTCTTTTTAGGTACAGAAGATTCCTTTGTGTTTGTTGTAAATCTAGATCTTCTAACTCTTTTTCCTTGCTTCAATCAACCTCAGTATCTTATTATCCTTAGTAAGAAAAAAATTGGGATTCTAAATCTGCTATTAATTTTTCTAATTTTCTTTTATTGAGTTCTTCCTGTTTTTTAGTTTTAATATTTTCTTTTATGATAAGGCCTCTAGCTACCGCTTTCAGGGTGTCCCATATGATTGGCGTTTGGCTACCTGCCTTTTCGTTTATATCCCAAGTTTCCAACCAATCTTTTTGACCTTTTCCAGCACTTCTGGATATTGAAATATTTTTAAATTCATTCTCCACCTTTTAGCTTCTCTATAATTTTTATTTGTTGCTAAATCAATCGACATTAAAGCATGATCAGATGTTTTTATGATCTCAATTTCGGTATTATTTATCTTGGGTATTAGGCTTTGTGAAGCAAACACAAAATCTATCCTAGAATAGGTTTTGTGCACTGGTGAGTAGAAGGTGTATTTTATTTCATCTCCTTTCAGTTCTCTCCAGACATCCTTCAATCTGTTGTATTTATAAACTTTGCTAGAGTTGTATGTCTTGTCCTCCACTCTTCCTTTTTACATACCGATTTATCTTTAATTTTATCTAAGACCATATTGAAATCCCCTGTCATTATTAAATACCCCCTTTTAACCAATTCAATCTGATCCCAAAGGAGATTGTAAAAGCGGATTGGTTAACGTTTGGTGCATACAGATTAACCAAAGTATAATGATCTTTCCCCATTAGAACTTGCAATATTATATATCTACCTTCTGAATCTTTTACCACATTTTCAACAACACATTCACAATTCCTTGAGATTATAATGGCAACCCCTCTTGCTTTAGATGTGCCAAAGCTTTTTTCATAAATATCAACATTTGGAATTTTTAATTCGTTAATACCATCTCTTATTTGATGAGTCTCTTGCAAAAAGGCAATATCTATTTTGTGCCTTTTGATCATCGCATTCTATTTCTCTTCGAAAATGACCCCAGACCTTTTACATTCAACGTTGCTAATTTTATAAACTTTCCGATAACCTATTTCTTTTGGTTACAATATTCTGGAATGGTCCCATTGTGCATACAAAAGTAAAAACACCATCAATTGATAAAAAATAAGCTAAAATAAATCTAATCCTCCACCCTAAAAAACTATTCTTTTCTCCCACCCCACCAGCTATCATACTGTTTAGCATGTGCATCAAGGGGATGGGAGGGAGGAAGTCGTCCACAGACATTAGCCAGCCTAGATCTCCTTAACTCTTAAGTAGCGTGTTACTGAAAATTCTATAAGTTTATTCTACCCCCCTCTAAACCACCCTCTCACCACCACTGCCCCCTTGAAGCAAATTTTCTTTTATATAAATTTTCCATAGGAATGCATTGAAAACAGAGTAATCCCTAATTGCGACCATTTTTATGTTGCACGGATTCACCCCATAGACGATTCTGTTAAGCAAATTTCCCGTTTCCAGATTTCTTTTTATGTTGTACAGATTTTATGTTATACAAACTGTTTGTTATACAAGGGTCCACTGTATTTCAGTTTGCACTGAAAGATCAGGCTGGATTTGAACTGGAACCCACTGTTTGTCTTTCTGGTAGCCCATGGTATTTGTAAAGCTGCACTCCAATGACACATTTCACATGTATCAGACCTTCCCCCCCCCCGCCAGCTTTCTTTGTTGACCGGTTTCCACATCTGGACAGTGATCAGAAATAACATAGCACAGGTGTTCTTTGCCTTGTTCCCCAGAAACACATCTGCTCTGCCAAGTCTCAGCCCTCTTCTGGTATCTTGGCTGCAGCCTCTGTTTGGAAGGACAATTGGAACCAAAGTACAGAACATCCCCAGCTGTTCTGATGTCCTCAATGCTAGCATTAAAGTTGTGCAGGTGTTTTTGTACTCATGAATTTGCCTTCATAACGTTCAGGCATCAAGTCCTGCTTTTCCATTGCTTTCAGCATCCTCAGGAGTTGTTTCAACACGTTGCTCTTTTTCTGCCAGTAATGTGGGCCATTGCGACCACACCTCCCTTTTTAACGTGTACAGTAATTGTGATGAAAATATGAAGTGTAAGGAACCAGTTATTAATCTTCACAGGATCCACTTTGTAATGCTGCCACCTTTTAAATCATCACCTTATGAACTGGGACAGACTCAGATGTATAATATAAAAATAATGATTATGTTTATTGAGAAAATAAATAAATACTGTACAACAATGACTGAAGTTGGTATGCGTTGCCTTAAACATAAAATAGATTAAATCAAATCTTCAAGCCTCCCTGTCTTTAATAAACAGTAAATAGTAAAGCCCTCACACCTAACCTGCCTGACTGAACTCTAACAGAGCTGTGCTCTCTCAGCTTTCTCAGCTCTCAACTCTTAACTCTTCAACTCTTAACTACTCCCTCACAGACCAGGCTCCACCCTTTTTATACCATACAATCCCCCGCCCTCCTGCTGGGATTGGCTGATGATTTACATATGTATTTCTCTTGCTTCCAGGGTGTTGTCACAGCCACACACACACACACCTCACATTATTGATGTTATCTGGATCTAATTCCAATTTTGCAACTTGTTAATCATTTGACTCCTCTTCTTCTCGTGATATAGATGGTGGGTGGGCATGCTTCTTTCCCTCTTCTCTTTCCTCCCCCCCCCATCCCGTTTCTTTTCTTTTAAAGGCTTGCAATCTCAGCACTAGGACAGCTAGGTCACCAAAGAGAGGGGAAAGTGGGGAACCAGCAGATAACCTTTTCAGTTCAGCCTTGTTTCCAGCTTGTTAAGGCAGCTCTGTGTTGAGCATCCCAATTTGCAGGAGGCACAGTTAGAACACCTCTTTCTCTTATAATTTACTTTCTCTCTGCTGAATCTGAACACTTTAAAGGAATAGATGGATGGATGGATGGATGGAATGGAATGGGAAGAAATGGAAAGAGAAGAGAAGAAAGATGTGAGGAGGAAAGGAACAGAGGCTCCCAGTTTCCCTGATAAACTCTTTGTAACCATGTTGTAAGATGCCTCTTCTAATTCCCTGTTCCTAACTTGAGTATGTCTTAAATGTTCTGGCCAGATATATCGTCCCTCATTATTGTAAGCCACCTTGGGTCCTTTTCCAAGAAGAAAGGTGGGACAAAAATATTCAAAATAAATAAATATTTATCAATGCAGGCACACTCAAGGTCTAGTCTCCTTTGTTAGTGCACCCCCCCCCCCCAAATATAGAAAGCACAATGCAGTTTAAGGAGATGTTTGTAGTCAATCTGGAATAATGAGTACAAAGGAAAGGTAAAAGTAAACAACCACCCCTTCACAACTCACATAACTATCAAGTTAAGTATTTTCCTTTATGGGGGATTCTTCTTTTAAAGGTCCCATATCAGCCTATTCAACTTTAAGGTCTGTGGTCTCAGCTCCATCACCTTAACAGAATTTCATTTGGAACGAATTAATTCCTTTATACAAGGTACCACTGTATTTTCAAACCCTGGGTAAATGGATCGGGACATACTGATCCTGTGGATAAGGGGATTTTATGCATTTTTGTTGTTGTTGTTGTTGTTGTTGTTGTTGTTGCTGCTGCTGCTGCTGTTGCTGTTCCTTTCCATCAATCGTTGTGACCAGCCTTGGTTCCCCTATGGGGGAGAGAGAGGACCCCTCTCTCAACCAACCCTTGGTGGGGAATTTATGGCAGAAGGGGTAAGGGGTGCAGCAGGGATGGTGCCCACTTGTTTTGCGGGTGGGCGGCAGTGAAACCCTCCTGAAGCGCGACCGCGGGACCTTCTCGCCCACCCCACCCCGCCCTGTCCGGAGCAGGGGGCATCTCCGCCCGCGCTCCCCTTAGAGATGGAGATGGAAGGGGGCGCGGGAGAGGAGGGGGGCATCAGGACTTGAAAGCTGCCTGCTTTTTTCTTTTCTTTTTTGCTTTGCAGCCTCTCCGCCTAAGCCTCACGTAGCAAATGCACTCTGCACATCCTCAGAGGCACGCTGGTGCTCCCGGTTCTGGGGTGTGTGTGTGGGGGGGGGGGAAACCGGGGTCACTGAAAGTAACACGACGCCAAAGAGGTGATAAAGGGCACCCTTGGGCTCGGTGGTCATGAGGAGCAGAGGCGGGCAGGCAGCGCCCCTTTTCGCCTGCCTGCCCCTCCGTCCCTTCCTTACCTTTCCTGGCGATCAGCCCCGCCCGGCTGGGTCCGTTCCCGGGCAGGAGCCGCGGCAGGCGCCCGAGGGCAAGCCTCCCGCCACGTGAAGCCGCGACCGTCACCATCTCGCCGGCAATGAGCCGCTCGCCGGGAAGGACCACGGGGTGGAGGCCGCGGAGGCCCCCGCGGGCCGCCAATGGCAGCCGAGATGGCGTCGCCGCCCCCCTTGCGAACGGGGCAGCTCCGAGGTCGATCGCCTTCACCCCGCCCGCCCCCCCCCCCTTTCCCTTTCCCAGAGATGTTCAAATGCAACTTCCAGAGGAAATCCGCGTGTCATTAGTGGGGCACGTCCAGGGAGAGTAGCCTCTTCTAATTCCCTGTTCTTGATTTATTTATACACCTTTGTACAATTTGAATATGTCTTAAATGTCCTGGACTGTATATTGTCCCTCATTATTGTCAGCCACCTTGGATCTTTTTCCAAGGAGAAAGGTAGGGTAAAAATATTCAAAATAAATAAAATAATAAATTAAAGCCAGTTTGGGACCTTCCTTCCCTGGTATCTGCAAGGCTTCTCAGACGACTTCCAGATCTCTTCTGAAAGTCCCTTCAATTACCCCCCCCAAACACACACTCTTAACTCCCTCATTCAGGATGGGTGTGTTGGGTGTGGTGGTTTTAAAAAAGGGAAAACTTTCCAAGCTTTGGCGGCATCTTTCTGAGAACACCTTTTTAGCGATCTAAAACAGTGGTAGCTTGTATAAAGGAAATAATTTGTTCCAAATGAAATTTTGTTAAGCAAATTTTCCTTTGTACAAATTTCCCATAGGAATGCATTGAAAACGGATTAATCCCTAACGGTGACTGTTTTTCTGTTGTACGGGTTAAGCGATTTCCCCCTATCTCTGGAAATTTTTTCCTTTGAGCGGATTTTCTGTTAAACAAACCACTTGTTATACGAGGGTCCACTATAACAACAACCCACATTTCCTAATCCTAGCGATCGGTCTGAATCCTATAATCTTTTTAGACTTGCTTCGACAGAGTCCAGAGGGCCGTTTTCTGGCCCTGGGCCGGGCCAGGAGCCCTTTCCATGTTCAAAAGTACAGGTGTCTCTCTCCCTCTTTCCGAGGTGGTGAGAAATCCAGTTTGGACCAAGGACTTGACCATACGAAATGATGGAGCTACCTACCCGATGATCCATTTAGGTCCCAGGAGGTGACTATATAAGAAGAGTTTTTAGGAGATTTAATTACTCCCTCCCCTCCCACCCCTGAAAAAAGATGGGACAAAGATAACCAGATGCTGGAGTCAGGGTGGGCAGTTTTGGAGGGTGGCACGTTACCCCAGGACCACACTTTCTCCATAACCACCTAACACACCAGTGCAAAGGCTTATGGCAGGGGTGTCCAAATTTGTTGCAAGGAGGGCCAGATTTGGTGAGGTGAAAGTGGGGGCCAATCATTCAGCCCTTTTGGACCCCGGGCCGGACTTTGGACAACCCTCTAGGACATGCAAGGAGGTGGGGAGGATGCTGCAGCAACTGAGCCAGGCGAGGGTAGCCCAGGCAGGTGGCTAGGGGGATGGACAGAGGCAGGGAGGGCAGGCAAACCATAAAACCGCAAACTGACGTCTCTCTCTGGTATGGGGAGGGGCCAGCTGGCGGGGATGCATGACAGGCTGAGCTGGTGGGGAGAAGAGGCTGCGGGCCACTCGAAATCTGAAAAACGGGCCGCATTTCGCCCCCAGGCCTGACTTTGGACATGCCTGGGTTATGCTAACAGCACATACATGTTTAATTGTTCTTTATTCTCAGACTTTCCCTGCTTTCTTTCTCATCAGTCTACTCCCTCAACCCCATGCCTTTCCTCATCTCTGTGCCATAAACTCTCTCCCATTAACTGCTTGGTCAAGGTCACTGCTCAAGTAGATTGGGAGGTTTTTTTTGGGGGGGGGGAGTGGAGGGGCGTTGCCCCTAATTTATGTGGTTTGAGTGGATCTGGAATGTAGCTTGGAAAAGGAGATACCACGTCCAAAGGTCACCTAAAAGTCCTTCTGAAGCCTGAGGTGAAGCAGCAAATGGTGTTGGCCACTAATTCAAAATGCACCAGACCCCGGAGTTCAGCCAAACTGGAGAGGAAAGTCTCACGAGGGACCTGCTTTAGTAAAAATGCAGCGCTAAGGCACAAAACTAGCTGCTTTGATGTGGGGAGCCTGCCTAACATGAATGCATCCTACTCCTATTAAGGTCAGATTTGTCTTCCACATTGTTATGTACTGCTATACAACATGTTTATATTTTTCCATTTTGAGGAAAAAAATACCCCATTTCTTGGGTGAGCGAGCTTCTAACCAGAACGCCTGTGAGCTTGTACAAATGGGAGGTGGTTAAGGTAGAGGGCTCTGGAGGGAGCTTGACAATTCCTTCTGCTTGAAACTAGCTTCATGTTAGATAACTAAAACCAACATCCACACATCTTTTTATATCTTCTTTACTCCTAATCTTTGTGACGAGGGTTATCTATTCTCTTGATTGAAGAAAACCCCTTCTGATGTGATAGTAGTCAAGATTTAATGCTGTGTAAGATCTGAAAGTATATACAGTATTCAGGCAGCCTCATGCATTTTGCTTTCTAACCCTCTTTTCCATAATGTTATTTCTGCTGCCTATTTCCCTGTATTTTTGAATTTCTGAAGGTATTTATTTAACCATTCTGTATTTGCATCTCTCTTTCTGAATCCCACTGGGCCATAGAACTATAGCCGTTGTCCTTAATCACAGCAACTCCTCCCCACCAGAATAAATTACGGTGCTGTTATATCCCCCCCCCGATGTTTGTGGAAAGAAGATAGGAAAATGTTGTACAGGTGACCAGACTCCTCTCTTCTTTCCATTTCCTGTACTGTATTCCTGGTCAGTCATGTCTTCAATGTTAAATTGTCATTGTATTGCCTGTCTTGAAAGAGGACATGGAAGGAGCTTCCTCAAAGAATGAGGAACACGTTTGGGTGTCCCACGGGCATTGACAGCATGGTGTGGGCTTGAGGTAAAAGTAATAACAATCTCTTCAAGAAGCACATCATTGTAACATTTTATCTTTCTTTTCATTGCTTATAAATAAACAGCGAATAGGAGAGAATAAAGCATTCTTTAATAGAAAAAGGAGAGATGGGTTTGAGTTCTATCAGGCAGAAACAAAATGAAAATGACAATTAAGACAAAAGCATTGTGCCCTCTTAAAGACTGCTATATTTTGATGTGAGCTTGTGAGGAACATATTCCCCTCTTCATTTTGAGCTGGCGAGTCAGATCTCCCTCTCATAAACCTCCCACAAGCTGGATGAGGTTGTAAGGTTATCTCCACCTCCTGATGCCACTGGCTTCAGATGGTGTTGTGGGGAAAGCATTTTTGGACGTTGGCTGACACCCAGGGTCCAGACTTCACCCAGCTCATGAAATGCTGGTTCAATGGACTTTATTCTTTTTCTCTTTCCAGCTCTGGAAAGATTAGGCAGCTCCCTTTGTAAGAATCCGGGGCTTTGAGAGATTCTTACAGAGGATAAACCCTCTGTGGATGGAGCCAAGTGGAAGGCAGGCTGTCGGAAGCAACCATAAATGATCCTGCAAGAATGAAGAGAAATACCCAGTCCTTGGGTTGATGGTTAGTAGCACTTGGAGTGTGAAGTGATGCCAAGTAGCATCACTTAGGATGGTGCTGCCTCCCCAGGTGGAGTAGTGCCATGGAGAAGGGTTAAGGGAAAAACAGTAATGGGGTCTAGCCAGGACGCAGTGGTTCTCAACCTGTGGGTCCCCTGATGTTCTTGGGCTGTAAATCCCAGAAGCCTCCACCACGCGCTGTGCTGGAAGGGATTTATGGGGGTTGCAGTCCAGGAACATCTGGGGACCTACTGGTTGAGAACCACTGTGTCAAAGGAATATCAGAAGAGGAATGCAGGTGATGAGAGACTTTTACCTGGCAACTGTTTTGGTGAGGATGCTTAAAGATGACTTAATGGATAGTTTTGATGAAAATCAAAAGGACAATGAGAGATATTCCTCAACTCTGAAGTCAAAGAGGCATGTTCACAGTAAAAGTGAATAAATAAATAAAAGAAATAAATAACAATAGGTGAACATCCCCAAGTCCTAGAAGTGGTGCAGCACAGTTGTACATTTTTAATGGGAAGGTAGACTGGGAGGGGGTTGTAGGAAAGGGAATCAAACTTTTACTTGGACAACAAGAAAAGAGAATGGGAGGAACTAATGGCAGCCAAGATCCCAGCCTAGAGGAAGCCCAAACTGGGAATCTGAAATAATGTCTGTGAAGATTCTCAGTCATCCAGGTGAGGTTATCTGGAAGTTGAGTCATGGCAACTGGTGATGAAGTTGCTTGAATGTGTACCGAAATGTTTTGATCTCTCAAGGAAAGAAGTCCAGTTGTCACGACTCAACTTCCAGAGAACCTGAAAGCATGTCCCAACGCAGGTCCTCAAGAAGTAGTTCCCTTGAAAAGTTCAAACTGTAGACACTGGGGGGAGCCAGCCACAGTTTCCCAAGTGACGTAACACCACAGAGATGTGTTAAGGTAAAATAAGAAAGGGGGGGGGAGGGAGGCAATACTAGGAGACATTTACCATCACTGTACTTGGTGGTAATCCCCCAGTTGAACTGTTTTCACTAATCAGACCTCCACAGTGATTTGACCCACAGTTGACTCTCTGTGATGAAACTAAATGCCACATTTTGGGGGAGAGTCACATAATTGCAATGGGCACTCTTACAAGGTAGGGGTTAGGGTATTGTCATGGCAGTCTGAACATTGTGAACATGAGGGCAAAGGGAAACTGTAGTTTCCTCTTAGTGGCCTCAGACATGTGGAAATTTTGCAGCCAGAGATCATCCCTCCCAGCAACCCAGAATGAACTCCAACTCAGTTTACATGACCAAGAGGAACCCAACAGGATCGGTGCAAGACTGGTTCAGCAACTACTGCCATCATTGTCTGCTGTTTGGAGCTGCCTTTCTGAAGCAGCGCAAATGCTGCTGGGTGGGCATTTTGTCAAGTTTTTGTGTTTAGATCAGGTCACTAGAAATAAGAATATAAATTAAAGTCCTGATCAAACTTACATAGCAAGGCTTGAGAACGTAGTAGCTCTGCATATGTAGGTGAGTGAAACACCTACAGCTGAGGTTTCTAGTAGAGACTGCAGGTGTATGCAATTGCAGTGGCTAGACGCTGTATAAAAGTAACTCAGGAAGATCATTAGAGACTGCTCTTTGTTAAACATCATATATAATAACTACTTAACATCACATATAATAACATCATATATAATACAGCTTAATCTCATACTGTATATGTGTTTCTAATTCCGCCCTCCCCTTCAAGTTGTGGGGTTATAGGATTGTCTTGCTGGTTATTTGTAGTTTTAGTCTTTGATTTTTGAATCTTTTATTGATTTTGAAATGATTATTTTTATATATTTTTTTTTGTATTATGATTGCTGTAAACCACCCAGAGTTCCTCTTGGAAGATGGGCAGTATATAAATAAATAAATTTTTAAAAATCTGGTTACTCACAACACCTTGACCAGCATGACTGCTCTTTGTTAAAAGGCAGCCATGCTGGTCAAGGTGTTGTGAGTAACCAGTTATTATATATGATGTTAAGCTGATACAGTATCCACTGATTCATTATCCACTGATCAGTTATCCACGGCTGGCAGAGGAAAAAATTAAATAATTCAGCAGCCACAAAGCAAGCTGTAAAGCAAGCTGTTGTCACAAACAACAGCTGTAAAACAAGCTAGTGTCACAAGTAGCATCTGTAAAGCAAGCTTCTGCCTCAAACAGTGGCCATAAAGCAAGCTACTGTCTCAAAACAGCAGTCATAAAGCAAGCTACTGTCAGAAAACAGCAGTTTGCGGGTGGGTGTGCAGGCGTTCTCCTCTTATCCACTGTTTTCATTATCCACGGGAAGGCCTGGAACCAATCCCCAGCGGATACCAATCCCCAGCGAGCTCCCTCTGTTAACCCCAGCTCCTGCCAACCTAGCAGTTCGAAAGCATGTAAATGCAAGTAGATAAATAGGTACCGCCATAAAAAGTGGGAAGGTAAAACAGTGTTTCCGTGCAGCCACACCAGCCACGTGACCACGGACTTGCACAACACTGGCTCTTTCGGCTTGAATATGGAGATGAGCACCGCCCCTAGAGTCGGACATGACTAGCACACATGTACAGGGGGAACCTTTATCTTTTTATGAGGCCCAAAATAGAAGGCACACTTGATTTCTGCCAATATATATGTAGAGAGAAATCACATGCAACCATTTATCATAAGCCAGTGGTGAAATGATCAGAGATGTTCTCAATAAAGACAGCTGCATATCACTCCAAGATCCCAAGGATCTTTTCAAGAAGAAAACAATTATCCCTTTGAATGTTGGATATTTTACTCTTGAAGTTGCCACAGGGCTCATTGATGGTTTTGCTGTTGAAAAGGGGCACTAGCCTTCTGGAATAAGCACTCCTCCATAATTGCATTAATTGGTTTGGAAGGAAATGGCAAAAGTAGGCTCAAACACCAGCTCTTTGCAACCTTAGATATTTCTGATTTAGTAGGGAAATAACAAAACTTACTTTCAGATGTTGCTCAAGAAATAGTTTATTACATTTTGCTGGATCAGACAGCAAAAAGGCTTCTCCTCCAAACATAAAAGGAAGTGGCAGTGAACGCAATAGACACATTTCTGAGAGGAAAATAATGACACAGTAGCAATGTTGAACATAACAGTGTAATCAGTGGTAGACATTATTTAGGCAACAATAACATATTCAAAAGAACCTGTTCCCTACATACTTTCCATTCAAGTTGTCCTTCAAACATTTAACAAACAAAAACAATTCCTGAGCATTGAACTATATACCAGTGCTGCCCAATATATATATAAAAATCAAGACGATTTCAAAATTCTGTCCTATATGCTTTAGCAGCTTAACCCATAAAACTGGGGGTCTAACATACCCACAAAAATAAAATGAATTTGTGTGATCAAGAATATGTCTCAGTTTGTGAAACTGAAAGGAGATAATGAACCACTGATGTGGGATCCTGCATGGCAGGGGGTTGGACTGGATGGCCCTTGAGGTCTCTTCCAACTCTACGATTCTATGATTCTATGACCAAATCTGGTTGCTGTCGCATAGTGAGTCACAGTTAGAGTAGACCCATTCGAATCAATGGTACATATGGAGGAATTGATCCACCAAAGCCCCATTGAGGTGTACTCTAGTTTGATTTACTATGCTAAGTAACAGGATGTTGGCTGCTAGATGTATTCATAAAAGGAAAAAAAAGTCTCAGTTAAACTTGCCATTATAAAATTGAGAAGGCTTGTGATCCACAAGGCTTACTGAATGGATAGCCAGAATTCTGCCTCTTTCTTTAAATGAGAAAGAATGCCCAAAGTGTGTGTGATTCAAAATATATACACCAACTAACCACCCACTCTTTGTAAAGAATTAATCTGGCAAGAAAACCTTTCAAGATTTGTATGCATTACTCAATACTTTGGAAAACATAAATCTTCAACTTTCAATCATATCTTCTCTACTTCCATTTGGTCACATAGCAGAATTTTATGTAATAATAAAGCTTTTATTTGAATACAAAAGTATGAAAAATCAGGGCCAGGCCCAATGTCCAAGCGCCTTTCCCTAAGAACACTGACCCGGGCCACCTGATCTGCATAGGCTACGCTAGTACAGGTTGCCACTCTGAGAGAGGCCAGAAACACATATACAGTGGACCATTGTATAACAAGCAGTTTGTATAACATAAAATTTGTACAACATAAAATATTCTGGAGATAGGGGAAATTTGCTTAACAGAATTGCCTATGGGGCAAATCCATACAACATAAAAATAAGATTACTCCATTTTCAATGCATTCCTATGGGAAATTTGTATAAAGGAAAAATTTGCTAAACATAATTTTATTTGAAACGAATTAATTCCTTTAAACAAGGTACCACTGGACAAGAAACGGGGTCTTCTCTGTTGTGGCACCATCCCTATGGAATGCGATCCTGGTGGAGCTGCATCTGGCTACCTCTTTCTCCGCCTTTAAGATGATACTGAAAAATAAGCTGTTTGAAGAAGTCTTCAGGGGCATCCTTGGTTAAATTTTATCTTACATTTTGCCACTGCTTTGCCATTGTTTAGGTCTATTCAATGTTATGCACAGTTCTATTCCTTCTTGTTTTCTCAATTATTCTGCTGTAACTGATTTCTTTGCTGGCTATTTATCAAGTTTTGATGTAAACTCCCGAGAGCAGTGTGCAGCACTAATTCAGACGGTGCACGCGCTTTTGAAACCAATCAACTAATAAATCATTTGGTTGCCTGTGTCAGAGTAGTAAATGTCTCTCCACTTTCATAATCTGTGTCAAGGTGTGTAATACCCAAGGTGTGTTATTCCGCATAGGAGTAAGAAAAAAACCTTTAAGTACCATTCCTGACTGTACTTTTACTCATTTCCTGCCCTTTTACAATACACACATTTGCAGCTTGTGACAATTATCTCATTCTGCTTTATTGCACTGGTGGTTCTGGTGCATTTAGTAAGCTCACCCATGCACATCCTCAACAGGTGATTTCTTAACAATACTGCATATCTAATCTGACAATTTAAAAAGCATATCATACCTTCTCCAATGCTGGAGAAAGAGAAGGAGGGAGGGGGGGAGGGAGGGGGGGGAGAGTGCTAGTAAAGTGTCAATGTTGCAAACACCAGTTAGAAATGTATAACAGAACTCATAGCTTTTTTTAACTCCCAGTTAAATGAAAAAAGGCAGAACTGAAAGCCAAACAGGATCACCTGCAATAAGAGAGAAGTACAGACTGGCCAACACACAGTCGAATGCAGCTCAGAGTGTTGCTACCTGTTGCACAATGAAAAGTCCAGGAAATTGCCAATAACCTAGATTCAACATACCTTCAATTTGATAGGCTACCTTTTTAAAAAAGCCTGGAGTAATAGTTGACTACTCATAGAGTACATGGTGTACAAAAAGAATGATAACCCGGAATGACCCTTAGGCCTGTCTCATTCCTGGACTATTGAGTGTGCATGACACTAAAGGTATGGATAATGGTTTCAAGAGGATATGTCTGAGGAGACAGAAAGAAAAAAAAAGGTATATAATGTAAGAAGAGAGGGTAACTTACGGTCTTCCAGACTCCCAGCATTCCTTATTACTAGCCCTGCTGACAATGCCTAATAATGGAAATTGCAGTCAGATAGTATCTGTGTGTTGTGTCGTTACAGTCATGATCGACTCTTCGTGACCCCATGTCTATGGAGTTCTCTCAGCAGGAATATACTGGAGTGGCTTGCCAGTTCCTTCTCCAGGAGCCTACAGCACCTGGCATTCCCTGGTGGTCTCCCATCCAAGTATTAACCAGGGCCGACCCTGCTTAGCTTCGAGTGGCTTGCCAGTTCCTACTCCAGGAGCCTACAGCACCTGGCAATCCCTGGTGGTCTCCCATTTAAGTACTAACCAGGGCCGACCTTGCTTAGCTTCTGAAATCAGGCGAGATGAGATGTGCTTGGTGCATCTAGGCAGCTCAGATAGTATCTAGAAGCCTACAAATTGCCCATCTCTAGTACACAATAGGCTAGTTGGATGGCTCAGTGGTTCAGAGGTTGGGATTTCCCACTGTGCCTCCTGTGTGTAAGCCAGTCTGTGTTGCCTTGGGCAAGCTGCATAGCCCTAGGACACCCCCAGAAGAAGCGAATGGCAAACTACTACTGAGTATTCTCTACCTGAAAAGGGGTTGCCATGAGTCATGAATGACTTGTCAACACCTTATTATTAGTAGTGGTTTACAATAATTTATCACAACCAAACAAAGCAGTAAAACAGATTCAGAAAATTTTACTCCCAGATAGAACTATCAATATATTAGATTTTATATACAACTTCTTGTATAAGCTTAAAAAATGATAAAACTAGGATTCTTTTTAAAATAGAAAAAACCCACAAAAATATAATAGAAAAATGTTATGAACCTTTAAAATCTATTAGAAACATATTGTAGAACATGAAATGAATCTTCCGTTTTTCACTAGTGACGTCTCAAAGTAACAGTAGGAATAACAGCGATGAGGCTGTTACCTTTTTTTTTTTATTTTGCGTTGATTCTGTCATATTTGGCTAGTTTTACCAAAGCAACAGCCTATGACCTTCACTGACCAGGTGACGACACAGAGGAGATCAGACATCAGTTGGTGGCACTCCTGAACAGTTGCCCCAAGGCCCCCATTTCAGTACCCCAATGAAAGCCAGAAACAGGCATTACAATAATCCATAATGCCCCAGGGCAACACTTTGTTGGTCTGAGGCATTGTGGGTAATTACAAGGATACCTGATAGGAGCTCCTGGAAGGGAACTCCCACTATGTTCCAACAGGCCAGGTCCTGTCTACCTTCTGCCTCAGGAGCCGAAACCATGTGGCACAACTTTCCACCATGCAACAAGCACGATGTTATCATAGACCTTTTCAAGGCAACAAAAAGCTTCCTACAGTCTTTTCAGGGTGGGGGGGAATCCCCAGGGATCTTTTTGTCCTGGAACAACCTTTGGGAATGGAGGGATAATTTAAAAATGGAAAATTGCTCCCATCTTTAAATCTCTTCCATTGTCCCCAGAGGTTGCCCCAAGGTGAAAGAGGATCTGGAGCAGTGGTTCTCAACCTGTGGGTCCCCAGATGTTCCTGGGCTGCAACTCCCAGAAGTCTTCATCATTCGCTGAGCTGGCCAGGATTTCTATCCCAGTGGTTGAGAACCACTGGGATAGAGGGCTCTAGGAGGCTCTTTTCTGCCCTGAAACAGCCACAGATCAGCAGCAAGGCACAACTTGGCGAACAGGCTTCAGTCTCTATGTTTAAAGCAGAAGAACTGAGAAACAACCAGGGATGGGACTGGAGTCCCATGACTTGCTGTCAAGTTGGACTGAAGTCATTGTGGTGTCTCAACTTGGTCCCCCCCCCCATCCAATGGCTCAGACTCAACCCATGGTTCTGAACCCACCCACCCTTCCCCTTTTTCTTGGGGGAAAGCTTGCTTTTAATTGGGACTCAGACTTGGGGCTTAAGACTGAGGACTTGGAACCAGTGAGTCAGACTTGGATCTTGAGACTCAGACCCAAAGACTTGCTAGTATCCCTGGAAACAATCCATCTGCTACATGGATGGGAGGGAGGGAGGGAAAGAAACTAGCCTAAAAGGAGACCACCCCAGGGCTCCATGTGGAGGACCCACATAAATCTGGCGATAGTCTTGGCAAGGATGCCGCTAAGACTGCCAGGTCTCAGGAAGCTGATTGACATTTTGGTGAACTGCCAGGTCTTCAGGTTGGGAGACTTTGACTGTGAGGAGGCACTCATCCCACCCATTCCAGTTGGCGCTGAGACTCCCCGTGCTTACTACAATGTTCAACCTATCTATGTTGGACCTGCGCTGTGTCAGCACCGACATCATGACTCATGAGCCTTTTAGACACACATGTCCTGGCAAGGCTTAACATTGCAAGGACCTGCACCTGTGATGTCACAAGGACTCACATTTCGGTCGCAGGTTTTAGCTGTGATACCTCAAAGAATGGGATGCTGTTCAGCTGACAGTCGGGCAATCCGGACAGGAGTATCCCTGTACGTAGCTCAGCACAGAGTGAGGTCTGAACTATATCTCCTGCACTGCATAGCTCTTTTTCAAAAGCACAACAATTTCACACATGCTGTAGCTCTTAAACTGGAGTGGCCTCTAAGTGGTTCTGCACTTGTATTGTGGCATATGTGCCAAAAACAAATCAAATACTATTGGTGTCTCTATTAAAAAAAATCTGGTTGCCAGATTATTTTTCACAGTATTTCTGAACGGTACCCTGCACTCCTTAACTAGGACCATTACATAATCACCAGAGGTTTACTTTCTTCATACATTGCACAAATCCATTCCTAATAACCAATGTCAGAAACAAGTTGGCTTTGTTTTAAAAAATAAAACAAAACTCTGCCATATGATTTTTAAAAATTCCCGCAAGTCACTCTCCACAAAAATAGCTCTAAAAAAATCTACCCTAGGAATAAAATAATATTGAATCATCTATTGGCATATTTTAAAGTGATTTAATACAAAGCGTACGAAGGTGTGATATACAACCGAGCTAAGTAAGATAAGTGGCTTTGCGCTGACAGTGTTTATTTACCTGTAGAAGGATGTCAACCTTTCAATTGATTAAGGCTAGGCAAAAAATTGTTTGGATCCATGTAATCCAATCCGCCACTCTGGACTTTGCTTGAGCATGGGGGGGTGAGACAATAGCTCCAATATTTTTCTGGGTGGTTCTGCTGAGAGTTCTGGGCGGGCTCCTTTGGTGGCTCCTGAAAAGAAGGCAGCAGCTCCATTTTGGAATCTGGAAATAACACCAGAATCTGATTGGCAACCACTGTTGAAACCTTGGTATATTCGTTCGTCTCTCCAGGAACCAGGCGCCTTTGGGTGATGTCCTCTTTTTCTTTCTGTTTTGGCGACACAGCTAGTGCTCCATCCGGGTTGACTTTTTGAACTTCGACATAATCCATCAGTTTTGTGGTTGAGGGAAGTGCCCTGTCCAGAGGGAGCGACCACGGCATCCCTTGGCCATTCCCAAGACTTAAGGGTAACTTCGCCGCATCTTCCAATTGGGTTGGTACTTCTTTAGAAGCAGCTTTGGTGCGTTTAGGAAATTGTAAATGAAAGCTTTCTTCCTCAATCCCCATCAGAGGAAGCAACGTCTTTATATTTGTGAAACTAAGTGCTGTTTTACCTACTCCGGTGTTGTCACTAGAGAAACACTTAGGAGTTGAACAGAGAGGAGGCAGAACTCCAGGCCACGTCAATGTCCGTGGTCCACCACTGCTAAGCCAGGACAGGGGACCTTCGAGGTCTGTATCTGGGGCTTCCTGCATGCTTTTTGTACTGCTGTTCTTTTGCCCTTCCTTGGTGTCTGGCATTTTCAATTCTGGCAGGTTTCCGGTGTCCTTCCGTTTCTCTGACAAGAGGGAAGGACTCTCACAGCTGCCTCTGCCGGAGTCGCTGTCTGTTTCATGGTGGGGTTTTTTATTGGGGTGGCACTTTGGACAACTTGGCATTAGCTGTTGATCTTCACTCTCGTCTATCTCCAGAAATTCCACCAGAAGGTCACTATAGTCGGAAGTTGGGAGGAAACCCTGGGAATCCAGAGCACTCAGTAGTTCTTCGGTTTTTCCTGCCTAAAGTGATACACACACACACACACACACGGTGTTATTCTAGGGATGGCTATAGTATTTGTATTATATGTACCATATTTTCCCATCTATAAGATGCCCCCATGAATAAGATGACCTCCAACTTTTCCAACCCTAAATTACAGTTCGGCAACCACACGTTCTCTCCTCTGTTTACTTTCATGTATAACACAACCTTAAACGTTTAGTCTAACAATTTTAGACAAAAATATAGTCTTATACATGGGAAAACACTGCTGTATTTTGCATCTGAACAGGCAGGGGACGCAAGTGTAAAATTGCATTTAATGACAGCAAAGGCAACAATAACACAATTAATGTTAAGCATTATTATAATAATTGTCACTACTCTTGTCATTTCTAGCAGCAGTGTTAGTAACAGCAGAGGTAGGACCCTCAAACAGTTTTTGAAGAATGGCTCCAGTCAGTGACTGGTGGGCTGGCCTGAGTCATTGGATACATTAAAGGCCAAGGAGACAACACTCAAACGTGGGCTGAATGGTCTTCTTTTTCATCTTGGGGACCCAGAACCCCAGCGCTGGAGTCTTCTAGGAAAGCCTTTCCCCCAAAGTAAACATGGCCCCCCTGATTTGGATGGTAATAGTCATGGAGAGCAAAGGGTTACAGCCACCTTACCTCCATGCACTATGCCAGTGATGGCGAACCTAGGGCACGGGTGCCAAAGCTGGCACTCGGAGCCCTTTCTGTGGGCAGCCGACATCGCCTTTATAGCCTACTGTATACAGGTTAAATTACTGTATTGGCACTGTGGAAAAAAATTAGTGGGTTTTGAATTGCAGTTTGGGCACTCGGTCTCTAAAAGGTTCACCGTCACTGCACTATGCTGATTCAGGCTATTCCCTCACCGCCTTTCTGACTCTTTGGGGCAAGGGAAAAAAGGTCCTCAAGGACAAAGCATGGGGACTAATGTCAAGTGTAGTTTGGCACTAGACATGAGCATTTCGTTTTGGAAGGGGTCTGGTTCTGAAATGAAACACGGCAGAACAGATGCCGTTTGGAACCAGGATCCAGCCTCCAGAATGAAATCAGCCACTGACTTACCTTCATTTGGGTCAGGTGGGCGAAACTCCAATCAGGAAGAAGCTTCTGACGCATCATCTTCCCTTATCCCTGGTGCTGGCCAATCAGACCAGGAGGCGGGATGATACATTCTCTTGCACAGCTCCTGATTGGGCAGTGCCACAGAGAAGGAAAGATGACGCATCGGAAGCTGCTTCCTGACTGGAGTTTTGCCTGCGTGACGCAAACAATGATAAATCATTGGCTGATTTTGTTCTGGAGGCTGGATCTGATTTCTGAATGGCAGCTGTTCTGCCATGTTTTGGAACTGTACCCCTTCTGAAACAAAATGCCCACGTGTGCTTGGCACTCATGCCGTGGCAGCTTGAGATCTTGTTTTGCTCTGGGTTCCGAAAACAAGAAAAAGCAGAAGCATCCCTCAAGTTAGAAGTGGTTAATGTTTCTAACACAATGTTCCAAATCTATACTTTCTTTAGGAAGCATAGAAGACACTCACCTCTAATTGCTGTGCATCAAAGCCTTTTATTTTTGGCCCTGGGACAGGTGGTAGAATGCGAGCCACCATGCTGAGGAAAGAAGGATAGAAAAAGAAGAGGAGGTGAGTTACTCAACACGGACATTCTTGTTTGCAATGGTCAACAACAGGCCATTCTCAGCAAAGATAACATTTTATTAGCATGAACTCTGGCCAAAGAATGGGGTTGCTGCACGGCAGGGGATTGGACTGGATGGCCCTTCAGATCTCTTCCAACTTTATGATTCTGAGAGAGAGAGAGAGAAAATGTGACGAGAGTATGGGAAGAAAGAAAGAATTGTGCTTTTCAGTCGTTTTAAACAGCTAGTCCATAATTTGAACATGCAGTTTATTCTGTTTTTAAAAAATACTGCTACGTTATTTATTTTCAGCTATCATAATCTTTATTTTTAGAATATATGTTTTTTCTGTCCTTTGTGTCCCTTTATTGGTGGGAAACTGAGGAGACGAAACCATGAATGATAACCGCACCGGTTGGAACACCTTTGAGCCATGTTCCCCTGCATTTAGCCTATAGTTCTCCTTTGGCTATGAGATTTAACACGAGGCATTGGAGAGGGAACACACAGGATCACATGCAGAAAGCCTGTCATACTCTTTTGGCTTTGGGCAGCAGAGGTTTTATATTCCTGCCTTGAGCAGGGGGTAGGGAGGTGGGTTGGACTCTAGACTGGTAGGCCCTTTCCTACTTCATGAGTCTATGATTTGGCTGGCCCAAAGTTTATCCACTTATAATGTTCACCCCAAATGTTCAAGACAAGTATATTAAAACACAACAACACTGAATGGTCTTGGTGCCCTCTATTCTTAGTGCAGCAACTCAAAAGAAAACACTGGTGACTAGACAGTTCTGGGAAAACAGTCTTCTTGGCAGTTCTGGGAGAAGAAGCCAAGAAGATACGAGAGGCCCCAGTATTTGGCTGGTCTGGAAGAACAGCCCACAACTCACCTGAAGCAAAACAAACAAACAAACATCAAAATAAAACAAAAACAAAAAATCCTAATCTGGCTAGATTTGGTTTTTTTTGTAGAGGTAGTGGTTTTTTGTTTGCTTTCTTTTGCTTTAGGTGTTTGGCAAACCCCAGAAGGACTAGTGCCATAACCAGACACAGCTTTTCACCTTCTGGAATTCTTGTTTCTTCAGAGAGAGCTGTTTTTTAATATCGAAAAGCATGCAAACACCTGCTTGTGTTGACACTGCATCAAAAGTGGCAAAACTTACTTTGTTCGTTTCAGGGCCAGTGTCCAGATCAAGATCAAACATACTGCAAATGACAAACAGGCCACAAAAACCCAAACAAGAATGTCCTTCAGTCGGGCCTCTAGTGGAGGGAAAAGAAGAGTCCAGACATTACACAATTACAATTGATTGTTTTACACTTTTAAAAACTATCAAGCAGTAGAAGTGACACCTCATTGTCATCTTATCTTCATAACAACCCTGCGAGGTGGATTAGGTTGAGGTGTTGTCCAAGTTCATCCAGCAAGATTGAAAGCCAGTCCTGATCTCAAGGCTCCTCAGCCTAATTTCATTCTAATACGGCAACCCCACAGGTTCATTGGTGGGAACAAAAATGGTTGCTTTATAGATTCATGCTACAGTTGGGCATGAACCACTGGTTCAGTGGTAGGTGTCAGTTTGTTTATTGACGGCCAAACAGGTGTTCAGCACCTCAAAGCCCTGCTTCCTCTGGCAGTTGCCCACTCAGAGTTGGTTTCCCCGCCTTGCCTCCTTTGGGCACTAATTGAGCACCCACTGGGAGAAGCAGAGCTTTCAAGCACCAAATACTTGTTTGGCTGATAACGAACCAGTACGAACCACCAAAAGCGCAGTTCATGCCCATCACTCATTCAGGCCAAAAGTCCACCATGTCCAAGATTGTCAATTCTGAGTTATTTATTTATTTATTTATTTACCAGATTTTTTTAGCCACCCCACTACCAAGAAGTCTCTGAGTGGCATACAACAAGTATTAAAAATTATAAAACAATAAAATTATTAAAACTATAAAACACAATTAAAACAACATACAGTACCAATGATAGATTATACAACTCTGCTGCTCAGGTGTCCAACTGAGTAATCTAATTAAAATGCTGGCCAAACAGGAAGGTCTTTGCCTGGCGCCGAAAAGCCAAAAGTGTTGGCGCCAGGTGGATCTCCGTAGGGAGGGCATTCCAGAGTTGGAGGGCAACCACTGAGAAGGCCCTGCTTCAACATGCCACCCCCTTATCTTCAGCAGGGCCTCCTGGCCTGATCTTAGAGTACGGGCAGGCTCATATTAGCAATCATTTTTGAGCAGAGTTCATACCAAATACTTGTGTCTTTTAATGTCTTATATTCATTTTAATTGGTTTGTTACTTTTATATTATTATTATTGGTTTGTTACCAATGATAGATTATACAACTCTGCTGCTCAGGTGTCCAACTGAGTAATCTAATTAAAATGCTGGCCAAACAGGAAGGTCTTTGCCTGGCGCCGAAAAGCCAAAAGTGTTGGCGCCAGGTGGATCTCCGTAGGGAGGGCATTCCAGAGTTGGAGGGCAACCACTGAGAAGGCCCTGCTTCAACATGCCACCCCCTTATCTTCAGCAGGGCCTCCTGGCCTGATCTTAGAGTACGGGCAGGCTCATATTAGCAATCATTTTTGAGCAGAGTTCATACCAAATACTTGTGTCTTTTAATGTCTTATATTCATTTTAATTGGTTTGTTACTTTTATTGGTCAATACTATGTTACCCTTAAGTTCATCTTTATCTACCCTTATTTCTATTTTTATGGTATTAATTGAATGATTCTTTTAAGGTATTAATTGTATCTAATGATGTCTTATATTTTGAGTAATTGTTGTTAACCACCCAGAGTGGCCTGGCTGCCAGATGGCTGGCATAAAAATCCAATAGATAAATAAATACCTGCCTGGAGTCACTGATATCACCTGGTAATAACCCATCTGAATACAAATAAGCCAAGACTCTGTTTAGCTTTCAAAATCAGATGGCATGAACTATAGGATAGCAGAACTCTTGTTAGGCTTTATCTTTTGAATTAAAAAAAACAAGCTAAATATTCTTATCTTTCTAAAGACAGATGTTTTGTACTCTACTGCAAATTTAAAGCATGCACATACAATTTCCAGGACAAAAATTATTTTTCAACAAAATTGTTAAACAAATCATTATAAAGCCCACAGCTTGTTATGGTCAAGGCTGCTAGAAATTTTAGTAACTCGTTTTATTATTTGTTATGCAGTTCACGGCTGCTTCCCCACCCCCCCACCCCACATTTTAACTGAAACCGTTTCAAGTTTGATTTCTATTATTTGAAAATAAATAATAACTAAAATAGTTACTTCTAGTTACTTTGACAGCTGCCTGGAGAGCCCAGTGGTTTAGGCATCTGGTTCAGAAGCTAGAGGCTTGGGGTCCAATCCCCCACTCTGCCTCCCGTGGAAAAGAGCCAAACTGTGTGGCTTTGGGAAAGCACAGTCCCAGGACGTCCGCAGAAGAAGGGAAGAGTAAACCACTTCTGAGTCTTTTCTACCTAGAAAATCCTGAAAAGGGTCACCATAAGTCAAAAATGACTTGATGGCACAAGATGGTGGTGGTGGTGATGGTTACTTTTAACAAATTAGGACCCTACAGGTGGTTGGCCTTTGTTTAAAAATGCAGCTGCTTGGTGAAATCACACATTTTTTTGTACAAACAGAGGTAATTAAAACACAGATACGGTTACACAGCAAAAAGGGGGCCTTATCCTTCATTAATACAGCTTTGTTAGGTCGACACTGTTGCTGGGGGGGGGGGACAATTACCAGCATCCTCTTGTAGAGCACTGCTGATGAAGTAGGAAAGACTACCAACAGTGGCAGATTGCCACTAATTAAAGAGTTTCTTTTTGGGGGTTGGGGTACATGTGACATCATCTCATTGTATTCTAGTCAATCAATCAATCAATTTTATTTTACAGCCAAAGGCCCGATAAGTATTCTAGTCAATCTTGTTCTGTCAGTAGAGGATACTGGCCAGTAACAAATAACTCCTAATTTCTACTTTGCTATCCCCAAGCTTTTAGTAAAGGAAACTGGATGAAACTTGTTAGTGACTCCATATGGCAGGCATTCATTAACTATTTTGACCCTCACCTTTTCGGAGCTTGATAAAACTCTGAGGACTCCATTCGCTCCAAGAGCCATGGTCTGACCTGCACCGAACTTGTGCAACATACCTGTCTCCTGGATTTACACTAAACATCTTATACGTTGTTCTTTGTCCAACAAATATGTTCTGGAAATACATACAGAATACAGATATTAATGGGGAAAGGGTGCATGTTAGAAATACCACTAAGTCAAAAGAATGGTCCAAAAAGTTAAGAGAAGATATCATCGCCCTTCACAAACAAGGAACGGGATACAAAATGATAGTAAAGGCACTGAATGTTCCTAGAGACACTGATGAAAGGATAGTTCACAACTAGCCACTGTTAGTGTGGAAGTCTGCCTCTAAACTCCCAAGAGTATATTGTTTTACAACATGCTGCACACCGCTTTCTACAGACTCCGGGGAACTAAAAGTAACAGATAAAATGTTACAGATAAACACGCCCATATTTTGAATGAAATCCTAAAGGTACATGGATATGACATGGCGTACAACTAAATCTTTCAGAAAGAGCACAATGAGATATGGCTTGGGAAGGGTTGTTGTGCTGCTTTTCTTATAGCGTTCCGTAATATGATTTCTAAGCAGAATAGAGACTGTTTGGTTACTAAAAGCTAATATTTGTCTTACTTCCCACTCTTGTCCTTCTTCGGGTTTTATGCGTAACTCGTATTCAAAGGTGAGCCAGCCAGATTTGACGTCACCCAGTGAAGGTCGAGCCCAGTTCAACAACAGGTATTCTCCATAGACTTTTTTCTCAAATTCCAGAGACAGGTTTTCTGGAGGCTCCGGCTGAACTGAAAAATAAATCATCCAAAAGTTATGCCTTTGAACTGAAAACAGAGGACACAGAGATAAGAACAGAGAGACTCTTCAAACATAAAATACAAAAGCATCAGGGATTTTAGACTGTTCTGCCAGAAATCTGCAAGTCAGCACTCTTTGCAATGCCTACCTATGTTAGCCACGTCCACATAATAAGGGTCAGATACCGTACTTCCCATCGCATTAATTGCCTTGACAGTTAAATTATAAGTTGTCCAAAGCGAAGTGTGTCTTTTATTAAAATAACAAGAGTTGGGTCCTGCAGTTGTATAGTCTGGGCATTCATGGTATATTTTCTCTCTGGAAAACAGAAACACAGAGAAACAAGGTGTACAGATAAAAAAATATTATCATCATTTCTTTCACTTAAAATTATTTCCAAAGGGCTAGCTATGTTAACTAGTTGTCTTAAAATGAAAGCAATGAAACATTTCACTGACTAGCAAACTTATCACAATAGGAGCTTTTCCCTACCAGAACTGACTAATAACGAGAAAATATCAACAGGGCTAGAGTGGAATCCAGGACACACCACCGGTTATCATTTACCATTCTGTTCAAATAAGAAAGTGAACTTCAGCCCATCCTGCATGATAACCCTTCCCTCTCAGAATCCAGGATGAAATCAATGAATAATGAATAAACTCAACAAGAGATTCAAAATCTATATCTTGTGGGCTAAACAAAGGTGATGTTTTATAAGGCACTGCACATGTTAATTCATTCTGTCATGTAACAATTCCTTTATTTTATAAATGGTAACTATTAAGATAACTATTAGCCCATAATTCTTGCATTTCAATGCCTTCTGACCTCCCTCTTTCCATGCCAATAGACATCCTCATCATCTCACCCAAGTCTGTAGATAAAAACCTGATAAATATAGTGAAGTAGGACATGGCCCAAGAAAGCTCATGTAATAAGCAGAGCTGGCTTTTAGACTGAGTGAATTGATTATCTCAGACACAATGACACATTAGGCAGCACAACACCGACACAATCCATCACAACAGTCCTTGGCTACTGCTCCAGAGACCATAACTACTTATATTTACCCCACTGCAACAAATACTATCCATATTGCTCGCTGCAGCAAGTACTTATTGGGTTGGTTCTCTGGCGCCAGCTAGCGCAGAGAGCTGTAACAGCTTTTTTCCTGTTCTGGTAAGTGGCAGGAGAATGGCTCTTTAAGCCAGGCCTCAAAGGCATTACTGTCAGGTATCACTAGAGCAGTGGCTCCAACTTTTGGTAACTCAAGTGTTCTTGGACTGCAGTTCCCAGAAGCCTTTGCTACCAGCTATGCTGGCCTGGGTTTCTGGGAGTTGCAGTCCAAGAACACCTGGGTTACCTGAGGTTGGGAAACACTTTCCTAGAGCAAAGCATTGTGGATAGGATGCCTTGCGAGATGGCCTACGCCGTATTTGCACCATCTCTTGGGTCACTCACCCACAGTGCCTGCCTTTAGAAAATGGACCCCTCAGAACCAGACATGTAAATAACCTTTTAATTGTATTAATTGTATTTTAATTGTAACTGTATCTTTTTAATATTGTAATTTATGACTGACCATTTTGTAAACTGTCCTGGGTAGTGAGGTTTGCACTAAGGGGGAAAGTATAGAAATAAAAATAAACAAACATGTAGGCTTCACTAACCCTGGAGAACAGAGTCCTTCTTGCAAGATGGTCTTGCAACAACAATGGTTCACAGCAATGCTCCCCTAGCCAGGCCCTGGGAAAATTCTGCCCATAGCTGATGGTGATGAGCTTGTTAATCCTTAGGGTGCCAAAAGATTCTCTATTGTTTTTACTTAGAGGTTACGCTGTGGGAGAAGCTAAGATCACTCTTCTGCTGTTTGTTTCTCCTTACCCTTCCTTGTTGTAGAGCAGAGTGTAGTTGCTAGGAAGACCTCCATCAGGACCAGGCTTCCACCAACAAGTAAAGGTCTCTTTTTCAGGAGATCGACATCTTGTTATTTCTGGCTTCCCAGGAGATTTGCCTAAAACCAAGGGAGGAATATTAAATTAAGTCAGCATGAGTCAGTGGTTGCGCACCAGAGACTGTCGGGTTAGGGACGACAATTTCCTTGATGATGTCAAACCAGGTATCTCGAGGCGTGCGAGGGTAAGATGACAAAGCATCCTTTTGACATCATTCTTTCCACATTTTGTACAAAATGTACCATAACTACAATGCAACATAACTAAAGCTTTCTCTGTTTATGGAGCAAATTCCAAACGTTGGAAGCCAAAAAAGCACATATATATGGAGGGAGGGGCGATCATTCCCTATACAAAATCATTTAGTTTCTAGAGGGGAAAAGGGTGTTTTGTTTCATTTTGTAATGAGGTCCTACCGTTTCATTTTGTAATGAAACAATTCGTTATGTAATACAGCAATAAAATAGCACTATCGTTTTTCATTTCATGCCCATCTCTAGATCTAAGTTTAGGAACCAGTGCCCCGACATGCTAAGTCTGCAGTCTCTTCCCTCTTACTTGACTCAAACACCAGTTCCTCTTGACCTTCATGAAAAGAAAATATGTTTTTACAATACGAGTAATCCACTCACCACTGTGTGCTGGATGTATCTTTCTGGACTCCATTCACTCTTTTCCCCCTGATCCTTTATGCAGCGCACCTGAGCTACATATTTTGCTCCTGGGCCAAGCTGGGATGTTTTATAAGATGTTTGCTTGCCAACAAAATGAGTCTGGGTGGAAAAAAAAAAGGCAAGAGAAACCATTGGAGGGTCCCCCTCTACATTGTAAAAAGATGACATCCAAGAAAAATCTTTGCCATTATAAGACGTCTATGAAGATTCTCAGTCATCCAGGTGAGCTTATCTGGAAGTTGAGTCATGGCAACTGGTCTTCTTTTCTTGAGAGACTGAAACATTTTGCTGCTCATCCAAACAGCTTTGTCAGTCTGAGGAAAGCTAGTTGTGAGTCCTCCATTTTATAGTTCACTTTGACCTCTTGTCAGTCTGGTCTGAAATAATTTCATATAATGAACAATGGGCTCATAAGGTACACAACAGTCTCAATAGGCCTTTAGGTGAACAATGGCCTAAGGTGCTGAAACCTATCAAGAATGGGTCGTTAGCTATGGCCTTGGTGGTGAAGGCTTTTTTATTTGTCTGGGTACTTTGGAAAGCACACCCTGATAAGTAGCAGATAGACTATGCCTGAGGCCGCCACTTCTGTTGAGGGAGGGGGTTTCGATGCTCACATGAATGGCTTCCCTGACTCCTCTCTCAAACCACCTATCTTCTTTGTCTAATATGTGTACATCCTCATCTTTGAAAGAGTGCCCTTTGTCCTTCAAATGGAGGTGTACTGCTGATTCTGGTCCTGAACTGTTGGCCCTCCTATGTTGGGCCACCATCCTGTTAAATGGCTGTTTAGTTTCTCCAATGTAGAGGTCTGCACACTCCTCACTGCATTGGACCGCATATACTACTGTATATTGCTCCTTTTCTGTTTTGGTATTGGGTCCTTTGGGTGGACAAGTCTCTGCTTTAGTGGGTTTGAAATGAACAGGGATGTGGTGTTTGCCAAAAATCCTTTTAAGCTTCTCAGACACTCCAGCCATGTAGGGAATGACCAGGTTCTTCCGTTGGCTCTGGGTCTCAGGTTGATCCATTGTTCTTCTGGGTCGGGACAATGCTTTGTTGAAGGCCCATTTTGGATAGCCACGGGTCTTAAGTGCTGTCTTCAGGTGCCTGTCTTCCTTCTTCTTGGCTTCTTCCTAACTCCTAATTTGTGCTGTAATGGATGGTGGGACTCAAAGAGTAAGTACTGATCTGTGTAAACTTTTACTCCTAGGCAACGGTTGGGTCTGATGATGACTGCACAATCCAGGAAAGCCAGCCTGTTGTCTTGGGTGTCTTCCCTAGTGAACTTAATATTAGGGTCCACCACATTTATGTGGTCTGTAAAGGCCTGCACTTCCTGAGTCTTGATTTTCACCCAGGTATCATCTACATATCTGAACCAGTGGGATGGTATTGTCCCTGGGAAGGTGTTGAGTGCCTTCTTCTCCACTTCCTCCATGTATGGGTTAGCAACAATGGGTGACACTGGGGAACCCATGGCACAACCATGCTTCTGTCTGTAGAAGTCCCCTCTGTACATGAAATATGTTGTGTTCAGACACAGGTCCAGGAGCAGTTTGGGTTGAGGCTGCTTCTAGAGGTGAGGGTGCTGTTTTCTCTTAGTCTTCTCTTTAGGGCATCTGTGGTGGGAATGCTGTCAAAGAGAGATGTAACATCAAAGGATACCATGGTTTCATCTGTATCCAGTTTCAGCCCCCTGGCTTTAGAAATAAACTCCTCTGACTTGCGCACATGGTGGTCTGTGAGTCCAACCAGTGGGGCTAGGATAGTTGTTTCAATCTTTCAAGAAAAGAAGTCCAGTTGCCATGACTTCTGGATTACAATTGTAAGATTATCTAGAGCATTTGGCATGGTTTTATTTATTACGCATCTCTCCTGGGCATCCTAGTGCTTTTAAGACTGAAGATCAAGGTATTCAATCTTGTAATAAATAAATAATGGCATTTGTAATAAATGAGTAAAACAAACACAAGTCAAAGCAAGTGCACTTGACATCTGATCCAACAGCTATGCCTTGCAGTCTATTGTGTTTTGTCATCTACCTTATGGCCATGACTTGTAGATACTTTTCATATTTGCAGGAAAACATTCCCTCTCCTTACCATGGCTGGTAGAATTTTCTTAGTTGAGCCTACAAGTCACATAGGTTCATTTTAAAGAACCAAGACCTAACCAGCCAGTGAATAAGTATTGGTAGATATCAATCCTGCAGATAGAGAGTCCTTCTATATTGCTTTTATTTACCATTTTGAATATGTTTGTTTAATTCTTTTCAAATATTGATACTTATAGTTTTAAATATTATCTTTTAAATGATGCAAGCTGCCCTGGGTACATCTTAGGGAGCAAAGCAAGATACAAATATTTTAAATAAGTAAATGTAAATTCTCATCGTTTGAATAAGTTGAATAGGCCAAGGGTGCTGACCTCCTGCCCTTCTTTTTTTCTTTCCTGTAACTGCCTTGTAGCATCAACCACTCTGCTCCTTCACGCAATATTTCTGCAAAAGTATCTTTCATTTTAATAAATCTCACTATTCATTTGACACTATGCTTTACCTCCTTGTTCCATAAGGTACTATCATGGCCATCTATGTCTCCCCAAAAATTTCAGGGCCACATTCCCCAAGTACTGAACATCACGCTCCAACTGTGTACCTTGCAGAAACACCACTTACAAACATCCACCCTTGTCTTGACAATGACATAGCACAACTAACCACATGAGGAGGGGAACCCTTTGAATAATTTTAGCTTGAAAAAGTAGATCCCCTCCAGTGGCAGATTTAAAAAAATCTCCTTTGGGAGAAACAAGGGCCAGACTAATTTGAGTCAAATGCGTCAGTAAAAATACAGTACTCTGAATTCAATTGTTTTGTAAGCATAGTAAATCCCACTGTTTTTGACCATGTGGACACAGCCATACTCTTGTATCCTTTGTGACCACTGCCTGGACAATTTTTTTCACTCTGATTCCTGCCTTCCTACTCCTACTGGCCCTTTAATTTCTTCCTGTGCCACTTACATACACTTCCTCCTCTAGGGATCTTACACAAATAGTATTCTTCTCTGTCATACACGAGTTAATTGAATGTTCTTGAAACCCTCTAGTCTCCTTCCAACGAAGCTCAACAACCACTCATCACCCTCCAAGACTGTCTAATGACTAGATCGCCACCATGCTGGATCGTTTGTTTCTTCCATTACATTTCTCAATCCCTGCCTCCTCGTGTGTGTATAATAATTGTAGCTCTTGTAAGGCTGAAGAAGTGTGCTGCAGGCTGCAAAAGTTTGTGCCAAATAAGACCAGATAATCTTTAAGATGGTTGTCCTGGGGGTGCAAGCAAGCACAGAGTTGCCACAATGTTCCAATGCCTATTACGGCCATAAAGGAATGATCAACAGGTCTGGCGTTTCCATCCATCCTATTTTAAAAGCACTTCTAGAGGGACTGCACACTTGGACAAGAGCACACCCCTTGGTTACCTGCCATTCTTCCCCTTGGGCAGGTTTCAGCCTCACTTCATAATTGCATGCCCGCCAGCTTGCTGCATCAACAACGTGTCGAGGTGGTGACCATTTTGCCTCCACGTACGTTATGCCATTTAATTGTTTGACTTCCAGGGACAGATCCAAGGGAGGGTCTGGCTTTACTGCACAAAGGAAAGGTTCAGGAGTCAGGATCTTTATTTCTTACAAAACTCTATGTGAACTAGTCAAAACAGATCAAGAGACAAACAGAAGAATTAAAATAGTTTCTGCATCATAAGCTCAAGGTGTCGTTCATTTCAGGTAGTGTTATCTCCATCGATGTCGGCTGATCCAGTAACCCTAAGACAGTGGTGGCGAACCTTTGGCAATCCAGATGTTCTGGACCACAACTCCCAGAATTCCAAGCCTGTATTGTCAATGACAAAGGACTGTGGGAGTTGTGGTCCAAAATATCTGGAGAGCCAAAGCTTTGCCACCACTCCACTAAATGTTGCGTTACACCCTCCTTTGGCTATGCCCAGAGCAGGAGATGGAAGTTATGTTAAAGAAATATGGAGAGTGTTAAGTTGTTGAAGACTGGTCTGTCTGGCACATGGGCTAATCAGGGTAAAATGCATCCCCCAATCAACTTTGTAGTTCATGATATGAAGATGCCACAAGAAAGAATTACAGCACTCAATGCCTTGCCAGCATCTACCCTCCTCCAAAGGGGGACCTACAGCATTGTCACAGCTACAAAAACACATCAAAATGTTATATGTATAGCTCTTGTGTAGCATGGAGTGCATATTGTGTGTGTGTGTATGTGTGTATATGTGTGTGTGTGTCATGTGATTGCAAGTCATAACCAACTGTTAGTGATCCTAATAGTTTAACCGAGTTTAACTAAGGTACTTGAGGGGTGGTTTTACCAGTTTCCATGGCCCCA
Organism: Phrynocephalus forsythii; assembly: GCA_029282475.1. Lineage (NCBI taxonomy): Eukaryota > Metazoa > Chordata > Lepidosauria > Squamata > Agamidae > Phrynocephalus > Phrynocephalus forsythii. Next base: position 103,011,515 of record JAPFRF010000004.1, on the reverse strand, counting down.
GTGAGTTTCCATGATGAAACAGGGATTCAAAAACCATGTATTCTGAGCCCTAATTCATTACTCTATCTGCTATACCAGTAAGGGCCTTTTTACACGACCCCTAAGATCCGCTGGCCACTTAAATTCGGACCAGAGATCTTAGGGGTTCGTTGCTCTTCAAGCGTTCCCACCCCCCTCCGCACTTCCTGGTTGCTGGCTGCGTGAGGGGAGGGAAAAAAAGAGAAAGAAAAGCATGCCGCTCACCTTGTTCTGCCTCTCGTCTCTGTAAAAGTAGCTCTTAAAGGGGCGGGCGCCAAAAAACAACAAACAGAAGCAAAGAGAGCCCCGCACTCACTATCCTTACACCGGATCAAATAATATTCACCTCCAAAAAGCAGGTACCTGAAAACTGCGCTGGGACGCGCTAAAGTGGGCGGGGTCGCACTTAATTTCCTGTTAACTCCGGAGCTGGTGGGTAAACATTTTTAAGCTCCGGAGCTGGGAGCCATTTGCCCCGGAGTTTAGGGGTCATGTATAAACGCCCTACGTTTCAACCTTGAGTAACCCATTCAGTCTTGGACTGTAACTCTCAGAAACCAAAGGCAGCACAGCTGGTGGGAAAGGCTTCTGGGAAATGCAGTCCAAGAACACGTAGGTTACCCAAGGTTGGAAACCACAACACCACACTGGCTTACATATTCTGTACTGTCCAAACCACAGGCCATGTCTGCTGAGTCCCAGGCAGGCCAGCTCTCTGATAGGGGAAGCCTATGGTCCAAGTAGTCCAGATCAGCCCTCCTTCTGTAAGGGAAAATGCAAGTGGAGAGAATTCCGATGGGGTGAATGGGAATTAAAAAAAAAACAGGCTTGAGAGCTGTATGCTGTCTTACAGACTCATTTGCCTGTCCCTTGTAAGATTACAAGACCATATTTGCATTTTGATTTGATATTTTTGGCTCCTACCTGATGTTCTTACATCCACATAATGGAGATTGGAGATATTAATGCCTGCATCGTTAGTGGCTTTTACTGTGATGTTGTATATTTTCGAAAGACTGGTGAAACGCTGATCAAAATAACAAGAATTGGGACCTGCTGATATGTAGTCGGGACATTCCTGGACTTGTTCTTCCCTTCAATAAAACAGAAAAAAGAAAGATTAATAGAGGTTTCTTCACAATTCTGGAAATAAAAACACCCATACATTAGCATGCTCATTCTTCTTCTTCTTCTTCTTCTTCTTCAAGTGCCATGTCCTTGTAGTACGTTGGCAATCAGTAGCCTGACCTGGTTAAACTTGGTAGCTTAATTACTGTCAATGCAAAACACGGATGCATGTTTATCAGAAATCACTGGCAACACATTTGTTAAGAAACGGAGACTTCACGGCTCCTGGTGTATGACTGCTCCATAGCAAAGCTGCATTGTAACATGTACAACAACATGTATAAGTCTTCAGTCAGTGGACAGTTATATGAGAAGCTGTCAAAGAACACAATATGAAATAGGCTTCATCTGCAGCTATGGCCAAAGGAGGCAAATTCTGGACCTTCAGCTAAAACCTTCTTGGGAGAAAATAGTCATTACTACCTGTTTTACTTTGTCATGGTGAAGGTCTCTAAGGAACTGAATATATGTGAGGAAAAACAAAATGTATATTCTCTCCCCTACATTTTCTTACCCTTCCGAATTGAACAATAGAGAGTAATTTGTAGGAAGTCCTCCATCTGGATCAGGTTTCCACCAGCAAGTAAATGTTTCATTTCCTGAAGACTGGCAGCTTATTGTGGGCTTTCCAGGAGGAGAAAGACCTGAGGAATTGAAATAACCAATTCAGCGACTGTCACACCAAGTCTTTAACAGAACCGATGAAGGCTTGCCTTTGATGCTTGAATCTGTCTTTGACTGCAATAGTGGGCCTTTCTTATATACCACTTTCCCCTCTAAAAGGAAAATCAAAGCAGCTGAAAACACTATAAAAAACTGAATAAAGTACAGTACATGGATGTCAAAAGGTAGCCAAACTATAGGGAGAGGTAAAAATATTCTACCCTACTTGTTTCTTCACTAATGAAATCATCACCTACACCATCCTTTGCTAATAATGCCCTTCTATATTTTACGTAGGAGAAACGTGACCATCTATGTGCAAATAAATAAATAAATAAATAAATAAATAAATAAATGGGTGGGTGGGTGGGTGGATGGACATAATTCTGACATCAGGAATGGCAAGACATAAAAACCTGATTCAGAACATTTCAGTCTACCTGAGCATTCTTTGAATGACTTGAAAGTCACTGTTCTGAGGGGAAAACACTGCAAAACAAAACCTGAAAGAGAAGCAAGTATAAGGCATGTGCTACATTGATTCACACAGTTTGCCACTTGTGTCAACCATGGGACTTATCCCACAACTGCTAAAAGGCGCTTCTAAATGAAAGAAAAACTGTCTCCAAAAATTGTGTCCCCACGAGCAGTCGGCTTTTAGGGGGGTAAACCAGCCATGTTCCTTTAAGCCCATCCCAGAAGGTCTTCCAACTACCACCTCTGGGGGTAGTCAGTTTTTGGAGTCACTTCCGATGCATCTTTTTAGCCAACACAAACTTAAGTGGGGACTCCGAAATATCATTTTTTCCTCTTGACTCCTGTTGTCCTTACTTCCCGTGGTTTTTTTAAATGGTGGTTTTTGAATATCAATACGCCAGCAAGCCTACGTCATATGCGCTGGCCTTTACTTGATTTGTTTCCTTAGTTACTTAAACAAATTTTTTGTTGATACCTGGTAACAACTCTGGCATTACTCAAGCCTGGTAGGCTATTCCTTTAATAATGAGCCATTCATTGTCTCTTTGTCCATTCTCTGTATCCCCACAAGGACAGGGGGGTCATATAAATATGACAGTCACATTGTCTCACTCTTATGTATGACCAAGTGGACTTCAAAGCTTGCATCCCAAAAAGCTTGCATCCAACTACAGCAGTTAGTCTTTAAGGTGCCACAAAACCTTTTGGTTCCTGTTTTCTTGTTTTTATTGGTAGCGGGGTTGGTCTGATAAAATGAAAGAGTTTTACATCCCATGGATAAGAAAATGTAGACCCCAATTCAACCCCAAATTCACAATTTTTAAATGAAAGGATAACAAGAGGACCTGCACTTGAGCCAAACACGCACACATTTATACTTCCACATGGGAAGCCAAGATAATAGATGATTGGGATATATTGTTTAAGAGGACAAATTCATATTAAATCTAGCAGATGGCAGTAGAAGACCAGAGCCCATTACTTTTATGTGAAATTTTATAATTTATTGGCTATGATTTGTTCAATGATTTGATGTACTGTTAGACACTGTTGTTTAATTTCTGGTTTTATTTTATGTATTACAGTGGACCCTCTTATAACAAGTGTTTTGTTTAACAGAAAATCTGCTTAAAGGAAAAAAATTCCGGAGATAGGGGGAACTCACTTAACAGAATCGCCTATGGGGCGAATCCATACAACAGAAAAAAACGGTTGCAATTAGGGATCAATCCGTTCTCAATGCATTCCTATGAGAAATTTGTACAAAGGAAAAATTGCTTAATAGAATTTCATTTGGAATGAATTAAGTCCTTTATACAAGGTAACACTGTATTTCTATTCTGTGTAAGTTGTCTTTGTAATTATTGTATCATGGGTTATATAGTATTACTGTTTTAAAACGCCCAGAGTGGCCTTGTTGTCAGATGAGCAGTCTAAAAATATAATAACTAAATACATAAATAAATAGGACAATAACATCTGGATATGAGGCACCAGTCAAACTTTAACTAATACAAGTGAATAATTACCTCACAACACTTCCAGGTGCCTTGCTTTTGTGTGCTCGGAAGCACAAGAACAACCATCAGTTAAGAATGAGGCTATCCGTGATAGGAACTTGCAATGTAATGTAATTGATATTTTACATTTTTAAAAATCCCACCAGGCAAATTGAGAATGTCTACCATTAGAGAACTTTATTTTTCTAACTTCTAGCATCTGGGCTTCCCAGGGATAATTTGCTTGGAACACAATGGGAAGTAGAATGCTTTGCTAGGCAGGCATCTTGTCTCATCTAAAGGGGCTCTTCTGTCCTTAGAGTATATCCCACAGGAATTAGAAGGTGGTTATTTGGGATAAGGACCTCTATAGACAAAGGAAACAATCAGCCTTTTTGAAGGTTTTTGCTAAGACATGTGTGGCCATATCAAAGTATAGATGCTACCTTAATGTTTGCAACTTGGTATGATTAAAAATGTGCTCTGATTTCATCAGGCAGATTTTTAAAAACAGCATTTAACACAATTGTTTTTATTAAGACTGCATGAAAAATTCTTTGGGTCTTATCCCATAGGATGTTGAACAGATTCTAGAAAGTCATCCAAGATTTACACATAATGCTTTTATGAGCTACATTTTCAAAGCTGGACAAAGAGATTACTCACCATTCACAAGCCAAACATATAGAGAGAGCAGTGAAATAATTATGTCTCTTGCTTGTGGCATTTTTAGGTTCATGTTGGTCCAGTTTTCGTCCTCCTCCTTGAGGAATGAATGAGATCTCACTGGGAAACAATGCAAGGTGCCATATTTACTAAAGGTGTTTTATACAATGTCATTTATGTTATAATTCTATGTCTTATGTTTTTTAAGCTGTTGGTTAAATAATTTTTCTCTCATATGATTGATAATCTTGCACGTTAAACAGAAGGCCTAACTAGTCTGAGATGAATAATAGGAGCACTTTCTCAAAAGGCAAAATAAGTGCAATTCTGAAAACATACTAAAAGGACAAGTAACGAGGCACTAAGATTACCCCCAGAATTATCACTGCACAAGAGCACAGTAATGTTCTTGTGCAGGAGAACAAATCAACATTCTACGAGGCAATTCTAAAAAAATGGGGCACACCAAACAAAAAACACACATAACTTTAAAACCAGACTTTAGATCAGCACCAAATTTGGTACATGTGTACCAGGCTACGGAGGTTGAAATACTGATCCTTAAAAAGGCATTTCAAGAGGGCAAAACAGTGACTCACCCAGCTCTTTCATCCATACCTTCTCTACAAGGATGAGGGGATGAGGAACAGCCAGGCTATTGATTTCCTGAGGTCCACACAGTTGCTATATTGGAGAATGTCACCCTATAGGAACATCTAGGGATGGACTTTTACAGCAAGAGGTCTATATCATGTGCCAGGAGCAATACTGACAGTACCATTCATGGTGCTTTTTGCAGTAGATTAGGCTGCAGTGTTTTTGTTTTTGTTTTTGTTTTGCATGTAGATATCTAATGGATTCAGCTAAGCAACGTAATTTCATTTTAGGATTCATTAACTAAAAAGGGTTCCAAAAGCGTAGGAATCATACTTTCCCATTTCTGCAGGGATGCCTCACTTCGTGATTCTGTTTTTTAATTTGAATCAGGTCAAAGGGAGAACACAGACAGCACAGTGTGAATGTCAAATAAATGGACTGTGGATAGTATTTGAAACATGTATATACAGTTTAGGTTTCAACTACTAATAGTGTCCCTGTGCAATTATTGTTCTTTTAAATGGCACTTGCCTACATTATTTTTCTTTTATTGGAGCACTTAGTGTTGTGTGCTTTCATTTGCTAATTGTCTCATTTAAAAGATTGATTCTATGCTTCTGAACATTTTATAGGTCACTTTCCAAATCCCTTTGTCTCCTGTTTTCCGGGATTGATGATGGTGATGATTGCAATCTACCATTGCTATTACTGTTATTGTTATCAATTATAATCAGAATTATATCCATTCTTTTATTCAACTCACTCAAGCTGGCTTTTACAGTTCTCTTCCCAACCTTATGCTTACCGCAACCTTATGTGGTAGCTCAGAGGCTATTAGAATCTGGACCCCACAAACATCACTCCACCATTGTAACCATTATGCCCCTGATTCCCTCTCATCCAGGGGTGTCCAAACTTTGGCCCCCCAGATGTTTTGGATCACCACTCCCAGAAATCCAAGCCTAGATTGCCAATGACAAAGGACTGTGGGAGATGTGGCCCAAAACATCTGGAGGGCCGAAGTTTGGACCCCACCGCCATGGAGCCACGCATCCCCTGGTGGCTGCCATGCAGGGGTCATCCATTCCCATGCACCTGTAGGACAGTTTTATGCTGGTTGTAACAGAATCTGAGGGTGAGGTGGGGAGTTGCTTCTGTGTTTGCACTTATGGAGAACGCATGTGCACAGGAGAGCAACCCACCTCAGTGGGGTCAAAAATCAGAGGGCATGTTGATTACATCGCATTGATCTCTTTTAACTGGGAGGGATATTCAGACAAATGATCCAATCATAAAAAGTAATGGGACAATAAACAAGTGTTTAGTAAGGGTGTGACTGCACAGCAGGGAAAATCCACTTTGATCTAAATTTTGTTCAAATTGGAAACCTGCTGGTTGCTCCAGGTGAACTTGATATAGCTATCTAGAAGGGGAAAATTATATTGTGTTGCAGAAGTCAGCAGGGGCAGAGACAGAGGATGTGAATGTGCTTGCATGCAATTCCAACAGAAGAAACTGCCTCTGATTTGAGGAGGTGTTAACTGGCATTTTTCACATGGACTGCCCTTGCTTTATCCCTCTGTTTGTTTTGCCCTCCCACACCCAGTGATTTGATGCCACTCTATTAGAGCACTGACTCTGGAAATCCTTTAAAAACACAACTGTATGGAGAAAGCATGTCCTGAAGCGGAAGGAGAACCAAAACCTTTCTAAAGTGCCCCTTTGCATAGGATCAGTAAAGCACACAGAACATGGAGAAAAGCAATGCTAGAAAACTGAATCAAAATTAATCTGCTTCTGCCTCTTTCCTATTGAAATTTGATGATTCCCCACACCGCACTGACATGTGTAGCTGTGGTCTTTCAATTCATATTCACACCATGCCTAATCCAAAGCCAACGATGCGGTAAATTGTTAATGTAGAGTCCCCCTAAGCCTCCAGAATTCCCTATGCTATTTTTCAAGTCCCCTTTCTTTGCCCCCTCAAAAATATGTCCTCAAAATCTACTTCTCTAATTTTTTTTATCTTCATAGTCATTCTAACCTTTTCTTTACTATTCCTGAACTAGCAGCTGACATCGATATTAGTTGTTGCTATTCCCTTATTATCATGCTTATTTTTCCAGTGCGGATCACATGGTGTCCTATTTTTTCTTTTATTTGTTTGTTTGTTTTGTTTTTATGCTGCCTTATTGCCAGTGAAGGCTTTTTGATGTATTGCTCAATGATACAAATGCCATCAACACCTGGAGTCTGTTTCTTTGTGACTTCACACTGTGCCACACAGTGACATAACGAGATACTAGATTCAAGTGAATGGAATGAGGGGTGCAAATACAACCTGGACAATTCTTCTTAACTACTCCACTCAGTTCTATGGGAGGACATAGCTCGTCTGCCATCACTATAAGTATTTGGACAAAGGGAAAAATACATATCTCCAAGAGGTGTCAACACAGATTGGTCTACCAATGAAATGTTTGGTGTTACATTGATCTATCAGCACATAGAAATCGAAATATCAAAACAATCTGAAGCAAGAACAAAAAACATGCTGAGACAAGACCCGATGCCCTCAAGATGTTCAGCATGCTAGTTTACTGCAATAAAGTGCCAACTTAACCTGGAGTGGATTCACAGCAGCCCCCAAGATTGGAACTGCCTCTGTTTGGGAAGCTAGTGATGGAGTTTGGAAAAACTAAAATAAAATGAACATGAAACCATGGATAACTTTAAAAAAATTAAATAGCTAGAGGTGTATCACAGAATTGTTAGCACAGCTGTGCTTTGGTCAATGAAAATATATATATTGCAGATAATAATAAAATGTGAACATTAAAAAGGAAAAAGTAGGTGTACATGTAGGAATAAAAAACAAATCTTGCAATACACGAAAGAAAGAAAGAAAGAAAGAAAGAAAGAAAGAAAGAAAGAAAGAAAGAAAGAAAGAAAGAAAGAAAGAAAGAAAGAAAGGCATGTAAACAGTGGCTGGATTTGGAAAAATGCTGTGAACTTGGGACAAGGGAAACTGTTGGCAAGTATGGACCTGTACTCCCTTTTTGCTCAGAGGAGCCAAACTACACTTTACATTAATTGTTGAAAGCATGACAACGCCACAGCAGCTTTTCTCGCCTCCTTTGATCACTATATAAGTTAAATAAACAAATAGATAAACGATTTTGATTTCAGCTGTATGGATAGAATGATTGTCTAGCATTAAATGAGTTTTTGCTATTGATTTTGTTTACTGTTTTAGTGTGGCATTGGTGGAGATTCTTTAAATGTTGGGCTGCCTTTAGCTTCTAAATATTGTCTTTTACTGATGTAAATTGCCTCAGGTTCTTTTTAAGGCAAAAATATGTTGAATAAATAAACAAATCTGTAACCTGGAGTGACTCTGAAAGTATTTGGGGAAAGGATGCAGAGCACTTTGGAGAGAATTCAGCAGGGGGTGCTATATCCTTCTGTAAAAGGCAGAAAAAGATGTGCTGTTGTCTTTCCTGAACCCGGTCTGCAACAGCAATCGCTAGAATGCAACAGAAGACTATCCTATTATATACTCTACCAGTGAGCCACTCTTCTTTAATTCTGTATTTCTCAGGCAGGGAGGTTCCTCTCCAACAATTTTGCTTTGAAGCAAAATTGCTTTCAGTATCTTTTTGCTATTTACTGTACCACCTGATGGAACAGGCATTGTTTCGCTGGTTCCATTCCGTTCCAGTAACTGCTGTGTGCAAAGGGATTATTCGGTCCGTAATACGAAGGAGATTGCAAATGTCACCGTGGTGGACGCTTGTGTTGCTGTGACAATAAGCATCAGTGAGCAAGATCAGCTGGGAAGGCTTCTTGCCTGAGTGTTGTTGAACCGAACAGGCATTGCGCAAAAGAACAGCTGTCCCTACTATTGCTCAAGGCTCGTCTAGGTCAAAAGGGATCGACACACCACAGATCCCAGAAGAAAGGGGAGCAGAGGGCTACGGTCTCATGCAAGATGAACAACCATTCCCTCTTTAGTTTTCAGGATCCCATCAGATGACAGTCTTCCTTACAATCCTATGCTGGAAGATCCTGATCCTGAAGGTTAAAAGGCTACTTGGGGAGGGGGTCTAATCCTCCCAACCAAAAGAGGCTAGGTTGACTTTTTCCCTCTTGGCTTTTCCACCAGCAGTTAATGGCGGGGGCTGGGGACTGTGGGACTCACTGTCAAGTCAGTCTTAAGTCACACCAGTGACTTGACTCAAGACTCGACTCGGGCTCCCCACCCCACCCCAATGACTTGGATTCAACTCACAACTCAGAACCCACCACTCTACCCTTTTTCCTGGGGGCAAAAACTTAATTTTAGTAGGGATATGGTCTCAGGACTTAGTACCAAAGACTCAGATTCAGACGTAGGACTCGCACCCAAAGGCCTTTCCCTTTGGCAAGCTTTTGGTCACTGAGCTTACATTTTTCTTTGACTACAAAGGTGTTGTGTGTTCTTTATTTGTTCATTATAATATTGTTGTTTTAAAAAGTGTCCCTTCCTTTATGTTTTAATTCTGTTTGTTTTATTTAATCATTAGCTGTCTTGAGTCCTATCCCTGGGAGAAGGACAAGCTATAAAACTGATTTTTTTAAAAAACATGTGAGATATAAACCAACAAACATCATAGATACATTTCCTCTGTGACAGGCAGGTATGTTCTGTTAAAAAGGTGTAGACCTAGAAGGGGTCTTAAAGGTCACCTAATTTCTAGTCCAATTTTCTGTATATACAGGAAATCATCAGTTATAGCATTCCTGAGAAATAGCTATTCACCCTCTCCTTAAGACTCTCCAGCGAATCTAATTAATCTCTTTGTTAAGCAGCCCTTGCTGTCAAAATGAGTTGCAATCTGTTTCTGAGATGAGCCACCAAAATTGTTCAGTTTTAAAAAATTTAAAAATTCAAATGCAGAAACCAGTTTGGGCTACTGATCACCAACATTCTACGAGGACATGTCACCTGAAGAAGAAGAAATGCATAGGAGAGTGAATTGGACCCCTCATCCCTAGTAGGTAGAAGATGGATTAAACTGTACTAGTAGATCTCCAGGTGATTTGTGATTGATCAGGAAGGGGACCTATCAGATTCCCAATATGTTCAAGATGCAAAGGAAAAAAACAGCAACAGGTGCAATTCCAACAGCTGCTGTACTGAGAATGAAAATGAAAGCTGTTTGCCAAGCCAGGTTGCTTCCTCAGAATAAGCTTCCCTCAGAAACAAGTTTTCTTAACTTCAGTTCCATTGACAATGTTACACAATAATTGACCGACCAATTATGGCAACAGATTCCCCCGTTAGTCATTGATATTATAGAGAAAGACTGTTTGAGAAGGGGAAAGGAACAGATTTTTTTTTAAAAAATGTGTCTAACATCTCATTCTGGTACTAAAAACAAATTATTGAAAAGTGCACTTACAGAATGAACACAAATTATCATGCTTTTGTCCTTCATGGAGTAGTGGCCGATTGGCTGAATACCTGGGGGAAGGCAAAATTATTTCAATGTCTGTATCAAATAGATATTGTGGTTGTTGTTGAATGGGAGAGGGAAAAGCTCTTAGAGCCTCTTCTGATACTATCATATATTGTAGTAGCCTGACTTTGTGGACTTTCCTATTACTTCATATACCAAACAGAAGGCTCATAACTTTGTAAATTACATTATTCATAGCTCCTGAACATTCTGAGTGGTTGCAGAAGAACAGTCCTTGTATTCTGTGATTTCACTTAAAGCAGTGTTTCTCTCTCTTTTTTAAAGTCACAACCCCCTTCAATAATGGCCAAGGCACTTGCACCCCCTGCCATGTCTGCATTAAAGGCATTTTAATGGGGTAAAAACAATACACTAAAATAGATATTTAGAACTTAATTCTACCCTAACATATTTATATTAATGTGATAATGCATAATTGGGTGTGTGTGTAAATCTGCCCCTACCAGATAAAATCTGGAAGAGAAAAAGTGTCAATATATGTGTTTAATTTACTTTTTGGGGTGTGGAAAGAACCATTCTTTCCTTTCTCCCACTCCAAAAATCCTCTCAGTGAAGAGCCCTTCCCTATGAAGCCCAAATCAATACTTTCCCCTTGGCCCATCTCTTCACTGGTTCTTCTCTGTCCCCTTTGTGCCCCTCTTGGCTTCCTCCTCCATGACTCAAGTGGGGGGTCAAAGGCATCTCTCTGCCCTGGTCCCCTCCCCCTTTACTTTGCTGCCACCAATTCACCCAGAAGAGTCAGAGACTCATGTGGAGGGAATGATACCACTGCTGTGGTGACAACACCTTTTTAATCTGGCTGCCATCTTGGCTGTCAGTGTTCCTGGAGTGGGCCACATGCTTGCCTCATTCAGACCAGCTTTGCAATGGACTAATGTTTTGGTCCAAAGAGCTGCTGTCAATCCCCCAAAGACGGATGTGGAGGATCACAAAGAAACAAGCAAGATCAGCTCTTTCAAAGGGGTCAGGAGTGATATGCATGCATAAAAGGAACATCCGCCCAAAGGGATATGGAAATAACTAAGGTGGTTACTTCACATCCCGTTCGTCCCTCCTTGCTTCACGTCCATAGCATGACAGCAAAAAGTTGTCTCGACCATGCCCCTGGAACTGGGAACAGAGCGTGCGTGATAAGCAGTACCTGCCCCTGGGCTGGGGAATTCTCTTGTCATGATTGGTTCCCTGTTCCTGTTCCGAGACAAGGGACCATGTGGCAATAACTCATGCAACAACCAGTGTCCACCTAGTGGTCATCGGCTGAAGCGGCATTCAACATTAGTTTCCCTATGGGAAACACCATGCAGTGCAAATGTTTATTAAAGAAAGTACTGAAAATTCTGTAGTACTGACATGTAAATCCCTGAAGACCTTTAAATCAAAATATCGAAAAACTTTTATTTACAATCTTAAAAAAGGGTTAAGAAAGCAAGACAAATTCAGAATTTGTCATGGAACAAGACCATGAAATAACAGTTGTCACGAGACAAGTAAACATGTCAGTGAGTAAACGGAAACAGGGACTGAACAGGGACAAAACCACATGACCACGAACAACGCTGTCACGGTACAATCACAGAACAAGGTAGGACGTGAAGTAACCGCCTAAGAACTCTATACTACCAGTAATTCCAGTTTCTATCAAACCTACCATATTTTCCTCTATAAGACATCCCCCAGGTATAAGACACCCCACCACCACTTTTCCAACCCAATTTAATACTTTTGCAATGGTGCAGTTCTCTCCTTGGTTTACTTCCATGTATAAGGCAAAAATCAAAAGAAAAAAGAAAAGAAGCATGCAGCACCTTAAAGATTAACTATTATATTTTAATATAACCTTTCCTGGACACATCTAGAAATGTAAAATTTCCAGAAATTTTGAAGCTCAGAAAAAAACCTCTTTTTTCTTTTTTTCCCAGAAAAAAATTGGACATTTTCAGACAAATTGAAAAAATTGCTACATTAGCACTCCCCCATTTTACAGCTTGAAAGTCATTCTGTTCCTTTAGGAACATAAAATATGACTATGGACAATCTGACTTGGCAAATTTATTGCTCTGTATTTTCTTCCAGTACTCTGAGCCCTAGTAAAAAGGACAGAACAGAAACAAATATACCCACCCAAATGCAAAAACAAAAGTGAAACATTTTTCTTTTTCTTGTGACAATAGCAGCACCTCCTAAAGGAAGAAATGCATCTTCTCCTTGCCCTACATAATTCATTTGTAACCTAGGACTTGCTTGTTCTCAGGGCACAAAAATTAGAATAAAATGATACTATGCATATTTTTTAGAAATGATTTGGAAAATATTTGAACACCCTGTCTTAAAATATTTTATTCATTATGTTAAAATAAAACATTCCATAATAATTTTTTATTTTTCTTTTTTCAAATTTTCCATTTTTCAAAAAAAAAAAAAACCCAAAAAGGCTTCAGGAAAAAAAATAGGGGAAATGTTTTTTTCTGATTTTTTTCAGGGGGTTTTCTGGGTCTTCACATCTCTAGGCACATCCACTTCCTCAGACATATAGTAGCAGAAGATGTATGCATATATTCAGCATATACTGTATGTCTGAAGAAGTAGACATGTCCACGAAAGCTTACATTAAAATATAATAGTCTTTAAAGTGCCACATGTTTTTGTCTTTTTTATTTTGTTTTGATTTTCTTCCTGGAATTCTTACACAGTAACATAGCTACCTCTCACAAAACTACTTCCATGTATAAGATGACCCTCAATTTTTAATTTAACAATTTTAGACAAAAATATAGTCTTAAACATGGGGAATACTGTATCTATCTTTGGCCCAAGATGATCAAAATAAAACAAGATTATTTGTGCCATATTTAATAGAATAAAAAATGCAACTAAAAATAACCATGGCAACCCCCCAAAAAAAAAAAACCACTTTGCAAACTCCTTTGGGGTCCCAACCCCTAGGTTCGAAATCCATGACTTAAGTAATAAGAATCCTCGAAGCTTAGGAAAATCCTTTACTTATTAGAAATGTCCATGTATGTAGACAGCCACATGTAGGCCTGATCTAAACATACTGAGACAACAGCTGTTTAAATATAGAAGTGTAGCACTGATTTATGCATTCAAAGCGATGTTTGTGTAGACAATACTTTGTGGGGGTTTTTTTTTGGAATAGCAGGATGAGTGTTGACTCAAGCAAGAAATTAATTCATTTCTAGTCATTTGCACATGGAAAGGAGAGCAGCATCTCATCCCATTACTGAACTGAGATTCCATGCTGATAGTGTGACCTCATTGCCAGGCAAATATGGGTTTTATTTTCCTAGGACAGAAATGGCGACTCTATGGCATGCGTGCCAAAGATGGCACGCAGAGAGCTTTCGCCTGGCATGCCACCATCCCTGCCGCTACCACCGATGACCCCGCCCCCACCGCCAACTGCTCCCCGCTCCCCCCACCGCCACCAACCCTGCTGGTGCTGTCCCCATTGCCATCACCACCATCACCCCTGCCCCCTGCCGCCACCAACCCCGACCCCGCCTCCACCACCCCACCTCTGCCGCCATCCCTGCCCCCCGCCACCGCCGCTGATGACCCTGACCCCGCCTCCGCCGCCATCACTGACGCCATCGCTGCCACCCTGCTGCCACCGATGACCACCGCTGCCACCGCCCCCATCACCCTTGCTGCCCTCACCCCCACCCCTGCCACTGCTGCTGCTGCCGATCCTGATCCCCCCGCTGCCACCGCTGTCCAAATCTAGCTATTTAGACCACAGAATCACTTAAATATATATGAAAGTGACTTTCCCAAGTTCTCAACCCACCATCCTATTATTTTTGCAGAATGCTGAAGCAAAACTGAAATATTAACTTGCCCAGGATGGTCTTTGTTGTCCTTTAGTACACTCAGATACTGTGTGCCTACATTTGGTAAGTTATTCTTTATTTTAGAAGAGATAGCTGTGTTAGTCTAGGCTAGCATATCAGGCAAAAAGAAAAAGAAAAAGAAAAAGAAAAAGGTGACAAAAATGTTGTGGCACCTTAAAAACTAACCGCTGTATTTTTGTGTGAGATTTTTACTATTATCAACCTTTTGTTCCCTTGTTTAATTTCTTCTTTTACCTTTCAGAGTGGGATATTAAAGTCAGTGTGCATGTGATGCATATGAGAAACAGGTGATTCGACAAAGAAAGCAACCTCTATTTTCTGAGAAGAAATGATTTATCCATTAAAAATCCTCTTTTTGTGCAAATGTGGCTAGCTTACGCAGCTACTATAACGAGAGACCACAAAGAGAAAGAAAGAAAGAAAGTAAGTAAGTAAGAAAGAAAAGAAAAGAAAAGAAAAGAAAAGAAAAGAAAAGAAAAGAACCAGTGATCTGACCTCTGGCACTGATCTCACAGTGAAACGTAGACGGTTACTTCACATCCCTCTCATCATGGTTCGCCGTCCCACTTGGGACCGATACAAAAAAATGTTACTGCACGTCCATTGTGTGACGGCAGGTGTTCGTCCCGAACACGCCCCCTGAACTGGGATTTAAGCGTGATGAGCCATACCAATCCCTGACCTCGGGAATTCTGTTGTCTCGGTTCCTGTTTCGAGACAAGTGCCCATGAAGTAAGGCTCGTCACACAATGTGCACATTCTCCATCTAGTGGCAGGAGTGCGAATTTGCATTCTCCAGTACAATCCCAATGGGGTAAACAATGCATCACAGAGAAGGAAGAAGGCATAAAACCTCGAACTTTGCTGCTTAATGCATGAAAGGCAAAGTTATGGAGAGTTGGAATATAGAAAAATGGAAGGTCGGACCAAAAAAGGGGGGGAAATGAAGGCAGGGAAGTACAGATGTTGTCACGAAACATGGACATGAAGTAACAGTCGTCACAATACTATCAATCATGCCTGTGGGTAAATGGAAACAGGGACAGAACCGGGACAAGACCACGTGACTGCGAATGAGGTTATCACAAAACGAATGTAATCTCGGAACAAGGAAGGACATGAAGTAACCGTAGTAGAGGTGAGGTTATGCAGGACCCCAGCCAAACAGATCACCTTGGACTGCTAGTCTCCCAGCATCTCAAAAGAGCTGCAAACCCGGCGAAAGAGTGACATTGTTAAAGAGACTAAATAAATGGGGAAAGTGATCTCTAGGGATTCTGCAGTGCCTTATAAACTGCTTTGTGCATCACACATGTCCTTTTTAGTCCCCCCCCCTTTTAATTTTACAAAATCTCATTCAAATAAGGAGCAAATAAGGACAGAGGACTCCCGAGCAACATTTCACCTTAGAAATACATGCTGAAATTCTTGTGGTTTTCTCTTATAAACAGTCCTCTGTTACAGAGTGTACCAGATGCAAAAGAAACAGCAGATACAGATACAGATCTGCTAAATGCCTGCTAGCAGATTTTTTTAAAAAAAAATAGTAAAGGGGTTGTTCTAATTCTGAATTTGTGCAGGGTCCCCCCCTTTAGGAATTTGAAACTGTCATTTAAAACACATACCCATGACTAGAGGTGGGCACGAAACAGAACACCCATGGTTCAGTTCCATCTGTTTCAGGCCCACCCTTGGTTTAAAAAAAAATTGTATGAACCTGAGCCGAACCAGTTCGGGTTGACTTACTGGGCAGCGGTGGTGGTGGGCAATCCTGGCCCCTGTGGCAGGGGCTTTTTGAGGCACTGGCTTGGGGCCAGCACCTTTTTTTTTTTTTTTTCTTCAAGCGCCAACCATGCGGCCCCAGGGGCCAGGTCGGCGCTTCTTTTATTTCTTTATTTTTTCTTGAATGTGGAGTGCTGACCCAGCCACCCCTGGGGCCGGGTCGGTGCTCCTTTTATTTATTTATTTATTTATTTATTTATTTATTTATTTATTTATTTATTTATTGTGTGTGTTTTGTTTTTTCTTTTTAAAGCACCGACCGTGCGGCTCCTGGGGCCGGGTTGGTGCTCATTTTGTTTGTTTGTTTGTTTGTTTGTGAGCACCGACTGCATGGCTCCTGGGGCCAGGTCGGTGCTCCTTTTTTAAAATTTTATTTTATTTTATTTTATTTTATTTTATTTTAAAAGTCCCCAGGCAGGGGCCTTTTGAGGCGCTGGCTTGGGGCCAGCACCTCTACTGGAGTTCCAGCAGCGGACAAGGTAGGAGTGGGACTAGGAGGGGGTAACGAAAAATGAAGCGAATGAAACAGAAATTTCCTGCTTTTGGGAGTGTATTTCGTAATACTCTAAGGAGTTAAGTAAGGTTCTAATGTTTGACTGGAGATATCGATTTGGCAAGAATCCTCTCTGATCTGGGTGAATTAGCGTGGTAAGAATTTTCCGCCATCTAGTAGCCAAGATAGATGCAAAGATTTTATAATCCCCATTTAGAAGGGCTATAGGCCTATAGTTCTCTATAGCCTCTTTTGGTTTTCCGTCCTTGGGGATCAAAACTATGTTGGCAGATTTCCATGTATCTGGAATATCTTCTCCTTCCAGAAACTGAATTGAAAAGATGAAGTAATCTTGGGGCTAAAATATTTAAAAATTTCTGATAGTATTGAGCTGGCAAAGCGTCCGGGCCAGGTGTTCTGTTGGGTTTTTGTCTTTGAATAGCATCAACCACCTCTGTTAAGGAAATTGTGGCATTAGTTAAATTCCTTTGGTCTTCATTAAGTTGTGGAAAGTTATGTTTCTCTAAATAATTATATATTAAGTTGGGGTCTATCTGTTTTCCTTTAAATAGGGTTTGGTAATATGCTTCAACTATTTTCATAATTGAAGCTTGGTCAGTTTGGTTAAGTCCCTGACTATCTTTTAAATTTATAATTGTTCTTTGGGTTTGCTGTTTCTTGAGTCTATAAGCCAACCATTTCCCTGGTTTGTTGGCATTTTCAAAATGGTTTAGCCTTGCTAATCTGAATTTGTGTGCAACGTCTGCAGATAGGATCAGATTCAATTGGTGTCTACCTTGTAATAACTCATTGAGATATTGTTTATTTCCAGGGTCTAATATCAGTTTATTCTCTAATTCTTCCATTTTACTCAGAATCTCTGCAGTCTTTGATTTCCTTTCTCTATTTTTCTTGGCCATGTATTGTATCACTGTGCCTCTGAAGTAAGCCTTAGAGGCATCCCAAATAGTTTTAGATTGCATACCCTCCGTAGAGTTTAACTCAAAGTATGTCTTTAAGTCCCTCTCTGCCTTACTAAGAAACATTTTGTCAGACCAGAGCATGTGATTGATTTTCCAATGTCTAACCTTATTAAGCAGGCAGCCTTTATCTTTTTGGATGCTGAGAAAGCCTTCGATAATGTCTCTTGGTCCCTATTGAAATCTCAAATGGATTACTTACAATGTGGTCACAGAATGCTTAGAGCGGTAGAACAGATATACACTACTCAGAATGCCAAGATTATTGTGAATGGGTTCTCTTCCGACAAGATTCTTATACAGAAGGGCACAAGGCAAGGATGCCCCCTTTCACCGTTGCTTTTTATTTTATCCTTAGAGATTTTACTGCATGTGATTAGAAACTCAGCATCGATACAAGGTTTGAATAATCGGGGGGAAATCTATAAAATACAAGCCTTTGCTGATGATTTATTATTAATTTTGGAAGACCCTACACGGTCCATGCCAGAACTTCTAAGAACCCTAAAGGAATATTCAGAAATATCTGGCTTTTTGATTAACAAAACAAAAACTGTAATGTTGACCAAAAATATTTCTGTGACTAATATTCAAGGATTAGTGAACCTATCAGGATTCATGCATGTGAATAAGGCGAAATATTTAGGCATAACAGTGTCCAATAAATGTTCTACCCTCATTGATAACAATTATATCCCTCTGATCAAATCTGTAAAGGTAGATCTTGCTACCTGGGCCAAACTCCAGTTGTCACTAATGGGTAGGATAGCGGTTATCAAGATGTCCGTTTTACCAAAGCTGCTCTTCTTATTTCAATGCTTACCCGTGTTATCCAATTTTAAGATCTTATCCAACTTAGAGAAGCATATTCGTATATTCATTTGGCAAAAGAAAAAAGCTAGAATTAAAAATGCTTATCTGCAAGACAGGACTACTTCTGGAGGTTTTGCATTGCCTAATTTGTTCCTGTACTATAGAGCAGCAGCACTGACATGGATATGTGATTGGATTTCTATGACAAACGAAAGAATTTTAGGCTTGGAAGGTCACGATCTAGACAAAGGGTGGCACCATTACTTATGGTATAGAGGTAATATTCCATCCCTGTTTAAAAGACATTGGATACGGAATGCCCTAATTAAAAATTGGTTGTCTGTTAAAGACTTATTTTACCCCAAGGCTCCTAAATGGTTATCTCCAATGGAAGCAATTAGAGGACCAGGCTCAAAGGTAGTTAGTAATACTTTAACATACAAACAACTTCTGTATGAGGACCAGACTCTAAAACCTCCAAATCAGTTATCCCTTGAAGGGGTAAACATAGACTGGTGGACTTATCAACAAATATACTCGCATTATAAGTTAGTGCAGAAGGAAAGTGGATTTATGGTAAATGACAATGTCTTTGATAAAATACTGTCAGCAGGTGAGAAGAAACTGTTGAGTAAGTTTTATAATATGCTGTTACTTGAAAGAACAAGTGACTCACAGGTTAAAAAATGTATGATAAGATGGGCAGAAAACTGTGGGCACTCCATCCACTTAGATAAATGGTATATGTTATGGCAAACGATTAAGATGTTCAAATCCACCTCATATAAAGAGAATTGTTATAAAATGTTTTACAGATGGCATAAAATGTTTTTACAGATGGCATCCTCATAGATTATCCAAGATGTACAACTGTTCACCCATATGCTGGAAGTGCGAGCAAGAAATCGGCTCTTTCTACCATATGTGGTGGACTTGTAAAAAAGCCAAACTATTCTGGAATATGGTTAAGAACTTACTAGACATACTGTGGGAGGTTAGGTTAAAACATACACCAGAACTATTCTTGTTAAATATTATAGATACTGAGGTAACATATGATCAAAAATATGTAATTAATTATATAATAGTAACAGCCAGAATTTTGTATGCCCAACTTTGGAAGAACTCTGCAACACCTTCAAAAGACGACTTGAAAGGAAAACTATACTCGGCTATTGAAATGGACAGAATCTCCGGCCACCTGAAAGGAGAAGATGAAGAAGTTTTGTCAAGAAGATGGCAAGAGCTAATATCTGCGTTAAAAACCTTATAAATGATGTTTGCGCTCTGAGATGGTTATCAATGTAAAGTGATCCCTTTTTCTTTTTTCTTTTCTTCTTTTTTAACAATAAATAAAAAAAAGAAACAGAAATTTCCATTTTGTTTCATTTTTCTTTGATGGTTCCCTTCATTAGCTAATGAAACAAATAACGAATAACGAAACAAATTAAAAGTTCATTTCATGCCCATATCTATCAATGACCCTCTTTACTCCACTCAGCACTTTCTTCTTTTCTGTCACTACTTCTATCTGTTATTACCTTTTTTCCCAATAAAGGATTCCAGCTGTAACAGCAGTGGTCCTGCTGTCTCTGGATAAGTTTATGCCTCCTAAGCATAATGATAAGAGCTGACATCGAAGGATGAAAAACACTTGGCCATCAGAAGCCCATTGTTCTTTTCCTGCCTCTGGATTCAAGGAGAACCCTACCTCTCTGCTCAATGCATTTTCTCTCTCTTGAGTGTGCTGGACATTGTGAATGTCTTGAGGTCTCTTTGTTGAAAGCAGTCATGTTTGTCAGTTTGCTGTTTGATCTGTTCAGTTAAGAAGGGCAGTAACAGTTTGGGCACAGAGGCGCAGCTAGGGTTCGGAGCGCTCGGGGACAAGGTCAGTTTTCGAGACCTCTCCTGCTCCCCTCCACGTCACACCCACCCAACAAGGGCGGTCAGATCCCCAGGGGAACAGTGGGGGAGGGGGAGAAGGGTCGCTCTTTCTCATGCCCTCTTTGGGGGATGTATGGATAGCAGGGCCAGGGAACAAGTCCCACCTCAAAGAAGCCCTTAAAAGTGGGGGAGGGAGTCGAGGATGGTACTCCACCCATCTTGTCACTACACCATTGTTCAGCAATTAAGTAAACACTCCAAAGATGTTATGTGCTATCAAATAACTTCTCTGACATGTGGTGATAAGAGTTACTGCCTTCTAGAATGTCCTAGTATTAACAGCTCTGCTGGGATCTTGCAAACCAACAACACCTTATGTCAGGCCTGCAAAACAGGTAGACCACGGGCTACCAGTAGCCCGCGAAGGGTTCAAACGTAGCCCACCAGCCACCAATAAAAAAAGTGAGGGGATAAGTTCTCCCCCCATCCCCCCCATCCCAAGGACCACCACTGCTCCAACAAAGTTCTGGGTCTGCAGGCCCACTATCTCAGCCGAGCGGGGCAGTTCAAGAGCCATGGTGTTGTCCTTTGCTCCTCCCACTGGCCAGGTGATCAAGTGGGTGCAAGGGAAGCATGCGCATGGTCCACCTTCCCATAGGAATTCATTGAAAATCAATTAATCTGTTCCAGAGGGAACAAATTTCAGTGCATACCTATGGGAAACTGCTGCTCTATTACAATTTTTTTTTACTTACAAGCACATGCTTGGAATGGATAAAATTCGTAAGTAGAGGTATTAGTGTAGTAGCCCTCAGGCACTTTGGGCCAGAAAAAGTAGACCTCAGCCCGTTCAAAGTTGGACAGCCATGCCTTATGTCATATTTGCTCTCCCTACTGCCCTGACTTCCTAGCAATACAATATTAACTTTTTCAGAAAGTTCTTCTCAGTTTTTGCAAACTACTGTAACAGCAGTGGTTTCTCTATTTAGTCTACCCATCTCATGTTCAGTCTTCTTTTTTTCTTACTGTTCAACCCCACATTTCCAAGCAATATAATCTCTTCTGGTCATTGCTATCTTTCTGCTATATGTGCATGGTAGAATATGCTCAGGTTACTCATTTTAAAGTTCAGGCTTGACTGAGCACTCAATTTTCTGCTTTTCTGGATGTCTTTTGTACGCGTTTCAGTTGAGTATACTTTTGTTCCTCTCTTTCTTCACTGTCTCTTTTTCACATAGCATGGAATGATTTTGACTTGGCTTCAAGAGACATTCTTTGGTAACTCCAGCCCCTCCCTCTTTATTGTTTCAAAAGGCAGAGGGGCATCTTTTGAATATTTGTAGAGTCCTAGATCTTTTGGTCTGATACAAATTTTCTTCCTCAGGTAGGCTATCCCAAGAAAAGGATTTGGAAACCGGAACATAAAACCTATGCTCTCCAAATTCCTACAAAGACTAAGGCACTAGCCATTCAGACCACAGAATCACCTAAATATATATGAAGTCTGTATTCTGCCCTCTGAGCATGGCAACATTAGTTTACCCAAGAGGTTAAAGCAGGCATGTCCAAACTTTGGCCCTCCTGATGTTTTGGACCACAGCTCCCAGGATTCTAAGCTTAGATTGCCAGTGACAAAGGACTGTGGGAGTTGCTGTCCAAAACATCTGGAGGGCCGAAGTTTGGGCATGTCTGGGTTAAAGTGTGTGTATGTTTCTCCATTATACTGTACATGTTGCACCTAATCACACTTTTGCTTCACCACTGCGTTCAAGCCAAAAGAGCCATTCAAAATATTTTGTCACAGAGGAACTCACACGCAAGCTGTTCTTGCTTCTGCCTTCTTCCAGTAACCGCAGTACAGATTCTACATGAGAGAAGTTTCTA
This sequence comes from Phrynocephalus forsythii, assembly GCA_029282475.1. Lineage (NCBI taxonomy): Eukaryota > Metazoa > Chordata > Lepidosauria > Squamata > Agamidae > Phrynocephalus > Phrynocephalus forsythii. The sequence continues at coordinate 102,989,237 of JAPFRF010000004.1, read as the reverse complement.
CTGGAATTTGTATGTGGTGTATGCATTTTGAAACTCCTGTTTTAAGAAGCCAGAAAATTCAGTTCCCCAACAAGCCTCCAGTTTAGGAATGTGGGATACTGTACTGTATTGTGCTTCTGTACCTCACAATTCAAAAAGCCATGAAAAGGCTCTATGTTGCTGCAAAATATTGTGCCCGTGTAGCCAGCAGGAAAAAGGATGCTAAGCTTTACATAGCAAAGTACAGAAGACAATAGAAACAAATCCACAACAATAAATCATTAAAAAAAAACACCTCAGGGCCAAGCCACAACCTGCTCACAAACCATTCACACTTGTTGAAAAACAGCCTGACAGTTGTGTGTTTGCTGATAGATGTGTGTTTGGGTGAGAAGTGGTGAACTGATGGATTAAAAAGGAGTCTGCTTCTGGGATTTTCCTTTACATGTGCCTTTCTCCTCGAAGGAGAAAAGCTTGCACTGAAAAAATTAAAGGAATCGTTGAATAAGGCAGAACGCCATTGCCATTTATTTTACTAATGTTCATCCGCAGATGTATCTAGAGATGCTGATGCCCTCTACATTTTGGTGCCCTAGGCCATGGATTTGCAACATCTTTTAGGGTGAGGGCTATTGCCATAAGGACAATATGAGAGAAATACAGAGAAAATTAGGCTTGTATATATGGAACCTTATTCCTGAGAAAAACTTTGATCTTTTATTTTTCCTGAGAAAAACTTTGATCTTTTGCAGGCTGTAGTTTTCAGTATATTCGCCGCCACTGCAGGAGTATACCGGATACCTTGTAGTTGTGGTCAGGTATATATTGGGACCACAAAGTGCAGCATCCAGACCAGAATCAAAGAACATGAAAGACACTGCAGACTAAAACAAGCAGAAAAATCAGCAGTAGCTGAACACACCCTGAAACAAACTCTACATGAAATCCTCTTCCAGGGACACAGAGGTACTTGACAACACTATCAATCACTATGTCAGACTATAGAGGGAAGCCACTGAAATCCACAAACATAAGCACAGTTTCAACAAAAAAGAAGAAAGTCTAAAAATCAACAAAGCCTGGCTTAAAGTCCTGAAAACTACAGCCTGCAAAAGATCAAATTTCAATTATTCCCACCCAGCCACAAACACCCATGATCAGTTCATACAATAGAACAGCTAATAACAACCATCAACTACAGAGAAGGATTGCTGCCACCCCTGATCACAGTGAAACTTCTTAATTCCCCCCATCAAAATAGAATGACTAACACCTATTCTCCTGCATAGGATAAGTTTCCTCTTTCCCACAACTTTAAGACCACACAGTCTCACAAACTCTATACCCCAGAGCACAGAGAGAACTCCTAGTTCCTGAGCTCCTTGACCTCTGAAGATGCCAGCCACAGAGTCTGGTGAAACATCAGGAAGAAAAACTTCCAGAACATGGCCAAACAGCCCAAAAAACTCTCAAAAGCTATCAATATCAACCAATATTGAATATGGAACCCATAACGGCAGTGAAGAAACAACAATTGGGGAATAAGGATGCTTCTGTGGGTAGTCCAATACCTGTTATAACTGGCAATAGGAATGCTCATATAAGACCTGGGAGGAAGAGAATAAGTGGGATAAATGTAATACATAAGATCACTGCCTCCCAATTTAGGAGGAGGTTCAAAAATTCTTATGAGGCACATGGCCCCCCTTAGTCCCACTGGGGGAGCCAGCCATGGGACAGGTATCCACAAGGGCACAAGGGCTGCTTATAATATATACAGAAGGATCTCCAGAAGGATCTCTCCAAACTGGGAGAATGGGCTACGAAATGGCAAATGCGTTTTAATGTAGCCAAATGTAAAGTAATGCATATTGGGGCGAAAAATCAAAACTTTATCTATCAACTCATGGGTTCTGTGTTATCCATGACAGATCAGGAAAGAGATCTTGGTGTGTTGGTGGACAGCTCCATGAAGGTGTCTCCCCAATGTCTGGCAGTGGTGAAGAAGGCCAATTCCATGCTAGGGATTATCAAAAAGGGGATTGAAAATAAAACAGCCAACATTATAATGCCATTATACAAAACAATAGTAAGGCCGCATCTGGAGTATTGTGTACAATTCTGGTCACCACATCTCAAGAAAGACATAGTGGAACTGGAAAAGGTGCAGAAGAGAGCGACCAAAATGATTACTGGGCTGGGGCACCTCCCTTATGAGGAAAGGCTAAAACATTTGGGGCTCTTTAGTCTGGAAAAAAGGCGCCTGAGGGGGGATATGATTGAGACGTACAAAATAATGCAGGGCATGAGTAAAGTGGATAGAGGAAAGCTCTTTTCCCTCTCACAAAATACCAGAACTAGGGGACATCCACTCAAATTGAGGGCTGGGAGAGTAAGAACAGACAAAAGAAAATATTTTTTCACCCAGCGCATTGTTAGTCTATGGAACTCCCTGCCACAGGATGTGGTGATGGCATCTGGCTTGGATGCCTTCAAAAGGGGATTGGACAGATTCCTGGTGGAAAACTCCATCACAGGTTACAAACCATGATGGAGATGTGTAATCTCCAGGCTTAAAACCAGGGTACTTCAAGGGCCAGATGCAGGGGAGTGGTATCAGGAGACAGATATCTAGTCTCATGTGCTCCCAAAAGCATCTGGTGGGGCCACTGTGAGATACAGGAAGCTGGACTAGATGGGCCTTTGGCCTGATCCAGCATGGCTCTTCTTATGTTCTTATGCTTCTTATGTTCAGATGTTGAAAAACTGATTGTGAGTGATTATGAATGACCACCTATGACTGCTATGGAAACTTATGATCCTAGTTTACAAATGCTGTCACTTTGTCATGGAATGTTGAGTAAGCACAATGTTATATTAATTCAAGATACCTGGTGTACAGAAGCCATAGCAGTGATGGATATAAAGCCTTTGATCTAGCAGCGGAGCCCTGTAAACATGGTCGGGCCAAGGGAGGCTTAGGCATTTTAGTCTCCACACCATTAAAAGTTAAAAATGATAGGTTACCCACCCATCCTACAATAGCAATTGCAATAGTTTTCTATTATCAACAAGTCTCATGTGTTATAATAAATGTCTACCTTACACTGGCGAAAACAAAAACACAAATAGAGAGAGAGTGGAGGATCTAGGAAGCTTTCCTTCGGAATATAATACTAAATAACCCAAAGACCTATGTCATTTTAGGTGAAGACTTTAATGCTAGAATTGGGCAAGAAGATGACAGGTTGTATTTAAGTTTGAAGGTATGCTCACCTGAATCAGGGAAATACTTACTGCCTCTACATAGGATGTCCAAAGATAGTAAAGTGAATTATGTCAGACATAAGCGAACACAGATGATCAAATGAACCTCTATATTCTAAATAGGTCCTACCCAAATGACCATCCTGCAGAATTTACATACTAGTCTGGAGAGAGGGTGAGCATATTAGATTATATTATAGTTTTTGAGTCTGCAGTCCAACACATTGAATCTTTTAAGGTTGGTGATTATCATGATAGTGCTCACCTACCTCTCATTATGTTGTTTGATATACTGTGCTTTAACCCTTGCATCGAAGATCATAATAAAGAGATTTTAGTTCAAGATAATGCTGTAAAAGTGGCTAGATGGAATGCTAGAATAGAAAATAGGATAGCTAAATTACTGGCTAAATTGATCAGAGGCTAAATTACTGGCCTCTGATCAATTGGATCGGTTTTTAAAGGAAATTTCCATGGTTGAGAATTTGGAAGGCTGTATTGTGGGTTATGAGAACAAGCTATCTAGAAAACCATAAATTAAGTTAATAAGTACTCCAGTAGATTAAACAAATGATACTCTGCACCCTGGTTTGACCGAGAATGCAAAGAAGCAAAAAGATAGCTAAGAAATAGTTACGGTAGGTACAGAAACAATCCGGAGGGGACCCAATACTGGTATTAAAACAACAAAGAGCACAATGCAAATCACTTCTTTGATGTAAAAAAAAAAGAAGCAGAAAGAAGAAAGTGGAGTCAATTAAGTTCAGCGGTTAAATTTAGGTACATTTCTCTTTTTTTGGCAACTTGTAGCTGACTGTCCAATTAGCTCCTCCTTAGCCAGGAATAATTATATTCTACCAGAAGTTTGGGAACGGCATTTTAGAGAAATGTATATAGCAGCTCTGAGCTTATAGAATGCGAAACTGATGAAATGGGAAATCTGCCTCAACGGCCACCAGTGAATTAGAAGTGAAGAACCTTATTCAAACCTTGAAGCCTAGTAAAACCCCGGGCTCTGATTTAATCACTTCAGAATTAATTAAGGATAACTCTGAGTGGTGGGTACCAATTAAAACATCCTTATTTATAGTAGAACTGCCTTCGATTCAATCTCTAGAAACATTTTATGGGCCAAATTAAGAGACTCTACTATCGACAAACGTCTTCTATTTCTTATAGAGCTTTGCATAAAAATACCACAATACAAGTTAGAATGAATCCGCAAGGCCATCTTACAGCCCAGCCCCTATAAAGACAGAGAAAGGTGTAAAACAGGGATGTATACTGGCCTCTTTGTTATTCAACTGTTATATAAATGACTTAGTAACCCAATTAAATAAATTGGAATATCACCTCCCCCCCCAAACTGGCAACTAAACATATTTTTATATTACTATATGCAGATGTGCTTCTATCTAGGACACCAATAGGGCTTAAAAGAATGATGCTGATTGCTGACGCTTTCCAAATATTGTCAACAAAATGGATTGGAGGTAAACTATGACAAAACAAAGCTTATATCCTTTGGCAATAGACCAAAGAGGCATTCCTGGCATTTAAACAAAGTTTGTATTCAGCAGGTAGAACAATATAAATATTTTGGTGTTATTGTTCAGGCAAATGGGAAGAAAAACTCTCATATAAAATATGTGGTATCCAATGCACAAAGTGCCAATGCTATACATAAATTCTTCTGGACCAAAGGAGGGCAAAATGTGATAGCAGCTATTAAACTATACATGTCAAAATTGTTTGGCACACCTGACTTATGGAGCCCCTTTTAGTATCTTAGCAAACAGGTCCACAATGGAAAGACTCCACACTAAATTCCTATAAGTATATTATCACTGCCAACCAATCCACCAAATGCAAATACAATAGTAACCATAGAGACTAGAGAGGATGGCTATCTGTCCTGTCATATTGGTTGAAACTGAATCACTCTACTACTGGGCTTGCCCACTTGATATTAAAGGATAATTTTGTCTCCCGTTGGCTGAAACTGTTAAAGAATAAACTGGGGTATGATGGCCTTTCACATCAGTACCTAATGTCTATGAATATCTATCAAGCCAGAAGTCTGCTCAAACAAAGGCCCTTAGACATAGAAAGGCAGCATGATTTGAACAGAGTTAAAGCACATATAATAGAAAATAATTGTACTAATAGAATTACATCGATGCCTTATATAAGCGAACTTGAAAACCCTGATTGCAGAAAGGCATTTAGGAGGTATGTTAATCCATATGGACATGTTGTCTTCCACAGTTATTGGAGGGCAGATTCAGGAAAGCTCCCTACTTGAATGTGTATGTGTGGTGAGGGAAGCATAGAGACTTTGGGCCATGCACTTTTCAATTGTAAAATTTACAAACAGATCTGGGAAAGCTATATCAACCCTATAATTTCAGACTTGGATGAAAGAGACAAGAAGGGTTGCCTCCTGCTCTTGCTAGCAGACAGGGATAAGGAAGGAAAGGAACATACACTGTGGCCAAATATGGCCGGTAACTTAGCCACCAAGCTAAGGCAAGACTGGACTAATCAAATGGATAAAGGCCCCAATGGGTAGACCATGGTGACTAAGGCACTCTTGGCCATCAAGGGATGACAGTACTGATTGACAGCCATTTCTCCATTCTCTCTCTCTCCCCCCCTCTCTCTGTATACTGTTCTACTTGGAAGATATTTTGCAAAACTTAGCTGCATGAATCTGACATGCAGTAAAAAGTTCCTTAGATGGCAATTTACTGCTGCCAGAGTTTAAAAAGTCATTTTTACACAATGGCCCTTTGCCATGTCCCGTCTCATAAACTCTGGATTAGGAGGACTGGAACGGGAATGAAAGGAACAAGAAGGCTGCAAAAGACTGCGATCCCTACACAAGTAGAGACTTGCTCTGTAGTCTGCATAGGCACACAGCAGAGTTGATTTAAGTCCCCTTCAGTTGTTTTCTAGGCAACTCTGTATGAAAGTATCTTTGCTTTTCTATGTCTCTTTAAATATCCACATACAAGAGTTTTGCATTGTTATCCTTCTCCAAGAGGGGGTTCTGCTTCTGCTGATTAAATGTCTTGAACATAATAGACTGGAAATAAACATTAGAGCAAGAGCACCTGGATGCCCGGCCTAAGCACATCCGATCTCGCCTGATTTCGGAAGCTAAGCAGGGTCAGCCCTGGTTAGGTGATGCAGGCACCTGGAGTAGGAACTGGCAAACCACACCAGTACTCCTGCCAAGAAAACCCCATGGACATGGTATCACAACAACCTAGTAATTATAACAGTCTCATTTAATGACTCAGGGAGATGACTGACGGAGCCTTTCTGTGAGTTTAATCATGTGTATGTGTCGGGGGGGGGGGGATATTTCTGTATCAGGTTTAGTGTGTTTCAATTTTAATTTAAAATAGGTTGGCTGCATGATAGACAGGGAAGCATATATTTATTTATTTATTATGTATTTTGATTGTAAACTGAGTTTTTAATCAGCTGCAAGGGGTTCTTGATTTATTTTTGAATGGTTTTGGTACGTGGGAATGTCTCTGCTAAACTATATCTGTGGATATAGTCTTTGATATCAGGGTTAGTGTTTTCAGGCTGTAGGGTAATGGGTGGGCATAAATATCTTCCAGATAATCTTTACATTTAGAGCAAGTGGTGTTTCATATACATGCCTATGCAGTACTGTGTTATACTTGAAATATTTAAAAAACACAAGTCTGCTGTCATATCAACCCTTAATAGCTATACTATCCCAGAAATTTTCCCTCCACCCTACCTTGACTCAACAGGAATATTCATCTGTGGACAGCTTGCAAGAAATGGAGTCCCCACAGGATTCCAATAGGACTGATCAGTGTTGCATGTATAGGGGAGAGAGTGTGTCCATATGTGTGTCTGTTTCACTGTTTTTCTATCTAAAATACAACACATTTTAAAATAATACCACAGCAGCAGAGGTGAATGGTTGTGAGAGGCAGATCACCAGAGATGCTTTGCTGAAAATCTTGAAAAAGAACTAGTCACATTTGCCAAGCCTAACTGTTCTACAGGCTATACAGGTCGCTTGCACATCCTAAAAGCATTACAGTAGGACCACCATATCTGCAGGGAATCAGTTCCAGGACACCCCGCAGATAGCAAAATCCACGGATAAGAGAAAACACTCTTATCCGGGTTGATGGTGGCAACAGGGGTGGTGGGGTGCCAGGGTGAAAACTTTCACCCCCAACCCCCCTCCAAATGCTGGGTAGTGTGGCATCGGTGGCGAGGGAATATTTTTTTTCTTCCTCTTTGCCGCCACCGCTCACCAGCCACCCTCCTGAGGTCTAGAGTGGGGGGACTTAAGAAGATCTGCCTGATTAACCACCCTTTGAACTTCCCACTAGGGTACCGGGTGGCAGACCAGAAGTTTGAGCTCAAGTGGGAAGTTCAAAACTTCCAGTCCGCCACCTAGGACCCTCGCAGGAAGTTCAAAGGCTGGTTGGCCAGGTGGGTCCTCTTAAGTCCCCATCCCACCCCTCCAGAGGGTGGCTGGCCAGTGGCGATGGTGAGGAAGGCAACAGGTCGGCTGGCATTGGCAGTGGTAAGTTTTCTCCCCACCCCCACCCCTCGCTGCCGGGCTCAGACTTCCCCTGCACCCACTGATCAGCAGTCATGAATAACTGAATCCATGGTTGGTGAATCAGTGGATGTGGGGGTCGTACTGTACTTACTTTTTCCTCCACTAGCTACCCGTATTTGCCCATCTATAAGACACACCCATGTATAAGACAGCCCCCACTTTTCCAACCAAAAATTGCAGTTTCACATCCATGCGATTCTCGGCTTGGCTTACTTCCATGTAGAAGACGACCCTTAATTTTTAGTCCAACAATTTTAGACCAAAAATATAGTTTTATAAATGAAAAAATACTGTAATCTGTTCCTTAAAGGTATTTCTCAAAGTAAATTGTACAGTAGAACCCCGGTATCTGCTGGGGATTGGTTCCAGGCTTTCCTACGAATAATGAAAACCATGGATAAGAGAGAACACCAAAACCCCCCAAACTCCTGTTTTGTGACAGTAGCTTGCTTTACGGCTGCTGTTTGTGAAAGTAGCTTGCTTTATGGCTGCTGTTTTACAACAGCAGCTTGCTTTACGGCTGCTGTTTGTAATAAAAAGCTGTTCAGCTCCCATCCACATGTTATTGTGTGTATGGATTTTTTTGGGCGTTCTCTCTTATCCATGGTTTTCCTTATCCACGGGAAATCCTGGAACCAATCTCCAGCGAATACCGGGGTTCTACTGTATATTCATATAAGACTGGAAGCTAACAGTTCTCTGAATGTGATATACAGTACTTTGGTAACTACTGTAGTGGCACAATAACATATAGAGGGGAGCTGAGCAGCAACTTATTACAAACATTTGTTGTTATATGCCCTGACTATATGTTTAGTAACCTCTATTATAAGCATTCTTGCTCACATTTTCTAAACTAAAGGCTCTAGCACTCCTTCTAGACTCAATCAATTTCATGTTAGGCCTTCTTCTTTTCCTACTGTTCTCCCCTGTTTGTAGCATTTTTGTTTTCTTCCAGTGAGTCTTATCTTCTCAAGATATGCCCAAGGTATCAGTTTATTCAGAATTTCCTTGAAGTTTAGCTTCCCAATGGTATTGCCTTCAGGTTCCTGGAAATGCTGACACTTCTGCATCATGTCTAGGTCTACTCTCAATCGGAGATTCTGGAATTAGATTCAGCCAGTTATAATATTCAGCTTAAGAAGAACATCTGAAGATGGTCAAAGAAACAACTGGTCCTGTATAAAGGCATGGGAATGCCTGTTTTTCTGGAAGTGATTATACAAGACCCTGATTTTTAGTTTGACACTACATTTTAGTTGGACATTATGACAAATAAGAGTTGTCATAACCCCAGGTAGCAACTGCATTCTGGGATTTGCAGTCTGTCTTGAAAAAACTGTCAGATTGGGAGAGAAACATTCCAAGTGACCAAAAGTGCTTTCCCTGAATGATGGACTATCATGTGTATTTCATATGAATCTATAGGTTCACATAGACTTTGTGTTTATGACTACCTATAACCGTGTTGCTTTAATGTAATGTCTATTAATGCTGTAAGATGTCCCTCAATTCCTTGTTCTCAAAAAGTTGAACATGTCTTAATTGTACTGGACTGTATATTATCCCTCATTACTGTAAGCCACCTTGGGTCCTTTTCCAAGGAGAAAGGTGGGGTAAAATACTTTAAAATAAATAAATAATAAATAAAAGTGCACAGTTGAAGGAGCCAATAACCTGCCACCAAAAGTCAATGGATTTAGGTTAAATAAACCCACTGTTAATCAGTGCATTGATTTTAAAACAATCAAATAGCTGCCCCAGTTAAACACCAACAAATTTATTTTCAGATCTCATGTTCCAAGCACTACCTAATGTTAGCAACTTGGAAAGATGATTTTGGTGACCCAACAAGTCTAAGAAAAGAAACACTGATTGATATCAGATACAAGAAAGCTAATCACCTGACTCTGCAATTCAAATAGAAGAACTAGTTCCTTATTTTATTTTCAATAACTTTAAGAATAATAACAATAATCACAAATCAGCAATGCATTGCTTTCTTCTTGGAGCCTTCTTGACACGCTCCATTTACTGCCTATGTCTAATTAGTAAGACATTTGCTCTCTCAACTTAAATCCCAACCCAGTTAATATTCTAAGTGAACTTTGGTCATGACCATGTTTACTGAAGTTTTATAAACTTTGCCATAGAGACAAGGGAGGCCAGAGTTGAAGGAAAACATTGCTAGAGGGAAATGTTCTCCTTGCAAGTTATGGGTTCAAATAAAACTCAAGTAGCTGAAAGCCACAGAGAGCAAGCAGCTTAAACCGGATGAGTTTAACTGAGCAACCGAAGATGGAATCAGGTTCTACAAAATTAGCTTGTCTTCTGAAGGTCACATGTGATGCTCAGTCACATGGCTTTGTCCTAGACTTTTCCAAAGACAAAAATATAGCAGTAACGGTTGTGATCTACAAGTAGAAGAGAGAAATATTTCAATTCTTCCATCTAAGGCACTTTTCGATTGAGAAAGTATTCCTTCCCAAGCTTTTAGCAACTATGAAGTGTCTTCAGAAATCATCAGCAACAGGTACTTCTCATGTTGCATCAGTCTGCTGTTTCAGACTGCGACTTCCACAATTACAGTTTGCAAACGTATACTGTGTGGTATGGTATGGTTGGCAGGGAGGGACAGTGAGAAACAGGCTATTCCTGAACATCATTGGACAGAGCATTTGGGAAAATCTATTATCCGTATCTGCACAATTCCGTTTTTAACTTTGCCGTGGCAGACCTTTGCACTAACACAATATCTCAAGTGGGTCCACCATTTCAAGCAATATCTTCATGCCTTCGTGGTTTCTCGTAGCAGCACGCAGAGGCCTTGCCAGAAATGCTTCAACCAAGATATTTTTCTATCAACTAAGACCTGGCCAGCACGGATCTGGGCAGGTGCTATACATAGGCCCATAAAAAGCAAATTGGCTAAACAGCGAGACTGGCAGCCTGCAGCCAGGCAAACAAACTGGGGGTGTGGATTTGATTTTTTTACAGTAAAAATAACTTTGATAGAGAGAGTTATCTGTTCAAGTAAAACCTGGTTTACACAACTGGAATTCTTTTCTCAGTGGCTGGTTTTCTTTGTCCCACTCCTCAGAACATCTTTAGTATTTAGTCAAATAGTAACTGTTTTGAGATCGGCTGCCTGAAGTTTTGATTTCATGCTGGGATAGCATGCTTCTCTGGATAAAACACAGTGGCTAAGGTTCAGCTGTAACAATAAACTATGAAAGATCAACGGAACTATCAGAAATAAATTGAGTCAGCCACATGAGTGAGCTCCTTTGGCAATGGCAGGGTAACTCAGTTTAAAGATTAGTTAGGCTTAACCTGAGCATGAACTGCTAGAAGTAAGTTGGAACTTAAATTTATGCCCCACTTATTATTTCCTCTCATGCAAGAACGGAAAAGCAGCACGAACGACTACTAAATTTCCCTGCTATTCTCTTCACTGGCTCTCCACCGCACCACCCCTGATGCTACCTCAACACTTTGCTAAAAGCAACAAAGTATGAGAAACAAAGGTTACAGGCAGACTTCCTCCCCTTTCCCTCTTAAGTGGTTCACATCCCAAAGAAGGAAAGAGACAGAGGAATCTCTATGCGATCTCTTAATTTTTATTAACCATGCAATAAGATGCTTGCCTGAAAAGGCTCCTGTGCCACCTTGGGTCCTATTAAAGAGAAAGGTGAAGTAAAAATATTGTAAGTGATACATAAATAAACAATATTGTATTAGTTGTTGTGACACAGTATGGCATAACAGACTCAGTTATTAGGTCCTCCTTTAATTGCAGCCCTACATGAACCTAAACTACTACTACTAGTAGTAGTACTACTACTACTACTACCACCACCACCACCACCACCAACAACAACAACAACAACAACAGGACTTATGGTGACTCTTTCAACAGTTATCTAGATTCCGGGTAATCAACGTGGTGTATTGTTCCTTACTTTTGCTGGCAGTGTCAGATTGTGCAGCTCACCCCAGACAACAGAGGCTGGCTCTTCTCCCATTGCTGGCTCCATAACTATGTACCCATCCCACTGAGCTATCTAACCTCTTGCACCTCTATGGCCCCTATCCCATGGCCAGAAAAACTGGTGCATAATAAAAGCCGGCTTCCATCTGGTAATGGTCACATGGTTGAAGAGGCGTTTCCTGTGTCCCCACAACAGCAGTTTCAAGAACTGCCTCTTTTATGTCCTCACAACACAAATCTTGGTTTTACCAGTCTTGTCTTCCTTGGTGGTGGTGGTGGCAGTGGCAAGGCTGGTTCTCCTTCACCCGGGCGTTTATTTGGGCATCACACGCAAGCACAGAAGAGACTGAAATTAGATTTAAAGAACCAGGTGGTGGAGATCTAAAGTCTGCTGTTCCTCCCCTCTTCTACATCACCCCTCCCTGAACTATAAAGATCCTTGATGTGGAAATTCAGGGGCATGAATCAATCGCACCGTTGTTCTGCATTAAATCCTTGCTGTTGGCAACCTGAATGAGTCCGCTTCTCTTGACAGCTTAGCTGCAGTGCATGCGCGTGTGTGTTCGCGCATCCAGAAGTTAACTTTTCTGTTGCCTGGAAGTATTGAACTGCAGATTCATCATCAAGCAGTTAAAGGTGAAGATTAGCAGAGAGGCTCAGAAAAGATTACACGGTAGCGAGCGGAGGGAGGGGGAAATAGATACCTGTGGCGGCTGGGAGGGTGGGGAGAGAAAGAGAAAGAGCAGTATACAGTGGACCCTCATATAACAAAGGGTTTGTATAAAATTCTGTACAAAATAAAAAATTCCGGAGATAGGGGAAATTTGCTTAACAGAGTCGCCTATGGGGCGAATCTGTACAACATAAAAATGGTTGCAATTAGTAATTACTCTGTTTTCAATGCATTCCTATGGGAAATTTGTATAAAGGAAAATTTGCTTAACAGATTTCATTTGGAATGAATTAATTCCTTTATACAAGGTACCACTGTACCTCCCACCACTGTTTATGGGAGAGAGCGCCCTTTTGATACAAAGCCCATTGTTAAAGAGAAAGGCTGCAGTGACTGGGTTGTTTCTCTGGGTCTCTGACCTCAGCTCCTCTCTCTCTCTCTCTTGTCTGCGCGCCCACAAGCGTGCACGCACACACACTCGCATGCTGCATGTAAAGCGAGGCAGAAAATACCTACCCTCTGGCTTTAAAAGTTTACTGAAAGATAATCCTTTGTTTGGGTTTCATGAGCTGCATGAAACATGTTTTTCCAATTACATCTGTAACACTGGCATGCAAAGTGAGGCAAAAAATACCCACCCTCTCTGGCTTGGGTATTGGAAAGCTCGCTGGGACCTGCTTAAGTGCATTGCGTTTTTTTTTAAAGCCCTAAAGACTTCTGCAAGTTTGATCTGGATTTTAGCAGTCATGGGATAGCACCCTAAACTACCAAAAAGTGGTTACACTTTCAAACATATACTTGTGAAAGGTGAGCAGTGTTCAACAATGAACTTTTTGTCACTCTGAGCTTACTTTTCTTCCTGTTTTTCTTCTTCACAAGCAGGGTAACAAACAACTCAGTTGTAGATCCTATCTTGTACTGCATTTAGCCATACAAAGAAAATGTTGTTATGAGATGGGGACAGCTCACAATAACATAACTACAGGCAAGCTTTGTACTTGGCCCAGCTCTTGATTAAATAACATGTATGCTTGCGTAGGATGACTAAATCTGATTTTGGATCTAATGCAACTCTCTGAAGCAGCATAAACATTACCTGATCTTGATTCTAACATCTCATATAGAAGCCTTGGGAATTTCCCTGCGAAATCATTCTTGTTTTCCAGTATTAAATGATTTCAGCATATATGCTGAGTCTTTGCAAAGTATATACAAGTATGTGTATTTGTATCTGAGAGAGAGAGAGAGAGAGAGAGAGAGAGAGAGGAAGAGAGAGCAGGCAATAAAATTCCCACAGTTCAATATTGTAACAATATGCCACTAACAAATGTTTGTGAAGATTCTCAGTCATCCAAGTGAGGTTACCAGCTCCCTGTGATTTCCATGCCACTAGATGCTAGATGCATGGGACCATTATGTTTGAGTAATATTTTACAGTTTTTGGTGAGTAAACTAAAAGTAAAGCAAAGTGTTCTGCTTATATACTGCCTCATAGCACTTAAAGCACTCTCTGGGAAGTTTACAATTTATTTATGCAGGCTATACATTGCTTCCTCCCCCATTGAGCTGGGTACTCATTTTACTGACCTTGGAAGGATGGAAGGCTGAGTGAACATTGAGTCGGCTACCTGGAATTGGACCCCAGATTGTAAGCACAGTTATAGCTGCAGTACAGCAGTTTAGCCACGGTGCAACAAGGCTATCCCCATATATACCATGATATTGTAGTTTAGGTTTCAAGGCCTTGCACACTCTTCTATGGTCAGTGAAAAAAATCCATATAAATCAGCTAAGAATCAAACCAGACGGTGAAATCCTCCTTATTTTCAGATATATTATTAGAGGCCCCCAAGACAACAAGAAATCAGGCCTTCTCGTTGACATCTAGACCAGTGGTGGCAAATCTTCAGCACTACAGATGTTTTGGTCCACAACTCCCACAGTCCTTTGTCACTGGCAGTACAGGCTTGAAATTCTGGGAGTTGTGGTCCGAAATATCTGGAGTGTCAAAGGTTCGCCACCAATGATCTAGACTGTGGAACCAATTTCCCTCAGAGATCTGCCAGGCCCCCACGATGCTGACCTTCAAAATACGATTGAAGACTTAAGTTATTTAAATCTGCTTTCCCTGGTTACTAACTGCTCACCTGCTTCACTGCCCTTAGCCTATTCTATTTGTCTTTGATTTGTAGGAGTGACATTTATTTAATAATGCTCTTATTTGTATTACAGTGGTGCTTCTTAAAATAAATGTAATTCGTTCTATGAGTCAACTTGTTTTAAGAAAATGTTGTCTTATGAAACATAGTTTCCCATAGGAATGCATTGGGAATGGATTAAACCATTCCAGAGGCTAGAATAAAAACAAAAATAACCATTTTTTTCCTTGGGTGCATGTGGAATGGTTTTTTGTCTTCTGAAGCATCCCACAGGGAATTTTTCTGCCTTGTGAAGCTATGCCTATTCATGGAATTTTGTTTTCTTCCCACGAGTTTTTTTGTCTTATGAGGCACTTGTCTTAAGAGGTACCACCATATTTGCTATTTTTACTATTATATTTGTATCATTATATATTATATATTGCTTATTTTATGCTGTAAACTGCCCAGAGTGGTCTTGTGTCAGATGGGCAGTACATAAATTGAATGAATGAATGAATGAATGAATAAATAAATAAATAAATAAATAAATATAGAGACCTCTGTGACATCAAATTTGACATCATATAAGGTCTTCAATGTCTTCAATGTTAGTTTGGAGGTGTGTTGTGAGTTTTTGACTTTATTATTTGTTCTTTTCTTTCTTATTCATTTTAAAAATATATTTTTATATTTTTGGGTATGCTCTCAGCCTGGTTCACTGAGTAACTGTTATTGACCAGTTTCATGGGAAGTCTTCTCTGTCCGACATCAACAGGTCACTTTTGAAGGTCTGCATGGAGATACTGGAACCACCCTTGGAATAAATCATTCAGCTCTTGTTCAGATTTAAGTTTGCAGGCCTTGGTACCTTTAGAGTCACAAGTCATGTTGTTGCAGTTGAAAGGCTCATCTCATGCCAGGAGATCAGCTACATCTTTAGGATGAAAATAGGCAATATGGGGCTTTTCAAGCATACCACTGAAATGTAATTTCATTCCTTAAGAGCTTTAGGCATATAAAATGAAAATGAAATTTGTTTAATCTGCTTTTTTATCTTGATGATTCAGTGGACTAAGAGAGGAGTGATGGGATTAAGCTGCCATCTCCTTCAGCAATGAACTATATCTCCCTAGATGTACTGTGTTGTATGATAACTGGTTCAGCATGCCATCACTTAACTGCTTTATCATGTCAGCTGTCAAATTTGTTTTGAGACTCTGCAAGGGAAAAGATGAATGCTAGAGCATGCTAGCTTTCAGATACTGTGTGTGTACAGCTGTTATAAAAAAAGATAACTTGGTAAATATCTAATTCAACCATTCACAGATGGGAATTTGTGACTGGGTGATGATGCATATTTATCACGAGAAATTGGAATTTTAATCCTAGAGGGCTACTATTCCATCAACTGTTATGTATCCCTACTCAATTTGTTTTCTACTGAGGCATCTTTTACATTAGAATACATCAGAAATTAATTTCCAGCTTTGCTAGTTTAAAGCAAGGAAGATGTGGGGTATGTATTTCACCCCATGCAGTCTGTTTTATCTAAAGTTGGAGGCAAAATTGAGTAGCATCTGGATTCCTGTTTCAAAAACATGGATGGCTAGTAATTATACTTTTGTTATCCCAATAGTCCTAAATTTCACTTGAAATCTGCATGGCACTTAACGAATTCTCACCCAGAACTAGGAAAAGTCATGTTAGTTAAGAATTCCTGTGGTAGGTCAGCCAAAGCTATGATAACTTGGAAATTCTGGAATTACAATGCAAGTAAAGGCACAGTTACATGAGGGGTGGGTGGGAAACTCTGTTTTTGAATTGGCTTCAGGATGTTTCAAATTGATTTCTAAAGTTCCCACTACATAACATACAGGGAAGCAACAATTTTGTTTTGCCCAGAGAGCAAAACCAAATACAGGAACTCCAATCTAGCTCCTAATTCATTTTCATAGCATAACCGTATCCTTAATTAACTTTCCTGATTTCTGCTTCCAGTTCCAGAGAAGAAAGTCTTACAATAAATAATCAGATATCTTCCTTAGTAAGGTATTTAGAATTTCAACCCTAGCCTGATGGATTCTAATTGGATGCTGTTGACTCACTCAACAGTGATTTCTTGTATGCAAGCCAGCTAGACCCTGGAGACCTTATTAAACAACAAGGCAAATCACAGCAGAATACAACAGAGCAAGAGATGTGTTGATTAATGGATTTTTAGAATCTGTAATACTGTACATGCAAAGATATGATCCCTCAAGAGATGAGATGTTTTGTCAAGGAAAGAAGCCAATTATTACCATCTTTTAGGAAACTGTAACACCTTTGTGGGTAGAAAACATTCAGGAAGTGGGGATAATGGTGGCAGTTGTTCCCATGGAAGCTGCAACATGGAGAGAGAGAAAATCTTTTTTTCAGCTGCTATATGGAACTGTATACTCTATATGGGACTACACTCTGCTGCTCTCAGGAGACAAAATTTAGTACTATGTATACATTAAGACAGGGAGTGAAAATGAGTGAAAGAAAGGATATGTTTGTGCCATATACTGTACTGTGGAAGAGAAAGGAGAGAGGAGGGATACAAACTCACAAATATGCACATAATCCACCTTGCAAAAGACCAGATCATTTTTAAATCAGGAGACGCACTAGCAAAATGCCGAGCAGAAATATCTGAATTTTGTATCTAATTTTTCACATTCCAGTGCAGTGGAAGAACAACTTGTTAAATCATTTAGTGGTCACCTGCAAAAGCAAACAATTAACAAAGATCTATCTCCTGACTTGCTGCTATCTTCCACGCTGGCTTCTCCAGCATACATGCAAATACATTTAAAGCTACTTTGTGGAAACTCATTATTTATAAAAGCATAAAGCCTGCTGCTAATACACTGTCTCTTAATGGTTAAAGATCTCTCTGGGTGATTTACAAGTTACAGTGGTACCTTGTATAAAGGAATTAATTTGTTCCAACTTAAATTATGTTAAGCAAATTTTCCTTTATACAGTGGTACCATGTATAAAGGAATTAATTCGTTCCAAATGAAATTATGTTAAGCAAATTTTCCTTTATACAAATTCCCATAGGAATGCATTGAAAATTAAGTAATCCCATTTTTATGTTGTACAGATTCGCCCCATAGACAATTATGTTAAGCAAATTTCCCCTATCTCTGGAATTTTTATGTTGTACAAATTTTATGTTATACAAACTGTTTGTTATACGAGGGTCTACTGTAATTATGAAGGCTACACATTGCTCCCCCGCACCAAGCTTGGTACTTATTTTACTGACCTCAGAAGGATGGAAGGCTTCTTGGCACTGGAACTTGGGTAAAGGCATAATCTTATTTATTTATTTATTTATTTATTTATTTATTTATTTATTTATTTATTTATTTATTGGATTTTCACACCGCCCATCTAGCAGCAAGGCCACTCTGGGCGGTTTTAGCTGCAGTACAGCAGTTTAACCACAATGGACAAAGCATCTGGAAGTTGAGTCATAGCAACTGGACTTCTTTTTTTTGTGAGATTGAAATGTTTTGCTACTCATCCAAGCAGCTTTGTCAGACTGACGAAGCTGTTTGGATGAGCAGAAAAGTGTTTTGATCTCACAAGAAAAGAAGTCCAGTTGCCACAACTCATCTTCCAGATAACCTCACCTGGATGACTGAGAATCTTCAGAGACAATCAGGAAAACAGTTTCCAAAGGATGATGTCAAGTCGAAATAGATCATGTTTTTTGTTTTGCTTTCCGGACTGGGGGGGGGGTCTCCTTCTCACTGAAGACTTGTCATATGTAATTTGGCAAACCAGGTAGGATAAATCCGCTTTTGTCTAAATGGCCTGTGTTTCACTTAAAGGTTCACCCACTTGTGAGAACAAGTCCTGCTGACAGAAAGCACTGCCAAAAGCGCAAACCAAATAAACTGCTGGGGAAAAGGAGAAGAAA
Source organism: Phrynocephalus forsythii (assembly GCA_029282475.1). Taxonomy (NCBI): domain Eukaryota; kingdom Metazoa; phylum Chordata; class Lepidosauria; order Squamata; family Agamidae; genus Phrynocephalus; species Phrynocephalus forsythii. Next base: position 102,970,601 of record JAPFRF010000004.1, on the reverse strand, counting down.
AAAACATCTTTCATTCTAATCTCTCTTGATTATGTGAGAAGGATTAAGGGTCTGCTGTAAAAATATTTGGCAAGGCAAGTTCAGGCCAGTTAGATTTCGCCTCACCCACACCTCGTTTCTACTTATCTGCTAATAACATTTCAAAATCCAAAGTAGGAAGGCAGTCCCATGTAAACATTCTTGATTTAATGGTTGAAAACTGAAAATACTGTACAACCAACACCACAAGATCCGATATCTGCACATGTGTAACCTTTCAGACTGTTTTCCTAAAGGTTGTGAAAAAGCAAACATTAAGCCTGTAATGGTACACACAACACACTCATTCTGAAATGACTGAAATCAACAGCGATTACTTTTCCCTAATTCTATACAGCCAAAGAGCCAGTCTGTGTATCCATAAGCACAATCCCAGGGCACCCTAAAAGAAGGGAATGGTCAATCACATCTATGTATTATCTACCTAGAAAACCACGGAATGGGTTGCCACAAACCAGAATTCAGATGAAGACATGCAATTACGTATTGTTATTAAGAATCAGAACTGGGATGAGAAATTTGCTTGATGAACAATGGGTGTTGTCCCCGTGAACTGAGTCTCAGTTCCATCTCTTATTCTAAGCATTCCATCTATGTATCTTCCTAACCAGCAAACAAACAGTTCCTAGTATTTGTATTCCATAGTTTTAAAACAAGGCTTCTCTCTGTTGAAGTTAATGGGGTGGACAGCAAAAGCTGTTTCTTATGGCATGGGGTGGATCCGCAGATTACATGATTATGTATTTTTAAAAATCCCTCCTCAGAGCCTATTCAGGCCATTGTTAATCTTATGAGCCTAATTCAGCCCAGGGTGACAAGAGGTCAAAGCTGACTGACTATAAGATGGAAGACTCGCACTAGCTGTATTCAGACTGATGAAGCTGTTTGGATGAGCAGTGAAATGTTTCTATCTCTCAAGAAAAAAAGAAGTCCAGAGGCCATGACTCAACTTCCAGATAAACTCACCTGGATGACTGAGAATCTTCACAGACATATTTTCCCTCCTCAGATGTTTTTCCCTCCCTTTTTCTGGCCTCTGCCTGGAGAGGAAGAGAATCCAGCAGCAAACCATCTTTTCCTGAGCCATTACCGATCTTACCCCTACAGCCTGAAGATACAGCTACAGGGTGCAATATTTCCCCCCAGAGACAGTTCAGATATGCAGTTGTTAAACATGCCAAGTTTCACTTTTTTCCTTCCTCTTTCAAGAACACATGAAGGACAGCTGTAATTTAATTACATAATTATTCTAAAGCGTATTACCATTATACTCGTTTAGTGATTTTAACTTAACCCATACATGTTTGATTGTTATTTTCACAATATTTTTGTCAGCTGCCTCAAAAAAAATCCACATTGAAAAGTAAGATAGAATTTATTTTTCTAAATTAAAATGGCCAAACCCATAAGGAAAACATTGCTAGATTTGTTCACCTAGCATTCTGCTTCTCTTCTTTTCATCAACCCTTCACCTCACCAACTTGCTTCCTTAGTCAAGTTTTTAAAGCCAAATTATGGCCGTGGTTACACTGCTGATTTATATCAGTTTCAGCTCTGATGCATTTTAAATCCATTTATCGTCACATGGTTTTTGTATCCCTGTACGTGTTCACTTTGAAGATGATACTCCAATATAAAGTATGGACTTTATAGTTCAGTAAATTACATGTGTGTAGACAGGGGCACGAAACCCTTTGTCCTCCATCGTATAAAGGGGACCATGCAGCTCCATCTCCCACTCACCCTGGCTGGCCAGCCCACTCACTGGTCTTGGTGCAATGCCAGGGCCCTCCTTCTCCTGCGGCACTCCAATCCAGGCAAGAGGCTGGCTGGCCCTTCCCTGCCTCCTCAGGTGGTCAGCCACTCTGATAAGGATGTGGGATGGGGATTTTTTATTTATTTATTAACAACCGTACTGTAACACAATATAATACATTATTTTCCTTATAATTTCTGCTGGTACAATTTATAACAGTTTATAACAACCCATTGTGTAACCCATTTTCCATCTTGCTTAATCTATCACTAGTTTCAGTATCTGATAACAGTGGGTGCCATATTTCCATAAAACGATCCTGTTTAATTTCCCCTCTATACAATCTAACCCGATAAGTCAATTTTTCCATTACTACCATTGCCCATACTTTGGTCCTATATTTTTCCATATTTAAATTTTGTGCTGATTTCCAGCATTGGGCTATTTCATTCCTAGCTACACCTATGAGGGTTGCCACCATTTCTTTATTTAATAGTTTTTCATTCTCTCCGGTAAAAAGTGAAAACAATAAGAGCATTTCATTTGGGATTATTTTCTGTTTTGTTATTTTTTCCAGCCAACTAATCACTTCAAACCAGAATCTCTGGACTTTAGGGCAAGATAACCACATATGTTCTAATGTTCCTTTGTGTCCACATTTTCTCCAGCATAATTATGATATTTTTCTATTAATTCTATGCAACTTGCTAGGACATAAATGCCATCTGTATACTACCTTTAACACAGTCTCCTTAGATTTTGCGGATATTGATTTATATGGTTGAGTGGACCATATTTTTCCCATATATTTTCTGGTATTTTGATTTTTAAGTTTGTTTCCCAAACTATCCTAGATCCTGCATTACTATCATAATTCTTATCCAAAATATTTTTATAAATTAGTGAAACTAACCCCTTTTTCTCCTTGTTACTACCTGTGCAATAGTTTTCAAAATCTGTTAATGGTCTATTAAATTCTAATTTCTTATATAATTGGTTTGCAATGCTTCCTATCTGGAAAGCTAGCAACCAATTATCTGTTCTTCCTTTAGTTCTTTCTTGTATCTGTTTAATTGTAATTGGTTTTCCTTGTACAAACAGATCCTTTATTCTATAGACTCCAATGTTCTTCCAACGTTCTATTTGAAGATTTTGATGCTTAGGTTTTAATTGTGGATGTTCTGAACAAGGACATAAAGGGGATATTGGTGGAGCAAAGATTTTCATATGTTTCCTCCATATTCTCATAGCTTCATCAGTAAAAGGGTTTTGTATTTGGGTATTTTTTTTTACCAACCTAGGTGTAAATAAGTGTAGATTGATTAATTTCATTTTTCCTTCCATTTCCATTTTAGCCCAATCTGGAATATTCTCCTCTTTTATAAAATTAGTCACTTGTACTATTTGAAAAGCTTCATAATATCCCAGTAGATGTGGTATTCCTAATCCTCCTCTTGAATTTGGCCGGTATTTTACAGACTTTATAAATCTAATGGATCTTCCCTTTCCTGCAATAAATGTTTCCATTTTTTCCTGCCATAATTGTATCTTTTTCTTTTCTAGTTGCAGGGGTATATTTTGAAATAAAAATGAAAATTTTGGTAATATGTAAGCCTTAATTGTTGCTATTTTCCCTAATAATGATAGATTCAATTTCTCCCATTTTTTAATTTTTTATTTCATATTTTTCAGTGCAATTTTATAGTTTCTATATACTGATTGGTTTATTGGAGGTGGGATGGGGATGCTCCCCATACATCCAATGAGTGGCCAGTTGCCGCTGGAGGCAGGGACGGGCCAGCTGAGCTCCTGCCCAGATTGGAGTATTACAGGAGAAGAAGGACCCCAGCATGTGCGAAGACCAGTGAGTGGGCCAGCTGACTATATGGGGATGGGAGATGGACCTGAGAGGGGCTCTTCATATGAAGGTTGACAAAAAGCTTCATGCCCATCTCTACACATAAGGTTTACATGATTTCATTAACCAGCCAGCATGTTTGCAGACCATGTTTTCAATGTTGTGTAGGATTTTTTTTGTTCTTTTTTTTTGTTTGTTTGTTTTTCAGGCATCCTTTGGAATTTCTGTATCTCTCTGAGTTATCCGTGATGGATCAGGAAAGAGATCTTGGTGTGCTGGTGGACAGCTCCATGAAGGTGTCTCCCCAATGTGTGGCAGCAGTGAAGAAGGCCAATTCCATGTTAGGGATTATCAAAAAGGGGATTGAAAATAAAACAGCCAACATTATAATGCCATTATACAAAAAAAAAATAGTAAGGCCGCACCTGGAGTATTGTGTACAATTCTGGTCACCACATCTCAAGAAAGACATAGTGGAACTGGAAAAGGTGCAGAAGAGAGCGACTAAAATGATTACTGGGCTGGGGCACCTCCCTTATGAGGAAAGGCTAAAACATTTGGGGCTCTTTAGTCTGGAAAAAAGGCGCCTGAGGGGGGATATGATTGAGACATACAAAATAATGCAGGGCATGAGTAAAGTGGATAGAGGGAAGCTCTTCTCCCTTTCACAAAATACCTGAACTAGGGGACATACACTCAAATTGAGGGCTGGGAGAGTAAGAACTGACAAAAGAAAATATTTTTTCACCCAGCGCGTTGTTAGTCTATGGAACTCCCTGCCACAGGATGTGGTGATGGCATCTGGCCTGGATGCCTTCAAAAGGGGATTGGACAGATTCCTGGTGGAAAACTCCATCACAGGTTACAAACCATGATGGAGATGTGTAATCTCCAGGCTTAAAACCAGGGTACTTCAAGGGCCAGATGCAGGGGAGTAGTATCAGGAGACAGATATCTAGTCTCATGCGCTCCCAAACGCATCTGGTGGGGCCGCTGTGAGATACAGGAAGCTGGACTAGATGGGCTTTTGGCCTGATCCAGCATGGCTCTTCCTATGTTCTCTCTCTTTTTTAAAAAAATTGAGTGGCTTATCACTACAATGGTGCAAAGCTAAAGCTAAAACTTATATTTATTTATTCATTTATTTACAAGATTTTTTTAGCTGCTCCACTACCAGGTGGTCTCTGGACAGCATACAATAATATGTTAAAATTTTAAAACAATAAATCAATCTGACTGTAAAATACAATATAGATTAAAACAATTGACATACAATATAAACGTAAATAATGTTTCAGACTAAGGCAGACATGTCCAAACTTCGGCCCTCCAGATGTTTTGGACCACATCTCCCACAGTCCTTTGTCATTGGCAATCTAAGCTTAGAATTCTGGGAGCTGTGGTCCAAAACATCTGGAGGGCCAAAGTTTGGACATGCATGGACTAAGGGCAGTATCCCTGTTGTCCAAAACCCACAGCCATCACAAAGGCAGCATTTCATATGACAGGGCAGTGACATTTCCTAAAACAGTTCAAAAGAACCTGTTTCAGAAGCATGTTAAATGTAAAAGTCCTGACCAGCCTCTTAAAAAAATAAAACAAATAAAATTGAAAATCAGTTTGCAGTCCAAGAGAAGCAGGATTCACTGTGTTGTGTGTAGCCAGGATTTTTAATTACACAAAACATGATTCAACAGCAGTTCTTATTGTCAGTGTAACCACACCATATGGCTCAAAACTCCAACAAGAGATTTCCCCTTTGTCACTTATTAGTCACTTGTTACCCAGAAATAGGAGGGGGCAGAATACCTTTCTAGTTCCGTATATGGGTAGCATCAGCTGTAGCTAATAATATCAGATTGTACAATTGGAAGTATATGTGCATTTGCATATCATCACTAAGTAAAGATTTTCATGAAAATTGGATGTTTAGAAATACAACTGCTCCCTAAAAAGGCACAAATGTTTTCTCTAAAATCAGCTGGAATGGAGCTTAAAGGTCACTGAATCCAGTCTCTGAGACCCTGCTTTTTTGTAAGCCGCTTTTTTTGTTTTACTTCAACAAATGCTGATCTTTAAGGGGAAAATAAAGGCAAAGACTGAACAAATTAGAGCTTCTGACCAAACAGACTGAAGGCAAGACTGAAATTGTTCAACACCAGATAATCCTTCCTGGCTTTATTACAGGGTAGTTTGGAATTGTTCCACCTCATAAAAGTTTTGTTACAACATGTTATCAAAAGATGCATGTGCTCTTTGCCCCTTACCACTTTGGTAATATCACATCAGGGCTATCTGGATATTGTTTGTAGATTAGAGCAGAAAATCGTTGTTCACCATTTATGGTGGTCAGAAAAAGTCGTTATGCCCTAATGGGGTAGGGACCCTCAGAAAATCCAAGGGAGATGATTAAAGAATGTATGAAGAAGGCAAGGTCAACTACAAGCCCATGCATGGCTCTGCCAACCTTAATTAGTGGCTGTCTCAGTATGGTTTCCAATGAATGGCTGTGTCTTACTGTTTTTAATGAGTTTTGGGTGTTGCTTGGTGGCTCATCATTTGATTGATCCTTTTAAGTACAGTCATCCCCTGCCATTTTGAGGTTCATATACTGCGATCCCGGTATATTGCAGGACTGCAGTATATGAATGGCAAGGCACCTGGTGTAAGCTGCTTGGGCCTGTTTGAGGCCACTTGCACTTACCCTAGGCCTGGCACTGCCCTGAACGGGCCTGCAATGGGCTTCCCGGACCTCCAGAAGTGGTTCCCGGTGAACTGGAAGTGACTTCCAGATCACTGGAAACCACTTCTGGGGCCTCCAACAGGCCTGGGAAACCCAATGGAGGCCCATTTGGGGCAGCACCAGACTTCAGGTAAGTGTAGGAGGCCCCAGATAGGGCTCCCAGTCGTGACCCAACCCAGTATCCACATATCGCGAATTTTCATTACGTGGGTCAAGTCGGGTCCCTAACCCCCGCGATAGGCTGGGGATTACTGTATTTGTATACTTATTAGTTTTAGCTTTAAATATCTTTTAATGACATAAGGCACCACGGATCCTTTTTAAGAAGGAGGGGTAAAATTATTTTAAATAAAAATTTAAAAAATAAAACATGTCTGCTTCATGGAATGGCATTCCATAGGCAAGCATTTACTACAATCATTTAAACAAGGGCATTTGTTTTGCTTGTTTCCAAAATACATTGGTACCTTGTATAAAGGAATTATTTGTTCCAAATCAAATTATGTTAAGCAAATTTTCCTTTATACAAATTTCCCCTAGGAATGCATTGAAAACAGAGCAATCCTTAATCGCAACCATTTTTATGTTGTACGGATTCGCCCCATAGGCGATTCTGTTAAGCAAATTTCCCCTATCTCCGGAATGTTTTATGTTGTACAGATTTTATGTTAAACAAACCCTTTCTTATACGAGGGTCCACTGTAATTGGTTTATTAGTTGTCCAAAATAATGGCTGTAGTTTATTCTTTAGCTATAGCAAAGAGTCTTGTAGCATCTTATAGTCTTGACCAGCTTTATTCATCATAAGCTTTCATGGACTGCAGCCCACTTCATTGGAGGCATCCCACAAAATGGCTGAGTTTACTCCAGCTAATAGGAATGGAAGCAACGATGCTGCATTTTGCATTCAGAAGAGACACAGGTGCAAGTCAGAAATCAGAATCCTGTGCACAATTAAGACAGGGAATAAGCTCGGCTGAGCCCAGCGGAGTGTCCAGCTGAGCATATATGCACAGATAGGATTACACTGCTTGAACTGCTCTTTGCCCAAATGGAATTGGTGACTAAACCCTGGAGCCAGAACTGTGTACTGTAGATTATGTACATTAGAAAGGCTAAAATCATCTTGCATAGCTGTACAAATGGTGTAACCTTTGGAAGTGAATTGCCCCAAATGAAGAAACCATCATAGACATTATTAGTTGCATATTGAGTCACACAAGTCATTGTTCAGTTGATGTCCCCTGCGATTCCTTAACTTGGGGACAATTTGCCTCCAAAACATAACCTGTTTGTGCTGTGGTAGTATAATGAAATAAGAAGATCTGGGCCAATATTTGCCTACCCCATGTGGAATATATGCATGGCATGGACTGTAGATCAGCACTGTCATTCAGGTTCTCTTAATTCTATACAGTACTTGGTGTGAAGTGTGAACTGGATCAGCATCCACAGGAACCCAGCTGGAAGCCTTGTAGCTTTTGTGCCCATCTCTCATGCCATGAATTAGAAAAGTCTTTGGCAATACTGTACTGTTATGATGCAAAGCAACATCTGGAGAGGCTTGGATTACTGTATGTTTTCCACTTTGTCAGCCAAATGAGAGCGGCTGGAACACACCTGTTGTGTGGGCACAAAATGACAAAGCCACTGATTATGAAAAGCAGACGCTTGGTTTGAGCCTTGTTTGCTAAAGCTTATTCAGGAGAGGATTACTTTTGGGGATGTGTTGAGTAAAAATTGTCACTGATTTGGAAGCTTTTGCCGTACATTTGAGCTTTCTCTCATTATTTTGTTCTAGAGCAGATCGAAATCCTCAGTTAGGTGGTGTGTTTCCTAATTCTGCAGTTTGTCCATGGACAGTGTTCTAATCCTAGGCAGGATAAACATATTCACCCTGTGGTATTCCACTCTTTCTTTCTCTTGTGCTCTGGTTGTCTTTCCTACTTAAGGTACATGGACAAAACTTGCTATAAATATCTTCCTTTTTTCACAGTCATAACGTAATTGAAGCCGCCCAGGATAACTGGCAATTATCAATGATGTTTGGCAACAACCTTTCTCCACTTCTTTGAACTGAAGGTTTATTCCCTCTTCCCGGAAGTGTTACGTTCCTTCAAGACAGAGATCAAAACCTGGTACCTAGGTAACATAGACCTGGAGTTATCCTTCTGGCAGCTGCACACACGTCCAGAATGCATGTTTGGTAGCTTACCATAGGATTCCTTACAAATGGCTTTTTGTGGCTCTCACAGTGGTGTTTCCACATTAGTCTCAGAAAATTAAGCAGGTCAGCATGGCTGTGTTCCTGTATACTAGATGGTCCTTTAGTTTTGTGGGAGGAGGGGGAGTAATCTTTAAAATTAGATCTTGAAATGCTGGGAGCTGTTTTAGGGGAACTGGGAGTGATTCTTGATTCTCTAGTCTCCCTCACTCCAGCCTCTGTTTTCAATAGGTAGACATTCTATCCTATGAATATATACTATATACGGTACATACCCAATGGTGTATAGAAAAGCATTTGTGAGAAACTATTTTCCAGGCAATACAATATTGATTTTAAAAGGTTGGTTTTTAAACAAAAAAGAACTGCAGAGGCCAGCCTGTTACTTAGAATCATAGATTCAGAGAGTTGGAAAAGACCTCAAGGGCCATCCAGTCCAACCCCCTGCCATGCAGGAACCCCCATCATAGTATTTCTGACAGGTGGCCCTCCAGCCTCTGCGTAAAAAACTCTTACAGTAGATCTGATGGTTAGGCAACAGAGATCTACCATAGCCACACATTCATAGAAATTATTCCTCGTTTCCGTTCTGGATGCTCAGTAACAACCTGAAAAAAATACAGAAACTATGGATAAAAAGGCCACTCTGTCGAGCAGAACAAACATGTAGAACTGGGTCAAGATGGTTTTCTGGAATACTGTACACTTCTACATATCCCTCTGGCCACAGGGGAGCTGCAGTCTAAATAAACAACTTTTCTGAGCATGGACATAAGAACATAAGAAGAGCCATGCTGGAGAGACAATTTTCATTCCAGGCATGAAAACTTGATCTTATCAATGTATTTGATCATCCTCAAAATGGCAAGAGTTTCAGATTGCTTTGTTCTGCATGGGGTAAAATAGTTTTTTTTAAAAAAAATATAACTACAAACTCTTTGCCCAAATATCCTCAAATTAGGCACAGAGCAAGAGCAGACTTCTGTTACATCCATGCCAAATTTGATGCTGATATGAGGTCCAGTTTCATAGTTACAGGTTTTTGTTTGTGACACCCCTATTTTTGAGTTGGCTTATGGAATGCAGAATGCTGCCCGCACCATAATATACTAGGGCCTAGCTGGGCACCAATAATAGTGGTGATGTCCACCATATCAAAGTAGAACAGCAGAAGCCATGAAGAAGATCACCTCCAGCGCATTACAGGATGTGTATGAAAAACAATGTTGGTTGGTTAGTTAGTTGGTTGGTTGGTTAGATTTTTATACCGCCTATCAGGCAGCAATGACCATTCTGGGCGATTTGCAACAAGTTAACAAAAGTTAAGAATGGCCACTATGCTAGTGCTCTGGCCTTTGGGGTTGTCTTTGGTACACTGAAGCACCAGAGATTGAAGCCAGATTTCCTGCAGAGAGACACATACACACACAAAATGTACCATTCCGGATAGGTGATGTAGGCAATTATTTTCCAGAACATTTAAAGCAGTTGTTCTGCACATCTCTGGGGCCCCACACTTGTGCCACTGCTTTGTTCACCAGAAGGAGCCAAAGAGCTAGCAGAACCAAATACGTACATGGAGACGAACCTTTTCAATCTCCACCTGGTCTTAGTTCGAAATAAATTTGCTGAGACCTCCTATCAGGTGCTTTAAAAAATGAGATCCAAGTTATATAACAACAAAAAACAGAGCTTCCTTGGCTCTGCTGCCTTGAATATGAAGCGCTCTCCCTAAAGAGGTTCACTCTGATCTTTTTGCTATGAGGAAAATACCTTCTTATTCAACCAGATGTGCCAATTTGTTATAAATATGTAAATTCATGTTTTTGATTGTATTTGCTGTTTTATTGTCTTGTCAAATACTTATCGGTTGTGTTAGTGATGTGTATTATAACAGGTGTATGCCACCCTGACAGAAATGAAAAGCAGTAGATATAGATAGGTATAAATCCACCCCCCCAACCTCTAGTTTATGAATATGGAATATTGTTCTTCTGTACCAACAATTCAAAAAGCTAGTAATGGCCCAAGTTTGCTGCATAATATTGTGACCGCATTGAGAGCAGGAAAAAGGATACTGTACCAAGCTTTGCATAGCAAAGGTTAGCCTGAATGTTGCCAACTAGAGATGGGCACGAAACGAGCAATTTTTCTTTTTCGTTTTTTCGTTTCGTTATGTAACAAAACGAAAAACGAATTTTGTCTCCAAAACAAAACGAAACGAAACAAACAACAGAAATTTTGTTGTGCGTTTCATTTTCGTTGTGGCAAATACATTGAACTGTAATGAATGCTAACGAAACAGCAATTTTTCATTTTCGTTTTTTTGTTTTGTTACGTAACGAAATGAAAATGAATTTTTTTTGCAAAAAATTCACAAAAAACGAAAACGAACCAAAACAGACCCCCTAAATGACAAACGACAAACGAAACACCATTTTTTGAGTCGTGCCCATCTCTATTGGCAACACTAATGGCAGCAGTCTAGATGGTCTATAAGATACCTTCTTCTGCTCATGACCATTCATAAAGTGACGTCATGCAAGGAAAAATTCCAGAAGCTGGTTCCTTCCCCCCATCAATTAACTACTTCTCATCCAAAGCAATTGTTACAGCAGTTTTTCAACATGTGCAAATGGAGGTGAGCAGATGGTTTTACATCCATAGATGTCTCAATTCCTTCCTAATAAAAAAGGGCTGCTGGGACTACCCATTCTCTTTCTAGGTAAGTAAGTTTGGTCTCTTTATTGTATTTTAGCTGTTTCAAATCTACAGACACAAAAGGTAATCAAGCTTCTGCATGGGGGAATGTTTTACTTTTTAAAAATTTAACTCAGAACTTCATTGGCCAAATTTCCCCAAATTTCAGTTGGGGAAATTTGCTGGAACAGAGCAAGAGCAGACTGTCGGCTACATCCATGCCAAACTTGGTGTTGATCCAATTTCCAGTTTCAGAGTTACTGTGTATTTTTTTGTTTGGGGCACCCCTATATTTTGAATTGGCTTACGGAATGCTGAATTGAGCTGTCACACAATATCTATTGCTCTACACCGGTGCAGCAATAAGATACTGGAGTTTGAAAAAGTTGAATTTTTTAAAATATGGTCCTCGGAATTCCCAGGTGGCACGACCACTGACTAAAGAATTCCACTAGCTTTTATAAACTCTGATATAACTATTTCATGTACCTTGAGCTACCCATCCTTTAATATAAACAATCCAGTTTATTAAGATAAGCTTTTTGCAATAGTGGCTGAATAGCTCAGTGAGGTGTACGTAGCATCTGATTGTGAAGCCAAAGGTTGAGAGTTCTATTCCCTACTACACCTTGTATGAGAACAGCTGTTCTCTATGGTCTTAGGCAAGAAGGGCAAACTATTCCTGAGTACCCTGTACCTAGAAAACCTTGCTGGCATGCAATTGTTATTATTTAACTACAGAGACGTTACAGAATGTTCTGTTCTGTCTTAGCTTAACATAAAACTGAAACTGTCTTCTCCCCATTTCCTGTTCTTCCTTCAAACTCTATCTCATGCTATAGCTGGCTTTACCTCTGAGCTGCAGATTAACAGCAAGAAAACAGACACACCATACAGAGTAACTGACAAATGAAGAAATTGGTCTAACTCAAGGGTCTTGTGTAAACCAAAATCAACCGGTCAGACAAGTTGACTTTTCGGAAGAACTAGTACAAGATTTTTCGTTCATTCTTGGAAGTTGACTCTTCTAAGTAGGGTTAGAAAACATGACTCTCATCCCAGACGTATAATGTGTATGTTTACAGTATTTGCTAGTAAGTTCAGTTAAGGTTAATGGAGCCGATGTCCTAATCAGTTTCATTTGGCCCAAAGCCTTAGTGTAGATTTAAGCAGGCATGCTGGAACCTGCGTGATTGACTGATATTAACTAACTATTGCAAATTCCAATATCTGTGTTATGGTGGTACTTTTATTAGGGAAGGCTTTTAAAGGAATAAGATTATCTGTGGAGATTTGAGATTAAGAGGTGTCTCTTCATTGGGCATGATGTTACTAGAGGGAGGGGATGCTAGATCAATGTTGATGCTGCAAAAAGGAAGACATTGCACACATAACAGCAGGGTTTGTCAGGTCCTTTATTTCACCCTGAATGGCCTCAGGTTTTGCTGAGAACAAGTCCCGTTCTTTTTACACCACTATTATTGGTGCATACATTTACAAAACCCTAATTTGGAATGCCTATTAAAATAAAATACATGTTAATTCACGCTCACAAGATTCTTTCTTTCTTTCCTTCTTTCCTTCTTTCTTTCTTTCTTTCTTTCTTTCTTTCTTTTTTTTTTTTTTAAATCCACCTTGGGAATTGTGAACTGGTCTCTGAGCTCTACACAAATTCCAGCATTGTGTAGGGTATAAATATATTTCATTTTTATCTTTTTTTTTTTCTTTGGTTTGTTAGTACGTCCTGCTGCATCTTGCTAAGGGTGTTCCCCCTCTTTCCTGTTTTATATTGTATTTTTAACTTGTTGTTTTAATCTTTTTCTTATGTAAGCCACCTAGAGTTCCTGAAGGAAAATGGTGCGGTATAAAAATGAAGCATGCAAATAAATAAATAAATAAATAAATATCCAGAAATGGTGCAGGGCTTTAAAATTAGAATTTCATTCATTTAAAATATTTGTACCTTCACTTTTTCCTAAAACAGACCCAAGAATCCAAGGGAAGACAAGCAACATCCCATCTCCCAAAATCACCATGATCTTTGGGCCTTGCCAGGGCTGACAATCAGATGAATGTTCTTACAGGTGTATGTCCTAGTCCACTTCTGCCCAACTGCCGATGGAATGGCAGAGAGTTATTCCCCATGAGGGAGATGGTGGGGGCAGGTCTTCCTTGTACGCTACACCCCCACCAGTCTTAAATCGCTGCAGAGTTCGATGCTGCCTGCATAGGGCCTTTCTGTATGCAGAATCAAGCATGTTCTAGCCAACATCCAGGAACTAGAAAAGGGGAGGTAGAATTAACATAAAAGAAAACTAGAAAAAATAAAATTATTTATATTGTATGTTGTTTTAACTGTATTGTATTTTATAATTTTAATAATTTTATTGTTTTATAGTTTTTGATACATTGTTGTATGCAACCCAGAGACCTCTTGGAAGTGGGCGCCTAATTTTTTTTGGTAAAAAAATAAATAAATAAACAAACAAATAAAATGTATACTTTGTCGAGGTATTTCCAGATAACACTGAATTCTGATGCTCCTCTGTGAAAGAAATTCTGATTCCTCCTATGGGACCAACCTATTGACATATGCTTTTCTGCTTTGCCACATAGGACATAGCCTCCGTTTACAGTCAACAGGCCATTATAACATTCAATAAAAACAGACATTGAAAATACTGATTTATAAAATCCCCACTCAAAAACGGCACGCATCATTGCTTTGTCCAAATACTTTTACTGTTAGCTGGGAAGAAAAGGGCACTAGTCATGAAAATATATAGATTTGTTGGGACCTTGTTTTTCCCCAACAGTTTGCTTATTTGTGTATACAGAGAAAATGTACTTGGTGTTTGGCTGAAATTTGGGGAGAGTGGTTCACTACTGTGCAGACTGCAGATGATAAATGTGGGGGAAAATGGTACGAGTTCCAAGAAGGGTGACAAGGATATCAGAGGGCTGGAAACCAAGCCCTATGAGGCAAGACTAAAATAACTGGGCATGTTTAGCCTAGAGAAAAGAACAGAAAAGTGCATAATGATAGCACTTTTCAAATATTTGAAGGGCTCTCATTCAGAGGAGGGGCAGGATCTGTTCTTGACCATTCCATAGTGCAGGACACAGAACAGTGGGCTCAGGTAAAGAGAGCCTAGGTTTGAGGTGAATATCAGGAAAAAAATCCTAAGTATGAAGGCAATGGAACCAATTATTTTATTTTATTTTTATACTGCCCATCTGGCAGAAGGTCACTCTGGGCAGTTAACAACAGTTACCTCAATTACCTCAAGAGGTTGAGAGTGTTCCAACAGTGGAGGTGTTCAGGAGAAATTTGGACAACCACCTGACAGACATCCTTTGACTGGTATTCCTGCATGGAGCAGGGGGTTTGATTTAATGGCCTTATAGGCCCCTTGCAACTTAACTACAGTGAACCCCCACCTATTGCGGGGGTTAGGGACCCGACCTGACCCGTGATAATTGAAAATCCGTGATATGTGGATGCAAGTCAGGTCAGGTCTGGGAGCCCTAGCTGGGGGCCCTTGTACTTACCCGCAGCCTGGTGCTGCCCCAAACGGGCCTGCAAGGGCCTTCCCACATCTTCTGAAGGCCCCAAAAGGGCCTCCCTGCAAAGCAGAAGTGACTTCAGGATTGCCAAAAATCATTTCTGAGGCCTCCAACAGGCCTAGAAAGGCCCTCAGAGGCCTCAGAAATGATTTTCTGCGAACTGGAAGTGACTTCTGGTTCACAGGGATGCCATTTTCAGGGCTCCAGAATCGCTGGGAAGGCCCTTGCAGGCCTGTTCAAGGCAACACCAGTCCTTGGATAAGTACATGAGGCCTGAAACAGGCCTACCTCTTTACCCCAGGGGCCTTTATTTCATATACTGGGATCCCGATGCGATATAGTGGGACCGCAGCATATGAACCGCGAACTAGCGGGGGACCACTGTACTGTGTTCTGATTCTATGCTGAATTGTTACCTTCATCCCAGGTATACTACTGAGTAGACATGGGCACGACCAGAAAAAATGATGTTTCGAGTTGTCGTTTGTCGGAACGGGTCCGTTTCGGGTCGTTTCCGTTTGTCGCGAAATTTTTCAAAAATTTGTTGTTTCGTTTATCGTTTGTCATTTCCACCACGCGATTTGACTTCCCAGAGCATAGGGGCATCCCACAATCAGGCCCGGCACTAGGTTTTTTTGCACCCTAGGTGGCGGGCGGGGCGGGGGGTGGGCGGTGGGGGGAGGTGCGGGCGGGCGGCGATGGCAGGGAGCCATTGGCAGGCGGCGACAGCAGCAGGGGGAGGTGCGGGCGGGCGAACGGTGACCGCGGGCAAGCGAGTGGGCGGGTGGCAGCGCGGGCGGACGGGCAAGTGGGCAGTTAGGATATCACAGAGGTTCTGTTCTTGGCTTGCACCCCAAATGTGTGTGTGTGCAAGCAAATTGAAGTTGGGAAAATAGAAAATAAATGGTAGTATATAATATATTTTTAAAATAAATCCACACCTCCCACTCCCAGTCAAACCTCCCCCTTTATCCAGTATCAGAAAAAAATCCTCACAAACCGCCAGAGAAGAAATAAAGAATAAACTGCTATTCCCTTCAGCAGACAAAGCTGCAGGGAATCAAAGAAATTATTTTCTAAATTCAATTCCCTCCCTGCCTGCCTAACTTAAATCCTAAAGCCTCCAGCCTCCCTCCTCAATCTCGATCGGATCACACCAGCACCAGCAGGCAGCCCTCCTCCCTCAACCACATCCATACACCCGACTGCGATTTCTGGAAGGTGCCTCGGTTTTTTATGCCCTCCGAGACATCCAGAAGTGTCAGTCAAAAACCTGGCGATGCCATTGGTGGAATAGTTCAAACAATTTGCATGGTCCCATCCCATGCCCAGCCCAAATGGGCAGGTCTAAAAAAATAAAAAATAAAATAAAATAAAATCAATACAACGTTTTATTACTATAAAAAACCCCACTGCTGCTACTATTAAAATTCAGACATTTAAAATAAATAAATTTCACATGTTTCTGTGGTGATTTGATGTGTTTTTTGACCACGATTTCAAAAGAAAAATTGTGGTTGCCATTTTGGATCCCCCCCACCGCATGGCATGGCGAGACGACGAGGATGACCCCCCCCAGCCTGGTGCAAGCAGCCCAGGACAGGAGAAGAGGGGGGGAAAGGCCGGGGACCCCCCAGAAACCACCCATCTGGTAGGTGGCAAAGCCTCAGGCAGGCATATTTTTGCCTGCTTTTTTGGCCAGGAGTCGGGTTTTCTTTCAAAAACTTTTAAAAACTTTTTCTGTGCTTCGCATTGCGCGATCGCCGCGATGCCACAAACGAAAACGAAAAACCTGACCAAATTTTTCTTTTTTCGGTTCGAGTTCCAGTTCTGACGGCTTAATTATCGTTACCGTTTCCATTACGTAACGGAAGCGATAAGCGAAAACGGAAATGACAATTTCGCCGAGTTGTGCCCATGTCTACTACTGAGCATACCCAGAAAAACAAAGTTTACTTAGGAGACTAAATTGTCCCATCGCGATGCCTTAGGTTAAAAAGAAAGAAAGAAAGAAAGAAAGAAAGAAAGAAAGAAAGAAAGAAAGAAAGAAAGAAAAATCTAAGAGCAGGGGTCATGCTCTGCAGCATATGCGTATGTCTAGCAGTTGCTATAGCAATGAGCATAGTAAGCCATAGCAGGAGACTGATTAACAAGGCCGTGATTGCATGAAAACTTCTATGACTCCGAAGACTCTATTGCCGAGTATTTTCCTTGGGTTGCTTTTGGGACATGTAGATAAATAAGCTCCAAGCTCTGTTGTTCCTTTGGTAGCTTCTGACAGCATTTCCATCAGCAAGGAAAATGTTGAAGGCATCCTTCATTAGAAGGGCTGGCCAGGAACAAGCTGGATTTAATGATAAAGAATGTGAAGCACCTGGACAACAAACAGGGTGCAGTTAGACTATGAAAATGAATTGGGAGAGAAATCAGGGCTTTTGACGTCTGTTTAAAGTCCCATGGTAGTCATGTGGTCTTGGAGTCAGTGTGCAGTATCCTCTTGGGAAAACTTTTTATGTATTTTTAAACTGTGTTGTATGGTGGTGGGACACCCTCTTATTTCTTCTACTCCCCTAACCCTAACCCCCACCCACCCCCATGCACAGGTTGCTGGCCAGAGTCGGAAGCAAATAGGCGGCAACCCCGATCTGGCTGCACAAGATCAATGCAGCACTGCACAGGTGCATAGGCATGCAGAATAGAGGGGATGTCACTTGAGGGGCTATGCAGGCATTTAGAATTGTTGCATTTAAAGCTTCTTCCTGAGCCTGCCGGTCGTCACGCTGACTACCTCTCACAGCCACTAGCCTCTGCTGCTGTGTTATTTTTATTTATTTATTTTTATCTTGCAAACCGGTATACTGCTAGTTCAGTTTGACAGGGGGGAAATTAAAAGAAACAAGGCTGCAAGTTTTCCTTGCAGCCTGACACACACACACACACACACACACACACACACACACACACACACACACACACACACACACACACACACACACACACACACACACACAGACATACACAGACAGGGGATGGAGAGGGAGAGGGAGACATGGAACCAGCAGCTGGGGCTGGCCAGTAGGAAGACACACCAGTCAGTGGCAAAGAAAAACTCACCAGAGATGTTGACTAGATCAGCAGCTTCTAGGCTTTTGAAGGAGCGAGCACTTCCCCCCCAACCCAAACTTTCTCTGCTGGCTCCGGTTTTCAGATCAAACTGCAAGGTTTTCCTGCATCCTGAAACCCATGATCCTGGCATACTTGACAAACCTCACAGACATGATTTATACTGACAATCCCCCATATGTCAAAATGATTGAAAATGAAAATATATCACAAGCAATTTAAATGTCCTGCAGCTAAGTGAAATACCTCACTGTTCAACAATGAAACATCCATCTTGGGCAATAGATAGATAGATAGATAGATAGATAGATAGATAGATAGATAGATAGATAGATAGATAGATAGATAGATAGATAGATGATAGATAGATAGATAGATAGATAGATAGATAGATAGATAGATAGATAGATAGATAAATAGATAGATAGATAGATAGATAGATAGATAGATAGAGCCTTCTTGATGGTTGCATCTTGTTTGTGGAACCAGTTGCCCTCTATATCCTGCCTGGCCCACACACTGCAGAAATTCAAATGTCACCTAGAAACGTGGATGTTTAGAAATGCTTTCCCTGAGTACTGTTGATGGTAACTAAAAGACTTGACAACTCCTTAATCCGCCTTTGCTTCTGTGTTCTTATTTTCTTATTTCTATTGATTTTGCTTCTGATATTCCTTAGTTTATGTTATCGTGGTTTGAACCATTAATATGTTTATTTTATATATACTTATAATGCTGCATATTTTTGTATATGATGTATTTTAAATTGTTATTCATCATTCTGAGTGGCTTTTGGGTCAGAGGGTTGAGATATAAAAATAAATAAATAAATAAATAAATAAAATTATAGAACTAATTTCTGAATATCCAATTGTATATTAGCACATGTAGTTTTATCCTTTTCTATCCTTTTTATCTAATGAGTGAATATAGTCCTTTCTATGTACACAGCCATGATGTGTAAGCCCACTTCCCATTCCATTCTCCCCTTCAAGGCACATTTCATATAAAGACCAGTGAACTCCAAGAAAGGATTGGTTTGCATGCTAAGTATGAATATGTTGGAGTGAGAGTAGTGCATGGAAGGATGGATGCAAACAAAGTCTGTATGAGGCTTTTGCCCCAGCCGTTACTGGCATTTATCTCCCTGCTATCCTGATTAACTATTAGCAGGGATGGGGGGAGGGTTTTGAGCCGCCCGACTCACAGTCAAGTTGGACTTATGTTGCACCAGTGATTTAGCTCAGATTCAACTCAGATCCCCCCCCAATGACTCAAACTCAACTCACAACTTGGAATCCACCAACCTCCCCCTTTTTTCTGGGGGTGTGGGAGGAAACTTGTTTTTAATATGGACTTAGACTTAAGGCTTGGGAATCAGGATTTGGTACCAAGGACTCAGACTCATACCTGTCAAGTTTTCTCTGGACACAGCTGGGACAGAAACAAATGTACAAAAACACAAACAAAGCACCCTCCCCTCCCCCTTCCCCTCCCGATCGCAAAAAATCCATAAACAAAGCATCCCCTTCCCCTCCCAGTGGCAAACTTTAAACAAAGCACCCCTCCCCCTCCCCTTCCCCTCCACGGCAGGGCTCCCAATCGCAAAAAAACAAACAAAAAAAAAAAACAAAAAAACCCCACACAAACAAAGGCAAGTTTCGGATTTGAAAATAAGGGACCGTGGTCACAGTATCACCGCCCCTACTACCTATTGAGCATGCTCAATGCTTCGAGCTTGCTCAATAGCTGCCCCCAACATGGCAGCGCTCATGCAGCAACCCCTAACAAGGCCACCGCCACCATTCCATTTAGAGGGTTTTTAAAAAATTATAAAATCCGGGAGATTTACAAGAAAATATTATTACAGGAAAATGTCTAAAAAATGGGATTTCCCAGCTAATACCGGAAACTTGACATGTATGCTCAGACTCATATCCAAAGACTCGCCAACATCTCTGATGATAAGAAAATGCAGTCCTGGGAGAGAAAAATGGTCCCCACTCTTGAAGAAAAATAGTTTATGAAGTGACAAGTGATAAGGACTGAAGCCTCACCCCTTGCGCAGCTTTTCGTTGATGTTCTGTGTTCTGCTGTCTAAGAAGTACTACAATTAGGTTTCATCAGAATTTGGGAAAGGTTTTTTTCCAGTGGAAGTAGGCATGATGCCTAGGAGACTTTGCCCAGGAGGTATGGTTTTATTTTATTTTTTATAAATAAAGAATAGCTTTCCCAACTTTTAAGATTTATTTATTACACTGTTTTATAGCTCTCTGTCATCCACACCTCTCCCATAGACAGTTTTAAATCCCAAGTCCTTTCAGCTGTCAAAAATCTAGCTCTATCAAGCACAGACTGTTACAGATTTTATCTAGCAACACTTGGCCTGAAACAATGTATTAGAATGTTAGATTTAAAAAAACAAAGTAAACAAGCAAATGGCATTTACTGATGAATACACATTTAAAGCATCAAACGAGTAGAGAGCAAGAGGAATAAATGACCCGAAAGATCACTGCAGTCTGCAAAGCGCCCATGCCCAGGGAAGCATATTGTATGTGTGCATGGAGTTGGCCCTTTATTTAATTTATTTATTCATTTTATTTTCAACATTTATGAGCCACTCGCCTGCCATGTTTCTCAGAATGGCTTGCATCATAAAAGCATAGCAGTACCATAAAACCACATAGTAATCTGTTTCTGCAGACTGTTAAAAATGTTGCATACAATGAAAAAACAAGACCGAAAATCTTGGGAGAGAATGGGAAAAGATGGTGTCAGATCCATGTCTTTCGGGGGAAATATCTCTAGAAGGAAAAGGGTACAGGAACTGCTGACCTCATGAACATCATGGAAAAGCCAAAAGTCAAAGAATGGACTGAAATCCTGATTATAGATGTTCTGTGGCACAAGGCTGAAAACATTGCCAGCACAGGGAATTTGGGGAAATTCAACTCAACCCATGATTGAGTTCTGGGTCACAAAGTGAAACTCAGCCATATTTAAAAATGAACTGAATGAATTTCTACTCCATCCTTAATGGTGATTCTGGAAGTGTGTGGTGCACATTTAACTTTTTTAGCCGACATGCTAGAGGTGCTGTCCTCCAGTTTCAGGCCAGAAACAAATGCTTGAGATAGCCTATGACTGGTGGAGGAAAATTCGTACCGGGTGTAAGCATCTGAGTGTCACAGGATAATGTTCTTGCTCTTCATTTGGTGTTGAAGGACTCAAGTGGGGGATTCCTTTGAGGTCTAATTTCATAAAGACAGAAAGAATGCTTCAGTCAAATTTCTGCAACAACAATGTGCTTTCAACTCTAATTTCAGGCTATCTCTAAGAACTATTTATCACTTCAATCTCCAGTATATAATAATAATAATAATAATAATAATAATAATAATAATAATAATAATAATAATAATAATAATAATAATAATAATAATAATAATAATAATAATAATAATAATAATAAAACTGTGTGTTGCCAAGTCAATTTTGTTTTATGGTTATCCTTTCCAGAGTTTTCTAGCGAGAGAGTACTCAGAAGTGATTTATCATTCCCTTTTTCTGGGGCATCCTAGGACTGAGCAGCTTGTCCAAGGCCACACGGGCTGGCTCTTCAGGAATGCAGGATAGGGGGCTAAATTTTCAACCACCTAATTCACAGAGCAATCCAATCTGATTTCTTCAGTGTATAGAAAATAATACAGTACTACTAACTTAAATTTGTAGGGCTGTTGTAATGATTGCTACTACATAAGTAATACCGTGGTACTTTAAACACTTGAAAAGTGCAATAAAAATATTACATATTTTAAGCACATTATGATAGCATCCGAATAAGGAATCTCAAACATCTAGGACTCTTGGACTGAAGCTGATGAGAGTTTTAGTCCAACATATCCTGTCTGGGAAGCTTGTGTAGGGAATGGTGCTGAGCCAAAATAATGCAATATCATTAGTGTACATCTGTGTGCATGTGTCTCCAGGTGCGTTGTCACGCATTCTTCAGAAGAACCTTACTTTGCTTCCAAACACCCACACACTAAGCCACAATATTCATTATGGGCCTATAAGAACAGAGTCGATGGATGGAGGTTGTTTGTTTTTATTTTAATAGATTGTGTAAATAAATGGCATTGGAGCAAACTCTTCCAGTGCTTGCCAAATCAAAACAATGAATTATGGATTGGGGTTACCAATAGCTACTGTCAGTATGAAAATCTGTACGAGTCTTCTGTAATGCGCTCTATCATGTTAAAAACACATAGACTCCACCACAACCCTACAACATAAGCAAAGATGGCAGTAGAGTTTCCTAAAGGCTATGCTGTTTCTGATGGCTAAACTGTTTGTGTTAGGATTGCAAATATCACCGAGAAATTATGGTTTTAATATTACCAAAGCTGTGCTAGTAGCAGCTCTTTGCAGAGTTTGCTATCAAAATTAGCGGCAATAGAAAATGTTGAATAAGCACAGAATGGCTCAAAGCGCATTCAGAGATATTTGAAAGGAAGCACAAATTCTCCGCCTCCTTTTTTCCAAAAATATTTATTTTATTCATTTGACCTATTAATATACTGCCCATCTGACCTGAGGTCACTCTGGGTATTTTACAGCATAGCATAAAACATCAACAAGCTGTCAAAAATCATAAAAACACGACTCTATATTTCAAAATCAGACAATTTAAATACATTCTACAGTTTAAATTCTAGAGCATTTAAATTGGTGGCAATATTAATTATAATAATAATGTGGCTGTGACAACAGATGAGGTGAGCTCTGTAGCTAGCATATTTTGAAATGCTTGCAGAAAGGGCCAGTCTTAAGTAGTTTCTGAAAGGTACCTAATGTGGACAGTAGACAGTAGCGTGTTCCGCAACTGAGGAGCAACAGCTGGGAAGGTCCAATTACTTGTTTCTTTCTTTCTTTCTGGGCCTATCTCAGGGTCAACATTCTCAGCAGACCTGCCTGAGAGGAGGCAGGCATTCTGATACGTCCCAAGGGCCAAAGCCATTTAAGGTTTTATAGGTTAGCAGCACCTACAATAAATGGATTGTCCTAACTAAAAGCCAGGTAGTCCGCCATCTTTGATTACTGTACTTCCTCTCACAGTTGTTCCAACTGGAATTGACCCCTAATGTTACATATTTAGTAGCTATAGATGCCTGTGGAGCTGAGAGTCCTGCCATCAGAATATTCTTGCAGTTGCTTCTATAGAAAAAGACATAAAATGCTTCCTTTGAGAGCACTAAAAAAGGTGATTTTAACTAATTCTGGAATAATGTAATATTATCAGACCTTGATTGGAGTTGCTCTGTCCATTTCCCATACAAGGCAAGCTAAATGGCAAATCACAGAAGTCTCCATGTTTATAGCCGACATTCATCATTAAGTATGGGGATGAACCACCAAAATGGCGGTTCTTCATGGTTCATTGCTTGTCAAGGATGACGAACCATGAATCCAATACTAGGGAGACAAACCAGCAAATCAGTTCATAAGTTCGTGGTTGTTATTTTTTTAGAAAGCCTGTAACGGTAAGTAGCATGATGGGACATAGTGCGATTCATAAGGCTCAATATTAACTGTACATTTACAGGCTTGTCTTTACACTCTTATCTATGGAATGTAACAGTCAAGACATAACAAGCTAGAGAAAGTTACTAAGCTACTGTTGGTTATTTCTTTCACGTGACATCTAGAGGCTTCTCGGATCAGAGAGAAGAGGGGAAGAATGTACTTATGTGGGTGAGAAGCTCTTGCTTGGATTCTGCTTCAAGATGTAGTCAGTTAGTTGTACGCTTAGCCAGTTTAGGCTTGTATTTTATATAGTATCTACTTAGTTGAGATTATCATAAGTTTTGTTATTTTTCAGGCAATAAAATATGACTGTATCTGATAAGTATTTTTATATTTTTCATTGATTTTTATGAGTTATTTTTTCATTTTTGTAACTTAGAAAAGTGAATAAAACGATTTTATTATATTGTTGCTCTCAGGCTGTTTGTTTTGTTTAAAAGAACCCAAGGAAACTTCAGGGAATTCTTGGCCAGCTACAACTCCTATCCCTGGGTTCCGTTACACAGCCCATGGCTATCTTTAAAAAAACGAAGCAAAAACTACTATCCCCCTCCAAGTCCCCATCACCTCCTTACCTTTATCGTCTCTACCTCTAGTGCCTGAGCTTCCATTGCCACCACCATATTTGTAAGGATGGCCACCTGGTTTTCCTTAAGGTGTGACTGGGCTTCAGAAAGGGAACCCCCTTGCTGTTGGTTTGGACCCCCATACCCGTCTATAAAATAAATATAAAATAAAACAGGCTGAACTGTGCTTTCATCATTGTAAGGCTAATTACACTGGTGTCAATGAGGCCTGTAATAAGACTTCCTGGGGTAGGAACTGGCAAGCCACCCCAGTGTCCCTGCCAAGAACATCCCATGGACAGAAACAAAAGGCTAAAAGATATGACGCTGGAAGATGAGCCCCTCAGGTCGGAAGGCGTCCAACATGCTACTGAGGAAGAGTGGAGGACAAGTACAAGTAGCTCCAGAGTTAATGAAGTGGCTGGTCCAAAGCCGAAAGGATGCTCAGCTGCAGACATGCCTGGAAGAGAAAGGAAAGTCCAATGTTGCAAATAAATATACTGCATAGGAACCTGGAATGTGAGATCTATGAACCAGGGTAAGCTGGATGTGGTCAAACGTGAGATGGAAAGAATAAACATTGACATCTTGGGCATCAGTGAACTTAAATGGACAGGAATGGGTGAATTCAGTTCAGATGACTATCACATCTACTACTGTGGGCAATAATCCCATAGAAGAAATGGAGTAGCCCTCATAGTCAACAATAGAGTGAGAAAAGCAGTGCTGGGATACAACCTAAAAAAATGATAGAATGATCTCAGTACGATTCCAAGGTAGCCCTTTCAACATCACAGTAATCCAAGTTTATGCACCAACTACCGGTGCTCAAGAGTCTGAGATTGACCAATTTTATGAAGACTTACAAGAACTTCTAGAACTGACACCAAAGAAAGATGTTCTTCTCATCATAGGGGATTTGAATGCTAAAGTAGGGAGTCAAGTGATAAAAGGAATAACTGGCAAGTTTGGCCTTGGAGTTCCAAATGAAGCAGGGCAAAGGCTAATTGAGTTTTGTCAAGAGAACAAGCTGGTCATTGCAAGCACTCTTTTCCAACAACACAAAAGGCGACTCTACACATGGACATAACCAGATGGACAATACCGGAATCAGATTGATTATTAGACATGGGCACGACTCGGTGAAATTGTCGTTTCCATTTTTGGTTATCGTTTCCGTTATGTAACGGAAACGGTAATGATAATTAAGCCGTCAGAACTCGAACTCGAACCGAAAAAAGAAAAATTTGGTCGGGTTTTTCATTTCCGTTTGTGACATCGTGGCGATCGCGCGATGTGAAGCACAGAAAAAGTTTTTAAAAGTTTTTTTAAAGAAAACCCGACTCCCGGCCAAAAAAGCAGGCAAAAATATGCCTGCCTGAGGCTTTGCCACCTACCAGAGGGGTGGTTTCTGGGGGGTCCCCGGCCTTTCCCCCCCTCTTCTCCTGTCCTGGGCTGCTTGCACCAGGCAGGGGGGGGGTCATCCTCGTCGTCTGTCTCGCTGCATGCCATGCGGTGGGGGGGGATCCAAAATGGCGATCGCAATTTTTCTTTTGAAATCGTGGTCAAAAACACACCAAATCACCACAGAAACATGTGAAATTTATTTATTTTAAATGCCTGAATTTTTATAGTGGCAGCAGTGGGTTTTTTATAGCAATAAAACGTCATATTGATTTTATTTTATTTTATTTTATTTTTTATTTTTTTAGACCTGCCCATTTGGGCTAGGCATGGGATGGGACCATGCATTTTTTTTTGAACCATTCCACCAATGGCATCGCCAGGTTTTTGACTGACACTTCTGGATGTCTCGGAGGGCACAAAAAGCCGAGGCACCTTCCAGAAATCGCAGTTGGGTGTATGGATGTGGTTGAGGGAAGAGGGTTGGCTGTTGGTGCTGGTGTGATCCGATCGAGATTGAGGAGGGAGGCTGGAGGCTTTAGGATTTAAGTTAGGCAGGCTGGGAGGGAATTGAATTTAGAAAATAATTTCTTTGATTCCCTGCAGCTTTGTCTTTATTTCTTTATTTCTTCTTCTTCTTTATTTCTTCTCTTTGTCTTTATTTCTTTATTTCTTCTCTGGCAGTTTGAGGATTTTTTTCTGCTATTGGATAAAGGGGGAGGTTCGACTGGGAGTGGGAGGTGTGGATTTATTTTAAAAATATATTATATACTACCATTTATTTTCTATTTTCCCAACTTCAATTTGCTTGCACACACACACATTTGGGGTGCAAGCCAAGAACAGAACCTCTGTCCTAAGTGATATCCTAACTGCCCACTCGCCCGTCCACCCATGCCGCCACCTGCCTGCGGCCCGCGCCACCGCCCGCCCACTCGCCTGCCCATGGCCCCCCACCACCACCGCCCGCCCGCACCTCCCCCCACCCCTGCCCCACCCGCCGCCTAGGGCACAAAAGCACCTAGTGCCACCCCTGATTGCGGGATGCCCCTATGCTCTGGGAAGTTAAATCACGCTAATTCGCGGTGGAAACAACAAATGACAAACGACAAACGGAAACGACAAATTTTTGAAAAATTTCGTGACAAACGGAAACGACCCGAAACGGACCCATTCCAAAAAACGAAAACTCGAAACATCATTTTTTCTGGTTGTGCCCATGTCTATTGATTATGTTCTCTGCAGCCAAAGATGGAGGATCTCTATACAGTCAGCAAAAAGAAGACCTGGTGCTGACTGTGGCTCAGATCATCAGCTTCTTATTTCAAAATTCAAACTTAAACTGAAGAAAGTAGGGAAGACCACTGAGCCAGTCAGGTATAATCTAAGTCAAATCCCATATGAATACACAGTGGAAGTGAAGAATAGATTCAAGGAACTAGATTTGGTGGACAGAACACCTGAAGAACTATGGATGGAGGCTTATAACATTGTACAGAAGGCTGCAATGAAAACTATTCCAAAGAAAAGAAAATGCAAGAAAGCAAAGTGGTTGTCCAACGAGGCCCTACAAATAGCGGAGAAGAGAAGGGATGCAAAATGCAAGGGAGAAAAGGAAAGATACAGAAAATTGAATGCAGACTTCCAAAGAATAGCAAGGAGAGACATGGCGGCCTTCTTGAATGAACAGTGCAAAGAAATAGAGGAAAACAACAGAAAAAGAAAAACCAGAGATCTATTCAAGAACATTGGAGATATTAAAGGGGCATTTCGTGCAAAGATGGATATGATAAAGGACAAAAATGGTAGGGACCTAACTGAAGCAGAAGAGATCAAGAAGAGATGGCAAGAATATACAGAAGAATTATATCAGAAAGATCTGGATGTCCCTGATAACCAAGATAGCGTAGTTGTTGACCTGGAACCAGACATCCTGGAAAGTGAAGTCAAGTGGGCCTTAGAAAGCATTGCAAACAACAAGGCCAGTGGAGGTCACGACATTCCAATTGAACTCTTTAAACTCTTTAAAGAGGATGCTGTAAAGGTGCTGCATATGATATGCCAGCAAATTTGGAAAACCCAGCAGTGGCCAGAGGACTGGAAAAGATCGGTCTACATCCCAATCTCAAAGAAAGGAAACGCCAAAGAATGTTCCAACTATCACACAATTGCACTCATTTCACACGCTAGCAAGGTTATGCTCAAAATTCTACAAGGCAGGCTTCAGCAGCATGTGGAAAGAGAACTTCCAGAAGTACAAGCTGGATTTCGAAGAGGAACTAGAGATCAAATCGCCAACTTGCGCTGGATTATGGAGAAAACCAGAGAGTTCCAGAAAAACATCTACTTCTGCTTCATTGACTATGCCAAAGCCTTTGACTGTGTAGACCACAACAAACTATGGCAAGTCCTTAAAAGAAAGGGAGTGCCTGATCACCTTATCTGTCTCCTAAGAAATCTATATGTGGGACAAGCAGCAACCATCAGAACTGGGTATGGAACAACAGACTGGTTTAGAATTGGGAAAGGAGTACGACAAGGCTGCATACTGTCACCTTGCCTATGTAACTTATATGCAGAGTACATCATGAGAAAGGCAGGTCTGGATGAATCACAAACCGGAATTAAGATTGCCAAAAGAAATATCAACAACCTCAGATACGCAGATGATACTACTCTAATAGCAGAGAGTGAGGAGGAATTAAAGAATCTCTTAATGAGGGTAAAAGAGGAGAGTGGAAATAATGGGCTGAAGCTCAACATCAAAAAAACTAAGATCATGGCCACCGGTCCCATCACCTCCTGGCAAACAGAAGGGGAAGAAATGGAGGCAATGACAGAGTTTATTTTCTTGGGCTCCTTGATCACTGCAGATGGTGACTGCAGCAACGAAATAAAAAGATGCCTGCTTCTTGGGAGGAAAGCAATGGCAAACCTAGATAGCATCCTAAAGAGCAGAGACATCACTTTGCCAACTAAGGTCAGGATAGTCAAAGCTATGGTTTTTCCAGTAGTGATGTATGGAAGTGAAAGCTGGACTATAAAGAAGGCTGATCACTGCAGAATTGATGCTTTTGAGCTGTGGTGCTGGAGGAGAGTCTTGAGAGTCCCCTGGACTGCAAGGAGATCAAACCTACCCATTCTGAAAGAAATCAACCCCGAATGTTCACTGGAAGGACAGATTTTGAAGCTGAGGCTCCAGTACTTTGGCCACCTCATGAGAAGAGAGGACTTGTTGGAAAAGTCCCTGATGTTGGGAAAGATTGAAGGCAAAAGGAAAGAGGACAGCAGAGAATGAGATGGTTGGACGGTGTCATCGATGCAACCAATATGAATTTGACAAAACTCCGGGAGGCAGTGGAGGATAGGAAGGCCTGGCGAGCTCTGGTCCATGGGGTCATGAAGAGTCGGACACGACTGAATGACTGAACAACAACAACAAACACCCATCTATCAGCTGGGTAGCAGGCACTTGTGCAGAAACAATGGCCAGCTCCAGGAATCCAAGCCTGCTACCTCTGTGCCTGCTGATAGGCTTGCACATGTGCAGAGGCAGGGCCCCCGGCTTCCATGCCAAGAGCCTACCGCTGCCTCTGAAGGTGGCACTGGCGGTAGGAGCAGGTAACCCTCCTTAGCAAAAACCTGAAGGGGAAACTACAAACTGGTTTGTTTTGCAGGGAGGTTTGTAATTGTTTGTGTTTTGTGGCTCAAGGGTAGCAATGAACCACGAACCACCGTGAGCCACTGTGGTGTTTTTTTCCAGTTTGTGCCCCTCTCTGTTCAGGAGTATACGATCATGTAGAGTAACATAGCATTTATTTTCATAATTGCCTTCCCATCCTACACTGTGTTCCCAATGCAAATTTAACTTTGCTTGGATGATGTCAATCACGTAGAAGAAATTCTCCTCAAATTGATCAGCTGCATTTTTAATTTCACCTCTTTTATATACCATGTTTTTGCATCACTGTTAAATTATATGGTGTTTAAAGCATGATGAACTTTGCATTCAGTGGATCTATTATGCTGTAATTATTTTGCTTTCTTCACTTGGGCAATTATCCAGGGTGAAGTTGTCAGGAGGGAATAATTGCTTCCTCTTTTCTATTTTGACTGAGCCAAAAGGGAGTACAGTACAGTGGTACTTTGTATAAAGGAATTAATTCGTTCCAAATGAAATTCTGTTAAGCAAATTGCCCTTTATACAAATTTCCCATAGGAATGCATTAAAAACAGAGTAATCCCTAATCGCAACCATTTTTGTGTTGTATGGATTCTCCCCATAGGAGATTCTGTTAAGCAAATTTCCCCTATCTCTGGAATGTTTATGTTGTACAGATTTTACTGTATGTTATGCAAACTGTTTGTTATATGAGGGTCCACTGTATTATACAGAAGCAGGCAGAATTCAACCCATGTTCTTATAGGCAAATGCTGAAATAGTTTAACTTCTGAACTGCTCAATTGCAATTGATTGGACACTACATCTTAATGTTTGCTTCAGTGGATCCAAAACTGTAGCAGTTCCTCCCATGTTGAGCCTCTATGTACAAGTGTATCATCTATAATTAATTATACAAGTAGTCCTCCGCCACAACAGGGTTCATATATTATGGTCTCAGTATGTTGCAGTTTTTTTCTTGAGAGAAGCAGGCTTCCAAAGAGAGGTTTTTAACACCCTCCTGGCAGCAAGGTCTGCTGAGGTGTCAGGAAGGGGTTAAAAACCTCTCTTTGCAAGTGCAGACAGGAGCAGCCCTTGCTGAGGTGAGAAGTTTTTAACCCCCTCCTGACACCTCAGCAGACAGACCTTGAACTCCTGGAAGCAAGGTCTGCTGAGGTGTCAGGAGGGAGTTAAAAACCTCTCTTTGCAAGCGCAGCTGGCAGGAGCAATCTAAGGTCATTTTACTCAGGTGTCTGCATTTTGTGGATATGCCATTATCAGGAGTGGATCAGGCACCAAACTCCTGCAATAAACGTAGGAAACTGTATAAGGTTTGTATGAGAAGAGCATTGTATGATTCTTGAGTGAATATGAATGAGCAGAATGTGGTGTGATTGTACCAAAAACTGGATTCTAATGGGTTAGTGTGGTTGGAATGTTGTAGGAGTGTAGTTTGTGTGTCAATTAAGAGATGTCAGTTAAATTAGAAGCAGGGAATAAATAGAAAAAAGATTTTTAAAAATACAGAAGTAAGTTAGATTTGAGAATTTGATAAAGAAGGATGTCTGTTTTAGAGTTAGTCAAGAAAACTAGTCTGTGCTAAAGTTTATTTGCAGGAGTCTGTCTATAAAATTTAGGATGTGTGTGTCAAATTGATGGTCAGTCTTTAAAAAAGTATTTTGATCTTTAAATACAGAGGAAATATGTACAGGTATTTCCATTAATATGTTTACATATTACTGTTGTTTAACCATTATTCATAGCATCATAGAACCTTTCCCTTCATTCTTATTACTTGTGTTGCCTCAATAAAAATTCTGTTTCATTTAAACCAAACTCTTATTATTTATTTTCAGACTAGCTAGGAATGAGCAACCAAGACAAAGTTACACTCACATCACATTAACCTATGTTTAATATAAAGGCAAAGTTTAATTGAGACTGAGAAACTCACTAAACACTTGAATTGTCCAACTTGTGTCTATATGGCAGTGGTGGCGACCCTTCAGACCCTTCAGATGTTTGTGGTCCAAAACATCTCAGGTGCCAAAGGTTCACCACTATATGGCTAATATGGCAACTGTCCTTCTGCTTGGTCTCCTCTACAGCTAAGCAGGTTCTCTTCTGTTTCCAGCAACAGCACAATCCAAGTGCCAGTGCAAACCATCCCATCCTAAGAGCATTCCCATACCTGCATCTTTCTGGCTCCTTGCCAGGGGATACTCTTTTATAAATGCAGGTAGCAGGCTTTGTTTTGGTTTGTTTCCAGCATATGTGAACTCTGAGATCAAACCAAAGTGAAGCTTGTTGCATTCAATTTCCCATTTGGCTCCAATTTCTCATTATTATCAAGCTTTGTCACTTAAATAATATTCTTCTTCTCCTCCATGGGGGGGGTGGGGTGGCAGAAGGAAGAAGTAAGTTTTTAAATAGAGCCTATTAGGATAGCATTTATGTACTTTACCTTTTAGAAATAAATAAATAAATAAATAAATAAATAAATAAATACATAAATAAATACATAAATAAAGTTTCCTTGCTAGGAAGGGGCAAGAAAAGAGGTTTTTGTTCATTACTTGTCTTTCTTTTCTAAAGGGAGGTGGACCCAAAAGGGTGGTTGTTGTTTTTTAGGCTCATATACCATGTAGATACAAGGATCACACCAAATGGCGGACCAGACCTCTATGCAACGTTTTACACCCCACTCCAGTTGGGCCATCTACCCAAGTTCTCAGAGACAAACAAACAAAGGAGGCTCCAGCTTGAACAGTACAGAAAGGCCACCCCCAAAATACTCACATGTGGGTTTGAGGCAGGCGCTTTTTCAGATTAATGCCTTCCCTAGTGGCACTGAGTGATGGGTAAGACTGTACAGTAGATATTTAAAGTGTTAAACAGATGACAGAGTGGTTCCTGCAATGTCCTGAGTGTGTGACCCAGCTAGTGTGAAAAATAGCAGAAAGGCCATCATGACTTCAGTCAAGAACATTGCAAGGATCAACCTGCTTGCGTAAATAGTGCATGCCTGCACATAAACTCCCATCATTTTCGGCCTATTCAAAATTATTGGATGCCAGAGGCTATTTATCTGACCTAAATATATAGCACAGATTTCTCATTGTCTTGCAAACTATATATCTGACTTTCTTGTTAGTCTGGATGGACTTCTGGATCTTCTGGTAGTTTTAAGTTGAAAACACAAGGAAAACCAGGCTGTAGAAGAATATACAGAATATAACACTTGATCCCCCCCCTACAAATTTGTGAGCTGACAAACCACATTTCAACACTCCCCGAACAAATGTTCAAAGGCCTTTTAAAAAGTTGTTCCAGCCTGGCCACTTCCATGTGTCAAAACTAGTAGTTTAGAGACAAAAGAAGTTGGGAGTAAGAAGTAAAGGATATGGACAAAGGAATGGACCCACTCAGAGAGGATACCACTCTTGTGTCAAGAAACAAGATGTTCAGACTTGATGGCAGTGCTAAAAGTGTGGTTTTACAGGCACAAATGGAACTTTATTGGGCCAAATGACTCCTGTTAACCTGACAGCTTCTGGCTTACAGCACTGGCAGCACCCAAATATAGCACAGAACAGGTTGAGAAATGCCCTGTTGACATCAGGGGAGCCATAATGCCACACAATCTGCATGGCAACTGGTTAGCTGTTGTGAAACAATGCTTGCCCAGGTGAAATGACTCGGATGCAAAAATAAACATTTTATTCTCACCCACTCTTTTTACTGTATTGTTCCTTCCCTGCTCCTTCTTTTTTACTGTATTGTTCTTGATGAAGTTAGAACAAACATTCAGATCTGAAGACACCAAGAGTTTTGCTTCATCAGATTCTTCTTCTTCTTTGTTCACCTGTGAAGGGTTCCACAGAAGGCGTTTCCAATGAATTCCCTTCCTTGTAAGAGAAGAAGCCAATCATTTGTTGACAGAAATAAATCACTTTCTTATATTTCTTGGTGGTTCCTTATGAGATGAATGTTAAGAAGACAGAAAGAATGACTACTGGAGAGCTACACAACTTGAACGTTGACCATGAAGAAATGTAAATAGTGAGACCTTGATTCAATCATCAGTCCAAAGGAAGACAGCAAACAAGAAATTAGAAGACTGAGACTACGAAGGGCAGCAATGAAGAGATCATCAAATGTAAGGATGTGTCACTGAAGACCAAGACCATTCACACTCTTTTATTTCCAGTCACCATGCATGAGTATGAATGCTCAGTGAAATAAAGAAGACCGGGTGGGGTGGAGGATGATACATGTGAAATATGATGCAAGAGCCAAGACTGTGAAAGACAAACAAGTGGGTCTTGGATCAAATCAAGCTTGAGCTATCTCTGGATGCAAAATATATTGTAACTTTGTCCAACTTTGGGCACATCATGAGATGGTAGGATTCTTTGGAAAAGACGATCATTCTAGGAAAGGTAGAAGGCAGCAGGAAAAGTCGAAGACCAAAAAATGAGATGGACAGATGTCCTAAAGGAACCACAGGCTTGAGTTTACAAGAGCTGAGCATGACCATTGCCATACTGAAGACAGTTTGTTTATAGGGTTGCCATGACTCAAAGGTGACAGCACATAGCAACACCAAACCCTATCATTGAGCCACAGTCTGGTATTGAATCTTCTAGACAAAATCTGGTTAGTATTCCCAAGGAGAGAAACTAACTGATTTATCAGGACTTACAAACATTTTAACACTTGCAATTCATTCAGTGGTTGTACACTGTCTGAGACTAACAATTTCTAAGCTTTAGATATTTGGGTTATAAATAAACTCAACAGGTTCTGTGGGAAGTTTCTGACTTCAAAGATGCTTCTGCAGTTTATTATTCCTCTTTGAGTACAGATAAATGAAGGCAGCTTCTCTGCATGCTCAACTACAAGTCAATTTCTTCATAGTGCCTGATTTCATTATTTAAAAAAAGAAAAGAAATTCAGTAGCACTATTGCCTTTAAATGATTATTCTAAAATAAACATTGGTCAGAATCCTCATCAATATTTTTGCGTACTGCATTCTAACTGTGGAAACTATCACTGCATTCTGAGAAGATTCTGGCTGTGTGCCTGGTCACACATGACCAGTGAGTGCCTCATCTTATTGTGCATCCTAAATAGTGAACAGAATACTGGCCATTAGGCATGGGCCTTTCATTTCAGAATGGATCTGATTCCGAAATGAAGCACGGCAGCACAGGTGCTATTCGGAACTTGGATCCACCCTCTAAAAATGAAACCACCCATTGACTTACCTTGTCTTACCTTGTGCGGGACTGAACTCCAACCAGGAAGAAGCCTCCAACATATCATAATTCCTTCTCCCTGGTGCTGGTCAATCAGGAGCAGGCAAAGACATGCATCATCCTGCCTCCCTGTCTGATTGGCCAGCACCAGGGAGAGAGAACAACCATGTGTCGGAGGCTTCTTCCTGGTTGGAGGTGCACCCCAGGCGAAGTAAGGCAAGGTAAGTCAATGGGTGGTTTCATTTCAGAGGGTGGGTCCAAGTTCCGAACAGCACCCGTGCTGCTGTGCTTCGTTTTGGAACCGGACCCATTCTGAAACAAAAGGCCCTTGCCTACTGGCAATTTTATTTGAGTCATGCCCGTTTCACATCAAATATACAGTCAAAATATGCTCTGTCTTGATACATTGTTGGACCAAGAACTGTGCTGCAATATTTTAAAAGGGCAAAAGCAAATTAATTTAGGGAGGGTAATATGGTCAGATTTTCAATCATCCTTGTTCCTGCCATCCTTAAAAATGGCATAAAGGAAACAAACTAGGGGTAAATGAAACACAGGATACAGATTCAGTGAAAAACTAGGGTTCAGCAGCTCCAGCCTGCAATTTAGTAAACCTAAAATACTTTTAATTTGATCTTGTCCCATTGGAGTCAATTAGATGCTATCAGCTAGAGCAGTAACACATGTAAACAAGCTGCCAGCATACCTGATCTATAAACGAGTTAATCCAGAAAGTCAAACTACACAATACGTGGGTAGTGCATGAACCATCTAACCTTGATTTTAAACACAAATTAGCGTGACAGGTAGGGGCTGGCAACAGAGAACAGTAGGTAGAGATACTCCTGCACCCCTCCCCTGGTGAACCCCTCCAACGCCTGCAGTGGAGCAAGTTTCTTCCCCCAAAACATCTGTGATTAAACTCACAGGCTGCCACATTTCTTTGTTTTTCAACTGGAAAATGAAACCCCTCTAAAGCTGTACATTAGAGATGGGCATGAAGCGATTTGGCCCGGTTCATGAAAATGTGTACTGTACATGTAAACTAGGCAAAACCAGTTTGTGCCCATCTGCAGCTATGACCAATATATTTGGACCCAGGCTTGCCAAAGTTTGTTGTCATTGCTTGGTTTCATCTGACTTAAACAAGCAATCGGTTTTTCAAAGTACATATGACATTAAATCAGTGGTTTACCATGGCCAAGAGAGGCTTTGAACCCCTGTCAGACACTACATCCACAGTTGCTCTCAAAACTGCTTCCTCTGTTAAGGATACATCTTCCACGTATGATCAAGTTTTGTGCAGAATGTTTGGATTTAACATTATTTGATGTGGTTTGCAGTCTGATTTGTAGGCTGCCTGCAACCATGTCAGCAAGTCAAGTGACTTTAAGGCCAAATACTTTCAATGAACTGGTTTATGAACTAGATTGAAAGTCTCTTTTATTACCAGCATTGATATTTACAGGATTTACCGTATTTAAAACAAAAGACTGCTTTATGCAGCTGCAAATGGGAAGGGGACACCCTCGGGCAGAAATTTCTAGCACAAGCAGAAATCTGTTGGTTTTTGTCCTTAAAAAATATTAGGTATACTGAAGGTTAAGGAGATGAATCAGGCCCACTGTTCAGACAGAAATAAAGCTGTAAATTAATTTCTGTCAACCCTCTCAGCGATTAGACAAAATGGTTCTCATGATTATTTTAAAATCATGTTTGGCGTGATTTTAAAAGCATTTCTTGATGCTGAGAGCTTAAGGTCACAGCTCGA
Organism: Phrynocephalus forsythii; assembly: GCA_029282475.1. NCBI lineage: Eukaryota > Metazoa > Chordata > Lepidosauria > Squamata > Agamidae > Phrynocephalus > Phrynocephalus forsythii. The sequence goes on along the minus strand of JAPFRF010000004.1, from coordinate 102,934,338 downwards.
TCATCAGTGTGCTTCATGCGTTCTGTCTAAACTGCAACCATTTTCAATTTGAGGAATTTTACCTTTCTTCTAGAAAAAAGGCAGACTTTGCTGTACCTCCTAAAATCTTTCTGATCTTCTTTCATTTCCTCTTCAGGTAATGCCACATTCTGCTTAAAGAACTGAAAGGACTGAAACTTGACTGGACCAAAATGTTTTCTGAAGCAAAAAGTTTGTGTGAGATGTCTGAGCACAATGAAAATGGCAGGAACAATTCATTCCAAGTAACCTCTCCAGTAGGTTGGAGCTAAATGCTTTTTAAAACCGGGGTACTTCAAGGGCCAGATGCAGGGGAGTGGTAGCAGGAGACAGATATCTAGTCTCTTGCGCTCCCAGAGGCATTTGGTGGGGCCACTGTGAGATACAGGAAGCTGGACTAGATGGGCCTTTGGCCTGATCCAGTATGGCTCTTCTTATGTTCTTATGTTCAAACTAGTCCCCTGTTTTTTTAAAGAATGGGCAGTGACAAGTGATGCAAGTGTCACTGGTAGAAAACTTTTAGCAAATTAGACCAAATATGGTCTAGACCAGGGCTGTTCAACTTTGAACAGGCTGAGGTCTACTTTTCCTGGCCCAAAGTTCCTGAGGGCTACTACACTAAAACCTCTACTTATGAATTCATCCGTTCTCAGCACATGTTCATAAGTAAAAACTTTTGTAAGTAGAGCAGTGGTTTCCCATAAGAATGCATTGAAAACCAATTAATCTGTTCTGGATGGAACAGATTTCAATGCGCCATTACCCTTGAACTGCCCCGCTTGGCTGAGACAGTGGGCTGGAAGACCCAGAACTTGGGATGGGGGAGGGAGGGGTGGAGAACTTATCCCCTGACTTTTTAAATTGATGGCTGGTGGGCTACTTTTGAACCCTTTGCTGGCTACCAGTAGCCTGCGAGCTACCTGTTGTGCAGGCCTGGTCTAGACCAGTGGTTCTCAACCTGTGGGTCCCCAGATGTTCCTGAACTGCAACTGCCAGAAATCCTGGCCAACTCAGCTAGTGATGAAGACTTTTGGGAGTTGCAATCCAGGAACATCTGGGGACCCACGGGTTGAGAACCATTGGGCTAGACTCTGCCATTGGGTGGTCTACTCCATGGCGGTGGCAGCAGAGAAGATTGATCGTTACATCTGTTGAAAATTGATGAGTGGGACTTAAATAGTTGCAGGCCTCTTATACTCTGCCACATGAGAAGAAATTGGAGTCTATCTGTGGGCTGGTTGATAACAACATGCAAAACACCTTGCAGATAAATATACTGTAAATTGGACCTTCTTTGAGTTGCACATTGCATTTGATACATTCCCGAAAGAGGCAGTTTTGGCCCTTGTGCCCCACTTCTAATAAACTTCTTTTGTTTCAAATGATGTGTTCCATTTTCAGACACAATTCCAAGTGCTGGTTGTGAAGCCCTATACTGTAGATCTACAATATCTGAAAGAATCCCATCTACTTATATGAGCTTGCACAGGTGTTCAGATATTCAGGTGAAGTCTTTCTTTTGATCCCACTGCTCTCACTAGCACATCTGGTGATAACACACAGCAGAGGGCCTCCTTGGTAGCTTTGGCCAGGTGATGGAACTTCATCCTAAGGGAGCCTGGCCTGGCCTCCTTGCCATTTTCCTACCGGAATATGAAAACATTTTTATTTAGACAAATCCTTGGTCACAGACTATCGGATGAAGAAGGGCTTTTAATTAGTCGTCTTCTTGCTTTAAATCATGTTAATTCAATGCTTATTGTAAGGAGACAATTTATCCATTAGTGTTTCATTTATTTATTTTTTTAAATTACATTTGTTTTGATAATGCACATTATGTCCTAAGCTCCCTTGGATCTTGCAAGGGAGTAAAGTTGGGTATAAACTGATTAAATAAATAATCTTATTGCAGAATGCTGTTTGTGTGTTTTTATGATGTATTTTTAAATTGTTCTTAATTAGTTTTTAAAATATCATATATTTAATTATTTTTCAGTATGGTAGTTTATTGCATTTTTTAAATCACTGGAGAGTCCTTGTCAAATTCTATCCCCTATTTTCATATCTCTGTAGGGAAGGATTCTACAACTCTCTTTAAGGGTTTCAGTTCACCATCAGCTGCCTGTTCCTCTGTTCCATCTGATCCTCATCTAAAGAGAATTCCTCCAATGTAGGCATGACATAATACCTGAAATGCTGTTGCTTAGTAGTGTGTGTGTGTGTTGTGTTTTTACAGTCGTGACCGGCTCTTCGTGACTCCATATCCATAGAGTTTTCTTGGCAGGAATACTGGAGTGGTTTGCCAGTTCCTACTTCAGGCGCCTACAGCACCTGGTATTCCTTGGAGGTCTCCCATCCAACTACTAACCAGGGCCGACCCTGCTTAGCTTCCAAAATCAGGCGAGATCGGATGTGCTTAGGGCATCTAGGCAGTTTAGTAGAATAAGAGCCAATTGGAGCTGGCCAATTGGAAAAGTATGGAGCAGTTGACTCCCATGGATTCAAATATGATTTGCTAAGATGGGCACTAAGGAATAGGATTTTGGCCAACGTCTACAGGGAGTAAATGACTTGTCAGTGGCTTTGTGTAAACTGTGTTTTTGTTGTGACTATTCTCTGGCTGTTATCTGTTTTAGAGTCCTCTCACCTGGCCTTTGAATTACCTGACCTTACCCCGTACTTAGAACAGACTGAGCCAACTTGCTGTCTAGCAAGAGGAGATATTTGACCTTGGTTTAAATGCTAAACCCACTAATGGATCACCTCTGTCTGGGTTGCTTGTCTGTGTTTCACTCCTCTGGTATTGACTTTTGGATTTATTAATTCTGGTAAAGAAACTAGCATAATCTGAAGTATGATTAATAACAAACCAGCCTCATAATCCATACCACGAACTTGGATGATTTCTGTCACAAAAGAGTAAAGACTAATCTGTTTGAAGTTAACAAACATCATGCTAAGAGCCTCCAAACTCTTTCCCAGGGTCATGCCAAAGAAGGAGAGGGGAGAGGGAGGGATTGAACGCGAAGCTCACTGGGGCTCATCTTCATAACACTAAACCAGAGCTTTGGAGCATTAACATTTTTGGACTACAATTCAAAGAATCCACTCACTAGCACACAACATTCTTGGAATTGTTGTCCAGAAAGCAGTATTTCCAAGCTGTGCATTTAGTGTTCCATATAAATACAGCCAGTGTGTGTTTGTGGGAAAACCCCCATGGCATCTAGCTTGAATATAAAGCTTACTGCCTGCAAACCGTTCTCAATTCTGCTCATAGACTCCAACATTATAATTCAAATCCCTAACGTTCTGCTTCCTGGAGGTAGATCATTCAGCTTCCCTACCTGTTACATAACTCTGAAGGCTTTCACTCTGCTCACCTTCTTTCTTCAACAAGCAGCATGTCTCTGTGCCAAAATAACAGAAAGAAATCCAGATGGCCTGAATAGTTGTCCCTGAAGCCTCAACAACACAAATGCCTGACCTTTATTTAATGGGGGGAAAGTGTGCAACACAGACAGTGCCACATTAAAAAGGTTTCTGCTGGGACCCCAGGTAGAGCAATATTATATAAATACAATGCTCTCAGCATTGTGGCAGAGTGATTAAATCGCTGTACTGTGGCCACAACCCAGGCTTCAATGCAAGGTAGCCAGCTCATGGTTGACTCAGCCTTCTGTCCTTCCAAAGTTGATAAAAAGAATACCCAACTTGCTGTGGGCACAGTGTGTAACTTGCATAATTAAATTGTAAACTGCCCAGAGAGTGCTTTAAACATACACTGAAGCAGAATGGGAAAGTATGCCTAGCAGTGGAGACATACACTGAAGAAGAAAAATTAGTGTTCTGTTCATTTAAACAAAAGTGTTGTAGGTCAAATCGAGTAACAGCATTGACTTGCAGACCACTGCCAATGATCTAGACCAGTGCTCCCCAACCTTTTTATCACTGCGGACCGGTAAATGTTTGATAATTTTTCCGTGGCCCGCTTGTTTTGATTTAATAATTTTAATTTAATTGTATTTAAACATGCCTTCATGTTTGCCCAACGAAAACCGCCTCCCGCCCAAATTCAACCCACCAAACCCCCCATCCCCCGGGGACTCCCAATGCCAACGTTGGTGGGGTAAAATATTCAAAATAAATAAAATAAACGTTATCCCCCCCTTTTTTTTCTCCCCCGCAGCTGCGCATGCCTTCCCGTCGGGCTCCTCTCCTCATCCTGCACCGGCAGAAACCGGATGAGAGCACCTCCGTTCCCCCCCGCCTCCTTCGTCTCCGAAACCACCATCGCCTTCCGAGTCCCAACCACCCACCTCACCCAACTCCCGCTCCTCCTCTTGTGGGCCTGCCTCGACAGGCCCAACCGGCCCCCACCCGCCACCAGCCTCACCCCGTAGCCTCCCCACCGGCAGAGGACGAATCCTTTCCCCCCCTCCAGCCCCCTCCACCCCCACACACCCGCCAACCCCCGCTGGGAGAGGCCGTTTCCCCACTTCTCCTCCTCTTCGAGCCTCCGCGTCCACCGGGCTCCCCCTCTTGAGGGCTGGGACTGGGGCAGGGGCGGGGGGGGAAATAAAGCACGAGCAGCAGACCCCCTCCCTCAAGCGCCGGCCACGCGCCCGCTCCCAAAGAGCCCAGGTCGCGCTTCGAATTAAATTTACACATAAATAAATCAAAGCCATCCTCACACACACACACACACACACACACACACACACACACACACACACACACACACACACACACACACACACACACAGGCTCTCGCGCGCGCGCCAGGCAGCCAGGGAATCCGGTCTCCAAACCAAAGGGCCGCCCCGTCCCATCCTCTCTTCTTCCCCATCCCCAACACCAGGCCCGGCCTCAGATGCCCCCCTCCCTCCCTCCGCTCACCCCAAGGCGGGCGGGAAGAACCGAGCTCGCGGCCGTTAACGCTTGACTGCTGCCTTCGTCGTCTTTTCCCAGTTTGGTGAGGTGCTCTGGGCTACCCCTTCTCCATCACTCGATGGTTCGAAGTGGAGGGTGGGTGGGTTGTTTCCCCTTCTTCCGCCTCACTCGCCTCGCTTTTACGCATGTGCCCAAAAGGTAGCTTCCCCACCTTAACCCGCCTGCTCAATCTCAAGCCCGTGGGTCCCTTAATCATTTCCGGGAGCCGGGCCGCCGCCACAGTGAAATGATTTGAAGTTCCTCAGGCGGCGGCCTGGTCGGATTGCTCCACGGACCGGCACCGGTCCGCGGACCGGGGATTGGGGAATACTGATCTAGACCAGTGGTTCCAATCTTGGGTCTCCAGATGTTCCTGGACTATAGTTTCCCAGAAATCCTACCAGCACAACCAGCAGTGAAGACTTCTGGGAGTTTTAGTCCAAGAATAGAGATGGGCACAAACTACCAATTTGGCCATTCGTCCTTGTTCATTTACTGGTGCAGCAGGTGTTTGGTGGTTCAGCACCTTGCCTCTTCTGATGGGCGTTCATCCAAAGGTACCCCCTGGAGGAGGAGGGGCAGAGAAGATGGGACGCTGCCTCTGAAGGGGTGCATGCTGGAGTGGGCAAGTCCACAAACACCTGTTGCAGCAGTAAACAAACCATGCCCACCTCTCTCTGAGAACATCTGGTGACCCAAGATTGGGAACCACTGATCTAGACTAAACCTTAAGCTATGTCTTCATATTTATAGTCAGTAATACCAATAGAGATTCAAATTTTGTCATAGTCTGAGAACCCACCTCTAAAATAGAACATATACAGCTAACAGCATTCCGTGTCCTGGGCTTTCTAGAGCAAAACCGAAGAAGAAACGACCACAACCTAGAGACATGTCCTTGAGATGTCCTCATGCGATGTTATGGGGACAAACAATTCCCTCTATTGCAACAATCACAAATGTTGTATGGTAATAATGAGAGGTAGACAATATGGAGACACGGGGCTTAGAAGTAATGCTACCCCTCTTTGCTTCCGAGGAATCTCATGGTGAAGCAAATCAGCCCATCTTCAAAATGCTATTATACTTTGCCTCTCATGTTTCTTTTTCCCCTTTACTTTTTCTCCTGCAGAAGCAGACAAACACAGTTGTACCTTTGGAATTTTCCACAGGTAGACCTGTACTCTGCTTCATCATTTGATTTTTCAGGGGATGAATACACTAATTAATTTTGTTGTTGTTTGCTCTACTAAACCTATGTTTAGACTGCTACCCTTAGGTGCATCTCTTCCTTTTCTTCCTCCTCTTCCCTGTAAGGTAGCTTCTCTCTGCTCCTTCTCTTCTTCCTTCCTGGTCCATTATCCTCCTGGGCTGATACTTCATGTCCATCTCATCGCTGTTCGCAGTCCTGCTGGGGACCAGTAGGAAGAAATCTAACCGCACATCCATTGCAGGACGAGGGGAGTTCATCCCAACCACGCCCCCTGAACTGCGATCTATGCGGGATGAGAGATTCCCCTCCCTGGCCTCGGGAATCTCCTCATCTCGCTTCTCGTTCTGATACGTGTGCCCGTGAGGTAAGGCTCGTCACGCAATGTGCCATTCTCCATCTAGTGGCAGGAGTGAGAAGTGCCATTTGCCAGTACATACCCTATGGAATCAGCAACGCAATGCAGAGAGATTAAAAGACAAATGCCTCAAACTTAGCTCTGTAACGCATTGAAGGCAAGGCTCTGGAGAATCAAAACATCGAAAAATGGAAGGTTGGGCCGGAAAAAAAATGGAGAACAAAGGCATGTCCACATCTCATCACAGAACGAGGACGTGTAAAAACAGTCATGCCGGTACCATCAATCACACCTGTGTGTACACGGGAACAGGGACAGAACCGCAAGAAGACCACGTGACCGCAACTGACATCAACACGCAATGAACTTCCTCCCGGGATGAGATTGGATGTGAAGTAACCATCCCAGTGAGATACAGATAGGCTTACATGACTTCATCATCATGAGGGTACACTAAGAGACCAAGGTTCAGAGCTTCGGTAATCAAGTTAGTTCTCTTTAAATTAATCTACAAGAAGCATAAGGTGTTTTCTAATTTTATTTAATTATTTAATTACAAGCTTCCAGAGCAGTTAACCCGGTTCAGCAGCCATAAAGCTCAGCACTAGCCTCCTGTGCTCTGCTTGTATGTATCTGGTATGTATGGAGGGGTTATTACTTGCAGTATCTAGTATTACAGATCCTCATAATATGCAACTCCTTTTTGGAGGGTGTGTTTAACCAGAGATAAGATTCCTGTGGCAGAATTAGGTGTCAGTTTGATCAACCATCAGTGCCAACATTAAATACATATTAGTTAATTGTACTCCTATTATTTGCATGCCACATACTGCTCACTGCTTAGACTTGTTGGTGCAGTGGAGTCAGTCCACTCATTTGCCCCGAGGTATGGGAGTGTCTAAATGTTGCTCAGAATGAGGAGAGCCATCTCTCCAAACAAGGTCGAGAAAGTCTTATGATCATTAGGAAGATTACGTGCGAAGAATGGCTGGATGAGGAAAGCAAGATACGTAATCAGTAAAGCCTGTTTCACACATTCATATGTGTCATCTTGTAGTACAGGATTGCTCAGTAGTTCACAGAGTGTAATGGCTGTTCTGGGAACCCAAACGTCCTCAGTTTTTGTGCTGCCTCTCTAATGAACCTGTGACCTGTCCTTCGCCAATGACGCCCTCTCAGCCTCAGTGTTTCTACTGCCAATCTCTAATATGGGGACATATTTCTGTTTTTATTAAAATACAGTAATACCTTAGCTTAAAAGTAAGTTAGTTTAAGAGAATTTTGCAAGACAAGCAAACATTCTAAATTTTGCCTTGATCAACAAGCAATGCCTTGATATACAAGCACTGGAGCAGGTCACATGATCACAAGTGAGCCAATGGTGGCCCTCTCTCTCTTGCTCCCTCCCCCTGCTGGCTTGTGTGTGATTAGAACATTCCATCTCAGGCAGCCTCCAAAGCAGAGGGAAGAGAGAGGAATAGTGGTCTCCCTTGCACCAGCCAAGAACGGTTTCAAAGGGGAGTGCAGGGTAGGGTTTTATTTTTCTTTATATTTATATTTGTATTTTTATTTAATTTGTTTTCAACATTCTTTCTTATTTTTTTCAAACCATTTCTAGTCAGGGAGCAGCTGGTCCAGTGGACATAGGGATACAAATTATACTTTATTATCGTCGCATTAAAAACATAGAGTAAAATCCAGTTAATCTGAAGCAGAGTAGATTCTGCAGTCAGGTACCTAAACCATGGTGTGGACATGGACTCCTAGCCAAGTTCTTTTGTCAGTTTGGGCATTCTGTGTGTATAGTATGTGATTTATGGGACCCAAGAATGAATCATCTGAGTTTCCATTATTACTCATGGGGAAATTTGCTTTGATATAAGAGTGTTTTGGTTTACAAGAATGTTTCTGGAACAAGTTATACTCGTAAACCAAGGTATTACTGCAATGGGTGTAAAGTGATGAGAATAAAAGCAGCCTTCTGCAACGTGGTGTCCTCCATCATGTATACTTCCCTCACCAATGGGGGATATAAAGATATCCTCATATTTGGAAGTCACCAGATTGGTAGAAACTGGGGGGGGGGAGCATTCTCTCTTATCCACAGTTCTCATTATCCACAGGAAGGCCTGGAACTGATCCCCAGCAGATACCAGGATCCTACTGTAAAGTGTTCTGCTTATATATCCCACCTCATACCACTTCAAGTAGTCTCTGGGCAGTATACAGTTTAATTACAGTAGGCAGGCTACACATTGCCCCCCCCCCCCAAGCTGGGTATCCATTTTACCAGCCTTGGAAAGATGGAAGGCTGAGTCAACCATGAGCCTGCTACCTGCGATTGAACCCCAGGTCGTGAGCACAGTTTTAGCTGCCGTACAGGCATTTAACCACTGCACCACGGGGCTCCTATATGCACATTTCTTTTCCCTTCATATCTAATCAGGGCCATGGTGAAATGGTATTAATATCTAAACCTCGCTTTGCTAGTTAAAGAAGTAAATAAATTGCAGACATAGGCAATTTACAAACTTACTACCAACGGCTTCTTTTCACAACTGATCCCACAACGACACATCCATCCTTTGTTTTCCCATCTGCACCCCACTCCTAAACAAAAAAAAACCTAACCCTAACCCAACCCCCAGAAAAAGGGAAAGGAAAAACTAGAAAGGGAAAACAGAAGTCACAATTTCTTTGTATGCTTGGTATACACTTCGTGACTGAAGAATTTATGGGAGAAAAATTAACAGTCTTGCTTGCCACCTAACACTGGGTTTCAGTGGGAAAGGGGTTTCACAGCCTAACATAACTATCCATTGCCATTAACGAACTAGCCAAGTTCTTTTTCTCACCTCTAGTTTGCCTATCCTTTCCTCCTGTGAATTTGCTTCACTTTTGTCCTTTGTTTGCTCTCTTCATGTGATTCACTCACAAGGTTGAAGCTGCATTGTCTCCCTTTTCCCCTTTCTTTTATACTTCTGACTGTGACTGAAGCCAAAAGTGTAAGTACAGTAAATATATTTTATATGCTTTTAGAGTGATTTTTATTATGCAAAGTGCTAACGTGACTGGGGTGGATCTGAGACTTCAGCTATTCTCTTTTGCTTTTTCAGTGCAGCAGTTGTTATATGTGTACAGTATTTAAAATGTTTTTATCCCACCTTCTCCTTAAAAGGAGAAGGTGGGATAAAATCATAGAATCATAGAATCACAGAGTTGGAAGAGACCTCAAGGGCCATCTAGTCCAACTGCCTGCCATGCAGGAACCCCATCACAGGACTCCCGACAGATGGCCATCCAGCCTCTGCTTAAAAACCTCCAAAGAAGGAGACTCCACCACCCTCCATGGCAGCATATTCCATTGCCAAACAGCTCTAACTGTCATGAAATTGTTCCTAATGTTTAAATTGAATATCTTTTCCTGCAGTTTTAAACCATTCCCCGTGTCCTAGTCTCTGAAGCCATGGGAAACAAACAAGTCCCTTCTTCAATGTGACATCCTTTCAAATACAGTGGACCCTCGTATAACAAACGGTTTGTATAACATAAAATCTGTACAACATAAACAATTCCGGAGATAGGGGAAATTTGCTTAAGAGAATCGCCTATGGGGCAAATCCTTACAACAAAAATATGGTCGCAAGTAGGGATTACTCTGTTTTCAATGCATTCCTATGGGAAATTTGTATAAAGGAAAATTTGCTTAACATAATTTCATTTTGAACGAATTAATTCCTTTATACAAGGCACCACTATATTTAAACATAGCTATCATATCCCCTCTCAGTCTTCTTTTTGTAAGGCTAAACATTCCCAGCTCCCTAAGCCACTCCTCGTAAGACATTCTTGGCTGCCGCATCACACTGCTGACTCATGTTCAATTTGTGGTCCACCAAGACACCCAGATCCCTTTCACAGGTACTATTTTCCAGCCAGGTGTCTCCCATCCTATATCTGTGCAATTCATTCAAAGTGGCTTATATCATTCAAAGACAATATTAAATTAACAACAGTGAATATATTTTAAACTTGGCTAATTTAAACAAATTACTAATTTCCGCAAGAGAACTCACCATGACTAAGTCAAACCATATTTTTCATGACATTTGAGTAAGCCCATGTCACTCTAAAAGATGTGCAGTAACTAGATAATATATCTCCAGTATTCTCTACATTCTCTCACACAGTAACACTCACGTCTGATATCAAATAGCATGCAATAGCCTAAGATAAACTGTTAAGAATTCCTTGTAAAAATTATCTTATAAATCCATGTTATTAATAAATTCCCATATTGCAATCAGAACATTTATTTATTTATTTATTTATTTATTTATTTCATTTCATTTCATTTCATTTCATTTTTCATCACATCATCTAGTGGACTTGCCACTATTCTGGGCATTTTCCAGCAGTACGATAAACAACACAACCAAACCCCATCCAAACCAGAAATACAAAAACATAAAATATGAAACACACAGTATGGTGGCAATGGATAAAATACAGACTACAACTACAATGGTCAAAAATAGGGATGGTCAATTCGTTTCCAAACTGGTAGGTTCTGAAATGACCCGCGCAAGCCCAGGTGGTGTTCTGAAGCCTCTGACACACTCGCAGCCAATGTCTTACCTTTCTCTGGGCTCACACGGGGTTAAACTCCAACCTGGAATCAGACTGCAATATCATCTTTGCTGCTCCATGGTGCTGGCCAATCAGGAGCTGTGCAGGGACAGGCATCATCCCGCCTCCCTGTCTGATTGGCCAGCACCACGGAGCAGCAAAGATGATGTCGCAACCTGATTCCTCATTGGGGCTCAGCTCCATGCTGGTGCAGAGAAAGGTAAGACATTGGCTGTGTATGTGTCAGAGGCTTAAGAATACCACCTGGGCTTGCGTGGGTCATTTTGGAACCAGTAGTTTCCAAAATGAATTGCCCATCCCTAGTCAAAAATACGAGTAACTAAATGACAGTTGTGAAGGGAGAATATCCTGAAACGCCTCAGTGAGAAGCAGTTTCCATGTGCTTTCTGAATACCAGGAGGGAAGGGACCTGGTGCAACTCCACAGGTGGCCACTACAGAGAAGGCTCAGCTCCTGGTCATAGACTTCCTAACTTCCCTTGGAGTAGCCACCCCAAAGCCTAGGAGATCTGAGTGGCATGGGAGAGGTGTTCCTAAACTTGAAGGTTTAGGAACCTTGATCCTAAACTGTTCACAGCTTTATAGGATAGTATTAGTATCTTCAACGTGGCATGGAAGCAAACTGCCAGCCAACATAGGCAACTCAAACCCAAGGAAATACGATCTTGGCTATTGCCTTTTGTACTTGCTGCAGCTTCCATCCACCTTCAAAGGCAGCCCCACAAAGAGAGCAGTCAGCTGCCATGTGGGCAGCTCACGGGTTCGGATCCCGAGTGCCATGCAGTGGAGTGAGCCCCTGCTGTTAACCCCAGCTCCTGCCAACCTAGCGGTTCGAAAGCATGTAAATGCAAGTAGATAAACAGGTACTGCTGTAAAAAGCAGGAAGGTAAAACGGTGTTTCCGTGCAGCCATGCCAGCCACGTGGCCACAGACTTGCACAACACTGGCTCTTCAGCTTGAATACGGAGATGAGCACCACCTCTAGAGTCGGACACAACTAGCACGCATGTACGGGGGGAACTGTTACCTTAAACTAGTATTATCAGAGTCTTCCTGTCTAGATAAAGCTGTAGGTTTGCAATTTGCCTAAGATGGAAAAAGGGAGACCTGGCCGTAGCTGAAATCTGTTTTCCCAGTGAGGGGCCTGGGTTCAGAACCACACCCACGTTATGAATATACCCTTTCAGAGGGAGCATAACCCTGCTTAGAGCAGGCTGGAGTCCCCCTTCCAAGACAATCGGGGTCCCCACCGAACAACAAGATATCTTTCTTGTCAACCTCAGCTTATTTGCCCTCGTCCAGTCCATAACCAAGGACAGGCAGTAGTCTAGGGTCTGTACAGCTTCCCCTGCTCAAGAGGAGTGGAAGAGAGAAAGGTGTCTGCCACCAGCCTGTTGATGACAGCAAATCTGCAGATGGCCTCTTATACCTGTTAAGTAGCAAGCTATTGCAATGTTTCCCAGCCTTGGGTCATCAGATGTTCCTGGACTACAATTCCCAGAAATCCTGGCCACCACAGTTAGTGGTGATGCTTTGGGGAGTTTTAGCCCAAAACACCTGGAGACCCAAAGCTGGGAACCACTGAGGTATTGTTTATCTGCCTAAATAAATGAGGGCAGGCATGGATGGGGAATAGTGACTGTGTTACTAGACCAGTGATTTTCAACCTGTGGGTCCCCAGATGTTCCTGGACTGCAACTCCCAGAAGCCTCCACCACTTGCTGTGCTGGAAGGGGTTTCTGAGAGTTGCAGTCCAGGAACATCTGGGGACCCACAGGTTGAGAACCACGGCACTAGACAATGCACCCATTGTATAATTAATCACACATTCTGCTTGATTTTCATTTGTTTTTATTATGTACAGCAAAACACATTTCTTTTTTATTATTTACTGCAAGCTGCTAGAAATCAAACAACAACCCCATCTCAGATCTCATTTTAAGCTAACTTAATTATTTACAACCTTTCTATCCGGCTGTCCAGACACAACCATTCTCAAAACAGTTGGAAGCAGGCTAATCAATTAACCCACTCTCCAGACACAGAACGTCTGTCCAATTGCATGAACATGAAGGAGAAACGTCAAAGGAAAAGCATTCAGCATAAAAACATTAGAAAAGAAGGAGTCTGCATTTAATTTAACAGCATTCATTATTTCCTTTTTAAAATTGTAACAAAAAAGTCAGTAGAGTCATTTCATACATGCGCACATCAAATTCAGCAGAACACACCCCTTATTTAAACTGGGTGAGTTGCCTTTAACTGCAATTATGTGCCGAAAACATCATATGAAAGAAAACTGATGGGGAGTGTAAATTAAATATGAGGCTATCCTTTTAGGTGGTGCAGAGTAAAGGTTGGTATATTTATTTATTTTATTTATTTATTTTTACAACTTATATGCCGCCCACTACCCAAAGGTCTCTGGGCGGCTTACAATCAAGGAATTAAAACAGTTAAAACGTCAAACAACAATAAATAATTAAAACAACAATAAAAACCTTATACTAAAACATCACACTAAAATTGCCATCAGAAGACCCACAATCTAAATTGTATCAATTAAAAAACTTCTGGAACAGGAAGGTTTTTACCTGGCGCCGAAATGTCATCAGTGTTGGCGCCAGGCGGATCTCACTTGGGAGGGCATTCCATAGCTTAGGGGCAGCTGCCGAAAAGGCCCTGTTCCTACAAGCCATCCCTTTCACCTCCTTGAGGGATGGCTCTTTCAGGAGGGCCCCCTGGCTTGATCTTAATTGCCGGGTAGGTTCATATGGAAGGAGGCGGTCCTTCAGATATCCAGGTCCTAAGCCATTTAGGGCTTTATATGTCAAAACAAGCACTTTGAATTGGGCTCGGGCAGCAACTGGTAACCAATGTAGGCTACGTAGAATCGGCGTGATGTGATCCCTAGCGGCCCCACCACTTACTAGCCGCGCCGCACGATTCTGAACCAGTTGCAATCGCCGAACCGTCTTCAAAGGCAGCCCCATGTAGAGCGCATTGCAGTAATCAATACGGGATGTTACCAGTGCATGCGTAACTGTTATGAGGCTCCGTTCATCCAGGTAGGGCGTAGCTGATATATTTTCCGCAGCTGGAGAAAGGCACCCCTGGCCACCGTGTCCACCTGGGCTTCCAGAGTTAGACCGGGGTCCAGGAGCACCCCCAAGCTGCGGACCCTGTCCCTTAGGGAGTGCAACCCCGTCCAGAACAGGGAAGTGTCCCTCTAACCTGTCTGGTGAAGCACCCACTAACAGCACTTCCGTCTTGTCTGGATTGAGTTTCAATTTGTTAACCCTCATCCAGTCCATTATCTGGCCCAGACACGAGTTCAGCACAGAAACCGCCTCACCTGGATTGGTGGAAAAGAGTATCATCAGCATATTGCTGAGTCCTCAGCCCAAACCTCCTGATGACCTCTCCCAGTGGTTCCATGTAAATGTTGAACAGCATGGGAGACAGTATAGAGCCCTGAGGAACCCCATGACATAAATGCCACGGGGCAGAGCAACTGTCCCCCAGCACCACCTTCTGGACACGGTCAGCCAGGAAGGAATGGAACCATCGCAAAGCGGTGCCTCCAACTCCCAACCTGGCCAGCCTATCCAGAAGGACACCATGGTCGATGGTGTCGAAAGCCGCTGAGAGGTCCAGGAGTATCAACAGGGTTGCACTCCCCTGTCTCTCTCCCGCAGAGGTCATCATACCGGGCGACCAAGGCAGTCTCTGTACCAAAACCCGGCCTGAAACCAGATTGAAATGGATCCAGAAAATCCGTTTCATCCAGCAGTGCCTGGAGTTGCCCGGCCACCACCCGCTCCAACACCTTGCCCAAATAAGGGAGGTTCGCTACTGGACGGTAGTTAACCACCAGCCCTGGGTCCAGGTTAGGTTTTTTAAGGAGTGGTCTAATCACTGCCTCTTTCAAGATGGTGGGGACCACTCCCTCTCTTAATGAGGTGTTTACAGCTTCCTGGACCCAGGTGCGAACTCCCCTGGCAGATCTTTCAATTAGCCAAGAAGGGCAAGGGTCAAGTGGCGTAGTGGTAGCACGGACAGATCCAAGCACCCTGTCCACATCCTCGGGTCTCAATAATTGAAACTCATCCAATAATACTGGACCTAAGCACGGCACACTGGACACATCCCTTGATTCTGCACCAATAGTGGAGTCCAATTCCCTGCGAATCTGAGCGATTTTTTCCTCAAAGTGGACAGCAAACTCGTCACAGCGGGCTGCTGAGTGGTCCAGAACCTCCATCGTATTTCTCGGTTGAAGAAGGTCCCGGACCACCCGAAACAGCTCTGCTGGACGGCACTCTGAAGAAGCAATACGGTTTGTGAAATATTGCCTTTTCGCAAACTGTATCGCCACGGAATAGGCCCGATAATGGGCTCTAAGCCGTGTTCGATCGGACTCACAGTGATATTTTCTCCACTTGCGCTCCAGCCGTCTCCCCTCCTGCTTCATTGCCCGCAGCTCAGATGTATACCAAGGAGCTGTCTGGGCTCTGCGTAAGGGGAGAGGGCGCTTAGGTGCAATCGTGTCAACCGCCCGGGACATTTCCTATTCCACAGGGTGACCTGAGCTTCGACAGGAGCGCCGACCATATCAGATGGATAATCCCCAGAGCTTTCAGGAAACCATCTGGATCCATTAGTCTCCGAGGGCGGATCATCTTAATAGATCCCCCACCCTTGCAGAGGGTAGAAGAAGCTAATAGCCTAAACTTGACCAGAAAGTGGTCTGACCATGACAATGGAATTAGAACCAACCCCTCCACATCCAGACCACCATCCTCCAATCCCGTTGAGAAGACCAGGTCCAAAGTATGGCCCTTCTCATGCGTTGGGCCGTTGACATATTGAGACAGCCCCATGGTTGTCATGGCGGCCATGAAGTCCTGAGCTGCCCCATTCAAGGCTGCCTCAGCATGGATGTTGAGGTCCCCCAGTACCAACAGCCTGGGGGTCCGCAACACCAGGTCCGAGACAACCTCCGTCAGCTCAGGCAGGGAGACTGTTGGTACGCAGCAGGGTGGGCGGTACACCAGCAGAATCCCCAATCTGTCTCGTGAGCCCAACACACAGTACAGGCCCTCCACGCCTCCTCCCAAGGGGACAGGAAGTCTTGTCAAGGAGATAGAACTCCGATGGACTATAGCAACTCCCCCTCCCCGACCCTTCAAGCGACACTGGTGCTGGACCGAGTACCCAGGTGGGCATAGCTGGGAGAGGGGAACACCACACTCCTCTCCCACCCAGGTCTCGGTAATACATGCCAAGTCGGCACCCTCATCCAGAATAACATCATGGATGAGGGCGGTCTTATTTTGTACCGACCTGGCATTCAACAACAGCACCGTGTGGCTTGTGGGCTCACTGATATGGTCACCTGATTCCTTCTGGCTAGGGGTGGAACCAGAAGAGGGGATAGATGTGAGGTATCTAAACTCTCTTCTCCTAGGCGGGCATGTTCCACTCCTACCACCATACCTTCCCCTACCCAGCACAATTCCAATGGCTGCCCCATCCATTGCCCTCCCCCCTTCCTGTTCCCTTAGTTCTATATGCATGCTGTGGCTCTTTACACAAATAAGAATAAAACACAGACTTTTACTTTCTCACACCAGTATATCCCTGTGTAGGGGCGTGGTGGCTCAGTGGACTAAGGCACCAAAACTGTAGACTGCAAAGTTGGCAGCTCGGCGGTTCAAATCCCGGGTGCCACGCAGCTGAGCGAGCTCCCGCTGATAACCCCAGCTCCTGCCAACTTAGCAGTTCGAAAGCATGTAAATGCAAGTAAATAAATAGGTACCGCCGTAAAAAGCGGGAAGGTAAAACAGTGTTTCCTTGCAGCCATGCCGGCCACATGGCCATGGACTTGCACAACACTGGCTCTTCCGGCTTGAATACAGAGATGAGCACCGCCCCTAGAGTCGGACACGACTAGCATTCATATGCGAGGAGAACCTTTACCTTTACCTTTTTATATCCCTGTGTAGGCAAAAATATGTGAAGCAACATGAAGAATGAAAAGATCTGAATGGTCAGAGAGTTTTCTTCAGAGCTGCCAAGAACATGTAACTTAAAAACATTTGAAATGCATTTGAGGGTTCTTCCTTCTGTGAAACAGCTTCAAATTTTCAGGGGAGCCAAACAGCTCGGGAAAGTTTTATACATATGCAGTTCCTGACATCTGCCTCCTAGCAGAGTCAACCTTTCATTTCTGGCACAGAAATGTGTTTGCTTCTTTGCTTACAGCATTTATATCCCGGTGCCACTTACAATATAAAGTTTGCTCAGTGCCTTACACTATAGGGATGATACAATGCAGAACATTAAAACATAGAATAATAGAATCATAGAGTTGTAAGAGATCTCAAGGGCCATCCAGTCCAACCCCCTGCCGTGCAGGAACCCCCATCACAATATTTTTGACAGATGGCCATCCAGCCTCTGCTTAAAAACCTCCAAAGAAAGAGACTCCACCACCCTCCATGGTAGCATATTCTACTGTCGAACAGCTCTAACTGTCAAGAAGTTCTTCCTAATGTTCAAATGGAATCTCTTTTTATAAAGTCTAAAACCAGAGTGGGAAACTGTACCCCTCCAGATGTTGTTAGGCTTTAAATCCCAGCAGCTGCCATTACAAAGCCAATGATAAGGGGCTTGAAAGTTGTGGACCAACAACATCTGGAGATGTTCGATCTAAAGCAGGAGTAAAACATGTGCAGCCAAAACCTCTGCAGGTTGCCCCCACTGCAATCTAAAGTAACAAAAGACCCAAGAAACCAACTTCACAACGATCCCAGAATTAATATGACAGAGCAGTGACAGAAACATATTCCCCTGATGGCCGACAAAACTATCTGAAAGACGGTTCTAGAAACAGCGTGCCCTGATTGAAAAGGATCGCTAAATGGTCACTTTATGCCATTTCATTCAATGGAAACCACAGAACCTCTGAGAAAGACCTTAACGTCCAGAATACGAAAGGTTTGCTGGATCACAGTACCCCCTAAATCAATCATGGCCATGCCCACCAATCCAATTAGCATTGTGCCCTCACATTGTTTTCTGCTTTTATGTACGGTATATGCAAACAAAGGAGTAACTCCAAATACTGTATTTTCTACCTGATCTATAAATAGGCATCTGCTGATAGATACCTGCCTGCATTTGGGATGCCAAGCTGACACAATCTTAAAAAACTGGACTATTGCGCGATAAAAAGCAGCATTAAAATAAATCTATACAAATCCAGTGAGCTCAACAAAAACATGATGATGTCTACTTTACATTCCAGGCAGGAATGCTCAGCACTGCATATTAAAAAGGCAAAGTGGATGGCAGGTGTGCTTCCTGGGTAGAGCATTTGGTAGACTGAGAGGATGCACAATCAAAACAGGATTCCTTCTCAACACTATGCACCTAACTTCATATGTACAAGAATGATGTAGGGTCCCAAATACTGGGCAGTCCCATGTAGGCAAAGGTGATCCGAGGTCAGTGATGGCAAACTTTTTAGAGACCGAGTGCCCAAACTGCGATTCAAAACTCACTAATTTTTCGCGAAGTGCTAGACCAGCAATTTAACCTGAATACAGGTGGCTGTGAAGTGCTGATGTCGAGTGCCCACAGAAAGGGCTCCGAGTGCCACCTTTGGCACCCGTGCCATAGATTCGCCAACACTGTCTTAGGTGATCAACCTGGTCAGAATGGATATCAGGGACATCTGATATCTGGAAGGCCAGGCATGTGATACCAAGTGATGCCATATCTATTGGTTAAAAAGCCATGGCAGAACACCTTGGGGAAGTTCATGCAGCCTTATAAATGACTATGTGAGTAGGAACTGTCAAGCCACTCCAGTATTCCTGCCAAGAAAACTCCATGGAAATGGAGTCACGAAGAGTCGGTCACGACTGTAACGACACAACACACACACAACATATAAGCAACAGGTTTATGCCGTGCTGTTTTGTGATGCTTCAGCATTTATTTTATGAATGTACAAACAGCTTTCCTTGTTTTGCTGCCAGCAAAATGAAAGTCCATGCAGGGCTGCGTTAGACCTATATACAGTCAAGGCAATCTCTTCTCCCTAGGCAAGGAAGGAGCGCTGTAAGAACAGGTTAAACCACAGTACTGTACTCACGCTTAAGGAGTAATGAGGTCGGGACAGATCCATGTCAGGCTAGGGTGACGTCCTGAGCGAGGAAATGAAACGCCATGGCACCTAAGAGACATTCAAATCACTTCAGGTAATCCAGGGAGAAAACAAGACTCAGGGGAAGCGCAGAGGGACGAGTACAAATCCCTGGGCAGAAGGGGTGGGGTGGGGGAAAATCTGTGCAGTTGGAGAGCTGAGAGACAGACAGACGCACTGGCAGTCAACTCTGTGGGAACGGGAGCTCCTGTATGCTCATATGCAATCTCTCCTGGAGGAGGAGCCAAGATTACAACATTCATGTTCCTTGCTGCAGGCGAAACAAGCTTTCTTCCCCCCCCCCATCCCCTTCACGGTGCAAAATGTCCCGAGACTGACAGCTTAACAAGGTTAAGCAAGGTACAGATTACAAAGACGTACAAACACATATTTCTAAGCCTCCCGTTTACATTCTGGAGGCCCACATGTTTACATTCAAGCATCGAAGAGAAACTCGTGTGTGCATTTCTAGTCAGGTCAATGTAGTTGTCACGCAAATGACTTAAATATCTCCCCAGCTTGCAAAAAGCCAAGTGCATTTTTATTTCTTGACAGTGAATTGGGTGTCCTGCTGTTAAACTGATACAAATGCTGGAGACGGCACTCAATTTCCTTTTTATATGCTTGAGTAAAAAGTCTTCAAGGGAGGCAAAGGCCACGACTGCCAATGCAGAAGCAGACTTTGATTCGTGCTCATCCGCTCATGCACACTGTTTGTTTGTGACACGCACACACGATTCTCTCCTTGTCTTCATGGGAAGACAAGACAAGTTGAGAATGACTGGCTCAATTGTCCAGTGGGTTCCATGCCTCAGTAAGAACTTCAGCTTGGATTTCCAAATTCCGTTTAGGATGTAGAAGACGTCATTCTCATCCTTCTGGAGACCTGCTTCGATGACATATTCTAAATGCTAAATGGAATCTGGAAATCCATGTATCTGTTTTTCACCCACATGTTCATAAACCGGGAGATGCTGGTTTATTTATTTATTTATTTATTTACAGAATTTTTTTAGTCACCCCACTACCAAATAGTCTCTGGGCGGCAATATGGTTGCTCCCATAAAGAAGTTCTCTTTCTATTGTTTAGGAATAAAAATGATTTTTGGATGACAGTTCCAAAATCACCTGGCTGCAGAGACAAGGGTCACGTGAGCAGTGTATGATGAGAGTTATAGTCCATACAAGTAGCACTGAAGCCAGTTCAAAAGTTCCTGTTTGGACTATAGTTCCAAGAGTCCCCATGCCGCATGGAAGCTGTAATTCGAAAAAAGAATTGTTCTCATATCTGCTTAGGCTATGCAGAAGAATCAGGTGGCTTGGAATTTCACATGGGAGAATATCTGCTAAAGCTTCAGATGGCAGATGGGTATACAGTACATAGATAATGCACTTGCTAAAGGATATGAAGAAAAAACTCTACAAAAAATAAACCAAGGAAATAAAAGAGCTGGTTGGGAACTGCTCCCTAAGCGTTACTTCTCTCTTTGCAGAGATCCACCATCCTCTGTGAGCATTCAGTTTCTCAATTCTGTTTCCATTCCCCTTGCATGCTAGCACTAACATTCCATATCCAACGTATTTGGCTTTATGCATTGACCAAATCACTGTTTAGCATACCGTACAGAAATGTTGCGAAGCAGAGCTTGATGAAAAGGAAGGACACAAACATGAACATAAATCTGGACTTTTAGGCTGCCAGCCACTGATAGCATTCACAGGGCTAAGCCTGACCAACAGTGTGTTGCCAGGAAACCTCTGGAATTTTCGAAAGAGGTTTTCGCTTGTCTGAACTGAACCAAGACACTTTAATGACACATCTCTACTACACAGAACTTCCACAGTGCCATGGTTGTTATCCCTAATTTGGCACATGAAAAATAAATAATTTCATTTGAGTTTCATTTCAATGAATATTTTCAGCATCTACCAAGAATCTGCAAAACAAATTCTCCATTTTCATTTGTCCATTTCAGATTCAGTAATTTCAAAAACAACATGCAATTGAAAGGCAATCTAAAAGCTCTTTTAATTCCTTTTCTGCATCTCCACTGGCGCACTGTAGTAACAGCAAACAGTGGTTCTAATGTTCATAAGGTTCTGAGAATGAATCTGCTTTTTAGGGATAAATTGGCTATTATTGACTGGCAATCTTATGTCCCAATGAATTCAGTCTTTCTGAGTACAGTGGTACCTCTACGTAGGAGCGGCTTGACCTAAGAGCAATTTGACTTAAGAGCAGGGAACAGTTGGCATTTTAACTGCTGCCTTACAAATTTTAGATGCTGTCTGCTCTACTTACAAATGTTTTTTTTATTTTTAATTTTTTTCATTTAATTTTTATTTTTTAGATAGGGCTCCTCTACTTAAAGAGTTGTTCGACTAAAAAGCATGCATTCAGAACAGATTAAATTCGTAAGTAAAAGTGACACTGTATTCTCCTCTGGTGCCCTCTAGGTGTGAAACTGTCTCATTCAACCAAACACCTGGAATGACACCTTGACATTTCTCTTCAAACTCCATTTTTCTTTCAGGGCATTTGCTATAGCTTCTGTAACATGCCTATGAAGATTCTCGGTCATCCAGGTGAGCTTATCTGGAAGCTGAGTCATGGCAACTGGACTTCCTTTCTTGAGAGACAGAAATGTTTCGCTGATCATCCAAACAGCTCAGACTGACAAAGCTCTTTGGATGAGTAGCGAAACTCTCAAGAAAGGAAGTCTAGTTGCCATGACTCAACTTCCAGACCTACTGTAACCCAATTTCCAGCAGTAACACATCTCTAAAGGTCTACTCTACACTCACAATTCATGTGCACTGGTCCTTCTCTTACTTAGTCTATTGTTTTCCCCCTCTTACATTATATACTCGTTGTTTACATTTGCTCTGACATTCCATGTACAAGTGGTACCTTGTATAAAGGAACTAATTCGTTCCAAATGAAATTCTGTTAAGCAAATTTTCCTTTATACAAATTTCCCATAGGAATGCATTGAAAACCGAGTAATCCCTTCCCTAATCGCAACCATTTTTATGTTGTATGGATTCGCCTCATAGGCGATTCTGTTAAGCGAATTTCCTTTATCTCCTGAATTTTTTATGTTGTACAGATTTTATGTCATACAAACCGTTTGTTATACGAGGATCCACTGTATTTGCTATGCAATTCTGCAGTTTATTTTCTACAGCTACCTTTTTCTAACATGGGGCTCTCTAACTTGCCAGGAGGGTTTCATGTCTGGGAAGGCTGTTGCTGTATATCATTGTAGATCTATATACATTTATGCACAAATAAGGATTAATATATGTATGTATATGCAAATGAATAAAGGAACTGATGTCACAAGTGTGATAAATCCCTGGCCAGGTTCTCTGAGTCAAGACAGAACATGAGAAAAGCAAATTTTCTCTGGATAATGTTATGTACAGCATGTCCAGACACAACACAGTTCACATTAAAAGGTCACAGAAAGCTGCTAAGAGAAGGAAGCATTCTCTTTGCCCATTTTTTCCACCTGCCACCAATAACCCACCAAATGTCTGATTATACTCCTAGCTCACTACTTTATGCCTTTTATCAGAATTCTCATTTGGCAGCCTCATCATGGCTGATCTTTGCTTTGCCCCTGACTCAATTCTGTTCTAGCTTAATCCATTATACAGTATATCACAGAAGAAAGTACACCCCCTCACCTTTCGTTAATACCATATTTTAGTATATCTTTTCATGTGGCAACACTGAAGAAATGACACTTGGCTACAATGTAAAGCAGTGAGTATACAGCTTGTATATAAACAATGTAAATGTGCTGTCCCCTCAAAATAACGCAACACACAGCCATTAATGTCTAAACTTCTGGCATGGGGATGGTGCTATAGCAAACACCAACAATTTTTCACCCTAGCTAGCAGGCAACGATTTAAAACGTCAGTTTCTTTCAGTCTTGAGCATATAGAAAGAGACATGTTTTAGTATCTCTTCAAAAACGAAGATAACCAACATCTTTTTCACACTACCTAAATCTGACCTCCCTTTTTCTATTCTGATGGAAAATGGATGTCAACTTCACATGTAGCAGCTCTAAATAACTTTGTCCCACATCCAAATCATTTCCCAAGATTCTCTAAACTAATGTTTCTTCCCCTTTCTGAATACCTTTTCCCATTAATAACCACCATGGCTATGATCCTGCTGTTCATACAACCCAATATCCAAGTAATTTTATTTATTTTTCATTCTGGAGCTTGAGTAGCATTTCTTAGTTCACTTACTTCTTAGAAATTGCTATGTATTTGTTTTCTTCTAAATATCTATTTTATACTATGCTCATTATTTACTTTATAGACTTTACTGAATAACCTTTGTTGAACATCTAAATGGCAACTAATAACACTGTATATTCTCATACTGAATGTTGCTGATAAGCTCTCAATTGACACTGACTCTGTAATTGGAACTGGCGAGTGCTTCTTTAAAGATGTTCTCAAACTACACATTGAAAACCAGTCATACTCCTTTTTATATCCCTATATGTCATCCAATCATCAGTTTTTCTTGCAGGTTTTGTTGCCAGTATACTAATATACCAATATCCGTTCAAATCAAGAAGAGAGATGGGCACAAACTGCTAGTTTGGTGGTTTGACAGGATTTGTTTCACAGCTGAACAGCTGATCCATGGTTTGGTACCCTGTCCCTCCTTTGGGTGCCTCCTCGGCAATGCAGCCCCACCCTGCCTCCTCCAGGTACTGCCTCTGAGTAGGTTCCTGTTAGACGGGCAGAGGGCCAAACTGCAGATAGCTGTTTGGCCAGGAAATAAACTATGACAATCTGCTGAAGTGGCAGTTCATGTCCGTTTCTAATCCAGATGTTTATTAGGAAGCCCATCACCTTTCTGTTGGATATTGCCTAAGGCTTTGCTGAAACAAGCATATTCTCTCTAGTGCTTGAATCTAATTCCTTAGCATTCATCACACTGGTTCAGAGTGCTTGTTCTTGTGCAGCAAAAATCAACCCTTCAGTTTCTTTCTTAATGATCCCCAGTTTTGGCTATGCCCATGTGGAATTATTTTCATGTTTTCCATCAATATTTCTCAGGTGCCATCCATATAGTGATTTATTTTTCCAACTGTTTAATTTATTTTCAAATTGTTGTTTCCTATATATTTTCCATTTTCACTACCTTAAGTAATTTTTCTTTACTTGTACAGGTACTAATGTAATCATTAAGGCTTATTTTTTCCTACTCTACTACCTTCCAGTAATCCATGGCCTCAAATTTTTCATGGTAAATGTAAACTGTTCATATCATTTTGGGAATGAAGTACAGGATGTATGTTCACTAGTTTTGGTGTTTTTAATTCAATTCTTCTAATTCCTTTTAAGTTCCAATATATTATTCCGCCCAGGTTTCTAATTACTGCAACTGGCCATATGTTTATGATTGTATTTGCACTATTCAATTTTGATTTTAAGTTTTTTTCGGCAGTCTTTTAATGCATTCCTTTTCTGTCAGTTCTTTAACTTTTGGCTGCAGGATGTTATCTGCTTCTGGTATTCCAAGGTATTTAGAATTCTCATCACTTGATAGTGATTTTATAATATTGTCATTTTAAACTCTATTCCATCTAGTTTTTGCAATGTTTTATAGACAGAGTTGCACTTTTTTCAATATCATTTGAATATACTGAATATACTCAAATATAAGCCTGGTTTTTCAGCCCTAATTTTGGGCTGAAAAAAGGGGTCCTCGGCTTATATTCGGGTCAATACTTTTAGCCACTGAGGCAAGTTTGGGTCGGTGGCTAAAAGTCATTTTAAACATTGTGCGCCACTTCTCCTGACCCTCCCCATGTTTAAAATGACTTTTTAAAAAGTCATTTTAAAACAATGTTTAAAACGACTTTTAGCCACCAACTCAAGCACTTGCCTCAGTGGCTAAAAGTCATTTTAAACATCACACACACACCCAGCTCACAAAGGAGGAGTAGCCAGGCTCTGCTGCATTTCCACCCTAGGCTTATACTTGAGTCAATAAATTTTCCCAGTTTTTTGGGTTTAAATTTGGGGCCCCGACTTATACTCGCGTCGATTTATATATACGGTATATACGGTATTTACTATATTTTGCACTGTGTTTAGCACTGATTCTATCTCAGTGGAACTTTTTGCATGTAGGTTTAGGTCATTGTGTATAAGATGATTGGTTTTTTCTGCTTGTTCTGGAATATGATAGCTCAATCCAGTTTTATTTAAAGTGAGATGTTAGAAACAAAGAATCCTGGGGAATATTCATCTTTTGATGTTAAGTTCCCCCCAGTTTCTTCAGCACATGCCATTAAGGCTATATTCCATTTTCCCATGTTTTCCTTGAGGAACTTCAGAATATTTTTACTGATCCCAATTTTTTAAAGGAAGGTTTAAACTCTATGGCAGGGGTCCTCAAAGTTTTCAAACAGCGGGCCAGTCCACTACCACCCAGACACCACTGGGGGCCGGATCACAGTCCAAAAGCAGCTGTGGAGGCTTGCTTGCTCACAAAACAGGGGGTAGGTGGGGGGTTGCAATTGGTCCCAGGGGCCGGATTCAGGACCTTGGGGGGCCGCATCCGGCCCTGGAGCCTTAGGTTGAGGATCCCTGCTCTATGGGGTGGTATATAAGCAGAACACTTTGCTTTTTAAGAAGATGGGACTATCAACCACCAATAACAATACATATATACTATTTTATGTCACTTTTATGTTAATTTTATTTTTATTATATTACTGTATTTTTTGTTTATTGTATTGTATGAATTACAGTGGTACCTTGTATAAAGGAATTAATTTGTTCCAAATGAAATTATGTTAAGTAAATTTTCCTTTATACAAATTTCCCATAGGAATGCATTGAAAACAGAGTAATCCCTAATCGCGACCATTTTTATGTTGTAGGGATTTGCCCCATAGATGATTCTATTAAGCAGATTTCCGCTATCTCTGGAATTTGTTTATGTTGTACAGATTTTATATTATACAAAGCATTTGTTATACGAGGGTCCGCTGTATTTGAGTTTATTTGCACTGTATTGTATTCATCAATTGTTGTTAGCCACCCCGAGTGACCTCATTGCCAGATGGGCAGTATAAACATCCAATAAATGAATAAATAAATAATAAATAGAGCAAATGGAACAAGAAACATTCATCCTGTGCCACAGTCTTGGTGAGTCTCAGTGCTCCACAAATAACAGTTAACAACAATGGTCAAGGGAATTGTCAAAGGAACATCTCCTGAGGGATTTTTTTTTGAAATTGGGAGGAGAGTACCAAAATCATAGATGGGGGTGTGGTTTAAATTCCCTTCCTTGTGTGGTTCAGTTCTGCATTTCCCCCTTGGATGCTTGGGACTTAATTAAAAAGCAAACAAATAAACATTGATCTACTTCTAAGAATGCCACTAATGTAGTTCTAATTAAGACCCTCTGTTTTTTTTTACTGCTAAACATAGGCATATAAATCAACAGTTACCATATCCTATTTTACTTTGGTTTGCAGGCTTGTAACTGCTCAGTGTGGTGGCTTAAGAACATAAGAACATAAGAAGAGCCATGCTGGATCAGGCCAAAGGCCCATCTGGTCCAGCTTCTTGTATCTCACAGTGGCCCCAACAGATGCCCCTGGTAGCGCATGAGACTAGATATCTGTCTCCTGATACCACTCCCCTGCATCTGGCCCTTGAAGTACCCCGGTTTTAAGCCTGGCGATTACACATCTCCATCATGGTTTGTAACCTGTGATGGACTTTTCCTCCAGGAATCTGTCCAATCTAATGGGCTAGAGCACTGAAACTGTTGGCTGAAAAGTTGACAGCTCGGTTTTTCGAATCCTGTGTGCCACACAGCGGAGTGAGCTCCCGTTGTTAAACCCAGCTCCTGCCAACCTAGCAGTTTGAAAGCATGCAAATGCAAGCAGATAAATAGGCACTGCCATAAACAGGTAAAAAGTGTTCTATGCACAGAAATGTGTTTAGCCACACGGCCACAGACTTGCACAACACTGGCACTTTGGCTTGGAAACAGAGATGAGCGCCGCCCCTAAAGTCAGACACAACTAGCATGCATGTGCAGGGGGACCGTTTACCTTTTTAATTGCTTAGCAAATTCTTTAGCTAGCAGTGGCAGCAGTGAAGAAGGCCAATTCCATGCTAGGGATTATCAAAAAGGGGATTGAAAATAAAACAGCCAACATTATAATGCCGTTATACAAAACAATAGTAAGGCCCCACCTGGAGTATTGTGTACAATTCTGGTCACCGCATCTTAAGAAAGACATAGTGGAACTGGAAAAGGTGCAGAAGAGAGCGACTAAAATGATTACTGGGCTGGGGCACCTCCCTTATGAAGAAAGGCTAAAACAATTGGGCCTCTTTAGTCTGGAAAAAAGGCGCTTGAGGGGGGATATGATTGAGACATACAAAATAATGCAGGGTATGAGTAAAGTGGATAGAGGGAAGCTCTTCTCCCTCTCTCAAAATACCAGAACTAGGGGACATACACTCAAATTGAGTGCTGGGAGAGTAAGAACTGACAAAAGAAAATATTTTTTCACCCAGCGCGTTGTAAGTCTATGGAACTCCCTGCCACAGGATGTGGTGATGGCATCTGGCCTGGATGCCTTCAAAAGGGGATTGGACAGATTCCTAGAGGAAAAGTCCATCACGGGTTACAAACCATGATGGAGATGTGTAATCTCTAGGCTTTAAACCAGGGTACTTCAAGGGCCAGATGCAGGGGAGTGGTATCGGGAGACAGATATCTAGTCTCATGCGCTCCCAAACGCATCTGGTGGGGCCGCTGTGAGATACAGGAAGCTGGACTAGATGGGCCTTTGGCCTGATCCAGCATGGCTCTTCTTATGTTCTTATGTTCTTATGTTCTTAGCAAAACATTATCTGGTCTGTTGTGGTGATGAAGCAAACAAGTTGCAATATAACCTTGGTATTTAGTCTACACTCGGGAACGCAATCCTTCGTTTTCATTTATTGTAACACAAAAGACAATCTCTTTTCCCAGAACTAAAAAAAACATTTTCTCCAACAGAATGAATAAGTTTTCCAAAAAAAACCCAAAGCAATTTGTTCCCAGTACTAGTCTAGGAACAGACCTATAACCCAGACTGTAATGACAACAGCAATGGCAGATAATCATTGGTAAATAAGACTATGAGCTAAGGTCACACAATGCACCACCTCCAGCCCTGCTCAGAGGAGAGACCTCCTGGGAAGTCCTGTGTGAATCACATGATGCAACTTGAAGTGGAAGAGTGAAAGCTTCTCATGTAAAAGTTGCTCTGTTCAGCCTCGAGGACCAGCAATAATTACCTAGAACAGTGGTTCCCAACCTTCCTAATGCCACAACCCTTTAATACAGTTCCTCATGTTGTGGTGACTCCCTTGCCCTGCTTGGAAGAGGCCACAAGCCCCCTTTGGCAGGTCACTGCCACAGGTGCAATAGAGAACTCACTTCTACAGGCACCCTCAGCCAATCACAGCCTCCGGTGCCATTGACTGACATCCCCTCCAACCTATCAAGCTGTAACTCACTCTTACCCGCCTTCCTCCCCCTCCCCCTCCAGACCCAAGCCGTTTGTGCCTTTTTCTTCACTGGCTCATGGAGACCCCTGTGAAATGGTCATTCGACCAAAAGGGGTCCTGACCCCCAGGTTGGGAACCACTGTACTAGAACAAGGTTTCCTCAACAAAAAAGTAGGTACATGTTTCCATAAAATTTGCACATATTACTGTTCAAACTTCATTACTGCAATCAAAACAGGAAAATAATACGCCTCACTCTTTCAGTTAAAACTGCATATGAAACATGGCCTGTCTAGTGCAGGTTAAGCCAGAGCAGTGTCCAAGGCTAGGTTGAAGGATGCTACTCCACTGCCAGACATGTAAAAATCAACTGCTTTTCTACATGGAGTGGAGTAGGGCAATACAGTATCTTCATTTCCGGAAGCAAAATGCCCGGACCCAGACCTCTGCAGGGATGTAAATCTTTGCTTGCCTTGTTCTTACACTCAAGGGCAATGCATGGCCAAATTTAGGCCCTTACTTCACGTCCTACCTCGTTCCGCAATTCTGTTGCGTTGTTCACGGTCACGTGGTTTTGTTCCTGTTCAGTCCCTGTTTCCGTTTACCCACGGGCGTGATTACTTGTATCGTGACAACTGTTACCTCACGCCCTTGTTTCATGGCAATTACTGGATTCCCCTGCCTTCGTTTAGCCTTTTATTTTTATTTTTGGGCTTCCGATTTCCGATATTTTGAATCCCCGCTGTGTCAGTTTTTATGCGTTAAACAGCCAAGCTTCATGACTCATGTCATCTTAAATATCTGCACTTTATGTCTTCCGCTATAGGGAATGCAACGGCGAA
This sequence comes from Phrynocephalus forsythii, assembly GCA_029282475.1. NCBI lineage: Eukaryota > Metazoa > Chordata > Lepidosauria > Squamata > Agamidae > Phrynocephalus > Phrynocephalus forsythii. Next base: position 102,904,541 of record JAPFRF010000004.1, on the reverse strand, counting down.
TGCCACTTCAGCCGCTGACCACTAGGTGGACGCTGGTTGTTGCATGACAGTTATTACCCCATAGTCCCTTGTCTCGGAACAGGAACTGGGAACCAACTATGACAAGAGAATTCACCAGCACAGGGGCAAGTACGGCTTGTCACGCTCTGTTCCCACTTCTGGGGATGTGGTCAAGACTTTTTGCTATCATGCTATGGATGTGGAGTAAGATTTTTTTGTACCAGTCCCAAGCGGGACAGCAAGGAGGGATGAATGGGACATGAAGTAACCACCTAAGATGCAATCGATTGGATGGTTATTTTGCTCAGCTACAGTATGGCTCTAGTCAGTTTAAGAGTGACCAGATGATGTATGCATGATTGTGAACTAGCCCAACACTACTCCATGTCCAGTCCAGATTTTGGGGGGACGGGTTTTGTGGGGTTGGGTGTTGGGGAGGTGTGACAGAAGTGGATTGGAGCAACTGGGTTGCTTTAAACCAGTGGTTTTCAATCTGTGGGTCCCCAGATGTTCCTGAATTATATAAACTATAGTTTAATGATGATTTTAAAGTTATTTTCAGATATTTTGTCCACCAAAGCTCTCTTTTTCATGCATACAGGGCATAGTTGCATTTGCCGTGTGTGGTATACCTGAGACGATATACAATCTGAAGAAAAAGATTGAGATTTTATTTTTTTAAGGAGGGGAAAGAACAGCAATAATAAGTGCCAAAACTCAGAGACTATCTGATACGTCAGACCTTATTACTGTCCACTTTGAAAAAAACAAACAAAAAAACCCCCAATGTTTCAGTTCTATGAGTCATTGGATATTATTTTCACTTCTAGTGACAAAGTGTCCCTGATGCGGTTCTGAAGTTCCTGATGAGATAATCTTCAGAAATGATAATTGCCTTTGATATATGGAGTAAAGAAAAGAAAGTAGATATAGAACAGATTTAAAAAGCCTGCCTTGTTGTGAGGCTTGCAACATACTCACACACTAACAGTAGCTTGCTTTACGGCTGCTGTTTGTGCGACAGTAGCTTGCTTTACAGGTGCTGTTTGTGACAGTAGCTTGCTGTGCAGCTGCTGAATTATTTCTTTAACTTTTTCTTCTTCCAACCATGGATAACTGAATCAGTGGTTAATGAATCAGTGGATTCTACTGTACCTTTAACACCTGATGAAATGTGGCCCTTTGTCTACACTTAACTGCCCTGCATTATTTCCTGCAATTTACAGACAATAAAGACTTCACATCTAGCATTCCTCTTTCATCCTGCTCACTTTTTACATCTGCCTGAGGAAGAAAGTGTTCTTTGGACGTTCCACACAGCTGCCTGTGCTTCTGCAAGAGGTGTATGGTTTGACAGCGTGAGTTACAGCTTGATAGGTTAGAGGGGATGCCCGTCAATGGCAACGGAGGCTGCGATTGGCTGAGGGTGCCTGTCGAGGGAAGTTCTCTATGGCACCTGTGGAAGTGGCCTGCCAAAGGGGGCTTGTGGCCTCTTCCAAGCAGGGCAAGGGGTCACCACAACATGAGGAACTGCATTAAAGGGTCGCGGCATTAGGAAGGTTGAAACCACTGAATTAGAGGTTTATATTTGCAGTACTTTATGGAGCCACAGGATTCGACCAAACTACATGTGCAGAAGAACTCGGAAACAGCCAAGGGAGCAGCAACAAACACTGCTCCAGGTAATAAATGTGGCCCACATTCTCACTACACCTAATTTATTTTTATTGCTGCCGGCAGTAATTACTGGAGCTTGGGCGCCCCAGCATTGCCTTTCAAACTTTTATATTCTTTTCTCACACCTGTCTGTAACCGGTAAAAAAGAATCAGGCTGATGTTTCTAATGATTTGTATTATTCTATTAAACTGGGATTTTTTGGTGCTTCTCTTCTGCCTTCTTACTGTCTGGGTCTTCTTATTCCTTTCCCAACTCTCCTGTTTTACACTCTGGGATGCTGCCGGGAGGTTGCTTTTAAATTACGCTTTGATAAGATTAATTGTGAGAATCTATGTTAGCAGAACATGTTCTAGTTTTCTGGGGTTTTTTTAGCTTTTCTATCTCCTATTATCATTCATCCCTCTCTAATGGCTGTTGAACAGCGGTATCTTGTGAAGAAAAAAAAGACAAAAAGCGAGAGAAAGAACAGATGTTGCGCCGCCATAAAAGCATTACAACGGAATATTTTCTGTTATTACCTTTCCATCTAGATCTTTTTAAAGCAAGCTCAGAATTTACTAGGTGGTACTATGGTGCAACATATGTTGTGGGAACTTAAGTATTTATTTTAGCAGATGCTCAAAAAGCTGCTCACATTATTACTGCCATATCCATCTGTCCCTCAGAGTAAGGTTGCTGTTTATGAGAACAATGGTTGCAATCTAATTTTTGAATTTCTCAGCTGCAAAGAGTGGGCTTTAATGTCACAGTCCTCTGAGGAGAAATGCGGAACTCAATTCTTAAATATATTTTACTAGTCATTTAAATTGTGCCAGTGTTCATCACTAGAAACACAGACTGATCTGGTTTAGAGGTATGAGCAGGTTTTTTGGTTCCAAACCAGTTCACTTCGTGTTTAACATATTGTTGCTTTGTTGTATTTTCTTAGAAACATGGAACTGGAATTAAATTTCCCAAATCTGTCTCTCATCTTACAAGAGTTTTTAAAATTTTATTAATTATGTTTGTCCCTCAACATGATTAGGAGAAAATCATTGAGACATATTGTTATGAAATAAAGTATCGATATAAATAACCCCAAAAGTGTATTAGCAAAAACAAAGAGGTCAAAATCCCATCAAGTTGTTATGCCAGTGTAAAGGAATTGGCCTAAATATCATTGGCCGAGTGAGCAAGTCATGAAGTTAGCACCGATAACTGTGCTTAAATGCTGGAAGAGTAAATACCTGTGCTAACTTCTTTAACCTGTGCAAGTCATAAATTAGTTTTGTGCCAACTGTGTTATGCTTACAGGTGTAATGCAGGATTTTGGTTGAAGTAAGTGGTGATATATTTTTTAAATCCTTACTTTAAAAAATAATTATTTGAAAAAAATGAAAAAAAATAATTTTCAAAAATTATTTGAAAAAAATGAAAAAAATTAAATCCTTACTTTAAAAAATAATTATTTGAAAAAAATGAGAAAAAATAATTATTTGAAAAAAATGAGTAACCATGTCTGGGAGAAAAAACCTCTCTATTCCCCAGTAATGTCATCTTTCGAAACACAATTTTGAAGAACTGTAATACAGTGGATTCAGGGGAAATGTGAACATTAGACCACCCTATGCACAACAACTGGATATTTAAAAATGCCAGGTGATTCATGCTGAAATAATATTTATTTATTTATTTAAATTACTACTGACCACTGACAGAACGATGACTTTTGCTATCCCACAACCTCCAAAATGTGCTTTTGGCTGTGAGAATAAGCCACCTCTAAAAATCGTGCCCTTAAAAAAACCCTCCGCCACAGCCCTGAAGGACATCTTCCTGGAACCACCGCTGGGGGTTCTACCTTTTTTCTACGCTTAGGAGCCACCTTTTAAAATGACTTTGACACTAATCACTTTACTTCTGGGTTTTCCAGTGATGTCTTTTGGTACATCGATAAAGCACCATGCATCAGTAAAATCCTGCAAAGCGCAGGATCGCTGAGTGGAATGCAGGAATCAATTAGCCGTGATACGGTACAAAAGCAGGACATTGGTACCTGGATGGGCGGGCGGCAATTAATTGGAGCCACTACTGAGAGGGATGCGGGCAGGCTGTAAATCATGGCCTGTGCTCATTCACCATCGTTCCAGTGAGGGAGAAGCCCTTGTGCGTTTGTGTTTGTGTATGTGCATGATGGTGGGGCTGGGAAGGAGGGAAGGAGGAATGGGAAGCCGTTTGTAAGCCATCCGCTGCTCATGGCACTTCCCCAGGAGCCAGTTAGTTTGTTCCCCTCCTCGCTGGCTGGGACCAACTTTGAATTTTGAAGTAAAAAAGCCGAGGACATGAGGATAATGGAAGCGCTGTTTAAACCATGTGATCGCGGCAGGGGGAAAAAACAGCTCTTCCGGGACGTGGGATAGGGGACATATAGTTCTAGTTCTCCAATCCTCTTACAGTGCCACCTAGGTTAATGCCCCATCTTCATTTTGTGTTGTGTGAAGCAGTACCTTCAGTTCTTCATCTGACCCGTGGTTAACACACACCTAATTCACTGTACAACCCCAACTACAGGTACATGGTGCTTCTGGGAGATTCTGGGAACTATTAGTCTAGAAACACAAACCTCCAAATATCTAATTCCAACTCAACATTTAAGAACACATTGGTCCATAGTTACTTTGCTAGATTATTATTGTTGTTGTGTCATTACAGTTGTAACCAACTCTTTGTGACCCCATGTCCATAGTGTTTTCTTGGCAGGAATACTGGAGTGGCTTGCCAGTTCCTACTCCGGGTGCCTACAGCACCTGGTATTCCCTAGTGGTCTCCCATCCAAGTACTAGGCAGGCCCAACGCTGCTTAGCTTCCTAGACCAGGCGAGATTGGATGTGCTCAGGGCATCTAGGCAGCTTTGCTAGATTAAACCTCTCAGAATTTCCAAGCCACTGTGGTCACTGATTTGATTCTGGAATTTATAATCTGAAATTGTAACTTTTCCAAACTCTTTACTATATGTATAAGACAGATTTACTCTCCAAAATTTTTCTTTTTCTATCAACCACTTACATAAGTCTTTTTCACTGTTAAATAACAGAGCGGGCATTTTGATAGAAAAATAACAGAGCAGGCATTTTGATACAAATGGGCTGTATGTAGTAAAAGACTATGGAAGTCCTATATTCTTAAGGTTTTTTGAAGTCTAGTTCTTTTGAAGTTCTTGGTATTTTAAGTATCGAAATAGAAAAATGTTCATTTAGAAAATGATCAAAGAAACTAATCACCATGCTCAGAATGCTGTTTTTAAAGTTTTATTTTAGACTGCACAATTTGGCAGATTAGACAAAGTGTTGTATCAAACAGCTGAAGCTGCAGCATCTTCATTCTTCCCGCCAGTGTTCTGTATTGGTGCTGAAGAACAGCAATTACTCATGTCCATAAGACAGAAACAATTATCAAAGAAAGTGCCTTCAGTAATTTTATGCACCCACATGCAACTTATGTACTGTCTGAGTAAGGTGACATCTTTAGTTATCCTATTCAAAAGGTGTGCGGAAAACTTGAACTCATTTTAAAAATACTTTCTAAAAGCAAGACAGAGAGAAAGCAAGCAAAACTTATTAAACATCAAGTTCTAAAACTTCACTGAAATACATGACAGGTGGGCAACTAAAGCCCCTCAGTTGTTTTTGTCCTAAACTCCCACTAATCTTAACCATCATAATGAATCATGAAGAATTAAGGGGGTTGGAGCCCAAGAATGCCTGGGGGAATGTGTTCATCCACCCCAATAAACACTAAAATAAATAATAAATGATCTTCCATTTCTTTCAATAAGATCATCAATGTAATTTCCAGATTTCACCTGCCTGGAGGTAGATTTAGTGAAGTTTAGTTCACTCTTAATCTCCATCAGATTATGTTACAAATTCAAATTTATTTTTAATGTAGATTATAACCAGCATCTGTAAACTGAATCCTTTAATTTGTATCTCAACATCACTTTCATACATATTAAGATGATGGCAAAGAAAAACAGAGAGAAGTCCCCTTGTCAACTCAAAACAACACACAATACCCACAGATTAAATTGCTGCAATCCTAAAAATCCTTGGAAGGAAATAAACCCCCAATGATTATGATAAATAGGAATAGGATTGTACTATAAATGTATATTTTCTGTAGTTTTTATGGATGGATAGTTTTGATCTCCTTGCAGTCCAGGGGACCCTCAAGAGTCTCCTCCAGCACCACAGCTCACAAGTGTCAATTCTGCAGCGATCAGCCTTCTTTATAGTCCAGCTCTCACTTCCATACATCACTACTGGAAAAACCATAGCTTTGACTATCCGGACCTTTGTTAGCAAAGTGATGTCTCTGCTTTTTAAGATGTTTGCCATCACACCTTTTAATTTTGTTGCTGCAGTCACCATCTACAGTGATCAAGGAGCCCAAGCAAATGAACTCTTGTCATTGCCTCTATTTCTTCCCCTTCTATTTGCCAGGAGGTGATGGGACCAGTGGCCATGATCTTAGTTTTTTTGATGTTGAGCTTCAGACCATTTTTTTCGCTCTCCTCTTTCACCTTCATTCAGAGGCTATTTAATTCCTCTTCATTTTTCTGCTATCAGAGTCGTATCATCTGCATATCTGAGGTTGTAGATATGTTTTCCAGCAATCTTAATTCTGGTTTGTGATTCATCCAGTCCTGCCTTTCGCACGATGTACTTTGCATACAAGTTAAACAGGCAAGGTGACAACCTTGTCGTACTCTTTTCCCAATTTTAAACCAGTTTCTTATACATTTTAGCAAAGCAGGCGTATTTTTACAGTAACCCCCCCATCTATCGCTCTGCAGGGATCAGCCTTCCATGATCATTGAAAATCCACAATATGGGATAACCATAGGTTTGACTATCGGGCCTTTGAGCAAAGTGATGTTTAAAATGTCTTTAAGATGTGGATCCATCTTTTAATTTTGTTGCTGCAAGTCATTTTCTGCATTGATCAAAAAGCAAGCAAATTTTAAACATTGCTCATTTCTTCCCCTTCTATTTGCCATGGGGTGATGGGACCAGTGGCCATGATCTTAGTTTTTTTAGTGCACAATGGCCCATTCCCCCGCTCTCCTCTTTCTGATTGGTGCTGGGGTGGGGGAGAAATTCCTTTTCATTTTCCCTTCCCAGCGCCAATCAGCATATCTGAGGTTGTATATATGTCTTTCAGGGGATTCTGGTTTGGTTTCAAAGCCCAGGCTTTTAAAACCTTTTCTCTCTCTCTTAAACAAGCCCTTTGACAGCATTCAACCTTGTTATACTGCAATTTTAAACCAGTTTCTTATAGCTTAGAAAGGGACCACTGTTACCAAATATTAACACAAAAGAAAAAAACACATTTCTTCTGATACTTGATTCTTATCTTTTGAGTCTACATGGTTGTTAAATTTTCCATAAGGACTTGCAAATAATGGATAAGCCAACCTGCCACACAACTTACAAATGAGAGAGGGGGAAGGGAGGGCAGGAGGCAGGCAAAGGATTAAAAGCAAAAATTGACATCTATTTCAGGCTATGTAGGCGTGATAGTATAACATACTCACAGCAGTTACAATTATCCAGGATTTTCATGCTGTGTTCTTAACTATAAGGTAAATTTACTCACCAGGACAAGTATTTAAATAGATCATAGAATGACACATTAAGAAAAAGGCTCAGACAACATATACACCCTTGCAAAACAAAACAAAACAAAAACCCACTAAGAATCAGAGCTCTGTCAGTTTCCTGCAGAACTGAATTTTCCCTGAAAAAGTTCCACCTTATCTCCATATTGGTTACCATGACAAAAAGGTCTCTCTTACACACTTCTCAGAATGCTTTGGGAGCAATTCTGCCTCACATAACGTCATGTCTGTTCCAAGGCATTCCAAGAAATGAAACCAGAAAGAGACTGGAAGGGGAGTTTCATGCTATATCCTGCCGGCTGCAATGTCAGCGGTATCCCAGGAAGGCTGAAGAGCAACAGAAAAGGACAGGATGCAATGTCTTTACCTTGTCTGCTGGGGAAGCTCTGTCAAGAGACACGGAGCCACAGATACCAGAAAAAGAGGTTTAGATCACAGCAATGTAGGATTTATAGGTTTATCTGCTTCCACTGATGGGTTCCCTGTTTGTCATACTTAGGAAGACAGGGTCAGACCCCACCTGGAGTACTGTGTCCAGTTCTGTGCGCCTCAATTTAAAAAGGATGTTGACAACCTCGAGCGGGTGCAGAGAAGGGCGACCAGGATGGTTGAAGGTCTGGAAGAAATGTCCTATGAAGAACATCTTAAACGGCTTATGTTTAGCCTTTCAAAAAGAAGGCTGAGAGAGGATATGATAGCTATGTTTGAAAGGATGTCATATGGAAGAGAGAACAGGTTTGTTTTCCATGGCTTCAGAAACTAGGACTTGGGGCAATGGTTTCAAACTACAGGAAAAGATATTCCATTTTAGCATTAGGAAGAACTTCATGAGGGTTAGAGCTGTTCAGCAGTGGAATATGTTGCTGCGGAGGGTGGTGGAGTCTCCTTCTTTGGAGGTTTTTAAGCAGAGGTTGGATGGCCAGTGATGGGGGTTCCTGCATGGCAGGGGCTTGGACTGGATGGCCCTTGAGGTCTCTTCCAATTTTATGATTCTATGATTCTAGGTTTGGGCAAGACAGCAGTTTAGGGTCTTTGGAAATACTGAAACTGTGGGATGTTTTCCCAGTCAGTTTCTTGAAATGGTGCTTGACAAGTGTACAAGACAAATCTGCTGTGAGATATGTTTGAACTCTTGTGAATTGGTTATCTTTTCAATGCAGACTCCAAACATTGATAATTTCTTTTGCAATTTGTTAAAATTTGTTTAGCAGTTACCTCCCACAAAACCCTGGAGACTGATACAACATCACTCCTAAATCCTAAGGGATTCCAGAAGGTGTAGAACAGCTCAAAAAAAATTGAAGGAGCTTGATGAGAAGATTAAAAATGAAAGGAAGACCAGAAGTTGAGTCATAGGAACTGAACTTCTTTTCTTGTGAGATCGAAAAATCCAAATAGCTTCTTCACTCTTCTCCCAATGAAAAGGAGAAAATTCTTGGGTCCTTTTCCAAGGAGAAAGGCGTGGTTAAATATTCTAAATAAATAAATAAACCTTACATTATACACTTGCTTGTACAACAGAATTACTTTCCCTTTCTGTCTCTCTACCCAAAAATTTGCTGGATTCTCTAAAACTTGCTCCAGATGTTTCCCCATGTTTATTAGGGATGGGATTTAAATATTTTCAGCATATTTGCCTTATTAACCTATTTTTATTTGCAGCCGATGTGCTCTTCTTTTCTTCCTTTTGAATAAAAAGCCCATTAAGTCCTTTTAATAAATGAACCTCTTTCCCTCAGTCTCTGAAGACTTCCTATTTTCTTTTACATTGGACGGGTTCAGTGTTGTTGCCTTATGGATCAGAATGAAAATAATCTTTGATTCTGGAATGCTAGATTTCCATTATTGCTCTTGCCAGGAACAGACAAATAGCTCTGCTGACACACAGCACTTTTCTACTCACCAGAAATCATAGCCTCATAGCAGCTGTTAGGAAATTTTTGTTTTCCATCAGTAGTCACATTGTCAAATGTTAATGGTCCATTAGGCACTCACTGGGAATTAGAAATATTTTTCACCAAACCAAGCTACTTCAACATATCAGGAATCCTTTTAAGTTTCCTATGCTTCCTGTAGCGCACAGGCTTCTACAACCCCTAAGTGGTTGGGTGATGGGTGACCTTTTGTTAAATTATTATTCCATTTCTGTAAGGCCCGTGATCTCTGCCTGCTCTCCCACTGCTAACACAATGTGGTATCTGCCACGTATAAAAGCAAACAAATAAATCCATGACCATTGGCCCTGTTATCTGAGTTTGATGAGACTTAAGAGTTTCTGCAGCCACTGGAGAGCCTACACAGGCCAGAACTAAGGGTAATGATACTGTACTTGTAATAAGCATAATAATGGTATTACAGCTGCATCAGAGGACATCATCCCCCCCCTTAATGTCCTGGAACATCTGGGTCATTATGAAATAATAATGTGGGAGCTGATGCCTAGTGTCCATAGAACAAGTAGTAAAAAGAAAAAAGAACACACAGTGAAATGTTAATAACAAAGAATGGACAGAAGCTGAAGCACTGAATAAGAAATAAATGTGATTTTAAAGAATGAATAAACACACTAAGTGACTTGTTTTGGAGCAAAGACAAATGACATGACCGAACAAACATTTTTCACCTTCCTCACTTCCTTCTTTCAAAGCACAGGGGTGCAAATAATGCTCTCCATCTTGAGATGTTTCTCCAGTCTTATCAGAATGCATTCCTAACCAGAGACAATCATTGTCCTCCACAAACAGTTGGGCTTTGCTGTGTACTATATACTTGTTTCTCCTTAGACCTTGTCTTCTATTGGCTTGGCTGCTATCACACGGTGAATGTGGGGCGCTCTTTCCCGCTATTATAGGCGCTTCTATTTCTGATGTCCTAATGGGTAGTTGCCTTTTTACAGGGGGGGGGAGTCGACCACGCCCACTTTTGTCCATTTAAGCGCATTTTCTTGGAACCACCACTGAGGGCTGTCATTTCTTAATAGGTCGTCTTTTTAGCATCAGGTTGAACTGGAAGGCTGCGCTCAAGCGCTTCGTGCAAGAAGACCAGTGAGCGGGTGTTCAAAATGCCTGCCAAGCAAAGGCAAGGAGAGGGGCAGCAGGCAGGGGCTTGTTCCGCTTCTCCCGCTGAAAGGCAGGGAGAGGAGCAGCAGAAGGGGTCCTGGAGATCCGTGGGGCCGAGGCCACAATCCCAAGGGCAATACAAAAGGAGCAGGCAGGCAGGCAGGCAGGCAGGCAGAGAGAGCGGCGGCTGGAAGAGATTAAAGAGCCTGCTGCTCCTACGGGGATCAAAGGGCAGCCGAGGACAAGCCAGAGGCCGGAGCCACCAAAGCAGAAAGCGCAAGCTCTGGTCAAGTGCTTGCATGAGGAATTGGAAAGGGAGATAAGCACTCCCACCGAGTAGGGAAGCTGTAAAAGTTTAAAGGGCCAGCCTTGCTTTAAGGTGAGTTTAGGAGCTTCGCTGCCCCCAGAAAAATTTCTTAAAGAAAATTTGTTGTTGTTCAGTCGTTCAGTCATGTCCGACTCTTCGTGACCCCATGGACCAGAGCTCGCCAGGCCTTCCTATCTTCCACTGCCTCCCGGAGTTTGGTCAAATCCATATTAGTTGCATCAATAACACCATCCAACCACCTCATTCTCTGCTGTCCTCTTTTCCTTTTGCCTTCAATCTTTCCCAGCATCAGGGCCTTTTCCAGGGAGTCCTCTCTCCTCATGAGGTGGCCAAAGTACTGGAGCCTCAGCTTCAAAATCTGTCCTTCCAGTGAACACTTAAAGAAAATAGATAAGGTCAAATAAATGATTTTGCAGGTTTTGAGAACGGGTATGGGGAGCTGTCAGCAAGTGAAGAAGTTGAGTGGCTGTCAGGAGCATTGCCGTTATGCAAACACCAAAAAGTTTTTTAAAAATACAGCAGAGAACAATAATGGGCAAAACTGACAGCTAACACAACAACTGACAGAGAAAGAGCGCCTAAAGCCAGTGAGGACACATTATGATATGGAGCAGCACCCGGGGACGATAGGACAGGTACAGCGCCTTTAGCACCACGTGACCGCAACTGATTAAGAAGCGCCTTTTGTTAAAAAAAAAGTGCCCAAAATTCGCCAGAAGAAGTCCCAGGATGCCCCCGGAAGATGCTGGAATGGGTTGGCATAAGAATTGACTTGATGGCACCTGATTTTTATTATTGAAAGTGCCACAATACTTGTTGCTGGTGATAAGGGTAAAATAATAGAAATTTCCAATCAATTGTAGGGGAGAGAAGACAATTAGAGCTTGAAAAAATTATCTTGTTGGACTATAACTTGAGAGTCCTCCAGAGTGACCAGTATCTTCCCTTGCCTGTAATTTTTCCAAATTCTGATTAAGTCCATAGTTCACAGTTATCCAACTGCACTACAAGAAGGGATAAAGACCTGGAAATGAGATGAGAAAGGGGAGAAAGAACTGGGGAGTGGCAGGAAATAACATCTTCAAGAGGAATAAGCAAAGGAATGAAAAAATAGTGAACAAAATAAATCTAAGCAAGAATATAAAAAGAAATCGGATATTGTAAACTTTGGTTACAGAATGGCTGCATATTTTGTTTTGACAAAGGACTGTGGGAGTTGTGGTCCAAAACATCTGGAGGGCCAAAGTTTGGCCACCACTGGTATAGAATAAATGAGTTGGAAGGGGTCCATAAGACCATTGAGCCCCATACCCTGCTCCATGCAGGAATCCAAATCAAAGGAGATCTGGCAGATGGATGTCCAATTTTCTCTTGAAATGCTTCCAGTGTTGGGGAGCTCACCACCTCCCAAAGGTAATTGGTTCAATTGTCATACTGCTGTACAGTTAGGAAGTTTTTTCTTATATTCAGCCTAAACCTGGCTCTCTGTAGCTTGAGTACTGTGTGTCCTGTATTCTGGGATGATCAAGAACAGATCCTGCCCCTCCTCTGTATGACTACCCTTCAAGTACAGTGGTACCTTGCATAAAGGAATTAATTCATTCCAAATGAAATTATGTTAAGCAAATTTTCCTTTATACAAATTCCCATATGAATCCATTGAAAATGGAGTAATCCCATTTTATGTTGTATGGATTCTCCTCACAACATAATTTCCCCTATCTCTGGATTTTTTTATGTTGTACAGATTTTATGTTATACAAACTGTTTGTTATACGAGAGTCCACTGTATTTGAAAAATGCTATCCAATCTCCCCTCATTCTTCTGTTCTCAATAGTAAACGTGCCCAGTCCTTTCAGTCTTTCCTCATAGGACTTGTTTTCCCCAATCATCCTTCTTGCTCTCCTCTGAACCTGCTCCAGTTTGTCTGCATCCTTCTTAAAGTATGCTGTCCAGAACTGGACACAGTACTGTAGATGAGACATAACCACTGCTGAATAGAAAACTAGTACCTCACAGGATTTTGATACTATCATTCTGTCAATTCATCCTAAAATTGCATTGGCCTTTTCTGCAGCGACATCAAACTGTTGGCTCATAGTGTTGGGACTTTGTGCTTTGCTTCAGGCAGCAAAATGCCTTTGGCCACAACACCACCATGAAAGTTAAACTGTTCCCCTGTAAGATACTTGAAGGGAAGCACAGACTTGAGAAAACCCCAGTTCACATTTCAGGGGGCGTCTTTATTTAGCACTGCTGGATGTGGATTTTGATCCACTCACTTCCCTCTTGCTTTGAACGAATCCATGTAATGTTTGCATTTTTATTTCCTTCATCGCTATCATTCAATGTCCAATAATGTACAACTAGAGGCCATCAGTGTTCATGTCATGTACAACTAGAAGCCATCAATGGATTTCAGCTGAAAAACCAGTATTTTTGACATAGTTATGAGCTGTAAAGCAGCAACCAAATATAATGATTGCAAGGGAATTGAAAATAGCAATTCTGTGGTTTAACCACAGGGTAGCATTAATACATTTTAGGCACAAAATGACATGGCTATTTTAATGGCTATATTGTTTGCTTCCATAGTGTATGGCTGATGATATCATCAACCATGGCACTATTTAGAAATTAAATATTTTATCCTCCTGTGATGGAGACCCCATCACAGGGGTTATTCAGGTTATGTCCCAAGTAACCCCTTTAATCATCAGTGACCTGTCAGGGCTGAGGGCAGGGGTATGTATGGGCGCTTTTACACGACCTCTAAAATCCACTGGCAACTTAAATTCGGACCAGAGATCATGGGGGTTTGTTCTGCTTCCTGTGTTCCAACCCTTCCGCACTCCATTGCTCCTGTCTGCGGTGAGGGGAAGGAGAAAAAAAGGGAGAAAACAATGCAGGCTCACCTCCGCTCACCTCCGTCTGCCATCGGAGCAGCCCTGTAGGGGTTTCAGGCTGTTAAAGGGGCAGGAGGACAACAAAAAACAAACAGAAGGCGAGAAGAGCCCAGCATCCACAGCTTTATAATCTGCATCAGAAATTTTTTTACCTCCGGAGACCAGGTACTTGTAAAATGTGCTAGGGTGCGCTTAGGTGGGCGTGGTTGTATTTTTTTTTTTAAGTCCGCAGCTGGTGGGAAAACAATTTTAAGCTCTGCATCTGGGAGCCCTTTGCCTCGGATTTTAGGGGTTGTGTAAAAGCAGCCTATATTACCAAAAATTACTGCAGCGGGTAATGAGTAAGGGTTCCAGTATACCACACATCACTGTCACAAACCCCTCCACTGAGTCAGGTGACCTTGTGGGGCAGGATGGGTTTTGTTTTTACAGCAGCTGGTTGCCCTATCAAGTGAAAGAAGCTCTCATGACAGATAAGGTGTGTTTTTTTAAAAGGTGGTAACACAAGAACAAACAAAAGAATGAAGAATTGCAGGAGTGCAGTAGTTAGATAAGGGAAATATCTGTAATTTAATGAATAAATGCATGGCACAAATATTAAAAAGGAGAAAATCGGCAATGTTTAGGCTATTCACATATAGTTTTTTAAAAAACCATCTTATGCCTCCTGGGGAGTGAGTGGTTTGTAAGATGGAAAAGTTTAAAAGCTTTGGGGATCAGATATGTATTTGTTACTTTTAATAATTGTGGATGTTCTCAAGGTTCCCATTCAAGTGTTCCTCTAGCAGCACAATACATTAATACGGTGAACATTGCTTGGTATTTCTTTCTTAAAAGCCCTTAGAAGCCTTACAAACGTCTTCATTAGAGTTCATCTGAGTCAAAGACACACAACTGGGAATGTGGAAAAACATCATCATTAACTCAATGTTGAGACCATGTTCACATGAGGTCTCATCTTCAGGGTGTGACTAAGATATCAAGCATAACTGATTGTTGTTTTCCATAATTTGCACACAAAAGTCTTCAAAAAGAATTTGAGTCTTTTTCTCTTCCTGAAGCAATGTACCCAGAATAAGCCTAAGCAAAGAAAGGAAGGAACGAAGGATTCATAGAATCATAAAATTATAGAGTTGGATGAGACCTCAAGGGCCATCCAGTCCAACCCGCTGCCATGCAGGAACCCCCAGCAACGTACCCCCATCAGATGGCCATCCAGCCTCTGCTTAAAAACCTCCAAAGAAGGAGACCCCCGCCACCCTCCTTGGCAGCATATTCCACTGTTGAACAGCTGCAACTGCCAGGAAGTTCTTCCTAATGTTCAAATGGAATCTAATTTCCAGTAATTTGAAACCGTTGCTCTGAGTCGTAGTCTCTGAAGCCATGGAAAACAAACCAGTCCCTTCTTCAATGTGACATCCTTTCAAGTATTTATACAAGGCTATCATATCCCCTCTCAATCTTCTTTTTATAAGACTTAACATTCCCAGATCCCTCAGCCGCTCCTCAGAAAGTGGAAGGAAGGAAGGAAGGAAGGAAGGAAGGAAGGAAGGAAGGAAGGAAGGAAGGAAGGAAGGAAGGAAGGAAGGAAGGACAAGTTGATTGATCATAACATGCAAGCAACACAACTACTGCTATTATTTTTACCAGCAGTGGTTGTGTTATTTAAAAATAGCAGCTATACCATTGTTAAAGAATGCAAAAGATATTGCAGTTTTAAATTTCAGACATTTGAGGAAATGTACAAAATCTCAATAAGACTGGAGGGGGAGTCTCGCCTTCTTTTAGGAAAAAGAAAATTTATTGCTCATTTATCACATGTCAACGAACCAAGTTGCATGTCTCCTCAGAACTCCCTTCAGAGGCCATGGCTTTTATTTAGGAGACCACAGTATGTAGATGGATAATTCAAGAGAGCAGGATCCATAGGAAAGACCACATAACACTTGTAGGAAGACATGAGGACTGAAGGATAATCAATAATTTTTATGAAAATTCTATGTCCTACTTCTGTGCCCTGATATGTGCCCTGTAAGTTGAGAACCACGAGCCTAATGAACTTCAACTACTGCTTGGCTTAAAAACAGTGTGTGTAAACACATAAATATGTGTACTGCCTCTTCCTGCTTTTCTACATTCTGCTTTGTTTTTCGCAAGTCTTTTGTCTGGTCCTCTGACGCCCTGAAGACGATTACCAGCCACTGCTGATATAAATAGTACATCAATTTTACCATGATTTTAATTATTTCAAACTACATTCACTTATCATAACGAAATATACAAGAGGCAGATTTTAAAAATATATATTATTCCCATTTAGTGTTGTATATATAATTTATGGTACTTTGAAAGATGCATAAATTGAAACATTTTGCAGGCCAGCTTAATTATGGACCCACTTGAAATGTGGAAAAGAAATGATGGATTCTTCATTATGGTAACGACCAGACATTATTTAGCCAGTATATGCAATTACATGTTTTGTAGCTCTTTTGATCAGACAAGAGCTGTTTGGACATAATTCTTAATGAAAAACCGTGTCAGAGGTTTTGCTATGCGTACTTTTCAGGTGGATTATCTCCATCAATCTGAAGTTCCTTTTTCTAGGCTTTCTAAATTTCCCTGTCTGTGTCAGAAGTATTCAGAAACCAAAGATTTTAGCCCAGAAGAAGAAAAATTGACACCACAGTCCAGTTGTTGTTCCAGGTGTGTGCAGAACAGATGGACAAAAAGTGTCAGAGGTTTGGCAAGGGCCAGACTGGAGGAAAGAGGTAGATCCAAAGATCTGCTCTCAACTTGCATAGACACATCTTCTCCAACCTCAGCCCTTATAGGATCAGGTTCCAGAGCATTCCGAGGTACAACTGCAACCATTGCTTATCCTTGCCTATGCTAACTGGGACTGATGGGATATGTAGTCTGCAGTCAGGCAGGATCTAGACAGACAGAATGTTGGTCTCAGACCAACACTGATCCATGAAACTGTACTAAGCAAGAAGCCTGTGTGTCAGCAGAGAACTCCAGTATGGATGAACCTGAGAGGTGGAAGATCTGTTCGACCCTGGAGATCCTGGATGCTCAGGGAATCAGAAACCTGATCCCACTGATCCAAGACCTTGGGAACCCAGGAGCCTGGTCCTAGAGGTGACAGGAACCCAGCAGCTGATTCTGAGGATGAGGTGGGACAACATCCCAGTACACAGGAGCAAAGAAGGCTGAAGGCAAGAGCTTAGTCAGAAGCCCAAAGGCAGGGTGCTTGGCTGCGAGAGAGGTCTTCTTGTGAGTGGGTGATCTCCTCCTGCATGTGCTCTTTCTCAAAGGGAGACCCAGGTGCCAAACCTTCTCCTTCTCCTCCTGGGTGCTTCATCCAGTCCCTAGAAGGAACAGAGGCTGCCCTGCCTTACCACCTTGGCTGATCTCCCCTTCAGACAAGGGGGCAAGACAGGCAAGATGATGCTCCTGACAGCCAAAGAGGAGGAGAAGGGGAGTATGCTTTGAATGGTGAGCAGGTCATCAGCTGGGGAGGCAAAGGAAGGGAATACATGGCATGCATTGTGCTGTGTGTACAAACTGAACTGAGGTTTGCGCCTACCTCTAATGCAGAGTACTCCAAGCAAGTTTAATAGTCCTGTTTTCTAGGAGCATTCAAGGACAGAGTAATTTGTTCAAGGCCACAGAGGCTGGATCTGCTCCTACAAGGCACAGGAGGGAATTGATTTCCTAGTACTATAAACATGTTATCAGCCTCATTTCATTGCATGTCTCCAAAGCACATCAGCATTTGCATCCTCTCCTAGTTCTGTACTGAATCATGTCATTCTTGCCTTCTTCCACACCATATGTGGATACAGCAGGACCGCCATATCCACAGATTTAGCATCATTTATCTGCGGTCTAAAAATATCTATAATGTGATATCTCTTGCTCTCTATTGCCCTGATCTGGTAATGCATGTTTAAAAAAACCTGGGTCCCTCCCCTTTATCATTATTTATCATTATTTATCATTATGTATTTATCATTATTAAGAATTTATCAATATTCATCATTAAGTATTTATCATTTTTAAGTATTTATCAATCTTCATCATTAAGTATTATTCACTGATTTCAGCATCCATGGGGCATCCAGAACCAATCTCCCGCAAATACTGGGGTCCTTCTGTATTTTGCTATATGCATGCACTGTTTTTTTAAAATATACTCACTTATCAACATATCAGATAAGTGCATTTTCACATTTCCTATTATCTTCTACATTTTTTTCAAATATACTAGGCTTTATTACCCCCAAAATGGAGGATCTGGGCTGCTATCCCAAACTGGTTCCCCTACTCCCTGATGGAATATACCATGTAGGCTGAATACAGAATAAAACTTCTGGCTATAGTCTTTGTGAAAACAAAAAACAAAAACAAATGCTGTTAATATAAACAATCATGACTTGTGAAGCCTCACTCCGGTTATGAATTCATAAATGTTTTGATTTTTTTAATACTTCATTTCACAAGTGGCACGAAAGAAGTGCTGAAAAACATTTCCTGCCAAGCAGCCAGCTGCTGCTGTCATCGTGGTAATTAAAAAAGAAAGACAGAAAGGAAATGGCTCTTGCCAAAAACAACTCAGGGAACACTGATAAAAGGAAGATGAGCAGGCAGTAGGTTGTCTGCGTGGCAAAAACTAATAATGCCGGAAAGGTCAGACACATGATGGAGAACCAGGGTAACCTGAATTGTTATGAAGCCAAGTGGGTTGCTTAACATGATTGATGAGCTGTAACCAGATGTCCTGTTCCATGATATCTATTAAGGCAGGGGTGTCAAAACTTTTTGCAAGGAGGGCCAGATTTGGTGAGGTGAAAATGTGTGGGGCCCGACCATTCAGCTGCATTTGGCCCCTGGACTGGACTTTGGACCAGCCTCTGGGACATGCAAGGAGGCAGGGAGGATGCTGCAGCAACGGAGCCGGGGGCGGGTAGGCTGGGCAGGTGGCTGGGGGGACAGACAGAGGCAGGGAAGACAGGCAAACTGTAAAACTGCAAGCTGACGTCTCCATCCAGTATGGGGAGAGGCCAGGTGGTGTGGATGCATGACAGGCTGAGCAAGTGGGGAGAAGAGGCTGCGGGCCGCTCCAAATTTGAAAACGGGCCGCATTTGGCCCCTGGGCCTGACTTTGGACATGGCTGTCTTAAGGGCTAAAATGTCTCAATAAAGTTTATTTCTTTAGGATAAGGTAGAAAAGCCACCACCCCGTCATACGTCTGGATAACATCTGTCAATATACTTGTGCAGCTAAAGCAGTCACTGCGTCTTAACTCCTAGGTGCCATTTCTTGGAAATGCCCAGTTGTGCTCTGTTGAGTATATGGTACATGGCACTGCCATGAAATGTATAGTGTGGCCTCAAGACTGTGTGCATGAATGGCCTGCAAAGTGGTTACCCAGGAAACTATCCCATACCTTGCTTTGACAACAGCGGAAGCCTCATGGCACAGTGGTTAGATGGCTGTACTGTAGCTAAAACTGTGCTCAAGACCTGGGGTTCAGTCCCAGGTAGCAAGCTCAAGATTCAATCAGCCTTCCAGCCTTCCGAGATCACAGCTTGTGTGTGTGTGTGTGTGTGTGTGTGTGTGTGTGTGTGTGTGTGTGTGTGTGTGACTGTAAACCTCCCAGAGAATGCTTTATGGGGCAATATACTGTATAAGCAGAACACTTTGCTTTTGCTTTTTGCTTATCGTTGAAATAGAGGGGAAATTGTACTGAAAGCAAGCAAGAGGCTTAGGAGATGGGAGATCAGTGCCTCATCTTCCATCTTTTCCTAGAGGAGCAACACCAATGAAAAAATATATATTCCACCTTGGGTCTTTTTCCAAGGAGAAAGGTGGAGTAAAAATTTTCAAAATAAAATAAAATAAATAAAAGTGATGTGAAGTCAGGCCCTTTAAATCAAAGGACTGATAGTCCATGAAATCTTATAATGTGTTGCTTTCTCAATTTGCCCAAAAGAATATAATCCACACCAACTTTCATTTGTTTCTTGGTTTTACAAAAATTGGAAGGCTTGGTTGTCATGACCTTGGTCTTATTGTTAATTTGTTGAACACAAGGCTGACGCCACCAGTACAGCTAAAGAGGACACACACACACACACACACACACACACACACACACACACACACACACACACCCCACTGGAAGAAATTTCAAAAGCATTAAAAGCTGATTGACACAACAGTAGCAGATCTCTCTGTGTGTGTGTGTTTGTGACCTATGTGAATGTCTATGTGCATCACTTTGTTTGGACAAGCCAATAATGGACTGTTATGCCCAGAACCCTGGACAGTTGCATTTTTGCCCTGTAAATCAAAGAATTCCTCCAGAGAACATAATAGTAATAACTGCACCAGCAACTTAATTCTGATTTACGGCTACCCTTCTCATGTTTTTCATAGGTATCAAGTAGCCACTGACAAACCAGGTTACATTATAGGCCAGGCCTGCACAATCTGTCGACCGCGGGTGACTGGTAGCATGCGGGGCTCTCAGAAGTCACCCGCCTCCCGCCCCATGTGTGCACACGCTTCAGAAAGGAGCCTGAGAGGACGTGCGGCACTTCAGAAAGGTGCCCAACATGTGGCGAGCAAAAGGAGCCCACAAGCTGTTCAAAGTTGGACAGCCCTGTTCTAGGCCATCAGGAAATTCTCCTGCATATATCCCATTGATGTATGCAAAGTACCAGCAGGAACATAATGGGGAATTCCATTTTATACAGTAACCCCCACACATACCGCGGGGATTAGGGACCTGACCCAACCCGCAATCATTGAAAATCTATGATATGCGGATGCAGGGTTGGGTTGGGCCTGGGGGCCTAGCTGGGGCCTCTTCAGCTTACCCCAGGCCTTGCGCTGCCCCAAACAGGCCCTTAACGGTGCACCCCTAGAAAGGCCCTTGGAAGTGAACTGGAAGTGACCGGAAAGTTACTTCCGGTTCACCAAAAAGCATTTTTGAGGCCTCCGACATGCCTAGAAAGGCCCTCAAAGGCCCCCAAAGTGCTTTCTAGCAATCCTGATGTCACTTCCAGTTTTCCGGAAGTCACTTCCAGTTCGGTGAGAAGCACTTTGGGGCCTCCGACAGTCCCAGGAAGGCCATCAGAGGCCCATTCAGGGCAGTGCCAGGTCTGGGGTAAGTACAGGAGGCCTGATACAGGCTTCTCCAGCTTACCCCAGGGGGCTTTTTTTCATATACTGTGGTTCCACAATATACCAGGGCTGCAGTATATGAACCACGAACGGGCAGGGGGTTACTGTATGTTAACATACTTCAAGGGTATAGAATACAGCACTACAAAAATGTGCCTATCTCTATACATCAAAACAATGAATGACAGACTCAGTGGTTTTCCAACTCCATTGTTCTATGATTCTATGGATAAATGCAGAATTGCAGGAAGTGGAGAGTGTTCCCCCAGACTTTCATGTTACTGTATTTTGATTTTATTATGGCTTTATAATGCTTACATTCATTACCTTTATTAGATTTAGGCTACTTACCTGTTCCATTTACAGCCTGCCATTTGCAGATTATCAAAGACAAATCCTGTATTAGATGGTCTCTGATACATCCCACCATTGTTTGAAGGGAACCTGGTGTAGAGTCTTCTCAGCAGCTCTACCCTGGCTATGGAATTCCCACTAAAGAAAGGTTAGATTGAATCCAACTAGTGTTGGGTTTAGGCAAACCTTTCTTTGTTTTATACCTTTCAGTGGTTTGCTAAGTTCTAGTTGATTCTGGTCTGTGGCATGCTTTACCATGTGCTGCTTTTTGTTAAAGATAAATTTACATAAATATACCATTATATATGCTACTTTGGAGGTATCTGTATGCTTGAAGATGGAGTTACCCGCTAGCTGAGAAAATACAGTTTTTCAGTTTTTGTGGGAATTTTAAATGCACAAGAATTGTATTTCAGAAAAAGGGAAAAAACATTAAGTTACAGGAAGCAGGTGAGGCATTTCACTATTTAAGAATTTTGGCACTTTGTGCTCATTGAGATCAAGTGCTAAAACATTGGAAATTTTCTACCCAAAATAGACAGTGCCATCCTGCTGGTTTTTGTGCAGCCAGCAAATCAAGGCAGCCATCGTGCTGGTTCAGTTATGATCAAACCGGTCACTGCCACCATTGAAAGAAAATTTTCATCCTCTGAAAACACCACTTTATCTGAAATACAAACGGAAAACCTGTGCCATCACTTGTGGAAAAAGTTTACTATGCCAACAACAGGCAACGTAGACCTATTCTACCGCACTTCTGTGAGCAGCCACTATTTTGGGTCACCTTTTCTCCTCCAGGGGTCACGTGGTTGTAATAGCGATTCTGCAGTTCGCACTTAAGCGGGTACCTAGCAATCGACTTCCCACTTCCCACTTGATTAAACCTCTGTTTTATGAAAGGAAAATTGCTAAGAATTGGGGACAGTGAGGGAAAAACCGCTGTTTTATTAAAGGAAAATGGTTAAGAATCGGGGACAACGAGGGACATTTACTATGTCCACAAATAACACCAAATTGCTTCAAAGGGAGGCGCAGGAAGTGAAGTAAAAAAAAAAAAACTATCCCCAATGGCCGTCACAAGAAAAAGCGCCACGGTGGCCAAAAATGGGCGTGGCTGAGGGGGTTCTTCAGATAAATCGTTTTGAGAACTGGACAGTGATTTTTAAGGCACCTTGTTCTAAAGGAAAAGGCGTTTTAAATCAGAGGTGCGGTAGTATCTTAAGCTGAATCTAACCTCAGCCTGTGAGATGGGGATGAATGCACCAGCATGCCCATACACTCACAGTTGAGATGGCTGAAGTTCTCTCGCCTCATCATCGCCAAAAGGACAAAGAAGAGAAGGAACAATGGCCATGTCAAGAACGGTTGGGGGACACATCCCACCCATTTGTTGTACTAACTGTTTCTGCTCTGTCCCCAAGGACAAGGCTACTGAGACGTTTGTCATCCACATCACAGAGGCCACTCCAGTGCAAGATATCTCTGAAGCAAGTGCCTTGGACTCTGGTTGGTTTATAGTGAGCACATTCATATTATAACAAGTAACTGTGAACTGCTTTTCAAGGTTCTGCATTGCGCTGCTACCCGCTCAATGTTAAATGCATTGTTATGATCAAATTATGAGAGAATCCTATTGGCACCAGCTTAAGCTGTATTTTCAAATGGTAGCTGCCATCTCCATTTAGAAAAAGGAGAGCAAGTAAGAGAGATAGTCTCCACTATGAAACAGCCTGTTGTTATACTATACATGTGGCACTCATTAACCATTGCAGTTCACCTCCCTACCCTCCCTACAGCACATAGCAAAGCTTCAAAAGAAGTTTCTCACACACTTTTTAAAATAAACTTTTGACACGTCCCATCATCCCAAGGGAGCAGGTTTGTTTCAACTGGGGAAACAAGAACAAAAAGAAAGCAACTAGAGAAAAGTTGGTATAGTACTTCAGTATCAAACACACTTCTTGCTGCTGTAGCCTCTGGATGTACAGAATGTACAGGCTCTTTACTCCCCTAAAGAACAAGTTTCTCATGCTTATGCACACTAGCTTTAAGAAACAATGCATTTAACTAGGGCTAGAATGCCTTTGAGGTGACCCATGACCCCCGGAAAACACTTGGCGACCCCTCAGGTTGGGAAACACAGTACTAGAATGTAATGGTTCAGCATTGCACTTCAGGGTCTTTTCTTATTTCAAGATTAAATAAAGTTATGTTCAAATTGGGCGCAAACTTACTCTAGCCCTACCTATATGCCATGCGGGAAATGACATGGAAGATTCTCAAGTTTCTTGAAGGAAAAGTGTGACTAGTTTACTTGGTTGTATTCCCATGTTCTTCTTTTATGCTGTTTCTCACTGTAATTAGATTCATTACCTAAATCATGTTGGAGGAGGCAGTGACTCCTTTTCTAGACTTCGTATGACTGATTTTACTTCAGTTTTTGAAGTTCTTAATCATATTTTTTTCAAACTCTAGCCGTACTGTTTAAAAATCAGTTACAGTACAGCAATACTTTCTAAATGGTTTTTCCGTTAATAGCATTCACCCATTAAATAAAAACAGCATGATCGCATATAACTTTCTTTACAATAATGGATCATTTACTTACCAGGAACGTGTAGCACTTAGTCCGTCCCATTGGGGAAAAGAGTTTGCAGTCCAAATAATCCACTTTCAGCCATTTCAGTCAGGTGGGCACACGGTGTGAAGGTGTTTGCCTTGTCTACCCATACCTTCCTTCTGTCAGAGAGATACCTGCACAGGGTAGACCATATAGATCGTGTTGCTCTCTGATAAGGTCACTGAGGCTTAGGTAGAATAATCCTTAATCCTCATTGGTCTGGCCTGCTGAGCACAAGGCTGTTTCCTTGACAACCTAGTTGCTGTTGCTACAGCGTCTTCAGCCACATGTAATGTCAAGGTTTGATGCCAACATTTAAAAAAACCCAACAAAAATCACCAAACAACTTTATGATTATTTTCACAGGTTCTGTGTGTGCCTGCATTGCAGCTAGAGAACATTCTAACTGATTCGTTTTCTCCTTTCAGCTCAGAAAGTTGTGTCTTATCCACATGCCAAATGTACCAGTAAAAAGTGTGTGTGAAGAAGAAAATGGTCCATGTGATTTCGAAACCAAACATGTCATAAATGTACACTGCTGAAAATTATTTATTTATTTATTTATTTATATACTGCCCGTCTTCTTCTAACAGAACTCCAGGCGGTTTACAATAAAGCAATAAAATTAAAAAGAGCAGAACAATAAACATAATAATAAAAACACATTATCTCCAGTTTGTTGATATCAAACTGCCCAGTTTCTCTAAGGTTCCATTGATGTAAAAAAGGAGGCAAGCCGTGTGGCCATTACAAAATACAAATTCAAGACTCGGCAATAGGTGATAACCTACCTCTACTGTAGACTTCTTGGTTTCAGCAGATCAGCCTTCTGCTTTTTCTTCTCTCTGTCTCCCATATTTGTTGCAGCCATTTTGACGATGTGACCCGGAGATCTTGAGGTCTTCCACATTTTTAAGTGGCAGTTGAAAGAAAAAGGAAAAGAAATTAGAAAGCATTGCTGCCAAAACATCAGGATCTGAAATGAATGGCTGGGTAAAACAAAGAGGCAGGAGAAAATGGAGTGAATTAGGCAGGAAGAGGGTAGAGAAGAGAGGCAAACATGGGGTGGTGTTGGCAGTGAAACTTCAGGAAGCATTTCTAGATGTTTGAGACACACAGTACCAAGAAGGCCCGATGCATCCTACTATATCCAACAACAAATACACTACTAGTGCTGGGATGATCTCTACCCAAATCTAGAGCAAAATAATCCAGAACAACCGAGAGAAACTCCAGGTTGATAGGGAATTACATTACACTGTGGATGAGCTCCCTAGGCAGGGGGACAGAAGGTGAGAGATTAATATCTATCAACTTTCATCTATTGCAGAAGAAACGTCCAGAAAACCCAAGTCACTTTTCTAGAGTTTGGAACACAAAAATGAGATAAAATGCAACTCACCCTCCTATTTAGTAAATAAATGCATTATACATCAAGGAAATATAAGGACAATGTAAGGATAACATATTGTTAGAGACAGTTGAAATGTCAAGGAAGGATGCTGCCAGGATGCAGAAAATAATTCAAACAATCAAAAAGGAAAAATAGTAGCTGTTGTGAGTTTTTCAGGCTGTTTGGCCATGTTCTGGAAGTTTTTCTTCCTGACATTTCACCAAATTCTGAGGCCGGCATCTTCAGAGGGCAAGGAGCTCAGAGCACAGAGAGAACTCCTAGTTCCCTGGGCTCCTTGACCTCTGAAGATGCCAGCCACTGAGTCTGGCGAAACGTCAGGAAGAAAAACTTCCAGAACACGGCCAAACAGTTTAAAAAACTCACAGCAGCTATCAGATCCCAGCTGTGAAAGCCTTTGAGAATACATAGGAAAAATAGTACTTCAAACCTGAGCACTAGCAAGTACCTACAGTGAGTCACCAAGAAGCTAGATAGATAAACATCAATCTTCATTTCTTCCCTGAAATCCCGGGTAGTGGGCGGCTTATGCTAAATAAAATAAATAAATAAATAAATAAATGACTGATTTCTGACTCACTGGTCCTTCAGATGCACTTCAACTGCAAGAATCCCCAGGCAGCATCACCAGTGGCTAGAGCATCAAGAACACTGGAAGGGGAAATCAAAATCATCTTGAGAATCAAAAGGCTGAAGCCAACTGCTCTTGTCCAAGACTATAGAATATGTGATCCATGAAGCTCATTTAGAGCAAATAATAAATGATGATAACAGTGTGCCTGGCTGGGTAGCTCGGTGAATTGGAGTGTCTGGTTGCAGAGCCAATCCAATTCCTCCTGGGATCAGGTGCAGCCTGTACAGCCTTGGGCAAGAGCACAGTTGCAGAATCCCACCAGAAGAAGGGTCTGGTGAACTACCTCAGAATACTTGATACTTTGACAGTAACTATCAGGCAGAATCAGTTTAACAACATAGTATTATTAATTCTTTAAACAATAGATTTCATTTGTGGTAGCTGGGTGGGTAAGGAGAATGGCAAAAGGTCACAGATGGATAATCCATAGAAGATAGGTTGCACAAGGAGAGGAGACAAGGAGAGAGATAGTTCCTGTTGATTGTTAGGAAAACCTTGTATGACATAAAGCACGTCCACCAGTGGAACGTCCACCTAACAAGCCTATTCAAGCCACTGTTCACCTAACAAGCCTATTCAGACCAGGTTGGAATGAAACCAAGTTGAACTATAAATTGGAGGCCTTTCCTTCAACTCACAAAGCTACTTGGATGAGGGGTAAAACGTTTCGATCTCACAAGAAAAGAAGTCCAGTTGCCATGACTCAACCTCCGGATAACCTCACCTGGATGATTGAGAATCATCACAGACCCAACAGCGGTATGTTTACCATTAGTTAAGAACCACTTGCCACTTGCCTACAGGACAGGCTGATATTTTTGCGTTCCTTGAAAAAGTTAATGAACCTTTCTTCAGACCATCAGCTGCACTTCTGTTTCACACATGTATTTACTTATCAACATTTCTCGGTACCTGTTAATAATGTTAAGGAGACACAAGAACTTTAAAGGTGAAAGGCACACGCTTTCTCCTGAGGCATAACAACATAAAGAAGAGAATTCCCCCAAAAACATTACACATGGGTTTTCACTATATACAAGCCTCAGCCAATCACAAAGCATTACATCATTTACTTTAACCTTAAAGCACATGTGTTGGCCTTCTCTCTTTGTCAACCATAGTTACTCAGCATTTCACACACATGTTCAACATGGCTGTTGATTACCACAAGCCTTGTTCTGTTTCATCTTGTAAATTATACCTTGACAAATTGTCACAATCCTGTCTTAACTATTTGTTTGTGTAACCCAAAGTTCCTTTCTAAAAAATTGTAAGATTCTGAAAACCTTCTTAGGATTTCTGAGGACAAGCTTGCTGCGACAACCTGAACTCAGAATGAAAGAGTAAAGTTACAACATGAACTCCTAATGATAATATGACAAGCTTTTATAGTGAATACTCTTTAGTGACCAATTATTAAAAGTACGGTACTATACTTCAGAAGATTCCTTTTTTATAAAAACACCATTCATAATTTCCTAATATGTCACTTTCAATTAAAAAAACATCCATTTTACACTGAAACAAAACACCCATCTCTACTCCCTGAGCCTGTCTTTGCCTTAATAAAGAATCAGCATGCACCCATTTTACCACAGATGTCACTCAAAAAGGGACAACTCCTAAGTCACTGGTTTAAAAAAATAGTCCAATTTTCAAATTTACAAATTAACCAGGGATGATAATTCTTTTAACTATTCATTTTATACATGTTGATATCTATAATTAAAAACTCCACATATGTAAAAAATAAAAACTCAAATTAAAAACTCTGGATGCAAAAATACAAATTAAAAACTCCACATATGTAAAAAAATAAAAACTCTAAATATTTCTCATCTCCCTACTCCCCCTGCTCCAAATTTCACAAGATAGATTACAATAAATATTTATAAAAACAATTAATTGAAAGAAGTCTTTGGAGATTCTCAGTCATCCAGGCGAAGTTATCTGAGAGTTGAGGCATGGCAACTGGGCTTCTTTTCTTGTGGGATCGAAACAATTTGCTGGAAGAAGCACAATAGTGCCAACACCAGAACCAAAACATCTACATAGGCCCAGTAAAGAAATGGCATATATATATTTTTTAAAAGTCTCCATATGCAGTATTTCCTGCTTCCAGAGAACTCAGCAGGTCAAGAAATATATGCCTGGTCCTTTCTCTCATGCTCCCCAGGCTTAACAATAGGAAAGTGTGAATGCTTCCTGAGAGACATGGGTATTTCGTTTCAGAAGGAGACTGCTTCCAAAACGAAACACGCCAGCAAAGCTTGTGCTCGGAACCCAATCCCACCCTCCAGAACAAAGTCAACCAATGTCTTACCTTGTTGTAGCTGGCACTGGGCAAAATTCCAACCAGGATGCATCTTTCACTCTCCCTGGTGCTGGCCAATCAGACAGGTAGGCGGGATGATGCATGTCCTTGTGCAGCTCCTGATTGGCCATTGTTAGGGAGATGGAAAGATGATGCATCGGAGGCTGCTTCCTGGTTGGAATTTCACCCAGCGCCAGCTGTAGTAAGGTAAGTCATTGATTGATATTGTTCTGGAGAGTGGGTCCTGGTTCCAAATGGTAACTGTGCTGCCATGTTTTGTTTCAGAACTGGACCCCTTCTGAAACAAAACACCCATCTTTACTTCCTGAGCCTGTCTTTGCCTCAATGAAGAATCAGCATGCAGACTGGAGCTGACCTGATCTGCATCTTCCAGGAAGCACTCTGTGCTGCTCCTTGTCTGGATGCAAACACAAACTCCAACTTGTTGCTTTACTGGCTGTGCAAAATGGGCAATCTGCAAGAGAATATGGAGGATGTGGTTGTCCTTCATAACCCCTGTATTATCTGTGAGACAATGCAGGCTTTATGCAGTGGTCAGTCATCACTCACCTCCTTTTTAGGGCTCTATCACATGTCCTTTAAAA
Organism: Phrynocephalus forsythii; assembly: GCA_029282475.1. Lineage (NCBI taxonomy): Eukaryota > Metazoa > Chordata > Lepidosauria > Squamata > Agamidae > Phrynocephalus > Phrynocephalus forsythii. The sequence continues at coordinate 102,875,774 of JAPFRF010000004.1, read as the reverse complement.
TGCTGATTAAACTTCAAGATAAAGCGTTTTGAAAAATTTTGTCCCCACAGCCACTGGACTTTAAAAAAACCCGGTTATGCCCCCTTTAGTGAGTTTTCCAAGACCTACCAGAGAAGTTAGCAATTTTTTGCTCTGGTAAAAAATGCAAGCCAGAAGTCCATGGGTGCTCGCATATGATCTGGTTTTCTGCTTTTTTTCCCTAGCCCGACCAGCTCGCCTGGGGCTCGTCAGCACTTTTTAATTTTATTTTAAATCCCCCCCCCAGCGCTGATCAGCTGGCCCTTGGGCTGTCAGCACTGTTTTTTTTCTAGTGCCACCTGCTGGCCCTGGGGCTGGTCTTCCCCCTCAAAAAAACTTTGTACCTGGGAATGGAGATCCCACATCTTCAGTCACGTGACGAAGAAAGAAGAAAAGCTGGACTTTCACAATATCTGAATCTTCCCTCAGGTGAGATAGCGGCCTTAGTTTACTGATACAGTGCACCAATTCTGATTTCCCCCGTCCTCAGCTGAAATCACTGACTGTTTTAAAAAATATATTTTAACCCCATGAGTGCCAAATGGCATATGATATACCTGGTAGACTGTTCCACCTCAGAAGCGACCAGTTTTCTTTGATTCACCCTATTGTCACCCCAAAATTGCACATCTTGTATACTCCAAATCTGTCTGCTTTGGCAACTCTGTCCAAAATCCATACTTTGCAAAATGAATGAAGGTTTAATAGGTTGGTGATAAGATATCTATGAAGGATTTGGACTTCCCATTGTTAACCATTTATTTGGCACGTTTCAAACTTCCGGTTCTTAACGTTCCTATGGAAGGCAGAATCTCATTGCACTTCCACCCTGCTTGGCCTCTACCTCCCAGCTCATTTTCTGCCTGCCACAACCTGCTATTGAGCTGGTTCAGTGAGATTCAGAAAAAAACATCTAACACCTCTGTACAACCTTGGGACAAATAAAGGATGTGCAAAGGTGCATTCTGCTTCTAAACCTATAATCTGCATTCCTTGGTGTATCAACATGCTGTTGTTCTCGGTCATCAGCTTGCTGCTAACCTAAAGAGGGTTTTAAGGTATATGAGATGTTCAAAGTGTGTTTGTCATTCCCATTCCCAAGGAGCTCCTCCCATGGCTAAGAAGAAATCTGAACATGGTTCCCATGAGTCTTACACTGACACTCTTTAGTTACAGCCCCATTGGTTCTCTGTATCAATGTAGCTCACAGGGTAGTTCATGGATGTACTGAGAAATATTTGCATCCACTTCTCCCACAACCCAAGAAGACGCATAGGATAGGATTGTCCTCCAAGGGAGTGGATGTGACATGATTTCAGTCTCATTGTCTTGGTTTTGTTTGAGTTTCATAATAAATAGTCCCTTGGAGCATACTGACAATTGGCTCTATCATATTTATGTGACAACATAAGTACAGTACTAGTTTTCTGGTCCCCACACAGCACTTGGAGATGGTATGCACCTGGTAGGCAACTTGTTTATGCAGCTGATTTCTGCTATCCTCCCCTCATGTTTTCCTTGTGATTCCCATTTCTATCTTTTTTTCTTTTTCTTTCTTTCTTTCTTTCTTTTTCAGTTCAGTTGGGTGAGACAGCTGTCTTAGATGGGGAGAGGTTTTCAAAGCCCATTCTGGCTACTCTTTCTGAGCCCTTTGGTTGTTCTCATTTCCCTGAGCTGGTACTCCAGAAGTTAAAAAAAATTGTGCATGTGGGCAATCATTAGTGGATCATGCCCATTCACTAACTCCAAACATGTCACACGCTAAGCCTCATGACTGGAAGTCCAACCCAGAATGGGAAACCTGAGGGCCATTTATTTATTTAATTTATTTATATTTTACCCCACATTTTCTCCTTGGAAAAGGACCCAAGGTGGCTTACAAAAATGAGAGACAATATACAGCCCGGAACATTTAACACATATTCATGTAAAGAACAGAGAATTAAAAGAGGCATCTTAGAACATTAAGAGATAACAGTAGAGCTACAAAGAGCATGCGAAAAGAAAAGAAAAATCCATTATGATGTGTGGAAAGTAATATGGAAAACACTGGTGTTCTTATGAAATCAATCAGTGCAATCATGTGCAGTAAGCCATATAAAGTCACATAATAGGAAGTCTCTCATTCAGGGAAAGCTTGCCTGAAGAGGAAGGTCTTTGCCTACTTCTGGAAGGACAGCAGGGATGGGGCAGTCCTGGCCTTCAGTGGGAGGGAGTTTAAAAGTCTGGGAGAAGCAACAGAGAAGGCCCTTTCATGTGTTCTTTTGAGGTGCACCTGTGAAGGTGGAGGGATGGAGAGAAAGGCCTCTCCTGATGATCTTAGCACCCAAGCTGGTTCATACTGCGAGATTCAATCTTTGAAGTAGCTTGGACCCAGGTCATTTTATGTGTGGCTAAGGTCAGCACCTTGTGTGCCCTGTAGGTGATTGGCAGCCAGTGGAGCTGCTTTAATATGGGTGTAATGTGATCTCTGTAACCCATCCCAGTCAGCAATCTGGCCGCTGCATTCTGGCCCCGTTGAAGTTTCCTGAGACAATTGGTAGCCCCACATAGAGTGCATTACAGTAGTCTAGCCAGGAGGTTACTAGGGAATGTGTCACAGTGGCCTGATTTCTCAAGAAATTGGCGTAACAGGCGTACTAGTTTTAATTTTGCAAATGCACTTCTGGCCACAGCTGTGACTTGGGCATCTAGCCTCGAGGGTGAGTCCAGGAGCACCCCCAAGCTACATACCTCTTTTTTAAATTGGGGGTAATCTCATCTAGGACAGGTTGCATCCCTATCTCTTGATCTCCCTTTTGAATGAACAGAAGTATATCTGTCTTGTCTGGGTTTAGTTTCAGTATGTTCTTCCTCATCCAGTTCATTACCGAGCTAAGCACTGATCTAAAGTCGAAATAGCTTCCTTGGAATCCGGAGGTGACGAGAGGTAGAGCTGAGTGTCATCAGCATACTAGTGACACTTAAACCCAAAACTCTGAATAAATTCCCCCAGTGAGTTCAAATAATTGATAAATAACATAGGATACAGGACAGAACCCTGAGGGATCCCACAGGTAGTGGCCGTGGTGTTGAACATGAGCCCCCTCACACCACTTTCTGCATTCTCTCCTGTAGAAAGGACTGAAGCCACTGTAAGGCAGTGCCCCCAAATCTTGTTTCAGAGAGATACATCAGGAGGATGCTGTGACTGATACAGTCGAAAGCAGCTGAAAACACTATAAGGGCCATCCAGTCCAACCCCCTGCCATGCAGGAACTCCCATCAAAGTACCCCCAACATATGACCATCCAGCCTCTGCTTAAAAACCTCCAAAGGAGGAGACTCCACCACCCTCCAAGACAGCTTATTCCACAGCTGAACAGTTCTAACCATCAGGAAGTTCTTCCTAATGTTCAAATGGAACGTCTTTTCCTGCGGTTTGAAACCATTGCCCCGAGTCCTAGTCTCTGAAGGCATGGAAAACAAACCAGTCCCCTCTTCAATATGACATCACTTCAAATACTGTATTTGAACATAGCTATCATATCCCTTCTCAGTCTTCTTTTTTGTAAGGCTAAACATTCCCAGCTCTCTAAGCTGCTCTTTTTAAGACATTTCTTCCAAACCTTCAACCATCCTGGTCGCCCTCCTCGGGACTCGTTCAAGGTTGTCAACATCCTTTTTAAATTGAGGAGCACAGAACCGTACACAGTACTCCAGGTGGGGTCTGACCAGAACAGAAGAGAGTGGTACTATCGCCTCCCTTGCTAGACACTATGCTTCTGCTGATGTGACGAAGAATCACAATGGCTTTCTTGGCCACCACGTCACACTGCTGACTTATGTTCAATTTGTGGTCCACCCAAACTCCCAGATCCCTTTCACAGGTACTATTCTCCAGCCAGGTGGCAACAGTGGCTCCAGCCCCTTTAGCTCTATAACTCTGTCTGATTCAAATAACTTATTCACAGCCCTGCTCTTTCTTTGACTCACCCCTTTGATATGTACCAATATTTGATAAGGGTGACACAAACAATGCTTGAAACTCTCTTAATCTTGCCTAATGGTGAGAAATCATTTGAACATTTCAATTCTCATCTATGAGAAGAAAATATGTGAAGATTAAGCTTGTAATATTTGCCCAAATTTCAATTTGAACCGGGATAAGATTATTTATCATTATGCCTTTTCTTGTTAGACAAGTTTTCAGGAAATTCACAGGAGTACTGTAGAGAATGAGATACAGAAGATATGACTATAGGATGTGTTCGTTGAGAACTACATACCCCTAAGTTTAATGGGACTTACTTCTAGACTACTAATATTGTTATTAGATATATAAAATTGCAATCTCTACCCAGCAGGTCCTCAGAATGACACAAAACAAAACACTATTATTAAAACACAATTAAAATACCATTTTTGCTGCATAAAAGTATAGCAATGACCTTATGCTGGCACAGCAAATCACTCTATAAAGCAATTCTAAAAATAGGGGCAGTCCAAACAAAGCATGTAACTTTTAAATTGTGATTCAGAGCAGCAGTTGTAGCAGACAGTCTGCTCTTGCTCTTTGTCATATATGGAGTAGTTTGGGCAAAGGGTTTTTATGTTGTGTTTTATAAAAATATAAAACTGCCTCCTTTCTGAAACAGGCAACTTGAAATGTCCCTAGATTTAAAATAAATCACATAAATAAAAAAGACCAATTTTGCTTACTTTGAAAAAGAATGCTTGGCATGATCTCCTTTATGATTAAGAAAGAATCCAGGCTTCAGGGGCTGAAATATTAATCCTCAAAAATGACATTTTAAAAAGGGAAAATGACTACTATGTGATAAAACTGAGTATGCATTAACAACACCCTGAGATGTTATGTGCCACCTAGTCACTTCTGATGTGTGGTGACAATATGTGTAAATGACTTCCCAAATATCCTATCCCTCTACACACCAAGGTGAGCCAAAGTACCAGGTTAAATTTACCTCAGAACTGATGAGAAGAAAATGTCCTGCATCCCAGCTCTGACCAAAGCAAGGAATGACAAGGAAAATAGTTCCATAAGCCTGTATACATCAGAAGGCCAAAGTGAGGTGCCTGATTTGTAAATACTTCCGGGGCAGGCTTGCTTGTTGGTCCTCTTCTTCCACATTTATATTTTTCCTTAACTTGATAAGAGATAAGTTCAGAATGCTACCCAAACTGTGCAACTGAAGCATGAAATCAACATGTAGGAAACATCTTTGGCCAAGCCAAGGACAGGTCTGGAAAGCAAGAATTTAAAAAACAGACCCTGCTCTTGTGCAGTGTCCAGTATGGCACTCTGAATGCTGAGCAATTTTCTCTTAGCATCTTGAGATATATTTGTAGGTAGAATTCAAAATCTGTAATGCAAGGTACAATCAATCCATCACCAAGTTCTTTCTGCCAAGGAAGCCTTGACACAGTCAGTAACAAAAGATTATTTACATTCCTGTGACAATTAACTGCCCTAGTTGGAGGCCTGGGGCAGTATGCAGCACCAGACCTGAATTAACCTTTAACTCGAATATAATGAGAAACTGGGAATGGGAATAGATAGTGATATAGTCTGAGGGACTTTTCCCTCTGAAATCAGTCATTGATTCAGCTGGCTTGTAATGTAAATGTGAAAACTAGAGAGCTGGACTATAAAGAAGGCTGATCGCCGCAGAATCGATGCTTTTGAGCTGTGGTGCTGGAGGAGAGTCTTGAGAGTCCCCTGGACTGCAAGGAGATCAAACCTATCCATCCTGAAAGAAATCAACCCAGAATGTTCACTGGAAGGACATATTTTGAAGCTTAGGCTCCAGTACTTTGGCCACCTCATGAGGAGAGAGGAGTCCTTGGAAAAGTCCCTGATGTTGGGAAAGATTGAAGGCAAAAGGAAAAGAGGATGGCAGAGAATGAGATGGTTGGACGGTGTCATCGATACAAACCAATATGGATTTGACCAAACTCCAGGAGGCAGTAGAAGACAGGAAGGCCTGTCAAGCTCTAGTCCATGGGGTCACGAAGAGTCGGACACGACTGAATGACTGAACAACAACAACACATTTTGTGGTTTATTTGCCATTCCTTCTCATAAGAAACACCCAAAGAATTGTGGACAATGCAAACACAAGGCATTTAAGGCAGTTTGTACTATAAATTACAGATAACACATTATTCTAGCTGAATTTATAAAAATGTTGGAGAGAAGTCATCTCTGCATTTGAGTAAGATTGGCAAGCAAAGCCTGGGTTTATATGCAGAAGACTATTCTCAAGCAAAGAAAACTGGTTTGAAAACTATGGCAAGAGTAAAATTTATTTATTTATTTATTTATTTATTTATTTATTTTTACAACTTATATGCCGCCCACTACCCAAAGGTCTCTGCTCTGACACACAGATACTGGGAATTCCTTCTTCTAAAGATGAACTCTCTAAAATGAATAGTCTGGTCTCAGCTTACAAATATTTTGTTTTATTGGCCCTGCAGGCTTCGTTTTCAGGACAAATTATTCTTTGTTTTAACCTTTCTACACCAAAAAGAGAAAAAACTATGTGCAAATAAACCCATCTTAAAATAGACTGCCCTTTCCTTAATTGAAGGCACAGCTATCCTTTTCAATCTAGTAGAGCTACAAAAACAAAACAAAACATTAAAGGACACAGTTTTCATAAGTTACGAGGAATTTGGGGGAGAGGGTCAAACTATACACTACAGATAACTCATTGTTCTAGTTCCAAGTTTCTAGCAAGAGTTAAAGGGCACCTGAGTACTTTGGAAGCACTGATTATCCATTTCTAGTATCCTTATTGTGTTGCACTGCCTTTAAAATGTGCCAGGTAGTGATTAAAGAATTAAGGATGTTTCCCTATGCACTAAGGCTAGAAGCAGCTCTCCTGTTTGGACTTGTAATACAAAATGGAAGACCTGGGGGGAGGGACAAATATACATGTTTACATTTTGAACGTCTCTTCATTTTCTCTGCTAAGGAATGGTCAGATCTATCATACAAAATTGGGAGGAAAGCATAGCGTTGGTTTCAACTTTGCAAGCTGAAATGTCACTAAAATTATGCTATTCTTCATGAAACTTTGCTTAATACTGGCCAGAATCTTACTGGATACTAATATATGATCAGCTCAAGGAAGTTGCCATAGCTAACTGATGAAGTGCCATTAATCTTAACTTCCATGTGGGGCTGTTTTTAGGTTTTATCCACTGAGATACTAATTGGTTCTTCTTCTTCATGCTGGTGTTTGGCACATCACTCCATGGGTCATGTCCCATCACATCCATAGTGTCCTCCTTAGTATCCTGCAAGGTGGGGGTAATGGTTGTGTGGTGTGCTTTTGCAGCGGTCTTGCTAATATTTAATTTCCCAGAGATTCTTTTAGGTACAGATTTTCTTCTGTGTGATTTTCTTCCTCTATTTAAATTCATCTCAAGGCGTTTAGATAAATTGAAATAATTCAACTTACAAGATGATTTCCTTGTTTTACTTATGTTCTTAATATTTTTGGCCTTTTTGTTGTTTTAGATGATGACATTTTATTTTCAGTGGTTTTATTCTTTTTGTTCTTTTAGTGTCTATGGGGGATCTCTACTTGGGCTCTCTTAGTTTTCTTTTTTAGTTTTCCCCCCTTTTCAGGACACTGTAGAGGTACAATACCTTGGCCAATTGGTTTATTACTGTTCACAGGTAGCATATTAAAAAAGGAAGGAGGGGGGACCCAGGAAACTACAGGCCGGTTAGCCTTACATCTGTCCCAGGGAAGATGGTGGAAAGCCTCATCCAAGAGAAAATCTTAAAACACATAAAAGAACAAACCTTGTGAGAGAAAAATCAGCATGGCTTCTGAGGGTAAATCTTGTCTGACAAACCTCTTAGAATTTTTTGAAAAGGTCAACAGGCACGTGGATTTGGGTGAACTGGTTGATATAGTCTATCTGGATTTTCAAAAGGCTTTTGACACAGTCCCTCACCAAAGGCTGCTGAGAAAATTGCACAGTCAGGGGATAAGAGGGCAGGTCCTCTTATGGATTGAGAACTGGTTGAGATCCCGGAAACAAAGAGTAGGTGTCAATGGGAAATTTTCACAATGGAGAAAGTGAAAAGCTGTGCCCCAGGGCTCTGTCCTGGGACCGGTGCTTTTCAATCTGTTCATAAAAGACCTGGAGACAGGGATAAACAGTGAGGTGGCCAAGTTTGCCGATGACACAAAACTTTTCCGTGTGGTAAAAACCAGAGAAGATTGTGAAGAGCTCCAGAAGGATCTCTCCAAACTGGGGGAATGGGCTGAGAAATGGCAAATGCATTTTAATGTAACCAAATGTAAAGTAATGCATATTGGGGCAAAAAATCCAAACTTCATCTATCAACTCATGGGCTCTGAGTTATCCGTGACAGATCAGGAAAGAGATCTTGGTGTGTTGGTGGACAGCTCCATGAAGGTGTCTCCCCAATGCTGAAGAAGGCCAATTCCATGCTAGGGATTATCAAAAAGGGGATTGAAAATAAAACAGCCAACATTATAATGCCATTATACAAAACAATAGTAAGGCCCCACCTGGAGTATTGTGTACAATTCTGGTCACTCTCAAGAAAGACATAGTGGAACTGGAAAAGGTGCAGAAGAGAGCGACTAAAATGATTACTGGGCTGGGGCACCTCCTTATGAAGAAAGGCTAAAACATTTGGGCCTCTTTAGTCTGGAAAAAGGCGATTGAGGGGGATATGATTGAGACATACAAAATAATGCAGGGTATGAGTAAAGTGGATAGAGGGAAGCTCTTCTCCCTCTCCCAAAATATCAGAACTAGGGGACATACACTCAAATTGAGGGCTGGGAGAGTAAGAACTGACAAAAGAAAATATTTTTCACCCAGCGCGTTTAAGTCTATGGAACTCCCTGCCACACAATTGGTGATGGCATCTGACCTGGATGCCTTCAAAAGGGGATTGGACAGATTCCTGGAGGAAAAGTCCATCACAGGTTACAAACCATGATGGAGATGTGTAACCTCCAGGGTTTAAACCAGGGTACTTCAAGGGCCAGATGCAGGAGAGTGGTATCAGGAGACAGATATCTAGTCTCATGCGCTCCCAAACACATCTGGTGGGGCCGCTGTGAGATACAGGAAGCTGGACTAGATGGGCCTTTGGCCTGATCCAGCATGGCTCTTCTTATGTTCTTATGTTCATATTAATCTCTGTTAAAGTAGTTAAGAGGTTGTGAAATTCATAAAGAAATAGTTTAATTAGCTTCATCTCATCTAAAATGTCCTTTACCCAATGAAACAGTGGGTTAGTATCAGACTCGTCTCTTGACTTGCTGTTTTGCAGGGATTTACTTTCTGCTGGACTAGAACTCATTGCTAACTCATCTGTTTGCTTTTGCATAAACTCATCTACTTCTTTTCTTCCCTTCTCCTCCCTGCTGGTGTCCAAAGCATTTTCAACAGCTATTATTTCTGTTGCCAAGTCAGGAGCAGAATCTTCCTTGTTTATTTTGTCTGTTATAGGTCTGTGCTCGATTGACCAGTCTAAGTTAGGTATGGATGGTGATGTCATTGGAATTTCATTAGTATTGTTGGGGCACTCATCTTGGGGAGGAAAAAAGTTGGTAATTTTCTTTTGCCTCCATTTCCTCTCTTCTAGTAAATTACCATGAACTGGAGACATCCCTTATTTTTTATAGCCCTGTCTAGTGAACACCATTGTTCGATAAAGTTGGAATAATTCTATGGTAGACTAAGTATGGGGAGGATTCTTTAAAGAGGAGGCAAGACAAATAAGGAGTGCCCCTCCCAAGGGAGGAGAGAAAGAGGGGGGGAGAAAAAGAAAGAAAGAAAGAAAGAAAGAAAGAAACAAAGAAACAAAGAAAGAAAGAAAGAAAGAAAGATCCTCCAAAAGGTCAAATTATAAAAGCTAAGTGCAAAAAGTAATTTAGATCAATAATAAATAAATCATTAACAGTAGTAACAATGGATAGAGTAAATACAGGAGATGTAAAAGGGGCAATACAAGACCATGTACCCCTATGATAATATTAATAATAGTGTTATGATAATAAAGTGCAGTAAATTGCCATTCAGGGCTGCATAGGAATAAAGTTTATAGCTCTTTTTTAGCAGCAGCCAAACACTAGACCTTTAAGCAGTACCAAAATCAGCTCTGCTTGTTGTGAGATCTTGTCCAAAGACTGTTGACCTCTCTGTGAGCCTTTGTACACGACCCCTAAACTCCACCGCAAATGGCTGCCAGCTCCAGAGCTTACAATTGTTTCCCCACCAGCTCCGGAGTTTGCAGAAAATTAAGTGTGACCACGCCCACCTAAGCGCGTCCCAGCACACTTTTCATGTACCTGCTCTTGGAGGGTGAAAATCCCTGATGTGGATTTAAGGGAGTGAGTGCCGGGCTCTCCTCGTTTCTGTTTGTTGTTGTTTTTTTGCCTCCCGCCCCTTTAAGAGAAGGAATCAGGACGACGACGGGGCTCCGGGCGGCTTCGGAGGTGAGCCTGCATTTTTCCTCTCTTTTTTTCTTCCTCCCCTCACGCAGACAGGAGCAAGGAAGTGAGGAGGGGTGGGGACGTAGGAAGAGCAACGAACCCCCAAGATCTCTGGTCCAAATTTAAGTGGCCAGCAGATCTTAGGGGTCATGTGAAAAGGCCCTGCATTTAGGAGTTCGCTGATGTGAATATCAAATATCACGATGAAAGTGGGATGAAGTCTGTTGGTATCATCAATCCTCAGGTGCAGCTGATCCGTCAATCTGCTTTCTTCTGTCCTTTCAGAGTTTTCCACCGTGATATGTAGCTTTTAATTCCTTATGCAGAATAGCTCGTTATGATGATTTTGCTGTTCTGTTTTTCTTCCGAGTCTGGAGTAAAACTCAGTTGATTTCTGACAGTAGCAACTCCCCCGGAGCAACTGATAGGGCCCAAGTTGATAATGTCCACAAAATAACCACAAAGTCTGTCTGACCTTGACTACCCCCTTCCGACTGGGGGGGGGGGTAATTAGAAATAGGGTCCCAAACTTGTGCTTCTAGAAAAGCACTCCTGTTCTCAAAGCATTTGAGCAAACTGAAGCCTTCAAACGGATTAAAAATAAAATGGAGGAAAGCAAGAGAAAACAACACCAATGCTTCCCAAGGAAATTGGCCTTCAGTGGAGCTCTTTTGAGAAAATAAAAGGGGAAAAAATTAAATAGTGAGAGATAAGGCAGATACTCAGCTGCATTGCAGTTTCTCTTCCAACACAGGAACTCCAGGCAGTCTGTTCCCAACAATAACAAATATATCCAAATTATAAAATGGTTAAAAGAGCTAAAAAGATAAGAGATTTAAAAGGGGTTTAAAAGATTTAAAAAAAGGAGTGGAGCTCAGCAGCAGCACTGCTCCCACTCACCACCATCTATCTCCACAAAGATCCCCAATGAACCCCCTGGATAAGGACACAGTTAACCCTCCCCTGGAGCCTACTGTAAGAATAAATAAAAGGACTCTTAACTCTAATCTAATAGTGCCTGCAGACCATCCTTTACTTTGTCTGACAGTTGAGGAACCTTCGGGTAACACCCAGAACAATCCTAATATTATTGAGTTAGATTGACAAACCCTTCACCATGATGCCCCCCCCCCGAAAAAGCCCTCCTTCCATATTTAGATGGTTGTCCAAGGGATAAAAGAAATTTGACTGTACCATATGACAAGCTTAAAGCTGTCTCATGGAATATAGCTGGGTGGTCCTCCAAACAAAATGACACTAACTTTTTGAGATATCTGAGTGCCCATGATGTAATCTTTATTCAAGAAACATGGACCAGGAATTGTGAATGTGTTGTTGAAAATGTGGTAAAAGATTCAGAAGGTAGATATATAATATTGCAAGTTCTAATGGGGAAAGATCATTATACTTTGGTTAATCTGTATGCACCAAACGTTAACCAAGGCCGCTTTTACAATCTCCTTTGGGATCAGATTGAATTGGTTAAAAAGGGGTATTTAATAATGGCAGGGGATTTCAATATGGTCTTAGATAAAATTAAAGATAAATCGGTATGTAAAAAGGAAGAGTGGAGGACAAGACATACAACTCTAGCAAAGTTTATAAATACAACAGGATTGAAGGATGTCTGGAGAGAACTGAAAGGAGATGAAATAAAATACACCTTCTACTCACCAGTGCACAAAACCTATTCTAGGATAGATTTTGTGTTTGTTTCACAAAGTCTAATACCCAAGATAAATAATACCGAAATTGAGATCATAAAAACATCTGATCATGCTTTAATGTCGATTGATTTAGCAACAAATAAAAATTATAGAGAAGCTAAAAGGTGGAGAATGAATTTAAAAATATTTCAATATCCAGAAGTGCTGGAAAAGGTTAAAAAAGATTGGTTGGAAACTTGGGATATAAACGAAAAGGCAGGTAGCCAAACGCCAATCATATGGGACACCCTGAAAGCGGTAGCTAGAGGCCTTATCATAAAAGAAAATATTAAAACTAAAAAACAGGAAGAACTCAATAAAAGAAAATTAGAAAAATTAATAGTAGATTTAGAATCCCAATTCTTTCTTACTAAGGATAATAAGATACTGAGGTTGATTGAAGCAAGGAAAAAGAGTTAGAAGATCTAGATTTACAACAAAACACAAAGGAATCTTCTGTACCTAAAAAGAAATTTTTTGAATACAGCAACAAGAACTCAAAACTTTTAGCCAGATTAGCACAGAAAAGACAAGACAAGAATACAATAGGGATTATAAAAGACTCCTCAGGTAAGACATGCACACAAATGAAGGAAAAGTTGTCAACTATACAAGAGTTTTATCAGTTGTTATATACTGCAAAAAATAAACCTAAGGAGGATATAGAAAGGTACATCACTAAGAATTTAAAGAGGGTCTTGGAACAGGAAGATATGCTGGAAATGGAAAAGCCTATTACAGATCAAGAGATAAGCGAGGTAATAGACAAACTAAAGAATAATAAAACACCCGGAGTGGACGCTCTGGGACCTGAATTTTACAAACCTTTTAAAGCAGTATTAATACCTAAATTAAAGAAGCTATATAATGAAATTTTGGATGGAGAACAAATTCCGAGATCTTGGACCCATTCTTTAACTATTTTAATTCCAAAACCTAATAAAAATTTAATGGATATTGGGTCATACAGACCAATATCCTTATTAAATCAAGATGCTAAGATTTTCACAGCAATTTTGGCTAAAAGAATGAATAAATTTATAGCTAAATATATTAAAGAGGATCAATGTGGTTTTATCAAAGGTAGACAAATGGCAAATATTATTAGAAGGAATTTGAATGTTCTTTATGAAATGGGTAAGAGTACTACTAAAGCTGGGATGTTATCTCTAGATCTTTTTAAAGCTTTCGATTGTGTTCAATGGCCCACATTAAAAATATTGTTAAAAAAATGGGGATTTGGGAAATCCTTTTTGGGAGTAATAAATCAACTATATTCAACGGGCACTTCCTCAATAATAGTTAATGATGGATTGACTGAACAAATTACCTAGGCCGAGGAACTAGACAAGGATGTCCTCTTTCTCCAGTCCTTTTTTGTATTGTTATAGAGCTCCTGGCAAATGCTATAAGGGACGATAAATCTATTAAAGGTATAGGGAAAGATGGGGCAACTAAAATTAGTTTATTCGCGGACGATGCTCTTTTGACTATTGTAAACCCAATAGAGAATATTCAAAGAGTAAAAACTCATTTAGAAGAATTTGGAGAAATAACAGGATTATGTGTTAACTGGCAAAAATCAGAGAGTTTATTGTTCAATTATGGAAAACATGACTTAAAGATGATTGAAAAATCTGGACTTAAACCGGGAAAAAGCATTAAATATCTAGGATTAGAACTCCATAAAGAATTTACTAAAACTAAAGAAAGAAATATTTCGAAATTAGAAGAGGAGATGAAAAACAAATTATTATCCTACTCTAAATTAAAATTATCGTGGTTTGGCAGAATTGCATTGATAAAAATGAAAATACTTCCAAAAATTAACTTTATTTTTAAAATGTTACCGGTTCAGTTTTTAGAAAAGGAAATTAAAATTCTCCAAGACATGATAAATAGGTATTGTAATGCAGGGAAAAAATCAAGAATAAATAAAAGTCTATGGTATAGATCTCAGAAAGAAGGAGGAATAGGTATACCCAATATAAAAAATTATTATATAGCCAATCAACTTAGTTCTTTGGGGAAATTCTTTTAAACCACAGAAGTTAATATGGTGGGAGCAAGAGTCTTTGGATATAAAGGGGGAAATAAACACATTTTTATTCACGGAAGTTAAAAACAAAGTAAAGATTGACAACCCCCTATTGAATAGTTTAATTGTTACATGGAGAACATATAGGAAAATCTTCTCCGAAGGGATCCCCACTGGCTTTAGTTACTGACTTGGAAAGCTTTCCAGACAACTTGAAGCATTATTTGGAGTTATTTAAAATTAAGAAAATAGCTAGACTAAAGGATTGGATGCTCAAGATTAAAACAATTCAGGATATAAAAAATATTTTGCATCCCAGTGATTTAACATGGTTAAATTATATTCAACTACGAAAATGGATGAAGGACTGGGGAAAGAGAAATAATCAAATCAGAGAATGCACAAAATTTGAACATTTCCTACTATCGCTTGAGTCTGAACAGGAAAATTCAGAGAAAGGAATAACACGTAAAATATATAAAATACTAGGGGAATTATCAGAAATGAAGGAGTTAAACACCTTGAGAGAAGTTTGGAACCAAGATCTTAATGTACAGATAGGGAAAGAAGACTGGAAGAAAATATGGAATATGAGAATTTTGAGATCATTATTGGTCAGGATAAAAGAAAACTACTTCAAATTGGTTTCTAGATGGTATTTAACCCCAGTAAGACTAAATAGAATGAATCCTGCTTACTCTAAGATATGTTGGAAATGTGAAAAAGAGCTTGGTACTTACTTGCATCTTTGGTGGGAATGTGAAATAGTCCAAAGGTTCTGGAAAAAAGTGTTTTTAGAGCTAAGAAATATGATTAAGATGGATATAGATTGTAATCCAGAGATAGCATTATTATCATTGTTAACAAGTAAAGATTATGTTGTTACAACAAAGGAACTAATAGCAAATTTTATGACAGCTGCTAGATTAATTATAGCAAAAAATTGGAAGTCAAAACTAGAATTCAAGATGGAAGACTGATATAATGAACTTTGGGATATAGCTATAAACGATAAACTGTCCTGCAGTTTAAAGGTTAAACGAGGAGAAATGAAAAAAGACATTTTCTACGATATCTGGGGTAAATTTTTAGATTATGTACTAGTTGAAGGAAAAGGGAAAGAGTCCACGAATATCTCACAACAATTCTGGAGAAGAGAACTTTAAGAAGACTACTAGAAGAATAGAAGATGGAGCAACGAATAAGAATGTATGGATGGCCCCGTGGGATGGGGGTGCACTTATATTGTTTGTTGTAGTTTTTTTTTAACTTCACTTTCTTATGTCGTTGTATGTAGTTTAAAATTTAATAAAAAAAATTAATTAAAAAAAAAAGAAACATGGACCAGAAGCAAAATCAATTTAAATGGTTTTGTAGTACATGATTCCCCTGCTGAGTCTATCAAAGGGAAAGGTAGACCCAAGGCAGGTTTGGCAATATTAATATCCACATCCCTCCAAGCATCGATAGATTGGTTCCCCCCTTGTGCAAAAATAGCAATGGCTGGGCATATTGACTTTGGTTCCAAGTCTCTTCTGCTGATCAATGTTTACATCCCACCCTTTTCTTCTCGGAAGGATTTAAAGCAGGCTTGGGAAGATTTGGAAAATTATATAATAGGGTTGGAATGTAAATTACCCAGAGCCCAGCTACTTATAATGGGGGACTTCAATGCAAGATTAGGCCCAAACAATGGTATCCTTTTTTTCATCCAGTCTATGGGGAGCAGTAGACAATGAGATCTTTACCTTTAGTTATGACAGAAATTCTAAGGATCTCAAGGTGAATTATGGTGGCATTTGCTTGACTCAAATGGTGAGCCGCCTTGGTCTAGTAATATTAAATGGGAATCCTTGCTGTGATGAATGCTCTGAATTTACCTACATATCTGGACACGGAAGCAGCACTGTGGATTTTGTGCTGATCTCCCCACTCCCTATCTAGATGGGTGTTGGATTTCTCTGTAGGTCATAGGCTTGACAGTGATCACCTTCCCCTTAATGTCACTCTTCTACCATCACACCCTGTTCATTTGAACGCTAAACCCCATCTTCAAGATGCTTTATTAAGCCTTAAATACAGGAGATTATATTGGACTGAGGAAAACAGCAACAAGATAATGAGTTTCCTTGGATCCTATGAGGGGGAGACCTTAAGAAAATCAGTTATGGGAGCCAAAAATGTTACTTGTGCTATTAACAACTATTCAGCCTTGATTGATGCCTTGAATATGGTTTTAACATTAAAGTGACCACCTTCACAAGCCTCATCAAAGACAAGTGACCCCAAGTGGTTTGACAGGGACTGCAGAGTAATAAAACAACAATTGAGGGAGGTTTATAACAATTATAGGAAGGAAAATCTAAATGTATTACCTGCAGAATACTACATAATAAAAAAGAAATACAAAGAATTGATAGCATTCAAAAAGAGACAAGCAACACTGAAGGGGTGGAATGCACTAATAGAATGCACATTAAATAAAAGCTCAAAACTCTTCTGGGCCCTTCTCACTGATGCTTTGGACCCCTCTTCCAACTCATTGAGCTGCAATATTTCAGCAGACATCTGGGAGCAACACTTCTCTGCTCTCTTTGGAGATATCAAAGACCATGCAGTGGATAGCTTCCCAGCCATAGATCTAAATGACACTCCTCCATGGAGAGCAGTCACAGTGACTGAAATAGAGTCTTTAATTAGATGTATCAAATCAGGCAAGGCTCCAGGAACAGATGCCATCCTCCTAGAAATGCTGAAAGCTAATATAGGCTGGTGGGCGCCTTTGTTGGCAAACTTGTTTACACATATTAACAACTCAGGCAAATTTCCCATTGCCTGGTCTGAGGCCATAATAATACCTATCTTTAAGAAAGGAGAAAGAGGAGATCCATCCAACTACAGGCCAATCAGCTTACTCTCAGTGTTGGGTAAGCTGTATGCTAGTTATCTAAATCAAAGACTGGAATCTTGGATAGAGGAAGAAAACATTCTGGGGGAAGAACAAGACGGCTTCAGAAAGGGTAGATCACCAACTGATCAATGTATGATATTAAACCATCTTGCTGAGAAATAAATGACCTCTCATGGCAATGGTCTTTACACTGCATTTATAGACCTAAAATCTGCCTTTGACTCTGTCCCACGAGATATATTATGGTCGAAGCTATACAAAACCTCTATTGATAAAAGACTCCTCTATCTCATTAAAGGTCTCTATCAGGGCACCACCCTACGTGTAAGGTGTGGCATAGAAGGAAATCTGACAAAATCTATTCCTGCTAATAAAGGGGTCCACCAGGGCTGTATATTGGCCCCCACACTATTCAACCTTTATCTCAGACTTTCACCCTCCCAGATTGGCAGAGACTAAATGTCCCCTACTGTTATATGCGGACGATGCTGTTCTATTGTCTCTATCAAAAATAGCCCTCAAATGACTAATACGTGCATTCATGACTTACTGCAAAATTAACCAACTGCTCATTAATTTCACCAAAACCAAAATTATGGTTTTTGCTCGATTTGTAACTTTAAGAAAGTTGACAATTAATGGCAACTGCATTGAGCAAGTAAAACAGTTTAAATATCTAGGTATCATATTTCACTATAAGTTATCTTGGGCTGCTCATAGACAATCTGTAATCCAAGCAGCCCAGAATACACAAAAGGCAATTACTCATTTTTTCTTTACCAAGGGGGGGGGCAATTTGTACCTGCTGCTATTCAAGTTTTCAAGGCCAAGATATTGCCTCAATTATTATATGGTATTCCAACCTGGATTCTAGGATTCCATCCTAGCATGGATAGTGTCCTTTCAACATTTTTAAGATCTATCCTTGGAATGCCAAGATGTGTTCCTGCAGCAGGTCTTCGGTTGGAGACTGGCATTGCATCACTAGAATGTGTTGCTTGGATCTATGCTTTTAGATACTGGATTAAGGTATCACATGCCAATACCTCAATGGGATATCTGCATCTCTTACAAAATGATGTCCACAATAGCTCATGGTTTAAAGTTTTTCCAACTAAACTGCATCTGTCAGGGCTATCTATTGATTTTCTTAATGCCTATGAGCCCAAGACAGCTAAATCTATCATAGAAAAGCGGATTAGGGATATTGACTTTCAGCACTCTATTGCAAGTGCGCAGAAAACTTGCTCTATTCTGTATTTTGGATTAAACTTTAATTTCTCACAAAGTGCTCGATACCTGAAAAACCTGACTGTGCCCAAATATCGGCATGTTTTCTCAAGAGCTCGATTTAACTGCCTTCAATCTGCAATTTTAGATGGGCATTACTCTGGTGTCCCTTATGAAAACCGATTGTGTCCTTGTAATAACAAAGAAATTGAAACACTGAATCATGTCCTTTTTGTATGAGATTTTTATAGAAATGAGCGTACTAAATTACTCAAGCCCATAATGAGTGTCTTCCAAGGTAGGACGCTGAACTGGTATTTAAAATATTTATTAAGTGACACAAACAAGGGTACCACTGAATCTGTGGCCAAGTTTCTTTTCTTTGCCCAAAGAATACGGAAGACAACCTTGGCCTCTGTTAGCTCTTAATATAATTATGAATTGCACAATGTTTGTATAATTCACTTTTACTACCTGAACTGTTTTAACTATCTTAAAATTTTGTAATGGTTTTACTCTTTTATCCTTTTAAAACTTCATGTATGTATTTTTACCTTATTGGTTGGGCCTGTGGCTGCAAATAAAGATTGTTGTTGTTGTAACTGATGAGGTGCTAGTCACGTGTCAGTCATGTGTTGGATTATGCACCTAGTTGGGGACATAGCACATATTTGGCATCAGCTAGGTACCTTGCTAATTTGCTGCAATTATCCTCTGAAACTCAATGAGTATAAATATTTAGTAAGCATGTGACTGCTGTCTTTCTAAATTGCTGCATCCCAACAAGATTAAGTGTTTACTATAGGCTCAGTACAAAGGACATCTGAAGAAAGGTTGGTTCATATATACAATGCATTTCAAGTAGAGATGGGCACAAAATGAAAATATAGTGTTTTGTTTCAATTCATTTTTCTTTTCTTTTCCTTTCCTTATTAATGAATTTTAAAGAATTTTTGGAATGAAATAAAACAAAGTGAAATGATTTGCTATGCTATAAAATGGCTCCCTTGGGTCCTAGAAACACCAAGTTTGGTGGGTATCTTCTTTGGACTCTTCTCTTTAAGCCCTCCAAATTTGGAGAGGTTTGGGGTAAAGGGGGCTGAGTTATTAAACTCCAAATTGGGTCCTCCATGGAAAAAGAGGAAGAGGAAAAATGTGGCATCGTTTTAAACTCAAGCCTCATTCACCTGATTCTCTCTCTGCTGTGGAATGCGAAGGAAGATGGCTGAGACAGTGCTGATAAGTCTTGTTTGGAAGGATTGCTAAATGATAAAGCAATAAAAAACCCAGTTTTACTCTCTGAAAGACCAAGATGATACCTTTATAGGTCACTAACAATACAAAAACTTTTGAGTTTGGCATGTTATTAGATAAACAAGCAAAATGTCTGGTATTTACTTATATTCTCCATACTAGCTACATTAACCACAACAGAGGCATTCATTTCCATTACTAAGGCCACACATTCCTGCTTGGGAATAAGTCCTTTTGGACCCAGTAGAAGCTACTTGTGAGTAAACATGACTAAACCTGCATGGCACGGCTCATTACTGATACTGTTTCGCTCTGCTTACTCAAACTGGCCCAGACTAAATGGAGAATTGCAGCTGTCAAAATATTGGTGAAATTTTCTAAGTGGTAGCGGTGTTATTTTGTGCAAGCATGCCAGATAAACAAAGCAAAGCAAAAGAAAGGTGGCGGGGGGGAGAGAAGTCGACAAAAACATTGTATCTCCTTAAATACTAACTGCTATATTTTAATGTGAATCTTTGTGGATCAGGTCCACTTCCTCAGACATATGAGTGAGACCACAAGACAAATATGCATACACAGCACTGAGACAAAGAGACAGTGGTTAGTTAGTAAACACAAGTTGCAAATTGTGTGAATCAAAGTGGCATTTCACACAGTAATGACTTAAGACCCCTGTTTGATATCTGCCTTTGAAATTTTGTTGTGTAACAAGTGAAAATGATTAGTGGCTAAAGGAGCCCCAAGCTGTAGGTAACAACAGCAGAAACAACACAATAATTGTAGCATTACGTACGTATGTAATGAGTTAAGAATTCCTGACTTTCCCTTTGAAACTTGTTCTGTAAACATAGCAGGGGTTAGTTAGGAAGGAAACAATAGGTAACAACATAATTATTGTAGTATTTTTACATTTGGCAATGGTTTAAGAACCCTTGACTAATATTTAATTCATTGAGATGAGTATCAAGCACATGTATATATTTATCTCGGCTGACTCTCTCTGGATCCTTGCTCTGTAACGTTCCTTCTACAGAATAGCAACATTCAAATCCTATGATGATTGTTCGGGTAGTCTGAAAATATTTGAAATAGGCTTCTGTGTATTGCCATTCCTGATGTGTGATTTATGTCTATGAATTCTTTTGTGCAGGGATTGTCCCCGTTGTCCTATGTAGAGTGCAGACGGGAATTGTTGGCAAAACATTGACATAGATCACATTAGCAGAGGAATATCTCTGTGAATATTCTCAGCCATCCAGGTGAGTTTATCTGGAAGTTGAGTCATGGCAACTGGTCTTCTTTTCTTGAGAGACTGAAATGTTTCGCTGCTCATCCAAGCAGCTTAGTCAGTCTGAGGAAGGTTAGTGGCAAGTCCTCCATTTTACAGTTTATTTATTTATTTATTTTTGCATTGCTATACCGCTCCCATTTCCCAGAGGGAACTCTGGGAGGTTCACACAAAAGGTTAAAAACATATACATCAGTAAAAAGGTATCAGGCAAGAGGCGTAAAATTGACAATAAAAGGAAAAAAACAGAAAGAAACACTTTGGTACATCCTAGCAATCGCCAAAGGCATCCCTGAACAGCCAGGTTTTAAGAGCTTTCTTGAAGGCTGCCAATGAGGGAGCCTGGCGAATCTCGCTGGGGAGTTTGTTCTACAATTCTGGGCCAGCCACTGAGAAGGCCTGCTTGCGGGTTGCTACCCTACGGGCCTCTCTAGGTGTGGCCACTCGAAGCGAGAGAGCCACAGAGGATCGGGTTGGTCGGGCCAGCTCTGATCGTAGGTAGATACGCTCTGCCAGATAGTCAGGACCCAGGTCATGGAGGGTTTTGTAAACCAAAACCAATACCTTGAACCTTATTCGGGAGGCAACGGGCAACCAGTGCAGACGGGCCAGAGTGGGGGTGATGCGGTCAAACCTGCCTGCACCAACCAGCAGCCTGGCCGCTGCATTCTAGACCTGCTGCAGTTGCCGAACAAGGTTCAAGGGAAGCCCCATGTAGAGAATGTTGCAGTAATCTATCCTCGACATGACCAGTGCCTGCACCACTGTCCTCACGGAATCCCCATCAAGGTACGGGCGAATCTGGGCAATAAGCCTAAGATGGTAGAAGGCCGACCTGGTCATGGCTGCCTCCTGGGAATCCAGGGACAGATCCGGATCCAGGACGACACCCAGACTCCTCACTTTTTCTGGGAAGAGGGCCACAGTACCCGTCCAGGCCACCCCCAAAGGACAAAACCTCAGTCTTCCCAGGGTTAAGCCAGAGCCTGTTGGTCCTGGTCCAGTCCAGTACTGCAGCCAGGCAGCGATCAAGGGTCTGGACGGCCTCCACTGCAGAGGTGGAGAAGGAGAGATAGAGCTGCGTGTCATCAGCGTACTGATGACAGCAGGCTCCAAAACTCCGGATGACCTCAGCCAGCGGCCTCATATAGATGTTAAAGAGCATGGGGAGAGAGCTGACCCCTGAAGCACCCCACAAGAGAGTGTCCAGGGAGACGACAAAACACCCCCAAGCTCACACACTGAGCACGGCCCTCCAGGAAGGAACGGAGCCAACCAAAGGCCAGACCTCCAATCCCAACCTCAGAGAGCCGGCCCAGGAGGATACCGTGGTCAACAGTATCAAAGGCCTCTGACAGGTCAAGAAGGACCAGCAAGGTAGAGCAACCCCTGTCGGCCCTCCTCAACTGGTCATTGTGCAGTGCGACCAGGGCAGTCTCAGTCCCATGACACGGCCTAAACCCAGACTGGAAGGGATCCAGGATGTGATTCTCCTCCAGGAACGACTGGAGATGCAGGGCGGCGACCCGCTTGATCACCTTGCCCATAAAGGGAACATTGGCTATAGGACAATAGTTCGACATATTGTCTACAGCCAAGCCTGATCTCTTAAGAATGGGCTTAACCACCATCTCCTTCAGCCGACCGGGAAAAATCCCGTCCCTGAAGGACGCAGTGGCAATTAACGAAGCCCATTCCAGCATGCTCCCTCCGGCGGTCTTAATCAGCCAAGAAGGGCAAGGGTCGAACGGAGAAGCCGCTGGCCTGCAGTGTCCCAGGACCCTGGAGGCATCAGATGGAAGTAACAGGCCCGAACTCAACAAACCGGGGGGACCGAGGAGGTGCGGCACCGGCCACACCCGAGGATAGATCAGTGCAACCGGCATCCAGATCGGAATGGATGGCCTCTATTTTAGATTTAAAATAGGCTGCAAATGACTCACTAGTGAAATCACTAGGAAGAGGCCCCGGCGGACCAGGATTGGTGAGGTCTCAAACCACCCGGAACAATTCTGCCCGGCGGTTCAAGGCCCCATCAATTCTCAGGGAGACAAAAGATCTCCTCGCGTCCCTGATCGCTCGAACATAGTGACTGGTCGACGCCCTAACCACAGCCCAATTGGAAGCCGTCCAGGAGCCTTTGGGGGTGGGCCCAGATGGAAGGGCCCAGCTCCCCGCGGGGTGGGGTGGGGATTGATAGGGAGAAGATCAGCAGATAGTGATCTGACCATGACACGGGCTGGGAGCACAAATTCCTGACCCCCAGATCGAAACCCACAGACATGGAGGCAAAAACCAGGTCCAGGGTATGTCCACCGCTGTGGGGGGGACCGATGACAAACTGGGACAGGTTCATAGAGGCCGTGGACTCCATGAACTCCAGGGCTGCTCCAGACAGTCCAGGCCCGGCGTGCACATTGAAATCCCCAACCACCAACAGGTGGGGGACCTCAAAAGTGCAGCCAAGACGAACTCGGAAAGCTCTGTGAGGGAGTGTGCTGGGTCGTGGGGAGCGCAGTACACAAGCACAATCCCAAACCTGTCCCTCTGGCCCACCACCAGGTGTAGACACTCCAACCCTGGACACACCAACATCGCGGATCTGCTGACATGAATAGATTCCCTATACATAATGCCCCCCCTGCCCGCCCCCCCGACCCTGAATAGACTATTCAGGCCATTGTCCACCTAATGAGCCTATTCAGACCAGGGTGATGTGAAATCAAGGTGAAGTATACAATGGAGGACTCGCCACTAACCGTCCTCAGACTGACAAAGCTGCTTGGATGAGCAGCGAAACATTTCAATCTCTCAAGAAAAGAAGTCCAGTTGCCATGACTTAACTTCCAGATAACCAGAGGAACAAGTAAAAGTATCCTTGGTGTTATGTGTGGCATTTTTGAGTTTTGTAATTGTATTGCCAGAGTAAATGTGGGGGCATGGCTGGCATATAGGTTTGTAGCACTGTATAATCCCTATTGCTCATCAGTGTTGTTTAAGTCATTATGTGTCAATAACTGCTTAAAATTTGGGGATTATCTGTAAACAAGTATAGGCTTGCTTCATGGTCTTGTGAGACTCAAGTATGGACTAGAGATCATTTATGATGTTTGTGAATGGTCTCCATTTTGGGCTGAAAGGGATAAATAGCAGTGGTGGGTTGCCTCCTCTTCTGGATCTGTTTTGTAGTAGGTTGCTTCTGGGTATTAGTTTTGCGTGGTTTCTTTAATCAGATTACCAGCTGCTTTTTATTGTTGATTGCTAACTTCAACTACTACCACTTTTTTTTCTTATTTTGGGGCTGTTTTTCCGCATCCCCCATTTCATGGCTATCAATAATCTCAAGAGATTGTTGAAGAAATGCTCAAGCCAAAACCACAAACTTTAATCAAGCTTTTTATTTTCACTTGCATTAGCAAATGCCCTAACTTATGTGATATGTTTCTCCTTTTCTTTCAGTGTGTTTGCGTTTCAAGGAAAGATCTGTATTATTCCACAACTCATCATCATCATCATCATCATCATAGAACTTCAGAGCTAGAAGGGACCCTATGGATCGAGTCCAGCCCCTGTCAAAGAGGCACAGTGGGGATTTGAACTCACAACCTCTGGCTCTACAGCCAGACACCTACATCACTGAGTCTAAAAGTTGAGTCATGGCAACTGTACTTCTTTTCTTGAGATATCGCAACATTTCACTACTCATCCAAGTAGCTTTATCAGTCTGAGGAGCGTTGTTGGGAGTCTTCCAATTTAGAGTTCACCTTGGAAGATGAAGACTCGCAACAACGTTCCTCAGACTGACGAAGTTGTGATCTCTCAAGAAAAGAAGTCCAGTTGCCATGACTCAACTTCCAGTTAACCTCAGCTGGAGAACTCAAAATCTTCACAGACTAAATCACTGAGCTATCAGCTTCTTTCTTGTCCTCTTTAAATAAAACTCTGGCAGAACTTTGGTCCTCCATATCTAATACTTTATGTAAAGGCTTTATTTCCCCTCTTGTTCTAATTTATTTTTGATTTTTTTTTTTGATTATTGTATTTTCATTCTATTTAATGACCTTGAGATTTTAAACTGTTTACATACTAGTCCTGAGCGCACATTGATCTTTCACAGTGAACTTTTCCTCTGTCATAAATCCTCAGACTTCCAACCTGGAACAGTGCTTCTGTAGGACAGGTGGGAACCTGCAAAAGTTTAATGGGCAGGTTTGAACAGTTTGTAATTGTTTTCTTTGTAGATCTGCAGAGAACATAGCATGAATGTTTTATTTATTATTCTGCAAATTGCAAATTACTCTGCCTCTGCAATACAGAAGATATTTCATAATTTTGGTCCCCCCCCCACATGCTTATTTTCTCCTCAAAACAGGAGACAAAGGATGCTCTGAGCTCTGGCAGGTATACTTTTTAATGTTTCAGGTAAAAATGAGACCAGTTTGTCAATTCTAGTTGCTGACTCAATCCATTTCATTCTGTTCCTATGTCTGTTTGTGACTTTTTCAAAAAGGATACAGCAACACACATTTCTGTGCATATTCACCCAATGCTGTATGCATTTTTGTATACTGTTCTGCTTAACTATTGCAATTTCCCCCACTTCTATAGGGACTTTTTAGTTTTCCACTAACATACGTAGCTTTGTGTTCACTTTCCCTCAATAGATACCTTTTTGGTTGAGGAATTGCACTGCAAATTCCTGAGAATGATTGTCAAACAACAAGCAAGGAAGGAAATGGCCATGCAGGTACCCTACATGAAGAGAAGGCAGATACAACTGTCATTCCTTCGTACAGTATAATCACATGATACTTTGTGCCGCCAACAAAGGGAATCAGAACCAGTAGCAGCAAAGGCAACCTTTTCATGAGGAACCAAATGATATAGCTAGCAAGGAAGCAAAACCCTTGTACCATATTTGCACTGCAAAATGGAGGGAAGAGAGTGGGATGCCAGAAAACATACCACATACAACTGCAGTAAAAACAGTAGTCAGTGACTCATGGCATGAAGGTGGATGCATAGTCTAGCCAACCTAACACCCTTTTCTTTGCAGCTCTTTGCTGACAGTGGATAGGTGGATTTAGCAGGCAAGGTGTCTCTTACATGTTTATGCCAAGCGACATGCCAACACAGATTCTTGGCTGTCCCCCTGAAATGCTAAGCAAGCCATTCCAGGCTCTGCATCACGTTCATTAGGTTCGGTCCTGTTTCTACTTTGCCATGAGGCCTTTTGGGGTTGGGGTTGGGGTTGGGGGCTATAAACAACAAACTGGCAATTCGTCCATATCTTCAACTATACTGCCAACAAGCTTTATATCAGCAAACTTGACATAGGCCAGCAGGACAGTTCCTCAACATCCTGATAATGGATGCAAGACATATACTTTTGTTGCAATTTCAACACACTCTTCTTAACCATGTTTAATTTAAGAAAGCACCGTTGAGTTCAGTAAGTTTTTGAATTTCTAAAATCTCTCTCCCTCCCTCCCCCCCTCTCTCTCACACACACGTTTGCTTAAAACTGCAGCTGATGTTGGTTAACATCCACTAATTTTATCCTTCATGCATGTAACACACTTCACACTAATCTTGCATAATTAAACATCTCCTAGCCTGTGTTTCCTTCAGAACACGTAGAAGTTACATAAATGTCCCAGTAGCTCAGAAGGCAATCAGAGCTACACCTGCATAGTTTCAATGGCTAAAGTTTTGCAGATGCAAACCATTCATGGGACCACATATCTCCACAGCGGGTTTGTAGGTTCAAGTACACGATATGCAAGACCTGGGACTAGTGCCAAATCCAGCATGTTGGATGAATTCTTCTCTTCTGTTATGTGTAGCATCAACTTGATTCATGCTGTGAGGCCACTGGTTGTCTCTTAGCCCACCCATGTCTCACAACCTGGCTATCAATGGTAGAAAGATGTACAAAATACCAATATCACATCAGTGGGTCAACAATGCTGTGCAGAGAACTTGGTATCCTCTACACAACTCCACCCATAACTGGTCAGCTAGTAGCAATGACTTGTCAAACCTTCAAGGTCCACAATCTACATTTCAGGAAAGAGCCATCAAGATTTGTAACTCACAATATATAATGTTTTGGCAAATTTTAGACTACAAAATGTGCACTTGGGGTTGAAATAATGCTCATGAAACTGAATACAGAGCATTAAACTACAATGCTATGTTTTACACTAATCTGTTAGTGAAACATATGAAACAAATCAAGAATAAAGATCACTTCATCCTTGTAGCCTCCCTCCATATATTCATAAATCCTATTTCATTTAAACAATGTAACTGCTTAATACTTGGAAATTTATTTTGTAAGAGTGATAGCCTCTCCAAATACTTGTCAGTCTGAATATGTTCCATCTAAACCAGGCCTGCCCAAAGTCCGGCCCGGGGTCCAAATCCGGCCTGTCAGGCCATTCTGAGTGGCCTGCGGCTGGCTGGCCCACCCCTCCCTCCCCCTCCTTCGCCCCATGTTTTTTTTTTAAAAAAAATCATCCGCCAACACTGACACCGCTGGGAAGCTTGAGGGGCTGGGTGGGCCGGCCAGCCAGCCATTGCGTGGGCTGTTGCCACTGGCACTGCCGGCAACCATGCGAGGCTGGGTGCATGTGGGGGTGGTGCGTGGGGGGGTTGCAAGGGGTCAGTGGGTGGGGCTTGCAGTGGGGTGGCAGGGTTGGGGAGCAACCGGCCCCTGAAACATTCTCAGCCACCAAATCTGGCCCTCCTTACAAAAAGTTTGGGCACCCCTGATCTAAACAATCAACATTCAGCACGAAGAACAGAGAGAATGTGGGTTTAGTGTCGGAGCACAAACTGAAGGGCCTAAGACAGTAAACTAATCTTCATTCATTACACTGATTTCGCTTGCATTCCCTTTGTAGTTTCAAATGCAAACAATGTTATTCCCAAGCTCTTAGAAGTCCAGCCTTGAACAGCTGCATATTCAACAATGTATGTTATGTTGAACTGGGCTTGCAAGAGCTGTAACAGCTATGTTGTGAAGAGTTATGATCTGACTTTCTTCATACAGAAAAGCATTGGATTTTGGCTGGGGCAAAAGCACGATCATTTCATTTATATTGTTTCTGATATGAACATAACCAATGCCTGCATAAATCAGATGTAACAAACTTATAATTTTTGAATGTGGAAAACACCAAAACTGACACATTTGCACATCCCTAAGTGAAAAATCACTCAGAATCTACCAATAGATCTTGATCTGTTATCTGCCCAGGAGGTGTGCAAGATATAAAGTTCAAAGCTATCTTAATGGTGCAGGCAGTTTAAACAAGGGGTTTTAATTACGGTATGCTTATTGTGCAATCATTGCTCCAAATGACCAACACTCTTTGAACCCAGGCTTCACTGCCATCTAGAGCAATGGTTCTCAACCTGGGGGTCCCCATATGTGATGAAGTCTTCTGGGAGTTGCAGTCCAGGAACATCTGGGGATCCACAGGTTGAGAACCACTGATCTGGAGCAACTGCTGAGTGACACATAATGCCTGCAGGCTACATGGCTGTTCCATATCTAATTTTAAAAGGAATAAAATAAGATGAATATCGTGGTGCCAGGAATCTTACAAAGCTGTAAATAAATAATTATTTTAACTTCCAACTTGTTCCTAGAACTAGTCAAGAGACGTGTAGCCTAAGGGTACAGTAGTACTGTGTCTAAGAGCTTTTGTACTAGTTAACAATATTCAGGTGTTGGAAGGACATGTTCAACAAACATTAAGATTCAAAGCAATTTTAAAAAAGAATTATTTAGCTAGTCTTCATAGTCTTTCTCCCAAGGAATTCATACACAGAGACTATTCCTTCTTTTCCTTGCAACAAGCCTGTGGCATGAGTTAGGCTGAGAGACAGGATAAGAATACAAAAGCCCTCCATGGTTTGGAACCACGTTATTTGTTGAAGTGCCATTCCCCAATGTAATCTGCCAGATCACCAGAACCTCCCAGATGTTCCTTCATATTGCCACCCTGAGGCCCACAAGAGTCAGCGCCTTCTTCGTGGTGGCACCAAGCTTGTGGCACCAGCTTCTGGAGGAGTTATACCTGACTCCCTCCCTGTTGATGTTCAGGAAACAGCTCAAAGCAAAGCTTTTCAGGGAGGTCTTCCATATTGACCCTAGTTGACTGTATGCCTCTGGCCCTGCCATTATGGGAACATCACATCCAATGTCATTGTGTTTTATGGGGGTTAATAGTTTAAATTGTTTTTAATCTGTTATTGTTTTATTTATGGTTATTTTGTATAAAACACCAAAATAGTGCACATCAGTAATAGGGCAGTATCTAAATCAAGCAAGCAAACAAATAAACTAACAAGATTGCCTACTCAGCACTAGCATTGTGTGAGGATTCAGAGAACCCGAGTCACTTCAGTATGGACAAACTCTGTCCACCACAGTGGTCAAGCCAGGGTACATGGTGGGTAAAGCAACAAAACATGGAGCTATGAAGACTGTAGAGAAGTTGTTCATAGCTCTAGATCAGACATGTCCAAAGTCAGGCCTGGGGGCCAAATGTGGTCTGTTTTCAAATTTCGAGTGGCCTATGGCCTCTTCTCCCCACCAACTCAGCCTATCACACATCCCCACCAGCTGGCTCCTTCCCATACCGGATGGAGATGTCAGCTTGCAGTTTTACTGTTTGCCTGCCCTCCCTGCCTCTGTCCATTCCCCCCGTCACCTGCCCAGCCTACCCACTCCTGGCTCTGTTGCTGCAGCATCCTCCCTGCCCCCTTTCATGTTATAGAATCTTGTCCAAAGTCCGGTCCGGGGGCCAAATGCGGCTGAATGGTCAGTCCCCACACATGTTCACCTCACCGAATCTGGCCCTCCTTGCAAAACATTTGGACACTCCTGCTCTATCTATTCACAACTCTATGTCAAAGAGGGATGGCATGTGCCTGCCCTACTGCCTGGTTTGCTCAGTCATGTTACTCCCCAAAATAATCAAGAAAGCATCAGACTTGCTGCCTAAATACAGCCTTCGATCTCTCCTGACAAATCAATACTGTATAAAGTTTTGCAGTCTTGATGTTTAACTTCTAGTACAACTTCCCCACAAACAAAACATTCTCTAACTGAAATCAGTGAAGCCCAGATATGCTCAACACTGGCTTGGTTGTGCTCAAGCAATCTACAGTACAGTACTTTGATTTCCACAGGAGGTACTCTCCTGTGTTTCCTAGGTCTGCAGGAATAAATTATTCTGAGTCTGTTGGTTCTGAACCTTCGATTCCTTCTCTTATCTCATTTCTTGTGGGTCAGACTTAATTATACAGTAGTCCTGCTTGCCACAAGAGGCAGGAGAGGAGCACAGCTAGTCAGAGGCTAACAGGGATGCTGTAGGAAGCACAGATAAAAATGTAGACACTGTTAAAGACAGTTCAGTTCATTAGCCTATGTCACTCTACTCCATTTTGTCAGGGACAATAGTATTTGTCAGGAACAGGAACAAAAAAAATAACATAAATTCTAATGAGGGGAAAGCATTGTTTCAGATTGCACCCCTCCATCACCACCCTGTGAAATTGTCTAGCTTAGAAGCATAGCAATTCATCCACTTTTGTCTGTAAACACAACTAGGATTATAA
This sequence comes from Phrynocephalus forsythii, assembly GCA_029282475.1. NCBI lineage: Eukaryota > Metazoa > Chordata > Lepidosauria > Squamata > Agamidae > Phrynocephalus > Phrynocephalus forsythii. The sequence continues at coordinate 102,845,191 of JAPFRF010000004.1, read as the reverse complement.
TTCGCATTGGCAACGTTTGTGGGTATTTGGAAAAACAAAGCATGCAACTCTGGCTGTTTTGTCATAACAATTCAAGAGGCTGAACATAAAATGAAAAGTGTGTGTAACTCTTTCATAACCATGCTACAAAGACAATATATTACACAATACTTCTTTAAATGATGATAAAGTACTGTACCGACAACAACTTTTGAACTGCAGAGATGGAAGGAACCCTATGGGTCATCCAGTCCAGCCCCTCTGTTAAGGAGGCACAAGGTGGAACTGAACTCCCAGTATCAGATCAAAGCCACTGAGCTATGAATTGCATAACAGAATTTACTCTTTGTCTTACTAATAATTAAGCTTATGGCAAAAATGAATCTTCCTGCTTTCAAGGACAAAAAGAAAAGCTGTTTGTAGATAAGGCTTGTATATTGCAATCACCCAGACCCTCACTGTGTTTTTTTGTGGATTTCTCCACATATCAAATATGCAAGGTTGGAAAGCTAACTTGACTTCACAAAGTGATCTATTAGTACTTTATTAGGTTTCTTTTTAACCTTCAAAAATAAAACCAACAAAAAACCACACCACGTCCCAAAAAATCTACTAAGGAGTTAACTCTATCAAACATTGCCCGTTTCAATTTCTAAAATATCCCAAAGAGACCTTCCAGGAAAAAAGAGGGAGGCAGATATGAGATAAACCCTTGAGACTTTGGGAATAAAGAGGATTTCTCCCCCCCCCCCAAAAAAAAAATCTTGTTAAAAGGCTCCTCAAATTCTAAAACTGAACGCCAGCAAAATCAGTCAGCCCGGAGAATCAGATTTCAGGTTTGAACTCCATTGGCTTTGGGTATCCTGTACCCAGTTCTGAAATCCAGCGCATGCGCTCACCAGCAAAGCTGTGCCCCGCCCTTCGCCCTATCGTGTACAAGAGGAGGTTGCCTTCTCAAAGCTCTGGTCCGAATGGCACGAAGGAGGAGGAGGAGGAGGAGGAGGAGGAGGAGTTTCACAGCGCGCAGGCGCACACGTTTCCCCTCGCTCGGGCCGGCTCGAGGCCGCCCTCCGCCGCCTGCGCGAGCGCGCTGGTCGTCATGGTGACGGGACGCGGCTGGCGGCTCGCGCCGGCCTCGCGCCGAGGAAGCAACAAGAGGGCTTGGAGCGGGCGCCGTTCGCAGCCATGACTGACATTCTGTGCGATTGGCTGAACCACGAGGTGAAGCTCTCGCGGACGGTGGGTGAGTCCCTGCAACAAGGCCCGCCGGCAGCCCGGCTCTGGAAGCGCGGGTTTACGAGGAGGAGGAGGAGGAGGAAGAAGGAGGAGGGCAAACTGGTCCTTTTGCAGCACTCATGGAAGATACGAGTGCATTTGGTCACCAAAAAATCAATTCCACCCCCATCTGAGTGTCCTGTCGTTGTTTTAAAGCGTTCTGCCCTTTATTTATACTTATTGTTTTTTTTTAATTTTAAATTAAATTAAATTTTAATTTTAATTTAATTCTACTTTATTTTGGCACGAGGTATCAAGAGGTATTTCATTACAAAAAAGGGGTAGCTGTGTTACTCAGTTTCACCAGAAAGAAGGGAGAAAAATTCCCTTCAGAACTTGGCAATCATTTCTTCTAAGAGCTTCCTGGTGCTCTTTAGTCTTTACTGTCTGCAGCCAAAACTGTCCTCAGGACTCCTGGTTCTGTTCCAGGTAGCCCGCTCAAGGTTCACCCACCCTTCCATCCTTTGGAGGTTTGTAAATTGAGTATTCAGCTTGAGGAGGGCCCCTGGATATGTAGACTGGATAATTAACTTGCAAACCACCCAGAAAGTGCTTAAGGTGCTCTGAGATAGTATATAAAGCAGCACATTTTCGTTCTTGAAGATGGCACTCGCATAAAACCCATAGGTGGGCAGGACCAATTTTAAGAACACTAAAATGCTGCAAAATCATGTACACCTCTGGCATTTTGGTTCGTTATCCTAATCAAAGTTTTGAGATGACAGAGAACTACATTATTGCAGAGCAGTTTGCAGGATGCTGTCAATAGAAGTTTAGTCAGGTTTTTATCTCATAGTGCTCAGCTGTGCATTCTATTTTAGGTCTTCAGCTTACGCTGCATAAGGAGCCTTAGTGGGAATAAGGCATTATTAATGACAGAATACAGAGCCCTTTTCAAGAATGAAAGGTGTAGTTTTGGGGTCAGAGCTGGCGTGGTGCTCTTTTTTTCCTGTACTGCTTGAGTGTCTTTAGTGAAGTCAACAGTAATGATCTTTGGGCAGTATGTGCTGCTTTCCTCCACTTTTTATACTCTAAATTTTAGAGTATAAATCTGTATTTTTCAAAACAGTAAACAAAAAAATTACATTGTAGAGTCTAAAACATACTACTCTGGTATTACAGTACTTTTAATCCTCTCTTCCTGTGCAGATGAATTTTAGTGATGTGGCAGAAAAAATAAAGTTGCTGCCCTTTTGCCATGAGCAAGGGGGTGGGGGCAGCCCTCCAAGAAATGTAATTTTTTTGTTTACTGTTTTGAAAAATACAGATTGTTGTTACTGTAAAAAAAAAATTACATGGCATGTGAAGGTTGGAATCTTAATTGGCATGGAAGTGGAGACCACAGGGCCTCATTTCCCAGCCTTTACCTCCCTCCTGAGCTAACATATATGGTTGTTGCTTCTGTCAGTCCTGAACCATAGGCAGAGTGATGATCACATTACAGTAGAGATTCAAATAAACGGCATTCAGGAGACAGTATGAATGGAGAACATGGAGAAAGCAAGCCCATGATTAAGATAAATGGGTTTAATCCAAGTGTTGTCTCAGTCCAGACAGGGTTAAGTGTTTTGCATGAAAACCATTGTCAGGTTCAACGCCTGTTGATTTTAGTTAATGACTGAGAAACTAGTTGTGGTAAGGATGTCTGTTGGTTGAGATGCACATTAATTAATTAATTAATTAATCATCATATGCTGTCAAAATTTTTTTGGCATAGAGCATTCAGAAGTGGTTTATTGCTTTTAAAAAAAGTTTTGTGACCTGTATTTGCTGTAGCAGTTCCAAATTGGAGAACGTCTGAGTTAATGCTTTAAGGAGGCAGATCTGCATATGTACATTTACGTACTTCCTCAAGTGGAGGCTTCTTAAGTGAAATCTCTATGGCATACAGTGTTTACTCAACATTGTGCAGATTCAAGGGAGTTTCCTCAGTTAATAAGGACTCTGGAGAATAGGCAAGCAGTCTGCATAGTCACAATGTGTTTATCCAGAAATTCTGTTGTTTCAACTGAATATCAGCCTTCGGCAAAAATATCACCCAGGCTGGGGAAGGACATCCTTGGACCTTGAAGCAGGATGATTAAATTATGCTCTTTGCTGGTTTTGGTGAGGCAATTACAATATAAAGGTCAACATTATTCCTTTTATCCAAAGCTTTGCTGTGCGATTGATTCAAAAATCACAAAGAAATTTCTGCACACTAAAACCCATCAGTTTTTATTTGGTATAAACATTTGTGGATTACAACCTACTGTTTTATCTCTTCTAAAACAAAAACACATCTTCAAACATAGAAAATTTAAGAATTTGGTCCAGCACGTTTTTATTTCAGTACGTTGTTTGTTAAATGCTGACAAGACACCTCTGACCCTTGACAACCTTATGAATGACAGATGCCCAAAATGTCTTGCCCTCAACAGCCCTGCTCAGCTCTTGCAGGCTCAAGCTTGTGGCTTCCTTTAGAGAGGGATCAATTTTCATCTCACCCAGACACCGCTATTTAAAAGCAGCTGCAGGCTGGCTTGCTTTCCAAAACAGGGGGTAGGTGGGGGGTTGCAGGTCCCAGGGGCCGGATTAGGACCTTGTCTTTTCCAGAGAAATCACTTGACTCTCTTTCCCCGGATTATTGTCTTTTCCAGAGAATCTTGCCTTCTCATGATGTGCCCAAGTAGGAAAACCGTAGATTTATCATCTTTGCCTCCATAGGCTTGATTTGCTCTAAGACCTACTTTCTTTCTGTCTTTCTGTTGGCCCGGGGTATTTGCAAACCTTTTCTCCAATGCATTTCAAACATATCCATTTTTATCAGGTTTTTTCCTGTCTAGCTTTCATACCCAATCCCATATATCAGGCCTGCCCAACAGGTAGACTGGGGGCTACCAGTAGCCCGTGAAGGGTTCAAAATTAGCCCACCAGGCATCAATAAAAATGTGAGGGGATAAGTTCTCCACCTCTACCTCCCCCACCCCAAGAACCACCACTGCCCCAGCAAAGCTCTGGGTCTGCCAGCCCACTGTCTCAGATGAGTGGGACAGTTCAAGGGCCATGGCACAGTCCCCTGCTCTCCCTACTGGCCTGATGATCGGAGTGCCAATGTCTTGTGACCAATTGAGTTGTTGGTGCAGAGAGGAGGAAGGGGAGTGGAGGGGACAGTGAAGAGTGGGGTTATGGGTGTGCCCACCTCCTTTGCGTGGTGACGTCCCCCTCTTCTCCCTCCTGGAGAATTCCTTCCTCCCATCCTCCTCCTCCTCTCACCCCCACAGCTGCCTCACAGAGACTGTGACCTGCCTCTCCTCCTGCTCCCCTTCTGAGCCATTCCCTCCTCCTTGCATCGCCGTGGCAATGTGATTGTCCTGCTGCTGGCTTGGCCCATCTCAGCTACACAGAGAACATGGCAGAACTGTGTACCAACAGTCTCCCTGCCTGAGCTGACGGAGGTGGTCTCGGACCTGGTGTTGAGGACCCCCAGACTGTTGGTACTGGGGGATCTCAACATCCATGCTGAGGCTACCTTAACTGGAGCAGCTCAGGACTTCATGGCCGCCATGACAACCATGGGGCTGTCTCAACATGTCATCGGCCCAACACATGAGAAGGGCCATACCCTGGACCTAGTATTCTCAACGGGACTGGGAGATGGTGGTTTGGATGTGGAGGGGTTGGTTCTGACTCCATTGTCATGGTCAGACCACTTTCTGGTCAAGTTTAGGCTATTGGCTACTCCGACCCTCTGCAAGGGTGGGGGATCTATTAAGATGATCCGCCCTCGGAAAGCTCTGGGGGCTTATCCGTCTGATATGGTCGGCGCTCCTGTCGAAGCTCAGGTCACCCTGTGGAATAGGGAAATGTCCCGGGCGGTTGACACGATCGCACCTAAGCGCCCTCTCCCCTTACGCAGAGCCCAGGCAGCTCCTTGGTATACGTCTGAGCTGCGGGGCAATGAAGCAGGAGGGGAGACGGCTGGAGCGCAAGTGGAGAAAATATCACTGTGAGTCCGATCGAACACGGCTTAGAGCCCATTATCGGGCCTATTCTGTGGCGATACGGTTGGCGAAAAGGCATTATTTCGCAAACCGTATTGCTTCCTCAGAGTGCTGTCCAGCAGAGCTGTTTCGGGTGGTCCAGGACCTTCTTCAACCAAGAAAATGGTGGACATTCTGGACAACTCATCAGCCTGTTGTGTCCAGTTTGCCGCTCACTTTGAGGGGAAAATCGCTCAGATTTGCAGGGAATTGGACTCCACTATTGATGCAGATTCAAGGGATGTATCCAGTGTGCCGTGCTTAGGTCCAGTTTTATTGGATGAGTTTCAATTATTGAGACCTGAGGATGTGGACAGGGTGCTTGGATCTGTCCGTGCTACCACTACACCGCTCGACCCTTGCCCTTCTTGGCTAATTGAAAGATCTGCCAGGGGGGTTCGCACGTGGGTCCAGGAGGTTGTTAACTCCTCCTTAAGAGAGGGAGTGGTCCCCACCACCTTGAAAGAGGTGGTGATTAGACCACTCCTAAAAAAAACAAACCTGGACCCAGGGCTGGTGGTTAACTACCGACCAGTAGCAAACCTCCCTTATTTGGGCAAGGTGTTGGAGCGGGTGGTGGCCGGACAACTCCAGGCACTGCTGGATGAAACTGATTTTCTGGATCCATTTCAATCTGGCTTCAGGCCGGGTTTTGGTACGGAGACCACCTTGGTCGCCCTGTATGATGACCTTTGCCAGGAGAGAGACAGGGGGAGTGCGACCCTGTTGATACTCCTGGACCTCTCAGCGGCTTTCGACACCATCAACCATTGTGTCCTTCTAGATAGGCTGGCCAGGTTGGGGGTTGGAGGCACTGCTCTGCAGTGGTTCCAATCCTTCCTGGCTGACCGTGTCCAGAAGGTGGTGCTGGGGGACAGTTGCTCTGCCCCGTGGCGTTTACGTCACGGGGTTCCCCAGGGCTCCATACTGTCTCCCATGCTGTTCAACATCTACATGGAACCGCTGGGAGAGGTCATCAGGAGGTTTGGGCTGAGGAGTCAGCAATATGCCGACGATACTCAGCTCTACCTCTCGTTTTCCACCAATCCAGGTGAGGCGATTTCTGTACTGAACTTGTGTCTGGGCCAGATAATGGACTGGATGAGGGTTAATAAATTGAAACTCAATCCAGACAAGACGGAAGTACTGTTAATGGGTGCTTTGCCAGACAGGTTAGAGGGCCATCTTCCTGTCTTGGATGGGGTTGCACTCCCCCTAAGGGACAGGGTCCGCAGCTTGGGGGTGCTTCTGGACCCCAGTCTAACTCTGGAAGCCCAGGTGGATTCGGTGGCCAGGGGTGCCTTCCTTCAGCTGCGGAAAATATACCAGCTTTGCCCCTACCTAGACGAGCACAGCCTCATGACAGTTATGCATGCACTGGTAACATCCCGTATTGATTACTGCAATGCGCTTTACGTGGGGCTGCCTTTGAAGACGGTCCAGCGATGGCTGGTAAGTGGTGGGGCCGCCAGGGATCACATCACGCCGATTCTGCGTAACCTTCATTGGTTACCAGTTGCTGCCCGAGCTGAATTCAAAGTGCTTGTTCTGACATACAAAGCCCTAAACGATTTAGGACCTAGATACCTGAAGGATCGCCTCCTTCCATGCGCCTGCTGGAGTCCCTACCCTCTTCAAGGAAGCAATTAAGATCTAGCCAGGGGGCCCTTTTGAAAGAGCCATCCCCATCAAGGAGGTGAGAGGGATGGCCTGTAGACACAGGGCCTTCTCAGCAGCTGCTCCCAAGCTAAAAACCTGGAATGCCCTCCCGTTTTATTCTTTGATTGATCCGCCTGGCGCCAACACTGATTACATTCCATGCACACACAAGAGGAGAAGTAGAGTCAAGTCAGGCCCCTTGCACCCCTCCACACTGACTTGAGCGGGTGTAAGGGAAGCATGTGTATGGTCAGCTTTACCATAGGAATGCATTGAAATATGTTCCCTCCAGAAAGGATTAATTGATTTTCAATGTGTTCCTATGGGAAACTGCTGCTCTACTTACAATTTTTTTTACTTATGAGGATATGCTCAGAACAGATAAAATTCATAAGTAGAGGCTTTAGTGTAGTAGCCCTCAGGCACTTTTGTCTGGAAAAGGTAGACCTCAGCCTGTTCAAAGTTGGACAGCCCTGCCATATATGGTGATTGGAAATACAACAGCATGGGTGAGCTTGGTCTCCTAATACTTGATTATCTTTTCTAATTCCTTCACTGCTGCCTTTCTGAGGTCCTGAGTACACCATGAAATATGGGATTTACTCAGTTTATAAAATGAATGAATTCAAATTAAATTTTCCTGCCCGCATGATGGAAAGACTAAATTGCATCTGTCCAGGTTTTTTGGCTTGCAAAACAGCATTTTTCACTCCTGACTTGAGGCTGCTACTTTCTTCTTGCTGGACATATTCACAAGGGCTTTTTCCTATGCTAATGCTGTGTGTGTGGTTTGTTTGTAGAGGAGGAGCTGGGAGAAAAAGAGCAAAGTGGTGTGAGGGGGCACAGCGGGGGGGATAAGGATTGTCCATGCATTTACAAAGAAATAGTGTTCAGGAGACAGTGTGCAGACAAGGAGATTAATATAAATGGGTTTAATCCAAAGGTTATTTTAGTCCAGATAAGTTCAACTATTTATTTTGTTCTCTCAGTATCCCATTTATTCATAGTGCTTTATATTTTCCCACTGTTTTCAGAGTGCCTTTCACTTTGTTTTCTAGAACTGCAGAACTTTCTAGATCTCCATCATGGGATTCCTCTTTAAAGGAGTCTGCCATCCTTTTATCTCTGTCTGGTTTCAATCTACAGTTATTTTCATTCAAAGGCAATTGGGTCTAGAAATGCATCTTTTTATGTTGACTTTTTGTTGTTGTTGTTCAGTCATTCAGTCATGTCCGACTCTTCGTGACCCCATGGACCAGAGCTCACCAGGCCTTCCTATCTTCCACTGCCTCCTGGAGTTTGGTCAAAGTTTGGTCAAATTTATTTATTTATTTATTTATTTAGTGGAACCTTGACTTACGTCATTAATCCGGTGGCTCCAATCAAAATGGACAATTAAAACATCAAAATCAAACAATGAACTTAAAAACATGTAAATGCAATAAATATGCATTAAAAACACACCACTAAAATTGCCATAGAAAGTAATGGGAAGGGCAGGCGGAAATTAATCCGTTCCAGATGATGAAAAAGACCCCCTTTCAAAACATGGCTCTTTTAACACAAATTTGACTGGGATAGGAGATTCCTTCTGGGGATGTAAATGAAATGTCTCTTCAAAGAGAGGAGGAGGCAGTGGAATTGTAGTCCACAAGTTATATGCCTCCACTTTTTAATGTTTAAAACATAAATAACAATGTCTAACATTTAAGTTTTACTGATTTTTAACCTGACATTCCAAGTTCTGAACAACTCTATGCTTACCATTAGAGTCCCACAACTTTACAGCTCCCCAACTAAAATACTTCCAGCCAGATTTTTTACAAGACTGGGGTGAGCCGACTGTGCTGCATTTTTGAACCAGCGAGGCTAATAGTCCTCGAGATCACCAGCGCCTGGACCACAGTTCTGAGGGAGTCCTTCTCCTGGGCAATTCAAGATGGAGCAGGCAGCGGACACGGCACCTGGGCATCCATGGTGAGCGCCGGGTCCAGGACTACGCCCATTTTAGACCAGCTCCAGGTGCTCTGGGAGCTGGCCTGACCTGCCGTGGGTTGAGTTTGAGCCTGTTAGCCCTGGTCCATTCCATGACTGCCCCAGACAGGAGGGAAGAAGGCAGGAGCAGTTTGACCTCAGCGGCAGCATGGGATGCTGAGTTGTGGCTGCCGCCCAAGGAGCCCATGGTGCCTTGCGCTGGGGCTCCGAGATGTAAGTCAAAGCCCAACAGGGAGGAGCACCCGACTCAAGTCAAACAGGCCCCTTCTTGCTGCAAGTCAAATATGATGTAAGTCAGATAGGAGTATGTAAGTCAAGGTTCCACTGTATTTATTTATTTATTTATTTATTTATTTATTTATTTATTTATATAGCCATGAAGGGCTTGTATGGACGCGCCCACTACCCAAAGGTCTCTGGGTGGCTCACAATCAAAATGGACAATTAAAACATCAAAATTACAATAAAATTAGAACAATAAAAACATGTAAATGCAATAAATATGATACATTAAAAACACACCACTAAAATTGCCATCAGGACCCACAATCATTAGTTTAAAAACTTATGGAACAGGAAGGTTTTTACCTGGCGCTGTTTCAAATATTAGTCTACCAGATCGTATCCAGTCGCCAGGCGCCAGGGTCAAGGAGTCTACGGGGTCGGGCCCAAACAGTGGGCGGAGGTCTCATTTGGGAGGGCATTTCATAGTCTGGGGGCAGTTGCTGAAAAAGCCCTATTCCTGCAAGCCATCCCTTTCACCTCCTTAAGGGATGGCTCTTTCAGGGGGGCTCTCTAACTAGATCTTAATTGCCGGGTAGGTTCATATGGAAGGAGGCGATCCTTCAGGTATCTAGGTCCTAAGCCGTTTAGGGCTTTATATGTCAAAACAAGCACTTTGAATTCGGCTTGGGCAGCAACTGGTAACCAATGAAGGTTATACAGAATCGAGGTGATGTGTTCCTTGGTGGCCCTACCACTCACCAGCCGTGCAGCACGATTCTGAACCAGTTGCAATCGCTGGACCGTCTTCAAAGGCAGCCCCATGTAAAGCGCACTGCAGTAATCAATACAAGATGTTACCAGTGCATGCATAACTGTCATGAGGCTCCGTTCATCCAGGTAGGGGCGTAGCTGATATATTTTCCGCAGCTGGAGAAAGGCACCCCTGGCCACCGAGTCCACCTGGGCTTCCAGGGTTAGACCGGGGTCCAGGAGCACCCCCAAGCTGCTGACTCTGTCCCTTAGGGGGAGTGCAACCCCATCCAGAACAGGGAAGTGGCCCTCTACCTTCTGGACATGGTCAGCCAGGAAGGATCGGAACCACCGCAAAGCGGTGCCTCCAACTCCCAACCTGGCCAGCCTATCTAGAAGGACACCATGGTCGATGGTGTCGAAAGTCGCTGAGAGGTCCAGGAGTATCAACAGGGTTGCACTCCCCCTGTCTCTCTCCCGGCAAAGGTCATCGTACAGGGCGACCAAGGCAGTCTCTGTTCCAAAACCCGGCCTGAAACCAGATTGAAATGGATCCAGAAAATCCGTTTCATCCAGCAGCGCCTGGAGCTGTCCGGCCACCACCCACTCCAACACCTTGCCCAAATAAGGGAGGTTCGCTACTGGTCGGTAGTTAACCACCAGCCCTGGGTCCAGGTTAGGTTTTTTTAGGAGTGATCTAATTACTGCCTCTTTTAAGGCAGCAGGGACCACTCCCTCTCTTAAAGAGGCATTTACAGCTTCCTGGACCCAGGTGTGAACCCCCCTGGCAGATCTTTCAGTTAACCAAGAAGGGTAAGGGTCGAGCAGCATGGTGGTGGAACGGACAGATCCAAGCACCCTGTCAACATCCTTGGGTCTCAACAATTGAAACTCATCCAATAACCCTGGACCTAAGCACGGCACACTGGACACATCCCTTGATACTGTACCAACAGTGGAGTCCAGTTCACTGCAAATCTGAGCAATTTCCTCCTCAAAGTGAACAACAAACTCATCACAGCGTGCCGCCGAATGGTCCCGGGCCTCCACCCTATCTCCTGGCTGAAGAAGTTCCCGGACCACCCGAAACAGCTCCGCTGGAAGCACTCTGAGGAAGCAATACGGTTGGCGAAATACTGCCTTTTCGCCAACTGTATAGCCACGGAATAGGCCCGATAGTGGGCTCTAAGCCATGTTTGATCAGACTCACTGCAATATTTTCTCCACTTGTGCTCCAGCCATCTCCCCTCCCGCTTCATTGCCCGCAACTCAGATGTATACCAAGGAGCTGTCTGGGCTCTGCGTAGGGGGAGAGGGCGCTTAGGTGTGATCTTGTCAACGGCCCGGGTCATCTCCCTATTCCATAAGGTGACCTGAGCTTCAACAGGAGCACCAACCATGTCAGCTGGATAATCCCCCAGAGCTTTCAGGAAACCATCCGGATCCATTAGTCTCTGAGGGCGGATCAACTTAATGGATCCCCCACCCTTGCAGAGGTTGGAGTAGCTAATAGCCTAAACCTGACCAGGAAGTGGTCTGACCATGACAATGGAGTCAAAGCCAACCCCTCCACATCCAAACCACCATCCCCCAGTCCTGTTGAGAAGACTAGGTCCAAAATATGGCCCTTCTGGTGTGTTGGGCCGATGACACCGTCCAACCATCTCATTCTCTGCTGTCCCCTTTTCCTTTTGCCTTCAATCTTTCCCAACATCAGGGACTTTCCCAAGGACTCCTCTCTCCTGATGAGGTGGCCAAAGTACTGGAGCCTCAGCTTCAAAATCTGTCCTTCCAGTGAACATTCAGGGTTGATTTGTTTCAGGATGGATAGGTTTGATCTCCTTGCATTCCAGGGGACTCTCAAGACTCTCCTCCAGCACCAAAGCTCAAAAGCATTGATTCTGTGGCGATCAGCCTTCTTTATAGTCCAGCTATAGACTTTATATATGTAGACTTTAAATTCACATAAATTCAAGAATGTTGTTTAAATTATATTTTGGTACTATTATTCTTTAGTGTTCTTTTTCAGCTTAACTATAATGTTGGACTTCATGATCAGTAGAACTCTCAGCTCCTGGTTTTCTTTATAGGTTCATCTCCTGCTTCCAATTACACAATCTATTTGATTTCTATGGTGATGTCTATATGTGCAACCCCTCTGGGTGCTTGAAACATGTATTTTCAGTAAAGGGACTGCAAAATCTGTGAGTTGCTCTCCTGCTACACCTTTCTCCTCTAGATCAAAATGTCAACAACATTTGATACTGCTTTGTTTCCTGCTTTTCTATTCTGGTCACTACCTTGGGTGACCATGCTACAATTCCAGGCTTGTTTAATAACATACTGTTTGCTCCCTTGCCCATACACATTCATTTAATGGTGGAATATGTGATACTATAGTTATAATATGGGGTAGATTGTTGATTGTTGTGATCCTTGTACTTGAATGAATTTAGGGCCAGTTCATTCATTACAGTAGAAGAGCTTCCTTAAAGACTCTTTCCATGTTGCATCAGTCACTATGGTGGATGGGGAATTCTAGGAGATGTAGTCCAAAAGGAACTTTTCTAAACTCTGACATAGCAAAACTGATGACCAATCAAGTCAGTTATTGATGACTTATCAATTTTATAGCTATCTTGTCTTTGAGCCCAAAAGAAAGGTGGGTTGTTGAAATGTTGTTAAACTATGAGCTGTACGTAGTTAGTAGACTGCCGTTTGCTTTCCAGCTCATATCCCTCTGTTGCTATCAGTCAGGTTTGATTTAGGGGTATCTGTGACCATATTAATGAAAATGCAGCAATTGATAGAGGTTTGAGGTGGACTGATTCGCTTCTTTTTCCATTGAGGACTCAATGTAACAGGCTATGTGAATCAACACAGAGCCCCACATGCAAGTCCATCACTCTACGTCCCAATTAAAGCCTCATTCGTTTTTTGAAAAAGTTGAATCCTTTCACTTCAGTTCATAGCTTGTGATAGTTTTGAAATGGTACAAAAAGGTAAGGCAAGATGCACACACACTTCCACACAAATCACCTTCTCTCTTGCCTCATGCATGCACACACACAGGGCGCTGCTAGCACACACCTCCATTTCTTTATTTTTTTATTTTTTTCCTGGGCAGCCCTCCTGTTTTTTTTATTGTTTTTAACAGTTTAACTACCAAAGCTCTGATTCAGAAGCTAGCAACTGAGGGCATTTATACACGACCCCTAAGCTCCGCTGCAAATGGCTCCCAGCTCCGGAGCTTAAAAATGTTTCCCCACCAGCTCCGGAGTTTGAAGACAATTAAGTGCGACCCAGCGCACTTTTCTTGTACCTGCTCGAGGAGGGTGAAAATCGCCAGGTCCGGATTTAATCTGGTCAGTGCGGGGCTCTCCTGGCTTCTGTTTTTTTTTTTTTTTTTGCCTCCCGCCCCTTTAAGAGAAGGGGTGGGAGGGGACAAAAGCAAACAAAGAGAAGGAATCAGTACAACGGAGCTCCGGCAGCTTCTCCGAGGTGAGTCTGCATTTTTTCCTCTCTTTTTTCCTCCCTCCCCTCACGCAGACAGGAGCCAGGAAGTGTGGAGTGGTGGGGAGGAAGGAAGAGCAACGAACTCCTAAGATCTCTGGTCCGAATTTAAGTGGCCAGCGGATCTTAGGGGTCGTGTGAAAAGGCCCTGAGACAGTAAAAAGACCGTCTCATTGCCTATTAACACAGTTTTTTGAACAGCACCACCTGCAAGGCTGCAAGAAGAACTGCAAGCAGTTTGATTTAAGTGTGGCCAGACATGAATTCCAAGATGTGAATTTATAGTGATTGTGAGTGAATTTACATTTCTCTCTGTTTGTTGTTATACCCTAGATGGAGAAAGCATGTTGGTGGAATGAATCATTCCCACATTGTTTGGTGTGTGTGTGTGTGTGTGTGTGTGTGTGTGTGTGTGTGAGAGAGAGAGAGAGAGAGAGAGAGAGAGAGAGAGAGAAGGAGAGGGATGCTTCTCTATCTAGGTATTATTACAGCTGCAGAAGAAGCTACAGGACAATTACTCTTACTCTTTGATGGCTACATGTCAATTGATGTATATCTAAAGCCAATGGAAATGTTTGCAAAAAACAGACATTTTAGTAAAAGGCAGTGGTGTATAGTTTGCTTATTTATTGCAAGTCAAATTTATATATAAAATCATAAAATCAAATAAAAACATTGAAATCAACTGTTTTTAAAACAGTTAAAAACACAGCACTTGGCATGGGTGTACACATCTGTTTTTCTACATATCAGATTAGAGAGTCTGGAACCTAATCATCTCCCTATTGTGGTGCTGATATACCACCGATTCTATGAGTGGTTTACAATGTTATTACAGTAACCCCCCGCCGACCGCGGGGGTTAGGGACCCACCCTACCCGCGATCCATAAAAATCCGCGATATGCAGAAGCGGGTGGGGGGGGTGCAGGGGGGCGCTGAGGGCCGGGGGGGGGGCGATCGCACGCCTGTCGGAGAAGTACCTGCCGGCAGCGGCAGAAGGATCTGACCTTCCACCGCTGCCCACCCGCATCGCCCAAGACTTCTCCTCCAGGGCCGTCTCCATTGAAAAGCATTGCCAATGCATTTCAATGGAGAAAATTTCTCCATTGAAATGCATTGCTAATGCATTTCAATGGAGATTGCGGCCCCGCCCCCGCCGCCTCCCCACAGCTCCGTGAAGCCTTGGAGGGGGCGGGGGGTGACCTGATCGCCCCCCCCGCCCCCCAGCGGTGCAGGTACTGTGATCCCGCGATGTAGCGGGACCGCGGGACCTGAACCGTGAAATGGCAGGGGGGGTGACTGTATATATACTACACATTGCTGCCCCCGCCCTGCTCCAGGGTTGGTATTCAGTTTACCAACCTTCTAAGAATCAAAGGCTGAGTGAACCTCAAGCTGGCTACCTGGAATTGAACCTGGGATGTGAGCAGAATTTTGGCCGCAGTGCTGCAGTTTAATGAGTACAAAATGAGTCCCCTACAGAACTTTGTAGACCTCTAGGGAGAAGCTTGTGTTAATTACACCTGACATTTATCCAATTTAGGGTTAATTTCAGAATGAAACCAGTCAGTCATTTCCAGTCATATCAGAATTCACCCTTGCTCTTTTATCTTTAATGAAATCAGATCAGGAGTCCTTCCCCAGGGAATTTGCTTCCGGTTACCTCATTGGAGAACTTCTAAACAAGTTTGAGCTTCAAGATGATTTTGATCAGTTTTCACAAAACAGGTAAGTAGGTTTAGTTCACTTCTGATTGATACACAGTGTTGTGTATAATGCACATTAGTTAACATTGAATGGGTTCAGGTGGCAGCTACAGGTCTAGCTGGGATGCATGGCCAAGATAGCCTTCCTGGATTCTCCCTCCTTCTTATCAGTTTACCTGCTGTGTTTTTTTTCTTCTGGGATCAGTTTCTACATTGTCATCACGTCAGCCCACAAAGCTTCTGCTCTTTCTCCTTGTTCTCCTGTCACTGCTTATTTGTTTGAAGAGTGAGCCAGTGATAGGGTAAGAACACTGAGAAGGAACTCCAGGGTTCAGGGATGAGACTCATCAGATGCCTGCCAATGCTGCTCTTTGAAACTTGTCTTGATAGATTGAGAAAATGGCTTTCATTTCACTGGTTTCAATTTTTTGCAAATTGCTGTTTCCAGGACACACTGGGATATTTTATATGTCATGCTAAACCAGAATTTAATAAGAGGTGTGAATTGGAAGATGCATCCTGCAGAATTGGAAATACTCTTTTAACACTTGTGTTGAATCTTGACTCACTGAGTCATCCCTCTTAGATTAGAGTGCATGGTATGAATAATTTTTGTGTTCATACCATAGTTTAAAACATGTTAGCTTTAGAAGAAAACCTGTGAAGCTTACCTGTTAAACTAACCGGACCGATCAGGCAAAGACAAAAGAAAAAGAAAAAAAATAGAGGAGACAAAATGTACCCACTTAAAGACTGATATATTTTAACGTAAGCCTTTGTGGATAAGTCCACTTTCTCAGACTGCCCAGAAAAGCTCACATGAAAATATAGCAGTTGTCTTTTAGGTTTCACACCATTTTGTCTTCTTTTTTTCTCTTGTTTCCCCCTGACTTGTAGCATCCATTAACTAATTCTTTTAAAGCTACTAATGAACCATAACTGGCCATTGAGATAATATAACTATCTGATTTAGGAAGAAAGTGAAGGTAAAGGTTACTAAAGTCCCAGACTTGCAGGAGAAGAAGAGGAGAATGGGATGCTTTGCACTCCTGTGAACATCCAACTAAACCTTGATTGAGTGGGACCTGCAAACTGGGCCCTTCCTAGTACTGTACTAGAAAGTGAAGTATTGCATTTTTTTGTTAGAAAACAAGAAGTTTGTGCTGCACCAGAGGTACATGAGTAGCCCAGCATAATCCCTGTGTATGAAAGAAGCAAACCACAATTAATGTAGCCATTTTCAAGCTCAATGAGATATACTTAACTAATGAAGCTTGAATCTCATGCATTGGCTGTGGCTGCCACCAATTTTTTATTGTTCCTATTGCTACTTGTGTTCAGCTATATTATGCCCACCCCAGCACCAAGCATTTTTTTAATTGAAGGTAGTACACTTACAGATAGGACGTCTTTATTTTGTCACGTCCAGGCTTGCCAGTGCAAAACTTAACAACTTTTCTCGAATGGAGCCCACCCTTCAACTTTTGGGTGTGCAGTTCGATCAGAACGTGGCCAGAAACATCATGACCGAACAGCCTGGGGCTGCGACCAAACTCATATACCAGTTGTATGTGGCTCTGGAGAAAAAGAAGAAAGCAGGGCTCACTGGTGTTGCCATGGATGCCATGAGACCATCAGCTCATGCAAAGCTAAAGAGTGTTGGAACGGAGATGTATCGAGAGGTGAGTTTGATTTGGTAAGGACATTTTTCTAATGAGAGATTTTCTTTAGGAAAATCCAAATGCTACATTTTCTAGAAGTAGGATCTAGCAATATCTTCTGATATCTTTGTTTTAAAGCCTGGAGAACCTTTGGCATAGAACTGGTCTGTTGTTCCCAGCCTAAAACCTGTTGCATGAAACTGAAGCTCTGCTTCATAACTAGGGGAGCTGTTGCACTGGGCTTTATTCCTAAATTGACATGTGCATAGCATTGAGCTGTCATTTGTAGCATGTGTGTGAAAATGTCCACGCTTGTTAGAATTATTTTACCTGGGTCCCAATAGTCATTTGAACACAGCCCCTGAGATCCTTCCCTAATTGGAATTAGGCCTCTGAGCTGGAAAAGGTTCCCTACACTTGATACAAAATATGTGCTGAGTTAATTGTTTACTGATATCACACTTCTGTATTGAATCCCATCTTTTTCGTTCCAAGGTCAGGTAGATTAGAAAGATCCATTCTTGCAGAACTGTTTGGTAATGGAAACTATTTTCTCTGCTGCTGATTTTGTTCCAGTCCTTGTGAGTGGCTTTTGTGGAATTTAAATACTTATGAGTTTCTCAACATTGTGAAGTCCTTTTAGTGCCAATGCATATTCCAAAAGAAACAACTGTATGTGTGATATACATATTTGCAGTACCTATATGGGCATACACATGCTCACCGAGGCTCACATAAGGCATTTACATGCAGACACATGCGCCTAAAAAGGATCTTGCAACATTTTCTGAATTCCAACTAAAACAAACAGTAACAAAACACACAAGTGTTCTTATCAGATGGTTGGTTTTGCCTTGAGGCTTATTCTGTCCACAAAGCTCTATGACTGATAACCAAAACTATTACACAGAGCATCCACAGAATTTACATTGAAGTCGAGGTACTTCCACAATGGGTGTTGATATTCTGTGGGAAGCGTGATAATGCTGCTGATTTAAATACTTTGAGGCCAGAAATGGATGTTAGAAGTATTCTGTACTTGGGGCCAAAAGCATGTTGGCGCTGCAGAGATGTGATGGAGGCAGTATTATTGTTCCTGCAAAATCAGATTTCAAAGGAATCCCTAGCTTAAATCATGAAGATAAATCAAGCTCCTCCTGTGATATTCGGACTGTCCCATTTGGTAAGAGGTTCCCTGTTCCATTAACAAGCCTCTATCTATAAATTTCGTTTCTGCACAAAGAATCAAACCAGACAAAATAGTTAGCTCACATTTAGAAACCAGCTGTCTGTTTTTCCCTCCACAACATTATTTCCTTAGAGTTTTCTATCCCTGCCCTAGATGATGAATAAACTGAGCATCCAAATAAATGCAGTGTTCATTATTCCAAACAAAATCTAGACACTGGCCTACACATGTGTAATCTCAGAAGATCAGCATATTAGCTCTCAGTGGTGATGAAGATAAATTAACTCCCGGTGTAGATTATTTCCAGAAGCTTGTGGAATGTAGAGTGCCCCCTGGACTTCAGAAGGTCACCCATTGTCCCTAGCATCACAAGCGGGATTCAGATGTAATTACACAACTATTGATCATACTGTAATCCTCTACCATCTCGCCAGGAAATATTCTGCCCCCACTCATGATTATGTGCTGCCTTTAGGCAGCCTTCGATAGTATCCCCAGAAACATCTTATGGGAGAAACTAGTGAGGCTGTTATGGCTTATGACCCAACTCCATCAGGGGACATCAGCCAGGGTAAGACTTACCCCAGCTGGTGATCTCACAAATGAGGTACTGATAAATAGAGGAGTTCGTCAAGGTTGCATTCTAGCCCCGCTCCTTTTTAACCTGTTTATCAGTGATATGAGGTCTTTCCTAATTGAGTCACATGTAATTAGTCATGCCCACCCCCGATTAGCGGATTATCGCTGCACGCTCCTTTTATATGCGGATGATGCAGTGATCCTTTCGTACTCAAGAGCTGGATTAACTAGGGCCCTAAAGGTCTTTGCGGCATACTGCCAGCTCAATCACCTGACAATTAATTATGGGAAATCTAAAGTACTGGTCTTCTCTAGATCTCGGAAAATTTATAGGTGGAAACTTGATGGAGTCCCAATAGAACAAGTCTCTAAGTTTAAATATTTGGGAGTCTTTTTCCACTATAACCTGAGTTGGACACCCCAAATTCAATATTTACAGTACTCTATGCATTGCTCCAGTTTTTCTCTTCCGATGGGGCTTTTCACATCCCCTCGGCTCTGAAGGTGTACAAAGCAAAAGTAGTATCTACCCTTAGTTACGCTGCCCCGCTTTGGGCCGCGATGTCAAATCTAACACCTCTCGAGACACTTCAAAATCAGTTCCTTCGCCGTCTTTTAAAACTCCCCCCTTGCGTGAGTAATGCCTCGATACGTCTCGAGCTACAAATCCCGTCACTAGTGACTACTATCTGGAAACGAGTTTTCAATTACTGGTTGGCTGCATGGCACAGGCTCCCTGATCATTATTTGTTCCAGTGCCTTTGGCGCGATGAATACACAAATCCCTGGTCTAGTAAAATCCATGCTAAACTTTTGATTATTGGAATCTCTCCATTGGAATTCTTAAAAATAGATCTCGCCATAGCTAAACGACTTATTGGACAAAGAATGAACGACATTGAACTCCAAATTAACCACTCCTTAGGCGGGGGCGTTTTTTCCCTCCG
Source organism: Phrynocephalus forsythii (assembly GCA_029282475.1). Lineage (NCBI taxonomy): Eukaryota > Metazoa > Chordata > Lepidosauria > Squamata > Agamidae > Phrynocephalus > Phrynocephalus forsythii. Next base: position 102,825,690 of record JAPFRF010000004.1, on the reverse strand, counting down.
ATATTTCGGCATAGTCCCATCAAGCCGTATTCCATCATATTTGTCGTCCCTCTTTTCTGTATCCCATCGTCTCGCGTTTACTAGTGCGAGGTTTAATGTTTTTCCCTCAAATGTGCGGAGACATAGATTTTCCAAGGGTTCAGTGTCCCCCTTATGTGAGTGTGCCAAGAAGTCGGTAGAATCCCTTCTGCATATAATATTTTACTGTCCTTTACATAGTACAGCTAGGGAAAAATTCTTAAGTTTTATTATGCAGAAGTTAGCTGATAAGCCTGTGCAGCACCACATGGTCTTATTATTACAAGACATTGATGCCCACACAACTTTGCAAGTGGCGAGATTTCTCAATACGGTTTTTTTAAACAAAAAACGGGCAGGACAGCTATAAAAGGGAGTAAGATGACTCACTCTGGGCAACCTGCTCATTGCTGAACACTCCTGATATCCTGATGCATGTACAATGAGCTCTGAGGTATGAACACTGTTCACCCTTATATTATGCCTTATGTATTTTATGCATCTCTTTTAACAATTTTAGGCTTATAGCTGCAATAAACTCGACTTGACTTGACTTGTCCCTAGCATCATGAGTACCTCGAGAAGTTCCCCCACACCTCACAAAACTAGAAAAGGGAAGAAGTCACTTTCAGTTTTCAGAAACACGCCCCTCAATCTGAAAATAACTGCTCACCATGATCTCTAGAGGCATGAGGAGCCCTTTTTCCAATGTTTTAATTTGTAGCACGTTGAGAATACAGAGTAATTTGAGACACAGGTGTCCTTTGCCAACACAGGTCTTAGCCCCTTTCCTTTGACTGTTCCACCATTCTAGCCAGAATTATTAGAGCTTACCTGAGTAGGATGCTACACGGATATGTTTTGGAATTTGGGCATGGATCTAGGATAATGAAAAACTTCTACTTTAGTAGCCATGGCAATCATACTTGTAGGAAAAAGACTCTGAGACTGCTCCTTTGGGGCACATGTGAAACGAAGTAGAAGAAACTGTAGCAATGTGTAGCTCCTCCAGCATTTCATGTTGTGTGGAAGGTAAATAAATGTGTAAAATAGCTACATTTTCTACAATTTATTTAAAAATAACATCAGAAGTGCTTTCATTGTATCAGTGTACGCATTGATCTTTTTAGTATTGTATATTCACTGTTTCTCATTTAAATGCTGTCTTTTAATTGTTGTAAGCTTCATTTTTTCCTTTTTAAACAGAAAACTGGGTTAAAATATTTTAAGTAAATAAAATAGTGAACATCATAGAGGACTACCTTTTATTTCATCACATATTTTATGGTTGTTGCATGTTGGTTTTTTGGCAAATCCATGCTTTTTGTGCGAAAGATTCCCAGTTCAATATTTTACATCTCTATTTAGGGTTTCTAAAGTGGTATCCATATTAGTCTTTGCAAGCATTTTGACAAAAAAAAAAACTCCAAACAAAAGCAAAAATGGACATGCAGTTATTCATTAAGGTGTCACAGCATCTTTTGGTTTGTTTTGCTTTGTTTTTGTTTTTGTTTCATGCCGAAACTGTTTAAGGTTGACTCTGAAACCTTCAACAACTACAGCCAATCAGTGCAGGCAGTGACTGAAATCATGTTGCTTAGCGTAGTAAGTCAATGGGGATCACAGAATTAGTCGGAATCTGGTGATTCAGTACCTCCTTAATTTTCATTAATTTGAATGGGCCTACTCTAGAATGACATTCTACATTAAGGGTTTTAGCCATTACTGTGTTAGATAGAGCAAGAAGGCAGTTTTTAATGTCACATAGATGAGGTATGGGGAAGTAGCATCAGGAAAACTGAGCAAACCAGTAAGACCACACCATAATGTCTAATGAGAATAATTTAAAAGACGGTTTATATACAGTATTTAGCTCTTAACTATCTAATTTGTCTTGTTTTGTTCAAAACTAGATTTAAATCATAACAATATTCTGTATAGTGCTATTATTGTATTATGTCATTCATTACATATTAAAAATTAGAGATGGGTTAGAACCACTTGGAAGGAGTATCAGCAACAGATCAGATGGATGAATTTTTTCTTTAGCTTCTGGTTAAAATTTAGAGAAAAGCATCAACACACCAGTATTTCAGTGTCCTCATTCCACAGGGTCAGAATGTTGAGTCAACTGTTGTTTCTTCGTATAGTGCTTTTATGTAACTGAGATAGCAACACATCAAACTTTAGTGTAAAAGTGACATGACACTTTGAGATGGTTAGATGCTGTAAATGTTTAGCATTTTTCATGGCATTGGAGGATGCTAAGGATGAGCCAAAGGTGACCTGCAATGCAGATGCTACGATTCTGAAGACTTTACTTGCAGAAGTTCTCAGCTTCAGCTCTTGATATCTCTAGGTAGAAGAAGCAGGTAACAAATTATGGGGGAGACCTTTTTCTGTCCAAGATCCTAGATAGAAGCTGACAATCAGTGCTGGGCTAGATTATCCAGAGTTTGCAAAATATACTTTCTGGAGACTACAATTCAAAGAATACTCTGGCTAACCAGCATTACCACTGGCTGTGATGACTAGGGAATTGTGGAGTTGCAGTACAATCAAGTAACATCTTGAAATACTTGATTAGATGACTTACTGTTCTACTCCATATAAGGAAGGTTCCTATATATCACTGTAAAAGGTCTCTTCTTTGAGTATAACTGCAGTATAATTGTGGTGATATCTCCTGTACAACTGATACTGCCATGTATTGCAGTCACCCTTTTGTTGTTGTTATTATTGTTTTGTTTATTAAGTTTGATTTAAGTTTGTCTTGTCTTGATAAATTGTTAAAATAAAAATATTATGATTTTTTTTAAAAAAATATGTCTTCTAATTTCAGCGCCTTAAATCACTTGTGCCACGTCAAGCAGATCTGTCACTCCAGCAGATTTCAGAGAGCTTTCACAACAAAAGCAAGAATCTGGAAAACAAAATAGTTTCTATGCAGTTTCTGAAGCAAGAGCAAGAGAAGAAAATCCAAGATGAAAAAAAAACTCAAGATATGGAGAAGGTGAAAGGCTATTTTACTTATTTATTTTTAGTTTCTCCACAAAGGCTGCTGAAAATGTTTTACCAAGTGCTTCATGTTTAAGCCTGTGAATTTCCAGGTAAAGTAAATGCTTTGAAATTACAATCTTACATTAACCTAGCAAGAAATAAATGTCATAAAACTCAGTGGGAATTATTTCTGAGTCAGTATGAAAATGATTTTACCACGAGTTGAGAGGAAAAGAAATTATAGTGTTTTCACTGAATTGCAGTTGGACCTCGAAAACCTTAACTTCTTTAGTGTTTAAATGATGATAGTGCAGGGAGCTAGTGAGTAATCCTGAGGAAATTAATTTGCATGTGGCAGATGCATCTGGTCTTCACGTTTTCATCTGATGAAGTTTTTAATGCTATTTCTAAATGCTCTTGTTTTTCTGGAAAAGGACCTTCTTTTATTCATGTTTTGGCCTTTTTCTACAGAGGAAGGATATCAGCTAGGTTTTGTCTTTTTTCACTTTAAGAATCTGTTAACCATCATGAACAGGTTGACTGAACATGTAGTTTTAAAAAAACTAGTTTCTCCATGACTGATTTGGTTGGAGGTTTTCTTCCAAATGTGATTTCGAGTGTTTGCCACTGGACACCTCCGTGGCCTCCAATCAATATACAGTACTGTTATCAACAGCTTCTGTTTGTATGAGGCCCTGTAGCAAGTGAATAGTCAATGGTTGGGTCCTGTTAAAAGAACCTTTGCTGTAAAGAGTAGGAGCCGTAGCAGCAGTGTGAGATGGCCTTTTCCTGAATTGTCCCATGGCCTTGGAAGTGTGGCAAAGTTCCTATTCTTCCATAGAAGGTGCAAAATCTTTTATTTCACAAATACTTGGTTGCCAAAATGGCTATTTACTTTGTTTCATTTACAGAGAGAAATATAAACATTAAAGGTAAAATGTGCTCCATATTGACAAATTGTAGTCAGGTACAGTACACAATTTTTGTCAATGGGGAGGTAGGTCAAAATGTTCAATGTGGTTGAAGTTTCTCACGTTGGAACCTGAAGAGGAATATATATATATATATATATATATATATTTCTTCCCGTGTAGAAATCTGGCTGTTCTGGCGACGTTTCGACGAGGTCTCACTTGTCATCTTCAGGCTGGTGTTCCAAAAGCAAAGCGTGGTCTCAGTTGAAGTCCTTCTATAAATACTGCTGGGGGTGTGTGGTTTGCTTGCTTTGTTGCTGATTGCAGGTTCCTTTGTTCCTTTGTTCTTTTGTGATCTGCTGTGTGGCTGAGGCGATCGTTAAGGGATTAACTGCTGGTGGGTTAGATGGCTGTTTAGAGACATCTTGTGTGGGTGAGGCTGGATGTGTGTCTATCAGCCTTTTGTTTCTTAACAAAATTGGTGGTGGGCGTCTGGCAGCATCCTGGGCTTTGGTGGAGTCCTGTGTCTTGTGAATTCATTTTGGTCTGGCTTGTCTGTGGTCTCCCAATGTTTTTTTGGCCAAAATGTGGTGACTGGAGTGGGGTGCCAACATTTTGGTGAAACCCCATCTGTGGGAAGGGTCTGGGTTTGTGTTTGGTGTGGATGGAAGGTGGTGACATCTTGTGTCCTTTTGGACCTGGTGTCAGTCTTTGTGACAGAGGCTCTGTTGACCAGGGCTAGTTTCCAGATGTCAGGCATCGGGAGGTGTCAACGTTTATTCATGTTGTTTGGGTGTTTCTCTAATCAATGGCTTCCATGATTATTCGACTGTTGAAGTGTTCAGTTTTGGAGATGAGTTTGGTTCTTTCAAAATCAATTTCATGGCCTGTTGTTTTTATGTGCTGGAAGAGAGAGAAGAAACTGCGTTCTTGTGTTCTGCTTCCTCTCCTGTTTGTCTGTCCATGTATGTGGCTGGGCAGACTTTGCATGGTAAAAAGCTCAATCTTGTCTTTGGGGTTTCTTAAAATGTTGGCTATTTTTTGGTCGGTGCAAAAACCTGTCTTGATATTGTGTTTGTGGAGAATTTTGCAAAACTGAATGTAAGGGACTGCCGTTGTTCTCTTCTGTTTCTTGGTTCTTGGGGGTGTTTCCTTTTGGATTAGTTTGGTGATGGTGTTTTTTTGAAACACCCAAACAACATTCGAATAAAATTCAGTTTTTAGGTGGTCTTTGTCAGCAGGCGTTTGGTTCTGGAGATGAGGGTTTTTGCCTTGATCTGTGCAGGGTGGTGGTGTGATTGTGCATTTAAGTAGCAGTTTGTATGTGTTTTTTTCTGGTAGATGGTATGTCCTCTGAGCCGTCACAGGAAGGGAAGTTGGTTGTTGGCTTCATTTCCATAGTGAATTGTATTTTGGGGTGTAGGCTGTTGAGATGTGTGAGGAAGTTGTTCAGTTTATCTTTCCATCCACATAACAAAGGTGTCACAAATATCTGAGCCAGAGTTTGGGTTTATGTTCTTCCTTCTGTAGATGAAAGTGTTCCATATATAGGTTTCCATGACCAAAATCCATGGGTGCTCCTTCTATCTGTTTGTATCTTTGTCCATTGTGGATGAAGTATGTGTTGGTTAGGCAGTGGTTGGTCAGATCTAGGATGTGCCAGGGTTGTATTTGTTGTGGATAGCTGTCAAGGCTTCTTGAATGGGCACTTGTGTGAAGAGCGAAACAACATCAAAAACATTGGGTTGTAGACTTGTTTCTTTATAATTTCTATGAAGTGGAGCCAGACCAAAAGTGATGGATTCTGCAAGAGTTGTTTGGCAAGAAATTTGGCCAGAGGTGAGCCTAAGCCCAGAGGTGTTCCTTCTTTGTGAATCTTGGGAGGCCGTAGAGCTTGGGGCATCTGGATGATTTCTCTCTGGGGATGATGCTTGGCACTTAAGGGAGAGGCTTTTATTTTGGCTTTGGTGGTTTTTTCCAGGTAGGTCCTCACACATCTCAACAGCAAAAAATACAATTCACTATGAAATAGAAGCCAACAACAACTCCAGCACCGTCCTAATCTACAAAAAACCCGGTTGTCTCCTTAGGACATACCATCTAACCAGAAAAAAACACATACAAACCGCTACTTAAATGCACAATCACACCACCACCCTGCACAGATCAACTCCGTAGCAAAAACCCTCATCTCCAGAACCAAACGCCTCGCTGACAAAGACCACCTAAAAACTGAATTACACACTCTCTCCCAGCAGTTTTTATTGCGAAGGATTCCAAAAAAACACCATCACCAAACTAATCAAAAGGAAACACCCCAAGAACCAAGAAACAGAAGAGAACAACAGAACACATCAAAGGCACCACAGACAAAATCAGAAAATGACAAACACAATATCAAGACAGCCTTTTGACCACCAAGGTCGTTAAGAAACAAAAGGCTGATAGACACACATCCAGCACCTCACCCACACAAGATGTCTCTAAACAGCCATCTAACCCACCAGCAGTTAATCCCTAACATGCCTCAGATAGAGCAGATCACAAAAGAACAAAGATACAATCAGCATAGAGCAAGCAAACCACACACCCCCAGCAGTATTTATAGAAGGACTTCAACTGAGATCACGCTTTGCTTCAAGAAGAAAGATAGAACACCAGCCTGAAGATGATATATGAGACCTCTTCAGGTTCCAAAACAACCAGATTTCTACACGGGAAGAAACCCGAATCCACCCTAACATGCATACCCTAACATGCATACCCAGTTAAATAGGGTCAGGAAAGTGTTCTATAACTCCCAGAATGCTCCAGACAGCATGTCCATTGGCTACCCCCCCCATGTTTTAGCAATATTTGGCGTTATATTCTGAACTCCAATGTGTGGTCTCTTTGATTCTTATCCTATTACAGATGATGAGAAGTTGTCATGTGGAATGACTAGTAACCTTGCATGGATCTCTTATGCAAGAAGTGTATCTAGTTAGTCACATCTAGGGATAGGAATGACTCTACAGGTAGTCTGCCATTTCCACAAGTAGGGATGAATACAAAGATATGCATCAACATTCAGAACTGTTGTAGATTTGGAAGCCTATTTCTGTGTATATGCATCCTTCCTTGAAAAGGGGTTTTAAAAACATATTTTATTCTCTGTTTATCAAACCATTTAAGACTAGAATGATTTCCAAATGCTATTTTAATGATCACCTTAATACATGCCTGAAGAGCAATTTGATCAAGGGTGACCTCAGTTTGATTACTAGTTCAGAGCATGCTTATTGGCAATGAAATGAAATAAAGGTTGTTAGAAGCCTGGAGTACTTTTCTTATTACTTCAGAGATGCATGGAGGAGTGTTAATTTCCCATTTGATGTTTTATAATTCTTGGAATAGATTTTAACCTAAAGCATGACTAGAAAATTAACTGTGCTGTTTAAGCCATGTAATTTAGTTAGGCTTTGTATGGGAAATATTTTAAAAGTGTTCATATAAATAGTATTATTCCAATGGACACAGTTTCACACTACCTAGATGGTTACAGCATTTGATTATTATTATTTTTTTACTTTTGGTCAACTGTTCAGTAGGAAACTAAGGAAATGTACATCTGCTTAAGGAAAACATTCAGTAAGGCTGACTAGGTCTGAGAAGAACCTGTGCTAAATTCCATGCATATAACTCCTGCCCAACATATGTCCACTACAGTATCATTCTTTCTAGACAAACCCAGCAGACAAGATTCTCTGGCAGTTACCAGCTTTGGACCTTCTGGGTAATGAATGTTGGAGTTGCCATTTGAAGTTCCCATAGTATGATGGGGAAATGTTTCTTTGGGGTGTTGTAAGGAAATTTGAAAATGATGGCTTCAAGCTGCTTTACAAGGCAGGCCTAGGGCGTGTGTCACAATGGGGCAGAGGGACCCTGTTATAACACAGATGTAAAGCATTCCACTGCCTTATCTTTTTTAGAAGGTGTATTTATCTTATAAATGGGGCACATTTCTACTTTTGTGTCCCAGTTGATCAGTGAGGCTACAAAATAAAACAAGCTGAACTGTGCTTTCATCATTGTAAGGATAATTACACTGGTGACAATGAGGCCTGTAATAAGACTTCCTGGGGTAGGAACTGGCAAGCCACCCCGGTATCCCTGCCAAGAACATCCCATGGTCAGAAACAAAAGGCTAAAAGATATGACGCTGGAAGATGAGCCCCTCAGGTCGGAAGGTGTCCAACATGCTACTGAGGAAGAGCGGAGGACAAGTACAAGTAGCTCCAGAGCTAATGAAGTGGCTGGGCCAAAGCCGAAAGGACGCTCAGCTGCAGATGTGCCTGGAAGAGAAAGGAAAGTCCAATGTTGCAAAGAAATATACTGCATAGGAACCTGGAATGTGAGATCTATGAACCAGGGTAAGCTGGATGTGGTCAAACGTGAGATGGAAAGAATAAACATTGACATCCTGGGCATCAGTGAACTTAAATGGACAGGAATGGGTGAATTCAGTTCAGATGACTATCGCATCTACTACTGTGGGCAAGAATCCCATAGAAGAAATTGAATAGCCTTCATAGTCAACAATAGAGTGAGAAAAGCAGTGCTGGGATACAACCTAAAAATGATAGAATGATCTCGGTACGATTCCAAGGCAGCCCTTTGAATATCACACTAATCCAAGTTTATGCACCAACTACCGGTGCTCAAGAGTCTGAGATTGACCAATTTTATGAAGACTTACAAGAACTTCTAGAACTGACACCAAAGAAAGATGTTCTTCTCATCATAGGGGATTTGAATGCTAAAGTAGGGAGTCAAGTGATAAAAGGAATAACTGGCAAGTTTGGCCTTGGAGTTCCAAATGAAGCAGGGCAAAGGCTAATTGAGTTTTGTCAAGAGAACAAGCTGGTCATTGCAAACACTCTTTTCCAACAACACAAAAGGCGACTCTACACATGGACATCACCAGATGGACAATACCGGAATCAGATTGACTATGTTCTCTGCAGCCAAAGATGGAGGAGCTGTATACAGTCAGCAAAAACAAGACCTGGTGCTGACTGGCTCAGATCATCAGCTTCTTATTTCAAAATTCAAACTTAAACTGAAGAAAGTAGGGAAGATCACTGGGCCAGTCAGGCATAACCTAAGTCAAATCCCATATGAATACACAGTGGAAGTGAAGAATAGATTCAAGGAACTAGATTTGGTGGACAGAACACCTGAAGAATTATGAATGGAGGCTTGTAACATTGTACAGGAGGCTGCAATGAAAAATATTCCAAAGAAAAGAAAATGCAAGAAAGCAAAGTGGTTGTCCAACGAGGCCCTACAAATAGCGGAGGAGAGAAGGGACGCAAAATGCAAGGGAGAAAGGGAAAGATACAGAAAATTGAATGCAGACTTCCAAAGAATAGCAAGGAGAGACAGGGCGGCCTTCTTGAATGAACAGTGCAAAGAAATAGAGGAAACAACAGAAAAGGAAAAACCAGAGATCTGTTCAAGAAAATTGGAGATATTAAAGGGGTATTTTGTGCAAAGATGGATATGATAAAGGACAAAAATGGTAGGGACCTAACTGAAGCAGAAGAGATCAAGAAGAGATGGCAAGAATATACAGAAGAATTATATCGGAAAGATCTGGATGTCCCTGATAACCAAGATAGCGTAATTGCTGACCTGGAGCCAGACATCCTGGAAAGTGAAGTCAAGTGGGCCTTAGAAAGCATTGCAAACAACAAGGCCAGTGGAGGTGATGGCATTCCAATTGAACTCTTTAAAATCTTAAAAGAGGATGCTGTAAAGGTGCTGCATAAGATATGCCAGCAAATTTGGAAAACCCAGCAATGGCCAGAGGACTGGAAAAGATTGGTCTACATCCCAATCCCAAAGAAAGGAAATGCCAAGAATGCTCCAACTATCGCACAATTGCACTCATTTCACATGCTAGAAAGGTTATGCTCAAAATTCTACAAGGCAGGCTTCAGCAGTATGTGGAAAGAGAACTTCAAGAACTACAAACTGGATTTCGAAGGGGCAGAGGAACTAGAGATCAAATCGCCAACATGCGCTGGATTATGGAGAAAGCCAGAGAGTTCCAGAAAAACATCTGCTTCATTGACTATGCCAAAGCCTTCGACTGTGTAGATCACAACAAACTATGGCAAGTCCTTAAAGGAATGGGAGTGCCTGACCACCTTATCTGTCTCCTAAGAAATCTATATGTGGGACAAGCAGCAACCGTCAGAACTGGATATGGAACAACTGACTGGTTTAGAATTGGGAAAGGAGTACGACAAGGCTGTATACTGTCACCTTGCCTATTTAACTTATATGCAGAGTACATCATGAGAAAGGCCGGTCTGGATGAATCACAAGCCGGAATTAAGATTGCCGGAAGAAATATCAACAACCTCAGAGACGCAGATGATACTACTCTAATAGCAGAGAGTGAGGAAGAATTAAAGAACCTCTTAATGAGGGTGAAAGAGGAGAGTGAAAAAATGGGCTGAAGCTCAACATCAAAAAAACTAAGATCATGGCCACTGGTCCCATCACCTCCTGGCAAATAGAAGGGGAAGAAATGGAGGCAATGACAGAGTTTATTTTCTTGGGCTCCTTGATCACTGCAGATGGCGACTGCAGCAACGAAATAAAAAGAAGCCTGCTTCTTGGGAGGAAAGCAATGGCAAACCTAGATAGCATCCTAAAGAGCATTGACATCACTTTGCCAACTAAGGTCAGGATGGTTAAAGCTATGGTTTTTCCAGTAGTGATGTATGGAAGTGAGAGCTGGACTATAAAGAAGGCTGATCACCGCAGAATTGATGCTTTTGAGCTGTGGTGCTGGAGGAGAGTCTTGAGAGTCCCCTGGACTGCAAGGAGATCAAACCTATCCATTCTGAAAGAAATCAACCCCGAATGTTCACTGGAAGGACAGATTTTGAAGCTGAGGCTCCAGTACTTTTTCCACCTCATGAAAAGAGAGGACTCCCTGGAAAAGTCCCTGATGCTGGGAAAAATCGAAGGCAAAAGGAAAAGAGGACGACAGAGAATGAGATGGTTGGACAGTGTCATCGATGCAACCAAAATGAATTTGACAAAACTCTGGGAGGCAGTGGAAGATAGGAAGGCCTGGCGAGCTCTGGTCCATGGGGTCACGAAGAGTCGGACACGACTGAACGACTGAACAACAACAAAGCATCCCAACTGAGCATGTTGAAGTGACCTGGAGTGTCTGAAAAGCTTAAAAAGATTTTTGGCAAACACTACATGCCCATTTTCTTCAAACTCATAAACCCATAAACAAACTAAGGCAGAGACTTGTCCACCCAAAATACCCTACACCAAAACACAAGCAAAGCAAATATAGTATATGTGGTTCAAATGCAGTGAGGAGTGTGCAGACTTCTACACTGGAGAAACTAAACAGCCATTAAACAGGAGGATGGCCCAACACAGGAGGTGCAACAGTTCAGGACCAGAATCAGCTGTGTACCTTCATTTCAAGGACAGAGCACACTCATTCAAAGACAAGGATGTACACATATTAGATAGAGAAGATAGGTGGTATGAGAGAGGAGTCAAGGAAACCATTCATGTGTGTATTGAAGATCCCTCTCTCAACAAAGGTGTGGGACTTAGGCACAATCTGTCTGCCACTTCTCATGCTGCCATTTCAAATCAGAAGCACTCCACACCTCCACCAGGAAGGCTATAGCTAATGACCTAGATAGCATCATAAACCTAGATAGATAGCATCAGCATCCTAAACCTAGATAGCATCCTAAAGAGCAGAGACATCACTTTGCCAACTAAGGTTAGGATAGTCAAAGCTATCGTTTTTCCTGTAGTGATGTATGGAAGTGAAAGCTGGACTATAAAGAAGGCTGATCGCCACAGAATTGATGCTTTTGAGCTGTGGTGCTGGAGGAGAGTCTTCAGAGTCCCCTGGACTGCAAGGAGATCAAACCTATCCATCCTGAAAGAAATCAACCCCGAATGTTCACTGGAAGGACAGATTTTGAAGCTGAGGCTCCAGTACTTTGGCCACCTCATGAGAAGAGAGGACTCCTTGGAAAAGTCCCTGATGTGGGGAAAGATTGAAGGCAAAAGGAAAAGAGGACGGCAGAGAGTGAGATGGTTGGATGGTGTCATCGATGCAACCAATATGGATTTGACCAAACTCCGGGAGGCAGTGGAAGACAGGAAGGCCTGGCGAGCTTTGGTCCATGGGGTCACGACTGAATGACTGAACAACAACAACAAATGACCCATCCTTAGCACGTGTTTGGTTGCATAGGTGAGACTTCGACACACCTCAGGCCGCTGTACATCCAGTGAACCTCTTCTGGCCATCATCCACCTTACAAGCCTGTTCAGATCAGGGTGGTGTGAGAACAAGGTGAACTATAAATTGGAGGCCTCACACCCACTTTCCTTAGTCTGACAAAGCTACATGGATGAGTAGTGAAATGTTTCGATCTCACAAGAAAATAAGTCTAGTTGTCATGACTCAACTTCTGGATAGCCTCACCTGGATGACTGAGAATCTGTAGACATCATTTTTACCACTTTCTCTTCATAGAATCTAGTTGGAGTAAGTCAGACTTAAGAGAGCATGACTGGCCTCAGGTTGCCCAGTGAGTTTCATTGCCAAACAGCTAGGAACCCATCTCATGTGGCAGAATGTCTAGGGCTGTGCGCAACTCACATTTAAGGAGCCCCATGGTCCATAGTGTGATAGACTAGGACTCAGTAGATTTGAGTTTGAATCCACACACACTTGACCATGGGTACTCACCTGATGGGAGAGACTGGTAAAAATATTATTCTTGTTCTTATTATTTATTGGATTTATATACCGCATCATCTAGAATAAGGCCACTCTGGGCAGTTTACAAAGATACATCATAAAGAAACAGAACAATATTCAATATTCTTTAAATTACCTTGAAAGATCTGTTAGGGAGTCAGTTATGACTTCATAGCACAGAACACACATGGTTTATTACTGAGGAGAAGCACTTGCTGAGAATACCATGTATCAGTTGCAAGCAGTACTTATTATTTAAACAGTCTGAGGTGGTCTAATACCTGCCAAACCTACCAGAGTTACAGTCCAGAATAATGGTAAAATATAAGCAAACTTTAACTTCTCATTATTTCCAAGTTTTTAAAAGTTCTTTTATAAAGCCCACAACCCCCAAGTAATATGATTGTGAAATTTATATGGAAAGTGGTTCTAAGCGTATAATCTTTAAAATAATAATCATCATAGCTGGCTAACATGTATTTCTAGCTAGCAGCTCATTCTTCTTTGCATTGGCTATTTAGAAACTTGTGGAAAAACGAAGGCAAAATGAAGTAATGGCTAAGATTCAAGCAGCTATTATCCAGATTCCCAAACCAATGCCTCAGCACACTGTCAAAGCAATTCAAGAACAAAAATTACTGAGAAAGAAGAAGGAAGCAGAGGTAGGTTTTCATGTTTTACCTGAAAAACATTCAGGAAAATGTCTGTGCTTCTGGAAGAAGTTCCAAAAAGAGTAGAATGCAGTACTTAACGCCCTGGCGACACAAGGGAAATGTCCCCTAGTTATATCCCAGTTATATCCCTGTATTCAACTGCATTCTAAATGTGTTCACTTGCTTTATTTGATATAATAAAAGATGTTTCTAGATTTATCCATTATGTATCTGCATTTTAGCCATAATATTTGAAGGTTATGTATATATTTGTGTATTAGGACACACATGCTTGTGCAGTAATGTGATCAGATGGGGAAGAAGGTTGTCCTTTGGGGAGCTTGTAGCATGTTCCCGTGGGAGCTGGTTCCCAGGAGTCACATGAGGCACAGGAGACTATGAACCAGCCTGGCCCAGATCAGTGCCCACGTTGGATGTCTTTGGCCTAGTGCAGGCATGTCCAAACTTCAGCCCGCCAGATGTTTTGGACCGCAACTCCCACAGTCCTTTGCCATTGGTAATCCAAGCTTAGAATTCTGGGAGTTGTGGTCCAAAACATCAGGAGGGCCAAAGTTTGGACATGCCTGGCCTAGTGGCAGGGCTACTGTTTTGTGCGGTAAGGCTAGAACAATTTCCACACAGAGGGAACAGCCACATGAAGTGGGATTGCTGCCATCAAAGCAGTCCATTCTGGTGTAGTCAGATGCCTTCTCTCCTCAACGTCTGATTGCACCAAAACCTTCGGAAAAGGTTATCTATAGACATAATGTAGTAGCTGACCAGATATTGCAAACAACTGGATTTCAGATTTTTTAAAAATCAGATGTCTTTGGGTGCAAGGGAAATAATTGCTCCCTCTCTTGTTCCACTTTCAGTAATAATAAATACAGGACAGCATCTCAATTAAGACTGATTATAAATGACAAATGAAGGAATTCTTTCCTTGTTTATCTCAGCAGTGCCAGTTTAGCATCAGCTGAAAGTTCTAGCTGTGCTTTGTCCAAAGCTTCTTTCTGCTGTTGCAATGTATCTCTTGGCATCCTTATACTTGACTTGTTTTCCTTGGCTCGCAACAGTCACTGCCTGTAGCTGTCATCAGGAAAATGATGCTGCCCTTTTAAAAGTGATGCACTATGTGACACTTCACTGTAGTTGAAGGAGGTTCAATTTTAAATAACAGTGGTCTGTTTCTTGCAGCATCTTGTTACCATGTCACAGAGGTGTTGTGCAACGAGTCAGGAAGATGGGTCCTAGAAGTTGTTGGACTTCATTTCCCAGAAGTCATAGCCAAGATGATGAATGGTGAAGGTTTCTGGGAGCTGTAGTACAAGAATACCTAGGGGCCCACAGATTGGGAATTGTTGTTGAGGATTGCCTCCACTTCCGTTGGCTGCAATGGTCTTTTGCTTTGACTTATCAGCAATGTTACTTAAATTGCTCTAGAATAGATTAGAAGGAAGTCAACACTATTATGTGTGGAAATATGCCTTGATGACTCTTATGACAGTTAGTTAAACTTCATCTGCTCATAATGATCTGCTATCTCTGCCCCCTGAAACGAAGGAAAGGTAGGCTTGTTTTATTTGCATCAAAGCAAAATGTTCTGTGTATATACTAACCCATAGCACTTCAAGCACTCTCTGGACAGTTACAATTCAATCATGCAGGCTACACATTGCCCCTCCAGTAAGCTGGGTACTTGGAAGCATAAAAGACTGAGTCAACCATGATCTGGCTACCTGGGATTGAACCTCAGATCATGAGCACAGTTTCAGCTGCAGTACTGGCATTTAACCACTGTGCCACGAGGCTTCTGAGCACTTCTTTGTGTATTTTAGCTGTAATTCCATTCTGGTTCTGCATTGTGCTGAGGCTTTTAAAAAGGCTCTTAAATTCATTTTGAATGTAAGCTTTGCAGAATCGCAGTAGTGCTGAGAAAATGTGCTCCTTTTACAGGAGATTGGGGGGGGTGAGATGTTTTTTTTTCTAGACAGGACCTCCTAGTATCTCATCACTAACAGAGTTCATAAGAACATAAGAAGAGCCATGCTGGATCAGGCCAAAGGCCCATCTAGTCCAGCTTCCTGTATCTCACAGTGGCTCCACCAGATGCGTTTGGGAGCGCATGAGACTAGATATCTGTCTCCTGATACCACTCCCCTGCATCTGACCCTTGAAGTACCCTGGTTTTAAGCCTGGAGATTACACATCTCCATCATGGTTTGTAACCTGTGATGGCCTTTTCCTCCAGGAATCTGTCCAATCCCCTTTTGAAGGCATCCAGGCCAGATGCCATCACCACATCCTGTGGCAGGGAGTTCCATAGACTAACAACGCGCTGGGTGAAAAATATTTTCTTTTGTCTGTTCTTACTGTCCCAGCCCTCAATTTGAAGGTATCTCCCCTAGTTCTGGTATTTTGTGAGAGGGAGAAGAGCTTCCCTCTATCCACTTTACTGCATTATTTTGTACGTCTCAATCATATCCCCCCTCAGGCGCCTTTTTTCCAGACTAAAGAGCCCCAAATGTTTTAGCCTTTCCTCATAAGGGAGGTGCCCCAACCCAGTAATCATTTTAGTCGCTCTCTTCTGCACCTTTTCCAGTTCCACTATGTCTTTCTTGAGATGCGGTGACCAGAATTGTACATAATACTCCAGATGCGGCCTTACTATTGTTTTGTATAATGGCATTATAATGTTGGCTGTTTTATTTTCAATCCCCTTTTTGATAATCCCTAACATGGAATTGGCCTTCTTCACCACTGCCACACATTGGGGAGACACCTTCATGGAGCTGTCCACCAACACACCAAGATCTCTTTCCTGATCTGTCACGGATAACTCAGAGCCCATGAGTTGATAGATACAAGTTTTGATTTTTTTGCCCCAATATGCATTACTTTACATTTGGCTACATTAAAACACATTTGTCATTTCGTAGCCCATTCCCCCAGTTTGGAGAGAGCCTTCTGGAGCTCTTCACAATCTTCTCTGGTTTTTACCACACGGAAAAGTTTTGTGTCATCTGCAAACTTGGCCACCTCACTGCTTATCCCTGTCTCCAGGTCATTTATGAACAGATTGAAAAGCACCGGTCCCAGGACAAATCCCTGGGGCACACCGCTTTTCACCTCTCTCCATTGTGAAAATTTCCCATTGACACCTACTCTTTGTTTTCTGGATCTCAACCAGTTCTCAGTCCATAAGAGGACCTGCCCTCTAATCCCCTGATTGTGCAATTTTCTCAGCAGCCTTTGGTGAGGGACTGTGTCAAAAGCCTTTTGAAAATCCAGATAGACTATATCCACCGGTTCACCCAAATCTACATGCCTGTTGACCTTTTCAAAAAATTCTAAAAGATTTGTCAGACAAGACTTACCCTTGCAGAAGCCATGCTGATTTTCTCTCAGCAAGGTTTGTTCTTTTATGTGTTTTAAGATTTTCTCTTGGATGAGGCTTTCCACCATCTTCCCTGGGACAGATGTAAGGCTAACTGGCCTGTAGTTTCCCAGTTCCCCCCTCCTTCCTTTTTTAAAAATTGGTGTGACATGTGCTATCCTCCAGTCCTCCGGCACTGTGGCCATTTTAAGAGACAATTTGCATATTACTGTTAAGAGATCTGCAATTTCATTTCTCAGTTCCCTAATAACCCTTGGGTGGATGCCATCTGGGCCCGGTGACTTGTTAATCTTCAGTTTATCAATTAGTCCTAAAACATCCTCTCTTTTAACCTGTATTTGATTTAATTCTTTAGTCAAGAGGGGCCGTTCAGGCAGCAGAATCTGCTCAAGGTCTTCTGTCGTGAAGACAGATGCAAAGAACTCAGTTAATTTCTCTGCAATTTCCAAGTCCTCCTTAATCTCCCCTTTTCCTCCCTCACAATCCAGAGGGCCAACTGCTTCTCTGGCAGGGTTTCTACTTCGAACATATTTAAAGAAGCTTTTATTATTACCCTTTATATTGCTAGCCATACGTTCCTCAAAATCTTTCTTTGCCTCTCTTATCATCTTCTTACATTTCTTTTGCCAGAGTTTGTGTTCCTTTTTATTTTCCTCATTTGGGGAGGATTTCCATTTACAGAAAGACCTCTCCTTGCGCTTTAGAGCCTCTCTAACTCCACTCGTTAACCATGCTGGTGCCCTCTTGGACTTAAATGAGCTCTTCTTTCTTTGTGGTATGCACTTGTGCTGGGCCTCTGTTACTGTTGTTTTAAACAGGTTCCATGCACTCTGAAAAGATTGGATTCTTCCAACCTTCCCCTTCAATTTCTTTCTAACTAGTTTCCTCATCTGAGGGAAGTTTGCCCTTCGAAAATCAAGGGTTTTTATGTCTGATTTGCTTGACACTCTTCCTCCAACATGCATGGCAAAGGAGATTGCAGCATGGTCACTGTTCCCCAGAGGCTCAGTGACATTCACATCCCTGACCAAGTCCTGAGTATCACACAGTATTAGATCCAGAGTTGCCTGTTCTCGGGTGGGCTCCATGACAAGTTGTTCTAAGGCACAGTCATTCAGCAAGTCGAGAAACCCAGTTTCTCTTTCTTGCCCGGAGCTCACATTGGCCCAGTCAATGTGGGGATCATTGAAGCCCCCCATGATTACTATTCTATCCTTCTGAGACACCTCCATGATTTGTCTCCTCATTTCAAGGAGAGTTTGTGATCTGGTGGGCGATAGCATACCCCAACTATCACATCACTCCTTGGACCTGGTAGTTTAACCCACAGTGATTCTATGGTGGAGTCAGACCCTCTGTCAATCTCCATTCTGCTGGATTTTACCCCTTCTTTAACATAGATGGCCACTCCCCCTCCAACCCGCCCCTCTCTATCCCTTCTATAGAGTTTATAGCCTGGGATTGCTGTATCCCACTGGTTCTCTACATTCCACCAGGTTTCTGTTATGGTTATTATATCAATGTTATCCTTAGCTGCCAAATGTTCAAGTTCTCCCATTTTTGGTCGGAGGCTTCGAGCATTGGTGTAGAAGCACCTGTACAGTGGGTTCTGCAACAACAGCTGCTGCTTTGTTCCCCCCCCACAGCTATTATTTTCAGTAGACAAACTATCACATTCCATTATTCTCCCAGTACTAATACCTGCTATGTCATCTCTATGTGATTCTCTACCCTTTCCAACCTCATTTCCTGTGGGTGACGTGTTCCGAACTGGATGCCACTCAGCTCCTGACGGCTTTCCCCCAGTTATCAGTTTAAAAGCTGCTCTGCAGCCTTTTTGAGGTTGAGTGCCAGCAATCTGGTCCCATCATGATTCAAGTGCAATCCATCCCTCCTGAACAGGTTTGGCTTGTCCCAAAATGTTCTCCAGTTCCTGACAAATCGAAAGCCCTCCTCTCGACACCATCGCCTCATCCACGCATTGAGGCTTCTGAGCTCTGCCTGCCTGGCGGAACAGGAACAGGTAGCACTTCTGAAAATGCTACCTTGGAAGTCCTGGACTTCAGTCTTCTTCCTAACAACCTGAACTTGGCTTCCAAGACTGACCACTTGGCCTTCCCGACATCATTGGTACCAACATGTACCATGACCACTGGCTCCTTCCCGGTTCTCTCTAACAAGCTATCTAGATTTCTCGTGATGTCTGCAACCTTTGCACCTGGCAGGCAAGTGACCATACGGTTATCATGCTCATCACAAATCCATCCCTCCGTATTTCTAATTATAGAATCCCTTAGCAGAAGGAGCTTCTCTCCTGCAGCCTGTTCTTCTACATGTACCTGATCCTGTATCTCATCAATTGTGGTGAGGGAGAGATCCTCAGGTAGAACCAGTTGTTCCTCGGTGTGTGCCTCATGAGGTGTGATGAGGGAAAGAGCCTCAAATTGATTGTGCAATATGAGACTCTCTGAGCGATCCCTTGGCCTTCTACTCCTTTGAGTCACATTCCTCCACACATCTACCTCCTGGGTTGGGGAAGTGATTTCATCCTCAGAAGTGTGCCCTGTCTCTTCTTGGACCTGGATAGTCTGTTCCGCTCTGTCCAAGAACCGCTCAAGTTCCTTAATATGTTGCTGGTTCGATATGCAGGCCTCTAGCTCCTGGACCTTCTCTTCTAATAATGCAACCAGGTTGCACTTGCAGCAAGTGTAGTTCTCTGTGTGTTTTGTCAAGATGACAAACATGGCACAAGTGTTACAGGTAACTACAGCTGCTCCCTCAGACTCCATTTAAATGAGTGCAGTATTCTGGGCCTTGAAGATTTTACTAATCTACTAATCTAGAAATAATAATCTAGTAGCTACTAATCTAGAAATAATAATCTAGTACCAATGTTCGTCCTTTTATGTAAACAGCCCTAGCTGAACTGCTCCAACCCAGAAACTTACCAGTGCTGTCTTCTTTCTCTTTTTCTCTCTCAGCAGTAGCTCTGCTTGGATTCACAAACCAGGCTCATGCACTTTTTTCCAATCTGTGATACATACATTAAAGTTCTTGTTAATATGCCCGTAGTTCAGATGTACTTGCTTGTTTTCTAGAACACATATGCAGAAATTAGGAAGTTTGAGAAGCAGATGAGAAAAGAGATCGCCATACCTGCCAAACTTACAGAGAGGTAAGTAATTTCCTTGAGCAAATTCACTGTTTCTTTCCCAGCTGTATTACATGGAACAGAAGCAAGCAAGGGTCTTCTAGTTCTGAAATTGCCAGTCATCTAGTTAACAAGCACTTTGGCCCAGTGGGCAAATAAGACTACACTGACCGAAAAGGTTATTTGCTGGGCATACTGTGTGCCTCCTATTCCCCCCTCTTCTTATTGAAAGTGTGTTCCCTTGCTTGCTCCTCAAAGTTGGTTACAAAAATGTCTTTCCAATGTGCAATTGGAGTTAAAGCTTAGAAGACATTGCTTTTCTGGAGTACAGCTCCCAACTCAGTGTGACCAGTACTCAGGCTGGCTAGTTTCAGAATCTTTGTATATATTCTTGTTTCAGTGCAGGTGGAGGTTTCCTGTAACTTTGGCAAGACATCAGCTCTAGACTCTGCTCACAATTTCCTCCTTCTTCAGTTAGAGTCACTGGGAAGAGAGAGGGTGTGGGGATGAGGCTGTTGGCTTGGCTTGCCCATTTGTGTCCTCTTTGCTTGACCCCACAGTCCTCCACCTGTCGGAGGAATAATCACCCCTAAGAGAAGCTTCTGACTGGCAACTCTAAGCCTAGTGTGTCCAGCTTCTCTTCCCTTCCTTTGCATATTCTAAAAGCCAGGTCTAAAAAGTTTGCCAGCCTTCTAGAGCAGATTTTAAAAGCAGATGGGGACTGTAGTGGGAAGAAAAGGAAGCACCTCCTCCTGGATTCACTGGCAGAAGCCGTTCTATTCCCACAGCCACACAGTTCAATCCTGCCCAAGATTATGCAAGGCTCCCAATTAGAAGAGGACCCAATGTCCCATCTAACACAAGATAAATACTTCTCCTGTTGTGTAATGTGGCCTTAGGCTTAGTTGATGTTGCAACTAGATAGTCCAGGTGTAAAACTATTTACTAATCTATATTGTAATATGCAGCCTCACTGGAAGGGCAAATCAGGGCAACACTTCCATGGATGAACTCATTTTAAAGGTGATGTAGAAAAAGACTTTTAAGTTTGGCTAGCAGAAAGGGACATGAATTGTTCTTCAATGCTTTGACACAGTTCAGTGTATTGGGCCCACAGGTGCTGCATGGGTGACCCAGACTCCCCACCCCACTTCATCCTGCAGGCACCCACTCAGAGAGGTGAGCCTCTGAACAGGCACCTGCAGGAGGAGGCAAGACAGGGAATCCAGGTTATCCATGCAACACCCATGGACCTAATCTGTTGAACTGCTCTAAAATGCTGAACTAAAGTTTGTGCCCATCTCTATTTGCTAGATACCCCATTGCATGTGACCTGGACCTTGAAAGCTTTCACTTCTTCCATGTTGTCTAAACCTAGTACCTGATTTGACTTGTAATCCAGTTGTCCACCGCCATTTCGCAGTTCATATACTGCGGTCCTGGTATATCGTGGGACTGCCGTATATGAAGGCAAGGGCTCCTCCTGGGCCAAGCTGCGTGGGCCTGTTGGAGGCCTCCTGCACTTACCCCAGGCCTGGTGCTGCCCCAAGGGAGACTCCAACAGGCTTCCTGGGCCTGTCGGAGGCCCCAGAAGTGTTTTCTGGCAAAGTGGATGTGCCTTTGGGATCGCCCAAAACCACTTTGGGGGCCTCCGACAGGATCCATGGGCCTATCAGAGGCCCCAGAAATGGTTTCCGGCGAAGAGGAAGTCACCTCCAAAAACTGGAAGTGCCTTCTGGGTTGATTAAAACCACTTTCTGGGGCCTCCGACAGGTCCGGGAAGCCCATCATCAAGCCCATTCGGGGCAGTGCCAGGCCTAAGGTAAGTGTAGGAGGCTCCAAATAGCCCCCCATCCCAACCTGACCCAGCATCCACATATTGCAGACTTTCCTTTTATCGCAGGTTGGGTGGGGTCCCTAACCCCCGCAATAAGCAGGTGATTACTGTATCTGTAGAAGGATATAACCTCCTCCTTCTGGGGTGTCTCTTTGTATTTTTCTCACCCATGACTCATTCTGCCCGTGAAACTCTGCTGGAATTGTTTCATATTTGAGAGACAAAAAAGGGCATGTTTGTGAGCATTTCTGTTCATGGTTGGAACCCTGGACTGCCAGAGATTCCGTCATTGTAAAGAATGGAGAGGGGGAACCTATGCAAGTAAAAATAAAAAACCAGAGCCTTCCCTCTTCTTTTTTTAAAAAACAGTTTTTGCTGCTGGTATCACAGCACTACACAAACAGCTGTTAGAGACCACCTTTTCCTTCACTACCTTATTATAAGGAAGGATGTAATGTCATGGCAAATAATGTCTTCTTTCAGTGCTAAGCATTGTGGGAGGTGAATCAGTGGAAGGTGAGGCACAAAGGCTGCAAGGTCATTTCTGAACTGTCCCAACTCTGTCCCTATTATGTTATCCTGCAAAGGACTCATTACATTTCTAGTGCCATTAAAGTACTGATGAACACATGATAGAACAGTCATATCCTTTGTAGGAAAGCTGTATCGAACACTGCACATTCCTAACTATTTCTTTAGCATGATACAGGTGGTAGCGCATGCTCCTGAACTAGATGCAACAACCCCAGCCATCACTGAGCTATTGAACACTTACTCAGATGATGAATATATCAGGAAAATTCAGAAACGTCTTGAGGAGGACAGCTTCGCACGGGAGCAAAGGGAAAAAAGACGACGGAAGATGCTGAGAGATCAACTGATAGCCCACGAAGCACAAGAAGTGAGTTTGATGTACCCTCATGTTTTGATGTTGCAATGAATTGCTAATTTGTACAATGATGTGACAAAATAAACTAAAGTTAGCAGTGTGGATGCAATTCCCTCCTCCAAAAATCCTCAGTGGAATGGATATTTCTTGTGTGTACCACCAAATTGATCATCTTCTGTGCAGGACTTCTGAGGCCAGTGAGATATTGAAGGAATGGTTTTACGAGTACCGCAGGAGTTTCCATGACTAAGGCATGGATTTGAACTGAAGTTTCCTCCATCCGAGTCTAACAATTCTTTTAGGACCCATCAAAATCCTAAGCATGATTTCAGGGTCAGTGGTAAGCAAAAGTGTAAGGAGAAAAAATACCTGACAAAATGGTACAACTGTGAGTTTCAACCGTCTGAAGATAAGATGGAAGATGAGTTTTGCAAGTGAGCATTGCAATCCTAATACAATCCTAATGCTGCCTGCAGGAAGCTTGGAATACATATAAGTCTCTCTTGCTGACTGAAATCTCTTTGGACTGACAAAACACACTTCTTATCAGCAGAAAAGCCAGGAAAGGGGCAGTACAGGGGAGAAAGCAAGTTACAATAGAGCCAAAATTCTCCAGTATTATCACTCTGCTGGCACAAAGTTGGGTCGAGATGAGGAAAATCCCTAAATCATCCTTAAAGATTGGCCTTGCTGTGAGATGGGCAGTATACAAATGCAATAAATAAATAAATAAATAAATAAATAAATAAATAAATAAATAAATAAATAAATAAATTGGAAAGGATCAGAATGCAGCACACCTTCAGTGCTTTTAGCTCTCTGAGCCCTCAGCCATCATGGCTAATTATATTAGTCTTTTCTAGGTCCTAGTCAAATTATGCACTACAAACTGCTGGGAGAAAGAAGTTAAAGTTCCAACTTAACATTTACTTATTACACATGTCTGTCTAATTTTTCTATTAAATAGCAGGCAGCTAATAAACATTTAAAAAGCCAAATTAAAGATAGATCACATAGTAAAACCATTAATATACCACAATAACCAAACACCATTAAAACCATCACAATAATTAATAAACATCAAGCAATTTAAAAGGCCAGTTGGAAGAGGCGAGTCTTCATCCCCCGTCCCCCAGGAGAACAGATTACTATTCAGAAGAAAGTCAGTTTTGCAACATGGGAGGGAGAATCAGTGCAATCCAAGCTCCACAATACAACAGTTGTGGTTGAGTTTGGCTTGAAAAAAGCCCCTGGTGCCAGTACCACTGGCACTGTCCGGGCATAAACCTCTACGGCTGGATGACCTTAGATCTGCTGATGTAACTGAATCTGCCGACTCGGCGGCTGTGCTGGCAGAGATCAGCCAGTGGGAGAGACAAAAAGTGGGCACAGAGGAAGAGCAGGGGATTCGCTGAGATACATCAGATTTTACATTGTTGTTTGTTTTGCTGTTTTGCAGTTTATTATTGTTGTTGTTGTTTTATTGCTTGTTTTATTTGTTCTCATGTTGTAAACCTCCCGGACTTCTTTTGGGAAGATGGGCGGTATATAAGCACCAAAACAAACAAATAAACAAACAAACAAACAAACAAACAAATAAACAAATAAACCCCTCTCAGCCCATGTTGGTTGAGATCAAGGTAGTTCTAAGTAATTTCTAGCCTGCCTTCTCTTGGAAGGATTTGGATTCAGTATAGCTTCAGGTGGCTGAGGGTCAGTTAGGCAGGATTCTACCTGAACAAAGAAGAAAGAAATCTCTCATGTGCCTTACAAATATGTCTCCATACAGTGTATATAAAAACTTTACACACCTCTGTTAAAGTGTCATGTGTCTGTGATGTAAATAAATGATAAATCATTTCAGAACTTTCCCCACCTTTAATGAGACCTATGAACTGTACAACTCAGTTGAACCACAAGTCACAGACATTTGACATCTAACATTTATATCCACTGTAGGAACACTAGCTCTAGATAGCGCTTTCTGAAAAATCTTACTATTTGGACAGATTCATCAGAACAACCTGAATTTCTTTCTCCCACCTGCAGCCCTTGGCACAATCTGAAACCAGCTCAGCACTCAGATGATGCTAATCCATCGTAGAGTGCAATCTTGTTCATTTTTACTCTGAATTTAAGTCTCATTGAGTTATATAAGTCCATGTGTCTAAACCCTACTGTATGTTGTGTTTTTTTACTGACCACCTCTTTATATATACTGTATATATAAATAGAGTGGGGGTGCTTTTACATGACCCCTAAAATCCGAGGCAAAGGGCTCCCATATCCGGATCTTAAAAATGTTTTCCCACCAGCTCCGGACTTTAAAAAAAATTAAGTACGACCGCGCTCACCTAAGCGCGTCCCAATGCACTTTTCAAGTACCTGGCCTCCAGGAGGTAAAAAATCTTCCAATGCACATTGTAAAGCTGTGAATGCTGGGCTCCCTCGCCTTCTGTTTATTTTTTTGTCCCCACCCCCTTTAAGAGACAGGAATCACTACGGGGCTGCTCGGCCGGCAGAGGAGGTGAGCCTGCATTTTTTTCTCCCTTTTTTTTCTCCCTCCCCTCACACAGACAGGAACAATGGAGTGTGGAGGGGTGGGAACACAGGAAGAGCGACAAACCCCCACGATCTCTGGTCCGAATTTAAGTTGCCACCGGATTTTAGAGGTCGTGTAAAAGCGCCCTAGAAGTCCATAAACTGAAGGAGCTTTCTATTGTGTGTTATTCCTTTTCACTTTAGGAGGCCTATAGAGAAGAGCAGTTAATCAACCGCTTGATGAGGCAGTCACAGCAGGAGAGACGAATTGCGGTGCAGCTTATGCATGTACGGCACGAGAAAGAAGTGATGTGGCAGAACAGAATTTTCAGAGAAAAACAGTTTGAGGAAAGAAGGCTTAAAGAATTCCAAGAAGCCCTCGACAGAGAAGCGGTAAATAGCCTTCTCCCTTTTTCTGCACCTCTGCTTCTTTCTCTTCTTCCACTTCCTCCTCTTCCTCTTCCTCTTCCTCTTCCTCCTCCTCTTTCTCTGCTTTACCTTTATAAAGGTGGTTTTCCCCCCCCTCTGTCCTTTCCTTGACCCTCTTTGTTTATCGGTCTTTTATAATGGCAATTAGAATGTGGTTATCTTAATTTGAATTCACAGCTAGGAAAAGTAGCCTTTTAAAAAAACTTCTTCCAGAATCCCAAACTAGCATAGAATGTGGACTGTTATAAATAAGAGTGGTGTCTGTGCAGGATACTTTAGATAGAAGATTATTTTTTGTTTAAAAAATGGCTTTCAAAGAGTAATCTGGATTGTATTGGGAAAGGCCCTTAAGCAGTTGCCAATCATGTAACTGGCAGAACACAATGAATTTTAAAATGTTCAAGTTGCTTTGGCAAGGGAAAGAAGATACACATGCTTACCCATGTCCATGTCTATTGTCTCCTCACTATCACTTTCCCTCTAGAGAAAACTGGAAAATTGACCACAAATGTTGCTTTTTAGCCTTTTTGTCAGAATTAGAGGACATAAAATCATGGTAGAAAGGGTGGGGAAGTGTGGTCTTCTAGGTGTTGATGAACTGCCGCTACAGGGGTTCCTCACTATAGGGCTTTTGGTGAGTGGTAACGGAAACAGGTCAAGGAAGACTGGAGGACCATGGCTTCTGGGAGTAGTAGTCTCAAAAGAAACATTTTTAAGGTCTGCATGGATTATAGAATTATAAAAGAATGAGTTGGAAGACCATTGAGGCCAACTCCCCTGCTCAATGCAGGAATTCAAATCAAAGTAGATCTGACAAATGATTATCTCTTGAGTGCCCCCAGTGTTAGAGCACTCACCACCTTCAGAGGTAATTGGTTCCACTGCTGTACCACTCTTAACAGAAAGTTTTTTTTCTTGATAGTCCTTGTTGCCCTCCTCTGAGTTTGACTTCAAATAGGATTTGGATTTTTCCATTTTCTTTTTCTCAGCTCTCTCTTGCATTATATGGAAGTGCTAGCACCATACACTATACTCAGGTGCTAACACAATACAATGGCATCAGGGCATATTTTGATATAGCTTGTACTTACTATGATTGTTAGGAGCCTCATGGCGCACTGGTTAAATGCCTGTACTACAGCTAAAACTATGCTCACAACCTGGGGCTCAATCCCAGGTAGCTGGCTCATGACTGCCTCAGCCGTCTATCCTTCCGAGATCGGTAAAATGAGTACCCAGCTTGCTGTGGGAGGGGGCAATGTGTGGCCTGCGCAATTAAATTGTAAACTGCCCAGAGAGTACTGGAAGTGCTATGAGGCAGTATATAAGCAGAACCCTTTGCTCTTGCTATACACTGTGAATGAATGCCCCATCTGTATTCTTCTAGTGTGGTTCCTAGCTTTAAAAATCATTATTTTTTCAGTATGGAGGGGTAGTAGATTATTCTTGTCATCTTATACACGGGAGCATCTTATAGATGGGAAAATATGATGATTTAGGAGATATTGGACTTTTTCTATGAACTTATTCTGCATGTGGCATACCTTCTGTGGTTGCAGAAGATCGAAGTAACCAGGACACACCTTTTGCAATGGAAGCCAACATACTGCAGTTAATAGAGTTTCACCTTTGTACAATCAGTTTGCTTAGGCCCTAGTATAACTAATAGGCTGCATTTTTGCACAGGTAGCTATGCAAAGCAAAGGGGGGGGCATGGTGGCTCAGCAGGCTAGAGGACTGAAAACTGTTGGCTGCAAAGTTGTCAGCTCGGCGGTTTGAATCCCGGGTGCCATGCAGAGTAGAGCAAGCTCTTGCTGTTAACCCCAGCTCGTGCCAGCCTAAAAGTTCGAAAGCATTGTAAATGCAAGTAGATAAATAGGTACCACCGTAAAAAAGTGGGAAGGTAAAACAGCGTTTCCTTGCAGCCATGCTGGCTACATGGCCATGGACTTGCACACCACTGGCTCTTTGGCTTGAATAGGGAGATGAACACCGCCCCTAGAGTCGGACACGACTAGCACTCATGTGCGAGGCGAACCCTTTACCTTCTTACCTTAACTATGCAAAACAGCCACTATTTTCAGCATTTCTAAAATTGTACCCTCATACCTAGACCACTAGATGCCACAATTGCATTGTTACTGTGGTGTATCAGATTAGGCATCTACCATAAAAGTAGGGTAGTAGTAGTAGGAGACTGCTGGGAGTTGGGTACCCATGCTTATATGGGTTATATTAAGAAGTATGGTTATATGGGTTATATAAAAAATATCAGAAAATGGAGGAATAGGATTAATAGCAGAAAATGGAAGAGTAGGTTTTCCAGCCATGGAAAATAACAATAAAGTAATGCTGTTTGTTTATTTAATGACATGTTTTTATTAAAAATATAATATTTTTATAATAAAATTATAAATATTGTCATGCTTTAGGCCATGAGAACCCCCAAAGTGCTGCCAAATCAGAAACACTAAAAGTACCCCAAAAAGCTATTTCCAAGCTAGT
The DNA here is from genome assembly GCA_029282475.1 of Phrynocephalus forsythii. Lineage (NCBI taxonomy): Eukaryota > Metazoa > Chordata > Lepidosauria > Squamata > Agamidae > Phrynocephalus > Phrynocephalus forsythii. The sequence goes on along the minus strand of JAPFRF010000004.1, from coordinate 102,797,544 downwards.
TTTAAAAGTCTGCAAGAACACATCAAGAAAGGTAATTTAATTCCATTATTATACAACACAGTCCATACAGTCTTGGCTGCGTGCTGGCAGTTCCAAACAATTGCTAAGGTCAGTCCACAACGAGCACGCTACAGTAATCTAATCAATGAGCAATTAAAGCATGAATGTCTGCAGCCAGACCCATGTTCCCTCAGAAGGGAGTCATGCATCTGCTGAAGATGGGCAAAGACATTCCTGTCCATGATCTTTCATTAGAAATTAGGTACCTCCCTTCCAATAATTAGAGATGCCCTACCCATCTAATCTATAGTTTTTCAAATTCCATCTAACAGTATTAACTGCACATCTGTTTCACATCTATAAACATGCATTCTGCAAGTTACAGCTTTTTCTCAAAAACTCTTACATTTCTAAACTTGCATCTATTACATGTAAGGGACCGAGCAAGGAGGAAATAATGGTATATTCTGCCCTATTCCTTCGCTGATCCTGTTGTTCACTATCTTCTGACTAACAATGTCTGGCAGCGATGAAGAAGGCCAATTCCATGCTAGGGATTATTAAAAAGGGGATTGAAAATAAAACAGCCAACATTATAGTGCCATTGTACAAAACGATAGTAAGGCCGCACCTGGAGTATTGTGTACAATTCTGGTCACCACATCTCAAAAAAGAAATAGTGGAACTGGAAAAGGTGCAGAGGAGAGCGACTAAAATGATTACTGGGCTGGGGCACCTCCCTTAGGAAAGGCTAAAACATTTGGGGCTCTTAGTCTGCAAAAAAGACACCTGAGGGGGGATATGATTGAGACGTACAAAATAATGCAGGGCATGAGTAAAGTGGATAGAGGGAAGCTCTTCTCCCTCTCACAAAATACCAAAACTAGGGGACATCCACTGAAACTGTGGCTTGGGAGAGTGAGAACAGACAAAAGAAAATATTTTTTACCCAGCGTGTTGTTAGTCTGTGGAACTCCCTGCCACAAGAGGTTGTGATGGCATCTAGTCTGGATGCCTTCAAAAGAGGATGGGACAGATTCCTGGAGGAGAAGTCCATCACGAGTTACAAACCATGATGAAGATGTGTAATCTCCAGGCTTAAAACCAGGGTACTTCAAGAGCCAGATGCAGGGGAGTGGTATGTGGAGACAGATATATAGTCTCTTGCACTCCCAGACACCATTGGTGGGGCCACTGTGAGATACAGGAAGCTGGACTAGATGGGTCTTTGGCCTGATCCAACATGGCTCTTCTTATGTTCTTAAAAATGGTTAGTGGAGTTACATTCCTCAGCAGAACAGGAGTGAAAGAGTCTGCCAGCTAGCAGAAAAGGTGTGAGGGTGGTTTTTGGCACCCAACTCCTGCAAACAAACCACCACCTTTGACAGGTGTGGGAGACAAAAGTTGAGTTTTGTGTTAAGGGCCTAGTGACCCAGGCATTGGGGTGGGGAAAAGGTTTACAGGACTAGCGAGAGAGACGCGCAGTGTCCTGGGGCAAGACAAAATCCTGTTGTAGGCGTGCATGTGTGTCCCATGGCCTCAGTGAAAGAAAATAGGCCAAATCAAATGCTATTCCCAATTAGAGAGAAATAAATCGGACCTCTTACTCATGTCCCACTGACACTATCAGTGGCCCTGTACCTCAGTTGGAACAAATGCTAGTTACTCCCTTGAAAATGTCAGAAGCCTGGTTTTTCCTACCCCTTTCAAAATGACTCTGCATCTGAATGTGAAGAACGGTGTAAGTGGCATGCAAAGGCAGATGAGACATGCAAACCGGCAAAAAGAATCAGTGCAAACGAGAGCAGGCTGGTTTGCTGGTTCTACATGATTGAACAAGCTAGGATTGGGCCTTTTTACATGACCCCTAAACTCCGCCGCCAATGGCTCCCATCTCCAGAGCTTAAAATTGTTTACCCACCAGCTCCGGAGTTTACTGAAAATTAAGTGCGACCACGCCCATCCCAGCGCACTTTTCTTGTACCTGCTCTCCAAGGGTGAAAAATCTTGATGTGGATGTGTCGGGCTCTCCTCGCTTCTTTTTGTTGTTGTTTTTTGCCTCCTGCCCCTTTAAGAGAAGGAACCAGGAAGTGACAGGGCTCCCGGCAGCTTCCACCGGCACCGGGAGGTAAGCCTTTATTCTTTTGTCCCTTTTTTTCTCCCTCCCCTCATGCAGCCAGCAGCCAGGAAGTGCGGAGGGGTGGGGACGCACGAAGAGCGACAAACCCCTAAGATCTCTGGTCCAAATTTAAGTGACCAGCGGATCTTAGGGGCCGTGTAAAAGCACCCTTTGTTATCACTGGTTCAGCCTAGATTAGACAGCCTGGCCCCTGTGCTGGATGAACTTCAATTGTTGTGCCTTAAGGATGTAGACCAGGAGCACAGTCGAATTCAAATCTTAGTCCTCCTGGATTCTACAAGAGGGATATCCAGCCAGGTCCATGAAGTTTCAAATTTCTATCTGAGATAGAAACAGAGATTAGAAAATTTATCCTTTTAGACTTTTTTTAACCCCAGTCACACCAGACAGGAGGCTCTGGATGTTGGGATCCCCAAAAGTTACTTTTCTAAGCCCTGGAGAAACGGCAATAACAATTTCTTTAAAGGAAGTACGAACAAGGCTGCTCCTTAAGGAACCTGAGGAAAAGAACTGTGAATCGGTTAGTATTCCCTTCTTGGGCAAGGTGCTTGAAAGAAGAGGTGGATGATCGGCTCCAGATATTATTGAACAAAATGCATATTCTGGATCCTTTTAAATATATGGCCAAGCCTGGTTTTGGATTAGGAAACACCTTGGTCTTCCGATGCCAGTGTCTTGGAAGGGGAACAAGCAGATTATTAATAGGAACCAGCTTTATGTCAATGGTTGGCTGTCTGTACAGGCTTCCAGTCTGTTTCCAGGGCCAGTTCTAATGCCTGATTTTAATCTTTATATCTCTGAATGCCTTGTAGCAAGTTTACCCAGGGAGCTTTTACCCAGGGAGCCTCTGTCTTCATTGCTTAGCTATTTTGATTTGAGGGTAATCCTTTGCAGCTTTTTTGCTGGCTATGAGGAACAAAGCCTTTTCAGAGAATCTTGCTTGTGGCATTTCCCTGTATGGACTTTGCAGGACCATGTGACCCCCTTTCATAGTCCCTTGCATTAAAGAATAATGTTAGTATCGTTGAGTTTTTGCAATGTTTTCTCCTTGCGGCAAAGTCTTACATTTAGTTTTTAGTGGTACATTGTTTTTGGCCCTGGTGCTGATTTTATCTTGTGCTTATTATCATGAGGTGTTTTGTTGTCGTTTTATTGGTATCTGGCAGTTTGAGTTTCAGTTTATTTATATATCACCTATGCACATTTTAGTTACTAGGTGACCAATAATATGGTAAATATTTGGCGTAAGTATTGTTCTGTCTCTTGCTTTCTCTGTTTAGAATTAGATTGTCCTTAGGGTTTAGGCTAAAAACTAGGGCAACAATGGCCTCTTGTGGTCACATCTTCTTTGTGCGGTACAGCAAGCTGAATGCTGTTTCTTCCTTAATCGACACCTTTGATCACCTACATTAACCCCCTATTTAGGCTGCAAATTTAAATCTGCATCATTCCTGGGAGACAGGGCAAGCAGGAGTTACACAGTCACATTAAGAACCTTAGGTGTTAATTGTCAGTGCATTGTAAAAATGTGTCTGGAACTAGAGATGGGCATGAACCACCAATTTGGCAGCTTGTGCCACCTTGTTTATCAGCTGAACAGGTGTTTGCCACTTCAAAGCCCTGCCTCTTCTGCTGGGCGCCATCTCAGAGGCAGTGCCTGGAGATGGCTGGGCAGAGAAGCCAGCCAGCTGCCTCTTAAGTTGTGTGCTCCCTGGAGGAGGTGGGGCTTTGAAGCCCTGGACACCTGTTCAGCTACATAAATGAACCAGCACAAATGGTCGAACCAAATGTTTGTGCCCATCTCTATCTGGAACTACCTGTGATACAGCTAAGATAGCTTTCCCAAATACATACAGTGGACCCTCATATAACAGTTTGTATAACATAAAATTTGTACAACATAAAAAATTCCAGAGATAGGGGAAATTTGCTTGACAGAATTGTCTATGGGGCGAATCCAAACAACATGAAAATGGTCACGATTAGGGACTACTCCATTTTCAATGCATTCCTAGGGGAAATTTGTACAAAGGGAAATTTGCTTAACAAAATTTCATTTGGAACACATTAATTCCTTTATACAAGGTACCACTGTACAGTATTTATCTGCTAAAACTAAAATTGGAGCTGATGCTTTCAGAGGAAAGTCAGAGGCCAGAGAATATTTAACTTAGAGGTTGCACTCTAATTCCTCTTCTTGATATATGATGGGGATGAATTAAAAAAAAGAAGCACGATGTTCAGCGAATATCACTGATTCATTAAATATTCATGCCTCAATATTCTTCAGGTCCAGAGGACCCAATGAATATGAAGGGCTGAATATTTCATTGTTTTATTCATTCCTCCTTTTAAAAGACAGACCAGAGCAATCTAAGAAAGAAAGAAAGAAAGAAAGAAAGAAAGAAAGAAAGAAAGAAAGAAAGAAAGAAAAGAAAGACACATTCACTCTCTCTCTCTCTCTCTCTCTCTCTCTCACACACACACACACACACACACACACACACACTCACTCACTACACACACACACACACACACACACACACACACACACACACACACACACACACACACACACACACACACACACATCCAAGCAGCCTACTCCCCCACAGGCCATGGTGATGGTGGTGATTGAGCCCACTGTGGCAGGCGATCCCCCTGTGGCCTGGATCTGACTGTGGCCTGTGGCAGCCACAATACTGCTGTGTCCTGGATCCTGCTGCAGCCTGCAGAAAAAGTAGGGACAGGGGAGTGGGAATGTGGTAGCAGCCATTAGCTGCCTTAAAAAAAAGTCCTGATTATTTGTGGTTCATTGGGTGCTGGGACCAAAATTCATGGCTCATGCTTTGTTACCCTTGTTGAACCACAATTTGGGACGAACCACCATTCTCTAGTAGCAAATTTTTAGGATGGGCATTCAGCCTACCCATAGCTTAGAGGAGCCTCACGGCACAGTGGTTAAACGGCCACACTGCAGCCAAAACTGTGCTCATGACCTGAGGTTCAGTCCCAGGTAGCCATCTCAAGGTTGACTCAGCCTTCTGTTCTTCTAAGGTTGGTAAGATGAGTACCCAGCGTGCTGTGGTGGGGGTTAGGGACAATGTGTAGTCTGCATAATAAAATTCTTGGCCACCCGGAGAGTTCTTTAAGCACTATGGAGGGATTGTATACAAGTAACACACTTTGCTTTTTTTCCTTTCCCGTGGCAACTAAGATTTTTTTCCAGTTTTTTAAAAAGTGCATGTCTCTGATAAACTTTTCTTTAAAGTTAAGCCTGCCCCTCCACTTGAAAGTTTTGAGATTTTGTCCCTCCTCTATTTCAGTATTGCTGGAGTGAGTTTAAATGTCTAATGTATGCAATAGACCTAGTTTTTTGGAAGGAAGTTCACCCTGCAGTGATAGTGTGCAAAGGAGAAAAGATAGCAGCCCCCAAAGGCTTGGAATGCCCCCGGCTAAATATTTTCCTATGCAAATCCATCTGTTCCTCTATTATCACTCATAAGACAAAGTTTTAGAGAAACCATGTTTGGAAATGTATAAGGATTTACAGAATGGCGGGAGACACACAAAATATGCCTCTCCAAAGAATATGACATCTATGGATACATTGAAATGTTCAAAGCAAAGCAAAGCAAAGTGTTCTGCTTATATACCTCCCCATACTACTCCAAGTAGTCTCTGGGCAGTTTACAATTTTGATTACAGAGTGCAGGCTACACATTGCCCCCCCAGCAAGCTGGGTACTCATTTTACCGACCTCGGAAGGATGGAAGGCTGAGTGAACCTTGAGCCGGCTACCTGGGATTGAACCCAGGTCGTGAGCACAGTTTTACTTGCAGTACAGGCATTTAACCACTGCGCCACGAGGCTCTTCTCTTCACTGGGCTGCAACAGCGCCTTTTTAACTGTTTCTACTATTCCTTCCAGAAGTACCAAGAAGAAGAAGATCTGGACTATTATGGATGTTGGAGGAGTCTCTCTATACCTATGTTTGATTCCATTGTGAATGTGTTTGTTTTGCTGATCTGAGGAAATTAACTATAACTCTGCCTCTTCCTCACTCCTTTTAGGCTCTTGCAAAACAAGAGAAAATTGACCTCGAGGAGCAGGCCCTTAAAGAAAAACAGCTACATGCAAAGCTTCTTGCCGAGAGAGCTGAAGTGCGTTATAAAAAACATTATGCAATTTGTTGGGAAGTGGTTGAACAAATGATTGATTTGGTGACCAAAATAGGAGAATATCGAATGCTGACCAACAAGTAAGCTGCATTGCGATAAGCTTGTTTGATCTTTCTTTCTTTCTTTCTTTCTTTCTTTCTTTCTTTCTTTCTTTCTTTCTTTCTTTCTTTCTTTCTTTCTTTCTTTCTTTCTTTCTTTCTTTCTTTCTTCCGCAAAAACAAAAAAAGTAAATTTTAAATAACGGACAAGATCCAGTAGGTTGTTCCACCTGAGCTGTTTCTGTCAACAGGATAGAGTATGGTAGTCCCCCTTCCTATTTAGAGGAGGTGCCAAGCAAGTACAGTATTATGTTTTGAGAAAGTCATTATGGGCAATAGTAAACACTGCATATGTACTGTAGTAGATGGATTGTTTTTTGTTAAGTTTAGTTACTTCTTAAATTCTTCATTGTAACATTAGTCATCATATTTTTAAAAAGCTTTCAGAATTATCAGTACTTTAGCAAGTGAAAATAATGAAGTTGAACATGGCAACTTCACCACCACCCCATTTTTTAGAAAAGGGAAAATACCAGTGTGTTCTTAAACATTGAGTGAGAGCTGTAGCCACACACATATAAATAAATTAATTATAATTATGGCATCGGGATTCTTGTTAAACACAAAATGAAGAATTAGTTGGATGTGGTCACTGTAGAAATTCAGTTGTCCCCCAAAAGAAAAGAAAATATCAACAAAAAGCAAAAACATAAAGCAAAACCCCCGTTCCTTCGCAGTATCAAAAAAACTATGCATGGCAAATGTCTAGTATTATCAGATAACTTCCCAACTCCACTTCCTTATCCCAGCTAAAGTAGACCTGCTAAGTCAATGAAGTTTACTTAACTGTTGACTTACCAAATTCCCACTGATTAAATCAGTCTTCTACAGTTGAGAATAAGAACTGGATTTAGGTATTAGTATTAGAAGAAATTAATCATAGAATCATAGAATGAATTGCTTTTATAGAAGTCAATAATGCAATGATTATGATAGTTCACTGTTGTTCATGGTCTCCGAAAATGTTGAGTCATGCAGGATCTGCATGTGAATTCCTCTGTGAATTTAATGGTTTAGTCCTATAGATTTTTTTCAGAAGAAAAACACATTTTGTTTAGTGGAGCATTTACTGGCATTTCACAGTACCCAGGACTGAAATCAGTGTTTTTAAGTATGTTGAAAATCTTTTAAGTTCACTTTTACTTCAAACATAGAGAAAGTGACTAGACTACAGTGTTCCAGAGAGTGCCCTGGCTCAGTGGGGTCTTGAGCCAGGATTTTTCACATTCCATGCCTGTACAACAATGACTATACTTTCTTAACAGTAGAACTTTTGTTATTGCTTGTTAGTATTTTGCCCATATTAGTTCTCACAGCAGGCTGTCCAGATACATTTCTTGGAATATAGTGTCTGTTTTGCTTCTCTATTAAAAATGACCTAGGATGGAGAAAAAGTCCAGTGTGGTATAGCAGTTAGAGCAGTGGTGGCAAACCTTTGGCACTCCAGATGTTTTGAACCACAACTCCCACAGTCCTTTGTCACTGGCAATACAGGCTTGGAATTCTGGGAGTTGTGATCCAAAACATCTGGAGTGCCGAAGGTTCGCCACCACTGAGTGAGAGTGTTCAGCTAGGACCCAGGACACTGGTTTTCAAATCCGTATCAGTCACAAATCTTACTGGGTGACTGAGCTACAGGGTGCCTCAAAAGACTGTTGCTATGAGGGTAAAGTGAAGAGTAAGAGAACCATATTTATATGCTGCATTCAGGTAAATGGAAAAAAAGGTTACATAGAAATCTCTAAAATAAAGTGGTGGTCTGACTGAATTCAAAACAGTGAATGGGAGGTGTTCTGCTACAACTAGAACAGGCATGTCCAAACTTTGGGGACCAGAATTCTAAGTTTAGAATGCCAATGGCAAAGGACTGTGAGAGTTGCAGTCCAAAACATCTGGAAGGCCGAAGTTTGGACATCCCTGAACTAGAAGAAGATGCTGAAATCTTACTCTCTTCAGATGGGTTTTCATCGTGTTTCTTCATAGGGATAGCTATCGAGCCACAGAGTTCTTCAAAGGTACGCTTGAGTCAATGTGAGTACCAATTTGCTCCGCTTGGTTTCCACAGCTTAATCCCATCAAAGCTGATGCGTGACTGGAAGGAGCTCTTCTTAAAAGGAAAACCAATTTACGAGCAAGCTGAGATCGACCCTTTGCCAGCTGATCCAACTCCGGAACAATTAGTAGAACTGGAAAAAATGAATTTGCTAGATGAAAAAGATTATGAGGAATATAAGGTACTCCCAACTGAAATGACCTAGTGAAAGAACACGCTGTCCATAAAACCATTATTCATGACCGATACCAGTTTTTGTATGATGGTACACAGATTTCACATGATTTCATGCTAGTTTAAGGTACATTTTTTTTTGCATGGTAAATGCTTTTTTTTGCTCTGAAATGCTCTATATTTGGGCAGGGGTTGGGAACTAGGTTCGTTGATTTATTGCCCCTTTGGAAGGCTCCTATCATTAAGCAATCTGCCTTTTGGTTAAACTGCAGCAGCATCAACATGCTAGACCATCATGGATGTGATAAAACATGTTATTTAAGCAGAACTTAAAACTGTCATACATTCAATTGTGCTGAAAAATGTAACAAAAGGAGTCCACAGAGCCCAATACAAAATAAACATTGGATCTGTTACAGAATGAGTAGTCTTATTTCATATATCACCATTGATACCCAATAGAAGGATCTGGGGGATTAATTTTTTTTTCTGGTCATGATGCTTGGTATTTTGAGGTTAGCTTATGTTGGTATCCTGACTATAAGGTAGTTCTTAGAAAGTGCTGTTATTATGCTATCCATGTAGGAACCTTAAGTACTAAATTCCAGCTAAGTGCATAAAATATCGCCTTTCGTCCCTATTGTTGAAAAGCACACTGGGATTACATAATTCATTTATGATTATTTGTTACTTTTTATACAAATATTACATGTATATCAGATGAAAGCAAAAGAAGAATGACAAGGACGAAAATGCTGTGGTACCTTAAAGACTAATTGCAGTATTTTAATTTCAGCTTTTGTGAATAAGTTCACTTCCTCAGACAGTCTGAGGAAGCGTTTAAGGTGCCATATTTTTTTGTCTTCTTTATTTTTATTTTTATTTTGGTTTTGGTTTTGCCAATCTGCTGGCACAGACTAACATGGCTACCTCTTCTAAAGTTTTTTATGTAGTAAATCTCCATACTTTCCTGTTCTTAGCCTTGCTGTCTCAAGAAGGATAAATAAACTTTGATTGGGTCTAATTTTCTGTCTGAACCTATTTACATCTACAAAGTACCATCTCTGCAAATAGCCTGTGCTCTTTTTTATCTTGTTTAGGAAATGAATACCACATGTGTATGTTCTCTTTCTACCCACATCCTGAACAAATTTTGTATGTCTTATTTTAATCTAAGTTAGAAGTTGGTGTAGAGAGGATGTTTTGATTTTTAAAAAAACAAAAACAGTTCACTGTTTTGTTTATGAACATAAGAACGGCCTTGCTGGAACAGGCCACAGCCCATCCAGTCCAGCATTCTGTCTCACACAGTGGCTCACCATTTGCTTCAGGGTATTCCCAAGCAGATGTCCTCACCTACTTACAATTCCTTGCAGATGGCATTGAGAGATACCCTGCCTATCTCTCCAACCCAGAGGTTGTCCTTAGGTATCCACAATGATAGCCATTGATACCCTTGTTCTCCATGAACTTGTCCCATCCTTTCTTAAAGCTGTCAAGGCTGACAGCTGTCACCACTTCTTCTGGCAGAAAATTCCACAGACCAGTGATCCTCTGGGTGAAAAAGTACTTTCTCTTATTTGTTTGAGATCTAGCACCCAGAAGTTTCATGGAGTGACCCCTAGTTCTAGTGATGTGTAATAGGGAAAACAGTGTTTCCTTATCAACTTTGTCTACATTGTGTATGATTTTATAAACTTCAATCAGGTCACCTCTTAGGCACCGTCGTTCAAGAGTGAAGAGGCCCAGCCTTTGCAGCCTCAGATGGTAAGGAAGTTGTTCTAGTACCCTAATCATTCTGGTTGCCCTCCTCTGCCCTTTTTCCATTTCCATAATATCCTTCTGAAGGTATGGTGACCAGAACTGTATTCAATACTCCACATGGGGCCTCACCATAGCTTTATAAAGAGGCAAAATGACACTTGCTGACTTATTTTATATACCCTTCCTAATGATCCCTAGCATTGAGTTTGCTTTGTTCACTGTTATGGCACACTGGGTTGACACCTTCATTGAGCTGTCCATTGAGCAGAACACCAAGATCCCTTTCATGGTTTGCTGCAAAGAGTTCAGACCCCATCAGTTTATAAATGTAATTGGGTTTTTTTGTCCCAGCATGCATCATTCTACCCTTGCTAATGTTGAAGCTCATTTACCAGTGGTTTGCCCACTCCCCCAATGTCAAGAACTCCCTCTGAAGCTCCTCACAGTCTCTCTCAGTTTTTACTACCTTATATAATTCAGTGTCGTTGGCAAATTTGGCTACCTTGCTATTTACTCCTACTTCTAGATCATTTATAAAGAGGTTGAAAAGCAGGGGTCCCAGTGGCTTAAATGCTTACAAGCTTTTTGTTTACAAAACATGGAATGGTGTGAATGTTTGCAATATTCTTCCCTTTTTAAAAAATAGTTCTCCTATCAAGCTATCATCTCTGTTCTATTTGATGAAACAGAATGTGCTCACATGCGCAGAAATTGCTTAATTCAGTTGGTGGTGATGTTTTTTAAAAAAACTGACTCTAATCCAACTTGGCTTTCTTATGTGCAGCTACTGTCCCAATGAGGATGGGAACAGCAATCTTTGGTACAAAAGCAAGAGCTAAAGGTTGCAGGGCCATAGCAGAACTAAACCCTGAATGATCAGTTCTCTGTCCTGTCTCTACATTCTACCAGATTCCACTAGGGGAGGATAAATTTTACTATCTCCCCCACCCCACCCCCACAGCATGAGGTGCAAATAAGGGTCTTTGCTTGCTTGCACTTGCACTTGATTGTTGTGCTTGTGTGTCCGTTAACCCATGCCCACATGTGTATGGAGCCCCTAGTTCCTTGTCAAAATGTTCCAGGGCTGACATCACCCCCATCCTTCTAACTACTGAATAAATACAAAACTTTAGAGGACCAGGGATGACTTATGAGCAAGTCTTACACAAATCAGGGATGCAATTAACTTTTCACAGTGATGTGAGCATGTCTTACACAAATCAGGGATATGATTTACTTTTCACTGCATCTGCTTTCTGTTTTTACCTTTAAACAGCAGCTGAACCCACTGGGTGGCCACCACCTTTCATTTTCTCTAATGTCCTTGACTTACCAGCAATCTTGCTCCAGGGCATTGGTGAGGAAGGGAAGGACATTGACTTAAAGGGCTGGGGAATGTTGGAGAATGTTTTGTGAAATTTCTACATTTTCTGTGCATGTGAGGAAAGGAAAATGTTTGTCAAGTTTCTCAGAAAAAAATGTTACATAACCCTCATCTTTGAGTCCTTTCAATTACAAAAACTTAGGCAGTTACTTCACATCTGTTTTGTCTCTGTTAGTGTTGCACTTCCGAGTGGTAGAAAGAAATGTTACTTCATGTCAATCGCACAACTACTGACATTTGTCTCGACCACGCCCCTGGAATGGGTGCTAAGCACGACAATACTGTACCTGGTGCTGGGGTAGGGTTTTCCCTTGTCACTCTTTGTTCCCGCTTTCTGTTCCGAGACAAGACACCGTGTAGTAATGACTGTCATGCAACAAAACATTTGTTTCTCTCAGAAAATTGTGTCTGGTTTTTTTTTTAATTTTGACTTTTCAGAAGTGAAATATCGGGGGGGGGAATTAAGCCCCCCCAAAGGAAAAAGGAAGTTAGACAAATTCAGTGTTTGTCACGGTACAAGAGCGTGAGGTAACACTTGTCACGAGTCAAGTTATCACAACCATGGGAACACTGAAACAGGGACAAAACCACGCAATCACGACCAACGTTGTCATGGTACAAAACTAGTTGCAGAACAAAGAAGGACATAAAGTAACCGCCTTAGAGGAACAGGGATTACCTGTGAGCAAGCCTTACCCAAATCAGTAATTCCCTCCTAGAAAGAACAGTTATTATTTCTTTGCATGAGATTCAAAATAATTTATAGCATCTCTTAATAAGAGTTTTCTGAAGATCCTAGTAGATATCATGCCTTTTAGTGTAGAGTTGTGAACTTATACAGCATTCAATTTGCTTTTTATTATACAAATATCTTTAAAAGTATGGTGTGAAAAAACTTATAAAAGTATCATACAAAAATATCATTAAAGTTCTAAAAATCCTTCATTGAAAGACAGTGAGTAAAAGAGTGATTGACTACATTAGTAAAAAGTCATTTCTAAAAGTGAAAATCATCATTTTCTATGAGATACATAAAAGAAAATCACAGCTTTGCTTGTGAAAAATATCTCTTTTTTGCCATAACCAAATGATAGAATTCACACGCCTTGATTATCTAGATAATTAATGTACCTTAGTGGCATGCAATTTTTAGGATGCGATTAAATCGCAGGGGTATGTGAATTAACTTCAATTCTTCTCACTGTGAAGGGATAGAATCATAAAATAATGGAGTTGGAAGAGGCTTATAACTCCAATAGGTCAACCCCCTGCTCAGTGCAGGAATCCAAATAAAAGTAGATCTATTTATTTTGACAAATGATTGTCTAACTTTCTTTTCAGTACCTCCAATGCTGGAATGCTCACCACCTCTCAATCTACTGTAATCTCAAAAAAGTAATCTCAATGCATCTCAAAAAAGACGTAGTGGAACTGGAAAAGGTGCAAAATAGAACAGCTAAAATGGTTATGGGGCAGGGGAACTTCCCTTATGAGGAAAGGCTAAACATTTGGGGCTCTTTAGTCTGGAAAAAGGCGCCTGAGGAGAAATATGATTGAGATGAGTAAAGAGGATAGAGGGACGTTCTTGTCCCTTTCACAAATTACCAGAACTAGGGGACATCCACTCAAACTGAGGGTTGGGAGAGTGAGAACAGACAAAAGATAATATTTTTTTACCCTGCATGGTGTTAGTCTGTGGAACTCCCTGCCACAGGATGTGGTGATGGCATCTGGCCTGGTTGCCTACAAAAGGGGATTGGACAGATTCCTGGAGAAAAAGTCCATCACAGATTACAAGCCATGATGGAGATGTGTAATTTCCAGGCTTAAAACCAGGGTACTTCAAGAGCCAGATGCAGGAGAGTGGTATGTGGAGACAGATATATAGTCTTGTGCACTCCCAGACACAATTGGTGGGGCCACTGTGAGATACAGAAAGCTGGACAAGATGGGCCTTTGGCCTGATCCAGCATAGCTCTTCTTATGTTTTTATTTTCTTATGGAATTGTTTCCATGGTCATACTGCTCTAACTGGACCTTTCCCCTGGTATTCAATGAAAATCTGGTTTCCTGTAACTTGAGGCCATTATTATGTGTCCTGCACGTTGGGATGCTGAAGAACAGATCCTGTCCCTCCTCTATATGTCTACCTTTCAAGTACAGTATTTGAAAAATGCTGTCATATCTCCCCTCCATCTTTGTTTTCTCAAGGCTACACATGTCCAGTTGCTTATGCTTTTCCTCACAGGGCTTGGTTTCCAGTCCCTTGCTCATCCTTGTTGCTCTCCTTTGCACTTGTTCTGGTCTGTTGACATACTTTTTAAAGTGCAGTATCTAGAATTGGACACAGTACTCAAGATGAATTCTAACCTGTGCTGGACAGAGGGGATTTGGTGATTATACATCTATTATTACAGTCTAAAATGGCATTTATTGAATGTGCAGTTTACAAAACATGTTCCTATAAGGCCAAGAAATATTCTTTTTCCATTCATTTATCTTTTATTTATCTTAATTTGGTATCTATGTTTACAAATACAGCATACATTTAAACTATGGAACTCATCACCAAGTGTGGAGGTAGCCATCAACATGGATAGCTTTGAAAGAAGATTAGACAAGCACATGGAGGGTAAAGGCTACTACTCAGTGTGGCTGAACTGTATATGGCATTTTGCATCAAGGGCAGTGCGCCTCTAGTATACATCACTTACAGGTTTTCCCTAGGCAACTGGTTGGCCACTGTGGATTCTGAAGTAGATAGGCATCTGATCTGGCCAGTTCTGGCTCTTATGCTCCCTTGTTTATCTGTTTGTTTCTTTGATCATCTGTATTTAAGTTTCTTCTGTACTTAAGTTTCTTTGCTCATCTTGTATTTAAGCACTAGTATTTGCAAGTCAGGAGAGACTGCATGCATGACTTGCCAAAGTCATGCATGCAATCTCTCCTAACTTAAAGATATTAGCGCTTAATACAAGGCTGACGTACACATAATTAGGCCAATGGACCATTCAGTCCATCACTATGTATAGTATATTGGACTCTGACTGTCTCTGGGTTTCAAATATAGCTTTACCTGTACACCCACATTAGGGCAATGATGATGCTCATGGCAGCTGTTCTATCTTTTCAACTGAATTATCTGTTGCAACTGGAGATATGCTCGCTTTGTCCTTAATTATAACTGTTTTTTAATCCAGAAATTTGAGAAGTATTTGACAAGTTTGTTTATTTTATTTATTTATTTTAGAGTATTTTTAACTTGCCTTCCTCCTTCAAAAAGGATCCAAGGCAGCTTACAATAATGAGGGACAATATACAGTCCAGTACAATTAAGACATATTCAGGTATTGAGAACAGGGAATTGAGGGACATCTTACAGCAATAAAAGACATTACATTAAAGCTACAAGAGAACACAATCAGTTAAAGAGAGAGTAAAAATTCCATGTAAAAGTTATGAGTGATGGAAACTAACATTGAAAACATAGTGTCAATGCAATCACACAAGGTTATAAGTAGTTATAAACACAAAGTATATGTGATCATGTATGGTAGATTCATATAAAACACACATAATAGGTAGTCCATCATTCAGGAAAAGCTTGCCTGAAAAGAAAGGTCTTTACCTGTTTCTGGAAAGACATCAGAGATGGGGCAGTCCTCACCTTTAGTGGGGGGGGGGGGAGTCCCAGCGTCTGGACGCAGCAGCCGAGAAGGCTCTTTCATGTGTTCCCTCGAGACGTACCTGTGAACGTGGCGGGATGGAGAGAAAGGCATCATTTTCATTCAGTGCAGTTCATACATGCAAAACATACAAGGGCTGTACACAGCTCACTCGGTTTTGTTGCCTCTCTGTATCTCGGATGAAAATGGGTATGAGCTGTTCACAGACTGTAAACTTCTATGAAGAGAAATAATGAAAGGATCTGGAAGTTGAGTCATGGCAACTGGACTTCTTTTCTTAAGAGATTGAAACATTTTGCTCTGACCCAAACAGCTTCATCAGTCTGAGGAAAGCTAGTTGCAACTCCTCCATTTTATAGTTCACTTTTACTACATGTCGCCCTGGTATGAAATAGGCTCATAAGATGGACAAGAACTTGAATAGGCTCGTTAGGAGGACAATTGCCTAAGGTGCATGAAAGGAGTCTCAACAGGCTCATTGGGTGGACAGTTGCCTAAGGTGCATGAAAGCCCCACCTTTTCAACCTTCCCAACAACCATAAAGTATGAGTCCTTAGCCATGGCCTTGCTGGTGGAGGTGTGAAGTATACCAGCAAGGCCATGGCTAACAACTCAGTTATGTGAGAGGTTGACTTCCTTCTCTACTCTTACCTCTCTCCATTCCATTGACATGCTGAGTACAGTGACCCCCCACCTATTGTGGGGGTTAGGGACCCGACCCAACCCGCAATAATTGAAAATTCGCAATATGCGGATGCAGGTCAGATTGGCCCTGGGGCACCTAGCTGGGGGCTCTTGTACTTACCGGAGGCCTCAGAAATGATTTTTGGCGATCCGGAAGTCACTTCTGGTTTATCCGAAGTCACTTCTGGTTCGCAGGGAGGCCCTTTGGGGGCCTCCAGAAGGCCTGGAAAGGCCCTCGCAGGCCCATTCGGGACAGCGCCAGGTATGGGAGGCCTGAAACAGGCCTTTCCCCCCTTAACCCAGGGAGCCTTTTTCATATACTGCAGTCCCGCGATATAGCGGGACCGCAGTATATGAACCGTGAAAGGGCGGGGGACCACTGTACAGCATAAAAGTACTGTGTTAAGTCATATTTCTCTATCACAGAATCATGGCATATGTCCAAGGTTTGTTAATCAACATTAAGCTAGAAATCTTCAATTGTCTCAGAATTTTTGCCTTTGATACAAGTTAGGACTTTAATATTAGGGTTAAGTGTGATGGTGGAAAGAGGAAAAGGGGAGTCTTGGCATGAACGCTCAGCCCTGCTTTATGAAGCTACAGATGATTGTTTGAACTTGGACAACAAGGTTGGGTCACAGCTTCATTTTCTGATTCCCTGATTTCTTATGTCAAATGACTTATCCCTTCCTTTTTCTTTCCTCTTACTATGTACTTGTGTTGTGTCATTATAGTCGTGACCGACGCTTCGTGACTCCATGCCCATGGAGGTTTTTGTTTTTTTGGCCAGGAATACTGGAGTGGTTTGCCAGTTCTACATCCATTTAATTACTAAACCATTTAGGAGAACCGCTCTATCCAGCTATAGTTGGGATAGAATGATTCTCCTAAACACTTGGCCATCCAATTGTGATCAAAATGACTGCACTGATTCACTGATGAGGGCTTCCCATCGGCATCTGGTTGACAACTATGCAAGTGTAAAATGGAACGAGAGAGGCCTTTGGAATAATCTAGTGGTTTCCAACCTTGGGTAATCCAGGTGTTCTTAGACTGCAGTTCCCAGAAGCCTTCATCACCAGTGTTGGTGCCCAAGGCTTCTGGGAGTTGCACTCCAAGAACACTTTGGTAACCCAGAGTGGGTTCCATTTGTATCATAAATATGCTCTGAGACTAAGGTGATTGTCAGGTACCACTTTCTCATCCCATCATATTTCTCCCTCCCTCCCCCCCCCCATACAGAATACTTGCTTTTCTTAACTTGATACATCTAAGCAGAAGTGGCCTGTGGTCATAGCTAAAGGAAGCTTTAGTTGCCCATGGATTGCCACTCTTCATCTAAGAGGAAGTAAAGGGTGCCCGTACTTGTAGTAATCTGATCTGGCAAATAATTATAAAAAGAAGGGATTTAATTTTTTTCAGTGTAAACCCAGATTGTGGAAACTTTCTTGTTTTGTTTTTTATTTTGGATTACAATCCCAGAAACCCATCATCAGCATTATTTGTTTGTTTGTTTTGTTTATTCACCACATTTATTAGTGCCACTGCATTACTCAACATACAAAAGTTGCAGTAAAAGTGGCCTAAGCTTTCACATTGCCCCAAGTTTGCTGTTAGCCTGACTGATAAAAAAAGAGGGGGATGATCACAGGACCATTGTTCTTGAGTGACCATAACTTTGGATCCATGGAGTATCCTATAAGTTGTATCTTGAAACCACTAGGATGTTTCTGGTATAAACCAGAGCTGGCCCTTATATGTTCAGATGTCCAAGCCATCCAGTTCAAATGTCCTACCAAATAAGCACCCAGAGGACTATGGTCATCATTGTGTACTTGTATACAATAAGGCTGATGTTTTTCATGCCTTCCTTTCATTTTGTACTTTGTGTTGCTACAGACTATGATTGAGGAATGGTACCCACCTGAAGAGATCAGAGCTAATAAACCTCCACCCAGCAACATCATACTGGGTCATGTGATCCACAGACTTATGGAAATATTCTATCCTCCAGAGCCTGAGCCACCTCCACCGGTCTTTTCTCCGTTTCCCATCAAGGGCTGTATTTTGGGAAAGCTCTTTAGTGGCAAAAGCACTTGTTTAAAGTTCTTAGAAAAAGGTAGGAAACCCCTCTTTACTTTTTTAAAAATGGTTTCTCATTTCTCTCTCTCTTTTAAAAGATGCTAACTGTAAAGGCCAACCTTTTAGATAACTTTGCAAAGTGTAATTTGTTTGAATATAATCCAAAGAAAATTAAATACAGTATGCTAGACCTGCACAACAGGTAGCCTGTGGGCTACCAGTAGCCCACAAAGGGTTCGAAAGTAGCCCACCAGCCATCAATAAAAAAGTGAGGGGATAAGTTCTCCAACTCTAACTCCCACATCCAAAGGACCACCACTGCCCCAGCAAAGTCTGCCAGCCCACTGTCTCAGCTGAGTGGGGTAGTTCAAGGGCCATGGCACATTGAAATCTGTTCCCTCCAGAACGGATTAATTGGTTTTCAATGCATTCCTATGGGTAACCGCTGCTCTATAAAAAAATTTACTTATGAGAATGTGCTCAAAATGGATAAACTTTTAGTGTAGTTGCCCTCAGGCACTTTGGGCCGGAAAAAGTAGACCTCAGCCTGTTCAAAGTTGAACGACCCTGCAGTATACTGTTAAGAACAGAACTAAACTACTGGATGGATCTGTAAAACCACTGTGTAGAAGCTTCTACTAAAATTGTGTTATGCTCCCAGCAATCACTACTGAATGCCTGGGGATCCATCTTCAGGGGTAGAAGGAGATGTGACTGCAAACACTCAGTGCTGCCTCATACACTGAGTTAGAATATGTCTGAATGTTCTCATTTACTTCCATCTTAGCTGCCTAAGATCTCAGACAAGAGTCATTCCCCCATGATACCTCATTTTTAAAATTCTTGATATTGGCAATGGAGGACTTTAATCTTTGGGCACCATGATATGTTGATAATTTTGGGTTCCCTGCTTGAAAGCAATTTGCTTTGGGCAAAACCTTCCAAAACTTGTCCCTCAAAGTTAGCAGGTGTTCTTCAAGTGTAGCTCAATACAGTTTTCCATAAAATGTGAGTTTCCAAACAATCACTAGTGCTCTTTTGTGCTTCTCTCAGCTATACACCTATGACAGCCTGATTTTCTCTGTCTTAGCTTGCAATATCCAGGTGCTGTCAATTGACGCATTGATTGTAGAGGCTATCCAAGCCTTTCATGAGAATGAAATGGCAAGTGAAACCACTCTGATTCAAAGCTGCAAACTAGAAGTGCCTTCCTTGAATCAAATTGCTGTAAGTCTGAAAATTCTTTGTAGAGCAATTAATTCTCCAGAAACAAGAAGAAGTCGTATGCAAAATGTTCTGCTTATGTACTGCCCCATATCGCTTATTGCACTCTCTGGGCGGTTTACATATCCCTCCCGGGGCGAACGTGGTGCTGATTTTACCGACCTCCGAAGGATAGAACGCTGAGTCAAATAATGAGCCTGCCACCTGGGATTGAACCCCAGGTCGTGAGCACAGTTATAGCTACAGTACATCAGTTTAACCACTGTTTCACAGGGCTCTAGCAGGTTGTATTCAGTACAAGCTCATCTGGTCAGCGGATGACTACTTTGGGCGGCACTGAAATCTAATAGTGAAGAGATTTTCAGACATCTTTCCATTGTTTTGTAGCCACTCTCACTCCCCACACTTCTAGTCCTTTACAAATAAAATAAATTAAAATAAATCATAAGAATAATTGTTTAATAACACATCTACCTAGGCTTCAAATAAAGCATGGAAAGTGACTGCGGACCACAAGTAAAAAAACAGGATATTTGACTCTACACTCCTTGATCTCTTTATAACTAAAGTTAGTACAAAGAGTCTATATCTCTCGTGTGACATCTCCAAATTTCTTCTTGGTTCAGCCCAGTAGGATTCTTGTTATATTACTAAAATACTGCATGATTTACAGTGCTCTAAAGTAAGGTTCAAATTTTTACTTTAGTTTCACAGCAGGAAATATGTTAATGGTTTGTTTGCTTACTTGTCTGTTTCTTTGTTGGCTTGAAAAGGTCTTGAAGGAGGCGTCTAGGGCTTCAATCATAACTATAAAAGCTTACTATGACATAGCAGAAGCGAACCTCAACTTACTACCTGCAGAGGAGCCGAAAGGTAATACGATCAGTACATTTACTTCAGAATTCTAATGTTAGGTCATGACTGGTCTAAAGTGAAGGAGCAAAAACAGGCTGGGAACTGAACAAGGTTGGCATACCTCTGGATTAGACATGCAGTGAACTAGTATGGAGAACAAATGCTTTCCAGATTTACTTCATCTACTTTAAGAACATGAGAAGAGCCATGCTGGATCAGGCCAAGGGCCCATCTAGCCCAGTTTCCTGTATCTCATAGTGGCCCTGCCAAATGCCTCTGGGAGCTCATGAGACTAGATATCTGTCTCTTGATACCATTCCACTTCATCTGGCCATTGAAGTACAGTACCCTGTTTTTTAAGCCTGGACATTATACATCCACATCATGGCTTGAAACCTGTGATGGACTTTTCCTTCAGGAATGTCCAATCCCCTTTTGAAGGCATCTAGGCCAGATGCCATCACCACAGACTGTGGTAGAAAGTTCCACAGACTAACAGACTTCTACAGAAGTATTTTCTTTTGACTGTTCTCATTCTCCCAACCCTCAATTTGAGTGGATGTCCCCTAGTTCTGGTATTTTGTGAGAGGGAAAAGAGCATCCCTCTATTCACTTCACTCATGCCCTGCATAATTTGGTATGTCTCAATCATAATCCCCCCTCAGGTGCATTTTTTCCAGAATAAGAGTCCCAAATACTGTAGCCTTTCCTCATAAGGGAGGTGTCCCAGCCCAGTAATTATTTTAGTTGCTCTCTTCTGCACCTTTTCCAGTTCCACTATATCTGTTTTGAGATGTGGTGACCAGAACAGTATGCTATACTCCAGGTACGGCCTTACTATCATTTTGTACAATGGCATTATAATGTTGGCTGTTTTATTTTCAGTCCCCTTTTTGGATAATCCCTAGCATGGAATTGGCCTCCTTCACCACTGCCACTTATTAGGTAGATACTTTCATTGATCTGTCCACAAGCACACCAAGATCTCTTTCCTGATCCATCACAGATAGCTCAGAGCCCATGAGTTGATAGATAAAGTTTTGATTTTTTTTTTGCCCCAATATGCATTACTGCCAAGCTTTTGAACTTCCTGCCAAGCCTTTGAAATTCTGAACTGTAGATGTATTTCGAAAGTGCAGATTTTGTACAAAATGCTGTGGCCTGTACAACTCGCTATGGCTTAGAGCTGGCTTGTCTTGCATTCTCCATTGCTGAACCATCAATGGATCCCAAGTTCACTTTAGTTTTGTCATTTTCCGCTGCAGTTGGGCCCATGCTGCCTAAACCTGTCTGAGCTGAAGTCCAGACTTTTGGTCTGGATTTATTCTTATGCCATCTCTACGTCTGTGGCTGACTATGGCAAGTTGATGGTGATGAGTCAGTTCCCATGAGATTTCACACCACCCTAGCAGCTTTTAGGAATTCTTTTTTTAGGCCACTGGGCCTAGTACACGGGGGAAAGGAAACATATGGGTTACATATCTTTGGACCCAGCAGGGCCATCAGAATGGTTCCTGTGTCACCCACCCTTCTTTTTAAATCTTCAGGCCTTCAGAAGGTAGATGGGACAGGTGGGAGACATGGATCTTCATGTTTGCACCCACCTCACCTTCTCATAAAAGGAAGCTGTTGATAATAATTATGATTTTAAAACTAAAGAGTTGATTGCAAATTTATTGACTGCGGCTAGATTAATAATAGCTAGAAACTGGAAATCTAAGCATGAACTATGCTTAGATGAATGGTACAATGAAATATGGAATATTGCTTTAAATGATAAATTGACGTACATTAAAGATTAAAAAAGGAGAGTTAAAAAGAGATATTTTTAATTATATTTGGGGTAGATTTATTGAATATGTGCTTGTAAGAGATAAGGGTAAGGCTTCCACTGGAGGGGAAGATAATGAATGTAAATAAGAAAAGTGGTCCTGTTGGTGAAGGGGTGCACTGTTGTCGATGTTTTGTCTTTTTTGCCATTTGCAATTTGTATTTTTTATTTTGTATAAAATAAAAGGCATTTTGGACCTAAATAAATAAATAAATAAATAAAAGGAAGCTGTGTGGGGTGGGGTGGGTGGGTAGGACCACCTCAAAGGTCTGTATAACAAGATTGCTCTAGAAGAAATCCACTCCCTTAACTTATTTCTTTATGGGCAGAATACAAAATTGTTTAGAGCAAATCAACTTTCATTTTACAGAGCCGAAAAGAAGGGATCTGATAGTATGTCTGAGCAACAGATGCTTTATGTAACAACCATGTATGAAACACAAGCATCACACGCACATTTGACATTAATTGCCAGAAAATTAACAGTATGCAGAAGCAAATATTAATTTTATAGTGTATTGTTAACACCCGGGCAGATGTGGGTAGTGAAACTGAAAGGATTTTTCTTCATAGCTATGGCGTACCTCTAATGGTTATGAACCTTTATTTGATATGGAGCATTATAGTCCACTGTGGTCAAAGTGTTGATACTAATATTATTACGTTTGTTTGGTTTGGTTTTGTTGCATCCCTAGAAGCCGAACAAAAATCAGGCTCTATTCAGCTGAGTGATCAAGAAGAGATGAGTGACCTTGAAGATGAATTATCCAAAGTATGCATTTGGATTTTAACGCCCCTTCTGTGTAGCTGACTAAGGTTTAGTCTGAGATGGAGGTGGATAGTAGATACATGATTGTCAGTGGTACATTAGTGTCAGTACACCCATCTTAATGGGGTTGGTTCAATTTTTTTTGTCCCATTATCAACTCTGCTGAATCAAGTGTTTCAGATTTTTGAAAGGCTGTCACATAACTGATACAGCAGGTTTGTTTTCTGTTGCTTCAGAAAATAGTTTATAAGAGTGGGTTAAAATTACTAATAACAGTTCTGGGGTCCCATTCATTGGAGAATGGTCAAATATCAACCAAATAACTACAAATCAAGTAGACCAAAGCATGAACGTTCCATCTAAACATTAGGAAAATTTTATTTTTGATACAAGCTGTTTTGATGTTGAAGAGGTTCCCTTCCAAATGATGGAGTCTCAGTTGTTAGATGTTTTATAGAAGAGGCTGAGTGATTCACCACCAGTGATGCTATGGTTGTGGGTTTCATACACTGGCAGAGGGTTGAAGTTCCTTTCTGCTCTTGATCCTAGCCTATGGAAGTTTTTGAAGTATTACAAATACAACTGCAAAACCCATTTATTCAAGATGGCATTGGAGAGATCAATTCCCCTGTAAAAGGAATATCAGGGTTGTAAGAGGAAAAACACATTATTATCTATGGCCTTAAAAATGTTTTATTTAAATCCTTTACCCCCCCTTTTTTTTTAGTTGGATGGTTGACTATTGTGTGGTCCATATCTTCCTGGCAAAATACATGCTTTGCATGTCCCAAGGCCTCTAGTCCTTTGTAGATTAGATGGTCCTGTACACCTCTTCATCTTCCTTAAATTTTACTTAAAAATTTAAATTCAGTTTTTTACCAGGACCATGCTAGACAGGGGATTTTTAAAATTGTGGCCTCTCTTCCTGCAGTTCCTAAAGCCTCTCCTCCTGCAATTCCTTCCAAATTCCTGCTATTTTCAGCCATTCAAAATAAATCAGCCACGCAAACTGTATAAAACCCATGGTCGTCTGTTTGTGAAACCCTAGGAAAAGCCACCTCTCATCCTTGTTATGTATATTTAATATCTTCTGGAAGGCATTTAATATTTCCTTTGTCACTTTTTATTAGCAGCTTTTTTTGTTGGGTTTTCAAATAATGTAATATTTTAATGTTGAAATATTGGAATTGGCTGTTTTGTAGTTTCGATTGATTATTTACTGAATGCTTGAAGCTTCCTATGATTGTAAACCATTCCAACAGCATTTGCCAATTGTGTTGTGTATCAAGGAATGCCAGATTCCTGTTTGTAAACACAGTGCTTTGCCTTCCAGTTGCATTGACCAGAGACTGTCCAAGTGTAGAGTAATGGGGCTTTTGATTGGAAAATATGGTAATGAAATGAAGAGGGTTTTGCTGTAAATAAATGAAGTAGCACCACATGCTGCCTGGCCCTTAGTTCTTGAGAATCAACTTCGAATCTTAAATTTGACTATTTTAATATACAGTGGTCCCCGCCCTTTTGCAGTTCATATACTGCAGTCCCGCTATATCGTGGGACCACAGTATATGAAAAAAAGGCCCCCTGGGGTAAGGGGCCAAGGCCTGTTTCAGGCCTCCCGAACTTACTCTAGGACTGGCGCGCCTTCCCAGGCCTTCTGGAGGCCCCAAAAGGGCTTCCCTGTGAGCTGGAAGTGACTTCTGGATTGCCGAAAATCATTTCTGAGGCCTCCAAGTCACCTCCGGTTCGCAGGGAGGCCCTTTGGTACAAGAGCCCCCCGAGGCCCAACCCAACCTGCATCCCCATATTGTGGATTTTCAATTATCGCAGGTCGGGTCAGGTTGGGCCGGGCGGGGGGGGGTCACTGTACAGTAATACCTTGGTTTACACGTGTTTTGCAAGACAAGCAAACATTTCTGATAAATTTTGACTTGATCAACTAGCAGTGTCTTGCAAAACATGTAGTGGAGCAGGTCACATGATCACAAGTGAGCCAATGGTGTGTTTCTTTGTCTCCCCCTGCTTGATTGTGGGGGATTGTCTGGAATGTTCCATCTCAGGCAAGCCTCAAAAGCAAAGGGAAGGAGAGAGGAAGTCTCCTTTGCACCAGCCTGGAACGTTTTCAAAGGAGAGTGAAGGTTAGGGGTTTGTTTTATTTTTCTTTAAATGTATCTTTTTATTTAATTTGTTTTCAACACCCTTTCTTATTTTTCAAACCATCTCTAGTTATGGGGAAACTAGTCAAGTGTGTATAGGGCTACACATTATACTATATTATTATCACATTAAAAACACAAAGTAAAATCCAGTTGTTTCAGAAATGGATTATGCTCGTAAACCAAGGTATTGCTGTAGTGCTCTTTTATCGAAGTTACACCTTCTGAGAGACAAAGGACTATATACGCATCAAATTACTCTACTATTCCTATGTTCATCTGTCCCATTTTAATTTTAATTGTTTTCCTATAAATTCCACAGCTTTCTATTCGTGCTCAACTTGGTGCAGGAGCAGAAATGCTGCTGAAGAAGGGGAAAAGTATTCCAGATGAATTATTGGTTGGCATCATGGTGGAAGCAATTAGGTATGAAAAAGACAAGCCTGATTAACTGTACTTTGTTGCAGTTAAATGTGATGTGTGGTTAAGGTTTTCCCTTCATTACTCATGATGAAGGCTAAATTACTCTGACAGTACCACTTAACTAATATAGTAAGAGCTACTTAGGGGACTATATAATCATATAATTTCTCTCTGTAGCATTGAAAGCAATGGCACCATAGCCAATATTTTTGGGGGGACAAGTTGATTTTAATGTATTCTCGAAGGCTTCCAGCCACAAGCAAAGGTGATCAGTTTACACAATAGAACATTTAATGACACCCATCAACTATATATTAGGATTGATGCTACCCGTGTTAACCTTGAAACTTCTTAATCCCTCCATTACAATACAATGACTTAACATCTATTGTCCTCATAGGACAAGTTTCCTCTTTCCCACTACTTTAAGAACCTCAGTCTCACTCACTCTAGTCTATACCCCAAAGCACAGAGATAAACTCCTTGTTCCCTGAGCTCCTTGCCCTCTCAAGATGCCAGCCACAGAGTCTGGTGAAACATCAGGAAGAAAAACTTCCAGAACACTGCCAAACAGACCAAAAAACTCTCAACAACTATCAAGTTGATTTTCTTTATACTCTATTACCCCCCAAAAGATACACCCCTACCACATCAAGAGCCACGAGGCAGAAAAATGTATGTTTTCGGGACCTTGTAGATGGAGTTGCAGCATGAAAAGCCGGTGCTGTGAAAGCAGTTCCATTATCAAAAGATAATATAAAAATCTGCCTTGGCCCTTGATGTGAAGCTGTTTTCTATGCATGCCCCCATACAAAGCAGACAGCAATGCATGGGATTACTGAAGCAGACACGGCTGTTGCTACCTATAAATACAGAAGCTATTTAAGACACTGTACTGTGTTGGAAGAATAACACAACTAGGATGCCAAAATCTGGCAATCTTTGAAGGAGCACCTGTGGTAGTTTGTGCAAGCTTATTAGACAAAACAAAATAAAAGCCCAAGTGACAAAAACATAGTGGCACTCTTGAAAAATGATACTTTAACAGGTTTTTTTCTGCTCTCTCTTAAAGAAATAGAATTTTGTCCACAAAAAGCTTGTTTGTTTGATTTAGCAGAGGTCTATTTAAGGAAAGATTATTGACTAATCTTGCATGTGAGTTTTTGTGGATCAAGTCCAGTTCCTTGGACGTAAGAGTTGGGCTACATTAACATTTATAAATGAGCTCATGACCAGGTGTGGAGACAGATAGTGAACACAGTGGCAATGGTTTGTTGGCAAAGGAACAAACTATCAGTTTGTGAATAATGTGGTAGTTGGGGGATTAAAAAAAAAAAGCTTATTATGTGCATGTGTGAAAACTAGAGGCCCTGGCATGAAATAAAAGCAGCTTTGCTCACTTTACTGGTTTGCTTTTCGTTTTGTTTCCTTTGGGTTTATTTTTAGTTTTGTTTTAGTGAAACGTGGCTTCTTTGAGCCTTTGTTCCTTAATCTGTATCCCTCTGAAACTCTTGATATATTTGATATTTCCTTTTTTAACATTAAAGAACAATTGGGGAAAATAATAGACAGGGGCAGTGCAATACTTAGAGAATCTTTCAGCCATGGTTAATGTTTTTGTTCTCCTTTCTGCCCCCCACCCCCACCCCACTTCAGCCGATTGTTGCCAGAAAAGGGTTGGATCATGGACGGATTTCCAGTGACGCTGAATCAGGCGAAACTTCTTGAAAAAGCTTTGACGGGGCGAGACCCAGACCAAGCTGAAGCAAATGCTAATAACTTGAGAAAACCTGTCTTGGTGATAGACCCAGCAGCTCCAAAAGATCCCCCCATCCACCCACCGGGTCTTGATTTTGCTATTTTATTAGATGTTTCTGACTCCGTTGTGCTGGACCGGGTGGCAAGTCTGAGATGTAGGTTTAATTCTTCATTGCACAATCTTGGCAGACAAGGTCATCTGTATGCTTTGAAAGGGGGCAGGTGGCTAAGACGACATGGGCACAGCTAGGACAGAGCGAGTAATTTGCTTCCATTCATTTTTAAAATTAGACTATACTAAAATGGGCACATTTCTCCATACTTAGAAAGGAGATAATTTGCTTCTTTAAAAAATAACCACAGGAAAAACTAAAATGGATAGTTTTGTCAGTCCAATGAAATGCTTAATTCTTAAAAGGTGCAATCCTGTTTTCTTGGGGCCTTTTCACACAACCCCTAAGATCCGCTGGCCACTTAAATTCAGACCAGAGATCTTAGGGGTTTGTCGCTGTTCCTGCGTTCCCACCCCCTCCGCACTTCTGGCTGCTGGCTGCGTGAGGGGAGGGAGAAAAAAAGGAAGAAAAAAGAATGCCGTTCACCTCCGTTCTGCCATCCCGGCACTGCATTCAGATCTCTTAAAGGGGCGGGGGGCAAAAAAAGAACAAACAGAAGCAAGGAGAGCCGGGCAGTCACTACGTTATATCCACATCAGGAATTTTCACCTCCAGAGAGCAGGTACCTGAAAAGTGCGCTAGGACGTGCTTAGGTGGGCATGGTCGCACTTAATTATCTGTAAACTCCGGAGCTGGTGGGGAAACCAATTTTAAGCTCCGGAGCTGGAAGCCATTTGCGGCGGAGTTTAGGGGTCGTGTACAAAAGGCCTTGAAGTGTGTTAGTACTGAATGAGCCTTATAGCCTCTTTTTTTCCTGAGAGGCACC
The DNA here is from genome assembly GCA_029282475.1 of Phrynocephalus forsythii. Classification (NCBI taxonomy): domain Eukaryota; kingdom Metazoa; phylum Chordata; class Lepidosauria; order Squamata; family Agamidae; genus Phrynocephalus; species Phrynocephalus forsythii. The sequence continues at coordinate 102,769,343 of JAPFRF010000004.1, read as the reverse complement.
TTTCTATAGCAATTACACATTAGGCAGATGAAAGGAACTGCTTTCCCTGTCAAGTTTAACAGGTGGAAATAGGGTGGGGGTGGGCAAAGTCTTACCACCATTCATACATTCTATCTAGAAATTCTTTCCACAAAGAAAAAAAAGTAAATGCAAGAGAAAGTAAATCTGGACCATTTCCTCCTATGAGGAAAACTCCTACAGGTATGTGAGCATTTTGAGTTTTCTTCATTTTTTAAAAATGCTGTCCCCAAAGGATTTCTTGAGCATTTTCAGGAAAAAATTGGTTTAAAAAATGCTCTCCAACAACGTTGTGATTAACATCAGTTATCATTCATGCTGTAACTGATAGATGTTTTTAAACCTTGCAAACAATGCTATAGAACAGTGTTGGCGAATCTATGGCATGGATGCCAAAGGTGGCACTCTGAGCCCTTTCTGTGGGCACCCAACATTGCCCCTTCACAGCCACCTGTATTTGGGTTAAATTGCTTTATTGACACTTTGGGAAAAATTAGTAGGTTTTGAATTGCAGTTTGGGCACTCGGTCTCTGAAAGGTTCGCCATCGCTGCTATAGAAGTTTTCTTCCTGGACAGAGTCATTGTGACATCATTATGTTGTTTTGCATCCCACAGCTAAATTCTTTCAAATTGGGCAAGAAACAGGCAAGCAAATGTCAGGAGCTGAACTCCGTAGAAGAGAAAAAGTAGAGTCAGTGAGGAGTCAGATGCAGCACAGGTGAGTTAAAACCAACTGAGTCAACTGCTTCAGTAATATATAGTACAGTGGTTAGAGTGTCAGACTGTGTTTGGGAATATCCAGGTTTAAATCCAGTTGGAGAAATTAACAATCTAGCATGCAGCCTAACAGTGAATTTCAGTGGGATAAAAGTTAATATCCATCTGAAATCTTCCTATTTGTTTACTTCAATTATTGGAACTTGGGGGGGGGAATACTCAGGAAATTTCTTGCCAAACTTGCTAGCAGGGCAAAGCATGTTGCAATGTCTCATCCTTATCCAGAAGGATGGAACAAGACAAATTTTGCACCCTGATGTCTATTATTGAAGTGTTAGAAGTACGGCAGTACTGTATTGTTTTTATGGTATGGGGCTAGTTCCCAAAGCTGTCTAGCTTACTACTTTTGGACTAAATAGGCTTTTGGTCTAATATGGCTGGTCTTGTCTAATGTTTTTATCATGTCAGCAGATTCAATATACCTATTTATTCCATTCTTATTTGGACTATGAGTTCCTTTTTTGGTATCTGATGTGTGCATTGTTCTGGTTTTACAGAATTATAAGTTTCCTGGAGACATGGCCCAAATTGGAAGCCTGGTATTCAGAGCAGCAAAATATACTGATAAAGGTCAATGCAGAGGCAGAGGAGGATCTTATGTGTCAACGGGTGAAAGAAATTTTAGTGGAACAACTTGTTAAAATTGAAAATATGAGTAAGTCACATCATTGACTTGTTTCAAGTTTCAAATACGTGCATTTTCGGTAATCTGGCTACATCTTCAGAGAAGGGGAGAAAAGACTCATTACCAGCATATGACCATTTCTTCCTGGGATTTTCTTACTTTTCAATCTCTAGAGTTTTTTGATGATGGTAAATTGTGCTTTGATCGTGTCCTTACAATAATCAGTTCCAGAATCTGGCTTTCATGGAATTATAAAATCCTAGAGTACAAACAAGACCCATACATTGCCTTTCTGCCAATACAGGGGTTCCATTTTAGATCATTTGTGAGAGATGGCCATCCAAAGGCAAGTCCACCACCCATTTAGATAGTTTGTTGCCCTGTCAACTAGCACTTTGGATCAGGAAATTTTTCATTAGCAGTACAATAAGATTCAAATGAAAATATTTCAGAAACCTCCTGAACTCTGTTGCTGGGATACATGATTTAGGATACCTGGCTCCTCTAAAATGCTTCCTATTCAAGGATCAACATTTAGGATTATATTGTTAAATTATTGCTGTGGCCAGAATAAAAGAAGCCTTCTTGCTTGGTAAAAGGTTTCAGCACCTGCAGCATCCTTGATATTTATTTTGCAGCTACATGAAAGATTTTGCTTCCTTAATTACGAGTGGTTTTATCAAAAAAATAGGCTTTGGGCTGGTGCAAGTTATCTTTCAATGGGAAGAAGCTGAATGTAATAGAATTACCCTTTGATCCCCCTTGCAAAGGCGAGAGCTTGGTTCTTATTCTGCCTCTTGGGGGAGCAAGTACAATTGAGTTTTGCCATTAAGGTATTTAAATCAGATACCACGTCACAGAGTCTACATTTTACTTCATTTTGTTGCTTGTTGTAGGCCAGGAGTGGCCAAACTTTTTGCAAGGAGGGTCAGATTTGGTGAGGTGAAAATGTGTGGGGGCCAACCATTCAACCTGAAGGGGGAGAAAGGGCGTGGTCCGTGCGCATCTGCAACAGCCACAAATGCTCCGGTTTCAAGGTGCCCAAGGGCCCACTTCTGGTACATGGCCTGGGAATCGGACCACACACACCCAAGATGCACCACTGCTCGCATATGCTGCCCTCCCTTGTAAGGATATGATTGAGACGTACAAAATAATGCAGGGCATGAGTAAAGTGGATAGAGGGAAGCTCTTCTCCCTCTCACAAAATACCAGAACTAGGGGACATACGCTCAAATTGAGGGCTGGGAGAGTAAGAACAGACAAAAGAAAATATTTTTTCACCCAACTCCCTGCCACAGGATGTGGTGATGGCATCTGGCCTGGATGCCTTCAAAAGGGGATTGGACAGATTCCTGGAGGAAAAGTCCATCACAGGTTACAAACCATGATGGAGATGTGTAATCTCCAGGTTTAAAACCAGGGTACTTCAAGGGCCAGATGCAGGAGAGTGGTATCAGGAGACAGATATCTAGTCTCATGCGCTCCCAAACGCATCTGGTGGGGCCACTGTGAGATACAGGAAGCTGGACTAGATGGGCCTTTGGCCTGATCCAGCATGGCTCTTCTTATGTTCTTATGTAAGGAGGTAGGGAAAATGCTGCAGCAGCAGAGCCAGGAGTGGGTAGGCAGGGCGGGTGGCTGAGGGGATGGATGGAGGCAGGGAGGGCAGGCAAACCATAAAACTGCAAGCTGATGTCTCTAGCCAGCACGGGGAAGGGCCGGCCGGTGGGGATGAGTGACAGGCTGAGCTGGGAGGGAGAAGAGGCTGAGGGCCACTCAAAATTTTAAATCGGGTCACATTTGGCCCCCGGGCTGGACTTTGGACAAGGCTGTTGTAGGCATATATCAGTTCCTGTAAGGTGGTTTCTCTGCCGTAACAATAAAATTGCTGTGTGTATTAGAGATCCACAGGGGACAATTCTGTGTGGAAGAAAAATTGCAAAAGTTCTTCTGCAAAGATTTTGAAATAGTGCTTTTATTTGTGCATTTGTAACTACGGCTTTTCTGTCCTCTTGGGAAATCATTCTGGAGTTGGCTTCTGGCAACATGAAACCTCCAGATATATGGCTTTATTTACTGATGTCTATGTGTTGTACTTCTGATTTAACCCTGAAGGAAAAGAAAAGGAAAAGAGAGACGCTGAGAAACTGCAAGAGGTTATCCTACCATTGCCTGAAGAAGAAGCTCACGCAGTTGCTCCAGAGAAGGTGGAGGATGCTGCCATTGCTCCCCCGGTAGAAATACAGGAGCCACCCTCTCCATCACCAGATGCTAAGGAATCTAAAGGTCAGTAAAACATAAGTACATTTGGAGAGTGGTACCCACATTTAGTGTGTCAAGAGGCCAATTTTCTGCTTCCAGGTTCTGTCAAAAATGTGAACTAATAAAGCAAAGAAAGAAAAAATACTGAAAATGTCCTGAATTCTACTTCTCTTTTTTTGTTTTAATGGATATGAGTGTGTGTTTCAAACTCTCAGATCTTTTGTGGATGAAAAACTGGAACTCACTGCTTTACTGGTCCTTTTGTAGGAAATCTGGAAGTTGAGTCATGACAACTGGACTTCTTTTCTTGAGAGACTGAAATGTTTCACTACTCATCCAAGCAGCTTCTTCAGTCTAATGGAAGTTAGTGGTGAGTCCTCTGTTTTATAGTTCTCCTTGATTTCACATCAGCCTGGTCTGAAAAGGCTCATACATTGGACAATAACCTGAATAGGTTTGTTAGATAGACAATGGCCTGAATAGGTCCATAGGTAGACAGTAGCCTGAATAGGCTTGTTAGGTGGACAGTGGCCTAAGGTGTGTGAAAGTCCCATCTATGCAACCTTTCCCAACACCCATTATGTATGGGTCATTAGCTATGGCCTTGCTGGTGGAGGTGTGAAGTGCTTCTGATTTGTCCGGGGATTGATGAAAGGGCCACTTGATAAGTAGCAGACAGATTGTGTCTGAGTCCCCCACATCTGTTGGCAGGGGTGTCTGAAAAGCTTAAGAGGGTTTTTGGCAAACACCACATCCCTGTTTACATCAAACCCACAATTACACTAAGGCAGACACTTGTCCACCACTTGGCCCTGAATATGTAAAAGGAAAAAAAACATGATATCACCATTATATTGGGAAATCTATAGGCCACAACTGCATGGATTACAACAAGCAGTACTCTGGCTGAGTCATTGGGTTGGATCCAGCACATCAAGGAGTCCACCTCCCCATTGATGCTTCCGCATTCATCACAGTCCCTTAGGAATGCCCACTTTGCCAATTGTAGGACCCCCCCCCCAGGGGCATAGACCCCATCGGTGGCCTGTGCCATAAATCATTGCTGGGGGCCTTTGGCTGTCCCCTCCTGATTCAGCTTATGACCCCTCCCGTCTGACATGTCCTCGTCAGCTCTTCTTCAGTACGTGCAGGTTCTCGCCTGCTTCTTTATCCACTCTGTCTTCTGCTGGAAAGGAGGTTGCCGTCTGCTGATTCCCCTTTTTATATTGGCCCGGGCCCACCCCTTGTGAGCACGTGATGCTCTTCAAAGATCCCGGATTGATCCATGTAATGTGGGCTTCACCAGGCCTGCCCATTGGCCAGGCCCCTGCACGTGATGCAGCTGTTCTGGTCTCCTCTTTCACACAGTGGTCACCATATTTGCTACTTTGGCCGGTGCCGCTCCAGGAACAACACGGCAGGACCCAGTAAGTCGGGTCCACTTCATTTTAAGCATACTTAATAGGTGTTGGGAAAGGTTGCATAGATGGGACTTTCATGCAACTTAGGCCATTGTCCACCTAATGGATTCAGTCCATTGTCCACCTACAAACCTCATTTAGGCCATTGTCCACCTAACGAGCCTATTCAGGCCAGGGTGATGTGAAATCAAGGTGAACTATAAAATGGAGGACTTGCCCCTAGCGTTCCTTAGACTGAAGAAGCTGCTTGGATAAGTAGTGAAATGTTTCAATCTCTCAATAAAAGAAGTCCAGTTGCCATGACTCAACTTCCAAATAAACTCACCTGGATGACTGAGAATCTTCACAGAGTTTTTTAGGAACTGATATACACAGACATCAGAACCTGGAACATCACTTTCAATTCTCAGTAGTGCAGTGCTTGCTATCTTACAAAAATGCACATAAAATAGGAGGATAGGCCCAAATTCCTCCATGGCTCGTCAAAAGCAATGTTTTTGAACTAAGAGAAACCTGAAGAATAGCATTATAAGATGAGGTGACAATAGGATTTGACTTCACCCAAAATGATTCCAAATAGCAGGAACTTATGTGAAAATCCTTTCCCCAGTACTTCCCATCCCTTGATAAATTTATGACCTAGTATTAAACTAGCTCAGAGATATACAGTATTTTTCTATATAAGACTATATTTTTTGTCTAAAATTGTTAGACTAAAAAAGGAGGGTTGTCTTATACATGGAAGTACGCCAAAAAGAGAGCTGCGTGGTTGTTAAACTGTAATTTTGGGTTCGAAAAACGAGGGTCATCCTATATATGGGGATGTCTAATAGACAGAAAGATACAGGTGCCTTAAAATTTAACTGGTGTGTCTTGAATTCCTCTACAGATTCTCCTGTAACTGAGACACCTGTTAAAGGTAAAAAAGGAAAGAAAGACAAATCAGCTAAAGAAAAAGAAGGCAAACCAGGTAAAGTACAATGCTACTTTATTTTTGTTTTAGTACTGCTTCACTGACCACCACAAAATAAAAAGTTTTACTTTCATTTTTACACTCCTCTTTAGAAACAGCATTGGCAAGTTTTTATGAGATGGGGGGATGCTTGCCAAAGGTAAGCCAGGGCACTGTGGTAAAGATGCTTCCATTGGCGTCTACTTTTCCAAGCCCTTCCCATCATCTACCAACAATTGGTAAATCTCCAGTAATGAAAACAGAACTTGTGATCCACCGTCCCAGAGTGGTGTAGAGCATCATCGCCTTGTTCTTGATACCTGCCTAGGGGTACAAAATGGATGGTATCTTAAACCTGGAAAACCATGATATATCACTAGCAGTATTAGACAGAGCTTAATGAATCACAGGTCGGACAAGTTGCATTGGGTGTGTGTGTGTGTGTGTGTGTGTGTGTGTGTGTGTGTGTGTGTGTGTGTGTGTGTGTGTGTGTGTGTGTGTGTGTGTGAATGGACTTATTTCACACTTTTTAACATTTAACCCCTTTCACAAAACTAAACGTTTTGCACAACTCTTGGCGTTCAGCAAGATGTGCGTTGGATTGAGCCTCTCATGGCACCTTACTTGATAATCCTAGGAGGACCAGAGCCAATAGTATATTGACATTTCATTGGATGTCATGCCTCTAAAGGTAAGGCAACGATGTTCTGGGGGACTAAAGATCCAGGTAAGCCCTACCATCCTGACCTCCTGAATTGAAAGCAAGCCATTGGGCCCCTGGATGACAACAGGGACTTTGAATAGCTCCCTGTATTCATGCAGCAACATGGGAATGTGCATGTTTGCCAGGATGGACTGTTGCCTTGTGGCACAGTGGTTAAACCTCAGTATTGTGGCCAAAACTCTGCTCCCGACCAGGGTTCAATCCCAGGAAGATGGCTCAACCTTCCCTCCTCCGGTGGTTGCTGAACTGAGAATCTGGCCTGCTGGGGAAGGAGGAGCAATACATAGACTGTGTAGTTAACTTGTAAACTGTCCAGAGAGTACATTAAATACTATGGGGAGCTATATAAGCAGCACACCTTGCTTTTGCTTTTGCTTTTTTATTTGCAACATCTGGTTTGGGTGTTCACAGGTTGAAGGAAGAAATAAATTGTGAGGCAGAGAGGCAGGGTAAAAAGAAAGGAAGTCTTTTGGGAAAGCTTACTGGTGGTTTGCTGTGCACACACTGAATCTTTGCAAAGCGGTCATAATTATTGCTATGGAACAGGACCATCAAAGGGCCTTTGGCTGAGGTTGCCCATATGTGGAAGGCCATCCATGATATGACAAGCTGGGAAGAGGCTCAAAAGGCCTGGAGAAGTTGTACAGCATAGCCCGATATGGCTGATTTGGGAGCTTAGTCCTCTTAAAAGAACACACTATCAATCTTGAAAAGATTTGTTCTCTAGGTAAAGAGGTATTTAAACTTGTGCTGGTGCTTCAGACTGCAGTCCAAGATTATTTATTTATTATTTATTTTAGAGTATTTTTACCCTGGCTTTTTCCCTAGAAAAGGACCCAAGACGTCTTACAGTAATTATATAGAGAACTGTGGTTATATCTGATGAATGTTTCAAATTGGGCCCATGATTCGCCATGATTATAATAAACAAGTGGAAAGAGTCCTCCAGTTTTTTGTTCATGAGTGGGTAGGATGCCCATGCCTGCTTGCTTACAGATCTGTGAACTTCAGGCAAAATTCAAAGAAAAACAAAACAAAATAAAATAAAAGACACAAACATGTGGCACCTTAAAGACTAACTTTCATATTTTAATAATGTAACGTTTCGTTCACATGTGAACTTCTTCAGACATAAATAGCAGCAGAATGAGGTGTAAGATATAATATGAGCTGAGATATACATTTCGTAGCAGATATTTATGGGCTGTAGATGATATGATAGGCTGTAGTAAATAGAGGTGGGGAGTGTATAGTTGAGGAGAGGGAGGAGGAGGGAGGAGAAGAGGAGGGACGGCCGATGTTATCTTAAACTGTGAGAATTAAATTCCTCAAGTGACAGAACCCAGATCAGGTCAGGGGGGGTCAGAGGGGTAGAAAAGACAGGGGGGGCAGAGAGAGAATGGAAATTTTTAAGTTTTTACCTTACAGTCCATGAGAAAGTGGCAATCTGGTAATATTACATTTGATAATGACTCAAGAACCCCCGACTAATGTTCAATCCCTTATTGTGTGTGTCCATCATGGATATAAATCTTATTTCAGCTGTTTCCCTTTGTATTCTTGATCTGTAGTGATTCTGTTCCAAAACAGTAACCTTCAGGTCCTTCAAGGAGTGTCCAGGTAAACTGAAGTGATTTGAGACAGGTTTCTGTGTATCGTGGTTTCTTATGTCAAACTTGTGTCCATTGATGCATTTTCTTAGAGATTGTCCTGTTTGTCCAATGTAGAGTGTAGATGGGCATTGCTGGCAAAAGATGGCATAGATCAAATTAGTTGAAGAGCAGGTGAAGTTGCCCTTGATACTGTATTCAACATTGTTGGGTCCTGTGATTGTGTTGCCTGAGTAGATGTGTGGGCAGAGTTGGCATCGGGGTTTGTGGCAAGGTTTAGTTCCACTGTCCATGTTGCTGTTTTCTAATTTTTTGTGCATTAGTATTTGTTTGAGGTTGGGAGGTTGTCTGTAGGCAAGTACGGGTCTCCCGCCAAGAGCTTTGGAGAGTGTTGTGTTCTTGTCAAGAATAGGCTGGAGATCATTCATGATGTGTGTGAGTGGTTTCACTTGTGGACTGTAGGTGACAACCAGTGGTGTTCTATCATTTGGTCCTTTGGATCTGTCTTGTAGTAGGTTGTCTCTGGGTATCCATTATGGACACATACAATAAGGGATTGAACATTAGTCGGGGGTCTTGAGTCATTATCAAATGTAATATTACCAGATTGCCACTTTCTCATGGACTGTAAGGTAAGAACTTAAAAATGTCCATTCTCTCTCTGCCCCCACACCCTGTCTTTTCTACCCCTCTGACACCCCTGACCTGATCTGGTTTCTGTCACTTGAGGAATTTAATTCTCACATTTTAAGATAACATCGGCTGGCGTGAGCCATAAAACCATAAATTATACAGATCTAACTCAACATTTAATTATTCTCACCAGTTCTACTAACTAACCGTCCCTCCTCTTCTCCACCCTCCTCCTCCCTTGCCTCAACTATACACCCCCACTTCTATTTGCTACAGCTTATCATATCATCTACAGTCCATGAATATCTGCTATGAAATGTATATCTCAGCTCATATTATATCTTGCACCTCATTCTGCTGCTATATATGTCTGAAGAAGTTCACATGTGCACGGAACGTTACATTAAAGTATGAAAGTTAGTCTTTAAGGTGCCACATGTTTGTGTCTTTTATTTTATTTTATTTTGTTTTTCTTTGAATTTTGCCTGAAATTCTTGAAAAGACTAACACGGCTACCCTCTCTGAAAGATCTGTGAACTGTGTCTCCTGAGACTCAAACACCCAAATAACAGGAGTCACACTGCGAGGACCAGGACTATGTAGGAAGCTAGTGGGGGTAAAGAACCAACCCCTTGGCAGCAAAGGCACATGAATGGCTGAGAAGGAAAATTAATTAGCGAGGAGAATGCAGGATGGAACTTGAAGGAAATAAAAGCTCTTCCAAACTGGGCAAAAGATTTCCCTCTCTTTTTCTGGGGCAGTCTTGAACACAATAGCTCACTGAGATTCCCACCCAAGCCTCTCTCTCTCTCTCTCTCTCTCTCTCTCTCTCTCTCTGTGTGTGTGTGTGTGTGTGTGTGCGCGTGTGCGCGTGTGTGCGCATGTTCCTCCTGGAGCTGAGTTTTTAATTGGAACCTAATGAAAAAACTTTGGATCAGGAAGTCTGACAGAGGAATGGATTTTCACTCACTCACTTCTCTGAAACTATTTCCCTCCTCAGAAATAATCATAAAATTATGTTTGAAAAACAGTTACTGGCGGTAGCTTCTCTTTTGGCACTTTTTTGTTTTGCACCTGATGACTGACAGTTTCTGACCGGGAGCCGAGAAATGAATGGCAGGAAGTGCCACAGCACTAAACTCAGCCCTCATCACTGTCTTTATGCACAGAGAGCAGACCATTATACACATCAACACAGCAAAAGTGCAAGCTTTTAAAATTGCTAATTGTTGAGGGTGTTTAAAAATGTAAGTAGTTTTATACAACAGTCTAATGAAAATCACCAGATTCCAGAATTTCAGCACTTTTTAGAACTATGGAGCAAACTGATAAGAAGAGGCTTAGAAGAACAGATTAATGAGATATGTTAGCTTTTTCTTCCTGGAAAAAAACTGCAGTGGAAAATGGCTTGGAAAATATGCTTCACCTCGTATTACAGGGGCAGCATCTTATGTTCATTAGAATCTTATTGTATTTGTCATCTAAAATATTAGCAGGGAGAACATTAAACTTTGCCACAAAGGTGGCCTTCCTGTATTTGAAAACAGTTACAGTGCCTCTGTAGTTTATGTACTCGTAGAAGCAAAGGGTACTGCTTATATACTGCCCCATAGCTCTTAAAACACTCTCTGTGCACTTTATAATTTAATTATGCAGACTACATATTCCTGTCTGCATTGCTTGTGAGTTGGGTATTCAGTGCACCAACTTTGGAAGGATGGAAGGCTGAGTTAACCTTGAGCTAATTACCTGATCCCATCAGAACTGAACTTAGGTTGTGAACAGAGATATAAACATTCCAGAAACTTTTTGAGGGGGGAAACCCAGAAAAATACCTGGTTTCTCTCCAATTTTTCTATTTTTCTCCACAGTTCCCCCCCACCCCATGGCTTCAACATTTCCAAAAAGTTTGCATCTCTAGTCGTGAGCAGAATCTGGACTGCTTTACTGCACTTTAACCACTGCATCACAAGCCATACTATCCGCCATCGACTGAACATTAGTTGCCCTTAACTCCTTTGGGAAAGTATATGGTACAAATGAAATAAGTAAATGAATGAGCAATAAAGCCAACAAATCAGAATGGTGTGTAATATCCACCATGAATTTGCTGACGTAACCTGAATGTGAATTCAGAAGAAACATTTCTTTAGGGTCTGTAGCAGTCACAATTCCTGCTGAGACTCTCCTCTATTCTTAGGGCTACATTTGATTGTTTATCGTTTACCTTTATTGTATCTAGAATCATTGGCTAGCTATGGGGAAATAAAATAAAAAATAAATACATTGCAATAAGTATTGTGTAGTAAATTATTAACCACTATATTAACCTTAGTCAGCAAGCTAATGGAAAAAGGTTGTGCAATTGTAGTCCTAAACACTTGCAAAGGAAAAGATTCACTTTTCCTGCCAGCACTTCACATCACATCTTGTACTACACTGGAAAAATACAGTTGCCCAATGAACAGGGTGTTCAAGGAAACTAACCAATATTCATTGATCATAATAGCCTTTTGAAATGGGTAAAATATTTTCTTGGTACTAATGATGTATTCATGTTTAAGGCACTCCACGAGGAAAAGGACAGGGGAAGACCCTGTCACCTTCACCTGAAGATGTATTGCCTCCTGCTCCTATAGAACCACCTCCAATTAAACCGGGATCAAGTGAATGGGTTTACGTGGATGAACCACTTCCCCAAGTACATCATTCCAAAATCCAGCCCTTCCTTCTTTTCTTCTGTTCTGGGCTCTTTGCTCGTTTGTCTTCCTGTACTTTTGCTCGTTTGTCTTTCTGTCTTCTGTAAGGTTTTTTGCAATGTTTGAGTTCTAGTTCTTGAGGTAAGGCCTCGATTTCATGGCTAACATGGTTGGGTGGCTCTTCCATACAAATAATTCCCTACCCAAAGAATTTTTCCAGGTGGCAGCTCTGTTACTTTGTTGTGGCAAAACTAACAAAAAAATTGTGGTGCCTTCAAATTTTATTTGCCATAAACATTCATGGACTGGAGTCAGCTTCTTCAGGTACTGCATTTCATGAAGATTGCATCTGATGATGTGGCCAGCACTTTACTAACATTTCAATCAAATAAAGCTTGTGACTCTTTCAGGTGCCACAACACTCTTTGTTATTGCTGCTTAGGATATGGAGAAAGTGGTGTTTTGGCTTGGCCTGGCCTGGTCTGAAATGGTTCAACTTAGATTCAAACCAAATACAGGTTTACCATCCAAATGGGAAAGAGAAAACAAAGGCAGAATATACTAAAACATATTTTTATATATAGAAGCAAGTAAAATAACATCTTCTCACATCAACGGCTCTTACAAGATTGTGACTCTGTGTTAAGTATCCCTGCACATTTGAACTGACATGCAGATTTAGAAGAAACATGTTGTTTGTCTTGATTCTTATCTGTGGTCTATCTATTGTCTTTCTAAAAATGGGTGAAAGACCTGTAGTTTTTTTCATAAGAATTTGCCCATATATGCAAATACAGTATCTCTAAATTTCAAATGGATAAGTTAAAAAAAAAAATCAGATCTGATTTTAAGCCCTAGTGGACAGATTTATTTATCTATTCAACAGGATAATTATAGCTGAATACACAGGGAATCAAACTCAGACTCAAAACCTTGAGTCTGAGTGGCCATTCTACCCTCCCCACAAAAGGCACAGTTTTAGCATCTATGTGCCTTGCAAGTACAACATTGGACTATTTCTACCTGTGTATTTAGCTGGCGAACATGAGGGAGCATTTCAATTCAGTTAAAATTTTATTCATATTCAGGGCTGGATAAGCATGAGGTTGATTCATTCCAATGTAGGGGAAAGAAAAGTTAACACTCAAATCACATCTAATGATACTTAAAATCCACTGCCTAAAGTTTCCATTTTAATTTAATTTGTGATATGGCCATTTTTAAAGAGGCCCTCAGATGGGATTAGAAAAAGTACCTGAAACAAATGACATGGGGGAAGAAGAAAGATTAATTACTGGTAATTATAAATTAATTAAAACATGGATTAATGTAACTATAGAAGATGAAGTAAAATGTGGTGGTCAAGTTTACTGCTTTTGCAGCAGTTTGCATGGCATGTTAAGGTGAAGTTATGGTGGTAAAAGGTATGTGGTATATGAATTGTGACAAAGTTTGCAAAAAGCAAAGAATGTGGCAGGTTTTATGTGTTTTTTGCATCCATGTCCCACTTTTCTTTCAAAGAGGTTAGATATGTATCCTAAACGATAACACAGTTGATGCAGATTGTAGCTGAGGGATATTAACTGGCCCCAAATCACCCAGTGAACAGCTTGGCCAAATGGGGATATGAATTCGGATTTGAATGTAATGATTTGACAACACATCTGGGAGATGTGTCTACATGACCCATCTGGAGCAGGCTGGAGTGAGCTAAATAGGATTGTAAGGAGGTCCAGTATGTCATTGGGTGATGGTAGGGCCTCTCCAGGTACTGGCTGTTTAGCTGCAGCAGATATATTCCCTGATCAACATCTTTAGAACCAAACCAGCTCATTCCCGCAGCAGATCAAACAACAGGTTAAGGAGCCTATATACATTTCTCAAAAAAAAAAAAATCCACAATATGTAGCATTTTAATTTTAGCCAGGTAAGTCATGTGGTTTTTGACTCATTTCTTATATTCCTGCTGAATGCGCCCTTTTAAAACTGGCTGTAATGTTCCCATGGGATTAAGTCAATTAACAAAAGTATGTGCTGCTATAAATGGCTTCTGGTGGCCATTTATTTTAACTTGCATCCTTAGAAAAATAATATGATTCAGAGGAAAATGAATACCCATTTTGGAATTCATTACATGAATGTGAATCTCAACATGGTTTTTAATATAGATTAAATTCCATTTTTTCGCTGTGTGACCAGGAGCCATTTAGTCACCCTCTAAGACTAGACACAATGTGATGTAATAACTTCATTTGATTCCCTTTGTTGTTCCTTAAATGTGTTAGTAAAGTAGTCAAATTGGTAGATATTAGATACTTAAAATTCATGCCTTTCAAAAAAAATTAACAGGAAGTGCCAGAATTTTTAGTTCCTTATTGGGAAACGGTGGAGAAGACATATGTGAATAACATCAAGGCTACACTTGGACGCCTCAGAGCTGAGGAACATTTTATCATTCACTACCTGTCAGACATAAGGTGAAGTGAATGGGATTTTATGATATAAATTCCTAATGCCATTTCCACTACCTTTTGAATAAACCTTTTGACTCCCTTTCTTTTCACTGCTGACAGAAAACATTTCAAAGAATTCTTGAAGCGCCCTGATCACAAGCAAGAATTTGTCACTCAGTGGCAGGCTGATTATAACTTGGTGGCTGATGACCTGTGGGATGATGATGAAACAAAAGACGAACTGCACCAAAGAGTTACTGTAAGTGGCACCAAAAATCTGAGAGATAAACTTTTGAAATGTTTCTCCCCACCCCCACTTTTTCTCCTAAAATGAGCGCTCTGGAGGAAACAGCATCATTGCCAAATACAGTGGTACCTCGATTTAAGTAATTCATTCATTCTCCAGGCCATTTTGTATTGCGAAAAATTCTTAAACCAAAACACAGTTTCCCATAGGAATGCATTGAAAACCAATTAATCTGTTCCAGGGGTCAGAAAAAAGGCAAACCAGGGCATTCCATTTAAAAATTTCTTAAACTGAGGTATCCCCATTCGTTTATCATGGAAACATCACACATCAACTTTTAATGACTTACCAAAAAAAAAAAAAAAACTTAAACTGGAGCATTCCATTGAAAAAAACATTCTTAAACCGAGGCATCCCCATTTCCGACAATTTCTTTTCTTAAACTGAGTTTTTCTTTAACTGAGGCATTCCTAAACCGAGGTACCACTGTACAAGTATTTTCTCATCTACAAGACCCTCCCATGTATAAGACAACTCTCACTTTTCTAACCCAAAATTACAGTTTTGCAACCGTATGGTTATCTCCTTAGCTTACTTCAGTGTATAAGAGGACCCTCAATTTTTAATCTAGCAATTCCAGATAAAAATAGGGTCTTATACATAGAAAAATAATGTAATCTCTAAGAATATAAAGCCTTTGAACCATTTTATAGTTTACCCAGTGTTAGGATAAAATGTCCTGCAGTAAGAGTATGCTGCTATAAACCTCTAGTCAGAAACTAATTATTTGAGCCAGAGGTGAGTAAAGCAAGGCCTGCTAGGTGAGTCTGGACTGAAACTTGCAATATTCCTGACCATTAGGGAACAATACACCATTTTCCTATGATGGAGCCTGCATGGGAATGTCTTTAAGTAATAACCTGAGTGTAGGTGGGCTTCTCCAGGAACTGAAATTAGGGGAGGGTATTTTAAGATAAGTAGAGATTGTTACAAAATGAAAAATGAAATGCTGTTTCGTTGTTTCGTTAGGAAACACAATGAAACAAAGCGAGGAAGCAGCATTTGTTAGAGATGAAATGAAATGGTCGCTTTATTGTTGAAGCAAACAATTTTGTTCCATCTGTAAAAGGGGTTCCTTACCTGCTGGGCTTACAATGAGCTGCCAACGCCGACACCGCCAGAGCCCAGGAGAGGGAAAAGGAGGAGGTGGGCCTCTGCCGCCGGTCCGGCGTTCCCTGCCGCCTCTTCTCAGCCCCCCCCCCCAGCTACCGGCCTCTGAACATGTCCCGGTTGCCACTGCAGGAGCCCTGCACTGGCGACTGGGCCACTTTCAAAGGGGCCCAGATGAACTGCCATCACCTGAACCCCTTTAAATATGGCCCAGTTGCCACTGGGGGAATCCCCTGGTGGCAAGTGGACCATTTTTAAAGGGTTCCAGCCAATGACAGCTCGGCTGGACCCCTCTGAACATGGCTGTCACCACCATGGGTGTCCTGTGGTGGCGACCCGGTCATTTTTAAAGGTGGCAACTGGGCCAGTCTTAAAGGGGTACAGCCATGACAGTTCAGCTGGAGCCCTTTAAAAATGGCTCCTGGGCACCAAATCTGGTGCCTCTAGGACCCAGGAAAGATGTTTTGTTTAGTTTGATTTCGATTCATACGCATTTAAAAAAAAACTCGTAAGAAACAAAAGAAAATGAAACGGGGCTAGGCACACAATGAAACTTTTTTTTCCTGTTTCACACCCATCTCTAGAGATAAGAAGTGAGTCATCTTATAGTGCAGGGAGTGTTGATCTGGATTGGAATGTAGCATATTTGTTTACCTATGTTATATTTTCCCTTTCCCTAGAGTCCTAAAATATTCAGGTAGAAAAATTAAAATACCTTTAAAAAGAATAAAAATAGATATCTAAACATACAAGCAGCCCAGACTTCTTATGAAATGGTAAAAGGAATCGAAACAGTGGGCAATTTAAAAGAAGAGAGAATATGGATATTTGCTTGTTCCCAAAATAAGAGCAAAGATGACACCAATGGAACTTCTCTGGGAGTGCATTCCAATGCAGGGCACCTGTCTCCCATGCAGCCACCCTGTTGGTCTTATTTGGCAAGGGGGATAAAGATGGAAAGTTCAATGGCTGAATAAAGAATGTACAAAAACAGAGAAAAAGAAGTGAATCAGCAGCAGTATCTGCATCTTTCTGATTAGAATGCTAATTGACTCTATTAATCTGTTTCTCTGATACTTATTAATAGCATTGCTTTCTTTTGCTTCTAATCATTCAATTGATGCATTTGTTGATTCATTCATGCATGCAGTTAGACTGAAAATAGCTTTTTAAAAGAATAAATCATGGATTTGGGTTCAGTCATTAAAAAGAATCAGGGAGATAATGGTATTTCCTACATTTGTTAGCCAAAGTTCTGTCTATGCATTCTGGGAAACTGCAGAAGTCTCTGTGACCCTTAAAATATCCTGGTCTAGATTCTGTTGCTCACTGCGCTTAAGGCTAGCATAGATTTTTTTCATGCAAAAAGAGCATGGCTCTTGCTGTATACAGTAATATCTAGCCAGAACAGAAATCTAAATTAAACTTGAGATGAAAAAGAATGAACACCAGAATCCAGCCTGCAGCTTGGTTTTTTACTAAGCTTATCTCTGAAGGCACACAGCTTATGTGGCTGCTGACCACAACACCTGTTTAAGATACTGGAGGGTGGGAAATCTGTAGTATCCTTCGGTGTAGGAGCTCATTGAGTCAGGTGATTGAAGAATGAGTGGCCTGAAAGGAGCAAAATGTGGTGTTTGGTTTGAATAAGGGAACCAGGTTTCCACATTGTGGTGGTGAAAGGCACCCATTCTTTGAAAAACTTCTCTTTCTCAGCCTATCCTTAACCACTGAGTTTCAAGAAACTGAAAGAAAAGTTGCATCCATCAATATCTGAATGGAAAAACAAACTGTACAAGTATGCCGCCTGTGACTTTTCAAGCTATGTACTATAAAGGAAGGGAAGTAACAGTACATATTTCCCCCAAACCCCATGCATTTTTTCTTCTGGTGTTGGCTTGCCTGATATGCTATGGTGAAGTCTCTTTTTATGGTCATTTATACAGATTGAACCTCTGTTTTTGTCATCATTCCAGCCAGTTATTTAGAGCAATGCAACTAAGTTAATTCTAAAGTGTATTCAAAGGTGTAGATTCCACACAACCTGAGGGGCTTAAGTTCAAAAGTCATCCCGTAGCAGTGTGAAATACAGCAACCTATTTACAGAACACCCACCTCACTTTGCCTAGCATAACAGAAAACATGCACTGAAAATACATGTTGCTATCTTTAACACATTGTAACTAGCACAATCTCGCCTGATTTTGGAAGCTAAGCAGGGTCGGCCCTGGTTAGTACTTGGATGGGAGACCACCAGGGAATATCAGGTACTGTAGGCGCCTGGAGTAGGAACTGGCAAACCACTCCAGTATTCCTGCCAAAAAAACTCCATGGACATGGGGTCACGAAGAGTTGGTCACGACTGTAACGACGCAACACACACACACACACAACTAGCACACCAAGGTTGTGGGACTTGATTGGGACAAGACACAACCAGAGACGGCACAGCATGGAGCAAGTTGATGCTACACATACCATGGGAAAAGAATTCAACTATGATGGTTTTTGCACCAGTCCTAGGTCTTGCATAATATGTACTTTAACATGCAAAGCTACTGCAGAGGTATGTTGTTCCATAAACGGTTTGGACTCTGTAAAACCTTAGCCGTTGAATCATAGAATCAGAATAGTGAAGTTGGAAGGAGCCTTTAAGGCCATCACGTCCAACCCCCTGCTCCATGCAGGACTGCAAATAAAAGGATATCTGCCAGATGGTTGTCCAAATTTCTCTTGAATGCCTCCACTGTTTGAGCACTCACTACCTCTTGAGGTAACTGGTTCCATTGCTGTACTGCTCTAGCAGTTAGGAAGTTTTTCCTGATATTCAGCCGAAAACTCAGTTCTCTTAACTTGAGCCCATTGTTGTGCATCTTGTACTCTGGGATGATCAAGAACAGATCATGACCCTCCTCTGTATGACAGCCCTTCAAATATTTGAAAAGTGCTATCATATTGCCCCTCAGTCTTCTCTCTAGGCTAAACATGTCAAATTCTTTCAGTCTTTCCCCATAGGGCTTGGTTTCCAGCCCCCTGATCTTCCTTGTCACCCTGCTCTGAACGTGTTCCAATTTGTCGGCATAGTACATTGCGAAAACATTGAAAAGATGATTTATTTATTTATTTATTTATTTTTAAACCGCCCGTCTTCCCAGGGGAACTCTGGGTGGTTTACAAAGAAGAATGAGACAAAACAATATAAATCAGAAAATGATTATACTTTAGTTTCCCTAATTATCAGCTTACTACTGCTTACTCGCAGTGCTTGGAAGAAAGAATGCATACAAGATTTTTAAAGTACTAGATAGTGATATCATGCAACAGATGCTTAGTGCATAAAGGCTAAAATCCAGTAATTAGTCGCAAATAGAATGGGTCCATTGAACTAGTGGGGATCTGGATTGTAAGATTCTCTATAAGTTCCATTGATTTGATGCACTACTTTAGTTGCAACTTACTACTAGATTTTGCCTATAGGTGATGACAAGAATATCTCTGTGTTTGGCCATTGCTAATTATGCAGTTGTCACTGCCAGTGCTTTCTTCTACATCTAAATTATATCCAACCTTATTGTTGTCATTTCACTTCCATTCTAGTGTACATATTCCTCAGCCTCTTGATTATATAACGTTCATAGAAGAGCCCTCTAACCCATGAAAGCTTATGTGATAATCAGTTGTTTTTTAGGGTGCCACAGGACTTGTTAACAATTTAGAACAAAGTCAAAAGTGAGATTTTACCTTTTCTTATATCTTTGGAACAAAGCCCTTGTTATTTTCCCTAAATCAACTTTCTTGTTTGTATATGTACATGTTTCTATCTTGCTTTCAAAGGCAAGCCTCCATGAAGTGCTTTACTGTAAATCAGATACAGTATAATATTTATGTCTGTGGAGTAAAAAGGCAAGGGGATAGGTATATCACCCAACTAGGCACTGTTTTAACCGTTCAATCAATAAAAATCACAACAGTGAGTATTATCAGCTGAATATGATTTTATTTTGACTGTTTTCTGAATTAGAAACCATCTTAATAGGAAACAGTCACACAGGTTTTCGTATAATGTTCAACTCACAATGGAACAGGAGAAGGGTTTATGGAACAGAATCCCATCTAGCCTTTTTCGTGAGCTACCACCAATACTACTTTTGTTGTCGCTTTCGGCAGTTCGAGAGTGCTGGTCCTGGTTCTGCTACTCTTCTCTTGCCAGGAAGATTTAGTGGAAGCATCCGTGAGCAGCCAAGCAGCATCACTCTGCTGCTGATAGATGATCCATGGAGAAAGTCTGGAGTGTTGGTCTTCAAGCTTGGCTCTTTGGCTGAGCTTGGTTAAAAGCAAAAGCAAAGTGTGCTGCTGATATACTGTCCCATAGTGCTGTAAACACTCTCTGGGCAGTTTACAATTTAATGATGCAGGCTACACATTGCCCACCTTCCCGCCCAGTGACCTGGGTACCTCGGAAAGGTAGAAGGCTAGGTGAACCTTGGGACAGCTCCCTGGGATTGAACCCCAGGTCATGAGGATAGTTTTGGCTGCAATACAGCAGTTTATCCACTGGCCGTTACTTCACGAACCTCTCGCTGCGCGGCGAGCCGTAATTTCCGTGCGAATCGATCGCTTCAGTCCGCACGCTCCTCCTCTTTGGATTCGGCGCCACCCCGACCATGCCCCCTAAACCGTGCTCCAAGCGGGGTGAGAGATTCCCCTGCCGGAGGCCGGGAATCTTCTTCGCTTCGCATCCCGCTTCGCATCCAAAGTCACGTGTGGCCAGTTAATAAATATATTTATTTGTTTTAAACTTACTTTTTCTCCGAAATGCCGATGCATAGATATTTCGGTTAACCCGTTCTTTTGATCTTGCCTTCTGTACACGGGGCAGGGGCAACAGAGGGGGGGCAAGCGTCCCCGGGTGACGTGAGCAGAGCCCCTCCGCTGGCAAGGGATGGCGAAGGGCTGCGCAGAGGGAGGGGGGATCGGGTGTCGGTGCCGCCGCAGCAAGACACCCCCGCGCGCGCCCACCCAGAGAGCGGCGGCGGGGCACACAGGGCGATGAAGCTGAGAGAAGCCTCTCCCCGCCCCACTCCCCCCAAAAAACCAACCCAGCTGCTCTGCTTCAGGGAAACACGATGGCCGCCCACAAGTCCTCGGGACAACCGCAGGGGCCTTTGAGCGCCGGGCTTGACCGCTGGCTTGTGCGCCTCTGACCGCAAATGACAGCCGGGTATTGATGCATCGATACGCCGTGGTAATTTTTTTTAAAAAATAAAAGAAAGCAGAAACCAGACGTTGCAAGTAAGCTTCCGAATGCGAAGGGAGCACGTGAGGTAGTAATGGATTCGATCCTAAAATTTCGCATGGTGAGGACAGAGAAAGAGGGGTGGGGGCGAAGGGAGACCACGTGACCGGCTTCGCATTCAAAGCAAAGGCAATCCCGCTGCGAAGTGAAGTACTTCGTGTCCTTCGAGGCTCTTAAAGGCAGCAGAATCAAGAGACGGTTTGGTAGAAACTTAAATAGTCCCTTTAAAGAGAGTTGAACAGGAAGCTACGTATATATATCAGAGATGTTGACTTTGGTTTATATTTCAAAAGGCGTGTTTTACAGTAGTGAGGCACTTCAGACAGTTCAGTGTCTTTGTTTTTCACTTTTCTAGGACTTGCGAGATCGCCTGTGGGACATTTGTGAAAACAGGAGGGAAGAAGCTGAGCAAGAGCGTTATGAAATCATGAGCAATGGTTGGCTGCCAGACCGGATGGGGCTGCTGATGAACCACATTTTTTCACTTATGCAGGTCTAGATGTGTGTGTCTGTGTTCTAAAAAGGAACAAAAAAGGGGCCAAATAGTTGGACCTCGATCTTGGCACCAGCATGGTTTGTAAATTCCTGGCTGACATTAGAAGCCACTTAGTACGTTTCTGTAAGTCAAAGAGCAACAGTATCATATCCTCCACTTCCTGCATCAGTCAGTTCTGTCCCGCTGTTACGATGATCAGAGCTTGAAATCTTGCTGTATTCTTGGACCCTGATCGAGTTACAGCTGAATTTGTGTTTACACTTCTTGAGACCAAAGTTGGGCACTGAACATTTAAATCATCACTGCTTCTGTGAGCAGAAACCTGTAATGGAACTTACATTAGGTTGTGCATGGCAGCAAGGGATGTTGCACATTCTATGTTATTGTTAAAATATATAACCCTATTATGCAGATAGGGATTTGTTCTGTTGAAGGAAATGTATAAACCACTAGCAGAGATTAGCAGCATTGTGGAAGAATAAATGCATTTAGTGATTATGGAGCTCGGAGACAAATGAACAAGGCAATAGAACTCAGTACAAAACTTATATTACATATGTGCACATGACAAAGAGTAATATACAATAACAATATACAAAGCGCAGCATAACAAAGAATGGTGATAACTGCCTCTCACGGTTTGCTTGATACCTATATGCACAAAGCAATATGGTGTAAGCCAATCACACATTACATGGGATGAGGTGATTTAGCTATACCACCTGTGCCTAATCATCCTGACCTTCCAGTACTGATGATTCTTTACACCTGTGACCTAGACCTAATACACATTCTTGTCTAGCTCATGACATAGCATTTTACACAGGATCTATTTTGTAATCTGTCAAATGTATATTACAGACATTTTGTCAAAACTACAAGCTTTGACAGCTATTAATGAAGTCTCTGATATGGTTGAGGTGGGGGTGGCGACAAAGTCCAGCCTGATTGGTGCATGCAGCCCTAGCAGCTCACCCTCAGCACCACCAATTTATTATTTTCTCATTGAAAAGCATCATCCCTTATCCCCTCAAGTTTTTTTTTGTCTCCCTCCCCGGGTAGATTAAGACTGTGGGAGATCTCTATTATAAATTGGAAGTGGCTGGTCTACTGCTTTGCTCTTCCCTCTTTGCTCTTCCGGTTCATTTTGTCTTTACCATCTCTTGTTCTTTTTCTCTCTTGCTTTGGCTTCTTGTCCATTCTTGCTTGACTCTCAAGGCTGTCTAACTTGACAGTACTCGAGTCTGACACAGAGCTAGAGAGGATCAGGGTTCAACTTAGTGATTATTTTACACAATTGCTGTTTTACCTCTTCCATTTTTGAGATTGTGGTTTTGTGAATTTTCCCATGAATGCACAAGGCCATTTTTATTTTTTCAGTTGTCTATTTAGAGGCTTCTGTTCTATCAATATATCAGAAAGGATGGCAGGTGCATAATGTTTCTTGTCTCCACTTGAAGTGGGTAGATCTTTTGAACCTGGAAAATTTGCTTTGTGCAACTGTTGTTTCCACATTTTAGGCTATTTATAGACTGACGGTAAGGAGGGTTGATTTTCTTTTTGGCTTAGGATAGTACTAGAAATTACAAGTCCATCTTTCACATGTCTACTCCAGTTGCATATAAAGCAGATGGGTCTTATTTTATCGGAAATAAGAACATCTGAGAGGGGGATACCAAACTTTTCACTTGCTTACCTATGATTTATCTTCTCCAGCATATTTCTCCAGATGTAAACAGAAAATGGAAAAAGATGTCGAGAAAAATAGAGTGGGAGGATATGAAGCAGAGAAAGGAATAGCATTCAATGTCCCTCTCCTTTTATCTCCCTTTAAGATTCTTCACTTCCCAATTAATAAGTGAATATGACAGAAACATGAAAAGAAATATACACACTCATAGGCAGACAAAAGTAGAAACAAAAGACAACAAGGTTCAGGCACCTTAAAGCTTATTCTGTTTCAAAGTGAGCTTTTATGGATATATCCACTTCTTTCTTTCTGGAGGTCTATCTGACCGTCCGTCCATCCATCCATCCATCCAATCTACCTACCTGTCAATCTCTCTTTCTCTCTCTCTCTCTCTCTCTCTCTCTCTCTCTCTCTCTCTCTGTTCCCACAAAGAGAAAGATATTGAAGACTGCATGCTTGCCACCAGAAACAGTAGCTTTCCATTCATTTTGTAGTTAAAAAAAAAAACAGGCAGTGGGTGGGCTGCCATGTCTGCTAGAGGAGTGGAACCAGGGTTGCTGCTGCACCATCTCCATCCAATCTCATGTGAGCTGTAAGCATATTCCATTCTAAAATTATTTCAAGACTGGATCCATTTGTGGATTTATTTCCCCTTAATACACGGACAGCTATTTAATTCCCTTGGAATTACTTTGTGTATTATTCCTTAAGATTGAATCAAACAATTGTTTGAAATGTTTGCTCATGTTTTATATATACATAAAATGCAGGCTGAAGTGGATCGTTTCCAGGATACCAAGAGACTTCTGCATGACTATTATAGAGGAATGGAAGGGAAAATTCCAACAGAGACCAGCACTGAATTTACTAGGATACCATTGATAGAACTAGTAGAAAGAGAACAATCTGTGGAAGAGGGTAAAACTAGCAGGTGATGTGAAACACTGCCTTACTCTACCTCCTCCGTTTCTCTGTCTTTCTCTATCTATCTCACACACATTCTCTTTCCACATACTCTCTTTTCTCCAACTTAGTATCCTCCAGATAAGTGCCACAACAGTTGCCAGAAATCAGTGTGGTTGATCTTCTGTAGGCTGTAACCCAACACATCTGAAGGGCATGTATTAAGATTGATATACAGTACTCTATACTGTTTTGTATAAGTGCAAAACAGTGCAAAGGTGTATATTTTATACCTGTCCCTGCATAAATAGTGGATATCAGCACTCATCTCATTTGTGTGCAAGGTTTATAGAATATTTGCTTACATGTAGATCATGCCCAGAACATATGCAAGTAATTGTAAAACACAGAGACACAAGAGGATTGGTGGATGGCATAGAGCAGTGGTGATGAACCTTCAGCACTCCAGATGTTTGGACCACAACTCACAGAATTCCAAGCCTGTATTGCCAATGACAGAGGACTGTCATTATCATCCAAAACATCTGGCATGCCAAAGGTTCACCAACACTGGCATAGAGCAAAGAGAGGGAATTTCCCCTTGCTTTTATGCTCTCTTTCCATCTTTCATTTGCATATCTTCATTCACACTAAAACAATCTTCCACACCCTTTTCTCCCCTGCCTTGCTTTCTTGTTAGCTGACTGCTGCTACTGTGTCAGAGGCACTGCTCTCAGGTTATCACTGTATCCTTGAAGCTTTGGGAACACAACTTTAATAAATCTTAAAATTCTCTAGCTTGCAGATTCCATTGAACTGGTGATGGGGCTCAGCATTGACAGGTTTTCTGAGATTTGGCTTTAGGGGCATCTTTTGGCTAATCAGCTGGAACTGGGAACAGAACATTCCCAGCAAAGCAACTTTGTGGTTAATCATAACTAGTTTCTGTGAAGTTGAAACCACATAGACAAGTCTAGGTCCCCATGAATGTTTTGGCAGAATTAGAGCAATTTTTGGGGAAACCACTTCTTCCCAATTGGTTCCAGTGGCAATGGAGAGATGAATTTAGATTCCAAAGGAAACAAATGGGGAAGAAAGCAGCCAGTGTTGGGTCAAAGACTGACAGAAGGATATCCTCTCTCTGCATCTATCAATTCACAGGCAAAGCGCTACTATCAGGAATGTTCCCCAGAGGCATGAAATAAGGCTGTGGATTGAACCCAATTAGTGGTGAAGACTTTTTTGACTCCTATTTTCTCCATGATTTCATAGTTCTCCCCCAGCAGAAGAGATCCTCTCTTTTCTTTCCTCATTCCTCACACAAAGGTGCTGAAGTTCACAGATAGATCATTAGAAGTTCAGATTGCCTTAAATGCAATGTACTGTTTTGTAGGCAAATGAACTTCAGTTCAACCTCAGTCTATCTGGATGCATCTACTTTTGAGCACCAGGCTGGAGTGATTCTCTGGCAGATGGAAGAGTTGCTTTATGGGAGATGGCTCTCATTAAAGCAACACTTTCTGGAGTGATCAGATACACGCCTTTGCAATGGTCTGATATCAACCTGACTGCCATCAAAATACAAATGTGAAGTGTGAGACATGCTACTCGGGAGGCTGAGGCTGGCGGATCGCTTGAGCTCAGGAGTTCTGGGCTGCAGTGGGCTATTTTACTCCTTCCCTGGGCCGCTCACCAGGTTGCCTAAGGAGGGTCTTTTAAATAGAATTCCTATGATTGTGCACCAATCTCCTTCTCCAGAAGTCAACAGGGAAAGGATCAAAGCAATCCCAGTTAAAGTCAAAGAAGATCTCTTTTCTGAGAGTGCAATATTTAATTTTGGTCCGGATGAGAAACTGATCACCGAGACATGGCACAATATTGTAACAGCAATATCAAATATGGTAAGGAGAGCCTTGGTTACCAGGCAATTAAAACAGAGACCTACAAACTATATATGCCTAAGGTTGGTAGTTACCCATCTTTAAAAACTATTGGTTATTAACTGTTAATGGACAGTCATGCTGTAATGTGCTTAGACTTCTTCTCAAACACTTTCTGCTCAAAATTCGAGGTTACTGCTGAGATCCAGTCAAAGGAGGCAGAGGAAGAAAAGGAACGGCTTCAGCAAGAAATGAAGGAAAAAGAACGCCTGAAATCCTCTCAAGCAAGCACCGGCAAAGGTGGAAAAGAAGGGAAAGGGAAAGGTGGAAAAGGAGGAAAGGAAGGAAAGGAAGGAAAAGGTGGCAAAGAGGCAAAAGGAAAAGAGGGCAAAGATGGCAAAAAAGGCAAAAAGAAAGGTAAAAGAGACCCAGTGATGTGAAGGGGGATCCTAGATAAGCACAATCATCATGGTCAATTAAACAGAATACAGTGGTACCTTGTATAAAGGAATTTATTCGTTCCAAATGAAATTATGTTAAGCAGATTTTCCTTTATACAAATTTCCCATAGGAATGCATAGAAAACAGAGTGATGCGACCATTTTTATGTTGTACGGATTCGCCCATAGGCGATTATGTTAAGCAAATTTCCCCTATCTCTGGAATTTTTTATGTTGTACAGATTTTATGTTATGCAAACCATTTGCTATACAAGGGCCCACTGTACTTGAAAGGTTACCATATGGGGGAAGGCAGGGTCCATTCTTAATCATCTTAAAATGCAGGATGCACAATCAGAGGCTCAAGCTACAGGAGACCAGGTTTTGGATGAATATCAGGGGGAAACTTTGCACCTGTTAGAGCAGTACAGTAATGAAACCAGTTATCTCCAGAGGTCGTGGGCACTCCAGCACTGGGAGCATTCAAGATAAAACTGAACTACCATCTATCATTGCTGCTTTAATTTGGGTTCCTGCATTGAGCAGTGGGTTAGACCCAGTGGCTTTATAGACCTGTTCAAACTCAATTTTTCTGTGATATGCAAATAAATAAAATAAAATAAAATAAAATAAAATACAGATTTCTAGCCCTGAGGGTACTTGCCCACTCCCCAAACCAGCAAAGGACATAAACCCCTTTCCCCAGCGTGTTATCTTGTAGAGTTTGGAGTATTATTTGTAAAGGAACAAAAACCAAAATCACCCTCATTTTAAACAAATAATCAAGTCTCCTTTCCAGGTAGCAGACACAAGGTTGACTCAGCCTTCCATCCCTTTGAGGTCGGTAAAATGAGTACCCAGCTTGCTGGGGGGGGGCAATGTGTAGCCTGCATACTGTAATTAAACTGTATACTGCCATAAGCAGAACACTTTGCTTTTGCTTTACTTTCATTGTTTGTTTTTTGTTAATTTTTAAAAGACTCTTAAAATGCCACTTCCCGCTATATTTTAAAAAATGTTTGTGGATTGTTTTGGGAAATGTTATGGTGGAATAGATATAGAATTGTGAGAAATGAAGAAATAGAAATGCAGTCCTAATTCCAAGGTTTTTCACCTATAAGGGGGGGGGGGTTGAATTACAAGGAGAAATCTCAGACTATTGATAGAAATAGATTTCTGCCAGCATTATTCTCTGCTGCTGGCTGATCTCTTAGCAAGTGTTCCTTGGCTAGCTTGAGTGGTTAAGACTGCATTCAAACATTGTTCCCAAGACCACAACTGGGGTTTGCATCACCTGCAGTAAACATGGATTCTGTACACACACACACACACGGGGGGGGAGCACAGACTTTTACAAAGTACAAATATTGTTTTGGCATTTTGATGCCGCCCCCAAACACCTGGGACACATGCCCCACTTGCCCGCCCATCCACCCATTTTGGCCTTGGCTTCCCCATCCGAGATTCATTAAAAAGGGCACAAAATGAAGAATTTACTGGAACAGAACATCCGGTTTTAAATAACAGAATCTGTAAGGCTTTGAATCTCTCCACGGGATTGCAGTTTTGCACACATGATTTATTTATAGCATTTATGTTTTGTCTTTATCCTGAGAAGTTCAAGGTGAACTTATTTGTAACCTTTGCTATGCAGGATCCCACTCTCCACCTGTGGTTGAAGCAGCACCAGTTCCATTGTCCCCAGAAGAATTAAAGAAGCAAGAACTGAGGCTGAAAATAAAGCAGGAGTATTTTGCTGCCCTGGAGCATGAGGGTAGGCGTTTCTCTCAGTTATATACATTCAGGGACATGTCAGTCGGTAGAGGTTAAAGCTGAAAAAATAGTGAGGATGGAAGACCACCAATGGCGTATAAATATTTCTCATGTCTAACTGCAGAAATAAGATGTAGTCTAGAACAAGTGGTAGTTTTATTAGACCACCCCCCAAAAAAAACCACCCCCTAAACAGAAGCTAGGTTTTGATCCCAAACAGGTCTTCATCAGAATGGGGACCAGAGAGCTGTAGATGGTGCAACACCCCACCACACACACACATGACTGTTCCATGTGGCCTGCAAACCTAGATCTGAGGTGCTGGTTTCAGATTCTGCTTCTGATGAAGTGGATTGGAATGCTTCTCCCAAATCTTTTAAACAAATGGTTGCCTGTCGTTTCAGTATTTAGCAATTTACTTTTAACAGAGAATCCTGATGCGCTGATCTGCCCTTGATCTTTGGAACTTTATTTTATTTTATGTTTTGCATCATCCATCATCTGGTGGGGCACAGTCTTATTAAATACCTGTACAGGGTCAACAGCTACCTTATGTTTGAGATTTTTAGCAGTCTAATAAGGGTACTTATTATTTATGTATGCATTATTTATTTAAAGTATTCTTACCCTGCCTTTCTCCTAAAAGGGATCCAAGGTGGTTTGCAAGCTAAAAACAGTAAATTATTCAATTTATTTTTTAAAAAAAGAATCAAAACATTAAATTAGAAATGCTATCTAAAAGCATTATTAAAGCAGATTTGGAAGCAATAAAATACAAACCATCCCCAGCAGTAAGTAGCTGTGGAAGAACCTCTCTGCAGATAAAGGTCATTGCCTGCTTGTAGAAGGACAGTAAGAATGGGGGTCAGCCTGGCTTCCTATGCGAGGGAGTTCCAAAGTCTGGGAGCAGCAACAGAGAAGGCCCTTTCATGTGTCCCCACCAAACCCACTTGTGAGGGTCGTGGAACTGAGAGAAAGTCCTCTTCTGATCATTTTAACACAGAGGCAGGCTCATAAAGGGAGATGTGATGCTTGAGATATCTTGGACCCCAGTCGTTTTATAGGGCTTTATAGGTTAAAACCAACACTTTGAATTGTGCCTTGAAATGGATCAGCAGCCAGTGGAGCTGCTGTAATGTGTGTGCCTGTGTGTTAATGTGATCCCTGTAACCAGCCTCAGTTAACCATCTGGTATCCCAGATGGTATACAAGGACCAAAGTCCTTCTTTCCCTTTTTGAAAATAACTGTGGATCACTTCTAGGACTAACCACACTTGATTGTTTGAAGCCAAGAACTTGAACACACACAGTGCATCCATATATAACATGATACTAAATTAAACCCTGGTAAAAGAAGGTGTGCAGAAAAAGATTTCTGAGAAGCCGGCTTTCTTCTTGGAAGTAGGGAGAAGCTAGGGCAGAAAGAGAAACCACCTTAATTGTGGTAGGTTACATAATGTTTAACTGTGCTCCATACGAACCATTTCAAAGCATGCTTTCACATCACACTTGCGGCTTAGATATTAAGATACAGTGCTAATCATGACTAATGGAACCAAAACAATAAGTCTTGAATTGGACCCTTTTCGACAGCAATGGAGTTATATAGCCATGGGTGTCTGTTTCCTAACTAATGCCTCTACTTTTTGAAGTTTCAGAGAGGGTAGCCATGTTAGTCTTTTCAAGATTTTAAGGCAAAAATCAAAGAAAAACAAAACAAAACAAAGACACAAACATGTGGCACCTTAAAGACTAACTTTCATATTTTAATGTGACATTTCGTGCATATGTGCACTTCTTCAAGAGCTATGTCTTGAAGAACTGCACATGTGCACGAAACGTCACATTAAAATATGAAAGTTAGTCTTTAAGGTGCCACATGTTTGTGTCTTTTGTTTTGTTCTACTTTATGACTGTCAGAGCTATAAAAATGATACCAGTGTGAGCATTTTTTGTTAATCCTGTTCCAAAACAGCTGAGGCTGCAAAATCTCGACTTGAGCTGTTAAGAGTTAAAGCAGTAGCCTTTGCTGAAGAGCTACAATCAAAAGCAGAAGAAACATTCAGGAATATGGAAAAATGGCTTGGGGAGAGATACCTGGCTGAAATGTCCAGGTAAGAACGGTTTAATTTTGATGGTGTGTGTCATAATCACCAGGGTAGGAAACGCAGCTCCCCAGGGCCAAATGTGGTCCTCTAGAATTCTTAGGTGCCAGGACCTGGTCACACAGACACACACCCTGAGCCTTTTCACACAACCCCTAAGATCCGCTGGCCACTTAAATTCGGACCAGAGATCTTGGGGGTTCGTTGCTCTTCCTGTGTTCCCACCCCCTCTGCACTTCCTTGCTCCTGTCTGTGTGAGGGGAGGGAGAAAAAAAGAGAGGAAAAAATGCAGGCTCACCTCCGCCGGTCGAAGCCGCCCCAAGCCCCCTCGTTGTCCTGATTCCTGTCTCTTAAAAGGGCAGGGGGCAAAAAACAACAACAAACAGAAGCGAGGAGAGCCCGGTACTCACTCCTTTACAACCGCATCAGGGATTTTCACCCTCGGAGAGCAGGTACCTGAAAAGTGTGCTGGGACGCGCTTAGGTGGGCGTGGTCGCACTTAGTGGTTGGGTTGTCAGGTTACACGGCACAGCGTCACGACAGAACAAAGGACTCTGGTAAAAGTAGAGGAGGAGGTCTCTCTGTGTATGTTAACAATAACTGGTGCACAAATACAGTGATCGTGGACAGACACTGCTCTCCAGATTTGGAGTACATGACTGTCAAATGTAGGCCCTTTTATCTACCAAGAGAGTTCTCTGTTGTCATGATTACAGCAGTTTATATTCCACCAGATGCAAACAGTAACTCAGCCATTGGACTCTTATATGATAGTATTAACCATCAACAGAGCACACACCCGAACACGGTACACATTATAGCAGGGGATTTTAATCATGTGGATTTGAAAACAGCACTCCCCAAACTGTATCAACATGTCAAGTGTGCTACTAGAGAATCTAACACACTGGACAAGGTATATTCAAATATCAGGTTGGGCTACAGAGCTAGACCATTAGCACATTTGGGCCAATCTGATCACATGTCCTTGTTTTTGGTTCCTGCATATGTCCCCATCAGGAAAACTGCTCCTGCCACTATAAAGACTGTGAGAAGCTAGTCAATTGGTGCATCTCAGAAGCTTCAGGACTGCTTTGACAGGACTAGCTGGGATGTTTTTGAACATCAAGATTTGGAAATTTTCACAGACAGTGTTATGTGTTATATTAGGAACTGCATAGACACTGTTATGGTGAACAAATGTATCCGGATCTACCCAAATCGGAAGCCCTGGATGACTCAGAAAGTCCAGAGACTATTGAAAGAAAGGGATATCGCCTTCAGGTCTGGAGATAGGGCTTCTTACAGTATGGCCTGAGCGAATTTGAAGAGAGGAATTAGAGAGGCCAAACTGGACTACAAGAACAGGACTGAGTGGCATTTGGACAGTAATAACAACAGGAAAGTGTGGCAAGGAGTCCAGCATCTTACGAACTACAAGACAAACAATAGAGTTGTAGCGGGCGATGCAGCATTGGCAGAAGAGTTAAACATCTTTTTGGTCGTTTTGAGGTGGAAGCACCAAAGGAAGCTGCACTACAGTCCCCAGTCCACAGCAGCTTTATCCTTAAAGTAGAGGAGTATGAGGTGAGGCGTATGCTGCGGACGATCAACCCGAGGAAGGCTGCTGGACCCGATGGAATCCCTGGATGTGTGTTGAAAGACTGTGCAGATCAACTAGCTGGAGTCTTTACCAAGATCTTTAATCAGTCTCTGGCTCAATCTAGGGTTCCATCCTGTTTGAAGTCCTCCACCATAGTTCCTGTACCTAAAAAATCTTATATCTCCAGTCTTAATGATTATCGACCAGTTGCACTTACTCCAGTGGTGATGAAATGTTTTGAAAAACTGGTCCGGAATTACATCACATCACTTCTCCCCAGAGTTTTGATCCCCACCAGTTTGCATATCGAGCAAATAAATCTGCAGAGGATGCTGTAGCTACAGTCCTTCATGCTGCACTGTCACATCTGGAACAGCGGGAAGCTATGCAAGACTGCTTTTCGTGGACTTCAGCTCAGCATTTAATACCATCCTCCCTCACAGACTGGTGGTTAAATTAGGGGATTTGGGATTTCCACATTCTATATGTATGTGGATAAATAGTTTTTGTCCGGACGTAGTCAGAGGGTTAGAGTAGGTCAATGTACATTTACAGATCTGAGTCTTAGTACTGGCTCTCCACAGGGCTGTGTGCTGAGTCCACTGCTCTTTACTCTTTATACTTACGATTGCATTCCCGCCTATCATAACAACATTATAGTTAAGTTTGGGATGACACCACAGTAGTGGGGCTTATCTCAGCAGGAGATGAGTCTGCTTATAGGGATGAGGTGGAGCGGTTGATTGAGTGGTGCAGAGAGAATAACTTGCTTCTGAACACATTAAAAACTAAGGAGCTCATAATAGATTACAGGAAGAAGAAAACAGATCTTCAACCACTATTCATCAGTGGGGACGGTGTAGAAAGGGTGACCGACTTCCGTTTGTTGGGAGTCCATATTGAGGAGAATTTAACCTGGAGTGTAAACACCTCTAAGCTGCTGAAAAAGGCCCAACAGAGACTGTACTTTCTGAGAGTGCTCAGAAAGAATAACATCACTCAGAGACTATTGGTGTCTTTTTATCATTGTGTAATAGAAAGTGTACTGACATACTGCATATGTGTGTGGTATGCCAGTTGCACGGTGGCTCAGAGGAAATCACTCCAGCGGGTTATCAATATGGCACAGAAGATTTTGGATGCCCACTCCTCACATTGGAGGAATTACACAGCTCCCGCTGTCTTAAGAAAGCTCAGAATATTGTAGGAGATATTTCTCATCCTGGTCACTCTCTGTTTGTACCACTACCATCAGGCAGAAGGTATAGATCTATTAGAACAAGGACGGAAAGATTCAAAAATAGTTTTTACCCAATAGCATTATCCATGCTAAACTCTGTTAAAAATTAAGTTGACGGGTAATATTGGTGTTGAATGTGTTACATATATATCGTATAGGTGTATGGCTGTTGTTGTTTTTTAAATTGTAGTTTTTATGGATTGTGTAGGAATGTTGCTAGGTGAAAGAGTGTAGGGATGTGGGTATGTTTGGATTTTATGTCAGTTTTAAATGAGTGTAAGTGATGTTTTGGCATGTGAATGTTGGAGTATGTGTATGGATGGTTTGTTTTTAAATTGTAGATTTTATGTCTTGGATTTTTCTGCTGGGTTGTGTGAATGACTGACTGGATGGCACTTTTAATCTCGTTGTATTTATACAATGACAATAAATTGCATTCCTATTCCTATTCCTATTCCTATTAATTTTCTGTAAACTCCGGAGCTGGTGGGGAAACAATTTTAATCTCCGGAGCTGGGAGCCATTTGCCGCAGAGTTTAGGGGTTGTGTGAAAATCCCCCTATTTGTTTTCCTTTATTATCTCAGAAACCCCCTTTGGTACTTAGGAGGACAATTTTGCCATGTAGCGATCACACTCCAGCACCCCATCATTTTTATTTTTCAATATGGTGTTTAAGAAGTATTTTCAATTAAAAAAAGGAATTTTGGAAGGGAAAGGTGGTGAAAGAGGTTACCCATCCCTGCTGTAAGTCGTTGTGGTGGTGGTGGGCTGCTAACTATAGTTATAACGACTGTGCTGTAGTAGATAAAGCAGCTGCAAAGTCATTTTTGTAGCTAAAAGTACAGGGATTCTGGAATTCCCTCTGGAAAAGTTTCAGATGTGCCACTTCCATTCAAAGAGGGCCAAATGGGCATGGAAAATTTGGAAGAAGGGTCTCCTGAGACCTGTCCACCACAGGTTACAAACCATGAGGTAGATGTATCATCTCCAAGCTTAAAACTGGGGTACCTCAAGGGCCAGATGCAGGGGAGTGGTATCAGGAGACAGATAACTAGTCTCGTGCCCTCCCAAACGCATCTGGTGGGGCCACCATGAGATACAGGAAGCTGGACTAGATGGGTCTTTGGCCTGATCCAGCATGGCTCTTCTTATGTTCTTATGTTTAGTTTTCTGGTAGTGTATACCATTCCAGTATTCATTGTCCTGATTATCGCACCAATCACAGTGATGCCACAAAAGGAACTTCAATAACAGCGGCCCTGGTATAGGTGGTTTTTCTAGATGTGATCCTAGAGCTCCTACAGTGCAGGGGAACTGACCATCCATATTGTTCAAGTTTTAGAAATGTAAAGACTTGTCTTCTTCCAAAACTGTATTGTTACAGTGTCGACAAACTAATTGAGGTTGCCCGAAATCACATCGAGACTTCTACCAGAATCCAGTACGAACTTGTCCTAGAAGGAACAGAGTTTTATATTAATGGAGATATAAAAATATTTCCCGATCCTGTCCCTCCACCTCGTCCTCCATCTGTAGAGACTGCTACGAATGGTACTCTAACAATTTCACAGCTCAGCACTCTCCATAAACAGTTTCTGCAAGTGGCACCTAAAGGTAATGAAATGCTTCCTTTATGCTATTTAGAAAGGAAATCAAGTACTTACTTAAGGGTTACATTTGTGCTATTTGCTGTAGTACTATAACAGTATAGCAGTATTCTAAGATGTTTTTTCCTAAGCTCAAGTAATGTTAAGCGCTAAGGGTTGCTTCACAACTGGCATCAGTCATCTTCATGTTTACTTGCAAGTATGGTTCATTTTGTTCATTTTGTTCAAGGAAACTATATTCAGGATTACAGTCTACATTTAAGTAAAACCTAATCCAAATTTGAGGCACCACCTAGAGTGGTGATGGCTAACCTTTTAGAGACTGAGTGCCCAAACTGCAATTCAAAACCTACTATTTTTTTCTCAAAGTGCCAATACAGCAATTGAACCTGAATGCAGGTGGCTGTGAAGGGGCAATGTTGGGTGCCCACAGAAAGGGTTCCGCGAGTGCCACCTTTGGCACCTGTGCTATAGGTTCGCCAACACTGACCTAGAGGGATGGGATGTTTAATACTGTTCTTGCCTAGTTTTTGTTTTTATTTAAATGTATGGGTTGGGAAATGTCTGTACATAGTGGTTCTGCTCTAGAATAGTGGCCTGTTACTTCAGTTTAGAACTGGACATTGTGGCCTAAATTGGACTGCTAATTCTAACATGAATCGGGTGTGTTGCATCAATGGGGAGTTGTGTCAGTTCCATAATAGCATAGTAGAGATGGGCACAGTTTCTGTTTTTCGTTTTTCGTTTCGTTAGAGAAATGACAAACGAAGTTTGTCTCTAAAATGAAACGAAACAAACAGAAACACTGGAAATTTTGTCGTGCGTTTCGTTTCCGTTACTTCAATATGAGTTAATTGCTTAAAATCCTAAAAAAACCCCACAAAAATGAAATAAATTGTAACGAAATGGTAACAAAATGAACGAAAACGAAAATGGTTTTTTCAAAAATTCGTGAAAAACAGAAACGTTTGTCTCGAAATGCCATTTTTTTGATTCGTGCCCATCTCTATTGCATAGGCCTACTTCAGGATGGGATTAGGCCTATGTCTGTGACATATCTCTTTTGACGTTTTACAAGTTTGACTAGCAGAAGGAAATACCATATCAGACACCTAGAAGAGGCAGCAGCTAAGCAGGTTCATTTGGAAGGCTGTCCTAAACCATTTCTCAGATAACTGGAGGTGATTTAGAAGAGAAACAGTTGCTTGTGGTGTGTACATGTATCCAGTTTCCAGCTCTGGCTAAACAGTGGTTATTTTAAATCACTTTTAACCTGAGGTATGTATATGTTGTTAACCGCCCTGAGTTCCCATCTGGGAAAATCTGGTGGTATGTAAATAAATAAATAAATAAATACTTCAGAACGTGCAGTGCTGATGATTCATGGAAGATTTATGGGGAAATTAAGTAGGCCAGCAGACCGCTGGAGTTCAGGTGATGAAAGTCACAAGTTAATTATGAAGGAAAACAAATAATATCACTTTGCTGTTTCTCTTAGTTTCAAAATTTTTGCCTTTGTATCTAGAAAGCAAATTTGTTAAAGAACTTTTGAATCAAACACAGAAGGAGTAGGAGGGGAATTTTCAATCACTTGCTCGGCATTTCAAAGAGAAAGCCACTCGTGCTGCCAGTTGCTTATTGGTTTGTTTTCATGTGGGATGTTTGTCTATATTATTTAAGACCTCTGTTTCTGTAGATAAAAGCATAATAGGACAATAATATATCTAAAATATATACTGTGCAGTAATATCTCTTAAGACGAATTTAATTCATTCTACAAGTTGTTTCATTTTATGGAAAATTTGTCTTGCAAAATGCAGTTTCCCATAGAAATGAATGAGAAACAGATTAATACATTCTGAAACCTAGAAAAAAGACAGAAACACATTTTTGTAAAAACAACAACAACAACAACAACAACAACTCTTTATAAAGTGCACTTTAAAGTCATGAACACTATGCAAGTGTGCTGAAAAAAAATCACTGGAAAAATTGCTGCCAACTCCTTCCACACCTCCACACTCAATGCCTCATGCAACCCACAAGCCAATGGGTCGCAAGCATCTTGGGAGCATTTTTAAAAAAATTGAATTTCGTAATGGTTTTTCATCTTGTGAGGCATCCCATAGGGAATTTTCATTATTTGAAGCAATCCTATTCCTGGATTTTTGTGTGTCTTACAAGGCATTTGTCTTAAGAGGTGTTACTGTACATTAAATATATAATAATAAATTATTTCTGGCTTTGTTGATATCACCATGGTTTTCATATTGATTGCCTTTCAGTAATTTGCTGCCTCTTATTAGCTTGTGTTTAATTTTTAAATTAGAAGTTTTTGTTATCATTTGCATTAGTGTCTTTTCCTGTAGATCCTTGTTTTCTTTTTCCTAAGTTTTTCAAGATCCATTCCTTCTGTATGTTTTGGTCTCCAATGTTTCAGTACGTTGGTTTCTGTTTTATTTTAATCATCAAACTGTTTTAAATTGTATATGAAGTCTTTTTAATTATTTTAAAACTACTGTATTTGGACAGTTTTAGATTCCTTTAAGGCAGGGGGTGGGGAAACTTTGTCCCTTCAGATGTTTTGGACTGGAACTCCTAGAATTCAGAGGCTACAATATTTATTTATTTATTTATTTATTTATTTATTTACCGCCCAAGTTTTCCA
Source organism: Phrynocephalus forsythii (assembly GCA_029282475.1). NCBI lineage: Eukaryota > Metazoa > Chordata > Lepidosauria > Squamata > Agamidae > Phrynocephalus > Phrynocephalus forsythii. Next base: position 102,732,047 of record JAPFRF010000004.1, on the reverse strand, counting down.
AAGGAACTAGTTATTATTATTATAGTAATTATCATTATGCCAATAATAATGGACTATATGAATTGTGGTCCAAAATATCTGGAGGGCCAAAGGTTATTCACCCTTCTCTAAGGTAATTATATTGATTATACCCCACCATGAGAACCTTTGCTATAGTCAGGTTAGGAATACTTTATATAGATAGATGTAATATGTGACCATAACAAGCATGATGTAGATATCTTTGACAAAAGAACTGAGATCAGCTTTAACTTCCTATCCATAACAGGAAGCAGGCACTGTATTAAACACAGATATTGTGACTAATAAACATTAAGGCAATATTTAAAACTAAACATAGTAAGTACACAAACATTAAAAAGGATCAACAAACACCACACTAAAAGATGTTTTTTTAAAAAGGAACACCAAAAACATCTTAAGAGCAGTAAGGTACAACCATCCATTTAAAAACCCCACTCAGGCAATGATTCATTAATGTTGTTTACTGCATTTTGTTATCAGTCTTTTCTTCTTATCCAAACAACCTAAAGCTTAAAACAATACCAACTGTGATGAACCGTATCAAAATAATATTTTCCATCTTTAAAAAAAAAGACCTCCTGTTGATAGGTTTGTTTGATTTCTTGGTTTTGCTTTCCACTTCTGCAAGAGCTTCTTGGCCTATAAGTGTTTAGATTAGTCCTAATGTATTAATAAAACAAGTAAAAATGTTCACCAGATAAGTAAACCTTCAAAGGATTACTTTCAAATAGGGAGAACAAGATAAATTGTTTTCAGCTAAAGTAGATTTCTACGACTGGGTATATCTTGTGGCAGTGGCTCTGATTTGATTGCAATGATTTAGCAGATCATATTGTTTATAAAGATTTTCTTCAATGTGTGTGTGTGTGTGTGTGTGTGTGTGTGTGTGTGTGTGTGTGTGTGTGTGTGTGTGTGTGTGTGTGTGTGTGTGTGTGTGTGTGTGTGTGTGTACAAAGCTGTGAAAAGTAAGTTGGTTTCCCACTGACATTCGTTTCTTTCAGTGAGCCTGCTCTAGTTGCAACTTCTTTCCACTTCCTTCCGGCATTCCCATTGGAAGCTCTGAATTTAGTACTAATCTTCTAAAGAAAAGGGAAGAAACCCTAAAGATCCAGTCAGGAAGATCAGTGTAAATGCTTCCCTTTTTTAAAAAAATTGAAACTACTTCTCAAAGAGAGGTTATCTTAAAATAAAAGAAGACTGGGGTTTTAAGACTACAATGTGATTCAACGTATCTGTGCTTGAGTGGCAACAACTCGCAAAAAGTTGGCGAGGAACAAACGCTCCATCTGGTCAAGCCGTGGCTTAAGCTAATTAGATGGCCATGACGTTTCCTTCCCCATTGCCTAGCAAACCAGTGTAAAGATCTTTTTCTCAGCTTCCTCTAAGCCTGCTTCCTGAAATGCTTTGTAGTTGATGCCATGTCATTCATTCCCTACCTAAAGGGGAGGTGCAGGCCCATTCCTAGGTTATTTCCAAGTATAGTTATGGAAGGATCTTGCCTTCCTGCTGCCAGTCATTGTTGACAGTACTGGGCTTAGGTAGACCCCAGGTCCAGGTTAGTGTTTCCGTAATTTCATCCTGTGACTTCACATTTTCACACACTGATCCAAGGATGTTCCATGAAATAAAAGCAGAAGGAAGCAGCAGGAAGCTTTCTCCACAACACTCTTTCTAGAATATCTTGGAGCAACCGAGTACCAGAGGGAACCTTTTATCTACATCAGTGGCATGTGCTTCCTGTCCCCATGACCAGAGGATAGCTGTCTTAGTTAATTGTGGCAAAGGCAATAAAGAGGCTTGTGGCACATTTAGGTTTCTTCCGGCATAAGTTTTCATGGGCTTGGAAGCTGACCTCAGTAGACAGATATGCAAACAGTCATAAGAAAGATGGCGGTATGGAATGCAGTGGAAATCCAAAAGGTCCAACATGATGATGGTTACTCAATGGCTGTTAAGGATTACTAATATGCTTTTGAGGTGTTAGATGTAGATCTTAATGTTGGTTAGTAGGAGCATATGGACTTTTGAACAAAATATACAGCATGGTCTACATAAATTCGAAGAGGCATTTGTCCAACAGGGAGAGGAAAAGAGGCAGGCACAGAAACAATGAAACCCGAGGACTGGTCAAGAAACAGAATATATCTGCCCCCAGTGCAGTAGAGACTGCCATTCCCGAATTGGTCTATTTAGTCACACTAGGTTTTGTTCTTAGGCTCTCTACTCCAGGCATGATACCATAGTCTTTTGAGAATGAAGGATGCCAATGAATGAGGAGTATATGTTAATTTCATAACAAATTGTGACTTTCAGGGACTAAGATGCCCCAGCCTGGTGCATATTTTAGTGAAAGGTGATAGCAATTATATAAATATAAATATCATTCCATAAATATAAATAAATATTATATAAATATAGTGAATTGTGCTAGCAATGATAAAATAATGTGATGCTAAATTATATTTAAACTGCTTATAGCCATCGCAGCCCTGAAGCAATTTAAAAAGAAGAATGTGACCCCCAGCAACCAAAAACATTCAAAGAAGAGCCAGCTGTTTCAAAAAATATGGCTGTCAAAGTATCCTTGGCTAAAGCATGACCGTGACAAAGGCACAATGTATTGTGCTTTATGTCGGAAACATAATGTGGATTTAGGAGAGAAGACACACAACTTTTGTTCAGGGACGGATGATTTCATCTTTGAATTAGTCAGTGAGCACCACAGGAGTGAAGCTCATGCATGGGCCACCTGTATGGAAGAAGCCACTAGTTCTGCCCCTGACAAAGTCACGACTGAGCAGATGCTAAAGAGCATGAGTAAAGAAACCTTAGGAAGAATAGAAAACCTCTTTAGAACATGCCACGCTATTGCCAAGACTGGGCGCCCTTTCACAGACCTGGACTGGATGTGCAAACTGGATTATATGAAAGGGGTCGATATTGGTCCCACATTTAGAAATGACAAGGCAGCAAGAATCTTCATTCATTTTATTGCTGAAGCAGAAAGGAAGGCCTTGAAAGAGAAGTTAGAAAAATGCAAGTTCTTCTCGCTCATCAGTGATGGTATGGCAGACAATACAATTGTAGAAGCTGCCCTTGTATATGTACGCTTTGTTTACCAAGGGAAGGTCCATTGCCAGATTGTTGGCGTTCACTCCATAGAGGAATGTGATGCTTATGCCATGAAAGATGCCATTTTCAGCATGTTAGATACCAGCCTGCACATCAGTTTGCTGAGCCAAGACTGGACACGAAAGCTTGTTGGATTTGGAAGTGATGGCAGAAATGTCATGAGAGGACAAAAGGGAGTGGCAAAGCTGCTGAAGGAACTCCAACCATGTGTCCAAGGTGTACACTGTCTTGTTCATCACCTTGAAATGGCATATAAGGCAACTCTTAGAAGCCTTCAGCCATACACTGTTCTCATTACCCTCTTGAAAAACATGTACTATTTTTATCATGATTCTCCACTGAATAAGAGCAGCCTCAAGGTAGTTCATGAAGCTCTTGGCCTAAGGCAGTCAATTCCTTCTCGAATTGGTGGCTCACGGTGGCTCCTTCGCCTGCAGACAGCTCTTCAGACTCTTCTTAAAGGGTTCCCTGCAATTATCCTACATTTGAATAAGGTAAATGCTACTTAAAGTCATTCCTGAGTTGAAAAATAATTAAAAACTGGATTATTGTTATCTGGGTCAGTTTTACTGAATTGCCATTTGCTTTCCTTTTCTTGCTGAGTTCCAGATAGCGAAGGAACCATACTCTTCAAATCAGCAAAAGGCTGAAGACTTCTTAAAGTTCCTTATGAAAAGGAACATTCTTAAATTTTCTCATTTCCTGCTGGATGTCACCAATGTCCTCAACATTCTGTCTCGTGTTGCTCAGGATCAGACCTCGTCTATTGCAGATGTCTTTGCAACGATTCAGTCCACAAGAGACACACTCCAAATGTATCAAACAAGGTTTGCATACATTTAACAGATAACACATATGTAGTATGTGAATCAAATGCACACAGTACATTTCTTAAATGTTATATTTTTCAGATCAGGTCCAAGGGAGCGTTTGGTGGAAATGGTCACACACTTTCATGGCTACCATCTTGCGGGAGATGGCAATATATCAGCGGTTCGCATGGAATTGTTAAGCAGTCTTTTGAACCAGCTGTGTGATTGTTTTTGTGATGCTTCTGAAGAGATTTTGAAAGCAAGCTCTATTGGAAGTTTTAAACTGTGGCCAGGCAAAATCAGACCAGGTACAGAAAAACCCAAGTGATGGCAAAGTGAAATTTATGAATTTATTTCTAAAATGTGTTGATTTCCCACCCATTAACATTCAGATCTTTACAGAATTTGGTGAGGTGGAAGTGTCTGTTTTGACAAAATATTATGAACCAGTTTTGGAACATGCAAAAGTGAAGGTGCATGAAATTGGGACCGAATGGAACATGTTGAAAGCAGAGCTGTATAATAGGTAGGCTAGCATAAACACTGTCTTGTTGACATGTAAATTACTTTTACAGATGCCATTAGTTGGAGCAACCAATTTAATTTCAATACTTATTCTTTCTAGATATCCAAGTATCCGGAGCTTAAAATGGGACGTGGTGAGCACAGATTATTTTCACAAATATCCAAACATCCTGACGCTTGTAGATCTGGTCCTGACATTGCCTGCAAGTTCGAATGAAGCAGCACGAGGCTTCTGTCAAATGAAGGTTACGATGATGCAAAAACATCAAACACCAAAAGTGGTGTTTGAAAACATAACAGATCTCATGGTCATTCAGATGAATTCTCCAGATATCAGTCGATTTGACCCTGAAAAGGCTATTCAGTTGTGGAATATTTCTTGCCAAAGAAACAGAAAGCTACAAGCCAGCCACGAAACATCAGATTCGTCTTCTGACTCTGAAAGTTTGGAAAGGGAAAGTTCATTTGGCAGTGATTAGATATGTGACACTCTCATCTTTCTGGAAGACATTTTATTATCATGAGGCGCTCTGGCTCCCTGTTACTTTTTTCAAACACAAAAAATGACTGTAAAACCTAAACCAACCAAGGCCCTACCGCACAAAAATATTTGTGTGAGGAATCAGATTTGATTGGATTTTGATTTTTGTCAGTAGCACCACAGTAGAATTAATAGAATGCAATATAAAATTAAGCAATGTTGTTTATATAAATATGCATATATAAAATACAAATTAATTTACAAAAATAAGATTATAAAGCATAGATAGAGATATCAGATAATTTAATAACAGGCAAAATCAAGAGCATTTGGAGTATCTAATATCAATCCTTCCAAAGTGTAGAGTGAGAGGCGTATTGTACATTGGTATAGATTAAAGCCACCTGTTCCCCATACCTGCAAAGGATTTTGTCAGTACAATCCCCCATTTTTTAAAGTTTCATCTTGGCTCTACCAATTGCCCTCTATAGCCTATTAAGCAGCCTCAAGTAACCAATTTTCCCTATTACCAAGGGCTAGACTTTCTTGGGGTTCCTTCCATTGCCAGGGGTAGGTAGTTCTTCAGGAATCTCAAAAACACAACCTTTTAGTCTGGGAGAGATGAGATGGTAGCTGAAGAGTATTGATGTATATACAGTACTTTGAATCTTTGACTACTAGCTGCTACCTTCCTTTGTATGCCACTGGGCTCAGTGCCTGCAAGATAACTGATTTTATCAATTTTGTGTTTACCTTTTGTTGACCAAGTTGACTAAATGCAAGACACATGGGAGAAGAAAATCTTGTCTTATGTCAAACAGATATCTTTAATCACTTGAGGGAGCAAAGATTTGCTAAGCATGTAACCTATTTCAACCCTTATATGTGGTTTTAAAAGCCAGAATGACTTGTTGAATAAATATTGCAGCATTTTATGTTAGAACAGGGCAATTTAAGAATAGTGCAGGTTCAAATGAGACAGAAATATCTTCAAATTATACACCATAGCAGTAATTTTCAGGATGTGTTTTACTGTTAAACGTACCAATAATTTTGTGGGATTGTGAAGAAGATGCTAGTAATAAAAGAACATTTGGCAGCTTCTTGTAACAACTACAGTTAAAATAGCCGGTAGGAAAAGTAAAATAATGGAACTAGAAGAAGCCTGTAAAGCCATCGTACAAACCCTGCTCAATGCAGGAATCCAAGTTAAAGATGCTAGATTAATATTAACTGTGGAGAGTATAGGGTACACTCATTTATCATTAAATTAACAGGTATATTTACATTTTAGAAAAAGAGGTTTTTTAAAATATGTTGTATAGGTTTCATATCAATGCTATAAAAAATCAGGTGGCTTTTAAAAAGAGTGAAAAAGGTGTGCTGTCCAAATTTTGGACTACAATTCCTATGACATTGGCCATGCTGGTGGGGTTTGATGGGACTTGGGATCCAAGAACTGGGTAAGAACATTCTCATAAGGAAGATACAATAGTGTGAAATATTGTGATACAAATGTAATATTTTCTGGTGAAATTATTGACCAAAATATCTGTATGGAATAAATTTTAAAAATTTAAACATGCTTAATTCTTTGATGGAGTGAAGAAGAACCATTGTGGATTTTGTATTACTCTCTAACCAATTTATTTAAACCAAGTGTTTTTGGAAATTATTTAAACTAAGTGTTTTTGGAATGGTATGTCTCTGACAAGATATTAAAAACATAGAGGAATTTCTTTCACGTATCTGTTAGGAAACTGTACAGAAACAAGTTCATCCTTTTTATTATTTCCATGCAGAAATAATTATTTGTGGTGTTCTTTCCTTGACTAGTCTTGTTTCCTGTTGATATTAATTCTTTTGGAAGTATGTCACAGGCAATGATGATAAGATGCAAGAGCAAATTAGTACCCTTTACACATTGCTGGCTACTTTCATAATTCTTGCTTTCAAAACTGTAGAGAGCAGGCACAGAATTTATTTGTGCATTAAAGTGTTATATTTTGCATTTTTGATTAGTATTAGTGGTGGGAGGGATCACTTTTTTCTAACAGGTGCTACAGAAGATCCTTGCCAAACCCAATAAGAAAATAAAAGAAGAAAATGGATTTTGGGGAACATTTTAATGCAGCAGGTTAAGAGAAACATATGCAGAATGGAGTATCTTTGTGTAGTAAAAACAAGCTAAGAATATTGTCTTTCTCCCTTACACTCCAACAATATTTCTTCTGAACTTTGTGTGACATCTTATATTATCATGGCTCCAAAAGGTACCATATATCTTTGCAGTCTTCCACTTTATGCTTTCACGTTTTTGTCAGTGCTGTAACTGTAGATTTATAAGTTGGCTATCTTCAAATGCATGCATAGTTTGCTAGTTAGCTGGCTGATGTAATAGAGCTTGTTACGTATAGTCATGGATCAATGTGCATCAACAGAGGAGCAACCCCTTTTCTCCTTCCCATTACGAGGCCAAGTAATTAACATGGCAGTGATAAAGTTAGAGGCCTGGTGGATGAAGGGGAATGCTGTGGATGTTGTTTATCTTGATTTCAGCAAGGCCTTCAATAAGGTTCCCCATGACATACTTGCAAAGAAGTTAGTAGAATGTGGGATAGGGTTAGTTAGTAGAATGTGGGATAGATAATGCGACAGTTAGGTAGATTGGTAATTGGTTGACTGATCCTATGCAAAGGGTGATCGTAAATGGCTTCTCCTCAGTATGGAGAGGGGTGACCAGTGGGGTGCCCCAGGGTTCTGTTCTGTGTCCAGTGCTACATCTTTATTAATGACTTAGACAAAGGAATAGAGGGCAGACTGTTTAAATTTGCAGATGATACCAAATTGGGAGGGATGGCTAATTCCCTAGAGCAGTAATGCCAAAACTTTTAGAGACCGAGTGCCCAAACTGTGATTCAAAACCCACTAATTTTTTTGCAAAGTGTCAGTGCAGCAATTTAACCTGAATCTGTGAAGTATATAACCTGTGAAGGGATGATGTCAGGTGCCCACAGAAAGGGCTCCAAGTGCCACCTTTTGCACCCATGCCATAGGTTCGCCAACACTGCCCTAGAGGATAAGATAAAAATCCAAAATGACCTTGACATATCAGAGTGCTGGGCCAAAGCAAATACAGTGGTCCCCCTACCCTTTCGCGGTTCATATACTGCGGTCCTGCTCTATCGCAGGACCATAGTACAGTCGTACCCCGTAAGGGCTTGAGGGAGGGGGGAGGTTTTAAAAGCCCGGGGTTTTTAAACCTTCCCCAAGCCCCGGGTTCCAGCTGATTGGTGCTGGGTTGGGGAAACAAAAGGTTTTTCTCCCCCACCCCGGCGCCAATCACCTGCAGCCGGAGCTTGGGGAAGGGGGAAAAAGAAGATAAAATAAATTGTTGCTTATTATTATTAATCCTTATAAAGATTTCTTTCATATGTAGACAGAATGGATCCATGCATGTTCAGCATAATTGGGTAGGCTTAATAATTGTGGGGATTCACAGGTGCTACTGAGAAAGGTGTTTTAATTTCCTCCTCGGTTTGAGTTCCAGTAAAAATATTTATTTTGAAGCTTCCACTTGCTTTGGTAGGAAATTGGTGTTAGTGTGGATGGATTTCCTTCTTCCACGTAGTAGTAGCGGAGGAGGTTGTTTTTGCCTAGATTGGAAGAAAATGAAAGGGTTAACTTTCCCACATGCCTGCTGTGATCCTAATTACTGTGACTCTCCACCCAGCTAAAGCTATTTGCATTGAATGTAATATCTGATCTGGCCTTTGGGGCAATAAAAAGCATGAATAACCAGTATACTGCATGTGTATATTATGTGTTCCCAAGCTTTGTACCAAAACAAAACTCAGCTGTATGTGTGGAAGTTGAGTCATGGCAACTGGAATTCTTTTTCTTTAGAGATCTAAACATTTCACTGTTCATCCAAGCAGCTTTGTCAGTCTGACAAAGATGCTTGGATAGGTAGCAAAACATTTCAGTCTCAAAGAAAAGAAGTCGAGTTGCCATGACTCATCTTCCAGATAACCTCACCTGGATGACTGAGAATCTACACAGTCAGCTGCATGTGATGTCTCCCTATGACATGGTACTGTAAAATACACATGCTTTATGGTTCCTAAATGAAGTCTTTCATCTTATCATTTTGACCTTGGTGATTTGTCATCATGACAGTGTTTCTGGGAATATAGAGGGGAGTAGTAAGTTCCAATATTGTTTATACCTTTTCGTCTCCTTCAGCATCAGGAACTGCCAGTCCACTGTGCAAGCCTGCTGCTTTCTTTTGTGATTTTTTTCAGGTGTCAGATAACAACACTTTTGCTATCTTTGTAGTTGCAGAAAAAGCAGGAAGTTGATCGAACTTTTGGTGTCTCACAGTGTTGTGCTTGGGGGCTGGGTGGGTTTTATGGAAGCCTGCCTTAAACTAATGCAACTTTTGTTAATCTGTACGCCTGTGGCAATGAACACCATACCATTGTCCACTCTGTTGCTTAGAACTGTTCCTCTTTCTTAATCAGTATAAATAAATTTACATTTAGCAGTAAAGGTTTGAGGGATTCCTCCTCTAAAGCTAGTTGGCTTGTGCATCTAGGCATAGTTTTTCAAAGTTGTGTGGTGTATGTGCCTTCTCTGCATAAAAATACAAAAAGTTAAGCTACTAGCAGCTTTTATTCCTTTGCTGATAGATGATAGCTGTCTGAAGATTCCGTACTTTACATGCAGGCTGCTTTCGAATGTAGTTATTTGAAAAGATAACATGCTTATATAAGATCTGCCTAACTTTATTTATTTATTATAATCTTCTATGGAGGTCAAAACGGTATACAGTGGCACCTCTACTTACGAATGTAATCCGTTCCGAATGCACGCTCTTAAGTTGAACAACTCTTAAGTTAAAGATACCATATCTAAAAAAGAAAACAGAAAAAAGAAAAATAAATGTAAGTAGAGCAGACTATATCTAAAAATTTTAAGGTGGTAGTTAAAACTCCAACGGTTTTCTGCTCTTAAGTCGAATTGCTCTTGAGAAGAGCTGCTCTTAAGTAGAGGTGCCACTGTTCATGCCTTTATGATCAAAACAACCTTGTGAAGATTGCAGACCTTCTGCAATCTTGGTGAGAATGACCATTATGTAAATGGATGCATTTGATTCCACTACCATAAACAAACTGCTGTTTGATGATTGCATCTCTCTTAATTTGATACTTAAGTAGTCCTGTAGCCCCTGAAACTCAGTGATAGCCTAGGGGCACAGGATATTGCAGGCAACAAAAGAGATTCTGCCATTTTCTTTTCATTGTCAAGGATCTAGCACTAGTCAAGGCTAAAATATTTTATGCACTCTCTTACAATATGGTCAGCAATATAGATTACCATATGGTAAATTACAGAACTAGAAAGTAAATTACAGTTTATCTTCACAAAGGGAGTTATCTGATAAGGAAGCAAAAGTAGAATGCATGTTTAAATTGATATTGTGATTTGCATTTGGTTCATTGTATATATTTTCCTTTTCTAGGTTTCATGCCAACCAAAACATTCATTGACATTGTTTTTGACCTGGTGACTTTGAATCTTGGCTCAAACATGCTTCCTGATACCTGGATGCACCTCTCTATTTATGATGTGAGTAACGCCATTCCTTTAATTTTTAAACTGAGGACAACAAACAGCTGTTATAGATTACCTGTCATTAGATGAGAAAGATCCTTAAGGGCTAATTGTGTGCAGTGTCATAAATTTGTGCTATTTCTTGTATCTTGCTTTAGGAATTAAACACAAGATTTCTCTGAATTCTGATTTCTCATTCATAAAGGACTACCTGAATCACAACATGATTTCAGTTGTAAAGAAGAGTTATCTGTAGCATCTGTTTTTGCCTTCAGGTTTCTTGCTGTATTGCCTAGATAAACAATTCAAATCTTTAAAAATTTTTAAAAAGGACGTATCACTAGAATAAGAGACCTGATTATTAGGGGTGTCTTTAGGCCATAAAACAGGGACATTTTAATACGTACATTTTAGCTGAAGTTTATATTTTATTTTATTTGTAACATACGCTTTGCAGCCACCAAATATCCTCATTTTTAACACATCTTGTTGAAATATTTGAAGTGAACACATTTTACATCTAGCCACTACTGGGAAGGTAAATTACAAAAGATTAAAGGTGTAAAATATCTCCTGTTTCCAGCTTTACTTCGTAATTGGTATCGTAGACTAGCCATTCGTAATATTTTTGGGGCCATAAACACAATATGAAGGAAATGTAGGTCAAATAAAGATAGTATAAGTCATTCGTAAGACCTTTTGGGTGTGTGAAAAATTGCTGTAAGTCTGTGAAGGAATATGCTAGCACCTCCTGGGGCCATAAAGATAGCTGTTCTAAACCTTTTTGTCCCAGACCTTTTTGATAATTTTTCTGTGGCCCGGCTGGGGGACCGGCGGGAGGCAAAAGGGGGGTGAAAGCAAAGGATGGGGAAGGAGGAGGGGGAGGCACGAGAGCGGCGGCGGCGGCGGCACTCACCGGCTTGGGGCGTGGGGTGCCACTCCCCACACGGGCGGGGTGGGGGGAACCTGGGGCTCCTGGGCAGGTGGGCCCCCGCCTCCTCCTCCAGCGCCGGGAGTGTGCTGGCCCCCTTCTAATCTGCTGGGGAAAGCAAGCGGGGTGCCAGCAGCGCTTTTCGGGCGGAGGAGGAGGCCCACGGCAGCGGCGGCAGCAGGAGCAGGAGCAAGCGCGGCGCCAGCAGTGAGACCTGGGGGCACCCGCCCGGCCGCGCCATGTGCCTGCTCCTGTTGAGAATAGCTGTTCTAGAGTGGCTGCTGCTGCAATTGCCCCCGTCCCCACTGCTGCTGCTGCTCCTTCGGCGGCGGTGGCGGGAGGAGGAGGAGGAGGAGGACTATCTATCTATCTATGCTGGAGGGCTATCTATCCTCCAGCCTTTCTCCTCCACCCCGGCCGCCCACTATCTACTATCTATCTATCTATCTATCTATCTATCTATCTATCTATCTATCTATCTATCTATCTATCTATCTATCTATCTATCTATCTATCTAAACTAACTAATCTATCTAACTGACTGACTGACTGACTGACTGACTGACTGACTGATTGACTGACTGACTGACTGACTGACTAACTAACTAACTAACTAACTGACTTATATAATTCCCCATTAGTGCAATACACTACTCTGGGCAGGTTTCAACAGGATGAACATATAGTAGCCATACATTGCATAAAACAAGTAAAGAGCAATCAGACAATCCAAGAGGCATAACTTACAAAATAAAATGTGGCACACATTTTCATTTCCTGCCTGCGACTGTCACATTGATGTCCTTATCTAATCTCGCTCTCTCAGTCTCTCTGAGATACAATGAAAATTATTAGAATGAATTAACCCAGACCTGAGCATCCTGATCTCCTCTGATTCTGGAATTTAGGAAGGGTCAGGCCAGATTAGTACTTATATGGGAGAAAAGCAGCACAGGCAAGTCCTTAGCTCAGTGTACAACACAGTCCCAGACTCAACGCCCACTATCTCTAGGTAGGGCTAGAAGAGACTCGTTACGAAAATCTGGCAGACTACTGCGACTCTTGGTCTAAACCAACGGCCTGACTCAATGGCTGAAATCCTTTACTTAGCCTGGTGAGTCACAGTACAGTTGGCCTACTGAATCAGTGAGGATTTGGTAAGTCAACTCCCCTATAAATTCTCTGAAGACCATCTTCCATGTTCTTTCTTTTAACTAAGAAAGTTGAGCTCACTGGATACCTGCCATTTTATGTTACAGTTACAAAGCTTGGCATCATTGCTGACTGTTGAATCGGACACGGTGGACTGGCGTAAGTTCTTACAAGCTGCTGCTCAGCCGTGGCCTATGCCTTCGGTGGTGGAGCTCCTTGAAACACTGCAGAGGTTCCAAGCTGTGGACATAGGAAGATCGGGATTTGTTACACAGGAGGAATATGAACAGGTTTCAGTGTTTTCTTTGTTCTTCTAATTCAAACATTGGTGACTGTGGGATCAGATCCCACGGAGGACAACAGGGCAAAGAACCTTGCAATCTGCTGTGGATCATATTGTGACTGCACATCCTAGATATCTACATTCTTAGACTCCCTCTCTGGAATCATAATTTTACTGTGGACAGCATGGTCCTGTTTTAACCCCTAATTGTGTAACCCATTTTTAAAAAGTTTCCTGCTAATGATGTTTTTGACCTATGCACACTGATTTGAGAATAGGCTCACTAATTGTAGTATGATGTATTTCAGAAAATATACATAGGACTTTTCTGTAAAATTGGTTTGTGGTTCCATGAGAAGATGGGTATTGGGTGTGGGTGCACGAGATGAGATGGTAGAGAACAGTGTAGGGAAAATGGGAGCAAAACCCAGTTAAACAAGATTTAATCAATTAAATTAAACTAAATCCATTCAAGCTCAGCATTTGTCATAAACATATTTCAGGTTCACATTTCCCCATCAAGACCTCCACTCTCTTTCTTCCCAGAAACCCACAGAGTGGTTAGGGACTGAGTTCTACAAAATAGCTGGAGTTGCAAGTCTCTCAGTAATCTATAATTTTCTCCCTGTCTAACAGGGAAGAGCAAAAAAAGTTCTCCTACCCCATCCTCAAAAAGATACAACACAGTCAACCTGAAAGGTTAATCCCTGCATCCTTTTCAGAGTGCTTTAAAGCTGACAGGAAAGAATGGTCCTCTTTGCAGTTGTGTGTGTGTGTGTGTGTGTGTGTGTGTGTGTGTGTGTGTGTGTGTGTGTGTGTGTGTGTGTGTGTGTGTACCCCGGAGTTTTAGAGTTGTGTGATATATGCAGTAGTATTTCTGGTCCAGATATCTTTGGTAAGATGATTTGCTCCACTGCTTGTATTCAAGAAAGTTGTGTGTGCCTCTGTGTATGTGTGTGCATTTTAGTATGGTCGAGATCAAGAGCCTTGGCAAGTGGTAAGACTTCCTCACATTAGTGACTTGGCATGCTGGTCCTCTTGTCTTCACTGTCTCACACTCTGTTAGGGAAAACCACGTGGCAACACTATCAATCAAAAAAAGGAAAACAGCCCCTTCCTCTTGTGGCAGCCGCAGGTAATCAGAGAAAGGAAAACAAACAATCCTCACTAGGAATGGAAAAAACCACAAGGTGCAGTTCTCATTTTTACACCCACCTACACAATGCTGTGGTATGTGCCTAGCATGGGGAGAGATTAAAAACATACCAACAGCTCCAGAGTTAACACAGGAAATAGGCAGAGCATGCATCTTCTTGATTCAAACATACACCTGATAGTCACCCTCTGATCCGTGGGCTGGTAAATCTGAGGGTTAAAAAAAACCCACCCAAATAAGCTTCTTTTAGGGCATCATATTTTTAGTCTTCACACATTCACACAATCAAAATAAAATACAATATTTATTTCCATAAGAAGTGCCCTGCAGGTAGTGACATTTTCAGTGTATTGCCAAATAAATCTCATACAATGGAATGACAGACCAGGATTCAAAGATCTACATTTGAATCTGACTGAGGGGATGGAACTGGTAAAGCCCCTCCTTAAATATTTTATATGCCTTGAAAGGGTATAAGTTCCAAGTTGACAGGACATAACAGCAACAATAACGGCTTAACATACAATAACAGCATCAGGGATGGGCTTCAATTGATGTTTTATATTCAATTACCATCCACAGTCTTTTCAAGCTTTCTTCTGATCTGAGTAACTTTCAAACCAGTGGCTTTTAGTTGCATCACAATTGATCTTGAAATCAGATAGCATTTTTGTTTGCTTGGCTTTTTTTGCAGAAGCCTGAAAGGTGATATACTATAGCAGCAGCATCTTTTCCCCATAGACCCTGAGTTCTTTGATCTCTGCCTGGTCTAAACATTAAAGGTTTCCACACATGCGTGCTAGCCATGTCTGACTCTAGGGATGGTGCTCATCTTTGGGGTTTTTTAGCCAAAGAGCCAGTGTTGTGCAAGTCCGTGGCCATGTGGCCAGCATGGCTGAACACATTTCTGAGCACAGAACACTGTTTACCTTCCCACTTTTTATGGCAGTACCTATTTATCTACTTGCATTTGCATTTTGAACTCCTAGGTTGGCAGGTAGACATGGGCACGGAGCGGCGAAATTCTCGTTTCCGTTTTCGGTTATCGTTATTGTTACGTAACGGGTAACGGTAACGAGAATTACTCCGCTCCAGCTTGAACCTGACCCGATAAAGATAAATTGGGTCTGATTTTTCGTTGTCGTTCATGGCATCGCGGCAATCGCGCGATGCCAAGCAGCACAGAAAAAAAGTTTTAAAAATAAATAAAAACCCCCGATTCCCAACCATAAAAGCAGGCGAAAATATGCCTGCCTCAGTGAGGGCACCTACCAGAGAGGGGTGGTTTCTGGGGGGGTCCCCGGCCTTCCCCCCCTCTCCTGTCCTGGGCTGCTGGTACCAGGCTGGGGGGGCATCCTCGTCGTCTCCATTTGCCATGTGGTGAGGGGATCCAAAATGGCGACCGCAATATTTATTTTTAAATCGTGGTCCCAAAACCCACCAAAGCACCACAGAAACATTTGAAAATTAGGTATTTTAAATGCCTGATTTTTTATAGTAGCAGCAGTGGGTTTTTCTTGCAATAAAACATCTCCATTTATTTTATTTTATTTTATTTTTATTTTTATTTTTTTACACCTGTGCAATGATGGGCTGGCCATGGGATGGGACCATGCAAATTTTTGGACCCATTCCACCAATCGCATGGCCAGGTTTTGACTGAGACTTCTGGATGTGCCAGAGGGCATAAAAAGACCACTAACCCTAACCCTAACCCTAACCCTAACCCTAACCCATACGCCAGTACACTGTCCTTCTTAGTGGGTCAGAGGCACCCAGAGGTGCAGCCCACTAACCCACCCTAACCTTAACCGTAATCCTAAGTCTAGCCCTTACCCTAACCCCAACCCTAACCCAGATCCGTACGCAAGTACACTTCTCTTCTTAGTGGGTCAGAGTAGAGACACCCAGAGAGGTGCCTCCCAGCCAGATCCCACTACCCCTACCCCTAACCTGTACGCCAGTACGCCAGTATGCTTTCCTTTTTACTGAGTCAGAGACACCCAGAGAGGTGCCTCCCAGCCAGATCCCACTACCCCTACCCCTAACCTGTACGCCAGTACGCCAGTATGCTTTCCTTCTTAGTGAGTCAGAGGTACCCAGAGAGGTGCCTCTGCCACTTACCCCCCAACCCTAACATAATGTAATGTATGGTACGCAGCGGCTACGCGAAACACTTCCCTTCCCTTCTTAGTGGGTCAGACGTCAGAGGCACCCAGAGAGGTGCCTCCCACAGCCCACTTACCCCAACCCCAACCCCAACCCCAACCCCAACCCCAACACAAACGACAAACGACAAATGGAAACGACAAATTTTTGAAAATTTCTGCGACAAATGGAAACGACCCGAAACGCAGTTTCAGTGCTCTAGCCTGCTGACCCACCACGACCCTACCAAACTATACTGTAAATCCCTACAGCCAGGAGTACAGTAAAGAGATAGTCAGGCAAAAATGCCTGCATTATACCACCATCTATTCTTAGGAAAACTGATTGTTCGTAGTCAGTGACAAACCTTAATTTCTCTGAGCACAAGACAAATGTGCTAAAGATCCCTACTTCCCCCCACCACATGAAATACCCTTTTCCCATGAAAGACCCATTATTTTCAAATGTCTTCTAGGCACTCTTCTTGGGATCTAGTCTCCAGGTACACTGGAGATCAGAAACCTAATACATTTTGTATTAGTTATATCACAATGGCTTACTGGCTTACAATCAAAGAAATTTCAACAGCTCTAATTATTGTGTGACCGTTCCTTCTCTCCTGTTGCCATATAGGATGGTACAAATATCTCTGTCTTTATGCATCTCAGGGCCAAAAGAAACAAATGACACATGTTTAGAAGCATTGTTTTCTTCGATGGTGAAAGGCATCTGGATTTTCTATCATGTACTTTTCCTTACCTCCGTATCTTGCCTTTGAGCTTGTTTTCTGACTGCTCATTAAAAGATAAATACAGACTTGATTCACAAGAGGTGATTGGTGAGGAGGCTCACAGTTCTAAGGAAATCCTTTGTGGATGAAAAAACCATGCTACATGAACAGCACTTCTCATAATTGCTCTAACCAGTGGTGGTGAACCTTTGGCACTCCAGATGTTTGGGACCACTACCTCCACAGTCCTTGGTCACTGGCAATACAGGTGTGAAATTCTGGGAGTTGTGGTCTAAAACATCTGGAGTGCCAAAGGTTCACCACCACTGCAAGCATTTTATCCAATTTATTCCTCAAGGATTTCTACTAATTTGTACTTCTTATTCCCTGTTTCTTCTCCCCCACCATTGGTGGGGACCTGTTGATATCTTTTGGCACTCTTTTCTCTTCCAAATTTAATCCACCCACCCACCCTATATCAGAATACCTTAAGATTGGGCACCACCAGTGAAACCAACTTTAAACCACCTAAAATTATTTAAATAATTCAGTCTATATGCAGCCTGCTGGCTCCTCTTGCACTAAACCCAGGAAATGCTGGCAGGAAAGAACCAAGGACTGTCTAATTTCTGCCACATCTATGCTACAGCCACGTCGTTCTCAAAGTACAAATTCCAGAGTTTGTCATACATCCACATGGACCCTCTGCCCACCTGGTACTTCCCTGGTGTGTTTAACTATAGCTTCCAAAACCCACATCTTATGATAAGATTGCTGGCTGTAGATTCTGAGAGTTCTCAGTCAAGGCTGATACTGTACGTGGCAGAAGGCTTGAGAAGGTTTTAAATGTTACCTGTTCTAACATATCAGGCCAATAGTAGAGTAGAATTAAAAAATAAAGAAGACAAAATATTGTGGCATCTTAAATATTAAGTGTGGTAATTTAATGTGAGCTTTTGTGAACAACTCTACTTTCTCAGACATCCTGTTCTATTATGCTTCTGTCTGGCTCTAGCAAATCTAACAAAATTTGGTTATTCTGTGTAGGAGATGGTAAATAATTTCCTGCTAGAATTTATGTTACAATGTAGGTTCATTTGGGTTAGGTCTCCCTGGACCAGGCACATTTCACACACCCCTTAGAAAATGCACTGGTGCCTACTCTCATCCTACCCTGTTCTTCAACCTTCTCTTAACAGAGTTCTAAGTACAAAATGAAGTTAAATGTTGACCTCTGACGTCTGAAACCAGTCTTCATACATTTCCTTTTTGCATCCACAAGTGTTCAATTATTATTATTTTTCTTTCTTCCTATTTTGCTTATAGAAGCAGAATCACTGACTCATATATTTCGTTTAATGAGTCATTTGCTGTATAGTCTGAAAAGGATGTGTGCACTTTTGTTCCATTATGTTAGCAATTGGCAGTTTAGCTGAGTTAAAAACTATCTAGAAATACAACAGGCCATGCAGGGAGGGGAGGGAGATTAATTTCCGATGCTCTGCAGACATGGTTGGTGTAACAAGTTCTTACCATTAAATAAGCTTTTGCTGCCTCTCCAGATGTAAACATATCATTTATAGAAACCTGTCCTCTTAAGTGCTGGTTTTGCAAAATACCTGCCCCCTAAAATAATTGTATATATGTATGTATGCATGTCTGTGAAGATTCTCAGTAATCCAGGTATCTAGAAACTGAGGTATGGCAACTGAACTTCTTTTTCTTGAGAGACTGAAACATTTTGCTGCTCATCCAAACAGCTTCATTAGTCTGAAAAAGCTAGTTGTGAGTTCTTCATTTTTAACTCACTTTGATCTCTTGTCCCCTGGTCTGAAATAGGCTCATAAGATGAACAGTGGCTTGAATAGGCTCGTTAGGTAGACAACAGTCTCATAGCCTTAAGGTGAACAATGGTCTAAAGCAGGGGTCCTCAACCTAAGGCCCCGGGGCCAGATGCGGCCCCCCAAGGTCCTGAATCCGGCCCCTGGGACCATTTGCAACCCCCTACCTACCCCCTGTTTTGTGAGCAAGCCAGCCTCCACAGCTGCTTTTGGACTGTGATCCGGCCCCCAGTGGTGTCTGGGTGGTGGTGGACCGGCCCACTCTTTGAAAACTTTGAGGACCCCTGGTCTAAAGGGTTAAAACCCATAAAGTATGGATCGTTAGCTGTAGCTTTGGTGGTGAAGGGTGAAGTATTTTTGATTTGTCTAGGTGTTGTTGAAATCACAGCCTGATAAGTGGCAGATAAACTGTGCCTGAGACCTCCAGCTCTGTTGAGAGAGGGGTTTTCAATGCTGACCACTCTCTCAAACCACCTCTCTTCTCCATCTAATATGTGTACATCCTCATGTTTGAATGAGCGCCCTTTGTCCTTCAAGTGGAGGTATACTGCTGATTCTGCGCCTGAGCTGTTACCCCTCCTATGTTGGACCCACAAATACACTAAGGCAGAGACTCATCCACCCAAAGGACCCAATTGTTGTTGTTGTGTCATTATAGTTGTGACCGACTCTTCGTGACCCCATTTCCATGGAGTTTTCTTGGCAGGAATACTGGAGTGGTTTGCCAGTTCCTACTCCAGGCGCCTACAGCACCTGGTATTCCCTGGTGGTCTCCCATCCAAGTACTAGCCAGGCCCGACCCTGCTTAGCTTCCGAGATCAGGCAAGATCAGATGTGCTCAGGGCATCTAGGCAGCAAAAAGGACCCAATACCAAAACACAAAAGGACCAATATAATATATGTGGTCCAATGCAGTGAGGAGTGTGCAGACCTCTACACTGGAGAAGCTAAACAACCATTAAACAAAAGGATGGCCCAACATAGGAGGGGTAACAGTTGGGTAATTGGGTAACTCGCAACTAGCTTTTTTCAGACTGATGAAGCTGTTTTGATGAGCAGCAAAATGTTTCTATCTCTCAAGAAAAAGAAGTCCAGTTGCCATTACTCAACTTCGAGATGTATGTATGTATGTATGTATGTATGTATGTATGTATGTATGTATGTATGTATGTATGTATGTATGTACTGTATACTATCTATGCTAATGAAGGCACTTTTGAGCCTTGACAGGAAAGACTGTGGCACAAATGGATTCGAAAAAGGAATCTGGTGCCAATCTAATAGATTTGACCCACTTTTGAAAATGAAGAAAAATCCAGAGGCATAACAGTCTCAGCCCAATAAACCATAGTTTATCACACTCATGTGTACTTGTGCCTCCTCTTCTCCTCTTCTCTTTAGCTCTTGTAGTTAAAACCACCATTTCCTTTTATATTCAAAGTAGAAAACTGTTTTAAATCTCTGACTAGAAATGAAGGTATGAAATTAACCTGCCACAGCTGAAAGAGAAGGGTTCTTTCTTTCAAAGCTCTTGTGATGGACTAGATCAGTGGTGGTGAACTTTCAGCACTCCAGATGTTTTGGACCACAGCTCCCAAATTACGAGACTAGATTGCCAATGACAAAGGAATGGAAGTTGTGCTCTAAAACATCTGGAGTGCTGAAGGTTCACCACCACTGGACTGGATGGACCAGAAGTAAAAAAATACACATTTTTGGCCATACTTTTTGTAGTGCATGTAAGTAACTTTTCCAAGCTATTCTGTGAATTTTACATTCTGAAAGTCATTCGTATAATCACATAAACCTGTATTTAATGCTTTTAGGCAGGTCTTTGGTTCAAAGAAAGTGAAGATTTGGTAATTCCTGAAAATCCTACAGAACCTTTACCATTTAACCGCCAGGAACATCTTATAAAAGTAAGTATCAAATATTTACAGGCCACCATGTGGAGCAGAATTGATCCCACTTAAAACCACTAATTCCAGTGGAGTAACAGGGTGTTTTACCCTCAGTAGTGTTACTCAGGCTTTCACTGTGGTTGGGAAGGAGATTCAGTGCAAAATGTGAGCATATTCTTTTTAGATAACACCACCCAAAATCTCTCAGCCAGAAGGCCCAATGACCTTCTTGTTTGAGAGGTTCTGAGGTCTGTTGTCCAAGAAATAAAATTTGTCCATTTCTGCTTCCTCATAAATTCATAGAAGCTTTTGTGCACAAGGGGGTTTGTTGTGCTGCTATAAAGTGTCTACATCAAATGATATTTCCAGTATCTGTCAAGCAACTACATACAGTGGACCCTTGTATAACAAACAGTTTGTATTAAAAAAATCTGTACAACATAAAAAATTCCGGAGATAGGGGAAATTTCCTTTACATAATTGCCTATGGGGTGAATCTGTACACCGCCCTGAGTTCCATTACGGAAGATGGGGCGGTATATAAATATAATAATAAATAAATAAATAATAAACATAAAAATGGGATTACTCCATTTTCAATGCATTCCTATGGGAAATTTGTATAAAGGAAAATTTGCTTAACATAATTTCATTTGGAACGAATTAATTCCTTTATACAAGGTACCACTGTACTATATGTTTCCAAGCCTGGCTCTAGATTTGGCATGATCCCCAGCTTAGACTTATCTGTTGGTGATAGATGGCAGGCTGTAACACTTGTGATCCACACTTTTTTATGTTAGTTTCTGAGCTCTCTGACATTTCATTACTTATGCCTTTGAAGGAAGGTGATTTTCCAAGCTGAGATCTTGGACCCACCGCTCCAAAAACTGGTATTTGGCCTGTGTTAAAGACCCATGCTGAATTTCACGCTCACACAATGAATTCCAAAGTGCATATTTATTTTTTCCTGACTCATTTTGTTTTCTTAGGAAGTGAGATGAAATAAACAGCCACCAGAGGGCTGTTTATATTAGCGCACTCTTTTCTTAATTGACGTAAGCTCATATGAACATTACAGCCAGTTTTAAAGGGAGCCTTTCCCATGTATACCAGATTTAAGAACACAAGATGAAAATGCATAGCCTTTGAAATCAATACATTACTGTAACAGAAAAAGATGTGCATTTCAGTAACTCAGTAGGAAAACAGGAAATGACTCAAAGATTGTGTGATTTTAGTCAGCTAAAATTAAAACATTACATATTGTGGGCTTTTTGAGAAATGTAGACAGGCCCCCAGTCAGAGTCTGGTAAAGACCTCTCCTGGCAATTCAAGAGAAGACAGAAAAAGTTTTGAAAATGGCTACAGAACATAGGCTGCCTTTCACTGCCCCAAACAGAATCACTTGCCACATACAGTATTTATTACAAATTTGTGCACTTTTCCCTAGGGAACAGATATGAAGTTATGCTAGTGTTGTGTGTATCTTAGAATGTTTCCCAATTGCTCTTAAAATGTCAAAGGAATTCAATGAGATCTCCTGTGTATCAGTTCATTGACACCTGTTTCCTTTTACAGTTTTTCTTCACCTTATTTTCTGATCCTGAAAAAGATCCTCCACAGCTGAACTATACTGAGATGCTCCTGTATTTTGCCTCCCACCCTGATGCTATTGAAGGTGTCTACCGGGCTCTCAGTGTCGCTACCGGAACAAAGATCCAAAGGAAAAAAGATAAATTCTCATCTATTCCCCATTTGGTAAAAGTGTTGTTCTTGAAAGTGACCGTTATTCAATGTTTGCTGTAATATTATAATATTTCTTGAAGCCAGGTACCACTGCATAAGGCAGAAATAAGAATGCACTGCTAGCACTCCATCTGTGTTTTAAACACATTTAATGGTTTCTTATTCAGTACTGGATTGATTCGAGACTCACACATCAGTCTGGAACTGCTTGCTTTCACTCCCTCTTTGCCTCTTCACTTTCTGGAGAGTCCAGGCACAGGTATTGTCAACCCGTTGCATTTCACTGCTTTCTAACCTTATCCTTACCCTGTCCTTGAACTAGAAGGTGGTAGTCTCTTTCTTAAATATAAAAAGCAGTTGTGTTGCCATTTTCTTTGATATTGGCTGGGGAACTGCTCTTGGGGCCTTGGAAGGCAACTGTTCTTTTAATTTATAGCTCTGAAAGACTATTGAAGTCTTTCAAGCTTATGTGTGTGCTCTGTGCTGTCAGGTCAGAACCATCCCTAGCAGGATTATCAAGATAAATGAGAAATTAAAGAAGTGGCTTTTCATATCCCTAGTGAGTTTCAGTGAACAAGTAGGGATTCGCACCTTGTCCTTCAAGAGTCCTAGACGGTTACTTCACGTCCCTCTCATCGCGGTTCACCATCCCGCTTGGGACTGGTACGAAAAAATGTTACTCCACGTCCGTTGCATGATGGCGGGAATTCATCCCGACCACGCCCCCTGAACTGGGATTTAATCAAGATGAGCCATACCTCTCCCTTGCCTTGGGAATCTTCTTGTCTCGGTTCTTGTTTCGAGATGAGAGCCCGTGAAGTAAGGCTCATCACACAACGTACGCATTCTCCATCTAGTGGCAGGAGTGCAAAGTTGCATTTTCCAGTACAATCCCAATGGCGTAAACAATGCATCGCAGAGAGATAAGAAGGCATAAAACCTCAAACTTTGCTGCTTAACACATGAAAGGCAAAGTTACGGAAAATTGAAATTTCGAAAAACGGAAGGTCAGACCAAAAAAAAAGGGAAAACGAAGGCGGGGAAGTACAGATATTGTCACGAAACAAGACATGAAGTAACAGTCGTCACGATACCATCAATCACGCCCGTGGGTAAACAGAAACAGGGACAGAACCGGGACAAGACCACGTGACCGCGAATGACGTTATCACGAAACGAACGTAATCTTGGAATGAGGAAGGACGTGAAGTAACCGTCCTAGTTTGTCACTTGATCCACTACACCACATCGCAGAACCCCCTTTCAGGCTTAGTGTAGCTTTATTTATTTTTTTATACTTCTAAGCTCTGTGACCCTTTGGTTATGGCACAAATAGCCTACCCTGACAGCCTATTTAAATTATTCTCTGCCCCAGCCACAATTCACTTATACAATGACTGTTTCCTTCTCTTTTCTCTCCCTCACCACAACACACACACACACACACACACACTTACATAACATAACCATGCCATCCCAATTATTCTGTGAAAGAAAGAAAGAAAATTAGTAGTTATAAATGTTGACCTCCTTGTGGCAAATTTTATATCATATTCTTCACTAAAACTGTATCAAAGATGGGTCTGAAAATGCTTTGGATGCACTTGTGAACACCATGGCGGCAAACAGGAAGGCCGTTACATCAGCCAAATGTCTTTTGTGCTCCTCTGTATCTCAGCTATGTTTATGGTGAAGGGCAGCATCCACCTATTTTATTAAAACATTTCTCAGCAGCATTACAACAACAACAACTCTTAGATTTGTTGCAAGGGAAACGGTTTTAAAACCAGGTTGTGTTTCTATCATAGACATGGCCTGAATGGTTCCTATGCTTGAAATAAACCTATATACAATGGTCTCATCTAGAAAGACAGAGAAATATTATGGAATAATGGAAAAGAAATGTCCTTCAGTCTTTTTAGATCATCATAGAGTTTGGAAAAGGTCTTCAACTCACAATTCCTTCCTGGTGAAGGATGTAGAAGTTACAGTCCAAAAAGTAAACTTTTTCAAGTCCTGCATCAGAGCTGAAAGCATGTCATGCAAAGTTTATCTACAATCTTCTCATCACATTTAGCATCTCTCTCCTATGGAAAAATGCAGGTAACTACTGTATCTTCAACCCCAAGCACAGGTTACTCCTTGCCCTCTAAATTATTTCACTAGAGTCTGGCATTTTCAGGAAGAAAAACTCCAAACATTTGCAGTCTCCCGAAAAACTCCCATGATAAAATGGCCTGCATTTTCTAGGCCAGTGATAGTCAAACTTGGCCTTCCTGAAGTTTTGGACCACAACTCCCACAGTCCTTTGTCATTGGCAATACAGGCTTGGAATTCTGGGAGTTGTGGTCCAAAACATCTAGAAGGCTGAAGTTTGGCTACTACTGAGGTAGAGCCTTCTTCATGGTAGTTCCATCCTTGTAGAAGCAGCTCCCAGAGGAACTTTGCCTGGCTTCCTCCCTGTTGATATTTGAGGCAATTGAAGCTACGGCTCTTCATGGAATTTTGGAAGTTGAGTCATGGCCACTGGACTTTTCTTGTGGCATCAAAATGTTTCACTACTCACCCAAGCAACTTTGTCAGTCAGAGCTCTGAGACTGATGAAGCTGCTTGGATGAGTAGCAAAACTTGATCTCTCAAGAAAAGAAGTCCAGTGGCCATGACTCAACTTCCAGATAAACTCACCTGGATGACTGAGAATCTTCACAGACTCTTAATGGAGGCTTTCCTCCCTGACCTTACTTGAGCTGAGACGATCCTACATCTCTATCCATCTACTGCTATTTGTATCTCTATTTTAATCTTTTATTTACATGTAGTTTTAATATTGCTCTGGAGACTTTTTTGTTCTATCTATCTATCTATCTATCTATCTATCTATCTATCTATCTATCTATCTATCTATCTATCTATCTATCTATCTATCTATCTATCCATCTATCCCACCCATTTAATAGCAGAGCTGCTACTCTGGCTGGCAAATAGATCATAATAGGAAAAACAGCCCCAATGGCACCCACATAATCAATGAAGATAGAACAACATATCAAGAATAAAATATTTAGAAAAAATAAGCTATACAACATTAAAAATATTAAGTACAAAAAGGTGGCAAAAACAAAGCAGGTGTGTAAAAGAGGTAGGGAAAGCTTCATTAATTGGCAAAATTACACTAATTATCTTGACTGTATAGTCTACTGTGAAGTACATAGAGTAGTGATGTGGCACTAATAGGAGTGGTATAATAAATAAATAAATAAATAAATAAATAAATAAATAAATAAATAAATAAATATTGCTCACTATTATGAGTCATGTTTCATATTTCTATGAGGTATACTACAGTATTTTCATTTTGTTTCATACATGACACCATTGAGGGCTTTATGACATGTTAGATATTTTTACTGTTAGGTGTGCTTAGGAAGGTGTCAGCAACGGCCCATCTTAGTTAATACATTGATAGCCAATGCCGTAGCATACAAAAACCACTGCAATCTGTTGTGATCCTCTACCCCAGTTTACTCCTTCTGCCGAGCGGCTAATAGCAAGTGATGCCCATGACGATTTGATGGAGGAGGAGGCTGGTGAAGAAGGTGAAGATGAAGAAGAAGAAAAGGAAAAAGAAGATGAGTTAGATTCTTTTGCCAATGAAGGAAACATTTCTCTGGCTACACTACTCAGAGTGTTCCAGCATGAAACAAACAAGGCTGCTGACAACCACAGATTTAGTGGTTATCTAACGGCAGAGAACAATTATGAGGTTGGTTAACTAGCCACCATTAGTTCCAAATATATATTTAATTAATTTGTTTGTACTCTGCAGGGTATATAGTGGATCCAGAGGTTTATGGAAAGTGCCATGTCAAGCTAACAGAAATAATAGCAGCTTAGTAAAAATAATTCGTTTTCATTCAGAGATGTGCTTTTTAGGTACAGTGGTACCTTGTATAAAGGAATTAATTCGTTCCAAATGAAATTATGTTAAGCAAATTTTCCTTTATACAAATTTCCCATAGGAATGCATTGAAAACAGAGTGATCCCATTTTTATGTTGTACAGATTTGCCCCATAGGCGATTCTGTTAAGCAAATTTCCCCTATCTCCAGAAATTTTATGTTGTACAAAATTTATGTTATACAAACTGTTTGTTATACAAGGGTCCACTGTATGAGATACCTGAAATGTGCATTGTATAGAAAATATATAGGGGTGGACCATCAAAGAGGGTAATGAGAATACAGGAAATTGGAGGTATAACATGAAGGCTACTAGCTGGAAAATAAAGAAACCCTTGTCCATCTCTATCTTCTCTAGCAGCATGTCCAATTGTTATGCATGTCCACTTTCCCCAGTAAAGTAAGCCATTTGTATTTTCTTTCAAAGCATTTCATTAAGGTATACAAGGATCTTGGTTCTGAAGAGATGGAACCCATCCCAGTAGCACTCCTTTTGAAGCATCCCTTCATGCAAGACTTAATTAACTCATACCAGGGGTATAAACTTCATGTAAGTATTCCTTTCCTTGTAAGTACATGGAACCTGGAACCTTTTGATTTTCAGGAAATGCAAAATGCTACAGAGAAGGTATAGCTTTTTTCCATGTACAATGGCAATATTTATGAATAAAACTTTGCTTTGGAGAGTGATGAGATGACATTAGTCCAGGGTAGGGATGGCCACTTTTGAGATTGGGATACAACTCCCATCAGGCTAGAAGTAGCCATGGATTATGGAAGTTGCAGTCCAATTACCATTTGGAGAGCCGTTGTTGCCAACCATGATCTGGGGCAAGGCTGGATATTCTTCCACATTCATTGTAAATTGGCACTGTTCTCGCTGAGCAAATTGCTATATTGATATGGTTAATTTATTTATAATTATTTACATATATCTAGTTAGATGTTTACATTGCTCCAATGCTGTTTGTAAGCTTTTGTTGCCTTACTAGTAGCCACTTCTTGGCACCATCTTCCTCCTCCTCATTTGCCCTGACTCACTTTTGGCCTCACTTCCGATCTTTCTGGCTTTGGCGATCAGTGTGACTGAGTCTGCTGGCATCTTGGACCTCATCTGACTGGCTGATGTCATTGACAAAACTCAGTGGGGCATTGTCCCTAATTAGATTGCATGATGGGAAGGGTACGAGTGGCCAAGAAAAACTGAAGCAAAGAAGAAAGTGAAACAACGAAGAATAGAACTTCAGAACCATGGCTATCTTTGCCATGAATGTTTAAATTGGAAGGAAGGAAGGAAGGAAGGAAGGAAGGAAGGAAGGAAGAAATCTATGCTTTTTAATATTTATGAAGGAAACTGGTTGAAAAAAGCTCCTGGACCTCATATTTTCAATATCTGCTGCTCATGGTTGCACTCCTGCCATTTGATACAAGCTTGCATAATCTATTTGTATATATTAGATACAGAAAACAAATTAAGATCTTGCTTTTTCTTTAGTATACAGTAGGATCTCCCATGTATGAGCTACCTGTCCACTATGGTGCAGCTTTCCTCCCTAGTGCCTGATTCAACTTTGCTTCTGACCCACCTGCATTTTTGCAGGTCAAACCTAACCGGTTTCAAAGCATATATTACCTGCTTTAAAGCTTACTAGAAATCACAACATATAAGACCTAGACTGATCTAATATGGGGGAAACCAGGGCTGATTCTATCAGTTTCCTAAGAAGACACATTGCAATTGGCACAGCTGGGTAATTTATAAACAGTCTGGTCAAACCGCTTATCAGGACCTGAAAAGAATGGTTGTTGAGCTTTCCTTGCTGGTACCTTTTCCTCTCTAGGTATGGTTTGATTGATGCCCCAGAAAGTAATAGGTTGGCAGCTGAGTGAACTAGTGAACGGCATGAATAAGTGTCCGATAGGAACCCAGTGCCAAGTTAGTAGGCCTGATTAGTGGCAACACCCAACACAGGCGTGTGACCACCAAGAATGTTTTCTAGGAGTGCAGAGAGAGAGGGGGGGGTCATGCTTCCTTTCCTTCCTTTAATGTTGATCTCCTAAGAGGCAGAGATGCAGATTCATGTACTCTACTTTGAGCACAGACTCTGCATTAGTTGGTGATGAATGAATGTATCTTCATCATAACGTGATGGTTCCTCTCTTGTTTCAAAAGATTTCAAATAGCCTTGGGATAGACCTCCCTATAAAGACACTGGCAATTTCTAGGGCAGTGGTGTCCAAACTTCAGCCCTCCTGATGTTTTGGACCACAACTCCCAGAATCCCAAGCCTAGAGTGCCAATGACAAAGGACTGTGGGAGTTGTGGTCCAAGAGATCTGGAGGGCCGAACTTTGGACACCACTGTTCTAGGGGGAAAGTGCATACCCACATAACCTTGTCCAAAGGTTATGTGGGCTATGAACTACTCTTCGCTTTCCCATGTTATACTGCTTCTTAATACCGATGAATGGTGATTATATAATGAGTCATTTATTCGTTTTGTTCCAGGGCCTGTCAGGTGGGGAGGGAATCAAGAGTTTTACTTGACCTGTGTGGGCAAAAGCTAATGGTTGACTCTACTATGCGGGAAATCAGATTAAAACTGGGGAATAATTAACATTTTGTCATTGGAAAATCGGGTATATAGAATGTCCTTATTTACATGTTCAGTAGTGAAAGGGCTTGGTCCCCCCCCAACCACCTCAGACAAACGACAACGCAAGACAAATTTAAGAAGCCAAGCAATACAAAAACAAACCCCCGCAGAGCTATGCTACTCAGAGATCACCCGTCAGATAAGCTGAGCAAAACCAGGGTGTGGTTTGTAAGATAGAAGCATTTCCAATTGCAAAGCCAACAGCATCAGAGAAGCAGTATGTTGCTGAGTAATGAAGCCTGGTTCTTCTCTGTGGGTTGAATGCTGCCATGACCTGCGTACCTGCCTGGTGCTTGATCCTTGATTTTACAGGCCTAGCCAGGCAGCAAAACTAGGAGGATTGTGAAAGCAGGATCCTCCTATATAGACAAACACTTAAATTGGCCATATAGTTCCTTGATATTGTACAGGCAGAAAGTCACCATGACCAAAGTCTGAATATAACTTGATATGTTCTATATAGTTGTGGAGCTGCCTAAATGCCCTAAGCATATCCAATCTAGCCTGATTTTGGAAGCTAAGCAGGGTCGGCCCTGGTTAGTACTTGGATGGGAGACCACCAGAGAATACCAGGTGCTGTAGGTGCCTGGAGTAGGAACTGGCAAACCACTCCAGTATTCCTGCCAAGAAAACTCCATGGACATGGGGTCACGAAGAGTCGGTCACGGCTGTAATGGCACAACACCCACACACATGCAATATAGTTGTGGAAAGAGACAGATCTCAATCCCACCCCCAACTAACCATCAGGATTTGCCTGTATCTTTATTGCAACTCTAGAGTTGCCAGCTTTCATAACAGGTATTCCATTGTTTTATTTCTAAAACTGTTGCTATGCTTTTGAGAAATTGAAAGAATGCAGCTCTTGCTAGCCAGGGTTGCAACTACTAACATGTTTGAAAGGAAGCCTGTTCCTGTACTCATTGCAAAAAGATATCATTTTCTCAGAATGAGGCTTAGTTTAAATGATTAGTATTAGTAGCATTAAAAGCAGGAGATGTGAGATAAAACAGAGTCTGATTACAGGCAGCTCGTACATGGGAGATCCTACTGCACACCAAAGAAAAGGCAAAAACTCAACTTGTTTTCTATACCTAATATATACAAATAGCTATTATGTTATGCTATTATGTTTGATTATACTGGATTGTTTGTTTATTGTATTGGCCATTGGCTATGGTATGTATTTTGATATGTGTTCAACTTTGTAAACCGCCCAGAGTAGCCGTGTAGCTAGATGGAGCTGTATATAAATTGAATAAATAAATTATAAATAAATTAGTGGAGGTACATTTCTGGCTGGTTAGCCGAGACAAGATAAAGAGCAGCTGATGGATAGCTCGCCACCACTGCTATGGTAAAGAATTGCTGCTATATTACACATACGGCTGCTACTGTGTGTAAGTGTGCTGGATTTGATAGGGAAAAATCTATCATAGTAATTCCTGCTGTTACTTATTTTTGAGAGGCATGCTTTTTTATTGGACATTTTTGTAGTATCATGAGGGAGTATGATACATCATCTACATCTATGTGTTACCATAGACTTGCACTGATAACGATTTACACGATTGTGTTGATCAAATGTTGTGTTTGCTGACGTTTTCTTTTCCTGTTATCACTAGCAACATTTCCTTTGCTAATAACGGTTTGGAGATGTACATGTAGCAGGTGATTTTGCATATAAGATGTCTGTCTGGCACATACTTCAAGGAGATGGCAGCTTTACAACACACACACACACACACATACATACATACAGAGAGAGAGAGAGAGAGAGAGAAGTTCACAGTTGTGTTCACTTTTTCTGCTCCTTGCTGCCTGTTACATGAGAACATTTGTACCAGTGTTCCCAATATAAAACACTATCAACCAGAAGGTATATTTCAAACTTATTTCAAGCTTGTACAGACTAAATGTTATGTCTTTCCCAAATAATCTGGAACACGGTAGTTTAATCGAAGTATTGAGAGAGAGAAAAAATCAATCTGTGCTCTGCACCCACCCCCTTTATACATGTGATAT
This sequence comes from Phrynocephalus forsythii, assembly GCA_029282475.1. Lineage (NCBI taxonomy): Eukaryota > Metazoa > Chordata > Lepidosauria > Squamata > Agamidae > Phrynocephalus > Phrynocephalus forsythii. The sequence goes on along the minus strand of JAPFRF010000004.1, from coordinate 102,700,926 downwards.
AAAGCACACATATTATCAGAAGCACACAACCTTTGGGGCCCAACAGGTGTGCCTGATGTTGGCTAGGAGGCCTGGGGCTGTACTTGTGTGCTCAAGCGTCCATGCACGCTTACCAAACAGGAGACAGATTTCAGCATACCGCGATGCAGAGATTTGCACCTTTTCTCCCAGCCTTTTGAAAAAGAAGAACTGCATGTTAAGATGATGGTGGTAAAAGCCTTCCCTCCCCGGCAATTTGTGGTGAGATGACTGTTTCTTCTCTGCTCTCAGCAGCAGGAAAACGGGGAAATCTGTAAGGTGGGGGTAAGGTTTCGTCTCTCTGTCCCCTATGGCTGGCTTAAAAGTCTACTCTAAAGGAAGCTTACAGGGAACATGAAATATTTTCTTCCCTTGTTTATTGCGCCTTTGCATCACTTGCTAATCAAAGTCCTTTGATGTGCCAAATATGTCTTTAAAAACATAGGATAACAAAAATAATACTGCAAAACAGTGATCAGAGAAACAGTATACAGTGGTACCTTGTATAAAGGAATTAATTCGTTCCAAATGAAATTATGTTCAGCAAATTTTCCTTTATACAAATTCCCATAGGCATGCATTGAAAATGGAGTAATCCTATTTTTATGTTGTACGGATTTTCCCCATAGGTGATTATGTTAAGAAAATTTCCCTATCTCTGGAATTTTTTATGTTTTACAAATTTTATGTTATACAAGCTATTTGTTATACAAGGGTCCACTGTACTGTAAAACAAAGATAAACCTGAGAATAACATCCCTGTGGGATAGAGAAAGAAAAATAGGTAATGTGAATGAAGCAAATATGCTTAATTTGCATAATTTAAATAGTCAGAAAGAACAGCCTCTCTGTGCAGAATGTTTTTATTTTTTTCATTACTTGAATGGCAGAGAACATATGCAATCTGGTTCTAAACCAGTGGTTCTCAACCTTTCTAATGCCACAACCCTTTAATACAGTGCCATAGAGAACTTCCCTCAGTCTAGTCTACAGGCACCATCAGCCAATTGCAGCCTCCGGTGCCATTGACTGACATCCCCTCCAACCTATCAAGCTGTAACTCATTCTTTCCCCTCTTCCTCCCCCTGCTCTTCCAGACCCAAGCCGTTTGTGCCTTTTGCTTCACTGGCTCATGGCGACCCCTGTGAAATGGTCATTCAACTCCCAAAGGGGTCCCGACCCCCCAGGTTGGGAACCATTGTTCTAAACCATGTTGCTCAATACTCTATTTCCCACGTATCAGTTGGTCTTTTGCTGGTGCCAAATGAAGGTTAAATACTAGTAAGGCTTTTCGTCCAGTGGAAACATCTCTGCAGTTAAGACCCAAACTAGATTGGTTGATCATCAGGGTGAGTAGAGCACAGATGGGCAAAGTACTTTCCCCTTTTCCTCCCCAGCAGAAAATGCATTGCTGGTATTTGCATTTGGAGGAAATCCCCAGCTGTGTCATTGCAAATAGCACATCTAGTTTGGCCCTATATATATATTAGGTGAATCATATAAGCCCAATAACTAAAAGTTTAAAACCAGTGATAATGGTCCTCTTTCTTTTTCTTCCATACTAATTTGTTTGTATTAATAGTTTGGCAGCAGCGTTCGGGACAAGATGTGGTGTCCAGACATTTTTCAGAGACAGCACCACATAGCGTTTGTTAGTAGACTGGCCAAATGTGATGTCGTTCATCATGGTCAGCTTCCATGTCTATATGAATGGGTGCAGTGGTACACCAGCCATAGCTGTGGGAAACCGATTTGTCTGCCTAGCCACTGTCAAAACCCAGTAGGCCTCCAGCCTGGACTACAGGAGCACACTCCACATCTGAGTCTTCAAGTATAATACTGTCCAGCAGACTTCACGCCATGTTTAATCTTCCTCACTTTTTGCTTCATGTTGCTTTGGAATATTTGGGGAGATTATAGTGGCGAATGAAACAAGCCTCCCAGTGCTTTCCATAACATAAGAACAACCTTGCTGGAGCAGGCCACAGCCCATCCAGTCCAGCATTTTGTCTCACACAGTGGCTCACCATTTGCTTCAGGGTATTCCCAATCAGATGTCTTCACCTGCTTAAGATTCCCTGCAAATGCCATTGAGAGAGATCCTGCCTTTCTTTCCAACCTGCAGGTTGTCCTAAGGCATCCATAATGATACCCTTGTTCTCCATGAACTTGTCCAATCCTTTCTTAAAGCTGCCAAGGCTGACGGCTGTCACCACTTCTCCTTCCCCTACCCACTCTTCTCAGGGCATAGTAGTGACAGAAGGAGATGTCCTCAGAAGGTGCTTTTAAAAGTCTCTCCTCAAATTCATAATTAATCCAAACCTGAAGAGTTAGAGAGTATATTTTTATGCCAGCACTAGAAGCCAATGATGTTTCCCTGTTATAATTTTAATGTTTGTTGTCACTGAGATGCAAGGATACAACATGGCAACATAATGGGTTTTTATCATCACATTGAGGTACCCCAGTAAGCTCCTTGGGGAAACTCTGAGTTCCTGAAAGTAGACTTTGAGAAATTACAGTCTGAGGGAAACCTCTTCATGCCTCTATGAAGAAATGATTCTCTTTGAACATCATTACAACTCTGCACTGTTAATGGCCAGGTTCTTAAAGTGCTATTTTTTTTTCATTGAAACAAATTCTCCTTCACTCTGAGTCAGAAACAGTGGCCTAGTGTGGGTTGCCAGCAATGCTAGTGTTATGCCCCCTAACCCAAGGAGAGTGGTGGTGGGCATTTGCATGAGAGTGAGTGCATTCTGGCCAGCCAGCCAACAAACCAGCCCCTGCACTGGAGGTTCCAGAGAGAGGTGGGTAAAAGCAGCATGAGGGGTTGATGGTGAGAGAAGCATGAAGCATGAGCAAATTCCTGCCCCAAAATATAAAAACAGGCAGGGCTTCTTCATCTTGCCAAGATAGGGGTGTAGCCGTGGAACAGGAAGGATAGGTGAACCAGCTTCTTCCACTATGCAAGTCACAGCTAGTTTGAAGGAGAGCTGTAGAAAAGTGCTCGGAAGGGTTTCGGAGCCGAGTCCCTGCACAATTTGGACCACACCCTCTCCCACCACAGCCTGTCTCCTAGTCCCACCGCCAGACTCATCCCCACCTCACCCACCAGTCAGCCACTCCCTAGGCCAGCAAGTGCACTTGGTGGCACCAGTAACTGCTGCGCGCTGGCACAGGACCAGTCCTGGGGCAGGCAGTGCTCTGGGCAGATACCAGGGCCTAGAGCAGTGGTGGCGAACCTTTGGCACTCCAGATGTTTTGCACCACAACTCCCAGAATTCTGAACCTAGATTGCCAATGACAAAGGATTGTGGGAATTCTGGTCTCAAAACATCTGGAGTACCAAAAGTTCGCTAACACTCCTCTGCTGCCCTTGCTGGCTCCCCAAGATGGTATCCTCTGGTGACTGGTTCCTGAGCTCTGACCAACCCAGTGAGGTCGGGAACAGAGAAAGCAGGGAGGCATGGCACACCCAAAATAACTTGTTGGTGCCCAGGGCAGGAGGACAGACTGTACCCCCTAATTATTGTGCAGCCAGTGTGGACCCCCCCCCTGGCACCCACATGCTCTGCCACTGGTCAGAAAAAGCTAAATGCTTGATCAATCATTTATGTTGTAAATCAGAAAGAGAGGTTCTTGTGGAACAAGTGATGATGATTAACGCATAGTGGTATATGAAACTATCTGAACAGTTGGTTTACAAGACACATTGATTGTGAACTGTTAGTAAGAACTCCGCTGCATTTGTTTCTAACAAATCTCTGTTGCGCTGCATGACACATTGCCCTTCACTCTCTCGGGTGCCTCTTTGGTTTTGTTCCATTCTCTCAGTTTTTCACAGATGGGCGCACATGTGCCATTCACACTCCCAAGACCTACACAGACACATGCCTCATACTCTCCCTTCCCTGTCGTAATGATCTTTCTCACCCACAAGATCAACTTTATTCATAGATACACACATCTCAAAAAATGTTGTCCTCTCTGGACAGAGAGCACTAATGGCTCAGTCACTCCTGTTTCTAGGCTTTACACACTGCCCCTCATTTGTGTTATGGTAAAACAAATTCAAAGCTTCACATGGAGATAATTTTTCTTGACTTCCTTATAAATATTCATAGGAATGGCAACTAAGTTTTCTATATTATGTAGATTTTAAAGAATGATTAAGGCATGGCTAAGTATTCAGATACTGAATTTAGCATGCGGGAAGAGCTCTACATTTTAGTACAGTGGTACCTTGTATAAAGGAATTAATTCGTTCCAAACTGAAATTATGTTAAGCAAATTTTCCTTTATACAAATTTCCCATAGGAATGCATTGAAAACGGAGTGATCCCATTTTTATGTTGTACGGATTTTCCCCATAGGCGATTATGTTAAGCAAATTTTCCCTATCTCCAGAATTTTTATGTTGTACAAATTTTATGTTATACAAGTTGTTTGTTATACAAGGGTCCACTGTACAGTATATGCTTCTCAGGTACAGTCACTTGGAGAGGGTTTATTACAATTTTGATTTCACTAGTAAAGTATTCTTTCCATTTACAGATTTTGACATGTATTTATTTTATTTTAATATGTTGACTGCAAATTAAAATAAGACTTTTTTTCAGAAAGATGGGATCCAACTTTGTCAGATAAATAAATAATAAATAAATGTGTGGCACTTCATTCCCACTCAAACCAGTGGGACAAATGTAATTTAGTCTTTAATCAATCGATTATGTTACTAACTGATTTGATTAAATAATTCACTTCTAATAATGAGAAATGTTAAGCCAAAAAAATGGAGAAAGCCCCACCCTGTTCCTTTGACTCAATTTAACCTCACCTTTCTTTTCTTACAATCCAAGCTGCCCATCAACTATAAATTGTGCCTTCATGCTGCTATGAACCTCTTCCGCCTTCCAGCTAGCCATTCTTGGGCGCTTCCTCTCATAGCTTTCCCATCCCTTAGCACTTTAATCTATGGTATTTTACATGTAGAAGACTATATTTTTTTCTAAACTCGTTAGGATAAAAATTCTAAAAAAAATAGAATTTTTTTCCCTAAAATTGTTAGGATACCTTGTGTTTTCCTACTTCCCCAATTCTCTGCTATGTCCTATATTTCTTTCATTTTTGATTCTCCACTCAGAAAGGGGAAGCAGACTCAGAAATTACCCAAGGTTTTTTGTTTGCTGGTTTGTTTGTTTACCTGTTTGTTTTTTTGCAGACTATTTACGAGCCAGATGGAAAGCTCCCTTGGGTCAGGGTCAGCCACCTGACAGGGTTGAGCAAATGGAGTGCACTGATGATTGTGCTTAAAGGGTTGAAATTTTAAGATTTACCCCCCCAAAATAACAAGCCTTAAAATAGGAACCAACAAAGGTAGAGTTATTGGTTGGTTGTTGCATACCTAACCTGTTTGTTTGTTTGTTTGTTTGCTTGTCTGTTTTGTTTTGTTTTGTTTCAACACCACAGATCTATTCTATAACAATATTACCAGTAGACTGGCAACTGCTTTGTTTGAAATTAAGATTAGAAAGACTCAACATATAATCTTAAATTAGAGGCATTTTTGGTTCATACTTATTGTGTTAGTTTAAACTTCCATAATATTTTTTTGAATAAAATAAACAGTGTCCTTTGAATACTGGATACTGTACTACATTTGTATATAGCAGTGGTTTTCAACACAGATGTTCTTTAATAGCAGCTACCAGAAAAACCCAGCCAGCCAGCACAACTAGTTGTGAAGTCTTCTGGGAATTATGCCCTAAGAAAAACTTTTTTACCCATGGTTGGGGACCACTGGACAGCAGATATACTATAAAAAGAAACATTCAGTATTGTTTATGAACATCAATATTGGTAACAGAATATTTAAACAAATATATCTATTTGAGAAACAATATTACACTTAATAACACTCTAATTATAGGGTAGGTGCATCATAAAAGTTGATTTGAAATAATCTTATGCCCTTGCTAGTGTATTACAGAAACCTAATCAAACAGTAATTTTCCATGATAGAGGGGGGGAATTAGGGACTATAATACATTTATATAGGTTAAGCATTCGTCAAAATGTAGGCAAACCAGCTGTCCAAATATCTGTGGTTACACAGATATTTCTGGCTGCTGACTGCAGAATCTGGTTGAGAACCTTTAGCAGTCAAGGCACTGTGTGATATTGGCAGCATCCTTTTAACACATGTTTCTTTTCTTTTTTGTAGGATTTTAAAATTATTCTGCAGAGAGTGGACCAGACACCTGGAATTAATAGTGATAACATTTTATAAAGAGGTTAAAATAGAAGGAGGCAGAGAAACGCTGAATGGTTTTTTTCCCCCAACACAGAAGAAATGTTTTTGGGTTAATCTTTACTTATTTGTAGAACGGTGTCCTTTAGTTAGAGTAGTAATAATTTGCATTGTTTCTGTTCTAAATAAATGTTTGTGTGACTTAAGGTGACAGATTATTTCTGATTGGTTTGCTCCGTCAACAGGCAGCCATGATGAAGATTGGCTTCCTAAATGGTCCATCTCATGTGACACATTTGCCAGTATGTTTGCTACACATGTTGTGTACAGTTTTATGCAGAGATTGGTAACATTACTTTTTTGAACTATTTTGGTGCAGTTTATGGCTCCAAAAGACGTTTTTCAATATCTGTTTTTAGAAATATACGTACTCCCTGAATATATACATAAGCCGTAACGTTGAAGCACGCCAGAGCTTCACAGCTATACATCCAAGCATGAATTAAATCCCACTGAAATAAGCAGTATGCATTAATAGATATTATTAGATTCAACCCATGATCAATGAAATAACACATTTGTAGAATGAAATAACACATTTGCTTCATGCTGCCCTGCATAATTATGTTCTCTGGGCTGAATCAATTGACCTCCCACACTTTTCCATATTTAGCTATTTTCCCACCTACACACTGCCATTCCCTCCTTAATTTTCAAAACCCCCCTGTGAAATGAATTGTTATCACTATGTACACTAAAGGCAGGCTCTCATCCCAGTAGCAAATTATATGTCTTGGGCAGCATGGGCTCCATGGGTGACTGTGTTTCATGCCCAGTAACTTGACCTGAAGACTCCAGAACTTGTTGTCCACCACCCTTGGGACTGGAAGACCAATGGAGTTAGCAGCCATATGGTAAACTGTCGTGGGGAGCTGCCTTTGATTTAGTAAGTCCCAGGCTGCAGAGGCCTGGAGGATAATTGACAAAAGATACATCAAAGCAGTTTTACTTCAGACATTTGCAGTCTCAGATTAAACTGCGGTGTGGCAGAGGGTAAGCTTATACAGTATGTGCATCTCCTACTAGCACACTCTGCACTTCTGATTTTCTTCAAACTAACCAGCATTTCAACAAAGATCTACCTTATTAAGCATTATAAGTTTCAGACATGCTGAAACCTCAACATCCTTCTTGTTTTAACTCATTACCTAACAGATTTTTTTACAGATGTTGACAGACAAACCTGCTCACTCTTGCATTCCTCCAGCTCTTTTCTTCTCTTGTTACAGCCAAGATAAGTCAACTTCATTTCAGATACTCTGTATTCTAAAACAAATTAATCTTGATACCAAAGGGTATGAGAATACTGTATCATAAAATTTCCCAAGCCTTGGGCTTGCTGGTGGACAATGAAAAGGGAGCAGCAGTACAAATAGAAGTTGTTGAAGAAGGCTCCTTGACTATGCCAACAGCCATGTTGGCTAAAGGATGTTGTCCAAACAATTACTCTCCCAGAGTGCTTGATTAGAGCACTCTGATCAAGGGCAGTTGTTCTCTGCTGGTGTTGCAGCCATATGCTTCGTCATGTGACATCTCACATAGGAAGAATTTTCTCTAAATCAAATCGGAATATGACAGGTATGTCCAAACTTTGGCCCTCCAGATGTTTTGGACCACAACTCCCCTAGCCCTCTGTCATTGGCAAGCTAAGCTTAGAATTCTGGGAGTTGTGGCCCAAAACATCAGGAGGGCCGAAGTTTGGATATGCCTGGAATATGAGCTCTGGAGGTCACCATGCTCTATCAGCCCTAAGAAAATCAGTGGCATGTCTTCTTAATCCTTTTGTTAATTATTATTTAGTTTCTTCATTAAACAGAATTTTTTTTCTGAAGATTTGCTTTTGGATCAGTTCCAGCTTAAAAATAAGGTTCTGGCTTAAAGGATAAAAGAAACAATCTCTGTTTGCTACCAAGTATTAAGATTGACTTTGCATTGAGAACATTTTAATTTACTTCCGTTGTTTTCCAATGGTGTTGCTGCAGCCTTCTTCTCCTCTGCAGTCTTGAAAGATGTGAAAGTATGCCTTGGTAGGACTAGATCAGGAAGCGTCTAGGAGGTACTGCATGCAAATCTTAGTAAATGGCCAGTTTATCAGAAATGTTGACTATAAATATTATTACAACCGCAGAATGTCACTTCATATGTTCCCAGTGGTCTTCCCTCACCATCTACTCTGAACACACTTTTATAGTGACTGTCCCCTGATAGTGTTCATGTCTCATCCATGAATATGCTACAAACATCTCACTAAGCTATATTGCTCTGGTGGGGTTAATGGAGCTGTACTGTAAACAAGCCTTTTCTTTGTCCCGATGCATTTTCTTGTAGAGGTTCTCCAAAACAATGCATCTTACTGCATTTAATAAAAATGTGTCTCCTCATCTCACCTTTTTTTTGTCCTGGGAAAAATAACATACAAACTGCCGTTTTGAGAGGAGGATGGAGAGAAGAGACTGACTAGAATCAGTGCCGAAATTTGTATTAGGTACCTGATTTTCCACCTTGAAGACACTTTTGTACAACTAGAAGATCCAGAATATGTATGGGGTGAGGTGTCATTCTGGCTTCCTGGAAGCACCAGCCAACTCATAATGTTCTTGTATTCCTTGTTGCAGCTCATAAGTAAGATGTGAACAAGGTGTCCTAGTTTGATCTGAGGGTGTCAGCATTCTCAGCCCTAGGACGAAATTAGTTCAGATCTGAAATTGTAGATAATACAGTACTTGTCTTCCTTTTGGCTGTGAACGTGATGATACTTAACCATAAGATGTCCTGATTTGGCTAGCCAGATTTAGCTAGACAACTTCTCTCTCTCTCTCTCTCTCTCTCTCTCTCTCTCTCTCTCTCTCTCTCTCTCTCTCTCTCTCTCTCTCTCTCTCTCTCTCCCTCTCTCTGAATGGGCCCACACAGAAAATAAACCTCTGCTGTTCCTCAGTCCAGTCATCGATGCTATTGTTGCTGCCTTCCTGAGTCCATATTCTCTAACTTCAGGGAGCAGTTCTTGTACAGAGGCTGGAAAAAGTTGTGGTTTGGTTTTAATAAATAGAGTTTCCAGAATACATTAGAGGGCTCTGGGAATGGTGAACCCCCCAAAAAAAGAAAAAGAAATATTTCCATACCACTGGTTTATGAAGCAGGTATGAGCACTTTTTATTTATTTATTTTATTTATACCCTACTATTCTTACTGGAAGTGCAAGTTGTCCCCCCCCCCACCTTTCACAATTTCCAGGCCAGCCAATACTTGGGTAGCAATGAGTTCAGATTGGCAGCATTGCGCTTTTCCATAGTAGTAGCCACGTTAGTATGTCGCAGTAGAAACAACCAAACCTTATTATTTTTCATTTGATTCATTTATTTAAAATATTTATTTATTTCCTGCCTTTCTCCTAAAGCACCCAAAGCAGCTTAGGCGCAGGCTTTTGTAATCAGATGCATCCGATGTAACGTTAAACTTAGGTTTTGGCGCTTTTGGTTGCAGCCTGTCACAGTGATAGATCTAATGAAGTGAACTGTAATTAGCCTGTTTGGATTTTCTTTTTGTTGGTGGTGGTATTGTTGGCGTTGTTGGTGGTGGATGCACAAGAATTTTTTTCCCCTCTGAGCATAGGACTGATTGTGTGGGGTACTGTGTGGCCTATTTAGCTGATATGCACTAAGGGGTGGGCACTGCCAGAAGCTTTCTCTATAATCTAGTATCTATATTTTTTATTTATTTAAAATATTTTTGCCCCACCTATCTCCCCAAAAGGATTCAAGGCTGCATAAGTCTAATTATAGTGATTTTTCTCTCTCGTTTGTACTGTACCACTTATAGGAACCTCGTGCCGCAGTGGTTAAATGCCTGCACTACAGCTAAAACTGTGGCTCACGACCTGGGGTTCAATCCCAGGTAGCAGGCTCATGGCTGATTCAGCCTTCCGAGGGCGGTAAAATGAGTACCCAGCTTGTTGGGGGGGGGCAATGTGTAGTCTGCATACTGTAATTAAACTGTAAACTGCCCAGAAACCACTTGAAGTGGTATGGGGCGGTATATATGCAGAAACCTTTGCTTTGCTTTGTTGCCTGCTTTTGGAGCAGTTTGATTCTCTGCTGCATTGCTTCTGCTTTTTTTGGTGGGGGGATTAGTTTTAGGTTTTGGATTATTTAAGGCTTTTGGCATGCTGAAAAACATGAATAAGAAAGCATCTATGAAAAAGGCTTCCACTTTAGTATATAATGAAAGCGCCAGTAAAATACCTTACAGTCCTTGAGAAAGTGGCAATCTGGTAATATTACATTTTATAATGACTCAAGAACCCCCGACTAATGTTCAATCCCTTATTGTGTGTGTCCATCATGGATATAAATCTTATTTCAGCTGTTTCCCTTTGTATTCTTGATCTGTAATGATTCTGTAATGATTATGAAAAAAAAATGCATTTTCAGTGTAAATATTTTAGGAGCCTGCGCTGCAGCATTAGGTGACTGCCATTTTCATTTTCCCACAAAGCTCCAGAGAGTCATTCTATTGAGGGTATTTTGATTAATAATAATTACATGCCAACACGTCAATTCTGGCTTACGGTTTGCCATTTTTGAAATGATCCAGGGTTTTGGAAGCATCACCCTTTCTAGGGCCTCAGCAACCCATCCCCAACAGGTGGAGAAGCTAGCACCACTTGCTACCTCTCTACTCTAGATGTCATGGAGAGAGGAGAAGACCCAAGAGCCAGGAAATGCTGGCCAACTGCAACATTGCCCTCTCCTTCCTCCATATGAAGAGCATCTCCACGGTAGAATTTCTATTTCTGATTCACAGATCATTTGTCTCTGCTTCTTGCTTATTAAAGTTGACAGCACGTTTCCTGGACCTTGATCCTTTTAAGAGTTGTAACCCCCAAGTAGTAGCCTTTTCATAGTCTGGTGGTTCCAGAGCAGAACTACCCTTTCTGGTACAATCATGCACAAATCCTTCCAGCCATCTGACCTGCACAGCATCATCTTCTGTTTTAAATTACAACTTTACTGTCTTCACTTTATGTTAAAAATGTATCTACAATGACAAGTAAAAAGGATCAAACAACTGCCTGTTAAGTTAACATATAAATCTCTTTTTAGATTTTTTTTAATGTCTGCACGGTTTTCCCATCCCTGTTTCTTATATATTGGATGAAAAGCCTATATCAGTCTAATTCTGTCCAAGACAGCTCTTATACAGTAGACTGCTTATAAGACTCCTTGTGTGTGTTTTACGCGACACACTTAGCCCTGTGGTTGATTCATTTGTTTACGACAACTTTACCAGAAGAACCACTGGTGTGCATTATCAACACAATGCTTGCAAACTGCAATTACAGCCTAAAAGCAGATGGTTGTGGTCTGCAAATTTATCATGATTCTAGAGCAGAGCTCTTTTGGAAATCTGATAAAAAATAACCCAGAAAGGGGCAGTGGTGTTCCTGGGGGCAATTTAGGTAGCAAGTGGCCCATGTGCAAGCAGGTGATTTAAATCTGGTAGAAGCAAAACAAGTTGAGGAGCCCTATAGCCATCACAAAAACCAAATACAAAAGTGGAACAGGTGATACTTTTAGGCTATTAGAAAATTAATTAATGTTTTTTCTAATAGTTAATTTTCTAATGCCCCAGACACCACTGGGGGCCGAAAGGGTGGGCAGGGTCACCTCTGGAGGGAGTCCTTGCTTTCTATATGTGATTTAAATCTGTATGAGGAAATCTGCAGCTGCCTGAGTAAGAATCAAACTAGCCATTAACTGGAACTGCCCCCAATAAACGGAGCTTTCCTTCTATCGTTCCTCCTATTGAGGGAATACCTCTTCTCAATACATGCAAGTCAACGTCTAGTTCATTGGTTCCCAAACTGGAGAATGTGAAGAAATTCTAAGGAGATCACAAGACAGAGATTGAGATTTTCATAAAGGAACATGTCTTTATTTTTTATTTAGAATATTTTTATCCTGCCTTTCTCCATGGAAAAGGACCCAAGGTGGCTTACAATACTGAGGGACAATATACATACATCCCAGAACATCTAAGACATATTCAAGTTTAAGAACAGGGAATTCAAAGAGGCATCTTATAACATTAAAAGGCAACAATAAAGCTTACAAAAGCACATGAACGGTTAAAAGAAAAAAAATTCCATTATGAAGAATGGAAACTAACATGGAAAACAGGTGTCCTTATGAATTCAGTCAAAGCAATCATGCATGGTTATCCATCTAAAAATTACATAATAGGTAGTCTGTCATTCAGGGAAAGCTTGCCTGAAGAGGACGGTCTTTGCCTGCTTCCAGAAAGACAGCCGAGAGATGGGGCAATCCTGGCCTCCAGTGGGAGAGAATTCCAAAGTCTGGGAGCAGCAACAGAGAAGTCCCTTTCATTTGTTCATATCAGACTTATGAAATATGATGGTGGCGGGAGAGAAAGGCCTCTCCTGATGACCTGTGGCAGCAGGCTATCATTGGTATTCTCTTACAAGAAGACTCTGCCATATAGGACAGAAATGGGGTCAGACCCAGGTATTCTGTTGAGAAAGCTGTCTTATGCAGATTGCCATCTTCCATCACCTTCTGCTGGGTCCTTTTAAGTGAGAAAGCCAGGAATTGAAAGTAGAACACTATGCAGGGAAAACATTTATCTATCAGTGAACTGTGATCACACCCCAGCAGCAGCCCATTTTAAGAAAGAAGTCAACATAAGAACATAAGAAGAGCCACGTTTTGGATCAGGCCAAAGGCCCATCTAGTCCAGCTTCCTGTATCTCACAGTGGCCCCACCAGATGTGTCTGGGAGCTCACAAAACTAGATATCTGTCTCCTGTTACCACTCCTCTGCATCTGGTTCTTGAAGTACCCTGGTTTTAAGCCTGGAGATGATACATCTCCATCATGGTTTGTAACCTGGGATGGACTTTTCCTCCAGGAATCTGTCCAATTCCTTTTAAAAGGCATTCAGGCCAGATGCCATCACCATATCCTGTGGCAGGGAGTTCCACAGACTAACAATGCACTGGGTGAAAGAACATATTCTTTTGTCTGTTCTCACTTTCCCAACCCTCATTTTGAGTGTATGTCCCCTAGTTCTGGTATTTTGTGAGAAGGAGAAGAGTGCCCCTTGATCCACTTTACTCATGCCCTGCATTATTTTGTACATCTCAATCATACCCCCCAGGCACCTTTTTTCAAGACTAAAGGGCCCCAAATGTTTTAACCTTTCCTCATAAGGGAGATCCCCCAGCCCAGTAATCATTTTAGTTCCTCTCTTCTGCACCTTTTCCATTTCCACTATGTCTTTTTTGAGATACATTTTGTAAGTGATTTGAGAGTTTTTAATATCTTGTATGGGTTTTTATGTGTTTTATGTGTTTTGTATGGTTCCTTCCTTGTTTAGAGTGTGTAGTGGAACAGCACTCTAATTTCGTTGTGCATATGTTGCATATGCATAATGACAATAAAACTCTATTCTATTCTATTCTATTCTATTCTATTCTATTCTATTCTATATTGTAATTCTTATAGAACAGCATTGTTATGCTCACTGAAACTCTATGGGCTTTCTCTCTGTTGTAGTCTGTACAACAGACAGCTGTTTTCTTCTAGACATTTGGACATCAGAAAAGAAAGATAGAATAGAGCAAACAAAAATCAGTCCAAATGGATCCTGGTCACCAAGAAGACAGATAGCATCTCTCAGCCACTTTTGTCTAATAGGGATGAGTAGGGACAAAAAGCATGGTCTTTGTCTATAACTTTTAAATATATCTACGTAGTGGGGTGGAAACACTGCTTTTTGAAAACTGGTGTGGCCCCAGTATTGTTCCCAGGACAACCAAACAGCAGGCATCATTTTATTTGTATTCATGGATGGAGCAGGAGGTTGGACTCAATTGCCTTGTTGGCCCCTTCCAACTTCACTGTTCTATAATTCTGGATTTCAGTAAACTGGATAAAGTCATGGTGTGAAGGGCAATTACAGATATAAAGATCTCTCCCCAAATCTTAATTCCATACTGTGACAGATAACATACTGAACTTGCATGAATGTCCGTCTTTCATTAAAATGGTAGGTATCCTTAAAATGCAGGAGTAAATTTTGTAAGGAGAACCAATAAATATATGGGATCATTGGGGTCATTTTAGTGGCAGAGGATATTGGTCTTCCCCAGCTGCCAAGATGTATCATGAATGCAGTACCTGTTACTAGAGATAAGCATCTCTGTTTGGAGAAAGGTTCACACACAGATCTGGATCAAGACCAGCGGCTACAAACAACAACCCACTGACTCATAGATAATTCTGCTGCCATGACTCTAGATTGGGCAAGCAACTGCAAGCCCTCGAGTTTTCTACTCAGTTGCGTGTTTCATTTTCATTGTTTGGTTTTGCTTGTCAACAAAGATGGGCAAAATAAAGAAGATTGTGTTCTACTAGCTTGCAAGGAAGAATGGCCGTTCAGAAATAAGGGATGGCCCTCCCAACCCAACACCATCAACACAGCTAATACAAAGCAGTTAAAAGACAACACTTTAAAAGCTAAGTATACGATGCCCTCTATCTGTTTCAGTGAGTCTGTTGGTGTTGGTTTTCTCCATAGCATTAAGCTTCCTTTGTTTTATGAGTTCGGAGTTTATTCTCAAATTTATTATGTTGAGGGTGGATGGGTGGGTGGGGTGGGGTTTCTATTATGTTGCAATGACCGTCTGCAGTAGTGGTCCCACTAAGTCAGGTGGGATATGTGTCCATAATATATAAATAAAATAAATAAAACTCCCACATTTTCCTTTTTCTTCTCATCTGAAGTTCTTTCCGTTATACATGTGAAGAAATATGTGAATGTTGAAAAAAATGTATAAAAATGAAATGAAAAATGTTGTCCATTTTTACTTAACAGAGAGGAAGACTATATAGTTTAAAAGCTTTCTTTTCTCACAGCATCCCTATCTCCTTTCAAAACATTGCTGTGACAACAATAACCCCTTTTGAACAGCAGAGTTGGAAGAAACGCTATGGGTAATTAGGTTCAGCCCCTGTAAAGGAGGCACAGTTGGGGATTTAACTCCAGATGTCTGGCTCTGCAGCTGGAGACCTATGGCACTGAGCTATACTAGAGTTCACCTATATGTCTGTGAAGATTCTCAGTCATCCAGGTGAGTTTATCTGGAAGTTGAGTCATGACAACTGGACTTCTTTTCTTGAGAGATTGAAATGGTTTGCTGCTCATCCAAACAGCTTTGCCAGTCTGACAAAGCTGTCTGGATGAGCAGCAAAACGTTTCAGTCGCTCAAGAAAAGAAGTCCAGTTGCCATGACTCAACTTCCAAATAGAGCTCACCTAGATGTGAGAATGGATGGTAGTTGTACTGACTCCATGTTTACTGCAAACCTGGTGACACTGCCTTAATTTCCTGTTAGTGTGTCTGGGATAAGATTATTAACATTTAAGTACTGTGAAAATGACCCAAGCAGATGTGATGATGATGGCTATATGATTGCAGTTCTGGGCATGGTCCCACAGGGGAATAAGAACCGCTCTTGAAGTGGATGTAGCATCAGTAAGATTTTTAAACACCAGTCAAAAGTCTAACTCTATTCTGCCATGTCATGGACAAGGAAAGATGTCCTCTCCACCAAAGCTGCTATTTGGTCTAGAAGATAAACATTCTGAAGTTATGTGTCATTATTCCTCAAGAGCCCCTCTATTTCTGCTGATCTAGATGTATTAAATTGGAAAGTCACATTTGTGACTTTGGAATATCTACTACCCTTGTTTAGAGATGGGAGAGGCAGCCCTGGATAGATGTTTTTAGAGTCTGTAGGCCATGGATATATATTTATATGTATATCTATACAGCATATCTTTAGATCTTGCCTCCCTCCACAAACACGTTTTCAGCTTCCTGTTTTACGATGCACCCACTTGTCTCTGTGTTTTTCATGCTTCCCCCTGCATGTGGTTGCTTATCTAAGGGTTCTCTCTAGAGAGGGGATATAAAATAGCAGCCGGAGCATATCTTCCTCTGCTTTAGTCTCTGTCTTACAGAAAGTCTAGAAAGAATGTAAACTCGGGATGATGAACTCAACTCTGTATGCTTGCTTCTTGCTTCTTCTTCGTCCCCTAGTTGTCCCTGCTGACAGTGGATCAGGTGCATCCCTGGGTTACGGTGAGTCATTTGATAGTTTTCTCAAAAACTAAAGAATAATTCTGAAATGCAAATGCCTAACATTTGCAAATGTTATTTTTAAAAGCTGGTAGAGCTGGTACACAGGAGCGAGAAATGATGTAGCGCTCACACAGATGACAATGATAAAAACCATGTGCATGTCTGGTATCTCATGTCTCAGGTTCTGTGCTTGTGATGATGGAACTTTCCCAGACAAGGCAGCTGTCTTTAAATAATTACTAAACTGGATTCTTCCTTGCCAGACTTTCTCTCATTTCCATCAGTTTGGATATCGCTATTTTGTCACTGAGTTTATTTTTGTATTTTTGCGATTACAGTTTGTTATCTCTGAATGCCAAGCTATGACTGTCATGACAGAGATTGGATTATTTATTTATTTATTTATTTATTTATTTATTTATTTATTTATTTATTTATTTATTTTTACTTGAAGGCCAGGAATACCTCCAGCGGAAATGTTCTAGAAGCTAAAATTCCCCCAAAGTGTATAAATTTGGATTCAGCACTTTAGTCCTCAACAAAAACCCATCACAGGGTTGTTTCTCCTGTAATGTATAATGTTGTTGCATTTTTGAAGGCTTTCACAGCCGGCATCTGATAGCTGTTGTAAGTTTTTTGGGCTGTTTGGCCGTGTTCTGGAAGTTTTTCTTTGTGACATTTCGCCAGACTCTGTGACCAGCATCTTCAGAGGGCAAGGAGCTCAAGAAACTAGGAGTTCTCTCTGTGTTCCAGGGGTATAGAATGAGTAAGATTGTGGGGTGTTAAAGTTGTGGGAAATGGGGAAAATACAATCACAATACAATGACTAATGCCTATTCTCCTGCATAGGACAAGTTTCCCACAATCTCACTCACTCTATACCCCAGAGCACAGAGAGAACTCCTAGTTCCCTGAGCTCCTTGCCCTCTGAAGATGCCAGCCACAGAGTCTGGTGAAATGTCAGGAAGAAAAACTTCCAGAACATGGTCAAACAGCCCAAAAATTCATAACAGCTATAATGTTATTTGCTTTACCCCATAAGAGCTGCTCCTGAATTTTGTCAAATGCTGAAAGCAAATGAAAAGTTAGAGTAATTGGATTCATGAGTAAACATTGGTAGGAAGTCCTGTGCCATGAGCTCCAAAGTAAGGCTGGCTTTCTTACTTGTTATTTGAAGCTAAAAATCCCCTTGTTTTCTCCTCGGATACCTAAATTTTCTGACAAAATGTGTTCTATCATCTTAAACTAATTTTATTATGATTAAGGTGACCAGAGGCAGCAAAGCTAAGTATCTTGTCCTAAAAGAGCCAAAAAAAGTGGGGATTTATTTCTCTTACATGCAATTTTACAAAACTTAAGTTCTTTCCATCCTGAATACATAGGAAACTGCAAATGTTTGGATACTCTTCAAAAATAAAGCAAAATCTTCTCTCATCTTCACCAGCCAAACCAAAGAGGGACAGAGATTTCTAGCATGAAGAGTAGAAGACACAAGAGTGGGTTGTATCTACTTACTGTAACTTTTAAAAGGGAAAATGTCTCAAAAAAAGGAAGTTAAACATCAAAATAGCAGAATACACAGGGGTTAGACCTAGAAGTCTAAGCACTAAACAATAAAGTCCTGGACCTTTAAGAATGAATCCACCAATTCCCTCATCTCTGTGGTAAGCTTCAATATTGAAAACTCTCAAGTTCTTTCTGTCACAAATCCGAAGAAACCTGTGAACTTTCATTCACTCTTGTTAAAATGAAACAACACAAAATTCTCATCTACCCCCACCAAGAAAATATTCCATTCAGATCCTGCTTTTCCAGACCTGATACCTTTAATTTCATTATAGAGATATTTACTTTGCAGTGAAATTAAAGCTGTTGTGGGAGAAATCTATTCAATTTAATGAGAAGGCTGCCAGTAAAAAGTAAAAAAGATGGAAAAAATAATATGGAAATGGTAAAAGCCAATATTCTCTACTGCACCCAGATCCAACCCATATACATCCAGCAGCTCTTAAAAACCACCCTTTAATCCTGAACATGTAGAAAAGGTGTCGTAGACACAACACAAAAGTATGTAAAATAGGAATCTTATTTAAAACAAACCCAAAAAGTTGATTCGTAGAGCACAAGAATAGATGAAAAAAACCTCCAAGTGATTTCACTATGTTTGAATGTTGCCCTAAAAGAGATCTAGCTTTAGCCCTATTTATTTATAGGTTGAGTCTTGCCTATATGCTTGCTTTGCCAGAACAGGGACATGCTTCTCACTGAAATCAACATGATATGGTCAGTGTAAAAAGATATGAAGAAGAAGTCTAGAACACGGATATGTGAACACAGATATAAATCACCGTTGGCTTGCAACCATCACGATCCCATCCCATTGGAGTGGAGTGCAGCAGAGAAGCATAGTTGGCCTCCAGACCATGTCTGGAAGTTGAGTCACGGCAACTGGACTTCTTTTCTCGAGCGATGGAAATGTTTTGCTACTCATCCAAGCAACTTCATCAATCTGAATGTCTGCCAGACTGACAAAGCTACTTGAATAAGTAGCAAAATGTTTTGTTCACTCAATAAAAGAAGTCCAGTCGCCATGACTCAGCTTCCAGATACTTCCACCTGGATGACTGAGAATCTTCACAGACTTCAGACCATGGTTTACATCTCAGTGCTTTGCCCCTTAGTCATCAATCCTGGAAACAGTCCTGCAGCATAGCATGTAATCAACTACTGTTTTTTTTTAAAAAAAATGAGTCCTTTAAGAGCCCAAATAGAAAATCACATGAGATGACATTTTAAGCTTTAAAAAAATGAGTGAATACTCCTGAAAAGGCTTAGTCCCATGATGTGCTCTAGGGCTTTTTTGTAACACCCCTCGTTCTTCCTGACCATGGGGAGATAATCTTTGAATTCACAGTGTTGGCAAGACTGTTGTGCAGTCATTCTAGACAAGATGCAGATGAGCCATCCAAAGATGTCAATTGTTTGAAAGTTTTCTTACAAAAGTGAGCTCCCTCTTCTAGAGAAGTTTCACTGAGAGCGTCCCCACCCCTTCAACCTGTTATTAGTAAGCAAACAGTAAATCTATTTTTATGTATCCCACTTCTCTGTTTGAAAAAGGAAGAAAAGAAGACCACGGTCCATTAATCCACCTATAGTACAATCCTATCCCTGTCCACCAAAAGCAAACCTCAGTGCATTTGATGGAGTCTTACCTTACAAAAGTGAGCATAATGTGATGATGACGACAACAATATCAGTACTTTTGCAATCATGCCATCTTACCCACCATTTTAAAGGGCTAATTCTAATTTTTAGGCTTGACCCCATGTACCAGCAATGCTGAGAAACAAAATGTGTAATAACAGCAATGACGAAAACATGCTGTCAACTCAATGCTCATTTATGGCGACCCTTTCCAGGGTATTCTAGGCATAGACTACTCAGAAATGGTGTCCCTTCTGGAGGGCACCTGACCTCTGGGTCTAATTCACTTAACTATTCTGCTATGACATCCTTAGAAAGTACAACAAATAAAAACAAAACAAAACTTATTTTTGATGGGTGGGAGGAAGACTCTGTTACCAGACCACATGCTTATTAAAAAAAAAGATTCTTGGAAGACTAATGGAGATTGGAAAAGATACTTTGAAAGAGGGAATTCTGGGGGGACAGTTGGCCAGAAATAGGACTGCTAGATTACACAGAAAGAAGAAAGGAGCGCATACAAAGCAGGTCAAAGCATGAGCCAAATAAAGTTCTCTCTTACCGCCGCCCCATTGGACATTAGATAGGGTGGCTGCTTCCCCACATACATGGTCCAAAATCAGGACAAGGAGATGCTCACTGGCATAACATTGGGTATATCGATTTACCGATATAGATACAAAATGAGAACATAGTTGTACAATTCAAATAGAATTGTAACTCACTTGCATGAAGAACTGAGTGTCCAGGTGACGGGTGTTCCTGCTCACTTTGCTGAATCCAGTTGCTCCTCTCTAGTGGACACTAATCTCCTATGGGGTTCTTTATCTACAAATCCGCACTGTCCTCCAATTGGAAGACACTTTTCAAAGGGTTTTCCTCCAATTGTCCTTCACACAGAGGGCAGTCCTCCCTGTAAGAGGATATCTGGGCACCTTCACCTCACATCATCATGAGAAGTGAAGGAAAGGCTCTCCTGTTTAAAGGGAAACAGAAAACAGAAGCATCTGATTTTAGACAAAGAGAATGCACTGTTTTGATACAGCAAACAAAAGGGAATTCTATTTTCAGAATGTCAAGTGTTTGTTGCACTGTATTCCTTATCAGCCTCCCTGCCTGCACTTTGAATTAACAATCATTGATGAGTCCCTGAACAGCTTTTTAAAGTTAAGATGATATTTTAATGTTTACTTGCTTGTAATTATTCAATTGTATTTTAATAACATAGAGTATAACTAGGGATTGTTTTTCATGTTTAACTTACATTTTAATTCTATTTTTCCATGTTGTGAGCATACAAATAACTGTAAATAATTAAATTTAAACTGCGTATTTTGTGGTCCTTTCTCCTCAGAAAGCTGTGCTGCTGATGAAATAGACACCAGCTTTGAGTGTTTCACTCAGATGATCGTCCCCTGGAAGATTTACTTAATTTGCAATGCCACAAAGGCCGAGAAGTACCCGAAGGAGGCAGACATCACCTTCATTGCGTAAGGCGATAAACAACCTTTCCAGTGCCTTAAAATGTGGTTGCTTTTCTGTAAGAACTATTTGGTGAAATAATTCAATAATGCCACTGTTCATTTTTCAAAAAGGCAGTGGTCTCTTTCTTTTGCCTCTCTTCTCTTCAGAGCTCAATATCCAAAATCAAGCCAGTCTTGGCAGGGGAGACAATATCCAAGAATGCTGGGGAGAATGGGAAATGTTGTTCCTCTGCACCATCACTTATCTGCTGCCTGAGGCCACTGCCTTATTCTGCCTAATGGTAGGTAGGGACAGTCGCCCTGGCAGCAGCTGACATATTTGGAAATGCAGCCAACTGCTCCTTTGGAACTGGGGCCACTGGTGAAATGGATTAATGAAGAGTTTGCACTGAGAAAGTTTTTTGCAGCTTGAGTTGAGCTGTTTGTCTAAATTGTGTCTTCCTTTTGCATCAATTATCTCACGTGGCTTATGTTTCTTGGAATCTTGTCCATCCTGGTGGTCACCCAACACTGTAAAGATTGGGTATTACATAGCATTATTGTAAAAAGTGGGCGGGTAGGGAAAAGTAAAAATAGAGAAGAGTATATTGAATGGTCTCTTTGAGTTGACATTTGTAATTAACATACAGTACCCATCATGTTATCACATGATCCTAAATACATCCTCAATCCCATCTGATTTTGGAAAGGATTGGGTCTAGTTGTAATTTAGATGCAGAACCACCAGGGAATAATTGGAAGAGTTAAGAAAGTATCCCTCTTACATCCATGGGAAGCCTGGACCCATTAGATGGTCAACTGTGACAGGTGGACAAAAAGTCTGGTTTAGGATATGTCAACTTTCTATGTATCCCTTTCTGTTTGATACATACAGTTTTCTAAGAATATGCCAACACACTTGAATTGCATCTGTTTATATGCGGTACAGCACAATGCTACTAGGAAATAGTTCACAACAGTAAAACATGCAATAAATAAAACATGGTTTATAGCAATTTAGGGGTAGCAGTGAGAAGGAAGCAGTTTTCCTTTTACAGTGAAATGGCCTAAATCAGTGGTGGCGAACCTTCGGCACTCCAGATGTTTTGGACCACAATTCCCAGAATTCCAAGCCTGTATTGCCAATGACAAAGGACTGTGGGAGTTGTGGTCCAAAACACCTGGAGGACCGAAGGTTTGCCATCGCTGGCCTAAATGCAGGCCATTTTACATGGGAGTATAGGAGACTGCAAATGTTTGGAGCAAAAATGCCAGTGTAGTGAAATAATTTAGACGTAACCTGTGTTGTTGAAGATACAGTATTGCATTTTTCCGTAAATGTGATGAGAAGATTGTAGATAAACTTTGCATGACATTTTATAGCTCTGTGCCTGAAAATCAGAACTGATAATGTTATACAAAAAAAAAAAGTCAACACTCTGACCAGGGTCTCTAATGGTCTCTCCTACATGTAAAGAAAACAAGTATTTTACTGAGGCTTATCATCCTACACAGAAAAAGCCGCCAATGCAGAATGAAAACCCTGTGGGTTAGCAATTGTTCGCTAAAGGCAGGGGATACCGTTTTTCCAGTCAACGTCTGCTTGAACATTATGCTGACAGAACAGCAGTGCAGAGATTGCCAGGAGGTGCAGCTGGAACATATTGGTAAGCTCATCCAGGGTGGGTTTGTGTCTGTTATTCAGAGGGGCATACCGTACAGGTCAAAGATAACCCCAGAGCCTTGTGGGGCTCATTGACCACCACCAGGTTTGAAATGGCTTGTGAAGCAACTTGGGGTGTGTATGTAGGCATTGGTGGTAGCATGGGTTGCCTGCTAGAACCGGGCAAGGCAAAATTTCAACCTGGCATGACTGTCCCTGAATTCTCCATGCTACCCACTGCTACAGCCTGCCCCTGCCTAGCGCCCCCTTCCCACTGCCCCTGTCACTAACCTACCTGGCCCTACTGCCTCCTTCTCCAATGCTACAAATGGGTGATCCAGCACCATGGGTCCCAATCTGGTGCCGCAGGGTCCCAACCTGGCACTGGATGCTGCTGAATTGCCCCTTTGCAGCCCCACAGACTGTCCACTGCCCCTGTCACCTCCCTATCTGGTCTTGCCACTACCTCCTCTTCCTCCCTCTCCTCTTTTGCTGCTGCCATCTTTATACAGGCTGAGTTTCCCTTTCAGGAGCCAGGCTTGCTATCTCTGCACATTACTTCGCCTATCAGTTGAGACTTTTCTGGAAGGAAAACCAGGCCTGCTGTGTCTCAAGATGGCAGCAGAGGCGGTGGAGGAAGAGGAGGAAAAGGAGGAGGAAGCAGGACCTGAAAGGGAAATGACAAGGGCAGGCTGTTGGGATGGGGTTGGGGGGTGGAGAGATGAACATGTTTTGTAGCCCGTAAGGATTTTGAACCCAGTCGACCTCCCCTTTGGCATCCCCCAAATTATGCCACTGGGATGCAGACACCAGTATCTGAGGCATTTATATTCAGGGCAAGCAACATGAAAATGCATTTTTGTTTCTTCAAATATCACCTGCTTTCTAACCCTATTCTTTGTGCATATTTGTTTGTTTATATGCCATTTTCCCTTAAAGGATCCAAGGTAGCTCACAGCATTAAAAGAAACGAAGTTAAAAGCTAAAACAATAAATTGGTACAATGTTAAAAAAGAATTAAACATATATATTAAAAATTCTAGCCAAGAGAATATTAAAAACACATTAGTTTAAGAGACAATGGCCCAAATCCTGTTGCAAAGCGTAGTAAATTGCACTACAGTAGATCCAAAGAATCAGTGGGGATTTAGTGAATCGACTTCTCCATAAATTCCATTGATTCCAATGAACCTTGTCTAGTTGCAAATTATTTCACTATAATAAGTCATAATTTTGGCAGAAATCCTGTTTATGGTATAAGCCAAATTGTAATTTTATATCCATCCATCCCTTGTGATTAAAGTGCCCCTCCACAATTCTCTGGGACACGCATAGATCAAGTCTGCAAGCCTGTACCCCTCTCCTCCCAGAATCAGGATGGAGGCACTTTGTTTACTACAGAGTAGCAAACGGGAAGTTACATGTTGACTGACAGGGTGAACAGGGCTGAAGTCTCTTTGCACTGTTCTTCCTGCCTCATGGGGATAATGTAATCCTCATCAGCAAACCACCAAGGATTAAAGGGAAACTGCTGCTGTTTAAAGGTGGCTTTGGAATGCATACATGTAGAGCACATGGCAATGAAGCTGCATATGTCCCAAATTGCCAAAGGAAGCCTTTCATCAGACTTGCCACTGCTGATGACATCGCCTTGTGGCACAAGCAGAGACACGTAACAGGATATAAACCAGTTTCTTCAGAAACAAATAGCTCAGCTGAGCATCCCAATAGCTACGAGCATCTTTTTCCATCCCTATTCAGGATATAAAATATATGCTGGTACTGGCGTGCCTCAAAACAGTCTTAAGATCCAGTTTTTTAACACCTTCCTTGATTAAGGGCACGGTTCATTTTTAAATTCTTAATTCTCTTTCCGTTGTCACTTACAGTTAAACCTGAACCACCATTTGCCTTAAGAATTACATATCAGGGAAATGCAAATGAATATTCTGTGGAGTTCTCAACTATATCTATGGAAGGATTACTTCTTAAAGGAAGATTAATGTATCAATTAGCCTACCGGCAGGAAAACACAAGCAGCTGGATTGTGAGTACAGATATGTTATTTATAGAGGTGGGCATGAAATGAACCAAAAGACCTGACAAACCAGGCTGGTCTGTGGAATCCTGCAGCTTGCCCAGGGCATGCAGATTGCAGGACACACAAGCCTACCAGATGTACACACTCCAAATTATCTTATCTGGCTCCTCTTCTGAGAAGCACAATAGGGATTCAAACTCTAAGCCTCTAAAAAAATTGGTCAGTATTTATTTATTTATTTATTTATTTATTTATTTATTTATTTATTTATTTATTTATTACTTACTTGCTGGCGTGCTTACTTACTTACTTATGGATTTATATACCGCTAAGCTTAATTCAAAGAACAACTCCAGGTAGTGTATCATTAATAGTAAGAGTAAAAAAAAAGGTAAAGGTTCCCCCCCACGTGCGTGCTAGTTGTGTCTGACTCTAGGGGCAGTGCTCAAATCCATTTTCAAGCCAAAGAGCCAATGTTGTGCAAGTCCGTGGCTATGTGGCCGGCAGGGCTGAACGCATTTCTGTGCACAGAACACTGTTTACCTTCCCGCTTTTTACAGCCACTATGTAGCACCCGGGGTTCTACCTGCTGAGCTGCATAATTTGCAGCCAACAGTTTCAGCGCTCTAGCCCACTGAGCCACCACACCCTAACAGTAAGAGTCCTTAACCAATTTGAAGTCTTGCATTCCTGGGTTAGATGAATCCCCTTTCCATTTACTCTGCGGCATTTGACCTGGTCACGGACAAGTGACTTTTCTCACTCCTGCACGTCACTTGTTGACTTATCTGGAAGGATGTGCTGTGCCTTGCCTTTCGCTTTGTTTACCAGAGGCAGCTGTGGATCCTCCTCCCTGACTTGTTTGCAGGCTGCATGTCTACGTGAATGACTTGATTCCTGCCTTGATTTAGGTGGATTTACTCACCTGGGACTGTTGCCCATCTTTTAAAAATGGCACTGACTAACCTTGGTAGGAGTCTTTCACAGTGGTACATGGAACTTGCCAAGAACTGCATCTAGCATATGCCGTACTCTGTGTGTGTGTGTCGTTATAGCTGTGACCAACTCTCCATGACCCCATGTCCATGGAGTTTTTCTTGGCAGGAATACTGGAGTGGTTGGCCAGTTCCTACTCCACGCACCTACAGCACCTGGTATTCTTGGTGGTCTCCCATCCAAGTATTAACCAGGGCCGACCCTGCTTAGCTTCCAAAATCAGGCAAGATCATATGTGCTTATTAGGGCATCTAGGTAGCTCATATGCTGTATTAGACAGTCACTACTCTTTTCGGTGAGCCTGTGATGGGGCTACACTGGATCAAAGTGGTTGTTGGGGAGCTTGGGGGGAAATCCTAGAATCTGCTGGATAGCTCAGTGGGCGAGCTGGGCAGAGCCAAAGTTGGAAGTTCAGTTCTCCACTGTGCCTCCCTGGCAAAGGCTTGACTCCATGATTCATACGGCCCCTTCCAACTCTGCAGGTCTAAAAATATTGCATTATTAATATAATCCCCTAGCAAGCATGGTCTGGCCAGTGCGAACCCAAAAATGAACTTCTCCAAGCACTCCATAGAGCCAGAAACACATTAGCATCCTAGTTTGGAACATTCAGCATGGACACTGTAGTTCAATATAGTGACATCTTGTAGGGGTTGAGATAATATGGGTTTTCTGTAGTCGAAAGGCTGATGAAGGATCCATGAAATAAACCAGACTTCTCACAGCCAACAGAACTGTCAAAGAAATAAAATTTGGGTACATCATTTGTCCATAAATAACTATGGAGAAATGGACAGAAACTATGAGTGCTTTCTGTTTTCCAACTTCTGAAAAACAATTTTAACCCCCCCTTCCTCTTTAGACCAAAGAATCTGAATATATTCCGATAACTCTTCTGGGAAAGGAACTTCAGCCAGGAGCAACATATGAAGTGAAAGTCCGGTCGAGGCCACATGGATCTTATTACAAAGGCCTGTGGAGCGAATGGAGCTCTTCGGAGTACATGAAAATCAGAGCGGAAATAAGTAAGCACATGATTTTATTTCATTTGTATTGCAAATTAAAGTTCATCGCAGGTACTGTTATACGATCTCTACTCAATACACCATAGACAGCTTGTGACCAGACAGAAGACATGTCCATCTCTGCCCTCAAGCCACCTATTCAATAAATAATAGATAAATATAAAATAGCAATCAACATCTAGTCATGAACTGTAAGGTCCCAATAGTGCAGTAAACCAAGGGCACAGCTCTGTAGGTAATAGCTGAAGAATCTTAGTAGGCACAGGACAATTGATTCACCAGGAATCATATGACCTCCTTACTGATGAACAAACACCTTAGCCTGTTTCTAGGGGTAGTTCTTGGAATAACAGAAAGTAGGAGCTGGGTGGGTGTCACCCATTGCACATTCCCCCCTGCCACCTGGGAATGACAGTGATCCCACATTCTTAGAGCTGTGATAGCTTTCATCCCGAGACCCCTTTAAGGGTCCTGAAATTGAATCGGGTTCCTTAAGTACAAAGGAAACCTTAAGTACTTAACCTTAAGTACAAAGGAAAATGTTAAACTCAGTGAGAAAGGAACAGTAACAATACAGAAGTGTCTCCCCCTGTGTATATTTCATGATTTTTACCTATGTGCAACATGCAGCAGTATAACATCCAGATCAAGAGAAGTAATGCTACGACTATTTAGTGTTTTAATGAGACCTCACCTGGAATTCTGTGTCCAGTTCTGAATGCCACAGTTTAAGGATACTGTCGAGCATGAATGGGTTGGGAGTTTGTTGGCAACATGGTATGGAGACTGGAAACGAAGCCCCAATGAAAGACTGAGGGGGCTGGCTAGATTTAGCCTACAACAGCCAAGGTGCTGCAACTACCTTTAAATAGTCAATGGACTGTCATACAGAAGATGGAGCACTCTTGTTCTTTGTGGGTCCAGGTAATAGGACATGATGCAATTGATTCAAATTATAGGAATTTTAAAGTCCACATTAGAAAGCAGAGGTGCATAGATTCATGTTTTCTTCCCAGTGTTCAAAAGGATGAGCTGGCTTAGAAGTCGGAGGGTTATATTGTCTTAACTGGGCCATGGGGCCAGCTGAACACCTTCAGCCTGTGAGATGAGCTGGCAAGCCATTGCTTCAGGCTTGAGGGGTCCTTGTTTCACAGCACTGAGATGGCTGCTGTGGAGGCTTAAGGTGGGTGCAGATTGACAGAGATTAGTTCCAGGAAGCCTTGACAGAAGGATATTCCCTCACCCAACAACTCCCAGAAACATACACACATTCAGAGTCACAGATAATTTATCAGGCAATAAAGAAGCCATATCCAAATGCTTAAATATTTTTATTTGTTTTCTTAGGAGATTATACCATTATTACGATGTCAGTATCCATTGTGGCATACCTTCTGCTGCTCATTCTAATTATTCTGATCCTGGTGTTTTGGAAAACGAGGTAATTCTCCCCTTTTTAACCAAAATGGGCACTATGGGTCCAATAGATTCTTGTGGTATTTTTGTTTTGTTGATGGAGCCCAGATGGGAAAATTTGCCGGCTAAGGCAAACGGCAGTCTCAGCTCAACTCCATGGATGCTTGAACTGATCCTGCAGCTGAACCATAACTTTAGCAGGTTTGTTTAAGAGAAGAGAATGTCTGTGGAACATGGCTTCAGAGGAATGGCTACTGGTTAGTGTTGTAAAGGCCATCCAAAAAGGGCGGTGGTATCTCCCCCTCTCCCCAAAACACCTTTTTGTATTTTTTCCCAAAATAATTGAACAAAATGAAAAATATATATAAAATATTTTGTTTCAGGATGAGACAAGATGCTCATATATTTGCCAAAAATGTTTTCTAGAGCCAGTGTAATTTTAAAAATGGCGTGCAGAATGGACCACAATTCCTCGTTGCAGAAATTGAGAATCTCTAGCAGAGTGTCATAAAGAGAATCCCAGTATATCATTTCTTTCTGTTTTAGTTATGAATGAGAAAACTGCATAGATAAGGCATGGAGCAGGGCCAGAATTCCATGGACTGAACTGTGTGAGCCATTCAAAGAATGATCCTGCTAAAACAAAAGCTTGACTTTCTAGTGAGATCTGGAAGTTGGGTCATGGCTTCTGGACTTCTTTTCTTGAGAGATTGAAACGTTTTGCTACTCATCCAAGCAGTCTTGTCAGTTTCAGGGCTCAGACTGACAAAGCTGCTTGCATGAGTAGCGAAACATTGGTCAGACTATAGGGCGAAATGTTAATAGGGGGACTTTGCACCTTTCTTTTTTGAAAATGCTCTATTTGCTTTTGTTTGTTTCTAAATTGTTTGGCACTTAGTGGTCTTTTTGACTAGTCTACGTGTTTCTTGGGAGAAAGGTGAGAATGGGTGAATATATGGAACAGCCTACAAATGGGGCATCAAACAGTGCTACAGTTTTCCCCTAACATAGTTCAGGAAATTAATTATATTATTTTTTTCACCATCACTCTTATTACCTTATCTCCTTTTCCAGGATCAAACCTATTCTGTGGCCCACAATTCCTAATCATGAGAAAACGATGGATAAATTTTGCAAAAGGCTAAGTAAGGTTTGTTCTCTTTCTTTTTATTTCCTATGTCTGCTACAGGAAAACCTCCACAGGAATGGTGGTGACCATCATTTGAATGGCAAATAAATATTGTTTTCCTCCACAAGGCAGACTACAGGCACAGGAGGCCTGACTGCACTCAACAATAGAACTGTGTTGTTTAAGTTTTGTCTTGATATCTCTACTAAATTGACTAGAGGTTGATGACTTACATATGGATGCCATGCCTAATCTACTCATGCCATATAACTGGATGGTAGACCTAGAATACAGTACTGAGGTAGTAGAACAGACAGAATCAGATCATGCTATAGGTGCAGCATCAGATTTATTTAATGGTTCTGTGTTATCAACTCCTTACAAATCACTCAACATCTCTACAAGAACCTTTCTAACTTTGCCCCCCCTCCTTTTTGGTACTTTTTTTAAAACACGGAAGCATTCAGAGGCAGTAAAAAGAAATGTGTCAAATTTTGATCCAACTTTGAATAAGATGGTGATTACACTGACCAAAATTCTGTAGCATAAATTACACTCACATAAGGACAATGACATCACCAGGAGGAGGAGATTGTGGTAATACAAGAATTCCTCCATCCAATTCAGCGTTAGCATGACTTGACAACCATCAAACATTGTGCACAAGTTGGGTGAACGGCATGACTGAAGAAGGAACTCTTTAATTTCCAGTTATCTCCCCCTGCCAGATGATGTTACTGGCAGGGGGAAATGACTGGTAAGGGCTTTGCCTGATTGTTCCACGGGAAGACTGCTTGTGGGCAAGTGGTGGGTGAATCATGCAAGCCCTGAAATCAAAATAGTTCTTTTATTACCAGCAATTTCCACCTGCCAATGAGATCATATGAATATAAATTTAACCTATAAGTTTTTGGCCAGTGTAAAAACCTCCATCAAATTTTAGTATTAGTTGAGTTGGGAGAGCTGGGAGATGACCTTGACTAGCTTAATTTTCACTCTGATTTTCCTCTTATTCCTCTAGAATTCAGTTGCAAGTTTCTTCAATCCTGAGAATCTGGGCTATGTCCACATCCATAAGGTGGACAGCATTCAGGCCAAACCAGAAATGGATCACCTTCAGCCATCATCCCTTCTTCGGGATGCTCATGTTCCACAGGTGCCTAGTAATGGACTGGAACAAAAAAACAACTTGACTCACATCAATCAGGGTTGGTTGAAGCTGTCTCTACTGTATGAAGGAATGAAGCCGGCCGAGCTGCAGAACAAGCATTTAGGCAGAAGTAAACATGTGCCTAGTGGAGACCTATTCATTGATGCCAACCTGTGTGATGATAGTGCGGACAGTAGTCCTGACAGTCAATGCAGTGTTACGGATGATGTCAGCTGCTCTTCCACTTCCTCAGTAGATCCAACCGTCCTATATGAATTACAGGCAGATCCTGGTCATCGGAGTTGTGCCCACAGTGAGACCAGGGTGCAAAACATTGAGGAAGCCTATGTTACAATGGCAAGCTTCTCTGAAAACAGAGGTAACTCATAAATGCTGATACGATTGGGGCCCAATGAATAGTATTTCATTCACTGGAAGAATGCACAGCTAACGTGATAGCTGTGTTAGTCTAATGCAGAAAAACCAACACAGGCATACGACAGCTCAAAGAATGACAATTTCTATTAGCATGTGAGCTTTCAAGGACAATAGCCATTTCATCAACTGTATGGCATCTTACCCAGAATCACAGATATCTACAGAGTACAAGTGGTTGTGATTCGGATTCTAGACAATGAAATGAGATGGAAATTGAGCACACTGAAGTATTATCCATAATCAATTATGTGTGATATATGGTGTGTGATAATTCACTTTAATCCTGCGCTGATATTCCCACAATTATTTTAAAGGTGTGGCCCTGCTCTGATTTAAGTGAAGAGGGCCAAGGGTGAATTTTGTTTTTCTAACCATTGTAGCAAGTTTGGTCAAAATGCTGTCTGCCTCTTGACTATTCAAAGGGAAAATGCTATAGATCAGGTGGGATTCAGGAAGCCTGTATTTTAGATTTCTCCTTGATAATATTTATATTTTTGCTGCAAGATAACAGTATTTGCTGCTATATTAAATATTGACATATCACTGGATATATCACTGGATTGTACTCCTGAAAACAGTATTTTCCTCCAGGCAAAGTGACCGAAATTCAGAAACAATCAGTTCCTTTCAATAACATGTTGGTTTACTTTTGTTAGACTGCAACTACAATGGCGAGCTGAGTCACCACAATCTGGCTTTGCTGTGGTTTGATTCACAGCCTATCTTCTGTTTCAGTTTGCTCTTAGTGGGAGTTGAGTCATGGCTACTGGACTTCTTTTTTGAGAGAAAGAAGTCCAGTAGCCATGACTCAACTCCCAGTTAAACGAACCTGGATGACTGAGAATCTTCACAGACGTTTTGCTCTTAGTGATCACACAGGGGCTGAAGATTAGTTTGGAGCCAGCATCCATACACAGATAAGGTGCAATTCACATCTCAGCCCACAGACACTTCCTTCCTTCCTCTGTTCCCACCTCTGCCAATCCTTGTATGGTTTCCTATCAAGCTGCTTGTTTTTAAAGAGTCACACAGTGTTAAGGTAAAGACAATAGTTTTCCGAAATGCTTTATAACATACAGATAAATATACACACAGAGAAACATATGTAGTTTTTTATATACTATATTGTTTCAATTTTGTAGCAATACTTTTTTAAATCCCCCATGTGGAGGTTATCTAGTGCTAGACTAGTATATTAATGTAGCAGTGCAATGACTCAGTGCGAGACTCATTTATTCAATTTTTTAAAAATAGAAATCAGGATATTTGGAGGAGGGTGCTCCTGCGATCCTTAAACATCATGCCTCAGCTACCTACGTCACCACAACACCATTCACAGATACACCTACATCTTATTGCAGAAGGAAACAACTGATCACACTGGGGAAGTTTGTTTGAATAGTTCCAACTTCAGAACATTAGACGCCCCAGCAGTAGAGGAAAAGGGCCAGACAGATCTGAATTAACCTCAGCTGATCAGTTTAAAAAAGAGAAAATAATTCATCTGTTTTATAACCAGAGCAAATGCTATGGTACTTGACCATGCAGTAACGGCCTTAGATGAGACTTAAGATAAATTATCTCTTGTCATGTGGGTGTACAAGACACCCAAATATTTACTGACATTCTATAAATATCAGCTGGGCAAGGCTGAATATGTAAATCAGGTCAACCAAGTTGCATAACTGGTTTGTTTTGGACTTTATGTCTCAGTTATTGCCAATAAAAAATCCAGTGACAATGTAGGTTACACAAGAGAATGTACCTAAATTCAAATGGAGTTTCTATGGGAGCAGCTGCTGATGGTCTCTACATCCTAAATCTTCCGCCCATCATAGGAGAATCCAATTCTTAAGTTATCAGTGAAAATATACACTTTTCAGATTAATATGCAGATCAGAATTTGGATATTCTTTGGACCACACTTGCCAAATTTTGAAATTTAGCTGGCACTGCAACACTTTTTTGCTGCTTCCCAGGAGGGTGTTGAGTGGCACATTGCTTCTAAATTTGGAGTTTGCAGGTCAGCCTGATAGATCTATCCACTAGCAACCTTTCAAGTCTCCTTTAAAAAGAAATCAATGTTTGTTAGCTGTTGTTAGCTGTGTTTAGCGCTTTTTTAACGTTCTAAAATATATTTAGCTTGTTTTTTTTTAGAAGAGATGTTCCCTCAGGTCATAAAAACATCTTTTCAAAATCATAGCACCTTTTAACATGCTTTTTAATGATGATATATTGGAAGGTAAACACAGGCTTACTTTTTTCCAAGACATGGAAATCTCACTGTGGGACAGAAAGCCATTTACTTGCAGGGAGTAGAACCTGGAATGAGTTAAGACCTCGTAACACCTCTTTTGCTAAACTAATTGGTGAGAATCCTGCTGAATTTTGTCAGCATCACACTATTAAATCTCCTGGCTTGCCATTGTGCAAGTAGATATTAGAGTTTATCCATGCCTAATGAGATACTGGGTACTTCTTTGCACAAGTCCACAAAATCTTAAACTACTATAATCCATTCCCTGAGTGATATTCCTTGATCACTCTGTGAAGAAATATTTGGTTTTCTCTGGCTCATATGTTCTCAGATAAGTGCCTTCACCAGTACTTTTTATTTCTTTGCATAACTCAGTGGTTCCCAGCCTTGGGTAACCCAGGTGTTCGTGGACTGTAACTCCCAGAATCCCCAACCAGCACATCTTGTGGTGAAGGCTTCTGGGAATTGCTGTCCAAAAACACCTGGGTTACCCAAAGTTTGGAAACACTTAGCAAGTTCTTGGCTTTTGCAGTTAAAACGTAAATTCCAACATGAACGGCTGCTGTTTTATTTTCCATACGGTTTTGTAAAATGTTCATTCAAGGGATATGCGATACTAGTAATGATCACAACATATGTAGCCTTGTCAAGTAGACATGTTATACCTCTCAAGTGTTAATCTTTTTTCTGCACTGAATACATCGTTCTGATGAATGTAGATTTTTATACAATTATATTCATAGCTTTAAATACAAATATAGTAAACCTTTCTGAACCTGGAATGAATTAAAATGTTAATATTGAAATAAATAGTCTTTTTTTAAAATGCAATGTCTCGGCTTCAATGGTAGTCAGTAACTACAAATCTAATTTAAATACCTTTTTACTAATGAGTTCCAGCTAGTTTTGTATTATGCTCCCCCATTTCCAGGCAAGCAACCAGTTATGGTATCAGCACTCCCTGTAATCATTTACTGGCACAAGCGGTTGAACTGTGGTGGAGGGGGAAAACCCTGATATAATCCAGCCACGTTGTCTTAATTAGCTTAAGAAAAGGACATTTGTGAACTAAGTCTCCACAGAAATCTGAGTGAGGTAAAAAGAAAGATGGTCTCTTGAGCTAACATTTCACCACTTTCATCCTTACATCAGCTATCACTGTCCATGTCCAGGGCAGAGCAACCAGTGACTTCAACATTTGCAGCGGATTATATCGGCTGGTGAGTTGGCCGGATTGCTCAGTGGCTGCAGAAGCCTAAGGTTCAGAGTTCAATTCCCCACTGTGAGCCAAGTCAGCCTGTGTAGCTTTGGGCAAGCTGCATGGCCCCAGGGAACCCCCGGAAGAAGAGAACAGTCAGCAGCCCACCACTTCTGAATATGCTCTACCTGGAAAGCCTTGAAGCCTCACCATAAGTCACAACGAACTTGACAGCACAATTACTATTATGCCTGCAGGTCAGCTTTCTTTAAAGAGGAAGAGATACTCAATTTCTGCTCTGCTCTCCTCTGTCCTCCGGCGTACTGCAGTCTTCAGTGCAGTACCCGTGCCCTTACTGGATAGAGTCCACCTCTCAGAGGCAGTCTTTGGGGTGAAATGGGGCTGATGAGAATGTGCTGCCCTGCCTTGCTCAAATGGATGAACAGTTTCTGCTACAGCCAAGCCACCACTGGCTCTACTGCCGTGCAGACAACCTTGCATTTGCTGAAGGCCTTGGCAGGGAGACATGGTGAGGGCTGTGAGCTTAATCCACTCTTGCCAGGTACCACACGCCCTCCTGAAATTTATTTCTCTCCCAACTCCCTCTTATTTATTGCAATTGAGGACTTGGGAGAATGGGAAGAACAGGAGGAAATGACTGGTGGGAGAGGGGAAACTTTTGATAGGAAAAAGCAGGAAGTTGAGTGAGCCCAATTAAACCCTCATTTACATCCTGTCCTTTAATTCACATTATTCACTTAAGGAACCCATATTAGGTGAAGGAAGGTGCCTTTTAACCTACAGATTGGTCCTGCTCAGCAAAAGAGGCACAATGATAACGGCATCATTTCTTCTTTTACTGTGATAATCTTCTAACGTACTGAAATTGGGTGTCTTATAAATGAGGTACTACATGGAATGCAACAGACTATTATACAGAATGCAACCACACTGCCCAGTGTGTCAGTCTGAAGAGATGCTTGAAAGGAAGAGGAGGAGGAGGAGAAACCTCATTTCATGTAATCAGATCTTCCAAGCATTTTTCATCATCACAATGAAATAGACATCGGTGTCAATTGAAGCGCTGACGCCAGCATAATAGTTCATGAATTCATCCGTTGTAACCTGAATGGCGACATTTGGAAAAGAACAAGAACAGATTCATTTATCTATTGTATTATTAATACTTCCACAAACTCGTAAAGGAAACATGTGACATGTAGAACATTTTGGACTTTTCAGAAGCAGCTTAATGGAGCCAGGGTTTAGTCAGGTTGTAGCACTGATGATGGAAACTTCTCCCAAGCAAATCGAGCATGTGAGAAGAGATTTCCCCATGGGCATCATCCCTAAGCCATTCCTTCCACCACCAAAGAGGAACATCCAGGGAGGAATGGACCGCTCCAGCCCAAAGGCACTATGTGCCTGATTCTTCCTCTTCCCTCCTAGGTGTTTTAAATAATAAAAGTAGAGAACAAAAACATAGCAAGATTGCAAGAGGAAGGCTGTATCAGATGAACTCCAAATTCCATTCTGAAGCAGAGTACAGTAATTGCAAAATAAAAGCCAGATTTGTGAAACACCTCTGTCACTGTGCAATTGGTGTACTCAAGAGCCTCAAAGGCCCCTTAGAATATCATTATTCTTGGATTTCACTCTCAAGAAGAAGGGCACAGTCCCTTCTTCTCAAGAGTGGAAGGCATGTCCACCCAATGACCTTTCTGAGTCCCTTACTCCTCCTTGGCAGATACAGGAGGAACCAGGACACCAAAAGGTACAGGTCAAAAATATTCTAGTAGAAGATGAAACTGAGGTGTGGCTTATGGTGTCGAGGCACAACACATCCCAAAATTTTGAGCTGGGATATTTCCCTGCTCTGGTAAGAAGCTACCAGTGACAACACCTATGCAAGTTTCACAGGTAAGAAGAATAACCTCTTTTTCGTAACAACAAATATTAAACCCATTTGAAATGCAGGGTCTAGAGTGGCTTAGGTCTCTGGCTGGGGAGCCAGAGGTTAAGACTTTGATTCCCCACTGTGCCTCCCTGACAGGGAATGGAGCTTACAGGGTCCCTTCCAAATGATTAGTCATTATCATTATCATAAGCCATTCTCTTCAAGCAAGAAATAACTTCTGGCCCTGGGGTTGGACAACAAAAGTAAGTCAACAGAAGATACATATTTACTTGCCATATAAGTTAATGGTTCATGATGATGCAATTTCTACATGAGGTACACATGTAGGGTTCATTCTCTCAGTCTTAGGTTTGGGACCCCAACATCTGAGGAAATTGGATGGTGCTGATCTGACAGTCCTGATACGTACTGTATTAGTATTTTATCCTGACATATCAAAGGTTACCTGGATATTTCCTAGTAGATCTTCCTTTCCTCTCTTCTAGAACACTGTTCCTTTTCTCCATTTTAACAATATATTGGACTCAAAGTCAGCCAGTTTGGTTAAGGAGCAAGATACCTGGAATACCACTACACCCCCGCCCCATGGGTGCAGCAGAGACTGTGGCATCTAGTAATTTCCAGCAAAGTAGCCATGTTAGTTTGTTGTCAGCAAAACAGAAGGGAAGATGGCGGCGGCTAGCCCAGACGTTAGCAGAATGCAGCCCAGCTAGCGTCGAAGGTATTCCAAGTCCCTTGAGGGTGATTTCCACTCCAAGACCACCCGCTGGGAGCAGAAGATATCCCAGAACCGATCCGGGGCACCCAGGTGCGGTTCCCCCTCCCCGTGAGGGGTTGTAATCCCTGGGAATTCCCGTGCGGCTGAGACTCTGGAAGATCCGGACGGAGATTGAGCTGCGTCTACTCCCCCACTAATGTAAGTGGCTTCCCTCCACCGATAGCCCTTTCAAAAATATGAGTCAAGCAAACTTACCGAATAGAATCTACTCTCCTCTAATTACTTCTTCAGCCTAATCGTCATCATCTGCCTCTCGGAAAGGGCTGCAGATTTTTTTTTTCTTTTCCACTTTCACTTTCTCCTCGTTAACGGCAGATTAACCCTAGAACATCCATCTTACCCCGATAGGGTTTTCGACTCTGTTGGCTCAAAAGTGAGTATAATACGCCATCTACTGGACTTTTCTATGTATGCAACTACACATACATCTTTTGAAAATAATAAGCCAACTGAGACTTTGCAATTTTCCTGAGAAGAGGCAACTGATCTCTTTACCTCCACAATGAGCAGAACTCCACCCACACAAAAAAAGTCTGCTTCTTTACCTCTGGCTCATCCAACGACCATGTCTCAGCAAACAAGCCAAAGCCAGATTTTAGATGCTCTCAATCAATTAAATTTGACCCAGGCCAAGCTCGTATCAGATCAAAGCATTGGGTTCTCCAATTTAAGAGCGGAAATGAAAGAGGGTTTTTCGAATGTGGATACTAAACTAGAAGCCTTCGGCGGACGTTTACAAGCCTTGGAAGATAATATGAACATAACCGACTTCCGTCTAGAAGAAATTGAAACCACAATGGAATCAACAAGCAGACTGGTCCTCACGCAGGAAATTGAAGCCTCTTCCAAAATTTTAAGGATCCAAAACCTCACTGTTGACAAAGATGAAAACCTCTACACTACAGTTGGAGAAAGCTTGGCAACTTTACTTGAGGCACCCGTCCAAGAATTCCTACGTGAGGTAGACGTGATCTACCGTCAACCTACAGCTTATACCAGAAGAAATAAACTACCTCCGGAGGTAATAGTCAAACTAGTCAGAAGATACACCCGAGATTGTATCCTCAAGGTTATCCGAGACAAAGAGGTGGTAATTAATAAATCCAAAGTGGCAATATTGAAAGATGTCCCCTGGGATGTCCGCCAACTGCGAAAAGAATATTCATTTCTCACTAAACTTTTGCTCAAGCATGACATAAGATACAAGTGGCTCTACCCTCAAGGTCTCTCTTTCCAATGGGAAGGGAAATTACAGAAAATTGAATCCTACCAGAAAGCTAGAAACTTTGCAAATAAAAACGCACGGAAGTTGGGCTACTCTCCCTCCTCCTCTTCACCGTCTCCTTCCGAAGGTGAGGATACAACTGATACTCAAACCACTACCAAAGATGACAACCGAGAAAATCAGACCTCCAAACAAGTGATTTCAAAGCAGGTTCAAGATCCTCATGGCGCAGTGGGAGGTGCCAGGCCGAAGCACTATCTCAGGCCAAAATCAGGGAAAAAGAAATATCGCTGGAAGTAAAATAAGATGGCCCAGAAAATTCTAACATGGAATATCAATGGATTGAACACCCCACAGAAGCGTCAGAAGACCTTTAATCTCCTCCAAAAACAACAGTGCTCAATCATCTGTTTACAGGAAACTCACATTTTGAGAAAGCATGAACAATACTTAATCCAAAACAAACTGGGGAATTTATTTTCCACATCAAACAAAGTAAAGAAGCAAAATGGGGTGGCACTATATATTAAACCAGAGCTCTTCCCAACCCTTTTGGAAAAAGATGAAGCAGGCAGATGGATCCTTGTCCAGGCAAATATCCAATCTAAAGAAACAATTATTGTTGGTATATACGCCCCTAATGATAACCATGGAAGACAAATCTTTTTTGAAAAATTGGCCAAGAAACTGTTACAATACGAAAACCATCAGCTAATAATATTGGGAGATTTCAACGCTGTACATACCCCATCTGTAGATAGGAAAACATCCAAAAGGGGAAAATCCAGGATTTCATCTTCTACACTGCCTAAATCATTTCTGGACATGTCCAACATTTTAGAACTTCAAGATATTTGGAGAAGGAAAAATCCACTCAAAGATGGCTTCACCTTCCATTCAAGACAATATGCCTCTTTCTCCCGTATAGATATGTGCTGGGCTACATCCGACCTTCTGTTAAATACAAGGGACATAGAAACCTTACCCCGAACAATATCTGATCACAATGCCATTCTATGGACACTGAAATCTTCGGGCAAGCCCAGACACTGGAAAATCAACTCAGCCCTGTGGACGGATAAAGAATTTATCCTAGAGGCAGCCAAAGACTTGAACCTATATTTTGAAACGAACCTGAACAAGGGTACACCACTGAGAACTGTGTGGGATGCCTCAAAGCCTTATTTTAGAAGTTTTGTCATTCAATATATGGCAAGAAAGAATAAAGAGAGGAAAAAGCAACTTGAATCAATTCTTAATACGATGAAAAAGCTTGAAACGGATCTAACTCACGATCCCCGCAATGAGCAGCTGGACAAAGACTTGGCTTCTTGTAGGCATGAACTAAATCTGATTCTGACTGCTGATATAGCTTACAAAATCAAGTTGGCCAAACTGAATTTTGTGGAAAATGCAAACAAACCAGGCAGATGGTTAGCCTACAGGTTAAAAAAGGTACAATCTCAAAATCTCATATCATCGCTCAAAGACAAAAATGGGGAAAATCAGACAGCGCAGTTACAAATCCAAAAATTATAGAGGCATACTACCAGAACTTATTTAAGCCAGAGACGATCGACCAAGATGCCATCTTTCACTATCTCGAACAAACCAACTTTCCAAAACTTACTGAAGAACAGAGAGCCCAGACGAACGCTCCTATTACAATGATGGAAATAACAGAAGCTATCAACCACCAAAAATGAACAGGGCTCCTGGGCCCGACTCAATACCGGCTCAATTTTACAAAAATTCTCAGAGATAGTCTCTGGAAATATGAAAACCTTTTTACATCCATTTTAGAAGGCGAAGACATACCAGATTCCTGGAAATCATCACACACGACACTGATCCCCAAAGAAGGGAAACCAAAAGACTTGATACAGAACTACAGGCCAATTGCCCTTCTAAATGTGGATTACAAAATCTTTGCAACCATCTTGGCTAATAGATGGCGGACGATTCTACCCCCCGTGATATCGCATGATCAGTCTGGCTTCCTTCCGAAAAGGCATCTTCAATCCAACATCAGAACCTTCCTCAATGTGTTAGAATATTATGAATCCCATTCTGAGAAGCAAGTAGCTTTCGCTTTCATCGATGCTGAGAAAGCTTTTGATAATGTATCCTGGACTTTACTTAAAACTCAGTTAGACTATCTACAATGTGGCCATAGAATGCTGCGAGCAATCGAACAAATCTATTCCACTCAAAACACCAGGATTATAGTCAATGGCCACCCTACAGACATAGTTAATATATATAAAGGTACCAGGCAAGGATGCCCCCTCTCTCCTCTCTTGTTTATATTAACCCTGGAGGTACTCCTACACGTTATAAGGAAAACCCCTGGTATCCAAGGCTTACAGAGCAAAGGAGAAGTTTATAAGGTACAAGCTTTTGCAGATGATTTGTTGGTAATTATGGAGAACCCCCAGACCTCCCTTTTAGAACTCTTGAAGTCCTTGGAGGCATACTCTAAAATCTCTGGATTAAAGGTAAACAAAGAAAAAACATTGTTGCTCACCAAAAATATGACCTCACCTATGGTCGAAAAACTGGTAAATCAATCGGGTTTTCAACATGCCAGTAAGGTAAAATATCTGGGTATTACTGTATCTAATCGTTGTAACTCTTTACTTAAAGATAACTATGTAAATGTTATAAAAACAATCAAAGCTGATCTCGAAACT
Organism: Phrynocephalus forsythii; assembly: GCA_029282475.1. NCBI lineage: Eukaryota > Metazoa > Chordata > Lepidosauria > Squamata > Agamidae > Phrynocephalus > Phrynocephalus forsythii. The sequence continues at coordinate 102,659,843 of JAPFRF010000004.1, read as the reverse complement.
TGGTCAAGACTCCAACTATCCTTAATGGGCAGAATTGCCGCAGTTAAAATGAATGTTTTACCTAAACTGCTTTTCCTATTTCAATCCTTGCCCATATTACCTAATTTTAAGATCATTACAGACCTGGAAAAAAGTATACGTATATTTATATGGCAAAAGAAAAAAGCAAGGATTAAAAATCTCTATCTACAGGATAGAACCAAAACTGGTGGCTTTGCCCTTCCTAATTTAGTATTATACTATAAGGCCGCTGCCATGACCTGGATTAAAGACTGGATTCTGATGACAAACAAAAGAATTTTGCAGCTTGAGAGTTATGGCCTAGATAAGGGCTGGCACTATTACATGTGGTACAAGGGTAACATACCCACTCTCTTCAAAAAACACTGGATAAGGAACGCCCTATTTAGAATATGGTTATTGATTAAAAACAATTCTACCCTAAAGTACCACTGTGGCTATCTCCTCTGGGAGCGACCCATAGCTCCCATATAAGTGAAACTCCAAAAGTTATAACTTATAGACACCTTCTGAATGTTGACCTTTCATTGAAACCACTAGGGAAATTAGTATCAGAAGGTTACAATTTAGATTGGTGGAAGTATCAACAAATATATGCACACTTCAAAGACCTCAACAAAGAGGGGGGATTTACGACTACTGATACTTCACTTGATAAAATACTTTCTTCCGGCGATGCTAAGCTGCTTAGTAAATTTTACACCATATTGTTAAATGAAAAATGATTGATACACAGGTCAAAGACACTATGATAAGATGGGCAGAAAACTTTGGTTATCCTATTCATCTAAACAAATGGGACTCTTTGTGGAATACAGTTAAAATCTTTAAATCTATTTCTTTTAAGGAAAACTGTTATAAGATGTTTTATAGATGGCACTTTGCACCACACCGATTATCTAAGATGTATAATTGCTCACACAAATGTTGGAAATGTAAACATGACTGCGGTACTTTTTACCATATGTGGTGGACATGCAAAGAGGCAAAGGCATATTGGAAAATGGTAAAACTATTTTTAGAAAGATGTTTGAAAATTAAGATAGAGCTTAGACCAGAACTTTTCTTATTAAATATAGTAGATATAAATATTTCATATGATCAGAGATATGTACTTCACCATGTAATTGTTGCTGCAAGGATATTGTATGCGAAATTCTGGAAACAACCAAACGTGCCAACAGAGAAGAATATCCACGAAAAGATAAGAGAATGTATTGAAATCGATAGACTTTCCGGCTATTTAAAGGGAGACTATGATGAGATCTCTCGGAAAAGATGGCAAGAAGTAACAAACTTATTAGTATTGTGATAATATTTGGCAAACTATCAATATGTTATATTACTTTTCTTCTACTTTGCTTGACATATTCAATGTAAATTTTAAATTTTATCCCTCCCCTTTTTCCCTTTCCCTTTTCCCCTCTTCAAAAACCCAATAAAACTATAAATAAAAAAAAAACAATATATTGGACTCAAAGTCAGCCAGTTTGGTTAAGGAGCAAGATACCTGGAATACCACTACACCCCCGCCCCATGGGTGCAGCAGAGACTGTGGCATCTAGTAATTTCCAGCAAAGTAGCCATGTTAGTTTGTTGTCAGCAAAACAACAGTCTTGTGGCACCTTTAAGACTTCCAAGTCTGCTTTGCCATAAGTTTTAATGAAGCGTCGAGCACTTCATCAGATGCAATGAAGAGCCTTCATAGGATCTATGCTGAATTTGGTGCCTTCCATTTCAAACTTTCACATCCTAGCACTTCACATTCATTTGCTTTCCTTGTTTTCATTATTCTTGACTGGATCTACTTTTAGAGAAGCTGAATATCGCAATGGAGCCACTTTTCTGTCCCTATTTACCTGTTTCACTTACCTTCCCATCTTTATCATAAGGGGAATCAAAGTTATCTAGAAAAGTTCTAAAAACTTGGTCTTCAGACCATTCTCCATTCTGGTACTTGGGGTGATGTTTTGCATTGTAGAGTCCTTGTAGGTCTTCGATGGTGATAATCCCGTCCCCGGTTCTGTCCAGCTTCCGAAAGGCTTGCACCACAAGTTCTTTCCTGGCATTAGACATCGGAGGCTAAAGAAAAAGCAGAACATTATACTGAGGGCAATGGCAGATAAGGTCCCATAGCAAGAGATCCTAACAGGAAAAAGAGTCCAAGATGGTTGGAGCAAAACAAGTTGGGGAGCCATGTAGCCATCACAAGAACCAAATACAAACTAGACTGATACCTTTAGGCTACTAGTAAAATAACAAAAAAGTTGCTAATATTTCAAGGACATCACCCTCGTCCTCAGAGCTGTACCAAAAGTTCAAGCATGGCAAAAGATGGAATTGCCAGGAGTTAGTTCTTAGATATAAAGTTCTGGGCAAGATGAAAATAAATGCCAGGTAGTTTCTTAGTTGAGGTCTGGAGTTGATTGGATTTTCTTAGAAATTCTAAGATAGTTTAGATGTGCCACCTGCTGGCCAGAATTCCCTCATAGCTCACCAGTGCCATTACTGCCATTATTTGACATTTCTAAATTATGGAGATACATTAAATGGTCCATAGAATCATAGCATAATGGAATTGGAAGGGGCCTGATGCTCGTTATCAGCTTTTGCCTTCCTAACGCCATCCCTGCAATTCTTTGCCACCTGGTTGTTTCTCTTTGTGTGGCCTGGCCTTCCTTCTACTTTGTTTTGTCATCTCTGAGCTTTTTGTGAAGCCACACTGCTCTTTTTTTGCTGTCTACCTCCTTCCCCCTGCCCTTGTTGCAACTGCTTGTAATTGTGCTTTTAGAATTTCCTATTTTTTAGAAACTCCAACCCATCTAGGACTCCTTTTCCTGTTGGGATCTTCTGCCATGGGACCTCATCTGCAATTGCCCTAAGTTTATTAAAATTGGCTTTTCTAAAATCCCACATACACATGTGGGTAGACTCTAGTTTTGCTTCCTTTAAAATCAAGAAATCCAGTCACTTTCTCCCAGAGTTTCCCTTATAGGTGCTTCTTCCATCAGGTCATCTCTACTGGTTTGAATCATGTCCTGGTTTCCTCTAGAATCCTCTAATTTCTTCCTCCACTTTTTGTAACAAAAGATTATCAGCCACAACAGGTGGTATACCCATCATTTCCTTAAGCTTTTTCACAATGCGGAAGAGTAAAAATGTGGACATGGTTCCACAAGAGGAAGACTGTAGATATTGCTTATTTCTGGTTTTGTGGATGTGAGGGCTACATAGATGTAATCAGAGCTTGGAAAAAATAGTTATTTTGAACCACAACTCTTAAAAACAACTCTTGGGAGTTAGGGAATTCTGAGAGTTGTAGTGAAAATGAACCATTGTAATACTGTACACAATACTAAAAGAGAAGTCTGTTTATCTGTTTTTCAGCCACAACTCCAAAACCATGTTATCAAGGCAGGGCAACAATTAACCTGGCCCCTATGGACACCCAGCAAATGGGTGCCACAAACCATGCAGCAGTCACTTACTCAGCAGTCCTTTCCCAAAGGGGTGCCCTCATGGCACCAATGGATTCAGGAAGATGCCGGACAAGTGCACGTTATAATTCCTAAAATACAATGACATGGGGAAGCAGTTTTGTTGTTTTTTATAGGTGCCCTGAGAACATCTGATCTGGCCTGATTTCGGAACCTAAGCAGGGTCGGGCCTGGCTAGTACTTCGATGGGCGACCACCAGGGAATACCAGGTCCTGTAGGCGTCTGGAGTAGGAACTGGCAAGCCACTCCAGTATTCCTGCAACAATTGGATCAAACAAGTAGAAGCTTAGAAGCTTACTCTTAACGTCAGGAGAAATTCATCAAAGTCGATGGTGCCACTCGCGTCTTTATCAAAGATTTTGAAAATCTGTTTGGCTTCTTCTTTTTCTACCAGAACACCATAATCGTGAAGGCCTTTCAAAAATTCTTTGAAATCAAGACTCCGGTTGCGGTCATCATCCATGATGTGAAAGACCCTGGAGAAAAGAAGGCAGGCTGTGAAAACAACGGCGTATACATGAGATGGAGAGGTAGATGAGAATAATACAGAATTTAGGGTGGAATCATTACAAGAAATAAATAAGTCAAGGAATTTAGCTGCAGATGAGCTCCTGTTTCAAAACTTTACCAACACGCTTCATTTGGATTCAACTGCAAATGTTCAATTTGCAACCAAAATTTGCAGATTCAAGGCCCTGAATATTTTCATATCAAGCTTTTTGTTCTAAAAGCAAATGCCCTGTCTTCTCAACACATGATCTGTACAAATAATTCTCCTATTGTCTTTTCCTTCTGGACATACTATCCATAGTTATGGAGCTCATAAGGCTGTGATATTTTTAATTTGTGGGTATATGTGCATATTTAAGAAGGGCATGGTTAATTTTGAAGACCACCGAACTAGGGGCAAAAGCATCATGTAAACTTTGAAAACAAATGTGATTGTTTATCAGAAGCAAACCCAACAGGCTAATACAGTAATATAGGGCTGCCTCAGATAGATAATGTTCCCTTTGGGCTGCCTCAGATAACAAATGCTTCATAATGCCTTGCAAAAAATGTCTACCCTGCATGCATTGCAGGATGCATAGTTTATGGAGGGGTGGGGGAATTAGAGCATTTTTTTCATGGTGTTTTGGAGCCATTCTGGACATGTTTTGCTGAAGGATTTGGTTCTTTTGAACTTGGTAAGATAGGGAGCCAGCTTTTATTAATCTTTGCACTGCTTTTCTTTGCATCTTTGGCTGGAGGAGGCTGGGGTAGTCTTGCTGGATTCATTTCTCTGTGTTTGCAGTCTTTTTTCATTGCTCTGCAGGCAAAAATGGGCTGGCTTTTTCTTCCTGCTTTGTTTGAATTTTTCCCATTGTACTTTGGGTCAGAACAGACTGGGGTAGTATTGCTGGTTTCTCTTGTCCATGTTTGCATTGCACTGCAGGGGGATGTTCTGAAGGGTGTTCCAGCACTGCAAGCCTTTAAAGTGCATTTTATAAAGAGGTCTGGAAACCCCCCCCCAGCTTTTTTGCCTTTTTCGGACCTCCGGAATGGATTAATCGGTTTCCCATTCATTTCAATGGGAAACCATGTTTCGGATAACAAATTGCCTCTGAGAATGAATTAAATTCGTTATCAAAGGTACCACTGTATAAGGGAAATGTACAATACATCCTAGTAGAGTAAAGGAATGATGGTGGAAGGTTCATTAGAATAGAAACGTTTTAGTCATTTTTGTGGATCGCTGCTCACAATACTGGAAGAAGAGGGTTTCTCGGAAAAGATGGCAAGAAGTAACAAACCTATTAGTACTGTGATAATATTTGGCAATCTATCAATATGTTATATCACTATTTATACTTTGCTTGACATATTCAATGTAAAATTTAAAATTGTATCCCCTCCCCTTTGCTTTTTTTCCCTTTTTCCCCATACCACCTCCCTTTCTTCCCCCCCTTAAAAACCCAATAAAATTATTTAAAAAAAGAAGAAGAAGAAGAGGGAGCTATATTTTCTTGCCCAGCCTTTGGAGACCTACAGGGTCTCGCATAAGCTTGAAGTACCTTTTACTGGTTGTGAATTAGCTATGACAAGTTCTCCTAGATAAAACATGGGGCTGCCTGGGAAGACTGTAAAGAAACAGCAGTTAACACACCAAAGGGAGAGAAAATCAGCATGGCTTCTGCAAGGGTAAGTCTTGTCTGACAAATCTTGTAGAATTTTTTGAAAAGGTCAGCAGGCATGTAGATTTGGGTGAACCAGTGGATATAGTCTATTTGGATTTTCAAAAGGCCTTTGACACAGTCCCTCACCAGAGGCTGCTGAGAAAATTGCACAGTCAGGGGATAAGAGGGCAGGTCCTCTTATGGATTGAGAACTGGTTGAGATCCAGGAAACAAAGAGTAGGTGTCAATGGGAAATTTTCACAATGGAGAGAGGTGAAAAGCGGTGTGCCCCAGGGATCTGTCCTGGGACCGGTGTTTTTCAATCTGTTCATAAATGACCTGGAGACAGGGATAAGCAGTGAGGTGGCCAAGTTTGCAGATGGCACAAAACTTTTCTGTGTGGTAAAAACCAGAGAAGATTGTGAAGAGCTCCAGAAGGATCTCTCCAAACTGGGGGAATGGGCTACGAAATGGCAAATGCGTTTTAATGTAGCCAAATGTAAAGTAATGCATATTGGGGCGAAAAATCAAAACTTTATCTATCAACACATGGGCTCAGAGTTATCCGTGACTGACAGATCAGGAAAGAGATCTTGGTGTGTTGGTGGACAGCTCCATGAAGGTGTCTTCCCAATGTGTGGCAGCGGTGAAGAAGGCCAATTCCATGCTAGGGATTATCAAAAAGGGGATTGAAAATAAAACAGCCAACATTATAATACCATTATACAAAACAATAGTAAGGCCGCATCTGGAGTATTGTGTACAATTCTGGTCACCGCATCTCAAGAAAGACATAGTGGAACTGGAAAAGGTGCAGAAGAGAGCAACCAAAATGATTACTGGGCTAGGGCACCTCCCTTATGAGGAAAGGCTAAAACATTTGGGGCTCTTTAGTCTGGAAAAAAATCGCCTGAGGGGGGATATGATTGAGACGTACAAAATAATGCAGGGCATGAGTAAAGTGGATAGAGGGAAGCTCTTTTCCCTCTCACAAAATACCAGAACTAGGGGACATGCACTCAAATTGAGGGCTGGGAGAGGAAGAACAGACAAAAGAAAATATTTTTTCACCCAGCGCGTTGTTAGTCTATGGAACTCCCTGCCACAGGATGTGGTGATGGCATCTGGCTTGGATGCCTTCAAAAGGGGATTGGACAGATTCCTGGAGGAAAAGTCCATCACAGGTTACAAACCATGATGGAGATGTGTAATCTCCAGGCTTAAAACCAGGGTACTTCAAGGGCCAGATGCAGGGGAGTGGTATCAGGAGACAGATATCTAGTCTCATGCGCTTCCAAAAGCATCTGGTGGGGCCACTGTGAGATACAGGAAGCTGGACTAGATGGGCCTTTGGCCTGATCCAGCATGGCTCTTCTTATGTTCTTATGTTCTTATGTAAAGGGGCAGCTGTTGATGTGACAAAGCATCCTGTGCCAATTTGGTGCACTTACACAGTCTATCAGTCTGTTTCCAACCACAATTCCAAGCTCCAGTTTAATCTTCCTAGTATCTTAAATAGATTTGGGTCAGTCAACCCCAAGGACTACCATCTCTTCTCCTGCAAAAGGAGTCATATACAGTACTGTACATATGACTAGGTAAAGATTGTAGTTCTTTAGGTTCCCTGGCCTGAACCCATTTAGAATATTGGGATATTAAACTGGCGTTTGGAATTATATATGTGTACATCTAATTCACAGTCCATGTTATGTGTCTCAGCAACCAAAGAAAAGTCGGTGGGCTTAATGTCACTTCTTCCTAAAATGATTGTCTCACAGTGCCACTCTTCTTCACTAGGTACAAGGCATTTACTTGCTATCTTCTGCTTCACAGTGGATTTATTCTGCTATGGTCTAAATATGTTAGTGATAATAACCTGGTGTGTGCCTATTTTGTCTTGTTTTACAGCCTCATAGCTGAAGAATGGCTATTGAATGCTTGTAGTAAAATGGAATAACTAAATCCCTGTGTATTAAAATCCATGTATAATTTGTATGTCCCCCCCCCATGAAAGTACAGTGGTACCTTGTATAAAGGAATTAATTCATTCCAAATGACATTATCATATCCCATAGGAATGCATTGAAAACAGAGTAATCCCGAATCGCAACCATTTTTATGTTTTACGGATTCGCCCCATAGACAATTCTGTTAAGTAAATTTCCCCTATCTCCGGAATTTTCTTATGTTATACAGATTTTATGTTATACAAACCGTTTGTTCTATGAGGGTCCACTGTACAAGCAGTTGTTACACACACACACACACACACACACACACACACACACACACACACACCCCCCCAGCCCAACACCCTCCCCAGCTACCACAGGGGGCTACCAGGACAGCAGAGGGGGCTGGCTGGGCCACCGTCATAAGGGGGGGCCAGAGAATTACCTTTCTTGGGCTATTTTCTGGAGAGGAATAACACCACAGGATTGATTGACTGAGTGAGTGAGTGATTGAAAAAAAAGCTATGTATAGCCAAAATCATGCTGCTCAGATGTGTGCAATTCAAGGGAAAGGTGTATTTAATTAAGAACTGGTGGACAGTTCAGTGGCTTAGGTTTCTGACCGTGCATCCAAATGGGAGTTCAGTTCTCCACTGTGCATTCTGGTGTGCAGCTGGACTTGCTAATCCTTCGAGTTTTGCAGCTCAAAGGTTTTTATTATTATTATTATTATTATTATTATTATTATTATTATTATTATTATTATTATTATTATTATTATTAAGTAGTAGTAGTAGTTTAATGATGATGATGATAACACAACTTGTGCTCTCCAAAGACACTATTCTTAAAGCACATGCACACAAGCACAACTGGAATACAGTATGTCAAAAATACCTATATAACAGAACCTCGTGTCTCTCTCACATCATAGTAATCTAAAATTAAGCCTCCACTTGGGGCTTACAGTTACCCTGATCTTCCTTTTCCTTTCCTTTTCATTCTTATTCTTCTATAAAGCCAATTCTGTTTGCAGTTTAATCAACAAAGGAGTCGTAAAGCGAGTTCAACCAGGTAGAATGAGGCTGGTACAGCCTGTAACAGGTTCAGATAAGTTATTCTGCCCCCTCTCCCCACTGAGCAAAGCTGGCACACGTTATCAATATCAACATCAGAGGAGCTTTTGAAAACAGGATAAGGGAAGTTGACATATGCTGCCTGCTACGCTTCATTAACCGACTGCCCTTTGCAGGATCACAACTGGGTTTAATCTTTTACCTCATGGGATCAATGTTACCTAGCAAGGCCTTTGATGCCGGCAGATCCCCTTGCCAGACACTGAAGACGAAGCCGCTCAATTGGATCTGTGGTTTGAGCCAGTTTCTTCTTGGCCTGCATTGCCATCTCCCGGTCGTGTCTTGCCGTGCCAGGCATCTAGAAAAAACATCGGGTTAGGGATACTGAAAAGCAGATTTATGGACACAGAAACATGTTTCTGACATAGGAAAAAAGAAATCACACCCGCCCACAATTGGGGTGGGGGAATCCCACAGTGTGGGTCATATAATACTGCAGACTTTTAAAATGTAAATGGTTTCATACACACATTTTCATTTCTTTTGAAAATAATGTGAGCCTTTGAGGTGAGACAAGGAAGATTGCAAACTTTCCAGTAATAACAATGCTCCAGAGGTTTTAACAACAGATTGATCTCAAGAAACAGTAAGATTATTATTATTATTATTATTATTATTATTTATTATTATTATTATTATTATTATTATTATTATTATTATTTACTGGCACAAAGGAATAAGCATTGAGTTCTGCAAATCATACTCTTGCTCAAGACTTTACAGGAAGGAGTGATAAAAGCACTGGCAACCCTACTCACAGGAAACAACCTGTGAGGCAAGACTGGAAGAACTAGCAGTGGGGCATGTTTAGCCTAGACAGAGAAAAGAAGGCAAGGGGTGACAGGATAAAACTTTTCAAATACAGTACTTGAGGAGTTCAGAGGAAGGGCACAGGAGGGGCAGGATCTGTTCTTGACCATCCATGGGTGCAGGGCATGGAACAGTGGGCTCAAGCTAAGAGAACCCAGCTTTCGGAATCAGGTAAAACTTCCTCACGGTTAGAGCCATACAGCAGTGGTGGTGAGTGCTCCAACACTGGAGGAATCTAAGTGAAGGTGTACTGCTGATTCTGATCCTGAGCTGTTGCCCCTCCTATGCTGGGCCATCTTCCTGTTTAATGCTGTTTAGTTTCTTCAGTGTAGAGGTCTGCACACTCCTAACTGCATTGGACCGTGTATGCTATATTGCTCCTTTGGGTGGATGAGTCCTCTGCCTTAGTGTGTTTGTGGGCTTGAAGTAAACAAGGATGTGGTGTTTGCCAAAATCCTTTTAAGCTTTTCAGACACTCCAGCCATGTAGGGAATGACCAGGTCTTCCATCGGCCCTGGGTCTCAGGCTGATCTATTGTTCTTCTGGGTCGGGACACTGCTTTGTTAAAGGCCCACTTTGGAAATCCACAGGCCTTAAGTGCTGTCTTCAGGTGCCTGTGCACCCACACAGATCAGTACTTACTGTTTGACTCCCACCATCCATTACAACACAAATAAGGAGTCATCAGGACCCTAAACCACAGAGCAGAGAGTATCCCCCCTCCACAGAAGCCAAGAAGAAGGAAGACCTTCAGTTGAAGGACAAAGGGCACTCATTCAAAGATAAGGATATACACATATTAGACAGAGAAGATAGGTGGTTTGAGAGAGGGGTCAGGGAAGCCATTCATGTGAGTATTGAAAACCCCTCTTTCAACAGAGGTGGGGGGCTCAGGCACAGTCTATCTGCTACATATCAGGCAGTGATTTCAACAATCCCCAGACAAATCAAAAATACTTCACACCTCCATCAGCAAGGCCATGGCTAAGGACTCATACTTTATGGCTGTTGGGAAGGTTGAAAAGGTGGGACTTTCATGCACCTTAGGCCTATTGAGACTATTGCCTACCTAAAGAGCCTATTCAGGCCATTGTCCAACTTATGAGTCTATTTCAGACCATGAGGTCAAAGGGAACTATACAATGGAGGACTTGCAACTAGTTTTTCTCAGACTGAGGAAGCTGTTTGGATGAGGAGCTAAATGTTTCGATCTCACAAGAAAAGAAGTTCAGTTGCCATGATACAACTTCCAGATAAACTCACCTGAATGACTGAGAATCTTCACAGATATATTGTTGCTAATCACCTCTGTTGTAATTCAAAGTGCCTGAGGCAATTTTGGCCCTCAAGGGGCAGTTAAAAGCTACTGCCTTTATAAAATATTGGTCCTTCAATTGTTATGTGATCCAGCTGCCTACATTTCAGGACTATTCTAGTCATGATGGCTATGGCGTTTATAATGACAAGCACCTGTATTTCTACATTTACCACTACACCCTAGAATGCACACGCATAGAATCATAGAATCATAGAGTTGGGAGAGACCTCAAGGGCCATCCAGCCCAACCCCCTGCCATGCAGGAAACCCATCACAGTATTTCTGACAGATGGCCATCCAGCCTCTGCTTAAAAACCTCCAAAGGAGACTCCACCACCCTGTGTGGCAGCATATATCCACTGCCGAACAGCTCTAACCATCATGAAGGTCTTCCTAATGTTCAAATGGAATCTCTTTTTCTGTAATTTGAAACCATTGCCCAGTGTCCTAGTTTCTGAAGCCATGGAAAACAAACCTGTTTCCTCTTCATTATGGCATCCTTTCAAATATTTAAACATAGCTATCATATTCCCCCCTCAGCCTTCTTTTTGAAAGGCTAAACATTCCCAGTTCTCTAAGCCATTCCTCATATGACATGTCTTCCAGACCTTCAACCATCCTGGTCGCCCTCCAGGATGAACACACACTCACATATAGTTGCTTACATAAGCCAGAAAGGACAGCCAAAAGATATTTGTTTAAAAAACAAATGTATAATATAAACAAATATACCATGTGTTTAGGACATGGAAAATTATTTCAAAAAAGAAAAGTTAAAGTGTATAAAAATTAACTTTTATAAAGGTCTTTGGAGCCACCTACTAGTATCTCTCTGAAAACTAGAATTTCAACCATTGTTAGAGACCGTGTGACTATTCTGTGCTTTTATTTCTTAAAATATATGTGTGAGTGAAAAGAAAAATAAAGGTGGCAGAGGTTGTGAGAGGTTTAAAGACTGGAGGATGAGATGATCTTGGCCCACCTTTTAAATGCAGGAAAGAAGGAATCCCTTCTAAGTATTCCAGACTCTCAAAGAGAAAGGAAGTATAGGAAGTGGTAGTGGTGGGAGCATTCTAAATGCACAATCATTGATTTTTATATTACTGAAATTACTAAGGGCTTATTAACAGTGAGATGATGCATTCTGTTGTTTTTCAATCTGATTGCATTTTAATCCATTGTTTACTGCTTTTGTAAATAAGTTTGATTTCCCACTACGCTTCCTTGAGAGAGGCTGGATTCCATGATTCACAGGGTCCACCCCCACACCCAGTCCTAAGAGTCTAAGAAATATACAAATAAATCATCATCATCATTTGATAATGATAGATGCTAATAGTTCTGAAGAACTCGGAAGGCAGTTTTTGAGACCCCCCCCCCGAAAGACCCAGCTGCCCATGCCTAGAAGGGGTGGAACAGGTTCCTCCTCAACAAGACCAGGATATGTAAATATTTGAAATTCTTCATAGACGTTTTACCATGAATTGGTGACACCAATGTTTGACACCCCTCACCCATCCACCCCCCCCAAAAAAAAAACTGGTTCCACCTGCAATTTTGTAGGCAGCCAATGCTTTTTAATGTAAGCAGGGTGAGAATCGGAAAGACAGGGGCATATATTCGCAGCCTGAGCCAGTATTAACGAGGGGAGAGAAAACTATTTTACCTTGATTTTCTGCGACCTGTCGCCTCCAGGTGAAACCACGGACGCTGGCTGGCTGGTTCAGGTCGGCATCCGTGCAATGCTTTCTTTCCCTGACTCCCTCCTCCCCCCTTCCCCCTTCTGATTGGATTCCTTGTAGTAATTGATGCCGGCCCATGAAAAGCACTGAAGCCTGACTGGAGCACTTCCGTGTCCATTCATTTTTTCCCCCCCTGCCCTGTTTACCAGCCCGCCGCCCAGCCCAAAGTTTACTACCTTGTTGCCTTGGAGACGCGGCCTCCAGGCTGCGGAAGGCCTCGCGGGGCGCCGCCTTGCCCCTGCCCTGTGCGACTGTTGCAAAACCAAGCAAAATCCCCAAAGAAAAATAACCATAGTAATACATACATCAAATTTAAACGATACAAAAACCCAGGGCGCCTCAAAGACTAAAAATTATATTGTAGTTGTCGAAGTGGGTAGTCTTGAAATTTCTAAGCAGGCTTCTTATGCAAGGCTGGCATATCGAGGGTCCTCTTCTGCCAATGTTTAACACTGGCTTTCTTACCAACTCAGCAGGATGTTGGATTTTGATATCTATACTTGGGAGGGCCAGTCGGACGGCAGAGAATAGGGCTGCACTTAAGCAGCTGACTGGCCGCTATCTTCGCGCGATCAGGAACACTAGAAGATCTTTTGTCTCCCTGAGAATTGGCGAGGCCTCGAACCGCCAGGCAGAGTTGTTCCGGGTGGTTCGAGATCTCTCCAATCCCAGTCAGCTGGGGCCTCCTCCTCGTGATTTCACTAGTGAGCAATTTGCAGGCCATTGTAGATCTAAAATAGAGGCCATCCACTCCGACTTGCCCCCAGTTGCCCTAGTCCATTCCCTGATGTCCCTGGGGCCTCACCCCTCCGTTCTTCCTCCTTGGATGAGTTTGGACCGGTGTCTTCAGCAGAGGCCTCCAGAGCTATGGCTTGTTGCCGGCCGGCGGCCACCCCCTTTGACCCTTGCCCAGCTTGGCTAATTAAATCTGCCGAAGGGAACATGCCCGAGTGGGTTTCTGCCATTGCCACGGCCTCTTCCGGGGAGGGTTGTTTCCCTGCCTGCTTGAAGGAGACCGTGGTGAAACACACTCTCAAAAACCCTGGCTTGGCGTCGGACGATTTATCGAACTATCATCCGATTGCCATTGTTCCCTTCCTGGGCAAGGTAGTCGAGAGGGTGGCCGCTGTCAGGCTGCAGTCGTACCTGGAGGTAAATCGTATCCTGGATCCCTTCCAGTCTGGTTTCAGACCCCTTCGCAGGACCGAGACTGCCCTGGTCGCTCTGCAGGATGACCCCCTCAGGGAGGCCGACAGGGGGTGTTCCTCCCTGCTGGTTCCCCTTGATCTGTCAGCTGCCTTTGATACCGTCGAGCACGGTAACCTGCTGGTCCGTCTGGCCGAGGCGGGAATTGGGTGCCAGGCTTTGGCCTGGCTTCGTTCCTTCCTTGGTGACCGGACTCAGCGGGTTCAGCTGGGTGATGATTTGTCGGCTCCTTGGACCCTCCCTTGTGGGGTGCCCCAGGGGTCGGCAATCTCGCCCATGCTGTTCAATGTTTATATGAAGCCGCTGGCGGAGGTCATCAGGGGATATGGAGTTCGCTGTCATCAGTACGCTGATGACACGCAGCTCTATATCTCCTTTTCATCGTCTGCAGAGGAGGCAATTCGCTCCCTCAATCTGTGCCTGGAGGCTGTCATGGAATGGACCAGAGATAACCGGCTCAAGCTTAATCCGGAGAAGACGGAGGTTCTGTTCTTCGGGGTGCCTTCGTCTGGGTACAATGGCCCTCTCCCTAAGCTGGGGGGGGTGTTTCCCTCCAGCCTACGGACAGGGCCAGGAATCTGGGCATGGTCCTGGACTCAGCCCTCTCCCTGGAAGCCCAGGTGATGGCTGTTTCCGGGGCCGCTTTTATCCATCTCCGCAGGATTGCCCAGATCCGCCAGTACCTTGATGAGTCCTCCCTGAGGACAGTTGTGCAGGCTCTGGTGATATCGAGGATCGACTACTGCAATGCCCTCTACGTGGGGTTGCCCTTGACCCTGGTCCGGAGGCTACAGCGGGTGCAGAATGTGGCAGCCAGGCTGGTGGTGGGTGCTCGTAGATACGAGCGCATCACCCCAGTCCTGGCCCGCTTGCATTGGCTGCCTGTTGTCCTCCGGATTAGGTTCAAGGTCCTGGTTTTGACTTTCAAAGCCCTCCACGGCCTGGGACCTGGGTATCTGGCGGAGCGTATCTCCCAGAGATCAACTGGGGCCAGACCCACGAGGTTGGCGCAGGCGCGCTCACTGAGGGTAGCCACACCCAGAGAGGCACAGAAATTGCGTACGCGTGACCGCGCCTTCTCTGTGGTGGGCCCTATGCTTTGGAATCATCTCCCCAGTGAGCTGCGCCTAACAGAGCCCCTGCCCACCTTTAAGAAGGCCCTAAAGACCCATCTGTTTAGGGAGGCGTTTGGCGACCTTTCATTTTAAGTATTTTTTTCTGCCATCTTTGCCTTCTCCATTGCCACCTCCTGTATCATTTTTGTCCTGTCTATTTTATTGTTTTTATTGTTTTTACTTTTCTGTTGTTAGCCGCCCAGAGTTCCTTCCCGGGAAGATGGGCGGGATATAAGCCTCACAAATAAATAAATAAATATTTGCTGTGTTCTATCTGATGTCTGATGAAGTGGAGTTGTCCACAGTGGCTTACATTAAATAAATACTGTATATACAAAGAGAAAAGTTAAGTCTTTAGTCCACCACGTTTTTTCTCCCCCACCCACACCTATAACATTATGTTTTAATGCGAGTTTTTGTGAAGTCAACTTCTTCAGACTTATTGAGTGAAATGCCTAGTTGGCAATTAAAACGGCCATGCCAACTTTGAGAATCGGTGTATGACTGGATCCCACAGTTGTTTCGGAAGCTAGTTTTGTAAACATTGGTTAACATCCACACATCAAAGCTCCTAAAGTAAATAAGCTGCCAACAAAACTTCAAGCAGCACTTTTTTAAACAGCTTTTTGCAAAACGGGTGACCTTATCACCTGGATGGAGAGGGCACACTGATTAGAATTCAAGCTCATTATTCTCTATTCTTGGCAGCAGTGCCTCTCCCCTCAGCTCCAAGAGTTCCATTCTTCCTGGTATGCATAATTCATATAGCTCCTTAGCATGACCCTCCTCCCATTCATACATCACATGTACAGTGGACCCTTGTATAACAAACAGCTTGTATAACATAAAATTTGTACAACATAAAAATTCTGGAGATAGGAGAAATTTGCTTAACATAATCGCCTATGGGGCGAATCTGGACAACATAAAAATAGGATCACTCTGTTTTCAATGCATTCCTATGGGAAATTTGTATAAAGGAAAATTTGCTTAACATAATTTCATTTGGAACGAATTAATTCCTTTATACAAGGTACCACTGTATATTACAATTAGGCATTCATGTAGGCAGGGTGTTTTCCAAAATAGGCATAAAACTATTAAGAAGGTGCATAAGCATTCCACCCCTGAATTATTTGTTGGCCTGTACTCCTCTCCCGCCTAAAATGTTGCTGTTTCAAGGCTGTTCTGCTTTCTAAAGCAATAAATCTATTTAGGAACTTTGTGGAAGCTATAATCTCTTTGTTTTCTCATATTTCCACAAGAAAAGAAAAGAAAGCACCAGAGAGGAGCAAAAAATGTGTGTGTGTGTGTGTTGGTGTTGGTGTTGTGGTGACATAAAGACCAACTGTGAGATGTAACATGATTCAAAGGGACAGCAGAGGAACAATGTGTGTTAGTACAGAGCATATTATTGGCTTTTACCTTTGAGCCAAGTACTAAAGGATGACTCTGGTAGTTGTAAAGAAAGATAACAGCAGACAAGAGCAATAGGGGACTTGTGACACACTTTCATGCCCTCTCATTTTGAGTTTGTTTTCCTGAGGTTTTTAGGGAAAACTCTCCTTATTTCAGCATAAAACTGAACAACAGGAGATATAATACAGTGTATCACAGGAGTACACCCCCTCACATTTCGTAAATATTTTAGTACAGTTGTCCCCCACCCTTTCGCAGTTCATATACTGTGGTCCCGGTATATCATGGGTCCGCAGTATATGAAAAAAAAAGGCCTCCTGGGGTAAGGAGGAAAGGCCTTTCCAGGCCCGTCAGAGGCCCCAAAAGTGCTTCCCCGCAAAAGGGGCATCCTGGGGTAACTACAAGAGCCCCCAGAGACCCCCCCGTGTCTCAACCCAACCCAGCATCCGCATATTGCGGATTTTCAATTACTGCGGGTCGGGTTGGGTCCCTAACCCCTACGATAGGTGGGGGTTTACTGTATATCTTTTCATGAGACAACACTGAAGACACTTGCCTACAATGCAAAGCAGTGAGTATACAGCTTGTATAACAATGTAAATGTGATGTCCCCTCAACATAATGCAAGACACAGCCATTAATGTGTCAACTGCTGGGAACAAGAGTATACACCTAGATGACAATGTCCAAATTGGGTCCAAGTAGCTGTTTCTCCTCCCTGGTATCCTGAGACCCGTTAGTGTCACAAGGTCTCGGGTGTGAGGTGGAAGCAGGTGTTATTGCTCTCACTCTCACATTTGGTGTTATTTATTTATTTATTTATTTATTTTTTACAACTTATATGTCGCCCACTGCCCAAAGGTCTCTGGGCGGCTTACAATCAAGGAATTAAAACAGTTATCACTCTCACTCTCTCATACTGGTCACTGGAAGTTCCACATGACACCTCATAGTAATGAACGATCTGAGGATCTGAAAAAATAAATTCTTGCTATACATAAAGATGGCCTATAAGCAGATTGCCAAGACCCTGAAACTGAGCTGCAGCACAGTGGCCAAGACCATACAGGGGTTGAACAGGACAGGTTCCACTCAGAACAGCCCTTGCCATGGTCGACCAAAGAAGGCTGAGTGCCCGTGGTTAGCATCATATCCAGAGGTTGGCTTTGGGAAATACACTATGAGTGCTGCTAGCATTGCTGCGTAGGTTGAAGAGGTGTGTGTGTGTGTGGGGGAAGCCAACCTGTCAGTGCTCAGACCACACACTGCACACTGCATCAAATTGGTCCACGGAGCTGTCATCCCAGAAGGAAGCTTCTTCTAAAGATGATGCACAAGAAAGCCCACATACGGTTTGCTGCAGACAAGCAAACTAAGGACATGAATTTCTGGAACCATGTCCTGTGGTTTGCTGAGACCAAGATAAACTTATTTTGTTCAGATGATGTCAAGCGTGTGTGGCTGCAACCAGGTGAGGAGTACAAAGACAAGTGTGTTGTGCCTACAGTCAAGCGTGGTGGTGGGAGCGTCATGGTCTGGGGCTGCATGAGTGCTGCTGGCACTGGAGGACTCATTCACCAAGGTAACCATGAATACCAACCTGTACTGTGACATAATAAAGCAGAGCATGATCCCCTCCCTTTGGAGACTGGGCCGCAAGGCAGCATTCCAATGATAACAACCCCAAACACACATCCCAAACGACCACTGCCTTGCTAAAGAAGCTGAGGGTCAAGGTGATGGACTGGCCAAACATGTCTCCAGATCTAAACCCTATTGAGCATCTGTGGGGCATCCTGAAACAGAAGGTGGAGGTGCGCAAGGACTCCAACATCCACCAGTTCTGTGATGTTGCCATGGAGAAGTGGAAGAGGACTCCAGTGGCAACCTGTAAAGCTCTGAAATCTATGCCCAAGAGGGTTAGGGCAGTGTTGGAAAATAATGGTGGCCACACAAAATATTGACACTTTGTGCCCAATTTGGACTTAGGGGTGTACTCCCTTTTGTTGCTAGCAGTTTAGACGTTAATGGCTGTGTTGCGTTATTTTGAGGGGACAGCACATTTACAGTACACCATTATACAAGCGATATACTCACTGCTTTACAATGTAGCCAAGTGTCATTTCTTCAGTGTTGTCACATGAACAGCTAAAATATTTATTAAATAGTGAGGGGGTGTACTCACTTCTGTAATTTACTGTATATCCAACCCTGGGTTAACAGTTTATTTGTTTTTGTTGTCAGATGCCATCATATTGCCTCAGACCTATGGCAAAACTATGAATACGCAATCTCCAAAATACCTTGTCCTAAATTGCTCTCCTCAGCTCTAGCAAACCTAAGCCTATGGCTTCCTTTAGGGAGTTAATTCATTTCGTATTTCATCTTCCTCTTCTCCCGATGCCTTCAACTTTAAGGATCCCTCCAAAGTCAGGGATGAACAGACTCTGAAGAGCATTTTGTTTTTCTTGGAGAATTATTAGTACAATATCTGAACTTATCAGATTTTCAACAGTTCAGCACAAGTTAATATTGAGTGCAGTATGTCTTTTATTCACTTGCTTTTAAAACACCTGGTATAGCAGAAGAGCCATTCTGAACTCTTTCTAAAAGTTAGATAAATACTCCTCCAGGAAATCCCCAAATAGCCTAGCTGCTATACTAATTAAGTAATGATCTGTTTTCAACCCTCATAACTTTTCTGGGATTTGGGGTATATATGTTTCCATATTATATATTATTTATAAATAACCTATCATATAAGATATAAATTTAATACAAATATTTATTTTTAAAACTATACCTGACATGTAATGAGTAGAAATTATGTTCCTTGCATAATTATCACCTAGAAAGTGCTCTGGCAGTATACAGGTAGAAACAAGAATGTTTTTGTGATTAAAGAGCATTCACACCCACCAGAGACAAATGTAATAAAGTTAATTTTAATTCCAACTCATATACATCATTACATTTTAATTTAATTTATAAGACAGGAATTCATATATCCCTCATTAGATATAAATAACAATCATATACCGGAAGCAAATATACATCTCATTATTCATGACTGAAAAACCCAATGCTATTGTTTACAAAATCATTATTTCACTAATTCTCATTAGGAGAGCAACAAGCACCTTACCATGAAGTATTAACAGGGAACCAACACTTTTTGTCATGATTACAACAGGTAAGAAAGCCATATCCTCAGATTTTGTGCTGAAACAACAAATAAATATTCTTAGGAATAGCACAGAAGTCTAAATTACGATAACTTTCCTAAAACGCAAAAAAAACAAAAAAAAAAAAAAAAACCCATCGTATTACAAATACGTACAACACCACAGAACAATACATTTGAATCAAAGTACAGCTAGTATTTAGTAAACTGACAATCACTGGAAAAACTACATTCCCATGTGTTATTTATTTTAGTGGCTCATTGCACTACTCTAAGCAAAAACAGGAAAACAAGTTTTCAATGCTTCTATTTCTTCTTGAAGCTCCATAGCAGCGTATAAAGAGAAAAACATTGAATTTCAGCAGTATTTTCATCATGCAAATGCACATTTCTGTGGCCACAATCCTTTGGAAATGACCACTGAGTCCCGTGACATTGACTATTTCAATTTACTATGAGCACAAACATTTTTACCTTCCAAAGGCAATTTCAAGGAGGCACAGGGTGTTATTTGCTGTGTCAACGCATCTCTATTGTATTGGAAATCATGCTATAAAACCCCATATCAACCAGTTGCAGCAGGGCGTTTTCAGGCTTCTACCAAAGTCACCAGTAATTTTCTTACTTCCCTAACGAGAAAGGTTGCCTGTTATTCTGCAATACAGCGCTTGAGCATTCAAAATCTACTGTCAAGTCCTTGATTACCTTTCAGAAGCCTCAGTGAAAAACTCATTTTCATTAGTTCTCATTAGTCAAAAATGATAAACACTTTTACAAGCATAGTATGACTTCTTTGTTGGAAGAGATCAAATATTTAATCATTCCAACTGAATTTGAAAATTGAAGTAAAATGTGTTGATTAGTTGTAGATCACTACATCATTAAAATACCATCAACATTTGCAACATGAAAACTTGTGTCAACACCTTACTAATTATCTCCTTTTCAAGACTTTTGTGAAAGCAAAACAACTTATTTCTAAACTGCTACATGCACTGGGATTCTGCATCAGATCATTTATTTATTATGTTGCGTAAACTGTATGTACTAGATGGAATTCCAATACAGATTGAAGTGATATCACAAGTCATTGTAAAGACAGAATATGCTTTTAACAGAAGACCTTTTCAACATACCAATATTTAAGATGTCACCTCCTGGAACACATTGTGAATTACAGCAACATGGTTTCCTTCTCAGAATGTAGGCCACACTCTTAATTAAACATCACAAAAGACAAAGATTAGTTCCCACTGTTTTCATTTACTTCCTCCTCTTCCTTGTAATATGTGACATGAGCTAATTTATGCAATTCACTGCCCTGCCCTAATGCCCGGTGGCCAAGAACATATGGCATTGGCAGAGGAAATGAGAAGCACGATATCACATATTATTCATCTAGGCATTTCATGGAAGAACAAGAAAGCAATGGCAGATCCATAGTTACATCCAGTAACAATTAATTAATTTCTAGAGCTTCAATCCTGTGATGTTAAGATTCTTAAGTTCAACTGAAATCTGTCTAATTTGAACTGCCTGTGTACACTACTACAGCCATTACTATTTAGAGTGTATTGTCCTCTGCTTTCCTTAATACCTAGGGCGCATAATTTTCCATTCTCCTATATGAAACATAAGACAGAACAGCTATTTAAATGAAAGGTCACTCTAATTCAGGAAAACAAACAATGCTGATTAAATTACAAATACACATTTCCCTTAAAAATCACAACATGGCCAGCTCCATTTACCATGACTACATTTCCAACTCAAATCCATGAAGCGAGTTCTGGAAATATTTTTTGTCAGCACTAATTATATAAAGGTTCTTGAATGGCTTCAATTTGAAAGAGCATGTATGAAATCTTTAGCAGCAAAATATCTGTACTAATCCAGGCAATGTAACTGGGACATCACCTATGCTGTTTACCAATAAAGAATGATTCTATTTTCTCTATATATTTTTTATTCAAAGGAAAATGTCTAATACTGCAGACTGCAAGAAGTATGTAATGGATACATTTATGATATTGTACGTAGTAAAGATTAAACCAGAAAAATCCGCAGCCACTAAATTGACCCTGATTATACTGAAAGAGATTTTCAATGGCAGCTTTTATATATAAAGTCTTTACCATTTCTGTGAGAGATTTCACTTTTTAGGCACATGCTAGCATACACATATATATATATATATATTTAGAACTGTGCTAGTGAACATTTACAATTCTGTTGGTTGTTTCCTCTCATGCATGCCAATGCCATTCGTATGCATGTAATGCTGACAGAAATATTATGTTTTCATGACTGAAGCACAAACATTCCAGAACATAAAATTTTTAGTACATCCAGTATATGTCCTTCAGATCCCTCTAGCTGAAGGATCAAACAGGGTCTGATCTGACCACTGTGGCTTTTTCCACCACACCCAAGGTTTGACTACAAGACGGCTCATAAGCTTGAAGCAAACTGCAATTATGGTGATGCTAGATTAAAATATCTTAAAAATCAGGCCTTTATGTTCAGATATTGAAAAAATGAAAATCTGTTCAAAAACGAACATCCAAAGAACCTTCAATGTATAAAAATGAGAACTCTCGTTGAGCCTAACATTCATTTATTAAACTGAATTGACATCAACCCATTAACAGACTAGTAATTATTTACCTGATCAAAACTAAAAGACAAAATCCTAAACCTTTATGTATCAATGGCTGCCAACATGCTAGCATTTTGTAGCAAAGGGGGCTTCTAAAGGTTTTAATGTCAAGGCCTAGAGTTCAAAAGCGATCATACAGAAAATATGCTGGACACCACAAGGCAAGAACTATGGCCTGTATAGTTGGTTCCTGGCATCCCACTCCCACCTACCCCAAATCCCTTCTTTTCCTATTTCCCCCCTGTGTCAAATACTTCCTCTCTCACCACACTATCTAGCAACAGTACCCAGTTCTGGCACTAGGACAGCAGTGGTGAGGTGGCTTTTGAAGTGGGGGGCGAGACAGGAAAGGCACAGCTGAGATGGTCCCCATTTCAGAAATGAATGCTCTTGCCAACCAGAAAATGAGCAACTGATTACACAAAGTGCATTGTAAGGAGAGAAGTTCCTTATTCCTCACATTATGTCCCCCCTTCTTTCTTTTTGTAAAATGAGGTTGTTTTGGTTGTACAACATGTTACTGAGACAGCTTTCCCCAAATCCGCAGACTGGAGACTTGGAGTTCTGTGGGTTTAGACATCATCAAATATTCTGCTCCGTGACATTGACAAGTATCTTCCACCAGGTTGATACCTACAAGGGACATAAAGAAGTCGTGTTCAGAAGCTACATTTTAAAATTTACGAAGTTACGCAACCTTTAAAAAAAAGGAAGGAGACACCACAAAAGATCTATAACGGAATTGCGACTCAACTACCTCCAAGTTCATATTTTTATGTTGTCATGCAAAAAATATAGGAGATCTAAATGTGCAACTCAAATTTATAATATGGGGCAACTCAAATTTATAATATGAGTTTACACAACCTGTAAGAGAAATTTATATTGAGAAAAGCATGTGCAATAACAAATCTCAACAGCCATCTCCAAGCAACTGGATATCTGACATTAGAGGCGGAAAACAATCATGTAATCACAATTATTCTTAAGGGAAAATGTGTAGCACATCTATCCCCTATGAATGGGCCAGAGCTCAAAGAAGACAAGGCAGAAAAATATGAAGAAAACAATATGCTCTGCAGTGATATTAAAAGTGAGACCATGCATTCATCATTTTTGTTATCTCATGGGGACAACAAAACCAGACAGTGGGAGAGCTGGGATCAGATTTTTAAGAGTTTTTATTATTTTTATTCTATTTTATGGTTTGGCTTTAGTCATACAACATTTTTGTCCTCAGAAGAACAGGTTTCAACAAATAAAGTCTAGAGTTGAGGACAGTCCGGCTACAAAATGTTGAAAGTACAAGTTCAAATTAAAACACCTGTAGAAATTATGGAAGAATGAAACAGATCTACATGAGTCCCCGACAGCTTATAATATTATAATATTGTATAAAGTATTAGGACCAGGGATCAGCAATCCTAATCCTAAAGACAAATGAATACATAAATTTTTAATGGAAAAATAGTAGCTGGGCACATACGTGGAGGTGTGTGTGTGTGTGTGTTGTGTTGTGTTGTGTTGTGTTGTGTTTTTACAGCTGTGACCAACTCTTCATGACGCCCTGTCCATGGAGTTTTCTTGGCAGGCATACCGGAGTGGCTTGCCAGATTGCCAGAACCTAAAAGCCAGACTGCCGACTGTGGCCGGTTCCAGGGATCACACAACCCTCCTGTTACAGCAGCTCCACTGGCTGCCAGTCTGCTTCTGGGCACCATTTCAAGTGCTGGTTCTAACCCGGAAAGCCCTAAACAGGTTAGGTCCAAGCTCTATCAAAGACCATGTGTCTCATTATGAGCCCGTTCAGCTGTTCAGATCATTGGTGAAAGGCTTCCTCGAAGCTCTCACATGGCATAGGAGATCTTTATGCACTAGGCTAACTAGGGAACTTCGTCAATGATGGCTCGAAGGAGTGAAAGTAAGCAGCCTGTGGTTGTCCGATGCCTCCTGTTTGTGTGCCGCTGATTTGGCCCTGCCATCTCCAAGCACTGTAAACTCTGAATACCCCTCACCTTCCTGAATCGGATTCAAGAGGATCATCATTAATGGAGTCCGCGTTAAAGTCCATCGGCTCAGCATCCTGGAGAAGCTCTACTCTGTCCCTTTCATTCCTCCCATTGGACCTGGTGTACTTAGAAGCCACTGGCAAAAGAAAAACATTTAAAGTAAATAAACTCATCATTTCTAAGTAAATACAAATCTAAATCCATTACAATTATGCATGTTTATACATATAATATAGACTATATAATATTCTTCTTCTTCTTCAAGTGTCGTGTCCTCAAAGAACGTTGGCAATCAGTAGCATGATTTTTTTTAAAAAAAATCTAAAGCTATTATAAATAGAGAAACTGTGCCTGCTGCAAACCATTGGCTTAAATCAGTTGTTCTCAACCTGTGGGTCCCCAAGATGTTCCTGGACTGCAACTCCCAGAAACCTCCATCACTTGCTGTGCTGGAAGGGGTTTCTGGGAGTTGCAGTCCAGGAACATCTGGGGACCCATAGGTTGAGAACCACTGGCTCAAATTCTTAAACCAGAATGTTCTTCTTTGCCCCAGTCCATGCTTCCCATCTATTTTTCCTTGAAGGATAGCCTGCAGCAGATAGTATTTGTTGTTGCGCATTATCTGACTGAAATACTGTAATTTTCTTCTTTTTATGGTATTGAGAATTTCTAATTTTCTATTCATGTGCTGCAATACAGCCACATTAGTGACTCTGGCTGTCCAAAGTATCTTCAGAATTTGTAAGTCCACATTTCAAATGCATCCAGCTTCCTGCATAATGCGTCTGTAAGGGTCCAAGTTTCAACAAACACCCTAGCAGCAAACACTAAATACATAAGAGCAAACTGTTTAGAAACAAAGTCTGATAGATAAGTCTCAGTTTGTCAAGACTTTCCTCATTTTCTGGAATTAATTTCTAGCTTGTTCAAGTCAACAACAGATTTCGCATGAGAACACTATATACAATTTTCCTCCAGGTTAGGCCATGTACAGTAATACATATTATTAGTACTCAAATCAACTTTCAAAATGCAGCTAAGGTTCACTATATCTTTTTTTTAATTTAAGCCAGTGTTTATAGCCTATTTATCTTAAGGCTGATTTTACAACTTCATACAGATTGGTCAAGTATCTCCACTAAACATCAATCCAGTGTGATGTTTTTATCTTTGTGAAAACTGTAAATAGAAGGATATTTATGGGAAAATATGTTATAGATGTTGCAAGAAACATTCACAAATGAACAAAAACACTGCCTTTTCCTATATCAGTGATGGCAAACCTTTTAGAGACTGAGTGCTCAAACTGCAATTCAAAACCCACTTATCTTTCACAAAGTGCCAATACATCAACTTATCCTAAATACAGTGGTACTCCAGATTACAAATGCTTCAGGTGCTACCCTTTGGAAAAGTGAAGTTTGAAGAGCAGGCTTTTGAATTTCTTTCAGCCAAAGCACCCTCACTATGGCTGCAGGAAATTCAAATATTTGCTTTTTGATCCTCGTTTTCCGAAAGAGTAGCACCCCATCTGGGGTGCTGATGGGGTGCTACACCGTCATGGAAGCCAGGCAGGAGTGACAGTGGGTTATGCACTCCTTTGTAGCTCCAGTTTACTCTCCAGCCACACCGCTCTGGGCATCCCAAAAGTACACAACTAGAAACACTTTGAAAGGTTCTCCATCCAGAAGAGAATGGAGTCTGATTTCAAACTGTGATGCTATGTAGTGCTTAAGTTTTTCTAGGCGCTGTGTCTAAAAAAATTAAAAGAAGATTGGCCACTGCTTGAAGCCTTAGGAACCAATGAATATAACAAAAGAGGACAACGGGGATGGGGTAGTATAAGAAAAAGCAAGCAAATTTAGGCAGCACTCTCTATACTCCTTCTCATAATGATCCGGTGGAAAGGCAATAGACTGGGGAGAGGATAGGTGGAAAGGAGCCAAACAGCAGTTGAGTTCTCAGTAGAGGGAGACACTTGCTGTCTCCTTTCTCCCTCCACTGTAGACAGCCGGAATTACACCAAGAATGTTCAACTACTGTACTTCCTGTACACATGAAAGAAGGTTCTAAGATGAGACAAAACAAAACTTCAACAATGGATTGTTTCTCGTATTCCATTTCCATGCGAGTCTCCAGTGCAAAATGATCACATAAAAGATAACTGCTTGTCGCATGATGCTCTTGAAGAAGTACAGTTTCATATTTATTTTTCTTTCTTAGTTATTGTTCTTCAGTATCTGGACAGGTCAGTGGTACAGGTCTCCCATTGACTGGGAGTCTTATTCCCCTCTGTGCCTCCTTGACAGGGGTACTTCAAGGGCCAGATGCAGGGCAGTGGTATCAGGAGACAGAGATCTAGTCTTGTGCGCTCCCAGGGGCATCTGGTGGGGCCACTGTGAGATACAGGAAGCTGGACTAGATGGACCTTCAGCCTGATTCAGCAGGGCTCTTCTTATGACAGGGACTGGATTTGATGAACCTCAGGGTCCCTTTCAGCTCTTCAGTTCTACAATCATTATCATGCACTATACTACAAGACTGTTTCTTTGTACAAAGATTCCAAAAATCTGTCTTAGATATAAGGTAATCCTCTGCTTCCACGTTGCAGAGCATTACCTTATACTTCCAAATAATAAAATCTTGTTTTTCAAGTCTAACCACAAGGTTTTAGACTTGGGAATGATGGCAAGGTTAATAGATCAGACCAAAGTAACAAAAAACCCTCCCACAAACAAACAAACCTAATTATTATACATTGCTAGCATTCACCATGTTTAAGATGTTTATTTAAGATGTTTATTTTTTCCCAAAATGATTTTGCAACAGAGTTTTATCAGAATGCTCAGGATCCAAATGAAGGCACTCCTAATGGACTGAAAGCAAATTTTGACTGCACGTTTGCAGTCAAAGTATAAGAACCACTAGCAATTCTCAAATACCGTACAGGAAGTGGGACTTCACCTTTATTAAGGTGACCCCTAAGAAACAGAATGTTACTTGGTAAATAAGAGGAATAAACTCACCCCATAACATGAAGCTAATTCTAAACATCTAATTCAAGGGAGAATCTAGTTTGCACAACTACTTATTGCAAATGCTGACAAGAACCCAAGAACACTCCAGCTGGGCATACTGAACTACTGTGTGATATCAAATACTTTTATCAGAGATACTACGCTCTTACATCTTGTTGTATTTGTCTCTGTGAAGCTGGACTCTTTTTGATCTGCTTGAATATTTCTGTTTCGGGCAGAATCTTCACGGTTGTTTCCATACCGTTCCTTCCACTCCTACACATAGACAAACATCAGAATACACAAACATATTGGAATCTACATTTTAATTAGTCTCTTAACAGTAGAATATTCTTCTAATATTCTTCTTAATGTAATGTTTCAAAGGCAAGGGAAGGTGATCTTCTATTAGAACAGTTTAATAATAATAATAATAATAATAATAATAATAATAATAATAATAATAATAATAATAATAATAATAATAATAATAATAATAATAATAATAGCTTTGCACCTATATGGGCTTTCATTGGGAATGACACCGTTTATTTTAGATGGTACAGAAATAAACCCCAAAGTTCAAAAATGATGGGTTGATATTTATGCTAATTTCAAAATGGGAGTTGAAAAGTCAAGGCAGGAGTTGCTGGTTTTAAATTTCACCTCTGACAGTGTCAATTGAATTGTCTCAACCTTGCCAGACACAGACCTTAAAGAAGACTATAGCTGAAAGATCCTTCAAAATTATGACCATCCAATGCTTCATTCAGAATGTATCCTTACTGTTTCAATATGAAAGTGTACTAATGTGGCACACAGCTAAGCCATACTATTGAGACAGCCATCTTGTGAAGATCAGGGCATGTTTAACTCTGCACAGGTCTGGACTGCAATTACAAACCCCCTACAGTACATTTTATACCAGCAACAGAGGCTCTAATTTTGATACAATGTTCCTTGTAATTTTCAGCCCCATTGGGCAGGGCTCTCTTCCTCAAACATCCAAGAAACATCCCATGTGGGTTCCATCACAATCCGTACAAAAATGATTGCTGCAATTTGTGGGAGAGGAGGAGCTGCACGTGGGGTGGGGGGCAGAGGCATGCACACATGCGTCTTAAAGAGGTAACCTTACACTAGACACTTCTATTTGCTGGGATGAAAGAAATCAAACTATGCACATACCCTTCTCCTATTTTCACCATCTTCCTGTCTCTGTCGCTTTCTTTTCTCTAGAAGAAAAAATGTATTCATTTAGAGATATTGTGGAATAAAGAGAGGCCTGTGGTAGCATTATTGTGTTTCACTTGAGAGAAATGCGGAGGCTGAATGTCAGCTTTGCCACAAATTGCTGTTTATTCATCTTCTCAGAGGAACGTGTGACAAAATGAGAGTTTGAACTGTCCACCAGGAGTAGTTTGGAATAGAGTTTATTAGGAAAACGTCTGTCTGGAGAGTCTAAAGCAAGGGTAGTCAATTTCCAGCACTCCAGATTTTTTGGACTACAACTTCCACAGTCCTTTATCATGGACAATATAGGCTGGGGATTTTGGGAGTTGTAGTCCAAACAATCTGATGTGTGAAAGGTTCACTGCTCCAACACAGAGAATGTGAGTCAAAAAGTTAAGGGAGTCTGTGAATAAGCTATTTTAATCAGGACATGAGGATGCTTATTATTTCAGAGGTGCCTCAGTCTGGAATATCTTATAAATGGGGCACATTTCTACTTTTGTGTCCCAGTTGATCAGTGAGGCTACAAAATAAAACAGGCTGAACTGTGCTTTCATCATTGTAAGGCTAATTACACTGCTGACAATGAGGCCTGTAATAAGACTTCCTGGCGTAGGAACTGGCAAGCCACCCCGGTATCCCTGCCAAGAACATCCCATGGTCAGAAACAAAAGGCTAAAAGATATGACGCTGGAAGATGAGCCCCTCAGGTCGGAAGGTGTCCAACATGCTACTGAGGAAGAGCGGAGGACAAGTACAAGTAGCTCCAGAGCTAATGAAGTGGCTGGGCCAAAGCCGAAAGGACGCTCAGCTGCAGACGTGCCTGGAAGAGAAAGGAAAGTCCAATGCTGCAAAGAAATATACTGCATAGGAACGTGGAATGTGAGATCTATGAACCAGGGTAAGCTGGATGTGGTCAAACGTGAGATGGAAAGAATAAACATTGACATCCTGGGTATCAGTGAACTTAAATGGACAGGAATGGGTGAATTCAAGATGATGACTATCACATCTACTACTGTGGGCAAGAATCCCAAAGAAGAAATGGAGTAGCCTTCATAGTCAACAATAGAGTGAGAAAAGCAGTGCTGGGATACAACCTAAAAAATGATAGAATGATCTCGGTACGATTCCAAGGCAGCCCTTTGAACATCACAGCAATCCAAGTTTATGCACCAACTACCGGTGCTGAAGAGTCTGAGATTGACCAATTTTACGAAGACTTACAAGAACTTCTAGAACTGACACCAAAGAAAGATGTTCTTCTCATCATAGGGGATTGGAATGCTAAAGTAGGGAGTCAAGTGATAAAAGGAATAACTGGCAAGTTTGGCCTTGGAGTTCCAAATGAAGCAGGGCAAAGGCTAATTGAGTTTTGTCAAGAGAACAAGCTGGTCATTGCAAACACTCTTTTCCAACAACACAAAAGGCGACTCTACACATGGACATAACCAGATGGACAATACCGGAATCAGATTGACTATGATCTCTGCAGCCAAAGATGGAGGAGCTCTATACAGTCAGCAAAAACAAGACCTGGTGCTGACTGTGGCTCAGATCATCAGCTTCTTATTTCAAAATTCAAACTTAAACTGAAGAAAGTAGGGAAGATCACTGGGCCAGTCAGGTATAACCTAAGTCAAATCCCATATGAATACACAGTGGAAGTGAAGAATAGATTCAAGGAACTAGATTTGGTGGACAGAACACCTGAAGAATTATGGATGGAGGCTTGTAACATTGTACAGGAGGCTGCAATGAAAAATATTCCAAAGAAAAGAAAATGCAAGAAAGCAAAGTGGTTGTCCAACGAGGCCCTACAAATAGCGGAGGAGAGAAGGGATGCAAAATGCAAGGGAGAAATGGAAAGATACAGAAAATTGAATGCAGACTTCCAAAGAATAGCAAGGAGAGACAGGGCGGCCTTCTTGAATGAACAGTGCAAAGAAATAGAGGAAAACAACAGAAAAGGAAAAACCAGAGATCTGTTCAAGAAAACTGGAGATATTAAAGGGATATTTCGTGCAAAGATGGATATGATAAAGGACAAAAATGGTAGGGACCTAACTGAAGCAGAAGAGATCAAGAAGAGATGGCAAGAATATACAGAAGAATTATATCGGAAAGATCTGGATGTCCCTGATAACCAAGATAGCGTAATTGCTGACTTGGAACCAGACATCCTGGAAAGTGAAGTCAAGTGGGCCTTAGAAAGCATTGCAAACAACAAGGCCAGTGGAGGTGACGGCATTCCAATTGAACTCTTTAAAATCTTAAAAGAGGATGCTGTAAAGGTGCTGCATAAGATATGCCAGCAAATTTGGAAAACCCAGCAGTGGCCAGAGGACTGGAAAAGATCGGTCTACATCCCAATCCCAAAGAAAGGAAATGCCAAAGAATGCTCCAACTATCGCACAATTGCACTCATTTCACATGCTAGCAAGGTTATGCTCAAAATTCTACAAGGCAGGCTTCAGCAGTATGTGGAAAGAGAACTTCCAGAACTACAAGCTGGATTTCGAAGGGGCAGAGGAACTAGAGATCAAATCGCCAACATGCGCTGGATTATGGAGAAAGCCAGAGAGTTCCAGAAAAACATCTACTTCTGCTTCATTGACTATGCCAAAGCCTTCGACTGTGTAGACCACAACAAACTATGGCAAGTCCTTAAAGGAATGGGAGTGCCTGACCACCTTATCTGTCTCCTAAGAAATCTATATGTGGGACAAGCAGCAACCGTCAGAACTGGATATGGAACAACTGACTGGTTTAGAATTGGGAAAGGAGTACGACAAGGCTGTATACTGTCACCTTGCCTATTTAACTTATATGCAGAGTACATCATGAGAAAGGCCGGTCTGGATGAATCACAAGCCGGAATTAAGATTGCCGGACGAAATATCAACAACCTCAGATACGCAGATGATACTACTCTAATAGCAGAGAGTGAGGAAGAATTAAAGAACCTCTTAATGAGGGTGAAAGAGGAGAGTGGAAAAAATGGGCTGAAGCTCAACATCAAAAAAAACTAAGATCATGGCCACTGGTCCCATCACCTCCTGGCAAATAGAAGGGGAAGAAATGGAGGCAGTGACAGAGTTTATTTTCTTTGGCTCCTTGATCACTTCAGATGGCGACTGCAGCAATGAAATAAAAAGACGCCTGCTTCTTGGGAGGAAAGCAATGGCAAACCTAGATAGCATCCTAAAGAGCAGAGACATCAGTTTGCCAACTAAGGTCAGGATGGTTAAAGCTATGGTTTTTCCAGTAGTGATGTATGGAAGTGAGAGCTGGACTATAAAGAAGGCTGATCGCCGCAGAATTGATGCTTTTGAGCTGTGGTGCTGGAGGAGAGTCTTGAGAGTCCCCTGGACTGCAAAGAGATCAAACCTATCCATTCTGAAAGAAATCAACCCCGAATGTTCACTGGAAGGACAGATTTTGAAGCTGAGGCTCCAGTACTTTGGCCACCTCATGAGAAGAGAGGACTCCTGAAAGTCCCTGATGCTGGGAAAAATCGAAGGCAAAAGGAAAAGAGGACGACAGAGAATGAGATGGTTGGACAGTGTCATCAATGCAACCAAAATGAATTTGACAAAACTCCGGGAGGCAGTGGAGGATAGGAAGGCCTGGCGAGCTCTGGTCCATGGGGTCACGAAGAGTCGGACACGACTGAACGACTGAACAACAACAAATTATTTCAGAATTGTTTTACCCTTTATCTTAAATATCTTAAAGCCTGTCTTTCCCATGTTGATTGCTATGGTCCCCCAATAACAATCCTTTTTGTCTGTTTAAGCCAGACAAAATTCTCCTCATCATTTATTAATGTGCAACTAAGAAGTTAAGCAGAACACAGACAGACAGCTAGACACCCTTGTCACATGAAGCTAAATGTTACCAATAGGAACAAAATGATTGACAAATACAGAAAAACCCTTTCATTGAACGCCTGAGTATAAAAGATACCAGTTTGATGCAAGAAAGCTCTGGCTGGGGCAGAATGGAAGCGGCAACCCAAAAACACTTTCCTTAGTTCCACTAAGGAGTGATGGCCAGGGGCCTGCAACGTGTCTGAGGTGTTTGATCTGCTACTGTAAAAATCAGTAGAAAAGGCACTGCCTCCTTGGTGAGAAAGTCCATCACAAACAGCACTACAGACAGAAAGCTCTCCTTGCTTACTGCTGTTGTGCTCTCCCTACTTCCAGCTATAACTGGAATAAGCATGTGGTGTGGATCAGTTGGATACACTGAGCTACCCACACATGACCTGTCTCACTTCCTTTATTTGCTCCATGTTGTTACAGTTGTGTGTGTGCGTGTGTTGTGTCATTACTGTCGTGACCAACTCTTTATGACCCCATGTCCATGGAGTTTACTCGGCAGGAATACTGGAGTGCTTTGCCAGTTCCTACTCCTGGCACCTAGAGCACCTGATATTCCCTGGTGGTCGCCCATCCAAGGCCGACCCTGCTTAGCATCCGAAATCAGGCAAGATCGGATGTGCTTAGGGCATCTAGGCAGCTCGCTGTTACAGTTAGCAGGCACTAATATGAAACTTCCACTGCCTTACCTGCAGTCTATGAAAAGGGTTATCTATGTAATGAAGACACCTCACTAAAACTTCCCGAATACACGCTCTTGGCAATTTTATGCACATTTTAGCATATGGGACAAGATGGAAACATAGATACATTCTTTTACCTCTTCTGATTAATTCTTTTCCTTCATCTACTAAGTCTGAGGTCATCTCATTGTCTCCCATAAACTGCTGAAATCCCAGAAGATTCAAACATCGAGTCCCTAAACTGATAACATAAACAAGAAAATGGAAGAAACATACAATAGCTTAACCCCTTTTGATTTTTAAAGATAAGGTTCTACCCTTCATGCTACCAAGACCCTCCAGTTTCTGCATAGTATTTGAGGGATGTGGTACAACAGTCATTGGGAAGAGAGGATAATTGCTGTATGCAAATTTATGTTTCTAGCCAACAGTAAATTCAATGAGAACAAAAAGCATACATGTGTGGAAAATGCTGGTTTTCAAAATATAAGCATGCAGTTAAAAATTAAGATTTTTTTCTGAGTTTGAACCCTGGCTTAAATCAAAACTAACCTGGCACTTATGGAACTTACACAAGACACACAGCTCTGAACACATGAGCTCAATAAAATATGAGACAAGACGCCAATTATGTGACAAGTAGGTGGGCTACTTTAAACATTTTGTGGTACTGATTCACCTTAACTACTACTCTCAAAGTAACTCAAGAGGCTTCTTTCTTTTAATAAATACCAAGTCTGCAATTATGAACAGACTTAAATTGGGAGCAATATCAAGGGGTGTAGAGAAACCACAGGTGATTACAGTGGACCCTTGTATAACAAACAGCTTGTATAACATAAAATTTGTACAACATAAAAATTCCAGAGATAGGGGAAATTTGCTTAACATAATCACCTATGGGGAAAATCCATACAACATAAAAATGGGATCACTCCCTTTTCAATGCATTCCTATGGATATTTGTATAAAGGAAAATTTGCTTAACATAATGTCATTTGGAATGAATTAATTCCTTTATACAAGGTACCACTGTAAACATTTGGGGTACTATGCTAATAAAAATGCCCATGTTTCTATTCCTGCACGGACATGCTACCTGATTTTTTTTTTTACTAATTCTGATGAGAACTGCCCAAACACAGTAGAAGGTACACTATATTGGGGGAAGAAGATAGAAATGTCAGAATCATCAACATGCAAATTAACAAACAAGCCTGTGGAACTTGTTACGTACCTGAAATAAGTAGCAATGCAGAGAATGACGACTAGCATAGGATAATAGATATAAAACCCATCTGCAATGAAGGATAATACTTTCATAGATCCCATTATCTGAGAAATAAAAAGGAACAGAGGTTATTAAAACCCTTTGTGTGTTTTTAAAAGATTTATTGCAAAATTATAGTCATGGGATTCATAGGACTTTGCAATCAATGCAATCAACACCAAATCTAAACAAATGGGTTCTGTGCGTATGTAGGGTCTACCCACAAGCAGGATGTTTCTTCTTCACTCCAATCCCTGCAAAGCAAAAAAAGCAAAAGCAAAGTGTTCTGCTTATATGCTGCCCCATACCACTTCAATTAGTCTCTGGGCGATTTACAGTTTAATTACAGTATGCAGGCTACACATTACCCCCTCCCCAGCAAGCTGAGTACTTATTTTACCAACCTCGGAAGGATGGAAGGCTAGGTCAACCATGAGCCGGCTACCAGGGACTGAACCCCAGTTTTAGCTCCAGTACAGGCATTTAACCACTGCACCATGAAGCTCCTACCATGTAGAGCAGGGGTGCCCAAACTTTTTGTAAGGAGGGCCAGATTTGGTGGCTGAGAACGTGTCAGGGGCCAGTTGCTCCCCGACCCTGCCACCCCACTGCAGGCCCCACCCACTGACCCATAAGCCCCACCCACTGACCCCTTACAACCCCACCCGCAGGAAGGAAGGCGGGAACCAAGGGAGGGAGGGAGGGAGGTGGAAACCAAGAGAGGAAGGAAGGAAGGGGGGGAGGGAGGGAGGGAGGGAGGGAGGTGGGGACCAAAGGAAGCACAGGGAGCCTGTTTAAAAAAACATAGGGCGAAGGAGGGGGAGGGAGGGGCAGGCCAGCCAGCCGCGGGCCACTCAGAATGACCTGACGGGCCTGATTTCTCCCCGGGCCGGACTTTGGGCAGGCCTGGTGTAGAGGGTGGGGTAGGTGGGGCTAGGTGCTCCCCCACTCAAGTGTGTTGGCAAACCCAGAAGCCATGCTTAAGTAAAGTTTTACCCTACTCAGGTGTTATAATAATATGCATATGTATGTATACATATCACTAACAGCTGCTTATACTGTACTTAAATCTAATGCTATATCAGGAAACTTCCACTTAATCGGTGGCAGCTTGTCTTCAGCCAATATCTCCAAGTCTCCCAACCTGTTTCTGTGAGTTGACTAATCCTTTTAAGTCAACAGGGATCAGCAGGAGTCCAGATACTTGACAGAAAGGATATCTGATCCAACAGGGGTGTTTGTACCACTGGCAAAGGAATCTCTTCCAATATGGAAAGGTACTCCATTGTTTGGCATGGTCATTTAAAAACTACAGTAGACTAGTTTCAAGTAATTTCTAATTTTTTTTTTTTTGTAAAAACAGATTTGCATTAAGAGTCAACCCCTTACTTTGTGCTACCACCTTTTGATACAAAATGGTACACTGGCTTCTTACACAGGTTCATATGCAACTCAAGGGGCTGATGTGAAACTTTTAATGTCAGACGTGGAGTATGTAGACACACCCAATCCTTGATCTGCCACCTACAATCTTATCATCTTAGAACTAGAGATCTAGAAGGGGCCCTATGGGTCATTAATTCCAGCTCCTCAACCTCTGGCTCTGCAATCAGATACAGTGGTTCCTTGTATAAAGGAATTAATTCGTTCCAAATGAAATTATGTCAAGCAAATTTTCCTTTATACATATTTCCCAAAGGAATGCACTGAAAACAGAGTAATCCCTAATCGCAACCATTTTTATGTTGTCCAGATTCGCCCCACAGGTGATTCTATTAAGCAAATTTCCCCTATTTCTGGAATTTTTTATGTTGTACAGATTTTATATTACACAAACCGTTTGTTATACGAGGGTCCACTCTACCTAAACCACTCAGCAACTGGATTCAGTTTAGATTAGCTATGTATAATAAGGATCCATGGAGAGGCCCTTCTAGGATTTGGTCCCAAATTGGAGAAATTAACACAGGTAAAATCATGTTATATAAGTAAGCATTTAATTTTATTGTTAGGTGTTGCTATGTTAGAAATCTATTGCCGGCCTAAATACGTAACCCGAGTGAGCTCAGTACAAACAAAATTTAGTTCCATTGTCTTTAATGAGACAATTAAGCTGTCTTAGATTAATTAAGAGCTTCACTTCAGAGATTTAAAAATGTAATGACATGTGGGCAGTACTTAAAAAAAAACAGAAGGTGGTTTATGCTATCAAAAACAGTGGGCAAATGGGCACAAATGTAATTGAACAGCTTTGAGCTAGCAGGAAGCGACAATTAGAAGAATCAGCGAGGGCACAGCCAGTTTGAAATCCAAAGCTGAAAAAAAGTGAAGAAAATATTTTGGCTATTCCAATTTTGGGAGGGGATAGATAAAGTTTTCAATTCATTATAGCATAAAAATCATGCAGCTGCTTCTGTTACAACATATTGTAAAAAGACATATTATGTTTACTTACGGATGTATAGGCAGTTGGCTGATCGGTTGTTCGCTTAGAAATGCTTGAATCCATATGAGTCAAGCCCAGGAAATTCAGACATAATGGAGGAGTCAAACGGCAGAAGAGCCTGCAAAATATATTTGGCAGCTTTGAAACAAATCTCTTCTGCGTTTTTCATCTATTACTTCCCTCTAGAGTCTAGACTACTCTTAGATCTTGTTATAGGTGGTTGGCTGACATTCTTATCTTTCAACAACTTGCTTCCAAACCTCATCAGGTTTTGCAGGAATATGAGATGTTCAAGGACTAGTTTATGATTGCCCCCCCCAAGGCAGTTTTCATGGCCAAGCAGGGCTTTGAACGAACACAGGTCTCCTTAGTCCTAACCCAACAGTCTATTCAGTACACTACACTGACTCCCACATTGACATAATCAACCAATCAATGCTAGGAACCATACAATATGTACCAGGGTAACGGACTATGTGGTTCTTCAGAGGTCTCTGAAGTGTAATTCCACATCCCTTACAATTGCTGCTTTCTCCACCCCTAATTCTTGCATGCACACTACATATTGTAAATCAGAGTGTTCAACATCTCCCCATGATCCAGTTCATGTCTGAGTAACCGTATGCAGAAGAGAGCCCATTATGGCCTGTCAGCCTTTGATGACATTCTGACTTGGTTTTTGTCAGAGTCCATGATGGATCTGTGTGGAAAATGCCATTCCCATAAATGAAGAAAATGAGAATTGCTATGACTAGAGCGGCTACATAGCATCATCAGTTTTGGGGATACGGCAGACATGAGGTTTCACTTCTGACCACAGGCACCCTCCAAGCAATCTCCTGAAGGCTAGCAGGCAGTGATATTTATGCCATCACAAAGACTAAAAAGGCAGAAGTAGAGAGCAAAACAGGTAAGAACCTAGTGCACTAATTCTGACCTAGCCAATCTAAGCTTGTTCAAGAATAATCGAATCATAGAGTTGGAAGAGACCTCAAGGGCCATCTAGTCAAATCCCCTGCCATGCAGAAACCCTCATCGCAGTGCTCCCGAGAGACGGCCATCCAGCCTCTGCTTAAAAAGACATTAAAGACAAAGAAGGAGACTCCACCACCCTCCGTGGCAGCATATTCCACTGCTGAACACATCTAACCATCAGGAAGTTCTTCCGAATGTTTAAATTGAATCTCTTCTCCTGTACTTTGAGACCATTGCCCGGGTCCTGGTCTCTGAAGCCATGGAAAACAAACCAGTCCCTTATTCAATGTGACATCCTTTCAAATACCGTATATACTCGAGTATAAGTTGACCCGAGTATAAGTAGAGGTTCCCAATTTAACCCCCCAAAACTGGGGAAACGTATTGACTCGAGTATAAGTCTAGGGTGGAAAATGCAGCAGGGCCTGGCAGCACCTCCTTTGTGAGCTGGGGGAGTAGTGTGTGATGTTTAAGATGACATTTAGCCACTGATGCAAGTGCTTGGGTCAGTGGCTAAAAGTCATTTTAAACATCGCACGCTGCTCCCGTGATGCAGAGGGCACACAATGTTTAAAATGACTTTTAGCTACCGACCCAGGCACTTGCCTCAGTGGCTAAAAGTATTGACCCTCATATAAGTCGAGGGCCTGTTTTTTCAGCCCAAAATTAGGGCTGAAAAACTAGGCTTATATTCGAGTATATACAGTATTTAAACATAGCTATCATATTCCCTCTCAGCCTTCTTTTTATAATGCTAAACATTCCCAGCTCCCTAAGCCGCTCCTCATAGCAAGACATTTCTTCCAGACCCTCAATCATCTTGATCGCCCTCCTCTGGACCCGTTCAAGATTGTCAACATCCTTTTAAAATTGAGGTGCACAGAACTGGACACAGTACTCCAGGTGGGATCTGACCAGAGCAGAAGAGAGTGGTACTATCACATCCCTTGATCTGGACACTATGTTTCTGTTGATGCGACCAAGAATCACGTTGGCTTTCTTGGTCCACCGCATCACACTGCTGACTCATGTTCAGTTTGTGGTCCACCAAGACTCCCAGATCCCTTTCACAGGTACTATTTTCCAGCCAGGTGTCTCCTATCCTATATGTGTGCAATTCATTCTTTTTACTTGCACCACCCTACATTTCCCTCTGTTGAACCCCATTCTGTTAGCTTTGGCCCAGGACTCTAATCTTTCAAGGTCCTTTTGGATTTTCATCCTATCCTCTAGGAACACAAGCATTCATCAAATCTCTCTCTCACACACACACAATCAATCTTAGTAGTTTAGCTAAGCAAACTAGACAAGAAAAAAGAACCACCTGGAACGTAAATCCTAGCTAACAATGACAACACAAGTCTTGTGTTTTGCTCTAAACCTAGGTAAACTGGCTGCTGCAGTGGCTGCAAAGACATATACAGTATAGCATGAGCTGAACTTAATCTGGGCTATTCTCCCTAGTGCTTCAGTGGCTGAATGTTGGGTGGAGATCTTGGACTTTATTGAAGAGATCAGCTGCCACCTGCCTTCTTTTTTTGATGCCAGCAGCTTAGACATTTTGTTTTTCATTGACTCATTTGAATTTTCAAATACCTTTGGGTAAATTTTTTTTAAATCTCACCAATGCCACATGGAATGCAAAGGATCCAGGGAGCTGCTGCTGTACCCTGGGGGCAACCAACATCTACTCTGCCCCAGGGCTGCTGCAGAATTGCATAATACAGTAACCCCCCGCCTATTGCGGGGGTTAGGGAGCCACCCGACCCGCGATGACTGAAAATCCGCGGATGCGGGTCGGGCGGGGCCTGGGGGACGGTGGGCGATCAGATCCCCTGCTGCTGCTCGCCCGCGCTGCCCCAAGATATCTTGGAGCAGCACGGGCCAGCAGCATTGGGGAATCTGACCTCCTGCCGCCGCCTGCCCATGCTGCCCTGAGACATCTGGGAGCAGCGTGCGCCGGCGGCATTGGGGGATCTTCTCCGGGGGGGGGGGAGCAGCGTCCTGGGCGTCTCCATTGAAATGTATTGGCTCAATGCATTTCTCCATTGAAATGCATTGAGCCAATACATTTCAATGGAGAAATTTTCCCCATTGGAATACATTGGTTCAATGCATTCCAATGGGGGGAAATTTCTCCATTGAAATGCATTGAGCCAATACATTTCAATGGAGATTGCCTGGCAGCACTGGCCCCAAGCCAGCGCCAAGCAGCTGACTGGCCCTGGCTGGGGGAGGAATGGCGCCTGCAGCAAGGGCGGTGGAGCCTTTGCACGGGCTGCTGGAAGGCTTTTTAAGAAGTCTTCCAGCAGCCCAGAATCGGCGGTGATGTGCTCCAACTGATTGGTGCTGGGGTGGGGAAATATCCCAGCACTAATCAGTTGGCACCCCAGCATGTACTCTGGTCCCACGATATAGTGGGACCGCAGTACATGAACCCCGAAATCGCAGGGGGTTACTGTACAGTACTCCTTGTAAATTTGTCCAAAGACAATGCACATTCCCTACTTTGCATACTTAGGAATAGGCACGTTAATAAGGACTGTATTTGTCCTCTGGCTGATGGGCAGCAGTGTGTAGAGGTTGGAGCAGTAAAGCTGGATATGCCTGCCACCTTTCCACAAGTGGACACCAGGATCCACATTTTGTAAATGAGATCTAAAATAAGGACCACAGTGCACTCTAGATCAGTGTTGGCAAACCTATGGCATGGGTACCAAAGGTGGCACACGGAGCCCTTTTTGTGGGAACCTGACATGGCCCCTTCACAGCCACCTGTATTCAGATTAAATTGCTGTATTGGCACTTTGTGAAAAATTAGTGGGTTTGGAATCGCAGTTTGGGCACTCGGTCTTTAAAAGGTTCACCATCACTGTGCTAGATGCTGTCAGGTTATGAGTAAGAGCTAAAGAAATTATCCCCAGTTCATTCTTTGTACTACCTTTAATAATTTAAAGTTGACCAAATAAAAAAGCAAATTTCCACTCACATGCCACTGAAGAGCAAACTATATGCATCTGTCTGATGGTGCGAAGCTAAATAATAATAGTTGAACACTCGGATCCTGAAGACCGTAGAGTAGACACAAATACTGAGGAAAAAGATGGTAAAGAAACATGCCATCTGCAAAACAATATGCATAAGTTTCATTTGCATTCCATCTATACATATATTGAAATTTGATTACTAAGGAGCAGAGTATATACTGTAAAATACAAGGTTACAGCTCATACTGCGTGGACTACATAGTAGAGCAATGCTATCTTTAAATGTGGATTCAACAATTTTAACAGGAGATACTCATAGGGATATTCAGGTTTTTACTTTTGTTTGTAATTAAATATGCAAAAATATAGGAATATGGCTGCATAAAGCAAAATTAGTACAGTATGGATATATTTCAGCATTTACGTATACTGTCTGATTCATCTTTCTCAACCAGTAACTAAATGTTTATACATCCTACCATGTCTGTGCAAACCTCTAGCTGTAACTAAATGCTAATGAATCCCAACATTTATTTACAGCAATTACACCATGAAACCAGAGATGGACAATAGCATTTATGAACATAATATGAGGATTTTGTGACATAGCAATTTTGCCTTGTCATAAACCAAACCTTAAAGCTTAATTCTAAAAATTCAGAAACCATCTGGCATCCTAAATTTCAACATCATTCAAATATGATCCATAGTTTCACTTATTACACACTATCCCTAGAACAGTGATGGTGAACCATTCAGAGACCGAGTGCCCAAACTGCGATTCAAAACCCACTAATTTTTTTGCAAAGTACCAATACAGCAATTTAACCTGAATACAGGTGGCTGTGAAGGGGTGATGTCAGGTGCCCACAGAAAGGTCTCCAAGTGCCACCTTGGGCACCCATGCCATAGGTTCGCCAGCACTGCCCTAGAAGCTGCCATGCTAGACTCCATAAGGCAATTGAACCAAGTGCCTCGTGTTGAAAAGTGAAGGCATCTTCAACTTCTTAAAGGAAGATTTGGAAGTACATGGAAACATTCATTAGTTTTTACACTGTTAAGGAGACTGCTTGACTTTCACAGGAAAAAAACTGAATAGCAATAGGCTATCTCACATGGAATTCAGTTCTGAAAGTAGTCCACAATGCTGTGGACAGTAGAATCAATTAAGCCTACCCTTTTGGGAAGAAATTTGATCATAATTTTCAGAATGCAAAACAACTGAAGTACTACCGTGTTTCCCCGAAAATAAGACATTGTCTTGTATTTATTTTTTCTCAAGAAGACACACTAGGGCTTATTTTCAGGGGATGTCTTACTTTTATTAAGTATAATATGCTTGAATGTCAGCCCTGCACACAACCATAGCCACGCCCATCACTAGGTCTTATTATCAGGGTAGGGCTTCTATTTAACAAACACATAGAAATCCTGCTAGGGCTTATTTTTGGGGGAGGTCTTATTTTCAGGGAAACAGGGTAGATGCCTAGATACTAGGTACCCTAGGTGATAAGACATCTAACCTATACAGTAACCCCCCCGCCAATCGCGGGGGTTAGGGACCCACCCCACCAGCGATCCATGAAAATCCGTGATATGCGGAAGCGGGGGGGGGGCGATCGCAGAAGTCTTGGGGCGGCGTGCGCTGGTGGCGGCAGGGGGATCTTACCTCCCGCCGCTGCCCGCCCGCGCGCCCGAGACTTCTTGTCCGGGGCCGTCTCCATTCAAATGCATTGCCAATGCATTTCAATGGAGAAAATTTTCCCCATTGGAAAACATTGGCTCAATGCTTTCCAATGGGGAAAATTTCTCCATTGAAATCCATTGACAATGCATTTCAATGGAGATTGAACCCAACCTGGCCAATAAGAAGGGCTTGTTGAAGCTGTAGTTATAGTCCAAAGTATCTGATAGCCAAAAGCTGTTTCTGATCTAGAAGATATTACACTCGGGTTCCTACTTAAATTCAAGCAAATCCTGTTAAGCAGGACTACATGCAACAGTTGAAATGTGGTACTACATAAAGACCACCAACTTTTCTCAGACTGAAGAAGCTACTTGGTCAAGTAAAAGTCCAGTTGCCAATGTAACAAGAAACTGAAACACAGAAATGCAAAACAGGAAGGAGCATTCGGGAAACTGACCTCGATGTAGAAATAGTTATAATTCCTTTCTGCCAGTTGAATGAAGACCGCAAACAGGGAGAGAACGGGCCTTGTGCTGAAAAAGGTGCATTCTGACCACACAACGACGACCGAAAACATGGCTAAGATAATGGCAAGAATCCTGTGAAACCATGGCCGCAGGAGACACTCCCAATACCATTCTGGAAAGAAAAATGAAATGGAGGTTAAAGAGAAAAAAACCATTAAGTAAAGGGAATAGAAAGGGAGGGGAAATTATTACTTCAAAATGGCTGACTCCTTCTAAGGACAGCTCTAGAAATGGTTAATTTGTACTGAGGTGACAGAACAGAGGAAATGGGATGTTGGAGAAATATAAGACACTCCAATCCCCCCATCTGCTTGCTGTATTATCTGTACCTGACCCTATAAGCCAGCGGGTGGGATGGGAACAGAAGGGGAAAAGTTTCTATGAACACCCTGCCTGCAACATACGAGGCTGCACTTTTTGCTTTTATGATAATTCCGCGTCTTTATGAGAAGATGGCATTCAATTATCTCCATGGCAACACATACCAACAGCTGGTGTGTAAAGATACTGGGCGATTTTGTTTTCCGGCTCTTGAGACTGAAAAGTATGAACAAATTGACGGGTGGCACTGGTTTCATTTTTTGCCACATCCTCCAGGTAAAAAGCT
Organism: Phrynocephalus forsythii; assembly: GCA_029282475.1. Taxonomy (NCBI): domain Eukaryota; kingdom Metazoa; phylum Chordata; class Lepidosauria; order Squamata; family Agamidae; genus Phrynocephalus; species Phrynocephalus forsythii. The sequence goes on along the minus strand of JAPFRF010000004.1, from coordinate 102,616,302 downwards.
TGCTCTAGAAGAATTCTCCACTGGACCTGCGTGCGGCGATGCCTTTGAACCGAATAAATGACCTAACAAAGCAAAAATCAGCGGTATGACTGTTTACGGAAGTAATAGCAGGGCAAAGAAGAGTGATAAATCCCATTTATAAATCTCTGACGTCAGTGGTTCCCAACCTTCCTAATGCCGCAACCGTTTAATACATTTCCTCATGTTGTGGGTGACCCCTTGCCCTGCTTGGAAGAGGCCCCAAGCCCCTTTGGCAGGCCACCGCCGCAGGTTCCATAGAGAACTTCCCTCTACAGGCACCCTCAGCCAATTGCAGCCTCCGGTGCTATTGACTGACATCCTTTCCAACCTATCAAGCTGTAACTCACTCTTTTCTCCCCTTCCTTCCCCTCCTCCTCCAGCCCCAAGCCGTTTGTGCCTTTTTCTTCACTGGCTCATGGCGACCCCTGTGAAATGGTTGTTCGACCGCCAAAGGGGTCCCAACCCCCAAGTTGGGAACCACTGCCTTAGAAAGTTCAATAAGCATTTTCTCACAAGTGGGCATGCTTTACCTTCTGTGCATTCAATAAACACACGCCCAAATAAAACTGGTAACCCTGGTATCAGCTTTGTCTTCTAAGTTCTTATTTCTATACTCTGATCTAGTTATCTTGTCTTCACTGTGAACTATTTGTAGTTCATACTTCATGACTGCTATCGACAACTCTCTCCTGCCTTCCTTGTAATGTCTAAAATGAGGATCCCGACATTCCAAGCATCACCATATCAAGTTTACAAGGCTGCTGGTTCAGATCATCAAGTGTTCTAGTGTAACAGACAAAAACGTCATCAAGTTTCATCACTGAACAGAAGTTCCTTGTCAGGCGAAGAAGTCTTCACATGATGAACCTCCTAGAAAATATGGCTCTAAACAGATATAGCATGCATGCTTCAGATAAACAACCTAATTACCTGCTTATGAAGCTTCACTAGGCTTTTCTCTGATGGGTAGGTATTTGGCCTTTCTTCAAAGTCTTCATAGTCATCCATATTTCTACCCATTCTTTCCTGATACTCAGTAGGACACTGAAATTAAAGGAAGATATGCATCAAGACATGTTAGCAACCGATCTGTGACAAATGCAGAAGTTTTGCAAATAAAAACCTTATGGATATTCAACTGCGCCCGGGCTCATTGTCTGCTAGCTCCTTTCTTTTCTTTTCTATCCTATTGATTTTAATTATCATTTTCAATATAGTACTTGTTTAAGGTGGGGTAAACCATTTCAAACAAATAAAATAAAGAAATCTAGAAATTCCTACAGGGTAGCCATATTGATCTATAAGCAAGAGACTTATGGTCCTTAAGTTGCCCTTGGCATGTTTGCAGATTGCAACATACTTTTTCGGATACACGGCTGGATCTTAAGGCACCACCAAAAGCCTGAAGAAAAATGTCTGCAGGTTAGCACCAGTTGTAATTTATTGCTTTTAAAAGCATTTTATTATAGCTTTTACTTGTTTAATTCCTTTAAAATATTTGTATACTTACAGTTTTTAGCTTTTAAATATAATCTTTTTAATGATATAAGGTGTCTTGGGTCCTTTTAAGGACAAAGGCAGGGTGAAAATATTTTAAATATATAAATAAATAAATAATCTAACACAAATGGACCCGGCAGGTGGCTTTTTAGGTGTAAGCTTTATGCTGCCTACCACATTTTTGTGCCATCCGATTTCTGATCCCAATGTTATTGCTAGCAGCGACACAAAAATATATTAACCAGACCCCATCTTATCTTTTACTTTTTAATTCTTTTCCCCCACAGGTATTTGCCAAAAGTAGTTCCCTAATCTACTATTCTGCCTTTTTAAAAAATTAATCTGCTGGAGCTTCATGACTGTATGGCTGACCATAAGCTGTCAGGGATCAAATGGTGAATCTGAAGCAACATGGGACAACCATTGTCATGCTTTTCATATGAGACTTTTGAGGAAAGATAAAAATGTCTCTCTCTTCTGAATCTGATGGAGTGAGGTGGGGGAGGATATATCCTGTTATCCAGCAGACTAGAATAGAGATGGGCACAAAATGATTTTTTTAAAAAATTGGCATTTTTCATTTCATTCCCAAAAAGCGAAATGACCCACCAAAGAAAAACAAAATGAAGCAAAATAGAAAATTTTGTTTAGTACCGTTTCGTTTTTCATTTCCCCATAGGAATGCATTGCTACAGGAAAAAGCCTGTGGTTCCCCACCACCATCCATGTGCCCAATCAGGTGGGGGGAAACTATGGGATTGTAAAACATTTTTTCCCGCCCGACGCCCCAAGCTCCAGCTGATCGGTGTTTGGGGTGGCAAAAAAAAAAAGAAAAAAAAAAAAGCACCGACTGGCAAGGCCCTGCATACCAGCTGGTAAGCGCTAGTAAAAAAAACGAAAACACCGACTGGCAGGGCCCCAACAGTTGTAAAAAAAAGAAAAATAAATGAAAAAATGAAAAATGAAACAAAACGAAAACAAAATGAATTTTTTTAAAAAAATGTTTCATATGAAACAATCCAAAATGAAAAACGCAATGAAACACCATTTTGCCGTTTCATGCCCATCTCTAAGCTAGACCATCACTTGCTCTGCCGTGCTGTACTGGCAATCTCATCATCTATTGGTGCTGTGCTACAAAGTTCAACATGGTAAAGATTCAGCAATTACCTTCTTCAGTATTGTGTCCACACATGTCCTCAAAGGATGGTTGTATTTGATGCTTTCATTTACTTTGCGCACCTCCTATTTGAGAGAAAAAGCAGAACCATGTTTTTCCCACAGATGAAGTTGAGTTCCCTACCTTCTCTTCATGCACATAATAAGGTATTAAACTTCAAATATTTCAGAAAATAACATATTATGACTTCTATCAAGCTGCACTTGAGTTAATAACTTTCTTTTGGAACCTATTTTAATGTAGCAATGAGAGAGAGAGAGAGAGAGAGAGAGAGAGAGAATCTTTCCCTGCATTGAAGTTATTTCTATAAATCTTGCCATTTACTTTTTCTGACACTTATGGCTAAAGATTATATATGAAAGTGACAGCTGGAATTCATGGAATTTCACTGAAACCACTGGACCTATAAGGACTAGCCAGTCCTTCTTAACAGGAATGAAATGTATGACCCAGCTTGGATGACTATCAAAACTATGGGGGAAATTACTAGGAATGAGATGCAGGAGTCTTTGGACTTATGCGTTCTCTTCCCCCTTATTTCCTAACGTACAAATGCTAAACATGCTTTCATTTTTTGCTAAGTCATGTTTCTAATTATGTATGAATGTGCAGAGTGTGTTTTATACTAATTTTAGCCAGTAACAACAAAACCAAGAGGGTTCAGGAAACTCCCCAGCCCAAAGGGTCCTTCCATAAGCACTGCACATTTCATGTCACTGCTGCTGCCAAGAAATTTTATTTATTTATTTATTTGATTTATGTTCCACAACCATCTTGCAGAAAGCTACTCTGGATGGCAGAATTGACTGGGCCATTGAATTGACCTACCTCCATGATGTCTTCCAAATTTTCTTCTGCATCTGCCTTTTCAGTCATCAGTTTCGCAGCCTTAAAGTATGTCTTCATCAGAAGGTAGCCCTTCTTCGCTCCATTCCAGTGAGAACGTGGGATTTCAACTAGGCCATACCCTAGTAGCAACACTAGGAGAAAGAGCCCCCAGGTGTTTGCAGCAGCTATTCCAATTGTTTGGAGCTGATTCCTAAAACAGACAAAATGGCCAGGGCTTCAACATGCAATATTTCATCACGGTAAATGGACCATCAATGTAACACATACAGTGGTACCCCGACTTAAGAGCAATTCAACTTAAGAGTGGAAAACTATTGGCATTTTAACTGCTGCCTTACAAATTTTAGATATGGTCTGCTTGACTTACAATTTTTCCCCTTTTTCCAATGTTTTTAACTTATTTTTTCAATTTTAAGATAGGTACAGTACCCGGACTTAAGAGTAGTTCAACTTAAGAGCATGCATTCAGAACAGATTAAATTCGTAAGTTGAGGTACCACTGTATTTTAAACATTATATAACAATAATGAAATACAGTCTTTCTTCCACTGCTTCTCCACTGCTCATAAAAGCAAAAATCCCATCTGCAAACTATGAGCTTCATGTAGTAAGTATTAAATGGAAGAATGATGTACTGCATTTGCTATAGGGTGATTGCATTCTTCACATTCTTCCTGTGCTACCGTTTCCCTTACACTTTTAACACCTGAATTGTCAAGTGCCAAAACAAAGACATTACCTGACCTAAAAGTGACTAATCAGTTAATCTTTATTTCCACATTGCTTTCTATATGTACTGATGCCAGGGAAAAACATTAAAAACAAACCCATCAATTATAGAGAAATTGCTGCAATACAGCACAACTTTCTCAATACCTTAAGTGCAGAGGTGTCCAAACTTCAGCCCTCCAGATGTTTTGGACCACAACTCCCAGAATGCCAAGCCTGTATTGCCAAGGACAAAGGACTGTGGGAGTTGTTGTCCAAAGCATCTGGAGGGCTGAAGTTTGGACACCACTGCCTTAAGTGTGAAAGAACCATAATGAGAAAATGTACTACACCAGTGGTCCCCAACCCCCGGGCCGCGGACCGGTGCCGGTCCGTGGACCGGTTGGCACCGGGCCGCCTGGGGAGGCCGGGGAGGCTCCTCCCCTTTTCCTCCGCCGCCCTCCTCCTCCTCTTCTCTCCCGCGGGCAGCCAGAGGAGGAGTCGCCGCCGCCGGGCACAGCGCACGGGCGGGGTGGGGAGCCCGGGGCTCCTGGGCGGGCGGGCCCCGCCTCCTCCTCCTGTCGGCGGCCGCGGCGCCATGGCAGCCGGCCGGGTTCGGCTGCGACTCCGTGGCCGGCGGCGGGGCGCTCCGCCGCCGCCGCGGCCGGCTCGGCCCGGTCCCGGTGGCGCCCTCGGGCCGGAGACGCCACCCCCACCGGCCTCCCTCCCTCCCCCTCCCGCTCGCCTGCCCGAAGGCCGCAGCCGGAGGCAAGCGGCAGCGCAGAGGTGCCCCACCGAGGCGGGCGGCGGCGGCGGCCGGGGTGCCCCTGCCGCCGGCCGCGGAGCCACAGCCGAACCCGGGCGGCTGCCATGGCCCGCCGCGGCCGCCGCGCCCCCGCCTCGGTTGGGGCACCTCTGCGCTGCCGCTTGCCTCCGGCCGCCCGACAGGAGGAGGAGGCAGGGGCCCGCCCACCCAGGAGCCCGGGCTCCCCCACCCGTGCGCGCGGGGGAGCGCACACCCGCGCCCCAGCCGGCAAGTGCCGCTGCCGCCGCCGCTCCCGTGGCCCCCAAGGTACACCGCCAAGCCCCCCGCACCTCCTCCTCCCCCTCCTCCCTCCCCCATCCCCCACCCCCCACACCCTCCCCTGCCCCCCCCACAATCTCCCCCTCCCCACCCCGAACCATAATTAAACAAATACCGGTCCTTGGAGACAAAAAGGTTGGGGAGCACTGTACTACACAATTAAGCAAGCTACTATAAACTGGCATGGAATATTCTTCCAATTTTAAATTGCCTAAGCATGATAAAAGTAACACTAGCTGTGCAGAGGAGAGAGTTAACAGCAGGTTTGGTGGATCCTGAAGAATTACAAAACTATAATGAAGGGGGAAATGTCCTAGAAGGCAAGGGGAAAAGAAATATTAGGCTAAAATGCTCAGTGGCCCCAGAAAGCTATCCAGTGCACAGTGCTGGTGCTGGTGGGAAAAAGAAAATAGAAAACCAGAGAGCTGAAATACTGAAACATTACAATTGTTTAGATCTGAAAAATCAACCTCAAACTTTCTCAAGAACTGAGACTAGAAAACAAACTTATTCGACATTATACAGCTCCACCTTGTATTGCCTGTTGGATCACCCCCACTAACAGAGCAATTGGGTATACAGTGGTTCCTTGCCTGTTCACGATTCATATATTGTGGTCCCACTATATCGCAGGACCACAGTATATGAAAAAAGGCCCCCTGGGGTAAGGGGGGGAAGGCCGGTTTCAGGCCTTCTGTAGTTACTCCAGGAATGGTGCCGCCCCAAACGGGCCTGTGAGGACCTTCCCAGACCTTCTGGAGGCCCGAAAATGGCTTCCCTGTGAACCGGGTTGGGCCTGTCGGAGGCCTCAGAAATGATTTTTGGCGATCCGGAAGTAACTTCTGGTTCGCATGGAGGCCCTTTTGGGGCCTCCAGAAGGCCTGGGAAGGCCCTCACAGGTCCATTTGGGGCAGTACCAGGCTAGAGGTAAGTACAAGGGGCCCCAGCTAGGCCCCCCAGGCCCATCCCGAACTGCATCCACATATCACAGATTTTCAATTATTGCGGGTCTGTTTGGGTCCCTAACCCCTGCGATAGGCAGGGGGGTTACTGTATATCAACTCTGAAGTAAGCCTCACTTCCTCAATGGGGTTTATTCCACTATATACAGAGTTCTACCTTAATGATAATTACAAAGAACAGACTGCATAGTAGATTGGGGGTTATTGTTGCATAAACAATTGGAGCCTGCTTCAAGTAGAATTCTGGTTCTAGGACTCATTACATCCAAATGTGAACCTCACATTTAACTGAATATGAAATTGCAAAATAAATAAATAAACATGAACTTCATAATGTACCTTTAAAGAAACATTTCACCATTATAAGAACTAAGTAGAACCCTCAAATTTAAAGAAATTGAACTAAGAAACCAATCTTACCATTGCAGGTTGATCTTTGGATTGATAGCCACATATATTAGGAATGCTCCAAAAATAAGAAGGTATGTCCCATAATAGATTGCATTTTCAATTAGTGCTGTTTTAATCTTTCCCGTAATGGAAAAGCCTCCTGATCTAGCATATGATTGCATAAAAGGTAAAAGAATCCTAGGAATGAACAACAAAATTAATAAGGCACAACAGTTTCAAGTTACTATCCATATTTCATTCTGTTTAACTTGGCAGAAACAAGTCCAAATATAATCACAAGTTATACATATTCAGCATGATTATAAGGTTGAAACAACTTATCCCATAAGTGGACTGAATAAATTGCTAGGAAAAGATACCTAATTTAACAATTTTTAGAAATGGCCTATAGCATTTCAGAATGTCGGAAACACACTACGAACAAAACCGATGAGACCATTTGTAAGCAGACAACACACTCTACAGAATTTCAGTGAAAACCTGATCAGCAGCACAGACAAGTACCTTCCCAGATCAAATCCATCCCAAACTTTAAGCAATGTTATTCTATTTGGATGGAGCCAGGTAGGAGTCTGCCTAAAATACCATATACAGACAAATGAAAGAAACTCATACACTGTCAGATAGCATATAATGAATTATAAAAACACCTTTGAAAACATTGATCAAACTTAAACACGTGTATTATAACTCACAAACAAACCAGATACAGTATCACAGTGTAAATATGTCCAGTAATCCTAGAACAGTGGTGGCGAACCTTCGGCATTCCAGATGTTTTGGAAAAAAGGAAAAGTTACCCAATTAAAACTGCCAATTCAAAGTTCCCTATTGGAGTTTTGGAAAAACATATGGAAAGAAATTGATACTGGAAGGTTCCCGCTGCTGATGCTAACTGGCCTGTCAAATAAAAAAAGTTCCCCGGGTAACATGAAGAAATTGGGAGACTTATTTAAAAAACTTAAGGAAAGTGGCAAGACTAAAAGATTGGATTAAAAGATGACATCAAAAAAAGAAATTAAACGTATTCTGCAAACTCAGGAATTAATTCTTGACAGAATGAAGGTGCTCTATTTAGAAAGCTGGCCTCAAAGAGCCCTTAGCAGAAATTAAAGAACACCTAGTTTGTTCCAAATTTAAATAAATTTCTTCAACATATGAATCAGAGAAATATAAAATTTCTTCTCACAAGTCAAACAGTTGGCAAATTATATAAAATAATTCAAGATTCATTTGAGAATAGGCAAAAGGTTCCAACAATAGAAGTCAATGGAAACAAGACATATTAAAAGAAGATAAATAATGATGAATGGAAAAGAATTTGGAATTTGAGCTGTTTCAGCCATTATCAGTCAGAATAAAAGAAAACTATCACCTTCAAACTAGTTTTAAGATGTCCAGTGACTCAGTCAGAATGAATGAATCCATCCAAAATATTCTAAGCTCTGCTGGTTTGAAAAAAAAGATAGGTGCCTATTTTCATTTAAAATAAAAATGTGAAATAGTTCAAAAGTTTTTCAAGAGATTATTGAGGCATAAGGCAATACTTGTTTGATATTAAAAATCACGAGGCACACCACCATTGAGTCCTTATCATTACCATCTATCAATGAATATGATGTTGAAAACTAAAGAATTAATAGCAAATCTTATGACAGGAGCTAGACTGATTATTGCTAGGAACTGGAAACTGAAATGATGACCTCTTGCTGAATGGTATAAGGCTGGGACAATCACAGCCCTAAATGATAAACTATCTTGTAATATAAAAGTTTTGAGAGGTGAAATAAAAAAAGATACTTTCTATGATGTTTGGACACAGTCCAGCGCCCGCCTAGTCACGTACTATTAAAATTTTTAAAAAAAAACCAACTTATAACCCAACACAGTTCTTCCAATGGCACCTTAGGAAGCCTTTTGGAAGAAAAAAAAAGATGAAGAAGAAAGAGAAGATGCAAAAATACTGCTATAGATTTCTTGGGTGTTATGAGACAAAATGGATTTTATTTTTAGAAATTGCCTATTACTGTGCTTTTTATAAATTGTTTATCATTGTTGTTTTGTCTTTTTAATAAGTTCTATCTCAAAATTAAAAATCATACACTGTCAGATAGCATATAATGAATTATAAATAACCTTTGAAAACATTGATCAAACTTAAAAACGTGTATTATAACTCACAAACAAACCCCAGATACAGTATCACAGTGTAAATAGTCCAGTAATCCTAGAACAGTGGTGTCAAACCACTTGTTAAATACTTTTGGACACAACTCCCAGAAAGTTGAGCCTAAATAGTACATTACAATGACAAACATATGACTGTGGGAAATTTGGTAACACCCATATGGAGTGCAAAGGTTCGCCAAATTTATCCTAGAATATATGCTGGTGATGCTAACTGGTCTGTCAAATTTCCAAAAAATAAAGTTTTATTCAACATGGCATTTAAAGATTCATTGTACAAAAAAACTTAGGGGTCTGAGCATGGGTTGTTAACATTTATCTAGATAACTGGAACTTAGCCCGTTTAAAAAGCTCTTGTCTTGAAGAAAGGGATTTTAACCTTACTTTAATTCTTGACAGAATGAAGGTGCTCTATTTAGGACCAGACCTCAAAGAGCCCTCAGCAATAAATTAAAGAACACCTAGTTTGTTCCATGGTAAATAAATTCTTCAAGAGTACATCCGACAAATATACAAATTTCTTCTCACAAGTCAAACAGAAACTATTTTCATTCTTTTTACTCCATTGTTTTTTGATGACTTGGCAAATATCTTCCAACACTATGGAGGGAAGAACCAAACAGTACATATTAAACAAGATCCCAACTGATCCCTCCTCTTCCCCTCAGCTGTTTCAGCCACTGTGTAAATTCTCAGAACACTTTATCACCTTACCATGTTAAGAACTGTGATGTCCAGTAGACGACACGCCAAAAAATAGGCATGATTCCATCCGGAATATAACTCCATGGTTTGAAACATTCATGCTTTCTGTAAAAAATAAAAATGTACTATAGATGATATAGGTGTTATGAGACAAAATGGATTTTTCATCTCCTGAGCTACCGTCATTGTGCTTTATTTTTGATTTTTAACAACCTGTTCCAATAAGATTCTATCTCATTGCAAATTAACACTGTCCTTAGCAGAGGCGTATTAACTAAAGGCAAATTGAAAAAGGTTTTGTTTTTGTTCCTTTTCCCCCCAGTTCTCCTTCTTTTGGATCTGACAGAGACCTTTTCAGTCCTTTACCCGGGTGTCAAACCACTCTGTTAAATTTTGTATGTCCATCTTAATTACAGTTGACATAAATAGTACATTACTAGACGGCACATAACATATGGTTGTGGAAATCATGTAACACCCTTGTTACATCAGCTCCACTGGCTGCTCATCAGTTTCCAGGTCCAATTTCAAAGTGCCGGTTTTCACCTATAACCCCCTAAATGACCTGGGTCCAAACTATCTCAAAGACCATATCTCCCATTTCGAGCTGGCTCAGGTGTTAAGATCAGGAGAGGCCTTTCTCTGAGTCCCACCACCTTCATAGGCGAGTCTCACGGGGGCACAGAAGATGACCCTCTCTCTTGCTGCTCCCAAACTTTTGAATTCCCTCCCAATATTTAATTCCTGTTTTCTTTTTTTTTTAATTATGTAAGATGCCTCTTCACATGAATGGTTCTTAGCTTTAAATACAGTAAAACCTTGGCTTAGGAATACCTTGGTTTATGAGTGTTCTGCAGGACGAGCAAACATTTCTTTAAGTACATCCGATAAATATACAAATTTCTTCTTGATCAACAAGCAATGTCTTGCAATGCAAGCACTGTAGTACTGTATGTCAAATGATCACAAGTGAGCCAATGGTGGTCCTCTCTTTCCCCCCCTGCTGGATTGTGGGGGGATTGTCTGGAATGTTCTGGGCAGAGGGAGGAGAGAGGAAGGGAGGTCTCCCTCACACCAAAGGTGAGTGCAAGTTAGGGTTTTGTTTTATTTTTCTTTATATTTCGCATGTCCTTGTTTTGTATTATATTACAGTATCGTAATCATTTTATATGAATATTTTTCAGCTGTAGAACAAATCATATGAATTGCCATTATTTCTTATGGAGAAATTTGTTTTGATATGCAAATACTTTAGAGTACAACCATATTTCCAGAATGAATTATGTGTGTAAACCAAGGTTTTGTTGTATTCTCTTTAATTTCTTTAATTTTGTTAAAAACTGTTGTATACCCATTGTCTCCAACTTTATACATTGTACTTCAAAATTGTAAGCCAGCCACCTTGGATCCTATCCAAGGAGAAAGATGGGGTAAAAATATTAACTAATTAAATAAAGACACACAAAAACCAATAGGTGCTTGCACAGCATGAAAGCAAAAACACTTTTCATCTGAATAAAGTTGAAATATATTAATGTAATATGCACAATTATCTTCCCTGCAGGCTTCATATCATTTCAAGTGTCAAGGACAGGACTTGGTCAATACTTCAGCATACTAATTTGCTTCTGTGTAACATTGTAAAGCAGCTCTGCAAGTCCCAAAGCCAAGATCAGGCAATCTACAACTCCCATTATCTCTAGTCACAATGGCCAATGGGCTGGGTTTTATAGGGGTTTTAATACTGAGACTGGACTTCTCCAGAAGAAAGACTTGTTTTTTCTCTTGTTTCATCATGTAGCCTTGACATTTTCTAATCACAACACAATTATACATATAAAAATAATAGATACCTTGGAGTGGGAGAAGCATGTTCTTGATGCAAAGATGATCCACTGTTAGTAGGAGGTATGTATGACCCATTTATATCAAGTTTACATCGATTGTATATAGTCTAGAGAACAAAACTAAAAAATCAGCATTTACACACACAAAAAAGTGGGGAAGAAATTTTAAGGAGCAAGATCTCTTTAATATCTTATCTACAACAAATTCAAGTAAGTAATTTTCTTTACTTATACTATGCCTTTTAAAATGCATAATACATAGCAATTATATAGTAGAATACTAGCATAGAAGGAATCCACTGAACACCACAGCAGAACCTAGCACTGGATATTAAAAACTGTCTCATAAAATCATAGCATCATAGAGTTGGAAGAGACCTCAAGGGCCATCCATTCCAACCCCCTGCCATGCAGGAACCCCCATCACAGTAATCCCAACATTGATAGTGGGAATCTGCAAATCCCCACTAAAGATGCACAGCAGGAGTTCATGGAAGCATTGTGTAAGCATGTTCAATCAGACACACTTACAGATGCCCTTTAGACCTTCATCCTGAATGTGTGAAAGCCTAATTAACCATTAGGCAGAGGGAATATGCCTGACTACTTGCACCAAAGAGGCTTCAAAATTTGTCATGACGCTCCTCCAGGCGACGAGTGCCATATCAAGAATTATAGGAGAACCACTATTGTTTGTTTGTTTGCACTTATACACTGCCCGACTTTCCCAAAGGGAACTCTGGGTGGTGAACAACATAATAAGGGCTATAAAATATACACAGTATATGATGGACAATGTACAAGGTGGAGAAACCAAGCCAAAAAACAACAGAATACAGGATGGCAGTGAACCAACAAATAGGGCAGAGAATAAACCAACAATCAAGCACCCTCAGCAGCCTTGAACATCCAGGTTTTTAATAGTTTCTTAAAGGCTGAGAGGTGCTCCACAGTCCTTATCTCACTTGGGAGATGATTCCAATGTGTTGGGCCAGCCACCACGAAGGTCTTATGGGCCTCGCAAGGGGTTGTGACCTGAAGCGAGAGCGACTGCGATGCTCTGTTGGGCTGGGCCAAAGCTGACCTTTGGGTGACACGCTCCGCCAGATACTCTGGTCCTAAGTCATGCAGGGTTTCGTAAATCAAAACCAGTACCTTGAACCTTATTTGGGAGGCAACGGGAAGCCAATGCAAACGAGCCAGAATAGAGGTGATGCGGTCAAATCTTCCTGCACCAACCAACAAACTGGCTGCTGCACTCCATATCCCCTGCAGTCACCGAACAAGGGTCAAGGGAAGCGCCATGTAGAGAGCCTTACAATAGTCTATCCTTGAGACAACCAGTGCTTGCACTACCGTCCTTAGGGAGTCCTCATCGAGGTATGGGCGAAGCTGGGCGATAAATTCCATCTATTTTGTATTGCATTTTTAGATGATGATGATGATGATGATGATGATGATGATGATGATGATGATGATGATGATGATGATGATAATAATAATAATAATAATAATTTTATTATATTTTTATGAATTAACACTATTCCATCTGTGTTAATTTGAGATGGGCACGAACCTCATAAATGGCGGTTCATGGTTCAGTTTTCAGTTCATGCCTGGGGGTGGTGGGGCTACCTGTTCTTGTGGAGCCACTCCACTGCCGCTGCCACAGCAAAAGCAGTCTGGGTCGTGCCTGGGAGCATGCACCGGATCCGCCCTGCTGATTGCCCTGATCAGCTGGGAGGTGGGCACATGGACAGTAAGCAACAGCCAGCTTCCCTTCCAGACTCTGGAACTCCCTCCCTCCCACTAGAGACCAGGTCTGCCTCATCTCTGTTGTCCTTCCAAAAACAGGCAGAGAGCTTTCTCTTCAGGCAAGCTTTCCCTGAATGATGGACTACCATGTTTATTTTATATGAATCTATGGGTTCCAATAGACTTTGTGTTTATGACTACTTATAACCGTGTTACTTTAATGTAATGTTGTAAGATGTCCCTCAATTTGTGCTTCAGATATTTCCTGCTAAAATTACATTTTTCTTTTAAAAAAAATCTGTGTTTTGATGTGATTTTTGCCTTTTCATAAAAGAATCATCACTGCCCCATTATTTATTTACCATTCCTATCTGGAATATTTCATGCATACATCATCAATTATGATAAAAAGGGAAGAAATTTTTTTAAAATGAAATTCCTTACCGTAGTGACATCCAAAGGCAATATAAATACCATGAGAAAGCAAAGATGCCAAGCTAGTAGCGTTGCTACAATCACAAGTTTGTGCTGTTTTCTGAAATCTCCATATCGATGTAGAATTATTAGTGCCAAGAAAAAGACAACTACTATCTCAATGCCCAAAGCTGCACCACTCATTATTGTCCGCTGACTTCAACCACAATGCAGAGTCCATTTATAAAAGTTCCATATCTACAAATAAAGAATAATTTATTTGCAATATACATATTATAATTCTGTGAACATCTCTAGAGACAAATTTCTTCCCACTAACAGCTAGTACTCTCTCTCTCTCTCTCTCTCTCCTTTATCGGCACATAACACTGTGGCCAGGATCCAGAGAACAACGCTTTTTGTGAATGCTGAAGACATCTGGCAAATCTGTTTCTTTAGAGCAGGGGTCTCAACCTCCCCTGCTCTCAAGGTCCTGAATCCGGCCCCCAGACCAATTGCAACCCCCCACCTACCCCCTGCTTTGTAAGCAAGCCAGCCTCCGCAGCTGCTTCATAACACAGTGGGCTTTGGCCAGGATGATCCAGAGAACAATGCCACCCACTGCCCAGATGGTTTGAGTGTGAAAATGCTGAAGACATCTCCTACTCCCTCCATGGCCCTGAGGCCAACTCTGTTTCTGTTCGAAAACTTTTTAGAGAGAGAGAGAGAGAGAGAGAGAGAGAGAGAGAGAGAGAGAGAGAGAGAGAGAGAACTCCCCTGTCACAGAGTAAATTGCATCTGAAGTGGAAAACATGTATAGCATAGCAACATAGAGGCCTGCTATTCAATTACCCATGCCTTTATAATTGACGTTAAGCTCACTGAATATCCTAGTCTGTACAATTATAATTCATTTTTTGCTTCCTATCACCACCACCATCGCAGCAGCAAAACACAATGGTCTTGAGACTCCAGCTACAACATGTAAAACCATGTTCAGGGGCTTAGGACTTTAAACAGTTATCACAAAACACGGTATGAATCTTATTCTATGGCACCACTTTAAGGAGATAAGCAAGAAAATTGTATAAAAATGGTTCTCCACCAATTGCTGGGAACTTAAAATGTTGCGTATCTAGCCTGGTACTTGTTTTTCCTGGAACAGAGCCCATTTAGTGCAAATTTAATCAAGAATAAAGAGAAATGCCATTTCCCCCAAGCAGATCTTTGGCCTATCAAATATATGAGTTCCTGTTCTTGCCTTTGCTGTTTTGTGTTTATTTTTAATTTCTCTTTTTAGCTTTTTATGTTTTAATACATTGTGGTTGGGTTTTCTTGTTTACAATGATGATTCATACCCCATTATGTGACACACCTCGAGGCATAAAAGCAGCATAAAGAGAGTTTCACCCCCTCCCCCCAAAAAGTCACAAGTTGCTAGACACAGAGGTAAATTCATCCATGGTATTCCCACCTGTCAAAGTCTATTAATCCATATATACTGACTGGCAGTTGTTATATAAAGAGACCATTTGTTGTCCAGGGGCAGCGCTGAATTAAAAGATACACATCATAGAAAAAACATTTATGCCCAAGTTTTTACATCAAAGCACAAAAGTGATAGGAAAAGCCCAACTCTCTCAATTTTCTTCCACCAACAGTGCCCTTTAGTAATAATTTTAAATGAAATATTTTAAGATTAACTGCTTTCCTCCTTTTCTCATAATATTTTTACTGTCTCAATTATTTAGCCTCGTGGTGCAGTGGTTAAATGCCTGTACTGCAGGTAAAACTGTGCTCACGACCTGGGGTTCAATCCCAGGTAGCAGGCTCAAGGTTCACTCAGCCTTCCATCCTTACGAGGTCGAGTACCCAGCTTGCTGGGGGGGGGGGCAATGTGTAGCCTGCACACTGTAATTAAAATTGTAAACCGCCCAGAGACTACTTGTAGTGGTATGGGGCGGTATATAAGCAGAACACTTTGCTTTTGCTTTTTGCTTTGAATTACAGCAGTACGTTGCCTTAGGATCTATATGGCTAAAGGTCTGGTTTAGAAAGTTCACAATAAATAAAGATCTGTTAAACAAGTACTACCTATGTGTAAAATCACTCACAGGAGTACTGTGAAAAACAAGCAGAATACAGACGTCCATATGGGAACTGTTAAAACATGTTTTCAAATATCACTCCACTCTATAAACAACCATCAGATCAAAATATTAAAAAGGAACATTTGCCAAATTATCCCTTTTCTCTTCTGTTAACTCAAAACGCAATGCTGCTTAGTTCTTTCCAGAGTAAAAAAGTATAAATATTTGAAATACATTTTAAAAAATAAGTTTCATGTCCATTTCTCTCCCCAATTCGAACTGACCTCTCAGAAAATGCTCCAAGTGATCTCTTTTCAAAAGCAGAAATGCCACCGCCGCACATTAATACTCCTTCTAATACATGTCATGCCACAATGATGGTACAACTCTGCCCTAACATGCGCCTTTAAATAAATGACAGGAGATCTTTTCTACCGCATGAACCATTAAAAAAGAAAGAAATTAAAGCAAACAAAACAAAAAAACAAAAACCCTCGACCCCCACCTCGCTCTCTCGAGGATCTCTAAAAGCCGACCCAGCCCAGGATCATTTCCGCCTCGCAACGTCAAAGCAAAGATCCAGCCGGAGTGACGGAATCCATCCTGCAGTGTGGCACAAAAAAAGATGCTACCACTTCCGGGATGGGAGGCGGGAGGATGTCATTTTTTTAAAGGGGTCCATCATCCTTCTAATCATCCCCGCCACCGCGTTGAAAAATAAATCAGCTAAGGCCTAGGCTTCTCAACGAGGCATCTTTTGTTGTATTGTGTATCTGATGTTTGGTTTTTTTTCAATCGTTTGTTGTTAACCGCCCGGGCGGTATAAAAAAATCTATAAATCAATCAATGAACAAACAGGAAGCGGAGATCTCCGGAGGAGAAAACAGGGCCCACCGCACCTTGTTAGGCTAGGTTTCTACGTGCAAAGAGTGGCTTCCCATCTATGGGAGAGAGAAATCAAGCAAGCGACCGGGATATACCGTAACACCCCCTTGTCCCGTCCCCCATTTTGTAACTCGACCCTTCAGCGGTGCAGGGGGTTCCCGACCGGCTCCTTCCTTCCAGTCCTGGAGGGATCCGGACTTACCCCACCTCCACCTCCCAGGACCCCCGCTTGCCCCCTCCGTGAGACCCTTCCGGGCGGCTTCCCAGCGAACCTACCTTGGGCATCTCCCGCTTTTCGCCCCGTCGCCGGCCGCCGCGATCTCGAGCCACGGCTCGCTTTCGGAAGGATGGGCGGAGGAAACGAAGAAATAAACACACATACACACGTAGACACGCAACCCGTCTTCATGCTCCGGGACTACAACACCCAATGAACCTCTTGCGAGAGTAAAAGCCCCGCCTTGCGCGGGTTCCTGGGAATAACCCAACGGGCTAAGAGGACTACAATACCCAGGAGGTCTTGAGAAGGCTTTGCCCCGCACGTAAAGTGGATTTAAGGCCGGGATTGCATAACCCATCGGGGAAATATATTAGGCGCAATCCGCAGGGGAGGAGGGGAAAGGATTTAAAAGGGGGGGGGGAGAGGGAAAGGAACAAAATCGCGGTGGCACCTTAAATGATAATTATTTGAACGTGATTTTTGGAGGATCAAGTCCACTTTTTCAGACACATCAAATACGGAATTCACAATAAGAAATTCAAAACGTCCATTGGGCTTTCAGAGTCGGCGGTGTAGGGTTACCTCTCAGGTGCAGCAGTAGTTTGTGAACGGCGTCCTTTTATTCCTTGTGTCATGAAGAAGTGGACTTGAAAATGCATATTAAAATATAATAGGCTTGATGCCACGTGGTTTTTATGTGCGGGTTGATTTTTGTTAGTTGGTTAGTTTGGTTATTCCTGTTTTCTTTCTCCTTCGGATTTTGCCTGGTATGCTTGCACAGACTAAAGCAGCGACCTTTTCTAAAACTGGCTTGTTTGAAGGACTGGGACAATAAAAATACCACCCTTTACTTCAGATGCAGCCTCAGAACATCTAACCTCCAGGCCTCAACTAAGAAACTACATGGCATGTTTTCCAGCTTGCCAAAGACTTTACATCTAAGAAATGACTCCTGGCAACCACATCTTTAGCCATGATTTAACCTGTTGGTACAGGTCTGAAGAAGAGGGATTTTGCCCTCGAAATATTAGCAACTTTTTGTTATTTTTCTAATAGCCTCACCTGTTCTACTTTTCTAAAACTGCAACTGTAAATGGGAAAAAGTAACAGTGTGACCCAACGTGGAAGCAATATTCTGGGTAAAGTGACAGATTTACTGAATCATTCAAAGCTCATTTTCTGGTTCTTTCAAATTCTTCCTCTGACAAAGATGCAAGAATGCGACTACAGTGCACAGAAAACACTGAAAGCGATTCTCCATTTATCGTTGATTTCAACAGCGGATGATCTGTGGAGACCAGTACAGTATTGTCTCAAGGGAATGACAGAAGCATCTCTCCAAGGTTGCAGGCAGGAAATACAAGGCCTTATTTATTGTCATTTCTTTTTTGCTGTTTTCGGTATTTGCTGTCATGTGGATTTGATCCACTAAGCCTACAATCCTATGCAAACCTCCCTAGGAATAAATCCTTATGAAGTCACTTAAGCTTCTCAATAAATAGGCATAGAACTATGTTTTGTTTTCAAACCTGTTGTTGAAATATAGCTGCAGACCCGAGAACTGAAATTCTCAAAAAATTGCCGATCTATGTTGTGGTTGTTTTCGTTGTGATGTGCCCACAAGCTGCCTTTGAGTTGTGGCGACCTTATGAATGATTGCGCCCCAAAATGTCCTGTTGTCCACAGCCCTCTTGTACAATCAAGCCTGTGGCTTCCTGTTGGATTCAGTCCATCCTGCATTTGGTCTTCCTCTTCTCCTGCTGCCTTCCACCTTTCCCAGCATGATGGTCTTTTCCAGAATCCTGCCTTCTCATGATGTGCCCGAAGTAGGGCAGCCTCAGCTTGAGCCTATCAGCCCAGCATGTATGCCTGTTTGGGGTTTATTAGAAGGGAAGAATAGGGAGATTAATATTCTACCAATAATGTTTATTACTAATGCATCTTCAGTAACATTGCTAATGTGTTGCGTCATTACAGTCGTGACCGACTCTTCCTGACCCCATGTCCATGGAGCTTTCTTGGCAGGACTACTGGAGTCGTTTGCCAGTTCCTACTCCAGGCACCTACAGCACCTGGTATTCCCTGGTGGTCTCCCATCCAAGTACTAACCAGGGCCGAACCTGCTTAGCTTTCGAAATCAGGCGAGATCGGATGTGCTTAGGGCATCTAGGCAGCTCAACATTGCTAATAAGAATGTTTTTTTTTAAAAAACCCTTTATTTTGCCAAGTGCTGTACTACAATTCCCAACAGTCATTGCGAGAGCTGGGAGATCGTTAACCCGGGTGGCAGAGCGCGCGAGCTTAGGTTCTCGGGTTTCCGGAGGGGTTGCAGGTTTTTGTTGAGTTGGTGTTCCAGCAAGGCAAGAGGCGAGGCTTGGGATCTGCAAAAGCGCTGAAATCGGGGACCCCCGGTGCTCAATGCATAGCCCCCCGGAGCAACATGCACAGGTAAAGCAGGATGGGTGCACACCCGCAGCTTGGTGCAACGGCGGGGAATTAATTGTAAGGGTCAAGCGGATCCCGCCTAAAGCACACCGTGAGTTGCGCGCGTATTTACTTGTCTCTTCCTCCTTCCATCCTCTTGAAGGCTGCAGTGCCCAAATCGGCAGTCGTCCCGTGGGAAGGTGTAAGGTTATATACATAGTTCTGGTGCAAATAGTTTGCAAATACATTTCTTTTTTAGGCTATTATCATGCATCAATATCCTGATTTAAAGGCTAATCCGTGTCGGCAGTAAATACGCCAAAGGGGGTGGGTAGAATTACTGAATTCTGCTTAGAGCGCCAATAGTTTATAAACGTTCATATTCATCACGTTGTGGACGTTTTAAAAGTCAGAGCTTGGAAAATTTACTTTTTTGTTGGATGACATCTTGCAGAATTCTTTAGCCAGGCATTGTTTTCCAAAAACAATCTTTCTAAGGTTTGTCAGAAATGAAACAAACCCATAATTACACATAAGGGCTGTTTTTTGTTGAAAAAAAAACCCACCCTTTCAGCACAATTGGAAATGTGAACATGGCAGGTAGTAGTTAGACACTGAAATCATAAGATTACGAAATGTTTTATGTATTTGTGCAAAATGATTCAGAAGAAGTGCACCCCATTGTCCGGTGATGCAACATGTTTTTTAGATATAATGATTTGTGTTAAGTCAATTCTGATTTAGGGGGATTTTCCAGGTACAGTAAAGGCAAAAGTGTTCTGCTTATATACTGGCCCATACCACTTCAAGTAGTCTCTGGGCGGTTTACAGTTTTAATTACAGCATGCAGGCTACACATTGTAGAGGGTACTCAGAAGTGGTGTGCCATTCTTTTCTTCTGAGATGCATCCAGGAAATATGAAGCTTGTCCAAGGCCAGGCAGCCTGGTTCTTCTGTCAGGGGGCATAGTGGAGGATTGAACTCCCAACCCTAGGCTTCCAAGAGCATCAGGAGAGCCCTGTTGGATCAAGCTAAGGGCCCATCTAGTCCAGGTTCCTGTATCTCACAGTGGCCCCACTAGATGCCTCTGGGAGCACACTACTGTAGATCCCTGTCTCCTGATTCCACTCCCCTGCTCTGTAGCCAGATACCTAAAACACTGGGCTGTTGAGCCCACTCTCCTTAGATATACCAATGTATTTATATACTTTGCACCAGTGATGGCGAACCTATGGCACGGGTGCCAAAGGTGGCACTCGGAGCCCTTTCTGTGGGCACCTGACACCACCCCTTCATAGCCATCTGTATACAGGTTAAATTACTGTATTGGCACTTTGCAAAAAAAAAATAGTGGGTTCTGAATTGAAGTTTGGGCACTCAGTCTCTAAAAGGTTCGCCGTCACTGCTCTGGACTCTTGTACTCTAAAGATGAGAGGGTGGTAGCCATGCATGGACACTGTTGTGTATGTGTAGCAGAAACAGGTGTCTTCATCCGAGCTTACTGAATTTAATTTTTGGGAGCAGGAAGGTGTCAGTAGAACCATTGTAGCTGTTGAAATGCCAGCTGAATGCCATTCATGGGCCATATTCACTACAGTACTTTGTTCTGGGTGAGCAAATTGTTTGGAGCCTGATGAAATGCTTCATCAAATTAAAACACATACACAGCGTGTCTGTTTCCTCCATCTCCTCCCAGTCATCTCTAATTGGCTGCTGCTTACTCAGATTCCTTCAGTGCTGGAGTATTTCTCCAGAAGACTGGTGGAACCACCCATACTGCAACTTCCTTGTAGGACCTGATTCAAGGCACAACATTAGGCAATGCAAGAAGGAAGCTATAGTTGCAAACAGGCCTTGGTTCTAGACAGCTTCCAGGAGGTTTCTTTGGATAGATACAGATGTCATGATGAGTCACCATACTTGCCTTTGTACTCAAGCTTGTGACTGGAAGATCTGACTACTATGGTTGGGTATTGTGACCACTGGCCTTCAGGAATGTTCCTGGCACAGAATATCATATCTCACTTTTAAGTGTCATTTTAGATGCCCTTCTACAGAATGAATTTGTGAGTCCAGTATTCTTACATTGATCTTCCTGTTGTCATATTTATGGAAGAACAACCATTGAAAACTGTCTTTTCAGGAAACATCTCCAGGAAATTCCAGATTCGGGCAGCAACATCAACACAAGTTTCACGTGGGGATGGCACCCCAGCAAGACTTCTGAACTGCTCTCGGGCATGGGGGTGTCTGTCCTCAAAGACAAGTTAGACAATGAGAATACTCCCCAAGAGCTGCTGGTATCTGTTGGCCCACCTGTCAAGCGACAAAAAGTGAAGGACACGGAATTTGCACTAGCTCGCCCACCTAGGCTGCTCCGAGAGGCAGCAACAGGTAAAGAAACAGAATTTGCAAACATAAAGGAGCAGTTGTCATGGAGCAGCTAATTGTTAATGGCAACAATTAAAATAACAGGGATTTCTTTTTAATTCTTATAAGCAATGTTTATATTAATTGTGGGTAGAGCTGTTTCAGCTAGACAGTTCCTTTTTTTCAATCCAAAGAAGTGCATTGAACTGGCAGTATATATTTATTTCTTCAATCTATTTTGGTTCTTTTATCATCTGTAGAACTTTTTGTGTTCCTTTCTAACTGGGAGGACCTTCTTCTAAGGCCCCACTGTTTCTTGGAGAAACAAAGAGGACACAGAAGTCATCATGAGTTGACAACAACACTGTTTATTTATTTATTATTAAATATTATAAAACCACAATACCCAAAAACAGATAAAACAACGAAGTATCATAAAGGAAATGAGATTAATCAAAGCATATTCCAATATCACAAAAATTTCTATACTGTGCCAATTTCCCCAAAGGGAACTCTGGGCAGTTTACATAGAAGTCAGCACATATGCAGTTATGCAGTTAAAATCAACACAAAAATAATAATCAACCAATATTGTAATTTTAAAAAACCCTGGCAAGAGGCACAAAACAAATAATATCAACACAACATCAAATGACAGGAGAGAACAAGACAAATATTAGTGATTGCCGAATAGGTCTTTAAAAGCCATGTTTTTACTGCTTTTTAAAACGCTATTAGGGCTGGAGCTTCGCTAGGCAATTTGTTCTATATGGCTGATATGGCTACTGAGAAGGCCTGATTGCAAGTGGCAACCTTACGGGCCTCCCTAAGGCTGGCCACCCAGAGTGAGAGTGTCAATGAAGCTGTGGTGGGCTGGGCCAGCACTGACCTTTGGGAGATGCTCTCTGCCAGATATTCAGGTCCCACGCCATGGAGGGTTTTGTGAACTAAAAACAACACCTTTAACCCTTATTTGGGAGGCAACGGGCAGCCAGTGCAGGTGGGCCAGAATTGGGGTGATACAGTCTAATCTGCCCACATCAACCACCAATCTGGCCACCGCATTCTGCACCCATTGCAATCACTGAACAAGGGTCAAGGGAAGTCCCATGTAAAGAGTGTTACAATAATCTATCCTCGACATGACCAGCGCCGCCTCCACAATAGTTGTCAGGGAGTCCCCATCAAGGTATGGGCAAATCTGGGCGATAAGCCTAACTTAACTAGGAACTTCTTTCTGTTTCATGGTCCAGCATGGAATGTTCTTCTTTCCATGGACTATTTATTTGTTCAGAAAAATAATAAACCAAGATATCCCAAGGATGTACAGTATTTCACGGCAGTGTATTAAGAAGTCACATATTTCTAGAAAAATGCTAAGACCGGAGGTGCTCAGATTTGGACTAGGAAAAAATTTCCATAGTGTTTCTGGACTGAGTCCCCCCCCCCCTAAAATATGCCTCTTAATCCAATTCACATCTAAGAATCTGAACCCTGATGGGCAATGGTAAGAACACTCTATTAACTGGATCTCTGGATAACAAAAGTAGGGAAGAAACACTTTTGTATCATGTTTAGAAATCTGGCTTGCAGATCAGTGGAACTAACTTTGTGTTGAAGTGACTTGTTGGTAACCTGGGAATAGGTACAATCAAAATCTTGGCTAAACCAGCGCTAGTAGAATGGCTGTGTATCTTTAAGAAAGAAGAGGCTAATCTACTGCCTTTGAGATGTTTTAGAATTCCACAACAAACAAGCTTTCAAGTGCAGATACGTTGGATTAGGATTCATGCACGTGTGCCATATTCACAGTGAGGCAGCGCAACGGCAGGAGATCATAATAAAATGCAGCTTTCTAGCAGGCAAATGTTGTAACCTGTTAAAAATAACTGTAGCCTCTTAGGAAGCTCCATTTCTTCTCTGTTTTAATTAAAAAGCAGCCAAGTGAATGCAAACAACCTGCTGTCTTTAAAAATACATGGAGAAAACAGAAAACTCCAACAGCTTACTTTTATGTCGAGTTTAAAGGTTTGCCAATTGTTTCTTTCTCCACCCCCTAGGTATTTCTTGGGATACTTTGCCTGATGAACTGTTGTTGGGAATCTTCTCATACCTGTCATTGACGGACCTGCTAAAAATTGCTCAGGTTTGCCGGAGGTGGCGCCGACTTTCGTAAGTGGCAACTGATTCCAAAGGATTGATTTATAAACACTTCTTGGACAGTTGTGGTCTGCCCAACACTACATGGTCTTGTTTTTCTCCTAACCCTCTGGCTCTGCAGCTAGTATTCCATGTCACGGAGCTTTCCTTGAGTGCAGGAGTAGAGATGGGCCCAAGGCTCTTTAGTTGAGAACTCAGCTACTGCATTTGTAAGGTCAGCTGAAGCATTAAGACCAGCCTTAAGGAGAGGCCGACATTAAATATTAACAGCAATCCATTCTGGGGTTATGGTCTTGTTAATTGCAAAAGCTGTGGAGATAATGCATTTGTAGGAGTGCTCTGCTACCAGAATTCAATTGCAGTCCTAAATATATACGTTTACTAGTCAGTAAGCTACCTAGATGCCCTGAGCACATCCGATCTCGCCTGATCACGGAAGCTAAGCAGGATCAGGCCTGGCTAGTACTTGGATGGGCGACCACAAGGGAATACCAGGTGCCTAGAGTAGGAACTGGCAAGGTACCGGTGTAAAAAGCGGGAAGGTAAAACAGTGTTCCATGCACAGAAATGCCTTCAGCCATGCTGGCCTTGTGGCCACGGATTTGCACAACACTGGCTCTTTGTCTTAAAAACGGAGATGAGCACTGCCCCTAGAGTCAGACACAAATAGCACACATGTGCGGTTGGGGGGACCTTTACCTTTACCTAAGCACCTTTGGACATTTTGATCATCTGTCAACAGGCGCAAGCCTGCAGGATCAGTAGCCTGATCATGTTAACCTTGTAACTCCTTAATTATTTTTTAAAGTTTACTTGCTAACCAGTAAACTGATTTCTTTCTCTTTTTTAGGCTGGACGAGTCCCTTTGGCAGACTCTTGATCTTGCTGGTAAAAACTTGCTGCCAGGGGTGATTGGTCAATTGCTGCCGTTGGGTATAACAGCCTTCCGTTGTCCCAGGTCCTGCATTGGGGATCCATTGTTTAAAACGAGCAGGTAATAGTGTATCTGACCCAAAGGGGGTTTCCCCACCTTCTCTTTCATTTATTAAATGGTACCCCTACATTTGGGCCCTTGCTTACCTTCTGCAGAGTCGCTGTGTTTCTTTGAAGACAAATGACTTTGAATATAATCTGATATTTGGGAAATTCCTAGTTTTATTTGTATGAAACAGTTCTACAGAGAGGTTTGTGTCCAGTGAAAGTCAACTGCTAAACAGAGTTAACATGCACAGGATTGCTCCATAAATTGCATGAAGATGCCACAGAACAAGAATTTAAAACTTACATAGCTATAAATGATTTATTTTATAGCGATAAAACAGGGAGTACTGTATAGGTTTCAGATGAAAATAAAATAAACGTATTTCACTCACATTTCTATAACTATGTCTACTAGAATCCCTTCACCAATTTGGCTAATAATCAAAAACAATTAGTAGCTAGTTTGAATGTTTCAACAAAGTAAATTAGCAATATTTGCCACCCCAATCATGGCTTCAAAACTTCTGCAACTTTTACATCACAATGTACATGCCTGTATTCTTTGTGGTATGTTCTGTTGTGACCCTGTAGGACAGGCATGTCCAAAGTCAGGCCCGGGGCCCAAATGTGGCCCGTTTTCAAATTTTAAGTGGCCTGCAGCCTCTTCTCTCTGCCCACTCAGCCTGTCATACATCCCCACCAGCTGGCCTCTCCCCATACCGGATGGAGACATCAGCTTACAGTTTTATGGTTTGTCTGCCCTCCCTGCCTCTGTCCATCCCCCCAGCCACCTGTCCAGCCTACCCACCCCCAGCTCTGTCGCTGCAGCGTCCTTCCCGCCTCCTTACCTGTCACAGAGGCTTGCCCAAAGTCTGGCCTGGGGGCCAAATGTGGCTGAATGATTGGCCCACACACATTTTCACCTCTCAAAATCTGGCCCTTCTTGCATAAAGTTTGGACAGCCCTGCTGTAGGATGTTGCCCACTGACTCGGTTGAAACATTCAGAATGTTGATTTTTGCAAGACTCTTAGTAGTATCAATGAAAGGATTCTAGGAGATGTTATCAGAAATAGTTCTGCTCTACTCCATGTCTAGATTTATAGATGGGCGCAAGCCATCTGTTTGGCACAGTTTGTTTACTGGCCACACAGGTGTTCTGTGGTTTGCCGTCCCACGCCCTCTGGTGAATGCCTACTCAAAGGGCTTCCCTGCCTCCCTTCCACCGCTCCCTGTAGAGCTTGGTAAACGAACCAGGTTTATGCCCATCTCTTGTCTATTTATTTATTTATTTGACTTTTATACAGCCCCTCTAGACCTAGGGTTACTCTGGGCGGTTTACAACATGTGACAACATAACACTTAAACAAAGGAATACATTTGCCATTCTATACAATCAGGTCTTGAATAGTTTTTTAAAAGTTTGAAGCGAGGGTGCCAGCCGAATTTGAAGGGGTAGATGTTCTAAATTATACCTTAATGAATGGAGCAGCTTAGTAAATCTCACAGATGGTATCTTTGGACCTGGGAAGAATTCCAAAGTCAGGTCGGTTTATTGGAGACAGCATGGGTTGCTGTTGTTTTAATTGCTCATATTTCCTCATCCCTTCCCTATTTTTTTAGACCTCTCCGAGTGCAACATATGGATTTGTCCAATAGTACAATAGAAGTTGCAGATCTCCAAAGTATTCTCAGCAGATGCCAAAGGCTACAGAACCTCAGCTTGGAAGCACTGATACTTTCCGATGACATAATTAAGTGAGACACTGAATTGTTTTTTTATAAAGTTATGCCATGTTTAAATTCAGGACTTTTGAGTTGGATGCATTTCAAGGATGCAACAGTTAACAGACCCCTTGACAGGAGTGGGCAGACTTTTACAAAACCTGTTCTGGCCAGCAGTTCTAATTCATTGCATTGTGGTAACCTCCCATTTAAATTACTCTGACATGCTTAATGACTAGATCTTTGGGCTGTCACTCATGACTAGGATCACCATAAGCTGATGTTCCTTGACAGCAACATGTTCCCTATGGGGTGTTTGTAAATATGTTTGTGAGGGTGTCTTTGTTCCAAAAGAGGGCCAGGGAATTCCTGAAGGTGACAAGCAAACGGGACTGTTCTTTTCTTAATATTGTTCATACCATTCTTGAGGCTGGAATGCATAGCATCACTTTCACTTGGGTTGGCATGGAAACTGGTAGCTTAATATGGACATGTTCAGGCGCTGTTCTCTCCTTTTCAGGAGTATAGCACAGAACTCCAGCTTGGTGCGACTAAACCTCTCGGGGTGCTCTGGCTTCTCTGCAGAAACCTTAGAAGTGTTGTTGAACAGCTGTCCCAGGTAATGCAAGTGCAGCCTGTTATTGGAGAAAACGATGTAACATTTTAACCCTGGCACATCCTCTTGCTAAATTTTGTTGATCTGAACCACAATGCAAGGATCTCAAGAGAGATACGAGGGAAATGATGTACTTCTGTTTTCATTTTCATTCCAGGGTCTTTGCTGAGGCATCAACTGCATTTTAATTTTTTTAAGTGGGTATAATGAGTTCTTTCTCATACTAAAACATAGGTACTTCATGTAATAAAGATATATAAATAAAATGATTCTATATTACGTTGGAGAGGATGCCAGGAAACGAACTTATTTTCATATACGTGCTGGGACTGTTGACAGCATGATGAAATGTTGTTGAATAGTTTTATTGAAATGAACGACAGAACCAACGAAAGTGTGGAACTATCCCTTAAAGTAGCTCTTTTATTAATAATTGATAAGGAGGAATACAATTTGATAATTTGATAAAGGTGTTCTGCTTCTGTTTAGATAAGTAATCTGCAGTTTAATAACAGCAGTCAGATGAATAACTTAGTCCTGGATAATAAAACATGTCTTTCAATTAAATGAATGGGTATATAGAAGTATGGAGCATAGCTATTGATTATAAATCAACATGCAATATCAAAGTTAAATGATTGTTAAAGAGGCATACTTCTGCAGAAATTTGGGGAGATTTTATTGATCATGTATTAATAAATGGAAAGAGATGCACACCATCGTAAGAAATACTAGTTTGAGTGGGAATGGAATCCTTGAAGGAAAGGGAATTGGTTTTGCTGCTGGTGGTCCTAGTTTTTTTTTTTTTGCGGGGGTGTGTGCACACTTTGTAATGTTGAAGTTTTGTGCATTTAAATTTTTTAAAGAAGCACCTCTGATGCGTTCTTTCTCAGATTAGAACATGGATACTTAATTGAATGAAAAAAGAAAACAGCAGTCATGCATTTGTTGTGTTGTCAGGCATTGGGGGTTACTTTGACCCTTTTGTACTGACAGGTGCATTTCTACATGCACATGTTAGCAATACTTTACCTATTCTTTATAAGCTTCTGGCGGGTGGGGTATTGAGTTTTGATGAAGACCTCTTGCTTCCTTTAGTTTAGTGGGAAAGGAAAGTGTATTTCTGAGCTAAATGCAAATTAATACAAACCCCATGTCCTACTTCTTCAGATGCCAAGTGTAATTTCAAGTTTTCATATTTGGAATTGCTGGCTTAATCCTGATTGCAGTTTTACATAACAATATAAAGAGCCCTGTTGATTTAAACTGACTCTCCATCCGCTCCTGCATTGTTTTTCATATTAGCCAGCCAGAGGTTTTAGGGGAAATGTTAATGATATTCTAATCTGTTCCTGCTGTTGCCTGTGGTAGACAGCTGTCTGGAATACAGTATTGGTGTTCAGAGGCTATTGGGATAGTAGCTTTTATCTTCATGGATTTATCTAATTCCTTTCTGTGTTATCCATACTAGTGGCAGTAGTTGAAGCTTGTGGCATTAAATTCCAGTAAGTGGGTGACTTTCCTTTAGCAGTCTTGATAATCCACCTCCTTTTTTGTTTTAAATATTTGCTAAATTTATAACGGTTTGTCTTATCTTCTAATCGGTTAAGGATATCAGCTTCCCTTTTGTTTTCAGGGTTGGGAACCTCTGGTCCTCCAGATGTTTTTGACTGCATACTCTCTCAGCCCATACTGTTGGCTATGCTGGTGTGGACCTCTGGGTACATAACAGCAGATGGAACAAGGACAGAAAGATTTCAAATACCTCCTAAATAAATGCACATGCTAAATTAAAAAAAATTCTCAATTGCATACAGGTTGCAAGAGTTGAACTTGGCCTGGTGTGACTTCACAGCTGATCACATAAAAGCAGCAGTCCATCATATTCCTTCAGAGATAACCCAGCTAAACCTCAGCGGATACAGGCAAAACCTGCAGATGTCAGGTAAAAAGTTTGCTTTGGTTTGAAATATCCAGTTCATGTAGCCCACCATTCACCCTATGGAAATAATTCCAAAAGCTGTGCCATTTCATTTAGGATTTAGGGGTGCTTTTACTTCTGGAACTTTATTTTCTGTTCTTATTTTTGACACTGCTTTGGCAATGTTTTGGACCACAACTCCCAGAATGCCAGGCCTGTATTGCCAAAGACAAAAGACTGGGGGAGTTGTGGTTAAAAACATTTGAAATGCCCCACCACCACAAGTGATCAGTTTATTCTGTGGGCACTGCTGATAAGGAATGTGCACACACGTTCTTGCCTACGGTGGGTTCTCCACTTTGGAAGGTTTGTTCCATTTCTGCAGAGGGGTGTGTGTGTGCATACCTCGGTCCCCTCTAGAAAATCAGAAAGCACGCCACTGAGAAATATACTACTAGATTCATAGGACTAAAGAATGCTCCATAACACTAAGCAAGAGATCCCCAATTCATCTAGGTCAGTAAGTCCACATGGACAGGCATGAACTCTCCAGAGTTTGAGAGGAAACTTTTCCAGTCCTAAGCAGAAATTCTGTGGATTGAATTTGGCTCATGCACATGTACAGCATCAGTGCTACAGCTGGGCTATGGTGTGAATTGCTTCTAGCAGCTTCTACTACAGGGCTGTCCAATTTTGAACAGCCCACGGGCTCCCCCTCGCCAGCCGCACGTCCTGGCGGACTCCCCATCAAGTGTGTGGTGGGTGTGAGCACGAATGCACTCCCCACCGCCTCTCTGCGCCCCCGCCCCCCAAGGTCCACGGCGCTGGTGGCGGTGGTACCCTGCCTGCCCGTTCAGGTTCTCTGCGCAGTACGTGTGCAGAGCCGCCGCCGCTCTGTGCCCCTCACCCACCCACCCAGAGTACACGCTGTTGGTGGTAGCAGCAGCAGCAGCGGAGCCCCACCCGCCCACCAGGTGTCCCATGCTGCAGTCCCCACTGCCACTCTGTGCCACCCACCCACCCCCAGGTGCTGGCAGCCGCAGCAACAGCAATGAAACCCCGGCTGCCTTCCCACCAAGGTCCCTTGTGCTGAGTGTGCACACTCCAAGCCACTGCTCCCCCCACCACCCCCTGGTGGCGGCAGCAGAGCCCTGGCTGGCCGGCCTCCTGACCACCAAGGTCCCCAACACTGGCAGCGGAGCCTCAGCTGCTCAGCCACCCACCAAGTCCCCCGCGCAAAAAAAATCCCCCCTGAAAATGGTGGCAGTCGGGGACCTGGCAGATGACCTGCGAGGGCCCTGTGGGCGACCAGTCAATGGGTTGTGCAGGCCTGTTCTACTAGAATGCATTGAATCAGATGGTCCATTTTCTACTTGTGTGCATGGTGTATTAGATCTCCTCCACAGAGAGGAAACAGCAACACATATGTCTATAGAGGCCTGAAAAATCACTTGCTTTGTAATATGATCAGTCTTTGTTTGGGGCTTTATTTTTTGAGGGACTATGCAAATATGCATCAGTAAGTTCTTAGGCCTCAAAAAGACATTAAGTATCAAGCTATCCATTCGGAATTCATTTTAATGATACTCTTGGAGTGTGTGAAGATTTGGCTCTGCTTTTCCTGTAAACACTTGAAACTGAAGCCAACTTTGAAGAAGAAAATTGATTTTTTCTACACCAAATGATTGTATTTGACTTTTCATTTCAGATATTAAAGCATTACTGGAGAGATGTAATAGTCTAATCCAATTAGATTTAAGGTAAGAGTTTAAAAACATTATCAAGCACTTCTTAGCTGGTATCTTTTGAAATACTCTTGTCGTCTAAAAATTATGCATCTAGTGTAACTTGCTTCATTCTGCCTTTTAGTATGTTGTTGTTGAGAGGGAACCGAGTTGATTCTTCCGTTTTAAGTGTACATCAGTAAAAAACACACTTATAAAATGCACACATGTCTTGTCAGTGGGGGAAATATATGTAGCTTGCTTAGTTATGCCATATGGCATAACTATCAGTGGCTTTCTGGGAATTAACAATCTGTGCTTAGGTTTCAGGTGTAGCTACAAATACAAGGACTTGTTAATTGCCAGTGTGAAGCCACTGCAAGTTGAAACATTGGCTTTCTTCAGTCATAACAAAGCAACCAGATTTGAGCTATTAAGACTTAATAAAAATGGGTAAAGCGTGTAACAAAACGAACATGCATTTCTGTATGGGGGAGGGGGAATCTCACATACTCCAAGCTCTGTTCTTGGCAGCTCACTTTGTACAACAGCAGGTCAGGGGAACATTTGGCCCTCTATATGTTTTTTTAACATGGGGCCCCTTTTCCTTCCAAGCTACTTTTAGGAGGAGAGTGATTACCTCATGACTTCCACGTAGCTCCTTTTCTTTTTTCAAACTGGGAGACCCCGTTTCTCCTGAGCCAAGTTTGCTGATAGATATGCTTGGATAACAAAATTAATTTGAATGCAAAAATTCAGAACTAGATTTGAACTTTGTTATGCTATTAGCAAAAATAAATGTGTGGAAACTGAAGTCAAACTGGATCCTGCAAAATTTCATTACAGTGACAGTGTTATGTTGAAGCCCGACTGTTTTCAGTACTTCCACCAGCTTCCTTACCTTGAGCACTTGAGTCTCAGTCGATGCTATCAGATACCACCAGCAGCATTATTGTGAGTAATATATATTTTTACTTGGAAATTGCTTTTAAAGTAGAATCTTAGGTAAAGGTTCCCCCTGTGCATTGCATGCTAGTTGTGACTGGCTCTAGGGGCAGTGCTCATTTCTGTTTCTAAGCCAAGGAGTCAGTGTTGTGCAAGTCTGTGGCCATGTGGCTGGCATGGCTGAACACATTTCTGCACACAAAACACTGTTTACATTCCCGCTTTTTACGGCAGTACCCGTTTAACTACTTGCATTTACTTGCTTTCGAACTACTAGGTTGGAAGGAACTAGGGTTAACAGCGAGAGCTCACTCCACTGTGTGGCACCCGGGATTCGAACTGTCGACTTTGCAGCTGACATTTCAGAGTTCTAGCCCGCTGAGCCCACACCCCCACTGACAGTGTCTTATCAGGTGTTATTTGGGGGGGGGTACTTTAAACTATGTTTAATTATGGGGAGGTAATCATTGTCAAGTAGGGGCATGGTGGCTCAGCAGGCAAGAGCGTGAAACGGTCGGCTGCAAAGTCAGCACTTGGCAGTTCGAATCCCGGGTGCCACAGCGGGTACCGCCATAAAAAGCGGGAAGGTAAACAGTGCTCTGTGCAGCCACATGGCCATGGACTTGCACAACACTGGCTCATTGGCTTGAAAATGGAAATGAGCACCACCCCTAGAATCGGAAGCGACTAGCACACATGTGCGGGGGGACCCTTTATCTTTTTAAATCATTATCAAACCCAATATATCTGTCTTCTGAAAGGAAGTGGCTCATGATAGTAAGCAGTCTGGCGTCACTTACTAAGGGATGCCATTCTTTCATATCTATCAGACTCCCTAGCTCTGTATTTTGCAGACTTTCTAAGGAATGAAGATATAAGCGTGAATAGACCTAACACAGATGCATTGCCTGAGGTGAAGAAATCAGTGTTGACAACAGTGTCTCTTTAGACTTCCTGAGGCAGTTCATCTCCAAATTTTATGGGGGTTCATGTTACATTTGCATAAAATCACAATAGAAATTTGGCCATTGTTGCAAGATTTCTGTAGGCTAAGATTTAGTTATTTGCCATTATACCATACTGCTTGCCTTTAGTCTTTAGACTTTGTACCCATGATTGGTACAAAGTCACCTTCTATAAACCAGGTACAAATGAATAAGAGTGAGGCTGTGATGGTGTGTATAAAATACCTTTTTCTCACTCTTCACTGAGTAAGCAGAGCCAAATGCCTAGTTCTTACCCATCATATTGGGGAGGATCTGAAATTACAAGGTTGCTTTGAGGGTACATTTTGTGCACTCTGACTCAATGTCAACATTCCTAGCTACAGTTCTGCATGCCATTAGTCACTTCCAACACTATTATTCAGTGGAAAAACAGAATGAAAATCATGTACATTGTAATATAACTTGTGCACAATCTCAGGCTCTCTTTTTACAGAGCCTCCAGAAGGACTTACTTAAAGGGGGACGATTCCTGTTTCCTGTGCAACGTGTGCTGCTCCTCAGTCTGTACTTCAAATGTGAATAACTTTACTATCCAGTTTCCAACTCTTCTATTTACATGTTTCTTTTCTAGGGAACTTGGTGAAATATCTACACTGAAAACGCTCCAGGTTTTTGGAATAGTAACCCCCAGTTCACTTCAGCTCCTAAAGGCAACACTTCCTCGCATAAAGATCAACACCTCCCAGTTCACAACTATTGCAAGGCCCACGTTTGGTTGCAAGAAGAACCAGGAGATTTGGGGGATTCAATGTAGATTAAACTTGAAAAACCCAGACAGCTTTTAAAGGGGCATGAAGACATCTTCAGCTGCTACGATGGTACTGCAAAGCCTGGACTTTGAAGCTCTTCCAAAGCAAAACTTTATAAATTGCAGGGCAATACACTGTTGCTTAAGAGTGACATGGTTAATTTATGGGCAAGTTCCATCAAGTGCCTTACATTGCTTGTTTTTTCTACACCAAATGTATTTCCTACTTTTACTGAGGTCTATAAAAGTCATGCTAATCATGTACAAATAGTTAATGGTTAAGTGGCATGCTGCTATTTTTGGACATGTTATTTAAAGGCATTCTAAGTAATTTTAGGTAATAAAACTACATTTTAATATATGGTTTTACGTACCTGTAGGAGTTTATTTGTTGCTGGTTACACATATAATGTTGGGCTGGTGTTATATTGTGATTTCATATTCAAACTACAACAGTCTACAACACCCTATTTCCTTTTGGGGTTGATAGGCAACCTTGAGACAATTTACATAGTCATACTTTTCTGCTTGTATAAATAACTTGTAACTACAAGAACTACTATTGAAGTTCTCCTGAAAAGAAAGTATCTCTTCAAAATCTCCATATGAAGAGAATTTAAATTGACAGCAGTTACAGAATGCTCCAAAAACTTTATTCGCTGAAGATAAAAACTTTCTATCCCTAATTTGGAGTGTTGGTAATTTTGGAAAATAAATAGTATCTTCTGGATAAATAAAGGTTTTTAAATGATGGGAAACATAAAAAGCTACCAGAAATTTGGCATATTGTGCAGGATATTACACAACCGGCTTGATTAAACAACAGTTGCTAACCTATAGGTATTCAATTTCTACTTATCCATTTTATTTTATTTATTTTATTTTCAAACTTATATACCGCACCTATTTCCCCAAAGGGGACAGGGCGGTTTACACAATACCATAGCAAATAAAACAGATAAAAACAATAAAACAATCAACAGCAGTGTCCAGGACGGTAAGCCAATGTAGGAAGGGCAGTCTTCTCAAAGTACAACAGCAGCTTCTGGATATTGGTCTCAAAATGAAGGGAGATGAAATATTCCTTGTACTTATCTCACTGGAAATATAATTCTCCATTCCCCAATCTATTAAGCCATGTATAGACTTCCAATTCCAAGCAAAGGACACAAAAGGCTTCATCTTAATCTTACCCATTTGTCCCAATTTAAGAGCAATATCATATGCTATGCTAATAAAGGAAGGCTACAGGTAAAACTTGAAAAATTAGAATATTGTGCAAATGTTCATTTATTTCAGTAAGTCAACTTAAAAGGTGAAACTAATGTATGAGATAAACCAGGGCTGTCCAACTTTGAGCAGCTCACGGTCTACTTTCTTCTCCTAAACAGCCCTACGGTCCACTTTGATCTCTCCAAGGGCCACTGTGGTCTACTTAGAGGAGCGTGTACATGGCCATCCAGCCTGGCCCTCCTCCTCCTGTTGCTGCAGCTGCTGCCGAGGCCGCTCAGCCAGGTCAGAGAGGGCTGAGCACACATGGTGCCCAGTCTGGCCTTCCTGCTCCCCATCCTCTGTTGCTGTGGCTGCTGCCATCACTGCTCGAAGAGGGCCAAGCGCACATCACACAACCTGGCCCTCCTCCACTCAGTCGCTGCGGCTGCCACAGTGGCCACAAAGCTGCTCAGCTAGGCTGGAGAGGTCTGAGCGCGCGTAACAGGCTGGCATAGGCCCGCCCCAAACGCGCCGCCATTGGGGGCTGGTAGAGACCTGGTGGGCTACTTCCATCGGCCCTGCAGGCTACCGGTCACCCGCGGTCTATGCATTGTACAAGCCTGAGACAGACCCATTCGCAAAGCAAAATATGTCCAGCCTTTGGTATAATGGTGATTATGGCGTACAGCTTATGAAAACCCCAAATTCACAATCTCAAAAATTTGAATATTACATCAGTTAACACAAGGATTGGAAATACATAGAACAATATTGGCCTCTGAAAAGTATAAGCTTGCATATGTACTCAGTACTTGGTTTGGCCCCCTTTTGCATCAACTACTGCCTCAATGGGGCGTGGCATGGATGCTATCAGCCTGTGGGACTGCTGAGGTGTTACGGAAGACCAGGATGGTTCAATAGCGGCCTTCAGCTCTGCTGCATTGTTCGGTTTCATGTCCCTCATCTTTCTCTTAGCAATGCCAAGACGAGTTTGTTGGCCAATCAAGCACAGTAATCCCATGGTCA
Organism: Phrynocephalus forsythii; assembly: GCA_029282475.1. NCBI lineage: Eukaryota > Metazoa > Chordata > Lepidosauria > Squamata > Agamidae > Phrynocephalus > Phrynocephalus forsythii. Next base: position 102,580,627 of record JAPFRF010000004.1, on the reverse strand, counting down.
CTGAAGCGGGTTTTGGTACTTTTGGCAGTGTCAAGTCAGCATCCCCATAAAGCTTGTCTGCGGGAGGAAGCATGAAGTGCTCCAAAATCTTCTAGTAGATGGCTGCATTGACCCTGGACTTAATGAAGCACAGTGGACCAACGCCAGGAGATGACATGGCTCCCCAAATCAACACAGCCTGTGGAAACTTCACACTGTGGAGACTTCACACTGGACTTCAAGCATTGTGCATTGTGTGCCTCTCCAATCTTCCTCTAAACTCGGGGTCCTTGCTTCCCAAAAGAGATGCAAAAGTTGCTCTCATCAGAAAAGAGGACTTTGGACCACTGAGCAACAGTGCTCAGGAGTGGCTCAACAAGAGGAATACATTTCAAGCCCATGTCCATGATCTGTCTCTGTGTAGTGGCTCTTGATGCACTAACTCGTCAAGAAACTAAACCTAGAGAAGACAGAGGTGCTTCTGGTCAGTCAAAAAAGGAGATCAAGGGATAGGGATGCAACCTGTACTGGATGGGATCACTTCCCAATTGAAAAAAGAGGTGCGTAGCTTGGGGGTGCTCCTGGACACATCCTTGAGCCTAAATGCCCAGGTCACAGCTGTGGTCAGGACTGCATTTGCAAAATTAAAATTAGTATGCCAGTTAGTCCCGTTTCTTGAAACCTGCTCTGGCCACCGTGACACATTATACCCCTACTAAAGCAGCCCCACCGGCTACCAATCAGCTATCAGGCACAATTCAAGGTGCTGACCTTAACCTACAAACCACTGTACAACTTGGGTCCTAGCTACCTCAAAGATCAAATCTCACAGTATTATTTATATATTTATTTATTATTTCCATTTATATACCGCCTGACTTTCTCAAAGGAACAGTATGAACTGGCCTGGGTGTTAAGGTCATCAGGAGAGGCCTTTCTCTGCATCCCGCCACCTTCACAGGTACGTCTCAGAACATATGAAAGGACCTTCTCTGTTGCTGCTCTGACTTTGGAACTCCCTCCCGCTGGAGGCCAGGACTGCCCCATCTCTGCTATCTTTCTGGAAGCAGGCAAAGACCTTCCTGTCCAGGCAAGCTTTCCCTGAATGAGGGACTGCCTACTATGTGACTTTATATGGATTATCATACATGATTGCATTGACTGATTTCTTAAGAACACTAGTATTCTCCATGTTGCTTTTCACCCCTCATAAGGGATTTTTCTTTTCTTCTTGCATCCTCTTTGTAGCTCTGATGTTAGCTTTTTTAATGATATGAGTCTTCAAATTCCCTGTTCTTAATCTGAATATGTCTTAAATGTTCTGGACTGTATATTGTCCCTCATTATTGCAAGCCACTTTGGGTCCTTTTCCAAGGAGAAAGGTGGGGTAAAAATATTCAAAATAATAATAACTCCAGCCTCAACCCACTCCTTGTGTAAGAGTCCCCAACACTTTTAAATGACCCCCTCCAGAGGGGGCGTGGTTTTGCTGTTGTGGAAAATGGCAGCATAGAAGATTAGCTTCGCTCTATGCCCAAATAAATTGGTCAAAATAAGCGTGAATATTCGTAAATAAGATAGCAGAATCGCTTTGAACTGCATAGTTATGGGAAAGCCAAGGAAAACATCAGAAGGAAAAAAGCCAAAACTCACCTCTGATGAGGAGGATCAAAGAGATCTGACCGGGACATCAGAGGAGTCCGAGAGCGAAGCAGACATGCCGGGTAAGAAGAAAAAAGGGAGAGGGCGGAAAGAGATGAGACTGCTTATTAAACAATTAAGAAAAGACTTATAGGACGATATGAAAAGTCTTATTGCACCCTAATCACAAACCCTTTTGGAGGTCAAAGAGAGCATTAAAAAAGTAGAGCTGACGGCTGATTCTGCTTTTGAAATGGCACAGGGGTTGCAGTCTAGAAATGATGAACTGAAAAAGGAGTTGAAGCGCGTAACGGACAGAATTGTGGACCAGGAAAATAGACAAAGACGTCAGAACTTTCGTTTGAGATTTTTTAAGGAAAATGAGAGAGACAGTGATCTGAAACAAATAGTCTTGAACTGGTTCCAAGAACTCTGTCCTGATACGGAGATAAAAAATAGAGATGTGGACCGGGTACATCGTGTTGGACCTAAACAACAATCAAGGATAAGGGATATAATTGTGAGATTTGCATCATATGCTGTGAAAGAAGAGGTGTTTCGTGCTTTGAATAACATGGCACTTGAAGGTCAGAAAGTAGAATTGTATCATGATCTCGCACCAGAGACAGTGGAAAAATGTAAACAATGGCGGTCGTATACAAGAATTCTGCAGGAGAAGAAAGTGAAATACAGGTGGGGTTTCCCCTTCAAACTGATTATCTGGTACGGGGACACATCAAAGACTATCGTTTCAACTACTCAACTGGTGGACTTTTTTGAGCAAAAGAAAATTCCTCTTCCTGAGAGCCATTTGACAGAGATGAAGTCAGATCAGCTAGAGAGAATGCCGCTTCGCTGGAGAAAAGCAGACGGAAAAAAAATCTTGAAGGTCTAAGCTACTGAACTTCTCAAGGACAGTGTAAGAGCTGTTATCTGCAAAGGACGATAACTGCCAACATGTAACAGCTGCAGTTTGTTAAACAAACTCCCAGAAACTATGTGAGCAGGTCTATTAGTAAAGAATAGAAAATATATGTAACAGTAGTTAATAGCTAATAGTTCACGCGTAAATATGATTAAAAAATAAATTAGTGTTTAAGTATGTAAGTAGTTAATTAAAAAAATAAGTGAAGTGAATAATGTAGAATATAGACATATGAACAGTATATTTACGAGTTAAGAGAATGTTGCGTTTTATATATTGTTATAATTAAGGGCAAGGGTGGGCTGTAAGGCGGGGTTATCTCAACTCAGGAGTTTGTTTTAACTCCTGGCTCCACATACCCCATTAGGCTCAGCTCAGACTATTATGAGCTGGAGGTTTCATCTCATAGCCTATATTGGGGAGGGGAGGGGAGGGGAGGGGAGGGAGGGGGGAAGCAAGGGAAGAGGGAGAGGGGGGGAATAAGGGAGAATATAGCAAGACAATTCAATTTAGGTAAAGACGAGTGTAATTACAAGGCAAATCGTAAAATATCTCAAAGGACAAAAATGATTATTATTGCAGTTTATATAATCCAAGCATGTAATGTTAGATAATCTTAGTATTGTATCGTATAACACAAATGGACTAGGCTCACCAGTTAAAAGGTATCGGGTCATGAAAACGATTCAAAAGCTGGGGGCAGATGTTTTGTTTTTACAGGAAACACATCAAAAGAAGCAAGCAAAAATATTATAAAGCACCCAATGCTAGGAGACCGATATTTTGCAAATTGGACAAACAAATCAAGAGGAGTGGCTATTATCCTCAAAAAAAATTCAAAACTTGAAGTGATGGACCAAATAAGGGATCCTGAAGGAAGATATATTCTAGTAAAAGGAAAGTTTGAAAATAAACTGCTAACATTGGGTTCTTATTATGCTCCTAATACAGGACAAGCAGCTTTTATGCAAAAATTGTTGAGAGTGGTAAAATTTTTTGCCTGGGGTGATATTATTTTGGGTGGGGACACAAATTGTATTTTAAATCAAAAGTTGGACACAACATCCAAAAAAAGGAAAGTTTCAAGTGATGGAAGCAAAATTGAAAAATTAATTAAGAAAGCTGGTTTAATAGATGGTTGGAGACTTTTAAACCCCAAAACGAAAGATTACACATTTTTTTCAAAAAAATATGCCACTTACTCAAGGATAGATCATATTTTTATCTCAGAAAATCTGATACCCCATCTAGAGAGTATATACTTTGCTCCTATCATAACTTCCAATCATGCAGCAATAAAAGTCACATGGTCTAACAAGGAAGTAAGAAATAAGCCTAGAATCTGGAGATTAAGTTCCAACATATGTTTAAATACAGAAATCATTAAAAAATAAAGGAAGATATAAAGATTTTTTATGAAATAAATGATAAAGAAGGAATGCAACCTGCATTATTGTGGGACACCCTAAAAGCATATTTAAGGGGGAAATTTATTATGGAAAGCTCCAGATTAAAAAAAAGAACGAAATAGATTGCAAGAACAATTAGAAAATAAGATAAAAAATCTCTCTGACCAGCATAAAAAATCTGGATCAAAAAAGGTATATATTGAACTAGAAAGAGCCAGAACAGAATTAGAGGCACTAGACACAAGTAAGACTCAGATAGCAATGAACTATTTAAAGAGAAATTATTATGAACATAGGAATAAGAATTCTAAGTTATTATTTTATGCAGTAAAAAAGAAAGCAATAAAGAGGACAGTTGTTTCAGTGAAAACTGAAGATGAAAAAATAGTAACCTCACAGCAGCAAATAGTAACAACATTTATGGAGTATTATAGAAATTTATATAAGACAGAATTAACACCAGATACAAACATTAAGAAATTTGTAAATACATTACCAGTTAGTCAAATTACAGAGAACCATAAAGAGCAACTTAATTCCCCAATATCAGTAATGGAAATAAAATCAGTTATTAAAAAAATTAAAAAAAGGGAAATCGCCAGGTTGCGATGGGTTTATACCAGAATTTTATAAAATTTGGGAAGAGGATATTATAGGGCATCTGTTAAAATTGTTTAATTCAATAATGGAAGGTGAAGAAATTCCAAAATCATGGAGAACAGCTAGAATAATAACTATATTAAAACCAGATAAGGACCCAACCCTCCCCTCATCATATAGACCAATAACATTACAAAATCAAGACCAAAAGATTTTTTCTTCAATATTGGCACAGAGAATAAATAGTTTTATTACTGAGTACATTCACACAGATCAATATGGATTTATGCCAGGAAGGCAGATGCAGGATGCTATTCGTAGAGTTCTGAATGTCATAAATATAGCAAATAAAGAAAAACGGAAATTAGCAGTCCTCTCGTTAGATGCCCTCAAGGCCTTTGATCGTGTAGAATGGCGGTATATGTTTGGTCTATTAGAAAAATGAATATGGGTGAAAAATTTATTAATCTTTTGAAAAATTTATATATAGGAGTGGAGGCCAAGGTCCTTATCAATGGAATAGAATCTGATAAATTCACTCTTTGTAGGGGAACGAGACAAGGGGACCCTTTATCTCCAATTATATTTGCAATAGCAATTGAGCCACTTGCCTCACAAATAAGAGAAAATGGAAATATTAAAGGATTGGTGATTAAAAATAAAAACCATAAAATAAACCTTTACGCAGATGACATGCTCCTGTTTTTGGAGGATCCATTAAAAAGTATAGAATCATTAAAACATATACTACAAGAACATTGTTATTATAAAAACAGCCCCACATCAGGCCTAAAAATTAACTATCAAAAATCTAAATTGTTATGTATAAATATTTCTATAGCAGAGCAAAAGGAAATTAAAAAAAAGTTAAATCTGGACTTATGCTACTCAACTTTCAAATATTTGGGAGTATGGATAACAAAAAGTAAAAACCTATTAATATATAGAAATTACAAAATAGTATTTAATTCAGTTAAAGAAAAAACTAGAAAATGGATGAAACTGAATATGTCAATGCTGGGAAGAATAGCATTAGTCAAAGCATATATATTACCAAAATTTTTATTTTTATTTCAAAATATACCATTACAACCTGAAATTAAAAAAATTAAACTATGGCAAAAAAATATGGAGAAGTTTATTGGAGGAAAGGGGAAGAAAATAAGGTTCATAAGCAGTGTTAAATATGGTCAAAGCAAAAAAGGGGGGCTAGGAATACCACAATTAATAAAATACTATGAAACTTTTCAAATCACTCAAGCTATAAAGTTTATTCAGACAGAAGAAATCCCAGATTGGGTCGAAATGGAAAAAGGCGAGGAAACTGGATTAGTTAATACCTATATATTTACAAGGAAATTCATTAAAAAAAGGAGCAAATACAAAATCCTTATACTTGTGAGACATTGAAAATTTGGCGCAAGTATATGAACATTTTTGCTCCACCTATATCTCCTTTGTGCCCTATGTTGGATTATCCTAAATTTAAATCAAGAGAGAAATATGCACAATTTAAAAATTGGAAACAAATTGGAATTTATAGAATAAGAGACTTATTTGAGGCTGGGAAACCAATAACAATTAGACAGTTAGAAGATAAAACAAAGGAAATAAAAGCAAATTGGCTACAATTGATACAAGTAAGAAATTTGGCAAACCAATTATATCAAAGACATGGACCCATGAGAACACTTACAGTACTCGAACAATACTGTATAGAAAAGGATCGAAATAAAAGAAAGGGTATAACTTCAATCATATATAAACAGTTGATTGAAAAAGCATTTGTTAGGGGCATGGGATCCAAAGTAGCTTGGGAAACAAATTTAAATATTAGTATATCTGAGAAAGAATGGATGGGAATATGGAACACATATCCTTACAAATCAATATCAACTAAAGCGAAAGAACTGGTGTTAAAAGTAGCTCACAGATGGTATTGGTATCCCACAAAATTACATAAAATTAATCAAGAAATTCCAGACAATTGTTGGAGGAATTGTGGAAGTAAAGGCACCCTAGAACATATGTGGATCTCTTGCCCCAAAGTAGGAGCATATTGGCAGGAAATAATTAAATGGATAGAAACCCTGTTAAAACAAAGAATAATTATAAATGAAGCTTTACTATTATTTTCAATATTTAAGGATGGAAATGAAAAATTATCATATAAAGACTTAATAGCAAATCTGATTGGTGTAGCAAGAGCTGAAATTGCAAAAAATTGGAGAAATGCTCAAGATCTTTCACTACAAAAATTTCTGAACAAAATCTGGCAAATGGTTCTTATGGAAAAGTTGACCTATCAAATTAAAATATATAGAGGGGAAATAAAACATGATACATTTATGAAAACCTGGAAGCCCTTATTAACGTATGGAATTAACACAAAAAATGAGGAATCGGTTATGGGGAATAATTTTGACTGCTGGAATGTAAAATTTTAAAAGAATTAACTTACTTGTGTGTGTGTCATAATTAACTGTGTTGGAAGATGAATTAGAGGGTGGATTTTGAAAAGGATATTGGTCCTATAGAATGTATAAATAATGAGACGCTATTGTACTGTTGTCTTAACTTGTCTTGTGAAATAAAGTATAAATATTATTTAAAAAAATAAAAAAAATAAAAAATGACCCTCTCCAGGCTGTGGTCACCCCTGCTGCTTGTGCACCTTTTTCTTCCACACTTTTCCCTTCCCTTCCTATTGATGTGCTTTGATACAGCACTTAGGAAACATCCAAATTCTTTTGCAATCTGTACCTTTTGTGGCTTTCCCTCCACATGGAGGGTGTTAATGATAGTATTCTGCACAACTGTCAGGTCAGTAGTCTTTCCCATGATTGTGATTCCTACCGAACTAGCCTGAGAGACCATTTAAAGGCTCAGGAACCCTTTGCAGGTGTTAGGGATTCATTTAGCTGATTAGAGTGGGACACTTTGAGCCTAGAATATTGAACCTTTTCACACTATTCTAATTTTCTGAGATTGTGAATTTGGGGTTTTCATAAACTGTAGGCCATAATAATCACAATTATACAAAAGTAAGGCTTAACATATCTCACTCTGCATGTAATGAGTCTATCCCATATATTAGTTTCACCTTTTGAGTTGAGTTACTGAAATAAATGAACATTTGCACAATATTCTAATTTTTTGAGTTTCACCTGTAGTCATACTTCTGCCAGAGCATTGACCAATGCGTTATTTAGATACAAAAAAATCAGAAGAGTACTACTAAGTGGATTTGTCTAGCACTATGAATATAAAATGAGTTCTGAAAGGATGTGCTTATTTATACAAGCACTATGTAAATAACAGAGATTAACATATGAAATAATCTTCAAACCAACAAAATGCAAATAAAATACTTCGAAAACAAACTCACCTTTATTACACTGAATTACAAACCACAGCATACATTATTTCTTCAAACTTGATGTCTTTAACAGAATGAACCCAGCTTGAAATATTAGTAAAATTACTGACATGCTGGAATTAAACCATTTTGGGAGACATAAATTGCATTACATTGATTCTGGTATTCCAATAATTCCAGTTGTACTAGCCTACTATAAAAAATGCCTTGTGACATCTTTCAGCCCAAAGGAATTTTGAAAACTCTTTAAATAGAGTAAATTGTCTTTCTATAGATTGTCTTGTTTCCACAAGTTTTATTCTGTTACTAGAGCAAAAAGACATGTTTGGCTGGGAGATCTGCAATTGATCTCCTGGCTCTTGAGGGGATTAAACACACTAAATGCAGCCAGGGAAGAAGCAAGCAAGCCAAAGCTTCTTAAACTGAATACACGCTCCAGGCTTCTGTTCATCTGTTCACAAGCAACAGGATGATGGTGGTGAAACATCTTGGGAAAGGAAACATCTTGGGAAACCCAGCTCAATTTAGAATCAACAAATCACTTCCACTAGGTTACAAATGTGACCACCTACCCCTCTGGTTTGCTAGCTACCAATCCAAATATAGTCTGGACCCTTCTGCCAACAATTATTCTCATGCTCACTTTTGCCAATCCCCATTTCCCAGAGCCGTAAGACATGCCAAAGGAGGGGAGATAAAGACCTAAAAGCTCCTGCCCAGGCAGGAAAGGTCCTATCTACCTCTCTCAAGAGTATACTAAGGAAGGATAAGCTAATGAAGAGAGATACTGCAAATACTCTAGTATCCCTAAGAAATTATTCACTGACCACTAAACCCTTCCTGCAAAAAAAAAAGGTCCTTTCCCCCCTTTTGGCTTGGAAAAGAGGGAGCTGATTAGAGTGGCTTTTTGGGGAATCATATTAAATACTAAAAATTCCCTGGTAAAAAACTTTAAAATCGTGTTCGACATAAATACTCCCCAGATTCACGAGGGTTATCTTTTCCAAATCGAAATAAATACAGGGCACCCAAGAACATTTCAGATGCAGAATCTTGTATCTGTAAAATCCATGTTGGTTAAATCACCTCAAATGAGAGCTATCTGGACTTTTGAAAGGCTTACATTATATGTAAATTATTTTTGCTCCCCAAGTGGTTTTTGTAAAATCTCTCGTTTATTCACATTTAATATGATAGGAAACAGTGTCTGTTAATCTTTTCGTTCACTGCTTCTTAACGTCATTATGTTTGGCACAGTGGAGGTTTTTGTGGATATTCTTGGTTCAGCAGAAAGCTGGACTGAGCCATCTTGTTCTCACATGTAGGCAGAAAATGCAAGGCAGCATTATTGAAATGAAAGATCTGTTTCTATGTGACACATATACAGTATAGGAAAATCATATGCCATACCCTGTAATATATAAAGGAGACATGGAATTACATTCTGATTAGCTTTTTCAAGTGACACAGTTTTGCAAAAACAGACTTCAAATTCAGTAACTTAAATTCTACATTAAGAAAGTAAAAAAATGCAGTTTCAATCATATTTCTCATTTTTAAAACTTCAAATGTATGATTACACTTTAATGCTCTATATTTTTCCTTTTCCTGACAAAACTATTTCTGTCAGAAGGAATAAGAGACTAGTGATCTCCACACTCTACTGCAACTGCCCAATAAACATTCAGAAATCCTACAGAGTTGGTTTCTAGGTAGCACTTTCTGTTGTAATGGTGTTGCAATACAAGTGCATTACTGCATTTAGACCTTTAAAACTACTCACTCAGAAAGAAGTCTCGCTGATTTCTATGTACCTCTCTTCTTTTACAATAACTTTGCATAATCAGATGAATACTGACTGGCCAGCACAGCTACTGGTGAAGGTTTCTGGGAACTGCAGTCCAAGAACACCTACTTGGTTACCCAACTATGGTAACTACTGCTCTAACACATATCATTTCCCAGCACACAAAATTTAAATAAGAGCTTTCTAGTTTTTCCATAACTGTTGTTTGAAGAGCTTGGAAATCTGTGTATCTTTTAATGTATGTATTTCATTTCTGCCTCCTAAATATCTAATCCTTAAGTTCTACAAAACAGTTTAATGTAACGTGTCTCAATACTGTTTCTGAATTGTTTAACTTCTATCTTTAGGTCCTGATGATGAATCTCTATTAAAGGTTTTACCTGTGTAATTAAGGAAAACTCACTGATTTCTTGATTCACACTGAAGATTCATTACTAATACTGCAAATGTAAACAGTGAATATTTTTGGAAATATTCTTGGCAATCAATTTGCACTTGCACTATACCTTGGTTAAATTAGTGCCAATCAACACACTGCTAAATACCTAGAGAGCCTTACAACTAGCTTAAATAAGTAACGTGGAACAAGTGGCTGTATCACAATTCTATGGTTTGCTTTACTTTACCTATATGGCAAATCAATCAAAGAGTCCCAAAATACTACTTTTCAAGATGCTTAGATATACCCTATTTCACGATTCAAGATTATTCTTTTATACCTGTGTGATAAAACACACACACACACACACACATGCACAGCCTGACAAATCTGAAATTTTAAAAGGAATGATATAATGTACCTGTACTTTCAGTATACTAACGGAATGCTTTCCCAAAGGAACAAAAGTGAAAACCCTTTTCCAGAAGATACTTCTGATATGAGGAAACCATTACTAGAAAGTAGCTAGGTAGAGGAGATTATTTAAAATGAGCTTCACTTTTGCCAGGGAAGACAAACACTCTTATCACTCCAACTGTGGGCAGTGGGACATTGGCTTACCTCTGAAGGTCCATTATGATCTGCAAGGAGATGTCCAGTAAGGGATTCATCCCCTTCCTAGGCCCAGGTAAAGAACAGTAAACTTAGAGAAGCTTAACAGGCATGATCCACAAATGCCTCCGTTCTCCAGCATAGCCAGAGAAGGAAGGAACTTGATAGAAAAGTTAGTAGAAAGATAGTAGAAAATACCTGTGTATAAAGGTAGAAATGAATTCAGTGACCAGTTGGATATTTTCCCCTCACAGATCAGAGTGGACCTTCAAGGAGGTAAGCCAATGACCTAGTCTCAGTCTGTGGGAAGGAGCCATTCAGGTATGGGACCTACCTAAGTGAATTCCAGGACTATATGGAGGGAGGTCACTTGATGATTCAGAAACAGCTTGTTGAAGAAAATGTCTGCCAAATGTAGCTGCTGTTGAAACATGTTTCTCAACATAGTGTCTTATGAATGTGGAAGAATGAATCCAAGTAGCAGTTCCACAAATTTCTTCAGGGGGAGCATCTGCAGGGAAAGCTGCAGAAATTGCAGAGGGACAGGCTTGGCAAGGTGAGAAATCTCGTATTTGCTATACAAATAGAAAGCTACATTTTTTGAAGGGTACAGTTCTTTTTAAATAAATCTTGACCACCCTTCTTACAACAAACTTCTGTCAATCTTTTTCAAAGGGTGAGCTGGACTAAGATAGAAGAAAGGGAAAACATTCTCATAAGAAATTTACATGGAAGGTTGCATTACATTTAGGAATGAAAGAAGGGGCGTTTTAGAGAAAGAAGAGGTATGTATATAAGACTGCAAACAGGAGAGAGAGAGAAACAATGTTGTCCTGGGGGAAAGGTAGAGAAAAATTGGGAGGATCATGCATGTTAAGTTCTTCTATGCATGAGGCTTTCTGACCCACCCACCCCAAACGAATGAGGATTCTGGTAGCTGTAGCTAAAAGACACATCCTCAGAGGAGTTTCAATATACATATATGTGTCTTGACAAGTTTCTCTTCACAGTGACACCACTAAGCATGAAGGAGGACATAGTTGGAGCTTTCTACGTTCCATGGGAACTACAAGGCATTAGAGGACATGCAGTCTCTCTACTCTCCAGGCTCTACAGAGGGTGAGTTACAAAACTCTTTTAAGACAGCCATCTCTTACAGGTTCACCCCCTGCCTTGTCTGGGCCTCTAAGGGGATTAACATATTCCTGGACAGCTTCTTCCCATAGAATGAGATTTAGACACTAGATATCCCCAATTTAAGGTGTGACTATTAACTTGTAGAAAAGCTAGTGTGATGAAGTCCAATATAATATAACCAAAAAAATTAGAAAAGCAAAATTGTAGAAATATATATACAAGAGTCATTTCATGTGTAAGTCAATTCAATTCTGATCTCCCTTTTTTAGTTTAATTATCTTTGATATAATTTTAGAAACTGATGTGGTATGCAGAAAAACAATCAAGTCATTTGGCTGAATTGGTACTAGATAGCTTCCAAGGAAATGTACAATATAGTAATATCAGTATCCACTTGATTTTAACCCTTGCCTTGGTTTTAAAAGCACATAGTCAGAGGTATTAAGATTTTAAGTCATAACTAACAGCTTGAGATGTAAACCTTTAGCTAACTTTGTTATATGATGAAATAAATGAAAAACATAAGTGTCCGAAGAATTCCTAAGCCAAAAGGAATGAAAAGTCACTTCAGTGTTTCCCAAATGCCTTCCTAAACAGAAGAGCAATCATCACGTCTGAAATAATGTTGTATCCTTTCATTATGATGAACACAAAGTTTGAACACTTTCAATTCCTCTTCATTCTTCTAGCACAACAGTACACAGTGCATCTTCTGTGTTGATCAATATTGATGCTATTGCTCCATCATTGAATTCAAATGAAGTTCCTCCATCTACAACCATACAGGCATCCCAGCAACGAGAGCGGATGCAAACCCTGAAAAGACATAGTTTAAAAAGGTACAACAAAAACCACACTGGTGAGTAGTTCTATTTGAGATACAAAAGGAGCCCCAAGCAGAACAGTTTTTAAAGAAGTGAAGCTGGTGAATTTCATCCTGATTAGTCTTATTCAATATGGAAATGGAATATGTGCTATGCCTAGCTTAGTAGCAAAGAGAGAGAAAGCCACTTCTACCTGGTAACCTGGAAGTCGAGTCATGGCAACTGGACTTCTTTTCTTATGAGATCGAAACGTTTCACTACTCATCCAGGTAGCTTCATCACTCTGATCTACAGTGGTACCTCTTAAGACAAAATTAATTCGTTCCATGGGTCTCACAGGGAGACTAACTAAATGTGATCTCTTACCATGGCGGTAAGAGGGAACTGAGGCATTAGGGCGGAAAGCCTCTCGCTCATGTGCGGGGAAAGGGGGAGGAGACTAACAAATTTTCCTATTGCTAGGGAAGTCTGACCTCTGAGTGTGCATGCTGGGAAACCCATCTGTGTAGCTTCACGAAGGAGAATCTTATAATGCCACTAAAGAGTCATATTGGAGACCCAGAAAAGTAGGATGGGGCCAATAAAGAAGTCTGTTTCACCTATCAGAGCTCTATCCCTAGAGATAACTCTCAGAAATGTGCATGATGTTGCAGCAATAAACTCTGTTTAAATTATTTTAAAACAATGCATTTAGTGAGGAGAATGATGAAAGCTGCTTCTGTTATAGTGCCAGAAGGTTCATCTTCTCATTATAACCAAGCCGGTTTCTGCCCTTTCCCTACAAGGCAATGTAACAAGAAAGGCAATCACAAGAACCCAGACTCTTGAGCCTCAAGGTAGAAGAACACCACTGTGTATATCCTTCTGGCATCAATAGAGGCACAGGAGAGACAAGGTTTCTGGTTTCCAGTGAGATTATGCCTTCTCACCTCCTCTTACTTCTGTTCTCTCCCAAATATTTTTTCTATCTTCTGAAATGCTCTGAGAAGCACTTTCATAACCATGGCTGAAACAGAACTATAGACCTTGGGAGACTCTATAGTGCTTGTTGGGCATGCTTCTATTCCTTGACAGCAGAAATGTCTTTGAGCTTAAGTTATAGAAAGGATAGCCACATTAGTCTGTGCAAGTATTATAGATGAAAACTACATAAAAAGTTTTTAAAATGTGAGCTTAAGTAGTAGAAAGGATAGCCGTGTTAGTCTGTGCAAGCATTATAGATGAAAACTACATAAAATTTAATGTGGTGGCACCTTAAAGACTAACTTTTATATTCTTTTAATGTGAGCTTTCGTGAACGAGATCACTTAATCATACGTATGACATGCACCAACCAGGTGCCCTTCATCAACTCTAGACAACAACACCACACATCAGAAATTATAAGAATGATCTCTAGGATGAAGAGGGCTGCTATAAACAATGAAATCAGAAGACAATTTGATGCATACTCCATTAGCTTTTCAAGATCTCAAAACTGCTACACTCCCTTTGCACATTTATATGGCAGCAATGTCAACTATCTTTTCCTTAGGTTTGTGAAATGAAGATCACAATCCTGTTGGTCTTCACATAAAATTTGCCTAACTTGCCACAACTAATTGTGGCTAACTGACCAAGACAAGTTTTGCCTCATTTGCAGACATAGTCATACACTTGAATGCACAACCAAGAAGTGCTCGAGTACATCATTAATAAGCTATGGCAAGGTATGCAAAATTTATCTAACCACTCAGTTTTCAGCCAAAATAGTAAAATAAAAACTTATATTTTAATCACCTGAGTAGGAGCCCAATCTTCAGACAAATTATAATCAGTGTTCTTTTAAAAATTTCATTTAAGCAATGAAATGAATTATGAATTACAGCTTATACTTACTTTGAAGCAAAGCCCCGTTGCCGACTACTTGAAAAAACACGGTTTGAAATAGGTTCGCGTATACTGAAAAACATCTTGGGTTCCTCTGGACTATACAGCAGTGACTCATTATATCTATTTGTTACTGTAAGTACAGATGTTTGACTGTTAACTTCTACAAATTAGCATCAGTCTAAATAGTAAGCTATTAAATCTGTTGCACTGACAGTGGCCACATAGTTGTGGTTTTATCAACACACAAATTTTACCAGAGTGAAAAGGTACTTTTACTGTAAATAATCTTCCAGCTAGCACATCCAGAGGCCACATAGCTTGGGATCAGAGAGTTTTAATCCAAAAGAGGTTTATTTCCCAGCTAGGGCTTATATTTCTATAGTGAAAAGCACAGATTCTTATAAGACATGGGCTGAGAAGTACTACAAGGATCTCCTGAGTCCAGCCCTCTGTCAAAGCAGGAAAACTCTACCTAAACCCTAAAGCAGTGGTTCTCAACCTGTAGGTCCCCAAATGTTCCTGGACTGCAACTCCCAGAAACCCCTTCCAGCATAGCAAGTGGTGGAGGCTTCTGGGAGTTGCAGTCTAGGAACATCTGGGAACCCACAGGTTGAGAACCACTGCCCTAAAGCATCCTAAATGGTGACCATCCAACCTCTGTTTAAGCACTTCCATTGTTAAAATGAAAACTTATTCCTCTGCTGTACAACACTCATTGTTAGCAAGCTAATATTGGTCAAAAATGGATCTTGCCCCTGGAGCTGCAGAAAACAACCTCACTCCATATTCCACACGTCAGCTTCCCAAATATTTGAAGATGGCTATTATATCACTTCTTAGTCTTCTCTTCACTAGAGTAAACATGCCATGTCGCCCCGCAGATGGATACACTCTTGATGACATCAGTTATTCTTCATCTATGAGTTTTTTAAATTGATGTTGGCTAGCCTCAACCAGGATACTGCTAATAGCATATTGTAGGCCAATCTACCACCTACATTAAAATTATGTTTTAATAACAAATAAGGGTTTTAAATGTAAGGGATTGCAAACTAAATACATAAACTAATGTTCACTGTTTCTGTGGATGCACTGAGATATAATGCTAAGCAACGAACCATCTTAATTTAGCTTTCACAGTGGTGATTATATCTAACAAGTCAACAAACTTAAATTCCTTGGCTTCTTACATCTAAACGTGGCAAGCAATTCATAAAAATTAGTTACCAAACAACAATGAACACACATTGAACAGGAAGCTGGATTTAACTGTACTATAGCCCCCTTCCATTTCCTTTACTGTATTCTATAAAAAGATGGGAAAACACTTTCCAAAAACTCAAAAACTTATGGTTAAGTCAAATATGCTGAAAATACTTACCTTTCTGTACTAGCTCCTTGCTCAATGGAGGATCTAAAGTGTCATAACTTTTAGCTATTGAAAAAAAAAGATGACTGTTGGTTAGATGCAATTATTTTCTGCATTTTAAATTAACAACTGTCAGGGAGGAAATGTAGAATTTGCAACACATTAACAAACAAGTGAGACACATAAAAACATGATTTTATTTAAACTTGACATTTTTGTATGGTTTCTTTCAATCATCAAGGTCTAATTTATGAACAAAAATTTAAATAGAAACATATATATTTGTGCTAACACTTTTGAAACTTTTCCTTATTTCTAAAGCATAAACATATCCACACTGAGAGGTTTAACATAAATGAAATTGTCTTATAAGTTAAACATATTTGCTTTACATTTATACTTTAAGAATTAAATTGTCAGACAATTAGAAATATAAGTACTGGGAACAAGAATCAATATGGCTTTTTCAAGGATAAGTCTCATCTTGCTAATCTTTCAAAATTCTTTGAAAGTTTCAATAGACATATTGATAGGACTGCTGTGGTAGAAACAACTTCTACAAATTTCTAAAACACTTTTGATAAAGTTTCCCATTCTTTTGTGAAGGAGGAAAAGCATATATCTTTAGCTGCATTCATCCTTCAAAATAACTATAAGAAAAAAATACTCTTTTTCATAACTCCTGATAATGTGGCCAGATTTTGTGCATCTGTTAGGTGCCTGTCAAACTTGTCTTCTAAATAGTTCAACTCAATCAAATCTCTGCACAATTACTCAGATGCAACTTGAAGTTGGGTGTGCAGTATCTATGGTACCATTAAACTGCTGTCCCGAAAACAGTAACAATTGGTTGTGCTGGGAACACATGTCTAATTGCACAATTCCATAACAAAATTCTTTGTTTCTTAATGTAACACCCAGCACTTTTATGCTGTCAGGTTATTATGAACAGGGTACTAGCCACTCTTTTTGTAAAATACGGTACTGTATATATTTGTGGTGGTGTTTGACCATTATACTGTACGTAGTACTTCATCAGTGATGAAGCTGTTTGGATGAGCAGTGAAACATTTCTAGCTCTCGAGAAAAAGAAAAAAAGAAGTCCTGTTGCCATGATTCAACTTCCAGATAGCTATAGGAGAAATTCCTCAAAATTGGGATTTGTGCATTAAAACAGTAAATGAGTTTCAATGTAAGAAAATACACATCAGAATAGGATTTTTCCCGGGACTGTTGGAGGTCCCAGAAGTAGTTTTGGGTGATCCTGAAGGCACTTCCAGTTTGCCAGAAACCCTTTCTGGGGCCTCCAACAAGCCCAGGAAGCCTGTATGAGACTCCAGAAGAGGTTCTGGGAGATCCAGAAGGCACTTCCAGTTTGCCGGAAACCACTTCTGGAGCCTCCAACAGGCCCAGGAAGCCCGTCGGGAGGCCCATTCAGGGCAGCACCAGGCCTAAGGTAACTGTAGGAGGCCCCAAACACGCCCACCAGTCCCGATCTCACCCAGCATCCATATACTGCGGATTTTCTTTTATCGCAGGTTAGGTTGGGTTCCTAACCCTTGCAATAAACATGGGATTACTGTATTTCTGGTCCTGTTTCTGTGTTGAAAAAGGTTCTGCTAGAACTTACCAATCGTCAAGATTTCTTCCACAGCTTGATTGGCTATCTTGTTGATATTAAAAGACCTAAAGACAGAAATAAAATGTCTTCATAAGAACAATACTTTCTCCACTCTACTTCAGCATCCGTTATCTCAAATTAATTTGTAATGATAAATTTTACTACTGGGAATCATTTTGGGAGCCAGGTTTTAACAAAACAAAACAATAAAAACAAACCCGGGGATGGGACAATTACCCAAAGGAATACTATGCTAACATTTTTATTCAACCCCTTACTACAACTCATGACACAAAATCCCCTGAATGTCATTAATGTGAACTTTAAAAAATATCAACTTAACAGTATATTTTACAACAGTCTATTATCATATTACTCTTAACATTGTTCTTGAGGTTTAGAGTCTCTATACTTTTTAAGCAAGTTATACATAGAAGAGTAAAGGCCAGGTAGCTATTTCTCACCATAATGTGATACTGTTCTACTACTTCTATACCACACTTTGTCACCATGCACATTGTTTCTTGGAATACAGATCCTACTTGGTAAACAAGTGTCAACTGTGACTTGATAGACTAAAATTACAATTTAAACCACAGTCTAAATGGGCTATGGAGACCCATTAAAACATACATTTTCAAATACAATAACCCCCCTCTTATCGTGAGGGTTAGGGACCCGACCCGATGCGAAACGCAATAATGAAAAATCTGTGATATGCAGATGCTGGGTCAGGTTGGGACTGGGGAGGGGCTATATGGGGCCTCCTACACTTACTTAAGGCCTGCTGCTGCCCCAAACAGGCCTCCAACGGGCTTCCCGGGCTGGTCAGAGGCCCCAGAAGTGGTTTTCAGTAATCTGGAAGTCACTTCCAGTTCACCGGAAACCACTTCAGGGGCCTCCGACAGGCCTGGGAAGCCCGTCGGAGGCCCGTTTGGGGCCTCGGGCAAGTGTAGGAAGCCTCAAACAGGCCCATACAGCTTGCCTCAGGAGTCCCTTGTTTTATATAATGTGGTATATGAAACGCAAAATGGTGGGGGACGACTGTATTGTATTCCCTGCTCTACATATGCCTTTTTAACTTGTAAGAAACTTCTATAACAGCCTGCAGTTGAGGATGATCTAATAAACTCAAATAAGTAATAGACATTTTAGGAACACACCAAACTCACCAGGCTTTTGATCCAGTTCCAGTGCATATATTAAGACCTGAACTCTTTTGTTTCTCCCATGGACCATCATCAACTGATATTTCATAGTAAGAGGCCCTATGAAGGGAGAATTTAAAACTGGGTTTGCAGGACTTATAGTTCACCCTGAATGAGACAGAACACAGCCCCACATCAGGCATGTACCAATCCAAAAAGGCCCATTTCAAACATGGCTAAAAATTTCACAATTGGATTTAGTATATCAATTTTAAACAGAAAGGTCAAGATTTTTAAAAAATTGTTTTAAAATCAGGTTTCAGCAAATTTGTTAGTACAGCAGAAAGCCATTTTGAAAGCCTTTTAGAATTTTCAAATGTGATATTGTGGGTTCTTTTGTTAGCGATATTTCCTACACATGCAGCTTTATAATGATTTTTTCCTAAATACACATGAAACAGTATTATAATTAAGACCCAAAAGAAAATTTGAGAATAATTTGCAGTGGCATGAAATCCCTCCTTTCTGCAATTTGTCCAAATGCCCAGTCCTTCAATCTATATACTGTCATCTACTGAACTGTCATCTTTACTTCAATTATTTACATATTAATTACAACTGCTCTTCTTCATAGAGACTGATTTCATATTTTCTGCTACTAGGTAAACATTCATCAGGTTTAAATTCTATAAAACGTAAAGTGCCTGGCACCCTTAGCCTCCATTTTGGAATCATTTTATATGCCACTTCATCAGGTACTCCATCTGTAGCCTACATTCCATAGTCCCTGAGTACTCAACAAAACAAAAAACAAAACAAAAACAAAAACCACATCTGAATATTCTACACCTAGAAAACCCTGAAAAGTTTACAGCAGGGGTTGGACTCAAAGGCCTTACAGGCCCTTTCAACTGCATTATTCTATAATAAGCCAGAATTGATACAAAAAAACTAAATAATAATAATAATAGCAATGATAATGTCTGATTCTAGTTGCATGAATTAATAAGTGAAAGTCTAGTAGGTCTGATTGAATATTTACATTTTCAGGCTGTATAAAACAGTGATATTCAGAGATGATATTTAAGCATACCTGGATGCAAGAGATTCTCCAATAAAGACTTCATTTAATGATCTCACTGGCAGGAGATGAGGTTCAGAAATCTGAGACTCTAGACATGGGCAAATTACATGGATCAGTTAAGAAGGCAGAAGTCTTGAGAAACAATCAAAAATATTATTACATATACGTGCATGTAAATCTAAAATTTTTGAAAGTTTAACAGGACAAGAAATTTTTCACTTACAGACTCGAAGTGGACAGAGCATCCACTTATTTAATACAGTCTTGCACCTAACAAATATATTTGGCACAGATTCTATGAGATGAAGTTGGTATTTTAAGATGGATCAGAGCCTATTTAACGTCATGTTCGGTTGAATACATTTTATCAGATAAATTATACTTACTATGATCCTGAAATCTTCCATTAACATGAGCTCTGCTATGCTGTTCTTGACTCAGCTGCTGTTCATGCAAATCAACAGGGACAGGGTTAATACCAGTTCCTTCAAGATATAATCGGATTCGCTGTCGCCATTGCCATCTTTAGATGGAAAAAGTTGTAACAAAGAAAAAAATTAAAATATATGACATTTTGAATAAGCAAGCAGTATATGAATGCCAACCTATGTAACCGCATGAAAGAAGCTGGCGGAAATTCTATCAGCATTTGCCTAGATTATGCATAACTTAGGACAGCTAATTGGGGCTTACTAATGAGGTGCTGGGATGTGACTTTGTTGAGTACTTGATCATACATTTTGTTCAACAAAGATGTGCCTTGGCACCTCGTCAATTAACTGCTGCTAGTCAAGGCAAATTATACAAATTTACTTGAACATCAGTAGAAGGGATAGAGAAGTGTGGTCATCTATGTCAAAAAAGGGTTAAAATCCAGGAGAATGGAGATTGACAGTGGCTCTGACACCACCACAGAATCACAGTGGTTTAAACTACCAGGTCCAAGGAGCGATGTGATAGTGTGTGTGTGTGTGTGTGCTATTGTCCACCAGATCAAAAACTTTTAGGGGGACCTTGAAATGAGGAGACAAATCATGGAGGTGTCTAAGAGGGACAGGACAGTAATCATGGGGGTCTTCAATTATCCCCACATTGACCGGGCCAATGCAAGTTTGGGGCAAGAAAGAGAAACAGGGTTTCTCAACATGCTGCATGACTGTCCTTAGAGCAACTTGTCATGGAGCCCACCCGAGAACAGGCAACTCTGGATCTGATACTGTATGATACTCAGAACCTGGACATGGATGCGAATGTCACTGAACCTCTGAGGAACAGTGACCATGCTGCAATCTTCTTTGCCATGCATGTCAGGGGAAGAGTGTCAAGCAAATCATACACAAAAACCCTTGATTTCCAAAGGGCGGACTTTACTCAGATGAGGAAACTAGTTAGAAAGAAATTGAAAGGGAAGGTAAAAAGAATCAAAATCTCTCCAGAGTGCATGGAGCCTGTTTAAAACAACAGTAATAGAGGCCCCGCACAAGTGCATACCACAAAGAAAGAAGAGCTCATCTAAATCTAAGAGGGCACCAGCATGGTTAATGAGTGGAGTCAGAGAGGCTCTAAAGCGCAAGGAGAGGTCTCTCATTAAATGGAAATCTTCCCCAAATGAGGAAAATAAAAAAGAACACAAACTCTGGCAAAAGAAATGTAAGAGAGAGGCAAAAAGGACTTTGAGGAACGTATGGCTAGCAATATAAAGGGAAATAATAAAAGCTTCTTTAAATGTGTTAGAAGTAGAAAACCTGCCAGAGAATCGGTTGGTCCTCTGGATGATGTGGGAGGACAAGGGGAGGTAAAGGAGGACTTGGAAATTGCAGACAAACTAAATGCGTTCTTTGCATCTGTCTCAATGACAGAAGATCTTGGGCAGATTCTGCTGCCCGAACGGCCCCTCTTGACTAAAGAATCAAATCAAATAGAGATTAGAAGAGAGGATGTTTTTAGGACTAATTGATAAATTGAAGATCGATCACAAAGTCACCAGGCCAAGACGGCATTCACCCAAGGGTTGTTAAGGAACGGAGAAATAAAATTGCGGATCTCTTAACAGTAATATGCAATGTGTCTCTTAAAACGGCCACAGTGCTGGAGGACTGGAGGATAGCAGATGTCACACCAATTTTTTAAAAAAGGAGGGGGGACCCAGGAAACTACAGGCAGGTTAGCTTTACTTCTGCCCCAGGGAAGATGGTAGAAAGCCTCATCCAAGAGAAAATCTTAAAACACATACAAGAACAAACCTTGCTGAGGGAAAATCAGCATGGCTTCTGTAAGGGTAAGTCTTTCCTGACAAACCTTTTAGAATTCTTTGAAAAGGTCAACAGACATGTAGATTTGGGGGAACCAGTGGATATTGTCTATCTTGGTTTTCAGAAGGCGTCTGACACAGTCCCTCACCAAAGGCTGCTGAGAAAATTGCACAGTCAGGTCCTCTTATGGACTGAGAACTGAGATCCAGGAAACAAAGAGTAGGTGTCAATGGGCAATTTTCACAATGGAGAGAGGTGAAAAGTGGTGTGCCCCAGGGATCTGTCCTGGGACAGGTGCTTTTCAATCTGTTCATAAATGACCTGGAGACAGGGATAAGCAGTGAGGTGGCCAAGTTTGCAGATGACACAAAACTTTTCTGTGTGGTAAAAACCAGAGAAGATTGTGAAGAGCTCCAGAAGGATCTCTCTAAACTGGGGGAATGGGCTGTGAAATGGCAAATGCATTTCAATGTAGAAAAGTGTAAAGTCATGTGTATTGGGGCAAAAAAATTAAAAATTTATCTATCAACTCATGGGCTCTGAGCTATCTTGATGGATCAGGAAACAGATCTTGGTGTGCTGGTGGACAGCTCAATGAAGGTGTCTACCCAGTGTGTGGCAGTGGTGAAGAGGAGGAGTCAGGCCCCGGGCTAGAGATTATCAAAAAGGAGATTGAAAATAAAACAGCCAATATTATAATGCCTTTGTACAAAACAATAGTAAGGCTGCACCTTTATTACTTATTTGTGTACAATTTTGGTCACCACATCTTAAAAAAGACATAGTGGAACTGGAGAAGGTGCAAAAGAGAGTGACTAAAATTGTTACTTGGCTGGGGGACCTCCCTTATGAGGAAAGGCTAAAACATTTGGGGCTCTTTAGTCTGGAAAAAAGGCGCCTGAGGGGGATATGATTGATACGTATAAAATAATGCAGGGCATGAGTAAGGTGGATAGGGGGGCACTCTTCTCCCCTCAAAAATACCAGAACTAGGAGACATGCACTCAAATTGAGGGCTGGGAGAGTGAGAAAAGACAAAACAAAATAACTTTTTACCCAGCGTGTTGTTAGTCTGTAGAACTCCCTGCCACAGGATGTGGTGATGGCATCTGGCCTGGATGCCTTCAAAAGGGGATTGGACAGATTCCTGGAGGAAAGTCCATCACAGGTTACAAACCATGACGGAGATGTGTAATCTCCAGGCTTAAAACCAGGGTACTTCAAGGGCTCCCAGACACGTTTGGTGGGGCACTATGAGATACAAGAAGCTGGACTAGATGGCCCTTTGGCCTGATCCAGCATGGCTCTTCTTATGTTCTTACTGGTAGAACTCAATTGTCTTTAGAAGGTAGATTATTAAGAGCTCTGCAGAGTCTCATTTTAGGAATATAAATGACAGGATGCACTTTTACCACCGTTCTGCTGATGGAACATTACTGCATGTTGGTTATAAAATCACAGAATTGGGACTTATAAAGCCATGGGTCCAAAGCCCTGCTTAGTAAAATAATCAAATGGGTGATAATACTCTTAAATGCCTCCAGTGTAGAGTGTTCTCTACCTCCAGAGCTAATTGGTTCCACTGTTATATTGCTCTAACACAGGGGTGTACAAACTTTTTGCAAGAAGGGCCAGATTTGGTGAGGTGAAAATGTGGGGGGGGGAACCATTCAGCCTCATTTGACCCCCGGGCTGGACTTTGGACAAGTCTCTATAACATGCAAAGAGGCGGGGAGGATGCTGCAGCAACAGAGCTGGGGATGGGAAGTCTGGGCAGGTGGCTGGGTGGATGGACAGAGGCAGGGAGGGCAGGAAAACTATAAAACTGCAAGCTAACTCCTCCATCCAATATGGGGAGGGGCCAGTTGGCGGCGATGTGTGACAGGCTGAGCCAGTGGGGAGAAGAAGCCGCAGGCCACTCAGAATTAGAAAATGGGCAGCATTTGGCCCCCGGGCCTGACTTTGGACATGCTTGTTCTAATAGTTATGAATTTTCCAGCTGAAATATGGCTTCCTGTAACCTCACTCTTATGTGTTCTGTACTCTGGGATGATTCAGATCGTATCCTCCCCCTCTTCTGTATGATTACATTTCAAGTGTCTGAAAAGTGTTATCCTATGTACCTTGGCTTCTTTTTCAGGGCTAACATGCCCATTTATTTTAGACTTTCCACATAGGCAACATTTCCTTCTATTTATTTAGCCACATGGGGTGGTGTTCTCCCCCTTGTCTGTGTGACTTTGCCGCAGCATACATCCCACCCCATACAGGTTTCAACACAGCCATTACCAAAGGGACTGAAAATGACTGCTCTTGGTGCATGGGGGAAGAGGAGCACTGCACAGAGGGAAGCAGGGTCACAGGCACACACTTTAGGGAAAACATTGCTCGTAGGGCCTGATATTCAGTCTCCCAATTATCCATGTTGCCCTTCTCTGCTAAGCCAAAGAACCATAATGCCACAACCAAAGAACTAAGTCATAATGCAATAATCAGTATTAGAAGCCTCTCTTGTCTTACCCAACTGATCATCTACAATGTGCTTGTGCGGCACTAGCAAATGCAGGCGTTTCAAAGGGTTACAATTACGTGTCCTCCCACATAACTCAGCCTTTATATTGTAAAGGTCTGTTCTTATGTACCATTAAGCTGCTTCCAACTTATGTTGACCCTATGCATGAGCAATCTCTAAAATGTTGTGCCCTTAACAGCTCTGCTCAGATCCTATAGTCTTACAGGCTCTTATAGCCTTACAGAAGCCTACAATTTCCTTAAGGGAGTCAATCCATCTTGTATTAAAGATTAGTAGGTGCACTACTGTATTCAGAGCCAATCAAATGTTACTATATTTATTCCCCAATTTCTCAAAAATAATGATATTTTGTATCTTTGGACAACTAACAGTTCCAAATTTACTCCCTCATTATAATATACATTAAATTAAGTTTGAAAAGTTATCTTGAATTGATAAGAGCAGACCATATGGTGTATTTTAATTTAATACTTTACCGATAACTAAACAACAGACTTTCTCTACATTTGGTTTTTTCCATCTGAATCATTAAGAGATTGTTACAAAGCATGCTTAACTGGGAAGTTTTAGATGCACAGCACAGAAATGAAAACAAACAAAAAGGTCCATGACAAAATAAGGGCTTTCTTCCCAAATCTTTCCTACTGAACCAATTCATCACCAATCAGAGGAATGGGAGGTAAAGAATGCAAGCAAACATTTACTGCTAGTTTTAGCTACTTACAAGTGGAATCTGCCATGATATATTGCAGTGTGGAATAACCCTGTTCCAGACAGGCACTTCATCCCCCAAGATGCTCCATTCCATTCCCCTTCCCTTCTATGGTCAATAAACAGCCTTCACTGTGTTATAATGTTGGGGACTGTGAGTCAGAGGAGGTGATAAACAAACAGAAAGAAGGTGTGCCGTCTGTGTTGACTGATGATGAGAAGGAAGACGATAAAGAGGAAGAGACATCGCGAAAACGGGAGACGTGTACAAAACGCATAAGAACAATATCCTTAGAGGAGCTGGGAAGCACACAGGAGCAGAAAGAACCCACGGTGCTGTGGGCAATAAAGGAATTAGAGGATGAGTGGGAGGAGCGTGACATAGGTGGCGCGCGGGAGAGGAGAGAGGAAAATGACAGTTGGGAAGAGGGAAAAAAGACAGTTGGGACTCAGACTCTGAAGAGCCGCCTGAGAGAGAAGGTGCAGGTGACCCATTCTAAGAGGGGTTGGGCTGTTACTGTTAAACCTCTAAGCTGGCCAGAGAATTCGGAGAAATTACAGAGAGAATGGCGGAGGGGTCGGAATTTAGTCCCCATGCCCCTTTGGGCGAAGCATCCATGTTGTGGCACACAGTGCCTGGGTCGAGCGAAAGGAATGCATCCTTTCCCTTAGAAGATCCTGAGATTGTAACCAACCCGTTTGAATCCAGTTTGACTGATACCTTGTTGTTCGAGAATGTTTGTAAACCTTATTCTATGTTAGAAGTTTGTAACGAAGAATCCGCCTACAGAGAGTTCAAGTCTGTAAGTAATAAAAATCCATTTAATGTTGAACCATCAAATACGTCCCGTCTCGTCTGCGAGAATGAACTATCCGAACATCACAAGGAACCCTCACAGGGATGGAAACTGGTTTATTGGGTCCTCCCAAGTTATTTTTGGATTTCTGCAAACAATGGTTTTCCCTTCAACATACTGGTTATCTCCTTATTATTTTAAATGGCTATGATCTTGTCAGCTCTTATCCATCTGAGTTCCCTATTAGTGTGATTTTCATCATTATGTATTTGAAATTGCTGAAGAACTTATTTTATATTGCTGATGTTACCACTGCATTTATTAATTTATTATTCTCCTAATCCAAAATCCTGACAATTTATGGATGCTGATTTTCCAGCATATTGTGTGAAATCCCAATGTGCTGCTATGTGAAAGGTATACCTTTTTTTTTGAGGCAAACTGCCTCCAATTGCCTCCCTGAAGAGTATCAACAAACATGTGGATAAGGGAGATCCAGTTGACATTGTTTATCTGGACGTTCAGAAGATTTTTGACAAAGTCTCACACAAAAGGCTCTTGAATAAACTTGCCAGTCATGGAATAAAGGGACAGGTCTTGTCCTGGATCAGCAGCTAGCTAAGGAACAGGAAACAGAGGGTAGCACTAAACTAACACTTCTCCAAGTGGAGGGAGGTAAAGAGTGGGGTCCCCCATGTTCAGTACTGGGACCTCTGCTTTTCAACCTCTCCATAAATGATCTAGAAGTAGGAGTCAAGAGCAAGGTAGCCAAATTTGCCAACAACACTAAATTATACAGGGTAGTAAAAACTGAGAGAGATTGTGAGGAGCTCCAGAGAGATCTCTTGACACTGGGGGAGTGGGCAAACCACTGGCAAATGAGCTTCAACATGTGCAGAGTGATGCACATTGGGACAAAAAAACCCCAATCACATTTATAAACTGATGGGGTCTAACTCTCTGCAACAAACCAGGAAAGGGACCTTGGTCTCCTGGTAAACAGCTCAATGAAGGTGTCAACCCAATGTGCCGCAGCAGTGAAAAAAGCAAACTCAATGCTAGGGATCATTAGAAAGGGTATAGAAAATAAGTCAGCAAGTGTCATTTTGCCTCTTTATAAAGCTATGGTAAGGCCCCATCTGGAGTACTGTGTACAGTTCTGGTCCTCCCCCCCCCCTTCGCTGCCCTTCCTACATTGGCTTGCCGTCCTGGACACCGCTGATTGTTTTATTGTTTTTATCTGTTTTATTTGCTATGGTATTGTGTAAACCGCCCTGAGTCCTCTTTGGGGA
The DNA here is from genome assembly GCA_029282475.1 of Phrynocephalus forsythii. NCBI lineage: Eukaryota > Metazoa > Chordata > Lepidosauria > Squamata > Agamidae > Phrynocephalus > Phrynocephalus forsythii. The sequence goes on along the minus strand of JAPFRF010000004.1, from coordinate 102,553,256 downwards.
AATAGGTGCGGTATATAAGTTTGAAAATAAATAAATAAATAAATAAATAAACCTCCAGAAGGATATTATGGAAATGGAAAAAGGGCAGAGGAGGGCAACCAGAATGATTAGGGGACTGGAACACCTTCCTTACCATCTGAGGCTGCAACGGCTGGGCCTCTTCACTCTTGAACAACGGAGCCTAAGAGGTGACCTGATTGAAGTTTATAAAATCATACATGGTGTGGACAAAGTAAATAAGGAAAAACTGTTTTCCTTATTGCACAACATTAGAACTAGGACTCCATGAAACTTTTGGGTGCTAGATCTCAAACAAATGAGATGAAGTACTTTTTCACCCAGAGGATCACTGGTCTATGGAACTCCCTGCCAGAAGAAAGTGGTGATAGCTGTCAGCCTCGAGAGCTTTAAGAAAGTATTAGACAAGTTCACGGAAAACAAGGGTATCAATAGCTATCATTAGAGGACAACCTCCGGATTGGAGAGATAGGCAGGATATCTCTCAATGCCATTTGCAGGGAATTGTAAGCAGGTGAAGCAAATGGTGAGCCATTGTGTGAGACATAATGCTAGACTGGATGGGCTGTGGCCTGTTCCAGCAAGGCTGTTCTTACATTCTTATGAATGATGATTTTTAGTCAAGTTTGTTTTTAAAGTTTTAATTGTTTTGAACCATTCAATGTATTTATAACTGTATTGTTGTTTAATTATTTCAATGTTTAATTTACTGTGTTTCTATTTCTATTCTTTTTAATACTATGAGACACTGTGAGTCTCCTTACTGGGAGAAAGATGGTCTATAAATAAGACAAACAAATAATGTGATAAATCACCACAAATACTGCATACTGAGCCACATGGCTCAGCAGGCAACAGATATTCTCTACAGAGATTTGTTAAATTGAGGCAATTCATCTCTAAAAGTTAAAGCCTCTGCTTAACAGGGCAATAGGGTTTCAGCCTCTACCTTTAATGGGCTTCATTAAGGACAAGTGTGCATAGAAGTGAAGGGTAAGCATTGACTAGATACAATAAATCTTACATTAGTGTAAGGCTGAAACATAAAGTCTTCAGATCTGTTCTGTTGCAGTACTATATGCTTTTAGACACAAAAATTAAACCTCTTTCAAGACAACTGTGTTTAGATATGCAAACTCATACTTACCTGAATTCACCTCGATAAAGTTTCTGTAAGGCATCTGGAAATGAGTATGTATATCGTACAGGTAAACACAAATGGCCTTCTGACCTAGGTACAAGAATGTGAAAATAAGGTGTTAAGAGTATCCTGCCCCAAACTCAGAACTCTATTCACTATCATTCATTCTAGAAAAGGGAATAAATAGGCAACCAGAATAATTAACCTTTTTGCTCCATTAGCAGCACAGCACTAAGAGAAACTAATTTTGAAACTAAAATTCTGCCTAAACTGTTCTTATTAAATTAACCCTAAGTACACTTTTGAAAGTTACAAAATGATGCAAGTTGGAGAAAAGGGAAAATCTAATACAGTATATATTACAAAGGCTAGCATTATATTGATTAATTACACAGGAATTAGTTCAACTGGGTAAAAGGTAGAATAAATTACTGCTAGTTAAAGGCTAAACACCTGTTCTCTAATTTAAGCCTGCTTTAAGGCTTATGAAGTCATTAGTAGGATTCCCCCCCCCCCCAGAAATTAAACATTTTCTGCTTCTGTCCAAAGCCCCCAGAGCTCCCTTTTAATCTGGGGTTCAATTCCAAGTAGCTGATGCAAGGTTCACTCAGCCTTACATCCTTCCAAGGTAAGTAAAGCGAGTACCCAGCTTGCTGTGTGTGTGTGGGGGAAGCAATGTGTAGCCTGCACAATTAAATTGTAAACCACCTAGATGAGAGTGCTTTAAGTGCTATGGGGCGGTATATAAGCAGAACATTTTGATCTCTCTTTGTTGGTACTCCGGGAGAGCCATAGGATAAAAGAAAAACGTCTTTTAAGATGAAAATTGTCTGCTGTTATTTATATCACTGCACTTATGCTACTGTAATGAACCAATAAAATTCTGTTCAATATATATAACAGATAAGTCCTTTTTAAACATTTCAAAAAAAAGAAAATGCCCTATGCAAATCTATGTTACTCAAACAATTATAAGAGTTATAATGCTGCATCGTACAACACAAGTGATTTAAAAATCTTTGGCTTACCTATCAGGGTCTGTGTTTATTCCAATAACTGGTTTTAATCGATCCAGTACTTTACTGGCTGCCAGAAGCATTGTGCCATCACCTAGGTAGAATATATTCTTTGAAATCAGGTTGCTTTTACACATTAGCATATATAAATTCTATAAATATCAAACACATATCTTGAAGTCCTTAAACTTTAAATCCTTTTGTCCAAGCATGGAGCAATGCATGTTCATGCAGATCAAGTAGCTAAGCCAGTGATCTCCAACCTTTTTAGCAGCAAGGACTGGTTTTCTTGGTGCACAGAGGTTTTTCACATGTGTGCGCATGCACACAGAACTCCTTCCCTGCACTGGTTCCATCATGACGGAAACAATAATGGTGGTAATGGGTACATGGGAGAGGAACAGTCCCCCGCTCAGGAACACACCACAGAAGGAACCTTGTTGGCTGCGTGGCCCAATTCCTAACAGGCAATGGACTTCTAATCTGCAACCAAGATACCCTCTAGTGGAAGTAATTCAGAAGTCGCAACTAGAATAGGTCCATTAAATCAGTACGGAATGGGCAAGTCAACTCCTCTGTAAGTTCCACTGATTCAGTGGACCTACTCTAGTTCTTACTTTATACTGGATTTCAGCTGCTGTAATTTAAGACTATAAAATTCAAGTTTGATCCCAATGATGTGAGGCCAACAGTTTCCCTTGAGATATCAAAAACTGCTATATTCCTTCTCCGGAGTGGAGATCCTCACTTCTTTCAACATTTCCACATAGGAGATATTTTCAAGATCACTAATTACCTTTAACCAGCATCTTCTGAAAATACTCTAATAACTTCCTGAAATTCTTATACTGTATTCCTGAAGTATGGTTGCCACAGCTGGATAAAGTGTGTCAAATGAACACTGACCAATGTTGAATATATGAAATATCAACTACAGTTGTACCTCAAGTTACAAAAATAATCAAGTTACGAATAGAAATACGTAGGTATAGGAAAAATTCAAGTTACCGGGGGGGGGGGGGGGTTGAGTTACAAAAGGGAAAAGAAGAGTCCTTTTCAAAATGGCCCGTGCTTGTTTGCAATAGCAATACTGCCATCCTGTGGCCACCAGACTCCAGTGCTACAATTAGGAAGAAGGACATCTCTCAATGCCATTTGCAGAGAATCATAAGCAGATGACAACATCTGCTTGGGAATACCCTAAAGCAAATGGTAAGCCACAGTGTGAGACAGAATGCTGGACTGGATGGGCTGTGGCCTGTTCCAGCAAGGCAGTTTTTATGTAAGGAACCATTTTGAAAAGGAAAGCTGAGAACCGGGGCTTTTCCACCCCAATGACCTTTTCAAACTACCTGTTTTGGCACCATTTGGGGCTCTTTTTGGGACTTCTTTGGTGATTTTTCAAGTGGTTATAAGGTAGGTTGCTTGTTGTTTTCTTTCCTGCTACTGTGCTTTTTGCTTTCCAGGGGAGGGGGGTAATTTCCCACTTGGAACAGATTAATCCATTTCCAGTGCGTTTCTATGGGAAACTCTGTCTCGAGTTATGAAAATGCATTTGGAACAGATTAATTTCATAATTAGAGGTACCACTGTAATATGTAAATAGCTAAGAATTGATTAGCTACCTGAACTCAAGGCAATAAAGAATACCTATTAGAAAACTTGCAGGAACTTTCCAGCTCTGGAATACAGCAGAATAAAGAAGTCATTCTTTTTCTTTTCTGTTCTGAATAGGAATAGGAATAGGAATGACTCTTTTAATAATTAAGATTTAAAATTATCTTAAATCTAATTATTAATCCCAAATAGAGCAGGCCCATTGAATCAACTGCTTAATAGTGAAATAATTCCTACATAATTTTCATTGATTAATACTAAAGATGTTAACAACTTGGTTCAGGGCACAGAAACTTGACACAAAATTTATTACATGTACGTTGGACAAACCTCATACATGTTTTTAACAAAATATAGTACAGTAATCCCCCGCCTATTGTGGGGGTTAGGGACCCAACTTGGCCCGCAATAAAGGAAAATCCACAAAGTGCAGATGCTGGGGCGGGGCGGGACTCGGGGGCCATCTGTGGCCTCCTACACTTACCTGAGGTCTGGTGATGCCCCAAACGAGTCTCCAATTGGATTCCCCGGCTTGTCAGAGGCCCCAGAAGTGGTTTCCAGTGATCCAGAAGTCACTTCCGGTTCGCCGGAAGCCACTTCTGTGGCCTCCGACAGGCCCAGGAAGCCTGTCGGAGGTCCGTTTGGGACAGCGCCAGGCCTGGGGTAAGTGCAGGAGGCCTCAAACAGGCCCAAGCAGTTTGCCCCAAGGGGTGTTGCATTTCATATCCTGCGGTCCCACGATATACTGGGACTGCAGTATATGGACTGTGAAATGGTTGGGGGACAACTGTATTTTAAGTCTGGAAAAAATGCCAAGTGAGTTCTAGGAAAGACAATGATTTCATACCACCAACACTAAATCAATTTTACACCAATATCTGCAGCTGAAACCAGCCTGTGAATAAGGAAACAAATCCTTCATGCTAAACATACATTCACTCAATTTTACTGTTACTATTATTCCAAATACACTTCCCCACTCACAAGTTAATACCTCCTGCTGCTACAATTGCATCTGCCCACCGAACAGTGTCTTCATCATATTCTCTGCGTTTCACAAGTCGGACCTCGATTTTCTCATTTCTGAAGATTTAAGGCAATACAACTGCTCATTACTCATGCTTTCACAGTTTACAAAATATAAACTTTGACATTAAAAAGCTAGTTTGCATAAATCAGACACTATCACACTAGAAAAAGAAGCAAAGTTTGAATACTAAATACAGGAACACAAGCTACTGACAAATAATGAAAAATCCAGTATCAGCAAGACACACATAGATATACAATGGTACCTTAACTTACGAATTTAATCCATTCCGAATGCATGGTCTTAAGCTGAACTACTCTTAAATTGGGGTATCTATCTAAAAATAAGTTAAAAAATAAAAAAATGAATAATATTTGCAAGTCGAGCAGACCATATGTAAAATTTGTTAGGCGGCAGTTAAAATGCCAACAGTTTTCCACTCTTAAATCGAATTGCCCTTAAGTCGAGCTGCTCTTAAGTTGGGGTACCACTGTACTGTATATTAAAACTAGTAGCATAAAGTGTAATTTATCTGTGTTTCTCTGCTACTCAGTTGAAACTTGACTGGTGTCAACAGAGCAAATGCAACACAAATGTTATTCCAAAACACACCGTTATGGTTGGCCAGTTGATTAAATGTTACAAAATATAAAAGAATAATCCCAGATAAACCCAACTCCCAGATAAAGGAATAAGGCAAACCTCTGTAACAGCTTCCCACTGAAAGTACCTTCAAGAGATTACAGTAACAATTCCTGATACATACTCTTACCTTAAACTATCTACAACATGCTCCACATTCTTTGTGTGAATGTGATGTCTCTCTAGTAGTCCAGTGTAATTAGAGCCCTTTAAAGCAAGCTGTGGAAGGCAAAAGCACAATTTAGTTGAAATGGAAATTATTACCAAAATATATCAGAACAGTGAACAAACATAATTTTATAAAGTTACAATTAATGACGAATGTAAGAGTGTGAAAAATACATTAATCATGTCTTCATGAACTTAAGCAAATACTATCATACTTTATCAATATGCAATGTTCTTCAAATAGTCAGTTAAAAACCTGAAGCATTATTGCTGTGAAAAGTTTCTATTTATATGTAATTCTATTTACGACTATCCATGTCTTTTTGATAAACCAATTAAATACCAAATACAGTGGTACCTTGTATAAAGGAATTAATTGTTCCAAATAAAATTGTTAAGCAAAATTTCCTTTGCACAAATTTCCCGTAGGAATGCATTGAAAACGGATTAATCCCTAATCATGACCATTTTTCTGTTGTATGGATTCGCCCCACAGCCGATTCTGTTAAGCGATTTCCCCCTATCTCCAGAAATTTTTTCCTTTAAGCAGATTTCCGTTAAACAAACTGCTTGTTATACGAGGTCCACTGTATTAGGATAACTTATCTTTCATTGATCTTCTTCTGCAGCTATAGAAATATAAACTGTTTAAAAATGTGACTGCATCAAAGCTATGTTCCACTAGCACCACAAAAGTTACAAAAGCCTAGACTGTCATAACACTTAAAAGTAAATATCTGGGAATTCAAACATTCATAACCATCTATTTGACACACATAACAGCTTGGCTTCTGAAAGTGTGAAATATAGATGATTCCCATATTATTGTCACCAGTTGCTAATACTTACAAAGCCACTCACTGTGACCTAAATCCAAACATTGGTCCTAATAAGTAGTTCTACAGTATTAGAGAACTACATGAGTCTAGGCCTGTATTTCTTTTATCACTCAAGGGTTATACAACTACTGTACTACAATTCCTCTACTGCAGTCTTATTTACTGATGGAAATGGAAGGATACATGATAGTCAATCATTTTAATCAGACTGCCATATGCTTAGTAAAGAAGAATATTTCTGAAAATTCCAGAATATTTCAATCCATCCCATGGCCAGAATCCTATCATGGAATATCATGCGTGTAAGAGGAACTGCACAAGTGGCTTTCACATTTTTCTACTCACCTGTCACAGAATCAATATAGCTGACAATAGTGGTGCACAATGCTAAAACAATTATGACTTAAAAACTCAAACACAAGCCAGAGATAGTAAAAAGTTGGGAGCATTAAGCGAAAATATTTAAATCTTAAAAAAATTTAAACTAAGCATGTGAAAGCAAATTGACAAACTTACAGAAGAAAAGCAAAAAGCAAAATTGTCCATATACTGTACTTGTTTTAAATTGTAAGCACACTTCATTGTAATTCTCTGGAGCCTCTGGAGTTTGGCTAGCTAGCCTGTTCACTTGATTGTAAGCATTTTAAAGGCTGCCCAGAATTACAAATAGTTGTCAGACTAAACTGACAGAATATAGTCTGAATGGTGTCAATGTTGCTTCACTATGTTAAATTACGTTCTTAACACACATGCTGTATATATTATGAATTTACAGGTAATTAGTACTACAACAAATTGTTCTGACTAAATTTAAATTTGCAAGGGTACAGCCCTAATGTGCCAGGATGGGAATTGGACTGAAAAATGAAATGCAGAGCCATCTGCTTCTCTGAAAGCTGATCTATAAAAATCCCTCTAATGTACCAGATTATGTGCAACAGGAAAAGGAAAAAAGCTATACTGCAAGGCATTATATAAAACAGCCTAGAATGAAAGGGAATGACTAATAATTTCTGAATTAATTGTTGCATTAAAACAACACAACCAAACTTATAATTTAAAACTACTGTATATTATGAATAGTTGCTTGTTAATGAATTCCAAAGTATTTTCTAAATATCTTACTACATTTAAAATTATTCTATTACAGAAATCAGTAGCTTTGATTATTTTCTTTAAAATACAGGACTAGACCAATGTACTTTCAAACTATGCCCTCTTAACACCCTACTCAGGTGTTGTCATCTGAAATCATAGAAGTTTTTATGTATGGTGAGGATGTAGGAACACAACTGAGCCTCACCATAGACAAATGGATTGCATAATGAAATCCAAAAGTCAGAGTAACTCCTCCCACCAGATGCTAACCAGATTTCTATATGTTAATATGAATGTCTGACAAGACATCTGTAAGCATATTCTTCTCAACGGTTACAACATCTGCATTATCTGGCACCCTTGGTTCATCTCTGAATATGACTTCAGTCTAATTCCAATCTTATGTGTTGGCTCAATAAAATCCTGCATATTGCATATATAACTGACCAGCACAAGACACATTTCATTTATTGAACTTAAATGTTTTTACACCTTTTTGAAAGGCCAACATGTCAATGTCATCTTACAGGGATTACCCTAGCTTTTGAATTCCATTGTACAAGCCATTCATCATATGACAATTTCATTTGCCAAATGACAATCTGGTCCTCAACCTCAATTACTGATACCAAAGTTAAGGCCAAACACTGACTCGAAAGATGGAAATCCATTAGCTTTCAATTTATGAAATTCTAATGAGTTGGAAGGACCACCTGCCCAACTAAGCAGGTTCCCTCACTTCACATATTCCCATCTAATACTGTTATAATCCATTTTAATTTAACATATCAGTTTCCTCAGATTCTAATTCTTGATTGCTACAACACACTGCAGTTCTCTTTAAAATGTAGCTTCATGGAGAAAAACAATGCTAGGTCAGTGACGATGTAAAGATAGAAGATGATCAGCAATTTGCTTGCAATTGCTTTATCTCCCCACTGCCCCATTTTCCTTGTCTAATCTGAAAAGAAGGGAGTGCTGCTTTATTCTTTTGAAAACTCCCCACATATGATTTTAACTAATGGGTTTCCTATTCTGTTCCTGCTCCATGTCATATTAGTACACCAACCCTCAGATCACTCATACAGCAACACGCAGTTGCATATAGGAATGCATGCAAATACAATGCATTTCAAGTACAGTATTATGAACTCAATAAGGTAGATGAATTCTAAGGCTGCATCTAAGCTGAAATACCTACAGTACCCAAAATAAGTGATTTAAATTGTAAGCTAGACCAGTGATTGCGAACCTTTTAGAGACCAAGTGCCCAAACTGCGATTCAGAGCCTACTAATTTTTCACAAAGTGCCAATACAGCAATTTAACCTGAATACAGGTGGCTGTGAAGGGGCGATGCTGGGTGCCCACAGAAAGGGCTTCGAGTGCCACTTTTGGCACCCGTGCCATAGGTTTGCCAACGTTGAGCTAGACCTACGTCAACAATTGTTCTATTGATAGGTAGCATACAGACCTACCAACTACAGCATACCATGCTGAATTCTACTGAGTGTGGTAAGGATGCCACCAGCTTCCTTGAGAACTCAGAGCAGCCTCATGTGTTATAGGAAACACTCTTAGTTTTTAAAATCCTGCAATGTCAATAAGTGAAAACTGTTTTAGCAGATACCGGTCAAGCATACATTGTCATATTTAGAATGCTATTTCAGTTATCAGTTGACTACAATAATTTTGTAAGGTCTGTCACTCAAGGTAGAAGCAGAGCTGACAAATGGAGATCTGGCATCCAGCACCAACTGGCCTTCACCATCAGACAGGATCAGATTTCCAGCATTAGATTGGCCAATTACTGTGTTAGGTCTTTTTAAAAACCTATTTTCCACTTCCAAACTGATTGCACAGTGAAGTGGAAAAGATAAATTAAATTAATCATGCAGATGCTTGCAAGCCTTCCCCACCAAAAAGACACAGCAAAGACCCCATCTATCAGCTTTAAATCCATGTCAGAGGTTTGCAACACAACCTGGTCAGTAGCTATGTAACTGAAGCAATATTCCTCCAAAGCAAAGAAATGCCAGACCAATTACATGAGACACACATACTGTATGTTTATTCTCTGCTAATAAGATGATGCAGGAAAATTCTGACAGGGTATAGAATGAATCAGAAAGATGCACTGGATTTCCACACTATCAGTATCTAAGAAGATCCTGCCAAGAGCATGAATGCAGTTGATACAAGATACAAGAGTGAACTGTTTTTAATCTCCACACGGAGATTGGGGAAGGCTAAAACCAAGTTCCCACATTTACTCAAGCATTCAGGAAACAAATGTTTCTAGTTAGCCATCTAGATAATCTGCTCACTGAAACATGGTATACTGTACTCTAGTTTGTAGTAAATTCAAAATTTGCTACAGCAAAGCGGTATATGTTTCTTCCATGTTGATACTTCTGTTTCACTTCTGCTCCTTCTATTGTATTTCACAATTCTCCTACTATGACGCAATCCTGTCCTCCATCTAGGGAAAAAAGCAGTTAATCTAAAACTTTAGTTCACACTACTGTTTGGGCATCTCTTTATTTAGAGAATAAGGATGCAATTATATACTGTACAAAGTTTACCTTGAATTAAGTTCCCCTGAGCTCAGTGAAGCTTATTTCTCTGTGGTCATTACTGAGACTGCACTATAAGAGCCCAAAACTACCTAGAAGCAACAGATAAGATTCTACACAGAACTGTTTATTGACATAAGATGACATTAATTTAGAAAGAGCAAATACAGCTCATTTTGCAGTGGAGCACTGTTTTCTGTTTTTTTCAGTTGCATGTAATTTGTGTGATTAGAATATAATTGTTCTATTTTATTAAAATAAATTAATTTTAAACATTTTTGCAACTGAGAATTTTTGGATCAGGTGGCTCTTTGGTGTGATTCAGGGTTTTTACCTTCTTTATATTCCTGAAACTGTTTGCAGCATTAGATCATATATAGTGAATATTGCTAAATGCTGGTCAAATTATTGCAAAATAACCTGTGGGGCCAGAGGATTGCTGCTGCAACTGAGTAATCAATTATTTATAACTTAGTGGTTTAGGCATCTGCCTGGAAAACCAGACATTGGGAGTTCAGTTTCCCACTCTTCCACTTTGACCGGAGCTGGAATTGATGATCCATAGGTTCCTTTTTCAGCTCTGCAATTTTAACATTATTAAGATTATTGTTGTTAATTTGCTGAAGAATAAATATTAAAGTAATGAGAAAAGCTCTGAATAATCAAGAACTCATGTTTCTGTGTTCTAGCAGTCATTGCCTTGTGGGTCTGGGAATGTGCTGATGCGAGTAAATGTCCCTTCCTTAGACTTAGTATACTGTGATCTTATTACATTGATTTTATGAGCTACTGTACTTGTTTGAATATGCTGATTACAACTGGAATGGGAAGATAATGGGTTTATAACATCTATTTTATTTCAATTGTACTTGAAGATAATATCCAACATTTGGAGCCTGGTGGAAAATACATGTACTTAGAATAATTCTGAGCCTACGAAAATTAAAAAAAGATCACTATCCTTATATTTTAACAATCTACTTTGGTTAACCGCCCCCCCCCCCCACACACACCTTCCTCCAGGAAGACTAAGCTGGAGTTAGTTACAGTATGTTGCTGTTGCAATTGTTAAACATTTGTGTCAGAAAATCTTGCTGCTGTACTGAAGGTCATTCAAAAATATATGAGATGAACCCAATCTCCCTTCAGTCCACCATTGTATCTATGGTTCTAATATCAGGTGAATTAAGAAAACTGATAACCAAAAATGATACTTCTAAGGTTGGCTATGAAAGGTACAATATTTTTCAATGTATAGGACTATATTTTAGTCTAAAATTGTTAGACTAAAAATTGAGGCTGGCCCTGTACACAGAAGTAAGTCAAGGAGAGAACCATGTGGTTGCAAAACTGTAATTTTGGGTTGGAAAAGTGGGGGTCATATACATGGGATGTCTTATAGACGGAAAAATATGGTAAAGACTGGTGAGTGACAATATCCTTGAAATAATGCCTAGGCAACTGAAAGAACAGCAGATGGCTGTTTTGGGGTAAAGTGGACTGGTGTAATATCTTGACTACAAGCAGATTTTGGGAAAGATGTATCATTGGTGTGAAAACAATACAAAGCTAGATCAAATGCTTTCTAGATTTGCTTTAATTTATTTTATTTTAAAAGCATTTGGAACTGGCTAGCTAGCTCAGTAGTTTAGGTATCTAGCAACAAAATCCAAGTTTGTCAGTTTGCTTCCCCACAGTGCTTCCTGGGAAAACAGCCAATCTGAATGGCCTTGGGTAAGCTACACAGTCTCAGAGTGGTCCCAGAAGAAGAGAATTGTAAACTGTTTCTTTCTGGAAAATCTGAAGTGACTTGACAGCACATTATGGAAATTAAAAGGGATTGGTAAACCACTAAAAAAAAACTGGTAGAATCTCCATATGTTGATAGCATGTAATTTTTATTACATAAGGAGAAAAGGTACATTCAACTACCTCTCTTTATAACAATTATAACTTTTTATAACTATGTGCTCAACACACAATAACCCCATGCCCTGATGGTTGTAAGGAGCTGGTGGAATCTCCAGCAAGACAACACTTTTATGTATTACTGAATTATTGCCATCACCATGAGCAACAAGCACAGTTATGTGGAGTCATGGGGCTGCTTGGCGCGTGCACTGTCCAATGTCGTTTCCCAGCGCTAGCAGACTACAAGTAAGTACAGTATGCACTGATACCAGAGTTACAGATGCAGCAAAATAAGATGCTGCAACCATAGAAAAGAATGCTATATGATGGTACAAATGCTTCCATGGAATAAAGCCCATTTCAGCATACTGTACTGTACATTACTGGTAGATTAAAACCACAACACTTCAACCTACAATGGTTAAGATGTTAAACAATTCTTTTGTTTTTGATGTAACCCTCAGGATTTTTTAAAGCACATTAAAATCTCATATCGTAATGCTAGAAAGACAAACAAGTGGATCTCAGATGAAATTAAGCCTGAATTATCTCTGGGGCTAAAAAGACTGAAAGTGAGGCTGTCTTATTTCAGGCACATCATGTGAAACCAGAATTCTGTGAAAAAGATAATAACGCAGAGAAGGGTGGAAGGCAGCAGGGAAAAAGGAAGAGCAAGTGCCAGATAGACTCCTTAAAAGAAGCCACAGGTATGAGTTTGCAAGAGCTGAGCAAGACTGCTGAGGGCAGGTTATTCTGGAGAATACTTGAGTATTCTCATACCATGAGTCAGGGGCAACTTGACAGCACAGCACAAAATTTTTCTCCCTCTATGGTGCATGGGCAGAATTCCTCTGCTGTCTCTCTTCTGGGGACTAAGATAAAGACTTCCTTAGGTCCAATAAGGTGTGTGCCATGTGCCCCCACACCACACCAGCCTGAAAGTGTGGGCTGCCATACTTTTTTTCCGTACACAAGGTTTCCAGCAAGGAGAAAACTAACATTAACAATGGAAAGGATTGTTCTCCCTCTCGTGGTGGGCAAAGCTCCTATCTGAAGAGTGAGTTTCCATTTACCTAGAATCTGGAAGTTGAGTCATGGCAATTGGACTTCTTTTTCTTAAGATATCAAAACATTTCGCTACTCTTCCAAAGCTGCCAAGGAAGGACCACAAAAGCACCTGCTGAGCTGCCCAGTTTATTTATTCTTTTGAAATATACATACAGTGGACCCTCGTATAACAAGTGGTTTGTTTAACAGAAAATCTGCTTAAAGGAAAAAAAATGCTGGAGATGGGGGAAATCGCTTAACAGAATTGCCTGTGGAGCAAATCCGTACAACAGAAAAATAGTTGTGGTTAGGGATTAATCGATTTTCAATGCATTCCTATGGGAAATTTGTACAAAGGAAAATTTGCTTAAAAGAATTGTATTTGGAACAAATTAATTTCTTTATACAAGGTACCACTGTACACTGTAATTTGTTCCAAATGAAATTCTGTTAAGCAAAGTTTCCTTTATACAAGTTTCCCACAGGAATGCATTGAAAACAGAGTACTGTAATCCCACATCCGGAACATTTTTATGTTGTACATAGGCAATTCTGTTAAGCAAATTTCCCCTATCTCCGGGGATTTTTTAAGTTGTACAGATTTTATGTTATACAAACCGTTTGTAATACCAGGGTCCACTGTACAGTGGTACCTTGAATAAAGGAATTAATTCGTTCCAAACGAAATTATGTTAAGTAAATTTTCCTTTATACAAATTCTCCATAGGGGTGCATACGAATGCATTGAAAACGGAGTACAGTAATCCCATTTTTATGTTGTACGGATTCGCCCCACAGGTATTAAGCCAATTTCTCCCCTATCTCCGGAATTGTTTATGTTGTACAGATGTTATTTTATGCAAACCTTTTGTTATAGGAGAGTCCACTGTATTTTTAAAATCCGAAGCGGCTGCAACCCCCACCCCCACCCCAAATCCCACCCAGGGGCTCCCCCACTTCATCCCAGAGTTGCCCCAGCCGGACCCCACTCACTCACCAGCTGCTTGAGGTCCTCCTCCGAGAGCTCCGCGTAGCGGTATCGCTGCTGCTCGAACTCGTACCGGGTGGTCTTGGCGACCACCACCACCCTGGCGGGACGGAACCCGCCCGGACCCCTCGACGGGGCAGGGGAACTGAGGCACCTGCGCGAGGAGGAGGAGGAGGAGGAGGAAGAGGAGGAAGAAGAAAAAGCGGCCGGGGAAAACGCGGGGCCCGGAGGCGCCGCCGAAGCCCCTCGCCCCGCCAGCGCCGCCGCCGCCGCCTCGGCCACACGGTAAAAGCTGGGCGTGGAGGTGAGGAGGTGCCGGTGAGGCGGCGGAGGAGGAGACGGCGGAGATGGAGGAGAGGGTGGGTGCCGCCGCGAAGCCTTGAGCCAGGCGCGGAGGGCGGCGCAGGGACGGCTACCACCGCCGCCGCCGCCGCCGCTGCTCAAGTAGCCGGGCAGGCAGGTCATAGCCCGGGCTCGGGAGAGGAGCCCTCCGGGAGCCGCCGCCGCCGCCGCCGCCGCCGCCAGAGGAAGAGGAGGGAAAGGAGAGGGCGCTTTCTCCTCCTCGTCACTCACACCCACAACCGCCACTACCTCACGCTTTTGGCCCCCTCACGGCGCGGGCTCGCGTGCGGCAGCCCAACCGACAACCGCTGGCGGGCTCGCGCCGTCGGGCTGACCCTCACACAGGGAGAGCCCCTCCCCCGCCCGCCCCCCGCAGCACGCCTCGCGCGCTCGCGGCCGGATTCGCCAGCGCCTCGTTTGGGGGGGGGCGTGGCCCCGTCGCCGCGAGGCGGAAAAAGGGGCGGGGCTGGCGCCCGCCTCGAGACAGCCCAGAAAAAGCAGGCCAGGAACGGTCGGTGGCGTTCTGCGCGTGCGCGGCCTTGCGCGCTCGCTTCCTCGCTCGCTCTCTCACTCGCCCCGCCCCTTTTCCCTTTTCCGTCAAAGATCCCGCTCCCACGCGTTCTGAGCCCGATCGGCCCAATACAGTAGTCAGGGCAAGAAAAGCATTGGGACTCGCCTCTCTGCGCCTGCGCATTCGTGGACCAATCAGCTAACAGCTACGGGGTTGAGGCCCGAAAGGATGAAAAGAGAGGGAGGGACCGAGATTGCCTATCTCTGGGTTGCTTTTCAGCCGTAGGGCGGTGTTCGTTGTGCGCACGCGCTGGAGGAATTAAATTATGGTTGTTGTACCGTTCCTAGTTTATTCGCAGTGAGAGGATGGAGCGGAAGAGACGAATGATTGGGTCCTAGATCCAGTCAAGTCTGAACGGTCTTTCGAGGCAAAAAGTTGTTGAAATTGAGGCTGCCCTGCTTTGGGCACATCATGAGAAAATAGGATTATGTGGAAAAGACAATAACACACACCATTCGGTTATGAAAGTAAAACCGCCATACACTACAGCTTCTTTGCAATCATTCTGGCATTTCCAAGTGATTTTTGATGCAGAGTCACAATGCCTATAGCTAGAATTCACCACCAGCCACTGACACACGCTTTCCCCCCTTTCTTTTTGGAGAGAGGGGCGGCATTTCTGTTAATTTTTAATTTAAATTTCACCTTTCACCTTAAATTACATGTATACAGTATATGGTATTTCAAACCTTCACCCTACATTTGCTCCCAGGGTATGTTTAACTGAATTGTTTAAAAACAATATAATTCCTGAAGTAAAGCAGCTAAGTCCAAGTAGCAAACTACAGTTATATCATAAACAAAACATGCTCAGCTCAGTCGAAACATAATTCGGAGCTAGCAAAGGTTTAACAGTGGCTTAAAAAGCATAAAAGCCTGGAAGAATTCCACAGAAGTCAGATCTCAATTTAAAAAAATGTTCCCAGGTTTCTCTGTTTAGGATTACAATTTTGCCTTTTACCATGGGTCAAGAATGGGTTTTCCCTGATACAAGGTAATAATTTTCATAGCTAAATATTAAGAGATTGGAATCTTGGACATGCTTATTTTCTCTATGTTGGAAATGGCTTCTTGTAGTAATATAACTTTTTAAAAAATACACATTTAACATAGTTAAAAATAGAAAGTCATGCTCCTTTTATTCTGGGCTTGTTAAATCATATTTGGCTCTTTGAATGAAATAAAAGTCCAGTCTATCTGGGGGACTGCACAGTAAAATTCAAAACCACAATTCCTTGTATTTTTAAATAGTTTGTAGTCATTTATAGAAAAAAAGGGGGCTGTGGCACAATGGTTGAGTGCATCAGCTGTACAGGCTGGAAGTCCCTGATTCAATCACCAGCATCTCTAGCTATGAGTTGGAATGACTCTTTGCCTGAAATCTTGGAGAGCTGGCTGCCAGGGTTCGGCATATCTCAGGGTGGGGAAAGTGGGAATGATATGCCTATATATTATGCAAAGCTGCATTAAACCTACATAACACAAAGCTCCAGTGTAAAACTCATGCCCTATTTTGAACCCAGTGGTTGAGGTATCTGGCTGAGGAACCAGAGGTTGGGAGTTCGATTCCCCACTGTGCCTCCTAGAGGAAGAGGTAGCTTGTGTGGTCATGGGCAAGCTGCATAGCCCCAGGTTGTGCCCAGAAGAAGGGAAATGGGAAGCCACTTCTGAGTATTCTCTACCTAGAAAACCCAGGGTCATCATAAGTCATAGTCAACTTGATGGCACGTACATACCCACAGAGATGCGCACAGTAGTAAGATTTGAAAGACACACCTGTAAAAACTGACAATAATTTGGCTGCTAGCTCTCTGGACTGTGCATGACTGTATGTACTAGGCCAGTGGTGGCGAACCTTTGGCACTCCAGATGTTTTGGCCCACAATTCCCAGAATTCCAAGTCTGTATTGCCAATGACAGAGGATTGTGGGAGTTGTGGTCCAAAACATCTGGAGCGCTGAAGGTTCGCCACCACTGTACTAGGCTATGTTGTATACTGGGGTGGGTGGGTTTGAAGAACATGTTACTAAAAACTAAAAATAATTTTTGAAAAGGTATTTGTTTTAGAAGTAGGAAAACAACAAGGAGGGTGATTGCACAAGGGGGCTTAAAATGTGCCCAGAAGGAAGTGGCTGTTGAGAAAGAGGGTGAATGGGGACAACAAGCGACTCCTGAATCATTTATTGCAGAAGAAAGTTTCAAAGTCAAGACTCAAATGGCAAGCGTTGGTTGCAGATCATTCACACCACTTCTTCCCCAGCCAGTCCTCCTAATGGAACCATTCACAGAGGAATTTGAGTTAGTATCTCTCAGGGATTTGGGACAGTTACCTTCCCAACCTCTTCACCTTTACATTCCAAACCACAGGTCTCAACTTTCAAACCCTCAACCTCCCTTCACTCAAGTCCTTCATCAGCTGACAAAAATCCTTAAAATGCCACCCATGATGTAACTACTAGCTGCTGCTGGGCCAGGGTCAAGTCTTCCCCATGACCAGAACCACCATCTTCCTCCTTATCACTGGTGTTATGCTCTCTCCCTGGTCTCAGGTCTGAGGGGCTCTTCAGGCTCCTTTATACTGTTTTCTCCAACTGGTGAGAGAACTCCATAGTCAGCTTTCCCCATGATTCTCTTCTTCTTGCTCCTCTGGGTCTTTCCGGCTCCGGTGGAAAGTTTAGTCTCAGGGAAAAGGTCCACCCCTTGTCTGCCAGCTAGCTGTAGCACGGAAGGCCAGTGGGACATGGAGGTAGCTCCTTCCTGAGTGTCCAGGCTCACTTGTTCACAGAGCTTTCCCATCAAAAGAGCCATACCTTCCTCATCTTCAGTGGCCCAAAGTCCCCGTTGAGGGAAATACTGTACTGTATTAGCACGTTGCCTCTCGTGTTATTACCTTTTGGATTTACCCTGTATATTTTCTCTGGCAAGAGGTCAGGAAGAGACACAACCAGCTGAACCAAAGTCCAATTTTATTGATAATGTAATAGTAATCAGCTAGGGACTTCTCTTAATGGCAGAAAAAGGCCCCAAACATACAGTGTAAAATAGTTTTATACTACAACAAAGAGTCCTAAAGTATGTGTTGAATAGTGGGTTCACGACACCGGAGATCCATCAACACAGCTTTATTGCACGACAACGAGGACAGACGAACACGAAGCAAAGACAAGGAAACACACATGCGTATTTATACAGACGCTGCCAGGAGGTAGCTGTTAATTGACTGCAGCTGGTCTGCCCTCAGTTAACCCACTCCTCCCCGGCAATGCTGCCTGTACCTTCACTACATAACACCCCTTCCCCCTATCTAAAACTTTATTCACAAATAAAATCCTGTAAATACTTTGGTCGGCTCCTCACCCGCTGTGAGCGTCGTAATTCTGTGGCTACCTCAGTTTCACCTTGTTCCTGGTTATTCCTTTCTATCGGACCATTCACTGTCTCTTCTTCGCAACCCAATTCTCCCTCTGGGATAATCTCCTGCTCCAAATTTCCTGGTTCGGCTGTTTCCATCTCAATTAGTGGGGTACCCTCTTCCCGTTCGCCAAGCCCCCTTGATTCTTCCGCGTCAACTACACTCGCCTCAGGAGCCCTGACCGAGTTTGCCCACCTCCGCCGTAGTTGGTCCACATGCCGGCGTAATACCTTGCCTCCTCCAATAGACACCCCGTATGACACTGGTCCCCTTATTTCTACGATGGTTGCTGGAACCCAATCTGGTCCTCTACCATAATTCCGGGCATAAATCCAATCCCCCACTTGAAAAGACCTTGGTGTCTCTGGGGCTTCACGCTGCGGAGGTCGGTCTAATGTCAAGTCTGGATGTAATCTATCTAATAAAGATGTTAACCTCCTATTCATTAACAGCTCAGCAGGACTCCTACCCGTACCCGTATGTGGAGTGATATGCTGCTGTAGTAGGAAATTAGCTAGCCGTGGTTGCCAATCTCCCTGCACTATTCTCCGCAAGGACTCCTTAGTCGTCCTCACCATCCTTTCCGCCTGCCCATTAGTCGATGGATGGAAAGGCGCGGCTGTAATATGGCGGATCACATTCGCCGCCATAAAGCGTTGGAACTCGACTGAGGTAAAAGGTGTGGCATTATCTGACACTATAGTGTCAGGCAACCCATGCGTGGCAAACAGCCGCCGCAGTACCCGAACCACTACCGCTGATGTCATTGATGAGACAGTGACTACTTCTAACCATTTAGAAAATGAATCTACTACCACAAGGAACACTTGACCTTGGAAGGGGCCAGCAAAATCAATATGCAGTCTCGACCATGGTGTTCTGGTTGTTTCCCATTTCTGGATGGGCGCTTGTGGCATGGCTGGGCGAGACTCCTGACATGGGTGACACACTTGGACCCGTTCCTCAATAGCTTTATCCATCCCTGGCCACCACACGTAGCTACGGGCCAAAGCCTTCATCCGTACAATTCCCGGGTGCCCTATATGTAATGCCTCCAAGACTCTCCCCTGCAATTTTGGTGGGATGATGACTCTATTTCCCCACAACAAGCACCCTTTGTGCACCGACAATTCATGTTGGCGTGAACAAAAAGGCTTGAATATACTCTCCAGCTTCCAGGAAGGCCACCCCTTCCATACCCAATTCAAAACTCGAGACAGTATTGGGTCCCTTGCTGTCTCTCTTGCTACATCTGATGCATGCAGCGGTGGGTCGGGTAGGTCCTCTATTAACATGATGCCATGTGCAGGGGCAGGATCCTCATCCGAACTGTTCACTGGTAATCGACTAAGGGCATCAGCATGTCCCATCTCCTTCCCTGGCCGGTAGCATAGACTATATTCATATGCTGCCAAAAATACTGACCAACGCAACATTCGGGGAGACAACACTTGGGGGGTCTGACGTCCGGGGGCAAAAATGCCTAATAACGGTTTATGATCTGTGGCAATTTCAAACGGACGACCATAAACATAATCATGGAATTTCTTTACCCCTGCAACAAGGGCCAGGGCTTCTTTATCAATTTGGGCATAATTTCTTTCCGTTGCCGATAAGGTCCTCGAAAAATATGCAATTGGAGCCTCTCTCCCATCTGGCATGCGATGACTTAACACTGCACCCACTCCGTATGGGGATGCATCACATGCCAATACTATTGGTTTCTTTTCATCAAAATGGGTAAGTACACTATCTGATGATAACAAATTCTTAACAGCATTAAATGCCTCACCCTGCTTCTGACCCCACACCCAAGGGGTCCTCTTATTCAATAACCTGTGTAACGGCTCAGCCACAGATGCTTTATGGGGTAAGAACACATGATAAAAGTTTAACAGCCCCAAGAAAGATTGCAATTCCCTCTTCGACCGTGGCGCTGGGGCATCCTGTATCGCTTTTACCTTAGCATTGGTGGGATGAATTCCGGTAGCATCTATCAAATATCCCAGAAATTCCACCTGTGACACCCCAAACTGACACTTTTCTTTTTTGGCCTTCAAACCTGCATCTTGTAACCGACCCAACACTTCGTGAAGACGCTTCAACAGTTCTTCCTTGGAACTCCCGGCCACAAGTATATCATCAAAGTATGGAAGGACCCCAGGAATACCCTTCAACAGCCCTTCCATTAAACTCTGGAAAACTCCTGGGGCCACACTGACCCCGAACTGCAAACGCTTAACCTTAAACGCCCCACGATGGGTCACAATAGTTTGAGCTTCTGCGGTGGCATCGTCTACTGGCAATTGTTGATATGCCTGGGCTAGATCCAATTTTGCAAATACCTTTCCCCCCGCCAGCGATGCCAATAAGTGGCTTACTGCTGGTACCGGGTATGAATGCTGTTGCAGGGCCTTATTAATGGTACATTTATAATCCGCACAGATTCGTACTGCTCCATTTGCCTTCAAGGGGGCCACAATTGGGGTTTCCCACCGAGCATTCGCTACTGGTTCTAATACTCCTTGGGCAATCAACCGGTCTAATTCTTCATCTATTCGGGGTTTCAATGCAAAAGGTACCCTCCTAGGCTTCAAACGAATAGGTGCGACCATTGGGTCAAGGTTAAAGGATATAGGTGGTCCCTTATATAATCCCAATGACTCATCAAACACCCTCGGGTACTCCTGATAGATTGCCTCTACATCCACCCCCTCCACCTGGTGGATTCCCACTACAGTAATCCCCAGTGGTTCAAACCAATTGTGAGACAGCTGAAAGCAGCTGGGAGAGTGGTCAGCCTCCCGAGGCAGCAAGGCAATTAGAGAGAAATGTAACACCTGTCTGGGGGGAGGAGAGAGCTCTGGCGGGCCTAGAGATAAGGGGAGAAAACATCATCGTGGGGGAGGAGGAAGGAGAGACGGATGTTTGGGAGGATGCAAGGGACACCCTGGATAAGGAGGAAGCCTGGCCAGTCGGACAACCTGGAGGAGGTGAGCATTAAAGGCCGGGGTCAAGGATTATAAGGGATAAAGTCTCCTCTGTGCAACCCAGGAACAGAGCGAAGGAAGACAGCTCATGGGCTCGGCCCCTCCCTGAGGCAGCCCAATGTTTGAGAACTAAGAATAAAGGGAGACAACGCGGGCCGGCCTGATGAAGACGGTGTTGTTTAACTGACCAGGACATTCGCTGGCTTCTGGAGTGAGGGAGTGAGGTAACTCCCCACTCTATGGGAATTACACAGGCACAGAGTAAAACCTGTAAGGAAGAGTGAGAACTGAGAGGCTGTGTCTTGGGACTTTGGGAGAAACACAAGTTATTTGTGCTCTGAAGCTAAAAGACAGTCTAGCCAGGCACTACTACCAGATGGAGAGACTTCTGACAGGGCCTGCTCCAAAGAAGAAGAAGCCTTATTAATTCCCAGAAGGGGCAAAGCACCACTGAACTGTGCTGAGGTGTTTTCTGTCTGTGTTGAACTCCAGTGAACATAATAAAAGCCTATCTTACATAATTTTTAAGCACCTCATTATGGAGGGGGCGGCGGGGGTCGCTCACATTGGCGCCCAACGTGGGGCTCTTCCAGATGCCCCAGCGACCACCGCCCAGTTGTTGGCCTGGGCCACCGAGAGGCAAGAACACCTGTTACGGCAGATGGCAGAAAACCAGCGCGTTTTGATGGAGCAAATGTTGGTGGGGCAACAACAAATGGCTGAAGTCTTGAGAGCCACCCCAACGGCTTCGGGTACCTGGGTGGCTGGTCCTCCACCCATTCGCATGCAAAAAATGACACCTGAGGATGACCCAGAAGCTTTCCTCAACACCTTTGAGAGAGTGGCCACAGCTGCGGCTGGGCCAAAGGAGCAGTGGGCCCTAATCCTCACACCTTGCCTCACAGGGGTGTCCCAAGAAGTAGTTGATGCCTTAGATGCCCGGGACGCTGCCAATTACAGTAAGGGGAGGCAAGCCATCCTGAGTACGTTGAATTTGTCAGACGAGGCCTATCGCAGGCGTTTTCGGGAGTTACGTCTTAAGGGTAATGGTCATCCCAGGGCGGTGGCCCAGAAGATGCGGGCTTATGCTACCCGTTGGCTCAAGCCTGATAGTAACTCAGGGGAGAAGATAATTGAGCTGTTGGTGGTAGAGCAGTTGGTAACCACCTTGCCCCCAGGCCCCCGGAACTGGGTGACACGATTACGTCCGGTTTCCATTGAAGAAGCAGTCTCTGCATTAGAAGCCTATTGGTGTGCTGAGGAAACCTGGGATTCTAGGAGCCTGTCGCCGAAGGACCGGAATTCTTCTAAGGAACAGATGCCAAGGAATGCTGGATCCCCTCCGAAGGAATCATCTTTAGGGAGACACCGGTTGTTAGTTCATCGTGCGGTTCCTAACAGAGGCAACTCACCTGGTTTGGAGGCCTCCCAGAGGACTCAATCAAACCCAAGCCAGTCAGCTCCGGCCCAGGCTAGCAAAGGAGGGGGATCTCAGGGAACCCAAAGCCGGACCCCCAAAAGTATGGCCTGTTTTACCTGTGGGAAGGAAGGCCATCTGAAACGGGACTGCCCACTCATGGACTGTTCGTGGGCTAATGCCTATGTTGCAGCGATGCAGGTAGGCGAGGTCACCGGCCCTGAGTGGCAGGTGGATGTTTTGGTAAATGGGAAACCAGTCAGGGCCTTAATAGATACAGGTTGTAGTACTACCTTGCTCCGATCTCAAGCAGGGGGGTCACAGGAAGGCTTGGTAAAAATTCGTTGTATTCATGGGGATGTGAAGCCATATGCCACTACACAGGTATGGGTCACCATAGGGGCCGAGAGAAGACGGTTGAGGGTGGGATTGGTACCAAACTTGGCATGGCCCATGCTGTTGGGGAGGAATTGGCAGGGGGTGGAAAAATTGGTGACATCCCCACAGCTAGCAGTAGGAGCTGCAGGGGAGTCAGAAGGGGAGCTGGAGTTAGGGAAGGTCTCCCGAGCTCAGGTGAGGGCATGGCAGCAGGAAGACCCTGCTTTAACCCACGCTCTTGCAGGGGCTAGGCCAGAAGGGGAAACGCCGGCAGGGCAAGTGGGTTTCGAGATGCGGGATGGTCTTCTTTACCGGATTGACCCAAACCCACCCTTTCCAGGGGCTCAACTGGTAGTTCCTCAACGACTTCGGGGCTTTGTGTTAAAGTTAGCCCATGATCCACCCCTTGCTGGGCATTTAGCAGCAGACAAGATGAACGCCCGCATACGCCAACGGTTCTTTTGGCCCGGTCTGTATACAGAGGTAGAACAGTATTGCAGGTCGTGTCCAGTGTGCCAGAGAACACAGATCCGGCCCCGTCCTGGAGGGGAACTTGTGTCCTTGCCCCTAGTGGACAAACCCTTTGACCGAGTAGCCATGGATCTGGTAGGACCCCTCCCTAAATCAGCTGGAGGACACTCTTACATTCTGGTAGTGATTGACTATGCCACCCGTTATCCGGAGGCGGTGGCTCTCCGGTCCACTACAGCCAAGGTTTTGGCTAGGGAACTTCTGGGCATATTTTCTCGAGTGGGTTTCCCCAGTACTATCCTCACAGATCAGGGTACCAACTTCCTTAGTCAAACCTTAAAGCAAATGTGGAAGCTCTTGGGCATAAGGCCTTTGAGAACCTCAGTTTACCACCCACAGACTAATGGTCTGGTAGAAAGGTTCAACAAAACCCTTAAAACTATGTTACGCAGGATAGCACAAGATAGGCCCACTCAGTGGCACCAAATGTTGGCACCATTGATGTTTGCTATCCGTGAGGTGCCCCAGGCATCCTTAGGATTTTCCCCTTTTGAGTTACTCTATGGAAGGCAACCTCGGGGAGTTCTTGATTTGGTACGAGAGCAGTGGGAATCAGGGGAAGACCAGGCCCAGAGTACAGTACAGCAGGTCCTGGAGATGCGAGAACGATTGCGTACGGCCACCGAATTAGCCCAGGGACATTTGAGGGAAGCACAGATGGCTCAAAGGCGTCGGTACAATGCCCGAGTTCAACTGCGGGAGTTCACCCCTGGACAGAAAGTGCTCCTGCTTTTACCCTCCGAACCAACTAAGCTGTTTGCACAATGGCAGGGACCTTATGAAGTAATACGTCGGGTTGGACCTGTAGATTACGAAGTTAGGATGCCAGACCGGAGGAGGCCAACCCAAATCTTTCATGTCAATCTCTTGAAGGAATGGAAGGATAGGGAAGCCCTCTTGGGAGAAGTAGAAGAGGTAGAATTGGGACCAGAGACTAAAGGGTCCTCCACCGACCTAGAGGATAGGTGGAAACTAGATGAGGGCCTTGAACCTCAAAAGCAGCAGGAGTTGAGGATCCTGGAACAGGAGTTTCCAGATGTCATAGTCAGCCGGCCGGGCGCACAACCCTGGTTGAACACCCAATTGAGACTGAGCCAGGAGTGGTGGTAAGATCGGCAGCCCGAACCTGGCCTCAGCACCTCAAACAGATCATAATAGATGAAGTCAGGTCTATGCTAGACCTGGGAGTCATTGAACCGTCTAGCAGTCCATGGCGGAGCCATCCCGTCCTGGTACCCAAACCAGACGGTAGTACCCGGTTTTGCATTGATTTTCGCCGGGTTAATGAGGTATCAAAATTTGATGCCTACCCTATGCCAAGGGTGGATGAGTTGATAGAGAGATTAGGGAAAGCCACCTACCTGTCCTCCTTGGATCTAACCAAAGGTTATTGGCAAATCCCACTCCGGAAGGCAGATAGAGAGAAAACAGCATTTACCACCCCAGTAGGGCTCTATCAATTCACCTATATGCCCTTTGGCCTGCATGGGGCTGCAGCAACATTTCAGCGGCTGATGGATAGGGTATTGGCACCAGTGCAAGATTTTGCGGCCGCATACATAGATGATATCATCATCTTTAGTCAGTCTTGGGGAGAACACCTGGAGCACCTAAGAGCAGTATTAAGGGAATTAAGGAAGGCGAGGTTAACCGTGAACCCTCGAAAATGTAAGCTGGCGCAGGCGCACGTGCCTTATCTGGGATTCCTGGTAGGTGGGGAGAAATCCGGACAATGGCGGACAAAGTGACTAAAGTGTCAAAGTGGTGTCCACCCCGTACTAAGAAGGAAGTGCAGCAGTTTTTGGGGCTTGCCGGTTATTATCGCCAGTTCATAGCGAACTTCTCGGACATTGCGGCACCCTTAACAGACCTTACACGCCGGAAGGCTCCAAGGATGGTGCGGTGGGGACCCAGGGAGCAACAGGCCTTTGAAAGGCTAAAGCAGCGGCTCTGTGAAGCCCCTGTCCGGCGAGCTCCTGATTTTCACGGCCCTTCATTCTCCTAACTGACGCATCAGAGCGGGGATTAGGAGCCATCTTAGCCCAACATTATGAGGATGGAGAGCATCCTGTCCTGTTTCTAAGTCGGAAACTATCCCCCCGAGAACAAAAATATGCAGTGATTGAACGGGAGGCTTTGGCCATCAAATGGGCAGTGGAGGCGTTGAGCTACTACCTGTTAGGGGCCCCTTTCCTGCTCGTCACGGACCATGCACCCCTGCAATGGCTCCAACGCATGAAGGATACCAACCTCGGCTAACCCGCTGGTATCTGGCCCTTCAGCCTTTTGCGTTTGGGTGCGGTACCGCAAGGGTCGCCAGCATGCTAATGTGGACTATTTCTCTCGCCAGGGCCCTTGGACAGAAGACCCTGCTGAGGAGGCTGCCCACTTGGAAGGGGGGATGTGTGAGACAGCTGAAAGCAGCTGGGAGAGTGGTCAGCCTCCCGAGGCAGCAAGGCAATTAGAGAGAAATGTAACACCTGTCTGGGGGGAGGAGAGAGCTCTGGCGGGCCTAGAGATAAGGGGAGAAAACATCATCGTGGGGGAGGAGGAAGGAGAGACGGATGTTTGGGAGGATGCAAGGGACACCCTGGATAAGGAGGAAGCCTGGCCAGTCGGACAACCTGGAGGAGGTGAGCATTAAAGGCCGGGGTCAAGGATTATAAGGGATAAAGTCTCCTCTGTGCAACCCAGGAACAGAGCGAAGGAAGACAGCTCATGGGCTCGGCCCCTCCCTGAGGCAGCCCAATGTTTGAGAACTAAGAATAAAGGGAGACAACGCGGGCCGGCCTGATGAAGATGGTGTTGTTTAACTGACCAGGACATTCGCTGGCTTCTGGAGTGAGGGAGTGAGGTAACTCCCCACTCTATGGGAATTACACAGGCACAGAGTAAAACCTGTAAGGAAGAGTGAGAACTGAGAGGCTGTGTCTTGGGACTTTGGGAGAAACACAAGTTATTTGTGCTCTGAAGCTAAAAGACAGTCTAGCCAGGCACTACTACCAGATGGAGAGACTTCTGACAGGGCCTGCTCCAAAGAAGAAGAAGCCTTATTAATTCCCAGAAGGGGCAAAGCACCACTGAACTGTGCTGAGGTGTTTTCTGTCTGTGTTGAACTCCAGTGAACATAATAAAAGCCTATCTTACATAATTTTTAAGCACCTCATTATGGAGGGGGCGGCGGGGGTCGCTCACACCAATCCAATCCCAATAAATTCACACGATGTCCTTTCACTACCACCAGCCGTAAAAGCCCCCTGAATTGTTGATACTGCACTCGGAATGTCCCCATTCCCATTACTGGAACACACCGCCCTTGAAAATCCATCAGTTGAACTGATAATGGTTCTAACTGCAGTCTTCCCCTTTCTACACAAATCTGCTGGAAAGTGTCTTCTGAGATTATTGATAGAGCTGATCCTGAGTCCACCTCCATCTCACATGGGACCTCCTGTATGTGCACAGTCACTTTAATCTTCTTGCGAGTGCTCATTTGAACACTCTGGATAGGAACCGGATCTGCATAGTTTATAACAGAGTGACATTCCTCCACTTGCAGTCCTCTTTTCTGCTGTTCCCACGATTTGTGCTGTGTCCTGGGTTCTTTGAGCCTTCTGGCTCTGCAAACCCACGAAATATGTCCCTTCTTCCCACAGAGTCTACACAAGGCTTCACGAAAACCACAATGTTTTTTATCATGATTCCTCCCACAAGCTGCACACCCATGTGGCACTTCATTCCCTTTTGCCTTTACACTCTCGGTCAGGTGGACCTCCTCTTCCTCCACGACGTCCTCCCTTGGTGGGTGATTTCTGACCGCCACGCTCCCTTGATGGATAGTCTCTGGCCTTTGTGGCAGGGGAGGTTTGCGTGCCATGCGAACCTCACGCGTTGATTGCTCAGCTGCTTCCACTGCTAACGCCTCCTCAAACGCCACTCTGAAGGTCAGCTCTTTCTTAGCAAACAAACGCCTTTGCAGCTTTTCATCTCTTAACCCACAGACCAATCTATCCCTCAATGCCGTCTCTAAATCTGTGAAATTACAATACAATGCAGCTTGTCTCAATGCTGTTATATATTCCGCGATTTTTTTCTCCTTCTGCCTGATCACGTTTGTAAAATGCATGCCGGCAGGCTATCTCTGAAGGCTGTGGTGAGAAATGATTCCTCAGCTTCTCTTTAATAACATCAAAAGGCGTTGTCTGCAACAGGGCTGGTGCAATCAACGCCCTCGCGACTTCAAAGGTGGCCCTCCCACACAGGCTAAAAAATGTTGCTCTTTGCAAGGTTGCATCTGTGATCTCCTGGGCTGCCAAATAAAAGTCAAAACGTGTCAACTAGGGATTGGCACAAGACTCAAAGTCTTCTGCTGTCTCCTCAAAAGGTTCGAATTGCCCCCTCAACTTGCTGCTCATTCTCCCAGCTCTCACGTTACAACTCGGGAGAGGGGGTGCCTCTTCAGCCGACCTAATCCTTCTCACTCGCAATAACTCACGGCTGTCGTTTTTACCTTCGTCGCCAGTGTTGAATAGTGGGTTCACGACACCGGAGATCCATCAACACAGCTTTATTGCACGACGAGGACAGACGAACATGAAGCAAAGACAAGGAAACACACATGCGTATTTATACAGACGCTGCCAGGAGGTAGCTGTTAATTGACTGCAGCTGGTCTGCCCTCAGTTAACCCACTCCTCCCCGGCAATGCTGCCTGTACCTTCACTACATAACAGTATACAACCTCATTGGATAATATTTACATACGCTTTGGATCCTACATCTAATTGGCTGAAAATGTGAAGAAGGCAAACTCATGGGCTCTCCTATAAAGATGGGGCATCTTTTTCTCCCATTAATGATTTCCCCTTCCAGAAGGCGCCATAGTGTCTGGAATAAATTCCTTATTCTATTAATATGTATGTTACCAGACTAAGCCTTCCTCCCAGAGACTATAGCTCCTTGCTGGGCTTCCTAAGAGGGCAACTGGAAGTGTGAACCATGGATACTTGAGTACTCTGACCAATTCTAAAGGCCAAGGCAGAAATGGTACCAGAAAGTAATACAGTATCTGTAAAGAAAGAGTGATCAGGCCTACAATCCGGCCAGAAAGAAGTTACTTTTGGGTCACATACAGGTGTCAGTGTCTGAACCTGGCTTGAAAAGAATATGACTGCATTGGAAAGTACCCCCTAGTTTGCCTGGGATTGGTGTCTTGTATCTGTGCTAACCATTGCAATGGAGCATTATCAGTGACCGACACAAAAGGTCTTGCAAGTAAATAAAATTGTAGCAAATGCATAGCATAATGTACTGCCAAGGTATTATTTCTGTAGCTACAAACTTTTTGTTCCCTGGGCTTCAACTTGCAACTAAGGAAGGAGAGGTGTTTTCCTGTTTCCCTTTTCAGCTGGCATCGCCCCTAAGCCTCTCTCTGATGCATCTAAGGATAAAGAGGCAGGTAAAAATCAGGTTACCTTAGCACTAGGGATTGGCACAAGGCATTTTTCAAAGTATCAAATGCTGTTCCTGCTGCAGTTCTCTTCCTGACAACCCTAGGCAACCTTTTCTTTGACAGATAAATGAGAGGAAGAGCTTTGTTGTTAAAGTGTGGGATGAATTGTTGGTTGTAGCCCTTGAGGCCTCAACATTGTTACAGTATATAACTTTCTTGGTCAAGGAACAAGGTTAATTGGACATTTTACCCTGAAACAGGTTCAGCCTTTCTACCCCCTAGCTTTCATCCTGAGTACTATACTTGGATTTGAACCACTTTTACACTGTTTTAGATTGGCTGACAAACCGTCCTTTCTCATGGCATGTGCTGTACTGCTTTTCTTATACAGTGGTCCCCCACCCTTTTGCGGTTCATATACTGTGGTCCTGCTATATCGCGGGACCACAGTACCCCAAAAGGGTTTGAGGGAGGGGGGAAGATATTAAAAGATATTTAAAGCCAGGGCTTTTTAAACCTCCCTCCTTCCCGAAGTGCCAGGCTCCAGCTGATTGGCACCGGGGTGGGGAAACAAAAGGTTTTTCTCTCCCACACTAGTGCCAATCAGCTGGAGTCCGCGGCTTGCCTTCATGGCTGGGAAGCCGCACACAATGTTTAAAAGGCTTTCTGCCACAGAGCCAAGCGCTTGGCTCTGTGGTGGAAAGTCCTTTTTAAAGATCGTGCCTCTCCCCCCCCCCGATGCTGGGAAGGCACACAATGTTTAAAATTGTGCCCCCCAGACCCGACCCAACCTGCATCCGCATATCACGGATTTTCAGCGATCACGGGGCGGGTCAGGCCCTAATCCCTGCGATAGACAGGGGTTACTGTATGGGAGAAATGCTCATCCCATGTTGAGCAAAAAATAGTGATGTCATCAATGTAGACTGCTGGAGAATGCTAATAAAGGGGGGAAATTTTTTTATCCTGAAGCCTCTAAATAGTGGCTGGGGACTCATATAATCCAAAGGGCACATATGGAAATTAAAATAACTCCTGAAGGCTGTTTTCCACCTTGCTGTTGGTTCTTGTGTGTGTGTGTGTTGTGTCGTTACAGTCGTGACCAACTCTTCGTGACTCCATGTCCATGGAGTTTTCTTGGCAGGAGTACTGGAGTGCCTTGCCAGTTTCTATTCCAGGTGCCTACAGCACCTGGTATTCCCTGGTGGTCGCCCATCCAAGTACTAACCAGGGCTGACCCTGCTTAGCTTCCGAAATCAAGCGAGATCGGATGTGCTTAGGGCATCTAGGCAGCTGTTGGTTCTTATAGCACTTGCCAATATCCTTTGGGTTAAGTCCAAGTATATGAGGAACTGAGCTTGAATTAATTTCTCTAATATTCTACACAGAACAGAGGGTAGGGTCAAATATCAAGACTGAATTTATCCTCCTGAAGTTAATACAAAAATGGCCACTGCCTTCTGACTCCAAAGGAGAGTTCAGTCCTTGGCAATGGCTAGGAGAAGGGATGTACCTGTACTTGTCAAATGGTTCTTTTCAAGTGGAGATTACAAAGAACTGAAGAAAGCAATGGTCACAAGAGATAATGTTGTAGGCCTCAGAAATAAATTAAAAATTAACAAATCACCACGTCCAGATGTATCCAAATACAAAGCTCTTAAAACACTTGCATGTGAAAACCTTAGTATCCTAACAAAAAGCAACTTGTCCCTAAGAATTCATTTAACATGACAGGACTGAAAAGTGGACTAATGCAACATAAATTTTGAAGAAGAGATCCAGGAAATCACAGGGCAGCTGCCTTAACGTGTATTGAGCTAAGTTGGAGGAGACATTGTTAAAGATAAAAATAAACATGGAAAAACAAGTTTTTCTGAAAAACCAACATAACTTCTGCAAACGTCCCTCCCATTTTACTAATGTTTAGCCAGCACTGTGTGTTTGGGAGGAAAGGTAGAGCCTCTTGTAGATCTCTAAGGAGCCAAAAAAACAGGAAGCTAAATGCAGGGGTAAATGCACATATTTTCAGTGTTAGGGATGGAAGCAGTAGACTTTTCCCAAGGGTCTGCAATGGGACGTAGTACTGATACTTTTTATCTTGTTCATACATTTTCTGGGATTCAGAATGAGCTGTGAAATGAATAGGTTTCCCAGTGACATCCAGTTTTTCAGGGCGGATAAAAAGAAAAAGGACTTGTGAATTACTCTGTGCTTAGGATGCAGAATTTTTGGCATGGTTGCAACAGCTGAAAATTAATACTGTGGCACGGTACAATCAAAATGACCAGGGGCTGGAGAAACTGCTATGATAAGAAGTTACAGCTTTTGAGGGTCCATTAGAGTCTTGGGGAAAGGAAGGTAAGGTGAACAGTATGAATGTTTATAACATTTTGTGTGATGGAAAGAAAGTAGTAGCCAGAGAAGTAGGTTTCATAGGTGGTTACTTCACGTCCGTTTTGTCTCTGTAAGTGTTGCGCTTCGGACTGGTACAAAAAAAAATCTTACTTCACATCCGTCATGAAACAGCTGAAATTTGTCTTGACCACGCCCCCGGAGCGGGATCAAAGCGTGACAATACTATACTTGGCGCTGGGTTGGCGTATTCTCTTGTCACGGTTTGTTCCCGGTTCCTGTTCTGAGATAAAAGACCGTGTGGTAACAACTGTCACACAACAACCAGTGTCCACCTAGTGGTTAGTGGCTGAAGTGGCATTCAATATTAGTTTCCGTATGGGAAACACCATGCAGTGCAAATGTTTATTAAAGAAAGTACTGAAAATTCTGTACCATTGATGTGTAAATCCCGGAAGACCAGTAAATTGAAATATCAAAAAGTTTTATTTATGATATTTTAAAAAAGGGTTAAGAAAGCAAGACAAATTCAAAATTTGTCACGGAACAAGACAGTGAAGTAACAGTTGTCACGAGATAAGGTATCACAACTGTGAGAAAACGGAAACAGGGACTAAACAGGGAAAAACCACGTGATCACAACGAACGCTGTCACGGTACAAAACTCTTCGCAGAACAAGGAAGGATGTGAAGTAACCGTCGTAGTAGTGGGATCTAATGAAACTGAATGGTAAGAAATTAAGAACAATTGGAGTGAGAAAGGGTTCTTTTTCACTCAGAGCATAATCAAACTGGATTTCTTTCTCCAGATTTGGTGGATGATTTTCACCAAATACAAGTCTCATCAGACAATGGGAAAGGTGTATATTTGATAACACTGGAAAGAGTTGCTTTGCATGGAGCAATTTCCCTTTTAAATCAACCCATTTGTTTGGCAATTGCTCTAGCCCAGCCCACAAAAGTAGCAGACATACAAGTGGACCAGATTGGGTTCAGGGTGGAGTGCATTTCCCCATATGTCACGTGATCTCTAGAAAATACCCATATTTTTCCATGTATCAAATGACAATCACTTTTCCAACCCAAAATTACAGTGGTTCTCTCCTCGGCTTACTTCCATGTATAAGATGACCCTCAATTGTTAGCCGAACAATTTTAGACCAAAATACAGTCTTATAAACAGAAAAATACTATAGATTGAACTGGACAGCACCACAAGCAGTCCAAAACATGATTTATTTCTTGTCCCAAGATGACTGCATTAAGCTGGATGCTGAACAAGGCAAGGTAGGTTTTTGGTCTGTTCCAGCATGGCTCATTTGAAAGATTTAATCATATTCCAGTGTTCATATTAGCCTGCAACAAAATGCTAAGTAAAGCTTTTTCAGAGCAGAAATGCTCTTGCATCCATTGCCTTTAATGCAATGTTTCATAGTGCAACTTATTTTACACTGGGAAGTATTGTTTCAATGAGCAGATTGGGAACCCTTTCTATGGAATATAGTACATACTGTAATGCATTACTGGCTAACTGATTGCCTTCACCCACAGAATGCAGCATATCTACTTTAAATATCTGTTTGCACATCCATATTGCATTTGCTAGATTGGCTTAGCTGCCGAAGGCTATGATGCAGAACAAAATATGCCACAAATATCACTCCATCACTAGTAAAAACAATATTTGTGACAAGGGGTGTATTACATTTATTTTACTGACACCTATTGTGCAGATAGACTTATGAAGAAATAACACAGTCAGTAATTCATAGATAAACTGATGAGTGCCATCAATATGATGAAGGAACTTAAGAGTAGGACAGGTATCTTCTTCAAATAGCCTTTAAAGCTGATCCATTTCCATTCCCATAGCTTATATTTCTGTCTTTTTAGATGATTCCATAAGAGCTAAGTTCCATAAGAGCTAGGGCCATTCTCAGATTCTTGTTTTGAGTAAAAAGGATTCAGGGGCAGAATCTTTAAAGTGCATCTTCTGTGTATTCTCCGAGTTTGACATTGTCCTCGGGAAGTTTCTGCTCCATAATTGTTCAGGAAATGTTGCAGAGGGCTTCTTCGTGTGCCAGTGTTATGGGGCACCACATGGATGTTGGCAATCCAGAGTTCCATTTTTGTTTCTTGAACTGGAGGTAATAAGTTGTCACGAGCAGACCACAGGCTGTCTACGGATCCACTGAGAATGGTCTAGAGGCAGAGGAGGAAATGAAACCAGTGGTTATTTCACAGGACCAATAACATCAACATATTTTAATAAAATGTTACTTACATTCAAGTTGTTGAGATGGCAATCCTAAACACTTAAGACTAAAGTGTCATTAGATGCCTAACTCAGCAGTTAGACTTTCACCTTTAGAAGGCTCCACCAGGACCTGAGGGACCTGGACAGACATCTCAGCGTGCCATGAAGCTCTCTTAATGACTATGAGGCATGTTCTTATCTCTCTCCAAAAGCTGAGTCATGGCAACTCGACTTCTTTTCTTGTGAGATCAAAGCATGTCGCTATTCATCCAAGCAGCTTTGTGAGTCTGTGGAAAGTTAGTGGGGAGGCCTGCAATTTCTAGTTCAGCGTGGAGGCCTCGCCACTAACCTTCCTCAGACTGCTGACAAAGCTTCTTGGATGAGTAGCAAAATGTTCCAGTCTCACAAGAAAATAAGTCCAGTTGCCATGACTCAATTTCCAGATAACTTCACCTGGATGACTGAGAATCTTCACAGACATAATGTTCATATCTCTAGTGTGGCCTACGTCACAGATGTGAAAAAATACGGAGGGAAGGCAGAGAGTCACTAGAGTACATTGGAGAAAAGGCAACTACAGTGGTACCTCAGATAACAATGGTAATTCGTTCTCCGAGGTTTCTCTGGTTTTTACCACATGGAAAAGTTTTGTGTCATCTGCAAACTTGGCCACCACACTGTTTATCCCTGTCTCCAGGTCATTTATGAACAGATTGAAAAGCACCGGTCCCAGGACCGGGCCCTGGGGCACACCGCTTTTCACTTCTCTCCATTGTGAAAATTTCCCATTGACACCTACTCTTTGTTTCCGGGATCTCAACCAGTTCTCAATCCATAAGAGGACCTGCCCTCTTATCCCCTGACTATGCAGTTTTCTCAGCAGCCTTTGGTGAGGGACTGTGTCAATGTGTTTTAATGTAACCAAATGTAAAGTAATGCATATTGGGGCAAAAAATCCAAACTTCATCTATCAACTCATGGGCTCTGAGTTATCTGTGACGGATCAGGAAAGAGATCTTGGTGTGTTGGTGGACAGCTCCATGAAGGTGTCTCCCCAATGTGTGGCAGCAGTGAAGAAGGCCAATTCCATGCTAGGGATTATCAAAAAGGGGATTGAAAATAAAACAGCCAACATTATAATGCCGTTATACAAAACAATAGTAAGGCCCCACCTGGAGTATTGTGTACAATTCTGGTCACCGCATCTCAAGAAAGACATAGTGGAACTGGAAAAGGTGCAGAAGAGAGCGACTAAAATGATTACTGGGCTGGGGCACCTCCCTTATGAAGAAAGGCTAAAACAATTGGGCCTCTTCAATCTGGAAAAAGGCGCTTGAGGGGGATATGATTGAGACATACAAAATAATGCAGGGTATGAGTAAAGTGGATAGAGGGAAGCTCTTCTCCCTCTCTCAAAATACCAGAACTAGGGGACATACACTCAAATTGAGTGCTGGGAGAGTAAGAACTGACAAAAGAAAATATTTTTTCACCCAGCGCGTTGTAAGTCTATGGAACTCCCTGCCACAGGATGTGATGATGGCATCTGGCCTGGATGCCTTCAAAAGGGGATTGGACAGATTCCTAGAGGAAAAGTCCATCACGGGTTACAAACCATGATGGAGATGTGTAATCTCTAGGCTTTAAACCAGGGTACTTCAAGGGCCAGATGCAGGGGAGTGGCATCAGGAGACAGATATCTAGTCTCATGCGCTCCCAAACGCATCTGGTGGGGCCGCTGTGAGATACAGGAAGCTGGACTAGATGGGCCTTTGGCCTGATCCAGCATGGCTCTTCTTATGTTCTTATGTTCTTATGTCGTTATCCGAAACACGTTGTTATCCGAAACGCGGTTTCCCATAGGAATGAATGTGAAACCGTTTAATCCATTCTGGAGCCTAGGAAAAAGGCACAGACACCTGGTTTTTTTGCTCAAAACTCTTTATAAAGTGCACTTTAAAGGTACAGATGTAATGCCACCCAGGATAACTCTTTTTTACTGATGCATGCTGGAAATTCGTTATCCGAGGCAGACCTATACTTAGAAATTGCGATCCGTTATCCGAGGCAGCCCATAGGGAAAATTCGTTATCAGAGGCAGTCCTATACCCAGAAATTTGCAGTTGTTATCTGAATTATTCGTTATCCAGGGCAGTTGTTCTCCGAGGTACCACTGTAATTAGGATTGTTCTGTGTTCTTATTCTTTTGTGTGTTACTCAGATGCATCCTGTTTCAACACGAGGATTGTTGTTGTTTGTTTAACTATATTTGTGCAATGGGCTGTTGAAAGTGTTGGGGCAAAAGTAATCACCAGAATCATTTTGAAGTACTTTGTGTAGAAGTCTTTTATCTCTAGGGGAAATAAAGATTTGGAAATACCACAATATTAAATGAAGTGCAAGCTTATTGTTTATACTTTTAGGAAGAGTGTTTGCGAATGAGTGCCATTTGTGTGTGGGGGGTATGTGTACTTTTAGTAACAACTGCAGAGGGAGGAGATTTATGTATGTTTCATAGGTCAGTTTCAGGCCAGTATTCATGAATGTTGCTGGACTGATGGAAATGTATTTGCATATTGTCAGTGTTCTGTCCATAGTCCACTAAAGATTAGTCTTAAATCCCATACAAACACAAGTAATTTGATCCACTGGTTTAAAAAGCCACACCTTTCAAATTGCACCATTCTGAATCTGAGATTTATATTGTTTTATTACTTACTCCCAACTAAGCGTACACAAGAATACAAGTTTATCTGGACTGAGCCTGGAACTAGGTGTGGCATTTACCTGTGTCATGTATAATGCATGAGAGGTGTCTGTGCTGATTGGTGGGTTTGAAGACCAATGATGGAGTCTGGGGAGTGGCCTGAGAGGATTTAAGGCACTGCTCAGCATTGTTTTAGGCAGATAGGGGTTGACAGAAAAACGTACACTTGGAGATAGAGGTTGACAGAGAGACCTGTACTTGGAGATAAGGCAGATAGAGCTTGATACTGC
This sequence comes from Phrynocephalus forsythii, assembly GCA_029282475.1. Lineage (NCBI taxonomy): Eukaryota > Metazoa > Chordata > Lepidosauria > Squamata > Agamidae > Phrynocephalus > Phrynocephalus forsythii. The sequence continues at coordinate 102,516,467 of JAPFRF010000004.1, read as the reverse complement.
CTAAGAGAAAGACAGGGCTGAAGAAGAGATAGGATTGTTAGTGTCTGTGAAGAAAGCTAAGTGTTTAGAGTTAGCAAACTTAGGAACTGGGTGTGCATTTATTCAACTTTATTAGTTAACAAACTGGAGTGGGTTTGAGCTAGATTCATTTTTTTGCTTATGCCTCAACATGTTACCATTAAGGATTTTGATTCAACTTTGTAATCAATAAACTTATTTTATTTTGATTCAACTTGAAAACAGTCTGAAGGCTTTAATTTACTAGCTAAGGTAGTTGGTGGCTGGCAGCGATAGAGGGAAATCAGAAGCAGTGTTTGTCAATACCCCATGAAAAGGCCGGGGGCAACCATGTGAACACTACACTAGGGTTGCCAACCAAGCAGGGTTGGGTGGGGATGGGACCTCCAGACATTCTTAGTTAGTGGGATTACAAAATGGCAAGGATAAATCTGCAGAGCTGTGCCCCACTTTTGCCAGAAACAGTACCCTGTTCATCTTGACTTTGCCTTAACTTAGTCACTACTAGACCCATCCTTAATCCCCAGACTATGGGCCCTAACTGGTTTAGCATTGGCCTACTCCATGCTTGCATATCTGCTGCTGTGCACAGAACACAAATGTTTTACAGTATGTCCTTGATCTGTTAAGAATCATGTATCATTTTCAATGTGGCCTTCTCCTGGGGTCAAAGCTTATCCATGTTTTTGAAAAATGTATTCTAGTTTGACAGATTTACTGACAGATGGCAGTTTGTGGATATTCTGCCAGGTTCCTCCTGCCGTGGCCTGTATGTACATATATAATAACTGAAACGAGAAAGATCCATGTACAACCGAGGAAGTAAACACTGTATTTCATTGAAGCTGGAATGTAGTCAGTTCTTAAAAGAAGGCCAAGGACTATCCAACTGGTGAACTTTTCAAGCTAAAACAAAGGCACTCTTGAGTTAGGGGGAATTTTAAGCATTTGAGCGTGCCCGTTTTTTCAAAAACCTTGTTCATATCTTGCCCGTCCTATGTACAGTATTGGCTATAGATGCTGGATTCGCACAACTGTGGCAGAAAGAGTGGGTATACTGTATATATAATGTAGGTTAGAAACAGAGTTTCCTCACTCCCAGTCTAATCATCATGGGGTCACTTGTTATCTTTCTGTCTCTTTGTACAGAAAGGAATAGACTGAACCTCCTACATTATAGCTTTGAGATAGAACTGTTCATATGTTTTTTTCTCCGTGTGTAGATATTTACTAAATACAAGGATACAAATCAGGCAGCATGTTTTCTTTGTTCATGTGAAAAGCACACTAAGTAATCAATCAATATACCAGACAGTTTTCACCCAGTGATGAGTTACTTCAAGAGCATTTGGGGTAGTTAAAGTCTAGTCATCCATAGTACTAGTTGAGGGGCATAGAGTACATGGACGTTGGTGACAAATCACCTGTTCTTTGCCCTTGTATCAGAACGAAAACCCAATTCTTGCTTTGAGTGTGACTACACTGGAAAAGGGTACTGGAAATACATTGGAAATCTGTAGGATGATTCACATTTTTCCCATTGATCACATGATGCAAATGGAAATGTGCACCAGCTCAGAATACACTTCATCTGTAGTTTTCCCCTTCTTCCACTGGGGCTTCTACTTTTTAAAAAACTGGATTCATTAATTAGGACATATGATAGTCAGAACCAATGCAGAAAAGCCACCACATCATCACATACTCTGGGAACAGCAAACACAGCCCATTAGCAAGATTTTTCTTCCTTCTTTTCTTGAAACAGTTATGGGTGAGCAAAGCTTCTTTCTTTTTTAAAAAAAGCTTATACAAAGCAATGGAGAGGAAGCAGCCTTTGTTTACAGCTTATTATGCAGTTGCCTTATAAAAACATCACATGCAGGGCTACAAATGGAGCTGCAAACAACTTGTACACAAGGATGCCTCTCTATCCCCGTGAGGCCAGTGAATGCATAGAGGCCTAAGAAAACCTGAATTCCTTGGTTATGTGGAACCTTTCTGTGCTGGGTCTGCTTCCTGGGGTTGGGGGTTGGGGGTTACAGTTGAAAGCACACCATCCTGACTCTGCCACGGTGCATTCCTAGGGGGAAGTGACCTTCTAGTTCCTCTTCAGCTTTGCTTTGAGGCAGGGCAAAGGCTGAAGGGCATTTGCTCCCTATTAGAGGCGATGGTTTCATTAGTAATCCAATGTGTATTCATCAACATTAGATTGCTCAATAAAAGGGGGCTGCTAAGGCAGACACGTCAGACTTTTTTGTTCTGTGTCTGAATGTCAGCTCTCTCTCTCTCTGTGCTTTCTTTGCTGTCCTAAAATCAGTTTGCTTGGCACTTTCCCAGCAAACTTCCACACCTGGTGAAACTTCTCACTGAATGAATGCAAGTGAATTTCCATTTCTCCCACTGTGCAGTAACACCATGACCTAATAAAATCAGGCTCTTCTTCATGAACGTGTATGCCATTACAATCTGCTAATATTTAAGATCCCCCAAGACGTCTGTAAGTTTTGGACATATGGCCTACACATTGATGCCACTAGAAGTTGGGATTAGTTGGAATCCTCCAAACCAGTGGTTCTCAACCTGTGGGGTCTCCCGATGTTCCTGGACTGCAACTCCCAGGAGCCTCCACCACTCGCTGTGCTGGAAGAGGTTTCTGGGAGTTGCAGTCCAGGAACATCTGGGGACCCACAGGTGGAGAACCACTGCTCTAAACCCTTATCAGGTAAGATGGGAGATATAGGGCAAGCTATACATGTATTAAGTAAGATCCAGCTGGTGAGGCTTGAGGGTTTCTATCAATGCAAGTGCAGAAGGCATAGAACACATGGCGGCAATTTTGAGACAGTCAGGAATCCTGTTGAAAATGATGGTGATTGATGAAAGAGCCCAGCAAGACTGTATTGCACAGCTCACTATGGGCACTTTTACACGACCCCTAAGATCCACTGGCCACTTAAATTCGGACAAGAGATCTTGGGGGTTTGTCGCTCTTCCTGTGTTCCCACCCCTCCGCACGCCATTGCCCCCATCTGCGTGAGGGGAGGGAGAAAAAAAGGGAGAGAAAAAATGCAGGCTCACCTCAGTTTGCCGGGTCGCAGCCCCGGAAGCAAGCATTCCAGTCTCTTATGATCTCTTAAAGGTGCGGGGGGGACAAACAAACACAAGGCGAGGAGAGCCCGGCACTCACTGCTTTACATCCGCATCAGAAATTTTTCACCTTAGGAGACCGGTACTTGGAAAATGCACTGGGACGCACTTAGGTGGGCGTGGCCACACTTAATTTTCTTTAAAGTCCGGAGCTGGTGGGAAAACAATTTTAAGCTTCGCATCTGGGAGCCCTTTGCCTCGGATTTTAGGGGTCGTGTAAAAGCGGCCTATGATTGAATCAGGGTCAGCCAGCATGGAAGAGAAACAGAATGAAGTGGACAGACTCAGAGTAAATAAAACAGAATTATGTCTGATAACAGATGAGGGGTTTGGGGGCAGGATTTTAGTGCTCACCTGGAACCAAAGGCAAAAGGATTTTGGACTGCTAAGATAGATGGAGGCATCGGGCATTCTGTCTCTGCTCTCTTATCTCGCGTTTATGCATATGCACACAAAGATAGGGCAAGAGAACCGAGAAGCACATCAACAGAAGAAGAGCTTGCGCCACACCATGGATCTTCCCCAAGGCCTGTGTCCTTGACTATCATTGGCTGCTAAACTGTGTCAGAGGCCTTTGCTTGTCAATATGATTGCTTATCTGGCAGGTTAGCATTTGGGTTGGATACAGCAAGCAAACAAATTTCAGCCTTTTATTGCCTTCCTCTGGAAAGTCACACGCAGTGTTCATTGCTATTATTCTAGTTGAAAGGGGAGAAGTTTTGCCTTTAGTGCTGATTAAATTAGTTATTTGAAGGGAAGAACGAGTGCCAATCATATCTGTATCTTAGAAGAAACTTTGCTTGAAGCTTTACTATCAGAAGTCCTTTTAGTGCTCACCTCTCATCATTAATACAGCTAACGACCTTGCCCTATGGATGTTACTCTGAAAGTAAATCCCAGTGGATTAAATATGATTTACTCCTAGAAAATATACAGGGATGCAGGGAAATATGTCAGGTCCACCAGGGGTTGTGGTCTCCTCTTGAGAAGAGAAGAAAACCAGGAAAGGCACAAAGATCACTGTTAGGGAGTCATTCCAAGCAGGAGGCCGTAAATAGAGCTACAAAGAAGGAAATGAGGGATAAAACAGATCAGGAATCCAGGCTGGAAAACAGACTGAGGGGGTGAGGTTAAGCACAAGGACAAATAGATTTGTTTTCAGAAAAAGGCCAGACAGCTTGCAGCCTTGTCTGAATATTCATCAGAAAGCAGTGAAAACCCAGCAAAGACATGGGCTGAACGAACTGGGCAGAGTTCTAACTCCTCGGCAGGGGAGAATGCGTAAGTTCAGGTGATGTCTCTCACCTTGGCGCTGGCTGTTTTTCAGCAAGCAGCAGCTTTTCACTCTGATTGGGAGTCATATCGGCATGTCTTCACCACTCTGCATCTTTCAGAAGCAAGCAACCCTCACGCTCTTTGTGTTGCTTGCTATGATTAACACTGCAATATTTGAGTATTTACTTGGAAATAAACCCTGCTGCATTCAGCGAGATTTAGCCCTTTGCTTGCTTGCCTAGGATTCAAGAACTATGGTAGTTTTACACCATGTTAATTTCTATGAAAAAGTTTTAAAAAATGATCTGCTCAAAGGGGTTCCACACCCCCCTTGCCCTAAATGAAAAAAAAATAAGAGGAGGGGGTTAAAATTCCACGGTTTTATTTTAAGATGAAGGATGTTTAGGCAAGGAAACTGACAAAAATGCTCTCTGTCATCTTATGCAAACATCACATTATATTTAGAGATGAAAATATCCCCAGAATGTTAGTAGTCAACAACTAAAGGGAGGTGGTACTGTGTTCTTTTTATTAGATGGGAAGCCTTATTACAATTTTTGAGCAGCATTGAAATACTGTGCATAGCAAGCGGCTGAGTGTTGGAAACTAGAATTCAGCATAAGCAATTGAGTGCTGATAGAAACAAATCCAGCAATCCATTTAGCATGCTTTTAGAAGAGCTGCTCCCTCAAGTGGTGAAAGACATCTACTTGTCACAGCATGCAGTCTTTCACCAAGGAGTCTTGCATTTAGCACACTTTGTTTTGTGAAAGTCATAGCAAGCTAAACCGGAGGTAACCTGTATTTTAATATATACAGTGGCACCTCTAGTTATGAAATTAAGCCGTTCCAAATACATTTTCTTAAGCTGAAAATTCCTTAAGTTGACACAGAGTTTCCCATAGAAATTCATTGGAAATGGATTAATCCATTCCGAGTAGGAAATCACACATACCCCGAAGGAAAAAACTCACATTAACAGGCATGCAAATGACAGAAGCTCAGCTCCCTACCATTTAACTGCTTGAGAAATCCACCCAAAAGTTCCAAAAAGTCCCCAAAACGGTGCCAAATACAGTGGAACGTCAAATTACAGTTACTCCAAGAACTGAATTATTCGACTTACGAATGCTACTCGGTGCTCTGCATGACAGCTGACTTAGACAGGTTCGACCTGTCAAAGTCACCTGTCATGCAGAGCAGAGAGCAGTGTTCGCTACCCTTCGCCACCTCATCCTTCTTCTTGGTGGCTTCAATCTCTCCAAAAGAGATCAAAGCCACCAAGAAAAAGGAAGAGGTAGCCATCGTGCCTCCCTTCCAAACCGCCCCGGCTGCCCAAAGTTGCATCATTCCCAGGGAACAATGTAACTTCAAGCAGCCTGGGTGGTTTGAAAGGGTAGCACTTACCCGGAGGTAAGCACTTGCCTTGCAAGGCTCCAGGGCAGCCTTTGGTTGCTCTCCGCTTTCCCACCACACATATGACTTTGACAGGTTGGTCCGAGGTAAGCGCTTCCCTTACTCAGACGTAAGCACTTCCCTTCCAAACTGCCCGGACTTCCCCCTCAATCAAGGGCAGCCAAAGGCTGCTCTCTGCAACCCCTCCCCCAGAGGTGATTTTGACAGGCTGGACCTTTCAAAGTCAGCTGTCTGGTGGGAAAGCGGAAAGCAGCCTTTGGCTGCCCTTGATTGAGGGTGAAGCCCAGGTGGTTTGGAAGGGAAGCGCTTACGTCCAAGTAAGTTCCTCCCTCCAGAACGGATTAATTGGTTTTCAGTGCATTCTTAGGGGAAACCGCTGTTCGACTTACGAATTGTTCGACTTAAGAAGATGCCTTCGGGATGGATTAAACACGTAAGTCAAGGTACCACTGTATATCCAAAACAGGCAGTTTGAAAAGGTCATTTAAAAAAAAGAAGTCCAGGTTCTCAGCTTTCCTGTTCAATTACTCAATTTTTTCCTATACCCACGGATTTCTATTCATAATTTGACTATTTCATAAGCTGATCCATTTGTAAGTCGAGGTGCCACTGTATATATAAACTTACTTTTTAACAAATACTGCAATGAAGAACCCAAAGCAATGCATTCCTAAACTCACTGTGCCATTTTATTATTCTCTAGTCTTAGGTGGCAATGTTCAAAGAAAAAAAGCCTTTCCCCTCTCGGAGTGCATATCCCACTGAATTTAAATAAAAATAAGGGAGTCCATTCAATTTTCCCATGGAGGTGGATGCAGGTTTGCCACAGTTCTGTGCAAATTATAGCTTGGGGGTTGGGCAGATTTTGTATGGATGCTATTAGGAAAACTGAAAAATCTTACCAATTTCACTTTTGCTCACTGGAGCCATTTCTTCCTTCTCTTCCTCGTCACTGTCACAATTTCCGGCCAGAACATCTGGCTCTGATTCCACCTGGTTTGCATCACACTCCTGTGCTGCTGAGTTTCTCAGGGCAACAAGACGGTGGTGGATGGCTGCATATAGAGAACTGACATCTTTTGAGCTTGCCTGCAAAACACAAAGCATGTATGGATTCATTGGATACTGTTTTCTGATTTATCTAGGAAAGCTTAAGCAAACAGAAGAAATACAATTACGGTATATCCATTCACAATGAGGAGAGATGACTAGATAGAATCATGGACTTTAACACAGGGCACTAAAGAAAAGATAGAAACTCATCTGGAAGTTGAGTCAAGGCAACTGGACTTCTTTTTGTTAAGAGACTGAAAGGTTTCGCTGCACAGCCAAACAGCTTCATCAGTCTGTTGTCTACCTAATGAGCCTATTCGGCCATTGTTCATCTTATGAGCCTATTTCAGACCAGGGTGACAAGAGGTCAAAGTGAGCTATAAAATGGAGAAGTCACAATCAGCTTTTTTTCAGACTGATGAAGCTGCTTGGATGAGCAGCAAAACATTTCTATCTCTCAAGAAAAAGAAGTCCAGTTGCCATGACTCAACTCCCAGATAAACACACCTGGATGACTCGAGAATCTTCACAAAAATGATAGAAGCATTAACATGTGGCTGGATTACAGAATGCTAAGGATTCCTTGGATCACACAATAGAATTATCAAATTGTGAAGTTGGAAGGGGACTGCAAGGCCATCGAGTCCAGTGATTTGCAGGAGTCCAAATCACAGGATATCTGCCAGATGGTGGTTTAGATTTCTTCTGAAAGACTCCAGCATTGGAGTGCTTCTTGAGGTAATTTGTTCCAAGGCAACCAACAAAAATAATATGAAAGTGAATGAGTAAAGAGAAAAATAAAATAAAATAAAAATAAAATAATAAAGAAAGTGTGCAGTGCAGAAAATGCTGCAAAGAGCTAGACTACATCAGCCACAGAATGAGAAATGAAAAGCACAGAGCGCTACCTCCGATTTAAGGTTAAAGAAATGTGAAAAATGCAAGGGGGGGGGAAGCCCTTATTGCCTGAAAAGCCTGGCAGACTGGTTTGCTGGTAGCATGACATCAAAGGGAACATTTAGAAATGCTGCCTCTGAAATCAAAACAACCAAGATGATATCCAGCTTTCAGCTAGGAGACAAGAAAAATGAAGTATTTTGGGCTCTTAAAGCCATTTTGTATAGTTAAGCAGAGACACAATTCAAACCTCTTAAAATACCCTCTGGAAGCTTTTAGTACAGTTTCATGCACATTCTTCCTCCTAGGGTCAGACTAATTCTGTTCGGCACTGGTGGGGTGAATTCTTGATTATCAGGTTTGCCACTATGGTATCATAAACATGTACCGCTAATGCACTTCCTTTTTATTTTGCATCACCTTATCGTCTTCCATGGTCATGTGGTTGCTACAGCGGTTTGGCAGTCCGCACTTCAGCGGTTGCTTAGCAATCCCCGTTCGCACTTGGCTGAACCGCTTTAAACTACGACAGGGAAACGGCAGAAACCGGGGGGGGGGCGAAAAAAGGTGGCATGGTATACAACCAAATCACTTTAAAAGGGGGTACAAGAACCGATTTAACCCCCCCAGGGGTCGTTGCAAGAAAAACAGACACAGCAGTCAAAAATGGGCGTGGCCAAGGGGGCTCTTCAGAAAAAGTGATTTGAAAAGCGGACAGCGATTTTTAAGGTGATTTGTCTTTAAGGAAAACACGTTTCAAATCTGAAGTACGTGGTAACAGGAACACTCCACCCTCTAGTGGTGCAAACGGACAAATGCCTCCTTATAAAAAGGAGAGAAAAAATCAGAGCATTCCCACAATGGTTTGTTGTGCAATCACTTTGACTAAACTCAATCCCTCCTGCTAGATTTCCACCAGGTAAGTCATCTTTCCTCTGAGAGTGAATTTCTTCAGAGATGTTTGCTTCAACATTTAGACTTGCAAACTAAGTCTGTGTTTATTTCCAACAGCCAGTCACAAAACAGAAGTGAGTTCAATGCCAAGATGTATACATTTTAAAAAACCATGTATTGTGAGACACATGTTTTTCTTCACTTGAATGAGCACCTTCCAAACACATAGCAAATGTACAATCTCAGATTCATGGTAATAGCACAGCTATCCTAGCTTCTGTTCCCCACTACAAACTCATCCCCTTAAAATGTGGCCTTTGAAGGTAATGTCATGGGGTAAAAGGAGTGCAGCAGAAGTGGGAAAACTGGCAGAAATCAGTAAGTGGTTCCAGAATGCCTTGGATCCACAAGGGGATCACTTATCAGAGTAGTGTGATCTTCCAGAATGGAGATGCAGAGGTGGACATCAAATGCTGCACTGGAAATGTGATCACCGTTTTTCAAAAGATGTTCTGGTACTCTTGTGATCCCAACAGCTATTTAAGCCAGTGAGACTTGGAAGGCATCAGCAAGTATCAACAGGAGTCTTGACGTCTTCCTACAGAGATGCCCCCGCCAAATTCTAAAGAGCCAATATTTTGTCCAATGAGAAGTTGCTTCGAAGGCGTGGATAGTGTAAATCTCATAATATTGTTGGACATAGAAGACTCCAACTGGTTGGCCACATTTTTAGTATGGAGGAGAACAATTGGATTCCAAAGGTAGCAATGAGCTGCAAACTGCCACCCCCTCTCTGGCAGCAAACAACAAGCACAGCTTCAAATAACATATCAGAGAACACTGACACAAGACCTGATGGCACTACATTTTACAAGGGAGGATGGCGAAAAACAGCTGGAGAATCCTTGCTACCCGATATGCTCTATGCTTGGATCCACACTTTCCAATTGACAAAGCAAGCTTGTCGATATGCATACAAATACAGGCAGAAGTATACATCATTTTTTTTTTAAAAAAAATACCCTTAGCCTAGAGACAAAGTCCATTGAACTCAGCAATCCTTTTTACTGAATAAATCCTGCCGTTGGTCAACATAGTAAACCTCATTTATTTTCAGACCTTACCTGTATCAGAAACACCTTGACAGAGGAGTCGTCTAGATCTGTTGCTGTGATACATAGACTTTTCCGATTTGCTCTCTCTATGATCATCTGAGTCCAGAGTTTGGTGTTAAGGATAAGCCTCATGCTCCCTCGATTTCGCATGACTATAATCAGGAGAAACTGAATATTAAAAAGAAAGGCAGGGAAAATGAAATCCCCTACTTAACACAGATTTTCCTACGCGTTGAATAGAACCTAAAAATTATAAAACTAACCAAACTATTTACAGTATATCCATTATGGCTGCTGTCTTGGCCTTTAAAATAATGTTGGTGCATGCTTTTTCCCCTGAAGTTATAGTATGCCAAAGAACCTACAATATTCTAACATTTTACATCAGAGAATAAAATGCACTTGAGGACAATAATTTCCTCATGATCTGACGCTCACTTACCCAGTATTTGTTAGCCAATATTTATAAGCTCACTGAATAAAGGGTAACACCCATTAGTCCAGAAGGTTAATTACCTAGACATTTTTAATTCACTAAACTGAATTACAGTGTCGCAGCTAGGGCAGACTGACTAAATCAATGGAAGTTCTATAACTGTTGACTTAACAAGTCAGTAATCGATTCGACGTTCCATCTTGAAGCAGCAATTGACTTTGTGGGGGCTCACTGGTGTTGTGGAATGAAATGGCATTTCTGTAGATGCCATTCCAATGACCCCCTTATCAAATGGACAGTATTTCAGAAGGGATAAGAAGGGAGAACATGAGAATATTTAAGATTATTTGTGAATGTCACAATGGAACTTGACCAACTGGAGTTTGTGAGTTAATGAACTTGTTTTGTGATGGATTGTCAAGAGTTACACTTTGGATTATTTTAATAACAATAATCTTAGAACTTCAGAGCTGAAAGGGACCATATAAATCAGGGCTGTTCAACTTTGAACAGGCCGAGGTCTACTTTTTCCAGCCCAAAGTGCCTGAGGGCTACTACACTAAAACCTCTACTTACAAATTTTATCCGTTCTGAGCACATGCTCATAAGTTTTAAAAAATTGTAAGTAGAGCAGAGGTTTCCCATAGGAATACATTGAAAACCAATTAATCTGTTCTGGAGAGAACAGATTTCAATGCGCCGTGGCCCTTGTACTGCTCCGCTCGGCTGAGACAGTGGGCTGGCAGACCCAGAGCTTTGCTGGGGCAGTGGTGGTCCTTTGGATGGGGGAGGGAGGGGTGGAGAACTTATCCCCTCACTTTTTTATTGATGGCTGGTGGGCTACTTTTGAACCCTTCGTGGACTACCAGTAGCCTGCGGTCTACTTGTTGTGCAGGCCTGGCATAAATCATCAAGTCCATCCCCTGTTTGGGAGGTACAGTTGGGAATCAAAATCACAATCTCTTTGCCCTAAACTAGTTATCCAGAAGCTCCACAGTCTGATTTCAGATATATTGAAGACTGATGCCAAATACAAGACTCTTTGTTGTTTTTCTGCCACGAAGTAACATGGCTACTATCCTGAAAAGAATCAGCAGGGGATTTTCTTGCTTCTTTACTCATCTGCCTAAAGAGCAAAGGAACTGTATGTATCACAAAGAGACTCGTTCATACCTGGGCTAATTGAATGTGTGTGTGTGTGTGTGTGTGTGTGTGTGTGTGTGTGTGTGTGTGTGTGTGTGTGTGTGTGTGTGTGTGTGTGTGTGTGTGTGTGTGTGTGTGTGTTTAAAGATAATGATTGAAATCCTGTTATGCCTGAGTAACCTAAACCTCGCAAGGAATAGAATGTATTGTGCAAAGGTATAAATAATATTCATGAAGCAGTTCTGCAGATGAACTGTGCAACAGCCACACCATGAACTGTGCAACTAACTGTGTGGTCAGATCGTACAACGTGGAATGCCTGGGTGCAATGTCTTGCACACTTCAACAGGCATACATTTTATGTTGCAACAACTTCAAGAGACTTTCAGCCCTTGTTTTTAGCCAAAGAAAAGTAATACTGTAAATGGATTAACCAATTAAAGTTGATTTAATTGATTTAGTAAAACTTCCTTATTTGGGCAATATTTTCTGTTCAAATGTGGTCTACATATGTTAAACAGTTTGACAACACCTAAGAACTGTAACAGGCACTATTGGGTTTAATCTACACATTTGCTACATTAATAATTGCCGAAAGGGATAGAGGAAGTGGGAAAAGATGCTTATTCTTACCCAGTCTTGACTGCAGCATTCCACACTGGTTGCTGGATGTGTCATTCAGCCTAAGGGCCCCATTGCCTCTTTCGGTCCAGGACAATGACACTTTATCAAATAAAAAAAGCTTGCAGTTGATCTGAAGTTGAAAAATGGGAAAGGAATTGTCAGCCGGTATGCATGATTTCCCTCAAATGAATGCTATTTTCAAGTACCATAAAATTGTTAATTATTATTACTGTATCACTAATTATTATTTGTATTACTAATTATTATTTGTAATTAATTTATACCATAAATGGTAACATAATGACCCCAATAGAGATAGGCATGAACCCATCGATTCGACAGTCCATGACAGCTTGTTTAATAACCAAACTGGTGCTTGATATTTCACAGTCCCACCTCATGGGCACCTACTCAGAGGCAGCACCCGGAGGAAGTGGGGTGGGAAACTAGGCCACTGCCTGTGAGTGGGTGCCCACTGGAGGAGGAGGAGGAGGAGGGGTTCTGCTTTTTAGAGAGGCATTTGGTGAACCGTAAGTTTTTTTCCCATAATATATAAGCCACCATCCTGCCCAATTATTTTATTATTTTTGTGTTTTTATTATACAGTAATTATTGAATTATATGTTGATATTTGTTTTTGTTTTTATTAATATCTTGATTGCTGTGAACAGCCTGGCGTTCCATCAGAATACAGGTGGTATATAAATAAATAAATAAATAAATAAATAAATAAATAAATAAATAAATAAATAAATAAATAAAAAGCACCAAACATCTGTTTGGCCATGGAATAGAGCAGCACAAACCACTGAATCGGCAGTTTGTGCCCATCTCTATCATGACCATTATGTAACCATTTCATATATAAATTAATTTTACCTTCCAGACATGAGTAACTGACTTTTGTTACACCATGTATGAGTCTCTCTCTCTCTCTCTCTCTCTCTCTCTCTCTCTCTCTCTGTGTGTGTGTGTGTGTGTGTGTGTGAGAGAGAGAGAGAGAGAGAGAGAGAGAGAGAGAGAGAGAGAGAGAGAGAGGGAGAGAGAGAGAGAAGGAGGGAGGGAAGGAAGCAAGGAAGGAAGGAAATATCTTGTTAGATTAGCCATTAATTCTAGGACATTGATTTTCACATCTTACAGATGTTTAAAATAAAAACAAAATATGTTGACTTACTTAAACTACCTGTCAAATTTTGTCAGCAAGCCTGATGAAATGATCCTGGAGCTGGACAACAAAAAATAACCCAGTATGCACACATGTTGACTGGAATTAAAACTGGCCCCAACTTTATTGGCTGCAGCTGCCAATAGTTCTGACACTAGCATAGAAGACGAATCCTGCATAAATCATTCCAGCCAGTGTTCAATGCCAACCACAGTGCCAGACACAGGGAGGAGAAAGTACACCGCAGTTCCCAAGCTGGATGTGCACATAAGTTTTTCACCCATGCCCTGGGAAGGGGCACCACGTGGAGGGAGCCCTCATTTTACTGCTTTGATCCATCCTCATGCTTTTACATACTGTATAACAGAAACACTCTGCAGCATGTGATTAAGAAAAGACATACCTGCAACACGTTGTATTCTCCTTCCTCTCCGGTTGTAACATCAACTTTTTCCAATAGATATCTTGGTGTTGGACCGCTAGATGTAGAAGCAACAGCTGATTCAACTACTGTGCTATCATTGGCAAAAACAAGCACTATAAAAGAACAGAAATCACAGAGCCAATGAATCTTTAGTATGTTTTACTTGTGTTATTGGTATTTCATCTAGTACTGTATTTCATTTTTTCCATATGTCTGATATAGTGGATTTATCCATAGACGCTCACATTAAGATATAATATTAGCTAGCCCTTAAGGTGCCACATCTTTTTCTCTTGTTTTGCTTTGTTTCTTTGGATTTTGATATGCTTGCACAGACTAAAATGGCTACCTCTTTAGAAATCCTGTTATAGAAATCTCCAAATTCATAAATAAATTCATAACTACAGCTAAATTCATAACTACAACTTCTCTGCTATTTTACATTCCATCCTCTGAGTGAAAACCTGTACCAAGTGATAATTTACTGCTATGTTAACTGTTTCTCTTGTCCTTACTAATAGGAAGACAGCAAAATCCAAATTCACCATTAAGCAAGTCCTCTCAGTGTCCAAACTTGGGAAAGCTGTGTTGTATTTTTAAAAATATTAATCACACCTTGGACAACTCCATATCCAAGCTAGGTAAGGGGTTTTGGGACTCTGAGCTCATGGAACTAACATCTTGAGTTTAAATACTTTGAAAATTCATACTCCCATATGACAAGCTATATTTAAAATACAGGCTTTCCTGTATGTTGAATGTTAGAGATAGGTTGTCAACCTTCAAGTATTATTCGCAGTCCACTATGGACAGATCCCTGGTGAGGGATCCTAAAAGAACACATGCTTGAACACTGAAGGTCCCAAGTTAATTCCTTGGAATATGTGGTTTTTATGTTTTTTTAAAGGATTAGGAAGTAGATAATGTAAAAGGCACTGAAGAACCACTAACAAACAAACTAGAACAATGCTGGTCTGGGCAGACAACATATACTAACTAAGGGCACTTTTACACGACCTCTAAAATGCGCTGGCAACTTAAATTTGAACCAGAGATCATGGGGGTTTGTCCCTCTTCCTGTGTTCCCACCCCTCCACACTCCATTGTTCCTGTCTGCATGAGGGGAGGGAGAAAAAAAGGGAGAAAATAATGCAGGCTCACTTCCGTCTGCCCATTGAAGCAGCCCCAAGCAGCTCCGTAGGGATTCCTGTCACTTAAAGGGGTGGTGGGGACAAAAACAAACAAACAGAAGGCAAGGGAGCCTGGCATTCATAGCTTTACAATCCGCATTGGAAGATTTTTTACCTCCTGGAGGCCAGGTACTTGAAAAGTGCGCTGGGACGCGCTTAGGTAGGCGTGGTCGTACTTAATTTTTTTTTAAAGTCCGGAGCTGGTGGGGAAACATTTTAAAGCTCCGGATCTGGGAGCCCTTTGCCTCAGATTTTAGGGGTCGTGTAAAAGCACCCTAACTTAGCACTGAAATGAACTGAACTGATGTTGGCCTTTGCTCTTTGGCTCATTCAAAATCTGTCAGCAGGGGGTGCAACATAGTAAAGTTTGATGCTGAGTCTGATATATGAAACACAACCTACTTATCCATAGAGAACTGATATGAAAACTTAGAATATCTGGAGTCATTTTTCCTGTTGTGCTTACCTTCAGAACACAGCTCTGGGGATCGCTCAGGTCTCTAAGGAAAAAGAGAAAGACATTTCAACTGATGAAATGAGAACTAGTTTTAAAAAAGCATCAGACATTGATGATATGTGATTTAAAATAATAAATGCTATCATTGTATACATAGTGGAATAAGGACTGATTGTCAACCATCAGTACTGTACAACATAAATCATAGTCTAATAGGGATGTATATTCCTTTAATTTCTCTGTGTAGAAATGCAGATTTTATATATAGGTCCTTGATTTACAGTTTCGCAATTACGTGATTCTCTCCTTGGCTTATTTCCATGTATAAAATGACCTTCAATTTTTAGTTTTAACAATTTTAGACAAAACTATAGTGTTATACACTGAAAAAAACTGTAATTTCTTAAGATGGTTATATGCAGTGGGGCAATATGTGTTTGGGAACACTCAGTTCTTGCCACTCTATTCTAACTCATAAATTACTGGCCTTCCATTGTGCAATTAAGGGAATTAAAGGTGCTGCTTATACTACATAACGCAATTCCTAATAAATCTTTTAGAAACAGCGGTGCTCCTACAGGCACAGGGTTCAGACAATTTCCAAGACAGCCAGTTTTTCATTCATCATTTATTGTCCTTGTCACTAAATATGTCCACAAATTTTAATATACTTTAAAAAATATGAAAAATGACCAAGACCTGTTGAAGCATCTTTGAAAAAGTTAAGATGCCTCAAGTTCTTCAAAAATGGGAAAATAATAAATGAGATTTAAATATAATGGACTATTAAATTAGTGTAAATATTAGCAGTATTCAGATGGTACGGTGTGACACAAAGGTTGTCTTTCCAAATTCAGCTGTCAGTTCTCATGTCACCCCCACCCTGAACAAGAGGAAAGTACTTACCAAAACTCTTTCGACTATGTTTTCTCCAAACACAAAATCAGAATGTTGACTGCTTGACAATAACCCACCATGAGGTAACTGTTTCCTGTAATCAAAAGGAGAAAACCACAAATACAGCAGACCCTTGTATAACAAATGGTTTTTATAACAAAAATCTGTACAACATAAAAAAATTCCGTAGATAGGGGAAATTTGCTTAACAGAATCATCTATGGGGTGAATCCCTACAACATAATTAGGGATTATTCTGTTTTCAATGCATTCCTATGGGAACTTTGTATAAAGGAAATTTTGCTTAACATAATTTCATTTGGAACAATTTGTTCCTTTATACAAGGTACCACTGTATAACAGTTAGGTACAAATGGGGGAGAGCGAAACTATTTAATCCACCCATAGATAAAGTCTGTCTACTTTTCCTGTCCTAATTAAAGTAAGGGAGTTTTACCCTGGATTCTGATGTTAACTAGATGTTAACTAGTGCCTGGTGTGCCGTGGAAAAGCTGAAGAATATCAGCTTTGTGTTAAAATGTCCTGCATTTTCTGTTTACTTACTATTTCATAATAAAGTAATTATATTTTCTTTGTGTTTATTTGATTCCTATTCAAGAGAATTACTTTATATATAGTCAATATAGGCACAGAGTTAAATTTTTTAACATTTTCTAATGGTGGTGTGCCTCGTGATTTTTTTTCATGAAACAAGTGTGCCTTTGCCCAAAAAAGGTTGAAAAACACTGAACTAGTGCATGAGAGTCCTGTTAAAAATGTCCTGCTTTCTTATGACACATTGTGAGGGAATTAGCCAAGATTACTAGATGGCAAACCTTTGAGTTGTCACAGTCAGAGTGGGATTGGATTTATAATATAAGCTTAGAAAAGTTACATTTCTTAGTACAATCCCACAGTCAGTCAGAACATCTGTGCATCTGGCGTGACACTGGCAAAGGGGGCCTCCTCGTATACATCTGTTTAGCTCTCCAAGGCATGTTGTAGTATACGAAACTAAGCCAAATTAAACTCGCTAATTTTTAAGGTGCCAGAAAACTCTTTGATGTCTGTGACAATGCAAAGAGACTGCCCGTAGACCGCCGAGACCTCATGTGATATCTTTATAAGAGTGTTGGTCAAAGACTTGTTTGACATTCAGATTTATGTCCTTTTGGAGCCATGAAGGTCCTGAGGTCACCTTGGGCTGGTTATTCTCCCAGCCTGGCCTGCCTCATAGGGCTATTGCAGGAATAAAGTCAGTGGAAAGTCAGCCATGCATGCCTCTTCCAGATCTTTGGAGAAAAGGTGGAATATAAGCATGGCACTGAAATCAGTAATTGCATCCGCAAGCTCCTCTTTCTCATGTTGTCCCAAAATGTAGAGGCTAACACCACAGGAATCAATAAGCGGAAGTAGGAGACAAAAAGTATTTTCTAACCTTTTTGTCTCCTTCCCTCAGGACTTCAGTGCAGGTCTTGCTCATCACCCAGATTGACTACTGCAGTGCCCTCTATATGGCGCTTCCCTTGGGTTTTAATTCAGAGACTTCAACAGGTCCAGAAGAATATGGGTGGGGGTGGGGGGGACAGGCTGATGGTGGATGTGAGCAAATTTGACTGCATCATCTGGTTCTGGCTCGCTTTCATTGGTTGCTTTTTGGTTCAATGTTACTTGTTAGAGTGTCTTTGCCCAACCCACAAAACCATCCCACTCAAAGCTCTTCCAAGTGGCCACCCTGAGGGAAGCCCATAAGTCCTCTACAAGAGGTACGGCCTCCTTCACAGTGGCACCTCCCTATGGAAACCAGCTCCCAGTGGAGCTCTATTTGGCCCCGTCCCAGCTGACATTCAGGAGGGAGTTAAAAACTTGGCTTTATGGACAGGTGTTCCACATAGACCCTGGCTGATAATCCTTTCCTTTTTTCCTGTCTGCTCTGGTTTTTATATGCTTCATTTGCACCATCTCCCTTATTATTATTGCTAGTGGCAATAATAAAATTGTTAAGACTAATGTTTTTATTTTTATTTATTCCATGTTTTATACTCCCTGCCACAGGAACTCCCTGCCACAGGATGTGGTGATGGCATCTGGCTTGGATGCCTTCAAAAGGGGATTGGACAGATTCCTGGAGGAAAAGTCCACCACAGGTTACAAACCATGATGGAGATGTATAATCTCCAGGCTTAAAACCAGGGTACTTTGAGGGCCAGATGCAGGGGAGTGGTATCAGGAGACAGATATCTAGTCTCATGCGCTTCCAAAAGCATCTGGTGGGGCCACTGTGAGATACAGGAAGCTGGACTAGATGGGCCTTTGGCCTGATCCAGCATGGCTCTTCTTATGTTCTTATGTTCTTATGTACCTGTTGTAACTGCCCACCAATGGCAGCAGTAAATAAATAAATAAATAAATAAATAAATAAATAAATAAATATTTGAAATTTCTTTGCTCCCTCTTCAAAACCTAAAATTGTCTTTCCCCTATGTTGGTTGTAACTTGTCAATCCAAGGTAAGTCTGCTGCCTTCTAAATATTTTGGACTGGAACTCCTGGCAGAATAACCAACTGTAATTCAATTCATCCAATGTATACCAGTGTTAGTAAATTAAGAATTTATACTTTAAAAATAATAATAATGGATTTCAATTAACTTACTGTGTTTCTTTAGGGCATGAAAAATGAAAAGAGAAAGGTGGTTTCTCTGGGCCATCGGTCAAGAGGTTAGTGTCTTCAGATGTCTGAAAACAATAGAAGAAGTGGTAAGAAAATACAGATGGATCACATCTTCCACAGTCTTTTGTCATTGGCAATCTAGGCCCGGAATTCTGGGGGCTGTAGTCCAAAATATCTGGAGTACTGAAGGTTCACCACCACTGGTCTAGACCATAACAACTATTATGAAAACCCGGCATTCTCTTTAAGTATATGACATCTGTTTTCCATCAGTGGTCAATTTATCCCTGACTGAGAGCCAATTGCCTAAATGAACACCCTCTAGTAAAACTCAAGTGTTTATATCTGGGCAATTGCAGGATCAAACCTCCACCTGGAAGCACTAAGAAATCCATTCCATCAAATATTAGTCACATACAGTATGGAGCTACAGCATCACTATATAGTACCTCAACGTCTGCTTTATGTTCCAGTTCCAGTACGTTGCCGGCACCTGTCTTCTCCACCAGTCTACTCAGAGGGTTTTGTGGGGGTTGTAAAATGGCAGGCTTTAAAACATCCCACTGTAAGTTTGTTGGTGGAATACCTTGTAAAACAAATATGAAGTGGAATAGTATTTTTATTGCAACTTTGCGTTGCACCACTTTCTTTTACATGTTTCTTAAAGCAATCTCATTCATTGAACCAACCACAAGTTAAAACTAGCTATCATATTAATTGGACTTCTGAACAGAGATGAGCATGAAATGATTTTTTTCTTCATTTCGTTTTTGGTTTCGTTTCCTAATGAAACAAAAAAGAAAGTGCCTTTTAAAAGAATGAAACAAAACAAAATGGAAATTTTCATTTCGTTCTGTTCCATTCCATTTTGTTTTTTTGTTTTTAAATTTTTATTATTTATTTTGACAAGTCCCAATCTAAAAAAAAAAAAAGGGTGTCAATTGCCAGCAGGACCCGCATGCTCGCTGATCATGCTTGTTGAAAAAAACCCGCCAATCTCTGGCAGGGCCCTGTGTGCCTGCTGATCGGCGCTTGTAAAAATAAAAAAGGACTGATCGGCCAGCAGGGCCCCAACTAGTTGTCAAAAAAATAAAAATAAATGGAAAATGAAAGAAAATGAAAAATGAAATTATTTTTTTTTTAAAAAAATTGTTTCAAATGAAACAAAACAAAATGGAAAATAAATGAAATGAAAAATGAAACAAAACACCATGTTTGCGTTTCGTGCCCATCTCTACTTCTGAATTATTTTCACTGTGGAATTTGGCAAGGTGGTTTTAAGGCTTTCCAGATTTTGTTTGCTTGTGAAGCATGTGCATACACAGACACTTCTCTACCTTATAGCTGCAAAAAGGTTTTACAGATTTCTAAAGCTCACATGGATGTATAAATAAAGAGCATCTCAGAAGGGGCAGCTCTCTATTTCAAATAGCTTTAGATAAAAAACAGATCATGCTACTGATTGCCAACGTTCTATGAGGACATAGCACTTGAAGAAGAAGAAGAAGAAGGGGCAGCTGGTTCACTGAGAATTATAGAACATGCCTGAGTGGTGGGTTTCAAGGGAGCTGAACGCACATACAGTACTGTACATGCTGTTCTTCACAGCCCTACAAAGTCTCAGTGGCTTCCTGCCATGCTCCTTCCAGGGACATAACTCAGAGAGGAGCTGAGCCAACCTTAAGCCTACATTAGCCTACATTAAATGGCAGGACATCATAGTGTACACTCAAGAGGCTTTCCCCAGAAACCTCCTTACTATTCATTCAGGGTGGGAAAAGCTTAGAAGAGTTAAGGACCGGGGAATTCTGCAAATGGG
This sequence comes from Phrynocephalus forsythii, assembly GCA_029282475.1. NCBI lineage: Eukaryota > Metazoa > Chordata > Lepidosauria > Squamata > Agamidae > Phrynocephalus > Phrynocephalus forsythii. The sequence goes on along the minus strand of JAPFRF010000004.1, from coordinate 102,495,825 downwards.
GGGTGGGTGGGTTTCTATCAGATCAAGCTCATATGACTATACTGGCTCCAGACTCCCCATGCCTGCTCCCCAAGCCTTGGCCAAGGGTCAGAGAGAAAAGGGACCCTTGCTTATAAGCACTCTCTGGGAGGTTTACAAGTAATTATGCAGGCTACACATTGCCCCTGCCCCCCAGCAAGCTGGAAGGCTAAGTGAACCTTGAAATATCTACCTGGAATCAAACTCCAGACTGTGAGGACAGTTATAGCTGCAGTACAGCAGTTTAACCACTGTGCCACTGAGAAACCACTGCGCTCTCTGGTAATTAGAGATGGGCACGAAACGAACAATTTTCCGTTTCCGTTTCCGTTTTTTCGTTTCGTTATGCAACAAAATGACAAACGAATTTTGTCTCTAAAATGAAACAAAACGAACAGAAGCACCGGAAATTTTGTCGTGCATTTCGTTTTCGTTACGGCAATACAGTGAACTGCTTTAAATGCTAAAAAAAATAAAAAAATTGAAATAAATGGTAACAAAACGGTAACGAAACGAACAAAAACAAAAACAATTTTTTTGCAAAAATTCGCGAAAAAAACAAACGAACCGAAACGGATCCTCCAAGTGACAAACGACAAACGAAACACCTTTTTTTTAATTCGTGCCCATCTCTACTGGTAATCAGTGACTGGAGATGTTTTTTCCTAGTCTTAGCTGGCATGGTCAGGAACCCGGCAAACCCCTCTTTCATCTCTGTTCTCTGCATTGTCAGCAACCATTTACAAGTAATTATTGCATTGTGACAAGTCTCCTTACCTTTTTCTGTTACCTTCACATCATAATTCTTTTGCAGTAATGTGGAGGTCATGAATATGTTATTCCTTTTTACTGTGGAAGACATTTTTGCCAAGTCAGTTTTTTTATTCCATTCCTGCAGACTTTATGTAGACTTTTGAATTACGTTTTGGAACTATGATTCCTAGAATTCTCTCGTCAGCATAGCCCCTTCTTGGGAGATGCTGAGAGCGATTGCCCCGAACAGTAATTTGCCCCATAATTGGTTTGTCCTTACTGAAATTAATGTTCGTTTGTTTGTTTATTATATTGATTTTATTATCGGTTTATTTGTTGTATTTAATTGTTTGCTGTTTTGTTTTGATGTGAACCGCCCAGAGTTCCTTCGGGAAGATGGCGCGGTATATAAGCTTTAAAATAAATAAATAAATAAATAAATAAATATTTGTCACCACCCATCTCCCCTGGGCAATTTACAATATAAAACACAATAAAACAATGATTATTTTAAAAATCTACAAACCTCCTAAAACTAACAATATATCTATAAATAATTATTAAGGGTAAGGGTTAAACTTTAAAAGAGATAGACTCTATGATGTTAGCCATGTCCACGAGTGACAGCTGCTTGTTCCACCCCAGGCAAGCTGCTGAACCATGTTAACTTAATTCATTTTAATTGTACAGTATGTAATATTTTACTTAATTTAACTTAAGATATTTATTTATAGGTTGTTCTCTGATATTGCTGTGGTTTTATTTGCATACTGGTTGTTTATATATGTGATTTGTGATTGGTTTTTCTGTTGAAAGTCGCCCAGAGTGGCCAGGTGGCCAAATGGATCGGGGTATAAATTTAATAAATTTAATTTTCTGGAAGGTCAGGAGTGAGGAGGGGGCTGTCTCAACTGTGGGGGTAATGTTCTATAAAGCGAAGTTGGTGTTTCACAGGGCTATGTCTCATGGTGTAGCGCTTATGGTAATCTGCAGTACTGCAGCCACGACGCTGCTCATAACTTGAATTCTATCCTGATAGGCTTAGAAAGCCAGCTCAACGTTGAATCAGTCTCCCATCCTTCCGAGGCTGGCAAATTGATTACCCTGCTCACAAGGTGTGTGTGGGCAGGGGAATCTGTTGTCCGCATGACTAAAGTCATAGGTGTCAAGTTTTCCCTGGTGCCGGCCGGGATTGGAGGAGAGAGTTGTAATGTGCACGTGCACACACCCAAACCCAAATACACGCATGCGCATGCATACCCACCGCTCAAGGTGGGAAGACAAAGCAGAGGGGGCAGCGCAAAGCCCACTTACCTGCTCCCGTGTCCCCGGAGGTTGGGGTGGCGGAGGTGGCAGAGGGCTTCCCTGCAGCTACAAGCAAGTCTTTCTCCCACTGCCAGCCTCTCGCCCTCAGACTCACCCACCCACTGACCGGACTTGCTGGCTTTTCCCTCCAACTGCCTCTTTGGGTCATGGAGGGGCGCAGGTGAGAGTGTGGTGGCGTCTGCTCCTCCTGGCCGCTGCTGCCAGCCATGACCCCCACCATATGCCAGCCTTGGAGGGAGGGGTGCTTGGCTCTTCCAGGGACTCCCCACCAGCCAAGGCTCCCTCGAAGCCCAGCCCAATGCCAGAAGGGAAGGGAGGGCACCTGAGGGCGTTTATACACGACCCCTAAACTCCGGGGCAAATGGCTCCCAGATGCGGTGTAACGATAGTGAGTGCAGGGCTCTCCTCACTTCTGTTTGTTGTTGTTTTGGCTCCCGCCCCTTTAAGAGCTACTTAAGAGACTGGAATGTTGCCACGGCAAGAGCGAGAGGCAGAATGGAGGTGAGCCACGTTCTTTTCTTCCTTTTTTTTCTCCCTCCCCTCACGCAGCCAGCAGCCAGGAAGTGCGGAGGGGTGGGGACACAGGAAGAGCAACAAGCCCCTAAGATCTCTGTTCTGAATTTAAGTGGCCAGCGGATCTTAGGGGTCGTGTGAAAAGGCTCTCAGTCTCCCAGGCCAAACACTGCTGCTCCCCCCACCATTACCTACCCAGCGCTACCCACTGCCCAGCCCCTCCAAAGGAAGCACCTGCAACCCTTGCCTGGAACTCCCTGGAGGCGGAGGATCTTTTTCAGGGAAGGGCCTCCGGCATCGCTCCTTCTTGAGGGGTGCTCTGGGACTCGATCATCAGTGGCTTTAACCCTTTGTGCCAGAATCTGGAAAGTGGCTCCTCAGAAGTACCCTGCCCCCTTTTGCGGTGTAAAAGGTATTGGGTGTTTTTGTTCATGCAAAGTAACGGATGCATGGCCAAATTGGGAGATTGTGCCCTGCACTCTGGGACATTTCTAGCATCATAATAAATACTGGATGACAGCAGGAAAGATTATTTAATCTGTGAATGTCCCACCCAAAACTGGACATTTGACAGGTAAGACTAACCTGTAAAGTGCCCAGAGAGTGCTCTAAGTGTTATGGGGTGATATATAACTGGCACACTTTAAATTAACAAAGTGTTGATCCAAGCCTAACCAGTATGGAGATGCCCCATACATTTAAAAGCCGTGTTCCAGTCCCTTTTATTGATTTTATACATTCATCAGGTACTTAATGTTTAAACTTACCTGGTTGGGAAAGTGGAAATTTTGGAAGGATGGTAAAAGAAGATGATCTCACTCGTTTTGGAGAAAGTATCATTTCTGGAAATACATAAACAATAATTATTACATACATTTATCAAATGTAGCTGTATCTCAGTACAAACATAACTATAGGTGTACATTTTACTGGTTACAAAACAGGACTGATATGAGGTATGGTAATTGTTATTCTCACAGTTTCCATCTTGCCAGCATCTATCCTGTCACCCTTCCAATATTATGCTGTGACTCCCACTAACCCCTTACAGGTCGTGGGGTTCCCTTCTTCCATCCTTAAATTCATAAATGAGGCTGAAGAGCCCCTGAACACAACAGAGCTTACTGAACACGGACAGAATGAAACACATCAGCAGCATTTAATAAGGTAGGACTAGTATGTCTTTCTGGACAGATCCTATTCTCATCCTTTCTCCCTCTAGGGCAGTGCTGGTGAACCTATGGCATGGGTGCCAAAGATGGCATGTGGAGCCATTTCTGTGGGCACCTGACATCGCCCCCTCACAGCCACGGCACTTCCACCTCTGCTTGGAGCATGCCACTGTGCTGTGCGCAGAGAGTCGTGTGAAGGGTAGTCAGTGGTTTGTGGGCTCCTTCGTAGCCCCAGTTTACTCTCCACCCATGCAGCTCTGGGCATCCCAAATGCAGCAAGGCTGGAGAGTAAACTGGGGCTACAAAGGAGCCCACAAACCACTGCCTGCCCTTTACCCAGCTCTCTTCACAGAGCCATTTTGGCAGTTTCGAAACGGCTCCGTGAAGAGAGCCAGACGAAGGGGAGGCAGTGGTTTGTGGGCTCCTTCATAGTACCAATTTACTCTCCAGCGATGTCACTCTGGGCATTCCAAAATAGTGTGGCTGGAGAGTAAACTGGGGCTATAAATGAGCCCACAAACCACTGCCTCCCCTTCGCCCAGCTCTCTGCGTGGAGCGATTTTGGCAGTTTCTAAATGGATCTGTACAGTGGGGTGGGGTGGCTGTGAAAAATTCAAAAACCTGCTGTTTGATTCTTGCTTTCCCGAAGAGTAGCACCTTTTGGGAAATAACAGATCGAAGAGCAGTTTTTTGAATTTCCCGTGGCCACAGGGTAGCACCCGAAGCATTTGTAATCTGAGGTACCACTGTATTCAGGTTAAATTGCCATATTGGCACCTTGTGAAAAGTAAGTGGGTTTTGAATTGCAGTTTGGGCACTCGGTCTCTAAAAGGTTCGCCATCACTGCTCGAGGGCCTTTTCCTTTCCTCACCACCTTCATTTGGGAGCAGTCCTCCCCCGGACAAGAGTATGCCTGAGTGGGTTGGTACTCAGGGTCATGCAGCAGGAATGGCTTATAACCCCATGGCTCTGAGCACACCTGTGGTCTTTCAAGTTCCCTCTTGCAACTTGGTAATTCTCCTTGGGTCTGTTCTGATACTTATCAGGTCACTGAGGGCGTTTATACACGACCCCTAAACTCCGGGGCAAATGGCTCCCAGCTCCGGAGCTTAAAAATGTTTACCCACCAGCTCTGGAGTTTACAGGAAATTAAGTGCGACCATGCCCACTTTAGTGCGTCCCAGTGCGCCTTTCAAGTACCTGTTCTTTGGAGGTGAAAATTATTTGATCCAGTGTAACGATAGTGAGTGTGGGGCTCTCCATGCTTCTGTTTGTTGTTTTTTGGCTCCCGCCCCTTTAAGAGCTACTTTTACAGAGACGAGAGGCAGAACGGAGGTGAGCGGCATGCTTTTCTTTCTCTTTTTCTCCCTCCCCTCACGCAGCCAGCAGCCAGGAAGTGCGGAGGGGGTGGGAACGCAGGAAGAGCGACGAACCCCTGAGATCTCTGGTCTGAATTTAAGTGGCCAGCGGATCTTAGGGGTCGTGTAAAAAGGCCCTTATTTGGGGTTTGAGGATTCCCTTGTGTCTTTCTCTTGATGCTGTCTCTCTCTCTAAGGCTCTGGGTGGCTCAACAGGGTTTAGATGTTCTTCTGCTCTTCCTCTCTCCACTAGCTGCACCAGGACCCCAGTTCAGGAGAGTTCTTTGCAGATGAATTTATTCCCAATCCCCGGGAGGTTCAGGCTTCTTAGGACTCTCACTCTCTTGAGTGGTAAGCCTCTGCATAGCGGCCAGGTCAAGTCCCCTCTTAGTATTCTTTCTCTTCTAAGATAGCTCTTGTGTGCACAGAAGCCTTATCTCCACACAGGGCACTACAACTACCTTAGTTGTCTCCAAAACCTCTTTTAGATCTCCTAGTTCCAAAAATTGTCCTCCTCCGGCTGGGTCGTGCACTTGATCCTACAGGCTTGCTTCTCTTCCCACCCTTTTTGAATCTCTTCTTCCATTTTCAGTTGTCTACTTGTTTTCTGGTTCCTTGCCTACATCCCTTTCTTATCATATCCTCCCCTAGGTCCACTGGAGAGCTTGAGGTGATTAATTCAGCAGGTCCAGGAGGAGTGGCATGATGGTCGGTCAACAGGGGCCTCTACACCATTGTCCTTGTCATCAGACATGCCTTTAAAGTCATATGGAGGCCAGAGATCCATGAGGACTAAAGCACTTGAGTGGCCAACAATTTGAGTCAAGTCCAATGAATTGGATTCCAAACCAGATTTTGGTAGGACGTTACTTTAATGCAAAACCAAAAGAAAGCTACATCATTGAACAGGGAAGAGGGAGAAGCAGTCATACCTCTATGCATTTGGGTGTCAGAGAGTTGAAAAGAAAAAGACGAAGACCTTGGACGTTTTCTGGAGCAACCAATGGAAACCGAAGAGGAAGAAACACAGGACAACCTTCTCAACTTGAAATCTGAAACCAGTTGCAACAACAGATTACATTTAAATGGATAGCAAATTGTTGGATCCCCAGCTTTATTGTGGTCCACAATATACCATTGATGGTGCTCGGTGGAGGTCTTCATAACTGTGAGCAAAAACATCTGGAGGGCCAAAGTTTCCTTCACCTTTCCATTAAAACTATCCAAAACCCAGCAGAAGGACAGATAAATATGCTTATGTCTTATGATGACCATTAAGAATGCATTTATTGCAACTGAATATAAGACATTGGCAAGAACGGCATTTACATTGGCTGATTCTATCAATCACCACCACGAGTTGCTAATAACTGGGAAATCACTACTTGCAATTCTGGTCACATGCCCATTCACAGAGCAGACAGGAATACCAGCAGCATCCAGGTAATTAGTGGCAATTTCCCATGGCAATTTATGGTGTTACACTTATCCTGGAATAAATTCATAAAAGGATTTTGGCCATAAGAATTTATTTGTACATAAATAGAACATACATATGTTTTCTACATATGGAAAGAGAACTACCTAGCAATATTTCCTGGCAATCCCTGTGCTGGGAAATATTTATGAGTTCAGTCCAAAGGATGGAGCTTGGACCATGACATACGTAAACATCAGTAGAGCTCTACCCTCTGAACAAAATGAGACTGCATCCTAAATTCATCTCAAAGGATTTCTTAAAATTTATGATTACCATTCTCAGTCTTGCACACAGGATCTTCTGTAGGCATCTGAACAAAAAGAAATATTAATTAGATCTAGATGGAGACTTAGCAAACATTTACTTTCAGCTTGACATCATGTTCTCGATGTCTGAATATTATTCATAGGCCCTGAAGTTAGAACAGAGATTAGCCAAGATTTCCTTAACTTCTAGACTGAGGGTCTAGAGCAGGGGTAGGCAATTGCAGCCTTTCATATGTTGTTGGACCACAGTTCCTATGATCCCTCTTTTTTGGCAAAGCTGGTTATGGCTGATGGGACTTGGAGTCGAGCTGTATCCAGAAAGTCACATGTTGTCCATTCTTACTCCAGAACAATGGTTTGCGCCATAGATCCCAAGATGTTCTGGGACTACAACTCTCAGAAATCCTGGCCTGGACAGCTAGCAGTGAAGGCTTCTGGGAGTTGGAGTCCAAGGACATCTGAGAACACAAGGTTAGGAACCACTGCTCTAAAAGGTAGGATTGCCTAGTAAGCAGCATTATTTTTTCCTGCGATTTCAGAGCCAAACTTGAGACCAAGAGGTGGATCTCTGAGATGTCATGGAAGCAGGACAGGGTCTTTTTGCTTCCATCATATATCACTTTTTTGTTTTTTGTTTTTGTTTTTTAAATTGATTTTAATGTCTTGATAGTTTGGATTTGTTTTACTTTGTTTTTACAGTTGTATTTTATGGATTTTCTTGCTCTGAACTGCCCAGAGTTCCTTCGAAAAGTTGGGTGGTATATAAATAAATAAATAAATAAATAAATAAATAAATAAATAAATAAGAATTGGAAAATAGTTCCAAACTGCTTCTAGGCCACTTGTTTGCAGATAGATGTTTCAGAGATATCTGGGGAAATGGACACAGAACCTGGGAAAACCCCAGTGAAACAGATAATAAGATGACCAAGATCTGGAGAGGGGTGGGGAGCACAATATTATTTTAGTAGCCAGCCCAATGGCAAAAGGTGTGCTGCAATGGCTGCAGTTTACACCATTCCAACTTGGGCTCTCGGTCTCTGCTGATTTAGTCTACTGTACACATTATATCCATCGAGTTAGTCCAAGTCCTGTGCAGGTGCTGGGTTTGGGAAAAGCTAATCATAAACTGCATATTGTTGTTCATTTTATTTTTGTTTTATTTTCTTTTGGTTTTTTTAATCTTTTGCCATATATCTTTATCATACTAGAAGTGTTTATTTTATATGACATACAGTATATTGTTTTACTATTTCTCAATGCTGTAAGCCATCCAGAGTGACCTTTTAGGATGGAGCATCAGGATATAAATATAATAACAAATAAAAAAATAAAAAAATAAGTCCACAGGGTGTTCTTTTTTTTTTTTTTGCTCCAAGTGACATGAGGGGCCATAAACATTTTTGGGGTGCCAAGACGGTGGAATCACAATATACATGCAAACAGGATTGCTCTGAGCTTGTGAGCCATGTTGCTTGTGAGCCATAAAGCTGCCTCTAGCCCGGCTTAGCCTGAGATTAGCCTCCCACTTGAAAACACAGGGAAGTGCTGCAATTCTCTGAGGTTCTGTGACCCCACTTCACTACCATGTGAGCATTTATTCACCTTTGATATACAGGGGCGTATCTAGGGGAGGCAGAAGGGTACATCTGCCCCAGGCGCAGCAATCTGGGGGCACCCGGAGGGATAGCAGGAGGAGGAAGCCATGCACCCTACTGCCACCCAGCCGTCCCTCAGCTACGCACCAGGTGTGTGGAGAAGGAGGCAGACAGGCAGGGAGGAGCATGGTGCCCAGTGCCCTCCTCCTCCTTTTCCTCGCTTTGGTGGGAGAGGTGTAAGGCGTGCACATGGACAAACACATGCCTGTCCTCACACCCACACACACACACCATGCCCGCAGGGTTCATCCCCCCATTGCTGGGTGGGTGTGATGGGGGGCGCCAGGAAGGGCGCTCCAAATCCTGGCTATGCCTCTGTTGATATATGGTCCGAGCAAAGTGCAACAGGAGAAAGTGGGAGCCTTTACCTTGTAAGGTTGTTCCTTCTTGAAAACAAAGGCAGGCTGTGCAATCACTGATTTTTCTAGAGATAGAAGAAAAAATTCCAATTAAAAATGGACGGATGCAAAAAATGTTAAATTCTGATTACGTAATGGGAGGGAACAAACATGATACGTGCTCCTTTAAGGGAAATGTTTTCTGGTATCAACCGTCATTAACTTAAATTAGGCAACATATTTTGTACTCCAGACACTATTGTACATTCATATTTAAGCATTTTAACTGGCTTAACTTGTTACCATAAAAGTAATAGTGGGTTTGCCATAAGTATTTGCATAATAACCGCTATCTCTGTGTGTGTTTCTTGGTCTCATTCCTTTAACATGCCTTTCCCTTATTTTATGTATATACACAAATCATTTTCCAAATTTGTGACCCTTTGTTTTTCCTTTACTGATTGGACACAGGGCCTCAGCTGATGAGAGGCTGGTCTCATATCTAAAAGGAGTGTACTTTTAAGAGGAAAATATTGTTCGTTCTAACAGAAATTTGTCACAATAATCTTTTAACAGTATGATTTTCCTTTGGAATTGGTCCTTTGGGAAATAGCATGGCTTTGTGGGCATGTATTGTTGAATGTTTGCATGTCTGGATGGATAATGTTATAACACAAGGAAATATGCATTTGCCTTAATATTGTAACAAATCAACAACACACGGCCTTACTAGAAGTAATTGCAGGGATTAAAACTGAGCATGGATAGAATTATGGCTCATATATAAATTTTATGGAGCCATCACTTGAAGGTTATGTATGGAACTATTTAAAGGAAAGGAGTTATAAGCTATTTTTCCCAAGCCATTCATGTCAAATTACAGAATTCTGCATAGGTTATTGATATTGATAGTTATTTATAACTCAACCACATGCTTAAAGTTGGAGGTAGAGATGAATATGCTCTAATATGGTAGAATTTGTGGAGCTTTCACACAAGACCTCTGTAATTTGTGCGAGCATCCCACATAAGAAACACAGTAAAATACTCATTGATTCACCAGACACAGAATTAAAGAAATTAATATAGACTCTGGTTTAACTAGCAAACCAACACACGTGGGAACACTTTAAGGGTAGCCAAATGCAGGACAAATCGCACCTTTATGGAAAGTTAAAAGTATTTAGACATACTGAGGCAGCAATCTTATACATATTTACCTGGTGTAAGCTCCACTGAAATCAATGGGTCTTGCTTCTAGCAGACATTATAACATTAGTCCATATGCTGTTGGAGCAAATGAATGAACCTGTAAACCAGCCATTCTCAGTGTGGGCCATATGGACCCCTGGAGGCCCCTGATACATTTGAAGAGGCCACAGACTGGAAATAATTCTTCACACACCACTATCAAGGTTTGTTATGCAACTCATATAATCAGCCTTTATGGCTATGGGCAAAAATTAATGGTTGAGAGGGGCTACTGTAAACGATCTGTGAACCATGGCAATAGCTGTTCAGTTCATTTATTTACGGTCAATAACCATCATGTATGAAAACACAATGTTTATATAGAATCATATAAATTTGAATAAAAGAAGTCCAGTAGCCATAACTCAGCTTCCAGATTAAAAATAATAATAAAATAAAATACAAGGATCTTATGATCATCAACATACTTGCATAGTTTGATCAAATAAAATTGCAGTAATTGTTGGGCCGGAGGGGAGACACTCAAGGGACCTTACATGGTCAACAGCTTTTGACCATGAAGCAGAATTTAGCCACTTTGCTGATAATATAAGAATCTATGTCAGTAAGCAGCAAGGAAATATAAAATTCATTGGATCTCCCCAGGAACTTTAGAAGGACTGGGCATAGAAGATCTTTATATAAATTCAATAAAATAGGCAGTGTAGAAGTACATATCCCACTGATAATAGCCCATCTTGACACAGATTGAGCTAAGGAAATTACCGTGACATAGACATAGTCCACATGAGAATTCTATTGCACACACATATGAATTAAAATATACCCAATGAACTGGAAACTAAGACAGTCTACGTTACAGGAGGACAAAGAGAAATAAAATACATTTGCTTTCGAATTGTATGAAGGCAATATCAACTCAAGGGAAACAAAACTCAAGACTGGAAGGGCTATTAGCTAGAAATGGGGAAACAAAGAGGTCCAAAGCAGTAGCAATAAAAACATTTCCACAGGGTAGGATAGATGGGGGAATCACCAGAGCTTGGGGGATGGACTACCAAATATAGATTTTGGGGCAGTAGAAATCACTTACTTTTTCAAAAAAACCCACTATATGTAGCATTTTAAATTTAGCCAACTCAAGTCACATAGTTTTTGAGTTGTTTCCCATGTTCCTACTGAGTAATTGAAATGCTCCCTTTTAAAACTGGGTGCAACATTCACAATGGGCTTAAATCAATTAAGAAAACTGCATGCTAATATAAACAGCCCTCTGTTGGTCATTTGTTTTAACTTGCTTCCTAAGAAAATAATACGACTGAGAGGAAAACAAATATGTACATTGGAATGTATTTTGTGAACGTGAAATTCAGCATGGTTTTTAACACAGGTCAAAACATAGCTTGTTTGGCTGTGTGATCAGGCTTCAACTCACAGCGGCTAAAATTTTTTGTAAATAAAAATCAAATCAAATAAATAAATATATAATGTTTGAAATCATAACATACGGAATCACTCAAATTTCATGTTATGCTCTGCCAGTTTGGATGATGTACACTTTCACTTTAATTGAATTGTTACATTCTCATAAGACGGCAATATTTGTAGAGAAATCTGGTTAAATGCATTTTATAGGGCAACCTTGTTGATATGCAGTTGATAAGCAGTTCTGAAGAGTTTCTTGATTCTTTTTGTTGAGAGGACAGTTTTCAACAATGCATTTTAAATGATGTTCCCATAAGTACAGAAAAGCAATCGTGCAAAGGTCCTTATCTGAGAAACAATATTATGTTCTGGTCATCTGCAGAGATCAAGGCATACGTTGCTTGCAAATATTTGCATAGTAGTGACCACATAAGTCAGTATGTTTTGTACAAAATGATAGTTGTGATGGAGGGATAGGAAAACAGATATTTCTGCTGGGTTCAAAGGAAGGCCCAAAGGGAGTGGAGGGCTTCAAAAATGCAGTTTTGTAAACACTTCCCCTTGCAGAAAAATGTATGTAACTTTATTGGTCCTTCCTGATTATTCTTTTAATGTTGCCAAGGAAAAATAAGCAATTTGCTTATTATGAAAATTAAGCAAATTTGCTTATAATGAAAATTATGAAATTTTGCTTATTATGAAAATTAAGCTTTAAAAATGAAGTTTTGTAAATGTTCCCCTTGCAGAAAAATGTGTATACCTTTATTAGTCCTTCCTGATTATTCTTTTAATGATGCCAAGGAAAAATACAGTAAGTAACTTGCTTATTATGAAAATTAAGCAAAAATCATCCTATTGTCCTTTCACAGTTGGAAATTCCAACTATGACTAAGTATCTGTAGATATGATGCGTAATGTAGATATGATGCATTATCTGTAGATATGATGCACAATAGACACCATAACTTGCTGTCATTGTGACCACTAGTACTTTATTTGCATGACTTATCAGTTATCTCAGTCCTTCCAAGGGGAAAAAAATGACCTCTGAAGTCCTGACAAGATAAACTATACTTTGTCTGTAACATAAAGCAGACCCCATTGGGACCCTTGATGGCAATTCACACCTCCTCCTACTAAGAAACTAGAAAAGTTTCATTATTAGACAGCAACACCTAGAACCCCCATACGTATCAGCTGTAGTTTAACAAAGTGGCTTTTCCAAACTCTTAGCTTGTCTGAGGAATATGGAGTTGTAGCAGATTGAAGAAAAAACATTATAGAGTGTATTAAGAGAACCCATTTGTCACCAGGAGGTTAATCCTAAATCTTCCAAACTTTTGAAATGTTACTAGTTTTATCATATTTTTAAGTGACTCATATTTCTGCATCAAAATGACAATGTACAAGTAAGTGAACTGCAAGAAAATCTATATTACTAATCAACAAGTCATTCATCATCGTGACATCAGGTGGAGCACCTAAGATGATATGCAGTTCAAAATCAATAGAGGGCGACAGCATCCAGTTCATGTTAACTTAACAGTTTTCTTTTAAAATGGGAGATGTTTAAGTTTCAAGTCCTCTTTATTGCTTCCTTCAAGCCTCTCTTTTAACAAGACCATCGATGATAATCTTTCTTGGCAATTTGAAATGACAAAAAGTAACAGCATTTCCACATCTCCTCCCTTCAAATCCCTCCCCTTTAAAGGACTTTTTAAATTTTAATAATTTGAGGGGGGAAATTAGATCCATCCACCTTGTCATGAAAAGTTTAGGAAGTGAAAACTCAAGACTGTAAAACATGATGCATTGGAAAAAACCTAATCAAATGAAAAAACAAAACAAAACAAAATCCAACAACAACAAGAGAAGAGGAAATGATGTGGAAAACAAAATACCAGCCTCGCTTGGGTCAGTTATTAGTGAATTAGTGTTTACCGAAGCTGCAAGGCCATAGGAAGGCTGCCAAGGGTTGCAGATATTCTGTGCCAGAACAAGGAGGGTGTTTCACTTTGCAACAGTGAAAGCTCTGAACTGGGAGGAATTGAGAGACGGTTTCTGATTGGCTGTTTCCTGTCAGGAAAAAAACAAACCTGGAGACTGTGCAACCAAATTATATTAATAAACAGAAATGGATTTGTTTTCATGCTGGAAAAGAATAATGAAAGATATCTCTCAGTTGTGTTACACAACTCAGGCCCCGTGCCTGCTTGGAAGAGGATATTCGCACAACCGACGACTCCAGTCCTTGTCCCTTTTAAAACAGCAGCAATGTTTCTAATTGGGTTCCACATGCTTAGAATTTTGATGGCTGCATCTTTATTCTCTTCACAAGTAACACATTCAGGGCAAACTCAGAATTTGGGAAATTTTACATTTCAGGACTGTCGCTCCAAGCTGGGATAACTGGTAGTCTGCTGGCTAGAGGATTCTGGGAATTTTGGTCCAGAAAAGAAACTGTGTGCAGTTTTTTTTTAAAAAAAATTTAATTCAGAATGACCAAAGACAGCATTATGGAAGTGTCGTAAAACCCAGTGCAAATAAAGAAATGGAAACTAACAGTGCACATGCTTTGAGATATTAGGATAGGAAGAGTGGCACTACTTCCTCAAGAAAAGGGGAGAAAATGAGTGACCAAGGAAGGAAGAAAAAGTGGTGTTTGTGAAGTTTTCTGCCTCAGGCACCAAAACCACCAAGCAGGTTTTAAGTTCTTTGCAGCCTTATTTATGGAAAGGGGCATCCGTTTTTACCCTTTCTCAGGAAGCCAAATGATTACTGAGATAACAATAATAATAAACTATAACAAACTACATTTCAAGTGAAATTGGTCAAATATGTCTGTATATTTTGTATTGTGGACTTATTTTCATCTACATTATTATTATTCTCTGTATGGCTTGCTTCTGGTTTTAGTGCATAGCTGAAGAATGACATACAGTACAGAATCTCTAGGACACAGGGCTTGACATGCTGTTTAAACACAAATAAATCACCCAACATTTGAGAAAACGTGTTTTCTATCACACTAATATAGCATAGTCTTCTTCTGAAGAGAGAGAGAGACAGACAGACAGAGAGAGAGAGAGAGAGAGAGAGAGAGAGAGAGAGAAGAAGCAAGAAAGAAGTCTTTGAGCCTGGAGAGAAATCTGATAAAGAAAGATCTACAGACTCTTGAGGTCAAAAGTGCAGAAACGAACGGTACTGGCCCAACTTTGATGAAAACATGCTAGAGATGGGCACGAATTTAAAAATGAATTGCCAAATTCATTCAAAAACAGCCAGCTCACCCATTTGTATACGTATGAATCAATAACCCCTGACGAATATGAATTGACAAATTTTAGTTATTTTTGATTTGTTATTTTTTTGGGTTATACAATGGTCCACAAGGCACCTAGGGAGAACAAAATTGCAGGGAAGCTTCCCAAGACTTTTCTCTATAATTTGGTGAAGATTGGATTGCTGATGTCCAACTTACACATGCTCAAGGAGCCCCACCCCACCCCAGGAAAGGCCCTTCAGGCACCTAGAGTCTCCAAACCTGAAAAGAACCCTGACTCTTTCCTACAGTCCCTCCAAATTTGGTGAAATTTGAGTTCCTCCAAGCCAGTTGCTAAAGGGCACTTTCCTGGGGCATTTTGTGGGTGTATAACTTAGAAGTCTAAAACCCAATCTTCATCAGCCTTGGAGGAATTGTAAAGAAGAGGTGGGAAAAGCTCTGCAGTTTTGGTGTCTCTAAGTCCCTGTGGGGCACTTTTGGGGGGGCTATTTGGGGGTGCACAACACATACATCCAAAGCCCAAACTTGCAGTGCTTGTAGAGGACAGTTAGGGGAAGCTTTCCTGAAAATTTGGTGGGGTTTTTTTGGGGTGGGGTATTTTATAGGGTTTTAAAGTTAAGAACAAATCAATAACAGTTCATTGATTTGTAAGAAAAATAATTCTTTAATTCATTACTCGTGATTCATCGGCCTTGATGAATCACAGATGGAAACAAATCACCATTTTTTTCTGATTTATGCTCATCTTTAAAATATACAATATTGGCCACATTTAATTATAATGGTCTCACCTTATTTGGGACATAACCTGAACTGGGGGAGGGGGACTGTACCACCACCAAAGGCCAGGCAGAGAGAGAGAGAGAGAGAGAGAGAGAGAGAGAGAGAGAGAAGAGAGAGAAATGTTCCAGAATTCTAGATATAACCAACGTCTCAAGTTTGCTCTGAGGAAATGTGTAGAGGATGAAGCACCCTGCATTCTCTGTTAGCAACAGTGGGTGGCATACAGTAGAGAGAGACCATTTTCCCACAGACATCTCCCTAAGGGCCACTCATTGTATGTAACTCATTCCCACTGCCTCTGAAGGCACAGCAAGAAGTACAGAGAGTGAATGAGACAGATGAAAGGGGTGGAGCAAGATACGGCCACCTGCCCAACTCCTTATGGAACAGGACACATAATCCATCAGGGTGGTTTTGCAGTAACCAGTAAAGACCGGGTTGCTCCGGCCCAGAGTAGCTCAAGTCACTTTGAGTACAGGAGATTGCTGGGAAAGTCACTGCAGAAGCCTGCCAAGTATGCTGCCTCTGGCTGGTGCTACTGGAATATTCCGCCCTTTTCTGCCAAGAGAAGATCGGCTAGCCTCATAAATAATGACAACAGACCAGGGCTCTCTATTCATTTTCTTAGGAACATTTTGCATGGTCCCAAGGCCATCACTGTCTGTAGTGGATCATTAGGGAGACCCTAAGTGACCATCTCTTGATACTCTCACTTTTCATTTTCCTGCCCCAAAAGAGGTTGATCTGGCAACTTGCTTTCCTATTTTTACACAACTGGTTCAAGAGGGGTTTATTATTATTATTATTATTTTTTAGAATATGCCTGGGAGATAGGACTCAGTCGGCTTGTTTAATATCTAGGCTTTATATTTTAATTTCATATGGATTTGTTAAATGTAATCTGCTTGGTGTGGGGCAAAAAAAAAAAAAAAAAAAAGAACAGATGAATGTTCATGACATCCAGCAAAGGTCTATTCAGAAGCATTGAATCATTGTATTCATAGAATCATAAAGTTGGAATAGGCCTAGAGCCCAGCTCACTGCTCAATGCAAGAATGTAAATTGAAAGATATCAAAGGATATCTGCCAAGTGGTTGTCTAAATTTCTCTTGAATACTGATAGCATTGGAACACTTGCCACCTCTTGAAGTAATTGGTTCCACTGCTGTATTGCTCTAACAATTAGTTTTTTCCTGATATTCAATAGGATTCTGGCTTTTTGTAAATGGTGCCCATTGTTGCATGTCCTGCTGTCCCTGTTCTGTATGGCAGCCTTTCAAGTACAGTGGTAC
Source organism: Phrynocephalus forsythii (assembly GCA_029282475.1). Lineage (NCBI taxonomy): Eukaryota > Metazoa > Chordata > Lepidosauria > Squamata > Agamidae > Phrynocephalus > Phrynocephalus forsythii. Next base: position 102,478,948 of record JAPFRF010000004.1, on the reverse strand, counting down.
CTTGTATAAAGGAATTAATTCGCTCCAAATGAAATTATGTCAAGCAAATTTTCCTTTATACAAATTTTCCATAGGAATGCATTGAAAACAGAGTGATCCCTAATTGTGACCATTTTTATGTTGTATGGATTCGCCCCGTAGACAATTCTTTTAAGAAAATCTCCCCTATCTCTGGAATTTTTTATATTGTACAGATTTTATTTTTTACAACCCGTTTGTTATACGAGGGTCCACTTGTATTGGAAAAGTCCTATCACATCTCCCCTCAGTCTTCCTTTCTCAGGGCTAAAATTGCTCAGTTCTTTCAGTCTTTCCTCTCAGGGCTTGTTTTCCAGCCCACTAATCATCCTTGTTGCCTTCGTGTGAACTTGGTTGCATCCTTCTTGACGTGTGATGTCTAGAATTAGCACGGTACTCAAGATGAGTCCTATCCAGTACAGAATAGAGGGAAAGTAGTACCTCATGGGTTCTGGAGAATATACTGTACTTCTATTAATCCAGCCTACAATTCTCTTCTACTCTCCTTTTAAAAAAGAAATAGGCGCAGACCAAGATTTAATTTGTTCACTGTTTTACATTAAACTCGACAGAGCTGTATCTACTAGCCTAATGCATGGGTTTGGAGCATGGTTTTCCTTTGAGCTTGTCCAAATTTTAAAAAGTAGCTCTTGATTCAGATTATCAACATACGGTATATGTTGATTTTATGAAAAAAAAATACACATTTCTGACTGGATTTATATATATATCTATATCATTTATAGCTATAGCTATAGCTATAGCTATACCTATAGATAGATAGATAGATAGATAGATAGATAGATAGATAGATAGATAGATAGATAGATAGATAGATAGATAGATAGATAGATAGATAGATAGATAAACAAATGCAGTCAGAAATTTGTATTTTTTTCAGAAACATTATTCAAAATCATATATTTACATATAGGGATAACATGTAAACACTTTCATGTGGTTACTAATACATATCTTAATGCTGAAAGTGGATGAACACAAAATTCATCCCAAAAGAGAAAGATCATGGATACTATAGGACCTTCCTCTAATGCTATTTAACCTCCATTAGTAGGACCCAACGGTGAATCAAAATGTTAGTTTGGGCCACTGGGTGGTGGGTCCTAGGAGTTGTGGGCTAAAAAGGCAAACTTTTCTGAGCTCTCTTTGATAAAGTGGTCATGTTAGACCAGAAACATGTCAGAAAGAACTCCTTACTAGAATGGAAAACACATTACAGTGGACCTTTGTATAACAAATGGCTTGTATAACATAAAATTTGTACAACATAAAAATCCAGAGATAGGGGAAATTTGCTTAACAGAATCCACTATGGGGAGAATCCATACAACATAAAAATGGGATTACTCCGTTTTCAATGCATTACTATGGGAATTTGTATGAAGGAAAATTTGCTTAACATAATTTCATTTGGAACGAATTAATTCCTTTATACAAGGTACCACTGTAATTTTGCACAGACGTGACAGAGGCAGACTTTGCTGCATTTGTCAAATCAGACTTTAAATAAACCTCATGCTTAAATCCTACTCATTTTTATAACCTTGGGAAGGGCAAAAATCCATCCTGTGATAGTCAGATGCTCATATCTCTTAAGAATTTCCATCTGGAAAGCCCAATTACGGGCCATTTCTAACATCTGTTTCTCGCTTTAGTCAGTTTTGGCATGTAGAAGAACATAAAACATCTAACAAAATGTCAAATTTCAATTATGAGCTTTGGTGGATTAGGGTGTTCTAAAGATGTGTTTTATAATCTACTGAAGGTCAAAAATGGCAAGATCTTCATAAAGTTTCACTGATGTAAACCAGATCCAGTGAAGGAAATAATTAATTGAAATGAATTGTAAGATTACCACCCCTTCCTTCAAGGTTATAAGGCTTCCTTGGCCTCCCTTTTGCCTTGGGCAGGCATTTGGCAGGTCTCAGGATGGGGAAGAAGTTGTTGCTAAAAGAAAAAAAGTTCATTGGTGGGGTCCTGAGGCTTCCAAAGGCTTCTCCGGGTCAAAAGGGAGCTTCAAGAAGCCTCGTAACCAACCTGCAATGGGGGGAAGCAAGAACCTGTCAATTATTGTCAATGGGAGATTGTTTATGATGGTGTAATTTGATGCGGCAGAATTTTATCCAGTGGGATAAATCTGATAGTGTTCATGAGGACACAAAGCTTTTTATATTTTTGCTTTGTTTGTATGTTATATATGACAGTTTCTGACATGACAATGGGGAGTTATCTGCGACTACATGATATCATAGTTATCTAGCTTGCATATACATAACACAGTTAAGATTACTTAATACCAGATAAGCTATTTTCCTTGGAATACCTAATGTGTGTTCCAACTGTTAATAATAACAGAGCCCAGGATTTAAAATATGTTAATGATTTGTTCAGCTGAAAAACCTGCCCACAACCCCATTCTGACTTATAAACATTTTGGTCTGAAGACACTAACATGGTGCAACTGAGGTAAGGGAATAGAGTTCTAATAATCACAGCCCCACGATCATGGATGGATCTATAGGTCTGAAGAAGTAGACATGTCCACAAAATGTTACATTAAATATGAAAATTAGTCTTTAAGGTGTTTGTTTTGTAGTTTGTATCTTTTGTTTTGTTTTATTTTTCTTTGATTTTTGCCTGGAATTCTATGAAACTAATGAAGACTTCCAATCTTGCCTGATCTCGGAAGCTTAGCAGGGTCGGGCCTGGCTAGTACTTGGATGGGAGACCCCCTGGGAATACCAGGTGCTGTAGGTGCCTGGAGTAGGAACTGGCAAGCCACTCCAGTATTCCTGCCAAGAAAACTCCACGGACATGGGGTCACGAAGAGTCGATCACGACTGTAATCACACAACAACAACAACAACAACAACAACAACAATGAACCCTAAGTGTCAAATGCCCTAATCCTGGAGGGTCCCCAGAAGCACCTTTAGTCCACATTAAAAACAAACAAACAAAAACACTGATGATTTGTCATAGAACAGCCCCACTGAGGAAGATTACAGTGGTTACCCAGACCTTGTGGATGGTTACAAAGTTGTCCCCATCACTGTTTAAGCATCTGGGCCCCCAAAATGTAAGCACAACCACGGCCCAAGACATTAGCCGCCTTTAATTACAGCTGTTGTTACTACTAATGCTACCTGGGGAACAAATTGGCTAAAGGAGGCTTTGTTATTGGATCTAATTAAAGGATTCACCTTTCCTTTCCAATAACTGGAGAACAGAGTCTGCGGAAAAGGCCCAAGCAGGCTGCCTTTTAGACTTTGAAGTTCTAAGACCGGAGATCCAACTAAGAGACTGAACTCTCCACAAAAACTATCTTGGAGTTCATTTCAGGAATTGAGGGAAGGGGAATACCAGTTCACCTTTATAGGCTGATTTGCAGGATACCTGCTTGAAGTCAGGTCCAGATCCAAATCCTGGCCAAAGACTCTGAACATTTGGGTCTCACAGTAGAATCAGAAATCAAACCGAGCTGCGAAACATCACATTTTTGGACTACAAAATGGGCATAACCTGACTTCTGTTTGTCCAAGATGGAAGCAGGCATTTTGAACCATCACAAGGGGGTTACACATGACAAGCTGCTAGAACATTTTGGAGATCATTAATATATAGGATTGCCATCAGTCAGTACTTATGCCATAAGTCAGTACTTGATGGCACCTGAACAATGTCATAACTGCTGTAATAAGAACAGACACATGGGACTGTAGTTAAGTGACCTGTGGCACTAGAGAACAACTGGCAGAGGTTTGGGTAGAAAGAGTCACAGTTTGGGATGGGGGAAGTATGTTTTTTGGAGCAATTTCAGTCTTTATTCATATTGGAGAGTTGCACACTTTAAAATGATGGACATATATGAAACATAGAATCAAAACAAAGTAAAATGTTAAGATAATTTGACGGTTTTTGACCAGTTACTTCAATTTTCAGCGGTTGGCTAGATTTTCTTCTCTATATTGGGGCATAAATTGCACATACATAAGTGTTACACTGATTGAACTCCTCTACAGTCACAGAAAAAATGTCTATTAAATAAATAAAGCTTGGCCACCAGACAAAAAAGCTTCTCTCTTTTCAAGAGTTATTTGGCAACTGCTTTCTTATTTTCTTTAAAGTGTAAAATTAACATTAAAATAACATTAAATTAAACCATCTCTAGTGCTTTAAAAATTGGCTACATCCATAATGTCTGTGTGGGACTGATGCCTGAGTCAGTCTTTTTCAAATGTATTTTTTAAATTCAAAGATCTATATCCTACAATTCAGGGCAAAAACCCTTGGAAGAGTTTCCTCTGAGGTACCTCATGTACTAATGCTGGGGACATCATTTTTTAAAATAGTAAAATCATAACCCAAAATGTGAAACCATAAAACACTTTGATTGTTAAAGCGTTATAGTATTGAATTACAGCAATACCTCATAAGACGAATGCCCCCTAAGACGAAAAACTCATAAGACGAATGCAATTTCTGGGCATAGGAAAAATTTGTAAGATGAGTTTTTCCTCTGAGTTTTCCATTCGTCTTATGAGGCACCATCAGGAGAAATGACCAGTCGGGGTAGATAGCATCAGAAAGAAAGAAAGGTTGGCGGGGGTGGTGGTGGTGGTGGTGGTGTCTACTTCCAGACGATTCCTCTTGGGAATAGTGCCTCGTTTGCCCTCCTCCTCCGGCCACTCTCCTCTGCAGCTCTGCTCCAGCCGGCCAGCTGCCCCAGCAGTTGGGGAAAAGGCTACGCAGCGGGCAAGCGAGGCCTCGGGGTAAAGCAGGATACCAATTGGAGGCAGGGACGGTTCAGGTGTACCCAGGGCCGGCGCATCCATTAAGGCGAACTAGGCAGTTGCCTAGGGTGCCAAAATGGAGAGGGGGCGCTGGCCAGCCTGCTGCCCCCCCGCTGCCCCGCTGCCACTGGCCCCATCTCCCGTCGCCATCTGCCCACCCCCGCGCCCATCACCGCCCTGTGTCCATCGCCATCCGCCCCCCACGCCTGTCGCCGTCCACCCCCATGCCCATCGCTGTCCCCCATCATCCGCCACCCCCTGCCCCCTGCCCCCCACCGCCACCCCACCACCACCGCCACCACCCACCCTGCCCCCTGCCACCCCCACCCCCTGCCGCCACCGTTGCCCCCACCCCCGCAACCCCCACCCCCACCCCCCCACCCCCCACCCCCACCCCCCCCCCCCCTCGTCTAGGGCGTAAAAAAACCTAGCGCCGGCCCTGGGTGTACCATCCTGCTATTGAGAGGCTTTGTTAAGGCAGAGATGTTGGCAGGTCTTGGAGTCCGAGTCCTGAGTCTGAGCCTTTGGTCCAAAATTCCAAGTCCCAAGTCTGAGTCCCTATTGGAAAAAAACCCTTCCCCTTCCCCACCAGAGTCAGACAACCCATCGGAAAAGGGTATGTGGATTCCAAATTGCAGGTCAAGTCCAAGTCATTGGGAAAAAAAACAACAACCCAAGTTGAGTTACCAATGAAACTTAAGTCTGCCTTGACAGTGACTCCTGCATCTCAACTCCCCTTCCCTACAAATGATAATCTTAAACCTTTTTTCTCTCTTGTGCATTTTTGTTAGTGTTATTGCATGCTTTGCCTGGATGTTCCCAGTTGCTTTTGTTACTGGGTTGTTTTTTAAATGAAGCAATATTTAATGCCAGTTAACATTGCTATCAAAGAGTGAAACAAAACAAAACAAAAAGCATTCACATGCAATCCAATGCAGAATATTTTGGGGTGCAAAGAGTGAAACAAAACAAAAAGCAAAAGTGTTTTTCATTTTTTGGCAAAGGCATTGTTTCATGAAAAAATCAAGGCACACCACCATTAGAAAATGAATATCTGTGCCTTATTGACTATATATAAAGTAATTCTCTTGAATAGGAATCAAATAAACAAAAGAAAGTATTTTATAATTACTTTATTATGAAATAGTAAGTAAACAGAAATATTTATAAAATCCCACTGGGCCTGTTTGCAACTCATATTCTTCAGGGGCAAGCTCTAAATGATCTCTAAATGATCTCTGAATACCTACACACTTAGCTGTATTCTGTGCAATTGGTATATTCGTTCATGAAACAGGATATGTTTAGCTTGTCCTACTGACACCTTTCTTCCTGTCAACAATCCTTAGCTAAACTCAGGACTTCTGTAAGCCTGCATAAACATGGGTTTTATTTTAGAATGTGTAATTATAGTGTCACAGTATAATACTAATATTATTTTTCATCCATCTTGGCTGAGTCAAAATTTTGGGTTCCCTGGAAATTTCTTGCCTGGACTATGGAATATAGTGGAGATATCCATTTGCCAAGTTCTGAAAAGATGTGCAGATCTCAGAAAATTTATTTGGTGTTTCTCTATCTGCTGACCTTCCACAAGCAGAGGGAGACTTTTCTCTTCAGGCAGGGTTTCTCTTAGATCCCGGTCTCATGACAATTTTATGGCTCTTTTTGCTGCAAAAGACTGTGCAGCAAAAGATCGTGTCTTTACTCCGAAGAATAGTATTTTGGTACCCCGGCTGACCACGCCCCCGGAAGCGCACTTTAATCGCAGTATTTTGTACCACTGCTAGGGGTTGTGTTAAAATACTTCTGTTATTGATGCACACTTTTCAACGCCTCAAATGAGGTGCGACCCCAGAAACTTCACACCAATTAGATTCGTACCCCTTTTTCTGCCACTTCCTTTAGTTCTGCCTTGATAATCATTTATGCTACTGAATTGGTGGCATACTGGCATGCCGGCACAATTTTTACTGGCTTTCCACCTGCAATTACAATCAATTTTAAGAAGGAAAACTGCTACCTGGCTGCAACGCAGGTATTCACCACAAGGGGAAAACGGGAAAGATGCGCAGTAAGCAAGTCGGGACGGATGCAGAGAAGTAAAATACTCCCCTATCGTTGTGGCGTTAACTGCGCATCAAACGTCACGTGACCGCCCCCCAAAATAGTATGCATCAATTTAAGATGCACAGATTACAGTAGTGAGACCAGGGCTTTAGTGACTGGCTGCTTTGTAATGGATTGCTATGTTTTGTTGGTTTTAAATGTGCTTTTAGTATTGATTTTATTTACTATTTTAATATATTTGTTTGTTTATTTTTAAATGTTTGCACACTTATTGTTTTTACCTTTTAAATGTTGCCTTTTAACAATTAGGTCCTTTTAAAGGAAAAAAGTATTTTAAATACACAAATATACAGTCTGTTTTCTGGGAGTTACAGCGCAATGCCAAAATTTTTCCAAGGAGCAGGTGATGCTCTTAAATTGTTATGTTTCTTAAACCTGTAGGTTATGCTTTGAAGCTAAATATTTACATGCTGAATCTTTTAAACTCAAACAACATAGTGAGAATATCTATATCCCACCCTGTAGTGCTTGCTTAAAGCACTCCCTGGATTGTTTACCATTTTTAAAAATAATTATACACATTGCCCCCTCCACCAGCAAGTGAGGTACTCCTTCTACTGACCTCAAAAGGATGGAAGGCTGAGTCAAGCCAGCTGTCAGTTCAGTTGGTATCAAATGACTGTGAACAGAGTTTTGGTTGCAATACTTTAATATTACTACAGTAATGTGAAAAATTCACAGCGGCTGACTGCACAGTGACTTTGCACTAGGTTGTGCAATGAAAAGTTTTTCTAAAGGCAGACCTAAAAGTGAGGAGGACTGATTTGAACCTGGGACCTTCCACCCTCAGTGCACATGCTTTGTCTGCCATACAGCAGCTATAAAACTTGCTCTGCAAGACTTTGCACATGACCACATGTGCTAAAATGCAAACTCTGGAGATGGTTTCCCCTTCTGATACATCATGATAGGAAGTATTTTTAGATGTGGCATCAGAAAGCTGTTATTTCATCCACAACATTCTGCCAGCATAAATTGTTCCTCTGTAGAGATCTTGCCAGCTATGAGACACATAATAGTCTTTATGATCAACTTTTGTATCACAACTGATTAGGAAGGCTGAGAAATCTCATCTATTTGGCATAATCGGGTGTCATAAATCTAGAAACAGTTGTTGCCATCCCTGTGTCCCTTGGTCACAAACAGCACCAAACAAAAGATATTATAACAGACCCAAAACAGAGATGGGTAGAGGAGAATAGCCTCAAGATCTTCAGATAGTCTACCACTTTCTCATTAACTGGCACTTACAGTCTCAATAACTCACTTGGGGACAGTAATAGTAGAAAGAATAAATATTATTGAAATCTTGTGAACAGATAACAAAAAAAAAAAATGACTTCCAAGAGACAAAAGCAAGGGAAAGATGACGCTTAATAAAGAGAGGCGGGATTCTCTGTGGATTTTGAGGTAGGAAGGAACAGTTGTTTAGTACCAGGAAGATTGACAGACCATTTCAGCCCAGAAAGTTTCCTCCAGTCACTCAAAACAGGCAGCATGCAAGGTTACAAAAACTCCGAACCAAAAAAAGGGGCCCTGCTGTCACTCAAACTGCAACAAGTGTCATAACTGAGGATATTTGATGATGTATTTCTTAACACCCTGTAGCCACTACAGTACACAAGCTTTCAACATGGTGTAACTGGAGGATGATCCAGGTTCAAATTCCTCCTGAACTATGTAATTCAGTGGGTGACTTGAGCCCGCTCACCATTGCTCCAGCCTGTCATCTCTCAGGATTTTTGTCAATATAACCCCCTCCGCTCCAGCCCCCCCAAACCCCAAACTTAATGTACTCTGTTGCATGTGAATGAAAGTGATTTTCAAGCAGAATTGACTTGAGTGGGAGAAAAAGGAAGACTTACTTTCCCCCACCCCTACCCCAAGCAGACAAGTGGAACCTAGAAGCATCTTTTAAAAACTGATCTACATTGTTTGTGTGCAGAATATTGTTGCCAGTAATAATAGCCAGTGGGAAAGCCCATGCACACATGAAGGATCATGGGAGTTTAGAATACCTCTGCTGCTGAATCATGGCCAAAATAAATATGACCACACATGTAATTGTCCCAGATCCCCCTTGTTTCTATCACACCATTAACATATACATACACCATTGTATTCCTTTCCTTTTTAATGTAACCAAATGTTATTTTCCCAATTATCAAGCTTAGGTATAAGTGGAGATGTAAGCCAGCACCACCAAGCTAGCATCCTCTGGATGGGTCTTGCAGGCTGGCGATGAGGTGTTGTAGCCTAGGATCTTCATGGAGCAGCAGTAGTGCTGGCCAGGTACAGTTATCAGTTTAACTGAGCACATACAGTAGCACCTAGAGCTTGTGTAGCTTAGGTTTAGAGCCGTTGCTGTAGCACCAGGGGACAGTATTTGCATTCCCACTAAGCGTCTCAAGAAAGGTGACATCTAATATCACCCAGAAAATCTAAATCTGATAGTATTGTGCGCCCTCTTGCCTGTGCAGGCTTGTGCAAGCTGTCTGGGTCTCAGATAACTACCAGAGGAAGGGACTATAAAACTGTAAATTTTATATCTACATAAACTGGGATCTCTGGACAGCCACAAACAAGCTGCAGATTCAGACCAGCAGTTGTCGATTGTTCTTTTTGGACTACAGATCCCAGAACCCTCCAGTTGTGGGAGTTGTATCTAAAAAAATAAAATGTCCACATTCTTGAAAAAGTTCCCATTACAACACAACTGGTGTCATTACTTTAGATGCCAGTGATTACATTACTTTAGATGCCAGTGATTTATATGATAGTTAATCAAGCAAAGTCCTAATGTTCAGACCATTGGGATGGGAACCTTTACAGTGGACCCTTGTATAACAAACAGCTTGTATAACATAAAATCTGTACAACATAAAAAATTCCGGAGATAGGGAAATTTGCTTAACATAATCGCCTATGGGGAAAATCCATACACCATAAAAATGGGATTACTCCATTTTCAATGCATTCCTATTGGAATTTGTATAAAGGAAAATTTGCTTAACATAATTTCATTTGGAACAAATTAATTCCTTTATACAAGGTACCACTGTATTTGTATCAGGAATTATAAACCAAAATCATGCTATTGCTGCCACCTTTCTTATTCTTCATAATCTTAATTGGACCAGCAAAGACAACTGACAAGAAAAACATTGATCCACCTAAAATATGGTGAAACAGATGGCTCCTACATCAAAGCAAACCTGAAGTCCCACTATAGCAGGGATTCCCAGCCTTGAGTCCCTAGATCAGGCATGTCCAAACTTCAGCCATCCAGATGTTTTGGACCACAACTGCCACACTCCTTTGTCATTGGCAATCTAAGCTGAGAATTCTGGGAGTTGTGGTCCAAAAATCAGGAGGGCCGAAGTTTGGACATGCCTGCCCTAGATGTTCTTGGATTAAAACTGCCAGAAGCCTTCACACTAGTTGTGCTGAGCAAGATTTATTGGAGTTGTAGTCCAAGGAAATCTGGGGATATTGAGATTCACTGCTCTAGAGGCAAAAATGACAATCATGAGGCTCCCATGCTTTGGATACATCGTAAGAAGACAAAACTCATTGAAAAGGACAAGAATGCTAGGAAAAGTTGAAGGTAGCAGGAAAAGAGGTGTTTTCGTTCCTTAAAGGAAGACAAAGGCTTAAGTTTGCAGGGCTGTTTTGCACAGGACATTTTGGAGGCAAAGCAACCTGACAGCACACAAGGGGGAAAGGCTTTTGGTGAGGAATCAGCAAAGAGAGACGAGGAAGTGCTTATAATTTGACTAATTGCAGGGAAAGCCTTCAGTCTAATATTGTCTCCAGCGGCTCAGGTAGGAATTTTTCCAGTTTTACATGGAGATGACAGCATTAAGCGGAGACCTTCTACATGCACTGCATGTTCGTTTCCACTGACTTCTAGCCTTTCTAAAAGAAAGATGATCAATTTGCAGATCACGGAAGACACTTTTTGGAATAAAGCTCTCAGAATTCCTACATTCATTAAACCAAGAGATTCTAGTGACCCATGGACTATGAATCCAAACAAATGTATGCATGGTAGACAATGCTTACTGCATTGGCTGGGGGAACCTGCAGGAAACCTTCTGCACAGTATCTTTCCTAAGTTCTGCTTTAATAAATGGATGAAATAAATTTTCCTTGACAATCAAAATCAAAAACATGCAAAGGGTTTCACTGTATATTTCTCCCATTGAAATAGATGATTCTAAAAAAAGTTGAGCACTGGCATGAACTTAGAAGACAGATGTGCTACCATAACCTTCATCTGAATTTTATTCTTCTTGGTATATTCAATCAGCATACTTTATTATGGGGGGGAAAGTGAGTTGTATTCATGCAAAATATGTGTGTCATTTACTTAATGTTTAACATTGCTAGCCTTGCAACGGTTTGCAAAGTTTGATGTGCCGATGAAATGCTTAGCCAAAGATAGAGCAAAATCTCTCCTCAGGTGCACTTTTCCTTGCACACTTTGTACAGTAGCAGACCTACAACATAATCCTTTTTTTTAGTAGATATGTGAAACCTATGACCTTACAAATGTTGTTAGAGTTTTATTTCCCTCTGCCTTAGCTTGCACAGTCAGTAATCAGGGATGGTGAGAACTGTAGTCCAAGAACATCTGGGGGGGTTACAGATTCCCCTTTCTTCTTTTAAGAGTTCTGACCAGTCAGTTATTAACAAGTGTCCTCAAATGTCAGCCACACATGATATTCAGTTTCATTTCTTTAAACAAACAATGCACAGGACAGTCTGTACTCCTACCCTGGTTTGCTTGGGATGCATTTTTGGATCACAGCCAGCATAACATATTGGGGATTTCAATAGCTATGACAAGAACTTAACTCTGGAAACACATTTAAGTGCATATATGAAATTTAACTTCTAAAAACACAGAGGAGCCTCATCAAATCAATGAGATGTATTTTTGCCATTGGTGTGGATGCGTTTCTCATAATCCAGTTTTACAAAGACCCACTGGTGGGTTTCCTTAAAAAGTGAAATTGAGCAGGAAGACATTACATACATGGATCTATTTTGAGACATAAAACGCCCATGAGATACACACTGTCCCGCAAATAATGTGTGTTGTTTCTAATTTCAGTTGAAATTGAAATCAGCCTTTTAAAATAAAGCACTCACCTTCATCGTTTTCGGCATGTCTGCTGCTGACCAAATTGGATAGTATGGACTCATTTGTTCTGGTTTTGGCTGCTTGATTCATTGTCCATAGGTCACTGGAGTTTCTTCTTTTTATGACAGATTTTCCCTTCATCGGATGGTCAGAGATGACCATTGGGTCAGTACTCCTATCTTCACATGAACTTTCTCCCTGCCTCCTTACTCTGTTACCAGGAGTTTACTCCTGGCTAAGGTCCACAGAGCTCGCTTTAAACAAAGCACAGGAAGATACAGGGGTGGATCAATCGGTTTCCTAAAGAGGTGTCCAAAGGCAGCTTTGTTCACTCCCTGCTCAACCAGAGGCACAAACCCACGGCAGCTTCTGGTGGGTGAAGCTGCATACAACTTCTGAATTTAAAAATGACACCCTTTCAGAGATGAACAGGACATGTTCCAGTTCAGGAAAGAGCAACTACGTACTTCTTCTCACAGCAAACTCCCTGTTTTCTGTTTCTGACAGCTCAGGGGAAGGTATTTAAGAGAAGCCCGGCTTGGGGTGGAGATATGGAAAGCTACCAGAATTAACATAAACTGGGTTGGGCCAATGGGAGCCGCTGGATTTCACAGCCGCAAAGGCAGGGATTATATTTCCTGATCCTTAGGCTGGAGACGGCCGTATGTGTGTGTCTGTGTGGAAGTGGGGAGTTCTCAGTTTGAGAGGCTTCCTTCCATTCCTAGCTGGACAGTAAAGGAATATTGCTTTGCAGCTCCAAAAGGAGAATTTGTTCAGAACTGATGTTCAGGCACACCACCTGAAAACTCTGCTCTAACATTTTATTGATAAAATAGGAGCACACACTTGTAAGCTCCCTGTTCACACGCTAAGGATCATGGAATGACAGAGCAGGAAATATTTGGTCTTCTGGAAGTTTGGGACTCAGGTTCCCTACAGTTCCTTACCAATGAACACCCTGGGGAAGGGTAATGAGATTTTAAGCCAAAACATTTAGCAGGGGGCAGCTGTTTTCCCACTACCTGTTACCATGCTTACACATTCCTAAATGCTTTTCTTATTTGATGAATCCATTTCAGATAGAAGCCCTTATTGTTCAATCTATTTGCTTCAAATAGGATTTCACAACGGGTCTGAATATCCTGGCCAACTGAGTGCTTTACTCTGCTAGGTTTGGCTCCAGGAGCGGATTTCCTATTATTATTATTATTATTATTATTATTATTATTATTATTATTATTATTATTATTATTATTATTATTATTATTATTATTATCTGGTGAATACAGCTGCCAGGTGTTAAGCTGGAGTTTTCCTTCTCCAATGATCAAGCTCTTTTCAAGAGCCTAGGATGACTGGAGACATCTTCGTAGAATATATGCTGTTCCTAATAATGTTGCCATTTGTAGCTGACCAATGTTGATCTTCTCAATGCCAAGGGTTTTCAGATGTTGATCCAGGTCTTTTGGGATTGCACCCAAGGTGCATATAATTATTGGTATTGTTCTTGCTTTCTTATTCCATAGCTTATCGATTTCTATTTCTAAATCCCGATATTTGCTTATCTTTTCTAACTTTTTCCCGCTGACTCTTCTGTCTCCTGGTATTGCCACTTCGATTTGAACTTTGTCTTCTTGCTTGTATACTATCGTGGTATCTGGAGTATTATGGACAAGGTGTCTGTCGCATTGGATTCTGAAATCCCAGACCACCTTGATGACTTCATTTTCGGTAACCTTTTCTGGCTGATATTCCCACCGATTCTTGCTTGATGGTAGGTTGAAATTTTTACTTATGTTCCAGTGGAGCATTGCTGCTACTTTATTATGATGGCCTAAGTTTTTTTATTATTATTATTATTATTATTATTATTATTATTATTATTATTATTATTATTATTATTATTATTATTATTATTACTACTACTACTACTACTACTACTACTACTACTACTACTACTACTACTACTTGAATTCTGGAATTTAAAAAAACAGAATACAGTCGTTCAGCTGTATGAATGTGGGATATTGTGCTTTGTATCCACAGTTCAAAACAGCAGGAAATGGCCTGATATTATGGCAGAATGCTGTGCCTGTGTTGCCAGCAGGAAAAAAGAATGCCAATGCTTTGCATAACTGAGGGCAGCCTGAATGCTGACAACAGCAGTGTAGAGCAGCCAGGATGGTCTATAGGATACCCTCCTGTGCTCACTATCATTCACACGGTGAGACCGCAGTAGGAAAAACTCCGGACGCAGACTCCCACTCCCCCCCCCCGTATTTTAACCAACTATCACCCCAACACAAAGGACTTGTCATGGTTGTTTTTGAATGGGAAAGTGCTTGCATAGGGGATATGCTCACAGCACGAGTATATCAGTATATGAGAGATGGCAGAATTACAAAATCCTAGCTACAAAGAATTAAAGTGGAAGAAAAATTCACAGAACGACTGGCTAGTGCTGTAAGTAGAGATGTGTGGAAATACGATGAGATATATTGGCCAGAACTGTACTGCTGTTTGTGCAAGTTTTATGTAACTGCCTGTGGATAACCTAATATAATGTGCTAGAGGCAGCTGAGTCTTGGTTTTGTTTTGTTTTTCCTTACACCTACAGGGCAAAACAAAAAACAAAACAAAAACTGTGGCTTCAAAGCAGCCAATGTGAGTGTGTGCAAGGAGGGAGGGCAATCACAGAGTAATCAGCAGCCCTATTGATCCACCTAAAAGAGCAGTGTAAAAATTCCAAACCCGACTAGACATGGGCACGACCAGAAAAAATGACGTTTCGAGTTTTCGTTTGTCGGAACGGGTCCGTTTCGGGTTGCTTCCGTTTGTCACGAAATTTTTCAAAAATTTGTCATTTCATCGTTTCATTTGTCGTTTGTCGTTTCCACCGCAATTTAGCACGATTTGACTTCCCCCAGAGCATAGGGGTGTCCCGCAATCAAGGCCGGCGCTAGGTGTTTTTGCGCCCTAGGCAGCAGGCGGGGTGTGGGGGGTGGGTGGCGGGGGGGAGGTGCGGGCGGGCGGCGGTGGCGGGGGGGCATGGGCGGGCGGCGACAGCGGCAGGGGGGAGTTGCGAGCGGGCGGGCGAGTGGGCGGGCGGCAGCGCGGGCAGACGGGCGAGTGGGCAGTTAGGATATCACTTAGGATAGAGGTTCTGTTCATGGCTTGCACCCCAAATGTGTGTGTGTGCAAGCAAATTGAAGTTGGGAAAATAGAAAATAAATGGTAGTATATAATATATATTTAAAATAAATCCACACCTCCCCCTCCCAGTCAAACCTCCCCCTTTAGCCAATATCAGAAAAAAATCCTCACAAACTGCCAGAGAAGAAATAAAGAATAAACTGCTATTCCCTTCAGCAGACAAAGCTGCAGGGAATCAAAGAAATTATTTTCTAAATTCAATTCCCTCCCTGCCTGCCTAACTTAAATCCTAAAGCCTCCAGCCTCCCTCCTCAATCTCGATCGGATCATACCAGCACCAGCAGCCAGCCCTCCTCCCTCAACCACATCCATACACCCGACTGCGATTTCTGGAAGGTGCCTCGGCTTTTTATGCCCTCCGAGACATCCAGAAGTGTCAGTCAAAAACCTGGCGATGCCATTGGTGGAATGGTTCAAAAAATTTGCATGGTCCCATCCGATGCCCAGCCCAAATGGGCAGGTCTAAAAAAATAAAAAATAAAATAAAATAAAATAAAATCAATACAACGTTTTATTGCTATAAAAAAACCCACTGCTGCTACTATTAAAATTCAGGCATTTAAAATAAATAAATTTCACATGTTTCTGTGGTGATTTGGTGTGTTTTTTGACCACAATTTCAAAAGAAAAATTGCGGTTGCCATTTTGGATCCCCCCCACCGCATGGCATGGCGAGACGACGAGGATCACCCCCCCAGCCTGGTGCAAGCAGCCCAGGACAGGAGAAGAGGGGGGGAAGGCCGGGGACCCCCCAGAAATCACCCCTCTGGTAGGTGGCAAAGCCTCAGGCAGGCATATTTTCGCCTGTTTTTTTGGCCGGGAGTTGGATTTTTTTAAAAAAATCTTTTAAAAGGTTTTTCTGGGCTTCGCATTGCGCGATCGCCGCAATGCCACAAACGAAAATGAAAAACCTGACCAATTTTTTCTTTTTTCGGTTCGAGTTCGAGTTCTGACGGCTTAATTATCGTTACCGTTTCCGTTACACAACGGAAACGAAAAACGGAAACGAAACGAAAATTTCGCCGAGTCGTGCCCATGTCTAAACCCGACTGCAGCCTGGACAGGATAGGCATCAGTTCTCACAGACATGTACTATCAATTGCTGGACTCTTGTGGGTACAATGTTTACTACACTCTTGATGAAGGGTCTGTGCTATACCAGAAGAAGTGGAATTTTCTCCATGAAAGCTTTCAAATTTTTTGATTTTTAGCGTCCCAACAAAAGGTATCACTGGACATTTAGTGTACTACACTTATGTTTATGTATATATTAGAAAGTTTGTATAGGAAAACTGGAGAATAATCAAAGAAAGAAAGAAAGAAAGAAAGAAAGAAAGAAAGAAAGAAAGAAAGAAAGAAAGAAAGAAAGAAAGAAAGAAAGAAAGAAAGAAAGAAAGAAAGACCAGTTGGAATTATGACATTGTGGACAAGAACCCTCTTCTTCAGATAGATAGATAGATAGATAGATAGATATAGATAGATAGATAGATAGATAGATAGATAGATAGATGAATGAAAAAATGTACCCAAATACGTAATTCAAAATAAAATTAAATGCAACAAATTTGATAGAGACAATCATGTTAAAGCCTGGATAAGGATTGTAAACATTGCATTAATGTCATGGTCACTCATCTGAACTTACCACCCCCTTTGGCAAGTTTATTTTCCCTCCCTCAGAGCAGGGAGATAAACTTTACTAATGTACTACTAATGTATTCCCACTACTAATGTAAAGTACTAATGTACTTTACTAATGGTAGTGGGAAAATCCACTTCCAAGCATATGATTCTCAGCATCTTACGCACTGCTTCCAAATCTTAACAAAGTGATATTTCCTCGTGTTACTGAGGTCACTCAGTTTAATTCAATAATGTTTTCAATGTCTCATGAAGGATTTTGTCCCGACAGAACAGCCAGCTGTCAATATGAGGCAGTCTCAGCAAAGATGCTGCTTTGTCAGTAACATTTGACTGCCACTCAGGCAGGCTTGCATACAATGGGACAACATATTGCCATTTTCTTCCAACAGCATGTTTTCAGATCCCTCAGCAGTCAACAAGAACAGGATTGTTTCATCCTAGCTTCTCCCTTTGCTACTGATAGGCTTATCGTAACAAGATATCTTCTGATTCTGCTTGAGCCGTGAGGTAAAATTAAGTCTACCATTTGGCAAAGGGCCAGGCAGAGTGGGTGTGGTGACTGCTAGTACAGCAGGTTCAGAAGCCTTGCTTATAAGGCCGCTATCTCACCTGGGGGAAGATCCGGATATTGTGAAAGTCCGGTTTTTTATCTTTCTTGGTCACGTGACTGAAGATGTGGGATCTCCGTTCTCACACAATTTTTTTTAAAAAAGCACAGACCAGCCTCAGGGCCAGCAGGTGGCGCTAGAAAAAAAAAAATAAAATAAAAAATAAAAAAACAGCGCTGACAGCCCAAAGGCCAGCTGATCAGCGCTGGTGGGGAGGGGAAATTGAAAAAAAATTAAAGTGCTGATGAGCCTCAGGACAAGCTGGTTGGGGCTAGGGGGTAACAAAGCAGAAAACCGGATCATATGCGAGCTCCCATGGACTTCTGGCTCACATTTTTACTGGAGCAAAAAATTCCCAACTTCTCCGGTAGGTCTTGGAAAAGTCGCTAAAGAGGGCATAACCAGTTTTTTTTTTAAAGCCCGGTGGCCGTGGGGACAAGATTTTTGGAAATGCTTTATCTTGAAATTTAATCAGCATTTTAAAGGACATGTGATAGAGCCCTTAGAGAATTCATGGCCATAACTGACACTGATTCTGGGGATATGCTTACTCCACGAGACTGTATGTAGGAGAATATTTTAACAGGGCCATACCATCTATCTTGTTTGCATCCCGTACAGCTGGCAGGACATAAGAGGTTATGGAAGCTTCTCTAACTCATTACGGATTCTCCATCCTTGGTATTTGCTGCACGGAAAAACTCACGTGTGATATGGTCAAGGAATACCAGCACCACCAGCTGCATCTGCCCACTCAAATTGGTTCAGGCATTCCAGCAGCATTTGGCACCTGAGGCAAACATCAAATCAAATATGCATGAGAACATATACACATAGGCGAATAAAAATCATGGAAGTCAATAGTCTTACGAAAATTTGTAGATGGAATTAAAGCAGGAGGAAGGAAATCAGATCAAAAGGTAGCCTATAGACATCCTAGAATGGGAGAATTCTCATTGAGAAGGAAATTCAATGAGAATTTGGTGATGCTGAGAAGAGAGTAGATCGTCTCCAGTCCAGGGTAGAAAAACAGAGCTAGGAAGCAAACCATTGCAGACGGCTAGTTTTTTCCTGACACAGCCAGAAGGCAGATCCTGTACTGCAGGAGAATCCTTGTTACAACGTGTTACTTCCAGCCACCTTTTAGATTTTGTAAACAGAAGCCAGGACCATGCATGACTAAAGTCACGTAGAAAGGGACACTTATCTGAACCCAGGGTCATACCTGAGGCTCTCCAGGGGTTAGAGAAAGCTGGTTGAAACCAGAGGGAGAGAGTGCAGGGCATGCTCGAAGGCTTAATTGCTGGTGGTGGAGGTGGAGTAAATTTTAATCTTCTCGGGAAGTGCCCGGGACAATAACAAACAGGGAACACAAAACAAGAACTTAGTGCTTTAGCATATCATTGACACATTTGATTTTAAAAAAAAACTGGCCAGAATGTGAACTCACAGAACCCGGAATTTAACTCAAAGCACAACCCCAACCCTACTATGAAGTCTCATTACATTGGAGTTCTCTTGAAGTCAACCTCAGATACAAACTAGAATTCACTCAGTAGAAGTTTGTTTTTATTCTGGTGGATAAGGATTAATACCATATTTTATTATAATCTGTTTCATTTATTAAATACCTCTGTTTAGTCATTAATAATATTGGTAGCCCAATGATTGTTGTACCAGGTTCTCCTAACCTCTCCCCCAAACATCCATGATTTAAATGATACTGTACACACTAGGTATGTGGACACAGTGAGTTTTTCTGTTCCTCTACCAGAGGTCTGTTTATATCATGGCGAATGTGGAATTGATTCATTGGAATTGATTCCATAGATGTGAATTTCCCATCAGCTTTAAAAAAAAAAAGAAAATAGCAAGAATTAATTAATTAATCGATTAATTAATTAATTAATTAATTAATTAATTAATTAATTAAAGCAGTGGGCTGACTGAAAAAACAACAACACTTGGCCTGTTGTTCCTTTGCCCACCTGTTTGCTCAATCTCATTTGCTGTCCCCCACCCCAGCCACCTGGTCAATTGCCCCTTCACCTGTCCAGTCAGCTCCTTCGCTTCCACTCATGGCCACTCCTCTAATCATACCTTCACCTGCCTGATTGCACCCCCTCACTTGCCCCGTTGCCTCCCTCACTCTCCCTCTTGACCCCCCTCTCTCAATCACCCACCCACTCACCCCTCAGATACCTGTCCCCATGCCCTCCTATCCTCATTCTTGCCCCTATATTTCTTGTCCCACTCCCTCTCCATTCACCCTGTAGCCACCCCCATTGGACCCACCTGATAAAGAGGCACCGGTCTGAGTGGCCTCAGGGAGCCCTTGGTGGCAGTGGGGGGGCCCATGCCAGAAACCAGGAGGTAGAAGTGGCCACAATAGGGTAAGAAGAATACACACACCACCACAAATGTTTTGGATTTGATGCCTTAGCCCAGACATTTTAAAAAAAGATCTCTGTGTTGGTTTGTTCAGACAGTAGGAACAGACCCTAAATCAGTGTAATTCCTCCATCTTGATACTTTTCAGAAAAAATGGTAGGGTTTTGTAAAATGTTGTCTTGCATAAAGACATGTTATTGAAAGTTTGAACTTTCTGTAATATTTTTCTTTCTTAAAAGGGTGTTTTTTTAAAATAAAATCCATAAACTGGATTTCACAGCTTCACAGGGTGTGAACAAACACGGGGCATGTTCCGAATTCCTTTCCCATTATGAATAACACTTCAAGTAGCTCTGTGGAGGGAGGGATGCTTTTCCTTCAAATTTCATTTTGATCTCTTTCCTAAAGAGCACTTCAGGCATTTCATATTTCCTGCGCAAATGGTGTCACTATGCAATATGATGGATATAGGGTGAGAAATGGATACCTGGATTCAGATCTCAAGTCAGCCATAATCGTAAGAGTATCTTTTACTCAAACAGCAACTGGCTGGTAGAAAAGTTATGCATATTGAATGCGAGGCACAATTTAGCATGTTGGAACTCATATGAAAAATAGTAAACACATTTATCACATCAGGAAATCTATTCAGAGATAGTAGTGGACCGTAAACTTGGTTGCAGACACCCATAGAGCTGGCTTCCTTTCATGCCAGTTTGCTGGTGGCATAGGTGACTTCATAAATGTAATTTGGAGGCCAGCTATACAGAACATGCCATCTCCATATTTATTGTTCAGAGTGTTGTTTTTTTAATCATATGGGGGAAAGACTCTTCCCCCCCCAGTGATATTTTTCTACAGAAGTCCATGTGGAAATGTCCACTTAACTGTTACAGTTCTGCTGGTGCTTACTCTCAGTAACATGATCAAACTAGACCACTATATTAAAATTCATCTTGATAATGGCTACTACTCTATCAAACTTGAATCTATCATAACATAAGAACATAAGAAGAGCCATGCTGGATCAGGCCAAAGGCCCATCTAGTCCAGCTTCCTATATCTCACAGTGGCCCCACCAAATGTGTCCAGGAGCGCACGAGAGTAGATATCTGTCTCTTCATACCACTCCCCTGCATCTAATCCTTGAAGTACCCCGGTTTTAAGCCTGGAGATTACACATCTTCATGGTTTGTAACCTGTGATGGACTTCTCCTCCAGGAATCTGTCCAATCCCCTTTTGAAGGCATCCAGGCTAGATGCCATCACCACATCTTGTGGCTGGGAGTTCCACACACAAACAACACGCTGGGTAAAAAAATTTGTGTTTTCTCACTCTCCGAACCCTCAGTTTGAGTGGATGTCCCCTAGTTCTGGTATTTTGTGAGCGGGAGAAGAATGTCCCTCTATCCACTTTATTCATGACCTGCATTATTTTGTACGTCCCAATCATATCCCCCCTCAGGCGCCTTTTTTCCAGACTAAATGTCTTAGCCTTTCCTCATAAGGGAGGTTAAATACTAAAGGGTTAAATACTGACTTTTCCCCTTGGTGTGTGTCTCAGAGAGATTTGGCATATTTTGAGTCTGAATTTTGATGTCAGAATTTCCAAATCCATCTTCAAAGCTCTGCCGATGCAATAAAACATACACATGAAACCCTTTTTACTGATTACAAAATTTACTAATTTGCAACAGACTGAGGTGTGGAAAGCTAATGTTTTCTGATTTACACATGTTTTACTTTTTAAGGGACCCCCATTCTAATGATATCCTAAGTGTTTCTTGGCCATCAGATACCCGTTTTGCCTAATCCCCATTACTTAATCCATTATCTCCAACATGACTTTTTAGGCCCTCACCACCACCATCAACTTCTCCACATAGGAAGTGACATTTGCACAAAGGAGAGATCCCTGCATTCAAACAGGCTCCACACTTGAGCAAAACTCCCCAGTTGTCAATACTTTGTGCTCATACGTGGAGACTATCTAGACAAACACATCCCTTTCCGTGTTAATTAAATACCTTTCTGCTCAGGTGTTAAACAGAGGCAGGCTTTCCTCTCAAACATCCATGGGAGCCTGGCGCCTTGAGAAAGTGAGGAGATCAAACCATGGCGAGAACCCACCAGATGGATATAAGAGCAATGCCCCCCATCAAGGGAAGCTGAAAGAGTTGCACTGAAGGAGAAATATGTCTCCCTAGTTGCCTTGATGATAGGGCAGCCTGGAATGCTTCCCTTGAGCCAACTGGCAGTAGGTCTGCACGCATTCCTCAAAGGGCAGGAGGGAGGGACTGAAGAGAACCCAGCAGCTTGCGTGGTAACCTGGGGGCTTTATCCAGGCAGAAGGTGAAGGAGGACAGATGGCCTTAATTTATGGAGGGAAATCTCTTCCAATTTCAGTGTTACCCAGAACCACCCTCCTCTTTAGATTTAACTTGTCTACATTTGAGGTTTTTTTTTTAAAAAAATGAAAACATTGCTAAAATTTTATCCATATTCCTCGCCTCATCTTTCTTTCTTTCTTTCTTTCTTTCTTTCTTTCTTTCTTTCTTTCTTTCTTTCTTTCTCTTTCTTTCTATGTACAGTATTTCCTGCCATGACATTTTGAATACCTTCTTTACTTATACATGCAGTTTTGTGTGCACTCTCACCAGCATCTAGAAGATGTTTGTATGATTTTATTTTATTTTATTTTATTGGGTAGAATAGTAACCTTTAAAAGGAAGAAAAATGATATATATATTTTTTTAAAAATGGGTGGATTTTTGCTTGCACATTGCCTTGAAATCATGAAATTTGTTGGATTCATGTAACAAAAAAGGCACACCAGGTGAAGTCTGTGCTTTTCTGTGTCCTCAACGTTTCTTTTTCATTTCAGAGGCTTAGCGGAAATTCCCCAAAGAATTTGCTGGATTGGCAAGACTTACCGACAGTGAAGCTCCGTTCCCCTTTGGAGATTTCCAGTTGCACAGACTTGATGGTCAGAAGCAAAGCCAGAATTAGCTGTTTGGGTCCCTGTGGATGTCGTGCCCTGTGGTTGAAGCTTCAGTCACAGGATGTTGGGGTGTGTGTGTGGAGACCAAGAACATGGAGTAATGTGGAAGATGGAATAATGGAAAGGAACATTTGGATCTCAGTGTATGCTGGCCAGTTTGTTCCATGCCTCTTTATTCTGTGTTTCAACTGAAGGTGGTTTGGCTGTTCAGGGTGAGTAGGTTCCAGTGGGAGACTTAATGCCCTCCCAGCTACAATTTTTATTAGTCTTTGTATTGATAATACAGAGAAACATTTTCTCCCAACCACTCTTCTCAATCAATGGCTATATCTGTAGTTTTAATAGATGTGACATTAGAACTGGGATGATATGCACATTTTCACTTATACTCTCAAGAGGCATGGGGAAGGTTAACGAATGACACTCCTCCTCCTTAGTGCCATCTTGGTATTGCAGTTATGTTCATATTGCTGTTATCATACATTAATTCAGTTCTCAAAAGGCATACGTACACAATAAATTATACCCATTTACGCTGGCTACAAGTGCCAATGAAACAATTCATTGGCCAAAATAATGTCAGATGGTGTGACGGGAATCACACCATCGTCTGTGGCAGATAAATGGAAGTAGTTTACCATTCCCTTTTTTCTGGGGGTGCTCTGGGACTGTGCAGCTTCCCCAAGGCCACATAGACTGGTTCTTCTTGCAGGAGGCCCAGTAGAGAATCAAACTCCCAACGTCCGGCTCCACAGCCAAATACCTAAACAGCTGAGCTATCCAGACATACAGTAGCTCTAGAATCAGTGGTGGAGAACCTTTGGCACTCCAGATGTTTTGGAGCACAACTCCCAGAATTCCAAGCCTAGATTGCCAATGACAAAGGACTGCGGGAGTTGTGGACCAAAACATCTGGAGTGCCAAAGGTTCTCCACCACTGCTCTAGATAAAATTCTCCCAAATAAACCAATAGATGAAACTCTGAGTATAAGCCACATTCGCTTATTGATTCTTCATGCATATTATGAGGTGTTAATACTTATTTACAGTATTTAGCTTTTTACATCCTTTTTCTGACTCTGCCCCATATTCTTTCAAGGAACACATGCATGCCTGGAAAGCCAGTGCTGAAATACTTCCAGATCAGTTATATACAACAACAGGTAAATTATTACTTCTCCTCGCGAACCACCTAAGAGCTGGGGATTTTCCACTACTAAGTGTCACAGCTTAGGAAATTTTTTTCTTCTCAAGCTGAATCTCAAGCTGATTCTAGAGCTGATAATAATGGCACTTTATTTGCTTGACTAAGGATGCTGCTGGCAAAAAAAAAAAAAAACCCTCACAACTGGCCATTTGCTTAATTGTATATGCATATTTTGGCTCCATTTCAACGGATGGAAACCTTTTCCATACTTGTACAGAATAATCTGACATGCTATCACTCAGGCAAACTTAGAAGTGATAAGAGCAGTTTTATTTTTTTATATTTTTAATTTCAAGAAAATGCCAAAATGTATCCCAAGAAGCTATCCAAGTTAGGGCTCTCCCTCTGTGCAATTTGGTGTCAAATAAGCATGCAATGTACAGTACTCATTTATTCCTAAAAACCTGCTTATCTCTTTTTAAGGAGAACCTTTTGATGAAGTAATTCAAATAAGAAAGAAACCTTGAAGAACGTATTTGAAATAATATTTTATTCTTGTTTGTTGAGCTTTTTAAAAAAATCATTTTATTTATATATTTTTATTTTTATTGCTCAAGAGACAAGGACGATCATTAAACAGCTTTCCATCTGAGCCCTTTTAGTGGAGGTTCAGCCCTCTGCTAATCTTCACTCAGCATCTGAGTGAAAAGGGATGGAAAAGGTGTTTAATGTCTTCCTTAAAGCTGTGTGTTGTGTCGTTACAGTCGTGACCGACTCTTCGTGACTCCATGTCAACAAAATTTCGTTGTTCCTGCAAGGGGGCAATGACAATAAAGACTCCTGTTCCTATTCCTATTGTCCATGGAGTTCTCTTGGCAGGAATACTGGAGTGGTTTGCCAGTTCCTACTCCAGGCGCCTACAGCACCTGGTATTCCCTGGTGGTCTCCCATCCAAAGTACTAACCAGGCTGACCTTGCTTAACTTCCGAAATCAGGAGAGATCGGACGTGCTTAGGGCATCCAGGCAGCTCCTTAAAGCTAAACTTTTGCTTTTGCTGGTTTGCTTGTGGATTACAGTGAACATTGAAGGCTTCCAAACCAAGATGTTCCTGATGCCCAAGTACCACCCCAGTACAAACTGAAACAAACAAACAAACCAAACAAACCCACTTACAAGCTATGTTTAAAAAACAAAACCTGGCAAATCACGGCTTTGAGGCTGTATAAACTAGAAAAAATGGCTGATGTCTAGGTGAACTCACACTAAGCCATCTGAGGCAGTGTGTGTGTGCACATGTGTGTGTGAGAGAGAGCATGCATGCATGCATGCACATGCGCCAGAGTGGTGGTCTGCACTGGACATTATATTTTTAAGGGTGCAGCAACAGGTACCTCCTGGGTGTGCCTTGCTGGTTTCCAACCTTCCCTTCCTCGCTGGCTCAGTCATAGCTCGGGAGCCCCTCGTCAAGGGGGCACCTTGGTCCTGGCACCTGCCTGGAGCAGTGCCTGCCACAGGACTGGACCTGTGCCAGCGAGTGGATCGTGGGGTGGTCTGTGCTGATGTGCTCAAGGCCTGAGTCAGGGCAGCTTTCAACACCATCATGTGCACCTGCTGGCCCAGGAAAGAGCTGATCATTGGGTGAGGCAGGGATGGGTCCTGGGGGAGGAGGACACAGAGGACTGCCTGTGATAAGAGGGGGCTTGACCCTAATTGTGTGGGGGCTCACAAGCAGACAATTTGAACCTTCCATTTTTTTTACAACTCTCACTCAAACTGGCTATGACTCCTACAGTGTGAGGAGAACTCCCCACTAGAGATGGGCACTGAATGAAGATTTTTTTCGTTTCCATTACCGTTTGTCATTTCAGTTACGTAACGAAACGACAAACAAAAATGTGATGAAAATGAAACAAAACGAACAGAACCACGAAAATTGTGGTCGTTACGTTTTGTACCCGTTAATGGTGACACACAATGAAATGAGCTGTTTTAAATGTTAAAAACCACCCTGGATATCCATAAAAATGCAGCGATAATTATTTATATTGTCTGATAATACCTGTCAGGACCCTGCCTGTCACAGAACCTGATTCTGAGGGGTTAAATGGTGAAGAGCTGCTGGAGGAGCTTTGCAGCTCAAATCAGCAGGCAGCTGGGTCTGATGACTCAGCTGAAAACATATCTTCTCCCCCTAGAAGGCCCATGAGCAGGATTCTGCAAAGATGTGCTACCAGGAGGGCTAGGGAAAGGGTCTTTGATGCTAGACGGGGAATCAGGGCAGCAAGCCCTGAGTACTAGCAGAAGCCTTTCCAGGAGTAAGGGTGTGTTCCCTGTTTTGGGATAAAGCTGGTAAGCTCACCTTGAGTTCTCTGTGGCAGCAACGTGTCATTTGAACTTGCCACCATGTTCCTGTCTGTGACCTTGGCTCTGTTTCCTGATTTTGGACTGGCTTCCTGGACAACAGCTTGATCTGTTCCCTTGGGTTTGGCATCTGGTTTCCGTGAAGATATTCTGGTTTTGACTTGGACTGTTAATTGCTGGGAGTTGGAGTCTGTTATTTATCTGGCACTTGATTGTTAGCAAAGAACTTGAACTTGCCTGGCTTTCCACTAAAGATCTTGGCAAAGAACTGAACCCTATCTGTGTGTGTGCTCTATGTGCGGGGCTTGACAGTTTGCTCCCACCCAAACTTCTTCAAGCAGAATGGAAGAGAAGGGGGCTGTTGCGATGACACCGCTGGAAGCTTTGCAAAACCAAATGTTGCTTTTGTCTCAGGCAATTGTTCAATTGCAGCAAGCTCCAGCACCGGCTGGGTTGCAGCTCCGTTGCCTTTGCTGCCTCCTGACCAGTTTGAAGGCAAGTTAGAGGAATTCCCTGCATTCTTGGCTCAATGCAAGCTGTTTATTGAAGTGTGTGCTCAAGAATTTCCTACTGAGAGGTCTAAGGTCTGCTTTATCATCAGTTTGTTAAAAGGACAGGCAGTTAAATGGGCTACTCCTTTACTCCTCAGTGCTTCACCTCTACTGGATAATTATCAGGCTTTCCCGAATCACATTTCTTCAGCTTTTCAGAACCCCATACAGGCTGCTACTGCCAACAGGAGACTCAGAGCTCTGAAACAAGGCAAAGATTCAGTGTTTGACTACACCACTGCGTTCCGTCTGATAGCACAGGATCTGAATTGGAACGAACCGGCACTGATTTTTCAGTACATGGAAGGATTGGCAGATGAAATGAACATAAGAACATAAGAAGAGCCATGCTGGATCAGGCCAAAGGCCCATCTAGTCCAGCTTCCTGTATCTCACTGTGGCCCCACCAGATGCATTTGGGAGCGCATGAGACTAGATATCTGTCTCCTGATACCACTCCCCTGCATCTGGCCCTTTAAGTACCCTGGTTTTAAGCCTGGAGATTACACATCTCCATCATGGTTTGTAACCTGTGATGGACTTTTCCTCCAGGAATCTGTCCAATGCCCTTTTGAAGGCATCCAGGCCAGATGCCATCACCACATCCTGTGGCAGGGGGTTCCATAGACTAACAACGCGCTGGGTAAAAAAATAGTTTCTTTTGTCAGTTCTTACTCTCCCAGCCCTCAATCTGAGTGTATGTCCCCGAGTTCTGGTATTTTGGGAGAGGGAGAAGAGCTTCCCTCTCTCCACTTTACTCATGCCCTGCATTATTTTGTACGTCTCGATCATATCCCCCCTCAGGCGCCTTTTTCCAGACTAAAGAGCCCCAAATGTTTTAGCCTTTCCTCATAAGGGAGGTGCCCCAGCCAAGTAATCATTTTAGTCGCTCTCTTCTACACCTTTTCCAGTTCCACTATGTCTTTCTTGAGATGCGGTGACCAGAATTGTACACAATACTCCAGGTGGGGCCTTACTATTGTTTTGTATAATGGCATTATAATGTTGGCTGTTTTGTTTTCAATCCCCTTTTTGATAATCCCTAGCATGGAATTGGCCTTCTTCACCGCTGCCACACATTGGGGAGACACCTTCATTGAGCTGTCCACCAACACACCAAGATCTCTTTCCTGATCTGTCACGGATAACTCAGAGCCCATGAGTCGATAGATAAAGTTTTGATTTTTTGCCCCAATATGCATTACTTTACATTTGGCTACATTAAAACACATTTGCCATTTCGTAGCCCATTCCCCCAGTTTGGAGAGATCCTTCTGGAGCTCTTCACAATCTTCTCTGGTTTTTACCACACGGAAAAGTTTTGTGTCATCTGCAAACTTGGCCACCTCACTGCTTATCCCTGCCTCCAGGTCATTTATGAACAGATTGAAAAGCACCGGTCCCAGGACAGATCCCTGGGGCACACCGCTTTTCACCTCTCTCCATTGTGAAAATTTCCCATTGATACCTACTCTTTGTTTCCTGGATCTCAACCAGTTCTCAATCCATAAGAGCAGTGCTCCCCAACCTTTTTGTCTCCACGGACCAGTATTTGTTTGATTATTTTCCTGTGGCCCGGGGTGGGCGTGGGGAGGGGGAGATGGGGGGTGTGGGGGGCAGGGGAGGGTGGGGGGCAGGGGATGGGGGGAGGAAGGAGGGGGAGGAGGAGGTGCGGGGGGGCTTGGTGTGTGTACCTTGGGGGCCCACGGGAGCGGCGGCGGTGGCAGCGGCGGCGGCGCTTGCCGGCTGGGGGCGCTGGGCATGCGCTCCCGCCGCACGGGCGGGGGAGCCCGGGCTCCTGGGCGGGCGGGCCCCCGCCTCCTCCTCCTGTCGGCCGGGAGGCAAGCGGCGGCGCAGAGGTGCCCCAACTGAGGCGGGCCGCCGCGCCGCGGCCGCAGCCACAGCAGCCGCCCGGGTTTGGCTGTGGCTCCGCAGCCGGGCGGCGGGGCGCCCGCGGCCACCTCCGCCGCCCGCCTCGGTGGGGCACCTCTGCGCCGCCGCTTGCCTCCGTCTGCGGCCTTCGGGCGGGCGAGCGGGAGGGGGAGGGGAGGGAGGCCGGTGGGGGTGGCATCTCCGGCCCGAGGGCGCCACCGGGACCGCTGAGCCGGCCGCGAGTCGCGGCCGAACCCCGGCGGCTGCCGTGGCCGCCGCGGCTGCCGACAGGAGGAGGAGGTGGGGCCCGCCCGCCCAGGAGCCCCGGGCTCCCCCCACCCCCCCGTGCGCTGTGCCCAGCGGCGGCGACTCCTCCTCCGGCTGCCCGCAGGAGAGAAGAGGAGGAGGAGGAGGGCAGCGGAGGAAAAGGGGAGGAGCCTCCCCGGCCTCCCCAGGCGGCCCGGTGCCAACCGGTCCACGGATCGGCACCGGTCCGCGGACCGGGGGTTGGGGACCACTGCATAAGAGGACCTGCCCTCTTATCCCCTGACTGTGCAATTTTCTCAGCAGCCTCTGGTGAGGGACTGTGTCAAAAGCCTTTTGAAAATCCAGATAGACTATATCCACCGGTTCACCCAAATCTACATGCCTGGTGGCCTTTTCAAAAAATTCTAAAAGATTTGTCAGACAAGACTTACCCTTGCAGAAGCCATGCTGATTTTCTCTCAGCAAGGTTTGTTCTTCTATGTGTTTTAAGATTTTCTCTTGGATGAGTCTTTCCACCATCTTCCCTGGGACAGATGTAAGGCTAACTGGCCTGTAGTTTCCAGGGTCCCCCCTCCTTCCTTTTTTAAAAATTGGTGTGACATCTGCTATCCTCCAGTCCCACGGCACTATGGCTGTTTTAAGAGACAAGTTGCATATTACAGTTAAGAGATCTGCAATTTCATTTCTCAGTTCCCTAATAACCCTTGGGTGGATGCCATCTGGGCCCGGTGACTTGTTAATCTTCAATTTATCAATTAGTCCTAAAACATCCTCCATTTTAACCTGTATTTGATTTAATTCTTTAGTCAAGAGGGGTGGCTCAGGCAGCGGAATCTGCTCAAGGTCTTCTGTCGTGAAGACAGAAGCAAATAACTCATTTAATTTCTCTGCAATTTCGAAGTCCTCCTTAATCTCCCCCTTTCCTCCCTCACCATCCAGAGGGCCAACTGGTTCTCTGGCAGGTTTTCTACTTCTAACATATTTAAAGAAGCTTTTATTATTACCCTTTATATTGCTAGCCATGCGTTCCTCAAAATCTTTCTTTGCCTCTCTTATCATCTTTTTACATTTCTTTTGCCAGAGCTTGTGTTCCTTTTTATTTTCCTCATTTGGGGAGGATTTCCATTTACAGAAAGACCTCTCCTTGTGCTTTAGAGCCTCTCTAACTCCACTCGTTAACCATGCCGGTGCCCTCTTGGACTTAAATGAGCTCTTCTTTCTTTGTGGTATGCACTTGTGCTGGGCCTCTGTTACCGTTGTTTTAAACAGGTTCCATGCACTCTGAAGAGATTGGATTCTTCCAACCTTTCCTTTCAATTTCTTTCTAACTAGTTTCCTCATCTGAGGGAAGTTTGCCCTTCGAAAATCAAGGGGTTTTATGTCTGATTTGCTTGACCCTCGTCCTCCAACATGCATGGCAAAGGAGATTGCAGCATGGTCACTGTTCCCCAGAGGCTCAGTGACATTCACATCCCTGACCAGGTCCTGAGTATCACACAGTATTAGATCCAGAGTTGCCTGTTCTCGGGTGGGCTCCATGACAAGTTGCTCTAAGGCACAGTCATTCAGCAAGTCGAGAAACCCAGTTTCTCTTTCTTTCCTGGAGCTCGCATTGGCCCAGTCAATGTGGGGATAATTGAAGTCCCCCATGATTACTATCCTATCCTTCTGAGACACCTCCATGATTTGTCTCCTCATTTCAAGGTCCCCCTCAAGTTTTTGATCTGGTGGGCAATAGCATACCCCAACTATCACATCACTCCTTGGACCTGGTAGTTTAACCCACAGTGATTCTATGGTGGAGTCAGACCCTCTGTCAATCTCCATTCTGCTGGATTCTACCCCTTCTTTAATGTAGATGGCCACTCCCCCTCCAACCCGCCCCTCTCTATCCCTTCTATAGAGTTTATAGCCTGGGATTGCTGTATCCCACTGGTTCTCTACATTCCACCAGGTTTCTGTTATGGCTATTATATCAATGTTATCCCTAGCTGCCAAATGTTCAAGTTCTCCCATTTTTGGTCGGAGGCTTCGAGCATCGGCGTAGAAACACCTGTACAGTGGGTTCTGCAACAACAGCTGCTGTTTTGTTCTTTTCCCCCCACAGGTATTATTTTCAGTAGACAAACAATCACATTCCGTTATTCTCCCAGTACTAATACCTGCTATGTCATCTCTATGTGATTCTCTACCCTTTCCAACCTCATTCCCTGTGGATGAGGTGTTCCGAACCGGATGCCACTCAGCTCCTGTCGGCTTTCCCCCAGTTATCAGTTTAAAAGCTGCTCTGCAGCCTTTTTGAGGTTGAGTGCCAGCAATCTGGTCCCATCATGATTCAAGTGCAACCCGTCCCTCCTGAACAGGTTTGGCTTGTCCCAAAATGTTCTCCAGTTCCTGACAAATCTAAAGCCCTCCTCTCGACACCACATTGAGGCTTCTGAGCTCTGCCTGCCTGGTGGGTCCTGCACGAGGAACAGGTAGCACTTCTGAAAATGCTACCTTGGAAGTCCTGGACTTCAGTCTTCTTCCTAACAACCTGAACTTGGCTTCCAAGACTGACCGCTTGGCCTTCCCGACATCATTGGTACCAACATGTACAATGACCACTGGCTCCTTCAGGCTTCTCTCTAAGAAGCTATCTAGATTTCTCGTGATGTCTGCAACCTTTGCACCTGGCAGGCAAGTGACCATACGGTTATCATGCTCATCACAAATCCATCCCTCCATATTTCTAATTATAGAATCCCCTAGTAGAAGGAGCTTCTCTCCTGCAGCCTGTTCTTCTACATGTACCTGATCCTGTATCTCATCAATCAGGTTGTTCCTCGGCGTGTGCCTCCTGAGATGTGATGAGGGAAAGAGCCTCAAATTGATTGTGCAATATGAGACTCTCTGAGCGATCCCTTGGCCTTCTACTCCTTTGAGTCACATTCCTCCACACATCTACCTCCTTGGTTGGGGAAGTGATTACATCCTCAGAAGTGTGCCCTGTCTCTTCTTGGACCTGGATAGTCTGTTCCACTCTGTCCAAGAACCGCTCAAGCTCCTTAATATGTTGCTGGTTCGATATGCGGGCCTCTAGGTCCTGGACCTTCTCTTCTAATAGTGCAACCAGCTTGCACTTGCAGCAAGTGTAGTTCTCTGTGCGTTTTGTCAAGATGACAAACATGGCACAAGTGTTACAGGTAACTACAGCTGCTCCCTCAGACTCCATTTTAATGAGTGCAGTATTCTGGGCCTTGAAGATTTTACAGTGTTACTAGCTACTACTCTAGAAATAATAATCTATTACCAATGTTCCTCCTTTTATGTCAAAAATAAAGGGCCGGTCAAAGAGCCCTAGCTGAACTGCTCCAACCCAGAAACTTACCAGTGCTGTCTTCTTTCTCTTTTTCTCTCTCAGCAGTAGCTCTGCTTGGGTTCACACCCAGGCTCAAATGCTTGATGAACTCTCTAGGGTGGAACAACCAAGCACATTACAGGAACTCATTACCCTGTGTCTCAGGTTAGATGGACGCCTGGAAAGCCGTTGCCTCTTCCAAGGCAAGAAATACAACCAGCAACCTCTGCCAGCTGTGCCTAATCTGCAATCCGGTGAAGCCCGCAGAATGGATCCAGAACCTATGCAACTGGGAGCTGCTCGACCACGCCTCACCCCAGAGGAAAAGGTAAGACGACGCTCTCATAATCTCTGCCTGTACTGTGGAGGAGGAGGAGATCATTTCGCTTCTAGTTGACCTTTGAAGAGCTCCTCAGTAAGTGCTGCTACCTTTTCAGCAGTAAAAGGGCAGCTCCATCCTTGAAGGAACCCACAGGAATGGAGCATACCGAAGGGTTCCCAGGCAATACCATCACACCCCAAGGACCTTTCCTGGTACCTGTAACTTTAGGGCTTCCTGATGGCCAGAAAGTACCTGTGTATGCTATGGTAGACCTCTGGGGCAGCTCACTGCTTTGTGGATGATGGGTTTGTGCGGTGCCATCGGATTCCAGTACAGAACAAGGAAACTCCTTTGCTGGTAGAATCCATTGAGGGTCGCTTACTTCGTTCTGGGCCGATAGCTCAGGAAACCTGTCCACTTACTCTTCAGGTAATGGACCACAATGAGCATATTTGCTTTAATGTAACTCGGATGCCTCGGTTTCCTCTTGTCTTGGGACTTTCCTGGTTGCGAGCTCATAACCCATTGGTGGATTGGGTGCAAGGGGAATTGTACTTCAAGGTTCCTTGCTCAAAGCAAAATTCTTCTACCATCTTGGCAGCTGCCCATGCTGCATCTCACCCTGTCTTGCCCCAGGTATACCAAGACTTTGCGGATGTATTTGAGGAAAAGGGGGCTGACAAGTTACCTCTGCATCGGCCCTATGACTGTGCCATTGATCTGATACCTGGGGCACCCCTCCCTGTGGGATGAGTCTATCCTACGTCCGAACCTGAGTTAGAAGCTTTGAGGGCTTTCCTAGACAAGAACCTTCAACGTGGGTTTATACGCCCTTCCAAATCACCATTGTCCACACCGGTGATCTTTGTAAAGAAGAAGGGAGGGGAGCTTCGTCCTTGTAATGATTACTGGGCATTAAACAAGATCACTACTAGGGACTGGTACCCTTTACCCCTAATCTCTGAACTTTTGGACCGGTTAAGAGGGGCAAAGTATTATACCTTCTGGACCTTCATGGGGCATATAATTTGGTGCGTATCCATAAAGGAGATGAGTGGAAAACCGCGTTTCAAACCCGGTACAGTCAATATGAACATTTAGTAATGCCTTTTGGACTGATAAACACACCCAGTGTATTCCAGCGGATGATGAATGACATTTTCCATGATCTACTAGATCGTTGTGTGGTCATTTATTTAGATGATATCCTGATTTATTCCGCTGATCCAGCTCAGCATGTTCAAGATGTTCATCAGGTCTTGCAGCGTCTCCGGGAAAACAGACTATACGCTAAGCTGGAAAAATGTGAGTTTGACATTAAGGAAGGTGAATTCCTGGGGCATATTATTTCTCCCCAGGGAATCCTCATGGACCCTAAGAAAGTAGAGGCTGTGTTGTCCTGGCGGCGACCACAAAACTGTAAGGATTTGCAACGGTTCCTCGGTTTCGCTAACTACTATTGCCAGTTTATTCCTGCCTACGCTGACATTGCTGCACCTTTAAACTGTCTCCTTCGGCCCAAAGAGCTTTTCCGGTGGACTCCAGAAGCAGAAGAGGCTTTCTCTACTTTGAAAACTCGCTTCACCTCGGAACCCTTGCTCCGTTATCCTGATCCACAATTACCCTTCATAGTGGAGGCTGACGCATCTAGCATTGCTCTGGGAGCAGTGCTATCTCAACAGGATGATCCCTCCTAAACCCCGCGTCCCTGTGCCTATTACTCTCAGCAATTAAAACCTGCAGAGAAGAATTATACTATCTGGGAGCGTGAACTCCTGGCCATCAAGACGGCTTTTGACGTATGGAGGCATTACCTCGAGGGAGCTCGACACCCTGTTCAAGTATTGACTGATCATCGAAACCTTGAACATCTACAAACAGCCCGGCGATTGACTCCGTGACAAATCCGGTGGTAATTATTCTTTTCCCGGTTCGATTTCCCAATCAAATACATTCCTGAGGCTCAGAATAAAAAAGCTAAGGAATCTAACTAACGCCACAATCTCTTTAGCAGAGGTGATTGATGCAATTAAAAGACAAAAACCTAATAAAACACCCGGCCCAGATGCTTTGCCAGCACAATATTATCAGAAATTTTCAGATATCCTAGCCCCGAGATTACATCACCTTTTCAATTTAATCCTGGAAGGAGAAGATATTCCAGACACATGGAAATCTGCCAATATAGTTCTGATTCCCAAGGAGGGAAAACCAAAAGATGTTATTGAAAATTATAGGCCTATAGCCCTCTTAAATGGAGATTATAAAATCTTTGCATCCATTTTGGCTTCTAGATGGCGGAAAATTCTTACTAACCTAATTCACCAAGATCAGAGAGGGTTCTTGCCAAGTCGACATCTACAGTCAAATATTAGAACCTTAATTAACTCCTTAGAATACTATGAAATACATTCTCAAAAACAGGCAGCCTTTATTTTTTTGGATGCTGAGAAAGCCTTCGATAATGTTTCTTGGTCCTTACTGAAATCCCAAATGGACTACTTACAATGTGGTCATAGAATGCTCAGAGCGGTAGAACAGATATACTCAAATCAAAATGCTAAAATTATCGTGAATGGGTTTTCTTCTGATAAGATCACTATACAGAAGGGCACAAGGCAAGGATGCCCCCTTTCACCGCTGCTTTTCATTTTATCTCTAGAGATCCTATTACATGTGATTAGAAACTCAGAGTCGGTACAAGGTTTGAACAATCGGGGGGAAATTTATAAATCACAAGCCTTTGCTGACGATTTACTATTAATTCTTGAAGAACCCATACGGTCCTTGCCAGAGCTTCTAAGAATCCTAAAGGAATATTCAGAAACAGCGGGCTTCTCGATTAATAAAACAAAAACTGTAATGATGACTAAAAATATCTCTGGGCCTAATATCCAAGGATTAGTGGACATATCAGGATTCACACATGTGAACAAAGCAAAATATTTAGGCATAACCGTTTCAAATAAATGTTCCACCCTCATTGACAATAATTATATTCCCTGATTAAATCTATAAAAGGTGATTTAGCTTCTTGGGCCAGACTTCAGTTATCATTAATGGGTAGGATTGCTGCCATCAAGATGTCTGTCTTACCAAAATTGCTCTTCTTGTTCCAATGCTTACCAATTTTGTCTAACTTTAAGATATTGTCCGACTTAGAGAAACATATCCGTATATTCATTTGGCAAAAGAAAAAGGCTAGAATTAAAAATGCTTATTTGCAAGATAGGATTACTTCTGGAGGCTTTGCATTGCCTAACCTATTTTTATATTACAGAGCTGCAGCATTGACATGGGTACGGGATTGGATCTCTATGACGAATGGTAGAGTTACAGGCTTGGAAGGTCATGACCTTGATAAAGGGTGGCACCATTATTTATGGTTTAGAGGAAGCATTCCATCTTTATTTAAAAGACATTGGATAAGGAATGCCTTAATTAAAAATTGGTTATCTGTTAAAGACTTATTTTATCCGAAAGCTCCCAAATGGTTATCACCAATGGAAGCAATTCGAGGTCTAGGTTCAAAGTCAAACAGTAACATCTTAACATATAAACAACTTCTGTATGAGGACCAGTCCTTGAAACCACCAAACCAACTATCCCTCGAAGGAATAAACATAGACTGGTGGTCATACCAACAAATAAACTCACATTACAAATCTGTGCAGAAGGAAAATGGTTTTATGGTAAATGATAATATCTTCGATAAAATATTGATTGCGGGTGAAAAAAAACTGTTGAGTAAATTTTACACCATGTTGTTAGTTGAAAAAACAAATGAATCACAGGTTAAAGAATGTATGGTAAGATGGGCGGAAAACTGTGGGCACTCTATTCATTTAGATAAATGGAATATGCTATGGCAAACGATCAAGATGTTCAGGTCCACCTCTTATAAAGAAAATTGTTATAAAATGTTCTACAGATGGTATCTTAGCCCCCACAGACTATCTAAAATATATAACTGTTCAGCTAAATGTTGGAAGTGTGAGCAAGAAATCGGTTCATTTTACCATATGTGGTGGACTTGCAAAAAAAGCTAAACCATTTTGGAATATGGTTAAGAACTTATTAGACACTGTGTTGAAGGTCAAGTTAAAATACACACCAGAACTACTTTTGCTAAATATTATAGATACAGAGGTAACTTACGACCAAAAATATGTAATTAACCACATTATTGTAACAGCCAGAATTTTGTACGCTAAACTTTGGAAAAACTCTGCAATACCTTCAAAAGACGCCCTGAAAGGGAAATTATACTCGGTGATTGAAATGGACAGAATTTCTGGCCACTTGAAAGGAGAAGACGAGGATATTCTGACAAGAAGATGGCAAGAGTTAGTAACTGTGTTAAAAACCCTATAAAGGATGTTTGTGAGCTGTATTGTTATCAATGTAAAATGATTCTGTTTTATTTTCTTTTCCTTTTACAAAATAATAATAAAAAAGAGAGTTTAAAAAAAAAAAAAGAATAAAAAAGCTGATGCGTTATCCAGAAAACCTGAGTATGCAGCGCCTGTGAAACAGACATTAGTAGTGCCCATCTTGCCTCCCTCTGTGTTCGCAGCCACGAATCCATGTCTCAGCTTGGCAGAAGAAATCCGTGAATCTCAAGCTTGCGACTCATGGACTCAGCAACATTTTCAGGAACTCCAGAATGGGAATCATGGAGAGTTTTCTGCACAACAAGGGTTATTATTACATCGAGGACGGTTATATGTTCCTGCTGGTCCTCTTCGTAACCAGGTGTTGCAGCTCTCACATGACTCTTTACCTGCTGGACACTTTGGACTTTACAAAACCCTGCATCTTCTCACAAGGGAATTCTGGTGGCCACATGTCCGTGCTGATGTTGCCCGATACGTGGGTTCCTGTGAAGTTTGTCGGCGGGCAAAGGATGTTGTGACCAAACCCTCGGGTCTGTTGCATCCTTTGCCAACCCCCTCTGGTCCCTGGAATGATGTCTCCTTAGATTTCATCATGGATCTTCCTCGCTCAAAAGGGTTTACCTGCATCCTGGTCTTCGTGGATTTATTCACCAAAATGGCTCACTTCGTTCCTTGCCCTAAATCCCCTACCGCATCAGAAACAGCTCATCACTACTTGCAACACCTCTTCAGACTTCACGGTTTACCTGCACACCTCATTTCGGATTGTGGGCCACAATTCACCTCTTGCTTCTGGCAAGCAATGCATAAGGCACTAGGAACACAAGTTCACCTGTCATCAGCTTACCACTCCCAGTCAGATGGTCAGACTGAGCGTACTAATGCCACCTTAGAACAATATTTACGCTGCTATACATGCTACCAACAAGATAACTGGGCGGATTTGTTACCTTTAGCTGAATTTGCATATAACAATGCTGTACATTCTTCCACTCGCCAGACCCCATTCATGGCTAATTATGGTTATCATCCTCGGTA
Source organism: Phrynocephalus forsythii (assembly GCA_029282475.1). Lineage (NCBI taxonomy): Eukaryota > Metazoa > Chordata > Lepidosauria > Squamata > Agamidae > Phrynocephalus > Phrynocephalus forsythii. Next base: position 102,440,684 of record JAPFRF010000004.1, on the reverse strand, counting down.
TTTTCCAACTACCCTTCCTTCCACCTCTGTGCCGGCTGCGGATGCATACATTCAAGAACTCCATAGCATTCAGGATTTATTGCGAGAGCAACTTGACCATACTAAGGAAGTATATAAGAAAGCAGCGGACAAGAAAAGACAGGAAGGGCCACATCTAAATCCAGGCATGAAAGTTTGGCTCTCTACTTGATACCTGAGACATCCTGGATGATCCTGAAAACTAGATCCTCGGTTCATCGGTCCTTATCCCATCTTAGAACAAATCAATCCAGTTGCTTTTCATCTGCAACTACCTGATTCCCTTCATATTCATCCAGTATTCCACCGATGCCTCTTGGTTCCAGCTGCAGACCCTGACCCCAACCGACCACCGACTCCTGAACCTCCTCCACCGATTTTAGTAGAAGGAGAAGAAGAATATGAAGTCTGTCAAATCTCGGATTCTCGAATACACCGTGGAGGATTGCAGTATTTGGTAGACTGGGAAGGTTATGGACCTGAAGATCGGTCATGGGAACCTGCGTCCAACTTGCATGCTCCTGAGTTGGTTCAACAATTCCATGACAGTTACCCTGATAGGCCTGGCCCATCGGAAGAGGGGGACCATGGGGAGGGGGATAGTGCCAGGACCCTGCCTGTCACAGAACCTGATTCTGAGGGGTTAAATGGTGAAGAGCTGCTGGAGGAGCCTTGCAGCTCAAATCAGCAGGCAGCTGGGTCTGATGACTCAGCTGAAAACATATCTTCTCCCCCTAGAAGGCCCATGAGCAGGATTCTGCAAAGACATGCTACCAGGAGGGCTAGGGAAAGGGTCTTTGATGCTAGATGGGGAATTAGGGCAGCAAGCCCTGAGTACTAGCAGAAGCCTTTCCAGGAGTAAGGGTGTGTTCCCTGTTTTGGGATAAAGCTGGTAAGCTCACCTTGAGTTCTCTGTGGGAGCAACACATCATTTGAATGTGCCACCACGTTCCTGTCTGTGACCTTGGCTCTGTTTCCTGATTTTGGACTGGCTTCCTGGACAACAGCTTGATCTGTTCCCTTGGATTTGGCATCTGGTTTCCGTGAGATATTCTGGTTTTGACTTGGACTGTTAATTGCTGGGAGTTGGAGTCTGTTATTTATCTGGCACTTGATTGTTAGCAAAGGACTTGAACTTGCCTGGCTTTCCACTAAAGATCTTGGCAAAGAACTGAACCCTGTTTGTGTGTGTGCTCTGTGTGCGGGGCTTGACAATACCTACCAGGGGGGTTGGGGTTCTTAAAACGTTTGTTTTTGTCTTCTCCCATCGCGATTTATTTTTCTTTCCCCTTTAAAATGGATGTCGCCACCAGCTACAAAATGGAGGCAAGCCATGTAATGGGATCATGTTCAACCAATAGCATGCCCAGGTTGCAGACTGGGCGGGCAGGTCTGGCAGCCACAGAGGGCATAAAAAGCTCTGGCAGCCCCCATCCTCCTTGCAGTCTCTGGTGGGAGTTAGGGTGGGATTGCTGTCTCTACGACTCTAGCTTCAGTCCTGGAGCCTCCCTGTGTGCGTGCGTGCTGCGTACCTCTCGGTGAGTACCCTCCCTTGCCCCGCAGTGCAGTCACTCTGTGGCAGCCTTGCACCCTGGGCAACGCCCGCTGCTGCCTTTGCAGCCTCCCTGCGTACCTCGTCTATACTGTTTCTCTGCCAGCATCCATTTTTTTAGTGTTTTCCCTCTGGTCTGGGGCGTTGGGGGATGCCTGCGCACAGAAATGCTTTAAAAATCATGCAAAAAGCGGGTAGAAACGACAAATGAAAAAACAAAAAATGGTAACGATTTTTTTCCAAAAATTCACGACAAACAGAAACGAACCGAAACAGACCTCCCAACGACAAACGAAAAACCGAAACGCCATTTTCTTGATTCGTGCCCATCTCTACTCCCCACCCCAGCAATGGGGCCACCTGCCCCTCCTGTTCCATTGCTATGGCCATGCTATAGATTGGGTTTTATATGTTGGGGCAAGAATTTGCTTCTGCTTTGCACTTCTTCCCCCCCCCTCAACTCCTCACACTGTCCTTCATTTGCCCACCACCAGAGCCTCCAGTGCACAGGCAGGTAGGTTGGGAGCTGCTCATTACAGGAAGGGTGGCCTGGCCCATGGGAACCTCAGGAAGGTGTCACACAGGTGGGGAGCCAGATTCTTCCACAGCTTTTGCTTTGGCCTCCCATCGGGAATGCACTCACTCACATGTAAACACCCCCTACCTCTAGCTTAGAGGGGACACTTCTTGCCTTGCCCTGGGTGTTGGCAGCCTCACACTGTGCCACTGATCTGAGGCTATGTTGAATCCAGAGTAGCCAGATGGACAATGTAGAAATATAATAAATAATAGATAAATAAACAAAATGCCTTCCTGTCACCCAAGGGTGATGGAAATGTCTTAGGACAATACATTCCTGTCCTGACCTGACTTTGGACCAGTGGAAAGAGAGATTTGAAACTGGAGTAACACCTTGATCGCAAAAGGGAAAAGCACCTTGGTTATACCAATATGATGGTTATTTAGATGTTTTTCATAATTTCCCAAGCACATGACGCAAGGCCAACATGGATTCATTTCCCCCGCCAGTGATTTATTTCCAGTTTACTTTCCCTTGGCCATCAGGGTTGTTTTAAATTGCATCTATGACAGGCAAGTCCAATGTCAGGCTCGGGGGCCAAATGTGGCCCATTTTCAAATTTCGAGCGGCCCTCAGCCTCTTCTCCCCACTGGCTCAGCCTGTCATGCATCCCTGCCAGCTGGCCCATCCCCATATCGGATGGAGATTTCATCTTGCAATTTTACGGTTTGCCTGTGCTCCCTGCCTCTGTCCGTCCCTCCAGTTACCTGCCCAGCCTACCAGTCCCTGGCTCCGTTGCTGCAGCATCCTCCCTGCCTCCTTGCATGTCCTAGAGGCTTGTGTAAAGTCCAGCCCGGGGTCCAAATGGAGCTGAATGGTCCCCCACACACACACACATTTTCATCTCACCAAATCTGGCCCTTCTGGCAAAAAGTTTGGAGAACCCTGATCTATGATGTTTTGATGCATTCCTTATTAGTATAGCTGGTGTGTACACTACTATCAATATATTTTCCCCTCCCCCCTTTTTAACCCATTGTTCTTGCTGTACAAAAGACTTGGATTTCTGGGTACTGTCACCATTTGATGGCTATTGCGTTTGCTCCCCTCCCCTCCCCCTCCCCCTCCTCCTCCTCCTCCTCCTCAATGATGGGTGGTTTCAGTATGCCATTTTGCTCATTCTTAAAGTCATCCTGCTATGCCTCCTACTAACCTTTCCTCCAGACACTTGATATTTTAACAGGGGTGTGTAAAACATTTGATATCCACTGTAGATACTCATTTTTTAAAAAAATACAGGTGGAATCACTCAGTTTTGATTGGTTCCCAGCATAGACAAAGGTGATTCTTTCAGCAGAGAAAGCACCATATCTATAGTACCCACATGCTGCAATGGGATGCCATTTTATGCCATGGGCTTTATAGTTTGGTAACCTACACAGAAATCTCTGGTCTAGTTTTGGGGGTAGGGAGACTAGAGCTCTCCAGCAGAAAATACTAAGCAGCTCACTGATGTGTAAATCCCAGGTGTCCTTAGGGAGAAGCCAAGGCAAGTAATGTGCTACAAACTGTGTAATGCTGATATATCCAATAGGGGAAATTAGCAAGTTGAAGCATGTACAGAAATTCAAACAAGCTGTTTCCTCATCTGCAGAATTTAATTATGTATCAACAGTACCAAAAATCACCAGTGTGTTTAATTGGATTGTATTAATTTATTTCATATGAGAGGAGATAGGTTAATTAAAGAGTCACCAACACTTTGCCTTCTTCAGATGATTTTTATTTTAAAGGCTGTAACTGCAAGGCTGCTGCCTAGATGCCCTAAGCACATCTGATCTCGCCTGATTTTGGAAGCTAAGCAGGGTCGGCCCTGGTTAGTACTTGGATGGGCAACCACCAGGGAATACCAGGGGCTGTAGACTCCTGGAGTAGGAACTGGCAAACCACTCCAGTATTCCTGCCATGTAAACTCCATGGACATGGGGTCATGAAGAGTCAGTCATGACTGTAACGACACAAGACACACACACACACACACACACACACACAACTGCAGGGCTGTCTTAGCTATATTTGAATCCACAGAAATACCCCAAAGCAACATCCCCCCCCCCCCAGATTTCAGTGACTTGTATTCTCCAATTTTCCATTTGTTTTTGTTCTGGCAATAATTGACTATTCCTTCCTGTACTCTGCACCTCATTTAGGGTCCTCCTCTTCTCTTCCCTTCAGGGTAACAGTTCCCAATATTTGTTGTTGTCCTCTGTAGCTCCTGACAGGGATCCAGAAAGATGCCCGCCTTCAAAAAAGCACTTAAAACCATGCTTTTTAGGGAGGCATTTGTCGACCTTTTAACTTAATTTAATTTATCTTTTGGTTTTTTTTTAATTTGTCGCCTCTTGCTGAGGGTTTTCCCTCTTACTGCCCTGGCCTTTTCTTTTGTTTGCATTGTACTATTGCTTTTAATGAGCTGCCTAGATGCCCTAAGCACATCCAATCTCACCTGATTTCGGAAGCTAAGCAGGGTCGGCCCTGGTTAGTACTTGGATGGGAGACCACCAGGGAATACCAGGTGCTGTAGGCGCCTGGAGTAGGAACTGGCAAGCCACTCCAGTATTCCCTGCCAAGAAAACTCCATGGACATGGGGTCACGAAGGGTTGGTCATGACTATAACGACACAACACACACATTGCTTTTAATATTGTTGTAAACCGCCCAGAGTTCCGTTGGAAGATGGGCGGTATAGAAATAAAATAAAATAGATAAATAAATAAATAAATTAAATAAATAATTTGGGCAGACATTGATCAGGGGTAGGCTGCCAGGCAATGTGTGGTCACCTAGAATAGAGGGGACCATCCTCAGAGCATCCCTACAACAAGACACATCTCTTTCCTGTTGTATGTGAGGGAGGCCGAGGAGCTGATGGCAGCTTTCCATCTGCTTGCAGAAAGGAAGGTGAGGGGAAAGCCTGTTTCTTCATGTCAAACAGATGTGACTTGGGACCCATGAATTTGCTGTGCCTCCATTTTGCTGGCACATTGGAACAAGTTCAGAGAAGAATGACAAGGATGATCAGGGGGCTGAAAACCAAGCCCTGTGAGGAAAGACTGGAAGAACTGGGCACAGAGGAAAGAAGGCTAAGGGTGATATGATAGCTCTTTTCAAATTATTGGAGGGCTGTTATAGAGAGGAGGGGCAGGATGTGTTCCCAGTCATCCAAGAATGTAAGACATACAACAATGGGCTCAAGTTAAGAGAACCCAACTTTTGGCTAAATATCATGAAAAACTTCCTAACTGCTAGAACGGTACAGCTATGGAACCAATTACCTCAAGAGGTGGTGAGTGCTCCAACCCTGGAAGCATTCAAAAGAAATTTGGACAAGCACATGGCAGATATTTGAGGATGTGCTCTCTCAGGCAGGTCTTCCTTCTGTTTGTCCTCTTGAATTTCTCAGCACACAGCATCTTAGATAGTCTTAGATCAGTGGTTCCTATTTTGGGGGGCTCAGATGTTTTTGGACTAAAACTCCCAGGATCCTTCATCACCAACTGTGCTGGCCAAGATTTCTGGGAATTGTAGTCCAAGAACATCTGGAGGCCCAAGGTTGGGAACTATTCTCTGAGACCAACCATGGATTCTAATACCTGTACTGTATTACAAACATAGAGAGAGAGAGAAAAAACTATCTCCCTCTATCCTTGCTACAAACCACATGTAATTTTGTATATTTCAAATACTTCTCAAGCTGTGCAAGCAAGTGATTATGAGTAACATTATTACTGTAATACAGTGGTACCTCGGATAACGAATTTAATTTGTTCTCCGAGGCAATTTGTTATCCGAAAAAATTGTTATCCAAAATGTGGTTTCCCATAGGAATGAATGGGAAACCAATTAATCCGTTCCGGAGCCTGGGAAAAAGACAAAGACACCTGTTTTTTTGCTCAAAACTCTTTATAAAGTGCACTTTAATGGTACAGATGTGATGCAGCCCAGGATAACTCTTTTTTACCAATGCATGCTGGAAATTTGTTATCCAAAGCAGCTCATAGAGAAAATTTGTTATCCGAGGGAGCCTTATACTTAAAAATTGTGATTCAGTATCTGAGGCAGCCCATAGGGAAAATTCGTTATCTGAGGCAAATCTATATCTGGAAATTGCGATTCATTATCTGAAAAATTCATTATCAGGAGCATTTGTTATCCGAGTATTACTGTACATTATTTTGGAGGTAATAGGAGCATTCCAATGTTCATTTTGCAAGGCAACATTATATAGTGGCTAACATATACTTGTTACCTTTCATGTTAAATGTTGCACTCATACATAGAAACATGCCTGGATTCTCTCTCTCTCTCTCTCTCTCTCACTCTCACTCACTCACTCACTCACTCAGAGGTTGCTTCCTTCCTTTTAAAGACGAATCCCTCCCCAGGACTTAAAGAGTGGCAAGAACAACACCAATAGAGGAAACCCAGTAACAACTAATCAGAAGAGTTCCATTTAAAAAAATTCTAAGCTATGTCCCCTTTTCTAATCTCAAAAAACACCAAGTGATACAACATTTTCCTAAAATGCTTCTTTGAATGGGATAGGGTAAGAATTTTATAGGCCTTCGCTAAGGAACATTTTGTCCTATATCTGTTTTTCCTAAATAAAAATAAAGCCTTCCTTGTACTCACATCCTAATCTGCAAATTAATATGCAAATATTATTAAATCCCATGGAACCCATACAGGAGGGGAAACATGAAAACTTGCCATGCCCCCCAGTTGTCACTTCTAACATATCAAAAGTGACTATCTGCAGAGGGTGATGGTCATCTCTTTATTTGAACTAGGGACCTGATATATGGCTAAAGCTGTTTCGCCTTCCTCAGGCATTTATTTTTCACCAGTGTGGAAGGCACATGCCTTCTCCATGTGTGGGCTCCACCTGCTTTAAGAGGCATTCAAGAGCAAATGGGACAACCATCTGCCAGATCTACTCAAGGACACTTGCCTTAAGCAAGTGCTTAGACACGCAGGTCTTATGAGTTCTTTTCCACTCAATGATTCTGTGATTCTAAGAATGCCCAAAGAGGACCGAGATCAACAGATGCCCCATTCCCTCATCTTCCAGCAGGGATGAGGGCAATCCCACACTGCTTTCTTATCTGCTGCCTCAAGAGGGTTTAAGACAGTGGTTCCCAACTTAAGAACATAAGAGCCATGCTGGATCAGGCCAAAGGCCCATCTAGTCCAGCTTCCTGTATCTCACAGTGACCCCACCAAATGCCTCTGGGAGCAGATGAGACTAGATATCTGTCTCCTGATACCACTCCCCTGCATCTGGCCCTTGAAGTACCCTGGTTTTAAGCCTGGAGATTACACATCTCGATCATGGTTTGCAACCTGTGATGGACTTCTCCTCCAGGAATCTGTCCAATCCCCTTTTGAAGGCATTCAGGCTAGATGCCATCATCACATCTTGTGGCAGAGAGTTCCACATTTTGTAGCAGGGAGTTCCACCTGGGGGAGTGGGACCTCTTTGGGGGTCGAATGACCATTTCACAGGGGTTACCATGAGCCAGTGAAGAAAAAGGCAAAAACAGCTTGGGTCTGGAGATGGAGGGGGAGGAAGGGGGGGAGTGAATTATAGCTTAATTAGATGGGGGGGATGTCAGTCAATGGCACCAGAGGCTGTGATTGGCTGAGGGTGCCTGTTGTTGAGGGAAGTTCTCTATGGCACCTGCGGCAGTGGCCTGCCAGAGGAGGCTTGAGATCTCTTCCAAGCAGGGCAAGGAGTCACCACAACATGAGGAACTATATTAAAGGGTTGCGGCATTAGGGAGGTTGGGGACCACTGGTTGAAGAAGAAGGGGCTGAACCCAGAAAGGTGTAGAGTGGCAAACCGTGTGGTCGGAAGGAAGGCCCAAGGCATGGGAGAGATACTATCGCATGGGAGAATACCATTGAGAGAAGTGGAGTAGGAAAAAGATGGGGCCCAAACAGAGGAGAACTTGCGTGCGAGAAGGGAGCTGAGGACATGTGAACAAGAGTGAGAGCTTCTGCGTTTCCCCTGGGGAAAAAACAAAACACAACAGCTACAACACATACATTTTCTGGCATCAACGATATTTCTCTTCAGATATACTAGGAACGGGCAAGAACTTGCATGAACATCCACACCCACCTAACCACAACGTATCGAGAACTAGAAATTCCACTTATGAGGGATAATGTTGCTTAGTATATGTGCATAACTATCTATACTAGAATATATACTAGGCTATTACTGAGTATGACCTATATTTCACCTATAGAGACACATTCCACACTGTCAGCAGGACAGTATTTATCACAGCACTTGAGGTTAATTTAGGAGTTGGCCATGTTGTATACATGACTCTTTCTTCCAAGAATGGGAAAACGCTGGGGAGGGGTTACTCGGAAGGATCACCCTTTGGGTCCCCAGGGTCAGGCCGTCTATCACCCTTACTGATGTTGCTGCTGTTGCCGAGTTTTATATTGCTGGTTAAATTCCTCTAGCTGCACAGCAGAAGTTCAGGGATTCACAGAGCAGAATTAACTTCACGTTCCTCAAATGTGTCCATCCCTTTTTCTCATCAAGTGGCACTTGCAGTCTCAATAACTCACTGAGACATTATTAGGAGAAACAATAAAAGATTTCATTTACGTACAGTGAACAGATAACAGCAAGCTAAAAACATGACTGCTTTGAGCAACAGGCCTCAACAGACTAACTAACTTCTTTCAACAGACTAGTGGCCGTGGTCACACCTGGGTTTCGATCCTGATCTTCTGAAGGTCCGGCTTTTCCTCTTTGTCCCATCATGTGATTTAATATGTGGGACAGGAGTTCCCACGTCCAAAGCTGTTTTTTTATTTTAAAGTGCAGTTCAGCCCCCTTGGCCAGCAGGTGGCGCCAGCATTTTAAAAAAAACGGACCACTTGGCTGGGGGAAATTAATGCTTATAGGACCCGATAGAGCTTCCTCTTACTTCGATGGTGCAGAGAAGGAACAGCCGGTCAGTGCTATGAAAAAAGAAAGAAAAAGAAACCCGGATCATCTGCGTGGTCCCACGGCGTCTGCCTCCTTAAAGGCTGGATTTTCAAAGTGAGGCAAAAAATTCCCTACCTCTCCGGTAAGTCTTAGGCCGTGGTCACACCTGGGTTTCTATCCTGATCTTCTGAAGGTCCAGCTTTTCCTCTTTGTCCCATCATATGATTTAATATGTGGGACAGGAGTTCCCACGTCCAAAGCTCTTTTTTTATTTTAAAGTGCAGTTCAGCTCCCTTGGCCAGCAGGTGACACTAGCATTTTAAAAAATGGACCACTTGGCTGGGGGAAATTAATGCTTGAAGAACCCAATAGAACTTCCTGTTACTCCAATGGTGCAGAGAAATTTAAAAAAACAGTGCCGATTGGCCCCAGGAACAGCCGGTCGGTGCTATGAAAAAAGAAAGAAAAAGAAACCCGGATCATCTGTGTGGTCCCATGGCGTCTGCCTCCTTAAAAGCTGTATTTTCAAAGCGATGCAAAAAATTCCCTACCTCTCTGGTAAGTCTTAGAAACCTTGCTTAAGGGAGTATTACCGGGTTTTCTTTTTTTTTGTTTTTTTAAAAAGCCCGGTGGCCGTGGGATGGCATTTTTAGACACACTTTATCTAGTATTTTTAAAGGGACATGGGACAGGGCCATTTATCATTAGTTTCTTTTTTTTTTTTTTTCAAAAAGCTGCTTGGCATTTTTAGATACAGTTTATCTAGTAATTTAAACTGCTTTTAAAGGGACGTGGGACCGGGGCCACAGAAAGGGAAAACCTCTTAACACAGAGGCGTGGCTATCTTGGAATTCAGAAGAAGTGAAGAAACAATTGGTTTCTGCTGGATTGATTGACGGTCATCTTTGCCCCAAAAGCCACCTCTATATCCCCATGGCTCCAGAGTTGCCTTTGATAATAATACCTCGATCCCAAGGTCCTCACTTCAGGCTGTTTTGGGGAGGGGGCTGCCCCTTTAATGCCTTATGTTGCAGGGTCTCTAAGATCGAGGTTGGTCAAAGAATGGCCAGGTTACAGAGATGGGTTTTCTTTGGAGGTGCTTCTAAAAATAGTGATTTCAGCAGCAAGTTGTAGATCCAGTGCATTTAAAGCTCACCATACTTTCTTAATTTCACTTGGATTAAGATCCCAATGTTAAAGTAACAGTATGATTCAGCAGGCGGATCTCAGCCTTATCCCCATAAGATGTAAACAGGAAAATGCAAGTAGGTCCTGTTTCTCTGTATTCAGTAAGAGGCACAGGGGAAGTAGGGAAACAAACCAGATAACCATGGTATATGTTACATAGAAGTCAACGTGTTGGTTGGTTGGTTGGTTGGTTTTTAGAGAAAGGTACGTACAAATGAAAGCTGCCTCGACACCTTAAGCACATCAAATGCCATCTGATCTCGGAAGCTAAGCAGGGTCAGCCCTGGTGAGTACCTGGATGGGCGACCACCAGGGAATACCAGGTGCTGTAGGCGCCTGGAGTAGGAACTGGCAAGCCACTCCAGTATCCCTGCCAAGAAAACTCCATGGACATGGAGTCATGAAGAGGCAGTCAAGACTGTAATCACACACACACACACACACACACACACACACACACACACACACGAAGAAAATAAACAAAGCTACTAATTATGGTTGAGTTGTCAGGTCAGCTCAGCACACTGAAATTTTCATGTCCCAGAGATATCTGTGATTTCTGAATCAGAGGTTGATTGGGAAAACAGACACTAGGGGATGCTGGATAAAAGGGTTTAGAATCTAGATGTAAAAACAGCCCATCAAGAAGCATGGCAACCCATAACAAGAAGAATGACAGATGAACTATCCAGTCCATTCTGAGTTATGGTGACCCTCCAGGGTTATTGAGTTTTATTAAGATATTAAATGCTTGGGGATGGTTTGTTTGTTTATTTATTTATTTAGAGTATTTTTACCCCATCTTTCTCCTTGGAAAAGGACACAAGGCGGCTTACTGTAGTGAGGGACAATATACAGCCCAGTACATTTAAGTTTAAGACATACAGTGACCCCCGGGCATTTCGCGGTTCAGGTACCGCGGCCCCGCTACAACGTCAGATCGCAGTACCTGCACCATGGGGGGTGGGGGGTGGGAGGGCGGCGGGGGGGGTGAATGGGTCGCTCTGTGTCGCCCTCCCACGCACCCCCTGAGAACCCTCAGGGCGGCCAGGAGGGGCAGCGTGGATCAATCCGGTCGCTCCGCGCCGCTCAGCCAGGCTCCCCCGGGAAGGCCCGGGGTGGCCGGGAGGGGCGGCGTGGATTGATCCGGTCGCTCCGCGCTGCTCAGCCAGGCTCCCCCGGGAAGGCTCAGGGCGGCCACGGGGGCGGCGGCGCAAAGCAATCAGGCCACTCTGCGCCGCTCAGCCAGGCTCCCCCGGGAAGGCTTAGGGCGGCCGGGAGGGGCAGTGCAGAGCGATCGGGTCACTCTGCGCCACTCAGCCAGGCTCCCCCGGGAAGGCTCAGAGCAGCTGGGAGGGGCGGCGCGGAGCGACCCGGTCACTCAGCGCTGCTCAGCCAGGCTCCCCCGGGAAGGCTCGGGCTGTGCGGACTGGCGGCGGCAGGAGGTAAGATGCCCCCTGCCCCCCCCCACCCCCTGTCCCCCACTTGCTTCCACATATCACTGATTTTCTTGCATCGCGGGTGGGGTGGGTCCCTAACCCCTGCGATCAGCGGGGGGGGGGTGTTACTGTATTCAAGTTTAAGACCAGGGAATTAAGGGGCATCTTACAGCATTAAATGGCAACACTGAAGCTAAAAACTAATGTGAGTAGTTAAAGAAACAAATAAAAATCCATTATGAGGGATGGAACTAAGATTCAAAACACAGGTGTATTTATGAAGTCAGTCAATGTGGTCATGTAAGGTAGACCATCTAAAGTTATGAGGGATGGCAACTAAACATTGAAAACATACTGTGTCAATGCAGTCATACAAAGAGAGATATAAATACAAAGTTATAAGTGATTATAAACACAATGTCTGTGTAGTCATGCATAGTAATCCATGTAGAAGTCACATCATACAGTATGTAGTCTCCCATTCAGGCAAAGCTTGCCTGAAGAGGAAGTTCTTTGCCTGCTTCCGGAATGCCATCAGAGATGAGGCAGTCCTGGCCTCCAGTGGGAGGGAGTTTCAAAGTCTGGGAGCAGCAACAGAGAAGGCTCTGTTTTGCCAAACCATTCTTCCTGTGAAGGTGGTGGGATGGAGAGAAAGGCCTCTCCTGAGGACCTTAGCACCGGAGATCCTGAGGGGCCTCTCTTCCAGAAAGCACAATGGGGATTCAAACCCCTTCATCCCTGGCTCTGCAGTGAGGTACTCTGACCCACTCCCCTTTTTGGGAGGCTGGACCAACACTCAATTTTGGCCAGCCTTTACCTTTGAACTTTTGACCTGCAGAGCTGGAAGGGACCCTATGAGACACTGAGTCCAGCCCCTCTCAAGGAGGCACGGTGTGGAATTGAACTCCCGGCCAGAGATCCAAGCCGCAGAGCTTATCCAGCAGTTGCTCTCATTCCTGCTAGGGCTGCCATCCCTTGCAGACCTACGCTTAGCTGTCACTCATACGGAGCGTCATATGGAGGCCCTGAGCGGATGCTTTGACTTCTAGAGGGTTCACCGAAAGCCACCAGGGGGCCAATTCTCCCAGAATCCTCTGCTGTGGCGCCCAGGACTCACCCCACAAGAAGGCTTCATAAGTTTCTTGTTCCAAATAGCACAAAGTGCATGCACCGCATGGCTGTCTCTGTAGGTCCTCTTCTTCTATCACTCCCGACTTCTTGGCATCCTGACAAAAACCAGATTTTCTTCCCTCAAAGTAACATTGTATCTTTGACTGGAAATTTAAGGAAGTACAGCAGCACCTTGGAATTTCCCCTTGTGTCCTGAGAACTGTGGTAACCATAATGCAAAGGCTGTTTTGCCAAACCGTTCAAAACCATGGTTTTGTATCCTGGTTTGCAGCCAGTCCAAACCGATTTAGACAGGGCAGGTGTGTTTTATTGTGCTGTCCAGACAATTCCAGCTTATGGTGACCCTGGTAGAGATTTTGAGATATTTAAGGAGCAGTTTTACACAGTCACACAACACACATATGTTTCCATGGATCTCCAGAGTCCTAGTTTGACACTATGCATTGCACTGGCTCTCCCAACAGATAATTTAGCCATAGTAAAAGGATACAGACAATAGGCAAGTGTCATATTTGCGCAGTCACAAGACCTTAGATCAGGGATGGCGAACCTTTTACAGACCAAGTGCCCAAATTGCAATTCAAAACCCACTGTTTTTTCACAAAGTGCCAATACAGCAATTTAACCTGAATACAGGTGGCTGTGAAGGGGCGATGTCGGGTGCCCACAGAAAGGGCTCCGAGTGCCACCTTTGGCACTTATGCCATAGGTTCGCCAACCCTGCCTTAGATACTTTTCAATCCAACTACAGTACTGTACGTTTCTGTACATGAATTTCAAAGCAATCTAAATTATTGTTGTTCTTCCTACCTAAGATTGTAAATAAGATCAGAACAAATGAGTGAACAGTTTTGGGAGTAAGCCCTCAACCCCTCAGTTCTTTTCAAAGCTGTACAATAGAGTTTGATTATTATTTTAGGAATTATCTTTTCCCTCACCACAGATAGTGCTGCCCATCTTTCAACAAACGTAAGTCACAGCTTGAGTTACCCCCTCTCCATCATGTTATGCATTTTTGCCCAGAAGAGTTGACAGTTCACTTCCGTGATTTTCACCACAAGCTTTTTTTTTTAATTCCCAGGAGATGCCAGTAAGTAAGAAAGAAAAAACACAGAGAAAAGCAAAACACAGCTTGCCAGCTGAAACCCTGACCCAGTTCTACACATTTTTACAAGCTCTTTGTTTGCTGTAGTTCATAAGAATAGCCAGGACACTGTGTGCAATTTCTCTGACCCCGTGGGGATGGATGGCTAAGGGTATTTGGTTCTGCATACCTGTAACTTTCCACTTGACTAAAGGACGCGAAAACTCAACTGGGTAAATCAAATCTGCAAGCACCCAGCTTTGGACAAGACATTGGTATTACAGGAAGCATGAAGTGACAATATTATTTTGAAAAAACAAACCACACAGTACTTTTACTCTGTTTGGTGACAATGCAAAATCATTAAGAGTACCTTATTAATACACCACCTAGTGCCCTACCTAAAGCAATAACAGTGTAGTCTCAATCACCTAAATCTGTGTTCAGTTTTTGCTCTTTTGTTAGTTCTCATATGAGTTTGCATAAACTTGCAGCTTAAATTATACAATTTCAGTTTGCACTTTGAGAAATGCTTTTTCCAGAGAGGGAAACACAGAGGTGGGGAAGAACCCTACATTCAAACAAACAAACAAACAAACAAACAAACAAACAAACAAAACCCTAACTGGCAAGCTTTTATTATCAATCAGCCTTCATTTCCTATCACTCCCGGCTGCAAGGACCTAGATACCTGAAGGACCACCTCTTTCCTTACGAACCTACCTGGCAATTAAGATTGAGCCAGGGGCCCTCTTGAAAGAGCCATCCCTCAAGGAGGCGAGAGGGATGGCTTGTAGACATAGGGCCTTCTTGGCAGCAGCCCCCAAGCTATGGAATGCCCTCCCGAGTGAGATCCGCCTGGCACCAACATTGATGACATTTTGGCACCAGGTAAAAACCTTCCTGTTCCAGAAGTTTTAAGATTGATACAATATAGATTGTGGGTCCTCTGATGGCAATTTTAGTGTAATGATTTTAGTGTAAGGTTTTTATTATTGTTTTAATTATTTATTGATATTTTATGTTTTAACTGTTTTAATTCTTTTGATTGTAAGCCACCCAGAGATCTTTGGATAGTGGGCAGCATATAAGCTGTAAGAAAGAAAGAAAGAAAGAAAGAAAGAAAGAAAGAAAGAAAGAAAGAAAGAAAGAAAGAACTGCTAGGTCCTTTATTCCTTGAAATTTCATGACAGGACCCAAGAGTGAAGCCTTGTGTGGTCTCAGGAGAAAATCACCATGGTGTCACTGAGGAGTGATGTCAAAGAATCAGGGGAGGAAAAGGCTGAAAGAGAAGAACGTAGAACACACATGCAAATTCACTTGGCTTGAATCAACGAACCCTCGCATGGGCTCCAAATGAGTGGAGGCATGTCCTTGGTTCACACGAGATAGAAACACAAACAAACCTTCTTTCCCTCCAGTGACCCATGCCTTGAGATATATCTCCTCACCAGAGAAGCATAGGAATTCCTGGTATTTCTGGTACCACCCTGAGACCTGGCATCTCCACCTTCTGTCCACTGGTTGTCTGGAGCGGTTAGTCCATCTGCAGGTTCATACCTCACTCAGAAGTAAATTTGGGGGCTATTCTTCACAGAAAGAACCTAGACTTCTCCTAGAATCAGACCAATACAAAGAAATAGGTCTGATAAGAAATTGTTGCAAACTTTGTGTAGCTAATCTCAAACCCTTAAAAAGGTTGTAGTGAAGGTACAATTATGGGTTATCATTGTGCAGAACCACAGCAAAATGTTGATTTTATAATATGTTTAAAACTTGCCCACAGCACAAACATACGCATGTGAATTGCAAGGAAATCCTATTGAGTTCAGTGAAGCTTGCATCCATGTGAGTGCTATTGTGTTTCCCATAATTCTCTAATATATCTACAGGCGTACCTTGGTTTACGAAAGCCTCCATTAAGGTAATTTTCAGTTCTCGAAAGGAAATCCATTGCAAATAATGCCTCGGTTCATGAATTTTTGCCCCCGCAATACCCTGGTTTACAATTTTTTCCCGGGAAAAAAATGCAGGGGGAAATACCCAGGTTGCATTGTGCCCCCATGCATTTCCAGTTTACAACTTTTCCAGAATATAAAATGTCCTGGAGAAAGCGTTAACTTTGTAAACCAAGGAACGCCTGTACAGTCTCTTCTGTTCTCTCTTGTGCATGCACATATTTGCCATTTCAGACCCATTGTCTACTTAGCCTAACATCCTATTACAGTGACGGCGAACCTTTTAGAGACTAAGTACCCAAACTGTGATTCAATACCCACTATTTTTTGGTAAAGTGCCAATACAGCAATTTAACCAGAATACAGGTGGCTGTGAAAGGGTGATGTCGGGTGCCCACAGAAAGGGCTCTGTGTGCTACCTTTGGCACCTGTGCCATAGGTTCGCCAGCACTGTCCTATTATATCCAATAGACAAACACTTGATTCTGGATAGTTCACAAGCAGGGCATGAAGGCAACCCCTGTTTCTCTGGTCCTGCTGCCCTCCAAAAATGGGTAGCCATTGTTACATTCCCACTAAACGCAGAGTTTTCAAACAGCTGTTAGTATTTTTAATACCCACTGACAGAGTTGTTAAACATTGTACCTCTGCTACTTAGTGCTGCAATCAGGTATAACAATCATATAATGTCTGTAAAGAATACAGACGTACACATGCTGCTTAATTCTTTTTAGAACCTGACAAGCGGTCATTGTGCGCCAGGGACTTTTGGAAGGCAAAGTCCAAAAATATTACTTTAGCTTCTTTCTCTTATACTTCACAGGATAACCCCCCGGCCCAACAGCTTTTTCAAATAATATGATCTCTATTTGTATAATGTATTTTTTAATCGGGTAAGAAGTATTAGTAGAATTCTGGAGAGGAAATCATAAATTGATTCAGATTCCATTACACAAGTGGTGCATTCTATTTATTGGTTTATTCTGTTCTGAACAATTGTTTTACTATTAATTTCCCTGGAAAACAAATGTAAGAAACAGATTGCTAAGCTCAGTCTTTACAAATGTAAAGGTTGTACAGTTCAACCACTGCTGAGGAGTTGCAAAGGTTCGGGATATTTAGGGTTAAAAGCTTGGGATGGGCTGTGACTTGCAGTGGAAATTTCCACTGTGTACTTTATTGGTAAGTGGAACAAGCCATACCCATCAGAAAAAGTGCATATGCATGTGTGGTCTCTCTATAAACACCCTGGAATGCAGTATAACATTATTTTTTCTCAGCTTTTTGATGACTTTGTGTTGTTCTGCTTTCCTGGGTTTTATAGGGGGTCAAAGAAGTTTGCATTTGCAGAACACCTGTGGGGGTTCTGCCGGGTGAAAGATACAAGACAGCGGCACCCCTTTGGCTCTGTTTATTATTTTCTCAGTGGGTTGGCTTTTGCTGATTAAATTGTGAAATAAGCTTCATATACAGAGATTTTGTTCCTCACTTTATTGCTGAATAGGACAGCCTGCATCACAAGTAGAGCTTCCCAACAGGTAGGAATGAAGATACTGATGAAATTGAATGGAAGTGTTCTTCATATGGCATCTTTTTTAGGTTAAGGTTAATCCTGTCACCAAGCAAACAAACACTAGCATTGTGCTGAAAAACTCAGGGCACACATGGCCTCAGGTTAGATTACAGTGACCCCCCGCCATTTTGCGGTTCCAGTATTGCGGTCCCACTACATCGCGGGACCGCAGTTGGGGAACCATGGGGGAAGGGCGGGGGCAGCCGGGTTGCTCCGCGCCACCCCCCGCACCTCCAAGAAGCTAAAGGGGTGCGTGGGATTGCAATGGGGGGATCCGGTCGCTCTGCGCCACCCTCCCACGCACCCCCGAGAAGCCTCCAGGGTGCTTGGGCGGGCGGCGGGGGGTGATCCGGTCACTCTGCGCGGCCCTCCCACGCACCCCTGAGAAGCCTCTGGGGTGCGTGGGTGGGCGGTGGGGGGTGATCCGGTCGCTCTGCAAGGCACTCCCATGCACCCCCGAGAAGCCTCGGGGCCATGTGGGCAGGTGGCAGCAGCCGGAGATAAGATCCCCCTGCCACCGCCGGCGTGCCATGCAATCGCCCCCCACCCCCCCCCGCCCCCCCCCCCCCGCTTCTGCATATCGCAGATTTTCGTGCATTGCGGGTGGGGTGGGTCCCTAACCCCCGCGATCGGTAGGGGGTTACTGTATATGCCTAGCACATTTTTTGCAGAGGTGCTCCCCCAAATGAAAAAAAAAAATTGTTTGTCACAGCACTTTATCTCACCTTGGAATATAACATTTAGCATGACTTAGGTAGAAGCGCAGAACCTGTTCTCACATGAAAAACAGGTTTCATTTGCAAATCTGACGGCTGCAGTGTGTCACCCTGAGAACATCCCTCAATGGCAGGAGATAACAGATTCATCATGAATGGAATGAATATTCCTCTTAAAGTCCACTTTGACCCATAGACTGCTTGTGGATTAGCTTGGCCTCTCTGCACATGCCCGGGGTAGACTGGGAAGTCTATGACTTGCTCTTGTTGCTGCTTCGCACGGTTTGGCCAGTATGCTTAAGTTTGGCTTTATATGATGATGTCTCTTTGGTAATTGGGATTAGCAATGTGGGGATGGCCACAAGCCTACTGAAAGCAAAGCCACTGATTCCTACTGTCTCTTTAGCACCATTGACAAGGAGAAGCAATGATGCTGAACATCAATAGGGAGTACAACTACCACTATGACCACTAAGAGGTAACAAAAAGGGGTCATATAATAACAAGACTTTCAACCCTTCAAACCCTCTTTTAGTTAAAAAAAATGCTTCTTTACACGTCCAGCATTCTCTGCATTGACCAAGCTAGTCCACTCTTTTAATAGCATGTTTTATGCCATTGCCTTGCGTGATTATTAAGTGTTTTGCTTATATACCGCCCCAAAGCACTTCAAGCACTCTCTGGCAGTTTACAATTATGCAGGCTACACATTGCCCCTCCCCCTAGCAAGCTGGGTACTCATTTTACTGACCTCAGAAGGATGGAAGGCTGAGTGAACCTTGAGTCAACTACCTGGGATTGAACCCCGGGTTGTGGGCATAGTTATAGCTGCAGTAGAGGCATTTAACTGCTGTGCCATGAGGCTACTATTATGCATCCTTGTTTAATTGTTTATATCAGAAGTCATTTCCCATTCCCATCTTCTGGAAGCATCCTGGAACTCTGAAGCTTCCCAAGGCCACCCAGGCTGGAAGAGCCGGGAGTCAAACTCCCA
This sequence comes from Phrynocephalus forsythii, assembly GCA_029282475.1. NCBI lineage: Eukaryota > Metazoa > Chordata > Lepidosauria > Squamata > Agamidae > Phrynocephalus > Phrynocephalus forsythii. The sequence goes on along the minus strand of JAPFRF010000004.1, from coordinate 102,421,495 downwards.
ACCTCTGGCTCTGCAGCCCGATGCCCAAACCACTGAGCTATCCAATCAGCTAAGGAACAATGACACAAACAAGAAAAATATGAATGGATCTGCTGTGAAGTTGCACTAGGAACCTACACCTATTTCCCCTTCTTATGACATAACCTCTAAAAATTGACCACACTGGTTTTCTACCAAGTTATTCATCTCCTGAATGACTTAGCCCAGCCGTTTCATTGTAACAATGAACAGAAGAACATAAGAGCCATGCTGGATCAGGCCAAAGGCCCATCTAATCCAGCTTCCTGCATCTCACGGCAGCCCCACCAAATGCCTCTGGGAGTAGAGATGGGCATGAACTGAAAAAATGGCTATTTGTTTTGGTTTTTTTATTTTATGGTTTGGTTTGGTTTGGTTTTAGCAAAATTTTTTTGGAAAAATCATTTTGTTGGTTCGTTGATTCGTTATTGATTTTTCCCGCTTTGCACCATTTAATCCATTTGACAGCACAGGTAGGAAAAAAGTTTTAAAAAACAAAAAAAAAAACCCCACAGACCTTAACTGCACAAACTGGACTGGCAGCATCCTCATCCTCATCATCCACATCATCATCTGCAATCATTTTGTGGCGGCGGTGGCAACAGCAGCAGCAGAGTGATCCTGGCCCCTGTGGCAGGGGCTTTTTTTTTTTCAAACACTGACTGCGCGACCCCTGGGGCCAGGTTGGCGCTGGTTTTATTTTATATATTTTTTCGTGTTTTTAGGGTGCCAACCCGGCCACCCCTGGGGCTGGGTCAGCACTCCTTTTTTAAAAAAATTATTTTGTTTTGTTTTATTTATATATATATATATATATATATATATATATATATATATATATATATATATATATATATATATATATATATATATATATATATATATATGCATGTTAGGTGGATTCGGGTTTCTTCCCGTGTAGAAATCTGGTTGTTCTGGCGACGTTTCGACGAGGTCTCACTCGTCATCTTCAGGCTGGTGTTCTGGCTTCTTTCTTCTTGAAGCAAAGCGTGGTCTCAGTTGAAGTCCTTCTATAAATACTGCTGGGGGTGTGGTTTGCTTGCTTTGTTGCTGATTGCAGGTTCCTTTGTTCCTTTGTTCTTTTGTGATCTGCTGTGTGGCTGAGGCGATCATTAAGGGATTAACTGCTGATGGCTGTTTAGATGGCTGTTTACATGCTGGTGGGTTAGATGGCTGGTGGGTTCTGGCAGTATCCTGGACTTTGGTGGAGTGGGGTCCTGTGTCTTGTGAATTCATTTTGGTCTGGCTACGTGTCTGTGGTCTCCCAATGTTTTTGGGGTGTGTGAGTGTGCTCCATGTGGTGACTGGAGTGGGGTGCCGCAGTAGATGGTGCAGTCGTGGTTTTGTTATTGGATGGTGGTTTCGTTTCATCTGTGGGAAGGGTCTGGGTTTGTGTTTGGTGTGGATGGAAGGTGGTGGCATCTTGTGTCCTTTTGGACCTGGTGTCAGTCTTTGTGACAGAGGCTCGTCTGTTGACCAGGGCTAGTTTCAGATGTCAGGCAAGCGGGAGGTGTCATCACGTTTATTCATGTTGTTTGGGTGTTTCTCTATTTCAATGGCTTCCATGATTATTCGACTGTTGAAGTGTTCAGTTTTGGAGATGAGTTTGGTTCTTTCAAAGTCAATTTCATGACCTGTTGTTTTTATGTGCTGGAAGAGAGAGGAAGATTTTTCTTCTTTTTTGACTGCGTTCTTGTGTTCTGCGATGCGTGCGCTTATTCTCCTGTTTGTTTGTCCGATGTATGTGGCTGGACAGACTTTGCATGGTATTTCGTAGACTCCTTGGTTTTCTAGCTCAATCTTGTCTTTGGGGTTTCTTAAGATGTTGGCTATTTTTTGGTCGGTGCAAAAGGCTGTCTTGATATTGTGTTTGTGGAGAATTTTGCTGATTTTGTCTGTGGTGCCTTTGATGTAAGGGAGGAGGGCGGTGCCGTTGTTCTCTTCTGTTTCTTGGTTCTTGGGGGTGTTTCCTTTTGGATTAGTTTGGTGATGGTGTTTTTTTGGAATCCGTTCGCAATTAAAACATTCGAGAGAGTGTGTAATTCAGTTTTTAGGTGGTCTTTGTCAGCGAGGCGTTTAGTTCTGGAGATGAGGGTTTTTGCTTTGATCTGTGCAGGGTGGTGGTGTGATTGTGCATTTAAGTAGCGGTTTGTATGTGTTTTTTTCTGGTAGATGGTATGTCCTAAGGAGCCGTCGGGTTTTTTGTAGATTAGGACGTCCAGGAAGGGAAGTTGGTTGTTGGCTTCTATTTCCATAGTGAATTGTATTTTGGGGTGTAGGCTGTTGAGATGTGTGAGGAAGTTGTTCAGTTTATCTTTCCCGTGTGGCCAGATAACAAAGGTGTCGTCAACATATCTGAGCCAGAGTTTGGGTTTATGTTCGGACTTCTGTAACGCGTTGGTTTCAAAGTGTTCCATATATAGGTTTGCGATGACCGGTGAGAGGGGTGATCCCATGGGTGCTCCTTCTATCTGTTTGAATCTTTGTCCATTGTGGATGAAGTATGTGTTGGTTAGGCAGTGGTTGGTCAGATCTAGGATGTGTTTGGGGGGGTTGTATTTGTTGTGGATAGCTGTCAAGGCTTCTTGAATGGGCACTTGTGTGAAGAGCGAAACAACATCGAAGCTCACGAGTAGGTCATTGGGTTGTAGGTCTTGTTTCTTTATAATTTCTATGAAGTGGAACGAGTTTTGTACGTATGAAGTGATGGATTCTGCATAGGGCTGGAGTTGTTTGGCAAGAAATTTGGCGAGGTTTTGTAGAGGTGAGCCTATGGAGCTGACTATGGGTCTGAGAGGTGTTCCTTCTTTGTGAATCTTGGGGAGGCCGTAGAGCTTGGGGCATCTGGATGATTTCTCTCTGGGGATGATGCTTGGCTTGATTTCTTCACTTAAGGGAGAGGCTTTTATTTTGGCTTTGGTGGTTTTTTCCAGGTAGGTGGTGGGGTCTGTGTTCAAAGGTATGCAAGCAGGGTCTTGTAGTAGGTTGGATAGTTTGGCTTGGTAGTCGGATGTGTTCATCACCACTGTGGCATTGCCTTTGTCTGCTGGGAGAATGATTATGTTGTTGTCTTTCCTCAGGTTGGAGAGGGCTTTTTGTTCTTCTTTGTGTAAATTGCTTCTGGGTGGTTTGCTGGAGCAGAGGACATTGGTGACTTAGTCTGATTTTGTTGGCTTCATCTGGGTTGATTTTGGTTAGGCTGGCTTCCACTCCGCATATGATGTTTTCGGTGGGGATGTGTCTGGGGGCGACTGCAAAGTTGAATCCTTTGGAAAGGACTTTGGTCTCTGCGATGGTGAGTGTCCTGTCTGATATGTTGTGAACTGTTTGTTTCATGGGCTGTTGTGGGGGGGGGTTGGGCTTCTGGCGTTTTTCCAGTTTGTGGAGTTTGTTGGTGTGTGTGTCTGTCTTGTGGGAGGTCTCTGTTTCAGCTCTCCAGGCGGCAAGTTGCTTGGATTTGTTCCAGAGTGTTGGGTGGATTTTGTTGCTGAGTTTGAGGTGGAGAGTGAGTAGGTCTCTGTTGGTTTGATCTAGTAGGTATCTTTTCCTGTGTAGTTCGCTTCTGATTAGGGCTAGTTCTGTTCTTTTCAGGATCCTTTCGCTGGATGGGGTTTTGAGTGGAATTTCAGTTGGAAGCTTGTGGGGATCACATTTTTGTCTCGGCAGTTGCGTAGGAATGCAATGTCACATAAGATGGTGGCTCTTCGGACTTCTAGTTTCTCAGCTGGAAGGTTTCTCCCGTAGAGGTCGGATATTTGTTTTCGTAGATTTTCACGGGTATAGGTATGCATGTTAGGGTGGATTCGGGTTTCTTCCCGTGTAGAAATCTGGTTGTTTTGGCGACGTTTCGACGAGGTCTCACTCGTCATCTTCAGGCTGGTGTTCTGGCTTCTTTCTTCTTGAAGCAAAGCGTGGTCTCAGTTGAAGTCCTTCTATAAATACTGCTGGGGGTGTGTGGTTTGCTTGCTTTGTTGCTGATTGCAGGTTCCTTTGTTCCTTTGTTCTTTTGTGATCTGCTGTGTGGCTGAGGCGATCGTTAAGGGATTAACTGCTGGTGGCTGTTTAGATGGCTGTTTAGATGTTGGTGGGTTAGATGGCTGGGTTCTGGCAGTATCCTGAGCTTTGGTGGAGTGGGGTCCTGTGTCTTGTGAATTCATTTTGGTCTGGCTACACCCCCCCCAGCAGTATTACGTTTATCCAAGGCATGTATATATATATATATATATATATATATATATATATATATATATATATATATATATATATATATATTTGTTTTCGTAGATTTTCACGGGTATAGGTATGCATGTTAGGGTGGATGCCTAACATATATATATATATATATATATATATATATATATATACAGTTGTGCCTTGGATAACGACGGTAATTCGTTCTCCGAGGTTAGTTGTTATCTGAAACATGTCGTTATCTGAAATGCAGTTTCCCATAGGAATGAATGGGAAACCTTTTAATCTGTTCTGGAGCCCAGGGAAAAGGTTTTTTGCTCAAAACTCTTTAAAAATGCACTTTAAAGGTACAGATGCAATTTCACCTGGGACAACTTTTTTACTGATGCATGCTGGAAATTCATTATCTGAGGCAGTCCATAGGGAAAATTCATTATCCGAGGCAGCCCATAGGGAAGATTCGGTTTCCAAGGCAGACCTATAACTAGGATTTGCGATTCGTTATCCGAGGCATCCCATAGGGAAAATTCTTTATCAGAGGCAGCCCTATACCCGGAAATTTGCAGTTGTTATCTGAATTATTCGTTATCCGGGGCAGTATATATATATCAGGCCTGTCCAACAGGTAGACCGCGAAGGGTTCAAAAGTAGCCCGCCAGCCATCAATAAAAAAAGTAAAGGGATATGTTCTCCACCCCTCCCTGTCTCAGCCGGGAGGGACAGTTCAAGGACCATGGCGCATTGAAATCTGTTCCCTCCAGAACAGATTAATTGGTTTTCAATGCATTCCTATGGGAAACTGCTGCTCTACTTACAACTTTTTTTACTTATGAGCATGTGCTTCGAACGGATAAAATTCGTAAGTAGAGGTTTTAGTGTATTAGCCCTCAGGTACTTTGGGCCTGAAAAAAGTAAACCTTGGCCTGTTCAAAGTTGAACAGCCCTTATATATATATATTCATTTTAGAACACCGAACCAGCCACCCCTGGGGCCGGGTTGGCACTCCTTTATTTTATTTTATTTTAATTTTTATTTATTTTTATTTTTTCTACTTCCGATCACGTGCCCCGCGCTAGTCTGCTTTTTTTTCCTGGTCGCCCCTCCCTGCAGCCAGGAAGACTGGACCAGGAACACCAGCACCAGGTAGGAGATATCTCTGGCGCCGCCATTAACAAAACGAACCGAACCACACCAATTTTTTCAGTTCTGTTCGTTTCATTCTAAAATCACTTTGGGGTTCGTTATTAGTTTTGTTAGGTAATGAAACGAATAATGAATAACGTAGCACATGAGACTAGATATCTGTCTCCTGATACCATTCCCCTGCAACTGGCTCCTGAAGTACTCTGGTTTTAAGCCTGGAGATTACACATCTCCGTCATGGTTTGTAACCTGTGATGGACTTTTCCTCCAGGAACCCGTCCAATCCCCTTTTATAGACATCCAGGCCAGATGTCATCACCACATCCTGTGGCAGGGAGTTCCACAGACTAACAACACGCTGGGTAAAAAAATTTTTCTTTTGTCTGTTCTCACTCCCACAACCCTCAGTTTGAGTGGATATCCCCTAGTTCTGGTATTTTGTGAGAAGGAGACTAGCATTATTTGGTACGTCTCAATCATATCTCCCCTCAAACGCCTTTTTTCCAGAATAAAGAATCCCAAATGAAGCAAGCCGATGTCTGGTGGCAACCAGCAGCAGTAAAGTACAGAGCAGTACACAATGCCCACAATTTCTAAAATGTCTTTACCTTTCCAGCAATTATTATGTCTTCCTAAGCCCTGCTGGTTGCATCTTTACGGAGAATTAAACCCACTCTGACTCATCAACTAGTGGCCAGGTTTTACACAGAGAACAGTCTCAGGGTGAGCTGGTAGAGTAAGTACTGTATATTTTTTGAATGAGATGTGGTTTTATGGGATAAGCACCCATCCGTACCCATTTGCAGGGGGCATTTTTCTCTTTTACCTAAGGGTTGATCCCTGGCCAGGGTGGGGAGAAATACAAGAAATAACCGCAGCACACTCTCACCGTAATATGAAAAAAAATATAGCGGAAGAGTGAAGACACTAATCTCTTTCATTTGTGTGTTTGATCAGTGAATAGGTGGCTTTTATACGGGTCTCTGCTGCTGGACCTGAAAAAATGATAACATACAAAAAATAAAAAGCACAGTATCTCAGCTTTACTTTGGCCCCTACACTTTATCATTCTCCATGACTCATGCAATAATTATGTGTGTCTAATTTTTATGGCTTTATGCATATTTAGTATTTAGGGTTCTTCAATGCTCATTTATTGCAAGCTGTCCTGAAAACATTATGGTACAGGATGGTATACAAATGTGACAGGCAACATATAGGATTCCTGGTACAGAAACAACCCTGCTTCCCTTTCCGCTTCCTTCCTCCCAGATTTAAATTTTAATTTGTGTTAACATCCACATCTTAGCAGCGGCAAGCAGCCTGAGTTAATCATAATCATAATGACAAAAAAATCAAAAGAATATGGAAGTGAGATCAGGTCATCCTGCTTACAATCAACCACTGGAGTCGTTCTAAAATATTTCGTTACCCTTTTTAAAAAATTGCCAGTAGCTGCCAATTTACTTCCTGAGATCCAGAAAATCAGTGATTTTGCAAACATGTGATCTCAGTCACCTCTATTGTTTTGCTCTTGATTCCTAGTATTTAGGCTTGGCCTCTTGGTTTCTCCTCTCCAACGATAAGCAGCAGCAGTAGCGACAACAGCAGCAGCAGCAATCATCATCAACATCATCTTAGAACTGACGAGCTAGAAGGGACCCTGTGTTGTGTTGTTACAGTTGTGATTGATTCTTCATGAATCGTGACCCATGTCCATAGAGTTTTCTTGGCAGGAATACTGGAGTCAGTGGCTTGCCAGTTCCTACTCCAGGCGCCTACAGCACCTGGTATTCCCTGGTGGGCTCCCATCCAAGTACTAACCAGGGCTGACCCTGCTTAGCTTCCGAAATCAGGCAAGATCGGATGTCCTAGGCAGCTCTAGAAGGGAACCTTTGGATCATCAAATCCAGACCTTGTCCAAGGAGGCACAGTGGGGAATCAAACTCCCAGCCTCTGGCTCCGCAGCCAAATAGCTAAACCACTGAGGTCTCTGAAGTCTAATCAGAATAACCCTGACACCCGCAAGGATTGAATGTTTTGTGCAGAGTCCTTGCTGGATCTTGGCTTGCCTATATTTTAAGCCTTTTGGACGGCATGACTCATGGATTACATTCAAATCCTGTTGGCTGAATAGGTTCTGTGTAGGACATGAGTTTCACTATATAGAGTGGGAAAGGAACGTCTGACACCTTCTGGCTGCTCTTATTATTCCACACAAGATCAGCCCACTTGTGTTGCAGTGGATATGGTTTTTATATATAAGTAGTAAGATGACTGACATAAAACATTTGGTGAAATGTCTGCCACTGCATCATAACAGACAGTAGCTCTGCTGTTTTATGAATGTTGGGAAAACATTCCCATGAAAGCATATGTGATTAAAAGTTGAAAACCAGACCAGGGAGCAATGTGTTGATAGCAGGGCTCAAGAGGGACCCTGACACAACTAAAACAGCCTGAAATTTAGCGGGTGAATTTGTGATACTGTCTTTTTCATGGTGTAATCCCCATGAAATATTGGATCTGCCCAAAGGGGTGGGGCTAAGAAAGAGAAGGGCTATGAGTAAGAGGTTTGAATCTCAGAAAGAGTAAAAGAGCTGAATTGGCCAGAGCTGATGTTGCCATAGTTAGACTACTAAGGCCCTTGCCAACTGGGTTTAAACTTTTTGTTGGAGGTGAATTTGCATAGTGGAGTCATAAATTGCATACAATTGTATTGATATTTTATTTTAGGGTTTTGGAAAATCTGTGTTATGGATGCCCAATCAATCCAGTTGGGGAAAATATCTTGGATTTTTGTCCGACTTTGAAATTAAAGGGTCACGTGAACTTTGCAAATGTTAGCAATTCCTGTATCAGTGCTGTTGCCAAGGGTGTGCCACTTCTGACATTTTATTGTTAGAATTTTTCACGGCATTATATGAATGCAGATAAGCAGAAGCTTATTTTGTGAAACGGTGTTTTCCAAGAGACGGCAATGGTTAGCAAACAGTCTCACAGAATGTAAAAGTATTTCAATAGATTTAAATAGCTGATCAAGTCCTCAGCTGGTTTATGTGGGAGTAATTTCATTAAACTCAGCAGGACATACAGCTAATGAAACTTTAGAACTAGATTGATAAACTCTTGTCATGGGGCAACTTTGGGATTGCATTCAGAGAAAGCATTGTGGGTTTGTTTATGTGTTGCCTTTTGTAAGATATTCTTATTACTGTATAGACAAGTCAAAATGTATTTTCCTAAACATAAGATTAAAAAATCAAAATGGAAGAAATGATCTCCTAGTAGTGCAGGTTTAAAAGCACTGTTTAATAGAAATATAAACTGTGATTTCATAGTTTAATAAATCTCCAGTTTCAATCATTGTCCTGCCATTGGAGGGATATTAAACATTCCATTTATTGAACAACATGAGATGATCAAGGAATGTTCCGCTTACTTTTTACAAATGTAGGTTGTTCTATCTATACTCAACAATTATCCTCAATGTTTAATAGCAGTTGTCAACTGTTGTTTCAAAGAAGGCAGGTTTGTTGATTTGTTTACTGACCACAGGTATTTTTAATTTTCCAAAATGCAGTAGTACCTTGTATAAAGGAATTAATTCGTTCCAAGTGAAATTATGTTAAGCAAAATTTCCTTTGTACAAATTTCCTCTAGGAATGCATTGAAAACGGATTAATTCCTAATCACGACTGGTTTTGTGTTGTACGGATTTGCCCCATAGGCAATTCTGTTAAGTGATTTCCACCTATCTCTGGAATTTTTTTTCTTTAAGTTGATTTTCTGTTAAACAAACCACTTGTTATACGAGGGTCCACTGTAACAAAAATAACTTCAGAAGAAGCTTTTCCTAGAACAGTGAAATGTCATGGACTCAAACTCAAATGCCAGGGACTCAAAGGTGAGTGGGCCTGGGAGAGGAACATTCTATAAAATGATACACAAAATGTATCGTAATACCTGACTGAACAGACTTACCAATGGGAAAAGCCAATGCCATATACTGTAATTTTTGTGCCGACTCAAGAATAGCTCTGATTCGCCTCTGGATGGGAGATGATGGGAAAGCCAACATAAACGGCTTTGAGGTTTCTGAGCAAGAGTAAGCCATAAGAATAAAAATAAACAGAAAAATTAATGATGTAACGCACCATAGCTGTCATTGCTGATGTGACTTTTAAGCTCACTGTTTTTGAGTGTAAGTTCCCTGTTGATTTCGTGAAACTTAAATCAATACCCATCCCTGGGACCAATGAGTATGAAAGAGAATAAGGATCACTTCCCCCTTTCTCATTTCAGCCTGGAGTCCTCGCTTATTATTTTCGGGCACCTGGAAAAGCAGGAAACACCTAAGGGGTGCCCCACTAATTTAAGACAGCTGCTCCTCCCAAGCTTAAAACCGCTAAACGAATGAAAGCCTTTCGAATAAAAACAATGTTCTCTGCCAGGCTGTCCAGCTGCCGTGAGCTTTCGTGGCGGGGGCCTTTGAGAAACTGCTCCCTGTTGCGTGGCTGTTTGCTGAAATATTTAATGCCTCTTTTGTCCTGCCAAGCGGACCTTGTTTGTTCACCGTTCAAAGGCCCATCCCTGCAGGACACGCAGTTTTGTACGTAATTATAGCTCCTTATTATTTCAGAGTCCCACCAAACATACTTAGGCACTTCACTGAAAAACATGGCACTACATCCTGCTGGACAGCTCCTGTTCGGTGCATCTAACCTATCTTATGTTGCCAAGATGGGTAGCATTCAGGGCCAGTGCAAGACCTTTTGATTGCGAAGGAAAAGCAGCCAATGACACTCCCACCCTCATTAGGTACCCTTAGTATCTGAATCCTGACAAGTCACTCTGGCCTATGAGATACACAAAATTTTCAAAGCCCCCTTCCCCACATCCAGCCATGAAAACACAATAGGAACTTGGATTGTTGCATTTAAGAAGGAGCCATTGCACTGCTTAATATTTCTCAGCAGCCAGGTTACCATGATCATAACACCATGGATGTAATCCATTCCTTTGCAGGTTATTAACTCATCTTAAGTGTTTATTTATTTATTTATTTATTTATTTATTTATTTATTTATTTATTTATTTATTTATTGTATTTATTGTATTTCTATGCCGCCCATCTTCCGGACGGAACTCTGGGTGGTTTACAATCAAGATAAAACCATCAAAAATACAACAACAACAACAGAGAACTAGTAAAATAAGGAGGGGGAACCCCTCCACAAAAGACGACACAGGGCGTTTATACACGACCCCTAAGCTCTGCCGCAAATGGCTGCAAGGTCTGGACCTTAAAAATGTTTACCCACCAGCTCCGGACTTTGCAGACAATTAAGTGCGACCCCACCCACTTTAGCGCGACCAAACAGCAGTTTTCTTGTACCTGCTTTTTGGATGTGACAAATATTTGATCCGGTGTAAGGATAGTGAGTGCGGGGCTCTCCTGGCTTCTGTTTGTTCTTTTTTTGCGCCCCGCCCCTTTAAGAGATCTGTATGCTGCCGGGAACAAAACGGAGGTAAACCGGCAGTCTTTTCTTTCTTTTTTCTCCCTCCCTCAGGCAACCAGCAACCAGGAAGTGTGGAGGGGGGTGGGGACAGAGGAAGAGCGAGGAACCCCTAAGATCTCTGGTCCGAATTTAAGTGGCCAGCAGATCTTAGGGGTCGTGTAAAAAGGCTCACAGGCGGCAAAAGTGGAAAAAAGAAAAAAAAAAGTAAAAATGTTTCCATATGCCTCTTTAAAAAGGAGAGTTTTCAGAGCCTTTTTAAAGGCGGGCAGGGACTGTGCAAGGCGCAGCTCACTAGACAGATGATTCCACAATGTGGGGCCCACCACAGAGAAGGTGTGGTTACGTGTGAGCGATTTCCGCACCTCCCTGGGTGTGGCCACCCTAAGTGAGCGCGCCTGCGCCATTCTAGTGGGCCTGACCCCAGTTGACCTCTGGGAGATACGCTCCGACAGGTACTCTGGTCCCAAGATGTGGAGGGTTTTGAAAATCAAAACCAGGACCTTGAACCTTATCCGGAAGACCACGGGGAGCCAATGCAGGCGAGCCAGAACCGGAGTGATGTGTTCGAATCTACGAGCACCCACCACCAGTCTGGCCACTGCATTCTGCACCCGCTGGAGCCTTCAGACAAGGGTCAAGGGCAATCCCACATAGAGGGCATTGCAGTAGTCGATCCTTGAGATCACAAGGGCCTGCACAACTGTGGACCCTGTATTTCAAGAAGGATGCTGGCAAATTGGAGGGCAACAAGGATGATCAGGGGACTGGAAACCCTATGTTTGGCCTTGGAAAAAGGCTAAACAAGATGAAGAACCCTAACCCATGTTTAACCTTGAAAAAAGAAAATTGGAGGAAGAGGTGATAGAACTTTTCAAACTGTACTTGAAAGGATGTCATAGAGAAGAGGGGCAAGATCAGCCCAGGTGCAGGATATGCAACAATGGGCTTGAGTTACAAGAAGCCAGGTTTCGGATGAACATCAGGAAAAACTCCCTAACTGTTAGAACAGTATGGCAACAGAACTAATCTTACCTTGAGAGGTGGTGAGTGCTTCAACACTGGAGGCATTCAAGAGAAATTTAGACAGATATCCTGGCAGATATCCTTTGATCTGAATTCCTGACTTGAGCGGAGGTGGGGGTGTGTGTGGACTCAACAGCCTTTTAAACCCCTTCCAACTTCATGATTCTATTATTCTATGTGGTTCCCTTTCCAACTGAATACAGGGAAAAACTGACGGGTTCCCTTTAGTCTGACATTGTTCCTTGGAAATGTATTTCTAACAATACAAAATGTCTGTGAAGATTCTTAGTCATCCAGGTGAAATTATCAGGAAGTTGAGTCATAGCAACTGGACTTCTTTTCTTTTCTGGACCAGGAATGAGCCACCCACCCCCAAACAACCATCAACGGAGGCACGGCAAGACTGCAACCACTAGGTAATTTCTTTTCTTTTTAGTGGATCCAATTGGCTACACCTTGTGGATATTTCTAAATTTTATCCCAAGCCCCAAATGAAATGCATGGGTCTTCTGCACCACCACCCCTTTTCTGGCCAAGAAGGGGTCATTAGCCTCGAAGTGCCACATGGAGAGGGGTGTGTGAAAGTGTGTGCATGAGTTGTGAGACATTGTTTGAAGGACTGGGACAATAAAAACACCACCTGTTACTTCAGATGCAGCCTCAGAAGATCTCAGCTCTGGGCCTCAATTAAGAAACTACCTGGCTATTTTTTCCATCTTGCCAAGGACTTTAAATCTAAGAAATAACTCCTGGCAACTCCATCTTTTGCCATGTTTTAACCTTTTGGTACAGCTCTGAGGAATACAAGAAAAGAAGTCCAATTGCCATGACTCAACTCCCAGATTGACAATACAAAAGATACAACAAATCAATGCATGTTTTGTCACTTAGGATGGGCAAGAGAATGGCATAAAACTTGAAAACTGCAGGTTGAAATTTAAAATGTGTTAAAATATTATTTAAAATCAACTTTAGAAAATAAATATGTGTTAGTCTGGCTGCTTCACACGACCCCTAAACTCCACTGTAAAATGCTTGCAGATGCAGAGCATAAAATTGTTTTCCCACCAGCAGCGCCCACTTAAGCGCGCCACAGCACACTTTACAAGTACCTGGTCTGGAGGAGGTAAAATCCTTGTTGCTGTTCCTTGTTGCTGCTTTAAAGCATTGCATGACTGGCCCTCCTGCACTTTTTATTTGTTTTTGTTGCCCCCCCCCTTTTTAACAGACAGGAATCCTAATGGGCTTCCTGTCCTGGAACAATTAGCTACTGCCCATGGCAGGCAGAGGTGAGCCTGCATTTTTTTCTCCCTCCCCTCACCGCAGACAGAAGCAATAGAATCAGAGTGCGGGAGGGTGGGAACACAGGAACGAGGACAAAAACCACGTTGGGGGGGGCGTCTGCATTTAAGTTGCCAGCGGATTTTAGGGGTCGTGTGAAAGCAGCCTAAGTGGCTGAAATCCTGTTGCACAGTTACGCAAAAGGCATAACATTTGGAACCAAATTTCTACTGTATATGTTAGAAAATCTCCATAGACATTATTGTTACACACCTATTCACATAAATGAGGGCATTTCTGACCAAAAAGGTGGTTCTGGATTGAAGATATTAGCCAGTGGTGAACTCTGTTGCCCAATTGCTTAAAAGGATACAATATCTCCTTTTTAAATCCTCTCCATTTTATATTCCTTTTCATAGGTGATACTTTTATAACCTCATGGCACAGTGTACTGCAGGTAAAACTGTGCTCATGACCTGGGGTTCAATCCCGGGTAGCAGGCTCATGGTTGACTCAGCCTTTCATCCTTCCGAGGTTGGTAAAATGAGTACCCAGCTTGCTGGGGGGGATGTGTAGTCTGCATACTATAATTAAAACTGTAAACCACCCAGATACTACTTGAAGTGGTATGGGGTGGTATATAAACAGAACACTTTTTATGTATCTTCTGCTTAGTAGCGTAGGTTTGTCTCCAATAGAGTTTGTTTGTATTTCTGAAAGAAAGAAAGAAAGAAAGAAAGAAAGAAAGAAAGAAAGAAAGAAAGAAAGGTTGTTACTTCACGTTCTACCTCGTTCCGCGATTACGTTTGTTCCGTGACAGCGCTGTTCACGGTCACATGGTTTTGTCCCTGATCAGTCCCTGTTTTCGTTTACCCATGGGCCTGATTACTTGTATCATGACAACTGTTACTTCACGTCCTTGTTTCGTGACAACTACTGGATTTCCCTGGCTTCATTTAGCCTTTTTAAAATTGTCGGGCTTCCGTTTTTCAATATTTCGAATCCCCGCTGCAGGTGCACAGGCTGTCTCAGGAAGCCCGGCAGGAAGAGCCAGGCGAGCCCAGGCAGCTGCAACGTCACCACTTGCAGTGGGCGAGCGGCTGCGGTGGCGGCGTAGGCAGTGGGTGAGCCATCCTTGCCCTGAACTCAGCAGTCTGCGGGCTGGCAGGCAAGCAGGCAAGGAGAGCTCAGCCCCGCCTCCGGGACCCGAGGAGGATGGACCTACACCTGACAATGGCTCTCCGCCTGTCCCTTCAAGAGCCGCCTTCTCCTGCAGGCACAGGCAGGAAGCCAAGCCTGGCTTGGCGCAGGAGTTCCAGTTGGCTTTCTCGGTTTTCAGAGTATTCCTAGAGCGAAAGGGGGAAACAGCCATTGCCGTTACTTCACGTCCCTTGTCTCGGAACAGGAACCAGGAATAAAGAGATTTCCCCAGCCCAGGGGCAGGTACGGCTTGTCATGCTGTATTCCCTGTTCAGGGGGCGTGGTCAAGACAAGGTTTTGCTGTCATGCTATGGACATGAAGTAAGATTTTTTTTTGTACCAGTCCCAAGCGGGACAGCAAGGAGGGATGAATGGGACATGAAGTATCAGCCAAAGAAAGAAACTGGGGTGTGCAACAGATAATGTTGGAGTTTTCTAAATATATGGCAATTTGTTTTCAAAAGTTGCATCTTTTGCACAACTGTGTAATGGGAATTCAGCCAGTTATTTGTAACTCTTGCTACTACCTTTGGAAATGTATAATAAGGAAACCACTCAATGATTGTTATATGGGGCACAAGTATAGGCCACAGGGAATATAAACTTTTCAGGAACTTCACAAGAGATGTTATGTGTGCCATCTTGATATCTGAGGAGAAGACTTTATGTTGCTGGATAGCTCAGTGGTTTAGGATCTGAGCCAGAGGTTGAGAGTTCAATTCCCCACTATCTCTCCTTGATAGGGGCTGGTCTGGATGGTCCATAAGGCCCCTTCCCACTCTTCAGATATAAGATTCTTGAAATATTTTCCAAATACTTTCCAATCTAGTTTGTTTTATTCTTCGTGATTCTTCTTGGCTAATATGCCCAGCGCTTGTAACAAAAAGTCCTAAAACCTCTTTTGTATTTTCTACTCAAACATCATCTTTTGTGGTAGACATCCTTGTTGGGAACTGTGTTCCAAATACATGTATTTAAATTTGTTCCCATGCCAATGTGCCTGCTACAGAACTATATAATGCAACATATTCTGGGGTTGGATTCTGAGATCCCAAGTGTTTTTCTATATATTACAGCATTACAAGTTGATTCTACAAATACATTAGAGAGAGTGCCACTTTATTGTGGTATTCAGAACGCTGGACTGTCCTTTACAAGATTGAAGTCTATGTTGATCAAGTCTTCAGTGACCCCTGATGTTCTGCATATGACCTGGGGTTCAGTGATTCAATCTCCATCTCAGAGTTGTTCCTGTAAGGCTCACAAGAGAAGTTATGTACGCCACCCTGATATTTGAGGAGAAGTAGGATTGAAAATATGACAAAGAAATTCACCCGAAAGCAGTGCTATAATGTATAAAATGTGAAGTCAAGTGGAAGCAAACATTTATACCTTTAAACCCATTCCATGCCATAGGCACCAACACAAAGACAATGGCTAACCAAGGAAAGGTTTTCCACACACCTCTCAAGCTCTAAACATGAAACCCAAAGAGGCCAGGCTAAGCCTATGGACAGCAAAAACAGCACACCTTGCTGAATGAATGAATGGCAAAGAATATTGAAACAAGACTGTAGCTGGACCACCTGGAGGTCACTTAATAGACTCTAATGTGAAGCAGGAAGATCAAAGAATAATCAGGTAAAATGGATACAGGACAAATTTCCTGTAACTGTGGAGAAATTCAATCAATGTAGCATTTTGTACATGCACTTTATGCCCCACCATTTGTACAAAGGAAGATCTAGTAAATGGCCAAGACCTTTGGGTAGAGGGTGGCATTTAAGTTGTATAAATAAATAAATAAATAAATAAATAAATAAATAAATAAATAAATAAATAAATAAATAAAGCATTGAAGCAGCCTGCTTCTAAAATACTCTATTTTAACATTTTTATGTTACTTATATGTGTCTATAATTTTGATTGCATATACATATCGAACACTGTGAGACAAATAAAGAAAATAACAATTTATGTCCTTTCTACCCACAGTCAATTAGGCAACAAGTGTCTTTAATATCTTTAATATTAACTAAGCACCACGGGGCATAATAGATAGATAGATATAGATAGATAGATAGATAGATAGATAGATAGAAAACCTTTACAAAAATGTTGTGATCATCATAAATTGGTGAGCTTTTTTTTTTAAAAGGCTGTTGCTTCTGTAATCTCAAGTCTGGGCTCTGAACCCCCCTGGTTCACATTTATATGTTTCAGCATACATCCCGCCTGAAGGTGGCGCTGATGTGCTGCTAAACAAACCCTGGCTTTTGCCATCACACTGGGCTTGTTTAAACCAAGTATTTCTGGGCTGAGAGGCAACACACACAAAATGATCACTTGCGGTATTTATGACCCTGGGTACTCTCTTTGAGAATACAGCCCCTGTCTAAAGCCAAGAAAGGAAGTGTAAACTTCTCTTCCTTATCCATAAGGTGAATTCTTCAGTCATGATTTTTGTAGAAATGTTGGCAAACACAGAGCCTTGAACATTTGGTTTGCCCACAAATCAGTGAGAAATGAAAACTGTTCTGCGGCCATTCAAAATGCATTCTTTATTCAATAGTAGAGATGGGCACGAAACAGAAAAATGGTGTTTCGGTTTTTCGTTTGTCATTGAGAGGTCTGTTTCGGTTTGTTTCCATTTGTCGGGAAATTTTTGAAAAATTTCATTACCATTTTTTGTTTTTTCGTTTGTCGTTTATACCTGCTTTGGGCGCGATTTTTAAAGCATTTCCGTGCGCAGGCATCCCCCAACGCCCCAGACCAGAGGGAAAACACTAAAAAAATAGATGCTGGCAGAGACACAGTATAGAATAGGTATGCAGGGAGGCTGCAAAGGCAGTGACGGGCGTTGCCCAGGGTGCAAGGCAGCCGCAGAGTGACTGCACTGCAGGGCAAGGGAGGGTACTCACTGAGAGGTACGCAGCACGCATGCACACAGGGAGGCTGCAGGACTGAAGCTAGAGGCGCAGCAGAGACAGCAATCCCACCCTAACTCCCACCAGAGACTGCAAGGAGGACGGGGGCTGCCAGAGCTTTTTATGCTCTCTGTGGCTGCCAGACCTGCCCGCCCAGTCTGCAACCTGGGCATGCTATTGGTTGAACATGATCCCATCACATGGCTTGCCTCCATTTTGTGGCTGGTGGCGACATCCATTTTAAAGGGAAAAGAAAAATACATCGCGATGGGAGAAGACAAAAACAAACATTTTAAGGCCCCCAACCCCCCTGGTAGGTATTATTAGACAATATAAATAATTATCGCTGCGTTTTTACGGATGTCCAGGGCGTTTTTTTAACATTTAAAACAGCTCATTTCATTGCGCATCGCCATTAACGGAAATGAAACGTAATGACCACAATTTTGCGGTTCTGTTCGTTTCGTTTCATTTTCATCACAATTTTCGTTTGTCGTTTCATTGTGTAACGGAAATGACAAACGGTAACAGAAATGAAAAAATGTTCGTTCCGTGCCCATCTCTATTCAATAGAGAGGGGGTGGGAGAGGGAGAGAGGAAGAAACAGAAAGAGAAAGAGAAAGAGAGGGGGATTGCAGATTATATGGCACAACCAAACTTGGATAAATTCCACAATGCATAATTCTGCTAAACCAGTGTTGGCAAACCTATGGCACAGGAACCAAAGGCGACACTCGGAGCCCTTTCTGTGGGCACCAGACATCGCCCCTTCACAGCCCCCTGTATTCAGGTTAAATTGCTCTATTGGCAGGTTGCGACAAATTAATGGGTTTTTAATCGCAGTTTAGGCACTCGGTCTCTAAAAGGTTCACCATTGCTGTGCTTAACAGTTCTTCAGACTTCATATGAAGAAATAGTTTTCCGTGAACCACAGGCACAGAAGTGATCTGTCAACTAGAAGTGAGATTGTGCACATAAATTGAAGAGATTGGATTCGCTCCCACAAAAATGACATGGAAACCTCCACCTTTTTTTCCTGCTCTTAAAACCCATCACAACGCTTGTCACCATCATTGTTATTGTTCCCACTTTCCCAACTATGTCTACCCAAGGGGTTAACAACAATGGAACAATGTCATGCAATATAATACAAAATTGTGCTAAATTCCAGAACACACAAAAAGCAAAGTAAATTAACACATCAACTGGCGTGAACCCATTTCCAAACCATAGTAGTAAACTGATTTAAAAGCAGCACATGTAGCAAATACATCAATCAAAATCCATTGTTAAACAGATTGGTAGGGGGCAAGTGCCTATGGTTGCTGATTTCTGGGCTGGTGAATTTTCGACAAGACTGTTATCAGTTCCATAAAGCTAATTCACAAAAGCTGATCCAGAAAAAAAGAATCTATCTTGAGATAACTGTTTCAGATAATGTGTGGAAACACTACAGATCCAACAGAGATATATGGTATATTCACAGGCATCAAGACCTTTTACTTCCAGTAGCGGCATAAGACGTTTATATTCAGAGCACAGCAACTGGCGATTTGTCCAGGACGTTGCCATGGAGTGTTCCTAAGACTAAAGTTCTGTAGGATATTTTGTCATGCAGATACCTTGGGTTGCAAGTCTTTGAAGACTTGCCAGGAAGGGGAAAATGTATTGCTTCTATACCAGCCCATAGCACTTAAAATAGGCTGTGAATGGTAGAGTTTAATTATACAGGCTACTCATTCCCCCCAACTCCCGCCTCCAAGCGAGGTTGGAAGAATGGAAGCCTAAGGTCAATCATGAGCCGGATACCTGGGCCTGCTAGAATTGAATTCAGGTAGTGAGCAGAATGTTGACTGCAGTACTGCAGTTTAACCATTGCATCACAAGGCTCCCGCACTTGAATGTAGTTCAGAATATAGTTACTGGGCAACCATTTAGGACAGATAACGGCTGCTAGTGACTGTCTCTCAACACTCCCTTGGCAATTATATTAGATGCTGGTCTGTGCCCAAGTATAATGCAGAGTACCATTTGTTTTGCTGGTGGTGATGTGTTATGAAGTTGCTCCTCATTTATGGTAACCCCTGATACGGTTTTTAAGATACGTGAGATGTTCAAGAAGTGGTTTACTATTGCCACCATGCCCTACTGGGTTTCCATGGGGATAGCTGACCCCAGGTCTCTGGAGTTCTAGCTTGATAATATCCAGTCAGTGAGGTTGGTCTCTGAGTCCTGGTACTTATTTTTAAAGTCATTAGTAATTTGAAATGTGGATATCTGAAGGCCTCCCACCTTTCAGTTGACCCTCCCCCCTTGACTGCTACATTTGTCTTCTCTGGAACTTCTTCATATCCTCCTCCTTCTGAAGAAAATTGGATGGTAACCAGAGGAAAGGACTTTTTAAAAGTGACACCCAACATACAAAATGTTGTTCATTGGGAAGTTCCCCTGATTTGACATTCTTCCATGCCAAGTCTGTTTTCTTTGTCCAGATGTATGAACTAGCTGTTTTATTCTGCTGTTACTCTTTTCATGCTATTACTTTTTGCCGATATTTTCTCAGTTTGAATAGAATTGTGCTATCCCATTCCCCTCAGAGTAAAGTGTGAGGTGACAATTTGCAATAGATGTTGGTGAATGAGCCACCTGATATGCTCAACCTTACTCAGTTATTGTGAATTTGTATTTACAGACAAGTAAGTGTGAAACCAATTTCTGCTGCCTCTTTTCCTTCCTTCCTGTGGCTGCCATTTTAGTTTCTCCATTTGTGTGTGTGGGAGATTCCCTAAGAGTTTTCTTTCTGAGTGAAGCATGATTGATTGATTGATCTGATCTAATCTGATCTGATTTGATTTGATTTGTATACTACCAATTTGGCTACTAAGGCATTTTTGGGTGGTTCACAAAAACAAACAAACAATAGCACATTAAATAATAGCCACATAAACATAACAACAATATAAAAATCAGAATAAGCATATGCAATCAATTAACCCTAACAAGAAAAGACAATTTAGAAAATAGTTAATAAAAACAAGACGGTGGAATTGATAACTTAAAACTTAATGGACCTCTGATCTGTTGATGTAGAATCTTGAAATGCCTGTCTAAATAGTCAAATTTTCAAGAGTCTCTTAATATTCTACAAAAAATTAATAGATAGATGGAAACAGTAGTTGTATAAATAAATAAGACAGACACCCAGTTCCTTTAATAATAATAATAATAATAATAATAATAATAATAATAATAATAATAATAATAATAATAATAATAATAGAGCATGCAAAATTACTTTGGGACTTCCGAATACAGACAGACAGGGTTTTGGAGCATAATACCCCGGATATTGTGATTGTGGAGAAGAAAAAAGAGTGGATCATTGATGTTGCTATACCAGGTGATAGTAGAGTCACCGAGAAACAACTTGAAAAAAATTACCTGATATCAGGATCTGAAAATTGAACATCAGAGACTCTGGCCTAAACTGGTACGGGTGGTCCCAGTGGTAATTGGCACACTGGGTGCGGTGCCTAAAGAGCTAAGCAAGTATTAGAAGAAATTGGAGTTGACAAAGTCACCATCAGTCAGCTGCAGAAGGCCACCTTACTGGGATCTGCTTGCATAATTTGCCGATACATCACATAGTCCTAAATGCTTGGGAAGCGTTCGACTAGTGATTTGTAATCCAGCGTGGTTATCTTGTCTTCTGTGTGATAATTTGATGATGATGATGATGATAATAATAATAATAATAATAATAATAATAATAATAATAATAATAATAATAATAATAATAATAATAATAATAATAAATATCTTTATTGTCAATGTACAACTTGTGCACAATGAAATTGGCTCAGGATTCTGGTCTGTAATGCAACTATACCTCAGTTCAGCCATTTTGGGGGAATCCAGAATATAGTTGGCAGCTAGTCTTCATGAGAGTAGCAACGTGTCTGGAGAGGAGGGTGCTGCTCACACGTAGCCTCTATAGGCAAGCAAGAATCCCGAGTTCTTGCTCACACGTCAAGCATACCTTGAAACAGGAACCTCTCCTGTTCCACATTTATCACTGCTTCCATGAGCAAAGTGTCAAGGAAGGGGGCGGAGCTAGTTCCTCATCTGCAACCAAATAAACAGAGAATGGTACAGACCCTTCTGTGATTGAGAAATGGAGGACAGTTATCAGACTGGATGTGTCTAGACCAGTGGTTCTCAGCCTGTGGGTCCCCATATGTTCCTGGACTGCAACTCCCAGAAATCCCTTCCAGCATAGCGAGTGGTGGAGGCTTCTGGGAGTTGCAGTCCAGGAACATCTGGGGACCCATCTGTTGAGTATCAACTGGTCTAGACTAAGTAAAGAGACACAAGGGACATGGTAATCTTCCAGTTAATTTTGGAGCATGAGACTGTGAGACTGTTTTTTGAGTCTCACGGCCCTGGTGCCAAAAAACTGATTGCAGGTATGGTTTAGAAATGAAGCTGGACATACTGTTAACATGGTGGTTGCTGCTGTTATTGGATTTTTGAAATTAATGTTACTTGCAGTCAAACGGGAAACAAAAAACGATCAGGAAAATGCCGCCACCAACAGAGAGTGAGAAGGAAAGTCAAGGCAACAGTGAATCAAACTAAATGATTCAGACAATGCTGGAATAAGCTCACACTGAAAGAATACTGAAATAAATTTGTTAGGCTTAAAAGTGCCGCAGCAGTGTGTGTGTGTGTGTGTGTGTGTGTGTGTGTGTGTGTGTGTGTGTGTGTGTGTGTGTGTGTGTGTGTGTGTGTGTGTGTGTGTGTGTGTTGTGACATTGAATAAAGCCACTTTTCCAAAATGATAAATGAAACAGGTTTATGCACTGGAAAGGTAGATTTTTGTTGCAAGAGGCAGTAAATGAAAACCACTCCCTGGTGTCTAATAACTGCAAGTTGTTTTATCGGATGCCCCCCATCCCAGCGCTGTCTTCAAAGGAGGTTGAATAATAAAGCACAGGATTGATCTGGTAAAGAGTGCTGGGAGCCAGCTTTCCTTCCCAACAGCAGGAATGTTAGCCCTGTTGTTCTGCAGCCAATGGACCCAGGGAGGATGTTAGACTGTTTGCTTTGAAAATGATGACTATCTACTTCCCCCCCCTCCTTTGCCACATTATGTCCCACATCCATAATGCACCTCTCTCCTGCTGCATTTCTTTCTCCAAGTGGCAGGAAACCAGAAGTTTCAAAGTGTTGATCATTCATCAACATCATCTATTTCCTGCACCTGTTGTTCTCAGTTTTTGCAAGTTTCATACCTAGGGATCTCACAGTCACATATACGTTTCCCAAACACGTTGCTAAAACCCATGGAAAAATTAAGCGGAAGCTGTGAAAGAGGGAATCTTCTCTTCTGTCCCAAAGTCAGACATGTCACTAGGGCTATGTCCATTATGTTTGCCTTTTTTTTTTAGAGATCACCACAAACATTATAGGGCAGTGATGGCGAACCTTTTAGAGACCAAGTGCCCAAACTGTGATTCAAAACCTACTAATTTTTTTTTTGCAAAGTGCCAATTTCCAAGTCCTCCTTTACCTCCCCTTTTCCTCCCTCACCATCCAGAGGGCCAACTGGTTCTCTGGCAGGTTTTCTACTCCTAACATATTTAAAGAAGCTTTTATTATTACCTTTTAAATTGCTAGCTATTTTTTTTATAATTTGTATATTTTATTAATAAAAAAAAGATACAGGTGGCTGTGAAGGGGCGATGTCGGGTGCCCACAGAAAGGGCTCTGAGTGTCACCTTTGGCACCCGTGCCATAGGTTCGCCAACACTGTTATAAGGGATAAACACATCGTTTTGTGGAAACCCCCAAATAATTTAGAATGCCCTTCCATAAAATTCTCTGCACCGATACTTCTGAATTACAGCAAGATCTTCTTAGAAATTTATCCCTTTAAATTTCATTCAGTTCTGTCAAAAAGTAATTTTATCAGAATTCTCTCTTTTTTAAAACCAAAGTTTTAAACCAAAATTTGAAAAGAGGTAATAAAAAAACCTTCCAACCATTCATCTAATACTTGTCAGGTATAACTTTCTTTTAAGAAGCTACAATGTCAACAAATGCAATTAATTTTGATTTTAGCAGGTTATACCTATTTCCATACTGGTTCAGGGATGGATTGACCTTATTATGAGAGGTCTCCCTGAACCGGGAGAAGGAAGGGAAAGAAATTATTCCAAGGATCACTCCCAGAAGGAAGAACTGAGAAAAGAAATTTTATGTCCCCAACAAAAAGTGAGCGGTGTGGTGATTCTTGTGGTATGTAAGTGCTTGTTCTAATGTTCTGGTACAAAGGCAGGGGGTGCTGTTTTGCATGTCATTGGATGGAATGAGAGGGCTGAGTTATATATAGGACTGAGCATACAAGGAGATGAGCACACGATGAACAATCCAAGTCGAAATATTTAACGTCCCCAGGTTATGGACATGAGATGGGCATCGTAGGTTAATGCTAGTAGTCCAATTAAAAGCAGGCTTGTTATCTTCTGCTTGGTACATAGAGCTGATTGTTAGTTGAGGTGCCTGAATTTCCTTAGCAGAAGCAGCAACAGCAGGAAGAGGAGGAAATGTGGAACGTGTGTGTGTGTGTGTGTGTGTGTGTGTGTGTGAATGAGAGAGAGAGAGAGAGATGGAACTAAAGAGAGGATGTTGTTATGAATGGCCCTCATCATTAGCAAGAAGAGACAAAGGCTGTCTCATTACTTTTCAGCTGAGTTGAACATCCAGAGTCCCTCTTTAGTGTTTCAGTAGATTAGTCATTCTGCAAACCACTCTGTTTTTACTCCAGAGATCCTGATTTCCCAGAATGTCGTGAAATCCCCAGGAACTCTTTTTTTTAAAAAAAAAACTTCTTTTTTTTTAAAAAAAAGTTTGGGGCTATGTATGTGACAAGAGTGGGAAGTTTTTGAATGGCCATGTTAGCAAAAGGATTATGCCAGAAAATCACAACTACAGAGCACTAAACTAATATCCAAATACCAAGAAATAAGGCACACACGCACAACCCCCAAAGGAGCCATCTTTTTGTCTCTAGCTACCTTGATTCTCCTAGGCCAGGCACCAGGATTCTAAAAATGAATTTTATTTGGTTATTGAAGATAGTTTTACCTTGACTTTCTCCTTTAAAGGGCCCCAGGCAGCACCCTACGTATAGATAGCATGAATCTACCACATAGGGTACAAAAGGAGATGAGCGGACGTCTTATGTGCCATGCAGAAATCAAGCTTCATTTTTATGGGGGTGTCATAGTCCATTGTTCCTTTCAGCTACAGTTTGGCTACATTATGTTTCCATGCCATGGAAAAAGGAATGAGAGCTCCCCTGCTGATCCCACAACTGTTGTTATGTGTTGTCAAGCTTAGTGGCTACTCCATGAGTTTTTTGGGACCAAAAACCTACTACCACTATCAGTCTTGCTCTGACCTTGCAATCTATAGGCAATTACTTCTCTTCACCTTAGACCAGGGGTGCCCAAACTTTTTGTAAGGAGGGCCAGATTTGGTGGCTGAGAATATGTCAGGGGTCGGTTGCTCCCCAACCCTGCCACCCCACTGCAAGCCTCACCCACTTTCTTTTAAAAAACATGGGGTGAAGGAGGGGGAGGGAGGGGTGGGCCAGCCAGCCGCGGACCACTCAGAATGGCCTGGTGGGCCGGATTTGCCCCCCCCCCTGGGCCGGACTTTGGGCAGGCCTGCCTTAGACCCTCCTCTTTTACTACTATCTTCAACTTTTCCAAGCATTATTGTCTTTCCTAGTGAGTATTTTCTTCTTTTTCTTTTTTTTAAAAGGACCTTTTGTTATTCTGTGCCAGACTACTCATTCAGCTAGCTCAGAATTGTTTCTTCATACTCTTCAGGGTGGCAGGGAAAGGTCTTCCCTGGGACTATCTGGAGATACTGCATCTAGGATTATTTCGGTGTAATTGCCAAAATATGTGTGCTCATATGTGTGTTATGGTCCTAGTTCTTAACCCAATATGCACTATGAGGAAGCAGCTGCGACTTGATGGCTGCACCAGCCCTTGCCTCCTGTCTGCCTCCTTATCAGAAACAGAATATTCATGGGTGTATCCCTGATGGCTTCCCAGCCTGCCTGGCTCCCTGTCCGTGTGAATATTTATGTGTGTATGAATATTTGCTTTTGCCCCACGTTCTGCTCACCATTGATTTCTGTACCCTCTACCCCAGGCATGTCCAAACTTCGGCCCTCCTGATGTTTTGGACCACAGCTCCCAAAATTCTAAGCTTAGATTGCCAATGGCAAAGGACTGTGGGAGTTGTGGTCCAAAACATCTGGAGGTCCAAAGTTTGGACATGCCTGCTCTACCCCATCAACAACTGCTCTGGAGTTTCTTCTCAGAAAAGCTGGATACTGTCAGGCAGCAAATTGCTCAGTGCTCTCATTTTTCTTTTTTTATCTTCAAGTACTTTGCATATATTAATAACTAACACATGTAATCCTCTTTAATCCTTTCAATTAATCGCCTAAGTACATTGTGTGATTTCTGTAAATACTCAAGCTCTTCGGGGAATAGAAATTGAAAAGCTGATATGTAGGAAGGCACAGTCACCATTGTGTAACAGGGCATAACGGCATCTAACACCAGAGGTTAGAAATGTTACTCTTTGGGACTACAATTTCTTTAATGGGACTTGGGGGTTGTAGTCCTACCATGCAACATTCCTAAGGTCTCTCTAACTCATTCTCCTCAAAAAGCAAATATGTTGCTACCTTGATTCCTTACACTTTCATACTGTGTATATATATGTTTAGTTTTTAATTATTTTTTTTACATTTAGCGCCCCCTGTTCTAATCTTTTCATTCTTCCTTTCTCTCTCTCTCTCTCTCTCTCTCTCTCTCTCTCTCTCTCTCTCTCTTGCTCTTTTATCAGTGGTGATTCTTCTTCCTTCCTTCCTTCCTTCCTTCCTTTCTCTCTCTCTCTCTGTCTCTCTCTCTGTCTGTCTCTCTCTCTCTCTCTCTCTCTCTCTCTGTCTTTGTCTCTCTCATGTCTCTGTCTTTGTCTTTCTCTCTCTCTCTTTTCTCTCTGTCTTTGTCTCTCTCTCTCTCTCTCTCTTTTCTCTCTCTGTTTCTTTTATCAGTGGTGATTTGTCCAGACCACAGTCATATCAGAAACACAACACTGGTTTGAAAGAAGTACCTTGGGAATGTAATACACACACACCCACTAGACTACAGAACACTTGCCAAACTTGGAAACTATGGTGGTGTGTGTAGTCTCTGAATTCAGCAAGTTTGTTCTGGTCCTCCTGAATAGCCAAAACCTATTTATTGCATACAAAAGAGGATCATGTGACCCTCCAGATGTTGTTAGGTTCCAATTATTGTCAGCCCCAGCTAGGTGATGGTAGGAGTTGTAATCTCACGGTAAACAGAGAACCAGTTCTGGTGGACACCATGGGTAAAAATGCCTCATTTGTAGCACCTCCAGTTTACTCAATAATGGATATATTTATTTAGCCCGGGCTATCTTTCTGCCAGTTAGAATGATTAGCTGCATTGTAGCTTGAAAAATCAGTTAGAATGATTAGCTGCATTGTAGCTTGAAAAACCTATTTGTAGCTTGAAAAACCATCCATTGCTGGATGACATTTAAAATATTTTGTGGCCTTCTCTCTCTCTCTCTCTCTCTCTCTCTCTCTCTCTCTCTCTCTCTCTCTCTCTCTCTCTCTCATTCACTTGATATCATTTCATTTTTGGCAAGGCATTTTTGAGTCAAGGTCTTTTTTGCACTCACTCAATTCCAACAAGAATGTCAAATAAGTTTAACGCATTTCCATCCTTAGTGATGTCCCTTTTCCCACTAATAATAACCTCAACACAATATATGCCACAACCCCCAAATGACAGCTTGTTCTTGGATGTAAGAACAAGCGGTAGCCATTTTCTCCTCAGCAATAATTGAAGGGGATGGCTCATTTGAACTTTAATCCATGAGAATCAGACAGCCCTGGCGTGCTGGTATTGTGTTGTGTCCTCAGCGTGACCCCGTGTGGTTCCAATCCCACGTCTCAGTATCAATGCATGCGGTCCCACAGGGACAGACACTCCCTTATCTACCTTCAGGAGTCCAGCAAGATTAAATAAAAGATACAAGATTTATTTACAGATCAAGAGGGATTATGCCACTTTACCTTTCTCCACTGCATGGTTCAAAAGGTCTTGCCACACAACAGCCTGCAGGACAGACATCGGAATGATGTAATTTAAGCCGCCCATCTGAAAAAAGGGTGGCAAAGATTTGAGTGAGGGCAAGGACAGAAGATGGAGGAATCCTTCCAAGAAAGGCTCTGTTCCTTGGAGTTTGGATCACAAAATTCATTTAAATAAGTAGCTGTCCTTGCAGACAGGTCACTGCTAAAACCATCTCCATCATGTGCATTGCAAGACTGCAATTCAGAGACATACATGCCTATCTCATTTTGGCTGGTATAAACTCTTTCTCTTGGTTGCCAGAGCCCATTGGGTCATTAAGGCATGAAAACATCTCACTATCCTGTTCATGTGGAGAGCTAAGCAATGACTGAGAGCAAACTCACCCCAATCGTAGGAAGTGGCTTCATACTGAGTCAAACTGTTGGTCCATGTAGCCCAGGCATGTCCAAACTTTAGCCCTCCAGATGTTTTGGACCACAACTCCCACAGTCCTTTGTCATTGGCAATCTAAGCTTAGAATGCTGGGAGTTGTGGTCCAAAACATCAGGAGGGATGAAGTTTGGTCATACCTGCCTAATAATGTCACCTCTGTCCTGCAGCATCACTCCAGGGCACAGCATTTCCTAGCCATCCTTGCGGATGGCAATGGAGTGTTGGCACCTGAAAAACATGTGTTCTACCGCTGAGCTACTGCCTGTCCCACCCACTTCTCTTTGAGCAGAAGTTGACCCTCCTTGGAAATCACTTTGGAATGTTTGTGTTTCTTCTGCCACTCCCTCCCAGCTATGGAATGCTTAGCCTGTTAGAAACTCCTGCCGAGTCTGAAATTAGCCTCTCCTTGTGAGAATTTTTTAGTAGCCTAATAATGGCATAGGACACCCTTGTCTTTAGATTATGTACAAGGTCCACATGTTTTTCTCCCCGAGAGGGTCATTCAGGACCAAGGAGAGCTCCTAGGTAGGCAGCTGTTTAATTTCCGGGGTTCAAGGTTCAGATGAGACCTTGACTACCAGATTATTGCAGCCATAGGTGATCCTGAGCTTGCCTCTCCTTCTCCCTTCTAATTTAGTTTGAAGCTCTCCTGATGAGGTTCTTCATGCTGTGGCCAAACACATCAATTGAATTCATGTAAATCTTGACTTGTCACATTCTCATTGATTGAGTGGATCTACTCCAGTTTGGGCTAACAACTGGAGTTGGGCTATCATAGTTTTGATGAAATGTTAGCTAGTGTTAAGGAGGCAGGCCAACGTTCCCACAGAAACCCTTGTCTGCTTTCCAGGCCTTTTGTTAAACCTTTTTTCTTGGTTGCTGGAGTGGGTCATTGGATCTGATTTTGTCATTACCATCTGCAGCCTCTAACAGAAGTCCACCGCTTAGTTCCCATGGTGTGCTGTGCCTTCCCAAAAGATGCTGCATACAAACAGTATCATGGGGCCTTTGTGGTTACTATGGTAACGGAAGCACAAGGCCCCTGCCAAATTGTAGAGAGGGTTCCAGCAGAAAAAGGGATATGAGGCATAAGGGGGAAAATTGAGCGGAATGTGGAAGGATGCAATTGTTTATGCTTAATTTAATAATAGTTGTCTTTTATGAGCCTTTTACATGAACTCATCCCTTTGTTAGGGAGCTACGAGAATGAGTTGCACGTTGGCAGGTCACCCAGTTGAATCTTACCTCAGCCTCAAGCTCAATAGGTGGCAAAAGACTTCAGCCTCAGTCTCCACACTACTCACCCCTCCACACACGCTTCATCTGCAAGCTTGGTCTACTTTACAGGACTGTTGCTGTGATATTGTATGTTGTGAATTCCAGTCAGGGCTGGATTTATGAACAAGCCAAATTAGCTAGAGTTTGAGGAAGAGTTGGGCAAAGTGTGGAGCAGAGGTTGTATAGTCTTCTTCTTCTTCTTCTTCTTCTTCTTCTTCTTTATGTCTGTGAAGATTCTCAGTCATCCAGGTGAGTTTATCTGGAAGTTGAGTCATGGCTACTGGAGTCCAGTAGCCATGACTCAACTTCCAGATCTTCTTCTTCTTCTTCTTCTTCTTCTTCTTCTTCTTCTTCTTCTTCTTCTTCTTCTTCCCTTCCTAGGACTTCTTGCAACAACAACAACAACAACAACAACAAAAATTCAAATGGGGATGGTCAGTGGTCACCCCTGGAAATCCACGATGGATGAGTCATCGTTTAACTAGGCCAAATTCTTTCCCACTATTTAGCAGCAAAACTCACCCTTTCTGAACATTTGAAATAAATATCTGGCTTCCTCTGGTTCATTTTGTTTTCTTCCCCACCTCTGTTTTTCATCACCTGTGTAGCTGCTGGAAAATGGCACAGGTAGACCCACAACAGTTGTTCAGTACTGGCTTAGGGCTTCCATCAAAACCAAATAATTCCCAGGCGCTTTGCATTACAACAGAACTCCCTGCTGGGGCAATCCATCCTCACCCAGTCTCCCAGTTACTGTGAGGGCTGTAGAGAAGTTCATAGGGAACAAGGCATTGGGACAGAGTACACGGATGATGTCACCATGTGTGCTAAATTAAAAAATCACCAGAGTTCAACCTGCTCTACAACACCACTCGGTTCCATCAGCAAGGGCCTGCTTGTGCAGGGGAGATCACTCTTTTCCTTTCACATCTCCCTTCTGTGTTGCTTTGCAGATTATCCAAATAACTTCATATAGTCCATAGCAATGTAGTGCAATTAGACTATAAAGGGGAGGTCGTACATTCAAATCCTGATGCAGTAATCCCTCCCCCAGGTTTTTTTTTCCAATTTTCCCAAACTCATGGAAGAAAAAAGCAAATAACAAATGTCAGCAAAATGTCTTTGTTTAAAATACAAGGATAGTCACAGAGCAGATCTACCCATACCTTTTTGACAAAAGAATCTAATGCAGATATGTCAATTCAAAAGTGGTTTCTAAATGGCACATGTTCAAAGGTGGTACAGTTTTCAGTTTACTGAATAGGAGGAGGTAGGCAAATCACATCAAGTCACAATGCTCACTGATTAATCCTTAGACACATACGTGCTCTCTGAGAACAGGCTTCCTTACACGGTTATTGTGGAGAAAACACAGGAGGGGAGAGGAGAAATATTGACCAGTTTTTCCTCTCTGGAGGAAAGGAAGAAGAAGAAGAAGAAGAAGAAGAAGAAGAAGAAGAAGAAGAAGAAGAAGAAGAAGAAGAAGAAGAAGAAGAAGAAGAAGAAGAAGAAGAAGAAGAAGAAGAAGAGTACTTTAATGACCCACTGATTTTAGTGAGAGATCGACACAAATGGATGACTCTCCCACCAAAAACTGTGGTTTGCAAGTCTTTAGCTTTGTCTGAGACCGGCTACATTTTTAAAAGTACATAAACAAATAGGAAGTCTCTGTTTTCTCTGGAAGTACATAACTAAATCAGATTCCTATTTCCACAAATGTGCGATTCTTGTCTCATAAGAAAGGAGGGATTCTAAAGGCAAACTTTCAAAAACAGCCTCTGTACTTCCTGTCCTTTAGATTTTTCTAACATGTAAATGGACCGTTGGAAGAAGGATTAACTACCAGAATTGAACAACTGGACTTCAACATTCAACCCCGTTCTCTGCTCATAGCCAGGCAAGGTTAGGTGTCTAGAATCCTAATGCCCTTCTTTTGAGTTTGAGCTCATCTGATCTGCATACTAAGCACAAATTTCAGTTGTTTTCAAATTTGAATTCATCAGTGGCCTCAAGAATGGAGCATTTTATTGCTAATTGAACTCTTAAAAGCTAGGGGGGAAAGCATAAGAGGAACTCAGATACCAAAAGCACATTTTGACCAAGTACAGTTATTTAAAAGGAATTTTGTTGCATGGTTTTATAATTCTACCTATTAGAAATGTGTTAATATTCATCACTGGACTATAGCTGAAAAAGAATGTGAAAAGAATAATCACCAGGGATAGATGGAATTCCAACAGAACTGTTTCAGGTCACAAAGAACAAATCTGTCAAAAATCTGAACAAGAATATACCAGCAAATATGGAAAACAAAACAATGAACCACAGACTGGAAACATTTCATATACATTCCAATTCCCATGAAAGGAGAATGTCAAGAAGTGCAGTAAGTTGCAAGTCATTGCCTTAATATCCCATACAAGCAAAATGACACTTTTATCTCACATGGAGTGAGAAATGCCTGATGTTGAAGATGGTTTGCAAAAAAAATCAGAGGCCCTCAAGATCATATTACCAAAATCTGTTGAGTGCTGGAGCACACCAAAGAATTTCAGAAGAAAATCAGTCTACATTTAATAGACTACAGCAAAGCCTTTGACTGTTTGGACAAGGCGCTGTTGTTGTTGCTGCTGCTGCTGCAATAAATGGGTGTGCCTCAGCCCTTGATTCGCTTGACACCTAGCCTGTTTTGTGCACAAGAAGCTACCAGTAGGATAGAGAGGCAGAATGGCTTCCTAAAGACAATGCTATCAGATAAGGGCATATTTTATCCCCAAATCTGTTCCATCCACATGCAAAACTTATGATACAGAAATCCAGACTAGATTCAGATGAAGGCAAAGTGAAAATTGGTCAAAGAAGCATCAGTAATTTCAGATTTGCAGATGGCCACTATCTTAGTGGCAAGAAGTAATGAGTTGAAAGTGAAAAGAAGCCAGTGAAAATAAAATAAGTGACAAAGCAGGACTGCAGTTGAACACAAATAAGATAAACAATTATGACTACAGAAGAAACAAATTTAATGTTTAAATGGTTTGAGATTGGGTATACTGTACCATGGGTTGTTTAACAATCCTAATGGAGATGTAGCCCAAAATAAGAAGGTTGAGACTGGGAACAGCAGCAATGAAGAATTTACTGTAGAAAAGTTAATCAAGAATAACTGTAAGTGTGCGTCACTGGAAACCGAGACCATACTTTTGTATTACTGATCACAATACACTGATGTAAAAGTTGGACAGTACAGAAAGCTGGACAGTACAGTGCAGAAAGTACAGATTGTCCAATCAAAAAAATTGATTCATTTGAAATATAGTCCTGGAGGACAGCTTTTTGGATGCATTGGACTAACAGAAAAACAAACATGTGGGTCCTAGCATAAATGATGCCTGAAGTATTTCTGGAGGCAAAAATGTTGAAACTGAGGTTGTCCTACTTTGGGCACATCACGAGAAGCTAGGATGCACTGGAAAAGACAACAGTGCTGCGAAAGCTTGATGGGAGCAGGAAAAGAAGTGGACCAACTGTGAGATGGATCAGCTCCATAAAGGAAGCCACAAGTTTGAGCCTGAAAGAGTTGCACAAGGCTGTTGAAGGCAGGACATTTTGGAGATTGCTCATTCTTAGGGCCACCCTGAGTCAGTGGTGACTTAATATCATGCAATACCAACAACATTTTTATATTTGAGAGCAATATGGGTACTACTGTGGATAAACTGTCAGACCAAGACTCAAGAGCCCAAGCTTCAAAATTCCATCTGAACACGGCAAATCATCTGAGGATGGCAATGGTAAACCATTCCTTAGACATGTCACATATTTTGAAAGCCCTAGTAAGGTTACCACTGGTCAGAAGCAAGGTGATGGCACCTCATAACAATAAAATACAATGTATACTAGTTATAGATAGATATGTCGTGATCCGATGGCAGCTTTTAAGCAGCCGACACAGAAAGTGGTGTAATCATCCAGGAATTTTTTTAAAAACATCTAATGCTATTTTTCTACATTAAGGCTACTGGAACACCACATCTAAGCCTATTTCTCACCCTTTTAAGACCTCCATTGGTGCAAAGAGGTAGCGGTGTGTGCTATGTGGATCTCTGCATATATGCTCATGCATGCTTGGATGTGGCAAAGCCTAGCAGCAGCATCCATTGACCAGGTACCGGAGAGTATTCAGCCCTGCAGCCTCTTAGTTATCAGACTTAGAAATGTGACCCCATCATGTGACAGAGCTCTGGCACGGCCAGTTGAACAATGCACAGTAGTCCTTTTGTTGTTTATCTGGGACTCAAATCAGTTGCAATAGAGGGGAATGCGCACATCTAAAAAGCTCGTATTGTATAGAAATGCAAACAGATGTGAATGTATTGCAATGGAAATACCAAATTTCACCTAGGAAGGATA
Organism: Phrynocephalus forsythii; assembly: GCA_029282475.1. Taxonomy (NCBI): domain Eukaryota; kingdom Metazoa; phylum Chordata; class Lepidosauria; order Squamata; family Agamidae; genus Phrynocephalus; species Phrynocephalus forsythii. The sequence continues at coordinate 102,387,831 of JAPFRF010000004.1, read as the reverse complement.
AAATGGCCCATTAATAGTGTTCAAAATGCTTAATCTTTCTGACAAAGCCCTCATTCGGATAACATCGGCCATGGTCACTTGTTGCCGTTTTTGTTCTAGAGATTTGCCACACTGGCTCTCCAAGTACACAGTCTCTTTATTCAGCCTGATGTACAGCACTTGGACAGCTCTCGCCACATCCTTCACGTACAGAAATGCGTCCCCTGCCAATCCAACTTCAGCAAATCCATTTCTAGATGAAACATACAGACAATACATGTAAGGTTTAGAAAAGTGGCTCTGCTTATTGAAGATTCTGGAAGGGACCTTTTTTTTTTTTAAAGGCACTTTTCCAAGCCCTGAGCTGGAATTAAGGGCTCCAAATTTTCAGTGCAAGACTAGCCTACAGGCAATACCTTTACAGGCCACTAATAAAAAATAAAAAATCATGGCATGCTTTCCTGAACAATTGGAAGTTGAGTCATGGCAACTGATAAGAAATCCAGTTGCCATGACTGAACTTCCAGATAACCTCACCTGGGTGACTGAGAATCTTCACAGACACTTTTGTAGACAACTTCTACTTCTTCAAAGCAAGTACCAGAAGTCCAAATATTGCCTAGATGGGGTTTGTCGGGAGGTTAATCTTAGATGTAGAATTATTGGCAAGGATGATTTTCATCAGGCACGTCTGTCTTTGACAAAGTAGGATGCAGCAGGGTCGTTTCACACTCCAGTCTTTCTAACAAAGAGGCAGAGGTCCTGCACACCCACCCACACCTCATCTTCATTTGGCTCTTCTTCAAAACATACATACAGTGGACCCTTGTGTAACAAATGGTTTGTATAACATAAAATTTGTACAACATAAAAATTCTGGAGATAGGGGAAATTTGCTTAACATCATCGCCTATGGGCCAACTCTGTACAACATAAAAATGGGATCACTCTGTTTTCAATGCATTCCTATGGGAAATTTATATACAGGAAAATTTGCTTAACATAATTTCATTTGGAATGAATTAATTCCTGTATACAAGGTACCACTGTATTTCTGTTTGACCAGTGACGGGTGAAATTAATGCAGAAAACCCATGTCCTCCATTTTAGAATTGGGGTATAATTTAGTAAACCCACTAGGTATAGCCGATTGGGGTCAGACTAAAGAAAAAAGAGTATTACCTAGTGGTTGTAGTCCTCTGCTGGTGTTGAGAGTCCATATTCCTTTTTGTTATGTATGTGGGGGCAGTGGCTCTTTCTTGGTATCCTCATAGTTTATTTTATTTATTTATTTATTTATTTTTTATTATATTTTTTACCCTGCCTTTCTCCTTGGAAAAGGACCCAGGGCGATTTATAGTAAGGAGAAACAATATATACAGTCCATTACAATTAAGACACAATCAGTTTGAGAAACAGGGAATTGAGGGGTATCTTACAGCATTAGACAGCAATATTAAAGCTAACATAGTGTCAATGCAATCACACAAGGGGAGATATAAACACAAAGTTATAAGTGGTTATAAACACAAAGTCTTATGTAATAATGTAGATTCATATAAAAGACACATAATAGGTAGTCCATTATTCAGAGAAAGCTTGCCTGAACAGAAAGGTCTTTGGGGAAAATCTTCCCTTTGGGGAGAATCGGCTGTGGTATACAAATGCAAAAATAAATAAATAAATATTTGCCTGTTTCCAGAAAGACAGCAGAGATGGGGAAGTCCTGGCCTCCACTGGGGCATAGCAGCCAAGAAGGCCCTTTCATGTGTTCCCACAAGACCTACCTGTGAGGAAGGTTGGATGGAGAGAAAGGCCTCTCCTGATGACCTATGAAATAAATAGAGGGAGCCATGTGGCCACTACAAATTACAAAACTAGGCTATAGGTGAATACCTGTACAGGCCACTAACTAAAAATTAACAAATAATGGTAAGCTTTCATGGACAAATTCCACGACCTGTGTTCCCTTGTTTGAAGGACTGGCCACATGGCTCCCCCTTTTTATTCCAAATTATCAGTTATGTGTTGGGAGAAATGAAGGCTGACTAATGGAAATACCTTTAAGAATTTAGTCATTTCAGTCAATTTCAGCTTTTAGTCGAGATTTATGCTGTAGGGGTTCAAGAGAAAATTGGACAACTAGATATGCTTTGATTTTGATTCTTTGTCTAGAACAGTGGTTCCCAACCTAGGGGTTGGGACCCTTTGGGAGTCGAAGGACCATTTCACAGGGGTCACCATGAGCCAGTGAAGAAAAACGCACAAATGGCTTGGGTCTGGAGGAGAGGGGAGGAAGGGGGGAAGAGTGAGTTACATCTTGATAGGTTCCAGGGGATGTCATAAGAGCATAAGAACATAAAAAGAGCCATGCTGGATCAGGCCAAAGGCCCATCTAGTTCAGCTTCTTGTATCTCACAGTGGCCCCACCAGATGCATCTGGGAGTGCACCAGACTAGATATCTGTCTCCTGATACCAGTCCCTGTATCTGGTCCTTGAAGTACCCCAGTTTTAAGCCTGGAGATTACACATCTCCCTCATGGTTTGTAACCTGTGATGGACTTTTCCTCCAGGAATCTGTCCAATCCCCTTTTGAAGGCATCCAGGTCAGATGCCATCACCACATCCTGTGGCAGGGAGTTCCACAGACTAACAATATGCTGGGTGAAAAAATATTTTCTTTTCTCTGTTCTTACTCTCCCAGCCCTCAATTTGAGTGTACGTGAGAGAGAGAAGAGCATCCCTCTATTCACTTTACTCATGCCCTGGATTATTTTATACGTCTCAATCATATCCCCCCTCAGGCACCTTTTTTTCCAGACTAAAGAGCCCCAAATGTTTTAGCCTTTCCTCAAAAGGAAGGTCCCCCAGCTCAGTAATCATTTTAGTTGCTCTCTTATGGACCTTCTCCAGTTTCGCTATGTCTTTTTTGACCAAAATTGTATACAATACTCCAGGTGCGGCCTTACTATCATTTTGTATAATGGCATTATAATGTTGGCTGTTTTATTTTCAATCCCCTTTTTGATAATCCCTAGCATGGAATTGGCCTCCTTCACCGCTGCCACACATTGGTTAGACACCTTCATGGAGCTGTCCACCAACACACCAAGATCTCTTTCCTGAATCCATCACGGATAGCTCAGAGCCCATGAGTTGATATATAAAGTTTTGATTTTCCCCCCTAATACGCATTTCAATCAATGGCACTGGAGGCTGTGATTGGCTGAGGTTGCCTGGAGAGGGAAGTTCTCTATGGCACCTGCGGCAGTGGCCTGCCAAAGGGGGCTTGTGGCCTCTTCCAAGCAGGGCAAGGGGTCACCACAACATGAAGAACTGTATCAAAGGGTCGCACCATTAGGAAGTTTGAGAACCACTGGTCTAGAAAGCCTTAGTGCCCCTTACCAAAACTTGAGGGGTGGGTGGGTGTTTGACCGTTAGGGAGGGGAAAGGGGATTGGTGATGCTGGTGTTCCTCAGGAAGGAAGAATGCACCACAAAGTGTTCCAGTAAATATGTGGATTGGATAAGATTGTCTGAGGAAGTACATAGATCCACAAAAGCTCCATCTGAAATAAATCTGTTCATCTTAAAGATGCCACAATGCTTTTGGTAGATGAGGCAGCAGTCCAGTGAGATGCCCTGCCACCCTCTGACCACAGTACTACAGCTGGCCAGGGGCTGCTACCTTCAGACAGCTATGTAAAAATGGATGAGATCAGGGGAATTCATTTGATATTGTGGCAAGAGCAAGCAGCTTCTTGTTTCCCTCAGGGCAGAATCATACCTCTACAGGTCCTTCGTGTTCTGTCTGATATCCATGGGGCTGAAATGTTCTAAAAGAGGCTATTCTGGAATGAGGAGAAGAGAATTCAGCAGCATGCACAGTAGTAATAAACTGACGGCATGATCCGATGGAGACATAGTCTTCATTTTGGACCACTTGTGGCACAGTCTAGTGCCAGCTATTTGCCAGCAATCACATAACACACAGGCAACAGTGACCTAGATCAGGGATGGCGAATCTATGGCACATGACAGGCTCCCTGCCAACCCACCTCCCCCTCCACTGGACCAGTCATGAGGAATTTGCGGAGGGGGAAGTAGGGGGGCAGGGAGCAGGACAACCCTACGGCCGCCGTCCCCATTGCCGCCCTCGCCCTGCTCCCTGCCAACCCAGCCTCCGCCTCCACCAGCCTCCGCTGCCATCCCCATCGCTGCCTTCGCCCCCACCCCTTGCCAACCCAGCCTCCACCTCTGCCTCCACCACTGTCCCCATCACCGCCCTTGCCCCTGCCCCCTGCTGACCCCGCCCCAGCCTCCGCCCGCCTCCGCCACCATCCCCATCACTGCCCTCACCCCCTCCCACTGCTGCCAATGACCCTGAGCCTGCCGCCCCTGCTGCCCTGCTGCCTCCGCCCCCACCCCCCACCCCTGCTGCCGCCAATCCAGACCCCCTGGCACCGCCACCATCTCCATCACCGAGTTTGGGCACTCGGTGTCAAAAAGGTTCGCCATCCCTGACCTAGATGGACACAATACATTTTTTTGTGGGGGTGGGGAGGGAAGGTTGGGCTTTAGAGATTCCCTGATGGATGGAATGGTTGCTTTAAGGGAGACCACTCTTGGCGGTTCGTCTTTCTGGTACAATTGGACACGGTCCTTTCTTCCCATCTGATTGCACCCTGAGGTACTGACATCAAAGGAGAAGGACAGCAGCAACTGAGCTCCTCATCTGATTTGGTTGCAAGAACATGGTGTCCTCCTTTAAGGCTGCTCCAACCACTAGGAAGGGTTATAGAGCGGCATAAATCCCCTTGTAATTGCTTGGCCAGTCGTTTCATGGAGCTGCAAGACAGCGACAAGAGTTCTCTATTGTACATAGTAGCATTCGCCTTCCAGAATATTCTTTCCCCCTTGAATTTTTTTTACCATCCCCTTCTTCTGTGGATATCTTAAGACTGTGCAGCCTGCCCAAGGCTATACAGGATGGCTCTTTTCCTGGGAGCCACAATGGAGAATTAAAATTTCAGTCTCTAGTTCCACACCTAATTATCCCATGCAGGACTCAATCATGCTGACTACTTTACCGGATTCGTCTATAAGAAGAGAAGACTAAAATTTTGGTGAGCACACATAGAGTACTATACCAAAGGAGCCAGTTTTTCTGCTCCTCTGCCAGACATCTGTTTCCACACATGTGAACGCCCCATCCAGAATTTTTTAAAAAATTCCTGCTATCTGATACAACACTATACTAGATAACAGAGTTATTTTAAAAGGCACTGTGTTTGCTGGAAAAGCCAGTGTCGATTCCCTTGCCTCCCCCACCTGCCAGATTGCTGTCCTGCCTCCCAATTGCTCACCCCCACCTGCCTGATCACCTCTTCACCTACCCAATTGCCCATCCACTCACTTGCACACCTGCTGTTCCACACCCCATGCTCACACTTCCTGCTCAACCCATCACCCCTTTCACTTTGCCTGGTTGTTCCTTGCTTACTTGACTGCCCCCCCCGGTCGCCCTTCGCTGGCCCAGTCACCCACCCTTGTTCACTTGTCCCCTGCTTGCCCCCCTTCACTCATCTGACCGACCAATCACACTTCTGTGCCCAATCACTCACCCTCTTCGCCCACCCAGTCACAGACAACCCCTCACCCTGTAGAAAGAAGTACCATGTGAAGCTGTCTTCATGTTGCCCTGTGAAGAAATGTATCTCGACTAGTTATGGAAGCTCCAGTGTATAGCCACTGAAGAAGGCACTGCAGACTTCAGACAGGCATCCATCCATTCATCACAATGCAGTAATTCATCTTTTTAAAAAACATACTGTATATACTCGATTATAAGTCTAGTTTTTCAGCCCTAAGTTTGGGTTGAAAAAAGGGGCCCCTGACTTATATTCGGGTCAATACTTTTACCCACTGAGGCAAGTCCTTGGGTCAGTGGCTAAAAGTCATTTTAAACATCACACACCGCTCCCTCAGCTCACAAAGGAGTTGCTGCCAGGCCCTGCTGCATTTCCCACCCTAGACTTATACTCAGGTCAACTTATACTTGAGTATAATCCCAATGTGTACACTTCCAGGATCAGGGAAACAGTCACACCAAGATTCTGTTACCTAGGTTTCATAGTCTTTGAGCTATGGCACAGAGAGGAGAACTTGTTGTGATAAACAAATGGGTATTATGGAAATGTTGACAAAAATGTAAAATAAATACATACCGTATGTACCTTTGTACATATATACCTGGCCTTCCTTCAAAGGTTCACATTAGAATTCTCCCACCCGAGCCAGAGCCTTGGGAAAATTCCTTTTTGAAAAACTTCCCTCCAAAATGTAATTTTTTTCAAGCTGTGGTTTAGTTCATGTGTGAGGAGGACCTGTAGAGGTATGGTTCTGCCCTGAGGGCAACAAGAAGCTGCTTATTCTTTCCACAATATCAAATGAACGGCCTGGTTCTTGTGAATAGATCTAAGTTGTTTCATGCACCAATCCAGTGGGGCTCTTTCCTCAGTCATCAGCAGCTGAGGGAAAGGATTCTGGTTAAATAAAGGAGTAAGAAGAATGGTAAAATGCTGAGTTCTGGCTTTGGGTGGAAACTGTTGGGATTTTCACATATCCTCATGGGAAGCAAGCTCTTAGATCGCATTTGGTCAGCATCCAGCAGTCCCAACAGTGCAAAAATCCTCTCAAAAGCACTCTATTATGAGTTCGTTTTTGGAAGGAAGAACTCACTTCTTTTTTTAAAAAAAATCCTGCCCTCTTCACTAATGACAGGAATTGCCCACAAGCAATTCTCTTACCAAACAGAGCTTCCATCAAATAACTAATTTGTTTACCATTGCTATGGCAACAGTGGGGCACCATGACAACTATTAATATCCCCACCACCACCACCACCACCCCAAGTACACATGCCAACCAGATGATTCTGACAACTATTCACAAAGAGATAAAATATTTAGATATCTCGCTCCAGGCATCTGAAGCTATTTAATATGCAGCTTCCATCTTTCAAAGCGGCTCCTCCAGATTTTGTATTTTTGGAGGGTTTTTTTGTAAGTAAAGCTAGGAAGCTTTTAATATTCATTCATTGGCTAGCAAAGAGCAGACAAAACATTGGTGCGTTTACTTTATATCAGAGCTTGGGAAAGCTGGTTGTTATTATTTTACTACAGCTCCTAAAATTTGAGGGATTCATAAATTGTCTTCCATAACGGAACTTCTTCCAAGCTTGGCTTTGTATACAGGCTAGAGTCCAGTAGTCAGTTGCAAATAGAGTAGACCCATTAAATCAGTGGAGATTTGGTGAGTCAACTCAACCATAAGTTGCATTGATTCAACGGGTATCTTCTACTTGAGGCTAACTACTGAATTTCAGCTGGAGTTAAAATGCTGAAACTTTGGGCCTTTTCACAGGACCCCTAAAATCCGCAGCAAATGGCTCCCAGATCCGGAGCTTAAAATTGTTTCCCCACCAGCTCCGGAGTTTACAAAAAATTAAGTGCAACCACGCCCACCTAAGCGTGTCCCAGCGCACTTTTCAAGTACCTGATCCCCGGAGCTGAAAAATTTCTGATGCGGATGTAAAGTAGTGAGTGCTGGGCTCTCCTCGCCTTGTGTTTGTTTTTTTGTCCCCACCGCCCCTTTAAGAGACAGGAATCATGATGACGGGGCTTGGGGCGGCTTCCACCGGCAGACGGAGGTGAGCCTGCGTTTTTTCTCCCTTTATTTCTCCCTCCCCTCACATAGACAGGAGCAAGGAAGTGTGGAGGGGGTGTGAACACAGGAAGAGCGACGAACCCCCAAGATCTCTGGTCCGAATTTAAGTGGCCAGCGGATCTTACGGGTCATGTGAAAAGGCATTTTGACAGTAAAAGGAGCTCTTTGACAGAGTGGTGACCCTAAACCCCAATAAACTGCATGAGTATGTTAGGGTGTTGGGATTTTAGTTTTGTTAATTGTAAAACCCTTTGGGTAGTTCAGTATTGCTAACACCAACACTGTGGATGAAATCTTGTTGCATAATGTAAAGAAAGTCATATGTCTCATTATGTCCCTCTCTAGTAAATATATATCCCTGCCATGATTCTCAAGGGCATGCACACATGCACTTAGCCAGTGTGCACATGCAACCCTGAGAATCACAGCAAGAGCACTTTACTGGCAAGGAACAAACCAAACTCTACCACTTTGCTTACATTACACAATAGGATCATGGCCTACAAATCCTACTCCTACTTTGATTACCTGGAAATCTAAGCACAAAAACAGATGCTACAGACAAGCCATTATCAGACAAGGGAAAGTATCCAGAAAACATCTGAGTATATAGCAGCAGCATTCGTCACCTAACAATTTGCAAATTAATTTGCTCTAATTTGGTTTTGATTGGTCCATAGGACATAAGCACATTATTCTTTTGACACTTGATATCTCAAACACAAAGCAAGGCATGGGGGTTTCTGGATACGTTTTTGGAGTACAAATCCCATAATTCTCCATTCTGAGAGAGTCCAGAGAGTTCCACCTGACAGGCCCACACTTGTAAACACCTAAATGCGGCTCCCCTGAAAGATAGTAGGCCTAGCCAGAAAGACCTTGTGACCTAGAACTGGCCTAGCTCTGCCCTACCTTCCTGTTCCAAAATGAAGCTGCCTCACTGATTGCTGGGCATTTCCTATAATTGTAAATTGGAAAGGTCTTTGAATGCAAATCCATGGTGAAGCTAAAGTATCTTGAGCAGATGGCCACCTAACCTTTGATTAAAAGCCCCAGTGAAGAAGAATCCACCCTATATCTCACGACATCCCTATAATGGAAGGTGAACATAGTTAATCATAGAGGATAGGATACACATTCCCTTAATGTCCACTTTGACTCCAGAATAGCGCCCATAGTTATATGAGTCATAGCCATATTTCCAGAATGCCTTGTACAGTAACTATTACACATGAATGCTGAAAAATATGAGACACTCCTAAAACTTATTTTAGACATAACTATAAAATAATTGTGACATCTGGCCTATCTTACTAAAACCTAAGTACAAAAAAAGTCATTTGATTTACATGAACAAGCAAACATCCATCAAAGCTTTCAAAAAAGGACTTCAACAGCCGATTTTCTCTTATCTTCCAAGATGTATGTAGATATTACATATGCCCCTGCAGGAACATACAGGGGAACATATTTAATGTTGATTGCTTAATCTATTTCTAGCTTTCCAAATACACGGGACATCCAGTGTACATGAAACAAAGCTCTCCAGATGTATGGGAAGTGTCCTCCAAAAACTTTCCTATTTACACAGCTGTTCTTTTGATGAACGAGACCTGAGTTATTCTCCTTTTTTTAAAAAAGAGACCATAATGGAATTTCTCATGCTGTTTTCAAACACTGCTGTGCATCCTGAACACAGGGCTCTCGGTGGGAAGTAATTCATGGGCATTTTGAAGGAAGAGGAATAAAGACCTTTTCATTGTGCTGTGTTAAAGGTGCCAGTGTAGAGTGAATAGTCCCGAGAAGTGCAGTGCTGTGAAAGAGTTATTATAATACTGCAATATCCCACTGTGGGCTCTGAATGCCCTCTTCTTTGGGAAGTTTATCTTAAACTGTATGGCTGAAACCAAATGGAAGAGTTCTAAAACTGCTACAGTTCTTGAAGAGGCTTAGTGATGTATCCATTATTTGTCTTGGGGAAACTTTGCTGAAAGCGCAAAAAGGAAGTTCAGAGACCTTTAGGAAAGGACGTTTAAGCAAAAAGTGTCCCTATTCTTAAAAAAAAATTTTTTTGGAGTTTTTGGCATGAAAACAAAAATAATGGCAGATTTGAACATGGAACTCAAGTATCAGCAAACATTGTAGATAAATCAGGAAGCAGCAGAAATTATCATACAGCGTGGATTAGGTATGGCAAAGTGATGGCCTGAATTTGGGATACCATGAATTACAGAAGAACAGAGGTTAGGTAGATTAGAGCCAATCCATTAAGAAATCATTAATTGAAATGAATGAAGCCTACTGGTAGTTTAGCCTTACAAAAAGAAGGCTGAGAGGAGATAGGATAGCTATGTTTAAATATTTGAAAGGATGTCACATCCCAGATTGCAACCTGTTTTTCATGGGTTCAGCAACTAGGATGCAGGGCAATGGTCTCAAAGTACAGGAAAAGAGATTCAGTTTAAACATTAGGAAGAATTTCATGACAGTTAGAGCTGTTCGGCAGTGGAATATGCTGCCACAGAGAGTGGTGGAGTCTCCTTCTTTGAAGATTTTTAAGCAGAGGCTAGATGGCCATCTGTCAGAAATGCTGTGATGGGGGTTCCTGCATGGCAGGGGGCTGGACTGGATGGCCCTTGAGGTCTCTTCCAACTCTATGATTCTATGACTGTTCTATTCTAGTTTCCAATGTGCAAAATGGCAACCAGAGTTTAGAACAGTTTTGTTTGGACTACCTTTCCCAGAATCACCCTGCCTATTCCATATTGACTAGAGATGCTTCTGGGGATTATAGTCTGAGCTCTGATGTCAGTTTGGCAGACAGATTCCTCTGTCTTCAATTCCCTGCCACCATGAATGGCTTTGAACTTTGATGGCATGTGAGGTCTTTCAAGTCTACAGGTTAATTAACGAGCCGAGTTAATAAAGGCTTGCAGGCCATTCTCTCTTTAAAAGCCTATTTTCTATGCAAAAAGATAGTATTTCAGGTTCTAAGAAACAATTACATTTCCAAAGTATTACTGTAAATGTACATAAGGAACACTTTGGAAATTCTGATAACTTTTCCATGAAGCAACCAAATGAACACCACAGCAACACTTTTAATTAATCCAAATGACTACACACTAAGATTTCAGACAGCAATTAAATGGGCTGTTTATCCCAAAGCGAGTGAGTGAGCTTTCTGACAAAAGTCGCTGAGTTTAGAGGGGTGAAAGAACACCCAGAAACAGGCTGCAGAGAAAAGGGGGGGGGAGCCATGGAAAATTACCGAGTCATTTCATAACACTGCAAAGGTGGCCGGTGAAATTTTGAGTTGAGTACACAAGAAAGGTGCCGCAACAGAAATGTGAGATGAACAAGGGAAAAGTAGATAAAGCTGAGTCTGGTGGTCCCTATGATAGGTTGAATTATTATAATACATACTGTATAACATGTCTTTAGAAGTGGAAATGGCAAGCAAAGAACATATTTACCTGCCAATAATAATTGCATATACTGTATAAGTGATTTCAGCTCCTGCTGCAGCAATCAAATGCCTAACAATATGGAAGTACCGTATATACTCGAGTATAAGTCGACCCGAGTATAAGTCGAGGCCCCTAATTTAACCCCACAAAACTGGGGAAATGTATTGACTCGAGTATAAGTCTAGGGTGGGAAATGCAGCAGGGCCTGGCAGCTCTTCCTTTGTGAGCTGGTGTGTGATGTTTAAAATAACTTTTAGCCACTGATGCAAGTGCTTGGGTCAGTGGCTAAAAGTCATTTTAAACATTGTGTGCCACTCCCCTGTGATGCAGAGGGGGGTCATGAGAAGCGGCATGCAATGTTTAAAATGACTTTTAGCCACAGATGTCTTGCCTCAGTGGCTAAAAGTATTGACCTGAAAATAAGCCAAGGGCCCCTTTTTTCAGCCCAAAATTAGGGCTGAAAAACTAGGCTTATATTCGAGTATATACAGTAATTGCACATTCCCATGATGGGCTGTTTGTAAAACCTAGTCTGGGCCCCAAATACATTGTCATCATGCCAACATAGGAGGAACCATTTACCTCCAAGTGATTACGCATTTAGGATAATCAGTTTTGCTATGGCAACATTTTTGCCCAACAAATAGGGCAGAGTTTGGGAAAGTTGCTTTGTCGAACTACAGGTCCCAAACTCCATCAGCCAATATAGTCACATCAAACTCCCCCGCCCCCCACAAAAAGACCACCTAACTTTGTCTAGCTTAAAGCAAAAAGCTTTAAGTAAGGTATTCTGGTTGTGGCCCTGGTTTAGCATGTTAGGGGCTCAATTCTCATGCTGAACCATTGCACACAGCCCCCCCCCACGAGCAGCAATGAACAAAGAGATAAGATGCAGCAGATGGATTCAAATTTGAACCACAACTTTATTGACTACTGAATTCTTTTTTAAAAAATTCTCTGGTTTGCGTGAATGTGGGATGTTGTGCTTCTATACCCATGATTCAAAATGCCAGAAAATGACCTAATAGTACTACAATATCATCATCGCATTGCCAGCAGGAAAAAGGATGCAAGCTTTACATAGCAAAGGGCAGCCTGAATGTTGACAACTCTAATGACAGCAGTCAAGATGATCTACATCAGTGATTCTCAACCTGTGGGTCCCCAGATGTTCCTGGACTGCAACTCCCAGAAATCCCTTCCAGCACAGCGAGTGGTGGAGGCTTCTGGGAGTTGCAGTCCAGGAACATCAGGGGACCCACTGGTTGAAAAACCACTGATCTACATGATACCCACTTCTGCTCACAACTATTTACACTTGTTGAAAAGCAGCCCTGACAGTTGCTTTGTGCTTGGGTGAGAAGGCCATCCCTGCTTGCATACTTGAATCACATGATTTGCGGCATCTGCTCAGGGGACCTAATTGCCAGAAAGTGCCCAGTGGGTTTCACCACTACAACTCCTCTCCCCACATTATCTCCCAGATTGCAACCTATTTAAATGCGGTAACAACCTGACCTGCTCCTACGTCCCTTGAGAAACAGAATGGAATAGGCGATAAGCACCCAGCCCTCTTTTGTTCAAAGCACAATCTTGCCCCAAGAAGTGACCAATTATTCCTCTGGCTCATAAGACAGGTTGCTTGCTTACAGCCATAGAAAAGAGATCTGCTTTGGTAGGAGAGCTTGATGAGTCATTATGGAAATAAAAAAAATATATAGAATTATTGAATTGGGCACTAAACTTTAACCCCCTTAAAAGCCAGCCAGGGAGCCCAGTCCCCCAAGGACTGTGTTCATGGGTTTTCCGCCTACCTGATTCTTAGCCTCCAACTATCAGTGCCCCACACATCTTTCTCTCTCTCTCTCTCTTCTCCCTCCTTCCTCCCACTCCATCTACACATTTTAAACATGTCTCTGCTCTACCTAATGGCCCCTATATCTACCAACTGGGGCAAGAGAGTTATGGCACGGAAGAACTGGTATCATGGCAGCGCTACAGGACAAGCTACATCTTCTGGAAAGAATCCATTCTCCCCAAAGCTTCTGGCAGGTCCACCAGAGCCCCATACCCAGATGTTATCACCGCCTGGGGAAACATTCCATTATCACCTTCCTGCACTCACAAAAGACTGGCAAACTCCTTTGACTCTGACAATAATCCTTCCTACCCCCTTCCCCCCCTCTTCTTCTCTCTCTCTCTCTCTCTCTCTCTCTCTCTCTCACTCACTCACTCTCACCCAAATTCTGTCACCTAGCCCTTCTGCCTCTTTTGCCCATGTCCAACCTCACTATCTAACCCTTCCATTGCCTTGCTCATCCCCAAACCCCAAAACTTGCAGCTAGAAGACAGGGCTTAGGCTGGGCAAAAGTGGGAGATTGCTTGCCCCCTGCCCCAACCAGCCAAGGGAATGGTTCTCAGCTATCAATCCCAAATGGTTAACAGTCCAGCCACATTACCTCCATAGAACCAGCACCCCCCCTTCCTCTATCCTGCCAATCTCTCCCTTTTCCTTTCTTTCTGCCTCCTTCCTTATTGGCCTTTCCTATCTCATTAAACCTAAGGACATTTCTCTGCTTTCTGGACCTAAGCGACCTTTCTGGGCAGCAAGAGGGGTTGCCAGCTTAACTGGAGGAAAAAGGGATCCCCCCTTCTCTCCCCCCTTCACCCTCCCTTCTTCTATTCCTATCTTCCATCCACTCTCCTACCATCTCTCTCTCTCTCTTGGGCACGCTTACACGTGTGCCCACCCTGTCCCCTGGCTCTCACACTCTCACATTTGGGGCAAGGGAAGATCAGAACAAGAAGAAAGAAAATGGCAACTTTGCAAGCTGGCAGAGTTGTCTGGAAACGTCCATCTTCATCAAGGACCCCCATATCTCAGCAGCTGTTCTTCAGAAAATCAACATTTCTGTCTGCCAACCCAGATTGTCATCAAAGCCTGAGGACACATTCCATTGTTTCATTCACACACCTGGAAAGGACTTGCATTCCTGTGTTCCAGTTTTTGTAATCGCCAGACACCCCTATGTAATCTTATAAGAGCTTGTATTCTTGTGTTTTTCAACTTCCTGGGTCTTTGTATCCTTGTGCTCCCAAATTCCTGTGTCTTTCCAAATACCTGTATGTAATCCCATCAACCCTTCCTGGCCCCCCCACTGGCCCTGATAATTGCCTTCTCTCACCCACTATTGATTTACTGATTCCCTTCAGTTTACCTGTATCCAAAAACAATGCCACGCTTCTCTGACCTATTGTGTCACCCTGTTTGGATTCATTAACATTTGCATAAGCCCTGGCTTCACTGCCAGGGACCACCCAGGACTGCCCAGAGCCGCCCCTGGCCACCCCTGGACTATCCCAATTGGACAATTTGAACTTCCTTCAGCCAATCCCTGAACAAGGCGCCTTCTGGGATGGGAGGGGGCAAGAATCAATACAAGTTTGGGATTTCCATGTGCTCAGCGCTGAACACCTTCGCCCTGTCTCTGGCTGGTGTTCGCCTGCTGTTTCTTTATTAGGCCTAATAAATGCAGTATTTGCCTCAGGATCTCTCTCTCGTTGGACTTTTATTGGCATCTGGGGGTCCAGTGGAAACCAGCAGGACTAGCCTGACTGAAAGGTAATTTTAGCTTATTTTAAACGCAACAAGCTCCCTGCCCCAGTGAATTATATCCCTGCAATATAATTGCATTGCACATTCATTCTATCCTGTCCCCAGCCTGGAGTGGGGGAGAGCTCCCCTCCCTCTCAGACACTTTAGCAGTGGTGTCCAAACTCCGGCCCTCCAGATATTTTGGACCACAACTCCCAAAGTCCTTTGTCATTGGCAATCTAGGCTTGGAATTCTGGAAGTTGTGGTCCAAAAATCTGGAGGGCCAACATTTAAACACCCCCGCTTTACAGGAACCCTATGGAAGTGGCACTTTTATGGGAGTCAGTGGCAAAAGTACTTTCCTTTGCAAAGAATAATCAACGGCACATTGATTTGGATTTGAGTGCCGCCAAGCATTACTCAACCAAGCTTCTTCAGCAAGGCAATACAGAAATACAGTACCTTGTTTTAAGAGTGTTTTACAAGACAAGCTAGTCAAGAGCGTTTATGGCTACAAATTGCACTTTATCATTGTCACATTAAAACACAGAGTAAAATCCAGTTGTTAGCCCCAAGCAGAGTAGATTCCACAGCCAGGTACCTAAACCATGGTGCGGACGTGGATTTCTAGCCGTCTTTTGTGAGTTTTGGCATTTTGTGTGTACAGTTTGTGGCTGATGGGGCCCCAGAATGAGTCATTTGCATTTCCACTATTTCTTATGGGGAAATTTGCTTTGATATAAGAGTGTTTTGGTTTACAGGCATCTTTCTAGAATGGATTACGTTCATAAATCAAGGTATTACTGTAGTTTGAAAACTTTGTCATACAGCGCTTCCTGAAATCCAGAAACCACAGCAGCAGCTGCACACACAGAAATGGCAGGAACTCCTGCATTTCTCATCCAGGTACAATGGCCCCCTCCCTAGTCTGGGGGGAGTTTCCCTCCAGCCTACGGACAGGGCCAGGAATCTGGGCATGGTCCTGGATTCTGCCCTCTCCCTGGAAGCCGAGGTGATGGCCATCTCCAGGACCGCTTTTTTTCCATCTCTGCAGGATCGCCCAGATCCGACCGTATCTCGATGAGTCCTCCCTGAGGACAGTTGTGCAGGCCCTCGTGATCTCGAGGATTGACTACTGCAACACACTCTATGTGGGGTTGCCCTTGACCCTTGTCCGGAGACTCCAACAGGTGCAGAATGCGGCGGCCAGACTGGTGGTGGGAGCTCGGAGATACGATCACATCACCCCAGTTCTGGCTCACATGCATTGGCTGCCCGTGGCTCTCCGGATAAGGTTCAAGGTCCTGGTTTTGGTTTTCACAACCCTCCACGGCCTGGGCCCTGAATACCTGTCGGAGTGTATCTCCCAAAGGTCAGCTGAGGCCAGGCCCACTCAAATGTCACAGGCGCGCTCACTCAGGGTAGCCACTCCTAGGGAGGCGCGGAGGTTGTCCATGCACAACCGCACCTTCTCTGTTGTGGGCCCCTCATTATGGAACCACCTCCCAAGTGAGCTGCGCCTTGCACAGTCCCTGCCCACCTTCCGAAAGGCTCTGAAAAATTTGCTTTTCAGGGAGGCATTTGGCGACCTTTAATTTAATTTATTTAATTTTTGTTTGTTTGTTCGTTTGTTTGTTTCTCTTCTTTTTCCGCCCACTGATCCATCTTGCTAGGGCTTTCCCTTTTTTTTTTCTTTATTGTATGTTTTTTAACTGTAAACCGCCCAGAGTTCCATATTGGAAGATGGGAGGTATAAAAATAAAACAAATGAATAATAAATAAAAAATAATAAATAATAACTGAGGCACCACAAGGTCAACGTGACCTTGGCTTTTGTCATCCACATCCCATTCACAGGGTCAGGTGCAGCGAAGGAAAAGAGACAGAGCTTGATTCGAGGACAGTGGGGCATGGAACCCCAGTTCGCACTCTGCCCGCTGACTCATTGAAAAAAACAGTGGGGTGTAAAGGAAACACTTGTTTCTCCCCTAGCAACTGCGTGTTGCTCCATATGGTGACCCATCTCAGGTCTAACGAACCCGAAATCGGGTTCCAAAGGAGGAAAGAGAATCCTGAATCAGATGAATGGCTGCTTTGAACAGGAGATTTCCCAGCGTGTGGAATGGAGTGAGTCCAGAATGCAGTGAAATGGGGATGCGCTCCCAGACCCCCTGCCAAAAGATCACGAGTCTTCAGCTAACACTGGATGGTAGACAGAACTGGATGGAGATGCGGGCATTTTCTGGAGCCAGGCTTTCACAGAACCCTTTTAATGAGCTGGTCTTTTGGTTTTTTCCCATTACATTGCCTTTTAGAATCTGTTTTCTAAGGTGCTTGTCTCATCCTTCACAGGCCCTTTTCAGTCAGAGTACATTAAGTAGACGAAGGACTTTTTCTGAATTTCACTCCTAAAGGACTGGATGTCGCCATGTCAAGAAGATTTGGCTTCCTTTCATTTTACCTCGGCTAAGAACTTTTTCCACTTCCAGTATAAAATGAGGGCATGTTTTGGTTCTTCCTCCAGCCTTAACCTATTTCATTTCACTAATTCACTAATTCTATGGTATAACAAGACATGCATTTTTTCTATGCCAGTGGCCCTCAAGCAGTGCTGAATGTCCCAATACTGTGATGTAGTGGAGAATATATACACCATTTACTCAATTGTTCAACGGTACAGAAACATATATATAAATTCCACTGGTATAATGGCTCTCCTCTACTTGGTCTACCAACAGAATTCTGGCTATGGATCGCAGAATGTTTATTTAAAGTATTGATTCCACAATAATATGAAGATACAAGAGTTCAATTTCAGTAGGCAGAAACTGAATATAGATTTATTGTGTATTTTACAGTTGCAGCAGGAATACCATTTGCATTTAACGGTATTATAATAATTTTGAACTACTGATGGGATTAATTTTATTTGTGTTTGCTCCTAACAACACTACTGAAGTTTTTATGACCTTAAAAATAAACATAAATATAGTAGCAGAATGCCTATAAACATGTTCTCTTTTTTTTCTCCTAAGTAACCTGGGCAATTCTTACAGTCTTACCTGAAAAGTAGAAGGGAAAAGGGAGGGAAAACTGGAACATTGTTGGTGGCACAAAATTGACTAGAACAATGATGTGCAATAAAACATAACACATGAACGGCTTGATTTATTCAGCAATATGTTGTGTCACAATGGACAGCAGATTCTCACCACATATGTGTTCTAACCTTACTCGGCTATTTATTTTATTTTATTTTATTTTATTTTTAAGTTGTGAGGTTGCAAGGTGTTGATGGGGAGAAATGCACAACCCAATTGCTCCCATGAGTTCTAGAGAGTAGAGATGGGCACGACTAGGGAAAATGACGTTTTCGAGTTGTCGTGTGTCGGAGGCAGTCCGTTTCGGCTCGTTTCCGTTTTTCGCAAAATTTCGCAAAAATTAGTCGGTTCGTTTTTTCGTTTTTTCGTTGTCATTAGTACTGGTTTGGGGGGGGTAGCGGGCTCCTGGAGGGAGCTGCAGGAGTCAGCCAGAGCCACAAGTGACGGACTGGCAGACTCTTTGCACCCGCTGTGTCTCACATACTTGCATGTAGTGCAATGCAAGTAGATCTGGCTTAGGGTTAAGACGGGTTAGCGCAAGGGCTAGGGTTAGGCTAGTTACGGGTGAGGTTAGGGTGAGTATTGGGGTGCACCTCTGGGTGCCTCTCTGACCCACTTAGAAGGACAGTGTACTGGCGTATGGGTTAAGCTTAGGCTTAGGGTTCGGGTTTGGGCTACGATTAGTGGGCTGTTTATGCCCAATTGGCACATCCCAGAAGTCTCTGTGGTCAACCTGGCCAAGTGGCCATGTGATTGGTGGAAAATTTACATGGTCCACTCCCATGGGCGAGCCCATCATTGCAAATGTGCAGGTGTAAAAAAATAAAATAAAATAAAATAAAATAAAATAAAATAAAATAAAATCAACGGAGACTTTTTTTTTGCAAGAAAAACCCACTGCTGCTACTGTAAAAATTCAAGCATTTAAAATAGCTAATTTTCGCATGTTTCTGTGGTGCTTTGGTGGGTTTTTGGGCAACGATTTCAAAAAAAATATTGTGGTCGCCATTTTGGATCCCCGGCACTGCATGGCAAATGGATGCGCCCTCCCAGCCTGGTACCAGCAGCGCAGCAGTAGCAATAGCCAAGGAGAGGGGGGTGGGGAACCCCCCCCCCCCCAAATAAAACACCCTTCTGGCCTGGTAGGTGCCCTCAGACAGTTTTCGCCTACTTTTAGGGCCGGGAATAGGTTTTTTTTTTAACTTTAAAAAACTTTTTTTCTGTGCCGCTTGGCATTGCGCGATCGCCTGCAAATGTAACGAGCACGACAAATCAGACCAAATTGTTCGTTCGTCGGTTCAAGCTCGAATTCTGGCGGAGTAATTCCCGTTACCGTTTCCGTAGAGTAACGGATACGAGTAACGGAAACGGAAACGGGAATACTGCTAAGTCGTGCCCATCTCTACTAGAGAGCACAGGAGGCCTACGTAAGCATGTGAGGCCTGCTGCATTGGTCCTCCAGGCAGAACCAACAGTCTTAGGGTCTCCCACCAATAATTCCATTAGCTCCAGGTTATTAATGAGATTGCTCTTATTGGAACAGGCACCTTCCACAGTGGTCCCCCATCACAGCCCTTCCACACCCCAGGGGACCGTGCTGTCCACACTTGTCCCTATGTACACCATCTGTTCTGTACTGGTCTCAGTTCCCATCATGGAGGCCAGTGAAGTCAGTGCAGTAAATAAGCCCAATATTTATTTACAGTGGAACCTTGACTTACATACTGCTTGACTTGCATCATATTTGACTTACATCAAGAAGGGGCCTGTTTGACTTGAGTGGCAGGCTTTGACTTACAATCTCGGAGCCCCGGCGCAAGGCACTGGAATTGGGCGGCAGCCACAACCCAGCATTGCGGCTGCTGCCTCCAAACTGATCCTGCCTTCTTCCCCTCCTCCGGCAGCAGCGGCTTCGGCGAGGCCAGCTCAGAGCACCTGGAGCTGGTCCTCGGCCTCACCGCAGCCGCCGCTGCTGCCAGAGGAGAAGAAGGGCCAGGAGCCCGGGGCTGGCCTCGCTGGTTAGACAGTCGGCTCAGTGTTGTAAAAAATCTGGCTGCAGAAGTCTGGTCCACAATGGAAGCATTTTAGTTGGGGAGCTGTAAATTTGTCGGACTCTAATGGTAAGCATAGAGTTGTTCAGAACTTGGAACGTCGGGTTAAAAATCAGTAAAACTTAAATGTTAGACATTGTTGCTATGAACATTAAAAAGTGGAGGCATATAACTTGTGGACTATAATTCCACTGCCTCCTCTTCTCTTTGTAGAGACATTTCATTTACATCCCCAGAAGGAATCTCCTATCCCAGTCAAATTTGTGTTAAATTGCTGTTTTCGGGGGTCTTTTTCATCATCTGGAACGGATTAATCTGCTTTCCCATTACTTTCTATGGGAAAAAATGCAAAACTTAAGTCATGTTTGACTTAAGTCTAGACCACTGGAACGGATTAATGACGTAAGTCAAGGTTCCACTGTATTTATTTATTGATTGATTGATTGATAAAGTTTATATGCTGCCCGCTACCCAAAGGTCTCTGGGCGAAGAGTTAAACAATTAAAATATTAAAATGCCAATGAAAACAATAAAAACATTTAAATACAAACACTAAAATTGCCATCAGGACCCACAATATATATTATGTCAGTTAAAAAACTTCCGGAACAGGAAGGTTTTTACCTGGTGCTGAAATGTCATCAGTGTTGGCGCCAGGCAGATCTCACTTGGGAAGGCATTCCATATCCTGGGGGCAGCTGCTGAAAAGGCCTTGTTCCTACAAGCCACCCCTTTCACCTCCTTAAGGGATGGCTCTTTCAGGAGGGCCCCCTGGCTAGATCTTAATTGCTGGGTAGGTTCATATGGAAGGAGGCGGTCCTTCAGGTATCTAGGCCCTAAGCCGTTTAGTCTTGCGCCTTTTAATAAGGGCCAACCGGGGTGAATGGAAAGGGCTAGCCATACAGTACTCCTGCTCTCTGGTGAGCTGTCTCCTCTCACACTGGTATTTGGGACATCAGCCCCTTAGCTGAGTGGAGGTGGGTGCTGCGGGACCTGTAAGATGTCTCAGGTGCCACAGAGCTGGCAGGGCTGGAGGTTTTCCTGGGATCGCTGCCTTCTGTTGTTGGGTTCTTGCCAATGGTTATTGTCATCCTCCAAAATCAATTTCTGTGTAACACAAGCAAAAGGCTCCTACTTTCTTTTTTTCTTATTTGAAGATGCTCTGAAGTTCTGTAAGATGCTCCCGAACTTTGACCTTCACCTTCTTTTAGCACCATGGATGGACCATCCTGCCAGATGTTGCCCCTCTCTCAGCTGCCCAACAACATCTGGGCTTCCCTCCTCCCAACCTTCCCAAGACTCCAATGCAGCTGCTCTACCCATGCTCTCGGGTGGTGGAAAGGAAGATGGTTCATCTAACAAACAAACAAGCAAACAAACAAGAGAGGGAGAGAAGGAATCTTGAAAATTAAAAATAAAAATCAAGGCCTGGACAGCACAAAGCATGGAGACCAAATATATAGTAGTCATATGACATATTTTGTCTACCCCAATGTGTAGGGTGGAATTATGTAGCAGCGACATCTAAAGCTGTAACTCCTTTAAAATATTTGCTTCCATGAGCATTCTCTTTCTTCAACAGATCAGAAGGTAATACAGTGGTGCCTTGTATAAAGGAATTAATTCATTCCAAATGAAATTATGTTAAGCAAATTTTCCTTTATACAAGTTTCCCATAGGAATGCATTGAAAACAGAGTAATCCCTAATTGCAACCATTTTTACTCGTATGTTGTACGGATTTGCCCCATAGACGATTCTGTTAAGCAAATTTCCCCTATCTCCGGAATTTTTTATGTTGTACAGATTTTATGTTATACAAACTGTTTGTTATATGAGGGTCCCCTGTACTTCAGCTTCCTAGTATTTTCTTCTGCTTCTCAGTGGTTCTGTAGTCCAAGGGTTTGGCCATAAGACTTATCGCCCCCCCTCCTCCTGTGGTCTGGCCCACCAGAAGGGGGAAATTATTTCTCCTCTTAATGAGAACCTTCTATGCAAAGGACCACATGGTCAGGATGCCTGTTTGCCAAGAGTGCATTACAATTTATAGAAAACAATTAGCAAAATAGAACGGTTTCAAATAATCTCCAGCATTACAGCCTGAGACATGCAGTTTTCACACATGGTATGGGGCACTTTCTCTTTTTCCGCTTTCTCAACCTGAAGCTGCATGTCCCCTTGCTAAAAATTTGCATATTTTCTCAGAGGCTGCTTCTTTCTCACAATAGACAATATCCAACACTCCTGCCAAAGAAATGTCCAAATGCTAGAGTTGCCATAACAGTCATTTCTACCAAAGCAACTTTGAGCTACAAGCACTCTTAAATTAGAATTAGCACCGCAAATGCTTTTCAAGTGTCTTGGTTGCGATGGTCAAGAATTCCCAAAATGTACATATCTATAGTTTTCCAAATTTATGCTAATGTCATGTCCTGTGTCAGTGATGGTTTTGATGCTGTGTGGAGGTTGGGATCTGAAGTGAGATATACCTGATATATATATATATATCAATAATGAAATTTTGTCTCAATGACTTCTACCCTTTTGATGCATGATTTATGGACCCCATTTTTTTCACCTTGGGCAAATGACTGAAGTTCCAATGTTATGAGAAAGGATGAAAAAAATTCTCCTTATCTATTTCTTCCATACCATGGATTATTTTATATGACTCTCTACCTCAAAGACCCTAAAAAGAATTAATTAATTCAGGCAGGCAGGCAGTTACATATTTCCTGCCCTAATAGTGAAGCTTGACAACACATGACTATTACTATTACAAAGTTTCCCATTACATCCCTTTTTGTGTAAGTTGTAATCCTTCCTCATGATGGAATTGCTCCAGACGTTTGATCCTTATGGTCACCGTTCTCAGAGGGCTTCAGATCAGAGGTTGCTGCTGAAGTCTGAAGGAACCATGCTGAGAAACCATAGCAAAACTCTGAAGCAGCAACAGCACTTGAAAGGTCCAAGAAGATGTACGAGCAGAAGGGTGTTTCAAACAAGGAGCTCCTGAAGAAAAGATTTGAGAATCTAGTCAGTTTTGATGTAAGGCAGCCCATTTTTGCGGTAAAGTATACTCAGAAGTGGTTTGCCATTACCTAGAAAAAAGGCACTCTTGAAATTAAAGGCAAGAGGAAGATCTAAGGGGAAGGAATCTCTTTGAGGAAAATTCAGGGAAATCTGGTTTGAGGGGGAAGGGCATAGGCAATTATCCTTTCACTGTTTAGGTTATAATCAAGGATAATTAAGCTAGGTACATTTCAACAAGCCCAGGTGAAATATTTAACACTATACTGCCTGATGTAAAATTTCCCTGATATTCTCATTTATTTATTTATTTATTTATTTATTTATTTATTTATTTATTTATTTATTTATTTATACAGGATTACAACAGAGGCTGACAAATTATACAATATCTAAATTACAAAATATCTACATACAAAATATACAAATTATATAAAAATAAGCAAAACGTTCAAAAATAAGCAAAACGTGCAACTAATATTAATCATAAACATAATCAACATTAACAAAAAAGACGTACAGATATGCAAATACCTCTGTGCCTAGTGCCCATCTGATTCCTATGCCAAGAGAATGGAGCTATAGATGGTTGAAATTTGATGGTTGTTACTAAGCGTGTGACTAGACAATCAAGCTATCCTCACTATATCAGGGTGAATAAGGTAGATTCAAGGTAGGGTATGTCATTTAGACTCAGCCTTCATTCACACATACCCACCGGTTAGCTTTGGGACAAAGACTCACACACACCTCAAAGCAACTTTGCTTAGATCATTCTCTACCTCCTCTTCATGCACCCCTCATTCCCTTCTATCTCCACCTCAACCTCCATAGGAGAATGGGGCAATTTATTTTTTAAAGATATATTAGTAAGTGGCATAGTGCTGAATTGGTTTGCCACTCTACTCCCACTTGTACCACTGGATTCCAAAAAAAAAAAAGAAAGAAAGAAAGAAAATTTCCCTTCCCATCTTCTCCTGTCTTCCACCCCACTATCATGGGAGAATGAGAGAAGGTTCGATTAAAAAAAAACATTGGGAAGTGGCACGCTGATGCTTCGACTTACACCTGAATCACAGAAAACACCCACAAGTGCTGTTTTGCTTTGATATTAGCAATCTCTTATATGCAAACAAAGCCATTCTACATTCTACCAACACTAACATTCTGTCCCAGTGGAAAACAGATTGATCTTGGTTGTGTCAAAAGTGGTTTGTAGAAATAAATAAATTACACAGCTATCGTTCAGTGGTAGAGCTTATCTTCTTTAGATGATATTGACAGTTAATTCCACATACCAGCAATACAAACTTTTCTGTACAGCTCCTGATCTAAAAGGAAGGACCATTATACCACTCAACGCAGTACATAATACATTTTGCAATACCACCATAGGATTCTTGATATCAAGATACTGTGCACAGATACTCTACTATAATTGTGCGTTGTTTGTTTGTTTTGTCCCCTGCATCTACTCATTTTTAAACCCACTGCTTTTTCATATTCAAAGTTGTTTGCAATGTTTGCCTCTTTATTCTTCACAAATGGTCACCTGCAAATAATAAATAATGGAAGTTCAACTGGTCATGTAGCTGTGAACTACTTCAGCTGTTTTATGATGTTTTAGTATTTATTCATATTCAGACGGAAAAGAGGAAATTAGTGGAAGCAGCAGCAAAATAAAAGATCAGCAAATGATACTGTATCAACACAGTAATGGCATCAAGCTACTGATGGTGAAAGAAGTAGGATTACAGCTGAACAATATGACAAAAATGAAGCTTACAGATGAAAATGGGACTTTAATGTTGGCAATGAAGAAGCTGAAATTTAGATATAGTATTAATTTACTCTGTTTACTCTTGTTCTATCAACAACCTCATGGCGCAGTGGTTAAACTGCTGTACTGCAGCTATAACTGTGCTCAGAACCTGAGTTTCAACCCCAGGTAGCACACTCAAGGTTCACTCAGCCTTCTAGCCTTCCGTGATTAGTAAAATGAGGATCCAGCTCGTGGGGTGGTGGTGGAATGTGTAACCTGCATAAATAAATTATAAACTACCCAGAGAGTGCTTTAATGGCTATGGTGCAGTACATAAGCAGAACACTTTGCTTTGCTTTTGTTTGGCTTCATGTGTTAATCACAACAAAGACTGCAACCAGGATATCAGAAAATTGAGTCTTGAAACTATGAAGGAATTAGAAAAGATCCTTGAGTGTCAGGATATATCACAAGACCAATGTCAAGATCGATTGATGCTGTTGTGTGTAGATATTTGAAGATTGGCCATTGAAGAAAGCAGACAAGGGTAAATGAATCACTTTGATTCGCTGACCTCCACAAGGACAAATAAAAGTCAGCCTAAAGCAGATCAAGCCTAAACTCTCATTCAGAGGTAAAACAGATTTACTTGCTTTTGTACACTGAACAGATCATGAGAGGAAGACTCATTGGAGAAGGCAAAAATGCTAAGAAATGTGGAAGGCAACAGGGAGAAATGTAGAAGCTGAGATATGCTGCTTTGATAAAGGAGCCATAGCTTTTAGTTTGTAAGACCTGAGCAGGGCTTTTGGTTAAGATCTTTTGAACGACACCAATTCATAGGGTTGCCAAAATTGTGAGGCAACTTGACAGCACCTGACAACACGTCATGAAGAAAGTGGGGACTGTCACAATAATCCTAACCCCTTTATAGCTAATCTTAACTTCCAGAAACTAGAGAGTGTTGTATATGTTCAACACATGCAGACTCTCCAAACAAAGTGGAATTTTCTCCAGGTACTAAACTGTATGGTGAGCCTACACATGAAGAAATGGCAACCCGAAGCAACACAGAGATAACATCCTTGTTGTGCTTCTCCAATGATCTCACTAAACTGTTTTGATCATCTTGAAGTTCTGTGACATCCCTGGTGTACATAATTCTTCCACAGATGCAGATCACAACTGTTTCACCCAATCATGACTTGCATAGCTACTGTGGCCAATTTAGCAAGTGATGACTAATCTGATGGTAATGAGTTCTCCACAGGATCCTCAGACAATAGAGGGACATTTCATCATTAATGCTGCATGAAGTTATTATCAGGTTGGTTGAATTTTCCAGTGTTTGTGCTCCACTGGCATAATTGAAAGGCCAGGATTTTAGTTCACTGGCAATTTACCTTGACCAATGATTGAGCACTGATGAAACAGCAATTCTTCCTTATATTGGAAGTGTCTGGGGAATGAGATAGATTAGGCTTTGTGTACAAACATGAAGTTTCTGCAACCATGTCAATGATCTGTATTTAATAAAGGTATTACTTCTGTTGAGCTATATAACAGGGTTAGAGAAAGCATTTGTGTAATGTTTTGAATTTCTTCACAATGGCAAAAATCCAAAAATAATTATGGCTGCGGGGGGGGGGGGGTCCACTGCAAGGCTCCACTGGACATTCAGTTTTTAAAAACTTTAAGTATTAATTAATCTTCTTTGTGTGAAGTACCTTTGCTAAGCCATTGTAGTGTAGTTCTTAGTGTTAGACCTCTAAGAGATCCAAGTTCAAATCCCCACTTGGCCATAACATTTACTGAGTGGTCTTGGGTCACTCACACTCTGTCACCCAGATAGGATTGTTGTGACTGTAATGTTGGGCAAGAAGAGTCATGTGTCCTGTCTTGAGCTCAGTGAAGGAAAGTCAGGATATATATTCAGTTAGCAAATAATATAATGATAAATATAAATTAGACCCAGAAATGCTTCTATGAAATTAGGTTTTCTTTATTTGCTAGAATTGTGACCTAGTCACAGTTCTAGACACAAATCTTCTTTATTTGCTAGAATTGTGATGTAGACAACTGGAATCCACAGTACATCACAACACATGGTTTTACTCTTCAGGGTTCCATCCAGCCCTGCCATTTTCTAAGATACCCCTTTTCAACCCCCTTTCTATTCTTCTCTCCAACACTAAGTGTTTGAGGCCACATGGTATGTTCAATTTCCATTGGGCTGTTCCAGACCACCCTCCTCCTGGTCCAGGGTGGGTGTCCTCCTGTAAACTTTGAGACTGATCCATGCCTCTAGTTACCTCTCTCAAGTGTGTGGAAGATACCGTTTTGCCTATAAAAAATCACCACTTAGAGAGATTGCTCTTGGCCAATGGACCACTAGTGGCTCAGAACTATTAATCGCAGGTTCTTGGGGTGAAAATGACTGTTGTGTATTGATCTGTATTCCTATTATCTGTACATGCTTTTGTTGAAGTAACTGCCTTCCTGTTCCAAAGGGAACAGGCCTATTGGTTTATTCAAGTTGCTGCATTTGGATCCTCAATCCTATTGGTCTCTGCCAAAAGGCAGCTTTGTGATTGGTTGTAAGTGTTCCCTCCAAAATGTATCTTTTCCTAGCCAGTCCTGGCTCCTATAAATGTAGCTCCCTCTCCCCAGTCCCCAGTCTTGTTCTCTCCCTGAATAAAGAGCTGTTACACTAGAAGCTGTCTCCAGCCTGCTATGTCTAAGAGCTGAAATCACTGCTGAAATCACTAAACCCCATGTCACAACACTGGCGACGAGGATGGGATCCGGAATGCTGAGAAGCAGAGGATCATCACGCTGACTCAGAGTCCGGATCGCAGTGGAGAACAAGACTCACCAGCCAGCTTAGAAGACGACCCTGCCCGCCTGGAGAATGGAAAGTCCACGGGTATTGGAGCCCTTTCAGCCATCGGAGCCCCACACTTGGGAGGACTATGTTGAACGCTTCGAGTTCTTCATGGTGGCTCAAGGAATCACTGATGCCAGCAAAAGAAGGGCCATGTTCCTGAGTTGCTGTGGGTGTGAGACCTTCATGTTGGCCAAGGCACTGCTCGCCCCAGCAAAGCTGAGTGAGACATCACTCACAAACATTTTCGACCGGCTGACAAGCCATTTGGCCCCTACCAAAACCAAGATGGCCTGGTGGATGGAGTTCCAGAAAAGGCAGCAGCAAGCCGGAGAATCTGTGGCTGCATTCCAGGCAGGACTCCGGGAGCTTGCTCAGCAATGTGGCTTCCCAAATCTTGAAGACACTCTCTTGAATCAATTTGTTGGGGGGCTCAGCAGCAAAAAAGCCCAAAGGTGCATTGTGGCAAAGGAAGATGTCACCCTTGCCTCCGCCTTGAAAGAGGCCACCACCACAGAGAATTATGAGCAGGAAGAGCTCAATGCCAGTTGCAAGGCCACAAAGCTGCGGGTAGAGGCTGCCCATGCCATGGATGAACCAGAGGCTAGTCCAAGCCAGAGCCCAGTCCGTGGTGTTGAGTTGGTGCATCAGGCTGATGCACAGCTCAAAGATCGCCGAGGCGCTTGCCCAGGCTGTGGCGGTAACCATGAGCGGAAAAGCTGCCGTTTTCGTGATGCTATGTGCAGGGCATGCGGAAAGTCAGGACACATCGCCAGGGCCTGTAGGTTGGTGGCAGCTGGAACAACGGGATCACCTAGATCAACGCGTCGCAGATCATCCACCATGACTCATCTCCTGGACGACTGCAATTATCTCACAGAGATCAACGGAGAGACCGTGCAGTTCCCGGCACAAGGCAAAACATCCATCAGAGTGAAGATTGAAGGTCAACCATGCGACATGGAGGTGGATTCCGGATCTGGATTCACCATTGTTTCAGACCAGACTGCAAGGGGGCTCTTCCCTGGGGGTAAGTTCCCCTCTCTGGAACCATTCCCAGCAACCTTGCAATCATACACGGCTGGCTGCATCCACATTCTAGGAATGTGTGCGGTGAGGGTACAATTCCGGGAGAAACAGGCTTCGTGCTTAAATTGGTGATTGCAAAGGGGAGTCGCCCCAGTCTCCTGGGTACTGACTGGTTTCCCGCCTTGGGACTGTGTATATCAGGGCTCAACTCAGTCCAAACTTCCCCAGAGTTGGGCAAGGCGTTAGGCCAGGAATTTGCCAAACTCTTCAGTGGAAAACTGGGTTGTTATAAAGGGCCTCCAATTGACTTTGAGCTGGACCCCAGAGTGGCCCCAATCCGACTCAAACCAAGGTGAGTGCCATTTGCGCTGCAACCCAAAATTGAGGTGGAACTGGACAAATTGGTCAAACAGGGAGTTCTTTCACCTGTGGACTCTTCTAAGTGGGAGACTCCTATCGTCACACCCCTTAAGGCAAATGGGGAAGTGAGAATTTGTGCAGATTACAAATGTACTATCAACAAGGCACTTAGGGGAAATTCATACCCCATTCCAGTCGTCTCACAGCTGTTGGCAAAACTAGCTGGGGGGGGGAATTTTCGCCAAACTTGACCTGGCACAAGCTTACCAGCAGCTGCCAGTGACTCCGCAATCTGCAGAAGCACAGACTATTGTGACACACAAAGGGGCCTTCCGAGTAAACAGATTACAGCTTGGAGTTTGTGTGGCCCCAGGGATTTTTCAAGGACGAATGGAGCGCCTGTTAAGGGGTCTGCCAGGGGTCTTGCCATTTTTTGATGATGTTCTTATTGCTGGGAAAGACCCCCAGGAACTAGTTGGGCGTATCCATGCTGTGTTACTCAAATTTAAAGAGGTGGGGCTGCAGCTAAAAAAGGAGAAATGCAGTTTTGGGGTGCCATCTGTGGATTTCTTGGGGTTTAAAATTGATGCAAGGGGCATCCACCCCACTGACTCTAAGATTAAAGCCATTACTGAGGCACCACACCCACGGAACAAGACGGAATTACAGTCATTCCTGGGACTTATTAACTTTTATCATTCATTCCTACCTCAGAAAGCTTCGATAGCGGAACCGTTGCACAAACTATTGAAGAAAAAGAGTGTGTGGCGTTGGGCTCAGGCACAGCAGAAGGCTTTTGACACCTTGCGGGGCATGCTGACTAGCAGGAGCGTCCTTGCTCATTATGACGAGTTGAAACCTCTTGTCCTGGCATGTGATGCCTCTCAGTATGGGCTGGGAGCTGTGCTGAGCCATAGGGAAGCAGATGGGTCAGAAAAGCCCATCTCGTTCTATTCTCGTACGTTGTCGCCAACGGAGCGCAACTATGCACAAATTGACAAGGAAGCCCTGGCAATAGTGGCAGGGATTAAAAAGTTTCATGACTATTTATACGGTCGCCACTTCTTCCTTGAAACTGACCACAAGCCTCTGTTAGGATTGTTCCACCTGAACAAACAGACGCCGCAGATTCTCTCCCCCAGAATGTTGCGATGGTCTATATTCCTGAATGGGTTCCAGTACACCCTGACCCATGTTCCAGGGAAAAGGTTGTGCCACACTGATGCACTAAGTCGCTTGCCCCTTCCTGGTGTGAGCAATGCGGATCCTGCCCCAGCGGAACAAGTGATGATGCTGGAAACACTTCCGGGGGCCCCTGTAACTGCCACTGAAATAGCTGAGAGAACAAGGAAAGATACCGCTCTCTCCCGTGTGCTCACTTGGGTGGAGAGGGGATGGCCATGTGGCCCTCATGAAGAAAAATTTAGACCATACGCAACAAGGCAACATGAGCTATCCCTTCATAAGGGCTGTCTCCTGTGGGGAGACAGGGTGATCATCCCAGCGCCACTGAGAAACAGGGTTCTGGATACGCTGCACATGGGGCATCCGGGAATGGTCAGGATGAAGTCGCTGGCCCGGTGCTATGTATGGTGGCCTGGGATGGACCAAGATGTTGAACAATGGGTATGGATGTGCAAGGCATGTCAGGAAGTGCACCCAGAAGTGGCCAGAGCACCAGTCCACTGGTGGCAGCAGACCCGGACTCCCTGGAGCCGGCTGCACTTAGATTTTGCTGGGCCATTCCAAGGAAAGTTTTTTTTGGTTAGCATTGATGCGTATTCTAAATTGTTAGAGGTGGCTATGGTTCCCAGTATGTCGTCAGCTGCAGTCATCAAAGTGTTGAGACAGCTGTTCGCAACCCATGGGTTGCCCGAGACCATTGTGTCAGACAATGGAGCAGCCTTTGTATCCCAAGAATTCAGGGCATTCCTGGCTGATAATTTCATAAGAGGGGTCACCTCAGCTCCTTTTCATCCCTCATCCAAGGGGCAGGCTGAGTGCATGGTGCAGACAGCCAAAGGATCTATTGCACGTTTGATGGAGGGTGACTGGTCAACGCGCATTGCCCGAATGTTGTTCTTGCAGCATGCGACACCGTGTACTACTATGGCCAAGTCGCCAGCAGAGCTGCTCCTAGGTAGAAGGCTGGTAACGGTGCTGGACTATGTCCACCCAGACAAAATGCCAAACCGCAATGCTAGAGCACCTCCACAGGCAGAGAGCGACTCTACAAGGTATTTTGCTCCTGAAGATTTGGTCTGGGTGAAAATTATGCCAGAGGTCCCCTGTGGGTGCCAGGGGTGATTACCAGAGCGTCTGGGCCAGTCTCTTATTACGTGACCATTGAAGATGGCAGGGTCTGGCGTAGGCACGGGGACCAAGTGAGGCGCAGAGCGCCCAGTAGAGTGGGTACAGGTGTGGGAGAATTGCAGCCCGAGAGTGACACTACCCCCATGAATGAGTCACAGCTGCAAGATCAGAGTGGAGATGCCCCAGGAGTGCAGGTACCAGTGGCTTCAGCAAATGAATCTGCTCTGCAAGTCCTCATGGTGCCAACGAACAGATCAGGGACACTGAGTTGTCTGAAACCCCCTCCGTGTCAGACGAAGCTATTACAGTAGACTCTCCACCACAGACACTGCCTGCTCAAGCCCCTGCAACACCTGTGGTCAGGAGATCAATTAGAAGTCGCAGGGCCCCACAATATCTAAAGGATTACGTGTGCTGTGCCCACCAGGGGGGGAGGGGTGTTGTGTATTGATCTGTATTCCTATTATCTGTACATGCTTTTGTTGAAGTAACTGCCTTCCTGTTCCAAAGGGAACAGGCCTATTGGTTTATTCAAGTTGCTGCATTTGGATCCTCAATCCTATTGGTCTCTGCCAAAAGGCAGCTTTGTGATTGGTTGTAATTATTCCCTCCAAAATGTATCTTTTCCTAGCCAGTCCTGGCTCCTATAAATGTAGCTCCCTCTCCCCAGTCCAGGGTCTTGTTCTCTCCCTGAATAAAGAGCTGTTACACTAGAAGCTGTCTCCAGCCTGCTATGTCTAAGAGCTGAAATCACTGCTGAAATCACTAAACCCCACGTCACAACAATGACTACAGTATGTTTATTGGATGTAACATGGAGGCACCATCCACCTTCTTCTCAAACTTGATCGAATAACTCTCCATCTTCATGGGGCAACATGCATTTTGTAAGCCTAAAATCATGGACACCTGCAATGAAAACCAAGGAGGAAATCCGAACTTTATGTGGCAATAGGATCTTTCAGGAATCTTTATAAAGTTAAGATGGGACTGAATCTACTTCTGAAGGAGTTACAAAAAATCACAGGGCAAGTCTTTTCTTGCTCGTATAGTAACTACAACGAAAGAGGGAGATGGAAAGGAAGAACGATCCTCATTCGTGTTTGCTCTTTTCCCTCAATGTCCTTGTGAACGCCTGGGAAACTGAAGGCAGGTTCTCCAAAACCGATTTTCATAGAACAGCGACCTATTGAGAGGGGTGGAAAAAAACGACAGCAGAATAACCCATGTCGTGTTTTTGCATAGAAAGTCAATACTGAGCAGACTCATACATTTCTTTTTATACTCCCTAAAGCGGGAAGGGATATCCTGCATAATTGTATTTGGAACTCAACAATATTCTCGTTTGGACTGTCGGTCAAAAGAGGAGAGCGAAGGTAGCGAGTCCGTGTGCGCGCGCCCCCCTCCCCGGTTCTTTCTAAATCCAGATTTTGCATTTATAATGAAGCTGAACTGACAAAGCGTGAAAGTGGTCTAAGAGGGGAGAAACAAAGGAAGCCACCCCGGTTCCTGCGTGCCAAGACTCATCATCAACAGTTCCCCCAAAGAAGCTTTCTGCGAGCTCTCCCTACCACACACATTTCTTGTGTGCGTTTCCCTCTAGCGCTGACTGTAGACTCCTCCCCTTTTCTTAAGTTACTCGGATTTGTAAGTTTCGATCGGCAGAGTACTACAAACCTCCCACCCCCGTTAACTTTCTCCTCTTCGGCGCCTTAAACTCCCGCCTCATTTCTTTTTTTTTTTTTTTCGTTCTTCAAAGAAATATATTTCTGGGAATCTTACTTTGCTGCTTCGTCCGCCTCCCAAAAGAATTCTGCCATCTGGAAAGGTAAGCGCCTTATGGATTTCAATTAGGTTCCCCTCTTCCCTGCTTTCCACCATCGTTCGCTTGCTGAGTTGGGTGTACTCGCTAGTTGACGTGTCTTTAATCTGCCCTTCCGTTGATTACAACAGCAAATCAATAAAAATTTAGAGGCGAGGAGGGAGATGATTTAAACAGCTCGGCTTCGTAGGATGGGATATGTCTGCTAGTGTTCCTTTCTTAAAAATGGGCATGCTTAAAAATTGTTCTGATCCATGATCATGATATCATGATCAATACACATTTCTGTAAACAGTTGGCAATTTTCTACAAACTAAAATGTGTAGAATTTGAAGCGGGAGTTGACACAGAGAAGGTACAAATGACAGATATTGTGGTGGGTTTTTGTGACCCACTGTGTGATGCTTCTGTTATTTACTCTAGCCAAAAGATGTTAAGTGGGGAATAACATTGGAAATGCATACAGAACTCTTTTACGCCTTTCATTTCATTTTTGTGATTCTATCAGAGCATTCACTCCAGGGGAGAATATCAACAGCTGTACTGAACAATCTACTTGTTTCATTGTTAAGGTGAAACGGATCTAAGATTTTTTTTAATTAGCATCCTACCTCCAAAATATTTTTTTATTTGTGGGTCTGACTGTGTGGTTACCATTCCAAGTTTTCTCTTTGTAATCCCATAAATGTCCCAAGAAACCAATACAAAATTGAAGAACCTTTTTAGAAATGGGGGCAAAACTAAGTGCCCTGACTTTCAGTGGAAGTGTTATCTCTGTGTTTAAATCTCAGTCATGGAAATAAATGAAGGTTTAATGGGTGAATACTATAGGATTATATCTGAATGCAGTGGACCTCTGAATGAACTTGGTATGGGTATGGCTACACTGTAAAATACCATACTCAGCTGTAAACTTAGTGCTGATGCTTCTTCATGTACAAATTATCCTTTCTGAGATGTAATTTTATTTCATGTTGCCAGCAGTGCCTTCACAAGGAAAGCAAAACAAAACCCACAACTAAGTTTTACATAACTGAACTGTGAATTTGCATTCCTTGATGTAGTTTAAATAATCACAACCTAATTTAATAACTTGGGTGGCTAAGAAAACCTGCAGTTATGTGTAAATTATTTCTTCTTGCCAATATTTAAATATGCCTTTCTGAACAATCCTGTTTCTAATATATGTCTACAACAGATTATGCTCTTGAGGTTTATATTTACATATTTCCTTCTCTCTCTCTCTCTCTCTCTCTCTCTCTCTCTCTCACACATATTCTTTAGGTTCAATTATCCCTCATCGAGGAGAAAGAATTATCTTCCCCCTCCCTCTTTTTTGTCCTGGGAGATTTTAGAATTACACTGTAAGGAAGATTTTCCCCGCCGAGACATATAGATGACTAAAAGTGACGGAGACACAAGCACAGGCACCAGGATGGAGCGCTTCCAGCAGGGAGTCCGGAAACGTGCTCTCAGGGCAAAAAAGAAGGTGCAAAGCATCACGAAGGATGACGTTAAAAATTACTTACTGAGGAATTTTTTCGTGCTGTTCACCGTCATTGGAGTCATTGTGGGTGAGTAATGTGATCGACAGAGTAATCCGGAAAAGCACCAATTGGCCAGAGCTCCTGCTGCTAACTTTTTAACTTATTCAGAAGAAGAATCTGGCTTTAAAATGTTTTCTGTATTGTTCAAGAGATGGAGAAATGTTTGTCACTGATAGCCAGAACTGCCGTTCTAGTTGCCATTACAATGATCTCTGTTTAAAGCGGTCACCTTCCGGAGGCGTAGCTAGGGTTTTCAGCGACCGGGGACAGAGTCATTTTTTGTACCCCCAAGAGGCGGGGAGGGGCTAAGGTATTGCACTGAAGGTAGCAGCGGTGGCCAGGGCGTCCTCCACATCAGCCCTGGCAGGTCACCCACAATATGCCTTCCTGTGGCTCCTGGGCCCGGAGTGGGTTGGCACCCAATTTGGTACCTCCGGATACTGCACCTGGGAACAGACGTCTCCCTTGCCCCCCCCCCATAGCTACGCCACTGTCGCCTTCAAAATTGGAAGGAAACTCATTGAAGTGTTTTTGCTGATCCTTTTTGTAAAAAAAACAAAACACAACTGATGTTCTTTAGAAGTTCTTTGTTAATGTCTCTCAGTGTTTATTAACACTGGGGGTGGTCTGTGACTTGAACGTGTGGGGGGTGCTACTATTGGGATTCTCTTCCTCTGTCTATAAACGCTCCCTGTGTCTCGAACATGATAAAAATCAGCTGCCACCTCAATTCAGTGCCCGCTTGATTCCCAAGGGATCCTTTTTTCCCTTGCAATTGAAAAATAACTAGAGCGACCCAGGCTCCAGTGTTTCTTAATGACAAATAAAGCTGCACAGTGGAAATGGGAATGTCGAACTCAAATGTTTAGCTTTTTCTTCTCTTTACAGTGAAAGAATTATAGCCACGTGCCCAAGGTCAGACATATTGCTATTTGCATTACTCAAGTAATTCACTCACGCATGGGAGATCTGCCTGTGCAAGGGTAACTTAAAGCAGTTTGATTAGACATTGTTTACAAAGCTGATTAGAGCAGTGTTTCAAAGGTTTCATGCTATGAATATCTCCAGTTGGGGGTGGGGGAGTTGACTTGCAAAAAGACTTTACTATATTTGCAATACAGTACACTCAAATATATATATATACTCTTTTCCTTTTTATAGCCTACAGATAAGATTTTATTCTGGTGTGCATCTGAAGAACTGTTTGGTCAGTTCTGTGTGTCATGGAGATGTTGAGCTTAAGTTTTTCAAACATAAGCCTTTCCATGGCTCATTATAAATTTCACTTTCAAACTACTGAAAATATTCAGCTTTAATAATAATTACTTGACATCAGGTGGATCCCAACTTACAGTGACCCTATCCAGGGTTTCCTCGGTATAAAATACTTAGAAGTGGTTTACCGTTCGCTTCTTGGACCCTGTAGTTTTCCCAAGACTGTAGAAACTGGCTCTTATCCTGTAAGACACAGTAGGAAATCAAATTCTTGTGCTGCATTTCTCTGAGATGTGAAGTCAAAATATAGCCTTAATATGTGAGTGGGGGGCACTTGGATATTATTCGAAACAAGGAAGTTTGCTTCTTCTGGTCAATAGCACTAACTGGATTTGCTTCGCAACTCTTGTCTAGTGATTTTCTTGTAGGGATTTTGTCAGGGTAATGCCACTGTTTATTTTAGAAAGGAGATGTTCTGCTTCTGGAATTTCATTTATTTAAGGACTTGCCTTAAACACAGCTTGTATCTGTTGCTCATCACTCTTTTGAAATTACCAAATTACGGCACAGTCGGTTGTGAACTCCTTTTGCCCATCCCCTAATGAATGTATCGGAACTGTACAAGAACATGGTGGCCTTTATGGGTGCCATTCAGATGGCTTTGCAAGAGAACTTCCAGGTTCCATCAAGATTGTGTCTTTCTTCAAGAGGTCCATTTTGCAGGAAGAAGCTTCTGCCTTGGAGATATAATATGGTACTTTGGGGGGGGGGAATAACTCTGGAAACCAGTACCCACATCCTTGAGAGTAAGACACACCAAAGGCAATGGAATTTACTTCGGAATAGTTATCGAAACGATCGATTCGCACAGAAATGAGGGCTTGCCGTGAAGCGAGCAGTTCGTGAAGTAACGGCCCAAGTCACTTCCTATGTATGGCGACTCTATGAATGAGCCATCTCCCAAGTGTCCTGTCTTCTCCAGAACTGCTCTACTCTTGTAAACTCAAACCATCAATTTCCTTTAGGGAGTCAAATCCGTCTTGTATTTGGTCTGCTCTTTTTCTTGCCCCCATCAGCCTTTTTCTGCATTGTCTTTTTACAGAGAATCTTGCCTTCTCATAATGTGCCCAAATTAGAACAGCCTCAGTTTCAACATTTTTTGACTCCAGAGATAGTACAGGTTTTGATTTGATCTAGGAATCACTTGTTAATCTTCTTGGCTGTCCACAAAGCTCTCCTCCAGCACCACATTTCAAATTTATCTTTTTTTTTCTTGTCAGCTTTCTGTACTCTCCAACTTTCACACCCGTACATGGTGATCAGAAGAAAAAGAATGTGGATGGTCTTGGTCTTAGCTTCCTATGGCACGTCCTTAAACTTGATTATCTTTTATAGTTCCTTCATTGCTGTCCGTCTGCGGTTCAACCTTCTTCAGAAGAAGACTTCTGAGTAGACATGAGTAGGATTTGACATTTATAGATCAAGTTTAGATTATCTTGTTAATGCCACAATCTTTGTGTTCATTTTGGAATTGTTCAATATAGTGCAAGGTTTAAGAATATTGATTCCTTTAGGAAGTGAAATGTGGCATACATGGGGTCTCCTTCAGATAGTGACTAAGCTTAGAACTATATTGTTTTAGCAGGTTATGTAGGCAACATAATTACATACATTAGATGCTTCCCTGGATATCAAAAATAAATGTTATCTTCTGATTCATAGAATCATAGAGTTGGAAGAGACCTCAAGGGCCATCCAGTCCAATCCCCTGCCATGCAGGAACCCCCCATCAAAGTACTCCCGACAGATGGCCATCCAGCCTCTGCTTAAAAACCTCCGAAGAAGGAGACTCCACCATCCTCCATGGCAGCATATTCCACTGCCGAACAGCTCTAACCGTAGGAAGTTCTTCTTAATGTTCAAATGGAATCTCTTTTCCTGTAGTTTGAAACCATTGTTGAAGCCATGGATTCCCCAGAATCTGAATGGGAGACTTGGAAAAAGTGTTCAGGCAGATGGACATTGACGACAGATGTTTCCAATGTGGCATTGGAAATTTGTGTCCACAAGCTGCTGTGAAAGTTCCAAGATCTAACTTGGATTGGAACATCGCATTGCCATGTCCAAAAAAGAACCAAATAGGAGAGTTAAATTACTTTCTATAATCTTAATCTTAGAAATGCAAAACTGGAAGCAATCCTATGGGTCACTGTGTCCATCTTCTGTCAAGGAGTTACTCGTAAAGTAGACAAGCAAACTCCCAAACTCTGAGAATGCAACCAGATACCTAAACCGTTGAGCTATAAGTGCATCCACCCTCAGAGTGTTTGGATGAACCAGATTGTTTGTATGTAAACAACCCATTTGCATGAGAAATTTGTGGCTAGCTGTCACCGCTGCAAATGCAAAGCTTGGGAACAATGATTTTTGAACTATGTCTGACAGAATCCGACATTCGGCATTGACCACTTATGATGGATTCGTACAAGTGTGGTTTCTTTTACATCTAGGTTTTCCCTAAGTTTTCCAGTTTAAAAATCTAATTGGATATTTTCCTTTTATGGGAGGGAAGGGATGAACTTGGTTAGAGCATAGATTAGTTATTATGTAACAGGAAAAAGGCCATCATGCCACTTTATGGCAACTTAAAGTTGAATGCTTATTTGGTATATATGTTCAAGGAGTATTGGTTGTGAATAATAAAATGTTTCACCCTCTAAGGTACCGTAAATTGTTCTGCTTTGTGGGGTGGACACAAGTGAATATTTCCTTGGTGGATAGATACTGCCCCTTCAACATTCTTTTCTGAAAAGGCAGCCCATTTCTAGTAGTTGATTCTTCATGAGGCAGAGATTAAAAACTGAGAACAGGTGAAGGAAAAGGATGTTTGCATTCAAAGAGGTACAATTGTGCACTCTACTGTGAGGTTGTGTTACCTGCTACAATGTTTCTTACGCAACAGAACCTTTTTCAGCATGGTTTAAGCCTTTAGGCTGTTCTTATTCAGCGTCCTTATCAAAACATGTTGTTGCAAGTTGTTTTGAAATGGAAATTATGGAGGACAATTTCTAGAGGAATTCTATCTTGAAGCTAGGATAATCACTGTATAGTAATACACAACTGAATTGTTCATACTTAGCCATAGCATTCCTCTTCTGTAAACCTTCTTCCAAACCTTGCATTTAGCAACAATGGTATTATGTCTTGCAGTTCTATTAGACAGAGTTGGGGTAACTGCCTCGGGATGCAGGTTTTTGGTTTCGCAATAGGTGAGCTAATTACTTGTTGTATTGTAAGTTATTGTATAGTTAGGGATGGGTAGAGGGGCTTTCTGTTTCATGTGTCGCAACAGCTTGGCTGGCTTTAGGACAACACAACTTGACCTCCATCAAAATACCTTCTATCAATCCTAGGTGGTAGCATAAATCCTGAAGAACTTTAGACAAGAGGTACTTTCTACTGCAAATGTTCAAAGGATGCACATCCTATGAACACAATGAGCCAACAGATGTATTATAGAGAACCCATGTTTTGATATATAGGGTCATGATTTCAGGGAAGCCTGCTTCATCTGGAACAGGAAATTTATCTGTGTAAAACCTAGTCTGAGCTTGTCCGCATCAGCTCTTTAGAGAAGGAAAAGGCTGCCTTGGGTCCTTTTCCAAGGGGAAAGGTGAGATAAAAATATTCAAAATAAAATAAATAAATAAATAAATACGGCTGCTTGGGGTGACGTAGAGGCATAAAATGTCATTCATGCCCTTTGCCCCTCCACCGAGGAGCAAAGGAAGTGTTTCATTTGCCAATATCCTGAAGTGGCACACTTATTAAACCAGTGGTTCTCAACTTTCCTCATGCTGCAACCTTTTAATACAGTTCTTCATGTTGTGGTGACCCCTTGCCCTGCTTGGAAGAGGCCACAAGCCCCCTTTGGCAGGCCACTGCCGCAGGTGCCATAGAGAACTTCCCTCTACAGGCACCCTCAGCCAATAGCAGCCTCCGGTGCCATTGACTGACATCCCCTCCAACCTATCAAGCTGTAAGTCACTTTCCCCCCCCCCTTCATCCCCCTCTTCCTCTAGACCCAAGCTGTTTGTGCCTGCTTCTTCACTGGCTCATGGTGACCCCTGTGAAATGGTCGTTCGACCACCAAAGGGGTCCTGACCCCCCCCCCCAGGTTGGGAACCTCTGTATTAAACCACTTCACAATATCAGAGATTCCCAATGGAAAGAGCCAAACCAAACGGGGTCACTTGAGCCTTGATCTACTACTTGGTGCAGTCAGTCTCTGAGATCCTTGTCAACTTTTTTCCTCTTCAAGCCAACTCTCATTTATCTAATTGCTATACAGTGGTACCTTGTATAAAGGAATTAATTTGTTCCAAATGAAATTATGTTAAGCAAATTTTCCTTTATACAAATTTCCCATAGGAATGCATTGAAAACGGAGAGATCCCGTTTTTATGTTGTACAGATTCGCCCCATAGGCGATTATCTT
Source organism: Phrynocephalus forsythii (assembly GCA_029282475.1). Lineage (NCBI taxonomy): Eukaryota > Metazoa > Chordata > Lepidosauria > Squamata > Agamidae > Phrynocephalus > Phrynocephalus forsythii. The sequence goes on along the minus strand of JAPFRF010000004.1, from coordinate 102,347,448 downwards.
AAGCAAATTTCCCCTATCTCCGGAATTTTTACGTTGTATAAATTTTATGTTATACAAGCTGTTTGTTATACAAGAGTCCACTGTACTAACATTGTGTAGGCAGAAATGTCATCATATGATGTTTTCAGCATCTGGCTGAGGAGCCAGAGGTTAGGAGTTTATTTCTTCACTGTACCTTCTTGACAGAGGTGGGACTCAATGATCCATAAAGTCCCTTACGGCTATACATTTCGATGATGATGATGATGATGATGATGATGATGATGATGATGATGATGATGATGATGATGATGATGATGATGATGATGATGATGATATGGCTTCTTTCCTCTGGTGTCATAGATGGGCTGCAGAATCACCCATGATCATCTGCTTGAGTGGATACAGGGAATCTAGGGCCTGGTCAGATGTTTATTAAGTTTAGCCACCTTAGTAAGTCAAGCCAAAGTATATGCATACTGAAAATGAAACTATAACATGACGTCACTGTTTCTCCAGCAAGAGGATCAGACTAGAGGTGCTCTCAATAGTCCTTTGATCGTAGACTTCGTTTTCTTATTCCCACCAAAGCATGCAGTTGTACTAAAAAGAATATTCTAAAGCTTTTACTCTATCCATAAAGTAAAACATTAAACTTAAGTAATATTACAGTGAAACCAATTAGGTCATAAAAATATTTCACTACTATCCAAGCACTGCCAAATAATGAGGTGCAGGTTGAATTTGCCAGAGATTTCCTATTGTGGAGGTCTGCATTTATTGCAACAATAACTCCCCTGTCCCCTGTTGAGAATCTTCTATTGTTACTCATTATTTCCACCCAAATGCAACTGCCATTACAATTATGCCTAAGTTGAAAGAACAGACATTTTCTGTCCTGTATTCTGGTGGGGAAATCAGTCTGCAGTGTAGATGCCTTCTTGCAGCTAGCAGTTTGGTTACTGCATGAGGATATCCCCATCAAACCTCCTGGAAACATAAGCTTGGTTAGACCTATTCAGTCATTACTGACTGGGTTCTTGGCAATACTAAGAGAGAAGAATGCCTGCTTCCTCCCCTCTTTCTGATTGCTTTGTGTCCTTGAAGAGTGATGCACCTGAAGAAGGCTTCTATCACACTTGCAGAGCTTAAATGTGAGCAGGTCCCCTTTTCTTCAGACATATTTCTCACCAGCACATTAAGAAACAGTGGAGAAGGGCCAAATTAGGCTATCAGTATGTTGCCAACAAACAGCTAAGTAATGCCTGAAAAGGACTATTTATGGCTTTGATGTTGACGATGACCAACCAACATCATGGCACACACTTAAAAAACAAAACAAAATTGTGAATGGCAGAACCTTATTAAAGACCATAAGAAAATGTCTTCAGTTGATTGAACCGAAATACTGTATGGTAAATCTAATACTGGGCATTGGCAGTCCTTGTGGCTTAGATCTCATTTGACCTCTCCTGTTCAAGTCTTCTCTTTGTCCAAACCCTTTGTTAATTTTTCTCACCCAGGGTGACAATAAATATAATCTGAGGATTTCAAAGGGATGCTATTAAAATATAAAGCCTGTCTTGATAACAGGCAGAAAACAGAGAACTAAAAATGTGTTTTGTTGAAGGATGTTAGTGGATTCTCAATGGTGCTTTAAATTCCTCACCCTTGTAATACTGTATACAAGGATTGCCAATATTACCATTTTATTTTGATAATAGAAAGGCAATATTAATGCTTCTACAGATACAGTGTGGGACAGTGCTTTTGACTTGCAGACAAAATACTTTCAACTAGGTTCTGTTGACTAAGACCTGATCTACAGAATGATACTAGCTGACAAATCAGTATATGGTCTGTTAGTATAAGACCTGGTGGAAAAGAAATATAAACAAAATTGGCTAATAGTGCTTGAGATTTTGCTCTAGTTTATCCATTATGTTCTCAGTGGACTGAGGGGTTGAATTCAAGATCCTCAAGGCTACTGGACATGGACTTTGGGGGGGGGGGAGTGTACTCTTATGCAGACCTGTAAGAACAATGTTCTGTATGGAACTTTTTGGCTACAATTAGAATTAATTTCAAGAAGCTGTTGTGGAACAGATTTTTTGAGATTAGATTAGACAAATTGTTGAGGAGCCAAGTAATTCAGTAGTTGAGGCCTCTGAATATTAAGGATATTCTGAAATTTTAATCTTCAAAAATACGCTTCTCCTTTTTTGCTCAAGGTTAGCATTTCTTTGAGTGCTGACTGTTAGAAGGAAGGGGAAATACCCGTATTTTTCCACCTATAAAATGCCCCATGTATCAGATAACCCTCACTTTTCCAATCCAGAATTTCAGTTTCTCCACCGCACAGTTCTCCTTGGCTTACTTCCGTGTATAAGAAGGTCCTCAATTTTTAATTTAACACTTTTAGATAAAAATATAGTCATGCACAGAAAAATACTGTGATCCTCTTTCTTTGCGTGTTAGTTTGCAAGGTGCATCTCATTTACTTCCGAGAGAGACAGTTTTGGTCAATTGAGCAATCTCAATGCTTAGTTCTTATGTTCTTAATTTTCTTACTCTTGACCCATGAGAGGTTTTTGATTTATCTTAATGGGGACATTGTTGGTTTATAGTCATCCCACGTTTGTATGATTTTGCTGAACTTTTTTTAGCACAACATTGTAAGGAGAATGCAATTGATTTCAACTAGGGCCTTGAATGAGATATCACATCAAACTATCTGTGATATGGCAAGGCCATGACTTGTGTCCGCAAACTCAGATGATTTTCTTCCTTTTTATAGTTTATGATAATATTAAATTGTCATGATGTCTGGATCAACCACAATTAAGGGTCCCGAAAGTATGAATTGTATTTACATTCATATGTTACTTAATGAACTTGCCAAATTCCTATGTAAGTGAATGGGCATGTTCATCCAATACCTCCCTGCAACAGCTGGGACTTTGGGTACACCATCTTTATTTCAGGAACTGGAAGCTGGGTTCAAAATTTGGCTTCCATTTCTATTCCTTTTGCTCCCTGAAGAAAAGAAAAAGATGCTGCCCCGTCACTATAGCTGGAAGTGCTCCTCACCTCAGAGCAGTGGGGTTACTTTCCCCCATCAGCAGAAGCCGCACTTGGGGAATTGTTGCAGATGGATACTTCACATATAATTCCTTTGTGAAGTAGCTAGTTCTGGAGAGTTTGTAGAATTATACTCGGCCCTTCTGAAAATCCACTCCCTGAGATAGGTGCCTCACTCCACTTAATGGTAATGCCACTTGTGAGCCCTCTTTCTGTGTACAAAAGCTTCTGACTGAACTGGCTGTTGAATCTTTCTTCGGCAATCAGGATGCCACAATGTCTTCCGTGGTGACTGAAGGCAGCAGCTTAGGGACATAAGAGCATAAGAACAGCCTTGCTGGAACAGGTCACAGCCCATCCAGTCCAGCATTCTTTCTCACACAGCGGCTCACCAATGGATTCAGGGTATTCCCAAGCAGATGTCTTCACCTGCTTATGATTCTCTGCAAATGGTATTGACAGATATCCTGCCTATCTCTTCAACACAGAGGTTGTCCTTAGGCATCCATAATGATAGCCATTGATACCCTTGTTCTCCATGAACTTGTCCAATCCTTTCTTAAAGCTGTCAAGGCTGACAGCTGTCACCACTTTTTCTGGCAGGGGGTTCCAGAGACCAGAGATCCTCTGGGTGGAAAATTACTTGCTCTTATTTTTTTGAGATCTAGCACCCAAAAGTTTCATGGAGTGCCCCCTAGTTCTAGTGTTGTATAAAAGGGAAAACAGTGTTTCCTTATAACTTTGTCCATACCGTGTATGATTTTATAAACTTCAATCCGGTCACCTCTTAGGCACCATTGTTCAAGAGTGAAGGGACCCAGCCGTTGCAGCCTCAGATGGTAAGGAAGGTATTCCAGTCCAGTCCACCTACCTCTTCCCAACACCTTGGTGCTGTACCTCAGTACATAATGGTAAAGGGGTGGCTAAATTTTGTTATAAATAAATCAATAGCGCTTAAAGTGACCGTCTCATTCTGCCTTATTACAGGGCTGGCCCAGAGAAAGGGCCTCAATCCAACCAGCTTCAGCTACAATACTGTACTGTCATCCCTCTTATCCAGTCTAATTTTACGTTACTGGATTTCAGCCACTGGAACATCTGAAGTGAGCTACAGGATTCAGTATGTGCTCTGTTAAAGGAGCGTTAATCAACTTATCTGTAATTCTCATTGATTTAAATGGGCCTACTGTATGACTCTGTTAAAAGTAAGACTCTTTGCTCTAAGAGTCGGCCCATTTGAATCAATGGAACATATGGAGGCATTGACTCACCAAATCCAGTGATTCGGTGGCCTATTCTAATGTGATTTGCTCTATTAAACTACAGGATTTTGATCAGGGACACACTTCTCAGCAGATACTGCTCTGAAAGTCATTAAATCATGCTTCGGATTAGCTCTTCTCCATGTTCCCCTGTTCTAGTTTGTTTTGGATAAGAATCCCCTTTTATTTCAACCTAAGATAACACTTTTCTGACACACTTCTCTGCCTCAGTAGACATCATTTTGGATGACACACAAAAATGACTTCTTATATTGAGTCTACGTAGCTTTCTAGAAACCACTCCCCACTGAACTCTCCTTGTTCAAGCATGTTCTGTGTATCCTGGCTGCATCCCCTGGGCCTTAGGAGACTTTAGAAAAGGTAGAACAATCAGCTGCTAATTACATTTTGCTGCAGAGTGAACTAATGGGTTTCAAGTGTATTGGAACTGAAACTTTATTCAGTTTAACTGGTCACTTAAGGCAGTGTTTTTCAACCTTTTTTGGGCAAAGGCACACTTGTTTCATGAAAAAAATCACGAGGCACACCACCATTAGAAAATGTTAAAAAATTTAACTCTGTGCCTATATTGACTATATATAAAGTAATTTTTCAATTTTTCCCACGGCACACCAGGCAACATCTTGCGGCACACTAGTGTGCCGCGGAACAGTGGTTGAAAAACACTGACTTAAGGTACAATCTTATTCACATATTCCTGAGAGTCAGTAAAGGGAATCCATAGTTTTCCCCCTTTCCATTGCCTTCTAATTTACTGTTTTTGTAAGCTTTCATTTGGGATCTGGAAGCCAAACAGCGCAGTACCTTAACCATATAATTCTGCCTTTCTGTACAGTTATATGGTCTTTTATAAATGGCTTATGGAGGGAGGGTGCAGGGTAGTTCCAGCTCAGGAGCTTATTTTTTGACAGGGGTTTTTTAATCTTTTGTCTGTACCTAGTATGTGTTGTCCCCCCCCCCAATGGATCCATAGCATGCACCCTCCGCCATCCAGTCCAGATCAAGGTTCCTTGTTGGCAGTTTGTTAAAGGAAATTACAGTGGTACCCCGACTTAAGAGCAGCTCGACTTAAGAGCAATTTGACTTAAGAGTGGAAAACTGTTGGCATTTTAACTGCTGCCTTACAAATTTTAGATATGGTCTGCTTGACTTACAAATATTTTTCCATTTTTTATTTTTTAGCTTTTTTATTTTTTAGATAGGTACCTCGACTTAAGAGTAATTCGACTTAAGAGCATGTATTCAGAACAGATTAAATTGGTAAGTCGAGGTACCACTGTATCTGCAAGCAAGGCTAGACCTGCATAGGTAAGGTAATGGCCAATTTGTCATTGGGTGAACGTAATAGGTAGATGTGTCTCCCCATGTAGGTCTCCCCATGCAGTTTCAGTCTCTGGAAAATCAGGGTTCTAAATTCTGTAAGGATCCTATAGAAATCGAGAAACCTCTCCAGTCAGGAGGGGTTGTGAGACTAGAGGGAAGCAAGATGTAGTAAAGAAGGTTGGACTGCTGGACTCACCATGTCACACAGATCTAATTGTGTGGATAGGAATAAACATCTAAATCAATCCTGGGGGTCGGGACCCCTTTGGGGGGGTCGAATGACCATTTCACAGGGGTTGCAATGAGACAGTGAAGAAAAAAGCACAAATGGCTTGGGTCTGGAGGAAGAGGGGGGAAGGGCGGAAGAGTGAGTTACAGCTTGATAGGTTGGAGGGGATGTCAGTCAATGGCACTGGAGGATGCGATTGGCTGAGGGTGCCTGTAGAGGGGAGTTCTCTATGGCACCTGGGGCACTGGCCTGCCAAAGGGGGCTTGTGGCCTCTTCCAAGCAGGGCAAAGGGTCACCACAACATGAGGAACTGCATTAAAGGGTCGCGGCATTAGGAAGGTTGGGAACCACTGATCTAAATGGTGCTAATCTTCCCATATGACATAACTTAAATAGTTGTATGTTATTCACTGCTTGTGGATATTTTAAACTACCATATTTTCTTGAGATGAATTTTATTTAAACTGGCTTATATTTAGTTTGATTTTATCAATATTTACACGGTATAGTATTTATGCTTGTATTTATTATGATTTTATTAATATGTTGTTGCATAGTTTTTATGGTCTAAGCCACCGTGTGGGGTCTGTGGTTTTGGAATGTGGAAAAGAGATTAAGAAATAAATAGCTGGGCTTGTGAACTAAAGGGACTCATCCACAACTAGAGTGGGCACCTGCCTTCTGTGGTCATAATCCACCTGTGTGTAGAATTCTTTGCAGTCTATGATCTGGATACAGATGTGACAAGTGGAATATACTGTTAAATTGGGTGTCAAAAGATCTGAGAAGTGCTGCACACCTTGATTTTGACAGAGTTACATTCCTCTGAAGAGCCATATTTCCAGCCTTGGGGTGTTAGTTTTTCCTCAGATGCCCACGATATCGGTAGGAAAGTATGACGTTGTTTCAATAAGGAGCATTTCATTTTGGATACAGAAGGCCTTTCCATAGTTATCTATGCCCTAGTGATTGTTGGCGGGATTTCGAATTGAGTTATTCCCACTCTGATGCAATGTAGAGCTCGGAGAGATCTGCCTAAGTCTCACTCTTGCCTTTAGAGAAGCAAAAACGATCAGTCTGGATGCTTCTTGGTTAAGGGAAACAAGAAACATTTTGTCATGGCTTTTTATGTATATAATATGTAGTCTGTTACAATGTCTTCCCAATTCTGTCTTTAAAAGTTAAGAAAACCATGTTTACCCCACCTGTCTCATTAAAAAAGGACTCAAAGTGGCTTACATGATTAAAAACACAACATTAAAGGCTGAAAACAGTTACTACAATATTAAAGAAAAATTAAAAACATTATATTTTTAAAAATTGGGCTAAAATAGTCCAGAACAAGCAGTGCAATTCAACTTCCTATATTCTATGTTCTTCTCACTATTAAACATAATACAGGTATATGTCAGAAGATTATGATATACAGTAATGTATATCCTAAAAATAATTCCATTGAAAAAAGTTTGAATATCCCAAACAGGATAATAACAATCTTTCACATAAAAATAGTAAGCAATAAGTTATGTAACAGGCCTTCCATTGTGAAAAAGTGTAAAGCGTTGACATAACTGAGGTATCTAATAAATAAACTCTTTCATTAAAAATACTGCTATATACAGTAACTGGCTTTCTGTCACATTTTTCCATCTAGTGGTTGCATTAAAACTTTTTTTTAAAATGTAACAGCTTCCGTTACGACGAACTTTTGGTTTCAATTTCTGATCATCAGCATGAGATATTCTTCAGTGTACAGTAGTTAATGAGAATGTCAAATTTCCCCATTGCTTTGTATATTCCCTTTTCTTGAATTACTTATTTATTTATTTATTTATTTATTTTATTTTATTTTATTTTATTTTATTTTATTTTATTTTTTTTTATACTGCCCATCTTCCAACAGGAACTCTGGGCAGTTTACAAATAGTTAAAAACAGCAGTATAGACAAAAAAAGAGGGAAAAGACCCTTAGGCAAGTGGCATCAACAGGTGAGAAGGAAAAAAGAAGAAAAAAACTGAAGTAAATAAGATACCATTAAATAAATTAAGTAAAATTAAATTAAAATTAAAGGTTGCCATATGCCTCCCTAAACAGCATGGTTTTCAAAGCCTTTTTGAAGACGGGCAGGAACTGTGCAAGGCGCAGCTCACTCCGAAGGTGGTTCCACAACGATGGACCCACCACAGAGAAGGCGTGGTTGCGCATAGACAACCTCTGTGCCTCCCTGGGAGTGGGTTGTAGGTTTCTTTCATGTTCTTCATTGTATCATTCTTCTTTTCACATATGAAGGATTTATGACAACGCTCAATGGTCTGTTTTAGTCCTAGCAATGAATTGCCGAAGAACGCCAACATTCTGCTCAACCACATTGCCAGTGGTCACTTTGGGTATGACCTCTTCCAGATAGAATTGGATCATTTCTGCTACTGACTGGCACCCCAAATATCCCTTGAAATCTTCCAATAAATCTTCTTTTAACAACATGATATAATCCAACCAATCATCACTGGTTTGCCTTCTTAATTGGCTTCAGACTTCTTATCTGTTCAACACAAGGAGTCATTCATTCAAGCAGTCCTTCTGGCAGGGCAGACTTTATCTTCTTCCTTCTTGCTGGCTCAGTCTTTAAAAGTAGAAAACAGAGGAGAGAAGATGGATGGCATAGAAAAGGACAGGAAGGAAGGAATGGTCTCCGATACTTCTGCTCATTTATTTATTTATTTATTTATTTATTTATTTATTTATTTATTTATTTATTTATTATATTTTACCCTGCCTTTCTCCTTAAAAGGGCCCAAGTTGGCTTACATCATTTTTAAACAGTGTTTAGAAGCTAAAAGTATGAGTACAAATATTTTAAAATAATTAAACAAGTATTATATTAAAATAGTAAACACAGTAGGACCTCCATATCTACTGATTCATTAACCACTGATTCGGTTATCCACGGCTGACAGAGAAAAAAATTAAATAATTCAGCAGCCACAAAACAAGCTACTGTCACGAACAGCAGCCATAAAGCAAGCTAATGTCACAAAACAGAAGGGTTTTTTTTGGAGGGGAGGTTAGTGTTCTCTCTTATGAATGGTTTTTGTTATCCACGGGAGGTCTAGAACCAATCCCCAGTGGATAATGGGGTCCTACTGTACTGTAAAAGCAATATTAAAATATTTTAAACAACAGAACACCACAGTCTATTAACACCCCGACACACCCAGACCAATAGCCATTAAGGAAAAGCCTACCTGAAAAGCCAACCTATCTTAGCCTGCTCATGGAAGGACATTAGAGTTGGGGCCAGTCGAGCCTCCAGTGGGAGGGAGTTTCAGAGTCTGTGAGCAGCAGCAGAGAAGGCCCATCAAGTTCACCTGTGTGGATCCAAGAAATGATCTCTCCCATGATCTTAACACACGGGCACACTTTTAGAGGGAGACACAGTCTTTTATACAGCTGGGACCTGGGCTGTTTAGGCCTTTATAAGGCAGATAGAGAGCATGTTTCCCATAGACAAACAGTGTTAAAGGAAAGGCATGCAAGGCAACATTTTCCCAGGAGTAATTTCCAGCTGTGTCAGTGACAGTAAGGCGGTTACTTAACGTCTGTTTTCTCTCTGTAAGTGTTGCGCTTTGGACTGGTACAAAAAAACTTACTTCATGTCCGCTGCGCAACTGCTGAAATTTGTCTCGACCATGCCCCCGGACCAGGATCAGAATGTGACAGTACTGTACCTGGCACTGGGTTGGGTATTCTCTTGTCACAGTTTGTTCCCGGTTCCTGTTCCGAGACAAGGGACCATGTGGTAACATCTGTCATGCAACAACCAGTGTCCACCCAATGGTCAGTGGCTGAAGTGGCATTTGACATTAGTTTCCCTATGGCAGAGCTGTCCAAACTTCAGCCCTCCAGATGTTTTGGACCACAACTCCCAGAATTCCAAGCCTGTATTGTCAATGGCAAAGGACTGTGGGAGTTGTGGTCCAAAACATCTGGAGGGCCGATGTTGGGACACCACTGCCCTATGGGAAACACCATGCAGCGCAAATGTTTATTAAAGAAAGTACTGAAAACTCTGTAGTATTGACGTGTAAATCCCGGAAGACCAGTAAATCAAAATATTGAAAAAGTTTTATTTATAATATTTTTTAAAAGCAAGACAAATTCAGAATTTGTCATGGAACAAGACCATGAAGTAACAGTTGTCACGAGACAAGTTATCAGGACCGTGAGAAAACGGAAATAGGGACTAAACAGGGACAAAACCACGTGATCGCAACCAACGCTGTCATGGTACAAAACTAGTCGCGGAACAAGGAAGGCCATGAAGTAACTGTCTAAGTTGTACATGACGTTCCCTTGAAATTGGTTAACAAATCCAGGCTTCGTTAGCTTCCAGCAGCCAGATTGTGAACCCTGAACAGGAGCATACTCTGCCAGTACTAAAAGATGTTCAGTGTTTCTGGGCACAATTAAAGAAGGCTGGGTTGTGAACTTTTCATTTAAGACCGTCAACGCTAACTGACCATCCGGCATCCTCCGGGATTTTGCTGTGCGGTATTCCATTCTGCTAGCCATGCTGAGTATTTGCACTTGTAGTCCAGTATCCACAAGTACAGCTGAGTCCTGCTAAATCCTATGGGGGATGTGGTGCTTTTCAGTTGAAGAGTTGTGCGTGGATAGTGCCTTTACATAGTTTTGTTACAAGGGGAAAGTGGATTTGACTGGATCTAGCTGATGTTCCGTTTTTTTTTCCCAAAGAGAAAAACATAACAGTCTCGTTTGGTTTTCTGTGCCTCCTCGGGAGAGACGAAACAGGCTTTCCCCGGATAAATCTATTCTATCGGTGCTCAAATTAATTAATTCATATTTTATGCTGATTTCAGAGCAGCTAAAGCATTCAGCATTAGGAGATGAAGTTTCTTGGTAACCCTCTAGGGAGTGAATCGAGGAAAGAGTGGAAGTCAACTGGGCATGTATTCCTCTACCAGTGTTTGCAATGAGATAATTCTTTAGACCTGTTCTCATAAGTGGGGCTTTGGACTGCTCCCAGAAATAAGCACCTGGGATTCTCTGATCAGTTGCACTTAACTTTCTCTGCCTGAACTTCCACCTTGTTCTGAATTTCTAAAAGTATGTATTACTTTTTTTAGCCCCCCGTTCTTGATTCTCCTTTGCTGAAGATGGAATCTTTAATCCTTGCTCCTAGATGCACTTATCATGCGGGTGTGTGTGTGTGTGTGAATTATATTTAAAGGAATTGAAGTGTAGGCAAATGCATTGAACCAAGCAATTTAACATAATTTCCCAAACTTGTTCCTAAATTTTTACGTATCAGCTGCCATCATTGCCATGAGTTTTTCATGTGCTTCTTAATGGCAAGGGGTCTCAACAGCAAAGCATACCGGTCCTCTACATACAGAAACCTTTGTCCTTCTTTTGTTAGCTCATCAGAACCAAGAACTGGGGGGAAAATATCTTCCTTTCCCCAAATGGCTCTTCAAGAATCAATGGGCTTGCCCCTAACTTCCATTTCCAGAAAGGCCCCAGAACACCCTCTTGCTACCCGCACCCCTTCTCACTTTCAGGATCCCACTGTGGCATCTTCTGAGCTTCTCGTTCTTGTGTCCGTTCAGGAATGACAGAAACATGATGGCAGGTACAGAAGTATCAAGTAAATAGGCATTAAGAAGCAGAAGCTATGCATGGAGAGCATGTTCATATTGCCTAGTTCAGTGTGAGCAAACCTATGGCATGAGTGCCAAAGGTGGCACTCGGAGCCCATGCTGTGGGCACCCAACATCGCCCCTTCATAGCCTGTATTCAGGTTAAATTGCTGTATTGGCAATTTGTGAAAAATTAGTGGGTTTTGAATTGCAGTTTGAGCACTCGGTCTCTAAAAGGTTTGCCATCACTGACCTAGTTGCTCTAACCTCTTCCTGGTGTCCAGGATATATATTGGACTACAACTGCCATTATTCCCTCCGCTGTTACACCCCATCATATGGTGGGGCATCTGTGGGACACCAAATAAGGAAGAGTCGGTTTAGTCATTAGACATCTGCTCAGCTATTCCATCCACAGTAGTGTTCCCCAATCTTTGCATTGCTGGGATGGGTATGCAGAGAAGAAGAAAAAACCATGTGCCATGATTTAAATTTGGGGAGGGGTGACATCTGAATAGCTGAATAGCAGAAAAAAATTCCTAACTATTAGAGCAGTATGGCAATGGAAGCAATTAACTTAAGAGGTGATGAGCACTCCAAAACTGGAGGCATTCAGGAGAAATTTGGACAACCACCTGGCAGATCTCCTTTCAGTTGTGTTCTTGCATGGAGCAGGGGGTTGGAATTGATGGCCTTGTAGGCCCCTTCCAATTTCATTATTCTATGATTCTATGATATTTACCTATTGGACTTAATTTGCCAACCTGTTTGCCATATGGCAATGGGGTGTGGTGGCTCAGTGGGCTAGAGCACTGAAAACTGTCAGCTCAGCGGTTCAAATCCCGGGTGTCATGCAGACTGAGTAACATCTCCTGCCAAGCTAGAAGTTCAAAAGCATGTAAATATAAGTAGATACCTTAAAGCAGGAGGTAAAACAGAGTTTCCTTGCAGCCATGCCAGCCACATGGCCACAGACTTGCACAACACTGGCTCTTTGGCATGAATACAGAGATGAGCACTGCCTATAGAGTTGGACACAACTAGCATGTATGTGTAGGGGAACCTTTACCTTTACCTTTACCTTGCCATATGGCAGTGTCTTTTACCAAATGTCCATTTGGCCTTTAATATGTAGCACAATCACCAAAACCCTAACTATGGGCGTTTATACACGACCCCTAAGCTGTGCTGCAAATGGCTCCCAGCTCCGGAGCTTAGAAATGTTTTCCCACCAGCTCCGGAGTTTGGAGACAATTAAGTGCGACCCCGCCCACTTTAGCACGACCCAGCGCATTTTTCATGTACCTGCTCTCTGCAGGTGGAAAAAATTTGATGCAGATAAGAGTGGTGGGCTCTCCTGGCTTGTCTGTTGTTTTTTTGCCTCCCGCCCCTTTAAGAGCTCCTTGAGCTGGAACCAGGAAGTAACGGGGCTCGTGGCAAGTTTGACCGCACCGGCAGGTTAGTAAAGGCTTCTTTTGTCCTTTTTTCCCTCCCCCCCTCACGCCGACAGGAGCAGGAAGTGCTGAGGGGTGGGGACGGAGGAACAGAAACGAACCCCCAAGATCTCTGGTCCGAATTTAAGGGACCAGCGGATCTTAGGGGTCGTGTGAAAAGGCCCCTAATTGCAAAAATGAAGATCTAGTTGCACTTTGTAAGCAGACTGAGGCTCTGGAGTGTTGTAGGTGGCCAGTTGGGCTGCGCTTCTTTGACCCCACCCGCCCATTTCTACTAACCCTTTGTCATTTGTTCCCGGTGCTCCCAGTATTTATGAGAGGAAGGCCTAAATTATGTTGATTCTGGGAAAGTGGTGGGAATATTTCTTTGGTTCCAGTGTTCTCTACCATTATTTGGAAAAGTAGAATTTATAAAGGAATTTGTTCACTTAACTTGAGAACATGTTTCTATATTTTGCTTATACATCTGTAATTCTAACATTCTGTAGTAATTTATTTGTTGTAGTTTATTTGTTATAATTTGTATGATCCCATACGTAAAACAAGACAAGAGCTTAAAGTGCCTTTTGGGGTGTTTTTAACCATGGATTTTATTTCTTTGGCTTGCACATAAAGGGCAGAGACCATGGATCTAAAAGAGCAGCAGGACTTTTTATTCTTTTTATTCTTATCTCCACCCAACCTTTCAGAATATCGTACTGTATTTTAATGTACAATATTTTAATTTGTATTGTATTGTATTGTATTGTATTGTATTGTATTGTATTGTATTGTATTGTATTGCAATGTTTTTAATTGTTTCTAAGTGTTCGTTTTAATTTTGAATTGTAAGCTACCCAGAGGGTGAGTGGCATATGTTAGTTACAGTAGTTAGTTAGTTAGTTAGGCCGTTACTTCACGAACCGCTCGCTTCGCGGCAAGCCCTCATTTCTGTGCGAATCGATCGTTTCAGTCCGCACGCTCCTCCTTTTTGGCTGCGATGCCACCCCGACCACGCCCCCTTTACCGTGCTCCAAGCAGGGTGAGTGGTTCCCCTGCCAGTGGCCGGGAATCTTTTCGCTTCGCATCTCACTTCGCTCCCAACGTGACGTGTGGTCTCGGTTTTTGGCTTTTATTTCAAGTTTTTTTAAAAAAATATTCAAACAGGGATATCGATGCATCGCTATATCGTTTCATCGCTTTGCGCTGTTACTTCCTCGCTCGAGTAGCGGCTGCGGCGGCGGCGGCAGCGGGAGCAGGAGGAGCCGCTGCCGCCTCGCCCGGCCAGAGCAGGGCACCCAGGGTAGGCAGCGTGCAAGCGGCGGAGGGCGGGCGGCTGTGCCATGTGGGGCTCCCCCCGAGTAGCGGCGGCGGCGGCGGGGGGGCTGCCAATGATGCCAGGAAACAGTTGAAATCAGTAGAGCCATTGCAACTGACAGTCCAGCAGTGCATCGATACGCCGTCGGTAGGTATTTTTTTAAAGGACGGATGGGAAATAAGGAACGTTGAAAAGTGGCATGCGAATGCGAAGGGAGCACGTGAGGTTGTGCTCAAATCGGTCCTAAAACTGCAGCTCGTGAGTACTGAGAAACAGGGGCGGGAGCGAAGCAAGAACACGTGACCGCCTCCGAATTCACAGCGAAGGCAAGGTCGGTTCGAAGCGAGGCACTTCGTGAAGTAACGGCCTGTGTTGGACAGACAGACAGACAGACAGACAGACAGACAGATAGATAGACAGACAGACAGACAGACAGACAGACAGACAGACAGACAGACAGACAGATAGAAAAAGACACCAAGTGATGATGGTGATTGATCATGCCATTCAAGATATGAGCTTTCTCTCTTGGTGGTTATACTTCTTAGTTTTTACTGGTTCATATTATTTGTTACTTTAGGTAGTGAGATGGTTTCTTAGAGATCTTGAGGAGAGAGGTATGAAGGATGGATGACATATGGGTGGATATGGTTTGTTAAGGAGGGTGCACCCTTTCCCTTGTTCATGCCCTAAGCATGTGTTTGTTTTGAGCTGTGTTGCCTTTTAAAATAAGAATGAATGAATAAATGAATCTTTATTTATGGTTATTAACCAAGTTAAGAAATACCAAAATATCAATTTGCCACAATAAAACGATTTGCCAGAATAAAACATTTTAAAAACATTTTAAAACATTAGTTTTTAAAACTAAATACAAACAGGAGTGTTATAAAAATAGTCAATATCCGAAGGGTAGATAATATAATATATCGAGGATCAAGCCAACATCAAACCCCAAGGTGGAGACCACACTCCATATGGTCATCAAGAGCTAAAATTACTGGCAGTCATAAGCCTGCGTACAACTACTGCAGCGGTGCAAAATCTGGCAACACAATTTGAAATCTGCTGGGACCTGTCAGAGAGAAGTAACTTTGCATAGAATTCGGCAGGTCTCCCAGGAAATTTGTCGATAAAACATAAAAACGTAATAATTTTCCATTTAACAGAAACAAGCACGAAACAAACTCAAAACCGTTTAGTATTTTGTTTCATTAAGTGCTTATACATATCAGTCATCTTTTACATCTTCTATTCAGTCTGTGACTGCGAACTTGAAGATTTTCTTTTAGGATATTGTTCATTAGGAATTTAATTTCTTCGCTGTCTGGAAATGCGTGCTTTTCCTGGCCTCTTTCTGAATATTTGCTTCTTTCCCTTCTACCCCCACAGGCTGATGTGAAAGGTCAAGGGAAAACCTGTAGAACAGCTTTGTGGGATTTCTTTACAAGGCTTTGTTCCATTCAAGGGCTCACAAATTATTTGGAAACCTGAAACCCTTACTGAGAAGGGGTTGTTCCACTTCTCATTTTCTCAGGTCTAATTCTGCCATGTGCCAAGAGCTTTTTGAATTACTATGAGGGATTGATGAAGCTGTCTGGTTCATCTCTATGGTGCCTGCTTTCCCCCCTCACCCCACAACTAAAACTTTGTTACACCCCCCTTTGCCCCAGTTTGGGGATTTCTTTTTAAAAAGTCTTCTAGAATATTCCCATGATGCATCTAAACAGACATTTTTTGTGTGCATGAAGTTTTATAGGCTACGTTCTTTAGTATATCCATTCTTGGCAAAAAAAATTCTCTTAAGGTATTCCTTTTGTATAATTTCCCCCCCAATGCACTCATTTTATATGCAGTTTTTTCCGGATACCAAGCATGTTTCTGTGCATTTGCTTAGATTGAGAACTGTATTGCAAAATTTTGAGAATTGTGACAACTGAAGGATGATTATGTGCCAGCTTGGGAAGAATGAAGAATTACATTCAGCAGGATTAAAATACAGACCAAATGAATCTAAGTACATGAGTGCTTTGTAAGCATTCCCTTTACTCGGAGAAGTCTAGTTGTAGAACTGAGTATTCAAAAATAGGAATGACTGAGAGTTCCTTGCAAGATTTTGACAATTGGATGTTCAGAACATTTCATACATGACCGTGCGTTTCCAGGGCTACTTTCAGTTATTGAATTGTAGGATCTCCTGGTTGTTCTTTCCAGAATCCTAGGGCCTTGCTCAACACTTTTTTTTTTTTGCTGATAATCCATATCAGATCACTGCTTGATCTTAACAATAATCAATTGATGAAAATACACCTGTAAATGCAGCCTAAGAAGAGTGTTTGATTTCTGGTGTGTGTGTGGGGGGCGTCGTTACAGTCGTGACCGACTCTTCGTGACCCCATGTCCATGGAGATTTGTTGGCAGGAATATTGGAGTGGTTTGCCAGTTCCTACTCCAGGCGCCTACAGCACCTGGTATTCCCTGGTGGTCTCCCATCCAAGTACTAAGCAGGGCCGACCCTACTTAGCTTCCGAAATCAGGCAAGATCAGATGTGCTTAGGGCATCTAGGCAGCTCCTGTGTTGTTTTGTAGTTTTAATATATTGTTGTATGCTACCCAGAGACCACCATAAGTAAGTAAGTAAGTAAGTAAGTAAGTAAGTAAGTAAGTAAGTAAGTAAGTAAGTAAGTAAGTAAGTAAGTAAGTAAGTAAAATGCCCAGTTAATAACCAATCCTCCATGGAAGCAAAAACTCATCACTTGCTAATAGTTCTCCATTTTATCTACCAATCCTAAAAGATTTATCAAAATATACACTTGGATCTAATTTGCTCCAAGTCATGGACATGTCTCTAAAACAAGTTAAGTTACGTAATTAACCACAACATGTTTTAAAAGTCTATCTTCTCTTGCTTCTTTTGCCCTGAATTAAAAATGAAGTTCTGGGTTGATTAATACCAAGGTGGATTTCAGGTTTTTTTTTTTTAAGAATTCTTCATTTTCTTGACAGTTGGTCACAACTGTAACGATACAACACACACAGAGAGTAAAGGCATTTGTCTCAACATTTTTGGCATTCAGTGGATAGCAACAAGATGTTTTTATCCCTGGTACTTATCACTTCCCTGTGTTTCAACATTTCATAGTTTTATTGTCTACATGATATTTATATGAGGCTGCAACTTTAATATCTCTTTATATAAAAACAGATGGATGTTATATCTTCAAAAGTAGAGGACCAGTTAAACTAGCTCTCACTCTTTCTTCTGTTTCTTTCTCCCAGTAGCAGTAGCTTCCATCTTGTTGAATTGTCAACATGTTTTTCCATCTTGTTGAATCAATGGCCTCCAAAAACTGAAGAATATCAGCTTTGTCATTAAATAAAGTATTTTATAATTTTTCCTGTTTACTTTATTTCAGATTATAAAATACTTTCTTTGTTTTATTTAATTCCTATTCAAGAGAATTACTTTATATTCAATATAGGCAAGAGTTAAATTTTTAACATTTTCTAATGGTGGTGAAAAAGTTAAAAAAAGGTCACTGCTCCAGAAGATACTGTCATTAAAAGCCCTTTTTAGATGTTGGAGATTAAAGGGTGAAAATTATCTGAAGTATTGAAAACCATTTCAGCTGGATCTTAATTCAGTTCTTCCCATATTCCATCTTTAAACTGTAACTAAATATAGCCTCAACAGTTTGAACATTAGCCACCCACCTTTTTTTACTGTTTCCTAAGCACCTTTCCTGATTAATAGTTCTTGAAGACTTGAAAGCTCATCCATCCATCCATCCATCCATCCATCCATCCATTCACTCATTCAAAATATTTTAGCCTGCATTTCTCTTTAAAAGGACACAAAGCATCTTACATAATGAAAAAGACAATATTTAAAAGCTAAAAACAATAAGAATGCAATTATTTTGAAAGAATAAAACAAGCAATGTTAAAGTCAGTCAATAAAAACAATACTAAAAACACACTGAAAATCTTATACCAGACCTGAACGATCCATCAACCAGTAGCCCGCAGCGCCATCAGAAGTCACCCACCAGGTCCCGACCAGCCTCCCGACACACTGTGTTCAAGAGAATTTTTTTTTTTTGCCCACCCATCTGCCTGCCCAGAGGTTTGGTCCGGATTTCTACTGTTCCCTTACATTCCACCACCACCACGCCACACCCCCCTCTTGGTTCTTCGCCCTCCTAGTAGCCATACCTGTCAAGCTTCCTGTAATGTCCGGGAAGCAAAACAAACAAACAAACAAACAAACACCCAATGACCCAAAGCCTACTCCGAGGTCTCTGTAGCTGCCTTCCATGGTCGAGGAGGGAGGGAGAGAGGGAGGGCTCCCCATCCTGAGGGCGACACCCTGTCCCTGACTTGCCCTTTGCAGATCTCGTTTGGGACTGGCTGGAGGAGCGAGGCGAAGATGCCACCGGAGACACCAGGAGAGGGGGCCAGCTTGCGCTCTTTCCTTCCCACCCAGGTCTGCCCTTCCGAGCCGGCCATGCACTTTCCTCCAGAATGGCTCGCTGGGCACTGGGATGGCTCCCTGAGCACTGGTTAAGGGTGTGTGTGCACTTGTGCTTCTGAAAGTAGCCTGCGGGGATGTGCGGTGCTTTAGGAAGTAGATCGCAGGAACGTGCAGCTGCTGGAAGTAGCCCATGGGCTGTTCAAAGTTGGATAGCCCTGGCTTATACTGTACACTTTTTCTGATCGTAAATTGGCTGAAAGAAGTTATTACTTGATTTTGAAAATCAATTTATTCAGAGAAGCCCTAGAAGGCTATATTGTGAGGAGAATTTAGCAAAAGAGGCAAAGTTGGACACAGCATGCAAAACAAAAGCAAAACATGCATCTTATATACCACTCTGTAGCAGTTAAAGCTCTCTCTGTGCAGTTCACAATTAAATTAACCTCCCAGAGTGACCTTGCTGCCAGATGGGCAGTATAAAAATCCAATAAAAATTATTCAGGCTACACATTACCCCCACCCCACCCCCAGCAAGCTGGGTACTTAATTCACCAGTCTTAGAAGAATGAGTGGACCTAAATCCAGCTACTTGGGATAGAACCCAGGTCATGAACAGAGCTTAGGGTGAAGTAATTCAGTTTAACCACTGCCAGTATTTTAAAGGCCATTTCTTGAACACAGTTTATGGCTGTGCAAAATGTAGTCCTCCGGATCTTATCTGATTCCCATCAGTCCTGGTAAGCATAGATATTTTGAAGAATGCTATGACTTCAAGTCCAAGGACAACAAGAAGGCCTTACATAACCCATTCCTTATTCATGCCTTGGCTAAGAATCTGCTTGCCGATCAGGTGTCATCATTGGGTGCCATTTGGAACATAACATTCTATGGGCACAACAATGCACTGCATATAGAGATAGTGCCCTATGTTTCTTTGTAAGATCTTGCCTGGTTGAGTGTTTATATATCTGAAAATGTAGGGTTAAATTCAACTTTGCGTTGGTGAAAGTCTTCTAATATGATAGAACTTTCTTCCCTTTCCTGTCCCCACTGTCTAAACATTTGCACTAGAAAAAATTCCCAGAAATAAATTGAGGAGTAAATCTTGCTCCTTCCTGATCCTGCTAATTCCGAGTTGTGGAATGTCAAACCAGTTCTATCTCTCTTGTGGTCCCCAGCTAGTATCCCGAGCTTCATCATTAGTTAGTTAGTTAGGCAAAGCCAGTACAGTACTAAGCTATTAAATCGAACGACAGTACTGTTTTTGCTTGAACAAATGCATCAGGAAGGACTGCCATTATTTCAAATGGCAGCTTTTGTAACATTGCCATTTCTTCATTGGTGATGTCCAAGTGAAGAGAATTACAGTGTATATACCCCTACTACTTCTCATTGGAGAAGAAGTGGGGTATATATGTAATTGATTAGGCCGTTTCTTATTTATGTTGGCAAATAACATAATCCATCTACCCAAGTTCTGCCCAACCCTAACCCTAACCCTCATCTCACAGGGGGCTTCACTTTAGCCCAAGGGTACGTGTTTCTTCACTTAGGTTTTTTTTTACATGCCATTCTCGGAATGCAGAAGCACCATCCGGGAGAAAAGAACAAGAGAGCACGAAAGAGAGGAGCAGTCAATGAGAGCAAGGAGTAGTGCCTGAAAGAGAGTAGGGGGAGAGGGGGTAAAAAGGTAGGAGACCCTGCATACATACATGGGGCCAGTTCTCACATGTCTGCGAAGACTCTGCTTTCTTAAGCTGCTACTTCTTTTTTTAAAAATAGTTCTCCTGTCCCAGTTCTGTTTATTTATTTATTCATTCATAGATAGATGGATAGATAGATAGATAGATAGATAGATAGATAGATAGATAGATAGATATTTTTATATTTATATACCACCAGATTTTTATACAACAAATACTGAGAAAAATAATGATCGGTTTCACAATATGACAAAAAGAACAAAAACAATTTAAAAAGCTATAGTGTGTGTGTGTGTGTGTGTGTGTGTGCGCGCATGTGTGTGTGCGCGCGCGTGCATGCGTCAGTTCTTCAGAACACTGGCTGTTCATCGCAGAATTTGGGGTAGGGGCAGGGCAAGCGTATATATTTGAGAAAGAAACAGACAAGTCCTAAATTCATCCAAGTTTAGGTGCTAAAGATACAGGCTAAATTTAGGTTAAAAATAATCTCCTCTTTTCTGATATAGAAATTGTCACGTCTCTGTAGGCTTCTGCTTCCAGCCAGTCTAGAAGCTGTCTTTTGTCAATGAAAATTGAGAGGTAACCCCAATTCTTCATCCCCTGAGGTGAAATCTGATATAACTGCATTTCAAAGGGTTTTATTTAAAAATCTCTACAACAAGAACTTTAGTTTAACTACAGGAAAGCTTCATGAGTTTTCTATTTTTCCCTCTGCATTGGCCACCCTGATGAAGAGTCCTTCTGGAAACTAAAAATGAAAGGAGAGAAAGCAGATGGGATTAAGAAGGTTTTTGGTGGATGGAAAACGGAGTTTTCCAAAATTTAGTCCAGCTGTTCCTTTTTCTTCTGAACTCAAGGCAAGGGCAGAGGGCAGGGGGAGTCAAATATTGTATGGAAAAAGTCACTTTTGTTTTGATAAGGTTTTTAGGTCATTGACATAGCATGTATTTAAGCTCCAATTTAATTAAGTTTCACGTATCATTAACAATTAACTTGAGGTCCATGGCCATTTTCTGCTTACTGCCCAGTCTGTATGTATTTTGGATTGTACTCTTTCATCCTGTTCCTTTCTGAAATTTGACCCCCCAAAGATGTATTTGAGATTGAATTTGGCTCTCATACTAAAAGAAGTTCCCCACTCTTGTCCTTCTGGATGCAGTTCTTTCTACAGGATTTCACAACTGAACCCATCTTTAGGAAGCAAACCTACATTCATTCATTGGGGACTAAACCCTTACTTCTATGTAGACTTGTATAGGATTGCAATGTTGAAGCTGAATCCAATGGATAGTTCCAAATAATGTAGATCCATTAAATTATTTCAATTGGTCTACTCTAGTTGGGGTTAGCAACTGGATTTAGCTCCAAGTTGGCAGATGACTGAAGTGCACAGCCTTCCAATGTGAAAATAGAACTGTCTCTTCCATGGCCATTTTCTCCTGCTCGGAGTGAAAACAGGAGCAAGCTGTATATTTGGCATGGTTGTGATTTGGGGGGGGTTTCCAGGCAGGTGTACAAGACCACCCAGCTTGTGGTAGCCACACAAATGTGCAAAATGTTGAGGTCTCTCCCTGGTGAGCCAGCCAAGTGACCCAATGGTCTTGAGAACCTGCCATAGATAGGCCAGAAAAAAAATCCATGCTTTTGTAAGCAGGAGACTTGCATACATTGGTCCTCGGTGAAGGGCTATTGAAGTGCAAATCAAGTGAACAGAAGGAAATTGAAGTTTATGTCAGGAGTTCTCTTCTCATGCAAGGGAACTCATGTGTGCACATAGATAACCTGGTTGAATGGCCATTCTCTCTAGGAGCTTTTAGGACTACAGTTTAAAGGTGAGACACAATTCAAAAGGAGAATATTCTCACACACCTAAAGTTCTACAGAATCTTTGCAGAACGCCATGAGTGTTCAACCAATATACATTCAATTGACTACTGCAATGATCTCTATGTGGTGCTTCCCTTGAGCCTGTTTCGGACTCTTCAACAGGTAGAGAATGCGGCTATCAGGCTGGTGACAGGTATGGGCAAATTCATCCATACCACCTGAATTCTGGCCTGCCTCAATTGGCTACCCGTAGCATCTTGAGTCAAGTTCAAGGTTTTGGTACTCACCTATAAAGTGCTTCACAGTTTAGTGCCCCATTACTTGGCAGAGTATCTTCCCTAGTCTTGATCATCCACCCATACCTCCAGATCCACACAAGCTCCTCTGGGTGGCCATGCCAAAGGAGGCCAAGAAGTCATCAATAAGAAGCTGGCTGTGGTGCCTTCACTACTGGTTACGCTGCAATTGGGCCCCTCCTTACCTACCTTTAGAAGGTAGCCAAAAACAGAGCTCTTTAGCAAAGTGTTTGAGTCTCATGGTGCAGTGGTTAAATGGCTGTACTGCAGGTAAAACTGGGCTCATGACCTAGAGTGTAGTCCCAGGGAGTGACTCAAGGTTCATACAGCCTTCCATCCTTTTGAGGTTGATAAAATGAGAATGCAGCTCATGGGGGTGGGAGACACTGGGTATCCCGGATAATTAAATTATACACCGTCCAGAGAATGCTATCAACAATATATAAGTGACATGCTTTGCTTTGCTTTTGAGTTGATATCAACCTCTTATTACTGCCATTTTAGTATTTTAATTGTATTATAAAGTGCCATTTTATTGTGTCGTTTTTGCTTGAATTACTTTTGTTTGTTTGTTTTATAATTATTTGACTTGTTGGCAATCTTGGCATGTTAAACATCCACTAATGGGATGATAAATAAATAAATAAATAAATGTTTGTTTTTGTTTGTTTGTTTGTTTATAATTTTCTTTTGTAATTCAGTGGCACCTTTGTTCATTTATATTTGTCACCGCTATAATTATACAATTTTTGTTTAAGAAGGAAGTCTCATGATTCTTTTCCTTTTTCTTAGGTATCATCCTTGGATTTGGTCTTCGGCAATACCACTTCACCTATCGAGAGGTCAAGTACTTTTCTTTCCCTGGTGAACTCCTAATGAGAATGTTGCAAATGTTGGTTTTGCCTCTCATTGTCTCCAGCTTAGTAACAGGTACCAACTGTTTATTTCTTCTTTCAATTTCCTTCCGTGTTTGTTACTGCTGTTTTTGCCCTTCTAGATTCAATTTTTAAAGTCAAATGTTAATTGATCAATTAATCAAAAAGAAAACACACGCACAGAGAGAGAGAGAGAGAGAGAGAGAGAGAGAACAAACTCCAAATAATTTTTGCATAACTTAAAACTTTATAGACTGAATCTCTTTGAGGTTCTTCCATCCAATATCACAGTGTCTCACAATGGCTTCCCCACACCAAAATGTATCCTTCGGGAGCCACGGAACCAGAAGGGGAGGAATTAGAGATGGGTGTTTCATTTTGGAAGGGGACTAGTTCTGAAATGAAACATGCCAGCACAGCTGGCACTCAGAACGGAATCCCACCCTCCAGAACAAAACCAGCCTCTTCTTACCTTGCTTTTCCTTGCGGTGGGAGAAATTCCAACCAGGAAGAAACCTCTGATGTGTCATTCTTCCTTCTCCCTGATGCTGGCCTATCAGACAAGGAGGTGGGATAATGCATGTCCTTGCACAGCTCCTGATTGGTCAGAACCAGTGAGAGAGAAAAATGACACATGAGAGGCCGCTTCCTCTTTGGAATTTTGCCTAGTACTAACTACACAGTGACTGATTTTGTTCCGGAGGGTGGGACTGGGTCCCGAGCTTCAGCTGTGCTGGCATGTTTCGTTCCAGAACCAGTCCCCTTCTGAAACAAAATGCCCATCTTTAGGAGGAATAAGTAGTTTTAGATTACAGTTTTAAAAAGGTTGCTGGGTAATGACACCATCAATGTTTATATGGCATAGTTGTGTCAGCTAGATTTAAGTCAACTCATAGTTGGATGAGTTTTTTTTCCTAAAAATCAATTAGAAGCTTATTACCAATGAGATAAAACAATTTTCAGAGCTCATCTGCTATGCCATAGATCATGCCATACATGATCAGTCAATGTTTTTGTGATCATCATCATCATCATCATCACCACCACCACCACCACCACCACCACCACCACCACCACCACAGCAGACAAGATAACTATGCTGGATTTTGTATTACAAATCACTAGTCATTATTATTATTATTATTATTATTATTATTATTATTATTATTATTATTATTATTATTATTATTATTATTATTAATAATAATAATAATAATAATAATAATAATAATAAGAATAATAATAATAAGAAGAAGAAGAAGAAGAAGAATAATAATAATAATTTTAAACCAGAAGTTGGGAATCTCAGCAGGTATAGGGGCAAGATTTATGTGCCTGGACACACCAAGTCCAGAAGTGGTGATTTTTAGTCAGATGAGTGGAAACTCATCAGAGGTAGAGCCACCCTAGAAATAAGGAGAAACGTCCTGACAGTAAGAGCCATTAAACAGTGGAACAGCTTGCCTCCTGAGGTTGTGGGCTCCCCAACGCTGGAGGTTTTCAAGAAGAGATTGGACAGCCCTCTGTCTGGGATGGTATGAGGCCTCCTGCCTGGGGCAGGGGGTGAACCAGAAGACCTCCAAGGTCCCTTCCAACCCTGCAGTGATTCTGTGATTCTGGATATAAAGACAGAGTGGCTGAGCACTTCTTTTTGTTTTGGTTTGGGGGGTGTATGTGTGTGTGTGTGTGTGTGGTTTTTTTTTTTTTTTTTGCTTTTGCTTTGGTTCATTTGTTTGTTTTCTTAATTTTTTGAGGTGGGGGGGCTAGTCAGCCTTAGGGGACACCACAAGGTCCCCGGCACAAACTCCTCTCCTCTTGGAAGCTGCCAGTAATGTAAACAGTGTTGTTTTGGTATACATTTCAAAAAATAAATTGCAGGTCCTCCACTGAAGATTTTAACCACAGTGAGTCCTGTTTCTTCTTTCAGATGAAATATAACAATCAGGATTTTGCACATCTCTCCTCAAAGGAGAAAGACAGTTTGTTCTCTAGGTAGGGCTTGGATTATTTTGGTTTGCAGTGAGGCTTTGCAGTGTCCTAAAATATATCTTCCTCTGCTCTTTATGACTTCAGAATCCATCAATAATATTTTATCTTTTAAAAAAGTCTTCTCTTTCTTGTATTGTTGCCGCCTTCAGAGATGGTCAGTGTTTTCTTGCCAATTACGGCTTCCTACATTTCTTTTTAATTGTACATACACAAGAGTTAACATTTTGAAACACATTACAAGCCAAATGCCAGTCTTGTTGTAGGAGGAAGACGTTAGGAAGATGTTTCACTTGCTTACAAACGATTCCGGAACATAATTATAAATTATGCAAATAATAGAAATGTTTCTCTTTTGGCTAGCTTATAGGGGCAGCTTCAGATCGATTACAAAATGGTATCTTTTGTGAATCTTTTATTTGTATCCTTCAATGCTGTGTATAGTTTCTGTAACTGGGTGGAACTTTTTCAGAGCTCTCCAACACTACCCTTTCATTCCAGCCTTTGAATTCAAAGTGTGCCCCGCCTCTCTGCTGGGTGTTTCTCCTTCCCTCCCTCTCTCCTTGGTTGGTGGCAGATTTTTGTTTGCTATTGATCTGTCTGGTTTGCTGCTCAGTATGGCCGTTACTTCACGAAGTACTTCGCTTCGCAGCGGGATTGCCTTCGCTTTGAATGCGAAGCCGGTCACGTGGTCTCCCTTCGCCCCCACCCCTCTTTCTCTGTCCTCACCATGCGAAATTTTAGGATCGAATCCATTACTACCTCACATGCTCCCTTCGCATTCGGAAGCTTACTTGCAACGTCCGGTTTCTGCTTTCTTTTATTTTTTTAAAAAATTACCACGGCGTATCGATGCATCAATACCCGGCTGTCATTTGCGGTCAGAGGCACACAACCCAGCGGTCAAGCCCGGCGCTCAAAGGCCCCTGCGGTTGTCCCGAGGACTTGTGGGCGGCCATCGTGTTTCCCTGAAGCAGAGCAGCTGGGTTGGTTTTTTTGGGGGGGCAGGGGCGGGGCGGGGAGAGGCTTCTCTCTGCTTCATCACCCTGTGTGCCCCGCCACCGCTCTCTGGGTGGGCGCGCGTGGGGGTGGCTTGCAGCGGCGGCACCGACACCCCCTCCCCCCTCCCTCTGCGCAGCCCTTCGCCATCCCTTGCCAGCGGAGGGGCTCTGCTCACGTCACCCGGGGACGCTTGCCCCCCCTCTGTTGCCCCTGCCCCGTGTACAGAAGGCAAGATCAAAAGAACGGGTTAACTGAAATATCTATGCATCGGCATTTCGGAGAAAAAGTAAGTTTAAAAAAATAAATATATATATATAACTGGCCACATGTGACTTTGGATGCGAAGCGAAGAAGATTCCCGGCCTCCGGCAGGGGAATCTCTCGCCCCGCTTGGAGCACGGTTTAGGGGGCGTGGTCGGGGTGGCGCCGAATCCAAAGAGGAGGAGCGTGCGGACTGAAGCGATCGATTCGCACGGAAATTACGGCTCGCCGCGCAGCGAGAGGTTCGTGAAGTAACGGCCAATGTGTGCAACAATGAAAACAGCAGACACAAACCCTTCGTTTCAAACAACTGTCAGTAAAAATGTCTTTCTCCTTTCTCCTACAATTATCTCTGAGGCATTGAGACTGTAAGTGCCAACGCGAAAGGGATGCATCTCTACTTCTACTGCAGAGAAATTTACCAGAAATTCAAACATTTGCAATAGATTATGGGCCTAGAGACCAGAGAAAATAGCTAACACGTTTTGGGGGAATCATTGTTTTTCAAAATGTTTGGGGTTTTTTTTTTCTTCTCTATGTCCCCCACATTTTTAAAGCAAAATCACCTCATATCTGGTTGAAGAAAAAGAATTGTTGTTTATTTTCTGAGAAAAGGACCAATGGTTTCAAACTACAGGAAAAGAAATTCCATTTAAACATGAGGAGAACTTCATGATGGTTAGAGCCATTCTGCTTTGGAATAAGCTGCCACAGAGGGTGGTGGAGTCTCCTTTGGAGGTTTTTAAACAGAAGCTGGATGGCCACCTGTTGGGAGTACTTTGAGGGGGGTTCCTGCACGGCAGGGGGTTGGACTGGATGGCCCTTGAGGTCTCTTCCCACTCTATGAGTCTATGATTCCTAACTGAACTTGATCAGAAAGCAAAATAAGCAAAATGGGTCTTGAGCACATCAGGGCAATTTTGGGTGTGACTTCCAGAATTAATATCCCTAACTTTCTCCCAATGGAAAGAGAAGCTGCAGTTTAACCTCAGAGCTTTAAAGGTGAATCGTTGTATGGTTATTTACAAAGATAAAGACCAATAAATGCACAAGCCAAAGCTAAAGGGAATCAAATCGAACACTCTTGTGCTTCTTCTTTCGGGCCATGGCAGGAATGAAGGTCTAACAGTCTTTTCTGTAATACAGCTTACACGCCTGGTTGTGTTGGTTGCATCATGTGGATTTATCTTGATACCTCTAGGAAGTTTTTGGTTTTGCAGCCATAGAATTGCTTTTGGATCTTTATGTATAGGGCAACAATGTCACAGTACCATGCTGCTGCCATCTCCTCCGAGTTTGTACTTGGTGGATCTGTTGACATTCC
Organism: Phrynocephalus forsythii; assembly: GCA_029282475.1. NCBI lineage: Eukaryota > Metazoa > Chordata > Lepidosauria > Squamata > Agamidae > Phrynocephalus > Phrynocephalus forsythii. Next base: position 102,319,393 of record JAPFRF010000004.1, on the reverse strand, counting down.
TCTAGCAGACTCGGTTGATAGAGGCTGTTCGATTTATGTAGAACATATATAACTGAGTCATGGCAGAAGAATCCTGATCAGTATTGAGCTGTCACATAAATTTATATATATAGCAAGTTTACAGGCCCAGAGCTCTGTGGGAAAATAAAATGGATAGGCACTGGATCCAGGGAGCTGTGCAGACATGCCACATACTGATTCTGACCCTACTGTTTATCATCATTACTGGTATGCAATTTACGGCCATGGTGAGAACAGTGGAACCAGTCTCATTGCATGTGTACCTTAGAGAATACTCCCTGGACTCTATTGCACTGGGAAGAGGTACCTTGGTTTAAACTGCAAACTTTTCCCCGTGATGGAAGTTGTTCAATATTCTGCTCTGTTCAGACAGGTCCATACTGTGGAAGAAAGCTGGAGAAGATCTTGAGCATTTTGAGTGTGTGTGTCCATCTCTGCTGGTTTCATTCTTACAAAAATTCCTGGATTTGCCGTCCCCCCCCCCACTGGTCAACAAGGTTACGTTTTGAAGCAAAATGCAGATGTTTTTAATGCAAGAGTTTTCTGGCTGCTGCTGAAAAAATGTGCTAGTTTTGTGAAGGAGTGAACAATCTTGTAATGCTTAATATTTTGATTCCCCCCACCCCACCCCAAAGTATCAAAACATCCTTTTATTTCAAGAATGAGAAAATGAGTGTTTGTGAGAGAAAAAGAGCCAGGTGGGGTGAGAAATAAACATTTTTATGTTCATAGTCTTAATTGCCTCATTTACCTGAGGGCCGAAGAACCACTGAAATAAGATTCTAGGATAAATGAAAATGTAAGCCTGCATCTTGAAATCAAATTCATTAGTACAGCTAAATATTATTTAGAACGGTCTCAACCTGGCATTTTCCAGACATTTTGACCACCTTCATCCTTATAACCCACTAATGGGATTGATTGTGCTGGCTACAATCATGGGAACTGGTGTCTGGCCACTAGAAAGAAGACTAAAAGACTATACTTGGAAGAAGACTAAACTAGGACTTGGAAAGACTTAGACTAGCTTCCTTATTTTAAATTGCTGCCTAGTTAATACAAATCAAAGTATTATAAAACTGGGAGAGGGGAATGACCATAAGCCCATGTGGGTAATTATGAATATAATGTCCATGATCTGGAAGAATTTTCTTCCTCGTGCCATACATCTGCTTAACCAGCTGGTATTTTAAACAGATTTTTGGTGTCTCCTCTTAGATTCTATTAATCAAAGAAATTCAGAGGAAACTTGGGCTTTTTCTTGCCTAACCCACCATGCAATGTAGGAAACTTCTAACTACAGCATTGCCTTTCCGTCTTAACAAAGGCTTCTAGCTTCAGAAGACCTGTCACTGGCATCCGGAAACCCTCCACTTCCTAAGACTTCCACTGTTTAGCAACTCTCTTCATTAGGCAAGTATGGCCAAAATTGGCTTCATTCTAATTTTTACTAATTATGGTTCAACATATTTTGCCCAGCCATGACAGCTGGGCTACTATGTTTGCTTCTCTTGCACTCCCATGAGGCTACTCAACTTCCAGATGGATGGATGGATGGATGGATGGATGGATGGATGGATGGATGGATGGATGGAGAGCACACTTCCAGGTGTTAATAACTGCTCTTGGTGCTAGGATCTTAGCATTTGTTTTCTTCTCCACTTTATGTGCCCTGTTGTTCCAGAAATGGTTCTATCCAGTTACATTGCCCTTGCCCAATAGAAGACAACAAATACCATCATGGTCATATCTCCCTTACCCTTCACTGCATAATTTACTTTGAAGAAACATCGTGAAATGGTGGTTAGAGGCAGGATTGCTGCTGTCCCTCTGCCAGGCAGCATTTTCAGGGAGGCCAGGAACTCTGACCCTCATTTCTTGATGTCAGACGGCAGTGCCTGATTATGGACCTGGAAATCTGGTTTTTGTGTAATACCTTGACCCCTGCCCATAGCCAGAGGGGAGAAAACTCCATGGCTTCAATTTCAAATGAATGCCACTTGACTGGTTCCCATTTCGTTCTTCAAGGTTAATAGAAATATAAACATGTGGAAAAAGCTGGCTCAGGACCAAGCTTGACTCTTCCATTTTCTATGCCATTCGCAGGCCACAAATTTGAAAGAAACATTATGATACAGTAGTTGTTTTTTTCCAGGGGAGTAAGCTGTCAGCATTCAAACCACCAATGCTAATGATGTCCATAGAAGTCCTGGCATCTGGCAGCAACTTCTGCTTTTTCACCAGCACTTTGGTGGTGGTGGAAGAGAGATCATGATGAAAGATTATCAGGAGGGATACTTCTGCCCCCTGCCCCATCCTGTACCAGAAACGTTGGAGATCTTCAGCAGGCATGGGATGCTGCAGGGATGTGGCCAAAAGTGGCCAAATATTTTCAAAACGTCCAAATGACTAGATGACTGCTTCTCATTTTTTTATTCAGGGCAATGGAAGGTGGGGGGACATAACCATCATGCAAAAAACTGTCTTTGCTTTCAGTCTTTTGGGTACAGGGGCTTCGGGGGCTGCTCCCCCCCCAAAAAAAACACCCCACCTCATTTACACCCATCGGTTCTGTGGAATGATAGTGACACATGGTAACCAGTGGTTGGAAAACCTGAGAGGTTTAGGTGACTTCTACCATAGGTGCAAAATATGCAGTGTTGGCAGGGTAGGGGACACTTCAGGGCCCTTCCTCAGATCTATACTTACAGTATAGGCTCACATTTTAAATGGAATGCTCTTTTTTATCAGCCCAGGTGATCGATAGAAGAGGTATCCATGTGTAAATACTAAACAAAAATATATTCAGCATGCTCAGATTTAAAGATGTGTGGAACACAACAGAAATTATTTTAAGAATGCAAAGCCTTATTAAACTACCCTAGTTGCACAAATCCTTACATCCCTGCTGGGTTTCTGACTGGAGGGTTTGACGTGGAAGAGATGGTAAAAAGTAGTGAACCCAATGCAATTGTTTCTTAAGAAGGTAGACCTCTTTTCCCAGTGTCAAAAAGTGGCTTCGGCTGTGCTTTTTACTAGGACATTTGTTTTGGGGCTAAATTGCTCTGAACCCAGAGAGATCAGATGGCTTGGCTTAAGCGGAGTTCTTGTAATGAACTGGCCCTTCCTTAACGCGGAGTAATTGCATCACGCTTATTTTAACATTCGGTGATATGGCAAAACCATCAACTTTGGGGCTCTTTCTCACAAGACCGGACGTCCTTTGGCAGGAGGTAGCGGCAGCTTCCGCTCCAGACACTGAGTGCTTTTGTGTGTGTGTGTGTGTGTGTGTGTGTGTGTGTGTGTGTGTGTGTGTGTGTGTGTGTGTGTGTGTGTGTGTGTGTGTGTGTGTGTGCGTGCCTTTAAACCTTTTGGTAAGAAAGGCACACCAGAAAAGAGCCTCTTATAAGGAAAACATGCTCATTTCAATGTTGCATCCACACAAAAAAGGATGCCCTTTTTCTGTCTCCGTTAAGCAGGTATCAGCTGTGTTTTGTTACTGGAAATTCTTGTGCTGTTCTTCTCTGTCCTCCTGTGTTTCTGATTCTTGGCGCTGGGACAGTACATCCTTTGTTCTCAGGCATCACAATGAGGCAGCTCCAGAGAAAGGGCCTTGGTCTGAGGCTGTCAGCTGTTACTAATCACTGTTCCATGGCTCGCTGTGAATCCCTGCTAGTCCCTACCTCCTGCTCTGCTTAGCACACATAAAGACAAGAAATTATTCCCATAGATTCCGTTCAAAAAGCATATTGTGTGGCCCGTTTTAGTACAGCGGGCAGAAAAGGTGGAGCAAGGCAAAGAGTTAAATTGGCCTCTGAAACGGTCCCACAGCAGGGCCTTCTTGCCCTGGCAAATACAAAAAAATGGAGTAAATGCACTGCCGAGCCGGGCATCGGAAAGTTTCTTGTTACTTTGGACTTGGTGAAGCTCAAAGGGCAATGCGCCTGGGGCTTATTTGGAGGCAGGGCGGTCTGACTGTGTGACCTGGGTTTCAATGCCAAGGACCTAGGACTGGAATGTGAGATGTGAGGCTGGAAGATAAGGTTGCAATAGAGCATGTACAAAATGCCTTCCATAATCCTGTAAGTCAGGGCTGTCCAACTTTGAACAGGCCGAGGTCTACTTTTCCGGAAGAAATTGCCTGAGAGCTATTACACTAAAACCTCTACTTATGAATTTTATCTGTTCCAAGCATATGCTCATAAGGAAAAAAAAATTGTAAGTAGAGCAGCGAATTCCCATAGGAACACATTGAAAATCAATTAATCCTTTCTGGAGGGAACATATTTCAATGCATTCCTATGTTAAGGCTGACCATGCACATGCTTCCCTTACACCCGCTCGAGCCAGTGTGGACAGGTACAAGGGAGGTGCGTGCATGCTTGCGCAGATCACCCCTTCCACTTGTCTAGGCTGCTGGAAGACTTTTTTTTAGAAGGTGCACTTTCCCTCCCAACCCGTCCGGGGCCTGACTTGACTCTACTTCTCCTCTTGTTTTCCCCTTTCTCCCTTCCAGCCCCCTCGCTGCCATTGCTGCTGCCGTCCATAGCTCTCACTCAGTTCTGCCATGTTCTCTGTGTAGCTGAGATGGGCCAAGCCAGCAGCAGGACAATCACATTGCCACGGCGGTGCAAGGAGGAGGGAATGGCTCAGAAGGGGAGCAGGAGGAGAGGCAGGTCATAGTCTCTGTGAGGCAGCTGTGGGGGTGAGAGGAGGAGGAGGATGGGAGGAAGGAATTCTCCAGGGGGGGAGAAGAGGGGGACGTCACCACGCAAAGGAGGTGGGCACACCCATAACCCCACTCTTCACTGTCCCCTCCACTCCCCTTCCTCCTCTCTGCACCAACAACTCAATTGGTCATGAGACACTGGCACGCCAATCATCTGGCCAGTAGGGAGAGCAGGGGACTGTGCCATGGCCCTTGAACTGTCCCACTCATCTGAGACAGTGGGCTGGCAGACCCAGAGCTTTGCTGGGGCAGTGGTGGTCCTTGGGGTGGGGGAGGTAGAGGTGGACAACATATCCCCTCACATTTTTAGTGATGGCTGGTGGGCTACTTTTGAACCCTTCCTGGGCTACTGGTAGCCCCTGGTCTACCTGTTGGGCAGGCTTACTGTAAGTAATCACGGCCAGTTCTTAAAGTTTGACACTGGAACAACCTGGCCTTGTTAAGAGGCTGCACAGTCCAACTGCGAATGCAGGAAACATGGCACAAATTAACACCTGGCACAAATTAGCTTTGCTCTATCTGCATGTCACTGTGCGTAACTTTCCAAGTAGCTAATTGCTGTTAGTTGTGTTCTGTGAGGATTCACCTAGTTACCTTTTAAAAGCAATGCATTTGTAAAATACTTCATATTGTATTCTTCCATTTGTTTCCTGTATTTTTAAGCTGTCCAGTAACAAGAGCATCAAAACCCACTTAAAATATAATGTGAAAACTCGAGGTAGCGCATAAGAAAAGGAAAAACTCACCCACCAAGAAAGGAACATTGGAAGATGAAGAATATTAACAAAATAAAATAAGGGAAAACTAGCAATGGACTAAAAGACAGCTATTCTGGGAAAATAGTGCTTAAAATGGATGGGAGGATCAAAATATTTTCACCTGGTGCCAAGAGGGCTAATGTAGTGAAACTATGAGCCTCTCTGAGGAAGACATGTCAGAGAGAGGGTTCCACCCTCTGAAAATTCAGGCAAAAATCAAATAAAAACAAAACAAAACAAAAGATAACAAAACCTGTGGCACCTTAAAGACTAATGTTCATATTTTAATGTAACATTTCATGGACATGTCCACTTCTTCAGACGTATAGCAGCAGAATGATGTGTGCAATGTAATATGTAATGGAATATATGTTTCATATTCATACCAAATATTCATTGGCTGTTGTATGTAGGTATATTTGCATGCAAGCTCTGTTGTAAAAATTCCTAAAGAGACAGAAACCAGATCTGGGTGAGGGTGGGAGGGGAGGGGGAAGAGGAAAAGAAAGAGGTGGGGGCGTCATTTGAGGTTAAGGGCCAATGAATATTTGGTATGAAACATAAAGTATTTTTCCATGTAGAAGACTATATTTTTGTGCAAAATTGTTAGACTGAAAATTGAAGGTCATCTGATACATGGAAGTAAGCTGAGGAGAGAACCTGTAATTTTGGACTGAAAAACATGGGGTGTCTTATACACAGGGGCATCTTATGGATGGGGAAAATTTGGGTATATTCCATTATATATTATATTGCACACCTCACTCTGCTGCTATATGTCTCAAGAAGTGGACGTGTCCACGAAACGTTATATTAAAATATGAAAGTTAGACTTTAAGGTGCCACATGTTTTTTTTCTTTAGTTTTGTTTTATTTTTCTTTCATTTTTGCCTGGAATTCTTGCACAGGCTAAAATCAGCTACCTTCTGCAAAACACCCTCTGAAAAGGGATTCCTTACCTGGGTACATCCATTGATTATTGTAACATTTTGTAGCACTGTGATTTTTAACTACTGTGCGTTCCTTGGGTTTTTAACTATCATAAACTGGCTTGGAAACATAGATATGCCTTATAAGGATGAGAATCATTATAGGGATTTTTAAAAACTGGTGGGTGGCTCAGTGGTTTAGATGTCTGGCTGCGGGCCAAGAGATTGGGAGTTTGATTCCCCACTGTGCCTCCTTGACCGTTACTTCACGAACCTCTCGCTTCGCGGCAAGCCCTCATTTCTGTGCGAATCGATTGTTTCAGTCCGCACGCTCCTCCTTTGACATAGGCTAGCGTGGATGATCCATAGATCATCTATGGTCAGAGTTAAGCCACTCTGCTGTTTTATTATTATTTATTATTATTTCAATAGTGGTATTTATCAATATTGTAATGCATCTCCCCAAAACATGTTCTTTCTGTGATGGAAAGCCAGTGTGACCACAGACATGCTAAGGACACAGAGCTGTCATGGGCAATTTTGGCACCCAGTGTTTCAATGCCTTCTTGGGTGAGCTTGAATCATACGGGATTGGCATAGACAGCAATTAGGTGGAAAAATGGAAAGGATGTGTGATGGGTCATAATGGTTTTTCATTTATTTTGCCTTTTTGTGCCTCTTTCTGTCTGGAGAGGAATGATGGGAGGTGATATAGTGCATGCACATGTGCACGTGCACACACACACACACACACACACACACACACACACACACACACACACACACACACACACACACACACACACACACACACACACACACACACAAACATCATAATTGTGTAAGGGATACAGGAACTGAGACTCAGATATTCTAAATCATGTGTAAAGACAAAGTTCGCCTCTCTCATCCACCTGTTGAATTTTTGAGAGTTTGTACGCATCAAATTACGTATGATTATTTTCAAAAATCACATAGATTTCTGAAGAGTATTTTCCCTTGATATCTCTCTGTGTGTGCACCAGCCGATTAGAAAATAATCATTCACTCACAGTAAACCTTTAAAATGTTTACTTGTTCGGAAGAATAAATTAATGATAATTGAACCTTTGACTTCGCAATGGATGTGCTTTGTGTTTGACAGGCTTCTATAAGATGTATAACAGCCGTGTATGAGGGCCTTTTCACACGACCCCTAAGATCCGCTGGCCACTTAAATTCGGACCAGAGATCTTAGGGGTTTGTCGCTATTCCTGCGTTCCCACCCCCTCCGCACTCCTGGCTGCTGGCTGCGTGAGGGGAGGGAGAAAAAACAGGAAGAAAAGAGACGTGGCTCACCTCCGTTCTGCCTCTCGCTCTTGCCACGGCAACATTCCAGTCTCTTAAGTAGCTCTTAAAGGGGCGGGAGCAAAAAAACAACAAACAGAAGCGAGGAGAGCCCCGCACTCACTATCGTTACACCGCATCAAAGAATTTTCACCTCCAGAGAGCAGGTACTTGAAAGGTGCACTGGGACGCGCTAAAGTGGGCGTGGTCGCACTTAATTTCCTGTAAACTCCGGAGCTGGTGGGGAAACATTTTTAAGCTCCGGAGCTGGGAGCCATTTGCCCCGGAGTTTAAGGGTCGTGTATAAACGCCCTTAGACATTGCTAACTGAAAACTAATTTATCAACCACAAAGCCTGAAACTTTTTTCCATATATCTGACAGTTTATCTCCAAGCACTTTCTTGCTTACACTAGACAGTGAGGTTGGTTACACATTCTCTTATGCCAAGAGCATGCCTCGTTCATTTCTTATATATTGTGCTGTACACATATAATGGGTTGCGTACCATTTATACATATTCTAAAAGGACCTTTGCAAGTCTTGAAGTATTTCATAATTTTCATGGTACAACAACTTTTCAAAAGCATAGAAGGTGGTATGATGCAGGAACAACAAGGAATTAAGGGGGGGGGGCTTTCCTTCCTTCATAAATTAGGCCTGGGAATTTTCTTGATGAATTATGGGTGTGAAACTTCTTTAATTCTGAAAATTTCATCTCTGATCTCAGGAATTTTTTTTACACTACAAAAAGTTACAAACAAGGAAAGATCTTGAGTTCTGCCAGAACTCTTCTTCAGGCAAAAATATTATAAAATTTGGGCATAGACATCTGCTTCCTTCTCTGCCCCCTTTTCCATAGATAGACAACATGACTACACTTGTCTTTTTGTTGCTGGGAATGCCAAGTTTTTTAGAAAGATTTTTGGAAGACATGCTGACTTCTGCAACTGTACAGGGTATATTCTTGAATATTCTGGTGCATACAATAGTTTTCATGGTTAGGAGTTTGATTTGGACGTCAGAATAAATTTAGAAATGGCAAATATATGCTGTGACAACTGCATTGTGAACTATGAGCAGTTGTTCACAATGCAGTGTGAACACAACTATGTGTGTGTGTATACGTGTGCGCATGCATACATGCATGTGTATCTTGAGTATTTCCTTACCAATCCAGCAGCTTTCTCATTGTGTTCTACCTCTGACATTTTTTCATAACGGTTCCTCCCCCTTATCTCTGCACTAAGGGGCCAGTATAGAAATATAAATAAATAAATAATCTCTCACAAACATTCCGCTCATTTTTAAATTATATGCAACATCTGACCCAGAGACCAAAAGCTGTGGGCCATTTAAGAGTGTCCCATTTTGATCTGACCAATGGAGGCCAAAGGTTCAAGCTTTTTTCTTTCTCCATCTGGAAAGCAGTTCTCTCCTCTGTCTTCTCTTTATATAGTAATTATACCACTCTGAGCCCACATCTGAACATTTTATGTGAAGGTCAATATTGATTTGAAAGTGCAACTGAAAGAGGAATGCATGTATTGGAAATACAAGTAAAGTTCCACAAAATTAAACTGGCTGGATGTTTTTAACACAGCCCTCCCCAGATTGGCCATTTCCAGATGTCTTGGACCACAACTCTCAGAATTCCAAGCCTGTATTGCCAATAACAAAGGACTGTGAGAATTGTGGTCTAAAATATCTGGAATGCCACAAGTTTGCCCCCACTGTCTTAGACTATAACACCCACTGTCCTTAGCTGGGCCAGGAACAGTGGTAGTAACTATAGTTCCATCCCATCTGGGGGCTGCCACGCTGCAAAAGACTTTTGTAGCATTACATAGTAGTTTACAGCATACTACATTGTCCAGTCTGGCTGTCCATACAATTCACACCCAGCTTGAGACCTTATCTGCTTATATATACCGCCCCATACCACTACAAGTAGTCTCTGGGCATTTTTCAATTTTAATTACAGTGTGCAGGCTACACATTGCCGCCCCCCCCCCCAGCAAGCTGGGTACTTATTTTACCGACCTCAGAAGGATGGAAGGCTGAGTGAACCTTGAGCCTGCTTTCGTGAGCACAGTTTTACCTGCAGTACAGACATTTAACCACTGTGCCATGAGGCTCATTAATAGTGAGCCTCAGTTATAGTGTTTGAGGTGTGGACGAAAACAACCAAGGTACGGTATTCTGCATAAAAGCAGAGAAAGTGGATCACGTGTCATTTTTCCATAGTAAAGCATTTGCTTTTACCCTCTTTGCAGTGCTCTGAGATATACAGACACTACCTGACACTTGCATTTCTATTTATTAGGAGTGGCAGCCCTGGACAGCAAAGCATCCGGTAAGATGGGACTCCGAGCAGTCGTCTACTACATGAGTACCACGGTCATTGCTGTCTTTATTGGAATAATCATGGTGGTTATAATCCATCCCGGGAAAGGGTCAAAGGAAAAAATGCACCGAGAAGGCAAGATTGTACGAGTGACCGCAGCAGATGCCTTTCTGGATTTAATCAGGTAATCAGCATTTTTATGGTGGTGCTAGTAAGGTCAGCAAAGCTGCCTTTGATGGGATCCACCAGGATATGTTAATATCATGAGGGTACATTTAGCTGTATCTGTCATTTATTTCACTATGGTATCATAATCCTAGAAATAACTTACAAACACAGAGAAAAGACAGTGGTTGAAGAACTCAGCTGGCCACTAGAGATGGCCAGAACATTTCATGGAGACATGTGGGGCGGACTGGTGGAAACAGAACAGGTTCATCCATTCTTCTTCCATCTGGTGTTTTGGTTTTACTGCATACTACAGTGGAAGAGTACAACCGATCTCACCTGATTTCGGAAGCTAAGCAGGGTCGGTCATGGTTAGTAATTGGATGGGAGACCACTAGGGAATACCAGGAGCTGTAGGCGCCTGGAGTAGGAACTGGCAAACCACTCCAGTATTCCTGCCAAGAAAACTCCATGGACATTGGATCATAAAGAGTCGGTCACGACTGTAATGATGCAACACACACACACACACATACACACAGTGGAAGACAGACTGTCCCATGACAGTTATTTTAAAAACCCGGAAAGGCTACTTACTTGGCACCAAACTGGAGACGTCCGCGTTCCTTGCCCAGCATGAAAACACAAGGTTGTGTTGGCAATCTTCACAGAGAGGTTGAACAATATATACTGCAAGGATGTTCATTTTCATAAGGTAGAACTTGGGGATTATGTGGCTCTCTAAAAAATAATGTTTTTTTGGAACAAGATGTGCCTAACGGGCCTAAGAAGGTGGAAGAAAAGACACTGAAGTGTGTGTGCGCGCGTGTGTGAAGCCATGTTCAGGGAATGCAGGAAGGTGTGTGGCGGGGGGGAGACCAGGACAGGAAGTGAAGTAAAGGGGCAGAGGTGGCTCCACAGGCCCATGGAGACACTCGCCATCCACAACCTCCAATAGATGTGGTCTCAGGAAAGAGACAGCTCTGCCCTAAAGAATGGAGGTGGGGCACCTGCAGCCTTCTCTAGTGGGGGTCCATATGAGGCAACAGTGTATTGCCAGGACTGTGGTTTCCAGCTGCCCTCTGACATGGCTTTTGTTTCCTTTTCCTCCTGCCCTCAGCTTACTATCCCAGTCAGTAGTTCAGCGGTTCAGTTCTTCCAGGAGTAGCTGCCCCCCCCGACCCCAATTTTGGTGAAATTTAGACAGAGTGTGTTAGGACAGGACATCTGCAGAATTCTGGGAAACCTTTCAAAAATTCAAGATTTGGTGGGCTGAAGATTTCCTTGATCTTTTTGTTGAAGAAGGAAAGGAAGTAACATTAAGAACAATTATCTATTTATTTTCATTTGTTACTTATAGTTCCAGAAACATCTCTTGCCCATTTTATCCTTCCCATGCCCCTCTGAGAAATATCAGGCCAAGTGAGAATGCATCAGGCGCCCACTCCCCGCATTAGTTGCATGGCTCAACCAGGATTCAAGCTTGGACTGCTGAAGTCCCAGGCCACTAAACGTGACTGACTCATTATATGGCCGAAATGTTTTTAATTGCTGAGAGGCTGACCCAACTGGAGTCACTGATCTTAACACGAATCACTGGTCTGTTTCATTTTTAAAACATTTCTTCTCCATTTCATGGTGAAACACGCATGCCCAAATTCATTAGAACAATCAGATCTCTCTAAAAACCAGGCACGTGCTGCCCAGTGATATATGTCATGAGTTTGCAAAGAATGCATTCCTTCCATGTTCTTCTTACAAAAGGTCCTCAGGAACCTGCAGGCTTCTTCTTTATTGAGCCATCTGAGTAGTTCTAGTTACCCAAATAGAATGAGTCAGAAAGCAACAAATCTAAGACCCACCTGGAGGCCAAATCTTTGGGTCCAACAACAATTCCACAACATTTTGTCTTATTTTATTTTGCCACCTAGACGGAAACAAGTTCTGGAGCACTCAAAATCTTTTGCAGGATTGTGAAACTGTAAGTTTAATATAGTCATAATTGCAATTGTATTCTGTTGGTGGGAGATACATTTTAAAAAGATTCTTCCATATGTTACAAGTAAGAAACGAACATTTGTGTTAACTTTCCTACTTTATCCTATATTATCACTTCCACAACAGGAAAAATATTATAATATGCCGGTAGTGAGGAAAGGGAATTGCAGTTATTAGAATTTCATTAAATTTTATGAAGAGAAATACAATTTGTGCATATTTGTAATTTTAAATTATTTTATGTTCTGGTATGTGTGTTTTAATTACTTTATGAATTCAGATAAACATAACAGCTTTAACTAAATTGTTGTAGTACTTGATATGTTTAATCAGATTTTTAGTATCATCATTCATTGTGGTTTTAATAATTTGGGACCCGCATTGAATCCCTTAATTGGGAGAAAGCTACTGTACAAGTGAAAATAAATAAACACATAAATTTAAAATAGATGGGTATGACACTGTGTGAGCCCCCTCCCCCGCCCCCCTCCATAATGAGGCGTTCAAAAGTGGTTCCAGATAGTCCTTTATTAGGTCCATTGGAGTTCAGAACAGATGAAAACACTTCAGCACATATCAGTGATGCTCTGCCTCCTCTGGGAATTGAGAAGGCTTGTTCTTCTTTAAAGCTGGCCCAGCCCGAAGTCTGCCCTAGCTGGTGGTAGCACCTGGCTAGGATTTCTTTATCCCCACAGCCCAAAGTCCCTGTGGTTCTCCCAAAGTTCCAGGTTACAGCCCATAAATCCAGTCTCTCACTCCAGAAATCGGAGAATGTCCTTGCCGGTGAAACAACACAGTCTTAATAAGGCTGGCCAGCGGCGTCTTCCTTTATCTTTGGACTCCAAACGCCGGGCTGCCTCCAGGAGGGGCTGAACCCATGAGCTGACTTTTGTCTCTCTGCTCCTTGGCTGCACAGAAGAGGCCTTACCCTGTATCCTCCTTGGCCCCGGTTTTCAGTCCTCACCTCCTCAGTGCTTTTCGACGAGCCAGGAGTTCTCCTCCACAGCGTCATGCCAAACATCCATCTCTGTTTCTTCCTCCTCCCCCCAGATGTTGTTTCTCCCTCTTATTTCTAGGCCTGCCAGAGCTCTCTCCTCCCCTGAGACAGGTGTTACATGTCTCTATAATGGCCTTGCTGCCGCGGGAGGCTGACCACTCCCAGAGCGGCCTTCAGCTGCCTCACACACTGATGGTAAAAGAAATAAAAAGGGGGTGGCATGGCGTCAAAAGTCTGGGACCTAATGCTCTAGGTGCCAGCCTAGCCAGAGATGATAGATTATGTTATGAGAGTTGTTTAAAGAGTACTTGTAGGGCCACAGAGCCCTTTGGGTAGTGGGTGGCATATAAGTTGTATAAATAAATAAATAAATAAATAAATAAATAAATAAATAAATAAATAAATAAATAAATAAGTCCCTCCCACCCCTTGTAAGGATGTCATTATCAAGCCTATAAATACTCTTTCAGAAATATCTGTGGTTTCTTAGCATGCCTTAGGAGCGAGCCATAATTCCTGTCTTCTCTTCTGAGTTGGATCTTATAAAGGCAGCCATGGCTTACAAGACAGTCCTGTGAGCTGACTCTGAGCAATTCCCATAAGGCATTTTGGGCACTGGGGTTTCAAACCCTGACCTCACACTCTTTGTGAGTATATTAGTATGTAGAAAATACTAATAGAAGAGTGCGGTAGATAAAAAGTGTCAGTATTTACTGTGTCCAGAAACTGCCCACAGAAGGGTAACCATGCAATGGATTCTTTCTCTTTGGGGAAGGGTGCCCATCCCACGATTAGCTGCATACTAGTTGCAAATTTAGGGCACATCTAGAAGTGGATAGTTGGGGTAGTTTGGCTTATTTTATTTTATTTTATATTCCTATTTTTAGTATGATCTCTTTTATCTCTGTTAACCAATCCTTTCATTCCCATGTATTAACGTTTCTTCTCCCGTGAGAAGAGTTCAGGCAGATCGTGGATCACTCCAATTTGTCCCCCTTTCCACTCCCCTTCCTGCCCCCTTCCCTGCCTTTTCTCACAGCCGCCATTCAGCTGACCACCGCAACTTTCCTTTGGTTGTTGTTAAATAAAGTAAGCGACATAGTGAAACAGCTATGCATCTACTTAGCTAGAGTTCACATAACACTGCCAGTATCTTGTTTATCTAGACTGGAACTGTATGAACAGAAAAATATATTTAAATGATTTTTATAATGAAATAAAAATAAATTTAAACAAAATATTATTTAAATAAAATTTTCTGTATAAATAGAAAATATATTTAAATAAAATAACAACTGTATACATACAAAATATATTTAAATAATTATGTAGGGAAGATGAAAATAGGAAAGAGGATGGGTTCTTGTCATCCTTCAGTGCCACAACCCACCAAATATATCACAAGATTATCAACTCAGATACCATTGCCTACAGCAAACTAACCATCCATAGAGGCTTCATAGTGGGATCCTTAGGAATGTTCCAAATAGTACAAAAATGTATAACTCTAGTGTTGTTTGAAAAAGGAGCAGGAGAATTCTAAAATGGGGTAGAATGGGTCACTCCAGGACAAAACATGTGTGGACACTATACTTTGATTCAAACCAAACAGCACCAAAAACAATTCAAATAGTGAGTGATATGCCCCTCTAGAAAGCCTCTTAGAAGAGGTACCCTGTCCGAGTGGGAAAGCTTTGCACAATTAGCCTTATTTCTGCAATGTCTTCCATTGGGATTCGGTTCTGTGCTGTTCATGATATTCTGAACTATGGGAGAAATTCACTTCTGTGAATGTATATGCGCCTTGCCAATAATCATATTAATAGCATGTTTTTACAGTCTAACTGAGCTAGAAAGTGACCTTTAAAAAAAAGAGTACAGTAGCTAGATTGTGGTGCTTGCTCAAAAGCTATAGGAAAGTTTGCCAAAATGCATTGATATATTTGTTTATTTGCTTTGTACACTGCACATTTAGCAAAGCTACTCTGGGTGGTCAAACAACAAACTTCAGTACAGGCGTATAAATTCCACGTGTAAAACATTATTTTAAGAAATCCAGCATTTAATCTCTGATACATTAAAAAATAAATTTAAATATTTAAGTACTTTAAATGGTGGTACAATTGTCTGAGGCTGATAGTTTCAACAGGTCTCTAAATGCCTGTCTAAATAGCTTGGTTTTTGGAGGTGTTTTGAAGAAACAGGTAGCATTGTATGTAACCTACCTTACATTTTGTAGGGGACTGCTGTTAATAATCTCATTGTTGTTAAAGGGTCTACTCTAAATATTAGCCCTTGAATATTCAATAGATAAGAGGAGGTTATCTCTTGATGCTTGTATTTAGTACACCACTGACACTATATCAGGTACATGGATTATCTGGAAAAAAGACCCAGATTTATGCATATCATATTAAACCAGTTAGGAAGATAGTGATGAAAAAAGTATCTAGAAGGCTGCTGCAAGTCAGAGTAAAGAATAGTTTGTTTTGATACAAAAAAAATCTAAGTAACCAGCTATAGAGTAGCTTCTGATTTTCCTATGGAGAGGAAAATGTAACCCAATTCTGTATATGGCATAAATGTGGTTGATGTCAATGGACCTTATTTCATAACAGTGTGCATTTGAGTGTGCCCAGTGTCAAAAAGTTGTCCTCTTTGCTCTATAAGACCAAAATATGTGCCATCTTTATTTTCCTGTGGTGTAGAAATAAGTTGACTCTTTCTCCATGTGGGCTTGATATGACGGTGAAAGAT
This sequence comes from Phrynocephalus forsythii, assembly GCA_029282475.1. NCBI lineage: Eukaryota > Metazoa > Chordata > Lepidosauria > Squamata > Agamidae > Phrynocephalus > Phrynocephalus forsythii. The sequence continues at coordinate 102,303,364 of JAPFRF010000004.1, read as the reverse complement.
GAAAAAATAACTCCGAAATCATTGTGTGTGTGTTTTTTCCTTCACAGAAACATGTTTCCACCAAATTTGGTAGAAGCCTGCTTTAAACAGGTAATAGTCAACTATTCTTTTCTAATGAGAATACACTACATTATCTTTCAAAGGTACACAGATCTCTTCTGTGCAGCTTGTTCACTCTTTGGCAGAGCTGATACTGTGAAAACTGAAATGCATTATTGCATTTAGGTAACACAGATAATTTTGTGTGTGCCCACATTATGTTCTGAATCAGTCAAAAATATAGGGGTAAAACCCAGTTAGGAGTTTATATCACTGAAGGAGAAAATGTACTCTATTCTAGAGAATTCACCTCGTGCTTTGAAAACTCAGGAACCAAAGATTATCCAAAGAAAAAGACTCCAAATTTTATATTTTTCCTTTCTTGCAAAGGATTTTGTGATTGCTTCTTGTAAAGGAATTATATTTAGTAAATGAATAATATACTGTAATTTGTGGTGATGTTTAAAGCAAGGAGCAGACACTCTTTTCATTTGAGTGATGGGCACATTCTTTTGATCAGACTGAGAATCAGATGGAAAATAACTCCCCCCCTCAACCGTATAGAGATCAGTGCCCTGATTAACCACCATCCCTTTGTCAACAGAAGACTTTTTAACCAGGTTATGGTGGTACATGAGTTGTTACTCTCTTCAGACACAGATATCCTATCCCAGAACAGAGATTAGCTCATCCAATTGCATCTTCTGGCATTGTATTTATTATTTTATTTAGCTAAGCGTTTTATCAAAATCCGCTTGTTTTCAGCAGATTAAAAGGTAGGGACAAGGAAAGAAGACACTTGAAGATGTAAAGAGAGCTTACAGATAACAAGCTAGCTTGGTGACTCAGAGGACTAAGGCTCCAAAACTGATGACTGCAAAGTCGGCATCTCAGTGATTCGAATCCCGGGTGCCATGCAGCGGGATGCCAATCTAGCAGTTCGAAAGCATGTAATTACAAGTAGATAAATAGGTACTGCCGTAAAAAGCGGGAAGATAAAACAGTGTTTCCTTGCAGCCATGCCGGCCACGTGGCCATGGACTTGCACAACGCCGGCTCTTCGGCTTGACTACGGAGATGAGCGCCGTCCTTAGAGTCGGACACGACTAGCATGCATGTGCGGTGTGTGTGTGTGGGGGGGGGACTTTTACCTTTAGAACACGAGCAAAAAACATGGTTTCTTTTTGCTCAGACAAGGCAAAATGAGTTCAGTGTATTTAATGTTTTCAAAGAAATGTCAAGAATGTTTTCATCATTACACACTGTGAGTCACTGTTGTTCCCTTTGCAAAGGATATGTGTTTGTACAAACTGCTCATTTCAGGAATAAGATGTGCTCATGAACTTCCAACATGACTACCTCTACAGAAAGTCACTGATTTATTAATGCATTCTATAGCAAGACTGTATCAAAGTCTATTCTGAAGTAAAAGTGCCACAACACACACACACACACACACACACACACACACACACACACACACACACACACACACACACACACACACACAAGGCTTACTTTACTTCATGGCTATAGAGATGAATTCCCTATTTTACCTACCATCTCCGCAGGACATTGGTACAACTAAAAACCCCTTTGTTTCAAGCCTCTCAGAAAACTGCTTATAGAGGCTTGCATTTTGGTGCAAAACAATTTATTTTAATTATAATATTAAAATAAAATTCACACAATTCATTTTAGCTTAATCTTCCACTTCAGGATCAATCTAGGTCTGAGAAGTTTTACTTCAGACTCTGGTTTCAGGGATTGCTTCTGTAGTTCCCTCTTCAGGTACATTGGAAAATGGACGAGGAAATTAATGGTTCTTTGAGAACCAGGTAGTTGGTTGGTTTTTGGTTCATGGTTATTGGTTTGTGGTTGTTGTTTTTTTAAGGTGAATGGGTACATTATCCTTTACAGGATTGGAAATGATATCCATACTTCATCTGGTAACCTTCTCCAGCCTTACAAATCTTGGGAATCGTGTTACTATCCCTAGGATTTGTAATTTATATGAAAGAAAGTATGAGATTGCTAAATGCAAGTTTTATAATTGTCAGAAAAGGAACCAACAAGAAGTATGTGAATTTCACATTTATTTTAAAGTTGGTAGTGTAATTAATACATTAATTAATAATGCTACCTCAGTGAAATGTTTTCCCCTTCAAATTTTAATAGCAACTGATTGATCCATCCAGTTCTAATTTTTAAAATTAGGGAGATGCAATGAGGTAAGATTTTTCTAGGGCTGGGGAGAATACTGGTCTCCACATGATTAGCAATTTTAATGAAGAATGTTAAATTATTGGCTCAAGCTGAAAGTGAGACAAAGCTCTCTTTTTTTCTGCTCATGGTCTCCATAGTTCTTCTGAAATGTTTCTAATAACATTTCCCTTTGAGAAGTAAAGTGCAAACACACAGCAAGTATAGGAATGTGAAGAAAGATGCATTGCTCACAACTCTACTGGATAGCTCAGTGATTTAGGTACAGTGGTACCTCGTATGAAGGAATTAATTTGTTCCAAATGAAATTCTGTTAAGCAAATTTTCCTTTATACAAATTTCCCATAGGAATGCATTGAAAACGGAGTAATCCTTAATCGCAACCATTTTTATGTTGTACGGATTCGCCGCATAGGCGATTCTGTTAAGCGAATTTCCCCTATCTCTGGAATTATTTATGTTGTACAGTGGTCCCCCGACCTTTCGCCGTTCATATACTGCGGTCCCGCTATATCGCGGAACTGCAGTAGATGAAAAAAGGTCCCCCTAGGGTAAGGGGGGAAAGTCCTGTTTCAAGCCTCCCATACTTACTGGAGCTGCCCCAAACAGGCCTGTGAGGGCCTTCCTGGGTCTTCTGGAGGCTCCAAAAGGGCCTCCCTGTGAACCAGAAGTGACTTCCGGATCACTGAAAATCATTTCTGAGGCCTCTGAGAGCCTTTCTAGGCCTGTTGGAGGCCTCAGAAATGATTTCTGGTTTACCGGAAGTCACTTCCGGTTCACAGGGAAGCCCTTTTGGGGCCTCCAGAAGGCCCAGGAAGGCTCTCACAGGCCCATTTAGGGTAGGGCCAGGCTGGGGGTAAGTACAAGGGCCCCCAGCTAGGATCCCCAGGCCTGACTCGACCTGCATCCGCATATCGCTGATTTTCAATTATCGCGGGTCAGATCAGGTCCCTAACCCCCACGATAGGTGGGGGATCACTGTACAGATTTTATGTTGTACAAACCATTTGTTATACAAGGGTCCACTGTATCTGCCTCCTGAGCCATACCTTAGGAGTTTGGTTCCCCATTGTGTCTCCTTGACAAAAGTTGGCTTAGATGATCCATAACATCCCTTCCAGTCCTGCAGTTCAATGATGGTGGTGGTGGTGGTGGTGGTAGTGGTGGTGGTGGTTTGAATTGCTCTTTCTGCTTTCGATTCTTAAATATTCCAGTAATCATTATAGTTTGAGGCAAGTCACACAATAAATGCAAACTGCATAATTTTTCAAAAAAAGAGAGTAGTTTTGTGCAAAGCATCATTTTAACCAATGCAAGCACTCTTATCAAAAAGGGCAGGAAATTTCTCAGCATTATGATAGTGAGGAAAGATCATGATGCAATTCCTCATTTTTTCCTGTGAGAACAGGACACGGGAGAATTAACATCTCTAGATTACACCCAGGGTTTGTCCATGAACTTGTTGGGAGCTAGAAAATGTGACAGTTTCATCTGTTGTCTCTATTGTAGAGTTGGGTCACATATGAAGGCAAATCTTTGCTTTCTCCTATTTGATAGTCTCACACAAATCTTCCACAGTTATGTGCCTGAAATATAAAACTTAGAACAAAACTATGGTGTGTCCCAATTACAAAGCAAAAGGGTGTTAATTTGCCAAATGATAATTGAGGGAAACTGGTGTTAGAATAAACTAACACTTATTTTTCCTTAAGGTTTTGCTGCTTCTAGATGAGAAATCAGCTTTGTGTATAATGGATCCTTCAATAATATGAGTCCTCACAGTAAATCTAATGCAATATTTGTTCTGCTTGAGCACATGTGACCCTAATTGGTGTACAACATTAGATGCTGTGAGTAGAGTGCATAAATAATCAGTGAAGAAGTGGTTTAACCAAACTACTTAAAGAACTTGAAATGATTAAATTAAATAAAAACCACCAACTGATAGACCAGAAAAGCAAGCTGTGATCTCTCTAGCTGCCACAATTTTAAGTAAAATACACATTTTAACTTGGTACTGACTGGTATTCTTGAGGCCAATCGGGCATTCAATGGGAGGGCATTGCATCGCTGATGCATTTAATTTTGCTGTTATAGCCAACGCAAAATACTGCTACACAGAACATATACAGTGTAACAACTGAATGCTAGGAAGCAGGAATATTTGGATTGCTTTTATTTGCTCAGAGGGTTTGGGATAAATCTTAACAGTTGCAACTGAAAACCTGGAAAATATGGTGCAATCGTGGAACAATATCTGTCCTTTTCCTTCTCTCTGACAGTTCAAAACCAACTATGAGGTACGCGAACCAAGTACAGCATATAATTATAATGAGACATCTTTCCTTGAGGGCATTATCAGCAATGTTTCAGAAGCAATGGAGAACCTAACTCAGTTGAAAAAGGAAATGATCCCTGTTCCAGGAGCCGTAAATGGCGTGAATGCCCTCGGACTGGTTGTGTTCTCAATCAGCTTTGGCCTGGTGATTGGGAACATGAAAGAGCAAGGACGGGCCTTGAGAGACTTCTTTGACAGCCTTAATGAGGCTATAATGCGACTGGTCTCACTAATTATGTGGTAAGTGTTGGATCGACTGTCACCCCATCATCAGGAAGCAACAGATCTACCTTTTTGGATCTTTCTGGCCAAACTCTTGGCAAAAGGATTGATTGGTTGGTTGAGATATTTATAGCCGTCTTTACAATCACAAAGCTTTCAAGACAATATGTTAATCTTGTTTAAGATGTTTGAATTTGTTTATTTATTTATTTATTTATTTATTTATTTATTTATTTATTCATTCATTCATTCATTTGATTTATATTCCACATCCATCTAGCAAAAAAGCTACTCTTGGCAGTTTACAACTGTATACAAAATACAAAAACAGGTTAAACAACTTAAAATAGTAATTAAAAACTAATCAATCAGACCAAATAATCAAATCATCATAATAAAAAGAACAAATAAGCAAATAAGCATAAATACAATACATCAAAATGATTTGACAATTCAAAATAAGAACAAATGGAAAAAATAAATAACTAATAGATAACTTAAGAATATAGCAGGGAATTTCTAGAGTGTTCATAGATGTCTTCCACGTTGTTGGGTATAATTCTGCCTAGGATAAGTTGGATTTGGATAGCTGAGTATCACAGCACTAACTCTGTGATTTGTTTGTAGGTATGCACCACTTGGTATCTTGTTTTTGATTGCTGGAAAAATTGTTGAAATGGAAGATATGGGTGTGATTGGAGGCCAGCTTGCCATGTATACGATCACAGTGATCATTGGTCTGCTTATTCATGCGGTTATTGTTCTTCCACTGCTCTACTTTCTCATTACTCGAAAGAACCCCTGGGTCTTTATTGGAGGACTGCTGCAAGCTCTCATCACAGCCTTGGGAACATCGTCAAGGTAGGAATAGTCTCATCGTGACATGGTTGGCAAAATTTTACCTCTTTGTTTTTTAGATTGGGTTCTGTTTGTCTACAACAGTGATGGTGAACCTTTTAGAGACCGAGTACCCAAACTGTGATTCAAAACCCACTAATTTTTTGCAAAGTGGCAATATGGCAATTTAACCTGAATACATGTGCCTGTGAAGGGTTGATATTGGGTGCCCACAGAAAGGGCTCCGAGTGCCATCTTTGGCACCTGTGCCATGGTTCGCCAACACTGGTCTACATGGATATATAATTTCATCACCCTGGAGTTCTGCCCCATTTGGGCTCTAGGTGTTGCTACTGCTCCAGACTGCCATCATCATCATCATCATCATCATCCTAACTGGCTTTAAGGGTGGGTTATCTGGCCATTGCTCAGACTGCCCAGTTCATCCTGCATTGCGTGTGCTCTATGAAAATGCTCTCTGCAGTGATCCATGGTAGCAAAAGTCAAGGGTCCAGACCCGTTTTAAGGGTTCTGCAAGTTGGTTTGGTGCTACAAAAATATTTTTCCTCTCGTTAGTTTTCAAGTATGATTCCTTTCCTATTTCTGGTTTGTCATTGGCACTGGGTATAAGTCAGTGTGTTACATTTTTGTTTTGGAATAATGTTACCAAGTACTTCAAGTACTTACGGCACCAGAACAAGAATACAGTAGTACCTTGGTTTCTGTGAGCATAATCTGTTCCAGAAACATGCTTGTAAACCAGAGCACTCAAATATCTAAGCAAATTTCCCCATAAGAAATAATAGAACCCAATCTCATAGACCACATACTGTACACACAAAATGCCAAAACTCACAAAAGAAGTTAGTTAGAATTCTACATCCACACCATGGTGCCATTCTTGGGACTAACAAATGGATTTTATTCTGTTTTTTTACTGTGACAATAATAAAGTGAAATTTGCAGTCCTATGCACACTTGACTAGCTGCCCCATGACTAGAAATGGTTTGGAAAAATAAGAAAGAATGTTGGAAACAAATTAAAAAAAAAAAAAATATAAAGAAAAATAAAACAAACCTGTGACATGCACTCACCTTTTGAAAACTCTGTGGCTTCCTCTCTCCTCTTTGGAGGTTTTCTGAGACGGAGCATTGTAGACAATCCCCCACAATCCAGCAGGGAGAGAAAGAGTGTGAGACCAGCTCCAGAGCTCGTATTGCAAACATTGCTGTTTGATCAAGGCAAACTTGATCAGAAGTGTTTGCTCATCTTGCAAAACACTCTAGACCAAGGTACTTGTAAACTAAGGTATTACTGTCATAGCAGCCATGATAATATTGCTAGGAAGAGAAGGACCAGTTACCACAGCTGTGTGATATAATTTTGTGGCCTGTAAGTACTTGAACACTGAAGAGCTGCCCCAGGAATGAGAGGTTCACCCCAATTTTCCAGCTTCCTGCAAGCTCAGTTTCCTAGCTCTGACCCCAAGTTATAAATTATTTATTTACTTTATTCCTAGTTTATCTTTCCTGAAGGACAGGGACCTAAGGCAATATGCCACAGCTAAAACATACATGTTTAAAGCAGTGTAAGATAAGAGACTAATATTCAAGTATGATTTTATTTAGTTTGTCATTACTGTTATTGTTTTCATTTTGTTGTAAACTGCCTGGAGTTCCTCCGGAAGACAGGCGGTATATAAGTATTAAAATAAATTAATTAAATAAATAAATAAAGATCAAACCTTAACAGTGTTTAGAAGATTGTTTGTTCAGACAAAGCAAATTGGAAACATGTGGTTGAAAATCATGCTTCATCCCCTACAAACTACAGTCCTGCAAGTGCATTCATAGAGCAAAGGTCAGCTTAGAAATGAAGAGTCTCATTTAGAGATGGGCTTTTCATTTCACAAGTGGTCAGCTTCTGAAACAAACCATAGGATCCCGGCTGATGTTCAGAACTGGGGGATTGAAATCAACCACTCCCTTACCTTGTGCTGGGCTTGAGTGGGGTTTAATTCCAACAAGGAACAAGCCCTCCGATGCATCATTGTTCCTTCTCCCTGGCATTGGCCAGACAGACAGGGAGGCGGGATGATGCATTTCCCTGCACAGCTCCTGATTGGCCAGCGCCAGGGAAAAGGAAAGATGACATGTCGGAGACTTCTTCCTCGGAGTTTAACCCTGCACGAGCCCAGGGCAAGGTAAGGGATTGGTTGATTTCATTCCTTTGGTTCCAAATGTTGTCTGGGCTCCTGCGGTTCATTTTGGAAGCTGACCACTTCCGAAACGAAAAGCCCATCTCTGGTCTCATCTGATGGTGAAGAACTGTAAGGAGACCACTATCCTAGCCTCAGAAGGCAGAGAATTCCACAAGACTGTAAGAAGCCCCTGAAAACTGGCTTCTCTCAAGCCATCAAACAGGACTGTGATGGCAATGGGACTGAAGAGAAGGCCCTTCTCCAAAGATCTCAGAGACGGGGGATAATGTATGAATAGATATAGCAGTTTAGGCACCTGGCTTTGGAGCCAAAGGTTGAGAGTTCAATCCCCCACTGTGCCTCCTTGGGCAGGGGCTGGACTCAGTGATCCATTAGGTCCCTTGCAGCCCTGCAGTTCTAAGATTATTATTATATATTAATTTAGATACCTTCAAATAGACTGGCTTCAAGCCCTAGATGACTTTATAGAGCATCACCAGCATTTTGAATTGGCCTCCGAAATGGACCAGCAGCCAGTGAAATTGTAACAAGGAAGTGACATGATCACCTATAACTGCCTTATTGCAGCATTTTGATTCAGATGAAAGATAATATGATGTACGGGGAAATAGAATGTTTAAAGCTGAACTGCCACTCCCAGGAATTCTGGCCAGCTCAGCTAGTGATGAAGACTCCTGGGAGTTGCAGTCCAGGAACATCTGGGGACCCACAGGTCGAGAACAACAGGTTTAAACTTTAAGTGTACAGTAGCCAGATAAGATAGTTGGAGGAAACAGGAGAGGGAAGCAGATTGAAATGTGCAAATGTACTCCTAGCCACCACCAAACATCAGCATCCAGGCTCAGGAATGCATACATGAATATACTGTGTTTCCCCGAAAATAAGACACTGTCTTATATTTATTTTTTCTCAAGAAGACACACTAGGGCTTATTTTCAGGGGATGTATTACTTTTAAGTATAATATGCTTGAATGTCAGCCCTGCACACAACCCTAGCCACGCCCATCACTAGGTCTTATTATCAGGGTAGGGCTTATATATAACAAATGCATAGAAATCCTACTAGGGCTTATTTTTTGGGGAGGTCTTATTTTCGGGGAAACAGGGTACGTATCTAAGCCATGATCCAGTAAATATCCTTGTTTAGAATGATGCATAGACTCATAGCAGAGTGTATGAACTAATTCCACATAAAAGTGTAGTTTTCTAGGCAATTTCAGGAGATTTTTTTTAAATGTAGCCTCATTCTGGGTGGATCATTCATGCATTCATGATGTCAATAATAAGACGTTGTGTGTGTCTGTGTGTGCGTTTGCATCATTTATATTAAATGTCTTGTTTTTTTATTCCAGCGTGGTAATACTTTCTTTCCACATTTTCTCTCCTTTTTGGCTTTTAGTTCTGCCACCTTGCCAATCACATTTAGGTGTCTAGAAGAGAATAATGGTGTAGACAAACGTATTACAAGATTTGTGCTCCCTGTGGGTGCAACTATTAACATGGACGGCACAGCATTGTACGAAGCACTGGCTGCCATTTTCATTGCACAGGTTAATAACATGGATCTAAACTTTGGACAGATTATCACAATCAGGTATGAAAACCTTTCAAAAATGTGCAGGGTTGAGGTGTGTCTGATGAAGAATGTAACTTTGGGAGTTGCTTCTCATGGGGTATGGGAGCAAATCACTTCGCGCCCCCCCCTTTCATTATAGTCCTTGTGAAAAAGAACATTTGCCTGTTTCATCTCTAGGTTCAGTGCCTTTCGAGTCCCCTTTTAACTTGATTATTCTTTGAATCTGTGATTCTAGACCACGTGCATCTTATTGCATCCGTGTCATAAAGCATTGTTGTGTACTCACATTACAGATGAGATCCAGAGATCAATTTAAAAGGGAGTTGGGATATTCTGTCTCTCCCTCCTGCAGGCTTCCAATGCCTACAGAGAAAAAAACAAACCAAAGAACTATATTGACAGGTGATGATGGGAAGTATAGATCAGCAGACCTGGATGACCAGTTTGTGAAAGTTTACTATAGAGTAAATATATATCCATCATTTATAAGTTTAATATCAGTAAGAATACAAATTTCAACCATTGATTTGTATGTTATAGCATAATCCTGTCTAGACAATATTGAGTTCATGCTATTGACTCCCAAGAATCACAGATTCAAAGAATAATCATGTTAAAGGGGGACTCAAAAGGACTGCAGAACTCAGCTACATATTTTATTAGTAAACAAAATTTAAATCAAGAAAGTTGGAATCATAGAATCATAGAGTTGGAAGAGACCTCAATGGCCATCTAATCCAACCCCCTGCCATGCAGGAACCCCCATCACAGTGCTCCCGACAGATGGCCATCCAGCCTCTGCTTAAAAACCTCTAAAGAAGGAGACTCCACCACTCTCCATGGCAGCATATTCCACTGCCAAACAGCTCTAACTGTCACAAAGTCCTTCCTAATGTTTAAATGAATCTCTGTTCCTGTAGTTTGAAACTATTGCCCTGAGTCCTAGTCTCTGAAGCCATGGAAAACAAATCAGTCCCCTCTTCAATGTAATATCCTTCCAGATATTTAAACATAGCTATCATATTTCCTAATCTTCTTTTTGTAAGGCTAAACATTCCCAGCACCCTAAGCCGCCCCTCGTAAGACATTTCTTCCAGACCTTCAACCATCCTGGTCGCCCTCCTCTGGACCCATTCAAAATTGTCAACATCCTTTTTTAATTGAGGTGCAGAGAACTGGACACAGTACTCCAGGTGGGGTCTGAGCAGAGCAGAATAGAGTGGTACTATCACTTTCCTTGACACAATGCTTCTGTTGATGCAACCAAGAATCACATTGGCTTTCTTGGCCACCGCATCACACTGCTAACTCATGTTCAATTTGTGGTCCACCAAGACTCCCAGATGCCTTTCACAGGTCCTATTTTCCAGCCAGGTGTCTCACATCCTATATCTGTGCAATTCACTCTTTTTACCTAGATGCACCATATCCTTTTCCAAGGGAAAAAGGTGGGATGAAAATATTCAAAATAAATAAATATTAGGTTTTTTTAAGTGAGGGAAATTACCATTTTGGTTCTGGTTTCTTGCTGTAATAAAGAATGAAGAGAAAGAATCATAGGATCATATAATAGTGAAGTTGGAAGGGGTGTTCAAAGGCATCAAGTCCAACCCCTACTTGATACAGGAATACAAATAATATTAAAGGTATTTTTTCATTTCAGAGATTAGGGTTTCTGTTGCCTAATATTTGATATTGCTGTGACAACATTAAGTGGTAACTTATAGGCACAATTAATTTATTCTTGACATAATCCTACCCACACTGGGGGGGGGGTTGTCTTTAGATGTACGTGTGTAGTGCTAGTTGTGGATGGCAGCTTCCAGAGATATACACACACATACCCCAAATGTGAGGTCTCTGCTTTCCTTTACTATTTCCATTTAGGCTTTTCTCTCCATGACCTTAGCCAAATTCTAAATAGTTAAAGACATATTGCAGAAACCCCCAGTTCCCACTATGAGTGATGGCTGTCACAAGCTTTCCCTGAATGATGGACTACCGTTGTGTCTTTTATTTGAATCTACCATAGATGGTTACACAGACTTTGTGTTTATAACCACTGATAAATTTGTGTTTGTATATCTCTTTGTTTGATTACATTAACACTACGTTATCAACTGTTAGTTTTAATATTGCTTTCTAGTGCTGTAAGATGCCCTTCAATTCCCTGTTCTCAAACTGAATATGCCTTAATTGTACTGGACGGTATATTGTCCCTCCTTACTGTAAGCCACCTTGGGTCCTTTTCTAAGGAGAAAGGTGGGGTAAAAATACTCAATAAATAAATAAATAAATAAAATGTGGTCTCCATATGGGCTGCTCTACAATGAAAGAGTTACCTGTATATTTCCCATCTATAAGACACTCCCATATATAAAACTATCTCCACTTTTCCAACCCAAAATTACAAATTTTATTTATTTATTTTATTTATTATTATAAGACACTCCCATATATAAAACTATCTCCACTTTTCCAACCCAAAATTACAATTTTTATTTATTTATTTTATTTATATCCCGCTTATCTCCTAAAATAGGACTCTAAGCGGCGAACAAAAGCGTTAAAGCGCTAACAAACAGAAATAGAAATACAACAATTCAATAGCCACATCAGATAAGCAGTATAAACAATATAAGATAAAAATCCTAGTGCCTCCTAATGCATCCCAGCACACCAAGCGTGAATCCTAACAATTAAAATTGGAGACACCGATAATCAGCAATAATGTTAAAATTAAAAATGACATTCACCGCTGGGATCTGATAGTTGTTGTGAGTTTTTCGGGCTGTTTGGTCATATTCTGGATGTTTTTCTTCCTGACGTTTCACCAGACTCTGTGGGTGGCATCTTCAGAGGGCATGGAGCTCAGGGAACAAGGAGTATAGAATAACTGAGACTGGATTTTATAAAGTTGTGGGAAAGAGTAAATTTGTCCAATGCAGGAGAATAGGTCTTAGTCATTGCATTGTGATGAAGAGATTAAGAAGTTTCAATGCAATCAGGGGTAGCAACACTCCATATGTGTAGTTGATGGGTGTCATTAGCTGTTCTATTTTGTGTACTGATCACTGTTGCTCGTGGCTAGTTGGGAATCATTGAGTTTTCACCTTTTGCACTCTGCAGCTTTTAGTACTAGAAGCCAGGCTTTGTTGATCTTTAGACTTTCTGCTTTTTGGTTGAAACTGTGATTATGTTTGTGGGTTTCAATGGCTTCCCTTTGTAGTCTGACATAGTGATTGGTAGTGTTGTCAAGTACCTCTGTGTCCCTGGAAGAGGATTTCATGTCGAGTTTGTTTCAGGGTGTGTTCAGCTACTGCTGATTTTTCTGGTTGTTTTAGTCTGCAGTGTCTTTCATGTTCTTTGATTCTGGTCTGGATGCTGCGCTTTGTGGTCCCAATACTGTATATACCTGGCCACAACTACAAGGTATCTGGTATACTCCTGCAGTGGCGAGTGGGTTCCTTTCATCCTTTGCTGACCATAGTATCTGTTGTATTTTTGTGGTGGGTCTAAATACTGTTTGTAGGTTGTGTTTTTTCAACACTTTGTCCATGCGGTCTGTGACTCCTTTTATGTATGCCAGAAATCATTTGTGTATTGGAGGCTGTTTTTCTTCTTCAGTTTGGTGAGGGTTTTTTCGGTTTGATGGCTCTTTTGATTTCGTTCTTGGAATAGCTATTTGCCTGTAGGGCCCAATTCAGGTGGCTGAGTTCAGTGTCGAGGAATTCAGCTTCACAGTTCTGGTTTGTACGGTCTACAAGAGTTTTGATTATGCCTCTTTTTGTCATGGGCCATTTTGAATGTAGGATGACACATTTGTAATTGTAGCCATGGTGAAGATAAACTGGAAGATTTTCTAAACCACACAGTTCTTTTCTCAGCTTACTTCCATGTAGAAGACAACCCTCAGTTTTTAGTCTAACGGTTTTATTCAAAAACAATCTTATACATGGAAAAATAGACCTCTTGGTAGTGGGGCGGCTTAAAAATTGGAAATAAATAAATAAATAAATAAATAAATAAATAAATAAATAAATAAATAAATACTGTTCATTAGATATTATCCCAATGTCTCAAAGGGCTATGTATATTTCAAGTTTTTCTAGTTCTTACATGTAGTGGCTTAAATCCAGGTGGCTAAGTTACTATTAAAATATTTAAATGTCTAACTTCCATACATATATGTATATATATACATATTCACACACAAACACACACAGAATCATAGCAGGGATGTTTTGCTTGCCCAGGAGGAATGCATTGAAAGTTCCAAGTTGGCTTTAGCTGCAAACAGAATTTCAGCCCGCAAGTACTGCCTTTGTTTTATTAATATAGTGTCCGATTTATTCATTAAAACAGTTCTGTTGGTGATTGTTTCTTGGGTTTATTTGCCATTTGTTTTTTTCTCATAAGACATTGTGTCAATTTTTTTTATTGTTTAGCTCCAGCTCGCCTGCTTGAAAGAATCTTGGGATGTTTTTAAAAATCAATAATTCAGTGGTACTCTTTTTGATGTCTCCTTTTTCTAAACAGTATCACAGCCACAGCTGCCAGCATTGGCGCAGCAGGAATACCTCAAGCTGGCCTGGTCACTATGGTGATTGTATTGACCTCTGTTGGTTTGCCTACAGATGATATCACTCTTATCATAGCTGTCGATTGGTTTCTGTGAGTATTTCCCATGAATGAAATAACAGGTGCATTACAAAATGGAACAGGCTAGATTAGCCCTTCATTTAAATTTCTTTTTAATATATTGTCTTTCTTTAAACCAGTGATAGTATTCATTTGCATTTAACAGGCTTTTTAATTTTTTCGCTTTAGACATAGAAGAGCAGAGAATCTATTTTGGCCATGAAGGGTGTTAGTTAATTGTGTGTGTGTGGGGGGTGTTATCTGTCACACATCATAGGATTGTTGCAATGGGCAGCATGCAAAGGACCCCATGTGTACCATTCTTTAAAGAAAGGAATAAGTGCAAAGAGTACAAGGAAAATTTTTAAAGATATGTATGGGAACATAGGGTCTCCCACCATGGTGCTTCATGATGTCCTTGATGCTTGAAAGAACCTAATGGTTCTTCTTATTTTAACAAATAAAATTTAACTTGCCAAAGGCACCTATCGCTTGTAAGCTTTTCAGCTAGCTTCTGCATACTGTCAAATGCAAAAACAGATGAAATTGCACTGCAGAATGCATCTTTCCTAATGTATTAGCAAATGGTTATATGTGTGTATTGTGAGATAATTACTGTTTTCTAACCATTGCTCTGCCTGACTGATCTTAAACTGCAACCTATCCTGTAGGGATCGTCTCCGTACCACCACCAATGTCCTGGGAGATTCCATCGGTGCTGGGATTGTAGAACATTTATCACGGCACGAATTAAGGAACAGGGATGCTGAGATGGGCAATTCTGTGATAGAAGAGAATGAGATGAAGAAGCCTTACCAGCTGATCTCCCAAGAGAATGAGAACGAAAAGCCCTTAGACAGCGAAACCAAGATGTGAGGTAGAAGAAGCACAATGCCAGGCACTAGAAATACAGGAATTGCACCGTTTTTGTCCAGTCTTTCCTGTATTTCAATGGTTTGTTCTTCTCTTGCTCGCTGTCCCCCTCTCTTCAAACAGAGCACTGAAAAGATTTAGAGGTTTAACTAGACATTGTGAGAGACATGGAGGTGTGTCGCATAAAAGGATTCTTTGCTTCCTCTTTGTAATTGCTAAGTAGGCCCAATGCCCAAATGCCGGATCGTCATGCCGATGACCTTACCCTGACCCTCAGAGCTTAGAAAAGTTGCTTTTGGGGGCTGCAGCTCCCAGAATACTTCCATCAGCATGGCCACTAGCCATACTGCCTGAGGGACTGCAGATTTGATGTCCGAATAGTGAATTTTCTAAGTTCTGCCGTTCACACCGCAAGTAATGTGGTTGAGGAGAGGTATCAGATGACATCAGGTGACTTGGTCACATTTACCTCAACATTATGCAGAACAAGAGGGCAGAGAAGTGGAATGACAACAACGTGGCATGTCTCATTAAAATCTAATTAAAGCCCTTAGGGAGAATAGTCTACATTAGTCATGATTGTGGTATACGATTGTGTCCCTAAGAAGGAAAGAAAGAAAGAGGTACTTGTAACGTTATGTGCTTTGGCATGGAAAATAGTCTATAATCAAATTAGCAAGAGTTTTCAAGTGTACATGTTTCTTAGTCCTGCAAATGTGATCGCACTTAATATAAGCTGAAAAAGCAAAGCAGAGAGGAAATTCTAAAAAGGGTTTCATTTGTTTATATTATAGCTAAACATTTTTAACACCACTAAAACTGCATTCCTACACCTCTTACGTAAAAAGTGTGCACCATTCAATTAAATGGGACTTACTTTTGAGCAGAGATGTATTGGATAGCATGGTAAGTCAACTTTTTAGAGTTGATGCTATTTCTTAGAGAGTTGATTAGCAAATTTGGTTTTTCTTTTTAAAACATATTTTCCTTATTTAATGTTCAGTGAAAACAACAAAAGTAGTGATGGGTATTTTTGTGTCTTTTAAAGGATAATATACACTCCACAGCTCAATCTTACGCCCAGGTAAACAAAAAAAGGACATGTTTCATTGTTATGTTCACATGATGGGATATTTTATGATCAGGAATACTTCCTGGTGCTGTGCACCTTCAAGTCCCATTGACTCCCTAGATCACAAATTTGCAAATATCTCTGTGTATGTGTGACACTACACTTCTTTTTGGACTGCAATACTGCTACTAAACACAAGTATTGCTACTCATGCACATTGTCCTTTAAGGACCAGAGATTTAATATATATGTGTACTGTATATATATCTATGTATATGTGTGCAAACAAACACATGCACTTTGGAACGGGAATTGTTTTCACCCCCTCCAGTGTTTTGAGGGAGCGTAAATTATGGGACACCACATCAACGTAGGCCTTCTAGATCGCTTCTGGAGATCCAATTGCCATTGAATGCCACTATGGAAGCATCCAGAACATTCAATTGATCTACCTAGTTTTGGCTGGTGCAATGTGGACCCAGCAAAGGCTGAATGTAGCCCACCAACCAAGTGTGATGGCCTATTGAAAGCTGAAGAAATGGCTCACATTGGCTGCCTACCAGAATTTGCAAAAACAATAGGATTGTCAGACTGACCAGAATATGCAACTAATGAGTTGTGTTCGGCTTCACCAAGGGCCATAACTTGTGTAGGCCTGACCTAGATTTATAGTTGCAGAGTTAAGGAATTTGACAATTTAATTTCTGTGCAAACTGGAAGCCTAGATGATCCTTTTTATGCATGTCAGTCACTGCCCAATATATATCCATGCCATGGATTGTTCAGTGAAGTCATGGCACTGAGAACTCTATTAAAAGCTTCTTACCACTTTCCTCACAAATACGGCTTGAATTCCCCAGCAAGAGAGACTATTAGACTAGTTTAAAGCTGTGGCATAGAAATAACCTTAGCTTTTTACCCCCTTTCTTCTAACTGCTGTAAAATGCCTCTTAAAACTGGCCGTCTAAGGGTGGAGAAGAGCATTCTGGATTGTATTGAAAGGTTTTTGGGCAGCCAATGCTTCAAACCAGTGAGGCCATATCTGCACATAGCACTAAACCATAATTTAGTACTACATACATGAGCACAAATAAGCCTGCACACCACATTGTGTTTCTTTCTCTTGCCTGACCAGGAGGAGAAATAAACTGTTCCTTTAGGAGGTTCCTGGATTATTTTACTCTGTGGAGATTCTCAGTCATCCAGGTGAGGTTATTTGGAAGTTGAGTCGTGGCAACTGGACTTCTTTTATTGAGACATCAAATCTCTCAATCTTTCAAAGAAAAGAAATCCAGTTGCCATGACTCACCTTCCAGACTGGATTATTATTCTGTATAGTCCAGAAACTATGGTTTAAATCAGGCCTGTCTAAACTTTGGCCCTCCAGATGTTTTAGACCACAGCTCCCATAGTCCTTTACCATTGGCAATCTAAGCTTAGAATTCTGGGAGTTGTGGTCCAAAACATCAGGAGGGCTGAAGTTTGGACATGCCTGGTTTAAATCAAACAAGGTAAATATTAAACAAGTCAGCAGACAAGAAAAACACAGAGATCTTGTTGTTGGCTTGTTCAGGAACTTACTAGAAATACAAATGGAGTGGACTCAAGAAGGTAGTGCTGAATTTTGATTCAGAGTTATGTGTGAACGCAATCAACATGTGTTCAAGCCACTTCTGAACAATGTAAATGTATGTCTGTCCTCACCCCTGTCTGCCTAAGAGGATATATACTTCCGAAAAATATCTGCTACACTCCAAATCAGCACTTACAAATACAGCAGGAGACAGCTGGATGCACAGAGCATTTGATAAGTTTCAGTAACATTTTCATGTAATGCTGGAACTGCAGAGAATAGAGAAAGCTTTCCACTAGCATGATTTCCCATTTAATTTGGTCATTTCCCTAATTCTGTACATAAACCATAAATTATTCCTAAGTGCATTTTAATATGGGGTGCAAAGGGGAAAAAAACAAATTCCACTACCATGTGTTCCAGCAACATCTGCCATGTAAGGGAGACCATTGTAATTTTTAGGAAAGTAGAACTCCCTTTGTCTTTAATAGTTCAGTAGAACTAATATTTTGGGTGGGTGGGTGGGTGGGAGAATATATAAATAGTGAAATATGCATAATAAATATATAATAATAAAAATATAGGTGAGGATTTTTAAAGAGGAATATTATAGATATTCTTAAGGGAAGAAAGCTGGGACCATTTTTTTGAAATTGTGATTATCAAATGCTATTTGTTTTTGTCTGTTTCAAGTTTAATCCCAGATTAGTTAACAGGAAAGAATATTTTATATGTATTTTATGTCCATTGTCATAGAAGCCAGACAGGTAAGGTTTGTGGGGGTAGGTTGTTTGACAGCTACACAGACTCGTTGCATAATCTACTGGAAAAATCAGAGTTTGGAAATATAGGCCACAAATCTACAAATCCACTGGACAGTATTCTGTAGTCCATAGAAAGTAACATTTCCAAGCTCTGGTTTATATAAGCTCATTTCTGTGTGATAGACATGATATAAGTGCCTCGTAGTATAGCTGCCATTATTGACATTTCAATGTTTACGGTTGTAACTTTTGTCCCTGGGTGTGTGTTTGGTCACAAATGTTGACCCTGAAAGAGGTGAGACTTGCTGTGTTTCATCGCCACTATTCTCAGTCTCCTGAGACAAGTTACAGTGGTACCCTGACTTAAGAGCAGCTAGACTTAAGAGCAATTTGACTTAAGAGCAGAAAACTTTTGGCATTTTAACTGCCGCCTTACAAATTTTAGATATGGCCTGCTCAATTTAAAAATATTTTTGTCATTTTTTTTATTTTTAACTCATCTTTTCAATTTTCAAGATAGGTACCTTGACTTAAGAATAGTTTGATTTAAGAGCATGCATTCAGAATGGATTAAATTCGTAAGTTGAGGTACCACTGTATATTCACACACTTGTAAAAAATGTTTGGAATGGTCTTCTCTTGAACAATCTAAGTGTATGTTCTTCCGACGATGTTCCCTGGTAATGCTGAAAAACCTTTGAATGTGAACTGGGAAATGTCAGCCTCATAATTAGAGCCTGCTTATTCCCACGGCCATTGAAGTATTCAAGACAAAGGGAACTGGATAAAGGGGGAATGCCTAGCACTGGGACTCTCAACTATTTGAATTTCAACATTTTACCAGTGACACGTTGGTTTGAGGTAGGAGGCAATATTAACTTCTCCTGCTTCGATGGTAAAATGCTGAGCGAAAGCTTGAATTTTGTTTTCGATCCAGTACACCACAGCACTTTTTTTCTCCTGCCTACATAGGCATGCATTGAATTGCACTTTTTTCAGGTCCCTCTCATTGACTCCTCTTGTGAGTACATCACCTTACCAAGGAGAACGGTTGGGTTATGCCCAAGGTGTCATTTGCGAGAAACTTGTTTTCTAGAAAGTTTGCATACTTGCAGACCATGAAGGGACATACTAAGGATGATCACAATCCAGAAATGTCTGTGTTAGATTCTCAGTCATCCAGGTGAGGTTATCTGTACATTGAGTCGTGGCAACTGGACTTCTTTTCTCGAGAGATCAATCTCACAAGAAAAGAAGTCCAGTTGCCATGACTCAACTTCCAGACAATCCAGAAATCTGTATGTCTGGCCAAAAGATTAGGGGTCTGCCTGGGTCACTTAAAGTGTATCTTTATAAATGAACAAATGTAAAAACAAAAGCAAGTTCCTATCCCTCATAGTTGTGATGTAAGAACCCCTGTAAATGTGAATACAGAAGAAAACATCAGAAGTGCTGGGCCCTAAGATGGAACTTGTGTTGGGTTCCACTCCACACCATTCAAGGAGCAGAATCCATAGCATTTCCGTAATCTCCTTCCTCAGGTCCATGGCTCCTCTGGTGTCTCCTTTACATTGTGGGACCTCGCCAGTGGGTCTAGGACCACGGATAATCTAAAACACATACAGGATCGTGCTTTCGAAAGAGTGATCTGGAAATAATTCCTGCAGACACATGGGGTCAAACTATAGGATACAGCTAGCACATCATTTGAAGTGGGATTCCCTTTAAAATAAAACCTGTTTACCTTACCCTAAGCTTTCTCAACCTTCGTTGGTTGCAGATCAGCTTTGTTTTTGTTGTCATCAGCGGTAACCATCCTAAAACTAATTGCTGAGGCAGAGAGCTTTGAAGGAATTACATGGCCAGAAGGAAAGCGTGTTATACAGTTTCAACATATTATATGGTTTGACCTCTACACTTCTGTATGGAGAAATGTTAAGGCTGTTCCGAAAGTGTCAGGTTGCTGAGATCTGCATTTTTGTAACAGTCAAGCAGTAGTAAATTCTACTCACCTAGCTTCCCCGGAGCACTTCTTCATAGAGACCAGTTAGGAGTAAACTCAGTGCATTCAGGAAGCAAGAGTGCTTTAAACAATGCAGAGCTCTTAAATAATCACTCTCACTGAATGCTGTAATGGATACTCCTTTTTTAAAATTTGTTTCTTATTTGTGCTAACAGAAAAGAAAACTAGATTACAAACAGATATGTTCTGATGTGTAACTAGAGATATTTTTATAGAGATATAATATGTGTGTGTACAAAAGGTTAGTATTAGATTATACGAAGTAACTTTATAATTATGTTTTTGCTTTTGATTGGATACTATTTTTGGAAATACGCCGCAAAGATTTCATATAAAAGGTTGTCCTTCTGTGCTGTAACAATGGGGGGATTGTGTGAAAAGCATGTCAGATTTTTCAATTATTTTTTACACTAAATCTGTTTCTTACAGAAGTCAGGTACTACAGAACATTCCCTTTTCTTGTACCCATTCTGGGTTGGCAGCCGAGAATACTCAGAGTGGCTTGTGAAATATTACTTTGTAGGTGTATTTTCAATAAAAAAATAGTTTTACATTACTATTTTCAAACGGTGTGATATTTCTCTTCACTAAAAATGATGCGCCTCAGGTATGGTGGATGGTGAAAATATGTTGACACTCAAAGGCCTTGCTAAGACCCATAGTCACAGCCTCTTTCCACTCCTCTGGGAATGGCACCACAGTACACATAAACTAGGAGTAAATATTACTCACACTTATCCTAGGTCTTCAACATGCATGTTGCTTCCAATGCCAAGAGTTTCCCCTGTGAAATAAGTTCCAGTTGCTCAAGTGAAGCCAAAGCAATGTTTCCCAACTTTTGTTCCCCAAATGGACTACAACCCCCAGAAATCCTAGCCAAACAGCAGTGAAGGTTTCTGAGAATTGTAGTCCAAGAACATATGGGGAAGCAAGGTTGGGAACCATTGAAATAAAGCCATGTGTGTGTGCAGCTCGCATCACGTTGTCGGGTGCTAATACAGGAAGCAAGATTAATTATTTGCACCACATGTATTGCTCGGTCTAAATGATTTTTTGTGTGCTGTTTAATTATTTATTGGAATTGGGAAATAGAGCTGGGGGCAGCTTATGATATTACTAAAGTCAAGGCATGAATAAAACGTGGGACGTGGTGGCTCAGCGGGCTAGAGCGCTGAAACTGTTGGCTGCAAAGTTGGCAGCTTGGCGGTTTGAATCCCAGCTGCCATGCAGCGGAGTGAGCTCCTGCTGTTAACTCCAACTCCTGCCATCCTAGCAGTTCGAAAGCATGGAAATGTAAGTAGATGAATAGGTACTGCCGTAAAAAGCGGGAAAGTAAAGTGTTCCATGCACAGCTGTGCGTTTAGCCATGCCGGCCCCATGGCCACAGACGTGCACAACACTGGCTCTTGGGCTTAAAAACGGAGAGGAGCACTGCTCATAGAGTCAGACACGACTAGCACAGATGTGCAGGGAGGACTTTTCTATGAATAAAATATAAAGTTAAAAAAATGAAAAGAGTGTTAAATTAAAGGCACAAATAAAAAACAAAATGTAAAATTGTATCATTATGGAAAACAGTATGCCTGTTTGCTATTGCACCTTCCTTGGCATCTAGTCCGTTGCTAAAACCAGTGTGAATAAATAAATATTTGGCTGTTGACCAGGATGGACCCAATTTAGCTTCCTTTGATAAGAAATCCCATTGGATGGGAGCAACGTATAATGTGCAGTATTTCATAAACATGCAAACATGACCATGTGCATTCTTTCAGATGGAGCATTTCTGTCAATGCTGTACTAGATCCATTTTGCCACTGATCTTATACTTGTTTCCCCATCATCCACATGACACAAGCCTTCACTTATGGTTACAGCAGTGACCCAATTGGTGCCTTCCAATGTGTTTTTTTTTTTTTTTTTTTTGCCCCTCCTGAAAACATGGCTACTTTTGAAGAGGGATGGATGCTTGGCAGTAGAGTGGAGGCGCTTTCCCTTAACATTCATTTTTATAGTCAAAAAATCCCAGGTTAGGAGCTTTCCATGTATTCACTGGATACTATATTCAAGTTGGTTCAAACATAGATTCAGATTCAGAGACATGTGCTCAGTTCTTTAGATAAGAAGAAAAGGGATACACATCTTAATTCAAAGTCGTAAAAACCATTAGAAATGTTGAAGGAGGGAACAGTATTACCTCGTATAACAAATGGTTTGTATAATATAAAATCTGTACAACATAAAACAATTCCAGAAGTAGGGGAAATTTGCTTAACAGAATTGCCTATGGGGTGAATCCATACAACATAAAAATGGTTGCAATTAGGGATTACTCTGTTTTCAATGCATTCCTATGGGGAATTTGTACAAAGGAAAAATTGCTTAACATAATTTCATTTGGAATGAATTAATTCCTTTATACAAGGTACCACTGTAGTCTGATGTCAAAAATATATATACTGGTATATTGTGGTACTTACTATTATGTTTTCATGGACTATAGCTAGATTCTTGAGTTACTGTACATCGGGAAAACTGTCTGCAGTGCAAGGAAGGTTACACCAAATAAAACAACTATTTTTAAGGCACTACAGTGGACCGTTGTATAACAAATGTTTTGTATAACAAAAAAATTGTACAACATAAAAAATTCCAGAGAGAGGAGAAATTTGCTTAACAGAATTGACAATGGGGCAAATCTGTACAACATAATTAGGGATTACTCTGTTTTCAATGCATTCCTATGGGAAATTTGTATAAAGGAAAATTTGTTTAACATAATTTCATTTAGAACGAATTAATTCCTTTATACAAGGTACCACTGTATAGAACTCTTCGTTGTCAGGTGGCTTTGATTGCTACACATGTGTTTTCTGTTGACAATGCTGTGTGTCAATATCTGTGCATCTGGACATTGTATCTGGCTGCCCCTTTTTCTCACACACGTCTTTGATATCTTTCTAAAAAATAAAGATGATCACACTTTGCAACTCAGGCACAATGCCAAAACGTTCACAAGGAAGGATATTGTGTTAACAACATTACTGACGAGATCATGATCTTGTTCAGCAAGCCAAGTTCAAACTCAGCTAGAATCAAGTTTGTGGGACACATGTAAAGTACTGTGGATATCCTGAGGGCAGCATCCGCAGGTATGCGGATCAACCGCTTGCAGCTGTGTGGGACGATAAGAAGTAGTGCTTCAATGATCCACGGTCATCATGCTTTTTGTGAAAATCTTGTCAGTCACTGTTTCCAGGGTTTATTTGTTTAGAAAGCCAGAGCTTGATTTCATATATAATGAAAATGGAAGGTGGAACTTGAAGGTTTTATTAAGAGCCCCCCAGTCATTATTGGGATGGCACCAGGTGCGGGATTTAACCCTTTCCATGCCTGCTAAAATGCCCTTAATTCACCTTCCCTACAGCAGGTGCCGTCTGTAGAACTTTCTTTGCCTGACTGTGCAAGCCAAAAATGCCTTAGGTTCAAGGCAGCACAGCCACAGAAATGTATATTCAGCCAGAACTTGGCAATACCGCTTTCTTGGACTCTAAATCTCAGAATCACATCTCAGATATGTACACAATACCCAAAGGAGGAGTAGAGTGAACATTGGCTTGCATGGATTGCATATGGTGATTCATATGTTCTGATGCAAAATCAGATGGGCTTTGAAATGTAAAAAGAATTACATCACACCTAAGTTGGGAAGCCTGACCAGTTAAACCAGTGGTTCCCAACCTTCCTAATGCCGTGACCCTTTAACACAGTTCCTCATGTTGTGGTGACCCCCTGCCCTGCTTGGAGGAGGCAACAAGCCCCCTTTGGCAGGCCACTGCTGCAGGTGCCACAGAGAACTTCCCTCTACAGACACCCTCAGCCAATCGCATCCTCTGGTACCATTGACTGACATCCCCTCCAACCTATCAAGCTGTAACTCACTCTTTCCCTCCCTCCCTTCCCCTCCTCCTCCAGACCCAAGCCGTTTGTGCCTTTTTCTTCACTGGCTCATGGCGACCCCTATGAAATGGTCACTGGACCCCTCCAAAGGGGTCCTGACCCCCAGGTTGGGAACCACTGAGTTAAACCATGTTCCTGCCAAATTGGTTGTTCCAGCTGTGCTGGCTGTGAATGGGCAACTTCAGTGTCCCTGTTCTCCCTCCAGATGGTTCTTTGTTTTAAATCAGACTTGAACTTGGGCTTCAAATAGAGGATTCTTTCAAAAGGAGAGTTGCTCTGTAGCAGACTTGCAGAGGTTGGACAGTCATCCTTAAAGGAATGTGGACACACACATCCTTACGTACAACCTTTTATTTGCATCACATTTGCTATGCAAGCAGAGGAAGTTCTGTAATGTACACACAAGCCCACAGCTAGGTTATTGGTCATCAAGGCAAACATGGATTCCATCACAGTACAAAGTACAAATTCTATTTTATTATTTTGGTGCCTTCCCATTGTGGCACCCACTACGTATGCCCTGCTTGCTGCTGCCACCATCCATTCCCAGCCCCGTGTGCACAGTTTTCCATGGCTTAGTTTGAGTTTCATAGAATCATAGAGTTGGAAGAGGCCTCAAGGGCAATCTAGTCCAACCCCCTGCCATGCAGGAACCCCACAACACAGTGCTCCCGACAGATGGCCATCCAGCTTCTGTTTAAAAACCTCCAAAGAAGGAGACTCCACCACCCTCCGTGGCAGCATATTCCACTGCCGAACAGGTCTGT
Source organism: Phrynocephalus forsythii (assembly GCA_029282475.1). Taxonomy (NCBI): domain Eukaryota; kingdom Metazoa; phylum Chordata; class Lepidosauria; order Squamata; family Agamidae; genus Phrynocephalus; species Phrynocephalus forsythii. The sequence continues at coordinate 102,278,236 of JAPFRF010000004.1, read as the reverse complement.
CATGAAGTTCTTCCTAATGTTTAAATTGAATCTCTTTTCCTGTAGTTTGAGATTATTGACCTGCGTCCTAGTCTCTGAAGCCATGGAAAACAAACCAATCCCTTCTTCAAAGTGACATCCTTTCAAATATTTAAACATTTGTACACTGAATTGTGTTGATAGTATTATTCCTTCTGCTTTTGAGACCAATGTGATCAATTTTCAAAACTTTTAGCTATATAGAAATGATATTGGTGTCAGCATTTTGGCACAGCGAAAAAAAATAGCGGGAATCATCTGAAACCGTAGAGAGGTAGAGGCCTCCTTGGATATAATCACCCTACCTGTGAAACAGTTAAAACTTACAAACATTAGCCCTTTCCTGAGAAAAAGAGGACTCAAGCAATTCTACTGTGTTTCAATAGCGCTTTTATGTGGGAGCTAGGGTACATAATGAGCAACCTATTCAGCAACAGGAGTTTGTGTCTGTGTAACAGCATGTGGGAAGGATAAAGGAGAGGGCCCATTCATGTGGAAAAATCAATTATGGGCCCAGCAAAGTGCTTCTGTTCCCCTGTTTGAAGGACCATGCTTTTCAAAAATAAATAAATAAATAAATAAATAAATAAGAATCCAGAATGAAGCTTGTGCCCGGAGTTGCTGCAAAGGCTAAGAAATCCCACTTTATTTTTCTTGCACTAGGCAAGATCTCATCCTGACAGGAAACGGCAACTGAACAATTTTTGTTCTCTCTCTCTTTCTCTCTCTCTCTCTCTCCTCTCTCTCTGTGTGTGTGTGTGTGTTTGTGTCCAGTTAAGTGGCTCAATATATAGGCTGAATTCAGGAGCTAAGACTTAGGACAAGTTTGTAACAGTGCTTAGGATGGAGGTGTAAGAAAAGACAGATTGAGGCTGAAGATTTCTGCGCAAAGGCTGGTTTTCCTTGACCATCGATAGTTTCGCATAGCTAAGCATTATGGGAGAAAAGCCCATGTGGGAGAGAACAAAAGAGATGATACTTGGATCAGACCAATGATCTACCTAGTCCAGCATTCTGTTCCCACACTGGCCAATCCGATGCCTAAGAGAAGCCCCTCCAATGAACCTGAGTAAAGTTGTACCCTCTTGTCCCACTTTCCTCAACAAGTCAAGTGTTAAGGGAATTTCACGTTTGTGGGTGCTATGGCATTTTCCGTTCAGCCACACAGTTCCATCGAAGCCTGCGTAATCGGATTTGCAAATGAAGTCCGACTGAGAGACAAAAGCAAGCTTCTTTCTAGCCTGTGATAAACAGACATATTTTGGGCTTTATGGGAGCACTGCTTCCCATGATGGGCTAACTGGTTTATCTTGCTTGAAATGGCACTTGACATACTGAGCTGCTATGCCTTGGACACTCAAGGTAGCTATATGACATCCATGGCTTTATCTAATCAGATTCCATGCAAGCATTGTGGGTTGTTTTATTATTATTTTATTATTTATTTTATTTACAGTCTTAGACCAGTCTCACACAAATACAAACATAAAACCTTATAATTTCCATATTACAAGCACTCCATTATATTAAAACACGTTAGCAAGCATACGAGTGTGCTATCCAGTTGGCATTTGGCTTCTGTGGGTTATTTATTGGGAATTATAAGTGCCAGGAAGCATTCAGTATATAATTATTATTTTGCCATTTTGGCAAAAATAACCCTCCCCCCAGAACAGTGCCTGAGACACTTGCCCCCCCACCACTTGTGATTTTGCCCTCTCCTGCAAAAAGTACACAATGTCCCTAGGTGTGGTGATTAGTATCATAAAATGGATTTCTACCCGGTTGAGATGACATTGTCAATTTCATTCCTAATTCCTTCCTTGATGGAATGTGCCTTTTCTGCGGAATTCAGACAAGCAAGGCTGGCTGAATGCTGCATACTCACCTAGAAAGGTGAGCATTTTTGAACCCAACAGTTTCAATATCCACTTCCTTACACCAGCTCTGATTTGTCATTTCACTCTCCCTTCCCACCGTTTGGAAGATCCTTTCCCCCAGTCAGTGAAAGCTGGAGTTTTCAAATTAAGGTTAAAACAGTCGTGTTTGTGATTGCTTATCATTTTGAAACTAAGTGGTATGCATCAGCATTTTTTTGAAAGGATGGGACAAATTTATCTGTAGAATATAGCTGGAATGTGTGCCAACCAATGTTTCATTCGGTAGACTTCCACTGAGACCACATAACAGTTTCCTATACTTGAATTTCCTGTATCCTGTCCTCAGTTTGCTTCAATGAGTCCCTGAACTCTTTGGAGAAAAAATTGCGGTACTTACATAAAGCTCCAGATGACAGTGGGAATTCATTCTCCTGAAAGAACTATCTGTGGTTCTGTTGCCACTGAGATTTAGAAAATAATGGACATGGCCTTACATATTGCCAGTTTGTGCTTTGGGCGTTATGAATGGATCAAAAGAAAACTTGTCGTATAGCCATATGCATCTTATTATGCATCTTATTTTACTATCTGAATATGTGCCACAAAACTTTTTTTTGCATACATTATTTATCAAACTGGTAAAGAAAGCCAAGAGGCCATGAACACATCTAACATTTATTTGCAAACTCTTTACTTTTATACACCATCTATCAACACCACACTGTTCAGAAGGTTGCCATGTACTGTGGTTTTTTTAAAATCTAAATTGAAACAATTTAGGAAAAGGCTATAACTATATAATTATTAAATACTTTGCATCGTATCAAAAGGGAAGGGAGGATATGGCATGGCATGGAATTGAAACTTAGAAAAATGACGCTATAAAGCATAAGTGGTTATTTCGTTGCAAACGATGATGACATTTATAGGGTACAAATGCAGATCCTATGAAGCTTACCATGTGAAAAGTCACATTTTCTTAGGCTCAAAGCATTGTTGTCATTGTCAGTCTAGACGGCTGGAAGAAAAGTCAGGTGCAAAATGCAGAAAACTGCACATTAGTGGTGCATGACAAGGGACCCTCTCATCCATCTGTCCATGCTTCCTCTCTTGCAGTAAGTGGACAGCCCAACAGAGAAACCACCGTAATTGCTTCCCATTACGATGGTTTACTTTTTGGTCAGGATTATTCCTACCTGCCAAAAGGGGTCCAGGCAAGAATGCAACCTGCTTTTCGTTGTGCCCCAGGCATCCCTGGCTTGCCCTTAAATGAAGAACAGCCTAATTTCTTGAAACAATCACCAAAGGAAACACGCAAATAAAACCTCGACTAGAAGTAAAGGAACCTCATGCTATACAGTAGGACCCCCGTATCCACTGATTCAGTTATCCACGGTTGGCAGAGGAAAAATAAATAAGTAATTCAGCAGACGCAGAGCAAGCTATTGTCACAAAGAGCAGCTGTCAAGCAAGCTACTGTTGCAAAACAGCAGCTGTAAAGCAAGTTACTATCACAGATCAGCAGTTTTTGGGGAACATTTTGCAGTTCTCTCTTATCCATAGTTTTCATTATCCACGGGAAGGCTTAGAAGCAATCCCCAGCGGATATTGGGGTCCTACTGTATACATGTTTAACACCACTTTGGGGCTAAATCTGAACAAGACGAGGCTGTCTCCCATTCACTGTCAAAATGGGAAAGATAATTTCCACCTAAGAAATTGTTTAAAACACACAATGAACAGTAGAATAGAAGGATGTTAGTGGGCATCTTGCATAAGCTGCACCCAATCCATATTAATCAGGAAAGCTGGCAGGCAAGTGAGAGGGTAACGCAGGATAACATTCTCCACCTGTCATGACCTCAGTAGAGGAGCCCTCCAACAAGATTGAGCGTGAGAAGCTGGACCTTCCAAACTCTGGTGGGGTAAATGACCTGTTTGAACCTTGAAGAGGGTTGAACAGGATTGTTGCCATATTTTAGTCTGCAGCTGTATTCTGTTATTTCTTTGGTCTTTCTTTCCCTTGTATTTTGGAAGGTGGGGATGTGTTGCATGGGATTTGTTTTTTTTTTTTGCATGCCCACTCAGAGTAGTGGTTTTGTCACTAAGAGGGGCAATATAGAAATGCCATGAATAAATAATTTTGAAATAAATGGATTTAATTTTGGAGCATGAAGTCTGGGTCCACCACAGGTTACACCATCCTATTAGGTGTCCTTGTCTGTGCAGGTGGTATGCAGATGGTGGAAATAAGAAATGCTTAGGAGATTAATTAACATAAGATATGGAGAGAAAATTACAACTATACCATCAGCTACTTGTTTTTCTTTTTTTTCCCCTTTATTCATATCAGAGTGTTGCACAATTTAAAATTATGGTCCTATATTCAGGACCACAATTGGGGGTCCCTCCGGTGCTGTGCTGGGGTGAGGAACCAAAATGACAAAATAATATTTGTACTCTTCCATCATCACACCTGCTGGGTGAAGAGGGAGGGGCATCCATGTTTATCCAGATGACACAGAGCATTGTGGCGGCCCTGCCTACACTGTATGGAACAGAGGCACAATTAAAAACAAATCAGAATGTTAAGAGTTGCCGGGTTTTGACCAGAATGTACACACACACACCCTTTACAATTACTAAAAGGAAACATACTTTAAAATTACTTTGAAGCCCAACAGAAACCATTTGTTACACAGAGTCCCAAACCCATAACTGGAAATAGGAAACTTTTAAGTGTTATTTATTTATTTGCATTGTGTAATGTATTGATGCACAGTGGGGAAGGGTGTGAGTTTTGATCTGGACGGGCAGTGATGCAGAATGTTCCCCAGTTCCTTTGAACTGAGTCATAAGAAGAGCCATGCTGGACCAGGCCAAAGGCCCATCTAGTCCAGCTTCCTGTATCTCACAGTGGCCCCACCAAATGCCTCTGGGAGCGCACGAGACTAGAGATCTGTCTCCTGATACCACTCCCCTGCATCTGGCTCTTGAACTACCCTAGTTTTAAGCCTGGACATTACAGATCTCCATGATAGTTTGTAACCTGTGATGGACTTTTCCTCCAGGAATCTGTCCAATCCCCTTTTGAAGGCATCCAGGCCAGATGCCATCATCACCTCATGTGGCAGGGAGTTCCACAGACTAACAACACACTGGGTAAAAAATATTTTCTTTTGTGTGTTCTCACTCTCCCAACCCTCAGTTTCAGTGGATGTCCTCTAGCTCTGGTATTTTGTGAGGGGTAGAAGAGAGTCCCTCTATCCACTTTACTCATGCCCTGCAGGATGTCGAGGCAGGATGTGAACGAACCCCTTCACCATGGCGAGGAGAGATGCTGAGGACATGTCCTTCCCTTTGCCATGCCAATTGGCATTTGGGTTCAACTTTGGCCTCTCGGTCTCTTCTAACCCTGTCCCTGCCAAGTTGTTTCATGACTTGCATGACTGAAGCATCAACCTAGTAGAAACAGACCACCCATTCGGCTTTCATTTATGAGCTGAAGCTGGGATTTAAAAAACAAAACAAAAAGAAGAAAACAGCTATGGCACTAAACCACTGTCGTTCCTATGAACAGGTCAGGGAAGGGAGACTATTCAGACTCTGCCAGAATTTCATTCTCTCTCCCCCAACCCCTTTCATATATTTGAGCTCTGCAACCATCAATGCCAATTATCCCTCCAACGTTTCCCAGCCTGGCTTCATAACATGTTGGTTTATACTGCCACCACGTGGCAAATTGTTTTCATCTCCACGCAAACCTAAGCAATAAAAGGACATGTGAAAAGGAGAATTCCCAAACCCATCATTCGGCAATTATTTGGGGGAACCACAAAGATTTTGCGTTCACCATGCGCTAAGCACATTCAATCTCGCCTGATTTCAGAAGCTAAGCAGGATCAGCCCTGGTTAGTACTTGGATGGGAGACCACCAGGGAATACCAGGTGCTGTAGGTGCCTGGAGTAGGAACTAGCAAACCACTCCAGTATGCCTGCCAAGAAAACTCCATGGACCTGGAGTCATGAAGAGTCGGTCACTACCGTAATGACACAAAACACACACACACACAATGAATTAATTAGGAAATACAGGAATCACCTTGGCTGAACCAAACAAGACATAAACCTACAAAAATGCATAGGACTTAATGGTCGTCATTAACTTAAATCCCATCGATTTCTGTCTATTCTAGGTTGGACAATATTCATTTAATTACATACACATGGCACAGAACCGGAGAGGAAAAATATGGAAGAAAAGGAAATTTGTAACAAAGAAAGGGAAACATATGATGGGAATGTATATTGAAATGGGACTGTCCAAATAGGAGAAAATAATACCCATATATAATCGAGTATAAGTTGACCCGAGTATAAGTCAAGGCCCCTAATTTAACCCCCCAAAATTGGGAAACTTATTGACTTGAGTATAAGTCTAGGGTGGGAAATGCAGCAGGGCCTGGCAGCTACTCCTTTGTGAGCTTAGGGAGCGGTGTGTGATGTTTAAAATGACTTTTAGCCACCGAGGCAAGCACTTGCCTCGGTGGCTAAAAGTATTGACCTGAATATAAGTCGAGAGTAGAGATGGGCACAAAACGAAAAAAAAATTGTTCCGTTATTCGTTATTTGTTTAGTTATGTAACGAAACGAATAACAAAAATTGTGATGAAATCGAAACGAACTGAACAGAACCACAAAAATTAGGTTTGTTACGTTACGTTTTCGTTAATGGCGACGCGCAATGAAATGAGTTGTTTTTAAATGTTAAAAAACGTCCTGAATATCCTTAAAAACCCAGTGATAATTATTTATTCTGCCTGATAATACTTACCGGGGGGTTGGGGTCCTTAAAACGTGCATTTATGTCTTTTCTCAGATCGCTGTATTTTTTTCCTTTAAGGGGAGTTAGGGGACATCAACCCAAAATGGCTCCCAGATGCCTAATATTGATTTCTTGGGTATTAAAATGCCCTGGACATCCGTAAAATGGAGCGATAATTATTTGAAATTATTACCTACCAGGGCGTTGGGGTCCTTAAAACATTTGTTTTTGTCTTTCTCCCATCGCAATGTATTTTTTCTTTTCCCTTTAAGGATGACACAAAATGGATTCCAGCCACAAAATGGATGCAAGCCATGTGATGGGATCATGTAAATTCTTGGACAATTTCAACCAATAGAATGCCCATGTTGCAGACTGGGTAGGTGTGGCAGTCACAGAGGGCATAAAAAGCTCTGGCAGCCCCCATCCTCCTTGCAGTCTGCGGTGGGAGTTAGGGTGGGATTGCTGTCTCTGCGACTCATTACTTTAGGCCAGCCAGGCAGGTGTGTCTTTGTGTTCTTGTTGGCTGCAGCCTGGCTCTTAGTGGAGAGAAAGAAGAGATTTTTCTTGCAGCCTCCCTGTGTGCATGCGTACCTCTCGGTGAGTACCCTCCCCTGCCTTGCAGTGCAGTCACTCTGCGGCTGCCTTATGCCCTGGGCAACGTCCGCTGCTGCCTTTGCAGCCTCCCTGCGTACCTAGTCTATACTGTGTCTCTGCCAGCATCATTTGTTTACTGTTTTCCTCTGGTCTGGGGTGTTGTGTGACGCCCGTGCATGGAAATGCTTTAAATTGCACAAAAAGCAGGTAAAAACAAAAAATGAAAAATGAAAAAATGAAACAATTTTTCTCAAAAAATTCACAAAAAATGAAAACGAACCAAAACAGACCCACAATGAAAAACGAAAAAAACGAAACATCATTTTTTCCCCGATTCGTGCCCATCTCTAGTTGAGAGCCCCTTTTTCAGCCCAAAATTAGTGCTGAAAAACTAGACTTATAGTCGAGTATATACAGTACATATACTTGTACAGAATTATTGATTTCTGGGTCCCTTGTTTCTGTTGTTGTTAAGACAAAGCAATGAAAGAATATTATTCTTGTAAACTAACTTCCTCTTCCTGACTCTCCTCTCCCAAAGGGGTGGTGCGGAGTTCCCCTGCCACCAGCTCAGCAGCAGCTCTTGCGTCAGTGCATTGATTTCACCTCTACGACAATTGACAGAGCAAAGTGATGAAAGAGGCAGGGCTTCTGATGCAAGGGCTCCTTTAGCCCTTTTGCAGCTGGTTTGAGTCGATGCAGACCCAATGCCTGCAGCTGAGCCTGGCATGGTACATTGCTGCTGGTGGGTTAATAGCACGTAAAAGTCACTTCTGGGGAGTTACTGTTACCTTTCTCTCCTCAGTAATAAAGTAAGTTATTATTGTCCCAGCCATGTGCATCTAACAGCTGCCTGACATATACAACTGAAGCTTTTCCTACTATTTATCTCTTTGCTGGAGGAGGGGGGAGCCATCTGTTTCCCTTCCCCATAAGAGTTTTCTTTAGTAACAACAGTCCCTCTTGAGACATTTCTCAAGTAGTGAATTCTCTATCCCTGTGTGTGTTGTGTCGTTACAGTCGTGACCGACTCTTCGTGACCCCATGTCCATGGAGTTTTCTAGGCAGGAATACTGGAGTGGTTTGTCAGTTCCTACTCCAGGCACCTACAGTGCCTGGTATTCTCTGGTATTCTCCCATCCAAGTACTAACCAGGGCTGATCCTGCTTAGCTTCTGAAAACAGGCGAGATTGAATGTGGTTAGGGCATCTAGGCAGCTTCTCTATCCCTGTAATGTCAGAAATACCTGGTGTGGTGTAGCATACAGAGTGACAGATTAGGACTCAGAAAGCCCGGGTTCAAATTCCATTCAGCCACGGAAAGTCACTGGGGATAGGGCGAGGAATTACTGTATATACTCGAATGTAAGTCTAGTTTTTCAGCCCTAATTTTGGGCTGAAAAAAGGGGGCCCTCGACTTATATTCGGGTCAATACTTTTAATCACTGAGGCAAGTGCTTTGGTCGGTGGCTAAAAGTCATTTTAAACATTGTGCGCCGCTTCTCCTGATCCCCCTCTGCATCACGGGGGAGCAGCGCACAATGTTTAAAATGACTTTTAGCCACCGAGGCAAGCACTTGCCTCAGTGGCTAAAAGTCATTTTAAACATCACACACCACTCCCCCAGCCCACAAAGGAGGAGCTGCCAGGCCCTGCTGCATTTCCCACCCTAGACTTATACTCGAGTCAATAAGTTTCCCCAGTTTTGGGGGGTTATATTAGGAGCCTCGACTTGTACTTGGATCAACTTATACTTGAGTAAATACGGGTAATAAAGTCACTTCTTAAACATATCACTTACCTAATAAAGATGTAATTTTTTTGGAAATTTTGAAACCTTTGGGTGGGGGGACTTTGGAAAAAATAGAAAAATTAGGGGTTAAAATATTTCACCTGTTTTTTTTTTCTTTTGCTTTTTCCAGAGGTTGCAGAAATTTTGCATGTCTACTTGAACACCCTGTTAGGGTCTCTATAACTCAGTTTCAGCATGATGGCGCAATATAGCAACATAACAAGCAAAAGGTAGTGTCCTGTTTTCAACAAATCGAAGAACAGCTATTGCTGTTTCACAGCAGAAAGAAAATGTTTTCCCAATATCCATAAAATATGTATCCTCACATAGTTCAGACATTGCTGCATTGGCTATCGTAGGACTGAGATGACCTGCTTTGGCTGACTCATCGACTCACAGAATCATAGAGTTGGAAGAGACCTCAAGGGCCATACAGTCCAGCCCCCTGCCATGCAGAAAGCCCCATCACAGGATTTCGGACAGATGGCCATCCAGCCTCTGCATTCTCAATGATAAACTGGACCACCATGTGCTACATTTAGTATCCCTGCCATTTTAATGACTCCAAATTCTCCACGGACAGAAATCTAAGATGGGAAGCTTTTCTTGAGAAGGAGAGACATGGCAAAGGTCAGGAAGAAGCATTGCCTGTTTGACCTCTGCATCTGCAATTCAATCATAGGGCCTTTTTACACGACCCCTAAGATCCGCTGGCCACTTAAATTCGGACCAGAGATCTTAGGGGTTCGGCGCTCTTCCTCTGTCCCCACCCCCCTCCGCACTTCCTGGTTGCTGGCTGCGTGAGGGAGAGAGAAAAAAGAAAGAAAAGAATGCCGGTTTACCTCCGTTTTGTTCCCAGCAGCATTCAGATCTCTTAAAGGGGCGGGGCACAAAAAAAGAACAAACAGAAGCCAGGAGAGCCCAGCACTCACTATCCTTACACCGGATCAAATATTTGTCACATCCAAAAAGCAGGTACCTGAAAAGTGTGCTGGGACGCGCTAAAGTGGGCGGGGTCACACTTAATTTCCTGTTAACTCCGGAGCTGGTGGGTAAACATTTTTAATCTCTGGAGCTGGGAGCCATTTGCCCCGGAGTTTAGGGGTCGTGTATAAATGCCCATAGTCACAAGTGTGACTAAGGCAGTGTGAGAAAAGTGGGCAGCCCTAAATGGATGCAGCACAATAAAAAAAAACTTCACCCTTGCAGGGGATGGTGACTTAACAGAACAGCCACTGACATTTCTGAATAACAGGCATGTCCAAATTCCTTTGCCTCTGTTTGGGGCAGGTGGCACCGGGGGTAGTATAAGAAGCAGTATGTAGTGGCATTTTTATTCATTTAAGCGCAGGTCACAAAAACTCCATTACAGGTTTGGGTTTTAGAGGGTGACAAGCCCATACCATCCTGAGCTTTGCAAGTACACAAGGAAAGGTGTCTTTGCTAGGCTTTACTGGGCGATTACCACTGACCCAATTGACAGAATTATGCTTTTCTTTAGTTGTCCCTTGTTTTTTTAAAAAGGGTCAGGAGTACTTCCAAGACTGGAAAAGATGCAGGTAAAACTGCTGGGTAAACTAGGCGAGGTATTGGAAATACAAGATCAGTTCTCTAAACAAAAGGGTGGTACTCTCATATGTGGTGGTAATGCTCTGAAGTTTAAAAAGTTTGGGAGAATATTGTTAAATAAATAAATAAATAAATAAATAAATAAATAAATAAATAAACTATTCCCAGTAAATATAAAAATAGATGCTGAATTAATGTGTAATAGTACAATGGGAATAGATACAGTAGAGAAGAAGCATGTAGAATTATTAAAAGCCATGGTGTTAGCAGTAAAAGCAGTCATAGTGGCAGGCTGGAAAGATAAGAATAAATGGACAACAAAGAAATGGCACAACTATTTGTTTGAAATTATTCAATCAGATGTAATCTTTACTATTGATCAAGATATGCCATGGGGAGACAGAATAGAGAAAACCAAGGAGAAATGGCCTGGAGTATAGAAGATGGATGGAAGAAGAAAAGAATGAAGACATTCAGTGGAAGCTTCAAACTTTGTGCCCCTGGCTGGGAGAAAAAAGACTGAAAATAATAGACTGGGGGGAGGGGTGATAAGAGGGGGGAAATGTAAAATTTAGAGAAGATGAATATGCATAATTGAAGAACTTTATCAATAAAAAGTCTGGGGGGGGGATCATTTCTCTCATTTCTTCACATTCCTTCAAAAAAAAAAAAAAAAAGCAAAACCAGAATGGTAGCACTGGATTACTTCAACCCACCTTCTGTACTGTTTAACTCACAGTCAATTTCCCTGCCGCTGCAAATTAATTTATGCCTAGTTAGGAAAACATGGTGGTACTGATTTACACTTATATTACTCAATGTAATTCAAATCTATAAATAAATAATTTAAACAGGCTTTTTAAAAATAAAAATGCTTTTGAACAACCCATTCCCATTAAAGAAACAAACCTCTCCACTCAAATCTATGCAATTCAATCAATCCAAGCCGTGAGGATTAATTTCTTTACTGTTGCCTGTTGGTAATCTTTGTTAAGTGGCGGCAGGTATTCACCAATGGAGAATGAAAGCGTATTTTAAAACAGTTTATTAGAGACTTCTAGCATTAAAAAATTACATTAAGATGCAAATTACAGAACTACTGAATTTAGACAGATGCTATTTTTTTCTAGTGCTAGAATGGAACAACCAAATGCTCTAAAATGTAGGTATTTCCAAAGGTTCTGCTCAGGCCATTTCAAAGAAGCCAAGGTAACATGGCCCAGTGGCCCTGGGTTCCCTGGGTCCTTATCAGGTAAAACCACTAAAGACGGTATAGATCAGAGAGAGAAGAAAGTAACCAATGCTCAAGTGTCTTATTCCCACCCTGGTATTAGGGATCTTCCTATCTTCAGACCAATTAAACTTCAGTGTATTTCTGATGGCTTAAAGACACACGAATTATTCAAGCAACCGCAGATCTATCAGCTAATAAATATTAACTGAGATTACTCAGAAGCAGCTCAACAGATTATACGAAGAAGGCCTGGTGCACTGAAAAGGTGTGACAGGCTACTCGGTGCAATAGACCTGATTAAGCCAAGTGCATTGAAAAGAGGCCGATAACATTTAAGGGAGGCTCAGGGTGCAATCAGATGGCCACAAAGACAAAGGGCCATTTTAATAGAAGTAAACTCCTTTAAAGGACCTAGATACCTGAAGGATCACCTCCTTCCATATGAACCTACCCAGCAATCAAGATCTAGCCAGGGAGCCCTCCTGAAAGAGCCATCCCTCAAGGAGGTGAAAGGAATGGCTTGCAGGTATAGGGCCTTTTCGGCAATTGCCCCCAGACTATGGAATGCCCTCCCAAGTGAGACCCGCCTAGCACCGACGTTGATGACATTTTGGCGCCAGGTAAAAACCTTCCTGTTCCAGAAGTTTTTAAACTTATGATTGTAGGTCCTGAAGGCAATTTTAACATTGTGTTTTAATATATTGTATTTATTGTATTTATATGTTTTATTGTTTTAATTTTTTTTGTAATTTTGATGTTTTAATTGTTTACTTTGATTGTGAGCCGCCCACAGACCTCCGGGTAGTGGGCAGCATACTAAATAAATAAATAAACAAACAAATAAATAAATAAATCTTGTCTGCTGGGAATCACTCCAACCCAGCCTCAAAAAGACCAAAAAGGTCCAGCTTGGGCACAGATTGGGTTTTGGACTAGAGCGCATTTCCCGGTACATCATGTGATAAATGGGAAACAAACAAAACACAAGTGTTCCAAATGGCAATCTATTTCCCCATGTGATCACATCTTCACTTGCTAGCTTCCCCAAAATGTGTGCCATTCAGGACTACTGGATAGCTCGGTGGTTTAGGAATCTGGCTGCAGAGCCAGAGGTTGAAAGTTCAATTCGGCTTTGTGCCTCTGATAATCCATAGGGCAGAGGCATAGGCAGGATTTGGAGCACCTTGGGACAACGTTCATTTTTGCACCCTTCCTACTGCGCCCTCCACATTGCACCCACCCAGCAATGGGGGACTGAACCCTGCGGCCGTGGTGTGTGTGCACAAGTGTATGTGTGTGTGTGTGTGTGTGTGTGTGTGTGCACATGCAGTAGCGCATGCATGCCTTACACATCTCCCACTAAAGCAAGGAAGAGGAGGAGGAGGATGCCGTGGCCATCACGCTCCTGCCTTCCTGCTTCGCTGCTCGCCTGACGTGCGGTGGCGGAGGGGGTACCGTTAGGGGAAAGGAGGACTACTTGGTGGCAGGAGCATGCACGGCTTCCTCCTCCTGCTCCCCCTCCAGGCGCCCCCAGATTGCTGCGCCCGCAGCGGATGTACCTTTCTGGCCCCTCCTAGATACACCCCTGCCATATGGTCCCTTCCAGCTGGGCAACTCTAAAATTATTAGGCGTAATCAAATGCTACTTCATATCATTCCTACATAGCATAATCTTGTTTCTTAAGGATGGTATTTGTAACTTGCTATTCTTGGAGTGTATCTAGTTGAACAATGCTGGTGAAGAGTCAATATTAGGAAAGTGTGTCTATTTGGAGAAACATTTGTGAGAAGTAAGTGGAGTAAAAGCTGGATTGTGTTTTGAGACAGGAAATTCCCCACCTTTCCCAAGCACTGCGCCTCTCCCAGAACTTGGATCAATATTTTGTTTAAAAGCAACTGCTTGTCTTACTCATTACTCTGTAACCCGAAAATATGATTCACTGTGTTTGGCATTTACACTCTCCTTCTAATTCTAAAAAACATCCCCCTGCATCATAGTTTGTGATATTACATTTAATTAATTAGGGGTAGATTGTTTGGTTCATGAAAAATATTTGTACACAATTTTGGTGCTTCATTTCATCACATGAAGAAAACAGAAATTAATCTCTGTCAATTCAGTTCAATCTTTAGAATCAGATATGAATTTCTTTATACTGGATGGATGGATGGATGGATGGATGGATAGATAGATAGATAGATAGATAGATAGATAGATAGATAGATAGATAGATAGATAGATAGAGAAATTCATATCTAACTGATTCTAAACATCAAAACTACAATATAGTTCTATTGTTCTCTCTCTCTCTCTCTCTCTCTCTCTCTCTCTCTCTCTCTCTCTTCACTCAATAGAATTATGCACAGGTTGTTGATTCTGTGAATGAAAGAAATTCTTTCAGTCAGCTACTGAATACATGGAATGCAACTGGAAAGAAGACAATGGCTTCCAGATGTTTATGTTCACAGATAAAATTGCTACAAGATAACGAGGGAGATAAATTTAACTATCAATGGTATAAAAAAAACAGTTCTAGCCCAGGCGGAATTTTCATTTTAATATTACACTAATACATGTCTCTCAGGCAAAGGGTTTGACTTTTCAGAAAATTAAAACACACTACTACATGCTTCAAATTTCAGTTCTGAGAGAAAACCCTGACTACATGGATATTTAAATTTTCTTTCTTTGCTCTCTCTTCTCTGTAACGATGGAAAAGAATTGAATGTACAGTATTTTCCATGTATAAGACTATATATTTGTCAAAAATTATTGCACTAAAAATTGAAGGCCATATTATACATGAAAGTAAGCTGAGGAGAGAACCATGTGGTAGCGAAACTGTATTTTGGGGGTGGAAAAGTGGGGACGGTCTTATACATGGGAGCATCTTATAGACAGAAAACTATGGGTATGTTACTTTATTTTCCTTTTTTAAGTGAGGCTGTGTAAAATTTTTGTTCAAGAAAAAGGAAAGAAAAAAGTGAGCTGCTTACATACTGCTTCATAGCACTTAAAGCACATTTTGGGTTATTTGCAATTTAATTGTGCAGGCTACACATTGCCCCTATACCCAGAAAGGTGGGTACTCAATTTATCAACCTTGGAAGGCTGGAAGGCTGAGTGAACCTTAAGCTGGCTGGCTGGGATTGAACCCAGGTTGTGAGCAGATTTTTGGCTGTAGTATTGTAGTTTAACCACTACACCACAAAACTCCTCGAGAACATATGCATGACTATTCTTGCTCCATTTAAAAATGACAGGATTGCTGAACCGCATACACTCACATTCTTTCTGTCATCGCTTTCTTACCTTTCCTTACCACCTCCTTTGGTCACTGGAATTAATTTTCAGCAATCTTCTTTAAGCCAAACAGAACAAAATTAGCTGAATTCCTAGCCACTTTTGTCTCTCTCAATGCTGACTACAAAAGAAATAGTGGTGTGATTGAACATAACACTGGAAAAGCTTGCTAACAAATGCAGCCTCTAGTCAATTAGAAACCCTAGGGTTGTCTACATGAACCGGTTGGAGAGGGCTAAACTGGTTCACTAAGATGTCCAGTATGCTATCTGGTGTGATATTCACCTCCAACAGACCTCAAGCAAACCTATTTGGGCTGGGTTTTTCTTAATGTGTTAGGTACGTGTATTATGAATGATCTTTAAGAGAGGTGTACTGTATTAAATAATACAGGTGCTACGAGTTCCCTTTCCCCACCTCCCTGGCCTATGAGCCACTCACCAGTTGGAGCACACTTCCCTCCTCCTCTTTGGCTGTTCAACCAGGCCCCAGCAGAACCACAGGTTTGCCTGTCTTGCCTCCCTGTCTAAGAGGGTGAACACCCAAGGAAGAGGGAAAAGAAACCCTGTGCTCCTACTGGTTGAAAAGCCGAAGAGGAGGTGGAGAGGAGCACACTCTAATGGTGAGTGAGAGATCCAGCCAGGGAGGAGGGGGTAGAGAACATGTGGCATGTGTGGGTGTATGAATGGGCATGAACCTCCAAACTGAGGTCCATCTCCAGTCAGGACCCTGTCACGGCCTAATGCCTAATACACAAATACAGTTCTTAAATGGCCAGTCAAGAAACTACAATGGTGGTGGATTTGGCTGCAGCAGTTTCTCAAGCAGCTATTTAAGAAAGGGGTAGGAAAACGTTTTTTAAGAACTGATGCAGTGCAGTTTTGCTGCTGTACCCATTTCCTCTTCCCTTCTGCCCAGCACTGAAGGGAGTGTTTAATTCATCCATATCCTGAAGTGGCTATATAAATAAAGGTTTTTGGTTTATTCCCAGAGATCACACACCACTGGAAATGGCTCAAATGAGAGTGATCTCAGCAACAAAGGATAAATTCCTGGGAGAAATAATAAAGATACAGTCTAGGGTGGACTGGTTACTCCAGTAAAGATGTCACCTTATCACTGCCTTTGAGAGTGAACCAGCCCATCCCAGCAGTGGACCAAACAATGGACCTAAAAGACCAAACAATGGACCTAACAATCCATGTAGTAAGCCTCTGTACCTCTTTCATTAAAGCTGAGACATAAAAATATGTGAATGGGGTCTCTGTTATTGCTCCCAGATTCTGAAACTCCCTCCCATGGGAGGACCGCCTGGCCCAATCTTTGCTGTCCATCTACAAGCAGACAATAACCTTACTCTTTGGGTAGGCTTTCTCTTAGTGATTTAAATTCTCCTTCTACTTTCAATTTCCAAATATCATGAAGCTTATCCATTACACAGTAATGAGAAATTAACCACTTCCTCTGCTTCTGGAGGGGCAGAAGAAGAAAGTAAAGATTTATTAAAAAATCTCTTAGAAAGGCACTAATGGGCTATATCTCTTAGATTATTTCTAATTGAAAGCTTCCTCCTGGGAGTGGGAGGAATCAGGAGAGGGTAAAGAGGGTTTTGTTTTTCTAGAAAAGGCATACCAATTAGGGATATTTGAGGTGTATGTGCCATTTAGATTTTAAGATTTGCTTCAGGTGCATTTCTCCCCACTACCTGAAAGTGCTAAAAATGCTGCAGCAAAATAAATTTTGTTTGCTGCTTACTCTTCTCCAAATCAGCACTCTCCAGATGTTTCATATTAGAACTCCAGCCCACCCTAGGCACCATGGCTAATTGTCAGGTTTTATGAGTTGGATTGATTCAATACAGTCAGCCACACAAACATGAGTATTCCGGAGGACCTCAGCAGGACTGTTAATGTTACAGCCTTCTGGTGGTCGCTCATTCATAGAGTCAGCATAAGACAGAAGTGACTTGAAATCACATAGCAGCAACAATATGGGAGCTGTTGTCCAAAATATCAAGAGGCTGAAAAAGAAAATATTGGTGTTATTTTCCTTTCACAAGATAACGGTGTCTTGCCCTGTGAAATGCTGTTGATATTGAAATCCAGATTATGCCTTATACCTCCATCTGTATTTCCTTCAAGCGATCAGCCTTTTTATTTTTAAAATTTGCTGCATCTCTATTTGTTTACTTAGATAGTTTGTTGCCTTTTTAAAAGAAGAATAAAAGCAACAATTTTTTTAACCATCTTGCAAAATTCTTGAAGTCATTCTCAGTAATATAAGCGGCACAATTTTCTTAACTAAACATTAATGGAACATTACAACTTCTGTGCCACAGAATGCAAAACATTTTTAGAAATGTACTCAGGTAAGATCATAATAACAAGAGGTTGGAAAACAAAATGTAACTTCTGATGTAGAGGATCATTCAGAAAAGCAAAAAGCAAAGCAAAGTGTTCTGCTTATAAACTGCACCACAGTGCTTAAAGCACTTTCTGGGAAGTTTACAATTTTAATTGTAACCCCCCCACTCCAGCAAGCAGGGTACTCATTTTATCAAACTTGGAAGGATGGAAGGCTAAGGCCGCTACCGCACTTCAAACAACAACCACTTTTTGTTTTGAATCGCCTTTTGCCCTCCCCCGGTCATGTGGTCGCTGAAGCGATTCAGCATTCTGCACATGGGCGTTTTCTCCATCCGCACTTTGCTAAACCGCTTTTTGTTCCAATTTAGTCCGACATTTTCCCATTATCTGGTTCATTTTTGGAAATTATTTTTTAGGATAATGTCATGCCGTTGTTCTTCCATTCAAAGTAATGTAGCTAATTTTCCGATTCTCCCTTTAGAGTAGTTACAACGTGGCACATTGATTTTGATAGCCTACTTCCATGACCAGAAAAAGCAAAATTGTACCCAAAAGAGGAAGTAGAAGGACCGGAGAAGTCAGCGGAAATGATTACACTGCAGGAGGATTTCTTTTTTTGCTTTTCCGATGGCAGGATAAGGCATACAGAGGGGGAAACCTGGAAAAAATGGTGCATGGTGCCCACAGTTTGAGCCAAATCACTTCAAAAAGCAGTCTAGATATAGGTTTTAAAAAACACCACCCCTGGTGGCCGTCGCAAGAAAAACTGACACAGTGGCTGGAAAGGGGTGTGGCCCAGGGGGCTCTGGAGAAAAAACTATTAGAAATGTGGTGATTTTTAAGGAAACTTGACTTTAAGCAAAAGGTGATTCAAAACCTAAGTGTGGAAGGGTTCTATGGCAGTTAGTTCACGTCCTTCCTCGTTCCGAGTTGATGTTCGTTTCGTGATCACGTCGCTTGCGGTCACATGGTCTTGTCCCGGTACTGTCCCTGTTTCCGTGTACCCATGGGCGTGATTGATGGTACCATGATGACTGTTACTGCACCTCCTTGTTTCGTGACAACATCTGAACTTCTCAGCCTTTGTTCTCGGTTTTTTCTTTGGTCCAAACTTCCGTTTTTCGATATTTTGAATCTCCTCAACTTTGCCTTCAATGCCTTATGGAGCTAAGTTTGAGGCATTTGCCTTTTAATCTCTCTGCACTGCATTGCTGACTTCATAGGGAATGTACTGGCAAATGGCACTTCGCACTCCTGCCACTAGATGGAGAATGGCACATTGCATGACGAGCCTTACCTCCCAGGCACTCATCTCAGAACGAGAACTGAGACAAGCAGATTCCCGAGGCCAGGGAGGGGAATCACCCATCCCGCTTAAATCCCAGTTCAGGGGGCGTGGTTGGGACGAACTCTCATCATCACGCAATGGACATGGAGTAACATGGAGTAAATCAACCATGAGACTGCTACCTGGGATTGCATCCCAGATTGTGAGCACAGTTTTAGCTGCAGTACAGGCATTTAACCACTGCGCTAAGAGGATTTAACCCCGGAATTCTGTGTGAGGGTGGCACTTGTTTACACGCGCAATAGCTCTGTAGTGCTACACAAATAAAGTGAACCCATACAGTGACAGGCACTGTTCCTATGTACTGGGTGGAGTGGAATCACTCTCCCATGTGGTTCTGTACTGCCCATTTTATGATCACTTCCATAAAAAACTCCTTGATCCACTCCTTTTGAAGAAGAGGCATTGCTCGGGCATTGATAATTTGAGGTATCTTCTATCATCAGGAGAGTCTGCTGTGATAGAAAATGTGGCAGGGTTTTTTTTGGCCCCAAATTATTTCTCCCATCTCTTACCATTTCTTCCCTTCCTGTTAACACAAGTATAGGAAAATGTTGTTTTTAAATTTGGACTACATCTCTCACAATAGCCAAGCCAGTATAACTAGTACTCTACATGTGCAATACATGTCTGAAAAATAACTCAGTTGCACAATTTAATCCCAATTAGACTCTTTGCTTTTTTATTTTATTTTATTGCTTCATTTTAAAATGCACTACCTAAAGCTGAGTCTTTTAGTACTTGGGCTACAGCACAGATACAGCAGGAATGATTGTAAGAAAGGCACTCTACTATTTTGATTCTCCAAACCAGCAGTTCCCAAAGTTGGGTAAACTGGGTGTTCTTGAACTGCAGCTCCCAGAAGCCTTCAGCACTAGCTGTGCTGGCCAGGGTTCCTGGGAGTTGCAGTCCAAGAATACCTGGGTTAGCCAAGGTGGGGAACTATTGCTCTAAACAAATGGTGGTTGATTAAGTCATGCACAGGTGCCTCAGATACCTTGAGATGGGAGTATGTGAGATCACCACATTTATCCCAATAAGAGTGTTTCACAACCTGCTCCTTCAAAATGCTTCACAATCATAAAGACCTCCCCCCACCTTGCTTTCCTTTATTTTTCAAAAGAAATCATACAAAACATGATCTGAAGCAAGGAAGATGTTCAAAAAAGCCGATATGGGGAGAACGGAAGGAAGAAAAAGTTTGTCACCAAGCAGCAGGATCCTAGAGTTGCACACTGTTATCTGCGAAAATGCTGGGACTACATCCTTGGTTCACAATCACCATTATGGATCCATGAGCGGCATTCTATGATCCTCAGGATCATTTGCCATGATCTTTATGACAAGGATTCAGGGCCTTGTCTGCTAATTGATAACAGCTGCAAAGACAGCAGCTTGGTGGTTCGAATCCCAGGTGTCACACAGCGGAGCGAGCTCCTGCTGTTAACCCCAGCTCCTGTCAACCTAGCATGTAAATGCAAGTAGATAAATAGGTACCGCCATAAAAAGTGGGAAGGTAAACAGTGTTCAGTTCAGCCATGCCGGCCAAATGACCACAGACTTGCACAACACTGGCTCTTTGGCTTGAAAATGGAGATGAGCACCACTCCTGGAGTCGGACACGGCTAGCACACATATGCGGGGAAAACCTTTAGCTTTACCTTTGCTTGATAACTGTGCACAGCTTTGAACCCAAACCCTATAACTGGTGCTGTTTACAGAAAGTGTGTGTCTCTACAGATTTAGCCCAACTCTGCATGGAAATCAGCTACAAGGAAGTGGGAAGTTTGCTTTAAAAGAAAGTGGGAAAAGTGCCAGGGTCTTGTATTACAGAGTTAGGCACTTTGCATAAGAAAGTTTCAAGGAATGGGGACAGGTCTATTGTGCTCCCTTACATAATCTGGGGCAATTTACTAAGAGTGCCATTAGAACTTAGAAAGGGAGCATGGACTGAATAGCTGAGTTCATGCTTTGCATGAAAGCAGGGCCAGGTTCAATCCCTGTTTTCGGTGGCCAAAATAAAGCATAAGAGGAGATGTGAAATGGTTTCTAAAACACTGCCATTTCGAACAGAAAGTATTAGGCTGGATTGCAGGTGGGGGTAGGGGAGGTTCACAAGTAGTCCCCACAGGTCATAAAGCTTGCTCCAGTCTCCCTGAGGCCACCATCATCCCTGCTCCTGGTTTTTATTTTTAATTTTGGGAGAACTCTTTGCTCCCCTTGTGCCCAATAGAAAAACAATTTGGCCATCTTTTCAGGGATCATGGCATCGCTGGGATTCGCAGTGTGGTATAATAAATAAATAAATGAAGAGCAGGGTTCGAATTCCCATTCAGCCATGGGAAGTGACTGGGAAAGTGGAACTGTTAACCACTCCTTAAATCTAAGTCGGCTCTGACTTGATAGCACAGAGCCCCTGTGCACACAAACAATATCTCTAGGGCCCTCGCTTTTCTCTAAATTTGTTTTTTAAAACCAGCCATAAGGAAAGAGATAGGGCTTTTTTTTTTTCATTTATAGAAGCTCTATGTCATTTTGGTGCAAATTGGTGGTGGAGCATAGCAGCTGGTGCATGGACAGCCCCTGGAATTCTGGAGATTTCTGTGTTTCTTTTATTTTACTGCATATAACAATGGGGGAATATGCAGTTCTTCCCTTGCTGGGCTTCACTCCTATCAGCCCTAGATGGTGCAACCTCCGTTACAAAGAAGGAAATATAGAATTTCCATTAGATCCAGAGAACCATAAGACTTTAAAGATGTTTTTAAAAAGATAATATACTCATAACACTTAGACAGGGTACTAAGTGAGTACTGTGTCCAGTTCTGTGCACCTCAATTTAAAAAGGATGTTGACAACCTCGAGCGGGTCCAGAGGAGGGCGACCAGGATGGCTAAAGGTCTGGAAGAGATGTCTTATGAGGAACAGCTTAGGGAGCTGGGAATGTTTAGCTTTACAAAAAGAAGGCTGAAAGGAGATATGATAGCTATGTTTAAATATTTAAAATGTTGTCACATTGAAGAAGGGACTGGTTTGTTTTCCATGGCTTCAGAAACTAGGATGCGGGGCAATGGTCTCAAACTACAGGAAAAATGATTCAATTCAAACACTAGGAATAACTTCCTGACCGTTAGAGCTGTTCGGCAGTGGAATGAGGAGGGTGGTGGAGTCTCTTTCTTTGGAGGTTTTTAAGCAAAGGCTGGATGGCCATCTGTCGGGCGTCCTGTGATGGGGGTTCCTGCATGGCAGGGGTTGGACTAGATGGCCCTTAAGGTCTCTTCCAACTCCATGATTCTATGGTACAGTCATTTCTTTTAATGGGTTACTAATTGCCCTTGCAGTCCTATGAAAACCATGCACATAGGTCTATTGATCAAACTGGATGTGCTTCTGAGTAAATATTTACCAGCATGTGGTTTTAATACTTCCAGAAACATAAGACATCACCCATAATTTTGCAGACCTGGGTTTGCTTTTTATTTTATTTAATTTATTATTATTATTTCATAATATATAAGATGAGCTGCTGATGCATTTAAACACTAACCTGGCCATGCAATAATGGATAAGATTAGTCTTTGAGAATGTATGAAAGTGTGTGCCCCAAAATTGCAAGCACAAAGCAAGACAGTTAGGGAAATGCAAATCAGTGCAGAGAAATCCAAACGAACAGAATGTAAGCAAATGGCTTAATATGTTTTCATCAATTTCACATTGAACAGCAATGGGAAGAAGCACAGAGGTCTCCAGTATTATTAAATGGGTTTTATTTATCTAATATTACCTTCCCTCCTCTTATCAAAACAATAATATGTTTTCCACTTGTTAAAATCAGTTTGAAACGACCAACAGGCTCCACCAGAGGGCATTAATTAGGACTACAGTATTTTCAAATACAAAAGTGGAACAGGTGATACATTTAGGCGAATAGAAAAATATTTTCCAGTACAAACCCACTTTGCACTTTCATATCACCAGTGCCTGATCCTCTTTTCAACAACAACATCAACCTGGGAAGGTTAACTTCTTTGGAAACGACTGAGTTTGATTATTCCCTCTAACTCCCTAATTGATGTATTGTCCAATTTTACTTAACTTGGGGAGAAGCAAAATCACCTTACAAAGGACTTTTCAGATACTGAGTTTGAGAACCACTGATATAGAGTGATTATGAAAATCAAGGCCCCCTAGGTTGTGACAAAGATCCCAAGGCTATAATAATTTCTCCTGATTGCTAAATTTGCATCCAGAAAAGAGGACCAGGCACTGGTGATATGAAAGTACAAAAGTGGGTTAGTACTGGGAAATGTGCCTGGGTTATGGGAAAACCTTGCAAAGAAAACTTCCATACCTGTGTCCTTAGGAAAGTACAGTAATCCCTTGTATAACAAGCTGTTTGTTTAACAGAAAATCCGCTTAAAGGAAAAAAATTTCTGGAGATAGGGGGAAAATGCTTAACAGAATCGCCTATGGGGCGAATCTGTACAACAGAAAAACAGTCTCAGTTAGGGATTATTCCGTTTTCAAAGCATTCCTATGGGAAATTTGTACAAAGGAAATTTGGAACGAATTTCATTTGGAACAAATTTATTCCTCTCTACAAGGTACCACTGTATAAGTATTTGAAAAGTGCCATCATATTTCTTGTGAGGCTTCTGTTTGCAAGGCTAAATATGCCCATTTCTTTCAGTTTATCCTCAAAGTGTTTGGTTTCCAGTCACCAGATCATTTTTTTGCTCTCCTCTGAACTTGCTCCAGTTTATTGCTACTGTATTCTTTCTAGAGGACAGTGCCCGGAGCTGGACAAAATGCTCTAGGTAAAGCCTAACCAGTGCTGAATAGAAGGGGACTAGTACCTCATGGGAGCTGGAGACTATATTTCTGTTAACATAAGAACATAAGAAGAGCCATGCTGGATCAGGCCAAAGGCCCATCTAGTCCAGCTTCCTGTATCTCACAGTGGCCTCACCAAATGCCTCTGGGAGCGCACGAGACTAGATATCTGTCTCCTGATACCACTCCCCTGCATCTGGTCCTTGAAGTACCCCAGTTTTAAGCCTGGTGATTACACATCTCCATCATGGTTTGTAACCTGTGATGGACTTTTCCTCCAGGAATCTGTCCAATCCCCTTTTGAAGGCATCCAGGCCAGGTGCTATCACCACCTCCTGTGCTAGGGAGTTCCACAGAGTAACAACACACTGGGTAAAAACAAATATTTTCTTTTGTCTGTTCTCACTCTCCAAACCCTCAGTTTGAGTGGATGTCCCCTAGATCTGGTATTTTTGTGAGAGGGAGAAGAGCATCCCACTATTCACTTTACTCATGCCATTCATTATTTTGTATGTCTCAATCATAACCCCCCCAGGCGCCTTTTTTCCAGACTAAAGAGCCCCAAATGTTTTAGCCTTTCCTCATAAGGGGAAGTCCCCCAGCCAAGTAATCATTTTAGTCACTCTCTTCTGCACCTTTTCCAGTTCCACTATGTCTTTTCTGAGATGCAGTGATCAGAATTGTACACAATACTCCAGGTGCGGCCTTACTATCATTTTGTACAATGGCATTATAATGGTGGCTGATTTATTTTCACTCCCCTTTTTGATAATCCCTAGTATGGAATTGGCCTTCTTCACCACTGCCATAAACAGGGTAGACACCTTCATTGAGCTGTCCACCAGCACACCAAGGTCTCTTTCTTGATCCTTCAAGGATAGCTCAGAGCCCGTTAGTTGATAGATAAAGTTTGATTTTTTTTTGCCCCAATATGCATTACTTTACATTTTCCTACACTGAAACACATTTGCCATTTCATAGCCCATTCCCCCAATTTAAAAAGATCCTTCTGGAGCTCTTCACAATCTTCTCTGGTTTTTACTACACAGAAAAGTTTTGTGTCATCCGCAAACTTGGCCACCTCACTGCTTATCCCTGTCTCCAGGTCATTTAGGAACAGATTGAAAAGCACGGGCCCTAGGACATCCCTGGGACACACCACTTTTCACCTCTCTCCATTATGAAAATTGCCCATTGACACCTACACTTTGTTTCCTGGATCTCAATCAGTTCTCAATCCATAAGAGGACCTGCCCTCTTATCCCCTGATTGTGCAATTTTCTCAGCAGCCTTTGGTGAGGGACTGTGTCAAAAGCCTTCTGAAAATCATGATAGATAATATCCACTGGTTCACCCAAATCCACATGCCTGTTGACCTTTTCAAAGAATTCTAAAAGGTTTGTCAGGCAAGATTTACCTTTACAGAAGCCATGCTGATTTTCCTTCAGCAAGGTTTGTTCTTCTATGTCTTTTAAGATTTTCTCTTGGATGAGACTTTCAACCATCTCCCCTGGGACAGACGTAAGGCTAACCGGCCTGTAGTTTCCTGGGTCCCCCTTCCTTCCTTTTAAAATAATTGTTGTGACATCTGCTATCATCCAGTCCTCCAGCACTGTGGCCGTTTTAAGAGACAAGTTGCATATTACCGTTAAGGCAGTGGTTCCCAACCAGGGGGTTGGGACCCCTTTTGGGGTCAAACGGCCATTTCACAGGGGGAGCCATGAGCCAGTGAAGAATCTATGGCACCTGCAGCAGTGGCCTGCCAAAGGGGGCTTGTGACTTCTTCCAAGCAGGGTAAGGGGTAACCACAACATGAGGAACTGTATTAAAAGGATGTAGCACTAGGCAAGCTTTCCCTGTATGATGGACTACCCTTTGTATTTTATATGAATCTATGGGTTCACATAGACTTTGTGTTTATTACTACTATAACCATGTTGCTTTAATGTAATGTTGTCTATTAATGCTGTAAGATGCCCCTCAATTCTGTGTTCTCAAATACTTGAACATGTCTTAATTGTACTGGACTGTATAGGCGGGGTAAAAATACTCTGAAATAAATAAATAATAAATAAATAATACAATTCCCAAACATAAGGCCTACCAATTTGAAACAGCAGTTCTCAAACTGGGGGGGTCATGACCCCTTTGGGGGTCAAATGAGCCATGGGGTCACAGATGTAGCCAACCCAGGCGTTGGCGACGGGGCTGATGAGCCGAGCCACACACACAGGTGGGCACACACGTGCTGGGTTCCTCCTCTGGCCTGGGCTGAGTGCATGGCTGTGCCAGAAGGGGGCAGGAAGGGAAAGTGCATGCACAGGTTGCTGCTCTTCACAGGGCGAGCAAGGGGCAGAGCGCCAGAGCCGCCACCGCCACTGCCAGAGAAAGGAGGGAAGAAAGGAATGGGGCAAAGCGGTTGTGCAGGAGGGGGGGGCGCTGCCGCCTTTGAGAAACCTGAAGCTGCCTAGCGAGTTGCTGGGCTTGTTCCTCAAGCTGGGGGTGTTGGGCATGCATGGAGCCATGGAATCGCCATGCCACTGGCTCACCCAGTGCTGGGTGCTGCCAGTCAACCACCAGGTGACCTGGGAGACTGCACAGGTGTTCGACCTGGCCCTGACCCTCCACGATGGCATCCTTCTTTACCAGCTGCTCAACCACCTGCACCCTCACGCCATCAACCTCAAGGAGATCAACCGGAGACCCCAGATGTCCCAGGTTCAAAAGTAGTGCCCCTGCTTTTCCCCAATTTTTCTGCTTCCATGTGGCAGAAAAAATGCCTCCCTCTATGGTCTCACAATGGGGGCATGGGGGCTCAGTGGACTAGAGCGCTGAAACGGTCACCTGCAAAGTCGGCAACTCGGCGGTTTGAATCCCAGGTGCCAGGCAGCAGAGTGAGGTCCCACTGTTCATCCAAGTTCCTGCCAACCTAGTAGTTCGAAAGCATGTAAATGCAAGTAGATAAATGGGTACCACTATAAAAAACGGGAAGGTAGACAGTGTTCCATGTGCAGAAATGCATTCAGCCATGCCGGCCAAATGGCCACGGACTTGCACAACACTGGCTCTTTGGCTTGAAAATGGAGATGAGCACTACCTCTAGAGTTGGACACGACTAGCATGCATGTGCGGAGGGAACCTTTACCTTTTACCTTATGGTCTCACAAAGAGGCTCTGGTGTAAGGTTTTGGCCCTGAGATCTCAAGCAATGGGGTTCTGAAGGTCAAGAAATGCTGCAAAGATCCCAGGTTTGATCTGTGCTCTCTCTGGGCCTGGTTACAAAAGGCAGTTCTCTGTAACCCTAAAAAGCCACTGCTGGTTGGCATGGAGAACGTTGTCAATTATTTGGTGGCACCATTGCCATTGTACAATGTGTTTTGAATGTACAACAACCAAGATATCGTTATCCATAATAAAATAACATGAAGAATCAAACAAAGTAAAAGGAGATAAAATGGATATGGCAGCAGGATTAGCAGATAACAAGCTCTAAATAGGCTTGGATGTGTAAAACCTAATCTTCCTTAAACAACATAATCAGAACAGGAGGGGTTTTGCTAAGTGATGGAAAGCAGCATGGAAGGCAGGAATGAATTTATTCTACCATTTCGGTGACATCGCTAAGAAGGTTTGTCTCCTGTGCTGTTTCTCCCCAACAACAGAAAAGCAGAAAAGGGCCTCTCTTATGCATTTTGGGCAGCATGCAACAGGAAGAGGTCCAAAAGTATCTTTGAGCCAATCAGTTTAGTGCTACACCAGAATACTCCAGATTTATGCCTCCGTTTGTGTGTTGTATCAATGCCCTTTCTTCCTCCCAGGGAGGTGAAGGCTGTCCATTTCCCCACTTGATCTTCACAGTGACAGTACTAGGTGCCTGTGGATTCCTGCTTTTGCACTGTGACTCTCAGAATGCTGCCTGAGGAACTGTAGTCCCCTCTTAGGAGGTGTACGGGTCATTCTGTCAGTTGCAGTCCACCAAAAGGGATCTGCACATACCTGGCAACTCCCTTGTGTGGTAGATCAGGCCAAAAGGAGTATAATTGCCTCAAAGGGAAGTTTCATGGCTTAGCTGAAACTGGAACCCGGATCATTCTTCCTATGTTATCTTCACAACATCCTTGTGTAGCAGCCTAGGCTGAAAAAGAATATGACTGGTACCCAACTACTACACCATACTGACTAGAGATGGACACAAAATGAACTTTTAGTTTGTTTTGTTATTTGTTATTCATTTTGTTATGTAACAAAATGAATAATGAACCCCAGAGTGGATTTAGAATGAAACAAACGAAACTGGAAAAAAAATTGGTTCAGTTTGGTTCAGTTCATTAATGGTGGTGCTGGAGATGTCTTCTACCTGGTGTGGTCCTTCCTGGAGGTCCATCTTCCTGGCTGCAGGGAGGGGCAACCAGAAAAAAAAGCCGACCGGCCCACACTACAGCTGTGGTCAGCAGTTTTTAAAAAAACAAAAAGAATAAAATAAAAAATAAAAAGGACCGCTGACCCGGCCCCAGTGGTGGCTGGGTTGGTGCCCTAAAATAAAAAGCACCGACTCAGAACCAGGGGCTGCACAGTTGGCGCTTGGGGAAAAAAAGAGGCACTGGCCCCAAGCCAGCGCCTCAAAAAACCTTTGCCACAGGGGCCAGGATCGCCCCACTGCCGCTGCTGCCAACGCTGCCGGCGGTAAGGATGATGTGTTGATGATTGAAGATGATGATGGTGATGTGGATGATGAGGATGAGGATGCTGCCGGTCCAATTTGTGCAGTTGTTGTCAACGTTTGTGTTGGTTTTTTAATTTTTCTTGAATGTTTTTTCTTGGCCGCGCACTGTCAAATGGATTAAATTGCCTGATGTGGGAAAAAACAAATAACAACTCAACGAACCAACAAAATGAATTAAAAAAACATTAAAAACGAAATGAAAGGAACCAAACCCTAAAACGAAATGAACCAAAACGAATCGCCATTTTTTTGGTTCATGCCCATTTTTACTGACTCTCAGCTTAACAGATTGCTCTTAGAGGAGAAAGGGAAATATACATCTCCTGAAATAAAGCAGAATGATATAAAATAAACCATTTTCAACTAGGCCATGTTGGAAAGCATGAATTTCTCAGGTGCAAAGGTTTCCAGGAGCACTGGTTTGTTATCTTCTTCTATTCTCTTAATCCCCAAATTACTTTTTACATGTTCCCAGTCCATTAGGAATGTCCCACCAACCACATTAGAGCATGCTTCTTCTGTGTCTATCTGCCAACTATTACAGCCTTAGTTACATTTTTATTAATTCAGAAAAGATCATAGTTCTTAACTGGTAGAATTATAAGCATTAAAAAAAAGAACAAGGCTTGCTATTAAAATTAATGTTACAGAAAATAGCTCTTCAATACATGGTTCCAGTCCCTTGATACACTGTATTCGTTATCAGAGGGGCATGCTACATTCATTAATGAGGACAAATTATGACTAGATATTTGCAACCCAGTGCTCTCAGCTTTTGCACATTCATAAGGAGCAATGCACTAGTTCATTAACACAGTTTATAAGCAACAGCTGAGAAGTGACATGGTTTTGAAGATAACAAGCAACTTATAACTAGTACAGTTGCAGTAGTAATAAATTAACTGTGACTATGAAAAGTGGCTGTTATTGCTAGGTGAGTGGAGAAATGTTTTTCAGTTTATGTTCAAAAGTTCCTGCTAAAGTGTCTTTTAATGTACTCTAAGGCATTGAGATAGGAATGGCTAATTATTTCATTTTCCCTTATCAATCCCTTTTCAAATACCTGATAGTCAAAGGAGGAGGAGCAGGATTTGTTCCCAGTCATCACAGAGTGCAGGACACACAACAGTGGCCTGGAGTTACATGGAGCCAGATTTCAATTCATTATCAGGAAAAGCTTCCTGTTAGAGCAGTAGGACAGTGGAACCAATTACCTCAACAGGTGGTGAGTGCTGCAACGCTGTAGGCCAGTGATGGCGAACCTATGGCATGGGTGCCAAAGGTGGCACTCGGAGCCCTTTCTGTGGGCACCCGACATCGCCCCTTCACAGCCACCTGTATACAGGTTAAGTTATGTATTGGCATTTTGCAAAAAAATTAGTGGGTTTTGAATTGCAGTTGGGGCACTTGGTCTCTAAAAGGTTCGCCATCACTGCTGTAGGCATTCAAGAGAAAATTAGACAATCAAATGACAGATCTGCTTTTATCTGGATTTCTACATTGAGCAGAGAGTTGAATGTGATGGCCTTATAGGCGTCTTCCAACTTCGTTATTCTATGATTGTGTGGATAGCGGCAGAAGAAACACAGTAATCTCTGACATACTGTATTTACAAGATGCAATATCAAAATTGCCACTAGAGGGAAGCAGACAGTATTTTGCCATACTTTTCTGGCTTGCTGCTAAACTGAGCATAAAATACTAAGTACTTGTTTGAAGTAACAATAGTGGCAACCAAGCTGTCAAGAAGTAATGCAACAAATTCTGCTTCATAGAATCATAGAATCATAACATCATAGAATCATAGCATTGGAAGAGATCTCAAGGGCCATCCAGTTCAACCCCCTGCCATGCAGGAACCCCCACCACAGTACTCCCGACATACAGTAGTACCTTGTATAAAGGAATTAATTCGTTCCACATGAAATTATGTTAAGCAAATTTTCATTTATACAAATTTCCCATAGGAATGCATTGAAAACGGAGTAATCCCATTTTTATGTTGTACGGATTTGCCCCATAGGCGATTCTGTTAAGCAAATTTCCCCTATCTCCAGAATTTTTTATGTTGTACAGATTTTATGTTATACAAACTGTTTGTTATACAAGGGTCCACTGTCCATCCAACGTCTGCTTAAAAACCTCCAAAGAAGGAGACTCCAACACCCTCTGTGGCAGCTTATTCCACTGCTGAACAGCTCTAACCATCATGAAGTTCTTCCTAATGTTCAAATGGAATCTCTGTTCCTGTAGTTTGAAATCATTGCTTTGGGTCCTATTCTCTGGAGCCATGGAAAACAAACCTGCTCCCTCTTTGATATGCCATCCTTTCAAATATTTAAACATGGTTATCATATTCCCTCTGAACCTTCTTTTTGTAAGGCTAAACACTCCCAGCTCCCCAAGCCACTTCTCATATGACATTTCTTCCAGACCTTCAACCATCCTGGCCACCCTCCTCTGGACCAGTTCAAGGTTGTTAACATCCTTTTAAAATTGAGGTGTGCAGCACTGAACACAGTACTCCAGGTGGGGTCTGTATACTTCAGATTCTACCAGAAATCCTGCTCTCCTTGGTAACAAGAATGTGGAGCTTGAAAACCTTGCATCACAACAGTTAAAGCAGCTACTTGTAACAAGTAGGGTTGTTACTGATGGCACAATTCCAAAGTCAAGTCGCCATGTGGATAAAGTTGCCCCATTTTTGTAATGAGAAACAAATTCTGGCAAGTTTTCAATGTTTCAATTCAAAAATTTTGAGATCCCATTTTCTTCCAAACAAAAAAGGTAACGGCAAGTCACTAAAAGTAACACGCATAATGCCAAAATAGTTTCTAACACTGCAACAAATAATGCTGATGATATGTTTTAAAACCCTACCATGAGTCATGGGACCAAATTGCTTTTTAAAGCAAGCTCTGCAAACACATTGAGAGAATCGAGTTACCTTTAGGCTCTGGTAGCTGGGATACTACAGCTTCACTTTCACATTTTCCAGTCTTTGGTTGAAATCCTGTTGCTTGATCTAGTCACAGCTAAATACCCCACATTGAATCAGTGAGGATGTAACTAATCAACTCGTCTGTAAGTTCCATGAATTCAAATAGACCTATTTATTTATTTATTTATTTATTTATTTATTTATTTATTTATTTATTTATTTATTTATTTGTTTGTTTGTTTGTTTGTTTGTTTGTTTATACAATTTATATGCTGCCCACTACCCAAAGGTCTCAGGGTAGCTTACAATCAAAAGAATTAAAACAGTTAAAACATAGAATACCAATAAATAATTAAAACAATAATTAAAACCTTACACTAAAATCATTACATTAAAATTGCCATCAGAGGACCCACAATCTATACTGTATCAATTAAATAACATCTGGAACTTCTGGAACAGGAAGGTTTTTACCTGGTGCCAAAATGTCATCAATGTTGGTGCCAGGCAGATCTCATTCGGGAGGGCATTCCATAGCTTGGGGGCAGCTGCCAAGAAGGCCCTATGTCTGCAAGCCATCCCTCTCACCTCCTTGAGGGATGGCTCTTTCGAGAGGGCCCCCAAAGTATGTCACAAGCAGAGTAGGCCCATTTGAATCAATGGAACTTAGGGAGGCATTGACTGTTTGAAGCATTGGGTGCACTCTATTCGTGACCTAATGCTAAGCAAAAGGGTTTCAGCCAAAGTCTGGAGAACATTGAGGCAAATCTATCTCAGGCACCAGAGACAAAATTCATAATTGCTCACTTCATGGGCAGCCATGTTACGCATAGATGCATGGTTGGCATTGGCCCAGCTGCTCCTGCTCCTGTGTTGGGAATAGGCATTTGGGATAAAAGCAGCTACACCCATTCTCTGTAAAGTGGTGCCATGTACATTTTGCAGATTCAAGGTTTTCTGCTAAATGTGTTGTTGGTGTTTGTAGGCAAACTAGGATAGAGTAAATGAAATGAACCTCTCTGAAGTGGTACTTCACTGCTTATGTACCACAAGTATCCTTCCACTGTGCAAATATGGATCCTGAATCAAACAACAGCGTGGAGACAGTCCATTAACCTGCTCCAAACAACCGTTTCAAACCTGCTTTGTTGCACATGCATAGCACCTGTCATTTCAAGCAGCCTCTTCCCTGGTGAAGGGAGACACACCTGGCAGGTGCAGGTGGCGCCCTAATCCTTTTTTATTTTACGGAGCCAAGCAGGTACTTGGCCCATAGAGGTCCCATTCATCTCCATTGTGATCTCTCCTAATACCTTTGACCCTACCCAGCCCCAACTGTTAACACTCCCTGCTTTGTCTCCTCACATTCGAATCTTTGGAAAGAAAGCCAGAAGCCTGAGGGAGAGGCCAGGCAGAGCCCCACAAGAGAGAGAGAGAGAGAGAGAGAGAGAGAGAGAGAGAGAGAGAGAGAGAGAGATATGAAGAAACAGATGAGATGCCTCAGCCCAGCTTGATCTGTTTTGCCTTGGGCCAAAGCATTTGTGGTGGGGGCACAGCCATGCTTGCGGTTGTTCATGTGTAAAGCGGACACCCTTAAATGAATGAAGGCAAACGGCCTTGAAGAAGCATCTGTCTCTTTCCAACAGCCACATGTGTCTGAGCAATTTTTAGAATGTTTTCCTGTGATCCTTCAGAATGGGTTTCATGTCCATGGTTCAATCGATGGCCAGACTCATATAGGTTATTTAGACCAGTGCAATACCAGCTGTGTATATTGCACACCGTAGCAAAGTGGCACTAGTTAACAAGACACTGGTTGTGCTCATTGCACATCAAGTCATAACACTAGTACACAAGAAGGAATACTAGTAAGACATGGCAGTTCAGCACCGTATTTGTTATGCTAGAGTAAATAAGCAACAGGAGTCAGGGTGTTTCTTTTAGTGCTGATAGGACTAGAATGGCTTCCAAAATCTTCAGTCAGGTGATGCCTTTATTACGATGGATTGCAATACCACCGTAGTATGCAAATTTCCATTCTCCAGAAATCTTCAGCGGGCTACATCAGATGTAGGCAAGGAGTTCTTAGTTTTGCATTTATTTTTTTCCATGTCAAAAGCAATACAGTGGCGCTTCTGGAGTGAAAGGATTAGCTGACAAGACATCATTTTGTAATAGCCCAGTTGTGTTCACGATTCTCACATTCTTTGGGGAGGCTTCTTCCGTGACCCCCAGAGATGAACTGATAAATATCCCACACCGTTGACTTTGCTGGTAAAATTCTTGATTTCAAAGGAAACCAAAGCAGAGTGTAGCCACACACTAAAAATTAAAAAAACACCAAAAACACAACTGTGGGAGTTGCAGTCCAAAACATCTGGAGGGCCGAAGTTTGGACATGCCTGATGTAAAGAAAGACCAGGACATACAGTAATTGGGTTGGAATTTTATTGGAGTAATTGCTGCACAGGTGTCTGTACAGAAGCCTAATATCAACACAATTAGGGAAAGGTTACTTCCCTTTGTTGCACTGAGAAAGTTTTACGATTGGATGCTGAGATTAATCTTTGGTGTAATCCTATTGAAGGGGCAATTAGCATCAAGCAGGTTGCTTTAAACACTCAGCAGTTTCCCTCTTTAACAGGATTATCTATCGAGATTATGTTTTTATCTTTTTAAATTATCCATCTGAAGAATGATGCTGTCTTCAATTCCCATCACAAATGACCTGCTAATATCCGGCAATGTCAGCTCTTGACAAAACGGAGTTTCACGGTATGAAGGGGAAATCAATGTTAGGAGTATCTATGACCGCTATCACATGACAGAAAAATGCAGTTGATATTAAAGTGCATTTCTTCTCTGCTACAGGCCATGTGGCATAAGATGCGCACTTTCCATCCCCACAACAGCTGTTTAATGAGCTGCATTTTATGGGCCCCCACGGCTGAAAAGCACATCAAATTGATAGCAACTTTATGAGCCGCATATTATGCTGCCCCATTGCGACATAAAGCATGTTTTTAGGTGTGTGTGTGTGTGTGTGTGTGTGTGTGTGTGTGTGTGTGTGTGTGTGTGTGTGTGTGTGTGTGTGTGTGTGTGTGTGTGTGTGTGTGTGTGTGTGTGTGTGTTGTGTCCAGTATGGGAGCCAAAAGGCTGGCCTGATCCGCCACGCCTTCCACCCACCTGCCGTGAAATGCTAGGTGCTCCTCCCCACATTCCCCATGCCTACCGGCTGGAGCAGGGGTCCTCAAAGTTTTCAAACAGTGGGCCGGTCCATCACTCCCCAGACACCACTGGGGGCTGGACCACAGTCCAAAAAAAAGCACCAACATGGAAAAGGGGGGGAGGGAGTGGGGAGACCTTGCCGTGGCCCTCCCACTTTGAATGCCCCACTAGTCAGCATGCTGATCATCTGGGTGGTAGTTGGGGGAGTGGGAGAAGCGACATAGCCCACTGCTTTGATCTGCCTCAGCAACAGAAGCAGCTGTGGAGGCTGGCTTGCTCGCAAAGCAGGGAGTTGGGGGGTTGCAATTGGTCTGGGGGCCGGATTCAGGACCTTGAGGGGCCGCATCCGGCCCCGGGGCCTTAGGTTGAGGACCCCTGGGCTGGAGGAATGCTGTCAGCTTCTAGGTGCCACACGCGCCCTTGATATTCTCCGGAAGAGACCTGGCAATGCAGAAGGTGGTGGCCACGCGTGGGTGGCGGGTTATAGCCAGTGATGCAAAAGGGTCCAGCGGCACAATCCCCCGCTCCCATCCCCATCCCCAGCCAGCTGCTGGATGCCATGCGCGCCCTCTGCATCCACCACGAGCAGGGTAAGCCTCGCATGAGCAGCCAAGTTGCTCTGCTCGCTGGAGAGGGGGATGCAGCCAAAGAGGCTATGGGAGCCCACTGAGCCACAGCAAGCCACGGGGTGATCCCCTTAAAGATTCCTGTGGATAATATCTGTGCCACTTATAACGTTCGACACTCCTTTTAATATATGTCTCCAAGAGGAGGGAGGTAAAGAGTGGGGTTCCCCCAAGGTTCAGTACTGGGACCCCTGCTTTTTAACCTTTTCATAAGTCAATAGCAAGGTAGCAAAATTTGCTGATGATACTAAATTATACAGGTTAGTAAAAATTGAGAGAGATTGTGAGGAGCTCCAAAGGGATCTCTTGACACTGGGGGAGTGGACAAACCAGTGGCAAATGAGCTTCAACATTAAGTGCAGAGTGATAAATGTTGGGGCAAAAACCCCAATTACATATATATTCTGATGGGGTCTCAAATCTCTGAAACAAACCAGGAAAGGGACCTTGGCATCCTGGTGGAGAGCTCAATGAAGGTGTCAACCCAGTGTGCCGCAGCAGTGAAAAAAGCAAACTCAGTGCTAGGGATCATTAGGAAGGGTATAGAAAATAAGTCAGCAAGTGGCATTTTGCCTCTTTATAAATCTATGGTGAGGCCCCATCTGGAGTATTGTGTACAGTTCTGGTCACTGTACCTCCAGAAGGATATTATGGAAATGGAAAAAGTTCAGAGGAGGGCAACCAGAATGATTAGGGGATTGGAAAACCTTCCTTACCATCTGAGGCTGCAATGGCTGGGCCTCTTCACTCTTGAATGGCAGAGCCTAAGAGGTGAACTGATTAAAGTTTATAAAACCATACACGGTATGGACAAAGTAGATATGGATGAACTGTTTTCCCTACCATACAACACTAGAACTAGGAGGCACTCCATGAAACTTTTGGGTGCTAGATCTCAAACAAATAAGAGAAAGTACTTTTTCACCCAGAGAAACACTGTCTATGGAATTCCCTGACAGAAGAAGTGGTGACAGCTGTCAACCTTGACAGCTTTAAGAAAGGATTGGACAAGTTGAAAGAGAACAAGGGTATCAATGGCTATCATTATGAATGCCTATGGACAACCTCCGTGTTGGAGAGATAGGCAGGATATCTCTCAATGCCATCTGCAGGGAATCATAAGCAGGTAAATACATCTGCTTGGGAATACCCTGAAGCAAATGGTGAGCCATTGTGTGAGACAGAATGCTGGACTGGATGTGCTGTGGCCTGTTCCAGCAAGGCTGTTCTTATGTTCTTATGTTCTTAACTGGTAGAGCCTGTGTGAAAATAACATGTTATAGTTGCGACTTCTGCTCCATGTTATTTCCACAGTTGATGTGTAAACCTAACTGCAAGTGTTCAACTGTGGCAATGTACCAGAAGCATCCAGTGCTTACAAAACAGTAAATTATATCCTTAACACAAATTCTTTAATGCCCACAGAGAAAGCATTCAGCAAAAAACACAAACCAGGCATTGGTCTGTTATGAAATTTTCAAAATGGAAAAAATTAAGCTCGCATTACTGAAGGCTGTGTAAACACAAAAGGAACAGATGCTTTGACTAAAAATCATTTGTGGGCTCAAGAAATATGGCTACAATTAACTGCAGGTGCAAAATCAGCGGAACAGCTGCAAAACTCCCAGGTTTTAGTACTGGGATGAGTTCTTGCTGGGAGGTGTGATCCCACTCCAAACAATAGCAAATATTGACATTCACCAGATATTTTTGTGGGCGGCCTGATTCTATGCTTAAGGGATAAATGCAAGACTGAATTCCATTGTACTCAGGCAACGGAGAGACACTGTAAGTGTAAACTACTGTAAAGAGATATAAAGTGGTGTAAGCTGCAACGTTTGCTTCCCATAGTCCATTCTACATATACTGTACATGTATCCCTTATGCCTTGCTGGGTCAATAAGAACATAAGAACATAAGAAGAGCCATGCTGGACCAGGCCAAAGGCCCATCTAGTCCAGCTTCCTGTATCTCACAGTGGCCCCACCAAATGCGTCTGGGAGCGCACGAAACTAGATATCTGCCTCCTGCAACCACTCCCCTACATCTGGCCCTTGAAGTACCCTGGTTTTAAGCCTGGAGATTACACATCTTCATCATGGTTTGTAACCTGTGATGGACTTCTCCTCCAGGAATCTGTCCAATCCTCTTTTGAAAGCATCCAGGCTAGATACCATCACCACCTCTTGTGCTTCAACCGTTGCTCAAGGAGAGTATCTTCCCACAACAGTGCTGGACAATTGTTCTATTCTGCCATGCAACGAGCACTACCACTACCCATTGTTTCATGTCCTGGGATGGATAGGATGGAAAACTTTCTGAGAGGTCGTTTTTCTGATGTACCTTTCTATACGTTTTTTCCCTAACACCTCACTCTCATTTTTAATGATTTGTCTTTTGGGCTCTTTTACATTGTTCTCAATTTCTTCTGGATCTTTTCCAATTTTCTCGCTTCTTCTTGAATGATGGGTCCCATTGCTAAGCTTTAGAGTCTGATTGGTTCTATTGGAGATCTATCCAAATGAACCCCTCATGGTACAGAGAGCATAAGAAAACAGCAAATAACACCTCTAAGAAGCTAGAACAGATCTCAAATAAAAGTATAATCTCGGCACCAAAGAATTTGTTTTCAGATAATAGAAAAGTGTTAGATACAAGCAGGGCCGGCGTGTCCATTAAGGCGAACTAGGCAGTTGCCTAGGATGCCAAAATGGACAGGGGGCACCACCCAGCCTGCGGGCCCCCGCCCCCCACCCACCCCGCCGCCGCCTGACCCCCCCGCTGCAGCCCGACCCCCCTGCCGCTGCCGCCCGACCCCCCCTGCCACCACCTGACCCACGCCGCCACCACCGCTGCCCGACCCCCCCTGCCGCCACCGCTGCCGCCCAACCCCCCTGCTGCCGCCCAACCGCCCCGCCCTCCCCCCGCCCCTCGCCTAGGGCGCGAAAAACCCTAGTGCCCGGCCCTGGATACAAGATGTGCCTGACATTTTATCCCATGCAAGTTATCATCAGGAATCTAGCTTAATTCAATGCCTTTATGTACATTTTTAATTCAATCTCCCTCTCTACTTGCTCACTCTTGAGACTATTAGTTCTACAAATACCCTCATTTATTTGCACAGCCCAATCTAACGTTGCTTGCTTCTTATTATCAGATAAATGATTATCTCCTAGCCTCTATTAAGCATTCAAATTCACATTATTTTATTTACACAGACCCGTGACACGCTGATCCATCAGGGTCTCTCTCTCAAGAATTTGGTTTCAGACAGTAACAGTGCTGGGTTTTGGCGCAGAATACTGTACTGGCCTTCTAATTTGTTTCTGATTTTGCAGGAGGTTGAAGTCTTTCAATGAAACTAGAAAGTGAGTTCCCATATTATAAAAGAAAAAGCAATTGTCTAGATTACATTGGGATAGTTTCTGCATTCTTGAAAGCAACTCTTATTCAGTCTGTGGTGGCAAAGAAGTGAAGAGAGCAAACAATATAAAGAAAGTGACAGCCGTATTTGGACAAAATAAAATAAAATCCCAAACTTCTCCGTTCTGGGTGATACTTTTGTAGATCAACTCAGAACATACAAAACAGTGTGCACACATGTGCACATTTTCAAGAATAAATTCTCTTCGTCCGAGAAATGTTACAAGTAATTTATTTCACGCCGTCTTTCCCCTTAAAAAATGCCCAAGGTGGTTTACATCATTATAAGACAATATGTAAAGTGAAAAACAATTATACATAGGTAGACCATCATTCAGGGAAAGCTTGCCTGAAGAGATAGATCTTTGCCTGTTTCTGGAAACGCAACAGAGATGAGGGAATCCTGGCCTCTAGTGGGAGGGAGTTGCAGAGTCTGGGCACAGCAGCTGAAAAGGCCCTTTCATGGGTTCTCACGAGAAGTATCTGTGAGGGTGGCGGGATGGAGAGAATGGCCTCTCCTGATTACCTTAACACCCGAGCCAGTTCATCCTGTGAGATTAGATCTTTGAGGTAGCTAGGACCCAGGCTGTACAGTGCTTTGTAGGTCAAGGTCAGCCTCTTGAATTGTGCCCGATGGCTGATTGGCAGCCAGTGGAGCTGCTTTAATTGGGGTATAATGAGCACCCCAGTCAGCAATCTGGCTGCTGTATTTTGGACCCATTTCCTGAGACTTTTCATCAGTAGCCCCACATAGAGCGCATTACAGTAGTCTAGCTAGGAAGGGGATGTCACTATGGCATGTATCACCCTGGCCGGAGCTGGTTTCTCAAAAAATGGGTGTAACTTGCATACTAGCCTTAACTGGCCACAACCATGACCTGGGTATCCAAGCTCAAGGATGAGTCCAAGAGCACCTCCAAGCTGCGCACCTATTTTTCCAATTGGAAGGTGACCCCATCCAGTACAGATTGCATTCCTAATCCTTGTTCTCCCTTTCGATTGACCAGGAGCACCTCTGTCTTGTCTGGGTTTAGCTTAATATCTTCATCCAGTTCATTACATCCAGTTCATTTACACTCTTGTAAAGTTGAGATAGTAGCTCCCTTAGAATCCGGAAGTGATGAGAGGTAGAGCTGGGTATAATTGGCATACTGGTACTGGTGGCACTATTGTCTACCTAATGAGCCTATTCAGGCCATTATTCATCTTATGAGCCTTTTTCAGACCAGGGTGACATGAGGTCAAAGGGAACTATAAAATGGAGGACTCACAACTAGCTTTCTTCAGACTGACAAAGCTGTTTGGATGAGCAGTGAAATGTTTCAATTTCTCAAGAAAAAGTCCAGTTGCCATGCCTCAGCTTCCAGAAAGGTACTAGTGATGCATAAAAAATTTTTAAAAATCACACGCAGGTAGCTAGTCACTGAGCCAGTAAGTAGGAATAGAAAAGATTGGAGGAGGACTGTTTACATGTTGTTACAGGATATAATGGCAGAAGGATGCTCTCTCTAGACAATGAACTGGATCTCTGCAGGTGATACTATAACATTTATTTATTTAAAACAGAAATAGCCCACTGACTCATGGAGAACAGGAAAGTTAAAATATTTAGGTCCTCCATGTAGACTATGGTAGGTAGGCATAGTGAAGCAAAAGCTGCATCCATTCTGTCTAGGCACACAGGCACCTGGATCAGTGGAAAACAGAGTGCTACCATGCAGTCTTTCCCTTGTCCATGCTGGTGTTAATTCTGAATTATGGATTAAGTTAAGAAGGTAAATGTAGCAAAATTATGTGTCTATATAATAAACTGAATCAGTTAGAATGCTGCAACTTCATTGTACATATACATATTTACAAATTATATCCAGTATTTATTTTTTTCCATATGTCTGGTGAAGTGGACTTGTCCCCCAAAAGCTCACATTAAATATAATAGTTAGTCTTTAAGGTGCCACATGTTTTTGTTTTGCTTTTCTTTGGATTTCGCCTGATATGCTTACTAATTCAAGTAAGTTAAAGAGACAGGAAAGTGTATTTTTTACATTTTTAAA
Source organism: Phrynocephalus forsythii (assembly GCA_029282475.1). Classification (NCBI taxonomy): domain Eukaryota; kingdom Metazoa; phylum Chordata; class Lepidosauria; order Squamata; family Agamidae; genus Phrynocephalus; species Phrynocephalus forsythii. The sequence goes on along the minus strand of JAPFRF010000004.1, from coordinate 102,237,476 downwards.
TGAAAAAGTGCTGGTAAACCTTCAATTAAAAGTTTTGGTTAAAAATACATACATTGGGCCCTGAAAGCTAAATGAAATTCTTGAAGGAAGAGTTTTCAAAGAAGTAACTCTTTAGTCTGCTTCAGCATGATTCTTTTATAGCAGAGCAAATGAATTAAACTGCCTGATCACTATTGTAGGCATTTGTCAGAATTTCCACAGAACATTTCACAAAGCAGACATCCATCTCAGAATTCAGCAGAAACAGGCCATGATGGAGATGTGACTGCATCCTATTCACTCGTAGTACCCTTAAGCAGAGATGAAACAGATGTAACTGGGTACCTCAATTATCAGATATAACTTCTTTCCCCCCCCTCAGTTAGAAAAAAAGTGTGGAAGGATTCTGATTTTGAACAGAGCAGTGGTGCTAAGCAAGGTAATTATTCTCTTCTGCATGCTGTTTTTGGAGCTGAAAGCCCCACCCTATCACCAGAAGTTATTATAAGCCCAGATAGCCCACCCTTTTATTTATTTATTTATTTATTTATTTAGTTAGTTAGTTTTATCACTGTCCGTCTCCCCTGAGGGGACTCTGAGAAATTTACAATATAAAACACAATAAAACAATGGATATTTAAAAATCTAAAAACCATCTCAAACTAGAAATTTACAATATAAAACACAATAGAACAATGGATATTTAAAAATCTAAAAACCATCTCAAACTAACAATATATACATATAAATAATTATTAAGGGTAAGTGGTAAAGCTTTAAAAGAGAAAGAAGCTATGATGTTAGCTATCTCCAGGAGTGATGGCTGCTTGTTCTACTACAGGAAAGCTGGCAGAACCATGTTTTAGGCCAGTGGTTCTCAACCTGTGGTCCCCAAATGTTCCTGAACTGCAATTCCCAGAAATCTTCATTACTAGCTGAGCTGTCCAGGATTTCTGGGAGTTGCAGTCCAGGAACATCTGGGGACCTACAGATTGCAAATCACTGTTTTAGGCTTTTCTGGAAGGCCAGGAGCAAGGGCGCCTGCCTCAAATCTGGGGGCATGTTGTTCCAGAGGGCTGGGGCCGCTGCAGAGAAGGCTCAATTCCTAGACCTAGTCAGGTAAAATTCTCTTGTTGGTGGGGTCTGTAGCATGCCCTCCTTGCAGGATCAGGTGGGACAGGTTGATGTAATGGGGATGAGGCCGTCCTTCAGGTAATCTGGACCCATGCAATGTAGGGCTTTCAAGGTGATACCAGCGTCTTGAATTGCACCTGGAAGCAAACTAGCAGCTCGTGTAGCTTGTGTAACAAAGGTGTTACATGTGCCAATCTCAGGGCACCAAGAATAACATGTGCTGCTACATTCTGGGCCAGCTATAACTTACAAATACTCTTCAAGGGTAGCCCCATGTAGAATGCATTGCAATAGTCTATGTGAGAGATAACAAGGGCCTGAGTGACTGTTTGGAGGGCTTCCTGATCCAGGAAAAGGCGCAACTGGCACACGACACAAAGTTGTACGAAGGGCCTTCTGGCCGCAACTGCCATCTGTTCTTCAAGCAGGAATTGTGAGTCTAGGAGAGCTGCCAAGTTGTGCACTGGGTTTGTCTGGGGCACTGCAACCCCCACCCAGCACTAAATATGACAAATTCCTGGATACATAAAAGACATTCACCCACAGCCACTCTGTCTTACCAGGGTTCGGTTGAAGCCTGTTGTTCCTCATCCAGGCCCTTACAGCCCCTAGGCACCGAGATAACAGTCATTGCGTTACTTATCTCACCTAGGACGAGATGTATAATTGAGTATCATCAGCATATTGATGATACCTCACCCCATGGTGACGGATAATCTCACCCAGCAGTTTCATGGAGATGTGGAACAGGAGCAGAGAGAGTCGCGAACCCTGCGGCGCTCCCCAGAGGAGGGGTCGTGGGTCAGCTCTCTTGCTCCCTATCACCACTGATAGGGACTGGTCCTGGAGGAAGGAAGTGAGCCAGCACAGAATTACACCACCCACTTGCAACTCCCTGAGCAGTCCCAAAAGGATACCATGGCTGATGGTAACCAAAGGCGCTGAGAGGTCAAGAAGAGCATTCCGAAACATTTGTAGGATAAAGAATATAAAACATTCCTTCATTTGCAGTTGCTTGAAATTGAAGGGTTGTTTATGCTGCTTTCTTTGACTGTGCTCCTATTAGCAACCAACTGAACTGATCAACAGCAAAATAAAATAAAATAAAATAAAATGCTCCCAACAGAGTAAAGAGAGGGAAAGAGAAATGGGGTGCTTTGAAATGTAAAGGCTAGAAGGAACTATTGGTTAGTGCTGGAAAAATATACAATTACCTCAGCCCAGAAAAGTACTCCTAAACCAAACAAATTACAAATAGCATGTGAGGTTGCAAACAAGTGGACATCTTCAGAGGGTCTGTCATTACATGTGGGGCCAGCTGATGGAGACAGGTGTTTCAGTGTGCACAGCCCACTGCCACTGCCTGGTGGGCTGTTTAATTTGCACACAGAAAAGAACACCAGTGACTAGGAAAACTCCTGCACATTGACATACAAAACCGTGAATCACTGGTATATGTGCTGCTACTGTACAGTAATATCAAAATGGCAAGCAGAACAGAAAAATTGGTGTGTCCCATGAGGTCATAGCAAATGCTGTTATGTTGCTTTTGTCAAAACCTTGCAGCTATGCAAAAATCTAGAATAATGACATCCATTAGTGAAAAACCAATAGCCCTCTTTGTAACTAATGTCTTGGATTAAAAGTTGGGTAAAATAGAAGTACTGTCCTTGTACTAATATTCAGAAAAAGGTCATGGGAACCATACTTTCCATACCTCCATTCTTCTCTGAATAGATTATCTACTCTCAAAGCCATAATTTAATTCCTAATTTGCATTTGTCAACGACTAGTAAGTGCCAAGCTGACACGGTTCTCATTTAACTATGCTAACCAGAGTGGTTAATATATAACACTTGTAAAAGCATTTCCTAATCAATATTATTCAACTGAAAGATGCACTGTGACAGTCATTGTTTTCAACGTTTTGTTCATCTTTTTAAAGTTTTAAAAGAGATGATATGACAGCTGTAATGCTGATTATAATTTCTCACGAGAACTGCATAAAATATGTGGCTATGCTACTGAAATTAATATTTTATTAAACCAAGGAATGTATTTCTCATGCAGATACAACTACCAAAATGTAAGTTAAATGTTTCAAGTTATTACCAGTATATTGGCAACATGAGTTGCTTGGGCAACCCTGAATCACCGAAGCATACATGTCTGAAAGAGTGAAGTAAGAGAACAGGATGAAAGATTTTAAAAGGATTTCCCTATGCTAAAGTAAGGCACAGTTAGAGTAGGCCCCTTTGAATAAGTGGAACATGGAGAGTAGTTGATTCACTGAATCTCTCTTGATTCACTGGGCCTAACCTAGTGGAATTTACTACACTAAGCCACAGGATTGAGGCCACCATAAAGACAGTAGGACACATGTGACCAGCCTTCATCCAGCCTTCATCCTCATGGCGCGGTGGTTAAATGTCTGTACTGCAGCTAAAACTGCTCACAACCTGGGGTTCGATCCCAGGTAGCAGACTCAAGGTTGACTCAGCCTTCCATCCTTCCGAGGTCGGTAAAATGAGCACTCAGTTTGCTGGGGGGGGTGGCAATGTGTAGTCTGCATACTGTAATTAAAGCTGTAAACCGCCTAGAGACTAATTGAAGTGGTATGTGGCAGTATATAAGCAGAACACTTTGCTTTTGCTTTAATTACATTTAAACTGCCATTGGTTGCCTTTTGCCAAAACATACAAGCTCAAACCGTTTTGGGAATAAAACAAATAAGATGTTCTTCATTACAACAGGTAAAATAAAGAGTTCAACACAGGTTCATGTTACGTGGCACCCATTTCAAGGTTTTAATTACGACATACAAAGCCCTAAATGGTTTAGGACCTTGCTATCTGACAGAATGGCTCCTGCTGTAAAATGCTGCCCATAACACCCGGTCATCTCAGGCAGGGCATCTGAGGGTCCCATCGCTGAAGGAGGCCTGTAAATCTTTGACAAGAAATTGGCCATTCTCAGTGGTAGCCCCTCACCTCAGGAATCAACTTCCCTCTGAGATTTATTTGGCATCTTTCCTTCCAGTCTTTAAGAAATATCTAAAGACATGGCTATCTAAAAAGGCTTTCCCTGGTTATTAATATATGCTATGAAGAATTCACTGTTTATGCAGTTTCTTTGTTTGTTTTTAGGCCATCTTGCTCCAGTTTGATAAGCATATTGTTTTATTTCTTATTATGTTTTTATTATTGGATTGTTTATTTGTTGTGTGCCTTGAGTGATATTTGTTCAGCATTTTAAACTGCTCAGAGTAGCTGTGCAGCTAAATTGAGTGGTATATAAATTTAATAAATAAATAAATAAATAAATAAATAAATAAATAAATAAATAATAAATACAGTAAATGGCTAAAATACAGCTTTGATCCTCAAGGTACAGTTTAACTGTTAAATTTTTATAAAATATTAATTCAGGAGGATAATATAAAAAGTAATAAGTTAAGAGAGATTTGGCAAGAAGATATTAATAAAGAGATAAAAAGGAAGAATGGGGAAAATGTGGAATAAAAGAATAGTGAAAAATATGTCAGTGAGAGTTAAAGAAAATTGTTATAAAGTATATTGGAGATGGTATATAACAGCTGCAAAGTTAAATATAATAAATAAATAAATATATCCAATTTGTTGGAGATGTAAAAAAGAAAAAGGGACATTTTTACATTTGTGGTGGGCATGTGAGAAAAGGAAATTTGAATGGAATTTGGTTTTCAATGAAATACAAGAAATATTAGGGGAAAAGATTCCAATGCCCCCAGCTGGCATTGTTAAATATAGTTTTAGATACAAAACTGAAGAAAGAGGAGGGGGAATTAATGGTTACGACCGCAAGGCTGATTTTTGCTAAACACTGGAAATCTAATAATCAGTTAGTAATGGAAGAATGGTATAAGAAGTCATGGAATTTAGCTATTAACGATAAACTGACTTGTGAAATTAAAATTAGGAAAGGGCTGAGCAAGTCTAATGACTTTAATGGAATATGGGATAAATTATTGGTATATGTATTTCAAAATGGTAAAGGGTATACACCTGGAGAAGACTCAATGTATTTCTGGAGGGAAATGGGCTGGTCATTATCATGAAAGTTGTCATTTTGTTTAAGTCCTGATGGGGGTGGGTTGCACAGGGTTTATGTCTGTAATATTTGTTATGTTTTTGTTACATTGATGTGTGTTATTTTTTTAAAATAAAAAAAACAATTTAACAGTTAAATTTCAACCCCTCTATTCGCTTCGGTTTTTCTTCACTCTACCTCAGGGATCCCCAAACACACACACAAACACAAACACACACAGACACACACACAAACACACACACAGAGAGAGAGAGAGAGAGAGAGAGAGAGAGAGAGAGAGAGAGACAGGCCATGAACTGGTACCAGGCCATGGCTGTTAGGAACTAGGCTGCACATCCAGAAAATTTCCTTGTAAGAAGCATGCCCAAGTGGGTCCACATGCTTGCCCACCCCACCCCCGGTTTTCCCTACTCCCATACACCCATTGTGACAGTTTTTGTTTTGTTCATTAAGGAACCAGCACTGGGGAGGGGGGTTGCCCACACATGTATGTGCACCTGAGATAACACTCCACGAACCAACACAACTGGTCCCTAGTGGCAAAAAGTTTGGGGTTTGCTGCTCTACCTCCTGTAGGCGCTCCTGGTTTGGGTCCCTTCCAGCATTCCTCCAGCCAATCACATTTCTTCTGCTGTTACTACAGAAAACTGGTTAGGATTCTATCACAGCCTAATACATGGCCTACGTACACATCCTGCAATGACTTTGTTCGAGATAAAGAAGACTGCAGCTGACCCGTGTCTGGAGGGACTGACCTGTGGACCCCACCTTCAGTTCCATCATAAAGGAAAAGTGGGATTTAGATGGAATAAACCATGTGGGACCTGCTCAGTCCTTGAATTCAATTTCATTTTATTTGCTTTTCCCAACTTTTTAATCTGTCTTTAAATTCACGCTTACCTTTAGATGGTTATTCAGCATTCTCAGTCATCAAGAGGTTTACTGAATTGGGGAGGGGAGGGGGAGGGGCTCAGAATATCATTCGGAGTCAATTTGGTCCTTGGGTTGAAAAATGTCTCCCAGCTTTCTATTAGATGGAGTTTTTTAAAAAAAAAAAAACTCCCAAACTAATTGGAGTTGTCATTATCTGGGAAATACACAAACATGCAATACATAGAATGTACCATTGTTTATTTTAAGGATATAGGGATAAATTTAACAACTGACTTTAAATTATGAACATCTTCAATATTAGCTTGCATTTACAATGGTACCTTGGTTTAAGTACTTTAATTAATTTGTTCTCTAGGCTGTTTCATATTGTGAAAAATTTGTAAACAAAAATGTGGTTTCCCATAGGAATGCATTGAAAACCAATTCATTCATTCCATGGGTGAGGGGGAAAAAAAGGCAAACCAAGGCAACCCATTTAAATTTTTCTTAAACTGAGGCAACCCATTTCCGATAATTTCTTTTCTTAAGCCGAGTTTTTCTTTAAACAAGGCATTCTTAAACCGAGGTACCACTGTACTTCTCTGATTTACCATAGTAACTGTGTGAAAATCCTACTGCAATTCACTGTTATTTTCAATGCTTTGTTAATCGTAGCTGTTTATCTAAACTGTGGGGAAATAAAAAAATCTGAGATTCTGAATCTTCTGCATGAATCAGGAACTTACCAAGGACAGCAGTACTTTAGTTTAGTTTATTATATTTATATATTGTTCGTACATAAATTACCAGTATCTACCAGTAATTTAACAGTATTCTTCTGTTACCCGAGGTAATTTAAAGAAAATAAAAATTAAGATACTGCATATTGTATATTATTGCATATTTATGAAAATATATCGAGGAATAAATCTAACAATTGGGTTAATTGTTTCTAAATATCAACATCTCTTTGATGTCATTTTAATGATTACTTGTAAAATAAGGAAATAAATGCTGTTAATCTTCCCTGAACCCATGAGCAGCAGTTGTCAGTCAGCGTTAGCATTACTTGCTATAAAGCAACCTTACATATTCATATTCTGCATGTATAAATAAATATAATAATCTTATATAATGATAAATCATCTTCATCTTTTTAGAAATGTAGAGCTAGAAGGGATCCTATGTATCATCAACTCCTCTGGTTCTGCAGCCAGGAACCTAAAAATGCTAGTGACATCGATGCAAAATTCTGAGCACATTCATAAAGATGCTATCCTGTCTTCTCTCAATCCAAATTTTCCTTTAAAGCTTGGGATAGCTTACTTGTGGTGCCTGAAAATATTCTAAGGTGAATCCAGAGCTTCACCTTCAAGAATGGTTCAAAGTTGATTGCGGGATGCACATTACAGTAGTTGGGTGTTGGGGAAATATTACAAACATATAAATGGAATCTACTTTTAGGAAATGGATTACAAACAATTGTATTAATTAACAGCAATTATTTTTTCAGTCCATGGGTAACATTTATGAAACACCTTTGAATATGAAGAAAACTTTTAATGGCCACATATTTAGACCCTCTGTTTATCTATATCAGGGGTCCTCAACCTAAGGCCCCAGGGCCGGATGCGCCCCCCAGGTCCTGAATCCGCCCCCTGGGACCAATTGCAACCCCCCACCTACCCCCTGTTTTGTGAGCAACCCAGCCTCCGCAGCTGCTTTTGGACTGTGATCCGGCCCCCAGTGGTGTCTGGGTGGTGGTGGACTGGCCCGCTATTTGAAAACTTCGAGGCCCCCTGATCTATATGGTCCAACATTAAAAGGTGCTGCGTTGATGTTGTCTGTAACTGAGGAAAAATCATCTGATGTATTATCTAATCTTTACATCTTTATTTTTAAAACCAGTTACTATTTCATATTTGTTTTTATATAAGCAATGGGTTTGAATTCCTGCTCATGCATGGAAACTCACTGGGGGTGTGTTTGTGGAACTGGTAAAACCACTCCTTAAATAACTCATTTACCTAGAAAACCCTATTAGGGTTGCTATAAGTCAGCACATGAAAACAATTGTCTAATTTTACATTTCATTCTGCTAATTGTATTGTGGGCCATCTGACACAAATAAAGTAGTGCATATGCATTATTTTTATTTTACAAATAAAAATAATTTTATTGAACAAATAATATTAGGAAGCAATACTGTTGACAATTGATGCTTTTATTTCAAAAGACATTGATTTTTCTTAAAAGAAAGTAAGGTACAACAAAACTAGCTATTTTATCACCCAATTATAAAGAAAAAATAGCCATTAAAAGCAATGAAGGTACTTCTGGGCCAACATTTAAATAATGCTGGATTGCACAACAGGCACAGAACAATGTGAACATCGTGTAAAAGCTCGGTTAGATGTAACTGTGGGGTCTTAAATCTTAACCAGAGTAATCTAACAAACCTCATGGTTTTTATAATGATGCATGTTACATTGATATGGAACTGTAAGAAGGGTCAATAATAGAATTTTAAATAATAAAATAATAATTTATTTGTTTTAAATAATTTTTATAATATCATTTAGTATTCTATTCACAGATAGTGTTGTTGCTGCACTTCTATCTAATGCATTGCACCATGGTTTTCTCTAAGTGTGATATCCACCTCTAGACATATTAAAAACCCTGTTTTAGTCACAGCCTTTGATAAAAAATATTAGAGGATTTTCCCTCTGAGTGAATAGTGAAAAAATCACTGATACAGAAATGGTATACTAGTTCATGTTAAATTAGTAGCTTTCAAAATGTCCCTATAGTCCTGTGATTCCCTAGAATATTTTCAGGAACATAAGAAGGACATCTTGTCAGCCACTCTCGTCTATTCTTATACTTTGGACTGCCTTGGGCTTGCACTGAACACATTCTACGGAACACTCTTGGTAGGGTTACCATTAGAGATAGGCACAAAATGAAACACAAAGGGGGGAAAACCCACATATTGGGGTATTTTGTGGTTCATTTTGGTGCACTTTGTGGAAACACGACTGCCCAGAATGAAACAAAGCACAAATTTGTGCGGCATTGGCAATTTGTTCGCTTCGTTTTTGGCTGTGTTATTCCTGACCAGACAGCCTGGCACTACATATGCAATGCCGGGGTGGAGCTAGAGAAAACTTTGTATAGGATTGATTGTCAGGTCAGGTAGCCAATCATGGAGCTCCAAGTCTGATCTCTGGAAGCAGCTGGTTATGGGAGCCACACCCTGGGCAGCTCAGCTGTTGGGTTCACTTTTATAGCAGTCAGTGTGAGCTAGTCAGTTCATCCTGCCCCCTTTATGTTCCCTCTCCCGTCCACTTCATGATGAGCAACACCCTGTCTCAATTTCCCTTGCATGAACCACTAATTTAATTTTCCCCATGGCACCTGCTAAAGAGTACTTACCTGGGGCAAACTGTTAATGGGGCTATAACTCATACAGTATGTCCCAATACAATATTTGCCAAACTTGGAGAGGGTGGGAAGAAGAGTCAACGGAAGAGTTTGGCATCTCTAACATGTGCAGAGGCCCTTCTGTTGCTTCCAGAAGACCCAAATCATACGAACACAAAATGATTTGTTTTGTTGAAATGGTTGTGCAGTTTTGTGATTTGGGGTTCATAAACAGTGATGAACCACAAACCATCATGAACCACCATTTTCCCAGTTCTTGTCCATCTCTAGTTGCTATGTTTCCTCTTTAAAAAAAATACAGTCCTCTCTTTGAAGGGTAGTTAGAGGCCAATCTTCTTTTGGGTTTTTTTTATTTTATACTTGGGCTTACCAGTCTCAATCTGATTTAAAGATAAAGAACAGTAAACAGTGCCTGTAATCATACACAGTTAACATCCGAACCAATTAAACAGGTCTCAACACAGGTCAGGAGCTGCCTAGATGTCCTAAGCACATCTGATCTCGCGTGATTTCGAATGCTAAGCAGGGTTGTCCCTGGCTAGTACTTGGATGGGAGACCACCAGGGAATACCAGGTGCTGTAGGCGCCTGGAGTAGGAAATGGCAAACCACTCCAGTATTCCTGCCAAGAAAACTCCATGGACGTGGGGTCACAAAGAGTTGGTAACAACTGTAATGACACAACACAACACACACAGCACATATTTCGTCCAGTCTTCTCATCTCAACTGAGATGCATTATTAATTCTTTCTTTAATAATACAAATCACTTCTAATTTTCAACCTATATTCAATCAATTAGCACATACAGGTTTATGCAGACCAGAGCCATCGATTTCTCTCTCTTTCATTATGCCTACACTCATTTTCTCTTTCTTTTCATGATGCCTACACTATTTTGACTACAAGTACTTGGGAAGAGATTCTGTGTCATGAACGTGCTTGATTTATTGATATTATAAAATATAATAGACTAAGCTGATATAGACCTTTGGTAAACAAAGGTCTATATTCAAGCCGTATGTGTATAATTTGAAACTGAACTGGCAACAAAAAAATAGAGTCAAAGATCCGATGACAGCAGACATGGAAAAATTAATAGAACTACAAGGTTCTATATTCTAGCCTTGGCTTTTCAGTTTACACCCAAAGAAGCATTTGCTAATTCATGTGAGTCATAGTTAAGAGATATTATGTTATAACACACAATATGGAGATTCCACAATGTTACTTGCTGATTATTTACATGGGCTCCAGTTGTACGCCATCTAAAAATAAATATTAAGAAAACTAATTTTAGAGGACTCTGGAAAAACTAATAAATGGTCAATAATTGGAATTAAATGCCTAAAATTAAGAGTGCGAAAGAAACAAAAATAATGGCTAGAGAAGAATTACATAACTTTCAGGATGAAAATGAAACAATTAAAGAAATGAAGTAGTTAAGGACTTTCTTATTTCTGAGTTCATCCCTACAAATGAAGATTGCAGCCAAGAGATCTAAAGAAGATGGGGGGTGTCATGTCTTGTCTTGATCAGTCATATTTGGAAGTAAAAGAGGATTTTGTAGACAGAGGATGCTGGGGGAATAAGAAGAGTTTAGTGGTCCAGATAATAGATGCCTTCTGGAAACCTTGAGGAGAAGGACTGAGGACCATTCTGCCAGTGAGAAGTCAGATGATGATAAGAGTCTGGCAGCTGAGAAGCCTGTTGGCTCAATAAAAAGGCAATGGATAAAAAGATTTGAGCAAAAGTAGCATCAGTGTTGGGAGGCTTTTGGATAACCAGTTTAAACCAGCCGGATATCTCAGAGAGACTTGCTGAGAGCTACAAATTCTACAAGTTATGTTAGATATGCCTGCTCCTGAACCTGTGTCTGGACACCATGTATTTCATGTACAGAGGGGACTTATACAGACAGAAACATGGGTGTGCCACGGGTTCTCCATTGTCACCAATAGTTGCTAACCTACACATGGAAGAAGTGGAGAAGAAGGCACTCGACACCTTCTCAGGGACAACGCAATCGCACTGGTTCAGGTATGTAGATGATACCTGGGTGAAAATCAAGACTCAGGAAGTACAGGCCACATCAGTGTGGTGGACCCTATTATTAAGTTCACTAGGGAAGACACCCAAGACAACAGGCTGGCTTTCCTGGATTGTGCAGTCATCACACAGGATGACACATTTTCACACATTTTCAACCTATATTCAATCAATTAGCACATACAGGTTTATGCAGACCAGAGCCATCGATTTCTCTCTCTTTCATTATGCCTACACTCATTTTCTCTTTCTTTTCATGATGCCTACACTATTTTGACTACAAGTACTTGGGAAGAGATTCTGTGTCATGAACGTGCTTGATTTATTGATATTATAAAATATAATAGACTAAGCTGATATAGACCTTTGGTAAACAAAGGTCTATATTCAAGCCGTATGTGTATAATTTGAAACTGAACTGGCAACAAAAAATAGAGTCAAAGATCCGATGACAGCAGACATGGAAAAATTAATAGAACTACAAGGTTCTATATTCTAGCCTTGGCTTTTCAGTTTACACCCAAAGAAGCATTTGCTAATTCATGTGAGTCATAGTTAAGAGATATTATGTTATAACACACAATATGGAGATTCCACAATGTTACTTGCTGATTATTTACATGGGCTCCAGTTGTACGCCATCTAAAAATAAATATTAAGAAAACTAATTTTAGAGGACTCTGGAAAAACTAATAAATGGTCAATAATTGGAATTAAATGCCTAAAATTAAGAGTGCGAAAGAAACAAAAATAATGGCTAGAGAAGAATTACATAACTTTCAGGATGAAAATGAAACAATTAAAGAAATGAAGTAGTTAAGGACTTTCTTATTTCTGAGTTCATCCCTACAAATGAAGATTGCAGCCAAGAGATCTAAAGAAGATGGGGGGTGTCATGTCTTGTCTTGATCAGTCATATTTGGAAGTAAAAGAGGATTTTGTAGACAGAGGATGCTGGGGGAATAAGAAGAGTTTAGTGGTCCAGATAATAGATGCCTTCTGGAAACCTTGAGGAGAAGGACTGAGGACCATTCTGCCAGTGAGAAGTCAGATGATGATAAGAGTCTGGCAGCTGAGAAGCCTGTTGGCTCAATAAAAAGGCAATGGATAAAAAGATTTGAGCAAAAGTAGCATCAGTGTTGGGAGGCTTTTGGATAACCAGTTTAAACCAGCCGGATATCTCAGAGAGACTTGCTGAGAGCTACAAATTCTACAAGTTATGTTAGATATGCCTGCTCCTGAACCTGTGTCTGGACACCATGTATTTCATGTACAGAGGGGACTTATACAGACAGAAACATGGGTGTGCCACGGGTTCTCCATTGTCACCAATAGTTGCTAACCTACACATGGAAGAAGTGGAGAAGAAGGCACTCGACACCTTCTCAGGGACAACGCAATCGCACTGGTTCAGGTATGTAGATGATACCTGGGTGAAAATCAAGACTCAGGAAGTACAGGCCACATCAGTGTGGTGGACCCTATTATTAAGTTCACTAGGGAAGACACCCAAGACAACAGGCTGGCTTTCCTGGATTGTGCAGTCATCACACAGGATGACACATTTTCACACATTTTCAACCTATATTCAATCAATTAGCACATACAGGTTTATGCAGACCAGAGCCATCGATTTCTCTCTCTTTCATTATGCCTACACTCATTTTCTCTTTCTTTTCATGATGCCTACACTATTTTGACTACAAGTACTTGGGAAGAGATTCTGTGTCATGAACGTGCTTGATTTATTGATATTATAAAATATAATAGACTAAGCTGATATAGACCTTTGGTAAACAAAGGTCTATATTCAAGCCGTATGTGTATAATTTGAAACTGAACTGGCAACAAAAAAATAGAGTCAAAGATCCGATGACAGCAGACATGGAAAAATTAATAGAACTACAAGGTTCTATATTCTAGCCTTGGCTTTTCAGTTTACACCCAAAGAAGCATTTGCTAATTCATGTGAGTCATAGTTAAGAGATTTATGTTATAACACACAATATGGAGATTCCACAATGTTATTTGCTGATTATTTACATGGGATCCAGTTGTACACCATCTAAAAATAAATATTAAGAAAACTAATTTTAGAGGACTCTGGAAAAACTAATAAATGGTCAATAATTGGAATTAAATGCCTAAAATTAAGAGTGCGAAAGAAACAAAAATAATGGCTAGAGAAGAATTACATAACTTTCAGGATGAAAATGAAACAAAGAAATGAAGTAGTTAAGGACTTTCTTATTTCTGAGTTCAACCCTACAAATGAAGATTGCAGCCAAGAGATCTAAAGAAGATGGGGGGTGTCATGTCTTGTCTTGATCAGTCATATTTGGAAGTAAAAGAGGATTTTGTAGACAGAGGATGCTGGGGGAATAAGAAGAGTTTAGTGGTCCAGATAATAGATGCCTTCTGGAAACCTTGAGGAGAAGGACTGAGGACCATTCTGCCAGTGAGAAGTCAGATGATGATAAGAGTCTGGCAGCTGAGAAGCCTGTTGGCTCAATAAAAAGGCAATGGATAAAAAGATTTGAGCAAAAGTAGCATCAGTGTTGGGAGGCTTTTGGATAACCAGTTTGAACCAGCCGGATATCTCAGAGAGACTTGCTGAGAGCTACAAATTCTACAAGTTATGTTCTCCTGAACCTGTGTCTGGACACCATGTATTTCATGTACAGAGGGGACTTATACAGACAGAAACATGGGTGTGCCACGGGTTCTCCATTGTCACCAATAGTTGCTAACCTACACATGGAAGAAGTGGAGAAGAAGGCACTCGACACCTTCTCAGGGACAACGCAATCGCACTGGTTCAGGTATGTAGATGATACCTGGGTGAAAATCAAGACTCAGGAAGTACAGGCCACATCAGTGTGGTGGACCCTATTATTAAGTTCACTAGGGAAGACACCCAAGACAACAGGCTGGCTTTCCTGGATTGTGCAGTCATCACACAGGATCCGACCATGGCCTGGGAGTTGAAGTTTACAGGAAACCCACCTACATAGATCAGTACTTACTGTTTGACTCCCAGCATCCATTACAACACAAATTTGGAGTCATCAGGACCCTAAACCACATAACAGAGAGCATCCCCACCTCCACAGAAACCAAGAAGAAGGAAGACAGGCACCTGAAGAGAGTACTTCAGGCTTGTGGATATCCAAAGTGGGCCTTCAACAAAGCAGTGTGCCAACCCAGAAGAACAATGGATCAGCCTGAGACCCAGAGCCGATGGAAGAACCTTGTCATTCCCTAAATGCCTGGAATGTCTGAAAAGCTTAAAAGGATTTTTGGCAAACACTGCATCCCTGTTTATTTCAAACCCACAAACACACTAAGGCAGAGACTCATCCACCCAAAGGACCCAACACCAAAGCACAAAAAGAGCAATATAGTATATGCAGTCCAATGCAGTGAGGAGTGTGCAGACCTCTACATTGGAGAAGCTAAACAGCCATTAAACAGAAGGATGGTCCAACATAGGAGGGGCAACAGCTCAGGACCAGAATCAGCAGTACACCTCCATTTGAAGGACAAAGGGCACTCATTCAAATATGAGAATGTACATATATTAGACAATGTGGGGTGGCAAGTTACTTGCAATGGACTTTGCAGTTTGACCCATAGATATGGGTGATTTCTTTTCTGGAGTTGGAAGGCAACTGTGACAGTTTTGCATAGTCCGGGGGTCGGCAACCCGCGGCTCCGGAGCCGCATGCGGCTCCTAGCAACCTTTGCTGCGGCTCCGGCTCCGGGAGTTTAAAACACCATCCCTCTCCTTGCACCGCAACTTCCTTGCAACTTCTCTCTCTCTCTCTCTCTCTCTCTCTCTCTCTCTCTCTCTCTCTTACACACTCCCTCCCCCCTTCCCTGCCCCTCCTCCTCCTCCTCCTCCTCCAACAAGGAGGCTTACAAGGCTCGTCACCGGAGCCCCGGCCGCGTTCTGGCGGCAGCGCGCCACAGGGCTCGCTCAGGCCGTGCGTGAAGCCCTCCGCGGCCGCTCCAGACGGCCGCGGTCTTCCGCTTAGGAAAGGGATAGGAAAGGAGGGAACAGGCGGCCCAGGCCACGGGGGGGGGGGGAGGGAGGAGGAGGAGGAGGAGAAGAATGCCCTTTTCCGTCTTGTCGGTCCCGCCTTCGCAGGCAGGCAGGCGGGCCCTGCGGAAAGGAGGTGGGCGCTCCGGCTGGGTGGCTGCGGCGGGGAGGGCGGGCGGGCGGGCGAGCGAGCGCCTCTAGCCCCCACCTACCCACCCACCCCCAGCTCCACGTACTCAGGCCGAAAGGAGGGAGGCATCAAAAAGGGAGGCAGGCTCTTCCCGGTCGAGGGAGGAGGGCATGGTAGATGGAAAGAAGGTACCACTGAGCGCTTGTTAACGCATCGTCCCCTCACCCGGGTTGGAGTGGGGAAGGTGCGAGGCTTTCCCCTCCCTCCCAAAAGCCATTTCTGCAACACACACACAAACACACACACACACGACTTTCCACCCATTTTTATTGCACACACACACAAACAACCTGGCTTTCCATCCTTTTTCTCCTCACACTCACACACACGCACACACGGCTTTCCACCCATTTTTGCAACACACACACACACACACAAAAAAAACACACACACACGACTTTCCACCCATTTTTATTGCACACACACACAAACAACCTGGCTTTCCATCCTTTTTCTCCTCACACTCACACACACGCACACACAGCTTTCCACCCATTTTTGCAACACACACACACACACACACACACACACACACACACACACACAAAACACGACTTTCCACCCATTTTTATTGCACACACACACAAACAACCTGGCTTTCCATCCTTTTTCTCCTCACACTCACACACACGCACACACGGCTTTCCACCCATTTTTGCAACACACACACACAGGGGGAAGGCGACAAAATGCTTCAGGGGGGGTGCTATGGGGCCCTGTGATTTCTAATTAGACTCCTACCCCTCGAGCAGCCCCCCCCCCCAAAAAAAACTACGATCCATCACTATTGAATATGACTGCATTTGCAGGTGTTGTAAGTCAACCTGAGCTTGAGATGGAACTGGCCGATATAGCTGACAAAGATATATGGGTGTCCAAGTTCAAATGCTTGACCGCTACTCTTGAGGATGTTGCCTGTCAGAAGGCCATTCTGGCTCAGAATCATCAATGGAGTGATATTGAAAATCTTCCCAAACAGGACCAACTTGTATTCGAAACATGGAATGCCATCCCCAACACTTATATAAACATGAAAAAGTATGCATTTGGAGTCCTGTCGATCTTCGGCTCCACATATGTATGTGAGCAGGTCTTCTCCAACATGAACTATATTAAAAACAAATATCGATCACGCCTCACAGACGACAGCTTGCAAGCGTGTGTGGAAATGAAGGTGACATCTTACAGCCCTGATGTGCAGACACTGTGCACTGAGGTTCAGGAGCAAAAATCCCATTAACCAGGTAAATTAAATATTTTAATTAGCTATTAATTTGCAAAAATATATTTTACATTGTTAAGTGAAAAAGTCCTTTTTCTTCTTCAGATTGACAGCTGACTGCACGATCCTGTATATAGCATTAAGGTAAGAAACAATATATGCAGTGTTATATTTGTTTTAAATGTTGCAATGGTTTTGCGGCTCCCAGGGTTTTTTTTCCGTTGGAAATGGGTCCAAGTGGCTCTTTATGTCTTAAAGGTTGCAGACCCCTGGCATAGTCAATATGTTTTATGTATTTTTCGTATTTTCTTTCATGATAGATGGCAGGTGTAAATGATAGGGACATGTGGGACGTGTGCCAGGACTGATAGTTATGGCAGCTGAGAAGTGTGGAAGAATGTTTAAAGTTGGAATTATGAAGTGATTGGTCTATATAGTTTCTGGCTGGAGGTGTTCAATTTTGTACATGAGGACTAGCGTGAGAGTTAATTAGTCAAAATGCTATCACTCTTAGAGCTATGAGTTAGTTCAAGTGGAGAGTCAGAATGTGTATGCCCTGATTTGAGAAAAGGTTGTGAATAAAACTATGGTCTAATTGGTGCCTGTGAAAGCATTTATCTCATATATAAGGAACAAAAAGAGTTTAGATAATAAAAAAGAAAAGTAAAATCTTATAATATATGGTGAGGAAACTAAGAGCTGAAGCATTGTTCTTATATGTTTTGTTTTCCCCTGTTTATTGAATCTTTTTATTTCTTTATGTTTCTAAAAACATAACATTCTCTTTGGATAGAAACTCTTATTATTTTATAGATAACAATATTAAACTTTAACAAATACAATATATTTAGATTTATGAGTAAACAGTGGAATCATAGACAACAAAAATCATAGGAGCAGTGGTCTCAAACAGCTTCCTTAAGATGCAGAATTGAATATTTAACTCAAAGCTTCAATTTGGCTTTGAGAATACTATGCGTTCTCAGTTTTAGGGTATAGCATGGAATTGTGTGCTTTTATAGAAAATATAGAAACATTTAAAATTTAGATTTATCACAGTATGCTAAGAATTTATGGACTGAGAGAGTGATGAACAAAGTACTGTAGTATGAAGTTAATGAATGAAGACCAAGTAATAATAAAACTCATAAAATGAAGAAATAATATTTTGGCCACATAAGGAAATGGTAAATACACATTGCTAGAGCTTGTCATGCAAAGTAGTATAAATGGGAAAGAAATTCCAGTAGGAAGTATAAAAATATTTAGACATTGCTTTGGATTCAACAGAACACCACTGCTCAGAGATGCTGCCCCCAAAATCAAAATAGATATGCTAATATAGAAGAGGAATGAGAAAAAGAAGACTATAGAAATGTTCTAAACACTCTATAGCAGCATACAGATTTCAATTGTTATGATGGATAAAGGCGTTCCTTCAGATATTAAAATGTTAATGCCTGCATTCTGTTTCTGACTAGACAAGATATATGGAACACATTGTAACTCTGCTAACCAAAATGAGGAGCATTGCATAAGAATCTATTGTGAGAGTGTTATTGTAAAATCTACACTTAATTATATAGTACAAGAGGAATCCTATAGTGAAGAACCTGCAGTCCTAGAAAATGAAGTGAAAGGTTTTCTGGAAGTACTAATGAAAAATATATCACTAGGAATAGAAGGGATAGAATTGTTTCAAGCCACATAAAATAAATCTGTCAAAATCCTAAAAAGAATATGCCAACAAGTATGGAAAATCAAACAATGGCTCATAGGCTAGAAACACTCATTATACATTTCAATTCCTGAGAAAGAAGATGGAAAGGAGTGCAGGAAATATAGGACCATTGCTTTAATTTATTATTATTAAATTTATTATTTAATTTATTATTATTTGTTTATTTTAGAGTATTTTTACCCCACCTTTCTCCTTGAAAAAGGACTCAAGGTGGCTTACAGTAATGAGGAAGAATATACAGTCCAATACAATTAAGACATATTCAAGTATTGAGAGCACGGAATTGAGGGACATCTTATAGCATTAAATAATTAAATAATGCTCACGGTGTTGCAACAACAGTTTTTATTTTATATGGAGTAAGAAATGTCTTGTGTTCCAGGCTGCATTCTGAAAAGGGAGACTTATTTGAAGTCATATTGCAAATATCTGCTGGCCACTGGATAGCACCAATGCATTTCAGGAGATCAGTCTGTGCTTTAGAGATTACAGCAAAGCCTTTGACTGTGTCAATAGTGAGAAACTATGGGTTGTTTGGAAAGAAATTGATCTGCCTCAGCACTTGATTGTTCTGATGTGTAATATGTATCATGGACAAGAAGCTACCCAAAATATGGAGAGATCAAATGGTTTCTTATGGGTAAAGATGTCAGACAAGGGTGCATTTTATCGCCTTATCTGCTCTACTTGTATGCAGAATATATCATCTGGAAAGCTGGAATAGGCTTAGATGAAAGGGGAATGAAAACTGTTGGAAGAAATAATATAATAGGTGCAGATAATATCGTCTTACTGGCAGAAAGCAGCAATGACGTGAAAGGACTTTTTCTGAAAGTAAAAGAAGAAAGCAAGTAAAACGGCAGTTGAACACTAAGAAAATAGAAATAATGACTAGAAAAGAATTAAACAACTTCAGTTACACAACTGACAATGAAGAAATTGAAATACTTAATTATTTTGCATACTTCTGTTCAATCATCATCCAAATGGAGATTACAGACAAGAAACTATAAGACTGAGGCTAGGTAGAGCAGCAATGAAGAAAGCAGAAAAGATCATTAACTGCAGGGATGTATCACTGGAGAGGAAAGCCATACTCGTGTATTTATGATCACCATGCATGGGTATGAAAGCTGGAGAGTCAAGAAAGCTGACAAGAAAAAAGCCGATCTGTTAGAAATTTAGTGTGGGGAGTGAGTTTAAGGTGTCTGAAAATAACCAAGTCAATATCTTGTGGCACTTTTGGCATTTTCAGACAGACCATCACAATATTTTTTGCTCTGAAAAAGACAAAACCAGAAAATATTCTGGGGCTCTAACAGTGAGGGAAGATGTAGAACAAGCAGTTAAAAGTTATAATGTAAGGTCACACCAAATAATATCAATCAGATTTCTTGGAGAAATTATCAACATAATTATTAAGGTTCATACATTATTATTATACTTTATTATTAGCCTTTGACAAAATGTAATTATTATTAATGTTTATACTTTAATTACAGATGGTGAAGAAGAAGAAATTGGAATCTTTTATAAAAGCATCCAGGAAGAGACTGGGCATGTTATGTTGATAATCGTAGACAACTGGAACCCAGAAGAAGGGGGGAGAGCCAAATGTTGTTGGAGAATTTGGCCTAGGACCTAGAAATGTAGCAGAAGCAAAGTGTACTGATTATATACTACCCAACTCTCTGGGTTGTTTACAAGTTAATTATGCAAGCTACACATTGTGCACCCCCTCCTCCAGCAGGGTGGGTACTCATTTTACTGACCTGGGAAGGTCAGTAGGATGGAAGGATGATTCAACCTTGAGCCTCATCCCTGGGATTGACCCCTGGGTTGTGAACACAGTTTTGGCTGTGGTACAGCAGTTAAACCACTGTGCTACAAGGCCCATAAAAATGACTCACAACCAACTAACAACCTGTTTAGACTTCATCCTTCAACAATGCTGGTATTAAAGTTGCTGGACTCTGTGTAGTTCAAAATATTTATTTATTTATTTATTTATTTATTTATTATTTATTTATTTATTCAGGGATTTATATACTGCCAAGTTTATTCAGAGAACAACTTCAGGTGGTGTACAAGGAAAGTTAAAACAACAAAATAAAAACAAAATTTACATATATTAAGTAAAAATGATAGAGCAAACAAATCTTAATAGGGAGGTAGGTGGCGAGTAATGTGCAGCACTGCCAAACGCCTCATGGTAGAGCCAGGTCTTCAAAGAACTCTTTAACACTGTATACAAAATTTGTATATAATTTTTATTCCTTCCCCAAATCTAACTACCAAGCATAAACAGTTGATTCACACACTCACCCCCCCAACATCCATTTAGCCAGCCACCCACCCATCCCAATTTTCTCTATTCTCATCCTGTTTCAAAAACAAATTAAATTTAAAGTAATAACCAAAATAGGAAAATAATTAAAATAATCAATGTTAAAATAATGATGAGAAATTATGTGATAAGAATAGGAAACTAAAATAAATTCTGCAGTTTCAAGCTACCAGTTCCATTTTAACAGTGAAGCATCCGGAAAAATCTAAAGTTGCAACAACAGTAGTTACTTGATGTTGATGACACAGTGCCACATTATTATAAAGCTCTGTGACCTATTTTATTTCATCTATTAAAGTTAATATCTAGGTGACTATTAGATGAATGAAAAACTGTGTGAATATAGTATCAGGAGTCTATTAAACAGTAGCTAATAGCTCTGCAGATCTTTAAAACCTTCAGATATCGTTGAATATGGTATGAATATGGACCTGGGGCTCAATTCCAGCTAGTAGGCTAGTGGTTCACTCAGCCTTCCATCCTTCTGAGGTTGGTAAAATGAGTACCCACCTTGCTGGGGCGGCGGCAATGTGTAGTGCTATGGGGTGGTATATAAGCAGTATGCCTTGCTTTACTTTTTAAAGATAATAGTCCTTAATATTTTAATTCCTGACAGTGCAGTCCTGTACATTTCTACTTAGAGATCTATAGAAATATACAGAATGTATTACACTCCTGTTCTTAGCATCTCTGAAACTGCACTGGAAATTACTCCCAGTTTAATTTGAACTGGGTTAACAATGTCAGTTGGGACTCTCTTCTGCTGTACCTGTGCTTGCTTTTGCATAACCAAGTACAGTACAGTATAAGATCAAGTTGTGCATTGTAGCCTTAATTGTTGCTGAGAATAATTTCTTAATTGGCTTTTTTAAAACAGCTAAAAGTTAGTTAATGGGAGATAAAGTACTGTCTGCTTAAGGAAAATGGATCCCAATTGTGGTATTATGCAGAAGCATGGGGGGGAAAAACCTGCCAGTAACCTGAAAGTATCAGCCATTAATGAACATTAGTGTCATAGAACTGCATACATCAAATTAAAAACGGAGCACCTTTATAACTTATTTCACTTAACCAACCTCAACTAATATTGTATATACTGTATATCTTTAATTGTGTTACATTAACACTGTATTGCTGTGGTGTTCTGCTCAAAATACTCCTAGGTCCTAGGAACAGCAGAAAGAAACTTGGCTGGACTATTCCATTTGCCAGAAAGGGAGGAGAGTCAATTCTTCTTATCAATGAATTAATGTATTTTTCTTAATAAACTTTCAGAACTAAATCCACAGTACCCTTGTAAAAAATCAGAGGTATCTATATGTGAAGTAGAATAGTGAATCCTGAGGTAAAATTTTAAGGATAAACAAGCCTTCTTAGACAAATGCATTGGAACAGTCTAGATTTGGGCTGAGGAGAAGAAAGAGGAGGGAAAACTTCAACTCAAGCAGGCAGGCTAGAGCCCTGTAAGAGGCTAGACCTCAGTCATAGGAGACTTTAAAACATCTCCTAACTATTTTGAGGAGATAAAATATAATAAGGTATGTTTCTGGATTCATTTGAGAAAGCACGATGGTTTTTCTTTCAGTTCATGAGATCGTTTTTTTCCCTCAAGGTAATGAGATTGAAAGGAATAAATAGTTCACACTTTGTTTTTAAATGTTCCGTCCTTCAAAGATTTTTAAATCAAATAGAAGGTTTTGTTATAAATTTATTTGACAAATAGACACATTATAATTCCCCAGAATGTACGCCCTCTAAGAAATTTAGAAAATCTCAACTTTTGTGTAGTACTGGAATGGCAAATGCGGAGCAATTTCTCTAGGTGTAATATGCTGTTAACAAGTTATTTTTTCCTTGATGGATCCTGTGAAGTTCTACTCTGAAGTGCTATGAAGCAGACCTATTTTAAAATGGGTTACACACATTCTAATTTCTAAAGGGCTTTAATGTTCTGGGATAGGAAAACTGCTAGTTGCTTTCATGAGGGTAGGCATACTGGTGCGTTAATTTAATTTAATTTAATTTAATTTAATTTACCCCCATTAGTGTATGGCACTATTTTTGAGGTTGTAGATTAGTGAAATTCTAAGGAAATGCCTGGCAGGGCCATATGGATCTTCAAGAATATTGTCTTGATTATATGGGAATATTAGGAATAGGGTTGTATACCCCAGACTAGGCTTTGCATGCAAGCACCAAAATATTCGGACTTTGACGAACGTGTTCCATGCATAATGTATGCTGGGCTGTTCATGCTGTAAACTCCCTGCCGTACTTTCAGCTGAGAAGGCATGGAAGTGGACAGCTAACACCAAACTATTTATTACCTAAAACATATCCAAGCACAACCACCATATTCATAGACCTTCTGATGAGCAGGGATGGCAATGTGGCTTGCCTTCCTGCTCAGGTTTCTCTCTTCCTCTGGGGTTGGTTGCAGTGCTTACAGAGTAGCCAGGTGAGAAATGTACAGTGGACCCTTGTATAACAAACAGCTTGTATAACATAAAATTTGTACAACATAAAAAATTCTGGAGATAGGGGAAATTTGCTTAACATAATCGCCTATGGGGAGAATCCGTACAACATAAAAATGGGATCACTCCGTTTTCAATGCATTCCTATGGGAAATTTGTATAAATGAAAATTTGCTTAACATAATTTCATGTGGAACGAATTAATTCCTTTATACAAGGTACCACTGTATTGCGATCTGTTCCTGTTTGGAGGCAGGTATTTTGAGATGGTTTGGCTTTAACTGACCCAATAAGATACTGTAGGACCTTGCTACCTTGTCTCAGGTTCCTCTCCGCCAAAACTTCATTCCGTCCCACCCACACCTCACATATTGTACAAGGATGCTATGAATGGTGAACCCAAAGGAGGCCTGGAAATCTGCCACTCAGAACTGGGCCTTCTCTGTGATGGGTGCATAGTTCTGGAATGTGCTCTTGTCTCAGCTCTGATTATCCCCATTCCTCCTTGGTTTTTGGAACTCAATTAAACCTCACCGTTTTCACATGCTTTTGAAGGCCTCACCCAGGGCCCAGACTAGTCTTATCTTGTATAACTGTGCTTCCCTCTCCCTCTCCATCTCATGCACCTGTGGATTTTTATTTGTTAGCCTCTTATAACTATTATATTTTGTATTTGATATTGTCTTCTATAGTTACTATTCTGATTGTAATTTTATATATTTATATTTTATGTATTTTGTTTCACATGAATTTGATTACAGAATTGCTCTTGAATGCTTATATTACCCTACTTGTCTTCTGCCCATAGTAGTGGCCTCATCAATAACTGGGACTGATAAATAAATAAATAAATAAATAAATAAATAAATAAATAAATAAATAAATAAATAAAGACACTTTTAAAACCCTCCTCTGGTACACATAAAACCCTTAGAACTGACTTGTTGATACAGAAATCTAAGTAGATGCATCTGTTTATATTTTTAGATATAAAAATAGGTCTGATTATGATCATAATAACAGAGGGGAAATTCAGATATGGGTTGTCCATGGTGTCAGTTGAGAATTGGACTTTTTAAACAACCACATATGCTCACACACCTTATGTTTATGTATTATTGTATATGAATCCAATCCATATTGCTATAAAAGCAGCAATCAGAACTGGAGTGGAGAGTCTCAGCTAATATTACTGTCTGAATTTCCCATCTGTAGTGGAGTTATAGGTATGTTTTGTGATGCCATTGATAACAAGGCTGCTACAACCATCTCCTGCCATTGCAATCCTAGCCTCTTTATTCTCCAATGTTCTCATTTCTACTCCCAGTGCCAGTTGTATATTCTCCTGGCATATTAGATGCCTTTTGTTGCAGCATAAGAATGGATGCTATTGGGTGTAAATGGAATAAAGGGTGTAATGTTTAAACATGCAACCACGTGTCCTTCATTGGATTAGTACAGGCATGTCCAAACTTTGGCTCTCCTGATGTTTTGGACCACAACTCCCAGAATTCCAAGCTTGTATTTCCAATGGCAAAGGACTATGGGAGTTGCAGTCCAAAATATCTGGAGGGCCGAGGTTTGGACATGCCTGGATTAGTAGCATGTTCTTCTGCTGGTATATGTTACTTGGCTTTCTAGTCCCATGGTGATGTTACAGAGAATGGAGAGAAACAGGTTGTTAACATGGCCGTTTAATGTCTTCCTAACTGCCCACCACCCATGTAGAAAAAGAAGACCCCTTGGTAACATTTTTAACTCTGGGCTCTCTTCCCTTTTGGCTATAGGGATATACCATTATCATGTCATACAATTCTATGGGAAATAGCTAGTAGGGAACAGTTTACCCTGTGTTGCTACTCCATAGCAACTACCCACCCAACCCACAATTTCTAACAGCAACCCTTTCCAGCCAATATGAGTATGAGTCCCTGGAATCAGGCAGAGTATAGAAAGGTTTCTGCTGTAAATAGGACCATTTTGTGGGATTATAGGAGCTTACATGTCCAACACAGTAGCAGTTGGGATATACACATTCTGGAGGATGTAAGTTCAAGAAACTAAAAGATGATGTATCAATGGTCTCCTGGTCCACTTTCTGCTTGTTCAGAACTCACCTCGCCCCACCATCTCTCCTGACTACAGTGTCACCATCTGAGCTAAAAGTGACTGATGCAGGTGGTGGGTGGTGTTGCTGCAGCACAGAGGTGGTGAATAAATAGTAACTCTGTAACAACATGGAAAAATAAAAATTAAATATGGACAAAAAACCAGGAAGAAGTTATGTACTGTATATGGCATTTTGATAATTAAAATATGAGGTATGTTGAAATAAAACAGTCCTTTGTCAACATTTCCAGTTTTAAAAAATCAATCACAGGGTAAGATTAAGGGTTCTTTTATTAATTAATAATTAACTTGGGAAACAGGAAATGACAACAGGTAAGACATTATTGTTTCATATGAAAAATTTAAAAATATTCTTTTGCAGACAATAGTAAAATCGTTTCCTGGTGCATCAGTTTTGTAGAGGAATAAAGAATCATAAAGTATGAAAAAATGAATTAACACAGAGAAAGGAACAAAAGGTAAGAAAACTCTCATAAATTTCTCCAAAGATAACTATATAATGTGTAGCCTGCATACTGTAATTAAACTGTAAATTGTCCAGAGACTATTTGAAGTGGTATGGGGCGGTATATACACAGAACACTTTGCTTTTGCATTATTCTTGAATTTCCTCATTTTTTCGGCAAAATCCTGTTGCTCAGTGTGGTAAATCACACCAGTGTAAGCCCGTTAATTCAATGAAGATTTTAGTGACTCAGCTTCTCTATGGGTTCAATTGATTGAAGTGGGCCTATTCTAATTGTGATATACCGGTGCTATGCTAAGCAACAGGATTTCGGCATTTATGCCAGTTGGATGTATTAAGGCAGGAAGAGGATTAGTATGATCTTCAAATATTTCTGACAGTTGTCAGTTAAAGAAAGGATACAATACACATAACTAATGATACCATGTCCTGTTGAAGGATAAAATATTGTGTGGTGACTTGACTTGTACAATATTCTTTGATGGAAACACACATGGGAGTCTGGATAAATACTTAAACCAGAATAATTGTGTTCTGATGTTTTAGGAGACAGTTCAGTTAGACAATTTACATCCAATTTCATGTGTTTAGAATCATACTCAATTATCACCGAAACCCATGGGACTATATTCACTTTTGTAATGTTTGTACTGAACTGAGTTGTATATAAGTTTTCTATTGTATTATTAGAAAATGTCGTTCATTTTCTCAATACTGTATTGCTAGCAATGAATAACATGGGCAGATATAAGGACAGCAGGGAACTGACCATGGCAGGAACTAGCTTTTAAAAACAAGTTTAATGAAGTGGGTTTTCCTTATATTTCCCCTTAGAAACCTTTTAAGAAAAACAAACCTTTTCAATGTGATAAATAAGTTTAGGTCTGGATTGCTAGTTTCCCCTCTTCCCGTCATTCTGTAGAAATCATGTTTTCTGCCATTAAAAATCCTAATGTGAACTTGAACTCAAAGAATACAGATAAGGCCATTAGTAGTATTACAGGCTAAACTCAAAAAATAGAATATTGTGCAAATGTTCATTTATTTCAGTAAGTCAACTCAAAAGGTGAAACTAATACATGAAATAGACTTCATTACTTCCAAAGCAAGATATGTCAAGCCTTACTTTGGTATAATAATAATAATAATAATAATAATAATAATAATAATAATAATAATAATAATAATAATAATAATAATAAAATAATAATAATAATAATAATTGTCAGTTTACAACCTGTGTACAGTGAAACTGACTGAGCCTC
This sequence comes from Phrynocephalus forsythii, assembly GCA_029282475.1. Lineage (NCBI taxonomy): Eukaryota > Metazoa > Chordata > Lepidosauria > Squamata > Agamidae > Phrynocephalus > Phrynocephalus forsythii. Next base: position 102,210,026 of record JAPFRF010000004.1, on the reverse strand, counting down.
ACCCCCAACACCATCCCACTAAAAACCAATCGATCTCATTTCACTCTGTGTGCTTGCTGCACAACTCACGAGCCCACCAAGTCTATCATGTGTTGTGATGATTATGACGTACAGCTTACGAAAACCCCAAATTCACAATCTCAGAAAATTAGAATGTTACATGACCTCAATAACACAAGGATTGGAAATAGAACAATATCGGACCTCTGAAAAGTATAAGCATGCATATGTACTCAGTACTTGGTTTGGGCCCCTTTTGCATCAATTACTGCCTCAATGCGGCATGGCATGGATGCTATCAGCCTGTGGCACTGCTGAGTTGTTATGGAAGACCAGGATGGTTCAGTAGTGACCTTCAGCTCCACTGCATTGTTTGGACTCATGTCCCTCATCTTTCTCTTGGCAATGTCCCATAGATTTTCTATGGGGTTCAGGTCTGCCGAGTTTGCAGCCAATCAAGCACAGTAATCCCAAGGTCATTGAACCAGGTTTTGGTACTTTGGCAGTGTGGGCAGGTGCCAAGTCCTGCTGGAAAATGAAGTCAGTATCCCCATAAAGCATGTTTGCAGAAGGAAGCATTAAGTGCTCCAAAATCTCCTGGTAGACGGCTGTGATGACCCTGGACTTAATGAAGCACAGTGGACCAACACCAGCAGATGACATGGCTCCCCAAATCAACACAGACTGTGGAAACTTTACACTGGACTTCAAACATTGTGCATTGTGTGCCTCTCCATTCTTCCTCCAGACTCTGGGCCCTTGGTTCCCAAATGAGATGCAAAAGTTGCTCTCATCAGAAAAGAGGATTTTGGACCACTGAGCAACAGTGTTCAGGAGCCGCTTGACAAGAGGAATACGACATTTGAAGCCTATGTCCAGGATCCGTCTCTGTGTGGTGGCTCTTGTTGATGCACTAACTCCAGCCTCAGTCCACTCCTTGTGAAAGACTCCAGCACTTTTGAATGGCCTTTTCCTGACAATCCCCTCCAGGCGGCGGTCATCCCTGCTGCTTCTGCACCTTTTTCTTCCACACACATTTGTATTGATTTGCTTTGATACAGCATTTTGGGAACATCCAAGTTCTTTTGTAATCTGTACCTTTTGGGGCTTTCCCACCTTATGGAGGGTGTCAATGATGGTTTTCTGCACAATTGTCAGGTCAGCAGTCTTTCCCATGATTGTGATTCCTACTGAACCAGCCTGAAGAGACCATTTAAAGGCTCAGGAACCCTTTGCAGGTGTTATGGATTCATTTAGCTGAATAGAGTGAGACATTTTGAGCATAGAATATTGAACCTTTTCACGCTATTCTAATTTTCTGAAATTGTGAATTTGGGATTTTCATAAGCTGTACGCCATGATTATCACAATTATACCAAAGTAAGGCTTGACATATCTTGCTTTGCAAGTAATGAAGTCTATTTCATGTATTAGTTTCACCTTTTGAGTTGACTTACTGAAATAAATGAACATCTGCACGATATTAAATTGCTTAGAGTTTCACCTGTAAATCAGAGTAAACTAGTTTTAGCATAGTAGTTTAAGTGACTGGCAGTGCAAAGTTGTCTTCATAGAGAATTATTTTTTTAAGAATTTACTGTACCGGTATGTTATTGTGTTGCAGTAAAAACAATGTATGTGGTCAGTATAGCCAGTCCAGAGGTTTCTGCTCTGCCTGCAGAAAGCTGTATGAAAATATGCCATAAAATGTGGTTCTGATGCACTACTTTCAAAGGAAACTAGCAATACCAGTATCCTACCTTTTAACTATGCCAGCTTAAATTTGGCATATTTAACTTCCTGTGCACTGAAACATACTAAACTGGATTAGAAAGGAAAACAAAATTTAAAATGATGAAAATAAACAGATAATCCCTTTTACCATCTTACCTAGGATTTTCCTGTTAGTCTTTAAGATGCTACATGTCTGACGAACTGAATTTTTCCATGAAAGCTCACATTAAAATACAGCAATTTTTAATATTTTTGCTTCATTTTTTAAAAACTTCATTTTTGCCTGATATGCTAGCAGAGACTAACACAGCTCCTTCTTCTAAAAGTTGTTACAGGACTCTTTATTTTGCACATGAAAACTTATGATACCAGTTTTATAAAGTGTAAGGCTTATTTGTGTTTCTGGTGAGGTTATTTCAGATGTTATAGCAAGTGGCTTATCATGGCTATTTAATGATTTTGTGTGGATTTGAAGATGAATAGTCTTTCAGTAACTCTACGTACAGTATTAGAATATATATGGTAGCATCATTCAGGTTTTACTTTCTGCAGTTTTTCATTTTATATTCTTAGTACAACTAGTATACCTTGCTTTTTAATTGTTTTCATGTCTTTTCTTAGTTTAAGTTGATTGATATGTTTAATTTGATTTTGTACTGTCATGTTGTGGATCTATTTAAATTGTTTTTGTTGCTTTATTATGTTGTGAACCACCCAGAGTGCCCTTGTAGCCAGATGGCTGGTAGAGAAATTGAATGAATGGATGGATAAATAAATACTATATATTTCAAACTAATAACAATTTCAACAGAAAATGCATAGTACTATTGATAATCTATGGAATTCTAAAATGCGTATAACAGGTTTAGTAGATATAGGTCATCACCCATGTTGTTAAGTAGATAAACAATATTCACGATATATTAAGAAAACAGCTTTGTCAATAAATTACATATATGCCTCACTATACCATAGTCACTGTAACACTTATTATAAATAATGTGTGTCCTGCATTTATACCTGTAAGAATGATGTGAGTTCTTATATCCTTTACAATTCAGGCATTCTCAACTTTTTTTTACCATAAACACAATATGTAAGCAATATAGATTGAAACAGGATTGCATAAATCACATAAGGAACCTTATAAGGTGGTGTATGAAGAACTGTTTCTACCCTGTCAATCCCTTCAAATATGCCAGGCCCTGCCCGACCGGGGGTGGGTGGATGGGGATGGGGGACGGACGACATATAGCTCTCATTGAGAATGGATGTTTTCCATGATAGCATATTGGGAAATAATCATATTTTGTTAGTTATTGATATCATTTCCAAATGGCAATTGCAGGTGTATGAACATTACAATTACATTCATTTTTCTACCAAGATTTTCTGAAAGTATTTCAGAGACTTTCTGCGTTTTTTCCACAGGAGGGCACAATTTGGCTCTTTACATTTATACATAGGATGAACACTCTGTACTAAAACAAGTTTCTTTAACAAAGTCCAAGTATTTGTGAATCAGTTTTCTGCTTCCATGAAATTAAAATACAAATACTGTACTGTAGTTAAATTTGGAAAGTACTAATTTTAGGTAAAGTCAGAAAAAATGAAACACGTTTAAATAAAGATGTGTTGTGTAACAGTTTTAAAACTGTGTTTTAAAAGTTGGTATTTGTAGCACTGAGGACTTGTATTTAGAAAGCTATCAAGTGTTTTTAATGCAACAAGTATTTGGAGAACAAAATTCTAACATACATAGGGCTTGATTATGACATAATGCTGCACAGAATCAAACAATGATTGCTTAATTGTTTCTTAGGACACAAACATGTACAAAATTTGGTCCATAACATTTTATGTATGACATAATTTATCAATTTACCATGCCATGATTTTATAAGCATTTAGTGAAACATTTGATGAATTTCATGTGCTGGTGAATGAATTATGTTGTCCTCTAAGCTTCAGTTATCTGCTTATTAACTCCTGCTACTTACTTGGTATAAAGAACCTGTGGTGAATTTCCAGGAATGCTAGAAGAATAATTTTAACAATACTGTAACCTAATTATGTGAGAGCCAGTGTGTTATAATGGATTGAATGTTGGACTATGCTTTAAGAGAGCTGGGTTCAAATCTGCTCTCAGCCGTGGATATGTGGTGGCAGTGGACTGCTGGGACATCTCACATACCTCCAAAATTTTACTAGGGTCACTGTAATTTGGAAGTAACTTGACTACGCATAACAAAAGCCTAATTATACTTTTTCCAGTACTGAAATTAGATTTGTGGTACAAATATAAGCGAGCTATTTTTGTCTTAGACTTAGTCCAACTATACCATAACTGTTCTACTGAAAAACGGAAAAATATTACTTAAAACTGAAAGCAGACATGTTCTATGGAACATGCTGTCCAGGTAACAACTCCTGTTCTGAATAGTATATATTGTAGGGTCCATCATGACTAAATGAAGATGGATTGAAATCTTTAAAATCAGTGGATCTTTTGTACCAGTTGATAACCAGGGGCCTGAAGAACAGATTTTTACAAGTACCAAAGTGCAAATAATAGTCATATTATGCACTTATAAATTATTATTTTCATGCACAGAATTATTTTGCACTCATTGTGAACAGAACAGTTTTTTAAAAATCAAAGTTACAGTTCCCAACTTCTGGCTCACTCTAAACATCATGAATTGATTCATCTGTGCTTAAATACTATCTGAGTTATAATTTGAGGGGGAAAAACAAAGTTCCATAATTCTTCAAGCCCTTTAAAATACACAAGGACAGCATAGTTCAGCAACAAGAAATAAAATGCGTAATAAAAGAACATATAAGCAAAGTTATATGAATTACATTTTCCTTCTGTTTGGTGGAATCACACCATCTACCTGAGGAGAGTAAGCTTTCTTCAAACTCCTTTTGATACCCCTAATTTTTGGGAACTCTGAATTACTGTATCAATTTTCGACCATTGGAGCTTTCCCCAACACCACAGATCCTACCTCCCTTCACGTTTTCTTAAAAAATAAGGTTTGGATAGGGTACCCATTCCCATGAGGAAATCAGTCAATCCAGATTTTTCATTATCATGAGCTTCACAATCTCCTGATCAGGACCATCGTCGAAAGAAAAAAAGGAAGCACAAAAAAGGGATTAAAATAATAAAATTAGCTCTTAAGTATCTTCTAGGAGTGAAAGAATGAAGCAAATATTTTCTCCTTTTTCTTCTTCTAAAAACTCTTCTCACTTGCCTGCAAGTCCCCCCACAGCGATCCTCTTACGTTGACAGTGATGAACCCCCCCAAACAACAACAACAACCCCAGAATTGTTTCGAAGCAGAAAATATTTTTACAAACTTATTTCAGTTACGGTCTTCGGACTTTGACAGTTCGAAAGATTTCCTCTTCCTCCCCAGGCGTCACCCTTCAAGTCCCGCTGCCTTTAGGGACATCAAAAACAAGACTAGAAACAACAAAAGAGCGACAACACCCCCCCGCCGCCGCCGCCGCCGCCACCCATTCCGCAAAAGGAAACTTGAGGTTGATAATCGTGTCGACGACAACACGCCAGGCGGCCACCCGCTGTGCTCCGAGGAGACGCGCGGGAGAAGGGATCGCTCCGTGCGCGCGTCGATTCTCGGCGGGGAAGGAGGCAGACGGGGCGCAGCGGCGGCGGCGGCGGCGGCGGCGGCCGAGGAGAGAGAAGGGGGAGGCTGTTTGGTGTTTGGCGCCGGTGGAGGGAGTCATTCCTACCGCTGCACTTCCGGTCGGCATTTTGTTCTGAGAGGCAGCGAGAGCGACGCTCGCGTTCGCGCAGGCTCCTGTGTGTGTGTGTGTGTGTGTGTGTTTTTTAATTTGGCCTCCCTTTCCCTCCCCCCCCCTCCTTTCCTCCCGCCCCGGTACCGACTCTCCGTGGCCCAAGCGAGCCCTTCCCCGCCGCGCCCCGCCCGCCCGCCCGCTCGCTCGCCCGCGTCCACAGAGGCTGAGCAGGAGGAGGCGGAGGCGGCGCCGGTGGTGGTGACGGCGGCGGAAGAGAAGGAACGAGCCGCCGCGGTCGAGGAGATTTCTCTCTCTCTCTCTCTCCTCTGCCCCCTCCCTTCCTCCTTTCGCTCGCTCTTCTCCTCCCTCCCTCCCTCCCTCCTTCCTTTCCCTCCCGGGGTTGGTCGGTCTGTGCGTGAGGTGTTTATCGAATCCGGTTCGGCCCGGCCTATGTGGATGTTGGTGTGAACTGGGCTCGGTGGGAGGACGACGGCAAGGAGGAGAAGGAAAAAGAAGAAAAAGAAGAGGAGGAGGAGGAGGAGGAGGAAGAAGAAGAGGACGGCGGCGGCGACGGCGACGACTTGAGGGATTCCGCTTCGGCCGCTTTCCCCCCCCTCCCCGGCTCTACATGTTCGCTGCACTGAGGAGGAGACGGAAGAGGAGCCAGCCCCCCTCCCGGCCCGGATTATTGTTGTTATATTATTTCCCCTCCTCCTCCTCCTCCTCCTCCTCCTCCCGCTCCGCGGCGGCCCAGCGGCGGATCCTTTGAGGAGGGAGGGGGGCCGATTTTGTTTTCCCCCTCCTCCTTCCCCCCCCTCCTCCCCGCCTGCTTTTCGGTTGGATTCTGACGGCGTTTTGCTCAGGTAAAAATCCTACAACCCCGTCTCTGGGGTTCCCCCCTCCTTCCCTCCCTCCCTCCGCAGAAGGGAAACAGCGCGTTGGGCCTCCTCTCAGGCAAGGAGGCCCTGTCGGGAAGCTGAGCGGGGATTAGCCTTTTCGGCCGGTGTGGGAAACCGGGGAGGGGGGGGGGAAAGAGAAGAGAGAATAATGAGTGGCAGCCGGGGGTGTTTCACGTTTCTCTCTCCGCCTCCGCCTCCTCTTTGGGGCTGGGATGAGAATGGTTTTTTTTTTTTTTTTTTGAGCTGCTGTGGAGAAGCCCAAGCCCGGAGGAGGGCGCAGGCCCAGCGGCCAGCGCTTTCACTCCAGCTCGGGGATTAGAGAGGCGAAGTGGCTTCTCTGTGACAGGCCTCGGCGCCCGAGAGCGAGAGTGGGAGGAGGAAACAATACAGTTTTAACAGCGACGGAGCACCGAGCCCTGTGCCATATTTACAACTTCACCGGAGGTGGGGCCGAGGAAAGAAAAGGTCCCGGACAAATCGGGGAAAAGAGGAAGGAGGGGGGTATTGACACGCGCTCTGTGTGTACTATCAGCAACAGCTGCCTCTGTTTATTGTTGCACCCTCTCCTTTTTGTAGGCGATTAGAAAGATTAATCTCGCAAGTTGTACGAGTACATATATTTAGTTGATTTTTTTAAAAAAACTGGTCCTAACTAAATAATTCACAGAATTCAAACACCTGTCAAGTCAAAATGTACATGACCCACAGTGTGCAACAGCTATGCGTTTTTCTTGGTTTGTGGATCTAGAAAGATACTTAGTAAATGATTATGGCGCACAGAGGAGGAGAAGACTCTTATTAACAGCAGATACACAGAGGATGGGCCACTCATATAGTTTTGTCATTTCAGGGCCAAAGGTTAATCTGGAATCTTATGGTAAATTCTGGTGGTTAAGACTACAGTCCTAACTAGACTTGCAGGAGGATAGGTCCTGTTGGTGTCAGTGGTGTATACTTGGAAGGAAACATGGCTAGAGTAGGGTTGAAAATAAAATAAAATAGTAAAAAATTAGGTTTTGTCATGTATGTGCGGTGAAGTTGTATCTGATATATGGTCAGTCTAGCATGATTTTTAAGATATGTAAGGTATTTAAGGAATCATTTTACCATTATTATTTCTCAGTAAGTCTCCATGGCCAGTCTGGGATTTGAATCTGAGTCTCTGTTCACTTTCCATACTGCACTCTGACCACTAAATCACACTGACTCTTAAAATTATTAAGTTCCTTTAATCAGATATTTTTCACAGCTCTTGATGCTATTTGTATTTATGTTGTTTTTGTACTTGGTATCCCTGTAAATCAGATAAATAAACATGAACCAGTAATTTTATTGCCCTATTAAGTGGTAGCAAATGTAATATTTTGGGGAGAAAATATTGTAGAAGTGCTAAATGAGTTATGTGAAAATGTTATCTTTGCCTGTTTTCCTAAACTATGTACAGTGCCTGGGAGCAAGTCTCACTGAAACAGTGGGATTGCTATCTCTGTACATGATTTCAGTATTTAAAGGTCATATTATTTCATAGAATTGATGGAATTTGGTTTTCATTTGGTTCGATAGATATTTTAAAAAAGGAACTTATTGCCGAATGAACTTGTCCAATGGTGCTTTCAGTATGTCATTGTAGGTATTTTAGCTGCTATGGAAACGAGCTTCTGTTCAGTGCTTCACATTGACAAAGTTACTCTTTTTGTTGTTTGGAAATTACTGTCCTCCTGTTATCACCTGATAATGTTTAAAAGAGGAAAGTTAATGTAGCTGCCATATAAGAATCATATTTTTAATGCTGTTAAGTGTTTCAGTCGTCAGTAGTGAGTCTGTGACTTGCATTGGTTGGACAGCAGTTTGAATTTTAAAAAGCCTGAAGATCCTGCTGAGCCCCAAACCCGGCCTCCTTCCCTCCCACTAATCTGCCATTCCTGTCTTTGTGCTGCCTGGGCCTGTTAGACACTGCTTGCAACAGAGCCTCAGGCCTATATGGGAGAGGAACCATTTTCAGTTTGGAAAAAAACAGCTCTTATTTCTAAAGTTTATGGTTTACAGAGTGAACTATGAGTTACTTCTAATTGTTCCTGTGTGTCCAAGATTGAATCTTTGTTTTCTTTGGGCAGAGGATATGGATGTTAGGTCTGGTGTACAGAAAAGAAAGGGTGGTACAAAATAGTTGATAGTGGAGTGATAGTCATCATCAGAGACTGACGCTAGATTTGATAATCTTTTGTCACTTCACTTACATATGTGCAGTTTTGCTGAAAGTGCAAAGACGTTTATACTTGCATATGTAGTATTTTCAGCTACTTGTTTACAGATTTGCTAATTTGATCATGAAGTAGTTTCTTAGAGGTACACATGCTCTGGTTTAACCTCTTCTGTTTTAGGTGGTTGATCTGTTTGAATTCAAGTTACTTTAGTTATAAACTGTGTGTATGGAAAATTCAATACTACAAGTGAAAGTTCTGTTTTGAAGCTTTGCCTAGATGTATATTTCTGTTCTGGATCATTATTTGACAGTAATATGGTATGTCTCAATTTTACTTTATAACATATTGGTACCAAAGTTGTTATTTATGAAGACATAGAGAGAAAATATTAGAGATATCCAGAAATGTTAAACAGTATTTTGTTAAGTAGATATAGTTGATATACTTGCGACAGTGAGGGACAAATTTTGTCTGTTTCTAAGGATGTGTAGTGATGTACAAGTTTCCTTTTTTGCCCTTTAATGATGGCACAATATTTTTACAAAGGAAGTATTGTGTAATGGAGAGTATATTAAGGAATAAACTGCTGTTTCATGTTTCAGTCCCTTTACTTTTAAACTGAAACTAATTGAGTCCCATTGAAGTAAATGGGAAAATAGTTCAAAGACTGGTAGGTAGGCTTTTATTTAATCAAGTGTCATATTTTGATGGAAGGAGGGGGCATTTTTTCTATTTTTTGTAGATGCTTGGGAAGAGTGAAAGTCATTATGTAAGCAATACAAGTAGAAATGCTTTTTAAATAAATTTTATTTTAAACTTTGTAATATTAAATACAACTCTGTTTTAGGCATCTACTGAACAACATATTAGTCTTTAATATTTTGACCTAAGGAAACAGTTGATAAATTATTATGGACCTTAATTCTAGCATTGGAGCTACAAGTGGTGATGCTTATCAAATGCCCACACACTCTTGTGCTGTATTTATTTTAGTAAAGTGGCATACATTCTAACTGCATGGATTAAGTGTGGAAATCAGTGCCTTGTATGTAATCAATTTAGGTCAAGGACAATGCCCCTTTCTCATATCTGGTGCCTAGGACAATGCACCTCTGATCCAGAATGAGCACAGAAGATGCGTCCATTCACATCTTGTATGCAATACAAATCTGAAAAAATTAGTTATTGCTGAGTAAGTTAAAGAACTTACTGTGAACGGGACAATTGAACTAAATAATTTAGATTCATATTTGAGAGATCAGTAATTGAATGCAAGCAGTGCTGTATATCATTTTGCAGAAATATTCATGTTTATCTACTTTGTGTTCTGATTTCTCTTAAAGTTCCTGGAAGATTAACAATAGTAGAAATAAATTAGTACAGTATTTACTTCATGAAGAAAGAAGTTTTCTTAGTTGTTATGTCATTAGAACATGGAGGCTTATGTCAAAATAATGATTTTTCTAAATACCTTTTAGATTGTTGTCTTAGGCAAGATTTTTGGAAAATAGGTTCCATTGGTATTAATGTGATAACATGTGTTCAGGTTAGGATTGGAGTTTTCCATTCTAGGGCATTTGGATAGAAGCACAGTATGTGCGTGTAGGTGTGTACACACATACAACAGATGTGAACTGGGCTTAAAAATCTCATGTGCCTTAGAACTTAAATTGTATCTGAAGCTTATAGTTGATATTGTCTAAAAAGTTAATTGTATTCAGTAAAGTTGAAAACTAGCTTGCATGCCAACATATTCATATATTACTTATGTATAGCAAAACAAAAACAATATAATACCCCAGATAATTTTGTAGTGTGCAAAGCTTCTTTGACCACTCCTACAGTCAACCGTTTTATTGAAATTCTTATTTTAAATCTTGATGTATTTTTTGCAAAATACATTATTCACCCAGCTTTCTAACTAATTGCTCACATCTGTATTTGGCTACTGTGAAAATTTTAATGAACCAGTTATCAAATTTGTTTATTAGATATGTTACTGGCTTTCTCATACTTCACCATGGTCACTCTTCTCTGTAAACAAGCCTCAGAACATTTGAGTTATGTTTAGTAGATTATATTGTGAATTTGGTCAAGTACCATATAAAAAGAATAGAACTGTCTTGGAATAAAGGTTTATTCACTATTTCTTTGGAATCAGTGCATATTACATTTATTATTCTTAACAAAATGAGATTCATTCTTTGAGTGTTAGTGTGAATAACATAACAGAAGGACTGGGTCAAGGAAGGTACAAATGGTATTATTTTCTAATAGAGTAGTATGCATTTAGATGTCTTCTGGGGTAGCTTCCACCAGGATAGTAGAACATTCAATTGATGATGTATATACTTGTTAGAGCTGTTTTACATGAGACATATGTGGGAGCATAAATTATAGATTAGCTCTTTGCAAACTTGGTCACCTAGAATGAGTAGCAGTTGTCTGTAGGTGTGCATATATGTGGTTAATTGGTGCTGCTGACTGTGCATATCGCTCAAGAGAGTTCAGTCTGTATGGACTAATTTTAAGCTCTCTTGCCTTAAGAGTTACAGGGAAAACTCATTAAGGTGAAAAAGATATAGAAAGATTTGTCCATGTAATTTGCAGCGGTTCTGCTGGATCTCTCAATGGCTTTCCTTCTGGACTTTCTCTCTGGGATGGGACTTGGAAGCACTATTTCTGTTCAATCCTACTGTTCAATGGCTGTTGGCTTGTGGAATCTGTCAGGGTTCTGTTTTGTTCACTGGCATCTACGTCTCATCTGGAATTTGGAGATTGGTTTCAGCAGATGAACCTGATACTATATCTCCTTTCTATCTAAATCTAATGACACTGTTCTGACTCTAGATCAGTATGTGGTGTCAGTAATGCAGAGGTGCCCAAACTTTTTGTAAGGAGGGCCAGATTTGGTGGCTGAGAATGTGTCAGGGGCCGGTTGTTCCCCAACCCTGCCACCCCACTGCAAGCCCCACCCACTTTCTTAAAAAAACATGGGGTGAAGGAGGGGGAGAGAGGGGCGGGCCAGCCAGCCGCGGGCCACTCAGAATGGCCTGATGGGCCGGATTTGGCCCCCGGGCCAGACTTTGGGCAGGCCTGCAGTAATGGAATGAATAAGGATGAATAAACTGGAACTTAATCCAAGCACAATAGAAGTCCTTTTGGTCAGTTAAAATGAAGATCAAGGAATAGGGATGCAGCCTATATTGAATGGAGTTAACACTCCCTTCGAAAGCACAGGTGTACAGATTGGGTGTGCTCCTGGATTTGTCTCTGTGCCTGGATGCTCAGGTGTTGGCAGTGCCTTTGCATAGTTTAAACTACTGTGCCAGACCTCCTGGAGAAGTTTGATCTGGCCATGGTGACACAAGCCTTAGTTATATGCTGGTGGATTACTGCAGTGCACTCTGTGTGGGGCTGCCTTTGGAAAGTGTTTGGAAATTTCAGTGGGCCCAAACATTATAACCAGATTGTTAATTGATTACAGGGATCACATAATCTCCCTGTTATAGCAGCTCCACAGGCCACCCATATTTTTCTGAGCTCAACTCATACTGCTTCCCTTAACCTATAAAACCCTATATGGCAGTGGTTCCCAACCTGGGGATTGGGACCCCTTTGGGGGGGTCGAACAACCATTTCACAGGGGTCGCCAGGAGACAGTGAAGAAAAAGGCACAAACGGCTTGGGTCTGGAAGAGGAGGGGGAGGAAGGTGGGAAAGAGTGAGTTACAGCTTGATAGGTTGGAGGGCTTGTCAGTCAATGGCACTGGAGGCTGTGATTGGCTGAGGGTGCCTGTAGAAGGAAATTCTCTATGGCACCTGCAGCAGTGGCCTGCCAAAGGGGGCTTGTGGCCTCTTCAAGCAGGGCAAGGGGTCACCACAACATGAGGAACTGTATTAAAGGGTTGCGGTGTTAGGAAGGTTGAGAACCACTGCTATATGGCTTAGTTCCAAGCTATGTCAAGGACTGTCTCCCTTTGTGAGCTTGCCTGAGTGAGGCCTTTCTGTCAGTCCTGTGACCTTCACAGATGTGTTTGGTAGGAACACAGGAGAGGGCCTTTTCTGTCACTGCTCTCAGACTCTGGAACTCCCTCACACAGGAGATCTTGGTGGCCCCATCTTTGGTGTCGTTTTGCAAGCAGGCAGACACATTTCTCTTGGGACAGGCTTTCTCTTAGTTATTGGCTGTTTGAGAGGGGTTTTAAATTGATTCTTGTGCTTGTTTGCTTTTTAATCTGGTTTTAGTATTGCTTTTATTTGCCATTTTAATAAAATATTTGTTTAATCCTTTTAAAATATTTTTGGTTACTTACTGATTGTTCAAGCTTTTAAAGGTAGTCTTTTTAATTATATAAGCCACCTTTGGTCCCTTTAAATGAGAAAGGTGGAGTAAAATATATCAGATAAATAAATAAATAAAGTTGTAGCATCACATTCAAGAGTCTTGTTCTTTTTCAGTTCTTCTCTTAACTGCATTCCATTCTCCTTCATTGCAGATGTGGTGCACTGGTGGATGTTAACCAAGGAGCTGCACATTACTTATCTCTCAGCTCATGGTATAAATAAAGAGAAAGCACAGGCAGCACCAGAACTCAATACCTCTAGCTGAGGGATATGTAATATGCAGCTCGTCCTGGCTTCTTCTTTATCTTCTAGCCAACTTGTACACATAGTAGAAGTGGATAAAGCTGCTTCCTCAGTCTTGTGCCTTGGATGCATAGCAAAGATTTGAAGCAGCAGTCTTTTACTGACATCACACACCAAATAAACACTACTTATTTAGTTATTTTGCTTTTAACAGTGTTTATTTAAAAATACAACTTTCTGGAAATTAAAAATAAAATGTGCAGAAGTTTCCTTGCATTCTGATGCATCTGTACTGAACAGGTGGGATAAAGGTGAATGATTATAGGGAATAGTAGAGGAGCTATTGGATATGAGTGCCAGTTATTAGCATTCCTGTTCATTATGTGAAGTTGCTGGAAATACTTTTTTGTGGTGATGTTGGTGACATGAGCAATGGATGAAATCCTTGCACGTGGGGCAGGGGTTGGATGTGGTATACAGATTTTACTTGGAAGTTGAATCTTTGGGGTTTTTTGTTTGTTTGTGGTCTTTGGGTTGAGCCCAGTTGATATTCTGGCTGTCTGAGAATACTTTTTTTTTTTTAAATGTGCCTTGTTGCTTTTAAATCTGATTTTATTTATTGTTTTTTTAGTATTACTGTACTTTAAATGGAGAAAGGTGGGATAAAAATACTTTAAATAAATAATTTGCCATTCAGCTGCTGATTGTTGTCCTGTACTGAGTGTTATTCAGTACCTTCCTTCTACTTTTGTATACTTGATCTAAAACATTTCATATAAGTGCATGTCACATATACTTAGGTGCTCAATTTAATACTGAAGAATGTAAACTTTTAAAAAGTTAGTTGAGATCCAAAAGGCTGCTTTGGATCTAAAACTACCCACAGTGGCCTTTGTTGCCAGATGGTGTGGTATACAAATCTAACAAACAAACAAACAAACAAAAACAAACAAACAAACAATATTATACATGCTTTTGAGAAACTTCTAGTTTTAATTTTTGAGCTGCCCAAAGAGCTGTTCTAAGTAAGGGTAATTCTCAAGTACCTTGTGTCTTAGTACAATGGAAATAGTGAAATATTTTATGTGTAAAGAATAATTTGTACATATGCATCATATATTTGGATCATTTTTAATATACAGACTTAGAACTTATCATTCAGAATTCCTGTATGAATGGTTCTACCTCCTCTCTCTCTCTTTTAAAAAGCTACCTACTAAGGTCAGCAAACTTGATTCTAGGTTACCAACCAAAATCCTGTTAGTTACATGTGATGGTATATAGAGTTGTGAATTGCATTGGTGGATTAAGAAATTAGCATAGGCATTTGTTGTTGCCTCCTGAGCTAGAGCTAAGCTTAGTGTAATTTGGTGAGATTTCTAAGTATTCTGGCAAGGATTAATTCCAGGACCCCTTTCCCAATCTACATTTTAATATTTATTTATTTATTTATTTATTTATTGCATTTGTATCCTGCCCATCTTCCCGGAGGAACTCTGGGCGGCTTACAGAATAGCGAACAAAGCGCCATGTTCAGAAATACAATATAGCATAATACAAGCAAAATAAAGCAGTAGAAACAATAAAGGAATTAAAAACAGATTAAAATCACAACACACAAAAATACCCTAACATCGCCATCTAGAAGGAGGCGAAATGCTTAGGGGCAAGTATTGATGGCGGCGAGAAAGGGAAAAAAAGTTAATTAGTACTCGCCAAAGGCCTTGCGGAAAAGATATAATAATATAATAATACAGTCAATTTTCAGAAGAGTTAACTAAGTTCAAAGCTTTTTAGGTGGTACCATTTTACATATCTGATGATCATATGAAGCTCCTTGTGCTGATTCAGTGCACTCTTCCATTTTAACAAGAATTACTTATTTCTGCTCCATGTCTCCTGAGTCTCAAGCAGAGGTATTCAGTATCTGCAGCTTGCGCCTGCTAATTTTATGAGACTGATGATTGAACCTGGGAGTTTCCATATACATTTCATGCTCTTTGGTGCTAAGCTGTGGCTCCTCCCTTTAAAAATGTAATAATATCATTCATGTATTATTTTAGGAAACCTTACCACAAACTGGTTAATCGGGTTATGTCTTATCTAATAAGTTAATGGTGGAAAAGAAATTTGAATCTGGAGTGATGCTAGTGATTCAAAGTAATACTCTTGGAGCCATTGAAAAAGCAAACAAGAGTACTGGCCTAAAGTTCAATAGGTAAAGTCCACTGGACTATGAAGGCAAAGTAGAAGTGGTGATATTATTGGTAGTTCATTGCTGCTTTTTGTAAAAGCTCTGAACCTGTGTGCAATAGGTTTTGAAGCCTCATAAGATAGGGTGCTAGGCTTAAGAGTTAAAAGTAATTATTTATGTCTATGGAAGGGGCTGTTGCAGTCACCTATTTATCACAAGCCCATCAGTGCATTTTTGTCTATCCGCTCAGTATTTTATTTCTTAATATGAGCATTCTGGCAGAAGTAGGCAGATCAAGTCTCAACCCTGTTGTATTTAGGTGGCATTTTGCCCTATACATTTTCTTCTGAATTGTTGGTTTTCATGTCTGCTTCATAGGAAGTGTTAAACAGTATATTTGCATTGTTTTGAAGGCAAATAGACTATTTTCCATGCAAATATACATTTTTTTGCTAATTGCTGAACTTCAATGTGCATATTTCTGTATTATACAAGAAATCAAAAATACAGAGTGTTGATATGATTTAGTGATTCCCATCATTGGGTCACCAGTTGTTCTTGGATTAAAATTCACTGCAGTTCTGGCTAAACCTAGCTAGTGGTGAAGGCTTCTGGGAATTTTAATCCACAAACAGCTAGAGATTGAAGTTGGGCTCTACTGATCTAACTGAATGGGAACTGTTGGTGGGGAAGGATACAAACTACCATTCCACTCATGTCACATTTATGGGCTTTCTAATCATTCATGATTAGATGCCATTAGAACATTTGGAGAGTAGTAAAATTCTGAATTTGGTAGTCCTCTGGTCAGTTATACAGGCAAGTTAGAAGATTTTGCAATTTGTTTCCTTTGTATTATCTTTTTATAGTAATACTATTCTTTAACTTATTGTGAAATAGACAATAATATTTTAAATATTGGTTATAGTCATTCCTTTCACTAACAGTATAGAATTTGGACAACATGCTGAATTACAGGCAGCCTAAAAGAGAAGCATACATAGTTTTCTTTACAGTCTTTCTGGTTTTGGTCGAATGTGGAAATTTAAAAATGGGTTTGGAATTCATTCTGAAAAGGTGACTATAAAGAATTTTCTGCAGAAGGTGACCATTTATATTATTCTTGGATAATCTCTCTTCTCTTCTCAAAAATGCTGTTATAGACAGGTGTCTGTGTGTGTATGTATCAATGTCCCTCTAATTTTCAGCCCTGCAGCAGGGGGCTCTTTTTAAAAATAAAATGTCATTTCTAATTCACATGAGTGGTACTGAGTTCAAAAACTGAGAGCTGGCTTCATGGAGGTTGTTAAAATGGTCTTAATAGAGGGGCAAATGTACATACATCTAGAAGCAGCTAAAGGTTGGTGACAGCAAAAAGGAAGAGAGAAATTAAGCATAGAAAATATTAAAGAAAACATTTTTATTCCTATGTTAATTTAAAGAGACCATTGCCTGAGCAGTCAAGTGACAAGATTTGAGCATCTTCATCATAGAGAAGGGATGTGACAGGGGCTCTGTCTACAAATAGCAGGTGGACTGCTGCTCTTCCATTTGTGAAGAGGACAATCGTCATCTATTATTATAGTGAACAGTCATGGTGGCGGGCTTAAGTGGTACCTTTTCACCTTATCCACTTTCGCAGGATCGCCCAGATCCGACAGTACCTTGATGAGTCCTCCCTGAGGACAGTTGTGCAGGCCCTGGTGATATCAAGGATCGACTACTGCAATGCCCTCTAGGTGGGGTTGCCCTTGACCCTGGTCCGGAGGTTACAGCGGGTGCAGAATGCGGCAGCCAGGCTGGTGGTGGGTGCTCGTTGATTCGAGCACATCACCCCAGTCCTGGCTCGCTTGCACTGGCTACCCATTGTCTCCTGGATTAGGTTCAAGGTCCTGGTTTTGATTTTCAAAGCCCTCCATGGCCTGGGACCAGAGTATCTGGTGGAGCGTATCTCTCAGAGATCAACTGGGGCCAGACCCATGAGGTTGGCACAGGCGCGCTCACTGAGGGTAGCCACACCCAGAGAGGCACGGAAATTGTGTACGCGTGACCTCACCTTCTCTGTGGTGGGCCCCAGCCTCTGGAACCATCTCCCCAGAGAGCTGCGCCTAGCAGAGTCCCTGCCCGCCTTTAAAAAGGCCCTAAAGACCCACCTGTTTAGGGAGGCGTTCGGCGACCTTGCCATTTAATTTTTTTCCTCTCTGCCCACCGCCATCCCTGCTAGTTTTATGCCACCTTTGTGTTTTTCTACTGTTCCGTCCTGTTATTTTGTTTTATTGTTTTTATTGTAAGCAGCCCAGAGTTCCCTCCCGGGAAGATGGGTGGGATAAATAAATAAATAAATAAATAAATAAATAAATAAATAAATAAATAAATAAATAAATGTGTCTCAATAATATTTGTGCTTTGTATCTATGTTTATCACAGGTTGTTTAGTCCAAGCTTTGAGTAGGATTAGGTGTTTTGGTACAGAGTTGTGTGTTTTGTATTTTCAGGGTCTTTTGTGAATTTAAATACTGAATGTGGTTTCTTCTGGTTGCTTGAGATCAGTATCCTTTGTGTGAAATTGGGGCAAAGTATTTGGAGGTGTCTGATGTGTTCTTGATCCTTACCCATCTTGTCTTTTGTCAAGCAAGAAGTTACTGATAAGGCTGGCATGGGACATTATTAGTGTTGTGGGAACCAGGTGGTTGTTAACAGCAGTCTCCCAGCCACAGATAAATCCCCCTTTCCTTTTTGTGATCACACCCCTATTTGGAATATCCTCTTAAGGAAATGGTTGAGATCATAATTTTGAATCAGAATTTAAATTACTGTTGAGACTTGACTTCTCCCCTCTAGTGCACTCTTTCATTCATATTTTCATAACTTAGAAGTGCAAACTGTTTTGAAAAATGAATCAATTTAATTTTATAGTTGTCTCAGGAAAGGAATAATTATTTTATCAAAGCTCATTGAATCAGATGCTTCTATAGGCACTTGGAAGATGAAGAATCTCCAGTTCAACAGGTGAATATTTGAAGAATTTTGTTACCTTAATTTTGCAAGGGCTAACACCATCACTAGTTTGATATTGAAATTATTTTAACTAAAGCATAATTTTGTTTCTTCAATACTGAATAAAAATGGCCCAAATCCTGTCACTTAGTTATGCCTGTGGAAGAGAAATAGGGTATCCTATAGTAATTAAAGAGTCCTTGTATTGATTTTTGTTATGAGGCAGTTAACTGCCATAAAAAGCCACTTTCTGGGCCATCTGGGATGGGACTAGGAGGCAGTGTCTTATAGTGGCTTGAGTTCTTCCTGGATTATTACTACAGTGGTACCTTTTAAGACATTTTTAATTTGTTTTATGGGTCAATTCGTTTTTTGAAAAATTCATCCTACAAAACATGGTTTAAGATGGTTTCCCATAGGAATGCATTGAATTTGTCTTGCGAGGCATCCCATAGGCAAAAATTGTCTTACGAGTTTTGCCAGTTCCCAGAAATTTTATTCGTCTTATGAGTTTTTTTGTTTTAAGGGGCATTCATCTTATGAGGTACCACTGTATTTATTACTGAGAGAACTCAGAGGGTTGGGCTGGGGAATCTGTGTTTGACACACTGGTTATTGGCCTGTGTGTTCCTCAGGGTTCTGTTTTGTCCCCTCCGAGTGGTGGCGAACCTTTGCCACTCCAGATGTTTAGGACTGCAACTCCCAGTCCAATGACAAAGGACTGTGGGAGTTGTGGTCCAAACATCTGGAGTGCTAAAGGTTCACTACTGCTGTTGCCAATGCCAGTGATGGCGAACGTTTTAGAGACCGATTCAACTGCGATTCAAAACCCACTAATTTTTCCCAAAGTGCCAATACAGCACTTTAACCTGAATTCATGTGGCAGTGAAGGGGCAATGTCGGGTACCCACAGAAAGAGCTCAGAGTGGTGCCATAGGTTCACCAATACTGGCATATGCTATTTAAAATCTATATGAAACCACTGGGAAAGATTGGATTTTGGGGGATGACACCGACCTCTGTCTGTCCTTTTTCCATCCATATCCCAGTAAATTCTTTTAGGTCTGGATCAGTGGCTGGTGTCAGTAATGGAGTGGATGAGGACAAATTAACTGAAACATAATCTAGACAAGACAGAGGTACTCCTGTTCAATTGAAAGGCAAATCAAGGGATAAGGCTGCCTGCTGGAAGGGGTTACACTCCCTCTGAAAACACATTGTGATACTTGCTCCAGTTACATCTCCACTGGATTACTGTAACATATTCTATGAGGGGCTGCCTCTGGAAAGGTGTTAGGAATCAAAATGTTGCAACCAGATTAATGGGTTGGTTACAGGGGGCATACAACTCTCCTGTTACAACAGCTCCACTGGCTGCTGATCCATTTCCGGGTATAATTCAAAGTGGTGGTTTTAACATATAAACAAATAAATATATTTGTTTAATTCTTTTAAAATATGCATATACAAGCTGTTTTATCTTTTAAATATTGTCTTTTAGTTGTTGTAACAGTTATTATTTAAAATAACAGTCATTTTAAATGCTTATATCCATCTTATATCAAAAGCTCCTAGCAGGGTGTAATAAAACAATTAAAACCTGTTCAAAATATATAATGAAAAATAACACTTAAAAATAGCTTGGAATGCTTATTGCATTCAATACAATGTAAACCTCGTAACCTGGGGTTCAATCCCAGGTAGCTGGCTCATGGTTGGCTCAGCCTTCCATCCTTCCGAGGTCGGTAAAATGAGTACCCAGCTTGCTTGGAGGGGGTGTCATTGTGTAACCTGCATAATTAAACTGTAAACTGCTCAGAGACTAGTTGAAGTGCTGTGGGGCGGTATATAAGCAGAATACTTTACTTTGCTTTTTAAGCAAAACATTGTTTATGTCTCGTATTTTATAATGGTTTGCCTTTTTATGCTTCTATGGGGATTGTGTTGGGATGTATCGCAGCTGAAGGGTAGTTTGTAAAACTGAAATATAAATGAATAAATAAATAGATAAAAGAAAATGTGCATCATAAGAACACTAGGCTTCTTGAAGAGAAAGAAGCATGGTTCATTTGAAAATAGTTACTTGAATGCCACTGAGTATGTCGGTTGCATATTCAGATTATATATTAGCTACTGGGATGTAGTGGTTAGCAAAACTGAGTGGGGTGATCACAGACTGGTCACATTTTCCCAGGCTGCTCTGTTGTACAATTTTGCTGTGAAGATAAAATGAGATGGCAGAAAGATGTTTGTCTTGATTTAATTGGAGGAAAGGTGTGAAATAAATGTGGAAAACAATGATAGCAAATGAACCTGCACAGAATAAGAGATATACCACATAGTTCCTTCCTTGATTTTTTTCTATTCTACCCTCTCAGATCTTAGGTTAGAGGTCATGTAGTTTGAGAGAAGCAGGTAGGCCTGTGGATATTGATAATATGCAGCCTCAGGAGCAACCTCGCAAAAGTAAAAACAAATTAAAAAATACTAGAGGTCCCCTGACAGATATTTTTAGCTTCTTCAGCTTTTTAATTCTATCATATATTTTAGTTTCTGTATAATAGTGCAATCTGGGAACGTTTTTCTTGAAAAAATATTTTGATGAAGGATTCACTTTTTTGTATATTAATAGAGAAGTCAGACAAAAAAGACATACTCAAGTTGTTTATTTAGAAGCCTCATGGCACAGTGGTTAAACTGCTCTACTGCAGCCAAATCTGTGCTCACAATCTGGGGTTATGTACCATGTAGGAGGAACTTTGGTTGACTCAACCTCTTAGTTGACTCAGCCTTCTATTCTTCTAAGGTTGGTAAAATGAGTATCCAAGTACCCAGCTTGCTGGGAGAGTGGGAGGGCAATGTAGAGTCTGCATAATTACATCGTAAACTGCCCAGAGAGTGCTTTAAGCACTATATATGGTGGTTTATTTATATATTTATTTAGTTTTATACCTCCCGTCTTCCCAAAGGAACTTCGGGTGGTATACAACAATCACATATAATAATAATTCAGTGGTACCTCGGATAACGAATTTAATTCGTTCTCTGAGGTGGTTCTTTATCCGAAACAGTTCGTTATTCGAAACGCGGTTTCCCATTGAAATGAATGGGAAACCGTTTTAATCTATTCCGGGGGTCTGGAAAAAAGGCCAAAAAAAGCCTTTTTTGAGATCTCTTTACAAAGTGCACTTTCAAAGTGCACTCCTCCCCCACCCCTGCCAAGGCTGCCCCCTCCCCTTTGCCCACCTCTCCTGCTTCACCGCCGCCGTTGCCACTGGACACCCGGGTGGCAGGCGAAGCCAAAAGCCAGGCGGCACCAGCACTGCCTCCCTCCCCTCCCCACCTCTCCTGGCTCACCGGCGCCGCTGCAGGACACCCGGGCGGTGGGCGAAGCCAAAAGCCTCCCTCCCCTCCCCACCTCTCCTGCCTCGCTGCCACCTCTGCTGGACATCCGGGTGGTGGGTGAAGCCAAAAGCCTCCCTCCCCTCCCCACCTATCCTGGCTCGCCACCACTGCTGCTGCTGGACACCCGGGCAGTGGGCGAAGCCAAAAGCCAGGCAGCACCAGCGCCACCTCCCTCCCCTCCCTCCCAGCCCCCACCTCTCCTGGCTCGCCGCCACTGCGGCCGCTGCTTCCACTGGACACCTGGACAGCGGCAGAAGCCAGGGAAAGCCACGTGGAAAGTTGCCCCTTCCAGAGAACAACGATAATTTCCACCCACTCTAGGAAGTGGAACTTGCTGCTTTCCACAATAATTTCCTCCCACTCTAGGAAGTGGAACATGCTGCTCTCCACCCTGTGGGGACCAAAGGGTGGAGAGCAGCGAGTTCTACTTCCTACAGTGGGAGGAAATGATCGTCGTTCTCTAGAAGGAGCTGCTTTCTACATGGCTCTTTCTCCCCTTCCAAATCTCCATCAGGGAGAAAAAGTCCCCCAAAGGAGAAGGAGGTGCGTGCAATGGAGGGGGGAAAATGCTATGGGATGCATAGAATGGGGGAGAGGGTGGAAGCTCCCAAATTTCCCCGGCACACCCCCAGGCCTTGCATCCCCCCTCCTCCTGTCCTGAAGCTGAGCTGGTGAGAGCGAGCATTCCCCTCCTTGCCTGGCCCCCACCTCTGCTGCTGCCTTCTCCCCCTCCTCCCCAGCTCCTACCTTTGTTCCACCGCCGCCACCGCCACCACTGAGTACCTCGGCAGTGGCCAAAGCTGCACGCCATTGCCACTCTTCCCCCATCTTGCTTGGCCCCCACCTCTGTTGTGCCGCTGCTACTGCCATCGGGCATCACCAAAGCCGCGCACAACTGCCACTGCCGCTTCCTCCCCCATTTTGCTTGGCCCCCAATTCTGCTTTGCCGCAGCTGCCACCAGCCACCCCTGGACTCCTCCCCATCTTGCCCCCCCCCGTGAGAGATGGGAACAATGGGGAGGGAGCAAGGGCCGGGAAAGACCCACTGAAAGGCTGGGCTGAGAGGATGACTCCTGCTCTTCGGGGAAAGCGCCCCTGGCTGGGGCTGTGGGCGGGGGGGGGCTGGAAATTATAATTTGTTATCTGAAAAAATCGTTATCGGGGGCATTCGTTATCCGAGGTATTACTGTAATAATAATAATAATAATAATAATAATAATAATAATAATAATAATAATAATAAGATGATGTTCGCCAAGACGGCAGAACAGAGCAAAACAAAACAAAACAAACAAACAAAAACCCTAATGGTCACCAAATGCCTCTCTGAAAAGCAGAATAGTTGCTTTTTATTTTATTTTATTTTATTTTATTTTATTTTATTTTATTTTATTTTTATACTACCTATCTAGACCTAGGGCTACTCTGGGCAATTTACAACATGGAATCACATGACAATTAACAAAGGAATACATTTTAAAAACCTAAATACAATGAGAATAATAAAGCAAAATATACATAAATCAACAAAAAAAACTAAAATTAAGCTAAAATGAAGATAATGGCAGGAGATTGATAAAACGGGGGTGGGTGGGGAAGAAGATAAGCGGTACAAGAATAGTATCTTACTGAATGTTTGAGAAATCAGAGAAGGTCATTCTATACAACCAGGTCTTCAATAGTTTTTTTAATTATCCACTCTTTTTATCAATAAGAGAAAGAACATTTTTATTAACATTTGAGTCACCCACCTGCCAGCTTTATGGGGCTAGAAGCATCAGGAATTGTCTGATCAGAAATTGTCAAATTGCATTTGCAGCTATGATTTCAAAATCTTCCTGATTGAATTTAGCAGGCACCTGGTCAGTACAGTTTTCTTTTTGTTTCATGTAAACAAATATTGAGCTAAATTCTTCAACAGATAGATATTTTTGGTCTAGGTCAGATACATCCTGTTCCCCAGTTGCAAAACAAAAATATAAGGTATTGACTATATGTTGTAAAAGCATTTGAATGGGTAAGTTGGACAGGTTATTGTGAAAAAATGTCAAATATCTTTGGGCTGTGGGAGAAAGTGTGGCATTTGATTAATCCTGGAAGCTGTCATCTGTATTTGAAGTCATTACAGTAGTCCTACGTTTATTGCAGGGGTTAGATTTTCAAACCACCCACAATAAACAAAATTTTCAAATATATGGATGCCGTCACCCTCTCACTACTGATTGCATCACCCTCCTCTCCAAAGCTCCTTGGGGGGCAGCAAAGGCAGCAGCGGTGACAGTGGTGGGGATGGTGGTGGGAATAGCAGTGGCAATGGTGGGGTGGCAAGGACAAAAGTGGTGGCGGTGGGTGGGGACAGCAATATAACAGGACTGTGATGTGTTGGGGGACTACTGTACCAATTATGGACTAAGAATCTGGGCCAAATCTGCACCTTCAGACTTGGTTCTAGTTCACTTTCCCAGATTATGATTTCCAGGATTCTCTCTACAGTTTTGGAGAGATCTATCACTCCATTTTTTTATTTGGGTAGGAGGGCAGTAGTTTGTCTTTCACTTATACTATTCCTTTTGGTAGGGGGCAGGTTTATTTGCTATTTTATTAATTTTATTACATATAAATGGCACAATTCTTTTAGAGCAGTGGTTTTCATTGGGGGCCCTGGCATATCTGAAGGGTTATACCGACTGGAAGCACTTATTCATATACCAACCTATAAGATTCATTATGCAACATATACAATCCTGATTCAGCTTTTATTTCATATTACATATATGACCATAGCCAAAGTAAGGTTGAAAATGGCTGCTTTAGAGCACAACTTGCAAGATATTTTATAATCCTTACAAAAGAATGAAAGCAAGTAAAACCAAACTTAACCATACTATCATGAAATCGAAGTGAAAACGTTGCCACAAAAACATGCTAAAATTGATTAAATACAGATTTAAAGTATAGCAGATTAAACATATGTCAGCTCATAAAGATACATTTTATATCCCTTTGAAAAGCAGTCAGACTTGGGACTGATCAGAACTCTAAAGGGAATTTTTTTCATAGTCTGGGAACCATATAGCAGATAAATGTTTCCTGTGTGCTTGTTAGGTAGATCTTCTGAAACGTTTGATATTCTTAAGTAGCCCTCTTCTTAACATCTTGATTTTGGACAGGTTGGTACCACAGCAGATAATCTTTCAAACTGCCAGGCCCAAGCAGGTTAAGTATTTAAAATTCAAAACCAACATCTTGAATTGGGCCTGGCATACTTTTGACAATTAATACAGATCTTTTCAGTATGAAGATGCCAGGGTTGTAATAGCATCAGTGTTGATAAGTGCAGTCAAGATGGTCTAAAGCAGTGGTTCTCAGGGTCCCCAGATGTGTTTGGACTGCAACTCCCAGAAGCCTCCACCACTCACTGTGCTCAGAGGGGTTTCTGGGAGTTGTAGTCCAGGAACATCTGGGGACCCACAGGTTGAGAACCACTGGTCTAAAGGATACCCTCTTCTGCTCACTACAATTCCAATTTTTAAAAAAATGGACCTGGCAATTACTAGGTTTTTTTGTGAGAAATGGCTAGCTGATGAAAAAAGGAGTCACCTTATGGGATTTTCCCTTGTGTGGTGTCACTTTGTGGTGTTCAAAAAAAACCAAGGCAAAATTCTGTAGATCAATGGATTCCAACCTTTGGAATTTGGAGGGAATACCAGGTGTTGTAGGCACCTGGAGTAGGAAGTGGCAAGCTACTCCAGTAATTCTGCCAAGAAAACTCCATGGACATGGAGTCAGGAAGATTTGGTCATGAATATAACGACACAACGCACGACAATATAGAGAGTGAGGCTGCAGTCAATATTTTTGTCTTTGGAATCCAGTGCATTTTCTATGTCTTCTATGGTTTGTGATGTTCCAGTGAATGGCGAAACTGGAAGATAATATTTGCACATTTATCATTTTTAAAAATTATATAGATGTCCATTATATTCACAATGGGTAGTGATGAGGATAGTTATGAAACATGCATGGACAGTTTAAAGAAACATCCCAAAGACTTAAGAGGCTTAATATTGAAATTTAAAGTTTCAAGTTAAGTATTAGAGTAAATGATGATGAGTATGATGGACCCAGACTCAAAAAACATTTTTATAATATGATTATAAAGGTCAGGTAAATGGATTCAAAGTGATTGCTAGTTGGCATTAAATCTGCTACCTTATCTGATTGTTGCCCGTTTTCTTGATTTATAAAATTAATTAACAATCTTTGAGGCAATTCCTGTTTGTGTAATTCTGACCTGAGTTCTTTTACAAACTGTGACACAGTTGTGTTCTTTGGTGTTGGTTAAGTATAAACCTATAGCAGTTACATTTGTTTTCCCCTATTATGAAATAGACCATAAGGTCCTTGTCTTTGTCTTTAACCTCATGACAGTTATAGGAGATAGAATAATATTGTTGTGGTTTTACAAAATTAAAACTGAGGCTATGTAACTTTATACCAGTCACATAAATACTGTACATTCATAGCAGGTGTGCAGGACACACATTGGATTCAAGCCCTGTTTTTCACCGGACTGCACAAGCTCCTCACAAGTATTGAAGAAACAATTTTTTGCCTATTGATAATCAATATTGGAAAGTTAAACTAAAATGCTAATTCATAGATTTCGATGTAATGAGAACTGTAATATCTGAGACTATTTAAAGATTTTTCATGTCTTAAATGAGGGCTGCAAGAGCGGACTGACAGTGTTATGATTTTCTCCCCCCCCCCCGAAAGTATGTTATTACAAGTCTGTGCATGTGAGTGTATATGAAAAGATTATAGACAGCAAGGACCTGTGGCATCTTAAGTATGAACAAATATGACATTGTGGACTGGCACTCATTTCTATAAATGTACTGCTTAGGGATGCAAGATTTCTTTGTCTTTTGAAGTGATGGAGAATTTCCCCCTGTTTATTTGGAGAGTGGGCAATGAAAATCTTGGGGAAAATTGAAGTAGCTGCAATACTTGACTAGCTACCATTCATCAATTTATTTTATTGCTTTAGTGTGAAATGCTGCCCTGAAAAGTAGCATATATGTAGAGTCATACTAATTGGTACATTTATTAAAATGTAAGTGTTTTTGTGTAAGCAAAATTGGTCTTATTTATTTATTTATTTATTTATTTATTTATTTATTTATTTATTTATTTATTTATTTATGCATTTCTAGGCCGCTCCAATTTTCCCAAAGGGAATCTGGGCAGCTCGTAACAAAAGCCAAATAAAATAATCGGATTAAAACACCAAAACGAAAAACAACAGATGAGAGAGAGAGAGAGAGAGAGAGAGAGAGAGAGAGAGAGAGAGAGAAAGAGAGAGAGAGAGAGAGAGAGAGAGAGAGAGAGTACTACAAGTCCCATCATCCCATTATTCCTCCTTTAAATCAGTCAGACTGGAAATCAATCACAATTTTTAGGGAGTGCATCACATTGTTTGGGAGACACATAGGAGAAGGCCTTTGTGCTAGGTGGCCACTGAAACTGTTCATATTTTTCCAGAGACTTTCCTGAAGATCTTGTACAGGCTCATAAAGAGACATGGAGTCCTTGAGATAGCCAGACCAAAGTTTTTCTGTGATTTAAAGTTGAAAGCCAACTTCTTGAAGCATTTTATATCTTGCCTCCACAACATTTCTTGCTTTTCCATAGGGAAAAAAATGAAAATTCTTTCTTGACGGGAAAAATGGGATCCCACCCCCTACTGGTATTCCTGTTTTTTATTTCTCCTTGGCTGTGATATTTCCAGTGCTGTTAGCAGCAAGAAACAGGAACAAGATTTGAGATCTCTATTTTAGAAAAAGCTTATTATAGCTTCCAGCAGAGCTGGAAGGGACCCTATTGATCATTGAATCCAGGTCCTGTCAAAGAAGCATACCAGGGAATTGAACTTTCAACCTCTGGCTCTGCAGCAAGATACTTAAACCACTGAGCTATACAGCACTTCTTTAGGAAACACATTTAACCTTACATTTGAAAAAGTTATGTAATTTAGCCTGCTATAGTATACATGGAAATGGCTTATAAATATAAGTAGGGTGTGGTTATCCCAGTGAGTTCAGTATTGGGAATTCAGTTCCCTTTTGCACCTCCTGAGAGATGACTCAGCCTGTGTGGCATTGGGCAAGCTGCAGAGTCCCAGGACACCCCCAGAAGAATGGAATAGAAAATCATTTCTGAATATTCTCTACCTGGAAAACCCCAACAAAGGGTTGCAATATGTCAGAACTGACTTGATGGCACTCAGTTAGTATTGCCATTATTATATTATAGACACCATGAAGAAATAAATATACCTCAATTCTTTATACTTCAACAGAAATTGTTTTCATAATAATGAGCTTTTGTTGAAATTTGAACCTAAAAGAGTGAGAAAATATGCCCTTGGACAATAATTTAGAATGGGGTGGGGAGGGGAAGGAAGCTGGTGAGTGTCAATCATTGTCCTGTGCTGAGGCCCATAAAATAAAAAGCAGGGTAGATGAAAATCAGTTTAATTTAATCATTTTTATTTTAAATAACTAAAAATCCAATTATCTGATTTAAATTGTGATTATCTGATTTAAATTGTCCCTTCTGGGAGAAAAGCGGCATAAAATAAAATTGATTTATTATTATTATTATTATTATTATTATTATTATTATTATTATTATTATTATTATTATTATTATTATTATTATTAATTTAAATCAAATCCACCCTGATGAAACATCATATTATTTTTATTTTTGTGGTTAAAATCTTTTTAAAAGATCTACATGATAATAATTTAAGTTAAAATGTTCTAACTCAGAAAGATATCATTATGATACAGGGATTATAAATTCATATTAA
The DNA here is from genome assembly GCA_029282475.1 of Phrynocephalus forsythii. Taxonomy (NCBI): domain Eukaryota; kingdom Metazoa; phylum Chordata; class Lepidosauria; order Squamata; family Agamidae; genus Phrynocephalus; species Phrynocephalus forsythii. The sequence continues at coordinate 102,181,353 of JAPFRF010000004.1, read as the reverse complement.
AACTGCATAACTTTATATCAACTGCCAGATGGGTGGTAATTAAATCAAATCAATCAGTCAGTCAGTCAGTCAGTCAGTCAGTCAGTAAAAGGATCCTGTCTTATTTGAAACTTTTGTAACTAATGTCTAACAATTCTTGGAAGGGCTTCCATCAGCTTTTGTATATAGGTTGCTCAAGTTACCGTAATTTTTCAATACCCCTGCAAAGTCTAGGAGATACCATCAGAAAAAAAAATATTTTTGCCATCTTAGTATATGTCTCAGATATTTATTAACAGGAGTATGTATGTATGTATGTATGTATGTATGTATGTATGTATGTATGTATGTATGTATGTATGTATGTATGTATGTATGTATGTATGTATGTATGTATGTATTTATTCTTATACTTATTGACCCCCCGATTTTCCCATAGGGAACTCTGGGCGGTGTACAACATGTCACCCAAACAGCGACTGCCCAACTACAACCACAAAACATATCCCCAACAGAAATAAACAGTGAAAATCTAACAGAGTACAAATCATTATACAGATACTATATAAAAATACTAAAACAAATGGCAGATAAAATAAACATAACATTATAGACCAAAACTAAGTCAAATCTGGCAAGAGAGACTTGTGCAGTTAAAAAAAAAGTTCACAACCACAACCACAATGACAGCGTGCTCAGAGGGCACCCAAAGCATTGCCTGAAGAGCCAGGTCTTTAAGGCCCTTCTAAAGGCCGGCAGCAAATCCGCCTGCCTAATCTCATTTTGCAGCTTGTTCCAATGAGTCGGGCCCACCACCGAAAAGGCCCGGTTCCAGGTTGAAACCCTATGAGCCTCTCTCGATGTTGGCACTCTGAGAGAAAGGGAAAACGAAGCTCTGGTTGGTCGGGATGAGGTTGATCTCTGGGAGATCCGCTCCGCCAGATAGATAGGTCCCAAACCAGAGATCAGAAATTCCAAATATAATCTAGTCCTATTTTCTAGCTTTGACTCACTGAATTTATTCCTGAAGATTTTAAAACTTTTGATATGATGCAGTGTCTTTGAGACCCTTTTAATATGTCTAGGATTGCCTTCCTTCACTGATACATATTCTTCAGTGTGGCAAAATTACTTACTGTTTTCTGTGATTTTTATCTATACAGTACTAAATCAAGTCCCATTTTCCTTTCTGAAAGTATATGCTTTGAGAAATTTCATTGAGTATAGGATTACTGAAGATGGAGTCAGTCTGAGAAGGGAGACTGTGAAAAGTATGCATTCTGGAAAATATGTATTCACTTTGGAACAGGCAAGATGATACTTTTTTAGAAAATAAACTTATGTAATTAAAATGAATGTTGATGTGAAGACTTCATCTTTCCTACTTGATGATAAAATACTTCAAATATTTTAAGCCTATTTTCTCTTCATCCTGGCAGCCAAGGATTCCTTGCAGACAGGCATACATAAATTAATTTAATTTCTTTATTTCATAACATCCATTAGTAACAACGATTGGAGGTCAGCTTGCTTCAACCAGAAATTGAACTGTTATGGTGGAGGTGTGATATTATGAAATCAGCGAGAGTAAAACAGATGATTCCCTACTGTCTGAGGAAGAAATTTAAACTACTGGTAGTAGAATGGACATTTACTCCTCTCTTTGTTTAGCTTATTATTAAGTCTAATGTGTATATGAATCAACCAAAAAGCTCACTAAAATACCGGAGAACTGTGCTGTTTTCCTTTCCCTTTTTATATTTATATTTTGAATCAATATGCCTCTTTTATGAAGAGCAAATTCTTGTCCTGTTTTTGATTATTTTTCTTGGGTAGAGTGAGGCTCTGAAACTGAGTTGAGATCTGCTAGTGCATTTCGGTGTTATGTGGTATGTCCATTGGTAGTGTTTATACAGAACAGTGGTACCTCTAGATAAGAAATTAATTGCTTCCAAGGGACCCTTCATATCACGAACATTTTGTATCTAAAAGCACAGTTTCCCATAGGAACGCATTGAAAACCAATTAATCCATTCCTCAGGTCAGAAAACAGTAAAAAAGGGAACAGATTAATTGGTTTTCAATGTATTCCTAGGAGAGACTGAGTTTTGGGATCCCCGCTGTGGTGTATTCGGCTCCGTGCCACCAACATCCTTTTCAGTGCTCCAAAGCCGAAGGAAACACGGTGGGGGTGTGTGTCGGTTTTGCTTCAACCAGCTGGCTCCTTCACAACCAGTCACCCGCCTTTGCTAGCCACCACCGCAGATGACTGGTGGCAAAGGAGCTAGCTGTGTGAAGCAAAACTGGCTGCCTTTTGCCCGTGGCTCACCACTACTGTGATGAGCAAAGCCTTAAAGCCCAGAAAAGGCTTTGCACGCAGCTACCTGACTTTGCATGCTGCAGTGGTAGTGAGGATTGTTAGGGAGTAAAGGTGGGTTTTTTCTTTTCCACTTTGGTGGCGGTGGAGTTTTGCAATGCAAGTCCAGTTCTTGCAGGGTGCTTTTTGACATTGGCCCCTGATCCCCTCCTCCATTGCCTTGTCTTCCTCCCCCCCCCACTTCCTGGATCTCTTGGCTGGCAGCCACCAGGCAAGTGATGCTGAGGCTGAGATGCGGCGGGTGGTCATTCAGATCAGCCATAAAGCTCACCCCTATTCCGGTGCATCACGGCCCCAGCATTGCTCGTCCAGTGGCTGCCAACCAAGAGATCCAGGGAAGAGGAGTAATAATACATGTACAACATGTGCACAATGAAATTGGCTGAGTCTCCCTTGCCCACCCCACTCCCATCCCACTAGCAACCACTCAGTCTTATTGCACCCTGTGTACTTGACACAAAATGTGCCAGCCCACAGGTCAGTTCTTCTACACTTGTCCTGGAATTATTTCCCATTCAGCGGTCTGACAGCCCATGGATAAAAACTGTTCTTTAGTCTGTTGGTGCGGCAGGCTATACTACAATATCTTCTGCCTGATGGTAACAAGGTAAAGAGGTGCTGACCGGGGTGTGAATCATCCTTAAGAATTTTTTCATCCCTCCTGAGGCAATGATCCCTAGCGATGTTGTCCAGTGCACTTAGGGGACAGCCAGTGATATACTGAGCTGTGCTTAGCACCCTCTGTAGTGTCTTCCTGTCAGCAGGAGGAGGAAGGCAAGGTGATGGAGGTGGGTATCAGGGCAGCCTCACTCCCTCCACACAGCCCGGGCAATGGAGGCACAGAGCCCCAGAAGTGGCTGCCTTGGTAGCGTGGCAAGGCATGTTGGGGCATTGATAAACCAGACCAGGGGTGAGTTTCGTGGCTGATCCAGATGATCACCTGCTGCCTCATGATCTCACCATCCCTTGCCTGGTGGCTGCCAGCCAAGAGATTCGGATAGTCAAGGGGGGAGAGGGGGAAGAGCAGGGCAAGGCAACAAAGGCAGGGATGGGGCATCCTTTCTGCCTCCACACAACCAGGGCAATGGAGGCACGGACCCTGGAAGCGGCTGCCTGGGCGGCGTAATGGAGCATTGGCGAGTGATCCAAACAGCAAGGGGAGGAGGAAGAGGAAGAGGAAGAGGGTGAGGCGACAGAGGCAAGGATCAGGGCCCAAAGTGCAAAAGGCTTTTCCCGCTTTCTTGGTAGTGGGTTTTTAGGATGCAAGTCCAGGTCCCACAGAGTGCCCAGAGTCACCACCACCTAAGTGGAAAAGAAAAAAAACTGCCTATACTCCGCACCAGACCTTGCCACCACTGTAGTGAACAAAGTTTCTTCACTCATTGTTAAAATGAGCTAAACAATCTTAAAAACTGATGACGATGCTTGAATGAGTAATGAAACATTTCAGTCTCGTAAGAAAAGAAGTCCAGTTGCCATGACTCAACTTCCAGATAAATTGTTCTGGATGACCGAGAATCTTCACAGACATTTTGTTTTAAAGCACATTTTTCTTTTTTCCATAGTTGTAAAATATAGGAATATATAGTAAGAGAAAATATTTAGAAGAGAAAAATTAAAAGTTGTTGTATGTGCTGAATCTGTAGAATATTGTACCCACCCACAAATGTTTAAATCATCTTTTAAAGGTGTGGATCCTAAAAACTGCAATGTCACTCATAAATCTGCTACACACTTCCTCCAAGATGCTGGTGCACTGTTTAGAATTTTCCCTGAGAAATACATTCTAAAATCATAAGAACATAAGAACATAAGAAGAACCATGCTGGATCAGGCCAACGGCCCATCTAGTCCAGCTTCCTGTATCTCACAGTGGCCCCACCAGATGCGTTTGGGAGCACATGAGACTAGATATCTGTCTCCTGATAGCACTCCCCTGCATCTGGCCCTTGAAGTACCCCGGTTTTAAGCCTGGATGGACTTTTCCTCCAGGAAAATCATGTATGTTCCTTGAAAAGTTGGAGGATTTAAGTTGTTGGTGGTGAGAGACACTTTGCATTCCATAACTACCACTCTATATTGTCCATTTCAGTAAAAGTTACAAATAGAGACTTTAAGCCTTCCAAAATGGCAAGATTGACCTGTGTCATCTGTGAACAATAATTATAATTAAAAGGCTAAAAGAAAAGAAAAAAGAAAGCACAGTCTCTGCTATTAGCTTTTTGGGTGGTGATGAAAGAAATAGCATGGGAAGTTTTTGTCACTTATCTCAACCATATATCTGTCGGAACCACTGTAGAATTATTTGAAGTCGGTCTGGCGTTTTTTCAATACAACTAGAAGAAGTCACATTCAAATTAAAATATAGTTTCTTTATTTAAAAATATTTTAAAATATATCCTGACTTATGGTCTGTGTCGGAAGCAAGATAGAACTTGTAGTTTTAGGTTTTTGCTCCCCAACAATTACAGTATGGTGATTTTTAGGATTCTGTTTTGTCCTCACTTCTGTATATAAGCTGAAAGAAACCTTTGACTGAGATAATTTGGGGATTTTGAGGTTGTTGGTTTTTTTTAAAGTGCTAGAGATACCAGTTTTGTTTATTGTTGTTCACAAATTTTAGAGAAGCTGTGAAAGTGCTGAGCTGCATTTGGGATTGATTGAATAGAACAAATGTCAACAGAAGAAAGCTGTGGGGAAATGATGTTCAGCGTTTTCATAGGTTTGCAGTTACTCTGTATATTCATTTAGACCAGGTGGTGTTTTTAGATGCATTGTTGCTTTGGAAGGACCATGTGTTTCTTGTTATCCTTGTGGTCTTTATTATATGAAACACTCTTTACTACTATGTAAGGGTGTTGTATTAGATGGATTCCTTCCTGAAGAGAAATCCCCTGTCCGGTAGCTAACTTAGATTGAGGTTGCAGTGTTGCTGAGTCACTGAATTTATTTATTTATTTATTTATTTATTTATTTATTTATTTATTTATTTATTTATTTATTTATTTATACACACTTTTATACCACCTGTCCTCCAGAGGAATTCTGGGTGGTTTACAACAATCACAAATTACAAACAATATTTATATACAGTATAAATATATCAATAAAACTATCAGTAAACAAACAAATAAATAAAATAAACAGTTATCACAAAAATATAGAAAGAAATAGAAAGAAATAGAAAGAGCTAATAATAATAATTGGCAGATGGACTTATTTTAGAACTTGGTTTAAACGAGAGAGCATTTGGCCATGATTCTTCAGACTATTCTGATTCTTTGCATTCCTTCCAACATTATAATGCACAGACGGATGAAAAGTCCTGCAGAGCTCAAAAGCTATCATCTGTTCATGAGATTCTAGTGGTTTAGTAAAGGTATTGTCCGTCTTTGGACTTTGTAAAGCAGCATTTGAAAATAATACTGAGCTGTTGAAAAGCTGTTGGATCTAAGACTAGAAGGTAATGATGGTATAATGGTGATAACATTGCTTGTGCACTTAAATTGATTACTTTGGTATAATTGTGATGGTTATGGTGTACAGCTTATGAAAACCCCAAATTCACAATCTCAGAAAATTAGAATATTACATGGCATCAATAACACAAGGATTGGAAATAGAACAATATCAGACCTTTGAAAAGTATAAGCATGTATATACTGTATATTCAGTAGTTGGTTTAGGCCCCTTTTGGATCAATTAGTGCCTCAATGTGGCATGACATGGATGCTATCAGCCTGTGGCACTGGTGAGGTGTTAATGGTAGACCAGGATGCTTCAATAGCAACCTTCAGCTGTGCTGCATTGTTCGGTCTCATGTACCTCATCTTTCTCTTGGCAATGCCCCATAAATTCTCTTTGGGGTTCAGGTCTGGCGAGTTTGCTGGCCAATCAAGCACAGTAATCCTATGATCATTGAAGCAGGTTTTGGTACTTTTGGCAGTGTGGGCAGGTGCCAAATCCTGCTGGAAAATTAAGTCAGCATCCCCATAAAGCTCATTTGCAGAAGGAAGCATGAAGTGCTCCAAAATCTCCTGGTAGACGGCTGTGATGACCCTGGACTTAATGAAGCACAGTGGACCAACCACAGCATTTGACATGACTCCCCAAATCAACACAGACTGTGGAAACTTCACACTGGACTTCAAGCATTGTGCATTGTGTGCCTCTCTGTGCTTCCTCCAGACTCTGGGTCCTTGGTTCCCAAATGAGATGCAAAAGTTGCTATCATTAGAAAAGAGGATTTTGGACCACTGAGCAACAGCATTGCTTGACAAGAGGAATACGACATTTGAAGCCCATGTCCAGTATCCGTCTCTGTGTGGTGGCTCTTGTTGATGCACTAACTCCAGCCTCAGTCCACTCCTTGTGAAAGACCCCAGCACTTTTGAATGGCCTTTTCCTGACAATCCCCTCCAGGTGGCGGTCTTCCCTGCTGCTTGTGCATCTTTTTTCTTCCACACTTTTCCTTTTCAAATAACTTTCCATTGATGTGCTTTGATACAGCACTTTGGGAACATCCAACTTCTTTTGCAATCTGTACCTTTTTGGGCTTTCCCTCCTTATGGAGGGTGTCAGTGGTGGTTTTCTGCACACCTGTCAAGTCAGCGCTCTTTCCCATGATTGTGATTCCTACAGAACCAGCCTGAGAGACCATTTAAAGGCTCAGGAACCCATTGCAGGTGTTAGAGATTCATTAGCTGATTAGAGTGAGACACTTTGAGCCTAGAATATTGAACCTTTTCACGCTATTCTAATTTTATGAGATTGTGAATTTGGGGTTTTCATTAGCTGTATGTCCGAATCATCACAATTATACCAAAGTAAGGCTTGACATCTCGCTTTGCATTTATTGAGTCTTTCTCATATATAAGTTACACCTTTTGAGTTGACTTACTGAAATAAATGAACATTCGCATGATATTCTAGAGTTTCACCTTTATTTGGTATTGTTGGGTAGCTGGCAAAGGATTCTGTACAATACAGCCTCTGAATTGTATTCTATCTTGCCTCAGATTTTTTTATCTTCTTCAGAAGATAACACTAAACTGTTTTCTAGATCCTGTTAAGCTAAAAATAAACAATTTAAATCAGATTATGGCTCTTTAAGATCCTGTTTCTGATTAGAAATCATTTGCTTATTTTGAATTGTGCTATATTTTTATTGGGGCAGAATAAATTTTAACAAATGAGGATTAAGGATATCTAATTTTGCTTATAGATATTGTAAAGCTTGCAACATGATCCCATACATTGGAAGCATGTCTAGGAAGCATATTCCATTACATTGAGTGGAAAGTAATACAGGACTACACTTTTATATTTATTTATTTATTTATCAACTTATATCCCGCCCATCTTCCCAGCGGGAACTCTGGGTGGCTAACAATGTTAAAAAGCACATAAAATAAGAGGGGGAAAAAAAGAGAAGAAAAAAAAAAGCCTCCGAACAGGACCAACGGAGGGTAAGATGGCGGTGGTGGAGGGAGTGAAGGAAGTAAGGGTAAACAAAAGGAAGGGGGAAAGCTAACTGATAAGGTCACCAAAAGCCTCTTTAAAGAGGAGGGTCTTCAAAGCTTTCTTGAAGGCCGGCAGGGACTCCAGCAGGCGCAGCTCGCTGGGAAGATGGTTCCAGAGGGAAGGCCCCACCACAGAGAAGGCGCGGTTGCGCGTGCGCATTTTCCGTGTCTCTCTGGGTGTGGCCACTCTCAGCGAGCGCGCCTGCGATGATCTCATGGGTCTGGATCCGGATGCCCTCAGGGAGATACGCTCCGCCAGATACTCTGGTCCCAAGCCGTGGAGGGCCCTGAAAATCAGGACCAAGACCTTGAACCTGATCCGGAAGGCAACGGGAAGCCAATGCAGGCGGACCAGGACTGGGGTGATGTGCTCGTATCGACGGGCACCCACCACCAGCCTGGCCGCCGCATTTTGCACCCGCTGCAACCTCCGGACCAGGCCCAAGGGCAACCCCACATAGAGGGCATTGCAATAGTCGATCCTCGAGATCACCAGAGCCTGCACAACTGACCTCAGGGAGGACTCATCAAGGTACTGGCGGATCTGGGCGATCCTGCGGAGATGGAAAAAAGCGGCCCTGGAGACGGCCATCACCTGGGCTTCCAGGGAGAGGGCCGAATCCAGGACCACGCCCAGATTCCTGGCCCTGTCTGTAGGCTGGAGGGAAAACCCCCCAGACTAGGGAGGGGGCCATTGTACCGAGACGAGGGCGCCCCGAAGAACAGAACCTCCGTCTTCTCCGGATTAAGCTTGAGCCGGTTATCTCTGGTCCATTCCAGAACGGCCTCCAGGCACAGATCGAGGGAGCGAACCGTTTTATTGTCTATTACTTTGATACATTGTGAGAGACCAATGCTAGATGGTTTAACAGTATAAGATTTATAGGCCAAAATTCTGTTGCCTTAACTTTTGTCATTTAAAGCCTATCATGCCATTGACATTCGTGATTTTTCAGATATTTAAATATATTCAGCTTCACTCCAGAAGTTCCCCTAACTCTCATTCATTATAGGGAACTAATGGGAGCTGTGGGACAGGTAGAGGAAATAATTACTGAAAATTGGCATTTCCAGTAAAGTTATCCTTATGGTCGAATTTTTATCTTATTAAGTATTTTGCCTTCCATCGCCTAGATATCAAGGATTCACAACAAAGAAAGAAATAATGGGAAACTTCTGGAAATAATTTGTAAATGCTGAATTTATGAAAAAAAAATGCTTCTAGTCAACATTCCGTCTAATTTTCAGCCTTGTTTCGCAGGGCTCTCCATTTAGTGCATGTGATTCACCTTTGTGTGCAAATTTACCCTCCAGGACCCTGAAAAGATCGCTGTTGATGGGTGGAGAAATAGGAAGGCTGCTCAGAGGAAGGTTGACATGTGCACCTTAGAGGGAACCTTGCTTCTAGTGATTCGGCTATTAGTGTTATGTGACACGTTATGGCAACAGAAATTCAGTCATTGTTACATTCTGAGTAAGTAAGGTGATGAATATGTATTAATCTGTTTCATGAACAATTTATTTATTTATTTATTTTTATATTAGAGTATTTTTACCCCGCCTGTTTCCTTGGAAAAGGACCCAAGGCAGTTTATAGTAATGAGGGATAATATACAGTCCAGTACAATTAAAACATGTTCAAGTATTGAGAACAAGAAATTGAGGGACATCTTACAGCATGAATAGACAACATTACATTAAAGCTACAAGGATATAAGTAGTTATAAACACAAAGTATATGTGAACCTATAGATTCATATAAAAGACACATAATGGTAGTCCTTCATTCAGGGAAAGCTTGCCTGAAGAGAAAGGCTTTTGCCTGTTTCCGGAACGACAACATAGATGCGGCAGTCCTGGCCTCTAGTGGAAGGGAGTTCCTGTGCAGCAGTCAAGAAGGCCCTTTCATGGGTTCCCACAAGACGTACCTGTGAGGGTGGTGGGATGGAGAGAAGGGCCTCTCCTGATTATCTTAACACCTGAGTCGGTTCATACTGTGAGATTCAATCTTTGAGGTAGCTAGGACCCAGGCCGTACAGTGCTTTGTAGGTCAAGGTCAGCACCTTGAATTGTGCCCGATAGCTGATTGGCAGCCAATGGAGCTGCTTTAATAGAGGTGTAATGTGATCTCTGTACCCCGGCCCCAGTCAGCAGTCTGGCTGCTGCATTTTGGACCTGTTGAAGTTTCCTGAGACTTTTCATTGGTGGTCCCACACATTACAGTAGTCTAGCCGGGACGTCACTAGGGCATGTGTGACTGTGGCCAGAGCTGGTTTCTCAAGAAAGGGGCGTCTTAGTTTGTGCCATCTTTTAGACTGATACAGTTATTTTAGTGTGAACTTCGTATAGTGTATCACCAACTTGTGATTGAGTATTGTGCTCCATATTTGAAGAATTGAATTATATTCAAAGAAGCTCACTGTGGAATTAATGCGTTAGTGGTAAAGGTACAGAAATATTTCTGTGGTAGTTAAGAAGGAATTGGTCTTCTCTCTCTCTCTCTCTCTCTCTCTCTCTCTCTCTCTCTCTCTCTGATTTTCTCTAAAATATTTGTTTTGTTCTTCCATGACTATTCTGAACTCCTGTCCAGAACCTTTCTTTATTTTCAAAATATAAGCCATGGCAGGTAGAGATAGTGGTAAAGAAGGATGAGTCAAATACCTCTTTAGAAACAAAGAATATTCCATGATTTGTTGGCTCTAGATTACTCTGTCTACTTAACAATACTCTACAGTACTTGTTTATTACAATAGGGATAGTTACCCTGCCCAAAAAAACTGACAAATACTAAGGTATTAGGGTGCAGTGATTTGCACTTCCTTCTCAAGCACCAAATGTATTAATTGTTAGAATAATTTAAGTGCATTTATTCTCTATCTGGAAAACCCTAGAAAGATGCACCGTAAATCAGAATTGACTTGCTGGCACTAAAATATTATTCCTATACTTTTAAAATGCCGTAGTACGGTAATATATATTACCTTTAGTACAGTATTATCTGAGAGAATGGTCAGCCAGTGTGGTGAAGTGGATTGAGTGATAGACTGGGACTGTGGAGAACAGGGTTAAAATCCCTGCTTAGCCATGGAAGCTCCTTAGGATAGAAGATCTGGTGAAATATATGGATGAAACTGACACTCTCAATCCATTCCAGTTGGGTTTCAGGCCGTGCCATAGAACAGAATTGGCATTGATTGTCCTGCATGACAACCTTCTGAGGGAGGCCAACAGGGGCAAATCGCTCTTGTTGGTCCTTCTTAATCTCTCTGCAACCCTTGATACCATTGACCACGGTATCCTCCTGGGGAGGCTCTCCGAGTTGGGGACCGGAGGCACTGCTTTGCAGTGGTTCCGTTCCTTCTTGGAGGACTGTCCCCAGAGAGTACAACTGTGGGGTGCCACAGGGGTCAGTCATCTCCCCCATGCTTTTTAACATCTATATGAGGTAGCTGGGGGAGGTGATCAGGGGGTATAGGGCTTTGTGTCATCAGTACACTAATGCCACCCAAGTCTATATCTCCTCTCCATCTGCAGTGGATGCAGTTTCGTTCCTGGAGGCCGTACTGGGGTGGATGAGTGTGAATAGACTGAGGTTGAACCCGGGCAAGACAGAGGTCCTCTGTGTGGGGGCAGCGGGTGGGGGCAGTTTGGGAAGCTTCCTCACTTTTTGTGTGTGTGTGGGGGGGAACTCTCTTCACGCAGGATGTGGTACATAGTCTGGGAGTAAAACTGGACCAGGCGCTTTCCACGGAAGCTCAGGTGTTTCAGTGGTCTGTTCCGTGCATTATCATCTTAGGCCAGCTGTGTGCCTTCCTGGACCCCTGTGCTCTCACTACGTTGGTCCATGAACTTGTAGTCTACTGCAGTGATCTTTACATGGGGCTGCCTTGGAAGTTAATGCGGAGCCTCCAGCTGGTGCAGAACTCTGCGGCCAGATTAGTTATGGGGTTGCGAAAACATCAACATATCACCCCCATGCTGGCTGCATTGCACTGACTGCTGATCCGTTACTGCATTGACTTCCAAGGTTTTAATGATGATATACAAAGCCCTAAATGGTTTAGGACCTTGTTTTCTGTTGGAACAGCTCCTAGCACAGAATACTGCCTGTAGCACTCAATCATCTCAGGCAGGGCATTTGAGGGTGCTGTCACTGAAGGAGGCTTGTAAATAATTGATGAGGAACTGGGTTTTCTCGGTGGCGGCCCCTCAACTTTGGAATCAACTCCCTCCTGAGATATGTCTGGCTCCCTCACTGCCTGTCTTCAAGAAACATCTGAAGATGTGGCTGTATAAAAAGGCTTCCCCTGGTTATTAGCTTCTCTGCTTCCATTTGCTGTTAATTCATCTCATCTTGCTTCAGTTTTAGCCTTAATGCTAGAATGTCTGTCTATATCTTTTTTATAATATTTTATTGAATTAATACATTGCTTGTGTGTTGCCGTGTTACAGAGTTCAAATACAAATATTTTCCCAATATTTCAGCCCACGTGTTTGGAATATTCCAAATTTACATGTTTCTTTTCCATCATTGTTTTCTTTGTTACTTATCTCCGTCTTCATCTAGAAAAAAGGTAAAAATAACAAAGTACAGTATTAAGCTAGCCTATTTAATCTTAGTTCTCCATTTTACTAAGTACCTTAAAATCTATTTGTCTAGCTCAATATATGATAGGCATACATTTATACCTGTTTTCATTTAGTACAAAGGGTGAAAATACTAAATTTGACTTAAGATATCCTATCTAAACTATAAGTTTTAGTAAAAAAACACATCATCAACCCATTATATTTTATCTATTCCCCTACGTTCTATCAATTTTCAAATATATCAGTATGGCTGAGACTAATACTTAATGGATGGGCTATTTAAAAAAAGAGTTCTATCTTGGTCTCTCAGTTTCGTAATGCATTTAAAATGTTCTATTCTTGGCTAGTATATTCCTCTTTGAAGTCAGGTAGGTTAAAATTTAGGCTGGTAGTCTCACTCCCTTTTCCATTTTCACATCTTAATATTCATTTAATATTTTAAGGATGGTCCAGATACAAAAAGCAGATTTCTGCATTAGAGTGACCTGTCTGGTTTGGCAAATATAAGATTAGCTTGGCAATAATGTTAAACTGGTCTATTACAGTACATATTTGCATTCACTGGTTTCCATTACAATCAATTATAATCCATTAATGATCACTAATAGGTAATAGGTGGTGTGTCTCCGATATACCAAACAACCAGCTCTTCAAAGGCACACCATCATCGTCCAAACAGAAAAACAGACCTTCTAAGTAATTGACTCATTAAACCAAATTTTGATATTTCCTGATAGATCCATTGCCCCCATGAATCGTGCTGTCTGTCTGTCTGTCTGTCTGTCTGTCTGTCTGTCTGTCTGTCTGTCTGTCTGTCTATCTATCTAATGTTCACAAAAGGAAATCATTAGAAATGGATGTTCTAATACGAATCGCTGCCCCTTTGCATGCTGTGTGTAACGTTTCTGGAAATTCCTAAAGCAGGGCAACCATTTTCAATGATTTCCTTTCATGCATAGCATTTCCGGGTTGGGGCCACCTCTTGCAGCATGTGGAGGGAGTGTGTGCTGCTTCTTGCATCGTGGACTCCATGCATGTGGCCGCACATCCCTCCCCGCCACTGCATGCAAATACACAGATTGAAGTTGCAGTGGGGAGGGTTAGGGTTAGCTGCTCCAGGAGCCAGCTGGGCAGTCTGGAGCCACCGCTCACCACCTCACTGGGTTGTGGCCACCGCTCGTCCCCCCTCTGGGCTCAGGCTGATGGCTTCTTAAATGGGGCATCCATTTCCAATGGATTTCCTTTTAAAAGGAAGCGCCGCACCATGCTCTAACCCTCCCTGCTGCCACGTCAATCTGTGAGTTTGTATGCAGTGGTGGGGAGGGATGCACAGCCACACACGTGGACTTGATAGCTTCCCCCTGATACAAGTGGTGGCAGCACACACCACCTCCTTGTGCTGTAAGCGGTGGCCCCAAGGTGGTGAGCGGCAATTCCTGGCCACCCCGCCGGCTCCTGGAGCAGCTAACCCTAACCCTCCCTGCCACCACTTCAATCCTCTTGTTTGCGTGCAGTGGTGGGGAAGGTTCTGCCGCCACATGCATGGACTTGACAGCTTCTTCCTGATGCAGGTGGTGGCAGCAGAGAACATCCCCTCCCCATGCTGTAAGTGGTGGCTCCAACCTGGCAAGATGGTGAGTGACAGCTCCTGGAGCAGCTAACCCTAGCCCTAACCTCCTTGATGCCACTTCAATCTGCGTGTTTGCATGCAGTGGTGGGGAGGCATGGACTTGACAGCTTCTCCCTGATGCAAGCGGCGCTGCTGGTGCACACTCTTCTCCATGCTGTAAGCAGTGGCCCCGGAAAAACTGCACACAAAAGGAAATAATTGGAAATAATGCCCTGGTGGAGTCTGTTCATAGTGTTTCCGGTATCCATTGGACATAATAATCTGGTCTACAAATTTTTCACATTATGAAATGTCTTTCTTTCTTTCTGTGTGTGTGTATTAGAGAGAGAGAGAGAGAGAGAGAGAGAGAGAGAGAGAGAGAGAGAGAGAGAATGTGGTTTCTGAATGTTACTTGAATGTGTTACTTGAATGTAAGGGAGAAAAGTAATGAGTGAAAAGGGAAAAGTGATTATCTCTGTTATGGTATCACTAATTATAATGCATTTGGAAAATGAAATGACAAAGCTACTTCAGAGCAAACTATAACATGACCAGCAGAGGCGGGACCAGAAGAATGAAGGAAAAAAGCAGGGTTGTGGGCTGGAATACGACTTACATCACTTCCATTATAAAATGTGAACTGCCTAATCAATCCACAGCCCCTGAGTGAGTATTGACTGTGGGTTCAAATGTAGTACAAGCTACAAATCAGATTGAGGCAGAGTTAATAATTCAAATTTGTCTTTTCTGTGTAGTTACATCCTATGTCCTGAAAGGATAAAGATGAAAATTTGAAAGCTTCTTGTGTAGTTAGTTGTACACACCAGGTGCAATCTGTATACACTTTGTAAATGCAGTACATTTTTGATGGTTCTGTAGTCACGTTGCCTGCAAATAGGTGCCTAGTCTGTGGAGATGTGTTGTCAACTCAGTTCTGCCTTATGGCAACTCTTGCTAGCATTTTCTAAATATAAAATGTTGAGAAGTGGCTCTCGAGGCAGAGTAAGGAATCAGTTTGGATTTTGGCTCAGAAGTTGACCTCTCCTACTACTGAGCTATCCAGTCATCTGTGGAAAATTAATTAATGTTTAGATTAAAGCTGATTAAAGAATTGCAGAATCCTCAAGCCACTTGGCTCCTTTTTTGGTCTAAATTAGAGATGGGCATGAATTGATTTGGCCTGGTTTGTCCCAATTTGTTAGTGTAGCACTACATGTGCCACATGTTTTCTCCCTCCCTCCTCCCCACACCAGCCAGGTGATCCTCCTGGGTCCGCTGTTCACTCAGAGGCTTTGGGGATGGAATCTTTGCACTGCTTCCTCATCTGAGTGGGCGGCTATCATGGGAGGCGGGGAAGAGAGATCTTGACTCCTGTCCAGAGTGGACAGCCACCCCCAGGATAAGGACCCACCCAGCACCTAGAGGCTTGTGAGCAGGGCAGCCAGCTGGGAGATGGATTGGGGGTGGGGGCACTAACAAAGTTAGGTGAACTGGCCTGAGTCAATTAGTACCCATCTCTAATCAAAGTTTAACAATATTAGATCTTAAAACTCCTAATTTTGAGGCCATGTTGCAGAGATCATACTGCAAGTATAGAGATAATTTTATAAATATATGTTTTCTACCGAAGTGTGTGATTGAATTTCAGAAAAAGATCAAGTTGTGCTTCAAATTATTTATAGATCACCAGAACCCATAAGTTGAAGAAGAAATGTTATCTTCTACTAGGGGCAAAATCCTGTTGGTGTAAACTGGCTCTAGGAGCTGGAAATAATTAATTTAAGTGAACTGAAACTTTTCTCTCTCTCTCCTCCAGTGTTCCCTCTAATTCTCAGGAGCTCAGCTCCACCCCCTTCGTGAGGGTTCTAGTCATAGCCAATACACTGGGGTGACTGCGTGCACCTGATGAAGTGTTGCACGTCTGCACAGCTTAGAGGGAACATTGCCTTCCTACCTTTCTGGTTCCAAGGCTCCCTTTTGCCCTCTGGAAGCCTTTGAGAAACTCTGGATCTCTATATGTATGTGTGTTGTGTCGTTACAGTCATGACTGACTCTCCGTGACCCCATTTCCATGGAGTTTTCTTGGCAGAAATACTGGAGTGGCTTGCCAGTTCCTACTCCAGGCGCCTACAGCACCTGGTATTCCCTGGTGGTCTCCCATCCAAGTACTAGCCAGGCCTGACCCCGCTTAGCTTCTGAAATCAGGTGAGATCAGATGTGCTTAGGGCAACATACAAATAAATAGCGTGGAACGGATCTCTGTATACAGGACCTTTAATCACCAGACATCACCATTGTATTGCTTCCAACAGGATTGGGACCACCATCAGCAATCTGGCAGTGATTTCAATTCACTAAGAAGCTTTCAATTCATTTAATTAATTATTTCTGGCACCCAAACCTTATTTACAGTAGTGTAAATGGACATGATTTTGTCCTATGTGTATGGGCAGTGGTGATACATTCTCATGGTAAAGACATCACTTAAAATGTTCCTCAGGCTATGTATGAATAGTGCCTGGCTGGTGTCTCTTGGCTATTGTATTGCTGATGAGGGCATGCTACTGACAAGAACAAATTTGTTTATGGTAACCATTAGATGGTGGTTGGAATACAGAAGTAAGCTGTAGCATTGTATCTGTTGAATGTGTATACTGTAGATAACTATCTTGGAACTGCAGAGGTAGAAAGGACCCTTTGGCTAACCAGCTACAGGCCCTGTCAAGGAGGCATAAAAGCTAAAAGGTAAAGACTCCCCCTGCACATGCGTGCTAGTCGTGTCTGACTCTAGGGACGGTGCTCATCTCTGTTTTCAAGCCAAAGAGCCAGTGTTGTGCAAGTCTATAGCCATGTGGCTAGCATGGCTGAACACATTTCTGTGCACGGAACACTGTTTACCTTCCCACTTTTTACAGCGGTACCTATTTACTTGCATTTACATGCTTTTGAACTGCTAGGTTGTCGGGAGCTAGGGTTAACAGTGGGAGCTCACTCCACTGCATGGCACCCGGGGTTTGAACTGCCAAGCTACTGACATTGCAGCTGACAGTTTCAGCGCTCTAGCCCACAGAACCACCATGCCCTTTAAGGAGGCATAGGGTTAATCCAACTCCCAAACTCTGACTTGCCCGCCAGATATCTAAACCACTGAGCTATTCAGCAGTTCATGGAGGAATTGGGTCAGTAAATCCCCACTGATTCAGTGGGCCTACTCGAGTTGTGACTTATTGCTGGATTTCAGCTGTAGACTAGAAGCGGTCTCTTCTTTTAGTCAAATAGTTTCTAATCAATGGTAGCAAGTTCTTTTAAATCAGGCATGACAACTATTAAGTGAACATTTTGATTTCAGAGGAATTGTTAGGCTCTATTTCACTTTCCTGTAGCTGCCTAGATGCCCTAAGCACATCCGATCTTGCCTGATTTCGGAAGCTAAGCAGGGTTGGCCCTGGTTAGTACTTGGATGGGAGACCACCAGGGAATACCAGGTGTTTGTAGGTGCCTGGAGTAGGAACTGGCAAGCCACTCCAGTATTCCTGCCAAGAAAACTCCATGGGCATGGAGTCACGAAGAGTCGGTCATGACTGTAACGACACAACGCATTTCACTTTCCTAATTTGCTAAACTGTTTCATCTCACTCTTAAGTTTTGCAAGAGAGGATCTTATTTATTGGTTTGTATTCTGTATTTCGTATCAAAATTTAAAGTAAAATTGTAGAAGAGGACATTGCATTTTATAGGAAACAAAAAAGGAAAAAAATGGAAAACTTTGGGAAAATTTTCTAGAGTATTAGAAGAGTTTGTTATCTGATAATAGTTTATATTATCTTCCACATTTTATCATTACTGTTAAGAAAATTCATAGTTTTGAAAAACAAGGGACAACTTGGATCCTTTTTGAAGTAATTAGACAAGCGTTATGTACTGTCAAGTTGGAATCAGCTCATAGTGACCCTAATGAGCCTTTTAAGATAATTGCGTATATAAGGATTTAAGAGATTTTACCAGCTCCACACCCCCAGTAAGTTTCTATGGTTGATGATGGATTTGAACTTAGGCCTCCTGGAGTCCTAGTCCATCACTCTATCAACCACACTGAGTATTGCATAATACTTCATAAAGATATTGGAGAAAATCTTCCCCTGTAAATTTTCTTCTCAAACTGAATCTCACATATTGTTGCACCCACTGTTATCTTCCCTGGCCAATGGGAAGCAACATTATTGAAATCAAAGCAGCTGCCACCGTGTAAGGCCACTCTGGGAAACTGAATTGGTTAAGGTGTTATTTAAATGCTTAAAATAAATATTGTACATATATTTGAACAATGGTAGACCTGTGGATACTTTACAAGTAAGTGGTTTATGGTGAAATTTGTTAGTAAGCATATCTTGAAAGCAAGCTACAGTGGTACCTTGTATAAAGGAATTAATTCATTCCAAATGAAATTATGTTAAGCAAATTTTTCTTTATACAAATTCCCATAGGAATGCATTGAAAATGGAGTAATCCCATTTTTATGTTGTATGGATTTTCCCCATAGATGATTATGTTAAGCAAATTTCCCCTATCTCTGGAATTTTTTATGTTGTACAGATTTTATATTATACAAGCTGTTTGTTATACAAGGGTCCACTGTACTTACAGCAAATATAAACTCAACCTTTTGATTTAGTATAAAATACTACTTCAACAATTGTGAGATTTATTTATGCGAACCTTTAACAAATATGGCACCTGCCTGTTTGCAATTAGTTTGGCTAGTGGTATAGTACAGAACCAAGTACAGTAACCGCCCGCCAATCGCAGGGGTTAGGGACCCACCACACCCGCTATGCAAGAAAATCCGCGATATGCGGAAGGGGGTGGTGGGGCGGGGGCATCTTACCTCCCGCCGCCGCCTGTCCGCACAGCCCGAGCCTTCCCGGGGGAGCCTGGCTGAGTGGCGCGGAGCGACCCGATCACTCCGCGCCGCCCCTCCTCCCGGCCACCCCGAGCAGGAGCCTGGCTGAGCGCCGGAGAGCGATCAGATAGCTCCGCACCGCCCCTCCTTGCCGCCACGAGCCTTCCCCGGGGGAGCCTGGCTGAGCAGCGTGGAGTGACCGGATCACTCCACGCCGCCCCTCCCGGCTACCCCGAGCCTTCCCGGGGGAGCCTGGCTGAGCTGCGCAGAGCAACCGGATCGCTCCGCGCTGCCCCTCCCAGCCGCCCCGAGGCTTCTTGGGGGGTGTGTGGGAGGGCGGCATGGAGTGACCCGATCACCCCCGCCGCCCTCCCACGCACCCCCCGAGGCTTCGGGGGGGCAGCGCGGAGTGACTCGCCCCCCGCCCCCACCCACGGTGCAGGTACTACGATCCCGCGAAATGGCAGGGGTTCACTGTACTGTACTTCTTCAAACTTATGAGTCTCCTTCTCCCTTATATATCTTTTCCACTTATAAAAATAAAATGAAATAGGTTTGTTATTGGTGTTTTGCAATCATCAGAGCAACCTCCAGTTGTATTCAGCTTTTCCTACCATGGTGGATAGGGAGAAACATTGAAGGATCATCATTGGTGTCTAAAGCCTATGCCTTAAGATAATTTTTTTTTCTTTCCATGATGGTCTTTTAAGATATTTTGATTAAATGTAGTCTATTTAGCCCTCTTGGATTTGGATTGGGCTTCAAAAGAGCAGAAAACAATTTTGAGGGAGGATCTTTATCTTTCAAGCATATCCTCTTTTCTTTGTTATATGAGAAACTGAATTATACAGAATTTTATTATTAATCCCAATAGATCAACATTTTGTTGTAGTTCTCTTACTTGAACTTGTTTTAAGTACAGATCCAGTGTGTGATACTGGTAATATGCTTCTTTCCTGACATTTTCTAAAACAGAAATGCTTGGCTATTGTGTCTCTCCCAACTCCACTTATCGCTCAGTTGTGGGGTTCAATTATGGGAACAATTTTGTGGTTTGCTGCTATTCCATATCTTCTTTCTTATGCTTCTCTCATGGTGCCTACATTACTTGTATTTGACAGAGGTGATTTGAACTCATTTTCACTTGGCTTGTTTTTGGATTCTTTGTTTTTTTGCTGTAGTATTATGTTTCTTTCTGTACCCTTGCCAATACTACAAGGAGAACTGTAGTATCGTTACTTGTTTCTATTTCCCAATTCCTCTTTCCCCCCGTTAATTAATTTTAATAATATAAGATGCAGTATCTGTTGTTTTCTAGATTGTGCGAGAATATGGCTTTCTGAGAGTAGATGAGTAGTGAATTCTTGTTTTATTTGAGTCTTTTCAGCTCTTGGATCTTGTCACTAGCTGGATGGCAAAAAAAAACAACCTTGGAGGGTGTAATGTCTCATTTTTTTCCTGGATTTTGTACAGTCAAACATGCAGGCTTAACTGTTTTTGTGTACTTCCTTGGCACCTGTTCTGCAGTACAGCTGAAATATTGTCTTATGAGAGTGATGTTATTGAATACATGAGTACAGTTCTAAAGAGTTATATTGGAGAATTCTTTTAAGGGGCGGCCCATGGAACACTAAATCTTATAGGCAAGAGTTTATTGTGGTTGGAATGTGGGCATATGAAAGTGTAGTTAAAGATGGAAGAACAAGCTATATCAGGATATCAGCTTATATCAGCTTGTCTGTTGGACAGAGCAACATATTTCAATATGACGATGTGATTAGAGGCATAAAGTCTTTTATAAAGATTTGATTGCCACGAGCTGTGATTACAGATAAAAATGCATTGGCTTTTTGTGGAGACTGTCACTGAGTACGATGGCAGATATACCAAATACAGTGGTACCTCTATTTACAAGCAGCTCTTCTTACGGGTGATTCAACTTAAGAGCGGAAGACCGTTGCCGTTTTAACTGCTGCCTTACGAATTTTAGATGCGGTCTGTTCTACTTATAGTTTTTTAAAATTTGTATTTATTAGATACGGCTACTCTATTTATGAGTTGTTCGACTTATGAGCATGCATTTGGAAAGGATTAAACTCGTAAGTAGAGGTAGCACTATATATAGGACAAATATATCAATTTTCCCCCTCCAAATGTATTAGAAAATATCATGATGAAATATTTTTGCATAGCTACACAAAAGGCATAAATTTTAGAAATGAATTGCCTAAAGTTAAGAAACATCTGTAGACACCTATTACATGCTAATTGCACGACTCAATATACAACAGATAGGATCTCTACAGAGTCTTAACTTCTCTTAACTTCAAGAACAGACAATAAACAATACCTTTATAGGCCACTAATAAAAAATACAATATGCAAGCTTTTATGGGTAAACCCCACGTCTTCAAATCAAGTACCAAAAGTCCCAATATTTGTGACAAAATGCATTTTGCTAGGAATTCGTTCTTAGGTGTCCAAACGTCAGGCAGCTTATTTCCTAAATTCATGCTGTTGTGTTATTTTGGTTTAACTAGACAAGAGGATTTTTTCAGGAGGATTTTTGTATCTAGTGGTTTATTTGGCAGTTTATACTAAGTGGAGGATATGTATTGAACTAAACAATAGTTAATGCATTGGACCCCACAGTAATGCTGTCACTACCTCTTTTATTAGAGTTTTGGATGCTGTTCACAAGTGTGTGTGAAGTGTTAAAAAGGTGTACAACTTGGGAACCCAGGTACAATACTTAAATACAAAGCACTAAGAGCCATCAGGGTTGATAGAAAATTATACTTAAAATTTGCACATAAAAACTTCAAAAAGAGGCTAATGTCTGTGAAATTTATACACTAATGACAGGAGACCTTAGTAGGAACCTTGAATAAGCTCAGACAGAGGCCAAGTATCTCAAGTGTTAGTTGCGTAAAGCTTTATATTGAAACCTCTTAGGAAAGTTTCAAAAGATGTACCTGGGTGGACTTAATTTTGCAACCTCTGTGGCATATTTGGCATTTTGTGTATTGCATTTCCTCCCTATTATAGTGTAGTATGAATTAATTGTAAAAGTGTTGGTAATGATAAAAGATTCTTCATTGTGGTCTCTATGTATGCACATGAGTAACTGGCACTCCTTAATGTGAAAAATTTAAATTGACTCTTGATGTTTTAAAGATTGACCAGTGTAAAATTGATTTTATAGACTCTCTTATAAGTAAGTTTAAACATTTGAAAATAGAATGTATAACTGTCGCCAAAAATAGATCATGGTACTATTCTTAGGACGTGTCTCTTCTAAATTTAGTCTTGGATTTGTGCCAAAGTACATAATGCTTACATTTGTTGTAATTCTTCAACATGATGATGCTTTGAAAAGTGCTTTGAAACCGTTGCTTCTTTATTTCAGTATCATCTACTTGAGCCAGTGACAGTGTGCTTTTACTATACTTTGCATTCATATAAGGTTTCACAATGCTGGTGCCCCTCAGTTGACGAAGTTAATCTAATCCTTTCCCCAGTACATTTCATCTTCCAGAAAATTCGTAAACTGGAAACTCACGGGGGCAAAATGCATCCTGGGTACTTTTTTGCAGTGCCTTACATAAACTAAGGTATTGCATAATAATAATAATAATAATAATAATAATAATAATAATAATAATAATAATAATAATAATAATAATAATAATAATAATAATAATAATAATAATAATAATAATAATAATAATTAGGTGCTTATGGCTCTGGATTTCCTTTTGTGAACCAAAAATTATGTAAGTGGAAGCATTCATCAACTGAGGTACACCTGTACTGAGTGTAATTTTAAAAAGATGTTCCTTCAGAGTGTTAAGTGGGACTAAATTCCAGCTAAAAGTGCACAGGTGTGTAGCTTCAGACTAGCCTATATTGTATGAAACATTAATTGAGTATAAATTTCAGCATATGAAGCAGATATTTTCAGACTTGACCACATAGTTTGTCTACAACTCTTGATGCTAGAAACACATTAATAATAAATATGTGGCATCAAGTCATTTTGATTATGGCAACCATTTCCAAGGTTTAGGTAAAGAGTACTGTACTAGAAAGTGGTTTACCATTCATTCCCCTTCTTGTGTAGCTTGCCTAAGAGTAAAGGAACTGGCTGTTTTCCTGTGAGGCACAGGAGAATCGTACCATCAACCTTTGAAGTGTTTAGCTTCAGACAGATATCTAAACCACTGAGCTATCAATTGGAATAAAAAAGCAAAGGCAGTTGCTCTGGGCAGTTTAAAATTTCAGTCATGCAAGCTACACGTTGCCCCTCCACCAGTGAAATGGGTACTCAGTTTGCTGACCTCAGAAGGATGGAGGACTCAGTCAACATTGAGCCGGTTACCTCAACCTGGCACTAAACACAGGTCCTGAGGAGTGCCTTACCTGCATTATTGCTGTTTAATTGTTTTGCTAACAAGGCTTCTTTAGAAGAGAATAAAAATCACACATGATGCATGTAATCATGTGAATAGGCATTTACTTTGGCTGTTCACTGCTATGTTTCTGCTCTTTTCTCCTTCTCCTTTTCTCTTTAGCATGAAATATAACACACTTAATGCACTTATATACATATAATGTATTTCTTATCCCCTATTATCATCCTTCAGTCCTGTGTCTTGAGTACAGGCATTTTTAAACAGTTTCCATCTCACCTCATTTGTGTTCTTTTCTCTTACACTCACAGATTTGTCCAAGTTCACATTTTCCTATGGATGTAGAACCTCTCTGTTTCCTTTCTTCTCTTACTAGTTGAGCTTATTTTCTCTTCCACAAGGGGGCAGATTGATCTCTCAGTTTTCAAGAGTCTGGAGAACAGCTGATGAAGTGAGTTGGAAATATGTGCTTCCCATTCAGGAAATAGGCAGCTGAACCAGGATAAAATTTCCAGAAGGATATTGTAGGATTGTTCAGAACAAACAGCTCATTTGCTTGATGACACCTTATGACAATCTTGGTCTGCATGCACACAACAGCTGTTAGACTATCCCTAGGATTTAATTCAAATGGAATATTTGCATGTGGAAGTTAAAACTAGAGTTGAACCATCCAGTTAATCCTTGGGAGTGAAAAGACATCATTTTTGCTGGCACTATTTGTTGATATAGTTAGATGTTTTTGAGCATCACAGATGTTATTATAGGCACATTGAAAAAAAGGATAGTGCAGAGTTCCCCCTCCAGATGTTTTGAACCACAACTCCCACAGTCTTTTATCATGGTCTGTATTATCTTGGAATTCTGACAGTCCCAAACATATGGAGGGCTGAAGTTTCCCCAACTCTGATCTAGAGCATGTTTACTGAGAATCTAGCTGCTCTATATTTAGTAGATTGGACTCAGACTTAGTTTTATCTCATGATTTTGTTGCTTTCCTTGAGTTGGACATTAAACTTCTGTTGATACACACTTGTATAGTATTTGTGTGTGTTGCATCACATTGTTGACAAATGTTTAGCTTGTAACCTACATAGACCCCTAGATCTTTTTACATGTGCTACTTCCAAGCTAGCTTTCACCTATCCTGTGTTTGTGCATCTGATTTTCCTGTCATAATACAGCTCATTTTGTTTGTATTCATCCTGTTCTCTAGTCTTTTAAGGTCATATTGAATCCTGATTCTGTCTTCTGATCTGTCAGCTAATCTTCCAGGCTTGCTGTCATCTGTAATCATAAGGGGCATCTCCTTTATGCCCTCATCCAATTCATTTATAAAGATACTGAACAATGCTGGGCTTAGGACAGAACCCATTGGCATCCCACTTGTCACCTTCTTCTAGGATGAAGATGAACTACTGGTGGGCACTCTTTGGGTCTGACATGTAAACCAGCTTCAAATCCACCTAACTCTGTAGCATCATCTGGGCCACATTTTATTAACTTAGGTATAAGAATATCACGAGGAACTGTGTCAAAACCCTTGCTAAAATCAAATTGTACTGCATTGGTAGCATTCCTGTTATGTACCAAGCTTCTGACTCTGGATGTAAAAACAGAGATAAGATTAGTCTGGGATGACTTATTTTTGAGAAATCCATGCTAAGTTTTAGAAATCACAATGCCCTTTTTAAAGAGCTGAAAACTTCAAGTTTGTTTATCTCATATTTGTAATTCTATTGCCTGGTAGTGAATTGCAGGGTACTTCCGGGGAAACACTGTTTTGCTGCATAAATAGAAATGCATGGTGCACCAGTTCATAAAAACAAAAATCTGCAGAGCTGAATTCAGTTCTCTGCCAGAGAATTTAAGGTAGATAAGTTTATTGAGTTCATCTCCCTGCCAAAACAAAAAACCCACAAGCTTAACACTCCTAAGAGATAGCCATCTAGCTTCTTTTTAAAGCCCCCAAAGAGGGAGGGTTCATCACTCTCTGAGGCAGTCAATCCCACTGATGTTAACAAAGATTTTGAACAACACAGTGTCTAGGACAGAATTCTTTGAACCCAACATGTAACTTTTCTTCAATATAATAAGGAAGCATTAGCAAGCCTGCTAATCACCTGCAGACCCACCTAGCAGTAGCATTGTCTGATGCACATTTTACCATTTTGATTGCAAGACTATCATGAGGGACTTGGTCAGAAGCATTGCTGAAATCTCAATGCGCTGTACCTGTAGCAAATCTACTTATCTATCAAGCTTGTGATGGTTTTCTGTCTGTTTTTGTTGTTGTTGTTGTTGTTTTGGCTGCTGGAAGCAAGGGGTGGGGGGAGAAGGATGGAGCCAGCAGTAACAGCACAGGAGTATTTCAGTCGTGTTAGTCAATGATAGGCAGGCAGACCCTCCAGAGGCTGATGATGCATCATGGGAGAAGCTGTATGCACCTGGAAACAAAGCTTCAGTTTGACCATCTGTTACGCATAGCATGCACTGAAGAGTGAGTGACACTATATGTCAGTTTTTCTACCTATGTCCCCTCACAGTCTTCCTAAGCCTCAGCAGCACCTTTTCAATTTTGCTGCTTTTCCTACTTCTGCTACTTGTTGCATCATCTATTTCTCCCCTCCTCCTTTTAAGCAAAGCATATTATCTTGAATACTCATGCCAGTTAATTTCCCCAAAGACTTTCTTGTATTGAAGGCTGGTCATTTTGTCAGAGAATTAGGAAATGCTGTTCTGTTTCTTCAAACACGCACAATTTTCTGGATGCTGGAGGTATTTTAAAATTTCTTCACTTCGCTGTGAAGCGAAATATAGTTCCTTTTTTCCTTTGAAGATTTTTAAATGTGAAGGCATTAACAGTAACTTTAACAGTGTACTAACATTTTTTCTCTACCTTTGTTGTTATTGATTGTTGCTATCCTGTAAATACAACCACAATTAAACACTTGAAAAAAATCTTCACTCATTGTTAACATGAGTTAAACAATCTTAAAAACTGATAAAGATACTTTAATGAGTAGTGAGACATTTCAATCTCACAAGAAAAGGACAGTTGCTATGACTTAACTTCCAGATAATGTCACTGGGATGACTGAGAATTTTCATAGACAAATTTTAAAAATGGTTTATGTTGGCAAGATTGAAAGTAATAATATAAACTATGTAGTTTTTTTAAGTTTGTGGAAGGATGTGATCAAGGATGAGATTGATAACATATTGTTTTCTAGTATATTTCAGACTTTAACATATTGTACGTCTAGCATATTAGAGAAACTATCTAGCCATAAATGGGGTTTCCAGCTTGTTATAGGGTAGTATTTATGAGTGTTAGATATCTTTTTGAGTAACAAATATTACATTTATTAAATAGCATGTTCATTGAATTCATATATTTATTGCATTAAATGTACAGATGTCCTGATGGTGGTGTGTTCTATCTATATTTAAAGGTTTTTATCATTTTTAATTGTTCATTGGTATTTTAACTTTTTAATTGTTTTAATTGCTGATTTTAACTGCAAGCCGCCCAGATACCTTTGGGTAGTGTTATATAAATAACACTATATTTATAAGTTATATAAATAAAATAAATAGATAAAATGAATAAATATATATGGTATCCACACTGCCTAGAAAATAGAAACTAAAGATCACAAATATTATTAAAGTATTAGGGAGTAGAATAGAATGGGCTTTTATTGCCTATACAGTAATTTAAAGCAATATAAGGAAGTGGCAAGTCTTACTTTTCTTGGGAAGAGGTCTGCTGCTAGTGAAAAAATTCCATCTCAGGTATTGTACTTGCCAGGATTCTGTAACTGATAGGAAGCACAGTAGTGGATCAAATGATGAAAAATACTGAAGTTCAGAAAGAAGGTAGTAGCCATTTGTTTTGTATATACTTATCTGCAGGACAGAAAAGTGCTACTAATGTTTGACTTCCAGAAATGTCCAGAAATGTCCAGAAAGGAACAAAATAAGATAATTTGAATTAATAGTAGCCAGAGTCCTAATGATTTATGCTGCTGTTAGGTGTGGTGGCTTAAACTGTAGCAGCAGAGTGCTGCTGGTTAGAGAACCTCTTGTGTTCTTAATCAAACTGCAGTTGTATTGGTTTGTGTAGAACAAGGAATACAAGCAGTGATTTATGAATGTGGTTATGTGCCTCCTTGAAAGGGGCTGGACTTGATCCATAGGGTTCTTTCCAGCTCTGCAGTTCTAAGATTATTGTAATATTATTATTATTATTAATATTAATATTAACTGTCAGAAATTTGTCGCTGTGGTTTATACCTGTATAATGTTGTGTCATTATACAGGTATACCTAGTAGGATTCTGGCTGAAGTATTTTATAACTGTTCTGTCAATATAATGACATGTTTGATAACTATTACAAAATGATAATCTTTGAATATGAGTGCTCAGAGAAATTAATGTAGAAAAGTCTCAGACTCAAGTCTTGTGGAATTTTGTTGAAATGAAAAGGGAGTGTTAGAGACAATACATCTTGGAGAGAAGCATGTCACAGAAACTCAATGAGTTTATTGGTGAAGCAAATCAAAAAAATAAGAAAAATGTAGACATTTGTACTGTGTTCTTAGTTGGCTTTATCCTACCTTTTGAATACAAGCTCAAATAAAATAAAAAATTTCAGTGTTTGTTAACTTTGGGTTCATGAAACAATAAAAAAACAAAGTATTATAGCTTCTTAAAGGTTTAAAGATACATTTCAATGCAAGTGTTAATGGATTATCGTAACTTCTTTAGAAACATGGAGTGCATTGGTTAGACCAGTGCTCCCCAACCTTTTTATCACCGTGGACCGGTAAATGCTTGATAATTTTTCCCTGGCCCGCTTCTTTTGATTTAATAAGATAAAAATGTAAATAAAAAAGTCGTTTCCCACTCTAGGGGGCGGTGCTCATCTCCGCACTCAAGCCAAAGAGCCAGTGTTGTGCGATGAGTCCTTGGCATCGCTGCAAGGAAACACTGTTTTTACTTCCTTGCATTTTTCCCCCGGGGACTACCCAGCCACCGTGAGGTCTTGGGACCCTTTGCCCTTCCTTGACATGAGGCCTCCCTCCCTCCCTCCTTACTTTCTTTCTTTCTTTCCCTTTTCTTTCTCCCTCCCTCCCTTCCTCCCTCCCTTCTTTCTTTCTTTCTTTCTTTCTTTCTTTCTTTCTTTCTTTCTTTCTTTCTTTCTTTCTTTCTTTCTTTCTTTCTTTCTTTCTTTCTTTCTTTCTTTCTTTCTTTCTTCCTCCCTCCCCTCTCCCTTCTTTCTTTTCTTTCTTTCTCTCTCTCCCTTCCTCCCTCTTTCTTTCTTTCCTCCCACTCTCCTTCCTTCCTTCCTTCCTTCCTTCCTTCCTTCCTTCCTTCCTTCCTTCCTTCCTTCCTTCCTCTTTCTCTCCCTTCTTTCTTTCTTTCTCTCCCTCTCCCTTCTTTCTTTTTTCTTTATTTCTCTCCCTCTCCCTCCCTCTCTTTCCTTCCTTCCTTCCCTCCTACTCTACCTCCTTCCTTCCCTTCTTTCTTTCCTTCCTTCCTCATTTTCTTTTCTTTCTTTCTTTCTTTCTCTTCCTCCTCCTCTCCTTCCTTCCCTCCCACTCTCCTTTCTTCTTCTTTTTTCCCCTTTTCTTTTTTCTTTCTTCCTCTCTCCTCTCCTCTCCCTTCTTTCTTTCTTTATTTCCTTCCTTCCCTCCCTCCCTTTCTTTTTCTTCCTTTCTTCCTCATTTTCTTTCTTTCTTCCTTCCTCCTCCTCCTTTCGTTCTTCCTCTCTCTCCCTCACTCCTTCTCTCCCTTTCTTTTTCTTTCCCTCCCTCCTTCCTTTACTTACTTACTTTCTTCCTCCCTTCCTCCTTCTCCCTCCTTTCTTTCTTTCTTCCTTCCTCTTCCTCTCCTTCCTCCCTTCCTCCCTCCCTTCCTTTCTCCCTTCTTTCTTTTTCTTTCTCTCTCTCTCCCTTCCTCCTTCTCCCCTTCTTTCTTTCTTTCTTTCTTTCTCCCTCCCTCCCTCCTTTCTTTCTTTCTTTCCCTTTTCTTCCCCCTGCCTCCCTCCCTCCCTCCTTTCTTTCTTTCTTTCTTTCTTTCTTTCTTTCTTTCTTTCTTTCTTTCTTTCTTTCTTTCTTTCTCCCTCCCTTCTTTCTTTCTTTCTTTCTCTTCCCCCCTCCCTCCCTTCTTTCTTTCTTTCTTTCTTTCTTTCTTTCTTTCTTTCTTTCTTTCTTTCTTTCTTTCTTTCTTTCTTTCTTTCTTTCTTTCTCCCTCCCTTCTTTCTTTCTTTCTTTCTCTTCCCCCTCCCTCCCTTCTTTCTTTCTTTCTTTCTTTCTTTCTTTCTTTCTTTCTTTCTTTCTTTCTTTCTTTCTTTCTTTCTTTCTTTCTTTCTTTCTCCCTCCCTCCCTCCCTCCCTCCTTTCTTTCTTTCGTTCTTTCTGGCGGGGCGGGGGCGATTGCGAGGTCGCAGCGCGTCGGCGATGGTGGGACAGGGGCGATGCGGGGGCGTGTGGGGGTCGCGGCGGCAGCGGTGGGACGGAGGCGATTGCGGAGTGTCGCGGTTAATTGCGGTGGCGGCGGGATTATCATAACTTCTTTAGAAACGATGCGGAGGATTGGAGCGCGGCGGGGGTCGTGGCGGCGGCAGCAGGGCAGGGGAGGGGTGCGGGAGGGTCGTGGCGCGCGGGACTGGGCGGGGGTCGTGGCGGACCTAGACAGGAGGTGGCGGCGGCGGACGGGGGGGCGGTGCGGCGGCGGTGGCGGCGGGGGCGGGACGATTGCGGAGGGGGTCGCGGTGGCGGGGGTCGCGGCGGCGCGGCGGGGGCGGGGTCGCTGCGGGGGTCGTGGCGGGGGGGGGCAATAATTTCATCGACGGACCGGCACCGGTCGCGGCCCGGGGGTTGGGGAACACTGGGTTAGACCATAGGTTTGTAATTCCAGAGTAGAATAATAGAATCATAGAGTTGGAAGAGTCCCCAAGGGTCATCCGTTCCAACCTCCTGCCTGTAGTAGGTTGCTTGTGATATTTTGCGGCCCTGGGTTGAATTAGGAAATACACTGATATTCTGTTTTTATACCTTGAAAATAAAACTTCCATCACTGTGCAGTACTGTACTTCTCCCTTGAATTGCAAGGGTTTGAGCAGCAAAGTTCTATTTATGTGCAGATTTGTTTGTTTGTAAGTAATATTCAGTAAATTCTATTTTTTGCAAAGAAGCTTGAATTAAAATCAACAACCAACCAACCAACCAACCAACCTATCTACCTACCAGCCTACCAACCAACCTACCAACCAACCAACCTTTGAACTGATGAGCTGGAAGGACCCTATGGATCATCGAGTCTTGTCCTACTCAAGGAGGCTCAGTGGGAAACAGAACTCTCAGCCTCTGGCTTAGCTGTCAGAGACCTAAGCAACTGAGCTACCTAGCAATTCTCTTTTAACTGATATATACCATAGATTAAGGTCTAATTGCTATCATATAGCAATCAGACCTCATTGTTACCTTTTGTCACTTGCTGTGCCTGTGTTTAAAGGTTGCGCTTTCTTGGCTTTCTGATGTTGTGATGACTTCTCATTTTATTACTCTTGTTATCTGATCTATTATTATTTCTGTTCTGTTCAATTTTATCTGATTTGTGAACTTTCCAAAATAGTGCCTTACACTAAAAGGTACTTATAGAAATCTATGAAATAAATCAAATAAATCAATTGAAATAATATTAGAGATTGAAACAGAGATTGAAATTATAGTGTACTTCCATTGTACACTTCCCCATGCCCTTGTACTCAATGTGATAAGAATGAGGATGAAGTCCTTTGTAAATATGAATTGTAAATCGTTGTAAATGCTATCCAATATATATGGTTCTGTGTGCATGTACAAATCAGTTATATATGTTTTGTAGTTACATTTTTGGAGGCATAAGAGCTATACATGAATTTCAAACTGCATGATAGTTGGGAGCCCCTCACCCCAGCATCGCTGAAGGGAGAAGTCTACTTAGATTCTCTTTTTTATTATCTTATTTTTTAAAATAATCATCATTATTACATTTTACTTAATTGTATTGTAGGCATTGGCATAGCTTTGTTGCATTTCTGATGCACAGTTGGAGTTACTAGTGCATGAATACATTTCATCTGGAGTAGTATGAGGATATCTTAGCAAGTCAATAATACATTTTGTAGTAACTTGTTCCTGCCATCAGTATCATTGTACTTTAATCACAGTTTAATGTGGAGGCTGAAAGAATCTCAGTAGGACATTTCACCCATCCTGCCACATGAGAATGTGTGTATAGAGGTGTGAGTTTAGAACCATAATTGGACTTCTGTGCTCCATCCTGTTCTATGTGCACTTTGTGACTGAAATCCAGTAGTCAGTTGCAAAGGGAGGAAACTCATTGAATTAGTGAGGATTTTGTGAATAAACGGCTATGTAAGTTCCATTGATTCAGTGGTCCTAAAAGCCAGTAGATCTATTGTGTTTTTCTCTTTTTCATTCAAAGTTTTAACTTAGTGGTTTGGAGAGATATATAATTCTACCACCATTGTTTTGTTAAACACTTGTATATCCTTGCCCTATGAACTATCGAGTCTTGTGTACGACAGGAGAGAAAGCTGAACGCCTCCCATATGCACAGTCTCTGATGTATTTTTGACATCACTTGGCATGATAAAGTTCCAAACGGTGTAGTCCTGGAACGATTTGGAATTTTTTGCATGTATACATTATTGAAACAATGATGCCTATGCTGGCTTGGGCATGTCATGAGAATGACTGATGGTCGGATTCCGAAGGATCTTTTGTATGAAAATTAGTGCAGGGGAAGTGCCCTAGAGGGAGACCACAGCTGTGATATAAGGATATCTGCAAGAGGGATCTGAAGGCCTTGAAAATGGATCTTAACAGATGGGAAACCTTGACCTCAGATCGTTTAGCCTGGAGTTAAAAGATGCAGCAGGACCTTCTGCAGTTCGAAGGGACACTTGTTCAACAGGCTGAGGAAAAGAGACAGTCCAGGAAACAGTGAAATTTGGTGGCTGGGCAAGGGATAGACTGTATTTGTCCTCAATGTGGAATGGATTGTCACTCTCGAATTGGCCTCTTTAGCCACACTAGATGCTGCATTAGGACTTCTATACAGAGCACAATGCCCTAGTCCAGTGATGGCGAACCTATGGCATGGGTGCCAAAGGTGGCACTCGGAGCCCTTTCTGTGGGCACCCGACATCGCCCCTTCACAGCCACCTGTATACAGGTTAAATTATTGTATTGGCACTTTGCAAAAAAATTAGTGGGTTTTGAATTGCAGTTTGGGCACTCGGTCTCTAAAAGGTTCGCCATCACTGCCCTAGTCTCTTGAGACTGAAGCAAAAAGGAAAAAGGGTTGAGCCGCGGGCCATCACAAAACACAAATGCAAAACTAGACTACAGGCGATACCTTTATACCTTTATAGGCCACTAATAAAAATAAAAATGCAAGCTTTTGACTGCAACACACTCTTCTTCAAAGCAAGTCCCAAAAGTTCAAACATGGCAAAAAATGTGCTTTGCCGGGAGGTTATTCTTGGCTAGATGATGTAAGCCAGGCTAGCACTTTACAGGATAAATCCATTTTGAAGGCTTCAGTATAGATTAAAGTACATATTAGCTGAATCCATGTTGTGCAACTGCATATGTGTAAATTACGATGATATTATCAGATAGCTGTGGACCTTATCATCCTCTTGTCCCCCTGCAGCTCCCAAGGCTTCCCTAAATCAATATGGATCCCTAGGAAGTCTCAAGTGGGGATAGGATGCTTCAGAATAAAAATTAACATCTGTGGCTGATAAAATCATCACAATTTAGATGTTACAGCTGTGCAATAGAATTTCAGCTGTGGTGTTTTTAACTGAATAATAAGTGCACTTTTTACAGTAGGTTGGACCAGAATAGCCTTGGTTTTTGTATGTGCATGGTGTTTTTTTTAAATTTTAGTACAGCACTTGAGAGCCCTATAAAATAACTTAAAAGTTGTGTCAACTTTATGAGGAAGCATTTCAAAATGTATTTGCAGTGCTATTCTTTTGATTCTAGTGATTTGTATTTTTAATGACGTGTTATAGCTCTTGATCTATGTCTAATATTTAAAGTTCTATTGAATGTTGCATTTTATATGATCTGCTGTCACTTTTATTTGAAGGCATTTAAGATTGTTTTGAAAGAAATAGCACATGGGTCTGCTTAAAAACAGTCATTTTGTCATTCAAATTTATCAACTCATAGTCCTGTCAAAG
The DNA here is from genome assembly GCA_029282475.1 of Phrynocephalus forsythii. Classification (NCBI taxonomy): domain Eukaryota; kingdom Metazoa; phylum Chordata; class Lepidosauria; order Squamata; family Agamidae; genus Phrynocephalus; species Phrynocephalus forsythii. The sequence continues at coordinate 102,147,691 of JAPFRF010000004.1, read as the reverse complement.
GGTATGTGTGCTGGTTTCTTTTCTTTAAGTCGCCACAAGAGGGCACTGCTGAATGCATTGAATGAGCTATTCCTGTGAAGTTGTTACAGTACTTATTTGAACTTCTTGTATGCTAAAGGAAGCTGTAAATTCGTCTGTAAATCTGTGAAAAATATTACAGATTAAAGTATTAGAGTTAGAAAAGAATAAATAGTTAGGTGTCATTTAAAGCAATTTTATAAAAGTCAAGATTAGATGGCTATATTCATAGGGGTACATCACGAGGAAGGTAGTCTACTGATATTTCACTCTGCGTATGCTTTTTTTGGTATCAACTTCTAACTACATGTGTTTTTAACAAGATTTTTGGCTTTGATTCTAATTGTCATGTTTGTAACAAACCACTTATGGAGATTATGGTGTAATGCTGTAGGAAGCACGAGATGTCAACTTTCAACTGTAATGTTCAAGTGTGCAATAGAGTTCTTTGAAGAACTGAATCCCACTTGCAGTGGTGAGAAGTAGTAACCAGAATAGGCATGGACAAGTGGGTAGGTGAGGAAAACAATCAAAACAATCTTTCTCTAATAATGAACCATTTGTGTAACACCCTTGTGCTTGGTTGCAGTGATTTTGGGATATGATTACCAGTGATCTGTCCAAATGGCTTATGATATGAAGCTGTATCAACCAAGCTGTATTACAAGTAGCTACTCCTTTTTTGCTGTATGAATCAGTTCTAAAATGAATGTCCTTATTTTCGAACAACATTATTCCTTTCACTCTGTAATTTTAAGTACTGAAGTCAAACCAACTTTGCTGGAATAGTTATACAAACATTAAATGATAAAGTAATAGTGTGTGTAGTGACCTCTAACCTTTCTGTTATATTTATCCAAAAATGATAATACACTTTCTTACTACTACAGTATTTCCAATATTTTTCTCACAACTATAATCTTAATTAGCCTGTATGGTGTCTTTATTTCTACAAAGTAGTGAACCTGCAGATAACATTTTAATTACCTCAATTTTCCTGATAATATTGGGGATAATATTCTGTTGCTCTTTTGCTGATAGAAGGTTCTGACAGCCTAGTGACACAGGATTTGTACTAAAGTTGTACAGGGGTTGGTACAAGCAGAGGCAAATTTTCTTCTTGAAGAGGGTGGGAGAAAAGACTTATGTTGCAGTAGGATCTTCACCCATTTTCATTACGGCTACAGATTTTTATGTGGGGATCTAATAACTCAAAGCATTTTTCTAGGTATTTCAGTAACAAGTTTAGGATATTGAACAATGAGGATGCATTTTTTGGGGATAACAAAAACATAAGAAGAACCATGCTGGATCAGGCCAAAGGCCCATCTAGATTTCCTGTATCTGTCTTTGGGAGCCTCTGTCTCCTGATACCACTCCCCTGCATCTGGCCCTTGAAGTACCCTGTTTTTAAGACTAGAGATTAAAAGATTACACATCCCCATCATAGTTTGTAGCCTGTGATGGACTTTTCCTCCAGGAATCTTTCCAAACCCCTTTTGAAGGCATCCAGGCCAGATGCCATCGCCACATGCTGTGGCAGGGAGTTCCACAGACTAACAACACGCTGGGTAAAGAAGTATTTTCTTTTGTCTGTTCTCACTCTCCCAACCCTCAATTTGAGTGGATGTCCCTAGTTCTGGTATTTTGTGAGAGGAAGAAGAGCGTCCCTCTATCCACTTTACTCATGCCCTGTATTATTTTTATGTCTAATTATATCCCCCCTCAGGTGCCTTTTTTTCCAGACTAAAGAGCCCCAAATGCTGTAGACTTTCCTCATAAGGCAATAATAATCCTGCAGGTACCAATGTGCTGGAGCAGGCCTGCCCAAAGTCCGGCCCGGGGGCAAAATCCGGCCAATCAGGCCATTATGAGTGGCCTGCAGCTGGCTGGCCCGCCTCCTCCCTCCCCCTCCTTCGCCCCATTTTTAAAAAATCTGCCAACACTGACACCGCTGGGAAGCTTGGGCAGCTGGGCGGATGGGCGGTCTGCCGCCACCGGCACCGCAGGGGAAAGTGTGGGGGTGGGCAGGCCAGCAGGCCTCTGCCACCGCCAAGGAGCTTTGGGGTCGGCTGGCATCACCGGGAACCTTGTGAAGCTAGGTGCACAGGCGGGCCACCACCACAGGCATAGCCGGGAACATTGTGAAGTTGGGCGCACATGCGGGGCAGTGATCGGGCGGGATGCTGCACTGCTGGGACCAGCACTGCTGGGAGGCCAGCCTCTGCCACCGAGGAGCTTTGGGGTGGGCTGGTCACCGGGAACCTTGTGAAGCTAGGTGCACAGGCGGGCCACCACCACAGGCACCGCCGGGAACATTGTGAAGTTGGGCGCAATGCGGGGCAGTGATCGGGGGATGTGGGCAGGCCAGTGGGGGGGTGGGCTCTGCTGCACCGCCAAGGAGCTTTGGGGTGGGCTGGTGGGTGAGCCATCGCCACCGCTGGGGAGCTTGGGGGGTGCAAGGTCGCACAGATCGCCTCTTCCAAGGGGCAACCTGTGGCCACGGCTCCCTGTGCTTCCTTTGGTCCCCACCTTTCTTCTTTCCTCTCTCCCTTGGTCCCCACCTTCCTTCCTTCCTCCTTCCCTCCCTTGGTCCCCACCTCCCTCCCTTGGTCCCCGCCTTCCTTCCTGTGGATGGGGTTGCAAGGGGTCAGTGGATGGGGCTTATGGGTCAGTGGGTGGGGCTTGCAGTGGGATGGCAGGGTCGGGGAGCAAGTGGCCCCTGTCACATTCTCAGTCACCAAATCTGGCCCTCCTTACAAAACGTTTGGGCACCCCTGTGCTAGAACATGTATAAATGGCCTCAGATTTTTAATGTTTTACATTTTGCACCACTATAAAAACAATACACACCACCTCGTTGCCAGTCTTGTCTATGGTTATCTTCTGATTTAGCATGTAGGTTCTTACTGGAACCTGAAAAATGTTTACATAGTAGCTAACCAGTTGGCAGCGGGAAGCCTGCTAGTGGGACATGGGTACAGCAGCACACTGTATCTTCTAATGCTGGAGATGATATGTCTCCATCCTAAGTAGGAGCTACTAATAATGATCTTTTCCATGAAATTATTGAATGCCAATTACAAAGTGCTTTTTTAAAAAATTAAAATGTCTTCAAACACTGCAGCCTTACTTTACATGGGAATTGCTGGAGACCATTGATCATTTTGATTGATTTCCCCCCCGGCATCTCTTCCAGCTGTACAGTGTATCCCTTTGGTATGTGTAGTGACCAACACTGAACATTGTACAGCTGAACTATATAACTGTTGGGGCTATGCTGGTTGCATGATATTGGCAGTTTTGGATATCACTCCTTTACACATGCTCTGATATAATTTGCTTTTCTTGTAATATCTGAATAGAGGAGTTGCATCCTTTATTCTGCTACCTACCATGACTAAACAAATGAAGGTCTCCTAGTTGGTTAGTTACTGCCAATTCAGATCTCATTCAAGAATTTATGCTGACATATTTTGTTTCAATTCATGTTCTGGTAGTCTACTTTCCATTACCACAGTTTGACCTCTTCCTGTATGTCTTTGCTAGTATAGGGGTACCCTGCTTTAAGAATGCCTTGGTTAACGTCATTTTTGCTTGACAAAAGGAAATCCATTGAAAATAATGCCTCTGTTTACGAAGTTTTCTCCAGAAAACCTCGGTTTACGCTTATTTGCAAAAGAAGCCCTTTTCCAGGATGCATTGCGCCCCTATACGGTTCCAGTTTACAAAAGTTCCGGATTATGAAGCGTATTGGAGGACACATTAATTTTGTTTACCAAGCTACCACTGTACTTTTTGTTCTCATCTCAGTAAATAGGTTAGTTCCATTTGGCCACCTGTTTACTGGTTGATTTAGCAATAAGATGAAAAGCAGTAGTCCTAATACACATCACTCGCATAACTTCATTGTCAGTATTATACCAGGTAAGGCAATTGCTCATAGCTAGTTCTCTTAGCTATCATCTGTCAACTGAAGATTTTGGGAATTTAACTTGCTGCCTGTCTAAATGTACCTTTTCTTCTCCTTGTCTTCAAAAGCAGCATTTGCCCATGTTTATTCTAGTACAGAGTAGTGCAGACCTCATCTGTGATATACTTTTAACAGTAGAATCCGTGCTAGATGCCAAACAGCAGTTCGTTGGATGGTGTGTGTGTGTGTGTGTGTACGCACACGCACACACACACACACACACACACACACACACACACACACACACACACACACACACACACACACACACACACACACACACACACACTGGATTAAGAAACAAGGTCTTCTGGGCACATGTTGATCACAGGAATTTTGCTGCATATCAGAAGCAGTCTTACATATTTTGTACCAAAATCCATTGCTGTTTTTCCCCTTGAACTTTGAAACTTGGAGCAGCCCATCAGTGAAAAAAGCTACTTTGTTACTGCTTTTAAATAATTAACACTGAGAAGGCTTGTTTGATTAACCTATATCCTCCTGCCTTTTGTAGAAAAGTAGAACTCAAGACAGTTTGCCACAAGATTAAAAATACATACAGATTAAAGTAGCAAAAGTTGAAATCTTAACACATGATTAAACAAGCTATAATATTACAGTACCAGTCTGTTAAAAACAGCACCCAATCTGTTGCAATATGCCATCTGGCTACCTGGAGTTAGAGAGGCTCTAAAGCGCAAGGAGAGGTCTTTCTATAAATGGAAATCCTCCCCAAATGAGGAAAATAAAAAGGAACACAAACTCTGGCAAAAGAAATGTAAGATGATAGGAGAGGCAAAGAAAGATTTTGAGGAATGCATGGCTAACAATATAAAGGGTAATAATAAAAGTTTCTTTAAATATGTTAGAAGTAGAAAACCTGCCAGAGAACCAGTTGGCCCTCTGGATGGTGAGGGAGGAAAAGGGGAGGTTAAGGAGGACTTAGAAATTGCAGAGAAATTAAATGAGTTCTTTGCATCTGTCTTCACGACACAGGACCGTGAGCAGATTCTACTGCCTGAACTGCCCCTCTTGACTAAAGAATTAAATCAAATACAGGTTAAAAAAGAGGATGTTTTAGGACTAATTGATAAATTGAAGATTAACAAGTCACCAGGCCCAGATGGCATCCACCCAAGAGTTATTAGGGAACTGAGAAATGAAATTGCAGATCTCTTAACGGTAATATGCAACTTGTCTCTTAAAACGGCCACAGTGCTGGAGGACTGGAGGATAGCAGATGTCACACCAATTTTTAAAAAGGAAGGGGGGGGGGACTGGGAAACTACAGGCCAGTTAGCCTTACATCTGTCCCAGGGAAGATGGTGGAAAGCCTCATCCAAGAGAAAATCTTAAAACACATAGAAGAACAAACCTTGCTGAGAGAAAATCATCATGGCTTCTGTAAGGGTAAGTCTTGTCTGACAAATCTTTTAGAATTTTTTGAAAAGGTCAACAGGCATGTGGATTTGGGTGAACTGGTGGATATAGTCTATCTGGATTTTCAAAAGGCTTTTGACACAGTCCCTCACCAAAGGCTGCTGAGAAAATTGCATAGTCAGGGAATAAGAGGGCAGGTCCTCTTATGGATTGAGAACTGTTTGAGATCCAGGAAACAAAGACTAGGTGTCAATAAGAAATTTTCACAATGGAGAGAAGTGAAAAGCGGTGTGCCCCAGGGATCTGTCCTGGGACTGGTGCTTTTCAGTCTGTTCCTAAATGACCTGGAGACAGGGATAAACAGTGAGGTGGCGAAGTTTGTGGATGATACAAAACTTTTCCGTGTGGTAAAAACCAGAGAAGATTGTGAAGAACTCCAGAAGGATCTCTCCAAACTGGGGGAATGTGCTGCGAAATGGCAAATGCTATTTAATGTAGCCAAATGTAAAGTAATGCATATTGGGGCAAAAAATCAAAACTTCATCTATCAACTCATGGGCTCTGAGTTATCCATGACGGGTCAGGAAAGAGATCTTGGTGTGTTGGTGGACAGGTCCATGAAGGTGTCTCCCCAATGTGTAGCATCATTGAAGAAGGCCAATTCCATGCTAGGGATTATCAAAAAGGGGATTGAAAATAAAACAGCCAACATTATAATGCCATTTTACAAAACAATAGTAAGGCCGCACCTGGAGTATTGTGTACAATTCTGGTCACCACATCTCAAGAAAGACATAGTGGAACTGGAAAAGGTGCAGAAGAGAGTGACTAAAATGATTACTGGGCTGGGGCACCTCCCTTATGAGGAAAGGCTAAAACATTTGGGGCTCTTTAGTCTGGAAAAAAGGCGCCTGAGGGGGGATATGATTGAGACATACTTCTCCCTCTCACAAAATACCAGAACTAGGGGTCATACACTCAAATTGTGGGCTGGGAGAGTAAGTACAGACGAAATAAAATATTTTTTCACCCAGCGCGTTGTGGAACTCCCTGCCACAGGATGTGGTGATGGCATCTGACCTGGATGCCTTCAAAAGGGGATTGGACAGATTCCTGGAGGAAAAGTCCATCAGAGGTTACAAACCATGATGGAGATGTGTAATCGCCAGGCTTAAAACCGGGGTACTTCAAGGACCAGATGCAGGGGAGTGGTATCAGGAGACAGATATCTAGTCTCGTGCGCTCCCAGACGCATCTGGTGGGGCCACTGTGAGATACAGGAAGCTGGACTAGATGGGCCATTGGCCTGATCCAGCATGGCTCTTCTTATGTTCTTATGTTTTTGTGTTCTTATGTTCTTATGTTCTGTTTTAAAGCTCTTGCTGCAAAAAAATAAAGTCTTAAAGAACCATGTGTGTGTGTGTGCTGTATCGTTATAGTCGTGACCGACTCTTTGTGACTCCATGCCTGTGGAGTTTTCTTGGCAGGAATACTGGAGTGGTTTGCCGGTTCCTACTCCAGGTGCCTACAACACCTGGTATTCCTCATACTATTTTTGTGACTCTTAGTTCCTCCTTCTCTTCTATAATAAATTGTTTTGGACAAGAATTTCTTTTAGGCATTCACTTATTCTTGTTTTCAATTAATTGATCAATTAATATATAAATAGAATTAATTGATTCTATTTCATGTATTTTGTTTGATTCATTAAACTAAAATGGGGGGGCTGGCTCATACCCTAAAGATCATTTTTGTGAAGCATAGCATAGCATAGCTCCCTTGGGGAAAATACTCTTAAGTAAGTAAGTAAAAGTACTCTTAAGTAAGTAAGTAAGTAAGTAAGTAAGTAAGTAAGTAAGTAAGTAAGTAAACAGTATAGTATAGTATAGTATAGTATAGTATAGTATAGTATAGTATAGTATAGTATAGTATAGTATAGTATAGTTGGAAGTTGGGTCATTGAGTCAAGGCTCTATCAAGGACACACAGTGAGGAATTGAACTTGGGCTCCACAGCCAGATACCTAAACCACTGAGTTATCCAGCAATTTTATGTGATTGTAACTTCCTTTTTTGTATTCCTAACTAAAGTTCAGTAGCTAAACTTAAGAAAGAAAATGTCTGTATTGCAGGTAAATCTGTGCTCACAACCTGGGGTTCAATCCCAGGAAGCAGGGTCATGGTTGACTCAGCCTTCCATCCTTCTGAGGTCACTAAAACGAGTACCTAGCTTGCTGGGGGGGGGCAATGTGTAGCCTGCATACTGTAATTAAAACTGGAATCCACCCAGAGACTACTTGAAGCGGTATGGGGTGGTATATAAGCAGAACACTTTGCTTTTAGTATTGAAATATCACCCAAAATAGCATTATAGAAATGTGTGTGTGTGTGTGTGTGTGTGTGTGTGTGTGTGTGTGTGTGTGTGTGTGTGTGTGTGTGTGTGTGTGTGTGTGTGTGTGTGTGTGTGATGCTTAATGAATGGTTCTTTGTAATAGAGGAGGAAATTCTTGACTATATTTTCAAAATGGATAACCTATTTTTCTCTTTTATATCATGTTGTTGTTTCGTACAATCGTGACCAACTCTTTGTGACCCCACGTCCATGGAGTTTTCTTGACAGGAATACTGGAGTGGCTTGCCAGTTCCTACTCGAAGCGCCTACAGCACCTGGTATTCCCTGGTGGTCACCCATCCAAGTATTTCTTGAATGCTTCAATGTACTGTCGACATATCTGAATGATGAACTTCCTATTATGTGTCTTTCATATGAATCTATAGGATCACATAGACTTTGTGTTTATAACCACTTATAACCTTGTGTGATTACATTGACACTATGTTAGTTACCATCGCTCATAACTTTACATGGAATTTTACTCTCCTTTTAACTGCTTACGTTCTCTTGTAGCTTTAATGTAATGTTGTCTTTTAATGCTGTAAGTCGTTTCTCAATTCCCTGTTTTCAATAGTTGAACATGTCTTAATTGTAGTGGACTGTATATTATCCCTCATTACTGTAAGATGCCTTGGGTCCTTTTCCAAGGAGAAAAATGGGGTAAAAATACTCTAAAATAAATAAATAAATAAAAGTTTCATATATGCTATATAAAAACTGCTTATGAGTAACTTTGATACAAGAATAAACATGTGCCCTCTGGTGGGGAAATGATAGATTTTATATATACTGTAATAATTATGTTCCATCAAGTCAATTCAGATTTATGGCAATCCTTTTGAGGATTTTATGGCTAGACACTACTCAGTACTGTTCCCTTCTTTTGTTGGTGCCCTGGTAGACAAAAATTAGTTTTGTGCAGCTTTACGTATCAATATGCTTACATATTTTGCATAACTACTTATTAAATACTTTTCCTAACTCATTACTGTAAATTTGTAGTTACAGTATTTTCCCATGTATAAGACTATATTTTTCTGTTAAATTGTTAGACTAAAAATTGAGGATTGTTTTATACATGGAAGTAAGCCAAGGAGAGAACCGTGTGGCTGTGAAACTAATTTTGTGTTGGGAAAGTTGGGGTTGTCATATACATGGGAGTGTCTTATAAATAGAAAAATAAGGTAATTAATATTTACCTTCTGTTTGTCAAGTGAACACAGACCAGACTGATGTATAAAAATAACTTTAGTTGAGATTATTCATTTAATCTTTAGTATTGTATGTTTTTTAAATGTATATTTTGGATTTCCAGTCCTTTTTCTTGCTTCCAAAGAAATGCAACAGCAAATATGTATATGATAATAACAGATGTATGGGCATAATTAGTCCAATATTTTCTTCTTTGACTGCTGCCAGTCTTCATGTTCACCAGCAGAATTTTTTTCTATTACTTAGACCTTTGACTGGGATTAAAGGTAGGGTCTTTTGCACTTGAAGTATGTTCTCAGTAGACATGGGCACGACTTGGGAGCAAAATTCTCCTCCCCTTTTCCGCCCTCCTCCTCCTCCTTCTTATCTCCCACAGGCAGCCGGAGGAGGAGTCGCGCTGCCGGGCACGACAATTACTCTGGTGGGAACCGGGGCTCCTGGGCGGGCGGGCCGCCTAAAGAAAAATTGGGTCTGATTTGTCGTTCGTCATTCCTGGCATCGCAGGCGGTCCCGGTGGCGCCCTCGGGCCAGAGACACCACCCACCGGCCTCCCTCCCCTCCCCCTCCCGCTCGCCCGAAAAAAGTTTTAAAAATAAAAACCGAGGCGGCGGCGGCCGCGGCGCCCCCCACCGCCGGCGGGAGCCAAAAAACCTGGGCAGTTGAAAATATGCCTGCCTCAGTGAGGGCACCTACCAGGAGCCCCGGGCTCCCCACCGCCCGGGGGGGTTTCTGGGGGTCCCAGCCGGCCTCCTCTCCTCCGCTCCTGGGCCCCCAAGTGCAAAGTGCCCCCGCATCCTCCTCCCCCTCCTCCCACCCCCTCCCCCACCCCCTCCCCTGCCCCCGAAAAATCTCCCCCTCCCCACCCCCCACCCCGGGCCATTTTAAAATAATCAAACCAATACCGATCCGGCCAAAAAAAGGTTGGCGAGCACTATAGCCTTTAACTGAGGGTACCTCTTTTGCAGAGGAGTGGTTTCTGGGGACATGGTCCCCAGCCTCCCCCGTTCCTCTCCTGGGCTGAACAACAATTACTCTGCATCCTCGAACTCAGAACCGAGTCGCCAAAAGAAAAATTGGGTCTGATTTGTCGCCTGGCAGAGAAAAAAAAGTTTTAAAAAAAAAACCAGATTCCCGGCCAAAAAAGCAGGCGAAAATATGCCTGCCTCAGTGAGGGCACCTACCAGAAGGGTGGTTTCTGGGGGGGGGTTCCCCGGCCTCCCCCCCTCTCCTCTCCTGGGCTGCGCATCCTCATCGTCTCGCCAACTTGCCATGCCATGCGGTGCGGGCAGGGGATCCAAAATGGGGTGACCGCAATATTTATTTTGAAATTGCGTGGTCCAAAAACACACCAAAGCACCACAGAAACATGCGAAAATACCTATTTTAAAACTGCCTGAATTTTTTTCAGTAGCAGCAGTGGGTTTTTCTTGCAACAAAACGTCTCCAATTGATTTTATTTTATTTTATTTTTGTTTTTATTTTTTCACACCTGCGCAATGATGGGCTGGCCATGGAAGTGGACCATGCAAATTTTTGGAGCCATTCCACCAATTGCATGGCCACTTGGCCAGGTTTTGACCGAGACTTCTGGGATGTGCCAGTCGGGCATAAAAAGCCACTAACCCTAGCCCGAACCTGAACCCTAACCCTAACCCTAACCCATACACCAGTACACTGTCCTTCTTAGTGGGTCAGAGAGGCACCCAGAGGTGCACCCCAGTAACTCACCCTAACCTTACCAGTAACCCTAATCCTAGCCCTTGCGCTAACCCCTAACCCCAAGCCAGATCTGTGTACTCGCATTGCACTACTGCAAGTACACTTCCCTTCTTAGTGAGTCACAGCGGGCGCCCGTAGGGGTCCTCTCTCACTTCGTTCCCCAGCCCAAGTGCACCGCAGGCAGTGAGTCACAGAGGCACCCGAAAGAGAGGTGCCTCTGCCTGCTGCAACTGCAACTTAATGGTATGCATATCCAATTGGCTATGCATGCCATTTTGTAGCGGGCCAGAGGAGGCACCCACCCCAGAGAGGTGCCTCCAGGAGCCCACTTTCCCTTCACTAGAGGAGGCACCCACCCCAGAGAGGTGAAAAACCAGTACTAACGACAGACGAAAAACGACAAACAAATTTTTTTTGGAAAATTTCGCGAAAAACAAACGAGCCGAAACGGGCCGGCTCCGACACACGATAACTCGAAACGTAATTTTTCCTGGTCGTGCCCATCTCTAGTTCTCAGATATTGAATGCTGACCCTTCTCTAATACACGAAAAAAACTTTTATGTAAAATCTCTTTTCACTATGGAAACGTGCCTAGCCTAATGTTGTTTGTTAAGATTTCTTGGGCTAAGTCTACTTTGAGTGCTAGCTGGAGTAGAGTTGCTGAAATGTTTCCATCTAACCAACCATACTCATTTATTTTATGTCTTCAGGGTACTCTCTGAAGGGGTATACTTATAGCCTGCCATAGGGAGGATAGAAAAGGGGGCAAACTCATATGCAGTTTCAGGTTACTGCAATTCTTAATTTTATTATTTGATAACATTTGTAAAGAAGTGCTCCATACAGAGTTCCTCAGTCTGTTCATCTTTTCTCACATCAACCTGTTTGGAGTTTGGGACAAGAACTCAGGAGAGTTAAGTCTACTTCTCTGCTTGGTAATGAAGCTTGATAACATATTTTAAAAAACTTTCAGTTTGTCCTGCTCTTCTGTCGTATAGGTGTCTCTGGTAGGCAAAGAGGGAGAGGATATTGTGTGTAGGTATGAGTTTCTTGGATGATAAAACAGGATAAAATTGTAATGACTGAAACTGTTAAGTGTGATGCTATCTTATTTTTAAATCTATTATTTTCACTATTTCAGGCACCCATCTATTTTCAGGAGTTTAAACAAACCTCACTTATTCTTGACCTAAAGACCCCATGTTGCAGTTTGCATAAGTAGTCAACTATGGGCACAGTTAGCTACTGCATATTCAGATGTATCAGGATTTGGGACAGTATTTATTTATTTTTATTATTTATTTATTTGACTTTTATACGGCCCATCTAGACCAAGGGCTACTCTGGGCGGTTTACAACAGTAGTTTGAAAGCACTGAGAATATGGTGTTCCACAATTTCTTAGGATTCTCTGCATGTATGATACACTTACTGTTCTTTTCTTGGTTTAGAGTACTGTATTAGTAGAATTTGATTAGGTCAACAGTATTGTTATAATGTATTCTCAAAGGCTTTCATGGCCAGGATCTGATAGCTGTTGTGAGTTTTTCGGGCTGTTTGGGAACTAGGAGTTCTCTCTGTGCTCTGGGGTATAGAGTGAGACTGTGGGGTTTTAAAGTTGTGGGAAAGAGGGAAAACTTGTCTAATGTAGGAGAATAGGTGTTAGACATTGTATTGTGATGGAGGGTTTCAGAAGCTTCACTGCAGTCAGGGGTGGCACTCCTAGTTCCCTGAGCTCCTTGCACTCTGAAGATGCTGGCCACAGATTTTGGTGAAACGTCAGGAAGAAAAACTTCCAGAACAAGGCCAAACAGCCCGAAAAACTCACAACAGTTGTCAGTATTGTTATACTTCTATTAATTGAGTTATTTTTGTTTGTGTTAATCTCAACAGTTAGAATATTATGGGATTTTTTTGAGTCCTCAAAGGAGTGATAAATATGAAAGAAATACTTTAAATACATAAATGACCTTCTCCAAAAAAGTGAGCCTGTTATTTTTATAATGGTTAGACCTAGGTTCTTTGATAGAGGACATGATTTATTTATTTATTTATTTATTTATTTATTTATTTATTTATTTATTTATTTATTTATTTATTTATTATTTCCATTTGTATACCACCCGACTTTCCCAGGGGAACTCTGGGCAGTGAACAATCAACCAATAACACTAAAAATAAAACAATAACAAAATAATAAAAATAATAAATGATATGAAAGGTTGAGAATCATTGTTATAGAACATTGATGTGTCTGTTAACCTTGAAATGCCAACATTGATGTGATCTGTTAACCTTCTGAAATGCCAAATCTTGTATAAATGTATTCATCCATTCTTACTATTAATTGTTACAGTATCTTATTTCCATATGTCCAGAAAAGTTCATAATATTTTTTTAGACCACAATCCTTTTTTAATGTTAAGATATGTAATCAACAAATTGTTTGACATTGGTTGTTTTACACATTGACATTATATAAGATGGATTCTGGTTTGTGACCAAAGATGTCCAGTTGGGATACTCCAATAAATTATTTGTAATATCCTATGCTTCCTCATGACAGCATGTCTGCACATGATCCACATGACTGAAAAAATTGTTCAACTCACTAACATGTAGAATATTTTTAGGTGTGGAGTAAATTCATTTAAAAAACCTTAAAGTTAGGTGATGGACAAATCTTGTACATTATAACTGGTTCCTTAAGGATTATCTTTTTTACATGTTAATGAATCTATCTAGATATCTCTTTGCATTGTTTGCTAGTGACATTTGAGTTATTTGTAAAAAAAAATAGAAATAAAAAGGTTCAGTAAAACAGTGCGAACCTTAAATTTTGTACAAACATTTAAATGTGTTGTGGTGCTATACAAACAGAGTTTCTCTTTCTTGTTTCAGTGCTTGGGAGATGGGAAGTAATGATAGCTGGCACCCGCACTAAAATCGTTGTGTAGCAACTACCATCCCAGCACTTCAGGATGAATGGGGATATGCCTCATGTTCCCATCACTACTCTTGCAGGGATTGCTAGTCTCACGGACCGTAAGTATTGTTTTTAAAATTACAGTTGAATAGTTAGCATGTTTTTTTTAATATAGCATTCTTAGTTACTCTCATGTAATTAAGTCTCTTATATGGTGGTTTCAGCAGAGAAAGAGTACAGATTGGAGAATGCCTTGTTTTTGTCCCTATGAGTTGGCTTCCTAGTTAACAACAGCAAAGGAGTGAAATTGATAGCGTATTTAAGACATTATAGATACATGATGTTTAAGGTTGGGGTTAATATTGTTTCTCCTGACTTGTAACAAAGTAAATACTCAGCTTGTAAAAATTATGAAAAGTAATTAGTAAAATGTTTTAATAAATATATTGTGGGTTGGGGAATTAGGGACATATTGATGGTTATACAGTCGTCTGTCATGGAAATGAGCACTCCCAGCGACAGTCATGCAGCACTGAGTGCTTTGTTTGTTTGTTTGTTTGAAATATTTCTGCCTTTTCTTTTACCTTATAACAATCCGAGTGGCTACAGAAGTATTCAGTGAGGATAGCATAGCTTTCTAAAAAGGGGATAATTTATGTGGAATAATTTTTTTCCTGTCATTTTTCAATTAGTTTTGAATCAGCTGCCTCTTCCATCGCCTTTACCTGCTACAACTACAAAAAGTTTGCTTTTTAATGGACGGATTGCTGAGGAAGTGAATTGCCTTTTGGCATGTAGAGATGAAAATCTGGTTTCCCAATTGGTACACAGCCTCAACCAGGTGTCTACAGATCACATGTATGTACCTACGAACACTTCACAAATAGATTCTGAAATACTTTGCTGTGAGTTCAGATTGTAGGAACTTTTGAATTATTTGAACTGAGCTGAATTACTGCAATAATTGCATATTATTGATGATTTATTTCAGAAATTGATGTGATGTGACATAAACTGTAGTACAATGTAATACTAGTTTGTATAGTCTATTTGGATACTAAGTCAAGTAATGACAAATGTGGAACGATTGGTAGATTGCATATGGATGGAGTGGAGCTGAATAATAAAGGGGATGCAGCCTATCCATGAGGCTGAAAAAAGACTATTGTAGTCTAGGACTTGAGGAGACCTGATAGATACAGGCTATGAAGTGAGGGAAGGTATATTTAAGTGTTTAGATATGCAGTTAAGATAAAATAAGGCAAATCTTTATTGTCATTGTCCTATATAGAACAATGAAATTGAAAGAATTTAAAGAAAGTTGAATTTTTTGATAGTGTTTCCCAGGAGAGAAGCCCGGTGGTTTAAATGCTCTTTAGCCACCAAGGCAACCACTGTTAAAAAGGGCACACCACTTCCACCCCACCCATGGGGGCTCGGGATAAGCCGCACACCCTTTTAAAAATGCCTTCCAGTCACAGAGGCAGGTCCTATTGAATTGCCTTCCAGTCTCCCAGGCAGCGCTTGCCTCGGTGACTGGAAGGCAATTCAAATCCCAACCACCCCCCACCCTCTGCTTGCAAGACAGGAATCCCCGATCTTGCTTGTAAGCAGCTGGGGGGGGGGAAGCACTGAGGAGCGCTCATAAGTTGGGATTTTTGTAGGTTGGGCCCCTCGTAAGTCAGGGTACCACTGTTATCTTACTGCACTCTTTTTCCTGGGGTGCTCTGAGGCTATCTAGCTTTTCTAAGACCATAAGGCTGTCTCTTTTCCTACAGTGCACAGTGAGGAATTCAACTCCTGGCCTCTTGTGAACTATCATTGAATTATCATTGAAACAGCCAATATATGTAAAGATCTTGGTGGCACTATAACTGCGAAAGGGGAATGTGATGGGGTTAGGGTTAGGGTTTTGTTGGAGGTGGTAAATTGCAACTTAGTAGACATTGGACAAGGGCAAAGAGCTCCCTTAGTCTTGGAGAATATTTACATATTTTAGCTGTATTCAGTCATTGCTTCTGCAGATGCTACCAGCTCACTTAATAGATGAGTGACTCTTCTAAACCTAAATGTGAGAAGCTCCTGTTTGTGTATGTATTTTTGAAAGGATCCCAGAGTTCTTGTTTGCTTGTAAACCCTATGTATTTGCTTTTGCATGCAAACAGGAGTTTCTGTTCTGCACACACACCACTCTCCATATTGAAAAAGCAATGACAGAGAGAACGAATCACTTTTTATTCTCGTAAATCAGATATAATCTGTAAACAACACATTTTGTGTACTAGGAATTATTTGTAATAAAGCAACGTATTTCTTGGATGGGTTTTAGCTTTAGAATTCCACTTTGGCCAAATGCAAATACTGTATATACTCGAATATAAGCCTATATTTATTTATTTATTTATTATGGAGCTTATATACCGCCCGTCTTCCTGGAGGGGAACTCCGGGCGGTTTACAACAAATTAAGAAGACAGCAAATTACAATAACAGCTAATAAATTAAATTAATAAAATGAGCAGACAAAACATCAATACCAGGAGATGCAGATGGCGTGGAAAAAAAAATCACCCAAACGCCTCCCAGAAGAGAAAGGTTTTCAATGCCTTCCGGAAGGCAGGCAGGGACTCTGCTAGGCGCACCTCTGCTGGGAGATGATTCCACAACGTCGGGCCAGCCACAGAGAAGGCTCGGGTACGGGTGGAAGTTCTCTGAGCCTCTCTGGGCGTGGCCACGCGCAGCATGTGCGCCCGCGACAACCTAGTTGGACAGGCCGAAGTTGACCGCTGGTCGATCCGCTCTGTCAGGTAGCCAGGTCCTAGACCATGGAAGGTTTTGTAAACCAAAACCAGGACCTTGAATCTAATTCGGGCTGCAACGGGTAGCTCAAATCGGCGCACACCCGCCACCAGTCTGGCCGCCGCATTTTGGACCCGCTGCAGTCGCCGAATGAGAGTCAAGGGCAACCCCATGTAGAGCGTGTTGCAATAGTCCAGTCTCGAGATCACCAGCGCCTGGACCACTGTTCTGAGGGAGTCCCCATCCAGGTACGGGTGAATCTGGGCGATTTGGCGAAGGTGGAAGAAGGCAGCCCTGGACACAGCGGACACCTGGGCCTCCATGGTGAGTGCCGGGTCCAGGACTATTCCCAGATTCCGGACAAAGTCCGATGGCCTGAGGGAAACGCCCTCCAAGGTGGGAAACGGGCCACCGTAGCTGGATGGGGAAGCCCCAAAGAACATAACCTCGGTCTTATCAGGGTTGAGTCTGAGCCTGTCAGCCCTGGTCCACTCCATGACTGCGCCCAGGCACCGATCGAGGGTCCGGACAGCCTCATCTGCAGCGGTAGAAAAGGAGACATAGAGCTGAGTGTCATCAGCATACTGATGACAGCAGACTCCATGTCCCCTAATGACCTCAGCCAGCGGCCTGATGTAGATGTTGAACAGCATGGGAGAGAGAGACGACCCCTGTGGAACCCCACAAGGGAATGTCCAAGGGGCCGACAGCTCGCCCCCATGCTGAACCTGCTGGGGACGGTCCCCGAGGAAGGACTGGAACCAACTGTGAACAGTGCCTCCGATCCCAACCCCGGAGAGCCGATCCAGCAGGATACCGTGGTCGACGGTATCAAAGGCCGCTGACAGATCCAGGAGGACCAACAGGGAGGAGCACCCCCTGTCGGCCCTCCAGAGGAGGTCATCTTGCAGAGCGACCAAGACTGTCTCGGTCCCCCGACCAGGCCTGAACCCAGACTGGAATGGACGCAGGATATGCTCGCCCTCCAGATATGATTGAAGCCGGATCGCGGCCACCCTCTCGATCACCTTGCCCATAAAGGGAACATTAGCAATCCGTAATTTTGGGCTGAAAAAAGGGGCCTTTGACTTATATGCGGGTCAATACTTTTAGCCACTGAGGCTTGGGTCAGTGGCTAAAAGTCATTTTAAACATTGTGTGCCGCTTCTCATGACCCCCCTCTGCATCACAGGGGAGCAGTGCACGATGTTTAAAATGACTTTTAGCCACTGACCCAAGCACTTGCATCAGTGGCTAAAAGTCATTTTAAACATTACACACCACTCCCCCAGCTCACAAAGGAGGAGCTGCCAGGCCCTGCTGCATTTCCCACCCTAGGCTTATACTCGAGTCAATACATTTCCCCAGTTTTGGGGGGTTAAATTAGGGGCCTCGACTTATACTTGGGTCGACTTATACTTGAGTATATACAGTAGTTTCTCTTTTTGTCTTTCCTAGGTTATGCTGCTAGCAGGATCCTTACAGCATCCCTTTTTTAATATTAGTACTGTGTAAAGTCTGTTAGCTATCTGGATAGTATCTGGATTGCCTGATAACTTTACCAATAAGTTTACCAATATGGCTGAACAGCCAGAGGTTGGGAGTTTGGTTCCCCACTGTGTCTCCTGGGAGAAGAGCCAACTCTGCAGATATTAGCAAGCTACACAGTCCTAGGGTACCCTCAGAAGAAGGAAATGCTAAACCACTTGTGTTTATTCTCTACCTAGAAAATCCTGGTCACCATAAATTGGAATCAGTGCAATTCCAACAGATGGGTGAAGTTCAACATCTTAAGCATATTATGTATAGTGCTGGAATTTTGAGTTAAACAAATTAATGGACTAAATTTTCCTATAGGCGTGTAATAGGAACTTGCTTTGCAGTATCTGCAGTTCACATATTCGGGGCTTGTATCTGTCCAGAGCTTAATATGGAAATCTTGTACAGTAAAACTGAATAGCTTTTGGTGGAAATCCCCACTCTTCCAATGCACATGATTGCTATGTATAACCCGACAGTTTTTCCTTAGTTCATTTTGATGTGCCCACGGATCATCAGCAAAAGGAATAATCTGGAGCATTTTGAATTCTAGTTCTTATTGCTTAGTTATTGTTTTTAGTATTATTATGTAAAACAGAATAAAGAAAGTAGGGTAAAAGTTTTTTTTTCTTGTGGTCTCCAAGTCCCTCTTCAAGACATGCTTTGCCTTAGGTCATAGCTTAGCTGTTTCACTTTAAAGTTTATATTTTTGCTTTGTAAGTGGCAGTCCAATACACAGCAAGACACAACACTAGTGACAGGTTATGTGTGAGTACATGGAATAACATTTTTTCTGTACACTGACGCCTGGCTTTTAGTAACAGATATTGAGAAAAATATCATGAAAATAGTTTATTTTAGGCCTGTTAAATGTTCCCTGTAATGTTCAGTCTTGTTAGGCAGGGCTCTCTTTCTTGCACACAGAACTTCACATAAGCCTGCACAACCCCCACTTTCCCGTGAATTCTGTTGGGTCTGTCCATGATTTGAGTCTGTCACTAAAACCAAATCGGATCTTCAATCTGCATGAGTTACTCAATGTCTAGGGGCATTTATCAATTCAGAAATGGGCTATGCTTTTCCATCCACAGACCGAATGTGTCTGCCTATTTCCCTGGAATCTCAAATTACGACAACAAAATTCTATATCACAGTGCCTCCTAAGTCTGAAAGCTTCTATGACTATCATCATTCCTCATAGATACCTTCACATGTGAGCTTCCTAGTTAAAGTGTCCAGCAAACATGAGTTGAGTCAGCTGCCTATAGAAACAACTTGCTTTACTATAGTGGGGTTGCCCTGGCCTGCTGTGGTTGATACCAAAATCAAGCTTCCTGCATCTGTTTGCATCTGTTTCTTCCTTTTCCACTCACTCTATTGTAAAGAAATTCCTCTGAGGTTTCATATCTTTTTTTCCACCAGCGCCACTGAATGCCCCCAAATGGTGTCTTTTGGTGGTATTATCTTTGCTCATGTCTTCTGGTGGTATTATCTTTGCTCATGCTTAGCCACTTTAGAGCTTTCTTTGTTATCATTCAAGAGTGTCTTTTTAATAATGATGATTTCTCCAAAAATGGCAATTGAGCTCTGTGCTTTGTGATCAAATCCATTATTCATTCTTCTTCATATAGACAAAATTGTACTTTGGTCACACTCATCCTTTCTTCCAAAAGTAGTTTCAGAGTTCTATGACAAGAAGATAGTTCTACTCACCATTTTTCTTAATCTAAGCATTTCTTTACAGTCCTCATTCCATACATGGGATGTTTGTTGAGTCTTCGTTTATTATATTGATACAATAAAAGAGATGTACAATTTCCCCATTGTTGTTGTCATGAAGTGCTGGAGGGCAAATCATGAAATACAGGAGGGCATATCAGTTTCTAAACAGCATTTTTCCAGATTAGTAAATTCATTGATTTGTTGGGTTTGTGAGTTGTCTTGATTCCCACTTCCAGAAACCCTTCACAGCCACTTTCTTGGCACAAGGGTGTCTTCCACTGCCTTTTAAAGAAGCATGCTAGTTCTTGGTATCTGCAATGCAGAGCATGGCCATATCCTTTCACCCTTGGGTTTTTGAGC
Source organism: Phrynocephalus forsythii (assembly GCA_029282475.1). NCBI lineage: Eukaryota > Metazoa > Chordata > Lepidosauria > Squamata > Agamidae > Phrynocephalus > Phrynocephalus forsythii. The sequence goes on along the minus strand of JAPFRF010000004.1, from coordinate 102,127,650 downwards.
TAAAGCCAATGCATCACTCAGATGAGCTGTACTGAGATAGTACTGGCATGATGCTCCCTGCTACAGTAAGTGAGCTGTCGGGTCACCCATATTTTATGTGAGTATCTATAAAGAAGAAAGATGGTTGCTTACCTGTATCAGCAGTTGCCTGAAAGGGTCACTTGTGAACTCAGGGAACCTGTTCTTCCGCTCAGTCTGTCGGACTGCCTATTTCTCTGACAAAGTCAGAACGGAAGGGAAACTGTTGTGGCACCCACAGTCATAATATGATAGGTGGATGAGGGCAGGGCTCCATCCAAAAGCTGTTGTATTCTGAAGAAAAAAACTGTACACTTTGTTTTCCATGCTATGATCCTAATCATGTATTTAGGAATATTTTAAAATAATATCTACATATACATATAAATATAAATATATACTCACTAGTCTTATATGTTTATCTCTCCAATGTCAGAGAACTGAAAGATAATCTTGGCAGCGATGATCCTGAAGGAGATATACCAGTTTTGCTACAGGCTGTCCTGGCAAGGAATCCTAATGTTTTCAGGGAGAAAAGCATGCAAAATAGATATGGGGTACAAAGTGGTGAGAATTGTTATTATTATAATTTATCAACAACATTGTATTCAACTCTGTTACTTCTGTCTTTACAATGTAAATGTGTTGTGGTTTCTGTCTAAAATTCTAGCATCTGCTTTGCTTTCTTTCATGAGAATTTGCATCTTGGTTACTGCATGCTGGAGATGGGGGAAAATCAACGAAACTAAACAAATAAACTGATTTTGCTTTAGAAACACGCCTCATGCATCTCTTGTGCCTAACATACCTTTTGCCCTAAGTAAACATCAATTAATAGTTTAGTACAGTGCTCCCCAACCTTTTTATCGCCATGGACTGGTAAATGTTTGATAATTTTTCCCTGGCCCGCTTGTTTTGATTTAATAATTTTAATTTAATTAAAATGCCCCCCCGGCTGCTGACGCACATGCGTGCTAGTCGTTTTCCACTCTAGGGGGCGGTGCTCATCTCCGTACTCAAGCCGAAGAGCCAGTGTTGTGCGAGTCCTTGGCATCGCTGCAAGGAAACACTGTTTTTACTTCCTCGCGTTTTTTCCCCCGGGGGCGTCTCTTTATCTGACTTGCATTTCACATGCTTTCGAACGGCTAGCTTTGGAAGCATATAAATGCAAGGAGATCATTCCAATTCCAGAGTTTATTCGCAACCACTTTGGAAGACAGGAGCTGCTCTTGGCGGGGGGAGCTCCCCGTCTACGCTGTCGCCTGACCTTTTTTTAAAGCTACCGAGCCTCCGTGAGGTCTTGGGACCCTTCGCCCTTCCTTGACATGAGGCCGGAGAGTGGGGGGCGGGGGTGGGAATTGGTTGTCTTCATGGGGGAACAAAAACACCTCAGAGAAACCAAACACGCACTCGGTGTGTGTGTGTGTGTGAGGGGGAGAAAACACACACAGTGGAAATGGCGCTCACCCGCACGGGAGATCCCCCACAACCCTCCTTCGGGGGGACCTTTGGGGGAAGCTTGAGGCCGGGGCGTTCCTTGTTCCCCGAGGAAACCTTAACGGTGCAAAGAGGTTCCCTTTCTGGCTTTGGAAGCCCCGCCCCTCCTTCCCTCCCTCCCTCCCTCCCTCGGCGGGGGCGGGGTCACTTTCCCTGCAGCGGCGAGGCTTCCCCTGGTTTCCTTGGGCGGCCCGGTGCCGATTGATCCACGGACCGGCACCGGTCCGCGGCCCGGGGGTTGGGGAACACTGGTGTAGTACAGTCATAGTGATTCACTTAGATGGATATAAAGGAACTACTACTGTATTGTATAACTCACCTGCTTATGTGCTCCATTAGCCTTTTTATTCCCTGAAGTTTTAGACTCATTTGAGTAAAAATGTGATAGTTTTATTTGAATCCCTACTTTGAGTTCAGTACATGAGAAATGCAGCTTGTTTTGGTGCTGAAATTTGATTAACAGCTGTAAGATTCCCTCCCTGTAATGTCATTGAAAATACATAATAAAAATTGGAGCACACTGTAAAATCTGCTTTTGAGAGGGAAAAGTCTCTTAATTGTAATGGAGGGAAAAGGTCTAAAAAGAAAAGGAGTAAAACTCCTTTTTGAAACATTAGCTTCATTTGTAAGTTGGGAGATAACTCTAGTTTTATGAGATCTGCAGGTTAACCAGCTGCGTTCATGGCCATTGTTCTAATTAAAACACCTAGAGAAATAGGAGTGCCGAGATGCTGGGAAATTTCAGTGGACTGCAGCTTCAACAAATAGTTTATCTGCCAGCCTGGAATTTTTAAGCATTAGTTAGTAGTCACAAAAGTGGTGTGATATTTGAATTGAATTAGTTTCCTTAAATGTCAAATAGAGTAGCAGGGAGAACAGTGCATTAATATTTAACATAACATTGACAGTAGCTCACTATTTGCTTGTAAGCTGCAGAAAAGTAAGCATGATAAGGGGAAAAAAACACATTCTGTGGTGTGTTGCTGAGAATGGATTTTTGGTTACTAGGATTGTCCCCAATTTAGTGTTTTGTTCAAGTGTATGAAATGCTTGTAATAGCTTCCTGTGTTTGCAACAGCTTCTTTGAATAATAGCTATGCTGTAAGTGTTTTGTCCTGAAGCTGATAAACTAGGCAAAATAAAACAAAAACAAATCTTTCTCTTTTATATTTTTAGGAATGATAATGCCACAGTACAAATTGTCTCAGAATTCCATGCACGGTAGTCCTGCATCTTCCAACTATCAGCAAACCACTATTTCTCATAGCCCTTCAAGGTAAACATAACTAATGAGATGAAACATTTTAAATAAAATTTTACTTGGTACGTCTGCTGTAATTTATCATATACTGATTATCAGTTTATAGTACACATTTTATATTTTGATAAAGGAGTACTGATTTTTAAGTCAAGGATTATCCTTAGGGTCTCATGTATTTATTTATTTATTCTATACTGCGACATCTAGCAACAGTGGCCACTCTGGGTGGTTTACATGTAGAATGTATCACTGGATGAGGCATTGCACGCAAGATTTAGTAGAACATGCTGATGGGATGCAAATGGACTATACTGGATTCAGTGTACAGTGGTACCTCACAAGGCAAATGTCCTGTAAGACAAATTATTCGTAAGACAAATGAAATTTCCAGGGATAGGCAATTTTCCCAAGACGACTGTTTGCCTACCCGATGTTTTGAGAAAAGAATTGTCTTACAAGGTTGGCATTTGAATTTTGCTCGCCTACAACCTGAGGGGGTTCTGAGCGCATGAAATTCAAAAGCCTGTCTGCCTTTTCTTCCCTGTAGCATCCAATCCGCAAGCGCTACAGGGAAGGAAAGGCAGGATAGAAGCTGCCGCCACCTCCTCTTTGCCCGAGTCTCAGTGCAGAGACCCAGGCGAAGAGGAGGTGGGTGCCCCAATGCTGGAAGGGGACGAGCAGGCGAGTCGCACTTCACCCACTTCCCCTCCTGGGTTGGGGCATCCAGCAAAAGGGGGAAAGCTTTTTCCCTGTCCCCAACCCAGCAAAGAAAGGGAAAAGTCCCCCCCGCTGGGTTGTGGGTAAACCCCCTCAATCACTGGCAACTGAAGGCTGCTCCACACAGCCAGCCAGCCTGCTGATTTTGACAGCTCTGTGCTATCAAAATCAGCTGGCTGGCCACTGCGGGGGTGGGGGACAGCCTTCTACATTCCCTTGATTGGGGTTTTTAGACAGCCTTCCCATAGGAATGCATTGAAAACCAATTCATCTGTTCTGGAAGTCAGAAAAAAGGCCAAAAAAGAGAGAGGGAGGAGAACAGATGAATTGGTTTTCAATGCATTCCTATGGGAAGCCTGCCCCGATCCAGAAAAGCAGGGGAAGAGCTTCCCCACTTTGCTGGGTTTGGGGGGAAACCCTTCAATCATCCAGCAGTGGAGCTGTTATTTTGACAGCTCTGTAGCCAGGGTGCTTTTTGCATGGCGTGCGTGGGTGTTTTAAAAGGCGATTCTTGCTGCTCTGATCCCAGCAGGTGGGGAGTGGGTGAGGGGTGACTCCACCGCTCGCCCGCTCCCCAACCCTGGGTTGGAGCAGGAAAGATCTGCTTTTAAAAGACCTGATCGCCATGCAAAGAGCAGGCTGTATGCATGGGTGTGTTAAAAGCAGATCTTTGTTGCTGCGACTTGGGGGTGGGCGGGATGGCAAGGATCTGCTTTTAACACACCTGTGCATACAGCCTGCTCTTTGCGTGGTGTACACAGGCGTTTTAAAAACCAAATCCTTGCTGCTCCAGTCCCAGGACGGGGAGAGGCAAGGATCTGGTTTTAAAACATCCACACACGCCATGCGAAGAGCAGGCTATGTGTGCGGTGTTTTAAAAGCAAATCCTTGCCCCCCCCCCGGCAATCCAATGAGATACCATGACCAGTGGTATTGAATGCTCCTGAAAGGTCTAGCAGAATTAGTTAGGCTATGTTTTCCTCACCCAGACAACAGCATAGGTTGTCTATCAAAGCACTCAAAGCTGTCTTCATCCCATTCATTCTTTTATGGTACACTAGGGAATGGACCTAGGCTAAACCCCTATTAAAATTGACCCAGATAATTAGTTGTTGCACAAGAATGCTTTAAGGTTCTGGGCCACTGATTTCTCAGCCACCTTAGTTAAAAATGGCAAAATTGAGATTGACTTAAAACTAGTCAGAACATCTGGGTCAAGAGCAAATTTCTTTTTAAAAGGTTTTCAATTAAATCTTCCTTTTACACAGGTAGAGACAGATTGTTCCAGTAAGGAAATATTTACCATCTCTTAGCCATGGCAGTGAGTCCTGTCTTGACAGATTTGATTAGCCAGAAGGGGCAAGTGGATGGAGGGGCCTCTCCTGCTCCATCCTGAGATAGAATTTCCAAAGACAGAAGTTCTTCAGGGAAAGAGCAAGCAATGGATTAACAATGAGTACAGTATTCCCTAGTGAACCGTAAAAGAATCCTGAGAAACTCGTGGAGAACTGAAGAACTTTGGATTTGAGATCATCACGCAGTGCCAGAAAACCTCTTCTGTTGTACTGCTATATTACAGGCAGCTGTTGTTGAGCTGTTGTTCTGTTTACTAGAAAAGCACCTTTGGATCTAAGTCAGTACATGACTATCTCTTTCGGATTGTTTCATTTGTTTGCAGAATCAAGTAACAGTTGTCATTAAGATAAGAGGGAAATGATGGTATCATAATGTTCATGTATTCTTAGTGTTCATGTGCACTTCTCTCCATTTTATTTACAGTAGGTTCGTGCCTCCACAAACAAGCTCTGGTAATAGATTCATGGCACCACAAAGCAGTCCTGTGCCTAGTCCGTATGCTCCTCAAAGCCCTGCAGGATATTTGCCATATTCACACCCTCCAAGTTACACCCCTCACCCACAGATACAACAAGGTATTTATCCTCTCTTTTTCTAAAAAATATATGTTTTGTTGCTCTTTACTGTATTTTGGTACATTCTTCAGTGCAGATATCTCTTTTTGCAGATATTCATGTCTTTCTCTCAGTAGTTATGTGAACAAAATGACTAAAATCAGAAGAAAATATTATTACCTACTTCCAGAGATTCTTCTTACATTTATAAATAGACTGATGCATCTTGAGATTTTAAGCTTTATCAACTGTACTGTGAAACAAAAGGCAAACGTATAGGCTGCAGTAACTGTTCCCTTTTCCAATTTGTATAGTGGAACTATATTGATTCATAAGAGCAAAACAGAATCCAAAAATTACAAGCATACTAGGGTCTGTGTTTCAGAGTTCACCAGAACCCTACAAAAGCCTACAGGTGTGCAGTCACAGTAAGTCCGCATTGGCCTGCAGCACACACTGATGTGGCTGGAAATGGCCATTGAAACAGCCAAGCAAAACTTAACAAGAGATGCCCATTGGGCAGCTTCTGTTGTATTTTGTGGGTTTGAGAGGGTATTGGGGAGTATCCCAAGCCCAGGATATCCAATACCTTCAATACTCTTGGATGCAGTTCATTCGGCCCTAGAGATCTGAACTCATTGAAAGTAATAAGCCATTCCTTGACTATCTGTCTCAAATTACAGTCCTGTCCCTTTGACTTGTACTTCATAATTGTTTATTTTTTCAGTTGATAAACTATTTCCATCAATTAATGAAACATGCATTTATTTCTGAATATTATCATTTTTCTTCTCCTTCAGTTGGAAGGGACCTGTCAAGCCCTCCCCAAAAATCCAAAAATTAACAAAGAAAACTAGAACTACAAATCAATGAATACTTCACTCAATAGCACATAGAAACAAATTATGTGTCTTTATTTCATTTGATTAGCTCTGAGGACTTCTTCATTATACAGTGGTTTGCAAAAGTATTCGGCCCCCTTGAACTTTTCCACATTTTGTCACATTACAGCCACAAACATGAATCAGTTTTATTGGAATTGCATGTGAAAGACCAATACAAAGTGGTGTACACGTGAGAAGTGGAACAAAAATCATACATGATTCCAAACATTTTTTACAAATAAATAACTGCAAAGTGGGGTGTGCGTAATTATTCAGCCCCCTTTGGTTTGAGTGCAGTCAGTTGCCCATAGTCATTGCCTGATGAGTGCTAATGTCTAGAGTGCACCTGTGTGTAATCTAATCTCAGTACAAATGCAGCTGCTCTGTGACAGCCTCAGAGATTGTCTAAGAGAATACTGTATTGGGAGCAACAACAACATGAAGTGCAAAGAACACACCAGACAAGTCCGGGATAAAGTTATTGAGAAATTTAAAGCAGGCTTAGGCTACAAAAAGATTTCCCAAAGTCTTGAACATCCCACGGAGCACTGTTCAAGCAATCATTCAGAAATGGAAGGAGTATGGCACAACTGCAAACTTACCCAGACAAGGCTGTCCACCTAAACTCACAGGCTGAACAAGGAGAGCACTGATCAGAAATGCAGCCAAGAGGCCCATGGTGACTCTGGACGAGCTGCAGAGATCTGCAGCTCAGGTGGGGGAATCTGTCCATAGGACAACTATTAGTCATGTACTGCATAAAGTTGGCCTTCATGGAAGAGTGGCAAGAAGAAAGCCTTTGTTAACAGACAAGCATAAGAAGTCCCGTTTGCAGTTTGCCACAAATCATGCGGGGGACACAGCAAACATGTGGAAGAAGATGCTCTGGTCAGATGAGACCAAAATTGAACTTTTTGGCCAAAATGCAAAACACTATGTGTGGTGGAAAACTAACTCTGCACATCACTCTGAAGACACCATCCCTACTGTCAAATATGGTGGTGGCAGCATCATGCTATGGGGGTGCTTCTCTTCAGCAGGGACAGGGAAGCTGGTCAGAATTGATGGGAAGATGGATGGAGCCAAATACAGGGCAATCTTGGAAGAAAACCTCTTGGAGTCTGCAAAAGACTTGAAACTGGGGCGGAGGTTCACCTTCCAGCAGGACAACGACCCTAAAGATAAAGCCAGGGCAACAATGGAATGGTTTAAAACAAAACATATCCATGTGTTAGAATGGCCCAGTCAAAGTCCAGATCTAAATCCAATCGAGAATCTGTGGCAAGATCTGAAAACTGCTGTTCACAAATGCTGTCCATCTAATCTGACTGAGCTGGAGCTGTTTTGCAAAGAAGAATGGGCAAGGATTTCAGTCTCTAGATGTGCAAAGCTGGTAGAGACATACCCTAAAAGACTGGCAGCTGTAATTGCTGCAAAAGGTGGTTCTACAAAGTATTGATTCAGGGGGCTGAATAATTATGCACACCCCACTTTGCAGTTATTTATTTGTAAAAAATGTTTGGAATCATGTATGATTTTTGTTCCACTTCTCACGTGTACACCACTTTGTATTGGTCTTTCACGTGCAATTCCAATAAAATTGATTCATGTTTGTGGCTGCAATGTGACAAAATGTGGAAAAGTTCAAGGGGGCCGAATACATTTGCAAACCACTGTAAGTATTGTAAGGCCTTCAATAAGGTTCCCCATGGTATTCTTGCAAGGAAGATAGTGGACAATGGGATAGATAGTGCCACTCTTTGATGGATTTGTAATTGGTTTACTGATCGCACCCCAAGGATGTTTATAAATGACTTCTCTTCATCTTGGAGAGATTTGTCCAGTGGGGTGCTCCAGAGTTCTGTTCTGGGTCCAGTGGTATTCAGTATTTTTATTAATGACTTGGAGGAAGGAATAGACAATAGTCTGATTAAATTTGCAGATGATACCAAATTGGGAGGGGTTGCTAATTCCCGAGGATAGAATGAACATCCAAAAGGACCTTGACAGATTAGAATGCTGGGCCAAAGCTAAAGGGATGCGTTTCAACAGAGAGAAGTGTAGGGTGCTGCATCTAGGTAAAAATAATGAATTGTAAACATAGGATGGGTGACACCTGGCTGGGAAATAGTACCTGTGAAAGGGATCTGGGAGTCTTGGTGGATCACAAATTGAACATGAGTCAGCAGTGTGACGCGGTGGCCAAGAAAGCCAATGCGATTCTTGGTTGCATTAACAGAAGCATAGTGTCCAGATCAAGGGAAGTGATAGTACCACTCTATTCTTCTCTGATCAGACCCCACCTCGAGTACTGTGTACAGTTCTGCGCACCTCAATAGGACTGGTTTGTTTCCATGGCTTCAGAGACTAGGACACAGAGCAATGGTTTCAAACTACAGGAAAAGATATTCCATTTGAACATTAGGAAGAACTTCATGATAGTTAGAGCTGTTTAGCAGTGGAATATGCTGCCACGGAGGTTGGTGGAGTCTCCTTCTTTGGAGGTTTTTAAAGCAGAGTCTGGATGGCCACCTGTTGGGAGTACTGTGATGGGAGTTCCTGCATGGCAGGGGGTTGGACTGGTTGGCCCTTGAGGTCTGTTCCAACTCTATGATTCTATGATTCTATGAATACCACAAAGATAAAATATCATTACATTATATTTTGCATTAAGAATTGCTCAGGAGAGCTAGAAGTTCTCTGTGCTCTGGGGTAGAGAGTGAGATTGTGTGGCTTTTTAAAATATAGTTGTGGGAAAGGGGGAACTTGTCCTATTTAGGGGAATAGGTATTAGTCATTGATTGTGAGGTGGAGGGATTAAGAGTGGTGGTGGTGGTGGTGATGATAGTGATGATGATGATGATGATGATGATGTATAGAAGTTCATTTTCTATATTTAGCCCATTCAGCATCATTAATTACACCCCAGACAACAGTCAATGAATGTGGATGTATCTGGTGCAGAAAAATATAACACTGGAAAATTTTCTGATTTGGAAAATTTTCCACATCACATTTCTGGGAAGTCAAAAATTTGAGTGGATAGTTAAAGTCACAAGGTCTGAAAGCTAAGCTTGTAATGTAATGCACTAAAATGTTTTTTAAACATGTATATATAGTTTTCTTAAAGATTAATTCATTATAAACAATTGTGTTCAACATGCCCTCTGATTTTCATCCCCGTCTCGTATCCATACGTGCGCACATGTGATAGTGCATGTGCATGAGCAGCTTCCCCTTCCACAGATTCCATCGCAACTGAAAGGAAAATGCAAGCGAGGAGGGTGCCAGGGGTGTGCGTGTAGCCTAGACCTTGTTGCATTTAACAATATAATTTTAAAGGATAAAACAATGGGTGGCATGAATGAATGAATGAATGAATGAAGAAATAAATGAATGAATGAATGAATGAATGAATGTAATATCCTAGTTCATTTTGGGCCATAGTCCAAATTTAATGGATCACTGAATATATTTTGATACTGGGAGCAATTCTGACTCTTAACGTGTTTTTGTATTACTGTATATACTCTAGTATAAGTCTAGTTTTTCAGCCTAATTTTGGGCTGAAAAAAGGGGTCCTCGGCTTATATGCGGGTCAATACTTTTAGCCACTGAGGCAAGTTTGGGTCGGTGGTTAAAAGTCATTTTAAACATTGTGTGCCACTTCTCCTGACCCCCCCCCCCGTTTAAAATGACTTTTTTCACCACCACTGTTCTATGCTCTTTATGTCCTTATGTTTTCAAAAGCACCTTTGGCTCTTTCTTCTTAAGTTAAATTTTTTTCTATGCAGTGCTGATAAAATATGGGGTACAGATTTGACTGCAGTAAGAAAAAATAAGTAGAAATACCACTATATGAAGTATATATTCTTTGTAGTTCCCATACAATTAAATGACATTTCACAGAATTGTATTGGGTCCTTGTTCTATAAAATTGTTTAAGCTTATTGTCTTATAAAGATACATTCATGGCAGGGAAAATGGAACATACAGAGGTCCTGTGAAACTTTTCCTTGGCCCTAAGGCAAGCTTCTTCTGGATGGGTGTCTATGCAGAACACTTACTTAAAGGAAAATCTCAGTCCTCAGTGCAGAATTATCTTAAAGGACCTGTGCAATTATCTTATGTAAGGGCTTCTTGTTTGTGTGTTTGTTGTCCAGGAACAGCTGAACCTCCGGTTCCCGTCTTCTAACAGTTTTCTAAAGCATCAAATAGTCTTCATAATGACCTTGTACACACAATAGAGCTAGTAAATAGTGTAGATCAGAAAGTGGCTGAGTGGTCCAAGCTTAATTAAGGAAAAAGTCACATGCAATATGTCTGTAATCTTTAGAACACTTTTTTGTCAAAATTTTACCTCTGAATTTTTTTTTTAGTTTTCTTCATCACTTTTTTGAAAATAAGAACAGCACTGATTGTGATCCTTTATAAAATCAGTGCTTAAAGATTTGTTTAGAAATATAACTATATGTATTTACATAATTTTCTTTTAATTTCAGCTTCAGTATCCAGTCCCGTTATCTCAGGGGGAATGAGGAGTATACATGAAAATAAAGTTACAAGTCAGTTGTCCAGCAGTTCAGCTAATCACCATTCTGATAATTCTAGACATGCATCAAATGAAGATTACCTGCAGATGGTGCACAGAATAAACAGTGAAGTATGTAACATATATATATATATTTAATACTATCCTTTTTTGACATTTCAGTGAACAATATTTTACTATTTACATTCTGGTAATATTCTATAAGAGAGGGTATCAGTATTTCTGAGGCTGTCTTGTATGTTAATTTTGATATAGATTAGTTAATCCTTTCCGGAAACAGGCAAAGACCTTTCTCTTCAGGCAAGCTTTCCCTGAATGATGGACTATCTACTGTGTCTTTTTATGACTCTACCATTCATGGCTACATAGACTTTGTGTTATAACTCCTTAGAACTTTGTGTTTATATCTCTCCTTGTGTGATTACATTAACACTATATTATCAATTGTTAGCTTTTATATTGCTATATAATGCCGTAAGATGCCCGTCAATTTCCTGTTTCTCAAACTGGTTGTGTCTTAATTGTAATGGACTATATAGTCTCCTAACTGTAAGCCACCTTGGGTCCTTTTATTATTTATTTATTTATTTATTTTAGAGTATTTTTACCCCGCCTTTCTCCTTGGAAAAAATACTCAAAAATAAATAAATAAAATAAATAAATTCTTTGAGATTAGGGTCAAACATCTGACCTCATTTTGTAAACCACTAGATTGAAAATGATAGGAATCAGTAGAACAAGTGCTTAGGACACATCTATTAAGCAGTGAATCTGATTTGTTTAGTGCTACATCTGAATGTAGTATGGGTCCAAGACTGTTGTATTTGTATATCTATTTTACTTAAACTCAGATAACTCAGATACCACAGTGTAATAACTGTGCGTCCCTAGGTTTCTAGGAGAAAATCGGCTCATGGATTGAGTATATTTGCTTGCTGATCTAGTGCTGCCTTTGTAGATGCTGTAGTTTCTCATTGAAATGTGTCCACACTTCTGTTCTTTGAGAAATATAATTTGTAAGTCATTGTTCTGAGTGCTGCAAAAGAAGATGTAGCAGAGAAATAAAACATGTGGCCAAGAATGTTCTTTTCCTTTTGAATGATTCTAGTCCCATACTTAAATGAGAAATTGCTACTATAGTCATAGTTCTATCTTCTGAATGGAGATAGTAATTGATAGATGTTCTGTGGAAAAGAGGCATGTGTATAATTAATGTGGTCTGAGTTTCTTCCTCTTCATTGGGATGCTTCAAGTGATAGATGGTTTGTTTTTTGAAAATACCTCTTGATAGCATACATAACTTGAACATGGCATATGTGCAAACTAATTTGGCTTGATGATTTTTCCTTTTCAGTGAGATGTCTCAAGAGGTGGATAAGTTGGGTTTTAGAGATATCTGTTGATAGTAGGCATAAATTGATCTTGTTTTAGATTGAAATGCTGCTTTATTTGAAAACCTCCTCTCATGACAATTTGTCAGATTATCTGGCAGTATTCAGTACACATTTCTCAATAAATAAATCATATACCTTTCATTTGCTTTGTCTGTCATTCTCTATGTGTGCCATAACTCTGGAATAAAGATCAAAGCAAATTTTGTTGTTCCAGGATTGAGGAAATTTCTGAGAACTACTGTATTCTAAGTAGACTATGATCTTATTACAAGATTTTTAGTCTTGAACAAATAATAACTATAATATTCTATAATAGAGGCATGCAAATGGGAGGGGGAGAATTGGTTTCTCAGCAAAACCTGGATGAGGCAGTTTTAGATTCGAGTGTGCTAGAACTACTGAAATGTGAACTTCTAAAGAGCTTAAACTATGAAGAAATTGACATAGAATTTTTGTATACTTTGGTTCAGTCATCGATACAAATGGAGACTGCAGCCAAGAAATCAGAAGGTCAGCAATGAAGGAACTAAAAACATAATTAAATGTAAGGATGTGTCACTAGGGACGGATGACAAAGATCACCCACATTCTTGTATTTTCGATCACCATGTATGGGTGTGAAAGTGGACAGGAAAAAATATTTTGTTTGTAATGTAGTGCTGAAGGAAAGCTTTATGTCTACCCTTTCTGGACTGCCAGAAAGACATACAAGTGGGTCCTTTATCAAATCAAGCCTGAACTATCTCCGGAGGCAACCGTGTTGAAACAGGCTGTCCTATCTTAGGCACATTGTGAGAAAGCAGGATTCTTTGGAAAAGATACTAATGCTGAACAAAGCTGTAATAGAGTAGTAAAAGAGAAAGATCATATGATACCATAAAGGAAACCATAGGCTTGAATTTGCAATAGCTGAGCAGGGCTATTGAGGAATTGACATTTTGGAAATTGCTCATTCATAGAGTCATTTGGAAGCGAGTTGATGGGAAATAACAAAATTAAAAGTCTAGGTCATAGCAATCAATAAATTGAAGAAGCAACACAACTCATTTGTATATTTTTTGTATGGGGAAAGGGGATATAAAGTGATGCCTTAAATTATGAAATTAATATGTTCCAGTAGATTTTCCACAATTCAGAATTTTCATAGTTCAAAATGTGGTTTCCCATGGGACTGCATTGAAAACCGATTAATCTGTTCCGAAGGGAACTGATTACAATAGGATTTCAATGCCTTCTTATGGGGACCCAAAAAAGCAGAGGAAGAACTTCCTGGCTTTGCTGAGTTTGGGGGGATGACCCTCAATCAAACAGCAACATAGCTATCAAAATCACCTGGCTGTCGGCTGGCCCACAGCCAGGTGATTTTGACAGCTCCGCAGCCAGGGTGTTTTTTGCATGATGCACATGAGTCTTTTAATAGCAGTTTCTTGCTGCTCCCCAACCACTGGGGTTGGAGCAGCAAGAATCTGCTTTTAAAAGATCTGCATGCACCATGTAGAGAGAAGGCTGTACCTTCGGACCCCCGCTGCCTGCCTGCTAATCCTGGCTGCCCTGAATGCTTGGTTGCATGCACCATGCAGACAGCAGGCCGCATGCATGCACACAGCCTGTTATTTGCATGGCAGACAGGTCATTTAAAAGCAGATTCTTGCTGCCCCACACAGCCTGCTCTTTGCATGGTGCGTAGGGATCTTTTAAAAGCAGGTTCCTGCTGCTCTGACACCAGCGATCAGGAAGCAGCAAGAATCTGCTTTGAAAAGACCCGTATGCCATGCAAAGAGCAGGCTGTCAGCGCGCCTGACAGCCAGGTGATTTTGACAGCCCCAGATTTCCCTTCCTAATTCAAATTTTTCACAGTTCAAGGCATTCATAATTCAAGGCATCACTGTATTTACAAGCTTATTGAGAAATGTCATTTTCTTTATTCTGTGTTTCAGTCATAAAATTAAGTGATACTTTGCTTGTAATTCTTTTCTTGCATATTTTAGTGTCCAGTTACATAAATAATACTTATATTTATATATAAAACCTAGTCCTGTGCTTACTAATTTCTTGAACAAATGAATAAAAAATACTGGAAATTATCCTTATGGCTAAGTCATAGAAAACAAAAATTGTAAGATTTAGTAAATAGTTTGTTTTTAACAGTCACTTATATGATTTTAGGATGGTGATTCTTCGGTAAGGAACACAGCATCATTTTCTTTGCGATCGCCACAGTCTGTATGTTCTCCAGCTGGAAGTGATGGAACTTCTAAAGGTATTTCTATAGCTTTTTTACTGCTGCTGTAGTTAGGAATCCTAGATCTATCCCAATTGAAAGAAACTCAGGAAACCAGTTAATACACTGCAATCTAGGGAAGAGCTTAGTTCTCTGTCAATTGAAATTATATTGAACATCAAGATCCCCTGCTATACATTGAAAAGCAGAAGTTTTTCGAAGTCATAAATCGTATGAAAAATGAAACTGTTGATAGAGGGAAGAAATGTTTTACTTGATTATATTTTAATTCCACAGTTTCATCTTTTAATTCTAATGTACTATGACTTTCAAATTTCTGGGCTGTTCCCCCCCTCCTTTCTAAATTAAGGAAACATTAAATATCACAGCCATATGTTTCTATGCCTGTTGTATCTTTTATTACTCTTAAAAGATTTGTAATCCAGCAAGCTGAGAACCCCCCACAATATGTGTATTGTGATCTTGTGGATGAGTGACCTCTCTAAAGAAGTCTACATCTGTGTTTCAGTCTACATATCAGATGGGGAGGAAATTACATTTTTGAGGGCTAGTTGGGCCACTGATGGAATTGTGGGGGTGTCTCCTCAAGCATCCCTGGTTTGAAAGCCCAAGGGAGCCTATGGGCTACCAA
The DNA here is from genome assembly GCA_029282475.1 of Phrynocephalus forsythii. Lineage (NCBI taxonomy): Eukaryota > Metazoa > Chordata > Lepidosauria > Squamata > Agamidae > Phrynocephalus > Phrynocephalus forsythii. The sequence continues at coordinate 102,112,544 of JAPFRF010000004.1, read as the reverse complement.
GCTTCCATGCCTCTAGATTGCAGGGATATCCCACTGCAGGTGGAGGAAATACTCTGTCGGGAATAAGCTCAAGGTCATCAGCCATGTCAGAGGAAGGAGAGATGAGGGAGGAGGCAGTTAAGCTTTGGGACCCCATCTTCTGTGCCTCCACAGAGGTGCGAACACAGAGAGAGGACAAGGGGAGCCACTTCCATTGACTCAGTCCATTCAGGAATGGAAGGGGTCATGGACCTGAGGATCTGGAAATGATGCCCCCAGCCAATCCATCTTCACCCCAGCCTTGGCATCCTTGCATTGAAGGCCATGGAGCCTACCCAAACTCATATCTGAACTGCACCCTGGGTTAGGGCTTATAATCTATTCCAGAACTCATATTCTGCGGAATTCAGTGAAAAACTGGTGTCCCATCTGGGCTGACTGTGCCAAGGAGTGAGTCTGGAAACTCAACCCCCTAGGAACACAGGGGAAGGGCAGTAGGGGCTGGTCTGTTCTTTTGACGAAATCTGCCATGAGGGACCAAGTCATGTTGGAACTAATGGATTTTTTGCCAGGGGACTTCTGAGCCGTGGGCTGCTAGGAGTGGGTCTTGGAGGGAGAGCCTCACAGGAATGTATGTTATAAGTTTGCAAAGTTGTCTTGCAGAGTTGAACGCTCCAAAAAGCAGGGTTATTGCTGTTAAATCTTGTCTCCCAGTGGTATTGTAGCTCAGTCAAGTAGAATTCCTAGTGGAGCTGAACATTCATGAATTAATAATGAATAAATACTAAGAATGTGTGCTTTTTCTGCTTTGTTTAGGCAAGTGACAGTGGAATCATTTTTTGTGATAATTAATTTTATATGATTTAAATTATGTTGGAAAACACATTTTGGCCCATTTATAAAGTCAACAAGGACAGTTCAGCAGAGGTTCTATAAGTCGTCTCTACCATACTAGTTGAATATTTTTAAAATTCTTTAATCATTTTTGTTGAATGCTATCCCTAGTATAATTTTATCCCTGCTCTAGTTAGTGTGTGCTGGTTAGATTTTTCTATATACAGAGAGTAGTTGAATTTATGGCAGTGTTATAGAGTCAGACATTCAGTAAAATAATGGAATAATTACACCATCATCTTTCTCAAAGATGCCTTTATGCTGTTAAATGTTAAATCCTTAACATTATCCTAATTCACTCCTCTAATTTTTCAGCTTCTTTTTTGTTTGTTTGCAATAGATGTTTCCCTCTCATTGCATCAGTAAATGATAGTGAATAATATTTTATAATCCAGACATTATTATAAATCATGACAGATACCTTGCATAGTTTTTACTTTGTGAACAGTTCTTTAAAAGTCTACATGTGCAAGTATATCAGCTGTGCAAAATCTGGAAAAATCAGGCAGGTGTTGGAAGAAAGATGTGCAGTTGTGGAATCAACATTGAAGAACATTGTTTTACCTTTGTTTTGTTAGGCGTATCATTTGTTGACAATAAGTATTGTCAACCATGAAGCCAAGCAATTGAAAACTTCTGTCAGTGAGTCCTAACTAGTATCTAAATAAAAAGAAGTTTTGAATTGGTCATATGTATCTCATACCTTCCCCACCTAACTATGGAAAGTTTGATGATCAAATTTCCAGAGTAATTTCCTAAAACCTCTCGGGTTGTCAGTTATTCTCAGTAAATAACTGAATTATAGAAAAAAAATCTAGTTTTGAAAATAATAGGTGGGTACTAGATAGCTAAAGACTGGATAGATACGATGTTAGTGCCAGTTTGGGGAACCAGGAGTAGTAATTCCTTACTATGCCACCAAAGAGAACAGCTAGACTGTTCACTTTTGGGCAAGCTGCACATTCTCAAAGCATCCCCATCCCCAAAGTGAAACATAAACCATTTCAAGGTACATTGGTACCTTGACATATGAAATTAATCCGTTCTGAATGCATCTTTGTAAGTTCAACAATTAATAAGTTGAACAGCATTTTCCCATAGGAATGCATTGAAAATCAATTAATCTGTTCTGGAGGTTGTAAAATAAAGGAACTGATTAATTAGGTTTCCGTGCATTCCCATGGGAACGCTTTCCCAACCCTCCTCAATCAAAGGGAGCCAGAAGGCTGTTCTTTGCAGCCCCGACAGACAGCTGATTTTGACAGATCCAACCTAGCTCTCTGGTGCTGCTGTGGAGAGCAGCCTTCGGCTGCCCTTAATTGAAAGTGGTCACCCATTGATCTTCACCCAGCCTGGGTGGCTTGCAAGGGAAGCACAGATCGCTGGCTCCCTTATAAATCGCCCAGGCTGGCCAAAGATGCATTGGTTCCTGCTCTGCCCACGAATTTGTTGGGCAGAGCAGTAACCAATGTATCTTCACCCAGCCAGGGCAGTTTGGAAGGGAAGCACGGGTCGCCGGTTCCCTTGCAAGCCACCCAAGCTGGGTGAAGATCAATGGGCAATCTTTCTCAGTTAAGGGCAGCCGAAGGCTCCTTTCCGTCAGAGAGCTGATTTTGCAGCGATCCTTTGCAGCGATCGAAGTACCCAGGAGAAGAAGGAGGAGGTGGTGGTCTCCCCCAATCAATGGCAATCAAGAGCTGTTCTCTGCAGCCCCACCAGAGAGCTGATTTTGACAGGTCCGACCTGTCAAAATCAGCTGTTTGGCACAGCTGCGGAGAGCCTTCTTAAGTCAAATTTTTCCGTTGTTGAAGCATTCGTAAATTGAGGTACCACTGTACAATTTACCTAAAAAACCTTGAAAGGGTTGCCATAAATCACAGAATGCAGTTATTAGAAGGAAACAAAACCTAAGTGAGAATGAGATAATCAATTATTGCCTTCATTAAACCCAAAATGGCAATTTTTCTGGGTGATGCAGAGGAGATATCTACTAAAATGGGTTAATCCCATCCCTGTCCAGAATACAGAAGTCAGGAAACACTTAACTATAGAAAATGTATGGTAAATCCACACCTCTTTCCCAACTTTCTTTTTTGCTGCCTTTGCACACCAGAACCGTTGTGCATACTTTGGCTTTCTCCCTAGTCATTCTGAATTCCTTATTTACCTCCTGGTCTTTCTGCCTGTCTGGTCTAACAAATTCTGTTTTCCTTTCTAAGAGATTATTTTTGCATCTTGTTTCTGCCTCTCCACTGTTTCTCTGTCTCCGAAAACAATCAACCCCAGTTCCCCTTTCACTCACCCGTATCCCTATGGCCTCTATCAAGAAGAGAAGGCAAGATTCAAGGTCCATCAAGGTGGGAAAGCCTGTATAAGGTGATAGAGATGAAGCAGTTATGAAAATGGTCACTTGGATGCCTGCCTTGTGTATTTCTGAGGCCTCTTCTACATTGTGCCAGTAGGTTGCAGCAGTTCTAATTACAGGAGAGGCCTTGTTGAAGACCATATTGTCTCCGGAGGTTGTCTGGTACTGCATGTATCTTTGGAGGCCTATTCTTTCCCAATGTAGACATTCTGAGTCTCTGAAGGAGGAGGATGTGGATTCCACTCCCCTTACCCTCCTTAAAGTGGTTAAAGGTCCCTTCTCTTTGGTAGGAAACTTTCTTGAATTTACTGCTTTTGGGGCAGGGGGGATCAGAAGTGGAACACTGTTTTTGAGTTTTTTCATGGAGGCATGGATCTTTACGTTATCATGACATCTCCTAGATCTAGTATATGTCTCTGTTTCCTCCTGATCTCTGTAAAGGACCCTGTGTTGTTTCTGATCCCACCATAGGTGGTCTTCAGGGCCCTTCATGCTTTATCAACATTCATGAGGAGAGTGTCCAGTCAGAGTGTTCCCCTGCCTCACCCCACGAGGATTCCAAAACACACTTCTCCCAGGCAGTGCCCTTGAGATCTCATAGCAGTTAATATAGAGAGCCTTACTTCTTTCTTGAACTTAAGGTACATTCTGTTTCCAGGATCAGGGTACATCTCAAAAGCATGTCATGCCTCTTTTTACTTGATAAATAAGCTGCCCTTCTCCCGTCTAATGACTGTTCCTCCAAGGAGTTTCTGGGAGGGGATTCTGATTTGGACACTACAGTACTTCCATTCAGGAAGCCATCCCTTTCTTATCTTTGCAAGGGTAGAGAAAGTGACAGAAAAAGGAATAATAGTTTGGTAATGAAAACTAGAGGATGTTGCTTATTGTAGATTTCTTCATTTTGAGGATTTTCCCACATTGCTAGCTAAAAATCTTTCCATCTTGGGTCTATTCCAGGTTTTCATAACTTGAAGATATGGGGGACCATGGTCTTGGCTTCCCCTATGTCAGTACCAGAGCTACTGTTTTTCTGAGTTGCTGAAGAATGAGGTGGAAGGAAAACATACCATATAATTCAAAAGTCACATGATGACTGAGATAATTGACTGACCAGTGGAGATCAAGCCACTAAAAGTCATCGTTCCACAGCCCATTAGACCACACAGAGAGCACTTGACTCTCAGTAAGCACCATGGCACCACCAGAGCTAAATAACCTGAAAGCCTTTCTTGATAGACTGACTGACTGACTAACATTGAGGGGAGATTTCAAATACTTGAAAGTCTGTCATACAGAGGAGTGGGGATCTATTCTCAGTCATCCCAGAGTACAGGACACACAATGATGGTGTCAAGTTACAGGAAGCCAGATTTCAGTTGAATATCAGGGAAAAAAATTCTAACTGTTAGAGCAGTAAGACAATGGAAGCAGTTACCTTGAGAAATGATTAGTCCTGCAAGATTGAGGCATTCAAGATAAATTTAGACAACCACCTGGCAGATTTCCTTTGATATGTATTATTGCATTGAGCATGGAGTTGTACTCAGTGGCCTTATACACCCCTTCCTACTTCATTTTTCTCTGATTATCCTCTTCAAATATGAACATGTTTACTACCCCATGTTTTATGTTGCATATATGAATGCAATGTTATACCTTGATCTAGAGGCAAATATGAATGGATTTCATATACTGCTGGAACCAGATCATTCTAATAAGTAGAAAGTATTCTACTTTGTACAAAGTAAAAGAAAAGCAGTGCTCTGTAGTTAATGAACTTCTGAAAGTACTCTGTTAGTCAGTGAGGTTTATGAATCTAAGGAAATTTCCCCACATTAGCAGCTGAAGAGAAATGTCTTGCTGAGGTAAACCTGGTCTTGATAGGTTTGATTTAATAATTTCATTTCTTATAATTCTTACAGTTTTAGTTTATAACCACATAGAATAAACAACCCTGTCAATGAACCTGTAATTTTGCCACATATAATTAGACTATGTAACTAGAAATTCCTTTGATTTGCCTACAGATCCATTCAATTCTTAATGCAAAATATATAATTATATTTATCTTTGAGCTGTTCAAAGGACTAATAACAATTTTCCAATTCAGGAGAGCATTTAACGGGCTAGAATTATTATAGCAAATTAATTTGGGGAGATCTGTGCCTATAAATATATAGTACACACAACATGGAGCCCCATAGTGCAGTGGTTAAATGCCTGTACTGCAGGTAAAACTGTGCTCACAACCTGGGGTTCAATCCCAGGCAGCAGGCTCATGGTTGACTCAGCCTTCCATCCTTCTGAGGTGGGTAAAATGAGTACCCAGCTTGCTGGGGGGGGGTAATGTGTAGCCTGCATACTGTAATTAAAACTGTAAACAGCCCAGAGACTACTTGAAGTGGTATGTGGCGGTATATAAGCAGAACACTTTTAGGGCCTTTTCACACGACCCCTAAGATCCGCTGGTCCCTTAAATTCGGACCAGAGATCTTGGGGGTTCGTTTCTGTTCCTCTGTCCCCACCCCTCAGCACTTCCTGCTCCTGTCAGCGTGAGGGGGGGGGAAGGACAAAAGAAGCCTTTACTAACCTGCCGGTGCCGGTCAAACTTGCCCGGAGCCCCGTTACTTCCTGGTTCCATCTCAAGGAGCTCTTAAAGGGGCGGGAGGCAAAAACAACAACAGACAAGCCAGGAGAGCCCGGCACTCTTATCCGCATCAAATTTTTTTCACCTGCAGAGAGCAGGTACATGAAAAATGTGCTGGGTCGCGCTAAAGTGGGCGGGGTCGCACTTAATTGTCTCCAAACTCCGGAGCTGGTGGGAAAGCATTTCTAAGCTCCGGAGCTGGGAGCCATTTGCAGCGCAGCTTAGGGGTCGTGTATAAACGCCCTTAGACACTGAAACTTCTTAGTAACAGTTCTTGTAATGAAGAAGTCCTTGGAGCTAAACAAGATGGAATAAAGATACACAATTTATTTCTATGTGGGATTACTTGTAAAGGTTTGAATATCAATGTTCTGTTCAGTGAAATACAAATATATAATTTGTAGTTCTAGTTTTCAGGATTTTGTGAAATTTTAGGACTTAACAAGTCCCTTCTAACTGAAGGGGAAGAAAAATGAAGGCATTATTTAGATGTATAGTATGACCCCCTTATCTGCTGTTTAATTAACCACTGATTCACTTATCTTCAGATTATTTATTTATTTATTTATTTTTACAACTTATATGCCGCCCACTACCCAAAGGTCTCTGGGGGGAAATAAATTAAAAATAGCTGTAAAAAACAAACTGCTGTCACAAACAGTAACAATTAAAAAACTTCTGGAACAGGAAGGTTTTTACCTGGCGCCGAAAGTCATCAGGTGGTGAAGAGGGCATTCCATAGCTTGGGGGCAGCTGCCGAAAAGGCCCTGTTCAGCCATCCCTTTCACCTCCTTGAGGGATGGCTCTTTCAGGAGGGCCCCTGGCTTGACTTAATTGCAGCGGCGGAAGGAGGAAGGAAGAAAACAAAACAGAACTTACCGATGCCAAGCCCTCCTTGCTGCCGCCACTGTCCCTACAGGCCATCCCCCGAGCCTGGCGGCAAAGAGTGTGGCTGGTTGGCAGCGATGAGGAGGGAAGAAAGCGAAAGAAAGCTTAGCGATGCTGAGACCTCCTCTCCGCCACAGCCACACTACCAGACGTTTGGGGTGTGTTGGAGGCAAAAGCTTTCGCCACTGCACCCCACCACCCCTGCTGCCACCATTATCCTCGAATAAGAGTATTTACTCTTATCCGTGGATTTTGCTATCCACGGGGGTTACCGGGACCAATCCCCCACAGATACGGCAGTCGTAATGTACAGTATTTTCCATGTATAATGCTATATTTTTGTCTAAAATAGTTAAGCTAAAAATTGAGGGTCGTCTTAAACATGGAAGTAAGCCGAAGAGAGAACTGAGCAGTTGTGAAATTGTAGTTTGGGCTTGGAAAAGTGTGTGTGTGTGTGTGTGTGTGTGTGTGTGTGTGTGTGTGTGTGTGTGTGTGTGTGTGTGTGTGTGTGTGTGTGTGTGTGTGTCTTATAGGTGGAAAAATATAGTATGTTTTTAAGTTAGTTGAAGTATATCATCAACTGAATAAACAATCAAACTTGAAGTACAAATAGAAGGGACAGGATTGTAGCTTGAGACTGATAAAGAAATAGTCAAGGAATGCCTTGTTACTGTGCATGAGTTCATCTCTAGGGCCAGATGAACTGCATCTTAGCATATTGAAAGAACTGGCTTAAGATCTACCAGGACCATTTACTTTATTTTTCTTGAAATCATGGAAGATGGCTGGACTGCCATTTTTCTTCTTCTGTTGGATTGATCCCTCCCCTAATAACCCAAAATAAACCCAGAAAGACTTATTTGATAAACATCCCTATATTTCAAAAGGGCAAAATGAGGTATCTGAGAACTAAAAACAAGTCAGATTGACATCAATCCAAAGCAAAATTCTGCTGCACATTATAAAGCAGTCACTCTGCAACCACCATGAAAAGAACTTGCAGTAATATCTAAAAGCCAACATGGATTTAGAGAACTGAGTAATTCGTATTAACTTTTCTACTTGGAAGAGCAGAGATGAAGATGTGATTTGAAGCCAGTATCACAATTTTGAGCCAGATGGTTGTTCAACACAATTGCTCTTTGAATGGGCAGAGTGAATAGTGTAGGTAAAACACACTGTTCTTCTCCAAGGAGTTCATCACCAAGGATAATGAAGAGCCTTGTAGTACTTGAAGAGCAGCAAGTATTATTTGGCATAAGCGTTCATGGACTGAAGCCTGCTTCACCAGATGCATCTGACCCTCAACAGACTAGCATAGATAGTTCCTGCTTGAAATTTTTGTTATGGAATAAATTATCTTTATATAGCTTTAATGGTCACCTAGAGAAGCAAATGTGCTTTTAAATGTATAGAACTTTAGAATCTTGAACATTACCCATGGACCAGAATGACAGTGCATGGCAGCAGATAGATATCATTTCATTCAGCAGTATGTTATCAAGGCTCTTATATTTAAAGTCTGAAAACTAAAATGACATTTAAGTTAACTGCAGGTATGTAAAAAGGAAAAAATAATGAAGCAGGGATGGAGGGCAAGAGTCTGTGCTTTGAATTCTGGGTTTTATTTTAAATTTATTTTTACCCTTATTTCAATGACTTTTTATATGATTCTGAAGATTATGAAGTAAATTTAGTTAAATAATTTCTATTTTTCCTCTCCACAGAATGTGACCTACTTTTTAATTTTATTTAAACCCTATCTTCCTCTCAGAAAAAGGAACTCGGGGGAGCTTAGTTAGGTGTTAGTGACACCTTGAACAAAATCACATTCTCTATCACTGTGCTTCAGTAGCTGAAGATACGGAAGGATCAGATAAATTAATAATCCTTTCCTACCTATCTTCTTAAATGGAGAAGGAATGTATAATAGGAGTGGGGTATTTTTAGTTTATTATCCTATCAAGAGAGCATTTTACAGAGTTGTTGGTCTCACACTTAATGTTTTATTCCATACACCTTCTTGGATAGATGAATTGCGTAAGGTGCTGGTTTATGAGTGGTTTGTTTATTTATTGCTTACAAGATGTAATGGCAACTAGACTCTTGTCCATTCTGGTGACCTTTTTTTTATGGTCTTAGGTTCTTGAGGGAGGGGCAATTCACCATTTGGGTTATGAAATTGCCAAACAATAGTCCAGCTGTTTGTATATTGAAAATATTGTTTTCATATTAGATATATGTGTGCAACTTCTGTTAGTATCTGAAAAAATTAAAAGTAACATGTCCTTAAGTTCGTTTTAAAGTTCACTTTTGTTTTGCAAATGAGGAATAGAAGAAATGCTTCCTTTTCCCCTTGGCCTTCATTGCCTTCTGATTAGTATCAGTCTCCAGTACTTAAATTCCTGTTCTGAAGTCTGGATGCACTTGAAAAATATTGCCAGTTTTTGGTTTTTTTTTTTTTTTAGTTTCATGTATAGCTCATCAAATTGATAGAAAGTGTGGTTATTTATTTATCATTTATTTATTTGATATCACCCATCTGACAGCAAGGCCACTCTGGGCAGTTAACAACAATTAATGAATTAATTAATACAGTGCAAAATGAACATAAATGATTCATACAAGAAAATAAACAAAAATACAGTAAATGTAATTTTAAAAAATTAAATTTAAAGTGACATAAAATAGCATATATGTTATTGGTGGGCTAGTAGACCATTTGAGCTGTGTTATAGTAAATATTATGAATTATTTTACAGGTTTAATTATTGCTCTGAATTGACTTTTTTACTTGCTCTGTAAGTGAAAGTATTTGTACAAATACCAACAACTAATAAAGGTCATTTTTGTGTGCTTTTATAGAAATGTGAACCAACATAACTATTCAGTTTTTCTGAATTATTATTCTAGGATCAAGACCACCATTAATACTTCAATCCCAGCCTCCACCTTACTCATCACCTAGAGATGTTCCCCCTGACATATTATTAGATTCTCCAGAAAGAAAGCAAAAGAAACAAAAGAAAATGAAGTTAGGCAAGGATGAAAAAGACCAGACTGAGAAGGCTGCAATGTATGATATCATTAGCTCTCCATCCAAGGACTCTACTAAACTTACGTTAAGACTCACTCGTGTAAGATCTTCAGATATGGACCAGCAGGACGATATGCTTTCTGGTTTGGAAAACAGTAATGTATCAGAAGGGGATATTTCTTTCAATGTGCAGTATCCAGGACAGACGTCTAAAACACCAGTTACTCCACAGGATATTAATCGCCCACTAAATGCTGCTCAGTGTTTGCCGCAGCATGAACAAACAGCATTCCTTCAGGCACAACAAGTGCCTGTTTTACAACCGAACACTTCAGTTTCTGCAAAACAACCTCAAAATCCTTTGGTACAGACACATCCACAGGTTTCACAACATGGAACTATTACGCCATATGATGAAGTAGAATTGGATGCATTGGCTGAAATTGAACGGATAGAACGGGAATCAGCCATTGAAAGGGAGCGGTTTTCAAAAGAAGTGCAAGACAAAGGTAAAATGCTGGCTATATGTGCTATATCATGTACAAATTCTCTGTTAGATGATCCTTCATCATGCACAGTTATCACCATGCACGTAGGATGTTAGCAATAAATAGAGGATAAAGCTATAACATAATTTATTTCTCTCAGGTACATGAGAAATACAATTTTTGTGTGTATGTTCTCTTGGGAATGAGCTGTACTGAATTTGGTGTGATTTATTCCAAATGCAAAATGTTGGGGACAACTGGAAAATATGACTCAAGCAGGACACAATCATGTGTTGTATCTCATGTGTATATTGCTTTGTCTTCTCTCTGTCAATGCAAATTTACATACAAAGTCACAAATTGTCAGAGACTAAACAACAGATCCAAAAATGCTATTTAAATACTGTGTGAGGAACTGTAATTACAGCATTTACATTTATTGTAAAGTTTTAAGTTTGGAAAGTTTTTAACCATTATAATCTTAATACCTCTGAATCCCAGTATTAGCCTTTATCTGTTATCCTGTGTAATTAAGATAATATGGAAGAGAGACGGAAAAGAGTGATTTCAGCCTTAATTCACTGACTGTTTAAGAAAAGGTAAAACTAACAGTGTTACTCTTTTTATTTTATACTTGCAATTAATTCCTTTTAGTAGAAGACAGCCTTTTGTAAAGCACAGGCCTGTTTATGTACGCTCAGATATAGTTGTGGATCTGATTGATTTGAAATATATATGCCCGTTCAACCACTGAGATAACAATTGGCTAAATTCTATATGACACCGTTGCACGTGACAGACTTTTGTTCTGTTCTTCCCTCCTACAGACCCAGGACATTCCTGAAAACTGCCTTTTGAGGGGTTCCCAGTCTTCTAGATTCAGATTTGGGATGGTGGGGAATGAGAGGTTTCTGCCCCCCAGCTGGATTTAGCTATTGCAGTAGCCCTACCACTGCATATAGATTTATGGTTGAATAGCTTCATAAGAGGAATGTATGGATTCACCATCGTGTGATACTTTTGGTGTGGCAGAATACTTCTGTGTGTATTTTTAAAGCAGTTTTGCAGTTTGTAGCAGAGAGATTATTGTTGGATAAGGGTGCTGAGGGTTACAGTTAACAGAGTTCTGAAGGTGCTGTGCAGGTTTTAGAGGTGCAGTTTATCTAGATTTCTGTAAGACATCTCTTAAACAAATAATAACAGAAATATTTTTGAATAAATGAAATGAGGTAGGTTTGAAAGCAACTGGTCTTTAAAAAGGAAGGCAGGTTTTTAGGATGGCAAGGGGAGATGGATGAAAAACTGAGGTCAAGGAAAATAATAATCCAGGATTTTCCCAAAGGTTGATTTCTGTTCCACAAATGGAGGCTACACATGCCTAAGAATAGGAAAGGGATTTTTTCAAATACTGTAGTTACTTTCATCTCTGAATGCTGCTAGTGAAGCTACAATATGGTTATGTTTCAGACAGTTTCGTTTGCCTCTGTTTGGGCTAATAGCCTCTTCTTTTCACTGTCCTGCTAAACAAATATAAATGCAAATGTGTTCCAGATTATGGGACTGTAGCTAGTACATAATTTAATTTTCTGTGTATTTTCTACTACTCAGTGGATTGTTCTGCCCACCTCTGATTTAAGAGTCAAAAATACCCTCGGCTTATACTGGAGTCAATAAGTTTCCCAGTTTTTCGGGGGAGGCAGGGGGTAAAATTAGGTTCTTGGACAGCTTGGGGAGAGCGGTGGATGGCAAGTCCTGATAGGGCAAGCGATAGTGGTGCCTCCGTTTCCCATATGATTCGGATGAGAAATTTTAGGGGCACCCCATTTGGAGCTTCATAACTCAGCCCCCTTACCACCAAATCTTTCCAAATTTCAGTGGATTCCCTAAAATTACTTGCTGAAAGTACCCCTGCTACTTTGGTGCCCCCAACCCCAAGGGTAAGTAATTTTGAGTGCATGTTTTTTAAAAAAATATGAACTCAAAATTATTTTTTAAAAATATGCAATCAAAATGTACTCACCTTGGGACTCCAAAGTCGCAGGGGTACCTTCAGAAAATAATTTTAGGGAACCTCCTGAAATTTGAAAACATTTGGGGATAAGGGGGCTGAGTAAAGAAGCTCCAAAGGGGTGCCCCTAGGAAAAAACCTTCCGCTCCAAAGCTGATCGAGCGGGAGATAAGGCTGCCGCTGCTTCTCACATGATTCCAATTACAGTGGACCCTCATATAACAATGGTTTGTATAACATAACATCTGTATAACATAAAAATTTCCGGAGATAGGGGAAATTTGCTTAACAGAATTGTTTATGGGGCGAATCCGTACAACATAAAAATGGTAACGATTAGGGATCACTCTGTTTTCAATGCATTCCTATGGGAAATTTTTATGTAGGAAAATTTGCTTAACATAATTTTATTTGGAACGAATTAATTCCTTTATACGAGGTACCACTGTAGAAGGTTTTTTCCTAGGGGCACCCCCTTTGGAGCTTCATAACTCATCCCTCTTACCCCCAAATGTTTCCAAATTTTAGGGGGCTTTCTAAAATCACTTTCTTAAGGTACCCTGCTATGTTGCTGCCTCAAAAGTAAGTACAGTGGTACCCCGACTTAAGAGCAGCTCAACTTAAGAGCAATTCGACTTAAGAGCAGAAAAATGTTGGCGTTTTAACTGCCGCCTTACAAATTTTAGATATGATCTGCTCAACTTATTTTTTTTTCATTTTTTGATTTTTTAACTTTTTTTTTCAAATTTTAGATAGGTACTAGCTGCCTAGATGCCCTAAGCACATCCGATCTCGCTTGATTTCGGAAGCTAAGCAGGGTCGGCCCTGGTTAGTACTTGGATGGGCGACCACCAGGGAATACCAGGTGCTGTAGGCGCCTGGAGTAGGAACTGGCAAGCCACTCCAGTACTCCTGCCAAGAAGACTCCATGGACATGGAGTCACGAAGAGTTGGTCACAACTGTAACGACACAACACACACACACCCCAATGTAAGAGTAGTTCAACTTAAGTGCATGCTTTCGGAGCAGATACAATTCGTAAGTTGAGGTACCATTGGAATTTATGACTACATGATTTTAAAAAAATATGCACTCAAAATTACCTTAAAATTATGCAATCAAAATTTACTTAACTTAGGACTCCAAAGTAGCAGGGGTACCTTCCCAAAGTGATGTTAGGGAACCCCCTGAAATCAGGAAAGATTTAGGGGTAAGGGGACTTTGTTATGAAGCTCTAAAGGGGGCTGAGGATAGTATTGGCAATTGAGCAGGGACTGTGGAGGCAATCAGGGGAGTTTACTGTATGGTATTAATTCCCTAATTGCCACCACACTCCCAGCACATGTTGCCAGTTACTACCCCCAGCCCCTTTAGAGCTCGGTAGGTATACCCTATACTATACTCGAGTATAATGGAAAAACCGCCCTCGGCTTATACTCGAGTCAATAAGTTTTCTCAGTTTTTGGGGTAAAATTAGGCCCTCAGCTTATACTCGAGTATATACGGGGGCAAGTAGTTAAACTTTCTGACAGCATTTTTTGTATCATTTACTTAATGTTTGGGAAAGGATTTTAAAGCCTTTAGAAGTCTAATCTACAGAATTGTTCACATGTTGAGTACTAGGAAATAGATATTGTTATGAATGATTCTGCAAAGGCACATTTTGTAAGCTGCTTTAGCACCAATGTCTGCATTTAACAGTAGTTAAAACTGTATATTGCTTAGCATAGTTATATCACATTAGAGAAGGTTTATTGAATCAGTGGGGATTGAATCAGAGCCAGCTTCTTTGTAAATTCAGTTGATTCAAATGGGTCTACCCTGGTAGTTACTTACAGTGCTAAAGTAAGTAGTAACTAGAGTTGGCCTATTTGAATCAATGGAACAGATAGAGTTGTCTTACAAAATTCTCATTAGTTAATGAGATTACAGTAGCACCCTTGTATCCACTGATTCACCATCTGTGGAATCAGTTATATGTAGTTGGTGAGCAGCAGGTGGTATGAGGCAAAGGACCAATCAGTGGGGTGGCATGGCAGGGTGGGAGGAATGGCTGTGACTGGGTGGGGGGGCTTGGTGAACAGTCATGTGACATGGCACGGAACAGCAGGGTGAAGGGCAGAGGCATTAAGGACCTCACAGTGCAGTGGGGCGAAGGGCTGGGCCACCCAGTGGGGAAGTGGTACAAAGGCCTGGACTGTCCAGTGGTGCAGCGGGGCAATGGACCAGATGGCATGGCAGTGTAGCACCACCCCTTTCACCCCCAGCATCCGCAGCACTGCTGTTGCTGCCGTCACCTTCAAATAAGTGTTTGTTCTTATCCACATATTTCATAAATCTGTGGGGCTGCCCAGAACTAATCCCCTGCGGATACCGGGGGGGGGGGTCCTACTGTACTTGAGTGCAATTTACTACACTGAGCAACAGTATTTCAGCCATAGTTTATCAATATGTTTTCTCAGTAGGAACAAATGAATTATTTTATTATAGAAGTTGCACAGTTCTGTGTCATATATAAGCAGATATGCAGAAAAGAAATTAATTGGTGCAGTTTGACCCCAAAACACCGGGGAACTCTAGGTTATAACATACTGATTTATTCTCTCTGCTTTGAATCATAGCAGGAATCACTAAACAAACTACAGATCTTTGCTTTGTGGATTATTTTGTCATCTGAATCAGAGTGATTCATGTTTGTTGGTTTATTTTTCTTCCAATGAATTATGAAAAGAAGCCAGATTTTTTTTAGATTTGTCTCTTTGTTTTGCTGGGATAGAACACAAATTAAGAGAAAAGAAAGCACCCACATTCAAAAGAAAAGTTCTGTGATTTTTTTAGCCTCCTTTGCTGCAAGTAGCATATGCACAAGCCTGGATTTCTCTGCTTCCATGCCTTGCCTAGGCTTCTGAACACATTGATTTACTGACTAGGAGGGTCTTGTTTCCTGTGTTGGTATTGCTGTCATGCTGTGATCTGTAAAGTGTGTATTATCACAAAGATCCACTCTCTGAAGTCAGCATGATTCTGTGCTTGGTCATGCTACTCTTAATTGTACATTATAGCAAGGTAAGCCATGTCTGCCCTTATTTCTTTATAGGACTTAAACTTTGTGAAAGTGTCTGCTTTCTAATTCTTGCTGTAGAAGCAGAAGGCTTAGGTCCATGGTGGAAAAGAGCAATTGGGCTAGCTCAACCTGCATTGCTTTGGAAGTAGTATGTGGAGCCTCTGTGCAATTAGCAGTAGCACATTTATGGATTTATGCTCTTATTTCTGGGCTCACTGTGAAGAAAGTGGTAGAACTGATGAGAGATAGCAAGAACATGCCTGAGCATATGAAAGCTCACATTAAAATGCAGCAGCTAGTCTTAAGATGCCACAATGTTTTTGTCTTCTTTATTCTTTTTCTTTTGTTTCTGTCTGATGTGCAAGCACAGATTAATACAGCTACACCTTCTTAAAATACTTTACATATGTCAGTTAAATATTTTGAATATGAAACAGTCATACACTATTTTCTTAACCTCCAAACTAAGAAGACAATTGTAAGACCAGTTGCAGACTTCCAGTAATATAATTTGACCAGTGAAGCTGCAGTTAATGTGAACTTCAAGTGATCTTCATGGAATCTTTGTCTCTGTGATGTGTTATATGAATCAGTATGTCAGTAATTATTTTGGGATTAAAATTTGTGAAAATAACACAAAAATAAGTTTATATATAGATAGATAGATGGATATAGATAGATAGATAGATAGATAGATAGATAGATAGATAGATAGATAGATAGATAGATAGATAGATAGATAGATAGAGATAGAGATAGATATATATAGATAGATAAAATAAGTTTTGGAGGAAATCATTGCAGAGATATGATATCTCGAAATCACGCCTTTTCTAATGGTTCTGCAAAGGCAAATTTCTTAAACTGATCTAGGTACAAGCAACTAGGCAGAGCTCTTCTTAATTGCCATTCTTGTTGGCATGGTGATAGAATCCCCTATTTATGAGAAAGCTGTGGAAAGTTTCTTGTATAAAATGAGGGGTAACAAAGTAACCTTTTGGGAAACATTGTTCCTTAAATATTGGTCAAATGTAGAGATGCAAATTCCCATAAATTATGAAGCCATGGAAAAAATATTGGAGAAAAATGAAAAAAATTGAGGGGGGGAGTTCCCCCCCCCTATTTCTCCCCAAAACATTTGGAAATACTACATCATTAGGAAGGTTGGACAGATGAAACATCTGTCAGCAGATTTAAGGGGCAGCAGACAAATATAATAATAATAATAATATACACTTGTGCCTGACACAAAGCAGTGCAGCAGTAACGTAGATAAAATGTTAGTATTGATATAAAGGGTTTGCAGAGTTAGTCTATCAGAAAGACAATGACAATGAATAGAGTAAAAACTCATATATTCATATATACATCAAAATATACACAGCATAACAACCAAGCATTATATACAATACAGCAAACAGACAAACAGAGTGTGGGGTGAACTGTTCTCACCATAACAGTCCCCAGTTACAAATGGTAAACTAGTGCCTTTTATACTTATTCAGCACTCATAAGATCTGATGCAATCACTAATTAACAATCTGATGCAATCTGATCTATCCATTACAAATCATGATGTTACAATCAGTTCCACCTGCACTTCATCACTTAACATGCCTGTGATTATTAGTCTCTAACACTTGTGGATTAACATCATGACACTGCAGAATCTAACTGCCTCCATTTTACAATTCACTTTACACATTCTGTTAAATATACATAACATATGTTTTGTCAACTTTTACATATGTTGACAACATCTTATTCCCATTAAGATTTTTGCTGCTATGGAAAGGTGTGCCAGGTGAAAATTTGTGAGATTCCTTGTCTTTTGCTTAAAAAGAAGCAACACGAGGACTCTCAAGTCTGTTGGAGTCAAAACTTTGTGTGTCAAGTAACGGACCAATGAAAAGATGTGGAGAGTTGTGTATGAATTGTGTATGAAATGGAAAGCTAAATGTCATTTCCCCCACGTTCCAAAATTAGGTTATTCTTGCATAGATATCTGAGCGGATTAGCTTGGGAGACCGAATTAAATGGAAATAATAAAGACACTAACAAGTAGAACTGTATGCAGGTCTTTAGGCAACCTGAACAATATGAACTGTCAGTCTGTTTGGTGCCAAACCAGACATTGCCTACTATTCAGTGTGTCAAACAGGCCTGCTTTTAGTCCAATGCCTACTTTGCGATTTTTATGTATGTGCTATAAGTGGTACCCCAACTTCTGAGATTAATCCATTCCGAGCAAACACTTGTAAGTTGGTTAACCCGTAAGTCGGGGAGCGGTTTCCCATAGGAATGCATTTGAAAGTCTATTAATCTGTTCTGGAGGAAACGGATTACAATGCATTCCTATGGGAAACCGCTTTAAACATCGCTCACCGTTTATCCTGGTGAGAAGTGGTGGGCGATGTTTTAAATGCCTTCCAGTCACGGAGGCAAGTGCTGCCTCTGTGACTGGAAGGCATTTCAAATTGCACTCACAGCTTCTTCCCCTTCATTGGGGGGGGGGGAGGTTCAGGAGAAGCTGCTGGTGCGATTCCTCCCCCAGCCAGTGCCAATCAGCTGCTTCGCGCTGGCTTTGGGCCAGTGCTCCCCAGGCATCTGCATTGAAATGCATTGTCTCAATGCATTTCAATGGAGAAATTTTTCCCCATTGGAATGGGGAAAAGCTAGGATCACCTAGCTTTTTACCGTGTATGCATGTCAGGTGTTTGCAGTATTTGATTTTGCTGTGTTCAGAATTTCTTTGATTTAATTCTGTGTCCGCATCCAAGTAAACAAAAGGAAACAATCATATTACCTTTTCCCGTGCTGTATTGTTTGTGTGTGTGCTGTTGGATTTATCACATGATATAATTTTTTTCACTTATGTTCTTGATGAGATGAATGAAATCGAAGTGTTAAAAACGTTCAGAGACGATTGTCAATTTTGAATGATTTCTTCGCAATTTTTTGTTCCAAGGAAGGTTTAATACAGTGTTCTTTCTGCAGCCAGTGGGCCACATGTATCCTCCACTAGAGATGGGCACGACCAGGAAAAATTACGTTTCGAGTTGTCGTTTGTCGGAGCCGGCCCATTTCGGCTCATTTCCGTTTTTCGCAAAATTTTCAAAAAATTTGTCGTTTCGTTTGTCGGTTTTTCGTCTGTCGTTAGTACTGGTTTTGGGGGGGGGAGCGGGCTCCTGGAGGCACCTCTCTGGGGTGGGTGCCTCCTCTGGCCCGCCATGAAGGGAAAGCGGGCTCCTGGAGGCACCTCTCTGGGGTGGGTGCCTCCTCTGGCCCGCCATGAAGGGAAAGCGGGCTCCTGGAGGCACCTCTCTGGGGTGGGTGCCTCCTCTGGCCCGCCATGAAGGGAAAGTGGGCTCCTGGAGACACCTCTCTGGGGTGGGTGCCTCCTCTGGCCCGCTACAAAATGGCATGCATAGCCAATTGGATATGCATACCAAGTTGCAGTGGCAGGCAGAGGCACCTCTCTTTTGGGTACCTCTGTGACTCACTGCCTGCCGGCATACGGTGCACTTGGGCTGGGGAACAAAGTGAGAGAGGACCCCTACGGGTGCCCTGTGACTCACTAAGAAGGGAAGTGTACTTGCTTTAGTGCAGTGCGAGTACACATCTGGTTAGGGGTTAGCGCAAGGGCTAGGCTTAGGGTTATGGGTAAGGTTAGGGTGAGTTACTGGGGTGCACCTCTGGGTGCCTCTCTGACCCACTAAGAAGGACAGTGTACTGGCTTATGGGTTAGGGTTCGGGCTAGGGTTAGTGGGTTTTTTATGCCCGACTGGCACATCCCAGAAGTCTTGGTCAAAACCTGGCCAAGTGGCCATGCAATTGGTGGAATGGCTCCAAAAATTTGCATGGTCCACTCCCATGGCCAGCCCATAATTGCTCAGGTGTTAAAAAGTAAAAATAAAATAAAATAAAATCAATGGAGACGTTTTGTTGCAAGAAAAACCCACTGCTGCTACTGAAAAAATTCAGGCAGTTTTAAAATAGCTATTTTCGCATGTTTCTGTGGTGCTTTGGTGTGTTTTTGGACCACGATTTCAAAATAAATATTGCGGTCGCCCCATTTTGGATCCCCCGCCCACACCGCATTGGCGAGTTGGCGAGACGACGAGGATGCCCCCCACCAGAGCAGCCCAGGACAGGAGGAGGGGGTGAGGCCGGGGACCCCTCCCCCAGAAACCACCCCTCTGGTAGGTGCCCTCACTGAGGCAGGCATATTTTCGCCTGCTTTTTTGGCCGGGAATTGGTTTTTTTTAAAAAAAAACTTTTTTTGTGTGCCGCGCCGCTTGGCGAGTTGGCGAGACGACGAGGATGCGCACTTTGAGGATGCGCCCCCCAGAAACCTCTGGCAGCCCAGGAGAGGAGAGGGTTTTTTAATTTATTTTAAAACTTTTTTTTTGGCTGCGCTGCTTGGCGAGGCCAGGGACACCCCCCCCCAGAAACCACCCCTCTGGTAGGTGCCCATAGGCAGGCATATTTTCGCCTGCTTTTTTGGCCGGGAATTGGTTTTTTTTAATTTTTAAAACTTTTTTCCTGTGCCGCTTGGCATCGCGCGATCGCTGCGATGCTGCCAGGAATGACCACGACAAATTAGACCCAATTTTTCTTTAGTCGGTTCGAGTTCGAGTTCTGGCGGAGTAATTGTCGTTACCGTTTCCGTTACGAAACGGAAACGAGGATTTCACCGAGTTGTGCCCATGTCTATCCTCCATGTTTCCAGTGCAGGCTGTTGCTCACCTGTCCTGCACTGTTTACAGAATTTTCAGCCTAAAAATGTTTAGGCACTCCCTTGAAAATGTGTGTTTAGCTATTTGAAGTTTATATCTGTAATCCCCAAACGCCTCCCCCAAAAAAGCAAGAAGTGATTTACAAAATGGGTGACTGCTCAGCAAGGTCCAAGTGTGTGTGAAAATGGAGTGAAGGCAGCTCCCAGTAATGCTAACACTTAATGTAATATAGACTTTATATTAAAAGATGACATTCCACCTTTCTCTGACTAAATATTGAGCAATACCTTTTCAACTTTTTTCTTTCATTTGTACCTACATTTTTACTACAGTGTTCTTCACTATAATATTATGGTAAAGGTTCTCTTCTAAACAACTATCAGTATAAACTTTTGGGTTTGAACTGCTGTGAGCAGTTTAAGAAATTTAAATTTGAATGTTCATGTTTTGGCCCAGATTTGTATGTACAAGGAAAGAACAAATATCAAGCATATGTATGTCCCTGTGTTTGCTATATACTGTATTGGATTTGTCAGCCAGGGAAATGTGTCTCAGTATGACCTTGACAAAATGATCTCTTCTTCCTGATGAAGACTTGAAAAGACAGCCTCTATGTAGTTAGACCAGAAGACAATATTGGAGTTCTGATTGGTCAGTTACAATTTGTATAGCATTGTTCACCTGTACAAAGTACAGGTGAAACCCAAAAACTTAGAATATTGGACAAATGTTCATTTATTTCAGCAAGTCAACTCAAAAGGTGAAACTAATATATGAGATAGACTCATTATGTGCAAAGCAAGCCTATGTCAAGCCTTACTTTGGTATAATTGTGATGATTATGGCGTATAGCTTATGGAAACTCCAAATTCACAATTTCAGAAAATTAGAATATTACATGACATCAATAACACAAGGATTGGAACTAGAACAATGTCGGACCTCTGAAAAGTATAAGCATGCATATGTACTCAGTACTTGATTTGGCCCCCTTTTGCATCATTTACTGCCTCAGTGCGGCGTGGCATGGATACTATCAGCCTGTGGCACTGCTGAGGTGTTATGGAAGACCAACGTGCTTCCCTCGCAACCTTCAGCGCCTCTGCATTGTTCAGTCTCATGTCCCTCATCTTTCTCTTGGCAATGCCCCATAGATTCCCTATCACTTCCACCTCCACCTGGGTCTCCCACTTTACACTGCCTTGCTTGGCTGAAGGGCTGATCATCTGGGTGGTGGGGGAGCAGGGGTCCTTGTCAGGCTCTCCCAATTTAAACTGCACTGCTCAGCTGAAGGCACGCCAGTCATCTGGGTCACGGGGAGGGGGTAAGCGGGTGCCCCTCAGCTGAACGAAGCAGTGTGTGGCTGGCATGCCAGTCATCTGGGTGGTGGGGGAGCAGAGGAGGTCCTCCCATTTTAAACTGACCTGCACACGGCTGGTCCACCAGTCATCTGGTCGGCTTTGAACTGCTTCACCTATAGAAGCAGCAGCGGAGGCCAGCTTGCTCACTCGCTTTCAAAGCGAGGTGGAGGTGTGCGGGTGGGGGCTTCAGTTGCTCCTGCAGACCGGATTCAGGACTCTGGGGGCTGTATCTGGCCCCTGGGCCTTAGTTTGAGGACCCCTGCTCTATGGGGCTCAGGTCAGGCGAGTTTGATGGCCAATCAAGCACAGTAATCTCATGGTTATTGAGCCAGGTTTTGGTACATTTGGCAGTGTGGGCTGGTGTGAAGTCCTGCTGGAAAATGAAGTCAGCATCCCCATAAAGCTCGTCTGCGGAAGGAATCATGAAGTGCTCCAAAATCTCCTGATAGACGGCTGTGTTGCCCCTGGACTTAATGAAGCACAGTGGACCAAATCAACAGAGACTATGGAAACTTCACACTGGACTTCAAGCATCGTGCATTGTGTGCCTCTCCATTCTTCCTCCAGACTCTTGGTTCCTGGTTCCCAAATGAGTTGCAGAAGTTGCTGTCATCAGAAAAGAGGATTTTGGACCACTAAGCAATAGTGTTCAGCAGCGGCTTGATAAGAGGAATACGACATTTGAAGCCCATGTCCAGGATCTGTCTCTGTGTGGTGGCTCTTGTTGATGCACTAACTCCAGCCTCAGTCCACTCCTTGTGACAGTTCCCAACAATTTTGAATGACCTTTTCCTGACAATTCCCTCCAGGCTGTGGTCATTCCTGCTGCTTATGCACTTTTTTCTTCCACACTTTTTTCCTTTCCACATGACTTTCTATTGATGTGCTTTGATACAGCACTTTGGGAACATCCAACTTCTTTTGCAATCTGTACCTTTTTGGGCTTTCCCTCCTTATGGAGGGTGTCAGTGGTGGTTTTCTGCACACCTGTCAAGTCAGCGCTCTTTCCCATGATTGTGATTCCTACTTAACCAGCCTGAGAGACCATTTAAAGGCTCAGGAACCCTTTGCAGGTGTTAGGGATTCACTAGCTGATTAAAGTAGGACATTGCAATCCTAGAATATTGAGCATTTCATGCTATTTTAATTTTCTGAGATTGTGAATTTGGGGTTTCATAAGCTGTATGTCATAATAATCACAATTATACCAAAGTAAGTCTTAACATATCTCACTTTGCATGTAATGAGTCTATCTCATATATTAGTTTCACTTTTTAAGATGACTTACTGAAATAAAAAAATAAATGAACATTTGTATGATATTCTAATTTTTAAAGTTTTAACTGTATGTGTTTTGAAAGGCACTATTGAGAGTGATTTTTGTGAGACCATGAATCAGTATAAATGGGTTTCATTTATTTAGGTGCCATACGAAGAATGATATTTTATTTATTTATTTATTTATTTATTTATTTATTTATTTATTTATTTATTTATTTATTTATTTGACTTTTATACCGCCCATCTGGCAGCGAGGCCACTCTGGGTTGTTAACAACAATCAATACAATATATTACCATGCATTAAAAACAAAACATAGCTCATACAATAAAATAAAATCAACATAAAATTACAGTAATTATAATAAAAATAAAAATAAACAACATGAAATGATGTATAAATTCCAATACTGACTTGAATGGATGTTTCTCACCTCTTTCTGTGAGATGTGCAAATAGGTTTTGTCACGTTCAAGAGGGGTAGCAGCCAGGATAGCTCCATTGAAACATCTTCCCCAGAGATTGCTTGAGCAGAAGGGAGGTGTCATACTTTAGAGTTCAGAGATATTCCTTGTAGGTTGCACCTTTTCTCACAGAGTAGTAAACTTTAATGGAAAGCTTCCAACTTGAGGCACCAGTTGCCCGAAGCCTACCAGTAGGTGCCTGTCCAGAAGCTCCTGCCAGGCAGTGAACTGATTGGTAGACTGGCTTCCAGAATTGTAAAGCTATGTATCATTTGTACAATCTACTGTGCATAAAGTATGCTCGTTTTATCTGAACTGTTTATGTAACATTAATCTATTCATTTCATATAGGGAATTATTTATTTTGTTAGTTTCTGTGTAGTCTTTCTTCCTGTATTGGAAACTAGAGCAGCTTATATAACAATTCTATTTTAAATTCAATTATATCCTTAAAATGCAATTAAAATTATAACTTATTATTTAGTTTGTTATAATTGTTGTTACTGTTGTAAACCGCCCGGAGTTCCTTCGGAAGACGGGTGGTATATAAATATTAAAATAAATAAATAAGTAATAAATAAATAAGTCCCTATTAACAATAATAATAATTTACCTTGAAATTTAGGAAGTAGGCACATTATTGGGGTCTTATAATTGGATGCTCTTAATTACTGAAGACCTGCCTAAATTAAAATTCAGTCTCTTCCTAGAAGAGGTGGCCATGTTAGTCTGTGCTACCACATCAGGTGGTGGTGGTGGTGGTGGTGGTGGTGGTGGTGGTGGTGGTGATGATGATGATGATGATGATGATGATGATGATAATAATAATAATAAATCAATTAATCAATAAAAAGAAGACAGAAACATGGCACCACTGTCTGAAAAAAATGGATTTATCCTTGAAAGCTCACATTAAAATATAGCAGTTGGTCTTTAAGGAGCCACAGTATTTATGTCTTTTACTACTACTACTACTACTACTACTACTACTACTACTACTACTACTACTACTACTACTACTACTACTACTTTTCTGCTGCCTTTTGTTTTGCCTGATATGTTAAATGTTTTCTGCTGCCAGAAGGAAAACAGGGAAAAGGTGACCTTAGATTCTCTTTGAAGGGTATTCCAGAGCCAGGGCATAGCCATGTGCCACTGATTTTGTCATGTTGAAATGTTTACAGAAGGCTCTGATTGGAGTCATTACGATATGGTTTCTGAACATGGTAAGACTGATAGAAGGGCCTCTGAAGCAGATCTTAAACCCCAGGTGGGCTTGTATTGAGGGGTGTAGTCTTTCAGATATCCTGGACCCAAAAGTGGTACAGATCTTTATAGGTCATAACCACTACAGTACTTTGAATTGTGCCAGGAAACATACCAAGAGCCAACAGATCTGTTGCAGGAACGGAGTTTATGTTCTCCATAACTGGCCCTGGCCAGCAATCTAGGACCACTGATGTTTCTGAACACTTTTCAAAGCCTGCCCTATGTAGAACACAATGCAATGATCCAATCAAAATGCAAGTGTCATTGTTGCAAAGTCAGATATCTCCAAGAATAGGTGCATCTGGCATGCCAATTTGAACTATGCAGGTGCATTCATGACACCTGAGTTTTTAGGCTTAGGGATGAATGCAGGCACCCTGATTTTCCAAGGGGAGTTTAACCCTATCTAGCACAGGTTGAATTTCTATTCTTAGATGTGCCTTTTGACTGACCAGGAGCACCTCTGTCTTGCCTTAATTTGTTCACCATCATACAGTCCATTACTGATTCCAGACACAGGTTAACACTGAAATAGCTTCCTTAGATTTAAATTGAAGAAAGCGATAGTTGGGTGTTGTCCGTATATTACTGGCACCCAACTCCGAAACTTCAGACAAACTCTTTCTGTGATTTCATGACATGACAGAACCTTAATGGGCACCAAAGGCCAGTGTCCAGTGTGTCAAACAGGAATTTACCAACTGAGATTAGACTACCAGGAAGAATTGGTACCATTGTAAGGCAGTGCAACCAAGTCCCATCTCATATAGACAGTCAAAAGGATATCATTACTGATGACATCAAAAGCTGCTGAGAGGTCCAGGAGAAATAACAGGGACACACTTCAGTGTTTGGTTACCAGCATAGGCCATTCACCAAAGTGACCAAAATAGTTTCTGTTCTAAAACTGGAACTGAAGCCAGACAAAGAGATGTACATAATCAGTTTCATCCAGGAATCTTGCCCAATAATGGGATATTGGAGATGTGCAAATGCTGTAGTTAAAATCTCTTGATCTTTGTCTTCTATGGAGGCACGTTTTAACCTTTTTTTCAGCTTTTATTTCTGGTACATTTATATATCATTTCAAAATCCAGGTAAAATAATGCCAGAGAATGAGAAGATCCTACTACATTATTGACATTACTTAAATGCATAGTATGGATTTGTGAGACTCGGATATAAGCAAGGTGTGGAAATACAAATTTCAGTGTTTAGAGTTTGTAAGGGCATGGCGGATGTCTCAAATATGTTTAGATATAATTATTTATAACCATCTTTATTGCTCTGAAAATAAATATTGAATAAATGTTGTACGTAACAGAATCTTTACCTTGTTCATGCTCATCCCTATGTTATTTCCATATAAATATTACTCAGTTTTAATACTTGATTCAGCTGTGTAGCTATGCATGTTGACAGAAGTCCAATTTTTGATCATAATCTATGAACAGCTTAAAATATAGTTTCATGTATTTTCATGTGTTGTTCACATCACCAACATGATGAGTCCCTTTTAACTTATTCTTTCCTTGATCTGCAGATAAGCCTTTGAAAAAACGAAAACAAGATTCCTATCCACAGGAGGCTGGAGGTGCTACTGGAGGAAATAAACCAGCTTCTCAGGAGACATGTTCTGCGGGAAATGGGTCAAGGCCAGCCTTAATGGTTAGTATTGATCTGCAGCAAGCAGGACGAGCAGATTCTCAGGCAACTGTTACTCAGGACGTGGACATCATCAAGAAGCCTGAAGAGATAAAGCAGTGTAACGATGATCCGGTTTGCGTTCCCCAAGAGGACGTGATTGGAGTACTTAAACTGAAATCTGAAAACCATCCAGAAACTCCAAGGAAAAAGACAGAATGTGAAATTTTAAAGGTGGAAATAAAACACAATGAGAAAAAACTGGCGGAAATACAGCAAAATGAGAGCAAACGGATAGAAGTGAAACATAGTGAAAGCAAGCCGGTAGAAATTAAACATGACAACAAACATGAGAGTAGGCAGGTGGATTTGAAACAAAATGATGGTAAACAAAATAATGGCAAACAGGAAATAAGGCAGAGACCTGAAACCCCAAAACAGAAAAATGAAGTGAGGCCGGATACTCCAAAGCAGAAAAATGAAGGCAGACCAGAAACCCCCAAACACAGACATGAAAACAGACGGGATTCTGGTAAATCTTCATCAGAGAAGAAGCCAGATTTATCTAAATATAAAATGGACATAAAAGCTGATCTTTCCCGGGTGAAATTGGAAAGGATTGATGCGTTCAAACACAGGGCTGATGGACGTTTAGTTTCTGATTCTCTAAGGCGGGATCATGATAACCTTAAACAAAAATCTGAGGACAGAGGTGAATTGGAAAGACACAGAGGAGATTCATCAAAGCTGAGAAGACCAGAATATTTGAGGTCTTCAAGTAAAGGCGAGCATGACTCTAAACATAGCATTCGATCAGATAACTCTAAAGCTGAAAAACTAGAAAGGAAAAACAGGCATGAGTCTGGTGAGTCCCGTGACAGGCTGTCCTCAGGTGATCCACGTTCAAGACCTGACAGCCCTCGTATTAAACAAGAAAATAGAAGTGATATTGGTAAATTAAGACCGGATAGACCGGGTTTTAAATCACACAACAGTAAAGATGACCGAAGGACAGATGGAAATAAGAGTAAAATAGATTCTAATAAAGCACATACTGACAGTAAAGCTGAGTTTCCCAGTTACTTGTTGGGCGGAAGATCTGGTGCTTTGAAGAACTTTATCATTCCAAAAATCAAACGTGATAAAGATGGCAATGTCATGCATGAAGTAAGGAAATCTGACATTAAGGGTGAATCAAAGAATAAAGTTGAGAAGATAGGGTTGGTGGAGGATTTAAAGAAAGGAGCTAAACCAGTTGTCGTTTTGCAAAAGCTTTCGTTGGATGATGTACAAAAATTTATTAAGGATAGAGAAGACAAATCTAGGAGCTCTTGTTTTAAACCTAACAAGAACAAGTCATCCAGATCAAACAAAGGTAAGAACCAGTTTCTTATCTTTTTATCTTTGTATGTTTGTTTGTGAATATTAAAAAGAGAAATCTTTTTAAAGTCACATTTATTGAATTGCTCTTAGATATTAATAGACTGAGAACAAATTCTGTGGTAATTGTTCTTATGTAGCTTAATATCAGCTTCTTTGTGCAGTAATATGTTGCATTCTTTGCATTGGAAAGATTGGAACATGTGTTGTTTTATTTCATTCTAGAGCTAGATTTTATATTTATGGATGTGAGGTAATTTCAGGAACAATTTTGTTGTTGGTAGGTCTAGCTTTTGTGTTTATTGACTGTCTGTAGCTTTTTCAAGCATAATATTAAATTGTTGGAATACCCTGTTCAAAAAGTGAAGCTAGAATTCTAGAGAAGCCTGACTTATTCATCATCATGTATGATAATGTATGCTGTCTTACTGATTCCACTTGGTTCCTCCTGTTCTGAATTAACTTCCTCTACTGGTGCTACTTCAATTAGAAATTCACCTGACTTTTGCTTAACTGTTTCCGAACTATCCAGGACTTAGTAGTCAGGTTCAAAATGTGGTTTCAGACATTGGCTTCTTAGAGTTCTGTCATATTTGGGAGTCCAGGTTTGGATGAAGTGCTAAGTTCTCACATCTGTGAATTCATGGTTACAGAATGCTTGTGCCTGTTGGTAGAAGAAAATTAGTGGCAATAATCAGGAAAGCACTGGTATTCTTGGTGATGAACGCTTAACCAGGACTCACTGGAAATTTGGCTTACTGTATTGTTTTATTGCCGTCTTGTGGATTGAGGTTTGGCATCATGAAACCAGCTCAGCAAATGCAGCTTCAAATACTGTGAGAAATATAAGTATGGAGTCAATAATTCCCCTGTAGCTGGGTTTCAAGAAACAAGCTCAAAGAGATCACTTCCCTGTTACATAACTGTTGGCAGTATAAATGTACTAGTGCTACCAGTTCTGTAGTTCTTACTTTTTACAGTGTTTGTTAGAGATATCAGTTTATTTTTTATCATGTGACTTTCCCCCCAAAGATACTATTGTAGGTTTGTCTGGAAGTTGAGTCATGGTCACTGGACTTCTTTTTCTTGAGAGATAAAAATGTTTTGCTGCTCATCCAAACAACTTCGTCAGTCTGAAGAAAGCTAGTTGTGAGTCCTCCATCTTATAGTCAGCTTTGACCTTTTGTCACCCTGGTCTGAAATAGGCTCATAAGAAGAACAATGGCCCGAACAGGCTCGTTAGGTAGACAACAGTATCAATAGCCTTAAGGTGAACAATGGCCAAAGGCGCTGAAACCAATAAAATATGGGTCATTAGCTATGGCCTTGGTGGTGAAAACGTTTTGATGTGTCTGGGTATTGTTGAAAGCACAGCCTGATAAGTAGCAGATAGACTGTGCCTGAGGCCCCCACCTCTGTTGAGGGAGGGATTTTCAATGCTCACATGAATGGCTTCCCTGACCTCTCTCTCAAACCACCTCTTTTCTCTGTCTAATATATGTACATCTTAATCTTTGAATGTGTGCCCTTTGTCCTTCAAGTGGAGGTGTACTGCTGATTCTGGTCTTGAGCTGTTACCCATCCTATGTTGGGCTTCCTATGTTGGGCCATCCTTCTGTTAATGGCTGTCTAGTTTCTCCAATGTAGAGGTCTGCACACTCCTCACTGCATTGGACCACATATACTATATTTGCCCCTTTTTTGTTTTGGTATCAGGTCCTTTGGGTGGATAAGTCTCTGACTTAGTGTGTTTGTGGGTTTGAAATAAACAGGGATGTGGTGTTTGCCAAAAATCCTTTTAAGCTTCTCAGACACTTCAGCCATGTAGGGAATGACCAGGTTCTTCTGCCGGCTCTAGGCATCAGTCTGATCCATTGTTCTTTCTGGTTCAGCACACTGCTTTGTTGAAGGCCCACTTTGGATATCCACAGGCCTTAAGTGCTGTCCTCAGGTGCCTGTCTTCCTTCTTCTTGGCTTCTGTGGAGGTGGGATGTTCTTTGCTTTGTGCTTTAGGGTCCCGATGACTCTGAATTTGTGTTGTAATGGATGGTGGGAGTCAAACAGTAAATACTGATCTGTGTGGGTGGGTTTCCTGTAACCTTCTACTCCCAGACCACGTTTGGGTCCTGTGTGATGACTGCACAATCCAGGAAAGCCAGCCTGTTGTCTTGGGTGTCTCCCCTAGTGAAATTAATACTAGTGTCCACCGCATTGATGTGGCCTGTACTTCCTGAGTCTTGATTTTCACCCAGGTATCATCTACATACCTGAACCAGTGGGATGGTGTTGTCCCTGGGAAGGTGATGAGTGCCTTCTTCTCCAGTTCTTCCACGTATAGATTAGCAACAATTGGTGACACTGGAGAACCCAAGGCACAGCCATGCTTCTGTCGGTAGAAGTCCCGTCTGTACGTGAAATATGTGGTATTCAGATACAGGTCCAGGAGCAGGTGTATTTGGTTTGGGTTGAGGCTGCTTCTGGAGGTGAGGGTGCGATCTTCTCTTAGTCTTCTCTTTACAGTTGTTAGGGCATCGGTGGTGGGAATGCTGGTAACATCGAAGGATGCCATGGTTTCATCTGTATCCAGTTTCAGCTCCTGACTTTGGAAACAAACTCCTCTGATTTGTGCACGTGGTGGTCTATAAGTCCAACCAGTTGTGCTAGGATAGTCGCCAGTTTTTTGCAATGTTGCAAGTCACTGAATTTATAATACTGATGTTGGGTCTGAGGGGAATTCCTTGCTTGTGGATCTTGGGAAGTCCGTGAAAGCAGGGGATGGTATCTCCAGGATATAACCAGTGGTAAGTCACCCTATCAATTGTGTTATCCTTCTCCAACAGTTTTAAGCTTTCTATTACTTTTTTCTTGTAATTGCTGGTGGGGTCTCTTTAGTTATGTGTGTTGGTCATCTAAAAGTGAGATAACCTTTTTGTGGTAGTCTACAGTATTGAGGACGACAGTGCATCTTCCTTTGTCTGCAGGCAGAATGGTGATGTTCTCATCCCTGCTGAGAGATGTCAAAGCACTTCTCTCCTGGCTGGTGAGGTTGGATGGTGGTGGTTGAGCACTGTAGAGTGCAGCAGAAACTTTTATCCTGAGTAGTTCCTCTTCTGCTGCTGGCAGATTGTTGCTGTGAATGGCCAATTTTATAGCTTCGATGAAATCCACAACAGGAACCTGCTTTGGTGTGATGGCAAAATTTAGACCTTTGTCTGGGTGAGTTCCCTGTTTGAGAGGTTCTTCATACGTTTCTCTTTTACATCTCATGTCATGGTCCCATCATCCTTCTTGCTCCTGCCGATTTCTTTTACTGACTGTTTCTGGGAGAGGAGAAGGTCAAACTTCTTCATTTGCCTCTCTTTGCCTTTGCAATGCTGAGCCAGTTGTGCTTTCTGGACAAATTCTATGACTGCCTCCAGTTCTGGTTTGGAGATGGTGAAAGTAGTTCTTGGTGAAGGTGGTGTTTTCTGTGTTCCACAGTGTCTAAGGTGACGTGGACTTGTCTGATCCTTTCAGTAAGCAGTTGTTCTTGAGCTCTCTGAAGGATGTTAGCTGTATGACAACATTGTTCACCTTAAGGCTATTAATACTTTTGTCTACCTAATGAGCCTATATGGGCCATTGTTCATCTTATGAACCTCTTTCAGACCAGGGTGACAAGAGGTCAAAGCAGACTATAAAGATGGAGGACTCACTAGTTTTCTTCAGCCTGATGAAGCTGTTTGGATGAGCAGTGAAACGTTTCAATCTCTCAAGAAAAAGATGTCCAGTTGCCATGACTCAACTTTGAGATAAACTCACCTGGATGACTGAGAATCTTCACAGGCATATTACTATAGGTTCTTAATATATTTGTCTTACTTGCCATGTGTAGCGTTTCTCTATATTACTATTAAGTATGAGAAGCTTCAGAATTCTTCCTTTGATCGAATAGCATGCGTAATCATTCCTGTTTTGAATATAGGGACCTCACTTATAAAAATGTGACCATGGAATGGAATTTATTGTCATTGTATAAATACAACGAGATTAAAAGTGCCACCCAGTCAGTCATTCACACACCCCAGCATAAAAATCCAAGACGTAAAATCTTCCATTTAAGAACAAACCATCCATACACATACTCCAACATTCACACACCGAACATCACTTACACTCATTTAAAACTGACATAAAAACCAAATATACACACACAGCCCTATACTCTTTCACCTGACAGCATTCATACCCAATCCATAAAAACTACAATTTAAAAAAACAACAGCCATACACAATTCCCCATACAATATATATGTAACACATTTAACTCAGCATTATCTACTCTAACTGGCCCTCTTGGTTTTGGATATGGCATTTAGCCTTCCCTAGAGATGTCTGGAATTGAACCTTGGACATATTCCCTGTACTGTAAAAGCTCTGATATTAAACTAGAACTACTGGTACCTCTGAAGATCAGTTTGAGAGTAAATATCTTGTTGTCAGTTGTTTGTTTGTTTGTCCCAGCCCTTTCTTGCTGGAGCCTGTTTATATTATATGGTTTCTGATGTCCTGTTTTCTATTTATTTCTCCTTATTTTCACTTTATTTTCACTATCATCATCATTATTCGTATTATTATTTAAAATCAGATTTGGTATGTATGGGGTTTTGTCTGTGTGGGCAAGTTGTTCATTTGCAATGTGTTATACACCGCCCAGAGTTCCTCTGGGAAAATCGGACAGTTAACAAGTATATAAACAAACAAACAAACAAACAAACAAACAAACAAACAGTGTTATCTTAAAAAACAGTTTGGGGTAGTAAAGTGCATGGGAAACCCCTATTAGCTGTTTCTGGACAGTCTGAGAATTTGTACTCAGCTGTAAAGCAGATTCAAACTGCAAGATGCTTTATGGTGTCCTTAAATTTCAGAAATATCTTGTCATGCATTTTCAATTTCTGTTAAAATTTTGTCATTAATGTAATTATTTATAAAAAATTAAGTTTGACTCATTTCTTTAAATCTACTGATTATTTGATGATGTTTGATAAAACTGTTTTAAATAACTGAGTGTTTTAAAGATCTTTTGCATGCTTACAATTTAACATTATGTATCAAAAATCTAAGAAACTTAAAATTTATTTGGTAATTTGTGGATTTGCAGTAAATAGATGATTAGCCATATTAACCTGGTAACTTCTCCAAGATTGTACAGTGGTACCTCTCCTTACAAGTTTAATCTGTTCTGGATGCATGCTTGTAAGTAGAAAAATTTGTAAGTAGAGCAGCGGTTTCCCATAGGAATGCATTGAAAGGGGAGGGCAAGGCTGGGAAAGAGCTGGGGGAGAAAGCTGGTGAGGTAGGCACAATCCCTGCCCCCCCACCTCACCCGCTGCCCAGGTGCCTCTTCCCCCAAGGCCACTACACAGCTGAGGGGCACTGTGCACGCACTCAGCCCTCCTGTACACCCAGACTCAGGTGAAGAGCAGGAGGAGGGCTAGAGCGTTTTGGAAAAAAATTGTAAGTCGAGCAAACCGCATCTAACATTCATAAGGCAGCAGTTCAAACCGCCAATGGTTTTCTTCTCATAAGTAGAGGTACTACTGTAGATCTGTATGAATGGATCTTGTTAGAGCAAGTCCCACTGATTCAATGTCTCTGTAGCTGAGACTAACAATTCTATTTTAGACCACAGCAACAGTTTCAAAATCAAGGCAAAAATAGAAAATATAATACAGTGGTGCCTCTACTTACGAGCGGCTCAACTTAAGAGCAATTTGACTTAAGAGCGTAAAAAGTTGGTGTTTTAACTAGAGATAGGCACAGAATATTTTTTCATTTTTTTATTTTTTTGCTTTGATCCCTAACGAAATTAAAAACCAACTGCCCCCTCAAAGAAAAATGAAACGGGACAAAATGGAAATTTTCTCTTCATTCCGCTCCGTTTTTTGTTTTCCCATAGGAATGTATTGAAGCAATGCATTCCTATGGGAAACTTCATTAAAAAGTCGGTGCTCCCCCCCACACCCATATGTCCAATGGGGTGGGGGAAACCGTGGGCTTTTAAAACTTTCCCCCACTCAAAAGGAATTGCTGATCACCTGGCGTGCAGTGCTTTGGTGGGAAAATAAAAGTTTAGAAAGCCTGCGGTCCCCTCCCCAATCCCGCATGCCAGCTGATTGGCAGCATGAGAGCCCGGAACTGCCCACCCGACCATTTTCAGAGGGCTCCTGCAGAGCTGTCATTGGCTGGGCCCCTTTGATTTGGATTATATGATGGCTGATCACACAAAATTTGCAGGCATATCTGAGACTCATTTGTGGCTGGCTTTGTTTTCTTGGAAACTTCTTCCTAAATCTAGAAGTGAGTGATTCGTGTTTAAAATCTATTGGTTGAAATTCTGTTGTGCAACTTTGCATATGAAACAGAGATGAAGTCATAAGTAGCAATAAATTACAGCTGGTTATGGGTGATTTTACACTGCACCTTATGAAAAATGGAATAAAGTTGTGTGCAACCTGAAATTCTCAATGGAAACCTTTAATTAGCAAAAATGGCCTACTCGGCACTGGGGGGCAGTTTGCAATATTGAGTTTTATAAATGAAGAAGTTGATTTGTTGATGTTTCTGCTGTGGTTTGAAATTTTGTTTGTTGATTAGTGTTAATTTATCTATTAGTTAATTGGTTCTTAAATAAACAGTAGGATTTATAGCCTTAGTTAACCTGTAGGGGCATATTTGTGACTGGCTTCTCAAAAATGTTCTTTTGAATATTGGAAAATTGCCTTTCCCCTTCTAGTGTCTTTTCCTTGGTGGATTACAATTTTTTATTTATTCATTGACTGGTGATGATGGGATGCAAATATTTAGAAATCATTAGGTTGAAGAAGGTTATCTGTCTTGGGTACGTAATCGCATCTCACAACCTGTTCAGTTATGACAGAGATCCTCATCATTTTTATTTTTCTTCTTTCCAGCCCCACTCACTTATACCAACTAGCTGTAGCCTTTTCCTCTGTAATCATTCACTATATATGGAAATCTATGCATCTCACTTACACCAATTAAGTGTTAGGAACTGTGTTTGAAAATGAAACCTTATTAGCTATTTTTAATAAAATCTCTTAACTTTGCTATGCAAGTCTAACAAAATAAAGTAAAACAGTCATTTTTGTATTTTGCTTCTGCCAAGAGTTCCTGCCTCTTTCCTATTACAATACCTTTTTGTCTTCTGAAAACTTTTCTTGGCTTCTGATTCTAAGAATCTGGCTGGCTGAGCTTGTAGTAGAATTTGCAATTTAAACTTATGGACCTACGTGGAATCATTATGAAGTAAAGCATTTCACTAAGGCAGGGGTCCTCAACCTAAGGCCCCAGGGCCGGATGCAGCCCCACAAGGTCCTGAATCCGGCCCCCGGGACCAACTGCAACCCTCCCCCCCACCTACTCCCTGCTTTGCGAGTAAGCCAGCCTCTGCAGCTGCTTCTATTGCTGAGGCAGTTCAAAGCAGTGGGCTATGTCGCTTCTCCCACTCCCCCCAACTACCACCCGGATGATCAGCATGCTGATCTAGCATGCTGGCTAGTGGGGCATTCAGAGTGGGAGGGCTACGGCAAGGTCCCCCCCAATCCTCCCCCCCACCGCCCAGATGGTTGGGGCAGCGGGGGCAGCCAAGTGGGGCAATTTAAAACAGGAAGGCTGCGGCAAGGTCCCCCACTCCCTCCTCCCTTTTTTCCATGTTGGCCTTTTTTGGGGGGGGACTGTGGTCCGGCTCCCAGTGGTGTCTGGGGTGTGGTGGACCGGCCCACTGTTTGCAAACTTTGAGGACCCCTGCACTAAAGGAACCATCTGACAGCAAACGTAACAGTTAATCATATTCTGAAATGGATCTGCATGCTGTATATGTACTGAAACAGTATCATCTTTATTATCATATACCCTAGTCTCTCTTTTTTGTAAACACTTATCAATTTTCTGGTTTTAGAAACTGAATTGGGTGGATGTGCAAAAGGTACCCTAGAGACCAAAACATTTTTCTGCTGCATTATTGGGAAAATACACTTAATAGAAATGAAGATTTTATTCCTATTCTCATTTATCAATGATTAACCATATTGAACTCAGTAGGATGTACTGAGGTATATTACTGTAGTGCTTTCTCTTTTCTTTTTGTTTCTTTTTGGGAAAAAATAAAAAGCACAGATAAGATACATGCTTTGCTCTTTCCTTCCAAAATGACCAGATAAGCTTTATATTTAAGAAAATAGAGTGTAGTATTTTTTTTCTTATAGTAGGCAGAGGTAAAAGTTTTAATATTATATTTTTATAGATATTAATGAAATAACAGAGTGGGTGAAGTTCTGTTACATAGTTCCTTGTATGCCATGTTCTTGATGTCATCAGCAATGGCAAATGGTTGCTGATTAAAGGTTTCCATTGAGAATTTCAGGTTGCTGACAACTTTATCCCATTTTTCATAAGGTGCAGTGCAAAATCACCCTTAACCAGCTATAATTGATTGCTACTCATGACTTCATCTGTTTCATATGCAAAGTTGCACAACAAAATTTCCAATAGATTTTAAACACGAATCACTCACTCACTTCTAGATTTAGCAGGAAGTTTCCAAGAAAACAAAGCCAGCCACAAATGAGTCTCAGATATGCCTGCAAATTTTGTGTGATCAGTCATCATAATATCCAAATCAAATCAAGGTTAAACAGAATTAAATCTAGCTTTTATCCACTTCACTTTCTTTTCCATTCTGAGCAGTGACTGACTTATTTTAGTCCTGGATCGAATCAATTCCCATTTGAACCCCCACTGTTTTACTTAGAAAGCAGAATTGGCATATCAAACAGTTAACAACAAATGGAAAACTAACAGTTCCTGGCCTCTTAGGTAAAGGTCATAAATTAGATTAAACAATTCTTTTAGTACCATGCTTATACACACATTTGTTTTACATATGATAGTACTAATTGAGTAATGTGTGGTTGGAAGAAAAATAATTGGGTATTGTGCAAGTGAAGAGCATGCCCAATGAAGTAGCTGGCCTAAAGGAGGGTGATGGAGAATATATTGGATTGTTTGTTCATTTGCTGGTTTGTTTAATTAACAGAGCTTTTGAGTTTGTTGGTTTAATACTTCGGTGCTACATTAACCTTTATAGTAGAAATAATTGCTCTCTCTATATAGGTTGGTTACTAGTTGCTATTTCATATTCTGTAAGCTGTGTTTAAATATACTGTTCTGTGAAAATCAGAGTAGAATTTTAATCAGTATTAATGTGCAGATAAATCATTTATTGCATTATGATTTATAGTTACTAACAATTTACTCTTCATTGATAGGCAGCATAGATCAGTCAGTGTTAAAGGAATTGCCTCCAGAACTCCTAGCAGAAATTGAATCCACCATGCCTCTTTGTGAACGAGTTAAGATGAACAAACGTAAGCGTAGCACAGTGAATGAAAAACCAAAATATGCAGAAATCAGTTCTGATGAAGATAATGAGAGTGAAGACGCTTTTGAAAGTAAGTAGGTAGTTTATTTGTTATTTTGCTGATGGTAATAAATTATTATTGTAATGTGGTGCTAACTTGCTAGTCAGTTTTGTCTTGCAAGAATCAGTTTAAACAGAGAAGGTCAGGATAGAGTGCAACAGTTCAGATTAAGAGAAAGATCAAACCTAGACTGCAATATCAACCTTCAGCGTATTGCATTCTTTGGGGTAAATCCAGTGTTAGACATGTTGAATTTAATGGATAGTGTTAAGTCACAACCATGTTAAGCCCTGCTAATGTCAGTGGTAGGTGTAAGAGTTGTTTTTTTCAGTCATTAGGTTGTGTCCAACTCTTTGTGACCCCATGGACCAGAGCACGCCAGGCCCTCCTGCCTTCCATTGCCTCCTGGAAATTGGTCAAATCCATGTTGGTTGCATCGATGACACCATCCATTCTCTGCTGTCCACTTTTCCGTTTGCCTGCCTTCAGTCTCTCTCATCATCAGGGACTTTTTCAAGGAGTTTCTCATGGGGTGGAGCCTTAGCTTCAAAATCTGTCCTTCCATTGAACGTTCAGGGTTGATTTCTTTCAGGATGGGTAGGTTTGATCTCCTTGCAGTCTAGGGGACTCTCAAGAGTCTCCTCCAGCACCACAGCACAAAAGTGTCAGTTCTGTGGCAATCAGCCTCCTTTATGGTCCAGCTCTCACTTCTGTACATCACTACTGGAAAAACCATACCTGTGACTATCCGGACCTTAGTCGGCAAAGTGATATCTCTGCTTTTTAAGATACTGCATAAATTTACCATCACTTTCCACCCAAGAAGCAGGTGTCTTTTAATTTTGTTGCTGCAGTCATCATCTGAAGTGATCAAGGAGTCCAAGAAAATAAACTCTGTCATTGCCTCTATTTCTTCCCCTTCTATTTGCCAGGAGGTGATGGTACCGGTGGCCATGATCTTAGTTTTTTTGATGTTGAGCTTCAAAACCATTTTTTCCGCTGTCCTCTGCATATAAGTTAAATAGGCAAGGTGACAGTATACAATCTTGTCGTACTCCTTTCCCAATTTTAAACCAGTCTGTTGTTCCATATCCAGTTCTAACTGTTGCTGCTTGTCCCTCATATGGATTTCTTTGGAGACAGAGAAGGGGTCAGGTGCTGTCATTCCTTTAAGAACTTGCCATAGTTTGTTGTAGCCCACACAGTCAGAGGCTTTGGCATAGTCAGTGAAGCAGAAGTAGATGTTTTTCTGGAACTCTCTAGCTTTCTCAATAATCCAGTACATGTTGGCAATTTGATCTCTATTTCTTCTGCCCCTTCGAAATCCAGCTTGCACTTCTGGAAGTTCTCTTTCCACATACTGCTTAAGCTCCCTTGTAGAATTTTGAGTATAACCTTGCTAGCATGTGAAAAGAGTGCAATTGTATGTTAGTTGAAGCATTCTTTGGAGTTGCCCTTCTTTGGGATTGGGATGTAGACGGATCTTCCCCAGTCCTCTGGCCACTGCTGAGCTTTCCAAATTTGCTGGCATATTGAGTGTAGCACCTTAACAGCCTCATCTTTGAAGATTTTAAATAGTTCAACTGGAATGCTATCACTTCCACTGGCCTTGTTGTTTGCAGTGCTTTCTAATGCCCACTTGACTTCACTTTCTAGGATGTCTGGCTCAATATCAGCAACTACACTAAACACCTTGTTTTTGATAATATATCTCCACTGGTCAGCTAATCTTAATACAGTTATATTGGAGTTCAGATATTCTTGTTTCCATAATTAATGCATCTGCTTTTGGTAGCCTCGTTTTTCGGTTTCTACTCTATGATAGCATTTCACAATTGCCCGATTCTCTGGTAAAGGATATTTCTGCCAGTTCTGAGATTGTTCAACTTCCAGTAATTCTACAGGCCCATGCCCTGGTTGCTCAGCAGTGGAACCTGTGACCTGTAGCTCGTTTATCAATGGATGTCCAGGTTCATCAACACACGTCATGGTCCTTGTTAACCCGGGTGATGACCGAGCCGGTATAGGCTTCTTTTGATTATATTTCACCATGATTCATGGGTTCTTGGGTGCACTTAGTCGTGTTACTCAGTTGAGGCCTCTCTTGGCATTGTTGGATCTTCTGGTACTTTACACTACCGCCAGTACAGCCCTCAACATCACTGGAGCAGTTAAGCCCCCCGCCACAACAAGGTGGAACCCTTGGGGTTTATTTATTTATTTATTTATTTATTTATTTATTTATTTATTTGATATATATATATATACTGCCCATCTGGAAGAAAGCCACTCTGGGTGGTATACGACATACCATATACTGATTACAAAATACAGATGCAAACATAAAAAACAAAAATATTACAAATGAAAGCATAATTAAAACAACCACATTCATAACAGTCAAAGATAAATAAGCTAAGCTAATGGCGGATGAGATTAGATCACTAAATCAATAAGGCCCTGTAACAGTTAATAACCAGGGAAAGCAGATTGTACTAACCAAGTCTTCAATCTTTTTTTGAAGATGAACAATGAGGGGGCCTGGCAGATCTCCGAGGGGATTTGGTTCCAGAGTCTAGGAGCTGCCACCAAGAAGGCCAATTTCCTTGTTGTTGACTTGTGGGCCTCTCTCAGTGTTGGCACTCTGATATTATCTGCCTGCTATGAATGAGTGACCCAGGCAGAACTCTGGAGTAGGAGCCACTCTGACAGATAGGAAGGTCCCAAATCATTTAGGGCTTTATATGTCAACATTAAGACCTTGAAGTCAATGCGGTAACTGATTGCAAGCCAGTGCATTGCGGCCAGAGTCGGGAGAATATGATGAAATCTTTTAGTCCAGCCGCAGTATTCTGTAGCACCATATGCTCTCTAGCCTCCTCCTATTCTGCTTTAAGGCCCACAAGTTAAATCAAGGACCAATGCAGGCCTAGTAGCGAAGGGGGTGTTCAGGAGTGAGCGTGTCAATTGCCCTGGCGCTGGAGGAATAGTACCCCTCCACCAAGGTATCAACAGCTGCACCATTCAGATCATGGGGAATCCCACACATTACATTCTGGAACCTCAAGGGATCCATCCATTAGCCTGTGTTAGTGGACCATCTTAATGTGCCCGGGCTCCCCTGCGGAGAGGGGGTGCCACTGAGAGGCTGTGCTTGAACAGGTGGTGGTCCGACCGTGGCCATGTTGCCTATCGTACTTTAGAACCACTAAAAGTTGAGACAAAATCTTTTGTCTCTGGTAGGTTATGTAGCAGAAGGTTAAGGGGAGAATTAAAAACCCCAATATGAGACAGATAGGTTTTTGCAAAATATGGACACATAGTTACTTAGGGAGTTTTGGCCTAGAAAGTTATCTTGAAAAAGAAGTTAGTTTGAATCCTATAAAGGAAATGCGTGGATTCCTTTTAGTAAAAGAATCTAATGAGTTTGGGTCTAGTACAGGAAGCAAGGACAGCAATACTGAAGAGAAGTGAATAAATATTGTTTTCTCTATATTGAAATCTGTGCTGAATTTGAAAGCTTTCAACAGCATGTAATGTTCCCAGTTTTCCTTTAAAACTTCTACTACTCCACTACCAAGAAAGAACGTAAGCGGAGTGTGTCATTGAATAAATCTGTCTGAGCTCAGTGTTGATAACATTGTGTTCATTTCTAGCTTCACGGAAAAGACATAAAAAAGATAGAGACCAGGATAAAGCTTGGGAATATGAAGAACATGACAGGCGGGGGTCAGGAGATCATAAAAGGAGTAGTCATTATCATGAAGGAAGGAGGAGCTCTGGTAGCAGCCGATACAGAAACCGTAGTCCAGAAGACTCAGACATGGATGATTATTCCCCTCCTCCTAGCCTCAGTGATGGTAAGTTTATTTCCTTTATTGCAGTTATTAGTGATTTCACATTTAAAGAAGATGCATAACAATTTGAAACTGTCTGCATCTGGGAATACTTCATCCACTGCTGGGCACCAGGTTACGAAGTATATTAAGAAGCAGGAATGTGTCCAGAGGAGAGTGACCTGAACAATAGAATGTCTGGAGGCCGAGGCTTGTGAAAAACATTTGATGGAATTGGGCATGTTTATCTTAGAGAAGAAAAAACTGAGAGGTGACATATACTGTCCATCATCAGATATTTGAAGGGGTGTAACAAAGGCTTGTCAAGTTAGAGCAAGCTTGTTTTGTAAATCTTCAGAAGATGGAACAAGAAGTTATCCATTCAAATTAGAAGAGAGGTGGTTTTGACTAAACTTGAGGAGTGATGTCCTGATTTTAGTAGCTGTTCAGCACTAGAAGAGACTATTTTAGGAGCGAATCTTCTTATTTCTTGCCTTTAAAAAAAAAAAAGGAACTAGGTTGAATGACCCCAGGATCCCTTCCCGCTATACAGGTCCATGATTTTAAGTATTGTTTTACAAATTATTGGTTAGAGCTAGAGATGGGTTGGATGCATCACCCTTCCCTGTGCCACCTCTTCTAGGTGCTGCCTCTAAGTGGGCACTTGCTGGAGGAGGGGGGTTGAAATGTGGAACACCTGTTCGGCTGATCAACTGGCATGAACCACCGAAGTGGCAGTTTGTGCCCATCTCCCATTAAATGTAGATGATCTGCAGTGCAGAATTAATTAAAGACCTGCTTGATTTTCAACTGCATTGCATCCTCGTGAATTTGTGTCAAAACTCTAGCCACTGTAATTACGTGCGCTGGACTTCCTTGAGTTAAATAATGACAGAAATCATGTAGTTGCATTGTGTTGTGATAAAGGAAAGCATTTATTGCAGATATTTATTTTATACTTTTCTTATTTTAAGTGGCTAGAAAAATGAAGAAAAAAGAAAAACAGAAGAAGAGGAAAGCTTATGAACCAAAGCTGACACCGGAAGGTAACTGTATCTCTCCCCCTCCCCCATTTTAATCTCTTTGGCATTAATTGTGAATTGCTATTAATTGTTCAGGCCTTAAATATGTTACAATTTACATTTACATTAGAAATGATGGATTCTTCTACATTTAAGAGATTCAGTGCATCAGTAGAAAATA
This sequence comes from Phrynocephalus forsythii, assembly GCA_029282475.1. NCBI lineage: Eukaryota > Metazoa > Chordata > Lepidosauria > Squamata > Agamidae > Phrynocephalus > Phrynocephalus forsythii. The sequence continues at coordinate 102,070,509 of JAPFRF010000004.1, read as the reverse complement.
TTTTGGATAATTTGGAAGACATGGATTTTACTGCATTTGGTAAGTACATACGGTAACTAATTTTGTATCCAATTCTGAATACTTCAGTGTTGCGTAGGTTTCTTCAAAATGGTATATCATTTTTTCTTTTGGCAATTTTGTTTTAATTTACTCTGGATTCTGACTGTACTTCTGAAAGTTGACTCTTTCCTCCAGTAACTGCAATTATCCAGCAATCCTCACAGCAAACTAATTAGAAGATTCCCCCCTTTGATCCTGAAAAGTTTAGTTGTAATTTTCTGTCACGTTTTATTGAGGGGACCAAGTTGATACAGTGATATCTTTTTTGTTAACTCCTCTAATGTTGGTGAAACAGGGTTCAAATTCACTTCTGCAATTTGTGCTATGCAATTGTAAACTAGTTGCAGTTGTAAAAATTGGGCTAGTTTGTATGTCTTGGTAATTCAGATTTCTTAACTATTCTAAGAATTCTGATTGTTGTAAATAAGCAGCTCATAAAGTTACTGCTGGTATCATAAAGGGTGTTACCTATTTTGTGTGCAATGCATTGTGAGTAGGTTGTTTTAATGCTGTTTCATTCATTCACTAATTCATTCACTGCCCCATTACAGTGGAACCTTGACTTACATACTGCTTGCCTTGCATCATATTTGACTTGCAGCAAGAAGGGGCCTGTTTGACTTGAGTTGCAGGCTTTGACTTACATCTCGGAGCCCCGGCACAAGGCACCGGAATTGGGCGGCAGCCACAACCCAGCATCGCGGCTGCCGCCTCCAAACTGCTCCTGCCTTCTTCCCCACCTCCGGCAGCGGCGGCTTCGGCGAGGCCAGCTCTGAGCACCTGGAGCTGGTCCTCGGCCTCACCGAAGCCACCGCTGCTGGCGGAGGAGAAGGGCCAGGAGCTCGGGGCTGGCCTCGCTGGTTAGACAGTCGGCTCAGTCTTGTAAAAAATCTGGCTGCAGAAGTCGGTCCACAATGGAAGCATTTTAGTTGGGGAGCTGTAAAGTTGTGGGACTCTAATGGTAAGCATAGAGTTGTTCAGAACTTGGAACGTCAGGTTAAAAATCAGTAAAACTTAAATGTTAGACATTGTTGCTATGAACATTAAAAAGTGGAGGCATATAACTTGTGGACTATAATTCCACTGCCTCCTCCTCTCTTTGAAGAGACATTTCATTTACATCCCCAGAAGGAATTTCCTATCCCAGTCAAATTTGTGTTAAATTGCTGTTTTCGGGGGTCTTTTTCATCATCTGGAACGGATTAATCCACTTTCCCATTACTTTCTATGGGAAATGTTCATTTGACTTAAGTCATGTTTGACTTACGTCTAGACCACTGGAACGGATTAATGATGTAAGTCAAGGTTCCACTGTAGTATGAAGCACTATTCTGGGCAGTTTACAACAACAGATAAAACACAGAATACTAAATAGTGATTATATAAAAATTAAAACATTAATAAAATAATAACAAGCAGCACCAAGGACTATTATCAGACATTAGGACAGGGAGTGAAAAGTCAAAATCAAATAGGGTTGGTGTAGAAAACCTCCTTGAAAAACAACATTTTAAGTTGTTTTATAAACACTAGCAGGGAGGAGCCAAACATATATCCACAGGGACCTGGGTTCCACAACATCAGAGTCACCACGAAGAAGACCAAATATCTCGTGGCGGGCCTCCGGGCCTCCCTTGTGGTGTCTACCCAACAGAGCTTGGCTTGGAAGCTCTGGTGGGCCAGACATATGTCCCCAGGGAAAGATAATAAATAAGCAATACTCCCTGTACATACTTGTTCTCTGCTCTGTAGCCCTTTCAAATACATATAATTCCTTATTGAACCGTTCCACTGGACCTATGCCTGATTGTTCTTAGAAGGCTGGATTTCCTTCACCATTTCTCCCACATACAGTATAGCTTTAGGTATACTGTTAGGGACTCGAGGAAGTAGTATGTTCTTGGAAACACGTTTAACAATATCTTGTTCAAGGGAAGTCCTGAAGCTGCGGATAATGTTTTAGTTTACAATTCCATGTTATTCTGCAGTTACCACAAGCCTGTAGCGTACCTAAATCAGGGCTAAGTGCTTTATTGCAAACATTATCCAAACTGAGCTTCCTAGATTGCATTTTTGCAAATCTTGAAAGTATTGTCTGTCTCTGTGGTGAGACTTAAATTGCTTCTTGAAAATGAAGGGGATTAACCTTTTTCTTTTCTAGGTGATGATGATGAAATGCCTCAGGAGTTGCTACTAGGAAAGCATCAGCTCAGTGAATTGGGCAGTGAATCTGCTAAAATTAAAGCCATGGGCATTATGGACAGGGTAAGTCCTGCTTTTAAAAAAGAAGGGTAAAACACAGGCTTCTTTAATGAAGGATTATTTAACAGGTGTAATATGATATATAAAAGTCTTTTGAACTTGAAGGAATTTGGAGCAGATTTTGTGACACACTTGTGTGCCTTCATAATTAATATAGCGACATTTATATCACATGTGTTGGCTTTAAAGAAATCCTGGCTGAATCCAGTGTGGTTGAGCTACCCAGTCCTGAACACAGCTGATGAATTTCATTTCTTTGTGATGCCAAGAAGGGAGTGAAGGGAGGAGACTGAATCTGAGGTGTGCTGGTTTGCTTATCGCACGATCAGCTTGAACACCAAATGTAGAGAAGTTAACACATCTGTAAATAACAATAAAGTATGCTGTCAAGTTGATTCCGACATGTGGCAACTCTTTCTGTAATTTACTAGGTATGAAGTAACTCAGAAGTGGTTTATATGCCCATTTCAGCTACATAGGCGGTGTCCTCTCCAAGGAGATACTGCCGGGAATTAGACTCCCAGATCTTGGCTCCACAGACAGTTACTCCCAACTCACTGAGTTATCCAGGCAGTTGTGTCATGTAAGGTTTCTGTTTCCTTTTTTTTAGCTGTCAACTGAAAAAACAGTAAAAGTCCTGAACATTTTGGAGAAGAATATTCAAGATGGTGCAAAGCTTTCCACTCTCCTTAATCATGTAAGTTTCTAACATTTGTTAAAATATTGTCAGTAATAATTTGTATTTGGATGCAAACTAGACTTTCTGCATGATTTATTTTATTTCCAATGTGGATTTTCTTGAGATGAATTGATATTCCCTTTCCATTTTCACTGTTTCAATATTACACAAGTATATATTTTCATTTGTAACAGTACACTGTAATCACAGGTTTTTGCTTCTTTGTTTAACGATATACATGTCTGAAGGGGTTGCATTCTTACATCTTGGAATATGAGAAATAAGTTTTATTATGGATCTGCAGACAATCTCTTGTCCTTAAGTGTTATGCATTAGTGCCATCATGTGGCTGTTTTCCAGAATGGGATGATTTTATTCCAACAGCAGATGAATTGAAATTCTCTGTGCTTGTTCAAAGAAACAGTGGAGCTTCCTCATCCCATTTTAAATTCCAGTATGCTTTTGTTGGCGCTAATCATTTATAGTAATGGATAATAGCAGATGCAGCTTAGAGTGCACAAAGCAAAAGTCTAGCACACCTCTTACAAAGACTTTGCAAGTCATACATTGATGATTTTTTTATCAAGTGACTACTGAAAGCTCCTGCTGATTAACTGCATCCCTGGTGTGATATGGACAAATCTACAAGTGAAACTCTTAGGGACATGAATATAATAAGCATTATAGCAGATTATTTCATGCTGTTGATGAACACATAAGATAAAGGCTGATGGGAAAATTTGCAAGAATACTGAAGGATGACTTCATGAGATAGGAGAATTATGAAGTAGAGAGGTGGCAGAATTACATTTAGTTTGTTGTTACTGAGGAATTTCTAAGTACTAAAAGTAAAATGTATTTGAGTAAATCAGTGCTTGTTCATATTGTTGCTGTAACATTGTTCGCTTACACTTGTTTTCTGGGGGGGGGGAAACTTGTTAAACGTTTATATAATAAAGTTAGAACCTCTGGTTTTTTTCCCTGCAGAATGACACTGAAGATGAGGAGCGGTTATGGAGAGATTTGATAATGGAGAGAGTCACAAAATCAGCTGATGCCTGTCTCACAGCTATCAACATCATGACATCACCCAACATGCCGAAAGCGGTGTATATTGAAGATGTAATAGAAAGAGTTATTCAGTACACTAAATTTCACCTGCAGAACACACTTTATCCTCAGTACGATCCTGTTTACCGATTGGATCCTCATGGTGGTTAGTATGAGAACTAACAAATATGTTATTGGTAACAATTTGAAACCAGTGTTAAAAGAAACACAGAGATCCCAAATATTATATTGAAAAACTTGTTAATTGCCCTTAATCTTTGTTTTGAACCAAAATTTTAGGTACATCTCTGGATCCCAGAGTCTCTGCCCATTCCGTTGCTACCTCAGCTCCTTGAGCCATACAGCTTTAGTTCTTATTGCAGAAATGATTGAGGGACACATGTGCAAAGCCAACTGAAATATAAAGTTAGCACCTTTCTGCTTACTTGGGTATATTTTATTTAAAATATATATATATATATTCCATCATTCTGTCATGTTGCTGGAATTCATTAGGTAGCTTAGCATGAGTTATTTTTAAAATGTTGCAAATTTAAGAATTGAAAAACAGAGCCCACCAGACATATGCAGGAAATTGGTGCACATTTTTTTTTATTATTTGAGGCATGAGGTATATTTTAGAGCATATCTTATGCTTTTGGACTATGCTGGGCTTATCATTTGTTTTCAGACTTTTATGCCTGTCTTGTTTGTTACATATTCAAAATGGCGTGCAACAAAAAGTAATGCTTTGTGATAAAAGTGCATCTCAATAAAACTTAGGATGATGTTCAAAAATGCTAAAGAATTGAGAAATGTGAAACACAAGATAAACCAGGTGAGAAATGATCCACAGAGTCCTCTGAAATAAAACACACATTCTTTGTCGTCTGAATGGGTGATGGAAATGGGCGTTCAGCCCCTCATTCCTGTGAAAATCCCTTCAAGCCCTCTGTAAATGCTACACAGGGCTGAATGTCTTATTGCTCAGGGGTGAGTTGTCCTGCAGGAGGACTGCTTTCCCCTCACTGGACAAGTGGACTGCCCACAAGCAGACCACTTATACTTGTGAGAATCAGATCCAAGATCTGTTTCCTTGTCTTGGAGAACTTCACAACAGGTCCTGAAGCAAGATTTCCAAAGGAGAATGAAAGTGTCAGGCAGGTTCGTATGGAGGAAAGTGATTCTTAATCTACTGTGGTGGTGTGTTATTTACAGCTCTATACCAAACTGTTGAATTGAGCAGCCAAACAAATTAGCTTGAATGGAATTAGATCAGTAAATTTGCTGATTGAGGCAGGAGGAAGCTGATCAACATGGATTCGGCCTTGCCCCTGGCACCTGGTAGATAAGCTCAATTTCTTCTTTACCAGAAGAGATGGGGGCATCCTCAGGATCACTTAATTCTTCCTGGCTTGCAACGGGAGGCATCTCCGGTTTCTTCCTCTTCAAAAGCATGCTGAAAATAAAGCTGTAAAACAGGAAGGAAAAAGAGACAAAGAAAGGGACTTGAAATAAAAAGGGGTTGGGTGTCCAGAGATGGTCTGTAATGGCTCTTTTGGAGTTCCCCCCCCAGCGACAGCAGCTTCAGCCATATAATATCATCTGTTTGACTTGAACCTATTAGAAGGGTAATAGTTCTTCAGTGAGAGGGAGTGATGTCCCGGTTTGTCCATATTAACCAAGCCACATGGAAGGAAAAGCAGCACAACAGCTCTTCTTGGCTGTTGGTACCGTGCTTGACCTTTAGCTTTGTCCCTTTCTTCTTGTCTCCAGGTTGTAATGATTAATGTTTGGTCGGCTTTGCAACCTTCCTCTCGGAACTCCATTCTTCCTATGGCTTGGCATCCTACTCCGTGGTGTTCTCTCCCACCCCCACCCCCACCCCAGTGTAGCTTAAATCTTTTTTTGGTTTTCTCCTCATGGCATTGCCAGGCTCACTTCTCTGCAAAGCCTCATAAACCTTGGCCAAACCTCAGTTTGCTTTTTTTCCACTGGGCTTTATCTCTACCTTGATCTCTCAACTTCTAAGCAGCCTTTACATTTCTGTCACCATTCAAGCTTTCTCATATAGTTGAAAAGGCAGTTACCAGCGTTTTTTGTTGTCCAGTGCTAGCAAATTCTTTACAGTTAAAAATACTCATTCTGATACTACCCTGTTTCCCCGAAAATAAGACATCCCCCAAAAATAAGGCCTTCTTACAGTTTTGCTTCTCTCTGAAAAATAAGCCATCCCCCCGAAAATAAGGCCTCCCTGATAATAGGATAACAATAAATGTGTTCCGTATTCTTCTTCATGGAAAAATAAGACATCCCCTGAAAATAAGACCTAGCGCATCTTTGGGAGCAAAAATTAATATAAGACACTGTCTTGTTTTCTGGGAAACACGGTAGATTGCTTGCTATTCTCCTCTCTATAACTTTTAGCTAACTGTTACTGTTTTGTTCTTATGTAGCAGTTTTTGTTTCTTCCATAGCTGCTTCCCCCACCTATATCCCACATGCTAGTTCAACCCTGAGTTCTAACCTAGGGAAGCTCCTACTTCCTGCTGTGTCAGGTTGAGCTATATGATTCTCTTATTCTAGTCTTTCTAGCAATGGGACTATAGTTCCAGTTCTTAAATATCTAGATGATACATACTTAGGTTCAGTCAGGTGATATATATAATTTGCTGATGTAAAAGTCTCATTAAGTGTTGTGATTGGAAGATCTTTCTGCTGCTCTCCACCCGGTCTATATAATCAGTTCGATTGATTACACATGATTTGTAATGTTGCTAAAATTGTATAAAATACAAATTGATTTTACATTTTCCAGGTGGTGTGTTAAGTTCGAAAGCAAAGCGCGCAAAGTGTTCCACCCACAAACAGAGAGTGATAGTAATGTTATACAACAAAGTTTGTGATATTGTTAGCAGCTTGGCTGAATTACTGGAGATACAGCTTCTAACAGACACTACTATTCTTCAGGTAAGCTTGATATTTAATCCTGAGATTTTTCCTCCTGCTGCAGGTGTCTAAAGCGTTTTTCCAGTAAATACTTGGAGTAATTCAATTCCCTTTTTTAGAATGGATAATGAGTAAATTCTATGATTTTTAAAGTGTTAATCATTTTAAAAAGCTCATTCTCTTTAAAATCAGAAGGCTGTATTATTGATAAACACAATTTATTTATTTACTTATTTAGTTATTTACTTATTTGGCCTTTATACCGCCCATCTACCCCTAGGGCTACAAGGCAAATATGCAATTTTTAGATCAGTATCTTTAATTTCTCTATCCAGCCAGCTTCTTTGCCAAGTCCTTTGATCTCTTTCTCAGTGTCTGCAGATCTCTAGACATCTAGGGTGCCACTACCAATTCATTGTAATTCCCCTTTAAAGAAATTGTTTACTGTGCTTGAAAGAATCATTCTCGTAATCACATTTGAATATTTATTTGAGGCTGATCTCGTGCAATTAAAAGTACATTAAACAAGGAAATAAACGTGTGATGTGTTTTGGATTTAAATATGAAACATTCCTGATTCATTTTAATCTGAAATATTGCAGTTATTATTTGAATATTTGCACCACCATTTCTGTAATGAGACTACTTAATTAAGAAAGAAAATGAAAGAGTATAAGCTGATACGTAGTGCAAGCAGATGCTCAATCTTTATTTTTTTTCTTGCCCCCTCCCATTTCCTGATTGTATCAGAGGAAACCACTGGATTTCATTTAGAATGAATGTATACTCCTTATAAAACTGATTTTACTTAATTTTGTGAATTGTACTGAGAATTAACACTGGTATTTTTTGTTTTGTTTTCACTTTTGATAGGTTTCTTCAATGGGAATAACACCTTTTTTTGTAGAAAATGTTAGCGAACTTCAGTTGTGTGCCATTAAACTAGTCACTGCGGTAAGCATCACTTTATAACCAGTGTTTTATTTTCATGAAACTAATTGGTAAGTGCTTTTCAAAAGGGGCATTTTATTTTTAGACATTTATATTTTATCTCTTCATCATTTTGAATCAAGGTTTTTCTCGTAAGGTGTATGGATGCATGCCTCTGCCTCTGCCCCTCCACATAGGCCTTTTCCTCACTTGTGCACCTGCAGCGACCATTTTTGTTTGGATTGCGACAGAACTGAAGAGATGAGGTGTGCGTGACCACAGGACCAAGTCCTGGGATTGAAAATTAAAGGCATAGTGGTTATAATAGATACCAATTTTTTCAAGACACATTTTTGATATAGCTACTCTTGGGTCCCAGATTAGAGAGAATGATTTTAAATGAAAGAAAGTAAGCAGAGGTGCCTCATTTAAAATACAGATTTGGAGCCTAGTGTTTCCTTTATAAGCAAGTGAATATTTTGCTCGGAAATTGTTTTATATTTTTAAGTGGTACTTGATGGGCAAAATCCTGTTGCATAGTTTAAGCCAAATAATACCTTTTGGACCATTCTTCTTTATTCAACGAAGTGCGCCCCTCTTAATTTTGGGTGTTCATGTATACACACCAAGCCAGAAGCATGTGTAACCATGAGAATCACAGCAGGGATACTTTGCAGAATGGACTGAAAGCAAAGAGTTATGCTAAGTGAAAGGTTAGAGCAAAGTTAAAACAACAGTGTTCAACTTTTCAAAAAGTGAATTAATTATTTGTTCCAGCTTGATTTTTTTCCTTTGATGTGAGACTCATGAAAAGCAACTGATAAATAATGTTTGATGGGAAACTAAAATAATTGTCTTCTTCATAAACATTTAGAAATGTGTCTCTTTCCAAGAGCCTTGGAATTCCCTACACTCATTTTGCCTAATTTAGTGAAAAGTATTCTAGTTTGATGCTGTCACTCCCCCAAGCACCAGAGAGAAGCGGGACTGTAAAATTCCTTGCCTTGTATGTTGCTTCACATGCCTTTTGGCATATTCCTCTTGAGTCAGAAAGAGTAGAAGCAAAACTGGTGTAAGCCTTTTTAGGGTTTGTAGTTTTCTTGGGATACCGATAGAACAATTTTGTCAAAGATTGTTTTTATTTATAGTAGAAGTTTCAGAGAAGGTAGCCGTGTTAGTCTTTTCAAGAATTCCAGGCAAAAATCAAAGAAAAACATACCTGAATTTTTTATTTATACAATGTATTTTCAGTAATTAAATTTGCCATAAAAATCCCACTGTTTCTTGATAAATAAAAGCTTTCTGGAAAGAAGTAATATCTTTTTCAAAAATACATTGTATGTTTGTATTTAAACAGGTCTTCTCAAGGTATGAAAAGCATAGACAATTGATATTAGAAGAAATTTTCACTTCACTGGCAAGATTACCAACTAGTAAAAGGAGTTTGAGGAACTTCAGGTAATGTGTGATACTAAATAAAGTGTAGTGTCTTCAGTAAATGTGTGAATTTCTTTATATTTAATACAAAAGTATAACAGGTGATACCTTTAGGCTACTAGAAAAATAACAAAAATGTTGCTAATATTTTGAGGGCAAAATCCCTCTTCAGAGCTGTACCAAGACATTAAAACATGGCAAAATATTGAGTTGCCAGGAGTTATTTCTTAGATGTAAAGTCCTCAGGAAGATGGAAAATGTTCCAGGTAATTTCTTAGTTGAGGCCCAGATCGTAGATGTTCTGGGGATGCATCGGAAGTAAAGGGTGGTGTTTTTATTGTCCCAGTCTTTCAAACAATATGTCATGGCTCATGTACACACTTTCACACCCCCTCTCCATGTGGCTTTTCGAGGCTAAAGGCCCCTTATATTTAATATGCAATTAAATGCACATCAGTGGGATTTCATTGTACTGTATTTGGCTTGTTGGTCCTGTAGTTTTTTGTTTTGTTTTTTTGTTTTGTAACTAGATGGCTACAAAGCATTACTGCTTTGAATTATTTGAATTAGGTTTGCTTTTGTTTACCATTTCTCAGTGGTGTTTGTTCTTTTTAAATATTTATGTATGTATGGTTTTTAGCTTTAAATATTGTCTTTAAATTATGTAACCTACCTTGAGTCTTTTTAAAGCAAAAAAGGCAGGGTAAAATGTTTTAATTAATGATAATACTGGACACATAATTTAAAACATGTACATTGGTACCTCAATTTACGAATTTAATCCGTTCCGAATGCATGCTCTTAAATCGAACTACTCTTAAGTCGGGTACCTCTCTAAAAATTGAAAAAATAAGTTAAAAAAAAATGAAAAAAAAAAGTAAATCGAGGAGACCATATCTAAAATGTGTAAGGCAGCAGTTAAAATGTCAACAGTTTTCTGCTCTTAAGTCAAACTGCTCTTAAGTCGGGGTACCACTGTATATAATTTTGGTGCTGAGATTTTGGACTAAATTGGAAGTTCAACAGCCATATGTCAGGAAGGAAAAAGTTATGCATATTTTTTATTAAGTTTCAAGTCCTAAATATACAGTTTATAAAGCTCAAATTCCACAGTTAATTGATTCTGTAGTTTATTTTGAAGATGAGATTAAAGAGTCAATATGGGGTAGTAGATAGCATGTTTGACTTACATATCCCTGGCCTGATGTTAGATCTCCTGTTCTTGCATGAAACATATTCTTCTTTGATTGTGATGCTGAATTACATGGAACCTAATCCCCATTTCTTAAATCACTCTGCTTTACTTATTTGTTGATTAGAAAGAATGAGAGAGTGTTGTATGCAATCTGGATCACTTTGAAGGAAGGGTGGAATGATGATTTTATATTGAAGGAATGGCTGTTGCTTAAAGCAAAATAGTTTAATTAATGCCATGATTTATTTATTTATTTATTTTAAAAAAATTTACCCTGCCTTTCTCCTTAAAATAACATGTTATTTCAGCTAGATTAGTTATGTTCCCGGAGCAGCCTACTTTGTTTTTGTGGATTCTGATTTTTGGTATAAGTGCAGTAATTGTTATTCTTAAATGTATCTGCAGTAGTTGAAGTTTGTCGGAATTTTGTGGTAGATTCTAGTGATGATTGTTATTGATTTCACCTTTGACTATAATAAGTAGCTTTTAATCTTTCAACAGACTGAACAGCAGTGATACTGATGGAGAACCAATGTATATTCAGATGGTGACTGCATTAGTTCTGCAGCTGATTCAGTGTGTTGTGCATCTGCCTTCAGGCGAGAAGGACTCTAACTCTGAAGATGAGTCAAATAAGAAGGTGAGGCATTATTTATATACATGAAGATGTGTGTATTTAGCATATAATGCTTATTTGTAGGATTATGAAGACAGACTATTGTGAAGAAGCAAAGTTGATAAGAGATAGGAAAAAAATAGGAAAGGAAGTAGATAGTATGAATAAGAGGAGGAAAGATGAATTCTGCTGACACAACTGATAGATTGAAAGAACTGTGTGGTATCCCGCTCTTTACCTTGCACTAGGTAACTGGCAGCATGACACTGTGGTGTTGAGGTTGAATCATTTTGTGGTAATGTGTCTTCATTATTCTACCTATTACCATATTGACTGAATGTTAATGAAGATACATTGTTTATGTTTGTTAGGCCCCAGAATGATGGTTCTTATCCATACTTGAGAATAGTAACGAGCTACCTGTGTATTTTTATTTTTGAGGGATTGTTATACATTACTGCTGCTTTGAGTGGATTTTTATTCCTACTTGTGTTTCCATATTTTCTTTTTCTCAGACTGGCTCCTTAGTAGTAGTAGTAGTAGTAGTAGTAGTAGTAGTAGTAGTAGTAGTAGTAGTAGTAGTAGTAGTAGTTGTTGTTGTTGTTGTTGTATACTTGTTGTTCTTACCTTTAATGTTAACCACGGTTGTTGTACTCATTGTTTTCAACTTTAAATATTGTCTTTCAATGTTGTAAGCGACCTTGGGTCTGGGTTTAGCAAACAAACTGGTATTCATAAAATAATTTCCTCTTTAAATTGTAGTACCTATTAAGGCAGTATATTCTGTGATCATTTTTAGGTGGATCAGGATGTCCTCATTACAAACTCATATGAAACAGCCATGAGAACAGCACAAAACTTCCTTTCTATTTTTCTTAAGAAGTGAGTAGAACTCCAATGCATGTGTGGTGCATTTATAGGCTTAATGATTTTGTACAGTTGGAACCAGTGTATGGAATTTTAGAAACAATTGCATTTTTCATTGAATTGTTTTGAAATAGAATCCTGTTTGCAGATGATGAAATGTCTAAAATGTTTTAAAAATCTGGCTGTACATTATTGTCAAAGTTAAATATAATTGTGTGCCGTCAATTCAGTTCTGACTTATGGCAACCCTTTCCAGGTTTTTCCAGATATACAGCACTCAGGGGTGGTTTACCATGCCCTTCTTCTGGGGATGTCCTGAGACTATTCCAAGGCTAGACAGGCTGGCCCTTCTCCTGGGATGCACTGTGGGAGATCAAACTCCCAAACTCTGCCTCCACAGCCAGACAGATGACTCACTAAGTACAATTTTTTAAAAGTAACACTAAGCCAGTCAGATCTAACTAACATGTCAGGATTTTGTTTGCAGACAGCCAGATGGTTCTGGAGAACCAGAAGCAGGACAAAATATTGATGCAGTAGTCTTATGTATGAGCCCCTTATGATCTTTTTCTGTAAGCTGCTGTTCTGTGGCAGTTGTCAAAAAGGATTGACAGATATGTTTGTGGACTTGTGCAAGGTGATAACTTTCCTCCTCTGCTTGTAACAGGTCCTTAATCTCATGGGTGAAGAATAAAGGTGTAGGTCTTTATGAGATACCTGACTTGATCTTCTTTCCGTCTGCCATGTATTTTTGAGCTGTGGTAGTACAGCTTACTGCTTGTGGCAGTGAAGCTGCCTGCAAATTATTAAAGCACCACCATCAACACTGTCAAGAAAATATACATTTAAAGCTAGAGATCATACAGCTTGTCACATAAATGAAATCAAAGTTCTACATTCAGCTTTTCCTGCATGTGTAAAATTAGGAATGTTATTACAGCTTTTATCATTGCATTGGAACATATGAGTATATGCAGCAATATACATGTTGCACCCATGGTCGACTGTAGCAGTTTGTCAGTAACTTTTATCTCTTCATGTCGTCAAGACAAAATTCTGGATTCAAACTTGAAATTAAAAGATACCAAGAATGTCATTATAAGCTTATTGTGAGTGTTCATTCTGCACCTCAGGTTTAACATCATTAATGCCTTGTGATAATAAAACCTCAGGAGACATCATAACATGCTTCAAACAATCAACATTTATATCTTGTAACTCCAAGAGACACCTTAACATCCAGCATCTTGTCCCTTTCCCAACAGGGTCCAGAACGGGTTTGAACTTTGATCAACAGCAAGTTTTAAAGAAAAAACAGATGTTGTTATAAAGCCTCCCATAGTCTTTGGAGTCTGTGTCAATCAATTCTAGGCCTTGTGAAAGTGGCATAAAGGGGACCACTTCTCCCTAGGGCTCTTTAACTTTACTCTATGTCTGACGTCTTGAGTGTCCCAGGGTCCCAGTTCTTCATGTGTGATCCACCATATTCCAGCGTCTTTCTAACCCTCTCTCTCTTTTCTAATTCTGTCTTCACCCTTGTTCTCACAAAACCTCGCCCTCCATTCACAGGCTTCTCTTCCTAGTACAAAGACTTCTGGATTACACATCCCTGCCTCTGCTGTTCAGCCTCTTTACGGGGTGCTATCAGTCTCTCCCAATGTCCGGTCCAGGGCTTTTCCACCCAGATCCACCAGGGGAACTGTCTTACCATTCTATCTGTGTTCCCTGCTTCTACTGTCTCTCTTTCCCACCTTCCTCCCTTTCACTTGTCACTTCTTCAGGACCTGTCCTGCTATCGGAACAGGTGACAATCAGGTGAAGATGTCCTCAGCTTTGCCCTCAGGCTCACACATACTCACTGGAAAAGTTCCTGTTGAAGAGTGGATTCCATTTTGTCAGGCCATTTTGTACAAAATTGTGTGTGGCCTATCTAGTGCTTTCAGTTGTTGGTGTTAAACAAGATGCAGTGACCAATTGCTTTTTTCCCTGTGCCATCAGTGTAGGTACAAGATGACTGGCAAGTAACAAAACAGTTGATTTTTTTAAAAAAATATTTTAAAAAATATATACCTTAGAATGTACCTGGAAAGATAGTGTTTTAACATGCCATTACATGCAACCTCAACTTACATTTTGTAACATCATGAAGTTTATAGTATGTTTTTCTTTCATACCTTATTTCCTCTTGCTGTTCTTTCCATTAAATAGATGCGGCAGCAAGCAAGGAGAGGAAGATTACAGGCCACTCTTTGAGAACTTTGTTCAAGATCTTCTCTCCACTGTCAACAAACCAGAATGGCCCGCTGCGGAGTTGTTGCTCAGCTTATTGGGAAGACTGTTGGTAAGATACTTGATATTTTGAAATAATGTTTCTGCTTCCCTTTTAATAATGGCTTGCTTTTTCTAAGGTGATGGAAATGCTCTTGCAGTGTTGTGTAAATGGATATGCTTTATAGTCTTGGAGGTGTGGAGTCACAGCATTATTGAGGGTCGCAGTCACGTTATATGGCGATATACATGCTTGTTTCTTCCTGAGTGTTTTATGTCAGATCTCACCAGTATCAAATGTGGTAAGAGAAATGCCTACATGGGAGGAGGTCTGGTTTGTAATTCTGTACTCAGATGTCAGTACATTAGCCCTCAGTAAGCACTGTAGTTTGTCCAACAGTTACTATTGGTTAGGATTAGTGTTAGTATTAATTTCTGTTGTTTCTACTTTGTCTTTCTTTAAAAAACAATGCCTGAAATCTTGTTGTGTAGTTCTGCTTTTGTCAGTAACCTATTGGCTTATTAATGATTTCCTTTTGTGATTTGGGATGCATTGGCTTGCACACAATGAAATGAAGTTGCATGAACTCTAAAATTACAGAAGGAGCCATTTAATCAGCATCACTGATGATGATGACCTTGTATCCATTACACAGGTGGATCTTTTATAGTATAATTTCAGCCAAAAAGATAACAAATAATAAAAGTAAATTTCATTAGTTCTATAAAAGCAGCAAAACAATCACAGCTGGCCTTACTATATTAAAGTATGTTGCACAATATCCTGTTACATCACCATAAATTTGATCTGGCATCATAAATATTTGACTTAAATGAATTCAAAGTTCCTATGTCTACTTTCAGGTTCTGAGACCCACTAGGGCTCCCTTTTCCTCTGGGAAGCCCTTGGGAGCCTTGGGTTAGGAGTCCTTTATGCTCAGAATTTGCCACCAAATCACTGCTAGAAGTGGTCCTGTAGCAGTAGTCAGCTAGTTGATGGTAAAACTCTGATGAGTGATATGTCTGTGAAGATTCTCAGTGATTCTCAGTCATCCAAGTGAGGTTATCTGGAAGGTGAGTCATGGCAACTGAGTGGTATGATAGTTGTTATGAGTTTTTTGGGCTGTTTGGCCATGTTCTGGAAGTTTTTCTTCCTGACGTTTCTCCAGACTCTGTGGCTGGCATCTTCAGAGGGCCAGGAGCTCAGGGAACAAGGGTTTTTTTCTCTTTGCTCCTTGTTCCCTGAGCTCCTTGCCCTCTGAACATCCTGAAAAACTCACAACAACTATCAGATCCTGGCCGTGAAAGTCTTTGAGAATATATTGAGTGGTATGAATTTTTTTATTTGTGTTTGAATCACAAACAGTAGCAAAACAGCATAAAAGCACTCTGAGAAAAAAGTACAAATTCCAAACCAAAAAACAAAACTTAGAAAATGTTCATAGAATAGAAAAGTAATAGCTATTAAAAGAAAGTCCTGAAGTCCAAAAAGATAGAAACATAAAACTGATAAAAGAAGTCTAAATATCCCTGTAGGTATCCAGTTAATTTTGCTATTTCTACACTATAAATCAAATATTAAAACAACTATAAGGTCTTCAGATAAAAAAGATATACCTTTATCCCTCCAGTGTGATGATACCAATTATTTAGCCACAATAAGGTTGCAAGGAATTCCATGAAACTTGGAAATAGTTTAGTAAAATATATACAGTAGGACTGCCATTGAAAAAAATTGAAGCCACATCATGGTTTAATCAGCACGAAAGAGGTACTGGCCTGACCTCTGCCTAGGTCAGTGTTGGCGAACCTATGGCACGGGTGCCAGAGATGGCACTCAGAGCCCTTTCTGTGGGCACCCGACATCGCCCCTTCACAGCCACCTATATTCAGGTTAAATGGCTGTATTGGCAATTTGCAAACAATTAGTGGGTTTTGAATCACAGTTTAGGGACTTGGTCTCTAAAAGATTCACCATCACTGGCCTAGGGTCTTGTAGATTGCTTCTCAGACTGGGACACCGCAACTCCTCCCCTCCTATAGACTGCTCCTCTTTGGTGCTCACTGACCTCAAAAACCACACACTATCGCAATCAGTTTGGAAATCTACAATTCTGACACCTATACAAAGTGCTCCCCTTTGGCCCATTGATAGAACTTGAGAGTCTTTATTAAATATGGCACTTGTTGCTGGATACCTCTGACTCTGAGGCATTGTTGTATTTCCATACATAGACAACTGGCTGATTGGAACAGGCTCAATAAGCAGGGCAGCAAAACATACAACTTTCACCATCCATCATCTGCAAAACCAGAGTTGTTCAGACTAAGCACCACTGTTTCATGGATCGTGCATAAAATTGTAGGCAGAAGTCAAAAATGAAGGTAAAGCAAAGCAAAGCAAAGCAAAGTGTTCTGCTTATATACCGCCCCATACCACTTTAAGTAGTCTCTGGGCGGTTTACAATTTTAATTACAGTGTGCAGGCTACACATTGCCCCCCCCCCAGCAAGCTGGGTACTCATTTTACCGACCTCGGAAGGATGGAAGGCTGAGTGAACCTTGAGCCTGCTACCTGGGATTGAACCCCAGGTAGATGTTTGTGAAAGGTGATTTTTAGACACTGGTTTCAAAAGTCCTTGGTGGACTTGGATGTCAAGCACCATTCCTTGCAGCTTGGTAGGAATTTGTACATCCTGCTTAAAAGGTTTGTCATTTACTCTGTGATTGCCCACCCATCCGCATTGCACAAAGTTTATTTTTAGCTGTGGGACTGGGGATAATTCTCCTACACTATTGATGTAGTGGTGACTCTTAGAATTCCTCCACAAAAGGTTGCAGTTTGATCTGGAAGTTGAATCATGGCAACTGGACTTTTTTTCACTTATAAATTGGAGGACTCATCACTAACTTTCCTCAGACTGACGAAGCTGCATGGATGAGTAGCGAAATGTTCCAATCTCTCAAGAAAAGACGTTCAGTTGCTGTGACTCAACTTCCAGATAACCTCGCCTGGATGATTGAGAATTTTCACAGACAAGGTATAATATTGTGAGAAATAAATTGAAAGGAAAAGAAAATGCAAAATAAGTAGAAATTTAATTGAAGAAGAAAAGAGTGGTGAAAAAATGATTCAGGAGACAAAAATATGTTCTTTGATATTCTGATGGTCAAAGAAGCAATGAATCTGTCTTTTTTGGCATGCACTACCTGTAGTTGATGCTCTTTGATCTCCCTAGTCCTAGAATATTTGAATATGTCTTGTATACATGCATGTGTTTATTTACACAGAGATAACTGGAAAATGTGTAATGCGTACACTGCACTAGAAAGAATGAGACAATATTGCCACATGAAAATTGTTATTTATTCAATGCAAATATATGCCAATTTGTTTATGTACTTATTGGAAAAAACTGTTGCATACTTCAGTCTTTTGGCTTTGGATGACCTTATGTTGATATGAAACAAAAACACTGGTATAGTACTAAGTTTTTTCACTTGTCAAAATGTTTGGAAAGTATCAAGCAGGGTTTTTTGTTTTCTGTTGAGAGAAATAAAATGTATAATATTTTTGATATTGTTAGGTTCATCAGTTCAGTAATAAATCTACAGAGATGGCTTTGAGAGTGGCATCGCTTGACTATCTTGGAACTGTAGCAGCACGTTTGAGAAAGGATGCAGTCACTAGCAAGATGGATCAAGGATCTATAGCCCGCATTTTAAAACAGGTTTGAGAGAATCTCTTGTTGATTATTAAAATCAGATGCTTAGATACTGGAGAGTTGTGCTAATTAAACATTTGTAATAAATATTGAACTAAAAAGTTGTGACCATACAGTTTGATGTTTGTAGTGCTCTAAAAAAAGAATTCACTTCTGTTATGTTTCTTGATAGAATTTCATAACATATTGGCCAAAATGATCCTTAAAATTGTAAAATTGTTTCTAAAATTGATAGTCAAGTGAATCTGAGGGTATATACACAACCTTTTGTTTGGTCTTAGGAGTTCACACATATTCTGTGTGATTGCCTCTGCAGTTGTCCTGTTGATGGACTAGACAGCTCAGCCCAGATTCTTTTGTAAATATCTCTGTCCTATATTTAAGTAAAGCTTTGAATGTTAAAATAATGAAAAATAATTTTAATTATTTAAGAAAAATGCATGCTCTATTGTGCAATGATATCAACTTCCAAGGCAGGTAATAAATTAAGATAATAAAATACAAAATGTGAAGGAAGGCATATAGTAAAAGGAGAGAGCTAAAAAAGTTGGTACATAATACAGTTGCAACAGTGAAGCTTGTTTTGACATATAAAGCCCTAAATGGCTTAGGACCTGGATACCTGAAGGACCGCCTTCTTCCATATGAACCTACATTTAATCCCTCAAGGATGTGCAAGCTATGAATGCCCTCCCAAGAAATGAAATTTCGGCGCCAGGTAAAAACCTTCCTGTTCCAGAAGTTTTTTAATTGATACAATTTAGATTGTGGGTCTTCTGATGGCAATTTTAGTGTGATGTTTTAGTATAAGGTTTTTATTGTTGTTTTAATTATTTATTGTTGTTTGATGTTTTTAACTGTTTTAATTCCTTGATTGTAAGCCGCCCAGAGACCTTTGGGTAGTGGGCGGCATATAAGTTGTAAAAATAAATAAATAAATAAATAAATAAATTTAATTGTGCAAGGATGAAATAAAACACCTTGATTTGCTGAAAAAGGCCACACTCTTTGAGTACCACATTACTTGATAGCATGCATGATTGCCTTGTTTGCTATTTATTTTTGTGCCACATTAGCTGACTCAAATATATGGTACAAGTGATATATATATTATATTCTTATTCCATTTTCTGTTACTACTTTATATTGACACTAGAATGACCTGGGGCATAGTAATTAAAAACATTTTCTAGCAACACACTTGAAGTGCTTATGCTCCATGTTTTTGTCTTAAATTATAGGCTGTCTGTTTTATATCACAGTAGCATGGGAGCTCATCCTTAGTTTTCTGGAGGGACTATCTTGATACATGTCAATGATGTAATCTCTGCAAGTCTATACAGTATATTTTGATGTTGTGAAGTGTGTGAATTGCCTTAAAGTAAACTGCTTTGTGTTACAGACCTCAGGAGGGGATGATGAAATCCAACAGCTTCAAAAGGCCCTGCTAGATTATTTGGAAGAAAATACAGAAACAGATGCCTCATTAGTGGTATGTTGTTAAAATAAAAGTGTATTTTAGAGAACATTTAATCAGAAACAGTCTGTAAAGAATATGATTTTGGATTTTTTAAACAACAGTGGGTTCATTGATAGAATCACGTAAATTCTACACTGAATCACAAGAAATGAAATTCTTACATGAACGTATCTGAACTTGAGAAGCACATTGAAGGTGCTGCTGAAGGAGAGCCAGCATGGCTTCTGGAAGGGCAAATCATGCCTCACTAATCTGTTGGAATTCTTTGAGAGTGTCAACAAGCATGGCACTAGCATCGGTGGATAAAAGTCCTTTCAAACATCGTGCGCCAATCCCCTGGGACGCAGGGGTGTGGAGAAGCAGCGCACAAAGTTTGAAATGACTTTTAGTCACAGAGGTAAGCGTGTACCTCCATGACTAAAAGTCATTTCAAACATTGCCTGCCACTTCTCCTGACCCCCTTGCGACGGGAGAAGCAGTGGGCAATGTTTAAAGTAGTTTCCCATAGGAATGCATTGAAATATGTTCCCTCCAGATTACTTTTAAATGCATTCCTATGGGAAACCGCTCCCCGATTTACGAGATTAGTGACTTACGAGCATTCTCTCGGAACGCATTAATCTCGTAAATTGAGGTTCCAATGTAATTGGGGTTTTTTTGCCCCAACAGGAATCACTCTGCACTTGCTAATGTTGAAGCACATTTGCCACTGGAGCTCCTCACAATCTCTCTCAGTTTTTACTACTCTGTATAATTTAGTGTCGTTGGCAATTTTAGCTATCTCACTATTTACTCCTACTTCTAGATCATTTATGAAGAGGTTGAAAAGCAGGGGTTCCCATACAGAACCTTCAGGGGACCCCACTCTTTACCTCCCTCCACTTGGAGAAGTGTCCATTAGTGCTACCCTCTGTTTCCTGTCCTTTAGCCAGTTGCTGATCCAGGACAAGACCTGTCCCTTTATTCCCTGAATGGCAAGTTTATTCAAGAGCCTTTGGTGTTGGACCTTGTCAAAAGCCTTCTGAAAGTCCAGATAAACCATGTCAACTGGATCTACCTTATCCAGTTGCAAGCGCTTGCATTGGTGGATAAAAGTCCTTTCAAACCTCGTGCGCTGGTTCTCCCCACGCACCCACCCACAAGGGGGAGAAGCAGTGCAGGAAGTTTGAAATGCCTTTTAGTCACGCAGTGCTTGCCTCTGTGCCTAAAAGTCCTGTCAAACCTTGCATGCCATTTATCCCGACCCCCTGCAGCGTGCGGGGGGGGGAACAGAAGCCCGCTCGTATGTTGGGATTTTCGGATGTCGGGCGTATTGTAAGTTGGGGTACCACTGTACATTTATAAACTGATGGAGTCTGAACTCTCTGCAACAAACCATGAAAGGGACCTTGGTCTCCTGGTAAACAGCTCAATGAAGGTGTCAACCCAGTGTGCCGCAGCAGTAAAAAAAGAGCAAACTCAATGCTAGGGAATGGGATCATTAGGAAGGGTATAGAAAATAAGCCAGCAAGTGTCATTTTGCCTCTTTATAAATCTATGGTGAGGCCCCATCTGTAGTATTGTGTACAGTTCTGGTCACCATACCTCCAGAAGGATATTATGGAAATGGAAAAAGTAGAGAGGAGGGAAACCAGAATGATTAGGGTACTACAACACCTTCCTTACCATCTGAGGCTGCAACGGCTGGGCCTCTTCACTCTTGAACAACGGTGCCTAAGAGGTGACCAGATTGAAGGTTATAAAATAATACACGGTGTGGAGAAAGTGGATAAGGAAAAACTGCTTTCCATATCGCACAACACTAGAACTAGGGGGCACTCCATAAAACTTTTGGGTGCTAGATCTCAAACAAGTAAGAGAAAGTACTTTTTCACCCAGAGGATCACTGGTCTGTGGAACTCCCTGCCAGGAGAAGTGGTGACAGCTATCAGCCTTGACAGCTTTAAGAAAGGATTGGACAAGTTCACAGAGAACAAGGGCATCAGTGGCTATCATTATGGATGCCTAAGAACAACCTCTGGATTAGAGAGATAGGCAGGATATCTTTCAATGCTATTTGTGGGGAATCATAAGCAGGTGAAGACATCTGCTTGGGAATACCCTGAAGCAAATGGTGAGCCGCTGTGTGAGACAGAATGCTGGACTGGATGGGCTGTGGCCTGTTCCAGCAAGGCTGTTCTTATGTTCAGAAGAGAGATAAAGTGCCACTTTTTCATCCTGTCTGCGCAGTTCCTATATTGTCAGAAGTGGGGAGATACTTATTTATGTTATTTATATGCCATCTTTCTTCCCCATAAGGGACCTGTAGCAGTTGACCTCAGTAAAAACAACAGTAATTACAGTTTTGAAAACACCCTTAAAACTGTATTTAAAAAATTAAACATTTACAAATATTAAATCTGCAATTAAAAATAATTTTAAACAGTTTTAAAAAACATTAAAATATTCAGATAACATGTTCTTCTAGTTGGTGTTAATCTTTTAAGGTTTGTGAGTGCAATAAAAGAAAAAGGGGGCTATTATGATTGTCCTTTTCGAAGGAGAAAGGTTGGGTAAAAATACTCTAAAATAAATAATGTTAATTACAATCTTGATTAAGTGATCTTGCAAATCTTCAAAAGTAGATGTAAAAGAGGAAACACAAGCCAACAGTTATCACAGTTTCACAATTTGGCTCCCATGGGATCAGAATGTTATGGGAGCAAAAGGAACAGTAGCCCTTCTTCAGATGTATTGTTTCCCTTCACTCACTTTACCTAATATGTCATGCTGCATTTTTATGATAGTAGGCAAACAAGCTTTAGGAGACCACCTAGGGCTGTGATGGCGAACCTTTTAGAGACCGAGTGCCCAAACTGCAATTCAAAACCCACTATTTTTTTAGCAAAGTGTCAGTACAGTAATTGAACCTGTATACAGGTAACTATGAAGGAGTGATGTCGAGTGTCCACAGAAAGAGCTCCGAGTGCCACCTTTGGCACCCATGCCATAGGTTCGCCATCACTGACCTAGGGCCTACCACATCGTGAGATATTCACTGTTAAAATGGGTCAGGGAGTTGAGTGGGTTTTTTATTTCCAAATCTAGAGTTTATAATTCTTCTCTAACCTCTGCTGTATAAATCACAGGTTCAAGGACATTTCTTAAACTAAAGTAACTTAACATAAGAACATAAGAAGAGCCATGCTGGATCAGGCCAAAGGCCCATCTAGTCCAGCTTCCTGTATCTCACAGCGGCCCCACCAGATGCGTTTGGGAGCGCATGAGACTAGATATCTGTCTCCTGATACCAATCCCCTGCATCTGGCCCTTGAAGTACCCTGGTTTCTCCATCATGGTTTGTAATCTGTGATGGACTTTTCCTCCAGGAATCTGTCCAATCCCCTTTTGAAGGCATCCAGGCCAGATGCCATCACCACATCCTGTGGCAGGGAGTTCCAAAGACTTACAACGCGCTGGGTGAAAAAATATTTTCTTTTGTCAGTTCTTACTCTCCCAGCCTTCAATTTGAGTGGATGTCCCCTAGTTCTGGTATTTTGTGAGAGGGAGAAGAGCTTCCCTCTATCCACTTTACTCATGCCCTGCATTATTTTGTATGTCTCAATCACATCCCCCCTCAGGCGCCTTTTTTCCAGACTATAGAGCCCCAAATGTTTTAGCCTTTCCTCATAAGGGAGGTGCCCCAGCCCAGTAATCATTTTAGTCGCTCTCTTCTGCACCTTTTCCAGTTCCACTATGTCTTTCTTGAGATGCGGTGACCAGAATTGTACACAATACTCCAGGTGGGGCCTTACTATTGTTTTGTAAAATGGCATTATAATGTTGGCTGTTTTATTTTCAATCCCCTTTTTGATAATCCCTAGCATGGAATTGGCCTTCTTCACCGCTGCCACACACTGGGGAGACATCTTCATGGAGCTGTCCACCAACACACCAAGATCTCTTTCCTGATCCGTCACGGATAACTCAGAGCCCATGAGTTGATAGATGAAGTTTGGATTTTTTGCCCCAATATGCATTACTTTACATTTGGTTACATTAAAACGCATTTGCCATTTCTCAGCCCATTCCCCCAGTTTAGAGAGATCCTTCTGGAGCTCTTCACAATCTTCTCTGGTTTTCACCACACGGAAAAGTTTTGGGTCATCTGCAAACTTGGCCACCTCACTGTTTATCCCTGTCTCCAGGTCATTTATGAACAGATTGAAAAGCACCAGTCCCAGGACAGAGCCCTGGGGCACACCGCTTTTCACTTCTCTCCATTGTGAAAATTTCCCATTGACACCTACTCTTTGTTTCCTGGATCTCAACCAGTTCTCAATCCATAAGAGGATCTGTCCTCTTATCCCCTGACTGTGCAATTTTCTCAGCAGCCTTTGGTGAGGGACTGTGTCAAAAGCCTTTTGAAAATCCAGATAGACTATATCCACCGGTTCACCCAAATCCACGTGCCTGTTGACCTTTTGAAAAAATTCTAAAAGGTTTGTCAGACAAGATTTACCCTTACAGAAGCCATGCTGATTTTCTCTCAGCAAGGTTTGTTCTTCTATGTGTTTTAAGATTTTCTCTTGGATGAGGCTTTCCACCATCTTCCCTGGGACAGATGTAAGGCTAACTGGCCTGTAGTTTCCCAGTTCCCCCCTCCTTCCTTTTTTAAAAATTGGTGTGACATCTGCCATCCTCCAGTCCTCCGGCACTGTGGCCGTTTTAAGAGACAAGTTGCATATAACCGTTAAGAGATCTGCAATTTCATTTCTCAGTTCCCTAATAACCCTTGGGTGGATGCCATCTGGGCCTGGTGACTTGTTAATCCTCAATTTACCGATTAGTTCTAAAACCTCCTCTCTTTTAACCTGTATTTGATTTAATACTTTAGTCAAGAGGGGCGGCTCAGGCAGCGGAATCCGCTCAAGGTCCTCTGTCGTGAAGACAGATGCAAAGAAGTCATTCAATTTCTCTGCAATGTCCAAGTCCTCCTTAACCTCCCCTTGCTCAGTTCATTAAAAACAAATTATAAAGACAAGGTCCAATTTCATTACTATATTTTAAAATGGTAACTTCAGTGCTTATCTATTAAGGAGATTGCTATTTCAGCCTTCTGTTGCCACAATAGTAGTAAAAATTGCTAAGGGAGATTAAAAACTTACAAGAAGAATCAAACCAAAGAAAAATAAAACTAAGTAAAACTGAATAAAAACTGAAACTTGGTCATACTTTTATTTTTTCCTCAAGCAGTTTCTGATGTTTTCATTTTGTCATTTTTTTCTTTTATTCTCCCACGCGCTTTGCTACTGCTCCAGTTTTCTCGGAAATTTTATATAGCCCAGTGGTTTCGAGACACTACTATGGAGACAGAAAAAGCAATGAAGTCTCAGAAGGATGAAGATTCTTCTGAAGGAACGCACCATGCAAAAGAAGTTGAGACGACAGGACAAATCATGCACAGAGCAGAAAGTCGCAAAAAATTCCTTCGCAACATCATTAAAACAGCACCTTCTCAGTTCAGTACATTAAAGTGAGTTCCTCAGAGTATTCAACAGGCAGTGCATGTTGTTTATTTTTTCGATGACTTTTCCAATATTTGCATATTTTGTTGATAAACAGCCCCAAAGTAACATTTGCTGTCTTGTTACAGGATGAACTCTGACACTGTGGACTATGAAGATGCTTGCTTGATTGTTCGTTACTTGGCCTCTATGAGGCCGTTTGCCCAGAGCTTCGATATTTATTTGACACAGGTAAACTGTGCCAGAAGTCTTAGTGAAGTACAGTTGGTTTCCTGGTTCCAAACGCTTATGCGGTAGTGTGCTATATCTGTTCATTGTTGAGCGCAGGTATTTAATAGGTTGTGATAACACCATGTTTCTCTCATTTTCTAGATAAATGTTTTACCCTGCATGTGTTTCATATCTCCTTAAAATATATTTCATCTTCTTGTTTTTATTCATGTCACCTTAACCTGAAATATGTCTTAAACTGGTAGTGGTAGAAAAGTTTCCATCAGCTTTGCATATTTTTATTTGCTCTAATGTTGTTGATGGCCTGTATTTAGTACAGCTATAACATTGTAAATTTATAGGTCATATCAGAATGGCCTTGGGAGGACATAGTTGAACAACTGCAAAGTTCTAATAGAAAATCATTTCAATATTGGGTTGTTGTTGTTTTTGTTTTGCAGTGCATGGTTACAGATAGCTCCACAACTCACCAAAATATTTACTTACATTTCATGGGATATCAGTATATTTGTATTTGAATGAATTACCATGACTGAGCTATACAAACATAAGGGTCTTTCTACATTGTACAGTTTGTTTGACGTCCATAGTGATTGTTAACTACAATAGGGAAGAAAAGGAAAGAAGTCCTGAATGAATAGGTTACAGGCATGTGCCATTCAGTTTTTGAGACCCCAACTCTGAGAATTCCAAAAGTTTTCCTAGCACAATTCTGGGAGTTCCTGATCATAAGCACTCAGCTACAGAAAGCTATACATGCCTGCATATCACTCAATTGGAGCAGGTATTGCCTTCCAGGCTGTCTTGAGCCTAACAAAAGGGGAACTGCCTAGAGTGCTTCTGGGAGGCCAAGATGATTGTTTGTTTTTGTTTGTTTGTTTGTTTGTTTGTATGTTTATTATTTTTCTCCACCCATCAACTGGCTAGGTCAGTGCTCTAAATGATTTGTTGCTAATTACACCCTATATCGGGCACTTCCAAAGAACAACATATCCACAAAACCCTAGGTCTCCCAGGACATTTTTCTTTTTATAGGAGAAGACCCAAGACAGTCTGGAATTTAGGACCTGTCTCCAAATGAATGAACTGTAGGTGTGTGTGGCTTTTTATGTCTGTGAAACAGGAACACCCAGAATGGTGCCTTCAAGGTTTGATGAGTTCTGGGAGTTAGTATTTTTAAAAAATAGAAAAAGAAGAACAGGCACACCCCTACCAGATGATATGCAGGGCCTATTTCAGAATTATTTATTTGTAGAATTTTTTAGCCACCCCACTACCAAGTGGTCTCTGGGCGGCATACAACAATATATTAAAACTATAAAATGACATATTAAAACCATCAAAGTAATAAACAGTTTAAAACAATCAATGTACAAATAATAAAATCCTACTGCTCATGCACCCAGCTAGATGAACAATATCTCATTAAAATGCTGGTTAAACAGGAAGGTCTTTGCCTAGTGCAAAATAGCCAAAAATGTTGGTGCCAGGCTGATCTCTGTTGGGAGGGCATTCCAAAGTTGGAGGGCAGTGGCCAAAAATGCCCTGCTTTGACATACCATCCTCCTCACTTCTTTAAGGGATGGCACTTTCAGCAGAGCCTCCTGGCCTGATCTTAAGGCACGGGCAGGCTCATATGGCTCATATTTACCTTAGGAAAAGAGAACTCACACATACAGGCCTGTTCGAAGATAAATATGCTCTATATTATTCTTTAGTGCTGCTGTAGAACAGCACCGTTCTTTTCAGAGGCCCTGCTTGCCACAAAACTGCAAAGTAAGTAAGACCCTAGCCAGGTTTACATAACCTGGGCCAAATCCCCCATTTAGCTCCTGTCTATGTGTTATGCCATAGACCTGGGGTGTCCAAACTTGGGCCCGCCAGATTTTATGGACCAAAGCTCTCTGAATTCCAAGCCTAGATGGCCAATGACAAAGGAATGTGGGAGTTGTGGTCCAAAACATCTGGAGGCCCAGTTTGGACATCACTGCCATATGTGTTTGTGTTGAAGGTTTTTTTTAATGTGTGTGAGAGTGTTTGGGGATGTGTGTGTGTGTGTGTGTGTGTGTGTGTGTGTGTTGAATCTGGTCTCTGGGTGTATGAATTTCGTTGTATGTGTATACTGTGTATATACACACAATGACAATAAATTATTATTATTATTATTTATTATTATAATGGTCTCTTATTATAATGCAGCTTCCTTGCAGTGAGATGGATAACATAGCTAGTTTCCCAGTCCATAAGGCTTAGTTCTTCTGTAATTCCCTGAACTCTAAAACTGTACCCTTCATAGTTTCAACCAGTCCTAATATTGGTCCATTATTTTTTTATAAATGATGCAGATAATGTTCAAAATCCTGTTGCTTAGTGTAGCAAATCTCACTAGAGTAGGCCTATTGGATCAATGGAGATTTAAGACAGTCGACTCTTTAAGCTCCATTGATTCAGTTTAGTAGGCCCATTTGAATCAAGAAAACTTATGGAGGAGCAGATTCACCAAATTGCCATCGATTCAGTGGGCCTACTCTAGTGTGATTTGTTACATTAAGCAGTAGAATTTGGCTACTGAATGTATTGGTTACCTTCCACTTTTCCACTAAAAATAGCACTCAAGGTGGCTTGCAAACTACTTAAAAGAAATAATACCACAATTAACTAAAATCATTACCACACCCATTGTAAGTTCAAGTCAATTAATACATTAAAAACAACTACAACTCACAAAGGATACAATTAAAACTACAGTACTGTAATACTATAGGACAAATTAGACATCATAACCCCCTGTTAAAAGATGTCTTTACTTCCCTCTTAAAATCAGTGCGAGGGAAAACAGATTGCAGTTAAGAAGGGAATGTGTTCTATAGTCAGGGAGTCGCACAGGAGCACGCTCTCTCCCATGTGCTTGTTAGGCTGGCCTCTGAACCTTTGGGTATTTTAAAAGAGGGCTTCTCTTGAAGATTTTGAAATCTGAACAGGCTCATAATGAACATGCCTTTCCTGATAGGTGACTCCAGTGGGGCACAGAGTGTCCAGATGTTTAAACCAATCCCAAACATCTGGTCTTGGAAACATACAAAAAACTGTAGCCTAACCAAAAACTCAGCAGCTCATAATACTCTCCCTTCCCCTCTAATTCTGTATGTGTGTGCCCTACAGGATGGGGAAAGAGAAAGCACTGACTGCTACAAATAATGCCTTGGTTTTCCAAGTTATTGCAAAATATGTTGACTATCTTCTTCAGGGCATTCACAAGAAGTTAATGGTACACTCAGTGTGCTTGATACAGTGTCCTGTGGCTGATTTTTTTTTCATTTTATTTTAATTCTAGCATGTTTACCCACTTCATTTTTGTTTGTTGACAGTATCTACTATTTTCCAAAAGCAAATAAATACCTTTCCTTTTTCCTTTCTTCTTTCCTTTTTTCCTTGATAGATTCTGCGTGTGCTTGGTGAAAATGCAATTGCTGTTCGAACAAAAGCCATGAAGTGTTTGTCAGAGGTTGTTGCTGTAGATCCCAGCATTCTAGCCAGGGTAAAAAATAGTCTCAGACTCTGAATACATTTCTTCCATTCTCACAAATAGCAACTTTGGGTTTTCTTACTTAGCATTTCTATTTTACCTGTTACTTACAGCTGGATATGCAAAGAGGAGTCCATGGGCGGTTGATGGATAATTCTACCAGTGTACGAGAAGCAGCTGTAGAATTACTTGGGCGATTTGTACTTTGTCGTCCACAACTTGCTGAACAATATTATGATATGCTGATTGAACGAATACTGGTATGGTTACTTTGAAATATTAATATTTTATGCATGTCTTTCTACATATGTCTTAATGAAGAAGATAGATATGAAGGAGCTCTCTGGGAAGCTAACATTTGAAATCCTTCTGGCAAGCATTTAAACATTGAGAATATTAGGAGGATTTGCTCTGTTTATAAGAGCATTATGCAACTGAATTGCTTTTGTTTATTCATATATTCATGATTCTGTACAACATAGCTTTAAATTTTAAATTAGGTAAACATGCTAATTTTAGTAAGATTTATACATTTTCTTTCTTCCCTTAGGATACTGGTATTAGTGTCAGGAAAAGAGTCATAAAGATTCTTAGAGACATCTGTATTGAACAACCGACATTTCCGAAAATCACTGAAATGTGTGTGAAAATGATTCGGAGAGTCAATGATGAAGAAGGCATTAAGGTACTTTCATCAGATGGCTTAAAGACATAGTCTACATCTCTAAAACCCTAAGTGTTTTTTTCTCTTTTTCTTTCCAAATTCTAATTCACTGCAGTTGTAGGTATTTTTGCCAGCATTCGCTCTACTGGATAGTGCTTTTTGGAATCTAGACATTCTTCAACTAAGAAGCTTTTGCAAGCTCACTTAATCAGTAGCTTTTTGTGTGCCATTTTCTCATTTATCTATCTATTTATTTATTTAGAAACTGGTAAATGAAACATTCCAGAAGCTATGGTTTACTCCAACTCCTCATAATGACAAAGAAGCAATGACCAGGAAGATCCTGAATATTACTGATGTGGTATGTGTTAGAATGCTATCGTCCTCTTGACTAGTCATTTGTAATAAACAATGTTCTGTCTGATGTATTTCCAAGCACACTTTCTTACTACATGTTACATCAGTCCTAACGTCACACTACATATCTCTTAGTATTAGTATTTCACAATCTTTACAGACTGCAACCTCCTGTTCTAGAACTATAAAGAGAATGCTATAGTATATAGCAAACGTATCTCCAGGAATATCTTCCTTTTATACTGACATTCAGTGGTGTTATTATGTATTCTGGAAACTTTGGGAGGGGGGAAACCCACCCTGTCTCCCCCCCACCCCACCCCAGTTTTTCTGTTTCTCTCAAGTTTTTTCCATGGCTTCAAAATTTATGGAAATTTTACATCTCTCCTTATGGCCAGTGTAGAAATGAATGACCTTCAGAAGTTGCTATTATTAGCAGACCTGCTCAACTTTTCTAAACTGAAGGCTGTGGCTTTGTTTATCTCATGGTAGGGCTTTACCTGATGCCATTGACTTTTCATACCATTAGCTGTTTTCTAGGGAGCCTTGTCTTCTCATGAGAAGTCCAAAGCAGAAAAGCTGCAGCTTAGTCATTTAATTGCTAGTAAGAGTTACTGTTTGCTTTGATCTAGAACCCACTTTTTGGCCTTTCTGGTGGTCTATGGTATCTCATCAAAAATCATATTTCAAATGAATCCTTCTCCTCCTCCCCCCAGCCACAGTTGTATGTAGTAATTGGGGATACCACACTATGGATAATTGTGGTCTTGATATCTTAGCAACATATTTTTACACTTCAAGATCTTTTCTAGTTGTTTCAGATCCTCTGTTATAAGTCTCCACCTTCTTCCAATTTCTTGGTTGCAGTCTCCATTTTGATTGATAATTGAAACAAGGTAGAGAAAATCTTTAACCATGTCATCTTTGTCAGCATTAAAGTAATGTAAATCTTTAATAATTATGGTTTTATCTTCTTAGTGTTCAACTGTAATCCTATTTTCCCACTTATTTTTTTAAACTTTCCTTGATAATAGTTTTGGGATGTTGCTTTTTTCTGCTAGTGATATTTTAAATCACTGATATTTCTTTTCCACTGCCATTTGAATCATAGAACGTCTGTGATTTTATGAAGCTGGAAGAGGCTTGTATTACTATAAACACCCAGCCTTCTGGCCAGTGCCAGAATCCAAAAAAACAGTATGCTTCCAGCATTGACGCACTCCCCACCTTCCAAGATAATTGGTTCCATTCTTGTACTACTCTAACAGATAAGATGTTTTACGTGATATTCAGCCATAATCTGCCTTCCTGTAATTTGAGCCCATTTTCGTCTCCTGCACTCTGGGATGATCTGTTCCAGAGCCAGCCTCTCCTGTGCATGACTGCCTTAGAAGTATTTGAAGAGTGCTGTCATATTTTCACTCAGTCTTCTTTTCTCAAAGCTAATCAAATGTTGTGGCACACCTACTAAGTTTTTATGAATTGCATTCAGCATCTTA
This sequence comes from Phrynocephalus forsythii, assembly GCA_029282475.1. Taxonomy (NCBI): domain Eukaryota; kingdom Metazoa; phylum Chordata; class Lepidosauria; order Squamata; family Agamidae; genus Phrynocephalus; species Phrynocephalus forsythii. The sequence continues at coordinate 102,039,207 of JAPFRF010000004.1, read as the reverse complement.
ACTACTACTTCTTTTTCTTAGCGTCTGTCCCACTTGGTGGTGGGGTCCACAGTGAAGTCAACAGCTTAACTGTAATTTATAAGTCATAGGTCAGGAGTCTGATTTTCTGTTAAGTCTCTCAGGAGGATAGCCAAGCTATCCAGAGGTGGGCAATTGGCACAGATGGAGAGTGCTCCTGAGAGAAGGAATGGTTAACCATTCTGTTCACCCTGGAAAGGTCTCCAAAAGTGAGAATTGTGATTATTTATTATAAAACACAAACTTTATTTAACCTAAAATGTTTTGATACCTCTTGCATCTCATGTGCACTTGTAATGTGGTCTCTAATGCTTCCTTCTTTTCTGAATCCCTCTTAAACATCTGGCGTTTCTCCATTTTTGGTAAACGTTTCTGTTCCACATTCTGGGACATGACTTTGTTTGCATGGGAAGCTAATACACTGTAGTTTATCACCTCTCATTTATTTGAGATTTGAATGTACATTAACCAGTTTCAATCTCTAGGGCATTATTTTGTTTTCCAAATTGGTAGGTGCGTTATTCTTAGAATTTTGATATAGTCAGTTTCTATAGCTTGAAGTAGCTTTATTGGTTGGTGGTATTGCATCTATCATTGATGACTTTTTTTCAGTCAGTTTGAGAACAGCCTGTACTTCACTTTCTAAAAATGCATGATTTCATTAAAAGATTCTTCTTTGAAGGAATCCGGTGTCCCTGAATCTCTCCTGTATATTTCTGCAGTATATTGGTCACACACTAATTAAAGCAGGTGGCATGTGACAAAGAACACAAATGTTAATTTGTTAACCAGCGGTTTATTATTGATTCCAAGGGCAAACTTTCTGTCAATGTTTGGTTTTGCTTCATTTCCTGCCTTTGCATTCCAATCATCTATAATGATCACATTTTGTTTCAGTGTGTATTTCATTTCCTAGGGACACTTTCCCAAAAGCTTTTATTTTCATCATCTGTATTCAGAGCATAGACTTGAACAATGGCTATGCAGTTTAAAAGTTCTATTTTTTCAGTTACTTTGATTATTATCATGAGCCATACTTCTCAGATCTATCTTCTAAATATGTTTGTTGTGCAGCTCCATATTTTCCTTTTGCCCCATGAACTTCAGCAACAAGATGTCCTTAAGACATACTTTAAGATTCATTAGCTACAGCACTATTCATATTTATTTATTTCATTTATATATTTATTTGCTGGCTCTTCTGGGCTGTGTACAAATAATTTAAAGTGAAATTGCATACAGTGGTACCTTGTATAAAGGAATTGATTCATTTCAAATGAAATTATGTTAAGCAAATTTTCCTTTATATAAATTTCCTGTAAGAATGCATTGAAAATAGAGTAATCCCATTTTTATGTTGTACAGATTTTCCCCATAGGTGATTCTGTTAAACAAATTTCCCCTATCTCCGGAATATTTTATGTTGTACAAATTTTATGTTATACAAGCTGTTTGTTATACAAGGGTCCACTGTAAATAAAAATGGTCAAATAGAATAATGCAACATAGGCATAATAGTACATGACAGTAGTGAACAATCTAGAGGTCATTAAATAATAAAATACACTAAATAATAAAACAGACTAAAACTAACAGCATGTCAGAGCTTAGAGATAGAGGCGGAAATAAATGCAAAGACTAAATTAAGTGCAATTTATGGGGCATCTAGAAGGAGAGTTATAACCTGGGCAAAACTTTTCTAAAGAGCCAAGTTTTTAATAGATGCTTAAAAAGTCCCAGGCAAATTTCAAGAGGCAGCTGGTTCTAAAAGCAAGGGACAGCCACCAAGAAAGCTCTGTTCTTTAGTACAACTCTTTTTTTGGGTGGGTGTGGGTGTGGGAGTGGAAGGATCCATTTGCATCTTTTGTTATCCAAATTGTCTTTGAAAAATTAGTTTCAGAGTAAAGGCATTGGGACTTCCCACCTGCAAATTTGCAAGGTTACTTTCTGATGCTATCTCCCTCACCCCCATATTTTTAAAAATTTTAGAAAATACTTAAAGGCTGCATTTTTTCCTGGGTTCATACTGTTTTTCAAATTTGATGTTATGTTGAAGAATGTCAAACAGATAAAACCTAAAATAATAGTCTTAAAATCAGTTTAATGTTAGAATCAATTTACTGTTAATTCAGGAATATATTTTTATATTTCTTTTCTCTTAGGTTGCAGCTTGTAGAGATACAGGGTATGACTGGTTTGAACAGCTTCTTCAGAATGTAAGTAATGGCTCTATGATACCCTGTGCTCTATTTTCTAAGTTGTATCAAAGTGCTTGTCAAATGGCTGTGAAGCAAATAAAAAAGCATGCTCAGATTACATTTTTAGAGGAATCCACAGTTTCTTATAACTCAGAACTTCTCTGTTGATCTTCTTGAACAGTTGTTGAAACTTTTTCTTAACATTTATGACTCTCTTGCCTACATGTATGTACTTGAGAAAAAAAGATCCTTTCTGGTACTGTTGATAGCTAGCTTTACTAGTACTGAAACATCATTGCTGTTACTACTTTTAAATTTACTAATGCCCAGCAGTTGCATTTTCACAACAGGCAGATGATTGGATTTCTTTCCCCAAATTCTTAAAGAAATATCTACTGAATTTTGTCTTACACTTTTGGTGGCTAAACCAAAGCCAATTTATTTATACAGTTTAATTGTTAACGAGCAGCTAAACTTGTGTTGATGCCTTGGCTGAAGAGGAATACGGTAGACCTCCTTAAAAAATAAGAAATTTAATCTCTGTGTTGAAGAAGGTAATTGGAGGTAGACCTGCAAATATACAGTAATCCCCTATTCATTGTGGGGGTTAGGGAACCAAACTGAGCTGTGATAAAGGGAAATCCGCATTATGCAGATGCTGGGTTGGGTAGGGACTTGGGGGGGGGCTGTTTGGGGCCTCCTGTACTTACCCCAGGCCTGGCATTGCCCCAAGCGGGCCTCCAAAGGGCTTCCTGGGTCTGTCCAAAGCCCCAGAAGTGGTTTCTGGCAAACTGGAAGTCACTTCCTTTTTTTTCGGATGCCATTTCCGGTTCACCGGAAACCACTTCTTGGCCTCCGACAGGCCCAGGAAGCCTGTCAGAGGCTCCAGAAGTGGTTTCCAGTGAACTGGAAGTCACTTCTGGTTCTCCTTCATGGCCTCCATGAAGCCACACAGATGGGGTTGCACACGTGCAGAGATCAGACTTCTATAGCAATAGGAAAGTTCATTAGTCCTCCCCCCCCTTGCCCCATGCATGAGCGAGAGGCTTCCCACCCAAATGCCTCAGTTCCTTGTAACTGATGCAGTTAGAGGTCATGTTTTTGTTGGTCTCCCATGAAAATATATTTCCTGTTTAAATCGCTTTTTTTTTTACGGACTTCTTCTGTCCTTCTTTTCTCCGTTTAAGAAGTGAATTTCTTGTGGGGCTAAAATTCTGCACACCGACGGTCATCTTTGGTTCCTTTACTGCCTCAGTGAGTCCCACCGTTCTGAGGCCTGTTCCAGCTGTAAGGGCTTTATCACCCAGGCACTGAAGAACTGTCAGAATTGTCTCAATACATTTCTGCTTGAGAGGTCCCTTCGACCTCAAGCTATGGAAAAACCAAAATGTCTGCATCTTCAGCTTCCTTGGATTTGAAGACGTCCCACAAGTCTCAACCTCGAAAACTGCCTGTGTTGCAGAAGCGCTCAAAGCTGAAACCGGCTTCTTCCTGCTCACCGAAGGCCGCCTCGACTTTGAAGTCTTTGGACGCATTATTGTCGAAACCAAGTTCTCGGGTTCGGCATCTGCCCTTTCCGAGCAGCCAGAGTTCCATCCTCGCTGTCCTTCTCCGTCCTCGAGTTGTTCCTCCAATGGTGAAGCTTCCGTTTTGGAGCAGCCCCTGGACCTCAGTTTGATGAAAGACCTCTTCATCCAAGCCATCCATGGTGTGTATCCATGGATTTGCTCTCTCCTTCGAGATTGATGACTTCTCAATCACTGGCTGTTTCTGTTGGCTCAAAGCCTCCCTTTTGCTGGTTGCCACTGTGACAGTCGAGGATTCCTCGACATCTCTACCATCAAACCCAGCTGCCTTTGCCCAGGAAGCCAAGAGGCATCACAAGCCTAAGAAGCACCACAAACAGGTTAATCTGTCTACGGCGTCAGTTCCAACTCTGACTGCCACCTCGGTACCATCTTCGGATCCATTGATCCACTCCAAGGTATCGAAGACTTCTTCCATCTGCGACTGCCTGAAGTTTGGTGTCGACTCCATCTACTTTTTTGTACCATCTTCGGATCCGTCAATCCGTCTCAAACCTGCGAAGACTTTGTCCGCTTTGAAGCTCTCGTCGGAACCGATACTGACACTTTCGGTACCCACCCCGGCCTTGTCGAATCTGTCGAGAACCATTTCGGGTTCAACCTGTACTGAGCCTCCAGTACACTCCTCCTCCTTCTTTGGAAGTGATGAGAAATTACACTGACTTTGTGTTACATATGACCAAGTCCATCGAGCTTCCTACTCACCGTCCCAGACCTAAGCACACTTGCCACATTTTTGGCAAGATTTCCTCTGAGGAAGCTGCACCTGTGCATCTTTCAGTTACACCCTCCTTCCTCTCCATGGTGGAGGAATTGTTCAAGAACATTGGATCCATGTCAGTGTCCAGGAAGATTGAATCTCTCTACAAGTTACATGGCGAAAAGGCACCTTTTCTCAGCAAGCATTCTCAATCCAATTCAATTGTGGTTGCCGCATCGCAAGTACAATCTCCGACAAAGCAGGTCCCAATGACTCCACCAAGGAAGGCTGTAAATTAGACAATGTTGGCAGAAACATCTACAACTTCACGGCCTTGTTGTTTAAGATTGCCAACTACCCGAGTGCTATGGACGCAAACCAAAGAGAACTGCTGGCCCACCTTCACCCTTTCTTGGAGCTCATTCCTGAGTCCAAGCGTGCTGATACTTCCATCATGTTTGAGGAGGCCATGGCACTGGCGGCGCAACAAATGCATACCTCGCACCACGCCTTTGTTTGTACTTCCAAGGTTTGGAAAGCTGCCACTGGTCTTTGTCGACATTCCTGGCTACTTACTACAGGTCTGTCAGATGTTCGTAAAGCTCAGATTGAGAACTTACCTTTCGAGGGTGAGGGCCTTTTCCACCCCACTACTGACAACCTTATGGAAGACCGCCATAAGAAACAGAACACCCCCAAGAAGCTCAACCTTCTCCCTCAGTGACAGCAGTGGCCCTTTTGCTTCCAACCAAACCAGCCTGGTTTTTTTCTCAGGATTTCAATCCATTTCCCACAGGCAACCTGCTCAGAACTGAGCATCTCGTGCCTCGATCTACTCTTTTTACTCTTCTAAGGGTAAAAAGTCCAAGCCTCTCATCTCCCAGTCCTCCAAATCTAGGGACAGGAGGCAACGGGATGACGTCTGACTCTCCCCCAGAGATCCACCTCGTGCCGTTTCTATTGGCATGGCAGGCACCATGGACCAATGGGTCCTTTCTCTCATTTCTACGGGTTACCATCTAGAATTTATTTCGTTTCCCCCATTGGGGAATTTTGTTCTCACTGAATCATCACAGTGCCTCTTTGACGAGATCAACCCGCTACTACAAAAAAACGCCATCCAATGCGTCCATCCCTCTCTGGCCCTTCAAGGTAATTTACTCAAGGTACTTTACGGTGCCCAAAAGGGATGGAGGCCTCCGCCCTATTTTAGACCTCAGGATCCTAAACAATTTTGGGTGTCTACAAAGTTCTGGAGGGTGACTTTGGAAAAGATCATTTCTCTTCCACAAAGGGGATTGGTTTGGAGTTGTGGATCTCAAAGATGCCTACTTCCACATCTGGGGCCTCCGACAGGCCCAGGAAGCCTATCAGAGGCCCATTCAGGCCAGCACCAGGCCTGGGGTAAGTGCAGGAGGCTGCAAACAGGCCCACGCAGCTTGCCCCAGGAGCCCTTGCCTTCATATACTGTGGTCATGCAATATACCTGGACTGCTGTATACGAACCACAGTATAGCGGGGGATGACTGTATGTACTTTCCAGTAGATCTGATGAGGTGGTTGAAATCTTGCTGTGCAGCCTCTACTGTATTCCAAAGATGACATGTATCACTGGCAAATTGCTGCTAGTTAAAGATGATTATGGGGTGCACATAACACATGCACTGTACTCCAAAATCCACAATTGCATTAGTGATTTGCTGTTGCTGAAGATGTTGTTATCACTGTTGTGCAAAGACAAAAGGAGTAAACTGACAATAAAATTCACCTTCTTCTTTAATGTTATAAGAAGTATTTTGCAAGGCCAAGAGGATTCTGAGATCCAAATTGAAAATTAGGAGTGGTCAGAACTCAACGGTCAGCAGATACAGAGTTCCTACAAGGATTTAATAATGAACACTATGCTAACAGGATTCTCTGGCTAAATCCTGCATTTTTACAGCTAGTTCTTTAGAGAGAATTCTCACCTTTGGTGAATTCAGCACAAAAGGAACTCTGGTAGTGCTCCAGCAGGGTTCTTGAGGAGAAAGAGACTTTTTAAAGCTGGCAATCATGCATGATAAAAAAATCACATCTTTATTCATCTTTTTTATAAGATTTTGGATTGGTTTGCCTGCTTTTAATAGGTACCCTCAAAATCGGTATCTGCATCTTCTTACTCCTTCTTGACCATCTCCAGGCTGTGTGCAGATTGATAGCCCTACTTTACTGAAAGGTAGCATACGATTAACGAACAACAGAGTGACTAAGAGGGTCTACCTGGCTAGTGCTAGGGCAGTGTTGGTGAACCTGTGGCACTGGTGCCAAAGGTGGCACTCAGAGCCCTTTCTGTGGGCACCCGACATCGCCCCTTCACAGCCCCCTGTATACAGGTCAGATTGCTGTATTGGCACTTTGCAAAAAAAAAAAAAATTAGTGGGTTTTGAATCGCAGTTTGGGCACTCGGTCTTTAAAAGGTTCGCCATCACTGTGCTAGGGAGTACCAGAGAAGATGTTGTTTATGAGAGGTCTGATCACCTTGGGCTAAGAGTCTGCTGACTTCTAGAAAGGTTAAAGGCATGATAAAAGTGAAATACACAGGATTTCCCTGTCACGAGGGCTTGTTTGACAACCTGACCAACAAGGCATAATTTTTCTCATTATTGGTTACTTTCTTCTCTTTTGGGACATCCATACTAGCATCCTAAATAGTTTTCCGATTTAACTACCGGTAGTTACTCTCCGTATGCTACATGAGCACAGACAATACGTTAAGGCCCCATTGTTTGCAAGTCTCTGGCAGTCATTTTTATCTTGGTAACCAATGTTATTTGGCAAATAACATTGCATCTTCCATTTGGTAAATGGATTAACAAATGAAATAAAAACTAAAAATAAACATTGCTGGATGGCACAGTGATTTAGGCATCTGACTGTGGAGCCAGAGGTTGGGAGTACTTTCTTGTTCAGAATTTAGTGACACTTGGTGTAGTCATTGCATCGCTGATTCATGTGGCAATATTACTTTGTGTTGATTACTGGCATGTTGACACTCATTTCCCATATTTGGAGTTAATAGAGAAAAAAGTACATTTCTGTACTTGCAGTACTTGTACAGATGTAGCCATCAATATGAACCTTGCTTATTTTGCAGTTGCTAAAATCTGAAGAGGATGCTTCATATAAGCCTGTGAAGAAGGCCTGTACTCAACTTGTGGATAACTTGGTTGAACATATTCTGAAATATGAAGAATCTCTAGCAGGTAAAATGTCTATTTTTATTTCATTCATTTGTTTTTCAGATATTCAGTTAGTATTAGAATTTGGAATGGAATGCAAGGGATAAATCCTTCCAGTTAAAGTAGTCTTAATGAATGGAACATATTAGGTCAGCCAAGTCCCATTGATTTGATCAATCTACTCTGTTTGACCGTAACAATTAGAGTAAATTGGGGTAACTTCTACAATGTGACACTCAGCTCCAGAAAATTCTAGAAGGGGTTCCATACAGATATATGAGCACAAAAAAAAATCATTTGAAGAGTTAGTTAGAGGTAAGTAAGCTGTTTGTGATCAGTGCAGCTTAAGGTGAGACTGGTGTATTTCAGGATGAAAATGTATGTTCAGGAATTAATGTCAATTAATAGCATAAGGGGAATACTAGTCCTTACTTTGTTATTGCTAGTCTAGGATTTAGACATTGCCATCTTTGAACATGTGCACTGTTGCATGGCAAGCAGGTTGTTTCCCACCATGAATCTGAAGGAAGGAAGCCAACTTTATGAACCATGTTTTAAATTCTGTTCACTTTGTTAGCTTTGGGTTAATTTTAACCATTGCATAGGGTAGGAGTATGAAATATGTATCCTCCAGATGCTGTCAAACTAAAGCTCTCATCATCCTTCATTCTTTGGCTGTAGCTTTTCAGACTGTTTGGCTGTAGTGCAAGAACAACTGCAGGATCACACAGTCCATACTCCGGGTTTGTTGTGTAGAATTCCAAATTACAATTGAGACTGGACCTAACCTCTCATTGAGATGCCAGATTTGGCAAGAGTGGTCCTTTCTTCTGTATAGCAGTGAAACTTCCAAGCCATCTCTAGAAACTCATATTGGTAATCTCCCAGTAGTGTAATCCCACAGACACCATGAAGAAGAATGACAGTTTGCTAATCTTTGGTGTAACTATGGTTCTTCAAGTGGTCACCTGTGGCATAACGGGTCCCACCCACCTCCCCTGCAGTGGCTAACCTTTTCTGGTGGACGGGAACTGGAGACAGTTTTCTAGGGCACACTATACATGTGCAGTGGAGGAGGTGGAAGGGAGCTGAGCTCTAATACATTGCAAAAACTGGCTTTGTGGAGGCTTAAACCCAATAGCATAACTTGACAATGGCCGCTCAAAAGAACCTGTCGGTGTTTGTGGCCCAATTGAAAATTTGCAGATCTAGTGTTTATCAAGTGGTATAGCTAGTCAGTGGTGCACATGAAGCTGCCTTGGGTCCTTTTGTGGAGAAAGGTGGGATAGAAATATTTTAAATAAATGTTACAAATAACATTTTCTATGTCTGGACATTTTGTGGATAATAGGAGGGGTGTATATGTTCTGTGTATGTATGTATGTATGTATGTATGTATGTATGTATGTATGTATGTATGTATGTATGTATGTATGTATGTATGTATGTATGTATGTTCATATATGTGGTAACACATACTCTTCCTCCTTATTTCTATAGATTCTGACAACAAGGGTGTGAATTCAAGTCGCTTGGTAGCTTGCATTACCACTTTGTTCTTATTCAGCAAAATCAGGCCCCAGTTAATGGTCAAACATGCAATGACCATGCAGCCATATCTTACCACTAAATGCAGTGTAAGTACACACTCCTTTTTCATCCAGATTTGTTGCTTCTTATATGCTAAAGTGCAAGTGCGAAGATTGTTGCTCGTGCCCCAAAGCCGCCTCCAGCACCAGCAGAGCCCCATCACTGGCTAGCCAGGCAAACAAACAGGCGAACAGGCAAGGGAGCACGGTGGGCAGGGCGATTGGGCTGGCTGGCTTGGAGGCACCTTGGGCCCCGGACCAGCCTTCCTCCTCCTCCTCCTCCTCCTCCTCCTCCTCCTCCTCCTCCTCCTCTGCCTGTCTGGTCAGGCTGAGTGTATAAAGCCTCCAGTCAGGAGAGGAGGTGGCCCCAATCCTCCACTTGCCCGCCCAGCAGCTCCTTCACAGGCTGGCCAGCCGCAGTAAGGTTAGGGGCCAGCTTGTGGCCGCAGGGCATGACTGCTTTCACCAATGCCACCCCACCCCCCTCGCTATCACTGTCACTGCTGCCCCCTCTCCACTGCTGGTGCTGTCACCCTTGGATAAGCGTGTTCGCTCTTACCCGTGGATTACATTATCCACGAGGTGGCCCAGAACCAATCCCCCATGGATACAGGGCTCCTGCTATACTTCTGTCAAAAATGGAAATTACTACTTCCAAAGAAAACTAGAATGTGGACACCATCTCTATTGGTCTTTTGCTATGCTCTTTCATTCAGTAGCATGCATTTTCTTTTTGTTTTATTGCTGAAACTGAGCTTTTATGATCAACTTCTGGGCTGGGCTACCTCCCTCATGAGGAAAGGCTACAGCATTTGGGGCTCTTTAGTCTGGAAAAAAGGCACCTGAGGGGTATATATTTGAGACATAAAAATTATGCAGGGTATGAGTAAAGTGGATAGAGGGACTCCATTCTCTCTCTTACAAAATACCAGAACTAGGGTACATTCACTCAAATTAAGGGTTGGGAGAATGAGAACAGACAAAAGAATATTTTTTTACCCAGCGTGGTGTTAGTCTGTGGAACTCCCTGCCATAGGATGAGGTGATGGCATCTGGCCTGAATGCCTTCAAAAGGGGATTGGACAGATTCCTGGAGGAGAAGTCCATCACAGGTTACAAACCATGATGGAGATGTGTAATCTCCGGGGTTAAAACCGGGGTACTTCAAGGGCCAGATGCAGGGGAATGGTATCAGGAGACAGATATCTAGTCTCATGCACTCCCAGACACATTTGGTGGGGCCACTCTGAGATACAGGAAGCTGGACTAGATGGGCCTTTGGCCTGATCCAGCATGGCTTTTCTTATGTAGAATGGTAATAAGCTCATCAAAGTTGCATACTCAGATATTCTATTTTCCTGTAGACACAAAATGACTTCATGGTGATCTGCAATGTTGCAAAAATACTAGAATTGGTCGTGCCACTGATGGAGCATCCGAGTGAGACTTTCCTTGCTACTATAGAAGAAGATCTCATGAAGCTTATTATCAAATATGGCATGACGGTAAGATTTAATTTATACTTAAAAGTTTGCCTTCTGTTGCAATAAAAATACTGTACTGCACTTGAGAAGAGGATTTTATAGATGCCGCTTGAATTGTAATTGTTCTTAATGGTATTACAGATACTTAAGCCTGTGCTATCTGCTAAAATAAAACATGGTCTGAAATTCAGTAGTAAGTTGTAACTTGAGTAGGCCCCTTAAATCAACTGAACTTGAAAAGGAGTTGTTTCACCAATTGAGGTTGTAGTAGAAAAACCACAGTATATTTATTTATTTATTCATGCCAATAAAGGTGTCTGACTGACTGAGTTGTTTCACCAAATCCCCATGGTTCATTGCAACTACTGTAGTTGCGACTTGCTGCTGTTTTTCAGCCCCTGATTTCTGCATTGATACATTTGCAGTGTCCCAGGCATTATCTCCAAAAAAACTATGTTTTCTGTGTCACTTTTAGGTAGTGCAGCACTGCGTCAGTTGTCTTGGAGCTGTTGTGAACAAGGTCACACAGAACTACAAATTTGTATGGGCCTGTTTTAATAGATATTATGGTGAGTGAAATATTTATACATTATGGGTACAAATTATTTTAAAAACTGTTCAGGTGTTTAAAGAGAAAGAGATCAATTGTGGTCAAGCTTTCACATTCTTTTTCAGGTGCACTTTCAAAATTAAAAAGTCAGCATCAAGAAGACCCAAACAGCACTGTACTGACAGCAAATAAGCCAGCACTTCTTAGATCACTTTTCACTGTTGGAGCACTGTGTCGACATTTTGATTTTGATCAAGAGGATTTTAAAGGCAACAGCAAGGTAATATTCTATATTTCTTGGTTACCACTAAATTGAAAAGAATGATTGGTTGAACTGAAAAATCACTAAAACAATGACAGATAAACTTAGTAAAATCTATGTATGTGTTACAGGTAAATGTAAACTGTCCCGGGTAGTGCAGTTTGCACTAAGGGGGAAGCATAGAAATATGAATGAATGAATGAATGTTTACTTTTAAGGGGGACTGAAACACTTTCATTTATATGTGCTGTTCCTTCTTTATCAGGTTAACATTAAAGATAAAGTACTGGAGTTGTTGATGTATTTCACTAAACATTCAGATGAGGAAGTACAAACAAAAGCCATTATTGGTCTAGGTAAGAACTTTTAAAACGTTTGAATTTTTAATAACTATTTATATGAATACATGTGATATATGTAGCAGCTGCTGTTTCTTGTAATAAGACTACATTGGTGTGTACAGAATAGTGTAATAGGTTGATTCTTTGCAAATGAACTGTGGACTTGAGAAAAATTTCCAAGGCAATAATCATATTAGGTGTTCTCAAAGGCTTTCACGGCTAAGATCTGATAGTAGTTGTGAGTTTTTCGGGCTGTTTGGCCATGTTCGGCCTAACTGTCCGAAAAACTCACAACAACTAATCATATTGGGTATTTTTTTGTTGTTGCACAAAACCAAATTATTGTGGCATTTTAAAAAACCACCAGGTTTTATTTGGCATAAAATTTCATGGACCAGCTTGCCTCTTCAGATGCATGGAATTGTGTCTTTGCAAATAGGGAAGTATGAGAGATAACAGAGATACAAAAGGTATAGCCTAACGGTAGCCTTCTTGGTGTTCATTGTATATTATCAGTAGTCCTGGGAGCTGAGAGGACTTCAGGGATCATTGATGTAGTCCAAGTATATTCAAACAGACACATAAAACATGTTTGGGTGATGTCACTGGGGCAGAAGGCCATTTTTTAGATTTCCGTCTCCCTGAGGACTTTACTCTCCGGGAGAGTGGATAAAGGCATGAGTGCAGGCAAAGAGGCCACTTACATATTCATTTTTTAAAAAATCATTGTTACTTTAACAAAAGTTGTTGCAGTGGCTTTCTGTTTTCTGAAAAATAGATTTCTGAAAAATAGATTTAACAGGAATAATATGTTTGATTGACAAGCCCACTTCTGTCATAAAATAGCCAAATGAATATTGTTTAAAATAAAATAAATGGGCATGGGGCCCCTTAGGATGTTGGGATGCCATTAAAATGCAACACATATGGGCTGTATGTTGCTCACCCATGATCTAAAGACACTAAACTATGTTAGCTTCCGTGCGTGCCCACCCCTAGTCCTTGGAGGGGTTCACCCTTCATGTGATTTACATCAGATTTTTTATTTTTTTTAAATTTTCTTTTGTTTCTGTTCAAGTCAAAGTCCCCACTGACACATTGAGAGGCCAAAAATATTTTCTTTAATGGAAGGGGGCAGTCTGCTGGGGCTCAATGTGATGGAACTGGCTTCTGGAAGCAGAAAGGTGTTTTTCGAATCACTTTCCCCTCCCCATTTTAAAAATGATGGAAAGGGAGGGTGCCAGGAGCCTCTGTTTGCATGATAGGCCACATTGTCCACTTGATTTTTACTTGTGATAATGAAGTCCCCCGCAGGTCCCCATAGCTTAAAGGAGGGACTAAGATACCACTGTTCTGCCTTTTAATTTTCATTGTTACTACCAAACAAAAGCAGCATTAAAACTTTCAAAAGACGGGAATAAAATCCATTTGACCCTCAAAAATCACCAAGAGATAAAATTAATTTAGATTTTAAAGTGGTTATTAAATAAATGGAACTTGACCTGAGTCTGGCAGGGATTAAGAATGTCTGTTCATGTGTATTTCTAGGAAGGACATCCTACCTTGAATTGTCATTGCCCTAACCAGTAGTCTTCACCTGCTGCACTTCACTTCAGAATGGAAGCAATACTTGAAGATTATGCCAGGATTTGAGTTGACTTAAGGCAGCTGTTTTAGGCAGTCAGTTCCAAATTGTTTCAAACAGTTCAAAGTGTTCCAAACAGCACTTTGAACTGCACCAGGAAGTAAAGCCAGTGGAGTTGGCCTATTAACAATCTCGCAGCTCTATTCTGAACTACCTAGAGGTTTTGTACTGTATCCTAAAACCAATCCTATCTACAGTATAAATGGGAAATTTCCAGAACATGGATAATTGAAACAAGCCTGTTTACAGGCTAAATTATGGATGGTAAATTAAAGCAAACTAACTAAAATTAAGTGAAGGACTTTTGATCTAAGGAATGTGGATCAAGACTTCTTTTAAAAACCAGGCTGAGTAACAAGATTTATTAAACTGTATTTTCTCTTCTTGCTTTCCTTCAGGCTTTGCATTCATACAACACCCAGGTCTAATGTTTGAGCAGGAGGTGAAAACATTATACAACAACATTCTTTCTGATAAGAACTGCTCAGTAAACTTAAAAATCCAGGTGTTAAAAAACCTTCAGACATACCTCCAGGAAGAAGATACACGTATGCAGCAAGCAGATAGAGAATGTGAGTGATGAGTTTTATTCAATTAACAGTCTAAATATAATTCTTAATACTAAGCAATCACAACTCAGTTTTCAGCACTATCAAATATATGGAACAGTTTATCTGCTAATTAAAAGCTAAACTGAGACATCTGAATTTACTAATTCTGCAGGAAAAAAAGTTAGCATGATTGTGAGTTACACTTTTTTGTGTCCTTGGTTTGAAAATCTTTTTGTAGTTCTTAGGAAAAGGACTGCTAAGAATGGTAAATCTACCCAACCAAATGCAATCTGAAGTGGTATTATTTGTTATATTACTTTTTTCTTTTTTAAAATATGAAGAGGGGAGTGTTACTCTCCTTCCGCTTTCTGGAACTATCAGTGCTCATGCAGATGGGCTTACAATGTTTGTCCCTGCTTGTGCTGATGGTAGGGTTTCTCAAGTGCTCTGGCTACCCTTCAACTTTCACATTCTTGAGCAGCTGATTTTTCCCCTCCCCAGCCAAACATGGGAATAGTAGAAATCAAGTTGATTGGGGAAAAGATGGTTGGCTGCCTTGGGAGATGTCCTCTCTTGCTACTGTAGCAATATTACAACAGAAATTACACTGTATAATGTCATAAAATGAGTCAGCTAATGCTTTCCTGTAGAAGACTTAACTAAATTTTATCTTAAAGAGCTTCTACAAGTCAAGATAATAAGTCAGTTTAAACCGACTTCATCATCTGTTTTTGTACTTCGGTTCCAAACTTGGAGCTGTTTTATATTCTTTGGTCATTGATGTGTCGGGTTATAGCTTTTCCCTCTTCCATAGGTCCTTCATGGATATTTCAGGGAGACCCTATAAAGCTTGAAGGAGTGTAGGATTCATCCCATCTGATGTTTTTCTTTATATAAAGAGTTTTAATGTGTGAGGAACTCAGATATTGGATGACACTTTACAATAAAAATATCTTAATTCTAGCTACCCCTTGGATAAATGTTGCTGCTCATTTCGAAGCAGAAATAATCCAATATTTATGTAGAAATATTTTCTCCATTTATTTGAAAATATGAATTTTTGACACAGAAGAAAAATTGCCTTGAAAAAGTTGAATATTATTACTGTGCTGAAAATTATCACCTGAAGATATCTTAACTATATTTTAAAAGGCTGTATTTGAGCCATAAGCTAAGCCTAAAAAAATCAAGTGTGACCTAACATGCATGCAAAATAATATTGTCCTAAAAAGCATTATTCTTATCCAGCCAGTATAAAACGAAGTATTCTTGGATGTTCATATATGTACTGCTTCTGAGCATCTGTTGTCACCATAAGTTTCATTGAAGCAGAATCTGGATATATCGTGGAGGTGGTAACCACTCTAGAACATATACAGTAGTACCTTGTATAAAGGAATTAATTTGTTCCAAATGAAATTATATTAAGCAAATTTTCATTTATACAAATTTCTCATAGGAATGCATTGAAAACAGAGTAATCCCTACTCGCAACCATTTTTATGTTGTACGGGGCATTCTGCAAATTTCCCTATCTCCAGAATTTTTTATGGTACAATTTTATGTTATACTTTGTTATAGCAAATTTAACTATGTGCTGTGAATATATCACCCCTATCTCCAGAATTTTTCAGGTTCAGGTTCAAGGTCCTGGTTTTGATTTTCAAAGCCCTCCACGGCTTGGGACCAGGGTGTACACATTTTATGTTATACAAACCGGTTTATCAGTTATTTTTTTCCCTTCCTTCCCCTCTCTATTTATCGATCTTGCCCTCCGTCCACTGTATTTAACATTTAACTATGTGCTGTGAATATATCCAGCATGCAGCAGTTCACTAGCCAGTTAATGTTGCTGTTTCCCAGTTTTAAAAGCATGGATGTTAACATTATCAAATTTCCTGGATATGTGTTAGCAATAAAGAGCTGTCTGGAATATAGCAAAATATTTTCCAATTGCACAGCCTCTAAGAAGTAAAAGGGAATGCTCTTTTGCTTCTTTACAAGGACTCTAAAGATTTTCTCCTGTAGTCCAAAAAAGAAAAAACATTCAGACTCAATTTCAGGCTTTGAGAAACAATAGAAATATCTATATTACTGGATTACTGTAAAGGACAAATGTTTGTCTCCTAGTGGAAAATAATTTTCTTTCAAACCATATGCATACAGATCTGTTTTGATATATGAATATATCTTAGGGTATTCATTAACAAGTGAGATTATATAATTTTTAAAATGTTATTGTCTCTTTTTAAAATATGTTTACATTTCTTCTAAGGATATTTCTTGAGATCAGAAAAACCCAGAACTCAAATAGATGTGGTTATTTGTGTTACACCAACGAAAGGATTTAAGAGGGAAGGATAGAATGTTTGTTTTTGGTCCAGAGATGTGACCAGGAAGGTGCTAATACACTAATGTAGGGATCCTAATTATGAACTGTGTTCAGTGTATTGTATGTTAAAACGATATACAGTCACTCCCCGCCGTTTCGCGGTTCAGGTACTGCAGTCCCACTATATCGCGGGATCGCAGTACCTGCGCCTTGGGGGCCCCTGACCCCTCCAAGAAGCGTTGGAGCTGTGCGGGGGGCGATCGCATAGCCCCGCCCTGCCACCCCACGCTCCTCCGAGAAGCCTCGGGACCGCGTGGGGGACACCGGGGAGGCGATCACATCACCCCCTGTGGCCCTGAGGCTTCTCGGAGGGGCGTGGGGGGACGGCATTGGGCGCTGCCTCGCAGTCTCCATTGAAATGCATTGAACCAATGCATTTCAATGGAGAAATTTTCCCCATTGGAATGCATTGAAAATACTTTTGCTATATTTGAAAATTATCTCCAGTGAAATGCATTGAGCCAATGCATTTCAATGGAGACGCCCCGGACGGCAGGAGGTCAGATCCCTCTGCCGCCACCGGCGCGCACTGCCCCAAGACTTCTCAGACTGGCACGTGCCGGCGGCGGCAGGGGGATCTGATCGCTGTCCCCCCAACCCGCTTCCGCATATCGCGGATTTTCAGGCATTGCGGGTCGGGTGGGTCCCTAACCCCCGCGATAGGCAGTATGTATATGTAAAGTGATGCAAAGTGCTGATGATACATGTTCTTTCTTTTTGTTTTTGTTTTTTAAATTTTAGGGAAGAAAGTAGCAAAGCAGGAAGATCTAAAAGAAATGGGTGATATTTCCTCAGGGATGAGCAGCTCTATCATGCAGCTATATCTCAAACAGGTCCTTGAGGCTTTCTTTCATACACAGTCCAGCGTTCGTCACTTTGCTCTCAATGTTATTGCACTGACATTAAACCAGGGTCTTATCCATCCGGTTCAGGTATGTAATGAGACAGTGAAGGCTACAATCGACATAACAGTGGTACCTCTAGATACAAAGTCAATTCGTTTCTTGAGATGCTTCGTAACTTGCAAATTTTTGTATCTCAATCGAAATGGGGGAGCAATGCACCCTGGGAATGGAAGTCTTCCACAAAAAGTTTGTATCCTGAGTTGTCCCATAGAGAATTTTCATATCTTGAGTTTTTGTGAAAGTTTTTTTGGAAGACTTCCATTTTCAGTGTGTATTGCACCCCGGACGGACTTCCCTTTGTATCACACAATTTTTTTGTAACTAGAGACAATTGTATCTAGAGGTACCACTGCATTTGGAAAATTCATTTAAGGTGGTAGAGTATAGTATTTAAGTAGATTATCATAGGATTGTGCTTAGATATTTATGGTACATTATGTTTTTTTGAAGTTTATTTTGATATTCTGCAAAAAGACCTAAGTGGATAAATTGTATTTCTTAACTATTTTTTCAATGCCTATTAGCTTTTTTAATGGTAACATAGTATGTGCATTTTTATCATGAAATCATAGAACTATTTGGACTTTAAAGAATGACTTGAACTTTGTATAAGTGAAAAATCTTGCCCCACTGCCTGAAATCCCATTGTGTAGTGTAGTAAGTCACATTAGAGTAGGCCCACCGAATCTGCCCAATTAAGTGGCAAACTGTCCTTACGCTTATGTCCACATGGAGGAAGAAAACTTCACATTAAACATCATTTTCTCTATTATGACATGCTGTTTGCATGGCCTCTCTGGCCTGTATGTGGAAAATTGCAATCAAAAGGAGAATTCTTCTGAATCAGTATCAGTCTGTCCCCTGTAGCATTGTGGGCAATGCTGTTGAGTGTCTTGGATTAATAGTTTACAAGTCTGTTTCAGATTGGTTGCTAGGGTGTGCTATAGAAAAGGTGTTTCTTTTAACTGTTAATAATGATCATGTGTTTTCAAGTCAGTTGACCTATGGCAGCTCTTTTGAGAGTTTTCCAGGTTGAGAATACTTGGAAGTGATTTACCAGTCCCTTCTTCTGGGAGTATCCTGGGACTGTGCAGCTTGCTCAAGGCTGCTAGTTCTTTTCCCCAGGAAAAGTTGAGGAATTGAACTCTCAACTTCAGGCTCCACGGCCAGATATTTAAAGCCACTGAGCTGTCCAGCCTGTATCTTTAAATATTAAAGTTCAGATTTCACTGAATAATCTGCCTGGATTGCTTTATTTTATCCAGAATGAGAAAAAACAGTACAAGACTTTTTTTTTTAGTTGTAAGCATCTTGGTAGATATGGATATAATTAATTAAAGCACAGGGGTTTATGTTAATAAAAACTTGCATGCATAAAAGCAGCTCTGTAAACAAAGATTTGGTAATATTTCTCTTATCTTTCCCAATGTGAGGCCATGAAGAGTTCACATGATCAGCTTTTTTTTAAAAAAAAAATCTGATTTAAATGAAAAATTAAATCTGATTTAAATAAAAATCTTATTTAAATTTCAAAAATCCATTTTTTTTGTATAATTTAAATCAGAATTTTTTAAATAAAATGTTTACTGGCTAGTGATTAACATGGAATTGATTTAAAGCCAAGTCACCCTGGAAATATATTACTATTTGCTTTTTAGGAGAAGGAATATTATTCTGCCTTTGATAAGCACTTAGGTGTGTGCACCTACTCTCTCTCAAGAATCCTGTAGGAAATTCACATAGAGTAATTAATTGCATAAATTGTGGCAGTGAACTGCCGTTAATTAATGAGTTGCAACTCATTAATTTGTGGCAATTTGCTACTGCAGTTTATACAACAGAAATCTAATGGGATTCTGGCCAGCAAGTCTTACTGCAGTTATAAATGTTAAGATGATGATGCAGGCGTCAAAGGTGTCTTATCACAGAACATCTAGAACTTGCTGTCTGCAACATCACAAAGTTAATAACCTCAAAAGGGGCAGCTGTGTATCCAGAGTCCCAGAATCTCTGTAAAATAAGGAAATAAAAATGAAAAGTTACACCTGATTTGGATTTCCACTGGAAGTTAGTGGAAGATGTAAAGATTCAGATTTCTGAATTTCAGTATATATTCTGAACCTGAATCACTGAATCAAGTTCCAAAGCAAATGTAATGGATGAGCTTGCACAGACTTAGCTGCCACTCACAAACCTCTGTGTGTGTGGCCCTGAGGCTATCAATATGTGTAATTTTATCAACTTTGAAGAAAACATTTGTAGAAAAATACAGATGCCCTTAGGCATATCTAAGAGTTTGTACAGTAATGTTTCCAATTCTTTTCCAGTGTGTGCCATATTTAATAGCTATGGGCACAGATCCAGAACCTTCTATGAGGAACAAAGCAGACCAGCAGCTGGTGGAGATAGACAAAAAATATGCTGGATTCATTCATGTATGTATACCTATTTATTTAGCTTAATGGTTTTTAAATTTTTTCTCTGGGTTTAAAAATATGTATGTTTAAGTCCAGTCATAATGAATATGGGGCATCATTTGCAGTAGGACTGTACAGTACATAAATAATTTTCACATGCATTACCAGAACTAGCCACTAGAGTAGAGGGTGCCAGAGACCATCCTGTGTATTCTCTACTAACAAGTATCCATAGCATAGTCAGTGTCTGGCTCTGTCTAGTGACCAGTTCTGGCATTACATATTTAAAAAAACTGGATTTTTAAAAAACATTTTCAGACCAATCTTAAGTGATTCAGTGGATAATGGGGTCCTGCTATATTTCATTTATATCCCATCAAACTTCCAGAATTGGGAGCAGAATGGGTTTAAATCAGTACAAATAAATATGCATTTCTGTTATAAACAAATTGCAATACTAAAACACAATTAACTAAAGAAGTTTTATAGCATAAGCAACAACAGTAATAGAATACCCACCATTTAAATGCCTACCTGTACCCCACAACCTTAGTTATTTGCTAGAAGGCTGCTGGAGAAAAATGTATCTGCTTGACACTGAACGGACAGTAGAAGCAAGAGGGTCAGCCTAGCCTACCTTGGTTCCACACCTTGATTTCTCTGTTGTAAGAGAACTAAATTTATACCTCTGTCTGTGACATATGTCCAGTTATTCCTTACTGTGGCCAGTATTTCACACATTAGGGATCTGACCATGTAATTTGTTGCATTAATTCCTTTCTGAGAACAACTCCAAGGAGGAAGTTGAATATCCTTGTGCATTTTGACAGTCACACTAATATTGGAGAACCCAGCACTTGAGAGGATTGCATATACTACTTGGAAATGATACCTGGGGCTCCAAGTGCTAAAACCTTTGTGTTTTGCAGCTCTTTGTCTTAATGAAGATTTGATTAGAAATATTTTCGATTTCAGATGAAAGCAGTGGCTGGTATGAAGATGTCTTACCAGGTACAACAGGCTATCAACACCTCCCCAAAAGAACCTGTGAGGGGCTTTAGGCAGGACGAGTCCAACAGCGCTTTGTGCTCCCACCTGTACTCAATGATCCGAGGGAACCGGCAACACCGACGAGCCTTTCTCATTTCCTTGCTCAACCTCTTCGATGACACAGCAGTGAGTCTAAAGCAGATGTTCCAGACTCTTCTGTAAAGGGATTGGGACAGTGATGTTTAAAGTTATACATGTCAGAATGGCTTGGGGAAACTGGCATGCTTTCATTTCTTTTTGTAATGAAATAAAATAAGAATAATTAAATAATCTGTTACATTTGTTAATCTGCGCTCATATTCATAGTTGCTAGTTCTACTTGAAAAAACACAGCCGCCCCCTTTTATCAGGTACTTAATGCTGTAATTTCCTTATGATTGGCAAGGCCAGTTGCTCAGGGTGGACCTGGGTTCTTAGCTCCTTCATGACATGCTTCTCTTTGCCACCCCTTCATGCTTTATAGCTTCTTGGCCTGGCAGGTGTTCTTTCCAGTGCCTGGTGACTCTTTTTTTCTCTTCTGTTTTGTCCCTGTACTTATACATCTAACTGAATTGGGCTAAGGCTCCCAATGACCATGCATGTTAAGAATTGGTGGAAGCTGGATTTGACCTTCTGAACATTAAACAGTTGATTGGTATGGATGGTTATATTTTATCCTTTTTACTTTCACAGAAAACAGAGGTGAATATGCTTTTGTACATAGCAGACAATCTGGCCTGTTTTCCTTATCAAACCCAGGAAGAGCCACTTTTTATAATGCACCATATAGACATTACCTTATCAGTTTCTGGTAGTAACCTTCTGCAGTCATTTAAGGAGGTGAGTGAAATTATATTTAAATTTCAATGTTGTCAACAGTTCCCGATCCCACACAGGCTTCTCATAAACCAGTACGCATCGTTGAATAATTCAGAATGCATTGTCTTTCATATTGCAGTTTTTGTGATGTCATCTGCCACAAAAGTTGGTACAGAGGATTTTTTTGTCACTAGAACAATGTTAGTGAGCCTTTTGGGCAAGTGAGCGACCAGCGAAGTTCAAGAATGCCACATAATTGAGCAAAATGGCACAGAGGGAGCTCCTTGGTTCTTGATTTTGCCTTTTGTCTGCCTAGTATAGGAAGAGACCGTGTGTCTGTGTACTATAAATAATTTCATGTATGTTTTCGCTCCTCCTCAAAAGTGTAACAGAAACTTCCTCTTTTGTATCACTTACGGCAGGCATGTCCAAACTTTGGCCCTCCTGATTATTTTGGACCACAACTCCCAGAATTCGAAGCTTAGATTGCCAGTGGCAAAGGACTGTGGGAGTTATGGTCCAAAACATCTGGAGGGCCGAAGTTTGGACATGCCTGACTTTTGGCATTCTAGCTGCAGACCGTTAGCAGGAACTTACTGTATTGCTCACTCCATAAGACGCAGCACCAGGCCATAAGACACACCTAATATTTAGAGGTATGTATTGGGGGGGGGAAATCACACATACATATTGCGTCAGTCTAGAGGTCTCTGCAGTGACCGTCGGGTGCATCCACAGCTGGGGGCAGAACACCAAGGATACTTTTGAAACACTTGGCCGTATCATGCAAAGCAGGTGTTTTAAAACGATCTTGCCTGGATTGCTGAGGTTGGAGCAGCAAGGATCCTTTTAAAACACCCTCTCCCTAAAAGGTGGGGTTTTATAAGGATCCTTGCTACTCAGACACAATAGTTTTAAAACACCCGCCTTTGAATGGCACGGGTGGGTGTTTTCACGCAAATTGGGTGCTATACTTTGGCAAAGCCAGGATCCAAGAGGCAGGCTTTTGAATCAAAAGCCTACCCTTGGATCCTGGCTTTGCCAAAGTGCAACACCACATCCTCCTTTCTGATATGCGTTTTGAGTGCTACCCTTTGGGCATACAAGGATCCAAGAGGCAGGCTTTTGAATCTCCTCAAAAGCCTGCCCTTGGATCCTTGCATGCTGAAGTGCAGCTCTAGATTTGCTTGAAAACACCCGCCTTTGCCGTTCAAAGACAGGTGTTTTAAAAGGATCCTTGCTGCTCGGGACAGGATCGTTTTAAAACACCCACCTTTGAATGGTGCAGGTGGATGTTTTCAAGCAAATTGGGTGCTACCCTTTGAGCAACCAAGGATCCAAGAGGCAGGCATTTGAATCTCCTCAAAAGTCAGCTTTTTGATCCTTGCCTTCCCAAACGGTAGCACCCCATCCACCTCTGCTGTGTCCCCGCAGCGGCTGCCCTGGAGGCTCCTGGCAGTGGCAGGCGCCAAGCTGTATTCACTCTATAAGATGCACAGACATTTCTCCTTTTGAGGGGGGAAGTGCGTCTTGTACTGTAGATCGAAAAATACGGTAAGTCACCTAGCTCATGGTATATACCCCTTTTGGAACACCCTGCATGGTCTTTAAAACATGCTAATCTGGGATCTCATATTAATGTCAAAGTCTATGCAAGAAATGCATGTGCATTATTTTTGTTGATATGCAGTCTGGGATGTCCAGAGATCTGCTATATAGTATGATTTCTTATGCTCTCATAAAGTGCCTTTCCAACTTAACTATGAGTGATCATTTGTAGCGCTTGCTTAAAGCACAATTTTTATTGTTAGTACAGTCACCCCCGCCATTTTGCGGTTCAGGTACTGCGGTCCCACTATATCGTGGGATTGCAGTACCTGGGGGGGCAGCCTCGGAGCCGTGGGGGGCAGCTGGGGGAGTGATCCGATCGTTCCCCGCTGCCCCCACCCCTTCCGGGAGCCCTCGGAGCCACGCAAGGGGCAACGGGGAGTGATCTGATTGCTCCCCGCCGCCCCCGCCCCTCTGATCGCCCCCCGCCCTCACACAACCCGCTTCCACATATCACGGATTTTCATGTATCGTGGGTCGGGTGGGTCCCTAACCCCCATGATAGGTGGGGGGGTTACTGTACCAATAATCAATCTTGATCAATTATCCTATGAATGGTTTTTACAGTGGTTAAAAATAATCTTTACTTGCAGCACTTCCTTCAAAAAATTAATTTTGAATATGAAGTGGAATTTCTTAGACAGATATGGTATGCTCTGTTGTCAGTATGCATTTCAAATGCATTCTGGGATTAGAACTACTTCCATATACCATGGCTGCACATTGCCATTTGAGTAGGAGCCAGTCATGTAATTCTTGTCAGTGGAAAGAGATGGAAAAGCATGGCTGCCTTGTATGTTGTTGGACTGCAGATCAAAGCTTTCCATTTCCAGCAAGCCATACTTAATGGGTGTTGGGAAAGGTTGCACCCTAGGCCATGATCCACCCAATGAGCCTGTTCAGATCATGGCCCACCTGTGAACCTATTCAGGCTATTGTCGACCTAACAAGCCTATTCAGGTCATTGTCCAACTTATGAGTCTATTCAGACCAGGCTGATGTGAAATCAAGGTGAACTTGCCACCAACCTTCCTCAGACTGACGAAGCTGCTTGGGTGAGCAGCAAAAGGTTTCAATCTCTTAAGGAAAAAAAAGTCCAGTTGCCATGACTGAACTTCCAGGGTTCCTCGGGATGCTTCGTATCGTGAAATTTTCATGTCATGGATCCAAATGGGCGCAATACACCCTGGGAACTGACGTCTTCTGCAAAATTTTCATATCTGGGGCTTTCCATAGGAATTTTTCATATCTCAAGTTTTTGTTGGAAGTTTTCCATTCCTAGGATGCATTGCGCCCCGGACAGACTTCCCTTTCGTATCTCAAAGTTTTTCATGACACGAGGCGCCTGTATCTCAAGACACCACTGTAATTCTCTGAACAGAAGTATACAGTAGTATAATGATTGCTCCTAAAAAAATGTTTATTTTCGTCTGAGCACAACAGATGCATTTGAAATTAGATACGGTTAATGAATGATGCAGGTTTCAGTCAGTTGGCAAATGTGTTTTTTCTAAAATTTGTCATCAAGTTTCCCATGACTAAGAAATTGATTACAGCGGACCCTGGTATAACAAATGGTTTAACAGAAAATCCACTTAAAGGAAAAAAAAATTCCAGAGATGGGGGAAATCGCTAAACAGAATCACATATAGAGCAAATCTGTACAACAGAAAAACAGTAGTGATTAGGGATTAAACCATTTTCAATACATTCCTATGGGAAATTTGTACAAAGGAAAATTTGCTTAACAGAATTTAATTTGGAATGAATTAATTCCTTTATACAAGGTACCACTGTATTTGAATCATTGCATGGTAGAATGGTCTTTGTTTTAAAAAGCTATAATATTGTTTGCTAATTTTTTAAGTTTCTGTATTGTTATCTTTCAGTCTATGGTGAAGTACAAAAAAGAAAGGAAGCCTTCATCTGATGAAGAAAGTGAGAGTGAAAGTAATAGCGAAAGCGATAGTGAAAGTGAGGAGGAAATTCACAAACCCCGGAAGTCACGAAAGCGTGCAAGTTCCGATTCAGACACAGATGAAGAGAATGATATAAATGCTGTCATGAAATGCTTGCCAGACAATTCAGCTCCTCTCATTGAATTCGCAAATGTCTCCCAGGGAATATTGTTGCTTTTGATGTTGAAACAGCATTTGAAGAACCTCTGTGGATTTTCTGATAGGTAACAATCAATTTAGTTTTTTGCTTGTTTGATAATCTTTTGCAAAATGATTTTGTACAAGATTGACATTTCAGAATTCAAACAAGTTCTACAGAATACCAGTATATTTTGTAAAGCCTAGTTCACTCAAAGTGAAAATTATCTACGTAAATGCTAGGTTCTAGGGTTTTTTTAAAAAATTTTGTAAGGGGATTTAGAATAAGTTGGTTCTGGTTATTTTATTCAAAGAATTTGATGGCTGTTTTCTGACTTCTAGCATTTTCTTGATTTTCTTCATATAGTAAAATACAGAAATACTCTCCCTCTGAATCAGCAAAAGTGTATGATAAAACGATAAACAGGAAGACAGCAATTCACTTCCATCCAAAACAGACACTGGACTTCCTTCGAAGCGATATGGCCAACTCCAGGCTCACAGAAGAAGTGAAGAGGAGTATAGTCAAACAGTACTTAGATGTAAGTATTGAGGTGCTCAAGTTTTCAACTCCTGTTTTGAAAAACTTTCAAATTCCCTTTGTTCAGAAACTGAAAATGATGACTAGTGAAAGCTGGGTTTGTTTTGTTTTGTTCTGCTTTGTTTTTGGAGCGGTGAGACACTAATCATAAAGCACACTTTTGGCATATTGGAGAATGTGTGCCTAATAGAGAGAACTAGGCAAATAAATATGCTGCAGGTTGCATCAGTTACTTTTGCCATGCATGCCTGAACAGGTTATGTTAGCTGAGCTGTGCCAGCTTAATGACTTTCTTATTTCCATTAGATAGAAACGAGATATTTTGCCATACACCATTTTAAAATACATGCATTAAATAAAAATTGTAGGAGCCACCAGATTTTAACAAACAGCAATGCCTGACACCATCGCTTTAATACAGTAGCATGGTAATTCCCTGCTTATTGTGAGGGTTAGGGACTCGAACCACAATAAAGGAATATCTGTTGTTGGTCGGGTCAGGACTGGGGAGGGCACTCTCTGGGGCCTCCTCCACTTACCTTACACCTGGCACTGCCACAAATGGGTTTCCTAGGCCTGTTGGAGGCCTCAGAAGTGGTTTCGGGCAATTTCAGAAGTGACTTCCTGTTCTCTGGAAACCACTTCTGGGGCCTCCGACAGGCCTGGGAAGCCTGTTGGAGCCCCGTGTGGGGCAGCACCAGTCCTGGGGTAAGTGCAGGAGGCCTCAAACAGGCTCCACACAGCTTGGCCCAGGAGGAGCCCTTGCCTTCATATACTGCAGTCCCACAATATGCCAGGACCCCAGTATGTGAACTGCAAAATGGTGGGGGACGTCTGTATCGCTTTACTGGTAAAAATTCTGTTATACCTGACCACTAGACAGTAATTTTCATGTGCATGTCAGGAATTAAGAGGGGCACTTTTCACATCAGGCCCTCATTGCTCCAACCCTGCTAGGTTCCCCATTCTCCAGTTCTTGCTTTCCCTACACCCCACCCCACCCTTGCTCCCTATTCTGCTGTTTTTTTCCCTTATGTTAGTCTCAAGGACATAAATTAATGAGAGTCGATTTACAGTCCTTCAGTGTCAGATGCCAGAGAGGGAGTTTGCTGTACAGAAATGGTGCATCATGCTTGAACCAAGCTGAGCACCATGGGCGACTGAGCAGTTTCAGGGAAAGGGTTAAGTACAGCTATTCTGTCCTTTTTCCAAGAGATATGGAAAACAGAAATCAATGAACTATTTTGTGTTCAATTGGCTCTTGTTAGTTCAACGTCAGTAAAGCAAAATGCATTTTTCACATGTACCGAAAATGTCTTATCCTGAAAAACGCAATCGAAACCTTATGCGTTATCTTTCATCCTGGTTCCCTTTAAGAGGATTTCTAATCCATAGTCCCGTATCCTTCCTCAGTTCAAGCTTCTTATGGAACATTTGGATCCCGATGAAGAGGAAGAAGACGGAGAAGTGTCAGCTAGCACAAATGCTCGCAACAAAGCTATTACCTCGCTGCTCGGAGGAGGCAGCCCTAAAAACAATGCAGCTGAGACAGAGGATGATGAGAGTGATGGGGAGGATAGAGGAGGAGGCACTTCAGGGGTGAGGCGGAGGAGGAGTCAACGTATTTCGCAGCGTATTACGTAAAATGATTTTTATGTGCTTATAAATGTCAGTCTATAATAAAATGTACACTGAGTAATGTAATCCATATAAAAACATTTTGTAGATAGAAATTCTTAACCATTTATACAACTTTTTGTAGAAAGTTTTAACAAAAAAAAAACACAATAAAAACATAGAGATTTTATCTAGCAGAAAAAAATTAATTTTCCTTTGGAATGTACTGTGTGTATCCTTTTTATTGTTGCCAAGTTTTCATGTAGCTTTATGATTCGTTTGTACATATAATTTTATATATCAAGTTAAAAGACACGGGTACAAATTAAAATATGTGATTTTGCAAGGATATGTTAACCCCTTGGCGCTGGCGGTCGCGGTGCGTCTCATTGCCGGCAATGGAATGTGTGCCGGGATATCCCCACTCCCGGCGTCAAGGGATTAAAAGCAATAAAAGCAATAATTTCACTCAAGTTCTTTTGTGTAACACTTGGTCTTTTTTCCCCTCCCAATGTTTTAGTCATTGAGAAGGTCAAAACGAAATTCAGACTCTACGGAGTTGGCAGCACAGATGAATGAAAGTGTTGATGTCATGGATGTCATCGCTATTTGCTGTCCAAAGTACAAAGATCGACCACAAATTGCAAGAGTAGTACAGAAAACCAGCCATGGCTTCAGTGTTCAGTGGATGGCGGGCTCCTACAGTGGCTCCTGGACTGAGGCTAAGCGCCGTGATGGCCGCAAACTGGTGCCTTGGGTAGACACTATTAAAGAGTCAGACATTATTTACAAAAAAATTGCTCTAACGAGTGCTAATAAGCTGACTAATAAAGTGGTTCAGACTTTACGATCACTGTATGCCGCCAAGGACGGAACTTCCAGCTAATGCATTTGTACATGCAGCCAAATTTTACAGGAAACGAAATAACAGAAAAACTTGAAATACCAACTTTCTGGCAAAAAAAAAAATCAGTTTAATGAAGAGTAAGAATGACACCTGGGATACAGGAAACAGAAGGAAATGTTTGGTAAACATTTTTGTGGGAGCTTCCTTCGCTGTTGTGCAGCAGAAACTTCTCAGTTCATTTTTACTCCCACTGTATAATAGTTTAACAAAAAATGTTTATATCTTGAAAAAAAAACCTTTCTGTTTTAAAAAAAATAAACAAGTGAATGTTGGAAATTAGTCTGTTAATGTTCTTAATAAAGTGTTCTTGGAGTTTAACCTAGCAGCGGATGGCTTTCTTTAGCTTAGCCCAGTTTCCAGGGAAGCATT
Organism: Phrynocephalus forsythii; assembly: GCA_029282475.1. NCBI lineage: Eukaryota > Metazoa > Chordata > Lepidosauria > Squamata > Agamidae > Phrynocephalus > Phrynocephalus forsythii. The sequence continues at coordinate 102,010,365 of JAPFRF010000004.1, read as the reverse complement.
GTTTTTCCAGGCTGTAAAGTGGCAGAATCTCCTGGATATATAATTTATTCTGTTGGGGGAAAAAAGCATGCAGTATCTATGACCTATCTGCAGGAGGAGTTTTTGTAAATGTAGATTTTGATGTATTAGGTCACCCTGAATAATACAAGAAAAGGGATCCCCAGCAAATCTGGTGGAACGAATACTGCAATAAATTTTTTTACTTCTCTTTGTTACTTGTCTGTTTCCATTTGAATTTCTTATTGTAAAGATCTGTTTAAATCCATTTATATTATTTTGCAGTCTTTTATGTAAAATTTACTATATTGGTGGTTTTCAAAGCAAGACATAAATATTGTTTATACAGTTTGTATAGGCTGACTTCTGAATAATTGGTATCTTTTATTTTTATCCCTTAAAAGGGTGTAAACACAGGTTAACTCTAGGGTTTTATTGTATCCTGCAATATTTAGTATTAACTATATATGATTTAGCACTGTGCCAAACACATTTTCAAGAGTACATTTTGATATAAAAAGAAACTATAGTTTATGCCTTGTATGCTTCAGTTCTTTCTAATGCTGTCCATATGGTAATGTTCAAAGTTTAGAGGGAAAATAACCATCTCTCCATTCTGATTATTTCACGCCATGTATTCATTGAAGATAAATTGTGCACCTGGGTCGGGTCTCTAAATATGATTTTGTCTCTGAGAAGAAATTTCTAGCAGCATTCCTGCTGTTCCTTGCTCCATCACATTCAGAGGCTACAAATGTCAGAAGAGTAAACTTACAGTTTTGCAAATGTATCTTCTTAAATAGTTGTTTTAAATGTTCAGTGGGGACCCTTGGTTGTATTGTGGACAGGTTTTATAGTTAATTAGAAGCTATTTTCACCTTTTATACATGGGAAATGATATTTTATACAACCTCTGGAGTGGTTGCTTTAATATATATTGTCACCACATTTTCAAAAGCTACTGTTTTATTCTTTGTAGGATGTAATGAAATTGATTTTTTTCAAAGTGACCCAAACAGAAGAAATGGATAGTATGACATAATTAGCATAATTATTTTAAAGCCTTTTGCTTTTTTTAGATAATTTAAAAGTGGGTATTCATGAGACGTAAAATATTTTGAATGCATTATTTTTTCCTATAAAATTAATACCTGGTGGGTTGTGGGGTTTCTTACATTAATATTACAGAGCTCTAGTGTGTTACTTGATCTGTGAGAAATAGTAACACAAGACTGAAATCTGTTTTCTTGTACAAAATTCAAGAATTAAACTGATATGACTAATTTATAAGAATCTATTTAATAATTTTCTATGAACTTTTTAATATTCTGGAGCACAATTGGTTTTTAAATATGGGAAAACAAAAATTATACAATCAGCATTCAATGGGTGTGTTTCCCCTGTTCTTTGTAATTCAGTACACAGATAAAAGCCCTTTATCCTTGTAGATGCTTCCAAACTACAGTATATTTTTAATTCTGCATAGTGATATAGAATACATATTTGGATACCTATATGTTGTTACTGTAACTAAGATGTTTCTCACAATAATTAACCCATGATACATAATACTCAATAAGAGCTTGTTGAATTTTACAGAATCACATCCTAGGATTTAGTTTAGTTGTCTCTACAAACAAGTTCCCAAAGAGAGCGGGGATAGTAATAAACCTTTTTTTTTTTTGCTCCTGAGAGGGTCTTAAAGGACTTTACGTCATTCCATGTCCCTCTGTTATATACGGAAGTGAAGTTGTTGTGTATTACTAGAATAGCTTTCTGGCTCCCTCCTACATGATTCTATAATAGATCATTAACCAATGATACATAATTTTAAAAACTTTTAGTTAGGCCTTCTACTGTCATCAAATTGGAAAAAGTGACCCATTAAGGGCTTTCAAGGTAAGTTAGATTATATTTAAGGAGTAGTTTTTACCTGTTCCACACACACCACCTTCCATGGCCAGGCAGGAATACAAACCCAGGACTCCTCAGTTCTTGGTCCTCTGTACCACATGGGTTTCCTATGCAGTCTTGGGCATACAGAAATTTTATTATGATGAACAGGTAGAGGTAGAGAAACTCAACTAGATAGTTTTTATATCCGGTGTACAAGGACAAAGTGTTATCTTGAAACAACAGTATAGCGCACATCTCATGAGGACAGCAATCTGGACGGGTTAGGTCTGTGATACTGATGTCTGCAACTGGTTTTGTGGTGGCTGAAAATTTTAAGCAAATGTACTGTTCTCTGAATGTCCCAAAATGATCCTAGTTTGGTGCAACCATTTCTAGATTGGCATTATCAATGACAAGAACGGCTAGCTCACTGAACAATAATCAGTGGTCCTGTGTGTTCATGAATGTCATTCTGTATCCATTTATATTTTTAAAAAAGCAAATACATGAAGCCACACTGGCAATAGTTAACTGGCACAAATTGATTTCTGTATCATCTTTTGTCTTTGTGCAACTGGATATCAGTGATTATTTTAGGCATGATACTTTGGGAGGGGGAACAAGAGTCTCTGTTGTTTAAAGTTTATAAAATAACTGCATATGCTTTTCTTCGAAGTTGCTAATTATTTCTCCACTGGCATATACTGCCGTTGACAAAATCATCAGGAGTTTAAAGGCAGAGATTTTCTGGAGGCAAATAGCAGGGCTAGGGCTAAAGCTCCTGTGCCTTTAAGCAACATTTCTTCACTTGGGCTTCACCAGAGAGCAACTGAAGGTAAGAACACGATTAGCTAATCTTCAGCTCTAGAGGTACCTCAGTAAAGAAACAAGGTAAAATCCAGTGCTACTCTACACAACCTCTTCCGTTCAGATAATTTATGACCTTTAGATTTTAATCTGAATTTTCCCATTAAAACTTTCCTGATCAAAACTTGCTCAGTTCTCACAAGAAAAGAAAAGTCAAGAACAGCAACAAAAACCCATGCTGCTCACTCGGATTGTTAGACATGTACGCTGTAAGGCAAGAGGCCCACATATTGGCTAAAATCCTGTTGCTTAATAATCAGCCACTCCAGTTGACCCATGAATTAACTGGGATTTGATTACTCAACTTCTCTGTAAATTCCATTGATTCAATGAGCTTACTCATTGTGGCAAATACATTTGAGGAACAGGATTTAAAATATTATGTATGTCTGAATGCCATGAGTGGCTTAAATACCATATTAAATTGAGATTGCTATAAGGATGGGAGAGAAAATATAGAGACATAAGCAAATGTTTAGCTATCTAAAAAAGCCAAACCTGCATGCTAATAATACTCTGGGGGATGCACCTAAAAATCTACTTCATAAATATACATCTAAAGAAGCCTATTGGTAGAGGTAAAGGTTTCCCCCGCACATGCGTGCTAGTCGTGTCGAACTCTAGGGGCAGTGCTCATCTCCGTATTCAAGTTGAAGAGCCAGTGTTTGTGAAGCTAGGTGTTGCACTCTTCCCTGGAGAAATGGAGGCCAAGCTAAATCAGGAAGTCACACTGACGTGCAACTCAACTGCTAACTTCCCAATCTTTGCAATCTCATACAAGATACTGGCCAGAATCCTATTGTCAGTGCAGCTTGTATGGGCAACAGCCAGTTGCTTTAAGTTATTTAGCCAGTGTTGACATTCTGTGTTGGATACCAAGTGGCACAAGTTGGCATGCAAAACCATGTTGTGATGTAATTTACCACAACTTGCTGCCCGAAACTACATCACTGGATTAGGAATAGAAATTTATCAAAAGTAGAAGAATTTCTTCTTTCCTCCTGAAGACACCTTGATATGTTTTTCTGTCTCTGGAAAATCCACGTGGAACAATGCGAAAATAAGATTTGGGCTACAGTACTAGAATCCTGGGGGACCTAGGCTAGAATCCTAGAATGGAGAACTGAAAGGCAATTTTTGCTCTCTGGCAGGCAGCAAACTTCTTCAGTCTTCAAAATAATTCATTTCTACACAGCACAACCTTCCTTCTTCCCAGTAACACCTCATAAGCATGAGACAGTAAGAAATACTTTATTAAAGTATACTTGTATTTAAATAACTGTAAAGCACAATTCAAGATCTTAGGTTGCAGAATCTGTAAGTCATAATAAATCAGTGTGCATCCTATCTTAACTGTAATTTCAGAAATAACTTTCAGAAATAACTAATGTCTCAAGAGGATGACAAGCTCGCTTTGCTTAAGCTTTGTATGCATAATTCCACTTTCTGGCTTTTGTATAGTAATCCCAACAAACAGATAATGAAGATAACAAATTTTGCTCTTTTAAAAAATTCATTGGCATTTTTCTGTCCAGTGCACAATTACCCATTTCAATGAACTTGCAGGTGATGTTAGGTTGTTGCGTCTTGAGCAACTTCACCACTGGTTACTCTTCCCAATCACGTTCAGTACAATCCTATTTCAATGGATGGATTAGCACAAAAACCTGGCTTTACTTTTCTTCCACATCTGCTACCATGGCCTCTACTGCTTTCCAGTCAAGTTTGCTAAGGATGCTGCTGGTACTTTCAGACACACTATCAAAATTGTTAAGGTTGGCAATGCAGCAATCCTCTTCTTGAGTCAAAGTCTCCTGTGGGGGGGGAACACAAATGTAAATGGAAGAAGATATAGAAATATATTTTACCATCCAGCAAAAACACCTTGGAGAGATGCTTCTACATAAGCAAAAACTACAAAAGGTTGGCAGTACTGTTTCCAAAGGAGCAACCCACGCAATGAACTCATCCCTGCTGTGCCCCTCACCTCTATCAATTTAGGTAAGCTGGGCATCATGTAACAGCACATGACAAGAAAACTATGGCCACCATTAGATAGCACTGGGTGACATGCAATTTGAATGAAGCTTCAGGTTTCCTGGCCGCAGCTCTTTCCTGCCAAAATCTGGCATGTGACAACTGATAAAAGATTGAAGATATATGACCAATGTATGTTCCTTTAGCTGTTCTGGATCTTGGGGGATTTGATTGTTAGTTGAGTGGGTAGTACAGGCTGTTTCTTTTGGAGAAGGGGGTGAAGACCCAAAGACATTCCTGTTAATCAAAATGTTCTTCTGCAAACACAAAAATCAAATGCTGAAGCCAACCCAGGGGCCAGTCCAAATGCATGTATCATAATGCAAGGGACCTATGACCAACAAATGAGCTTCCCCTCCGACGGTCAGGGGTTCTATTAATACCCACTGGATGAAAGTTGCTCTGAGTGGATTCAAACATTTGCCTAGGCAACCAAATTGAGAAGAACCAAAGCGAGAAAATAGCTAGCGAAGCTTGCTCAACAGTGGCTGTTTCCCATAGCTTGTGGGTACCAGTAGCAACTAGGGAGCTGTGTAGAGACTAGTTTCCCAATACAGAAGTTCCCCATTTATCGCGGTGGTTAGGTTTCCTAACTTCACACAATAAATGAAAATATGTGATATGCAGACACCGTTGCAGCAATGGCACCCACATATTGGGTTGGGTCTGGAGGCTTCCACTGGGTCCATAGCTGGGGCCAGAGGCCTCTGCGGCTGGGATCTCCACCAGATCCGGAGGTCTCCACTGCAGGCACAGCTGGGGCTGGAGGACTCTGAGAGGGCCAGATGCTTCCACAGTGGAGGCGGGTGGCGGACCCCATGATATTTGGCAGGGGACTACTGTACTCATCAACATTGGGATCAATATTAATGCCATTCTGTTTAGTGATGGTGGGGGGGAGGGTTTAGGCAAAAGGTTCAAGGCAAGCTAGTATGGTACAGTAGCCCCCCCCTGCCTATCGCAGGGGTTAGGGACCCACCTGACCCGCGATACATGAAAATCTGCGATATGCGGAAGTGGGTCGGGTAGGGGCGGGGGCGATCGGAGGGTGGGTGGGGATGGCGGGGAGCGATGAGATCGCTCCCCCAGTGTGGCTCCGAGGCCTCCCCGACGGGTCTGGGGGGGTGCCGGGGAGTAATCCGATCGCTCCCCGCCCCCCCCACGTGTGGCTCCAAGGCCTCTCCGACGGGTCTGGGGGGGCGGTGAGGAGTGATCCGATCGCTCCCCACCACCCCATCGCGCAGTTCTGAGGCCTCGCGGAGGGGGTGGGGGCAGCAGGGAGCAATTCTATCACCCCCCGCAGGTACTGCAATCCCGCGATATAGTGGGACCACAGTACCTGAACTGCGAAATGGCGGGGGGTGACTGTATACTGATTAGAGTATTAAATTAGGATGCAGAAGGCCTGTGTTCCGATTGCATGAAACTCACTGTGCGACCTTGCACCAGTCGTAATGCTTCATCTTAATTTGCTTTCTAAGGAGTAGTGTGATATTCAAGTGGGAAAAGAGTAAAAGAGCTATACTGTATAGGCACCTTGAACTCACTGGAGGAAAGGTGGAATGCAAGAAACAACAACAAACAACAACAGCAAAATTCTAAAAGAAAATGAATGATGAGAAACTGTGAATGATCTAAGCCCTCCTTGCTTTTGAGAACCCGATGTGTCTGGAAATAGGAATACAACATTGTACTTTGTATGGACAATCGCCTTGCCTCTTTCAAAGCATGGCATCTTGTGGTTCAGTCTGCTTGTTGAGGATTCACTTAGAATAGACTTTTGTTTAAGGCAAAAAAAAATTGGGAATGCAGTATTCTTCCTGTTCTCATTCTTCTCCTGCTCAGGGTCATTAATGCCATTTTGACTTTGGTCTGGCACAAAATCACTGTGATGAGGTATGGCATCTAATCCCCAGCATCCTTTAGCCAACAAGTTCTCCTGTCTGCCCTTCCCTGTCGGATTAGAGGTTAAAGGAAGAGGGGAAGAGTTATCCTTCCCCACTCAAGGACCTAACAAATTACTTTCTCTTTCACACAACCTGAAAGAGTAGAAACCAACAGGTAGACACAGATTGAAATTTCTCTGATTTATCCATGGTTGACAATCTTATCACCCCAAGGGCAAATTTAGAAGTTGTGGAAAGTCAAATAAATCAGCTGCATCTTGTAAAAAGTATCTTCTACAGATCCAGTTCTAGGTCTGACTGTAAAAAAAAAAAAGTCATTCAAAACTTGGCTTTCATTTTTCCTCAAATAAACAGCTGTTACTTTTGAGTTCTTATAGAACCAAAATATTGTTGCTTCCTACATTTTATATACGGTATTTGATGATTTCTTGGTCCTTATTCTTTTGGTCACCCTCTAACATAAGAAATGAATTTTCTAACCGGTGTCCCATACGATAATTTTTAAAATCCACCAGATGGCGCTCCAACCTAAGGAATGAGATTCTCAGTCCAACTCACAGCACAGACCTTATCTTGTTGTGTCTTTCTTATGTCCTTGAAACCAGAGGAAGCCTCAAAGGAAGACACGCAGCAACTTAAGTTCGTTTCTACTGCAATCGAATAAACAAAATGAGACCCACAAAGAAACCTTTAAAAATTAAGAATTGAGAGAAAAATTGGAGCAATTCTTCGGCTTCTTCACAGCCTAAACCACATGTTTTGCTTCTCTGTAACAAAGAGTTGTTTAACAAAGTTTTTGCCCATCCAAAAGATATATAAATCTTCAACCGCTTCAAAAGGTCTAATCCAGTTAGGAAAAAGTAGATAACAATAGCTCCAGTTTGTAGTAACTCCTAAGCTGTTCCCAAAAACAACTCCAAACGTTCCCCTCGAAATGGATTTTCCAGCCGGCTCTAGTAAAATCCTTTGAAATGTAAAATCACACCACCTTGTCATTCATTCCTCTAAATATCCGGTCCTCCGCAAGAAAAAAAAAAAAGGGGAGGGGGAATTCAATTGTTAATCAAAAGTCTTTGGAAGTGTAAAATCAGGTAAGGGGGAGTAACTTCAAACACCAGAGTTTTTAAAATATCCCCTTCCACCCCCCACGCTCTCCTCTATTCACTATTCACTCCGTCTCTTCACAAAAAGAGCGGGGTGACTTCAAAACGCCAGTCTTGAACTACAGACTTCACGATCAAGCTTCTCCAGGTCCCATTATTCTTCCACTTCAATTTAAATATTAAATTAAACTCACTTTGCAAATGAAGGGATGTCTCCTCCGCCCCACCGCTTGGTTTCGATTTGCATTCACGAAAGGGGAGTTACAACCACGCTCCGAACAGATTCCGATGTAAACAAAGACTCACGTTTCTTTCGGGTGTGATCTTTATCTTCTAATTAGCCGTTTAACAGCCTGTTGATTCTCCCTCCGATTTTGTAAAGTCCTTGGAGGCTAATGGCTCTTCTGCCAAGACTTTGAGACTTCGCAAACACAGGAGTAGCGATAGTAAAGTGCCGCAACTCGATCCTTTCCCCCCAACCCCTCCAGATCGGGGTGAAAGAAGAGTCGCAAGAGGCAACAGCTGATACCCAATCCCTCAGGGCCCCCCCCCTGAGGTTAATGGAGGCCGCGTAGTCTTCGCGAACCTCTTTAAGCCTCCTGTGCGCTCTGGGGATTCCGCAGAGGAACTCCCCTAGCGTCTTGTTCAGTCGGCCATTAAACCGGAAGCCGGATTTTACCTTTTTTAAAGTAGCTTTTTTGCTACAATTCTATGCCACAAAGTAAAACAGAGAATACATAACATCACATTCAGTGCACAATCTCCAAACTTAAATGTTGTTGTAGAAGGGCAAGTTGAACATTCCATTTTAAAATACCTCCGTCCAGCTTGTATTAGTGCAAACACAGTAAAAGCAAAATCCTGCCATTTGGCCTCTTTCTATTGCCAAATATACACCAAAGTATTCAAGAACCGAAGCCTACTTAATGTCCCATGAGTCTGGGTGGCTGTGGTTTCATGTGAGAGGCTCCCTCCTGCACAACTACACCTTAGCTGGCATTGTTCGGACATTCAGCCAGCTGGAATGACTTGCAAATATCTTCTCTCTCACTTTCTTTGCAAGTGACTTCCAGTGAGAGCTACGGAACTACCATTGGTCCAGCTAGAGAGGCAGAAACGCTGAAGAGTAAAGCAGTGGATAAATCTTGTGGGTAGGCCTGGCTCAGTTTCAGCATTAATATGCTCTGTGGCAGTGGTTCTCAACCTGTGGGTCCCCAGATGTTTCTGGACTGCAACTCCCAGAAGCCTTCATCGCTAGCTGAGCTGGCCAGGATTTCTGGGAGTTGCAGTCCAGGAACATCTGGGGATGCACAAGGTTGAGAACCACTGCTCTATGTCCACAAGAGAATCATTCCTGGGATGTGATGGGTACGGTTTGCCACCTGAAATCCCTTTTAGTTTCCAGAGGCCTTTATAGTAGTTTATTTTCATTTTAAAATCTAACCTTGAAAGCAATCTTCCTTCTGATTGGCTCTTCCTCAGTAAAAGGGGTTTTTAAACAGAGAAGAGTCTCACATAGTTCCAAAGTCTATTTTCAAATACTTATGTAGCTCTAATCCCCCTTTCTTTCCTGAGGTACAGACACCAAGATAGAGTGCTTTGTTTCCTTCTGCAGGAAGCACGTTCTCAGGAAAAGAGGATGCAACACAATCTGTGTATCTGATCCATGTACACTGAGTGGCTGACCCCTGCTGTCTGCCTGAGGGGCTGGAGATGAGGCAATGAGAAACCTTTTGCCTTCGCGGACAGGGAGAGGGGATTGCTGGCAGAGAGTTTGCAGACTTGGTCCCAAAATCCCTGAGGCTGCAGCAGAGACAAAGGTCATGAAACAGAATCTACAGTATTTAGGATGGGCTGACAACAGATGGGCGATGGAAGAAGGTGCTGCAGTACAGCACATATACGTGGGGTTTGCCTGACATCACAAAGGGTTTCAGAAATAGGCAATAGCCATTGCAAACTGCATGAGTTCTTGTGGGGAAAAGGGCTACTTGAGCTTTGGGCTCTACAAATCAAGTCAGCACAGGGAGCAAGATTAAAGCTTTGCTGACTTGCAGACTGGTTGAAATCCTGTTGTGTGATTTACTCCTCAGGGAGGGTGATGGTATCACCAACAGGAAGCGACGTTCAGTTGTTATCCAACGTTGGCCCTTCAGATGGCTTGGCTTTCAATCCCCATAAGGACCTGCCAGCATGGTTAATGGACAGGGATCCCGAGGACTGAAGTCCAAGACAAATCTTGTTGACAGCCAGACTGCCACCATGATGATACCCATAAATAAGAGCAATATCAAGAATGTTTGGCACACTTGCCATAATGGCTTGCATTTTTAAAAATGTGAACATGAAATTGGTTTGAATTTCAGCTATCAGGACCAAATGGAGTTCTAATCTTGATAGGAAACCTGACTAGGAGAAAGTAGGAACCCAGAAACCTAAGAGTACAGTCACCCCCGCCATTTCAGGTACCACGGTTCCACTACATTGCGGGATTGCAGTACCAGCACCGCGGGGGGCATGGTGGGGGGCCATCGGGTCGCTCCGCGCTGCCCCTCCGCACTCCTCTGCAAAGCCTCGGAGCCACGGGGGGGCCGGCGGGGGGCCATCGGGTCGCTCCGCGCTGCCCCTCCGCAGACCCTCGGAGCCGCGCGGGGGGGCGATCAGGTCGCTCCGCGCCGCCCCTCCGCAAAGCCTCGGAACCACGTGGGGGGCGGCGGGGGGCAATCGGGTCGCTCCGCGCCACACCCCCCATGCTCCTCCGAGAACCCTCGGGGCTGTGCGGGGGGGTGGCATTCTCCATTGAAATGCATTGTCTTGGGTCAGATCCCCCTGCCGCCGCTGGCATGCGCCGCCCCAAGACTTATCAGACAGGCACGCGATCACCCCCCCTGCACCCAGCCCCCCCGCTCCGCATATCACGGATTTTCATGCATCGCAGGTGGGGTGGGTCCCTAACCCCCGTGATGGGCGGGGGTTATTGTATGTCTACTCTTACCTTATTAAAATCAGAACTACCATACAGTATCTGTTGAATCTCATCAGGGATGCTCCAGCTGCTCATGGCACCCCCATCACTCTCCTCGCTGGCCTGAGTTGCAGTTTCAGCAGTTGGAAGTCTCCTCTGATTCACCAGTTTTCTTGTCTGACGAGAAGCTGGAAAGAGAGCCACGTGTTCCAAAGGTTACTCCAATAAGATGTTAAGAAAACCAAGTTTATGGTGGTGATGAACGAAAAGAAAGATCCAAAATAGATATGGGCAGAGGGCACCGAGTAAAATATGAATCTCGCTGAAGGCACGCTAAAAGAACGGATGCTTAATGAAAGTTGCAACAGCCCAAAGAAACTTTTTATAAATGAAGGAAAACCCTGCCAAAAACCCTTCAATTTGTTTTGCGAATGCACCTTCTACTGCATGGCATGGGATCATGAATTTTAAGACAGGCATTTATTTATTTTTTAAAAAGTAAGAAGCATTCAAAGAATAATTGTCAGGTGCATACACACTTGGCTACAGAATCATACTCAGACATGATGATTAATGGCTCCTTCTCAACAGGGAGGAGGTAACGCCAATATACTAATGGCAACCTCCAATCTCCAGGAGGAGAGGAACTGGAAAAAGCAAATGCTTTTGAATTCATTCTTTCTCCAAGTTTGGAGTTGGGGTGTCACAATTATTTGCTCATATATAACTAAACCCTCGAGACACTTGAGTGCCTTGAGTGTGCGGGGGAAGGGTGTGCCCCCTGTCGGCTATTCTACTCTCTGATGTTTCCATTTTTTATTTCTTTACCTTACGAAGGGACACATGTCTCTCCCCCCCAAATATTTTTCACAGCTTAACGTAAATCTCTGCCATCTTATCATGAAGTCACCCAAAAGAGAGAGCTCAGGCACCCACTACCATTGGCGTTTGTCAGAAACCTTTACTTGGTAAGGCAAGCAGGCTACTTGACCAGGGCTTCTGGCTTCTACTGCTTTACCCCCTGCATCTGCTCTTGAAAAGATCCTGATGCTGTTCTTCTGTATGGAGCTTGGCTTAATCGGACTTTAAAGGGGGTGGGGGTGGGGGAGACAACCAAACATGTACTTTCCACTATATAGAATAAGTAAATGTATGCAGCCTTACAATAGTACAGTCTAATGGGGAGATAATGGCTAGTTTTGCTATGGTGGCACTGTGATACTCGGCTGCATCTATTCTCACTGCAAGCAAACAACCAACAGGCATTGTATTTACATCCCAACTGGACTTATTTTTCTTGAGATATTGAAACGTTTCACTGCTCATCCAAACAGTCTGTCTGAAGACAGCTAGTTGTGATCTCTCAAGAAAGGTTTCAATTTCTCAAGAAAAAGAAGTCCAGTTGCCATGACTCCACTTCCAGATAAACTTGGATGACTGAGAATCTTCAAAGACATATCCCATTCTAATAGTTTAATTAATTTATTTAAACCATTTTATCTAATCAAGTTACAGGCTGGATAAACTACAGAAAGAGAGATAGAGATAGAAAGAAAGAAAGAAAGAAAGAGAAAGAGAGAGTGCCTCCATTTTACAGTTTATGTTGCTTGTGGTTGCAAAATCAGCTTCTTTTGTTCTTACCTCTTCTCTGAATTACATCAGAAGATAAAGTGGAAAAGGATTTTGATTCACTGAAACCAGCTTGGGCAGACGCCATTCTCCTTGAAGTTTGGTGACATCCATGGTACCTATCAAGAAATATATATCACATTTGAACCATTATGATTACTTCAGAAAGATGTCCGTTTAACATTATAACAATAGTATTTTTTATTTACAGTCTTAGACTAAAGTACTACATATGCAATCTAAAGTAAGGAATAATACAAATAATTCATATGAACATCAATGTCCAGTCAAAAATTAGAACTTTTGACTGGACATTGATGCTCATATGTATTATTTGTGTTACTCCTTATTTTAGATTGCATATGTAGTACTTTGGTCTAAGACTGTAAATAAAAAATACTATTATAACATTTGTGATTGTAATGACCGCTGTCGCAGCAGTATTCAGGGTATTCATTTTCCAAGGAGACTCCAGAGGAACCAATTATTTTCATGGTGGAAGTAGCTTTGGAGGAGTTCAGGAGCCACGGAGTGTGTGTCTTACATTATCTCAGCTTATCTGGCCATCTAGCTCAGCGTCAACTACTTTCACGTAGAATCTTTCTAGGATCTCAGGGAGTATTTTCTTTTTCCAAACACGTGTTCCCAGATCTTTTTGTGTTCCCAGATCTTTTTGTCTAAACCTGGGATCTTTCATATGCAAAGCATCAGTCTTGATAATGATACATATGGCCTCATAAATGTTCATTTGACAAAGATTTGAAGGGGCCAGTGGCATGCTTATATTAAAATGAAATTCAAGTTTCCATATGTATGCAGAACTCTCTTCTCCAGTGCTACCTCTTTAAAAAAAGTGCTATCTCTTTAAAAAAAAGTACAAACACATTTATAATAACGTGGAGGTTGGCTCTGAGACTACTTAAAATGAAGAGTGTAAAAACACCGACACAAGGAGGAAAGAGTGCATGGACCTGCTATATCCACACTTCATTTAAAAGCAATGCTATGCAGATGGAGTCCTCACTGGATCAAATATACTACTGCAAATATTCTTCCTCTCCTTTTTATTCAAAAGAAAACAGTGGGGCTTTAGACCATGAGTCCCTGTTTATTGTGGCAATCAGCAGTTTAGAGGCATACACTGTTCAATTTCTACGTTGCATAAGTTCAGGAAACTTGACTTCTGCTTGATTGGTTCAATAATTCTTTTGTGCTTGTCTCGGCAAGTGATAATTATCCATCGTACAAACAAATACTAATCTTAGATACAATCATACACAGTTTCCTGGAAACTCAAGGTAACTCAGCGCTGGCCACCTGATAGCTCACTATGAAGATTCTGCATGGCACTTTGCAGAGGAACTTCACCTGATCTGCTCTGACTTAAGATGCTACAACGGACACCAAGAGTGCTGCTTCTATACCCAGATCCTGTTGACATAACTTTGGCCCTGATTTGTCCTTTGAGAATGGGTATCTTGTGTTTCTGTTGTCTGAGGGTGTGGACTGCATACTTGGAGAGGTGAAAGCTGCCACCCATGTTCTGGATCCTTGCTCTTCCTTATGTATAAAAGCAGCTAAAAGGGGAACCAGCTGAAGTGGAAGGAAAGTGATGGATGCCTAGAGGAGCCAGTAGGAAGATCAGATTCACCATTAATAACAACCAATCTGACTGCAGGGGGTATAGGTTAGGAATGCTTTATCTACTGAATTTGGAGATTTTTAAAACTTGTTTTATGAGTGGTTTCTAATATTGTTATTTATTTAATTGTTTTAGTGTTGTTTTGGGGATTTTTAATGGTGATTATTAAGAGGTTTTAATGGACTATGAGCCATGTTGAGTTGCCTGAGAGGAGAAACAAGTAAAAGGATTGATTGAATAAAACTTCTGATTACATGCACACACAGAACTGAAAACTTGTTGTCAACCTGGCAAGCCTGAATTTGAGCTGGGAGCACTGAAGGTCACGGTTGTCAAATACTTTACCTTTCAGAAGAAGCTATACATGGCCGCTTGAAATCACGTGGGGAGGTTATTTTAGGAATCTGTTTATAGTCATTGGAAGGAAGCTGCACGGTGTCGGACAACAGCTCATGCATCATGACGAGTGCTTCAGAGACCCTACGGCTATGATGCTCAGAAAACAAGGCCCTTAGGGAGTAAAACACAATGCTTATTAATCACAGCCGTTGTGATTGAATCAATCACTGCCTATCGTTTCAACATGCCCTGCTGTTGTTAGTCTGTGGAACTGCCTGCCACAGGATGTGGTGATGGCATCTGGCCTGGATGCCTTCAAAAGAGGATTGGACAGATTCCTGGAGGAAAAGTCCATCCCAGGTTACAAACCATGACGGAGATGTGTAATCTCTAGGCTTTAAATCAGGGCACTTCAAGGACCAGATGCAGGGAAGTGGTATCTGGAGATAAGCTATCTAGTGTCATGTGCTCCCGGACACATTTGGTGGGGCCACTGTGCGATACAAGAAGCTGGACTAGATGGGCCTTTGGCCTGATCCAGAAGGGCTCTTCTTATGTTCTTATGTCCTCCTTTGACACACCCTACCTGCCAACATTTTTAAACCTCCCATGGAGACCCCGTCACTCTTCATCTGAAGAAGTGGGAAGAAGATGCACAAAAACTTATGAAAAATACACTAATCAGTCGTTAGGGCGCTACAGGGGGTGCTACAAATGGCTTTTACCTCAAAGTTCTCTAGTTTTCACAGGCACAAGACTTGTCAGGAACCTGTCCTCATGACAGCCAAGTCATACTGGTCTAGCACATCCATCTAACGTTTTGTGTCAATCCCTAAGTCCACTGCTTCTATGCAGAAGGATGCCTTGGTCTGGTTATCCTATCAGTTACTGACAGGCCACTGAATGGTATACAGCAAAACAGCATCAATATTCCAAATCCTCCATGTTCAACATTAGCTTTCATAGGTACCAGAACAACACAAAATTAGAAGACCAGAGTGATACTGAAAAACAACTTACTTATCTTTCTCATCTTTCCTTTTCTGCTGCATTTTAATGTCCCGTGTTGAAAGTGCAACATACTGTAGAAGAAATGAAAAGAGATAGTAGAATCATCTTATATTTCAGTCCTCAATTGCTCTTCTTACCCACTCTCACAACTGTTTTCTTCAGTATTTTGCATCCAGGTCTCAAAAGGCTACAGTCAGCAAACAAACATGAATTCTGTAACTGGGTGCCTTTCAACATTTCAGTCCCACAACTGCATTTACAAATGAAATATATATATATATATATATATATAAAACCACAACCTATTATGAACGTTTAGGCAATGGTCTTGAAAAATTGGCTGCAGTACTCTTAGTATCATAGAATCCTAGAGTTGGAAGAGACCTCAAGGGCCATCCAGTCCAACCTCCTGCCATGCAGGAACCCCATCACAGTATTCCCGACGGATGGCCACCCAGCCTCTGCTTAAAAACTTCCAAAGAAGGAGACTCCACCACCCTCCGTGGCAGCATATTCCACTGCTGAACAGCTCTAACCATCAGGAAGTTCTTCCTGATGTTCAAATTGAATCTCTTTTCCTGTAGTTTGAGACCATTGCCCCAAGTTCTAGTCTCTGAAGCCATGGTTCTTTTTATTATAGTTACCCCTAATAAAAACACTGGTATGTCCAGAGCGTGTTTTTCACAATTAAAATGCATGTTACCTCTTTCCCGCTATAGTAATAGAACTTGTGCAACTACAATCATAAGATAATGGGTCTTTTTATTTTTACACTCTTCCCAGTTAAAGCCTCTGGCCACATTTGGCTGGCCATTGTGAGTCAATAGGTGCCTCCTCAAATAATCCCTTCCAGTTCATAAGTAAGAACCGAATCATATTTTTCTTTTTTTATTCTCTTTATTAACAAACAGCATATTCTTTTTTTCCTTTGAGCTGCCTGTCTAATTTATTATTTATTTGTTTGTTTGTTATATTTTTATACCGCCCATCTTCCAGACGGAACTCTGGGCAGTTTACAAAGGATAAAAACCAACATCAATGACAAATAAAAAAACAGGAAGAACCAGTAAAATAAGGATAATATTTCATTATATTATATCATAAATTTTATAATAAAATAAAATTAATCATCCATAACCTCACAACAATAATTTATTTTTATTTATTTTAGAATATTTTTACCCCCACCTTTCTCCTTAGAAAAGGACCTAAGGTGGCTTACAGTAATGAGGGACAATATTAATTGTACTTAATTAATTTAACAATAAATTGTACTTAATTCAATACAATTAAGACATATTCAAGTGTTTGAGAACAGGGAACTGAGGGACATCTTACAGCATTAAAAGACAACAATAAGAACCCAAAACACAAAATGGCACATCTAACAATACAATTTATTTATTTATATTTATTGTTATATTTATATCCCGCTTATCTTCTAAACAGAAGTCTAAGCGGCAAATTTAGTAACAAAAGCACGGAATCACAGAGCCATAGAAACAGTGACCTGTAAACCTGCAAGGATCTGTCAAGGTCATCAAATCCAACCCCACAACAAAGCATGACATTCACAGATAAAGCATCCTTGACAGATCACAATCTAACTTTTATTGAAAACTTCCCAGTGGAGTCCAACCTCTAAGGCATCCCATTCCGTTTACAAACTGCTCCTACTACCAAAATGTTCTCCTTCAAGCTTAATCCAAAATTATTTCTTCTATTTTGAACCAGATTGTGCCCTCCAGCACTACAGAAAATAAGCTTGTTCTATCTTCCATAATGATGGCCCTCAAAAGGGTTAAATATGGCAGTTATATCACCTGTTAGCTTTCTCTTCTCCAAAGTAAATATACTCTCCTCTCTCAGCCATTCTTCAGTTTGGTTTCCAGAACTTTTAGCATCTTGGTTACCCGCCTCTAGAAACAGTGCAGCTTGTCCATATCCTTATTAAACCATGGTATCCAGAAATGGACACAATATATCAGGGGACCAAAGCAGACAGGAGTTAATTTCCTTGACATGCACATTGCACTGCTGTTGATGTGTTATGTGTGCTACGTATTTTCCTTTTTTTTAAAACGCTGCATCTGACTCACATTAAGCTTGTGGTCTACTACATGGGGAACAAACACCAAAGATTTCATGAAGAGAGCACAGCAGAGATTGTTGTTGTTCAGTCGTTCAGTCGTGTCCGACTCTTCGTGACCCCATGGACCAGAGCTCGCCAGGACTTCCTATCTTCCACTGCCTCCCGGAGTTTGGTCAAATCCATATTGGTTGCATCGATGACACTGTCCAACCATCTCACTCTCTGTTGTCCTCTTTTCCTTTTGCCTTCAATCTTTCCCAACATCAGGGACTCTTCCAAGGACTCCTCTCTCCTCATGAGGTGGCCAAAGTACTGGAGCCTCCAGCTTCAACATCTGTCCTTCCAGTGAACATTCGGGGTTGATTTTTTTCAGGATGGATAGGTTTGATCTCCTTGCAGTCCAGGGGAATCTCAAGACTCTCCTCCAGCACCACAGCTCAAAAGCACCAATTCTGCGGCGATCAGCCTTCTTTATAGTCCAGCTCTCACTTCCATACATCACTACTGGAAAAAACATAGCTTTGACTATCCTGACCTTAGTTGGCAAAGTGATGTCTCTGCTCTTTAGGATGCTACCTAGGTTTGCCACTGCTTTGTACTTCTTGAGAACTCTCAGGAGGAATAATCTTTCAAAAGATCTGCTGCTGACTTTTTATCACTGCACCATAGAGAGTGTGTTAACTTATGGTCTGTGTATATGGTTTGGGAGTTGTACAGCCAGAGAAAGGGTAATGCTGTCCAGAATCATTAAGACTGCAGAGAAGATAATTGGGTGTACTCTTCCTACTTTAGATAAATTGTATGCCTCCAGGTGTTATACGAAAGCCATAAAGATTGCGCAGGACCACACACACCCAGACCCGGGAGACGGTACATCTCCTGAGACTTCCTGATAGGCTGCAAACAGCCCCCTTTGATCCCTTCTGTTAGAGAGTCACTATTACCACCGAATGTATCTCCTCCTCTGGGGAGTAGCAAGGATTCTTCCATTGACGTTATCTTCCACAACTGCTTCTATGCTCTCTGCCGACTGCTGCCTCTCTTCTGGTAGCTCTGAGTTGCCATCTGCTTTGGGAATGTGGTCCTTGCTCCAGTAAATCCAAACCACTGTCTGTGGAGAACGCCCCTTTGTGACAACTCAGCCTGGCCCCTTTGTGACAACTCCGCATGACTGCCATGGGGGAACACCAGCAAAAATAAGAACAACTGGCATTTGTTCTGGAAAAATGGCAGAAAAGGATGTGCAGATACGCAGCTTCTGAGAATGACTGCCTACGAATAAGATGTGAGCTCCTCTAGTTATAACAGGGTGAAGAATCAGACTACAGGACCACGCTCTGCCTCATATCCCAAACCCTCTCCCTTTATATTGGATTCCACAGGCAGGTCCACTTGAGTGAATTGCTATGCCTGAACCAGTCCCCCATTTTTTCACCACAGGGCCTTTCAGTTCTGAGAAGTACAAATTACAGTACAGAAATGAATGTGTTGTTTTCAGGTATAATTCATCCCATCGAAAGGGCTGCAGCTCCTAAGCGCAAACAGTCTCACCGTATTTTTTCTCCCAGGGAAAGGGCGGTGCTCCTTAGCCCTTCGTTCGGCCAGTGTTTGCATATATTCCGCCAGTCTCTCTTTTCGCTTTCTTTTCATCCAAGATTGTAGCTCTTTTCTATCTCTTTTTGTTTTATGCGAATATTTACTTGCTACACTTGAGAGGCTAAAAAAAAAAAGAATAGCAGGACATGAAATAAATCAGACAGATGATGACACATCACTTTGCATGACAGTTAATATTAACTTAAAATTTCAGACTATATGTCTGAAGAAGTGGACATGTAGTCCACAAAATGTTACATTAAAATATGAAAGTTACATCTTTAAGGTGCCACATGTTTTGTGTCTTTTCTTTTCTTTTGTTTTTGTTCGATTTTTCCTGGAATTCACAGCAGAACAGATAAATGACAGGAGGTTTGCTGCTTTGAAAGCAATCCAAAGATTCCAGAAATACAGACTAACTATTAAAATGAAAGGCAATCTTTGGCATAGAGAGCATCAGCACTAAAATTAGAAAGGACAATATTATAAAGAAAATCAAAATGAAAATAAAATGCAGTGGTACCTTGTATAAAGGAATTAATTTGTTCCAAATGGAATTCTGTTAAGCAAATTTTCCTTTGTACAAATTTCCCATAGGAATGCATTGAAATTAATCCCTAATCGCAACCATTTTTCTGTTGTACAGATTTGCCCCATAGGCGATTCTGTCAAGCAATTTCCTCCTATCTCTGGAAATTTTTCCTTTAAGTGGATTTTCTGTTAAACAAACCGCTTGTTATACGAGGGTCCAATGTAGTCAGTCATAAAAGAGAAAACAAAACACCCTTACTAGCTCTCAATTATTTACCCAAATGTTAGTTATAATTGTTAGTTATAGAGATGGGCACGAATAAAAAAATGGTGTTTCGTTTGTCGTTTAGGGGGTCCGTTTCGGTTCGTTTCTGTTTTTCGCGAATTTTTGCAAAAAAATTGTTTTCGTTTTCGTTCATTTGTTACTGTTTCGTTACCATGTATTTCAATATTTTGTGATTTTTTTTTAGCTTTTAAAACAGTTCAATGTATTGCCATAACGAAAACGAAACGGACGACAAAATTTCTGGTGTTTCTGTTCGTTTCGTTTCATTTTAGAGATAAAATTCGTTTGTCGTTTCGTTGCATAACGAAACAAAAACGGAAACGGAAACGAAAAATTGTTCATTTCGTGCCCATCTCTAGTTAGTTATAATTGCTCTGAAGCAATAATGGAACCCCACCACCACCACCACATGGAAGCAGGTTCTTGAGCAGAGTTTAGGTAAGTATCAGTCCATTTGCACTGTTATCATCAGCACTAGAGATGATTGTGAATTGCCAAACCAGCACTTTGAAAAAGTTTGTTATTCAGACGAACAGGTGTGTGGCACTTCCTAGTCCCGCCTCCTCCAACAGGCACCCACTCACAGGCAGCGCTTAGAGGAGGCGTGGCAGGGGGAGGGGAGGCGCTGCCTCTGAGTGGGCACCCACTGGAGGAGGTGGGACTAGGAAGTGCCAAGCATCTGTTTGGCTGAAAGATGAACCAGATTCAGTTCCTGCCCATCTCTAATCATTATATCCTGACTGAACCGTTTGTCTTCTGATGCACTCTTAGGTGAGATTTTCCAACCATCCAGAACAGCCACTTACTAGGCACACCTAGAGCTGAGCAGTAACTCTTTCTACAAATGCAGCATTACCTGAAGCTTTTTTTAGTCTGGGTTTCTGTGAGGCCTAGTTCTGAAGTCGAAATACCACCCTCTGCTATAAGATCAGTAATGATGTCAGAAACGCCACTCAAGCCCGTCATCTGCAGGCGATCTGAAAAACTATGAAAAAGCAATTTTATTACTTCAAAGAGGAGCCGTTTTTAAAGCAAAGTGTGAAATCAAAACAGATAAAGTGCATTTAAGAATTTAAAATATCATTTCCCAACTTTTCTCCTTTAAAAGGCCCCTAAATGGTTTACATCATTAAAGGACAATAAAGCCAAAAAAGGTAAGTATACAAATACTAAAAAGAATTTAAAAATACGAGAGAAATGGTAAACATGATAATAAAAACACATTCAAAGCAGTAACAGTCCATTTAGAAAACCCACTTAGGCAACAAGTAATTGGTGGAAGGCCTGCTTGAAAAGAAAGGTCTTTGCTTGCTTGCAAAAGATGGGGCCAGCCTGGCCTCCTGTGGGAGGGAGTTCCAGAGCTTGTAGGCAGTGACAGAGACAGCAAACTCCAGTGTCCCCACCAAAAACACCTGTGATGGAGGGTGGGTTCTTACCATGGATTCTACAGAACCCAAACACACATACTTATATATTTGTGCATATGTCCATGGCAGGAAGGGAGATAAATAAGCAGCTCCTCAAGCTGAATGATTTTAACTAAATATCTCCAGTATTATTTTAACTAAATAGGTTCTTATGCATACC
Organism: Phrynocephalus forsythii; assembly: GCA_029282475.1. Lineage (NCBI taxonomy): Eukaryota > Metazoa > Chordata > Lepidosauria > Squamata > Agamidae > Phrynocephalus > Phrynocephalus forsythii. The sequence continues at coordinate 101,988,880 of JAPFRF010000004.1, read as the reverse complement.
TCTCATCAAGTTCCTCTCTTTTAAAATTAACATCTATAAAAGAAACAGAGGTTAGCAAACAATCTATGACCAACACGAAGACACAAAGAGACAAATCAAAGATGGGAACTATGGGTTGTTTTCTCATAATACTGTACAGGCATCATTGGTCAGGGACTAAACATAGTTGCCAAAGCAAGTGGTCCAGTTTGTGGGGTGGGGGCCCACCAAGGATGTCCTTCTTTAGGGGAAAAACAGGTTTTTGTGGGGGCCCATTTCAACCAATTAGAATTATGAAGCTTCATACAGTTAGATTCAGTATGATTAGCTCACAAAGAGCATGCTAAATATTTAGTTATTCTTATATTTATTCTTCTTATTCTTCCCTATAAATCTTAATTTGTTCCAAGAAGCATGGGGGTTGCGGGGCGGGGGGATTTGAACCATGTGCTTCTGATACAGTACTCTCTCCAGCACACCACACCGATTCACACCACTTCTGATTTTCTTAAAATACATTTCTAAAAGGATCTCTCTAGAACTACTAGCAAGAACAAATAAGGAATTGTACCAGAAGATGACTTTTTGATCCGAAGGGTAGCAGCCGATACCGAAGGAGAAACAGAGGACGTTCGCAAGTCAACGTAACTTGCCGGAAAAGATTCAGATTCCAAGGCTGCTGCTTCTGCAGAATTCTCCATAATCTCATGGATTGAATAATGCTCTGTTTAGGCAGAAAGATAGTTGAAACGAAGAGAGTGTCAATTAATTTGGAAGAACTGTAATGGCTTTGTTCAGATGTTCAGACACTGGAAATTGCATGGGGCTCAAAGGCCGGTGGTGATTATAGGGGGGACACAGGTAACTCTTATTCCTCCCCCCCCTCAAAATGTCCCCACTTCAATAAGAAGCCATAACAACCTTTGTATGTTCAGGATGATCATCTGCATGATTTCCAAGAGGGGTAGTGACATGGGAGGAAGCTTACATGCAAGCTTCATTGCTACTCTGGGGCCTTATATCCCTTTGGGATCAAGATCTGAATGGGGCTGCTATCCCCAGATGCCTAACGGTCCGGAAGGGGAAATTCACTGATCCAGAACTTCAGCTGATATGCCAAGCTACAAGCCTGTCTGGGTGGAGAAAGCCTGGTCAGTGAAGCCTGCTCTGGTTCATGTTTATATAATTGGTGCAAAAATTGCAGCACAACCAAAGATGAATGTCAGAACGAGGGCCTGGTTCCAGAAGATTCAAACGGTGGAGTGTTCCTTAACAGGCACAGGACATCCCAGTCGCTGGACCGAACACAGAGGGCTGGTTTTTAATTTTTAAATGCCTTAAAAGGGCTTGGGGAAAATTTTCCTAAAAGATCACATTCTCCCACACATATTTAACAAGACATTTAGATAGAGCCCCCTGCTCCAGAAGTCCCCCCCAAACTCAAATGAAAAATGTAACAGGTTGCAACCCAGGAAGGAAGTGTTCAAGATGGGGGCAGACTGCTGCTTCTTGGACACTTCATTGATAGCAATTTTGCCACAATATACAGATTTCTACATGCATCCATCCCTTTTAAAAAGCACAAATTCACCTCATGCTGGTGACAATTACTCTCAAGGCCCCTTATGTCAACCAGAAGGACGAGAAACACCCACCTTCTTTGGTCACCTTAACGCCTGGGGCAAAGAATGAAATGCCACCGCTTTCTGGATCAGCTCTTACACCTACGTCTTCTATGGTTTCCACCAGCTAAAAAAGAGAGAGAGAGGTCATCCTTTTAACTCTGATATTTAGCACAAGTATTTTTAGCAGCAATGAATGCCATTAATTTATTGTTATAATACTATAGGAGTTTTTTTATGTTGTACAGATTTTATGTTATGCAAACCTGATTGAACTATACAATAAAATCCACTGATTTCATTGGTGGATGAAGTAAATATATTACTTTTTCCCCAAGCATAATAATAATAATAATAATAATAATAATAATAATAATAATAATAATAATAATAATAATAATAATAATAATAATAATAATAATAATAATAATAATAACAACAACAACAACAACATGCTTGGAAAAAAATCACTTACCACCAATGCAGTGGACCGTCGTATAACAAACGGTTTGCATAACATAAAATTTGTACAACATAAAAATTCTCAAAATAATATATTCAATGTAAACAGGGATCCACTTTGGGAAATGAAACCATGTGCACAATATTTTATTGAAAAAATGCCAAATCACTATCAGGTTAGCAACAAAATTTTTATAAAGCACAAAATACAAGGTACCACTGATAGAGGCACAAAACGATGCCAGAGACTGCCTGTGAACATATCTGAGTATTGTTAGTGTATTTAAATGTTGTCCTATTTAAGGAAGAGGAAGCTCTCCAGAGAAGAAAATACATGAAGTGTGCATGATGTACCAATTTGGTATTATGAAATTCTTTCTCCATCCTTTCTGCCACATTCTGTAGAGTTAACAACTGTCTGTCCATGTCCTGGAGTTTAGCAGAAAGGCGCTCTTTGCTCATTTTTGTGGATGTACCAATTTGGTATTATGAAATTCTTTCTCCATCCTTTCTGCCACATTCTCTGGAGGTCTGTCCATGTCCTGGAGTTTAACGCTCTTTGAAATTTTTCCTCATCCTCTGGAGGAGGTGCAGGAGTTAAGAGTTAAGGGATCAGGAGCAATGTTTGTCTCTTCAGTCTCTGGTAGCACTTGCAGTGATTCCGTTGGAAAAATATTTCCTTTCAATTTAAAAAGAAGAAAACAAATGTTTACCCATTCTGCAATTTGGCATGTTTCAAAGACTTGAAAAACCCTGCCACAGCATTTGAGTAGTAAGCTCCTTTCCTCGTACAATGCGAAAGAAAGTAAGATAAAACTTTACAAAGCTTTCTGGTGGAACAGAAAGAGAAACTGAAAGAGGGAGTGTGGAAAGGGTTCATTTTTTCCACAGTGAACTTCCATTTTAATGATATGAGGAGGGATTTTTTTAAAGCCAACGTTTCAAAACAAACAAACACAAAAATTAAGCAGAGATGATCACCTTTTTCCTCAAATTCCTCGGGTGGAATTAAATTAGTAACGGATGCTGCCATGTGGTGAAGTTTTGCAGGAGTTGGGAGACCAGTCTTCACAGCTTGCATAGAAACAGATTTTGGAAGAGACTCAGAAATATCTGGCAGATTGTTCAGCTCGCCATCATTTTCTATATCAACCACACTGATATATTTCTGTCCAATCTAAACCGGATTAAAATGTATTAAAAGGAGTAAGCAATACTAAATTACCAAATATTTGCACACAAGTTGCAAAATTGATCCTCTCTTCCTACAGCTAACCCGTGAACAAGGTAGACATAACGTACTATTTGACCATTAACAAAATGTCCAGACTTTCCTATTACTGACCAAATCAGGTGCAGCATCTGACAACGAGGGTGGCAAAGGCTTCTCTGCAGCTTCCGTAGGGAATGTGAGGCGCATGTACAAATCTGGCGGAAGAGGAACATGTGAGGGCAATGGTTCTGCGGGAAAAGAAGGAAATTGTTAAAAGTCACAGTAGGCAGTAAATGTGAGTCTATGTTGGAAAGCCCATTCAATGAAATGAAAAAAAGAAGAAAAAAATCTGCATCCTAACTGTAAACATGGCCATGGGACCAGTATCACGCTCCTTACCACAGGATGTGGTGATGGCATCTGGCCTAGATAGAGACTGGGCCAATTTCTGGAGGAAAAGTCCATCCCACATTACAAGTCATGATGGGGAGACGTGTTATTTTCAGGCTTAAAAGGAGCTTACTTCGGAGGCGGGGCTAAGAAATGGCAGAGGGCTAACCTCAAAAACGCTGTCTGCCTGATGTAGAAACTTGTATACTTTGACCGGAGGCAGAATGGAATTCCAGAAGAGCAGCTCAATGTAAGTGTATCATGATTGAAAAATCTAGGGGGGTGGAGGTGAAGACAAATAGGAATTTTAAAACCTTTTTGAGAGATTTGGAAAACGAAACTCAGTGCCGAAGATAAACGGGCTGCGTCATATCTGTTTGTGCTTGTTAGTAGAAGTGCGGGGGGAGTAAAACACGTTACAGATAAGAACTTTGCTTGGCATTGAGATCATCAGAACGATGAGAAAATAATGAGTTAATAATGGGACTAAAAAAAGGCTTGGAACGAATTTTCTTTGGAGAGAGAAATTTTTTTAAAAGGCAATTGGAAAATCTCAATAGAACATGGGACTGTTTAAAGCAGACAGACAGGACCAGAACAACTGGATCAGTTTACTGGCTTATTAAGGAGAAGGGCTGAGTAAGCAGGTATCTGTGGCTGCTTTTGTTCCATAATGTAAAACAATGAATGTCAAGTCCTCCCACCCCCACCCCCACCCCTGGAAGCAAGGGCTGTGTATGAAGGGTGGAATTCCTGGGATGTGCATCTGGCTGGGGTTAACATGGACAGAGGTTGCGGGAAGGCTGTGTAGAGGGTGGGGTAGGGTGGGGTAGGGTGGTGTGAAGTTTTCGTTATGTGTTGCTTATTTTGTTGTTGTTGTTGTTGTTGTTGTTGTTATAAAAAGCAACATAAAGCACTGGAAGCAACATAAACACCTCTAGAGGAGTGGTCTAGTTAGAATGAGTTAATAACCTGAATCTTGCAAGTGAGGGAGAAAGGCGGTTGGCCTGGGTTTTCTCTTTGGTGGCCTGAAAAAAAAACCCTACTCTGCTCCAGGAGGCAGGACATCTGGTGACGGTGTGGCCACTTAAACAGGCTCTGCTTTTGTTTGTTTGTTTTTTAATTAATTGATGCAGCCAAAACCTTTCTCGGACCCATGGAAGAGAAGTTAAGGAAAAAATACAAAGCAGGAGAAAGCTGCCAGCAGAGCTGGATACTAGGTAACTTTAAGACATCACAGAATGCCTGCTTTGTGTTTTGCCTAATATTGTTCTTTTCATGTTCATTTTAGGTTTTGCTTTCCTCCTTTTTTTTTAACAGTACTGTGCTTTTTCCACCAAGAGCAGTCTTCCTTTCATATAATGTCCCCAAAGTATCTCCTTTGTATCTCATCGTGGCACAGTGGCTAAATGCCTGTACTGCAGCTAAAACTGTGTTCGTGACCTGGGGTTCAATCCCAGGTAGCAGGCTCATGGCTCACTCAGCTTTCCATCCTTCTGAGGTCGGTAAAATGAGTACCCAGCTTGCTGGGGGGGGGGGGTACAATGTGTAGCCTGCATATTGTAATTAAAAACTATAAACCGCCCAGAGACTACTTGAAGCGGTATGGGGCGGTATATAAACAGAACAATTTGCTTTCAGTCATTTATTTATCTAGATTGGTTTTAGGCTTGATTGATCTAGCATTTTTATCACAATGAGAATCTCAGGGCTCCCTGGCCTTCCAATAAAGCTATGGGGGTACACCACTTCTGTATTTCCGCATCAGAGTTTAACTAAAACTGGAAGCTGTAGATTAGTTGTGCATTCTTTTCTGGCTGATTTTAGATTGCAGGGAAAAAACTCTGTACAAGGCAAGTGGCTGAAACGTTGGACACTATTGATGGCTGTTCAGATGACAATGCTGGAAAAACTGATACAAGAAGTATACTTGGGGGTGTGGCTTCTGCAACAAAAATGTCCTAGGTTTGCCCTTGAGGGTCAAGAAAATATCAACATTAAAAAAATGAACGTACATCAAAACTTCCATAAATAGATTAGAGAGGAATCTCACCTTGATGACATGCAGAAGGAGAAGTGGTGGGTTTGTTTTTATTAATTTCAGAATGTATTTCTTCTGATCTATCTTGCATATCCTGATGAGATTCAGGGTCTTAACAAAAATAATAAAAAGAAAATCAAAAGCAATTGAAGTAAGAACAAAACATTAGGTATTCAACTCATCCTTGATGGAGAAATAAAACAATTTGGCTTTGAGAGAAAACAACCAAGCTGTTCAAATCTCAATTTAAACTAGAAATGATTTAAAGATAAAGGTTTGCATCTAAACTAGCCTTTTCCATTGTTTATGAGGCTTTTGTTCACTGTACAAAGGCTTTCAGTCTGATAGGACTTTTCATTCAAAGAAGGGGAATTTTGTCACTTCTTGCAGCCTTTGGAAAGGACTTTCAGAACCCACAGAGCCGATTTTGCAGAGAGAATGGGAACTCAGCAGTAGCAGCCTCTTCCTTTCTGTGAGAAAGGTCTTCCCTGACCGTTTAACTCTAAAAGTATTACCACCTCGGCCTCTTCTAACTATTACTGGTTTGCCGTGTCTCACTTTGCTCTGTTTACATTTATTCATTATGTTTATTGCTTGCCTCTTCCTTTTGCCTGTTATATTGTTTTATATTCCATTGCTTCATTTATGCTTCATTTATCTTCATTTATCTTTATATATATATATATATATTCCTACGCAACTGCCGAGACAAAAATGTGATCCCCACAAGCTTCCAACTGAAATTCCACTCAAAAACCCCATCCAGCGAAAGGATCCTGAAAAGAACAGAACTAGCCCTAATCAGAAGCGAACTACACAGGAAAAGATACCTACTAGATCAAACCAACAGAGACCTACTCACTCTCCACCTCAAACTCAGCAACAAAATCCACCCAACACTCTGGAACAAATCCAAGCAACTCGCCGCCTGGAGAGCTGAAACAGAGACCTCCCACAAGACAGACACACACACCAACAAACTCCACAAACTGGAAAAACGCCAGAAGCCCAACCCCCCCCCCCACAACAGCCCATGAAACAAACAGTTCACAACATATCAGATAGGACACTCACCATCGCAGAGACCAAAGTCCTCTCCAAAGGATTCAACTTTGCAGTCGCCCCCAGACACATCCCCACTGAAAACATCATATGCGGAGTGGAAGCCAGCCTAACCAAAATCAACCCAGATGAAGCCAACAAAATCAGACTCAAAGTCACCAATGTCCTCTGCTCCAGCAAACCACCCAGAAGCAATTTACACAAAGAAGAACAAAAGCCCTCTCCAACCTGAGGAAAGACAACAACATAATCATTCTCCCAGCAGACAAAGGCAATGCCACAGTGGTGATGAACACATCCGACTACCAAGCCAAACTATCCAACCTACTACAAGACCCGGCTTACATACCTTTGAACACAGACCCCACCACCTACCTGGAAAAAACCACCAAAGCCAAAATAAAAGCGTCTCCCTTAAGTGAAGAAATCAAGCCAAGCATCATCCCCAGAGAGAAATCATCCAGATGCCCCAAGCTCTACGGCCTCCCCAAGATTCACAAAGAAGGAACACCTCTCAGACCCATAGTCAGCTCCATAGGCTCACCTCTACAAAACCTCGCCAAATTTCTTGCCAAACAACTCCAGCCCTATGCAGAATCCATCACTTCATACGTACAAAACTCGTTCCACTTCATAGAAATTATAAAGAAACAAGACCTACAACCCAATGACCTACTCGTGAGCTTCGATGTTGTTTCGCTCTTCACACAAGTGCCCATTCAAGAAGCCTTGACAGCTATCCACAACAAATACAACCCCCCCAAGCACATCCTAGATCTGACCAACCACTGCCTAACCAACACATACTTCATCCACAATGGACAAAGATACAAACAGATAGAAGGAGCACCCATGGGATCACCCCTCTCACCGGTCATCGCAAACCTATATATGGAACACTTTGAAACCAACGCGTTACAGAAGTCCGAACATAAACCCAAACTCTGGCTCAGATATGTTGACGACACCTTTGTTATCTGGCCACACGGGAAAGATAAACTGAACAACTTCCTCACACATCTCAACAGCCTACACCCCAAAATACAATTCACTATGGAAATAGAAGCCAACAACCAACTTCCCTTCCTGGACGTCCTAATCTACAAAAAACCCGACGGCTCCTTAGGACATACCATCTACCGGAAAAAAACACATACAAACCGCTACTTAAATGCACAATCACACCACCACCCTGCACAGATCAACTCCGTAGCAAAACCCTCATCTCCAGAACCAAACGCCTCGCTGACAAAGACCACCTAAAAACTGAATTACACACTCTCTCGAATGTTTTAATTGCGAACGGATTCCAAAAAACACCATCACCAAACTAATCCAAAAGGAAACACCCCCAAGAACCAAGAAACAGAAGAGAACAACGGCACCGCCCTCCTCCCTTACATCAAAGGCACCACAGACAAAATCAGCAAAATTCTCCGCAAACACAATATCAAGACAGCCTTTTGCACCGACCAAAAAATAGCCAACATTTTAAGAAACCCCAAAGACAAGATTAAGCTAGAAAACCAAGGAGTCTACGAAATACCATGCAAAGTCTGTCCAGCCACATACATCGGACAGACAAACAGGAGAATAAGCGCACGCATCGCAGAACACAAGAACGCAGTCAAAAAAGAAGAAAAAACTTCCTCTCTCTTCCAGCACATAAAAACAACAGGTCATGAAATTGACTTTGAAAGAACCAAACTCATCTCCAAAACTGAACACTTCAACAGTCGAATAATCATGGAAGCCATTGAAATAGAGAAACACCCAAACAACATGAATAAACGTGATGACACCTCCCCCTTGCCTGACATCTGAAACTAGCCCTGGTCAACAGACGAGCCTCTGTCACAAAGACTGACACCAGGTCCAAAAGGACACAAGATGCCACCACCTTCCATCCACACCAAACACAAACCCAGACCCTTCCCACAGATGAAACGAAACCACCATCCAATAACAAAACCACGACTGCACCATCTACTGCGGCACCGCACTCCAGTCACCACATGGAGCACACTCACACACCCCAAAAAAACATTGGGAGACCACAGACACGTAGCCAGACCAAAATGAATTCACAAGACACAGGACCCCACTCCACCAAAGCCCAGGATACTGCCAGAACCCACCAGCCATCTAACCCACCAGCATCTAAACAGCCATCTAAACAGCCACCAGCAGTTAATCCCTTAACGATCGCCTCAGCCACACAGCAGATCACAAAAGAACAAAGGAACAAAGGAACCTACAATCAGCAACAGAGCAAGCAAACCACACACCCCCAGCAGTATTTATAGAAGGACTTCAACTGAGATCACGCTTTGCTTCAAGAAGAAAGAAGCCAGAACACCAGCCTGAAGATGACGAGTGAGACCTCGTCGAAACGTCGCCAAAACAACCAGATTTCTACACGGGAAGAAACCCGAATCCACCCTAACATATATATATATATATATATACATATATGTTTTCGTAGATTTTCACGGGTATAGGTATGCATGTTAGGGTGGATTTGGGTTTCTTCCCGAGTAGAAATCTGGTTGTTTTGGCGACGTTTCGACGAGGTCTCACTCGTCATCTTCAGGCTGGTGTTCTGGCTTCTTTCTTCTTGAAACAAAGCGTGATCTCAGTTGAAGTCCTTCTATAAATACTGCTGGGGTGTGTGTGGTTTGCTTGCTCTGTTGCTGATTGTAGGTTCGTTTGTTCTTTTGTGATCTGCTGTGTGGCTGAGGCGATCGTTAAGGGATTAACTGCTGGTGGGTTAGATGGCTGTTTAGAGACATTCTGTGTGGGTGAGGTGCTGGATGTGTGTCTATCAGCCTTTTGTTTCTTAACGACCTTGGTGATGGTCGTTTTGGACCTGGTGTCAGTCTTTGTGACAGAGGCTCGTCTGTTGACCAGGGCTAGTTTCCAGATGTCAGGCAAGCGGGAGGTGTCATCACGTTTATTCATGTTGTTTGGGTGTTTCTCTATTTCAATGGCTTCCATGATTATTTGACTGTTGAAGTGTTCAGTTTTGGAGATGAGTTTGGTTCTTTCAAAATCAATTTCATGACCTGTTGTTTTTATGTGCTGGAAGAGAGAGGAAGATTTTTCTTCTTTTTTGACTGCGTTCTTGTGTTCTGCGATGTGTGCGCTTATTCTCCTGTTTGTCTGTCCGATGTATGTGGCTGGGCAGACTTTGCATGGTATTTCGTAGACTCCTTGGTTTTCTAGCTCAATCTTGTCTTTGGGGTTTCTTAAAATGTTGGCTATTTTTTGGTCGGTGCAAAAGGCTGTCTTGATATTGTGTTTGTGGAGAATTTTGCTGATTTTGTCTGTGGTGCCTTTGATGTAAGGGAGGAGGGCGGTGCCGTTGTTCTCTTCTGTTTCTTGGTTCTTGGGGGGGTGTATAGAAGTGTATATAAGTGTATATAATTTCATAGAAATTATAAAGAAACAAGACCTACAACCCAATGACCTACTCGTGAGCTTCGATGTTGTTTCGCTCTTCACACAAGTGCCCATTCAAGAAGCCTTGACAGCTATCCACAACAAATACAACCCCCCAAGCACATCCTAGATCTGACCAACCACTGCCTAATCAACACATACTTCATCCACAATGGACAAAGATACAAACAGATAGAAGGAGCACCCATGGGATCACCCCTCTCACCGGTCATCGCAAACCTATATATGGAACACTTTGAAACCAACGCGTTACAGAAGTCCGAACATAAACCCAAACTCTGGCTCAGATATGTTGACGACACCTTTGTTATCTGGCCACACGGGAAAGATAAACTGAACAACTTCCTCACACATCTCAACAGCCTACACCCCAAAATACAATTCACTATGGAAATAGAAGCCAACAACCAACTTCCCTTCCTGGACGTCCTAATCTACAAAAAACCCGACGGCTCCTTAGGACATACCATCTACCGGAAAAAAACACATACAAACCGCTACTTAAATGCACAATCACACCACCACCCTGCACAGATCAACTCCGTAGCAAAAACCGTCATCTCCAGAACCAAACGCCTCGCTGACAAAGACCACCTAAAAACTGAATTACACACTCTCTCGAATGTTTTAATTGCGAACGGATTCCAAAAAAACACCATCACCAAACTAATCCAAAAGGAAACACCCCCCAAGAACCAAGAAACAGAAGAGAACAACGGCACCGCCCTCCTCCCTTACATCAAAGGCACCACAGACAAAATCAGCAAAATTCTCCACAAACACAATATCAAGACAGCCTTTTGCACCGACCAAAAAATAGCCAACATTTTAAGAAACCCCAAAGACAAGATTGAGCTAGAAAACCAAGGAGTCTACGAAATACCATGCAAAGTCTGTCCAGCCACATACATCGGACAGACAAACAGGAGAATAAGCGCACGCATCGCAGAACACAAGAACGCAGTCAAAAAAGAAGAAAAATCTTCCTCTCTCTTCCAGCACATAAAAACAACAGGTCATGAAATTGACTTTGAAAGAACCAAACTCATCTCCAAAACTGAACACTTCAACAGTCGAATAATCATGGAAGCCATTGAAATAGAGAAACACCCAAACAACATGAATAAACGTGATGACACCTCCTGCTTGCCTGACATCTGGAAACTAGCCCTGGTCAACAGACGAGCCTCTGTCACAAAGACCGATACCAGGTCCAAAAGGACACAAGATGCCACCACCTTCCATCCACACCAAACACAAACCCAGACCCTTCCCACAGATGAAACGAAACCACCATCCAATAACAAAACCACGACTGCACCATCTACTGCGGCACCCCACTCCAGTCACCACATGGAGCACACTCACACACCCCAAAAAAACATTGGGAGACCACAGACACGTAGCCAGACCAAAATGAATTCACAAGACACAGGACCCCACTCCACCAAAGCCCAGGATACTGCCAGAACCCACCAGCCATCTAACCCACCAGCATCTAAACAGCCATCTAAACAGCCACCAGCAGTTAATCCCTTAACGATCGCCTCAGCCACACAGCAGATCACAAAAGAACAAAGGAACAAAGGAACCTGCAATCAGCAACAAAGCAAGCAAACCACACACACCCAGCAGTATTTATAGAAGGACTTCAACTGAGACCACGCTTTGCTTCAAGAAGAAAGAAGCCAGAACACCAGCCTGAAGATGACGAGTGAGACCTCGTCGAAACGTCGCCAAAACAACCAGATTTCTACACGGGAAGAAACCCGAATCCACCCTAACATGCATACCTATACCCGTGAAAATCTACGAAAACAAATATCCGACCTCTACGGGGAGGAAACCTTCCAGCTGACCAGAACCTACGAGAAACTAGAAGTCCGAAGAGCCACCATCTTATGTGACATTGCATTCCTACGCAACTGCCGAGACAAAAATGTGATCCCCACAAGCTTCCAACTGAAATTCCACTCAAAAACCCCATCCAGCGAAAGGATCCTGAAAAGAACAGAACTAGCCCTAATCAGAAGCGAACTACACAGGAAAAGATACCTACTAGATCAAACCAACAATGATGCAATGATGGCGGGCGGCAGCAGCAGCACTTCAAAGCGGCTCCGGCACCTCGTCGCCTTTGATCTTTTTCTGTTGCTGCACTGCCTTGTTTTTCTTCCCTGACTTGCTATGGGCTGTTGGGGCTTTGGGGGAGTCTTAAGGGGAGCTCGCCGAGATCGCGGATGAAAAACTACGGACGATAGACGCCCCACCATCCGACTCTCAGATCGGCTTGAGCGTCCCCCCCCCACCTCTCCTTTACCGTGCCGCCGCGGCTGAGCGTTCTGCCGGCTTGTGATCTGCTGGGCTCCTGAGGCTTGTGAGCTGGCTTTTCCCCGGCTCTATCCGGGATTGCTGTCGAGCCTCAACTGACGTCTGTTCCCGGCCCGACCCTGCCCGAGTCTGCGGACGAGCCTGACCGGTGATCTGCCGGCGTGTGCGGCTGTTCATCTGCCGCGCCTCCGCGGCTGTCTTCTGGCTTCTCCCGGCTCCATTTGAATCCGCCCGATGAGTTTCAACTGGCGCTTGTTCCCGGTCCGACTCCGCTCGCGTTTGTGGACGAGCCTCGACTGGCGCCCTTCCCGGCGGCCATGCCGAACCTGTATGGATTGCGCCGGATTCGGGCAGGTGGAGGGCTGGGGTGACCTGGTTCTACAGCTGTTGGGAGGGAATCAAGGCTGTCCCCCTCCCCAACATCGTCACCCTCCACAGCCTTGGGTTACTCAGAGGCTGTTTCGGACCCCTGCCCGCTTATGATCCGCGGAGCTGTGCCTGGTTTGTCGCCTAGGAGCTGGCAGCTCACTGACTCTAACCATCTACTTGGCATGACGGTGTCTGTGTGGACTATGGGGTTTCGGAGCCTATCGCTGATGCGCACCGGACTTGGATTAGTATCTACCGCTGCTCATAACGATGCCCTCCGTGCTCCTGACATATCTTCCGCCGGCCCGTCGATTTGGTATTGGATGAGGTTTGGGACTTTCCTTTCTTGGGACGTGAGGACTTTTACTTACTACTCTGCTGATCTCTCTGAGTTGCTCTATCAACGGGTTTTGCAGCGCCACAAGACTGGTTTGTCCTTGAAGACTTATGTGACTGGCCAGCTCAATAATTACCTTCCAAGGCTTTGTAAGGCTCTGAGCTGGATGTCCTTGAGAATTAGTCTGTTGGACTGCTGCTAATTGCCACCAGCTGTCACCACTCACCTTTCTGCTGAGGAGACCGGCCTCCTCTCCTTTCTCCCACCTGCTCCATGCCAGCCCCATATGTTTTTTTTTATTGTATAGCAGTCATTTTTTATCCTATTTTATCCTGTTTTATTTACTTATTTACTCTCCTTTTTTAAGTGCATAACTGTTATTGTTATTTTTATACTGTTGCTGTTGTTATTTATTGTAGCATTTTTTTTCCTCTCTCCTCTTCCTTCTTTTTCCTTTCTCCATCTTTTTTTTTTTTCTTTCGCCATGAACGCAGGGGCTCATATACCGACGGTGATGGGCCGTGGGCGGTACTCTGGTAGCTGTTGGGTTTGTCAGACCAGAAGAACTCGGGTCAGACAACTCGTGTCTGTCCCTCGTTCTGACCCCTCGGCTCTCTGTCACGTGCCCGGGAGTCACTCCACCAGCGCCCCCAACCTTGCCTGTATCCTGATGAATGCCAGGTCGGTTCATAACAAGATCCCTCTCATCTATGATACCATTGCGGATGGGAAGCCCGACCTGGCATTCATCACCGAGACCTGGGTGGGCACGGAGGGGGCTTCCCTCTCTCTCCTTTGCCCGCCCGGGTACCTGGTAGAGGGAGTAGGAAGGTTGGGGGTCAAAAGGGGGAGGGGCCGCAATCGTCTACAGGGACTCTTTACACGTCAGCAGGGCCTCGACATTGGTTAGCCAGGGGCTGGAGGTACTCCATCTGTTGGTGGGACAGCGGGACAGATTTGGCATTGTGCTGGGCTACCGAGCTCCCCGCAACCCTGCACAATCCCTCCCAGAGCTCACAGAGTTCATCTCCGCTGCATTGTTGAGATCCCCGCGCCTATTGGTTGCGGGAGACCTCAACGTGCATGCGGATGGTGGGCTTGTTGGTGCAGCTCTGGAGTTCATGGAATCCATGGCTTCCATGGGTCTGTCCCAGCATGTTTTATGCCCCACCCACAGATCTGGTCACACCCTGGATCTGGTGTTTACCTCCATGTCGGGGATTCGTGTCTGGAGGTGGGGGACCTTGTCTCCCTTCCTGTGTCATGGACAGACCATCACCTGCTTTCATTTTCCCTGGCGATCTCGGCTCCTCCCCGGGGGACCATCGGCCCACCATCTTGGCCCGCCCCCGGAGGCTCATGGACCCTCAGCGGTTCGGTGAGCTCTTTGGGGGATTTCCTGGTGGAATGACTGACGATCCGGCCGAGGGTGTGGCGAACCTTTGGCATGAAACAGCTGTCCACACCATTGACCGGATCGCCCCCAAGCGCCTCCTCCGCTGCCGAGCCCGGCCCTCCCCATGGTTCACGGGGGGACCTTAGGGCAATGAAGCAGGCTAGGAGGAGGTTAGAGCGCAGCTGGAGGAAATCCCGCACGGCGTTGAGTAAGGCTGCTGTTGATGCCCAGTCTAGTCGCTATATCATCGCGATAAGGGAGGCTAGAACATCTTTCACCTCCTGAGAATTGCTGAGGCCTCGAACCGCCAGGCGGAGCTCTTCCGGGTGGTTCGGGACCTCAGCAATCCTAGTCTGGCCAGGCCTCCTCCTACTGAGTTCAGTAGTGAGCAATTCGCAGCCTTTTTTCGAACTAAGATTGAGGCCATCCGTGCTGGTTTTGACTCCAGTTGCAGTCGTCCTGTCCCGCCATCTCCAGTTGCTGGTCCGCCTTCGTCGCCTCGGTTGGATGCGCTTGGGCCTGTTTCTGCTGTCGAGGTCTCCAGGGCTATGGCGCATTGCCGGCCTGCCTCCACTCCTTTCGACCCTTGCCCTGCTTGGCTAATTAGAGCTGCCAGAGGGACCATGGCCGAATGGGCTTCTGCCATCGCCACCGCCTCCTTCAGCGAGGGGGTTTTTCCCTCTCGTTTGAAGGAGACGGTGGTAAAGCCCATCCTGAAAAAACCTGGCCTGGCGGTGGATGATTTGACAAACTATCGTCCTATCGCCAATGTCCCTTTTATGGGCAAGGTGATCGAGAGGGTGGCGGCGGTCCGGCTGCAGTCATACTTGGAGGATCGGCAGTGCCTCGATCCTTGCCAGTCCGGGTTCAGGCCCCGCCGGGGTACCGAAACAGCTTTGGTCGCCCTGCAAGATGACCTTCTCAGGGCGGCCGACAGGGGTTGCTCTTCCCTGTTGGTCCTCCTGGATCTGTCAGCGGCCTTTGATACCGTCGACCACGGTATCCTGTTGGACCGGCTCTCTGAGGTCGGAATTGGAGGCACTGCTCGCAGTTGGCTCCGTTCCTTCCTGGAGGGCCGGCCACAGTACGTGCAGCATGGGGGGGAGTTATCGGCCCCTTGGATCCTCCCTTGTGGGGTTCCACAGGGGTTGTCTCTGTCCCCCATGCTGTTTAACATCTACGTAAGGCCGTTGGCGGGGGTCATCAGGAGTTTTGGAGTCTGCTGTCATCAGTACGCTGATGACACGCAGCTCTATCTCTCCTTTAACACCTCTGCTGTGGAAGCTGTAGAAGTTCTCGACGGGTGCCTGGAGGCCGTACTGGCCTGGACCGGGGCGAACAGGCTTAAGCTCAACCCCGAGAAGACGGAGGTTATGTTCTTCGGGAGCTCGCCGTCGGGTACGGTGGCCCTCTTCCCTGTCTGGGGGAGTCTCCCTCCAGCTCGCGGAGAGGGTGCGGAATCTGGGTGTGTTCCTGGACCCGGCGCTTGCCATGGAGCACCAGGTGGCGTCGGTGACCAGGTCCGCCTATTTCCATCTCCGTCGGATCGCCCAGATCCGCCCATACCTCGACGCGAGCTCCTTGAGAACAGTGGTCCAAGCTCTGGTGATCTCGAGGCTGGACTACTGTAACGCGCTCTACATGGGGCTGCCCTTGAAACTTCTCCGGCGCTTGCAGCGGGTCCAGAACGCGCGGCCAGGCTGGTGGTTGGTGTGCGTCGTTATGACCACATCACCCCAGTCCTGGCCCGCCTGCACTGGTTGCCCGTTGCAGCCCGGATTAGATTCAAGGTCCTGGTTTTAGTTTATAAAACCCTCCATGGCTTGGGACCGGACTACCTGGCAGAGCGTATCGCTCAGCGGTCAACTTCGCCCGTCCCGTTCGGGCAGGCGCGAGCGCACTTGCTTCGGTCGCCACCCCGGGAAGCCCGGAGGACGAGCACTGGACCCGGGCTTTCTCTGTGGCGGCCCCCAGCCTCTGGAATTCCATCCCCAGTGAAGTGCGCTCTGCAGAGTCCCTGCTGGCCTTTCGAAAGGCGCTGAAAACCTACCTTTTTCGTGAGGCCTTTGGCGATAGTTAAAACCTTCCCCCCCCCCGCCGCCATCGTAATTTGCGCGTTAGTTGAGGTGTTATCTGGTTTTAACAGTGTCTAGGGTGTTTATAGGTTTGTTTGTCTAATTATTTTATTGTGTTTTGCTGGCTTTGCAGCCTTTGTGTAAGCCGCTTAGAGTACCTAGTAGATAAGCGGGATATAAATATAACAAATAAATAAATAAATAAATAACAGAGACCTACTCACTCTCCACCTCAAACTCAGCAACAAAATCCACCCAACACTCTGGAACAAATCCAAGCAACTTGCCGCCTGGAGAGCTGAAACAGAGACCTCCCACAAGACAGACACACACACCAACAAACTCCACAAACTGGAAAAACGCCAGAAGCCCAACCCCCCCACACAACAGCCCATGAAACAAACAGTTCACAACATATCAGACAGGACACTCACCATCGCAGAGACCAAAGTCCTTTCCAAAGGATTCAACTTTGCAGTCGCCCCCAGACACATCCCCACCGAAAACATCATATGCGGAGTGGAAGCCAGCCTAACCAAAATCAACCCAGATGAAGCCAACAAAATCAGACTCGAAGTCACCAATGTCCTCTGCTCCAGCAAACCACCCAGAAGCAATTTACACAAAGAAGAACAAAAGCCCTCTCCAACCTGAGGAAAGACAACAACATAATCATTCTCCCAGCAGACAAAGGCAATGCCACAGTGGTGATGAACACATCCGACTACCAAGCCAAACTATCCAACCTACTACAAGACCCGGCTTACATACCTTTGAACACAGACCCCACCACCTACCTGGAAAAAACCACCAAAGCCAAAATAAAAGCGTCTCCCTTAAGTGAAGAAATCAAGCCAAGCATCATCCCCAGAGAGAAATCATCCAGATGCCCCAAGCTCTACGGCCTCCCCAAGATTCACAAAGAAGGAACACCTCTCAGACCCATAGTCAGCTCCATAGGCTCACCTCTACAAAACCTCGCCAAATTTCTTGCCAAACAACTCCAGCCCTATGCAGAATCCATCACTTCATACGTACAAAACTCGTTCCACTTCATAGAAATTATAAAGAAACAAGACCTACAACCCAATGACCTACTCGTGAGCTTCGATGTTGTTTCGCTCTTCACACAAGTGCCCATTCAAGAAGCCTTGACAGCTATCCACAACAAATACAACCCCCCCAAACACATCCTAGATCTGACCAACCACTGCCTAACCAACACATACTTCATCCACAATGGACAAAGATACAAACAGATAGAAGGAGCACCCATGGGATCACCCTCTCACCAGTCATCGCAAAACCTATATATGGAACACTTTGAAACCAACGCGTTACAGAAGTCCGAACATAAACCCAAACTCTGGCTCAGATATGTTGACGACACCTTTGTTATCTGGCCACACGGGAAAGATAAACTGAACAACTTCCTCACACATCTCAACAGCCTACACCCCAAAATACAATTCACTATGGAAATAGAAGCCAACAACCAACTTCCCTTCCTGGACGTCCTAATCTACAAAAAACCCGACGGCTCCTTAGGACATACCATCTACCAGAAAAAAACACATACAAACCGCTACTTAAATGCACAATCACACCACCACCCTGCACAGATCAACTCCGTAGCAAAAACCCTCATCTCCAGAACCAAACGCCTCGCTGACAAAGACCACCTAAAAACTGAATTACACACTCTCTCGAATGTTTTAATTGCGAACGGATTCCAAAAAAACACCATCACCAAACTAATCCAAAAGGAAACACCCCCAAGAACCAAGAAACAGAAGAGAACAACGGCACCGCCTCCTCCCTTACATCAAGGGCACCACAGACAAAATCAGCAAAATTCTCCACAAACACAATATCAAGACAGCCTTTTGCACCGACCAAAAAATAGCCAACATTTTAAGAAACCCCAAAGACAAGATTGAGCTAGAAAACCAAGGAGTCTACGAAATACCATGCAAAGTCTGTCCAGCCACATACATCGGACAGACAAACAGGAGAATAAGCGCACGCATCGCAGAACACAAGAACGCAGTCAAAAAAGAAGAAAAATCTTCCTCTCTCTTCCAGCACATAAAAACAACAGGTCATGAAATTGACTTTGAAAGAACCAAACTCATCTCCAAAACTGAACACTTCAACAGTCGAATAATCATGGAAGCCATTGAAATAGAGAAACACCCAAACAACATGAATAAACGTGATGACACCTCCCGCTTGCCTGACATCTGGAAACTAGCCCTGGTCAACAGACGAGCCTCTGTCACAAAGACTGACACCAGGTCCAAAAGGACACAAGATGCCACCACCTTCCATCCACACCAAACACAAACCCAGACCCTTCCCACAGATGAAACGAAACCACCATCCAATAACAAAACCACGACTGCACCATCTACTGCGGCACCCCACTCCAGTCACCACATGGAGCACACTCACACACCCCATAAAAACATTGGGAGACCACAGACACGTAGCCAGACCAAAATGAATTCACAAGACACAGGACCCCACTCCACCAAAACCCAGGATACTGCCAGAACCCACCAGCCATCTAACCCACCAGCATCTAAACAGCCATCTAAACAGCCACCAGCAGTTAATCCCTTAACGATCGCCTCAGCCACACAGCAGATCACAAAAGAACAAAGGAACAAAGGAACCTGCAATCAGCAACAAAGCAAGCAAACCACACACCCCCAGCAGTATTTATAGAAGGACTTCAACTGAGACCACGCTTTGCTTCAAGAAGAAAGAAGCCAGAACACCAGCCTGAAGATGACGAGTGAGACCTCGTCGAAACGTCGCCAAAACCAGATTTCTACACGGGAAGAAACCCGAATCCATATATATATATAAACAAAGAGCGACAGAAAGCATACCTGGTACAGAGGCAGAAGCAGAACAAATTGGGTGGTTTGTGCCAGGTTCATGAATTATTTCTTCTGAGAGAGTCTGCATATCCTGATGTAATGTTAGAACTTGATGGGTAAGAAAAATAAAATAAGGGAACAATTAATAGAAGAACACAATATTCTGTAAATTTATAAAAAGTTAGACCTTTCTGGTGTAAGATTGGCAATTTTGTGTGAAAAACAGAAAATTATTATTATAATTTATTCTACAAAGGTAAAGCTGCAGTGCAATACACACCCTTCTATGGGTGCAACTTATTTGCATAGACATAACACTAAAATACACTATTACATATGATTATGAAGCAATCTTAGTAGAAAAATATACAATTTTGAAAGCTTAGAAAAGCAATAGCACAATTCTTTGCAGGGATAGGTAGGCATTACCAGTATCTGTATTTGTGCAAGCATCTTGAAGTTCGACGGCTCTTTTTCTTACAGAGGCCAAATAATGTAGCTCTGCTACATTAATCCCATCTCGATCTAAAGGGGAGAAACACAATTACCAACAAACTTTTTTTAAAATTATCTCTACACAATGGTCACTAATGCAATCAGCTATTTCAAATTGAGGAAACTAAATAATATAAGGTTATTATTATTTAATAAAACATTCAGTATTTTTTAAATTTAATAAAATACTATTTGTAGTATTGTTGTTTGCTAATCTCATGCCATTTGAACCTGCCTGCCATAATTACTGCATGAGGCTTGCCATAAGAAGTACCCTTTCCCCCTTTTTGGGGGGGGGCATTTTTACACTGTCATTCTCCTTGGAAAAGGACCCAAGGCAGCTTACAGTCATGAGGGACAATATACAGTCCAGTACAATTAAGACATATTCAAGTTTGAGAACAAGGAATTGAGGGGCATCTTACAGCATTAAAAGGCAGCATTAAAGCTAAAGGGGAATGCGAGCAGTTAAAGAAAAGAGGAAAAATTCCATGCAATCATGTATGGTACCCCATCAAAAAGTTATGAGGGATGGAAACTAACAGTGAAACATAGTGTCAATGCAATCACACCAGGAGAAATATAAACAAAAAGTTATAAGTGGTTATAAACACAAAGTCTGTGTCGTCATGTACGGTGTGTGTGTGTTGTGTCATTACAGTCGTGACCGACTCTTTGTGACCCCATGTCCATGGAGTTTTCTTGGCAGGAATACTGGAGTGGTTTGCCAGTTCCTACTCCAGGCGCCTACAGCACCAGGTATTCCCTGGTGGTCTTCCATACAAGTACTAGCCAGGGCCGACCCTGCTTAGCTTCCAAAATCAGGCGAGATCGGATGTGCTTAGGGCATCTAGCCAGCTGTCATGTAAGGTAGATTCATATAAAAGACACATAATGGGTAGTCCATCATTCAGGGGAAGCTTGCCTGAAGAGAAAGGTCTTTGCCTGTTTCTGGGAATTACTTTAGAATTTTGATGTGAGTTAACTGGTGAAAAAAATTATTAGAGGTGTACAGGAATGTGTATCTGAAATTTCAGGACCAATCTAAACAGCATTCTGTAAGCCATTAATGACAGGAGAGAGTCCTGCAGTCCATACATAAGGTTTAAACTAGATATGGGCACGAACCAACAATATCTCCCAGTCTGGCGGTTCGGTGCCCCCCAATAGGAGCCCACTCAGAGGCAGTGCCTGTAGGAGACATGAGAGGAATCCAAGGATTGCAAAAGGTATAAAAAGTCCTAACTGGATCTTCAATTGTTTTTTCTTCCAGTTTTGCTAGAAATACTCACTGAGCAAGGAGCCACCATCACTGAAGTCACCGCTGAATTTGACTTGATTATCCTAATATAAAAATAAATATGAATTAAATACATATACATAATTCATTTGCACCAACATGCTTAAAAATAACAACAGTTATCAGTTTACATGTGTAGCTAATTAATAAGCCACATTTTAAATCAAGGTATAATACTACATCTTTTTACAGTCCAATAACTGTCATTAACATTAATTTGTGTGATTTCTACCTCATTTAAAAATCCAATATGATTTCAAGAGGAAAAAGATATTATGTTCTGATAAGATCTACCCTGTTAAGATGAGCTATAACTTCAAGAATCTCACAGCCATCGCGGCCAAATGATGGGTGTGGAACCTGGGTGGTGCAGTGCGAAAAAGCAGGTATTTCCCATCTCTTAATTATTTTTATTTCAAAAAAAAAATTACCCTTTTTTTCTCCGTAAGAAGGACCCAATATGGCTTACATCATTCAAAGACAATATTGAAAGCCAAAGCATAAGTATACAGATATTTTAAAAGATACTTTATGAGTATGTTTGACCAATATGAGTATGTTTGACCAATTTGGGGTAATTAAAATGTTAAAAGCTAAGTAAACCTTGCGGATTGTTAATTGTTAATTTATATAGAGTTGTACATATTGTTAATTTGAATTTGTTTTATTATCAATGTATATCCAATGCATCAGATGCCTGGGGGTCACTGTTTTTGTCTGGGGTGTTGGTGATTGGCTTTATAATAAAATTAATAAAAAAATTAAAAAAGATATTTTAAAAGGCTCAAACTAATTATCATACTAAAATATAGTGGAGAAAAACAAGATCACAATGCATTCAGAACAGTAAACTCTAGGCTTATTTGCTAGAGAGAAAAGCAATCTTGCATGAAGAACTCTTTTACATTTAGAGGGTGGCCACAAACACGGCCAGGGCAAGACTCTAGAATCCTCGGGCTTCTGAAGGACTTGGAGGAGAGGAATCTGCTCCTCCATCTCCTTCCGGTCTGGGAGCCTGGGTCTCATTTTAAACAAATAGCTTGAGAGTGAAAGGAATGTCCTGGGAAACTGCCCAACTGTTCATAGTTTCTGAAGTGTATGATAAGTTAAAAAAAAACAATGTAGAGGTACCTCAGATAACAAATTTAATTCGTTCTCCAAGGCAATGCGTTATCCGAAAAAATTGTTATCTGAAACACTGTTTCCCAATGAAGTGAATGGGAAACCGATTAATCCATTCCAGAGGTCTGGAAAAAAGGCAACCTTTTCAGAAACCTTTATTTATTTATTATTTATACAATTTATTTATTTATACAATTTATATTCCGCCCATTACCCAAAGTGCACCTTAAAGGCATACAGTGCTGGAACACCCCCCTCCAGCACACACACGCCCTGCAGTGCCATGCAAACACGTAGAAAATGAAAGCTGCAAGCCTTCCCCAGCCATTTCCCACCCAAAGAGCAATGGAGGAAAAAAAATCCAAACATAAGCATAAAACCAGCAAACCTAGCCTTTTCCAGCCCAAAGTACAAAGAAAAGCAGTGCAAAGATTAATAAAAGCTAGCTCGCTACTTTTCCAAGTCCAAATCCCTCAGTGAAAAATGTCCAGAATGCCTCCAAGACACCATGAAAAGATGTTCTAACTCTTCCCTCCTCTCCACAAACTACAGGGGCTGCAATGCATCCTGGGCACACTTTTTTGCAAGGCATTTTGGAACATTTGTTATCTGAGGCAGCCCATAGGGAACATTTGTTATCCAAGGCAACTCTATACCTGGAAATTTCCATTTCTTATCTGAAAAATTCATTATCAGGGGCATTCGTTATCCGAGGTATTACTATATAACCATTTTGTGATATAATCAACAAGATTACTATCACGACTGACCATTATGATATCACGGTACCTTTGTTTCCTTTACAGTATCAGCTAAACCAACAGAATCTTCCTGCTCACAATTCACTGTTGTTTTCTCTGTTTCTTTCTTCTCCCGGATCTGTCTCTGGACCCGCCTCTTCTGCCTAACATCACATTATTTCAGCAACATTCTGATTAAAACAGTATTCCTCTATTCAAGTGCTAAGATAAAAATCTATTATTCTAAAAATCTAGGTGAAAAATGCTGAAAAATCACATTATTTCAGCAACATTCTGATTAAAACAGTATTCCTCTATTCAAGTGCTAAGATAAAAATCTATTATTCTAAAAATCTAGGAGTCATTTCAGGGATCTGAACCAAATTGCTGCCATTTAAGGATTATTATTAAGTTCCTCCGGTGGTGATATTCTCCTGTATTAGTGTTTGGGAAGACTATGTTCAATTTCGGCCCAACTAACACACAGCAGCTGAAACCCAATATATTGTAGTATGTAATGACATGTGTTAACTCTCTGTGCTTTTGAGTTTGCCATCGGCCAGAGTTGCTGAAGAATGGATGGGGACCCCTCGAGCAAACTCACATGAGAACACAGACACAACTCATAAGTTAGTGGGGGCAAAAGCAAGGTGGGCTGGGAGGGAAGCTTGTATAGAATACAAGAGGAAATGTAAAGCACACATAAGTGTTGCATAAGCAAGCTGGCAACTTGTTTTCTTCGTCTCATTTTTTTAACAGGCCATTTGTGCCCAGCTTTCTGCAACCCGGAAAAAGCCTTAATTCAGGGGTGCTCAAACTTTTTGTAAGGAGGGCCAGATTTGGTGGCTGAGAATGTGTCAGGGGCTGGTTGCTCCCCGACCCTGCCACCCCACTGCAAGCTCCACCCACTGACCCATAAGCCACACCCACTGATCCCTTGCAACCCCACCCACAGGAAGGAAGGCAGGGACCAAGGGAGGGAGGGAGGGAGGGAGAAACCAAGAGAGGAAGGAAGGAAGGTGGGGAACAAGGAATGGAGGGAGGGAGGGAGGTGGGGACCAAGGGAGGGATGGAGGGAGGAAGGTGGGGACCAAAGGAAGCACAGGGAGCCGTGGCCACAGGTCGCCCCTTGGAAGAGGTGATCTGTGCAACCTTGCACCCCCCCAAGCTCCCCAGCAGTGGCGACGGCTCGCCTGCCAGGCCACCCCAAAGCTCCTTGGCGGTGGCAGAGGCCTGCTGGGTGAAGGAGGGGGAGGGAAGGGCGGGCGGGCTGGCCAGCTGCGGGCCACTCAGAATGGCCTGACGAGCCAGATTTGGCCCCCGGGCTGGATTTTGGGCAGGCCTGCCTTACAACAATCTGGAAGAACTCTTTAATGAATATGGTAAAAGGCACAGTGCCTTTTGGAGCTGATCATTAATTTGACCTTTCTATTTCTGGGGAGCAAAGAAAGCAACCTTTCTGCGCCTACAATTAGCAAGTAGAAATTCTATTTCCTCATCATCCTTTGGCTAGGGTGCTTTGGATAATGACAGAAAGCACACCAAAACAGATTGCTGTGAGGTCAGGTCAAATTACGCTACAGCAGTACCATTTGTTCTTACCTTTTTTTATTATTTCTCTCTTGTCTTGCTTCCTGGGAGTTAATGTCAGCTTTCAAGAGTTGAATCTGTTCAGAACGACCTTGATGCCCTTTGTGGAACTCATATTGGGCGATGCGGCGGCTTTGCTCAAACTCAATGAGATTCTGAAGTGGGATCAGCTTTGGCGTTTGAAACTGCTTGGGGGGGGGAGGAAATCCCATCATTTCATAAAGAACATCTCCCTCCAAATTCCATGGTGTATAAACCCGTGTTCACATTATGATGAAGGCATTCTCATTCCACTGTCCCCCCCAATATTTTTATTTATATCCCAATAATACCTATTGATTCATAGTCCATTAATCTAATCTAATCTAATCTAATCTATCATGCAACAGAAACAGTCATATCTATAAAGGTGCACATACTTAAATCGCATGTGGCTCATTTCAAAGTAAAGTTATTTAAAAATAATAAAAATGCTTTGTACTTTAAAAAAAAATTACCTTTATGAGTGGAGATAATTTAGCATAAAGTAATGGTAATGCTGTCTGCCCACAGCATTCGCTGGACTGTTGCTCTTTTCCTGCACATTTAACGGTTACTGATGTTGACGGACGTTTGGACTGGGACCAGGGCTTCAGATACAGCAGGGGAAATGGAGTAAAATGTTCATATGTTTTCTGCAGGAGCGTTTCATTGTCAGCCAGCGATTTCTCTGCCCTTAGATGTGCATGAAAATGATGGAAAGAGACATCTTCTGTTTTTCCATATTTATCCAAATGAGGTTGCTTGCAAGTTTCCTTACTTAGACTCTCTGCCTGGTTACGTGCCTGCTCCTGTGCTTGCCTTACAGCTTTCTGATCATAACTCTTCAAATTCAGGGGCCCTGTTGGCCCACCTTGGGGATTTTCCACCCAGGGAGCGGGTGCAGCCCAGCATTCTTTTCGTTGCGGCTGTGTCCCGAGCAAAGACTTGGGAGGCGTCGCCGGGCCAATGCGGAATGGCTGCAACTCGTCCTGCGGTTTAAGTTGAAGCAAAGGAAGCCCGCCTGCATTATTCAAAGGTTTTGCCAGTGGAATAAGCTTTGGTTTCTTTTCATCCTTTAGATCAGCAAATAACAGAGGCAGCGGCCCAGCTGGCATCGGGGGAAGCAAGCCCTGAAATGATGGATTTTGCCTTTTCCCATCAGAATGGCTTTCCGGTAAGTTTGAAGAATCATTGGTATGTGGAGGTTTCTAAACAAGACAGGACCGGGGGGTGGGGGTGGGGGAAAGGGGAGAAATCACACAGTAAATTTTATTTATACAAGATTAACAAACAATGGTTTAGAAAAAAACTGCATGAATAATAACTTTTTATATATTTATTTATTTATTTATTTATTTATTTATTTATTTATTTATTTATTTATTTATTTATTTATTATTGAATTTATATCCCGCCCATCTTCCCACGGGAACTCTGGGTGGCGAACAAAGCAGAACAGATCAGGAAATACATACAATTGGGTAAAATAAACACAATAGGAAGACATATTAAGATACAAGTCTCTACCAGAACATATCCATTGTGGCTTTGCTGATCACGGAAGTCATCCCCTTCTTGAGGGTGGATGTTTTGCATGCTAGCAGGACAACTGTTTTCATTTGCCATCTGTGCTTTTAGAAGACCATCTGCTGGATGTCTCGGGGAAGACCTTTTTGCATCAATCCCTGCAAGGTTTGGAGTCTGGCTTCGTTCCGACTGAAAGGGCCGCCGCGGCTGTGTTGTCTGCAGTGACACGTTTGGCCAGTTAGCAAAGGATGCTCCCACCACTTGCATGAGGCTCATAAAGTTGATCTGCTGCAACTAGAATGCAAAACGGAATACAGCAGACATGAGGGTTTGCTAAAAGTCATCGGGCATTTCTAGCTGTGCAGTTACCCTCTTGGGGAAAAAAAAGGCAGCAAGAGAAATATTATCCTATCATACTTATCATACCTTTATCCTAATCCACTAAGACAGGCATGCCCAAAGTCAGGCCCGGGGGCCAAATGTGGCCCATTTTCAAATTCTGAGCGGCCCACAGCCTCTTCTCCCCACCGGCGCAGCCTGCCACGCATCCCCGCCAGCTGGCCCCTCCCCATACCGGATGGAGGCGTCATCGTGCAGTTTTATGCCCTCCCTGCCTCCGTCCATTCCCCCCCCAGCCACCTACCCAGCCTACCCGCCCCCAACTCCATTATTGCAGCATTCTCCCCGCCCCCTTACATGTCCTAGAGGCTTGTGCAACATCCAGCCCGGAGGCCAAATGCAGCTGAATGGTTGGCCCCCACACATTTTCACCTCACAAAATCTGGCCCTCCTTGCAAAAAGTTTGGACACCCCTGCACTAAGACATTCACATGGACTTGTGTCACCACGAGCTCAGCAGCCGAATTAACACCAAAGAATATGCTGGATAGCTGCAAATTTGTGTACTGCCATTTCACAAGCAAAATTTGAATCTGTCTAATTATTATAAGTACAGTAGAGCCACTGCAGATGCAGATTTTTCAGCCTAACATATGAATAGCTATGTTCAGTTTTGACTACAGTGCCTTTTCTCAATCAAATGGTCAACTGCAGGAGAGCAATGACACTCTGCCAAGGCTCCTTTCAAAATGCGTTTACTGAACTGTTGGGTGGAGCAGTAGGACTGTCCTCACTGACCCCAGTTCAAAGAGGCTCCATTCCCAACTCTACGCCTGTCCCTTTTATAAAGCACCAGAAAGGACTACAGTAATACCTTGGTTTACGAACATCATTTGTTCCAGAAACATGCTTATAAACCAAAACACTCTTATATCAACCCTAATTTCCCTAAAAGAAATAAGAAATAATGGAAATTCAGATGATTTGTTCTGGGGGCCCATTGAACATATACTATACACACAAAATGCCAAAACTCACCAAAAAAGTCCATGACCATACCATGGTTTAGGTACGTGGCTGCAGAATCTACTCTGTTTGGGACTAACATTTGGATTTTATTCCGTGTTTTTAATGTGACTATAATAAAATGCAATTTGTAGCCCTATACGCATTTGACTCGCTGCCCCATGACTAAAAATGGTTCGAAAAATAAGAAAGGATGTTGGGGAAAAAAGTAAATAAATATATAGAGAGAAATAAAATCCTCTCTTCTCCTTTGAAATCCTCCCCTCGCCTTTGAAAACCTTCCCAGCTGGTGCAAGGGAAACCTGCCTTCCTCTCTCCTCCCCCTGCTTTTGAGGCTTGCCTAACACACAATGTTTCAGACGATCACCCACAAGCCAGCAGGGGGAGGGAGGCAGAGAGCCACCGTTGGTTCACTTGTGATCATGTGGGGATCCTGGGGCTTCCCCTCTGTGGTGGCGGACTTGTACTGCAAGGCGTTGCTTGTTGATCACAGCAAAATTTAGAAGAAATGTTTGCTTGTCTTGCAAAACGCTCTTAAACCAAGTTACTTTTAAACCAAAGTATTACTCTACCAGTGTAAACTATACAGTAGGTCTGCACAACCCATCGACCGCGGGTGACCGGTAGCCTTGCCGGGGCCCTGCCAGCCTCCCAACACGCTGCTAGTGGCAACGCACTCGGGGGGAACTTCCCTTTTTGTGCACCTCAAATGCCCCACCCTGGCTGAGAAACTCCCACCCTCAACTCCTCTTTCCCGCCATCCTGCATCCTTAAAAATTATCCTGCCACAGCGCCCCCGGGGGCGGCAGGATTTGGCAAACATGAACTCGGAGCAGCGACCAGGAGCTGATCAGCCACCCACTGCTGCCCCCTCGCCAGGCCGTCACCACCCCACCCCACCCCAATGGACGAGATGGCGACAGCGGCCTGTCCGTCCCAATCTGGAGGCTGCCTGAAGTCCGCCACCACAGAGCTTCCCCAGCCCCAGAAGCAGAGAAGCGCACGCACCTTGCCTCCCTCCTCTCACCCCAGGTGGTGAGCAAGCAAACCCAGCAGGCATGCTGCCCCAACCAGACGCTCGGTCCGGACCGCCCCCTTCCGACACCTGCTGCCGCTGCTACGACACATCCCCCAGCAGGAGACTCCACCCTCCTACCCAGGAGCACTGGCGAGGGGTGTGCGTGTGCACACACACTGTCTCTAGTGGAAGCAGCCCACAGGGACACGCAGAAGCCCAGAAAGTAGACCGCAGGCCGCTCAAAGTTGGACAGCCCTACTATATGGAGATATGTTGCCAGCAGAAGCCCTAATCACAATGTTTCAGGCCTAACATACAGGGATCAGAGTTGGGTTTAAACTGGAGCACAGCAAGCAGGATGTACCCATAAAGATGGCAGAGCCTGAAAATTCCTTCTGTGCCTGCCAAGCTTGTTGCCTGTAATCCATATGTAAGTAACTCTAAGGCAGTGGTGGTGAACCTTCGGCACTCCAGATGTTTTGGACCACAATTCCCAGCCTAGATTGTCAATGACAAAGGACTGTGGGAGTTTTGGTCCCAAGCATCTGGTGTGCCGAAGGTTCACCACCACTGCTTCATATAATTTAGGGATAGGTAACTTTGGAGGTCCTGGGGTCGCAGCATTTATTCTTCTGGATTTCAGAAGGCCTCACCCCTTATAATGTCTTCAACACCCTCCCAATTTCTTAAATTTATAAAGATGCCCAGTTATTTCACATTTTTCCAAAGGTTCCCCCCTACTTGTTTTACATGAGTTTCACCCCCAAAAACTAGGAAGTGACTAGAGTCATTTCAAGGTTTGAAAAATGATACTGAATATATCCATAATATATAAACAAACAAGGAACAGCTTCTGCTACAATGGTTGAGGCATCCCCAGATGCACTAATCACAAAAAAACTTATTTAGCAGAGCTTTTGGTTGCATTTTTTCAAAATGGGGCACCTTTACCTGAACCAGTTTAAACATTTCATCTTGGAGCATTTCCCTGACTGCATCTGAAGTGTTTAAGGGTGGTGCTGTTGGCTGTGATATCGGCTCCCTTGCACCAATCACTTCGTGTTTTGGACCGGATGAATTATTTGAAAGAGCACTTGACACAGCGGTGAAAGAAGGTTGATTCTCTGAGACTGCCATCTCGCTACTGCAAAGACATAAGGAAAATAGTCACATCACAAAGCAGGTAAACTAAAATAAATGTATACCTTCATTTGAAGGACACTCATTCAAAAATAAGGATATAGACATATCAGAGAAGATAGGTGGTTTGAGAGAGGAGTCAGGAAGCCATTCATGGGTGTACAGAAAATCCTATAACTTCCATTTACCGGACGGAGAATCCATGGAAGCTGAAGCCAGAGCTTGAAGGAGAGGAACAATAACATCTGGAATACACATGAACTAACTAAAGAATGGGGAACAAGCGCCATAGATCAAGTCCCAGTCACCAATACTCCAAAGCTGTGAAGCAACTGAAAATAGATGAACTTCTAGGGGCTAATTGCTCAGTGAGTAACCCCCTTGAGGGGGCCTCTTTACCTTTTGTTTTACCTGTAAATAATCAGTTTGCAGCATTGGAGAATGTGTCTCCAACTACCCCAGATGGGAGTGTCGAAAAATTTTCACTCACTGTAGAGAAAGCTGCTTTAGATACTGATAAAGAATCACATTTAGCAGAACATTGTCTGCTCACAGCTCAAACTGTTTCAGCTATATTCAACAAATAAAATGTTACAGAAAATCCCTCTCTGATTTTACTTTTAGGAGCCCCGTGGAACAGTGGTTAAATGCCTGTACTGCAGCTAAAACTGTGCTTACAACCTGGGGTTCAGTCTCAGGTAGCCAGCTCATGGCTGATTCAGCCTTCTATCCTTCTGAGGTTGGTAAAATGAGTACCCGGTTTGAGGGGGGGAGGGGCCTGCATAATTATTGTAAACCGCCCAGAGACTGCTTGAAGTGCTATCGGGTGGGATATAAGCAGAACACTTTGCTTTGCTTTTGAACAAGAGTAGAGGACTTAGGTGTAACCTGTCTCCCATTTATCATGCTGTCCTTTCACGATCCCCAGACAAATCAGAACCGCTTCACCGCCAGGAAGGCAGGTGCTAACAACCCATATATAAAGGATGTTGGGAAGGCTGTACGGGTATGAATTTCACACACCCCAGGCCATTGTCCACCCAAGGAGCCTACTCAGACCATTGTTCACCTAACTAAAGTAGGGTGAAAACAAGGTGAACTATAAATTGGATGTCTCTCACCAACCTTCCTCAGACTGAAGAAACTACTTGGATGAGTAGCAAAACATTTCAGTCCCACAAGAAATGAAGTCCATTTGTTAGGACAACTCCTGGATTGCCAAATCAACTGACTGGTACAGCACAAGGCAACCAACTGTTTGTTCTGTCTGGTTGTTTTTTACATGCAATTTACAAAAGAGACGGTTAATAAGTTCCTCAGTGACGTTCCCTGGATTTTCTAGATATATAATACTTACAGGTGGTTTTCCTGTTCCTTCTGCCTTCTGTATGGTCCTTCTAGAACCATACAGCCTGCCCAAGTGAAAGGCACAGGTGAAGGGCATGCCACCCCCTGCCAGGCACACACTAGGCAATCTCAACTGCCCCCCCCCCCAGCTCCAGGAGGGACCGTGAGGATTCAGGCTTCTAACCCTAGGATCTGCAATCAGCTTCTCCATCCTACTTAGCTACACAAAGTCATAAAGCATATAACACTGTATTTTAAAGGCTTTAGGTGACAGTTTGGGTTAGATGGACGGTATAAAAATCCAATCAATCAATCAATCAATTTTTTGAACCATTACAAACTCTTGACCATCCAAAAGTAAGAATATAAGAAGAACTATGTTGAATCAGACCAAAGATAAAATTAACTCAGCTATTTACCCAATGGCCAACCAGTAACCAACAGGAAGCTCAGAAGCAGGCTATGAACACAACAGCTGTTTCTACCCCATGCTCCTCTGGCAACTTGGACATCTTAAATAAAATATATGACTCTTCAGACAGAAATGCCATATTAACAGAGGACTGATCTAAGGAAATGGAGACAAACATGATTCCTGGTAGTAGCCCTACTTCTGGAGCAGCTACTAGTACAGTGGTGGCAAACCTTGGGCATTCCAGATCTTTCTGACCCCAACTCCCAGAATTCCAAGCCTAGATTGCCAATGACAAAGGACTGTGGGAGTTGTGGTCCAAAACATCAGGAGTGCCGAAGGTTCACCATCACTGTACTAGTTCCTGGCATGCCTACTTCTTTCTCTTAGCGTTTGTGCCTCTTGATGTTGGGGTCCTTCAATGCCTACAACTCATGAAATTAACTGGATAGCTTCTGCTTTAAGATGTGTGACCTGGCAGACCCATTTGGAATGGTTAACAGGAACACCTGACCGTGTAAAGCACTTACCAATAGTGCTTAAGTTGCTGAGGTCATGCAACTTAAATCCTCCCCTTCTTTAAAGGGCATTGACAGTGTAAGGCAGGCTCACTCTGGTGAGTAGTGGCTTGAAATTAACCAAACACAGCTGCAAACACAGGCAGCACCAGCCACTGTAATGCATGCTTATATAAAGAACCCAATACAGTTAATAAAATTGCAAATGCTACAACTGCTGGCCTTTCGTAAAGCGGTGAAGACCATCCTATTCCACAAGGCCTTTGGCGACCTAGCTTAGCCCCCCCCCTTTTTTTTTTTTTTTAAATCCGCCATCGATAATTTGCTGAATTTGATAGCAGCGGCGAGCTCAGAATTTAAGGGTGCGCCTTCGCCTCTGCTCTTTTAATATGTTTTATTTTAACTCATGTTGATTTGTTGGTTTCGTCTCTTACTGCTCTGTATTGTATTTCTTGTCTGTATTTGCTGACTTGTTCAGACATGTTCGCCGCCCAGAGTTCCCGTTGGGAAGATGGGCGGGATATAAATTCAACAATAAATAAATAAATAAATAATAAATAAACTACTATGATTAAGGCAACAAATGACGTTATGGACAGTAGACATGTAAGAGGAAAATGAGCAACTTAGCTTTTTTTACCTAGTAGATTCAGCCTTCATTTCAGGACAAGATGAGCAAGGGACATTGCTGGGAATGGTTTCACATGTAATACTGTAAATGCCGAAAGCAAGATAATATTTAGATTTTGCCCATCACATTATTCTCTTGAGAGGAATACATGTCATTTATTTTTAAAAACACTTTAATGTAAAATTTTAAGACACATTACTCACAAAGCACAAGAATTAATCCTCCATCACACAATGATTTTCTTTCTTTCTTTCTAACTGTAAACAAACACTGTTACCTTGTTCACAACCTCTGTTTACAATCGGTCTCCATAGCCAATAGCAGCTAACTCAAACAGTGTGTCTAGATTATATATACAAATACAGTTAGCCTTCATTAATAAATACACACATGAGCAAGACAAGGCAATTTAATTCATCCAACAACAAAAAACAAGCAAATGAAATCAGCATGATTAAGATGATCAAATAACGCTTTACGAGGGGCAACGCCGTTATGTTGTGTTTCTGGATTAAAGGCTTATCATTAAAATGTTAGCAAAATCATACTTACAATTACTAAACTGTTGAGGATGACAACAAATATTACAGAGATAAAAGAAATATAAAGCTTTTTTAAAAATGCACTAAGGATTTGCACTTTTGTTTCTTCAGGCTATAAAATACCTACATTTAGGGGTCTTTGACTTTTGGGGGGGCTGGTGGGACCATTTGAAAGGTAGAAAAATAATCCAGATATTCTTTTAATAAACACTTGTATATTTGTTGGGAATCATGTTTATTTACAATATGGCTACTTTTTATTTATTATTTATTTATTTAAATATTTTTAATCTGCCTTTCTCCTTGGAAAGGGCTCAGACAACTTACCATACTGAAGAGGAGTATACAAAGTTGGACACCACTGGTGTATACCAGTGATTAAGAAACATTAAAGACAATATTCAAGGCTAAGAACAATGGTTGTACAGAGGCATCACACTTATGAATGCATCTTTATTTACGGTTGTTAACCAAGTCAAGAAATACCAAATATCAATTTGCCACAATAAAACGATTTACCAGAATAAAACATTAAATTTGCCAGAATAAAACACTTTAAAAACATTTTAAAAACATTGTAAAACTTTTGATAAAAGCCACTAAATA
The DNA here is from genome assembly GCA_029282475.1 of Phrynocephalus forsythii. NCBI lineage: Eukaryota > Metazoa > Chordata > Lepidosauria > Squamata > Agamidae > Phrynocephalus > Phrynocephalus forsythii. The sequence continues at coordinate 101,954,879 of JAPFRF010000004.1, read as the reverse complement.
CAAACAGGACTGTTATAAAAATAGTCAATATCAGAAGGGTAGATAATATAATATATCGAGGATCAAGCCAACATCAACCCCCAAAGTGGAGACCACACTCCATATGGTGATCAGCAGCTAAAATTACTGGCTGTCATAAGCCTGCGTACAACTACTGCAGCGGTGCAAAATCTGGCTACACAATTTGAAGTCTGCTGGGACCTGTCAGAGAGAAGTAACTTTGCATACAATTTGGCAGGTCTCCCAGGAAATTTGTCGATAACACTTAATTAAGAAGATAGAACTAAAGCTCAGAACTTAATACTAAAGCTAAGAACTTAAAATAATAAAAGAAAAACTGAAAAAAGAAAAAAATGGAATAACACAAATAGGACTGCAGATTCAGTCCAATCAGTTTTAAGCACATGAGTCACAAAATGTTCATTTTTCAGAAGGCAGCGTAATGAAGCTAAAATAAAAATCCCTCCCTTCAGTAAGTAAGGCCTCTGAATGCCAAAACAAATAGAATTGAGACAGGAATTTTCTGTTCCAAAGCCCATTTCACAAAGGAAAACATGCTGGGGTCATAAAAACACCAAGTACTGACCCTCCACACCAGCTTCCAAAGCCCCAGGCAAAAAGGTCAACATACTCTAACAGGTCAACACACACACACTTATGGCATATTCAGAGCAGCTCCTGGCTCTCCACCACCATCTCTAGTTCCACCTGTTCTACCCTAATTGGGAATTCCATTGCATAATATATTGTCTCTGGATTTGTAATAATAACTATAATGCCTTTCCTTTTACCAATCTGGTAGCAACTGATCAGATTTGACTATTGACTTTCTTTGCCATACTGTATCTCTTTTCTAAAGTTTGGCTTCACCAAACAGTGGGACCCCTCATATCCATAGAGGACCACTTCCACAATTTACCGTGGATGCCTGAAACTGCAGATGCAAAGGAGCCCTTTATGCAACATACAAGGGAGCAGGACAAGGGACACACTTGTATGTTGTACATAGGGCTGCGTGGCAAACCACAACCAAGTGAAACTGAAGATAGCTATCTCATGGACATAGAATCCCACTGTATATTTTTATTACCTGGTATCCTATTGCATAGCTGTGATGGTACAACAGGAGTTAACATTAAAGAGCTCCTGCTTTGATTTAGGGTTCTGCGCCACTGTGTTGGTTAGATCAATGTTTTAGTTATCTGGCTGTGGAGTCAGAGATTCAGTTCCCACGGTCAATCCCAGAAGAGCCAGCCTGTGTGGCTTTGAGCAAGCTGCACAATCTCAGGATGCCCCCAGAAAAAGTGAATGGTAAACCACTCTGGGTACTTTGTACTGGAGATGAACTTTTCGTTTTGGAAGTGGTCAGCTTCCAAAACAAACCGTGGGAGCCCAGCTGACGTTTGGAACCGGAGGAATGAACTCAACCAATCCCTTACCTTGTACTGGTCTCACGTGGGGTTAAACTCCAACAAGGAAGAAGCCTCCAAAGTGTCATTGTTCCTTCTCCCTGGCGCTCACCAATCAGGAGCTGCACAGGGAAATGCATAATCCCGCCTCACTGTCTGATTGGCCAGCACCAGGGAGAAGGAACAATGATGTGTCAAAGGCTTCTTCCTCCTTGGAGTTTAACCCCGTGAGAGCCCAGCACAAGGTAAGGGATTGGTTGATTTCATTCCTCCAGTTCAGAACATCAGCTGGGCTGACCACTTCCGAAACGAAAAGCTAATCTTTACTCTGAACTAAGAAAGTCCTGAAAAAAGTCATTATAAGGAAGAACTGACTGGATGGCAAAAAATGACCCCTTTCTTGGATGCATATCTAGTGAAGGGGGTTGAGAGTGTCAGAGAATCCCAGAGCAATGTTTTCAGGAGGCTAGATTCCTGATTATCAGTATCAATCACTCTGGGATGCATTCATGCATCCATACATGAACACAGAAGTCTGAAGATTCTTAGTCATCCAGGTGAGATTATCTCTAAATTGTGTCATGGCAACTGGACTTCTTTTCTTGAGAGATTGAACGTTTCACTACTCAATGGATGAGTAGCAATATGTTTCGATCTCACAATAAAAGAAGCCCAGTTGCCATGTGATTAACACATAAGGTAGCCCAAATTTACACACACAACAGAATTTCCTTACCTCTCTAGTTTTGAAAAATTTCCCTCCAGTGTCTTCACAAACACATCTTTCTGTGGATACTGAACATCTGACAGAGATTGATGCTGCAATTTAAAAATATTTTAAAAATATTTTTTTTTTTTTTTTAAAGAAAGCATAATAATATGTCCTCTTACTTTCGCTTGAGAGCAGATTGCACTGTAATCACACTTTTGCTATTCCTACTTTTAGGATCTCATAAATGTGATTAGGTGGAAGGATTTCTATGACATGTTACACTTTCTCTGCAGCCTCCACTTCAACTCACATGCAAGTTTAAACCTGTTTATGAGAAATCTGGCCTTTTTCATCAGACACTTTTAACTATGCCCACACCCCTTTATAAGTCCAAACATAGACATCGGGGGGGGGGGGGGGGGGGTGGATAACATGTTGCAGAAATCCTTCACGTAAGATCCTATATGACTCTTTGTTCCTGTTTTTCAGCCAACTGCTGAACTTTCATAAACAGTCTTCTGATTATTACAGACATATGCACACTTGTATAACTACAGCAATGATGTATAACTAACAGGACCTTCTAGCTCAGAAAATACAGCTTTTGGTTAATATTTTACACAAGAACACAACATGGATCGAAAGTCAACGGTCTCTCTATAGGCAACAGGCTGACCCTCACTGTATCAAGCAACATTCTGCATCTCTCATTATACAGTAAGATACATTCTCTGTATCTTTCATTATAGCCCAGATAATTGCCTTTGTTTTATGTATCCAGCGTCTCCAAGTAGAAGTTGTAAACTTTGCTTCAATCTTAAATAAAATAAAATAAGTCTTGCTTATTTTCTTGAACCTGGCTTCCCAGCCCTACAAATCCTGCACCCCAATCCTATAGACACTATTCTCTCTCTCTCTCTCTCTCTCTCTCTCTCTCTCTCTCTCTCTCTCTTCACACACACACACACACACACACAGAGAGGGGGAGGGGGAGAGAGAGAGAGAGAGAGAGAGAGAAGAGAGAGAGAGAGAGAGAGAGAGAGAGATTAGTCCTCTTCTTCTCATTTCCAACACGAGACACCAAGAAGACATACTGAGAGAGGGGCACATCCACCAAAGTATGGCCAGCCTCCTGGTTGCACGAACAACTGGAAGCAGGGACCTCTTCAAAGAGCTACAGTCACTTTGGCAACTTCCGCTCCATACACAAGAATCTGAACCGGACAACGGCTTGCATCGTTTACAAAAACTGGCGTGTAAAGACTTGAGTACTAGTAGCAACTTGCCTCTTTTCTCTGCTGTACCGATTTAACACTGACAGAAATGGTAGGACTTCTTGAAACTGCAAATGCGTCTTCACAGTAATCTTAAAAACAGAATGCAAATAATATTTTTTTAAAAAAGAAAGCTGAATTGTTAAGAGAATAATCCTGTTCCTTGGTCCATCCTTATGTTCCCCACCACTCTTGCAAACCTTCTTTCTACATGCAAGCTGAAAGTCTGATCGGCAAGAATCCTATTGAGGATTTAAGCCTGTGTAAGCAAAATTGCATACATCATGGTGGTGAATTGCCACTAATTGACAAATTGCCACTCACATTCTTCATTCCTCATGGTGCGCCTGGGACAACACAAGGAATGTGGGTACCAGTTTTTTTAAGAGCAGTAATTCTTCTGTGTTTCTGCAGTTATGCTTATACCACCATGAATCTCTAATAGGACTCTGGTTGCTGTCTCCTAAGGGTAGGATCCTATATTCACAACTGGTGAGTCAATCTCACCAAATCCAGTCAAGTTTACTGCCTGAGTTAGCATATGTATAATTAAATAAAAAGGCAGAGGAAAACAGGCAGGCACGGAAACAACAAAACCCAGGGACTGGGCCAGAAACAGAATGTAAATCTGCCCCCAGTGCGGTAGAGACTGCCATTGCCGAATTGGTCTATTTAGCCACACTAGGTGTTGTTTTTAGGATCTCTACTCCAGGCATGATACCATAGTCTTTCAAAACAGAAGGACGCCAATGACTGACTGGTTCCAGTCTACCCGGTTATTCTCTATCCTCAGCTGCTAAGAGGTGTGTTCTTGTTCTCAGGAGCCTTATAGTAATATTCAACTCCTTTGGTAGCAAGAGGAGTTTGGTAGGTGTAAAGTACACTTATTTTGGGCCAGATACGTGTTTTTGGTTATTAAAATATGAAAGTATACATTCTAGAGAAACTACAGGATTCTGAGTACTCTTGTTATTATAATACTTCACACAGATAAACAGGTCTCAATTATAGGAACGCACAGTACTGTATAACATTTACTACATACTTCTGGTTTCATATACAGTGGTACCTCGGATAACAACTTTAATTCGTTCTCCGAGGTTAGTCGTTATCCGAAAAAATTGTGATCCGAAACAGGGTTTCCCATTGAAATGAATGGGAAACCATTTTAATCCGTTCCAGAGGTCCGGGGGGGGGAGGCAAAAAAGCTCCCCCCCGAGACCTCTTTACAAGGTACACTTTCAAAGTGCACTCCTCCTCCTCCTCCTCCTCGCCCACCCCCATCTTCACCAGGGCCCCCACCTCTCCTCCTTTGCCACCGCTGCTGCTGGGCACCCGGGAGGCGGGCAAGCCGAGAGAAGCTGCGTGCCGCTCGCGCGGCCTTCCCCCCACCCCCGGCCCCCACCTCTCCTCCATCGCCACCGCCGCTGGGCGTTCGGGCGGCGCGAGAGCCGGGTGGCGTGTGGCGGTTTCTCCCCCCACCCCAGCCCCCAGCTCTCTTCCATCGCCGCCAGGCGTTTAGGCGGCACGAGAGCTGGACGGCGTGTGGCGGTTTCTCCCCCCCCCCCCCCACATCTCTTCCATTGCCGCCGCCATCACTGGGCGTTCGGGCGGCGCGAGAGCCGGGTGGTGTGTGTTGCCTCCCCTCCTCCTCTGCAGGTCAGTTAAAGAGAAATGTGGAGGGAGGCTGGGGCTGTGGACCGTGGGGTGTGTGTGTGAAAATAACATGTCATTATCCAAATTATTCGTTATCTGGGGCAGTCATTATCCGAGGTACCACTGTATATGACAACAAATAAATTGGGGATTAAGCATTGCTTTGATTTCATTTGATTTCAACTAACCTTCATTTTCAGCTGTCACTTCCACCTTGCTTGGTGTGAATTCTCCCACTTCTTCCAGTAAAACTACATCCCAGTCTGTCCCTCCAATCACCATGTCATGTGTTACAGACTGTCCCTTAAAATCAGTTTCTCTCTTCTCAGATTGTTTTTCTTGCAAGGTTCTGTAAATTTAAGGAATTACAAAGTCTCTTAAGACTTCAAAAAGGAGATATGTTTCTTCCCAACTGATCCTTAGATTTCTAGTATATTAACCATTTACGCCATTTACGTCAAATTGGATACTGAATTATTACCCTGGAGCATCTTCAGAAGGCTTCCCGTAGGCGTGGCTGTCTGGGATAGCAATGGACGTCTCAGCTGATGGAGAACAGTCTGCATCCAAGGTGCTATCTTTCTCTGTTTTAGATCTAAGAGTGGAAGAACAGATACTTGCAGATGGCCTTTGCAGTTTCTGAAAAAGAACAAATAGGGCTGATACTTTGAAACATCACAATGCTTCTTCACAAAACCTGCTACAACATTGTCTCCATAGTGTCTCATCATATACTGTTTGAAATACAGTAAGATGCCTCTTCTAATTTCCTATTCTTAATTTGAATATGTTTTAAATGTTCTGGGCTATATATTGTCCCTCATTATTGTAAGCCACCTTGGGTCCTTTTCCAAGGAGAAAGGTGGGATAAAATATTCAAAATAAAAATAAATAAATAAATACCACCGACATGACTGTACTGTATAAATGGCAACGACATCATCATCTGGCACGGTTAATACAGTAAGACCCTGTATCCACTGATTCATTATCCACTGATTCAGTTATCCACGGATGGCCGAGGAAAAATAAATAAATAATTCAGCAGCTGCAAAGCAAGCTACTATCACAAAGAGCAATTGTAAAGCAAGCTACTGTCATAAAATAGCAGCCGTAAAGCAAGCTACCGTCACAAACAGCAGCTGTAAAGCAAGCTACTGTTGTAAAACAGCAGCTGTAAAGCAAGTTACTATCATAAAACAGCAGTTTTAGGGACATTTTGGCGTTCTCTCTTATCCACGGTTTTCATTATCCATGGGAAGGCTTGGAACCAATCCCCAGCGGATACTGGGGTCCTACTGTATTTATTTTAATGCAGCATAACACTTCTAGCACCCTCACTGCTAGTTCCAACACTCCCTTATGATCCCTTTTGCCCCTGGGAAGCCTTTGGGAGGGGTAGGGGGGACTTTAACAAATTAAAATTACAGCCGGGTTGCTGGCGGTGGTCCTGATTCAGTTACAGGAACGGCCGTAACAGTTTTCTGATATTCAAAATCACACAAACACTGCTGTGCCAAGGCTCCCAAAGGCTTTCTTGGGTGAATACAGACCCCAGGAGCCTTGGAACCTGAAGGGGGCAGGAACATTTATACGCCATGAAAATAAAGACTAAGTATGCCAAGGGATAGCTGCCTAGATGCCCTGAGAACACTTGATCTTGCCTGATCTTGGAAGCTAAGCAGGGTTGGCCCTGGTTAGTACTTGGATGGGAGACCACCAGGGAATACCAGGTGCTGTAGGCGCCTGGAGTAGGAACTGGCAAGCCACTCCAGTATTCCTGCCAAGAAAACTCCATGGACATGGGGTCACAAAGAGTTGGTCATGACTGTAACAACAACAACAACATGGCAGGGGATGGCATCAACATCCTTTAAATAATGTGACTGCACCAACTGGATTTCAGCCATTATGGTCCTGATATAGGTGAAATAATAATAAATATTATAATAATCTTAGAACTGCAGCATTAGGAGGACTCTGTTTTGCAAATAATGTGGATCCCCTTTAGAATGCTCGTCCTGTCTTACTATATTAGATCCCCATCTATGACACTAACATTTATGTAAAACTAGCTGTTGGATACTAGTTGTGGATGAAGATCTAAGTTTTACTTGATATTTATATTTATTTATTTATTTATTTAATGCATTTCTATACCGCAGCCTTTTTCCATATTCTCTTGTAATCATATTTTCTGTGATCACATTTGTATTCAAATTTGATACTGATCTCAAATAAATGATCAAAGCTGACTATAGCTTAAGTATCTTCTCCTGGTAGTTTATAAATGTCATTATAAAGCTTATCCTTCAAAGCAGTTTTTGCCTAGGTATTAGTTATTCAACTGCTGTACAGTAGGACCCCAGTATCCACTGGGGATTGGTTCCAAGCCTTCCTGTGGATAATGAAAACCGTGGATAAGAGAGAATGCCAAAATGCCCACAAAACTGCTGTTTTGTGATAGTAACTTGCCTTACAGCTGCTGTTTGTGACAGTAGCTTGCTTTGCGGCTGCTGAATTATTTATTTATTTATTTTCCTCTGTTAAACATGGATAACTGTATTTGTTTTTCATCATTATTTCATATCAAATCAGAAAAGAAACAATGAAGACAGTGAACACATTTCTGACTTGGTATAGTACATATATATTTGGAAAGATTAGCCAAAATTCTGCTGAGAATTTACACTAGAATTACACAAAGGACATAACATTTAGAAGGGAATTGCCTTGAATGAAGAAATTCCAGTAGATGCTATCTATTGTGCAATGTGACTCAGCACATAATAGGCAACGTCTATGGTGCTTTAACACAGCATTACACAATTTGCCTCCAAAAATACACTGCTCGGGTTCCACTTGCTGTTGTAACTAACAGAACCTGGGTGATTATATAACAATACTTTTATTTAATAAACACCATTGCCTAGTATTTCTCAAACAAGTCTTCAGGGCCATCTGAATGCATCATAGGAAGAATCTCCCTATTCATGGAATGTTTGTTTTTTCCTAGCAACCCGCCCCCCTTTTAGATTGATTACTCAGTGTTCTAAACAATCAACTAGCCTGAAAGCATAGTAAGTAACTAGTGCCAAGGAATTTTAGAATAGGATTGAGCCTTTTGAATCACTGTATTTCCACACCAAAATAGTCCAACTCACAGTACAGTGGACCCTCCTATAACAAAGGATTTGTATAACATAAAATCTGTACAGCATAAAAAATTCCAGAGATAGGGGAAATTTGCTTAATAGATTCGCTTATGGGGCGAATCCGTACATCATAAAAATGGTCACGATTAGGGATTACTCTGTTTTCAATGCATTCCTATGGGAAATTTGTATAAAGGAAAATTTGCTTAACAGAATTCCATTTGGAACGAATTGATTCCTTTATACAAGGTACCACTGCATTTTTCTTTAAGGTCAAGCTGGAAACACATTCACAGAGCTCATGCAGTAACTCTCAAATTTGAGGTAAGTTCAAACTTTATCAATTGTGCCCTAGGGATAAAATTAAAATCTGTTTCAGCACCTCAACCTACTCTGGCCTGAATTAGGCACAAAACAGCTCTTTGAAAACAGACTTCCCTGTTTCCAGGTTGTTTCAGGACTATTTCATGATGTATATAATGTTAGGTGCAGTCAAAACAAAAATAACTGAACTCTTTTGCCTAAGAGAAGTTGTTATTCATGTTGTGTTTATAAAAAAACTTTGGTATGTTGGTCTTTGACATTGCTCCTAAGCCATTTAAGTTGAGTGGGGGATAACTCAAATATTAGGCTTACTTTTAGATGTTAGGTAAACAAAAACAAAAAAATCAATCAATCACTAGCTATGAGTGATCTTTCAACTCTTTTTGCCCACCGGAATATACTGTTAGTCTTTTGTAATTGTTTTATTTTTAAATAGTTTATTTATATATATATATTGCAAAAAAAGGATTTTGATTTTTAAAATGCTAGGATTATTTATTTTTCCAAATGCACTGGAAAATAGATAAAAATGCTTTCCTGTTCAGAAATACAGTGGACCCTTGTATAACAAACAGTTTGTATAACATAAAATTTGTACAACATAAAAATTCTGGAAATAGGGGAAATTTGCTTAACATAATTGCCTATAGGGAGAATCTGTACAACACAAAAATGGGATTACTCCGTTTTCAATGCATTCCTATGGGAAATTTGTATAAAGGAAAATTTGTTTAACATAATTTCATTTGGAACGAATTAATTCCTTTATACAAGGTACCACTGTATGCAGCTGTTCACTTAATAGTGGTCCTATGGATATCTCAAGAAAGACGAGGAGTGGCAAGATACTACATCAATGAAACATTCAAAGAATAAATACAGTATAGCCCCCTGTTCAAGTTTGAACAGGCCAAGGTCTACTTTTTCCGTCCCAAAGTGCCTGAGGGCTACTACACTAAAACCTCTACTTACGAACTTTATCCGTTCCGAGCACATGCTCATAAGTTTAAAAAAATTGTAAGTAGAGCAGCAGTTTCCCACAGGAATGCATTGAAAATCAATTAATCCATTCTGGAAGGAACCGATTTCAATGAGCCATGGGCCATGAACTGGCCCGCTCGGCTGAGACAGTGAGCTGGCAGACCCAGAACTTTGCTGGGGCAGTGGTGGTCCTTGGGATGGGGGAGTGAGGGTGGAGAACATATCCCCTCACTTTTTAAATTGATGACCGGCAGACTACTTTTGAACCCTTTGTGGGCTACCTGTTGTGCAGGCCTGATATAGCCTATTGCAAAAGACAAAACAAAACACAGAATTTCTTGAGAAACGTCATATCTAAAGCTGTTGATTTTCCTCTTGCTTACCGGAATGCTTGCATTTTGGTCTTCTGATTTGTTGCTGTAATATTCTAAAAGCCACAGCGATGCAAGGATGGCAGATGCGGATAATTTCACGTGCATTGTTGGCTGGCACTCCTGAAAGGGCTGCCTTGAGGTGGGGTCAGAAAGCAGTCTCTTATCAGACCATCTGATCATCCATTCAAGCAAATGAGCAACGTTGTTAAATTTGAACTTCATTTCTGGAGTCGTCTCCTCTCTTTGGATGGCATCGGTCGTCTGAATTACTTTGTAGATACATTTAGGAATTGGAACTTTCTGGGGGGTAGAAGACACCTGTTCTGACCAACGCCGAGTCAACACGGGTGTATGAGTTCTGTTTTTATCGGAACAGTGTGTACTATAACTTGACTGCCGGCTTAGACCAAATAACCCTCTTCTTGCAGGGAACCTCATCACTGACTCATGGTTAGAAGGCTCTATTTCTTGTTGAACGTTAACAGGCAGAGTTCGTTCTTTAGACTCTCTTTTCCTTTCATCACGTAAGAGCGCTAACTCAGAAGCGCTGGGCTCAAAAACTGTGGCATAGCAAGAACCCGCTCTGAACATGTTTGTGCCACTACTCTGAATCTGTCGGCGCTTCAAAGTGGTATGAACATCAAAAAGGAAAGAGTTAAGTTCGTGTTCTCTAAGGAGTGGTGAAAAGCTCACCAGAAAAGGAATCACTGACTGTCCGTGATCAATCAGATCTCTTTCAAGTATGTAAGTTAAAAAGAGGTCTAAAAACTTAATGTACTCGTCATCATCACGTTCAAACTCCCATTCACCCACCAGGGGCAACGCACGCTGGTGAGTCCTATCTTTGCTGCTCTCCTTTTTGTTCCTTCTCTCTTTTTCACTCAAGTCTTCTAATTTTTCAGCAGCCTTATTGCATCGAATCTGCTGTTCATGACGGATCTCCCTGCAGAAGGGAAATCATAAGAAAAAGTATAGCAAAATCTGCTGCTTATATACCCCCAGAGCGCTTAAAGCACTCTCTGGGCGGTTGACAAGTAATTATGAAGGCTACATGTTGCCCCCCCGCCACTCCCCCAGCAAGCTGGGTACTCATTTTACCACCAACCTCAGAAGGATGGAAGGCTGAGTGAACCTTATACAATACAAGCCTTTATTGCAGTCATTGAGCAGCGTAAAATCAAGTTACAATATAAACATCTTTTAGGATCCCAGACTGTAGAAGGCTGTATCGCAATATTGGGCAGACCAGACCATAAAAGGCTGTATCCTGTTATTGGGCAGCAATCAAAAGAATAAAAGGTGATCTCACATTGATGTTAATAAAACCGATATAAGATAATCTACAAAGCAATGAGAAGAGATTATAAAATTATTCCAGATGGATATCAAATTATGATATCAAATTAATTTTGATAATTTTATAATCTCCTCCTACTGCTTTGTAGATTATCTTATATCGGTTTTATTAACATCAATGTGAGGTCACATTTTACTCTTTGAATTGGTGCTAATACACACACACACACACACACACACACACACACACAATCCTTGTTCATGTGACCCTTGAATCTGCTAACTGGAATGGAACCCCAGGTTGTGAGCACAGTTAGGGCTGCAGGACATCAGCCTAACCATTGTACCAAAAAGGCTCTTGGTACTAAAGAGGAAGGGTTACAAAGGGTAGCAAAGGACAGTCATATGGCACCTTTCCCTTCCAAAGAAAATTTTACAAATTAGGTATTTTCGTGGCAGATAAAATGCTTATCAAGTCACCACAGCACACATTAAATCTAATTTCTACATAAAATTAATCCTGCATAAATGATGCTTTTCAGAAACCGCCTGTCTTACACATCCCGCTTTAAGACAATTCCTGCATGAAAGTAGGACATTGGAGCAGCTGCCGGCCCACCCATGCTGGAAGACGCCTCCTTGCTAGTCAAGGCAGCACCTCATCCTCCCCCCCCCGGCATGTGGTCACTGCATTGGTTCCTCTCTCCCCCACCCCCCAGCAAAAACAATGCCACCATCTGGCAGGGCTTCCTGGAACTGCCCAGGGAAGCGACACTGTCATTGCCTGTGAGGCAGCTCCGGTGGCTCCATTTCAAGGTACAACCCAAGTACAGTCAGTAGCCGGGACGCCGACCAGCACCAGCCAGCCAGTGACAGAAGCCCCGGTGTGGTTTTAAAAAGTGCACACTGGCACCCTTTTAAAACTGTGCCGGCATTTGGGTCGTACTCAGTGACTGAAGTCGCTACAAATTCACTTTACTTGGTTCCGTACATGTAGCTGCAGCCCACATGAAAACACAGCTGTAAATTAAACATCAAAAAAGAAAGAAAGGACTTAATAGGTCTTTCTCACATAACACTTATAGTTTTTGTTTGGGAAACAGCATTTTCCTGTCACTGGGGCTAGCATTACACCAACCGCAGTGTTCCTGTGGCCTTACTCTGCTGACAACTCATATACGCCCCAAGCACTGATGGGGGGCCTGAAAGCAGAAAAACTCAAATTGCTTGCCGTTTTTTTATGTTGCTCACTAAGAGCAGCACTCATAAACACCACCATAATGTTCTCCGAAGTCAACATGTACAAGTTAACTGTGACGCTAACATCTGACAGTTCCAATAGGAAGAGAATGGCCCCAGTGCTAGCTATGACGAATCAATGACAGCTAGAACAACACAACTGTTCAGAAAGATAATAAATTCTTACCTGCGGTTTTCTTGCATCTGAGAAAGAAGGTGCTTGTTTGCTTCTTCTGCCAGCAAAGCTTCGGACAATGACTCTCCTGTTTCGGCATCGCTGCAAATCTGTGAGCTCCCCAAATCAGAAATTGTGCTTCTGCTCAGACTGGTCCCCAAAGAAAGCTTATCGTAGCAACAAGCTCCAGGATCATGTGCCTCCTCTTCGGGTGGCTCCCAGATGTTTTTTTCGTAGGGCCCAATGTTCCGCATCACACACTTCAACGTCTTCACATTCACTTTGCGGGCAGCATGTAGAACAAAAGACATCATTTCTTCACTGCTGGGGCCTAACCAAAAAGACAGCCCATTAGTTACTGTCAATTCTAGAAAGTAACTATAACTAAGACAGTCTGATGATTTATCCCTTGTAGGTTTTCAAATGTTATTGAACTGTTTTTAAACTTGGTATTTAATCTTTTTCATTTAAGTAATTTTATTGGGGTTTTGGGGAGAAGAAGGGGAATGAGGGGAAGGAAGGGGGAATACATTATAAAAATTCCATTGAGTATATCAAGCCTAAAATAACAATTTAACATATTTACAAATCACCAAATAGTATCACAATACTAATAAGTTTGTTACTTCTTGCCATCTTTTTTTGGAAATCTCTTCGTAGTCTCCCTTTAAAAAACCAGAGAGCTTGTCGATTTCAATACATTCTCTTATATTTTTGTGGAGGTTTCTCTCTGTTGGCATAAGAACATAAGAAGAGCCATGCTGGATCAGGCCAAAGGCCCATCTAGTCCAGCTTCCTGTATCTCACAGCGGCCCCACCAGATGCGTTTGGGAGCGCATGAGACTAGATATCTGTCTCCTGATACCACTCCCCTGCATCTGGCCCTTGAACTACCCTGGTTTAAAGCCTAGAGATTACATATCCCCATCATGGTTTGTAACCCGTGATGGACTTTTCCTCTAGGAATCTGTCCAATCCCCTTTTGAAGGCATCCAGGCCAGATGCCATCACCACATCCTGTGGCAGGGAGTTCCATAGACTTACAACGCGCTGGGTGAAAAAATATTTTCTTTTGTCAGTTCTTACTCTCCCAGCACTCAATTTGAGTGTATGTCCCCTAGTTCTGGTATTTTGAGAGAGGGAGAAGAGCTTCCCTCTATCCACTTTACTCATACCCTGCATTATTTTGTATGTCTCAATCATATCCCCCTCAAGCGCCTTTTTCCAGACTAAAGAGGCCCAATTGTTTTAGCCTTTCCTCATAAGGGAGGTGCCCCAGCCCAGTAATCATTTTATCGCTCTCTTCTGCACCTTTTCCAGTTCCACTATGTCTTTCTTGAGATGCGGTGACCAGAATTGTACACAATACTCCAGGTGGGGCCTTACTATTGTTTTGTATAACGGCATTATAATGTTGGCTGTTTTATTTTCAATCCCCTTTTTGATAATCCCTAGCATGGAATTGGCCTTCTTCACTGCTGCCACACATTGGGGAGACACCTTCATGGAGCTGTCCACCAACACACCAAGATCTCTTTCCTGATCCGTCACGGATAACTCAGAGCCCATGAGTTGATAGATGAAGTTTGGATTTTTGCCCCAATATGCATTACTTTACATTTGGTTACATTAAAACGCATTTGCCATTTCTCAGCCCACTCCCCAGTTTGGAGAGATCCTTCTGGAGCTCTTCACAATCTTCTCTGGTTTTTACCACACGGAAAAGTTTTGTGTCATCTGCAAACTTGGCCACCTCACTGTTTATCCCTGTCTCCAGGTCATTTATGAACAGATTGAAAAGCACCGGTCCCAGGACCGAGCCCTGGGGCACACCGCTTTTCACTTCTCTCCATTGTGAAAATTTCCCATTGACACCTTTTGTTTCCGGGATCTCAACCAGTTCTCAATCCATAAGAGGACCTGCCCTCTTATCCCCTGACTATGCAATTTTCTCAGCAGCCTTTGGTGAGGGACTGTGTCAAAAGCCTTTTGAAAATCCAGATAGACTATATCCACCGGTTCACCCAAATCCACGTGCCTGTTGACCTTTTCAAAAATTCTAAAGGTTTGTAAGACAAGATTTACCCTTACAGAAGCCATGCTGATTTTCTCTCAACAAGGTTTGTTCTTTTATGTGTTTTAAGATTTTCTCTTGGATGAGGCCTTCCACCATCTTCCTGGGACAGATGTAAGGCTAACCGGCCTGTAGTTTCCTGGGTCCCCCTCCTTCCTTTTTTAAAAATTGGTGTGACATCTGCTATCCTCCAGTCCTCCGGCACTGTGGCGTTTTAAGAGACAAGTTGCATATAACCGTTAAGAGATCTGCAATTTGGTTTCTCAGTTCCCTAATAACCCTTGGGTGGATGCCATCTGGGCCCGGTGACTTGTTAATCCTCAATTTATCAATTAGTCCTAAAACCTCCTCTCTTTTAACCTGTATTTGATTTAATTCTTTAGTCAAGAGGGGCGGCTCAGGCAGCGGAATCCGCTCAAGGTCCTCTGTCGTGAAGACAGACGCAAAGAACTCGTTCAATTTCTCTGCAATGTCCAAGTCCTCCTTAAACTCCCCTTTTCCTCCCTCACCATCCAGAGGGCCAACTGGTTCTCTGGCAGGTTTTCTACTTCTAACATATTTAAAGAAGCTTTTATTATTACCCTTTATATTGCTAGCCATAAAATCTTTCTTTGCCTCCCTTATCATCTTTTTACATTTCTTTTGCCAGAGTTTGTGTTCCTTTTTATTTTCCTCGTTTGGGGAGGATTTCCATTTACAGAAGGACCTCTCCTTGTGCTTTAGAGCCTCTCTAACTCCACTCGTTAACCATGCCGGTGTCCTCTTGGACTTAAATGAGCTCTTCTTTCTTTGTGGTATGCACTTGTGCTGGGCCTCTATTATTGTTGTTTTACACAGACTCCATGCACTCTGAAGAGATTGGATTCTTCTAACCCTCCCCTTCAGTTTCTCTCTAACTGTTCTCTCTAACTGTTAGTTTCTCTCTAACTGGCACTTCTGGTTGTTTCCAAAATTTCACACACAATATCCTTGCTGCAACTATTACATGATGAAGTACATATTTCTGATCATATGAGATATTAATATCTACTATATATTTAATAGAAAAAATTCTGGACTAAGCTCTAACTTAATCTTCAAATATCTTTCTAAAAATAATTTTACCGTTATCCAGTATGCCTTTGCCTCTTTACATGTCCACCACATATGATAGACGGTACCACTCTCATGTTTACATTTCCAGCATTTGGGTGAGTAATTATACATCTTGGATAGACGGTGGGGGGAGAAATGCCATCTATAAAACATCTTATAACAGTTTCCTTAAAGGCTATAGATTTAAAAAGTTTAACCGTATTCCACAAGTAGTCCTATTTGTTTAGATGAATAGGATAGCCAAAATTTTCTGCCCATCTTATCATAGTGTCTTTTACCAATGTATCAATCATTTTTTCATTTAGCAAAATGCTATAGAATTTACTAAGAAGCTTTAAATCGCCAGAAGATAGTATTTTGTCGAGTGGAGTGTCATTAGTCATAAATCCCCCCTCTTTGGTGAGATTTTTAAAGTGTGAGTGTATTTGTTGGTACTTCCACCAGTCTAACTTGTTGACCTTCAGATAATAATTTTGCTAATGGCTTCAAGGAGCAATCAGCATTCAAAAGTTGTCTATAGGTTAGAGGTTTAAGACTTGTACTTGTAAGAGAACTAGTTATCGCTCCTGTCGGAGATAACCACGTTGATGATTTAAGATAAAACTGTTTTTTTATGGATAGCCATATTTTGATTAAGGCATTCCTTATCCAGTGTTTTTTGAAAAGGGTAGGTATATTGCCCTTATACCATACATAATGATGCCAGCCCCTGTCTAAATCATGACTCTCAAGCTGCAGTATTCTATTATTTGTCATCAAGATCCAGTCTTTAACCCAGGTCATAGCAGCTGCCTTGTAATACAACACCAAATTGGGCAGAGCAAAACCACCAGCTTTAGTTCTGTCCTGTAAATAAACATTTCTAATCCTTGCTTTTTTCTTTTGCCATATAAACACAAGTATACTCTTTTCCAGGTCTGAGATAATCTTAAAGTTCGGTAATATAGGTAGATATTGAAATAAAAAGAGTAATTTAGGTAAGACAGTCATTTTAACTGCAGCAATTCTGCCCATTAGGGATAACTGAAGTCTTGACCAGGTTTCCAGGTCAGCTTTGATTGCTTTTATACCATTAACATAGTTATCTTTAAGTAGAGTGTTACAACGGTTGGACACAGTGATGCCCAAATATTTTACCTTGGTAGCATGTTGGAAACCTGACTGGTTGACCAACTTTCCGGTCATAAGTGGGGTCATATTTTTTGTGAGCAACAGTGTTTTTTCTCTATTAACCTTTAGTCCTGAGATTTTGGAGTAGGCCTCCAAAATCTTTAATAGCTCTGAAAGGGAGGTCTGTGGTTCCTCCACAATAAACAACAAATCATCCGCAAAGGCCTGCACCTTATAGACTTCTCCTTTGGTTTGTAGACCTTGAATACCTGGGGCATTTCTTATTACATGGCGTAATATCTCTAACGATAGAATAAACAACAAAGGAGACAGAGGACATCCTTGCCTGGTACCTTTATGTATCTTAACTGTGTCTGTAAGGTAGCTGTTGACTACGATTCTAGTGCTTTGTGCAGAGTAAATTTGCTCTATAGCTTGTAGCATTCTGTGTCCACACTGTAAATAATCTAACTGGGTTTTAAGTAAGGACCAAGATACATTGTCAAATGCTTTCTCGGCGTCGATGAATGCAAAAGCAACTTGCTTCTCAGGGTGACATTCATAGTACTCCAACGCGTCGAGAAAAATTCTAACATTGGATTGAAGGCGTGTTTTTGGACGAAAGCCATTTTGATCAGGGGATATCAGAGACGGTAGGATCATCCGCCATCTGTTTGCCAAGATGGTTGCAAATATTTTGTAATCCACGTTTAGGACAGCAATTGGCCTATAGTTTTGGATCAAGTCTCTGGATTTCCCTTCTTTAGGAATCAATGTTGTATGGGATGATTTCCATGAATCTGGTATATCTTTGCCCTCTAAAACAGATGTAAACAGATTTTTCATGTTTCCGGTGATTATCTCAGAATTTTTTTTTATAAAATTGTGCCGGTATCATAAGAACATAAGAACATAATAAGAGCCATGCTGGATCAGGCCAAAGGCCCATCTAGTCCAGCTTCCTGTATCTCACAGCGGCTCCACCAGATGCGTTTGGGAGCGCATGAGACTAGATATCTGTCTCCTGATACCACTCCCCTGCATCTGGCCCTTGAAGTACCCTGGTTTAAAGCCTGGAGATTACACATCTCCATCATGGTTTGTAACCTGTGATGGACTTTTCCTCCAGGAATCTGTCCAATCCCCTTTTAAAGACATCCAGGCCAGATGCCATCACCACATCCTGTGGCAGGGAGTTCCATAGACTTATAACGCGCTGGGTGAAAAAATATTTTCTTTTGTCTGTTCTTACTCTACCAGCCCTCAATTTGAGTGTATGTCCCCTAGTTCTGGCATTTTGGGAGAGAGAGAAGAGCTTCCCTCTATCCACTTTACTCATACCCTGCATTATTTTGTATGTCTCAATCATATCCCCCCTCAAGCGCCTTTTTTCCAGACTAAAGAGGCCCAAATGTTTTAGCCTTTCTTCATAAGGGAGGTGCCCCAGGCCAGTAATCATTTTCGTCGCTCTCTTCTGCACCTTTTCCAGTTCCACTATGTCTTTCTTGAGATGCGGTGACCAGAATTGTACACAATACTCCAGGTGGGGCCTTACTATTGTTTTGTATAAAAGCATTATAATGTTCGCTGTTTTATTTTCAATCCCCTTTTTTATAATCCCTAGCATGGGATTGGCCTTCTTCACCGCTGCCACACATTGGGGAGACACCTTCATGGAGCTGTCCACCAACACACCAAGATCTCTTTCCTGATCCGTCACGGATAACTCAGAGCCCATGAGTTGATAGATGAAGTTTGGATTTTTTGCCCCAATATGCATTACTTTACATTTAGTTACATTAAAACGCATTTGCCATTTCTCAGTCCATTCCCCCAGTTTGGAGAGATCCTTCTGGAGCTCTTCACAATCTTCTCTGGTTTTTACCACACGGAAAAGTTTTGTGTCATCGGCAAACTTGGCCACCTCACTGTTTATCCCTGTCTCCAGGTCATTTATGAACAGATTGAAAAGTACCGGTCCCAGGACAGAGCCCTGGGGCACACCGCTTTTCACCTCTCTCCATTGTGAAAATTTCCCATTAACACCTACTCTTTGTTTCCAGGATCTCAACCAGTTCTCAATCCATAAGAGGACCTTCCCTCTTATCCCCTGACTGTGCAATTTTCTCAGCAGCCTTTGGTGAGGGACTGTGTCAAAAGCCTTTTGAAAATCCAGATAGACTATATCCACCGGTTCACCGAAATCCATGTGCCTGTTGACCTTTTCAAAAAATTCTAAAACGTTTGTCAGACAAGATTTACCCTTACAGAAGCCATGCTGATTTTCTCTCAGCAAGGTTTGTTCTTTTATGTGTTTTAAGATTTTCCCTGGGACAGATGTAAGGCTAACTGGCCTGTAGTTTCCCGGGTCCCCCCTCCTTCCTTTTTTAAAAATTGGTGTGACATCTGCTATCCTCCAGTCCTCCGGCACCGTGGCCGTTTTAAGAGACAAGTTGCATATAACCGTTAAGAGATCTGCAATTTGGTTTCTCAGTTCCCTAATAACACTTGGGTGGATGCCATCTGGGCCCGGTGACTTGTTAATCCTCAATTTATCAATTAGTCCTAAAACCTCCTCTCTTTTAACCTGTATTTGATTTAATTCTTTAGTCAAGAGGGGCGGCTCAGGCAGCGGAATCCGCTCAAGGTCCTCTGTCGTGAAGACAGACGCAAAGAACTCATTCAATTTCTCTGCAATGTCCAAGTCCTCCTTAAACTCCCCTTTTCCTCCCTCACCATCCAGAGGGCCAACTGGTTCTCTGGCAGGTTTTCTACTTCTAACATATTTAAAGAAGCTTTTATTATTACCCTTTATATTGCTAGCCATGCGTTCCTCAAAATCTTTCTTTGCCTCCCTTATCATCTTCTTACATTTCTTTTGCCAGAGTTTGTGTTCCTTTTTATTTTCCTCATTTGGGGAGGATTTCCATTTACAGAAGGACCTCTCCTTGTGCTTTAGAGCCTCTCTAACTCCACTCGTTAACCATGCTGGTGTCCTCTTGGACTTAAATGAGCTCTTCTTTCTTTGTGGTATGCACTTGTGCTGGGCCTCTATTATTGTTGTTTTAAAGAGGCTCCATGCACTCTGAAGAGACTGGATTCTTCTAACCTTCCCCTTCAATTTCTCTCTAACTAGTTTCCTCATCTGAGGGAAGTTTGCCCTTCAAAAATCAAGGGTTTTTATGTCTGATTTGGTTGACACTCTTCCTCCGACATGCATGGCAAAGGAAATTGCAGCATGGTCACTGTTCCCCAGGCTCAGTGACATTCACATCCCTGACCAGGTCCTGAGTATCGCACAGTATTAGATCCAGAGTTGCCTGTTCTCGGGTGGGCTCCATGACAAGTTGCTCTAAGGCACAGTCATTCAGCAAGTCGAGAAACCCAGTTTCTCTTTCTTGCCCGGAGCTCGCATTGACCCAGTCAATGTGGGGATAATTGAAGTCCCCCATGATTACTATCCTATCCCTCTTAGCCACCTCCATAATTTCTCTCCTCATTTCAAGGTCCCTCTCAAGTTTTTGATCTGGTGGACGATAGAATACTCCAACTATCACATCACTCCTTGGACCTGGTAGTTTAACCCAAAGTGATTCTATGGTGGAGTCAGACCCTCTGTCCATCTCCATTTTGCTGGATTTTACCCCTTCTTTGACATAGATGGCCACTCCTCCTCCAACCCGCCCCTCTCTATCCCTTCTATAGAGTTTATAGCCTGGGATTGCTGTATCCCACTGGTTCTCCTCATTCCACCAGGTTTCTGTTATGGCTATTATATCTATGTTATCCCTAGCTGCCAAATGTTCAAGTTCTCCCATCTTTGCTTGGAGGCTTCGAGCATTGGCGTAGAAGCACCTGTACAGTGGGTCCCGCAACAACAGCTGCTGCCTTGTTCTTTTTCCCCGACAGCTTTTATTTTCAGTAGACAAACTGTCACATTCCGTTATTCTCCCAGTGCTAATACCTGCTATGTCTTCTCTATGTGATTCTCTACCCTCTCCAACCTCATTCCCCAAGGATGAGGTGTTCCAAACCGGATGCCACTCAGCTCCTGTCGGCTTTCCCCCAGTTATCAGTTTAAAAGCTGCTCTGCTGCCTTTTTGAGGTTGAGTGCCAGCAATCTGGTCCCATCATGATTCAAGTGCAACCCATCCCTCCTGAACAGGTTTGGCTTGTCCCAAAATGTTCTCCAGTTCCTGACAAATCTAAAGCCCTCCTCTCGACACCATCGCCTCATCCACGCATTGAGGCTTCTGAGCTCTGCCTGCCTGGCGGGTCCTGCACGAGGAACAGGTAGCACTTCTGAAAATGCTACCTTGGAAGTCCTGGACTTCAGTCTTCTTCCTAACAACCTGAACTTGTCTTCCAAGACTGACCGCTTGGCCTTCCCGACATCATTGGTACCAACATGTACCATGACCACTGGCTCCTTCCCGCTTCTCTCTAAGAAGCTATCTAGATTTCTCGTGATGTCTGCAACCTTTGCACCTGGCAGGCAAGTGACCATACGGTTATCATGCTCGTCACAAATCCATCCCTCTGTATTTCTAATGATAGAATCCCCTAGTACAAGAAGCTTCTCTCCTGCAGCCTGCTCATCTACATGTACCTGATCTTGTATAGTGATGAGGGAGAGATCCTCCGGTGAAACCAAATCTTCCTCTGTGTGTGCCTCATGAGGTGTGCTGAGGGAAAGAGCCTCAAACTGATTGTGCAATATGAGACTCTCTGAGCGATCCCTTGGCCTTCTACTCCTTTGAGTCACATTCCTCCACCCATCTACCTCCTGAGTTGGGGAAGTGACTTCATCCTCAGAAGTGTGCCCTGTCTCTTCTTGGACCTGGATAGTCCGTTCCGCTCTGTCCAAGAACCGCTCAAGCGCCTTAATATGTTGCTGGTCTGATATGCGAGCCTCTACCTGCTGGACCTTCTCTTCCAATAGAGCAACCAGCTTGCACTTGCAGCAGATGTAGTTCTGCACACGCTCTGTCAAGATGACAAACATGGCACAAGTACTGCAGGTAACTACAGCTGCTCCCTATTGAATCAGGTCCCGGGGCCTTGTTCATTTTTTGATGGTTAATGGCCTCTGTTATTTCCATCATTGTAATGGGGGCATTCGTCGTAGCTCTCTGTTATTCAGTAAGTTTTGGAAAATTGGCTTGTTCTAAATATTGGAAAATGGCATCTTTATTTATTATCTCCGGCTTGAACAGATTCTGGTATTTAATCTTAATGTATGTTGATTTTTTAAAATATGATATTGATATAGTGTTTTTAAATCTCTTCTTTTATCTGTTGGGAAGTCACCCTGGGTTCCCAATGGGGAGACAGGCAGTATTTAAATAATTTAAATAAATACATAAATTCAGGTCACATAATTTTGTATTTTACAATGAAGAATCTACATTCAAACCTCCTCCTCTTAAATGTAACAACTCTGAATAAGTTTCTCTATCTATCTATCTATCTATCTATCTATCTATCTATCTATCTATCTATCTATCTATCTATCTATCTATCTATCTATCTACCTACCTACCTACCTACCTACCTACATACCACCCGTCTTCTAACCAGAACTCCGGGTGGTTTACAATAATGCAATAAAATAAAAATAAAGAGCAGAACAACAACAACAACAACAATGCAATAAAATAAAAATAAATAATAATAATAATAATAATAATAATAATAATAATAATAATAATAATAATAAAACCATCTCAGACACTGATGTGTTTGTCTCTGTATCTTGAGCATAAAGTCATGCACTGTACAATACAGTTTATATTTGCACTTTCTGAAGAAAGCTTTAGTTTTTGAGTTGTTTGCTTAGAAAAATTATACACAAGTAGTCCACCTTGCTTCCTCCAACAACAAGCACGATACCTTTGACTATGCAGTCCTGAAGTCGCCGTTGCACTGCGCTGTATTTATCTCTTAATGGAACGCGTACCACTTCGGGGTTAGGAAATGCTTTCACCAAAATTTCTGCCACCTAGACAGAAAGTCAAGATCACTTTTAAGCTATTTAGCAAAGTTCCTACAGCTACAGTACATCTGCCCAACCATGGATATGAACAATGACATATTTTGAAAGGAATCCCAATTCCGTAATATTCTATACCTTTTTGATGGGTGGTACTTCTCCAGTAAGACTCAGAATAATATCCTGGACCAATTCTTCGACATTCATGAAGTGAGCAAAAGGGAGCATTCGGTTAGCCCATTCCAAGGCACTGAGAGAGTGCTCCACAAGACTGGCATCAAATTCAGTTCCCTTGCATTCCAAAAGATATAATGACAAGTAATTACCATATTTTCCCAACTATAAAACCCCCCATGTATATGACGACCCCCACACTTCCAACCCAAAATTACAGTTTTGCAACCGTGTGGTTCTCTCCTTGGCTTACTTCCATGTATAAGACGACCGTCAATTCTAAGTTCAACTGTGTTAAACAAAAATATTGTCCCATACACGGAAAAATGCTGTAGCCTAAGATTTCATTTAATGTCTAGTACTTCGTCCACAAAGTATGTATGATGGTGGCAGACCTACATATTGAAGCCCGCTGCGCCACAATGGGGAGGGGAGACAGAATAATATGCAAAATAGGGGACAGACAATTTAAGAATAAAACGGGAGCATGAGTGAGAGAAGATAACTCCTAGAGCGTGTCTTCAATTATTGCAGTGAACGGGACAAAACCTGGAGAGATGAGTTTTGGGGCAGTATTTAACATTCCAATAAACATTCCTCTCAAACCTGGAAATGTACAGCCAATTTATTTATGCAGGCTACATGTTACTTCCTCACCACATATGCCAGGTACTGATTTTACTGACCTCAGAAGGATGGAAGGCTGAGTGAGCCTTGAGCTTGCTACATGGAATCAAGCCCCAGGTCGTGAGCCCAGTTATAGATGCAGTATAGCCGTTTAACCACTGCCACACGAGGCTCTTTTTGTAGCTACTATACAGGCAACAACAATAGACACGAATTTAACAGAACAGGTCTGCCACTCTCGTGTGTGGTCTGAGCCTTTGTTTTAACCAGTTCGGTAATGACAGTAAAGTATTTGTCAGTTTCCTTCCCCACACACTCAAATGTAATAAAACTAAGGACAAATTGATTTATGATGTGGTGTAGGTGGGCCCTTCCAGGATTTCATGCAAAATGGCCTGGGTCCTAGCTACCTCAAAGATCGAATATCACAGTATGAACCGGCTGAGGTGCTAAGATCATCAGGAGAGGCCTTTCTCTCCATTCTGCCACCTTCACGGGTGCGCCACAGAAGAACACATGAAAGGGCCTTCTCTGTTGCTGCTCCCAACCTTTGGAACTCCCTCCCACTGGAGGCCAGGACTGCCCCATTTCTGCTGTCTTTCCGGAAGCAGGCAAAGACCTTCCTCTTCGGGCAGGCTTTCCCTGACTGAGGGACGTCCTACTATGTTATTGTATATGGATTACCATGATTGCATTGTCTGATTTCATTTAATCACCAGTGTTTTCCATGTTACTTTCCATCCCTCAGAATTGATTTTTCTCTTCTTTTTGCATGCTCTTTGTAGCTCTACTGTTATCTTTTAATGTTCTAAGATGCCTATTCTAACTCCCTGTTCTTAACTTGAATATGTCTTAAATGTTCTGGACTATATATTGTCTCTCATTATTGTAAGCCACCTTGGGTCCTTTTCCAAGGAGAAAGGTGAGGTAAAAATACTCAAAATAAATAAATAAATAAATAATCACTTTTATCCTGTGGGTGATGAGGAGAGCCAGCTTTCCAAGGCGAGTTTTCAGGGTGCATGTGGATGTTAATGATTGCTCCTCCTACTTGTAAAGCCGTAAGTATCTGATGTTTTTGAATCTTGTACAGTGGAACCTTGACTTACGTCATTAATCCGTTCCGGAGGTCTAGACATAAGTCAAACATGACTTAAGTCAAATGAACTTTTCCCATAGAAAGTAATGGGAAAGTGAATTAATCTGTTCCAGATGATGAAAAAGACCCCCCAAAACAGCAATTTAACACAAATTTGACTGGGATAGGAGATTCCTTCCAGGGATGTAAATGAAATGTCTCTTCAAAGAGAGGAGGAGGCAGTGGAATTATAGTCCACAAGTTATACGCCTCCACTTTTTAATGATCATAGCAACAATGTCTAACATTCAAGTTTTACTGATTTTTACCTGACGTTCCAAGTTCTGAACAACCCTATGCTTACCATTAGAGTCCCACAACTGTACAGCTCCCCAACTAAAATGCTTCCATTGTGGACCAGACTTCTGCAGCCAGATTTTTTACAAGACTGAGCCGACTGTCTAACCAGTGAGGCCAGCCCCGAGCTCCTGGCCCTTCTTCTCCTCTGGCAGCAGCGGCGGGTTCGGTGAGGCCGAGGACCAGCTCCAGGTGCTCAGAGCTGGCCTCGCCGAAGCCACCACTGCCGGAAGAAGGCAGGAGCAGTTTGGAGACGGCAGCCGCGTTGCTGGGTCATGGCTGCTGCCAGATTCCGGTGTCTTCCACCGGGGCTCCGCGCTGTAAGTCAAAGCCTGCGACTTAAGTCCAACAGGCCCCTTCTTGCTGCAAGTCAAATATGATGCAAGTCAAGCAGCATGTAAGTCAAGGTTCCACTGTATTTCCCCTGATTTAAGGTACTGTACAGGTACTCGTGGCACAGTGGTTAAATGCCTGTACTGCAGGTAAAACTGTGCTCACAACCTGGGGTTCAATCCCAGATAGCAGACTCAAGGTTCACTCAGCCTTCCATCCTTCCGAGGTCGCTAAAATGAGTACCCAGCTTGCTTGGGGGGGGGGCAATGTGTAGCCTGCATACTGTAATTAAACTGTAAACTGCCCAGAGACTACTTGAAGTGGTGTTGGGCGGTATATAATCAGAACACTTTTCTTTACTTTAACATACACAGGATTCCAAAATAAAAAGCATTTCCGAACCATTGCCTGTTAATTCCAAGACAATCATTTTCATTCTCTCTTGTGCTGTGTACTTATTTTTAATGTTCAAATTTTAATATTTTTAATTTAATTTAATTTAATTTAATTTAATTTAATGTTTTTAATGTTTGATGTCTAATTTTTAATGTTAAAACTAGTTAGGTGTACTTTGTGTACTAGATATACTACTTAGGTGTATTTACACCAAGAGACAGAATATATTATTAATTCTAGAAAAGTTAATTTATTAAGACATGGTAACTAAGACAGTCTAATTATTTGTTCATTACAGTTTTTTAATGTTTTTGAACTGTTTTTCAAGTTGAGTTTTAATACTAATATATGTCTAATTGTTTTTATATATATTTATACATTATTTTTAAATCTATTTGTTTATCTGTTGTGATCCTCCTTAGGTCCCAAATGGGAAGAAAGGCAGCATTTAAATGTTTTAAATAAATAAATAGCTTGTATAAACATAATTTAAAAGTAAGCATTCTGGCTTCTTTTCAATAAGAGAGGATAGCTCTTAAAAACAACAACTCTGCAGCTATAGTGATCTACCACTGTTACTGCTACTACTTCTACAACTATTGTATTATTCCCTAGAAGGTAAACTACAGCTAATAGCTGTTTAAAAGTAACACTCCAAAGTGTGGTTTGGCTGTCCTTTTTTTCTGCAGGGAAATGTAATTTTTCAAAAAAAGTCATGAAAGAAGATAGAAAGCTGACATTATGCATAATTTTACATGGGCCTCACAGTTGATGCATTTATACTTACTTTCTGATTTTCCATTTTCTCTCTTGCAGTTTGGTACCGCCTACAACTGTCAGATAACTTATCACGAACATGAAGCATCCAGCATAATGCACACAATTCTCTAAAACATGCTGTGGGGAAAAAGATGTACACATAATGTTCTGATCAGATAAAACAGCAGAAATAGTACAACAAATACATTAATTATATCTACATTTTCATCTCACTGATCTGGTTTTATATTTTAATCCACCTGTTTGTTTTTGTATGTAGTTAATTTATTATTTTTTCTTTGTTATCAGATTATGTTTGATTGGTTAGTTTATTCTTTATTAATTTAGGGTCACTGTTTGGTTTGCTTATGTTTATATTTGGAACTGATTATGATTTTTTGTTGTCTGTATTATGGAATTTTTATATCTGTTAACCACCTTGAGTTCCTTTTGGGAAAATCTGGCGGGATAGAAATATAAAAATAAATAAATAAATAAATAAATAAATAAATAAATAAATAAATAAATAAATAGTTTTATTTTCATCTATACATTGTATATTGTTTAATTGTATTATTTATTTTATTGTCCATGTCTTAACTTTTGTAAACCGCCCAGAGTGATCGTTGCTCAGATAGTGCAGTGTAAAAATAAATAAATAAATAAATAAATGTTCCTTCAAAAAGTTCACTTACAAATAATATCTGTAAGATGGATGACATAGAGTTTTCAAGTGACTTTAGATCAATTTCTGTTGCAGCATGTTTTCCAATGAGGCAGGACTGGATCTGTGTTTTTATAAATATCTTAAGATGTCTTTCACAAGTTTTCACAAGGTGTGGGTGTATATATTTATATATATTTATTTTATTGGGTCGGTGACCCTACAATCAAGGTTGACTAATGTATATTTCTGGCCAGAATCTTGTTGGGGATTTTACACTAGGATAATTGCAACCACTGTGGAAACAGTTACTAATGAATGAATTGCCACTTGCATTCGGGATCTCATCAAAACATGTGACTGTCATTCAACCAGAAAACATGAGCGTATGGTGCTGTCTCTCCCAAACAGGTATTCTGGATGCCTTGGGTCCTCAGATGTTCCTGGACTAAAACTCCCAGAAGCCTTCACCATTAGCTGTGCTGGCCAGGGGTTTGTGCAGTCCAAGAACATCTGGGGACGCAATATTGGCAACCACTGTTCTAGAAGATACACCCTTCTTCCTACGGTCAGCAGCTGACTGTGGAAAGAACTGTGCCTAAGACCCATGGGAACCCCACTACTTCTTCCCCTTTTCAGCAAGGGACACAATACACTCTTTTCCACAGTGGCAAACACATCATTAAGTAACAAGGAAGTAGGGTCTCTCTGTTACACAAGCACCCAATCAAATGACACAAAACAGGAATTCCTGCTATTTTCTAGGCTCATCGACCACTGGAATCAACATGGAATGTGAATGCTGCAACAAAGCAATACAGTAAACCCCCGCCTATCGTGGGGGTTAGGGACCTGACCCGACCCGTGATAATTGAAAATCCGCAATATGCAGATGCGGGGTCGGGTCGAGACTGGGGGGGCTCTCTGGGGGCTCTTGTACTTACCCCAGGCCTGGCGCTCCTCCAAACTGGCCTGAAAGGGGCTTCCCGGGCCCTCCGAGGCCCCACAAGTGCTTTCTAGTGATCTGGAGGTCACTCCTGGTTTACCAAAAGTAACTTCCAGTTTGCAGGGAAGCACTTTTGGGGCGTCAAGGGCCTTGGAAGGCCTTCCCTCCTTACCCCAGGAGGCATTTTTTTCATATACTGCAGACCCGCGATATACCGGGACCACAGTATATGAACCGCAAAAGGGCGGGGGACAACTGTATAAACAAACCGTCAGGGTTCCAACTTAAGATGTTCCAACCCCTTCTGAAAACCCCTCTGTGTCTGTAGATACAAACCTATGGTTGTACATGAAACCTCATCAAGCTTGTGATCTCCAGAAGATGCAGGTTTTAAGAACACAGTGCCATATTTAGAATAATTGAGCAAATTTTCTGGAAGAGCACCTAACGGAGGAAGAGCGACTTTTTGGCGAATCTGAAAGCAAAGGTTACAGAAAACAATTTATTTTAAAATTAGAAGTAATGATCCTTCATGTCTCCAAATGACTTATAGAAGTCAAGATCTAAAAGTACTGAGTTTCAGAGGATTTTTAATGGAAGCAATTGAAAGAACCCGAAACCCAAAGAGATAGCCTCTTTCAAATTTGGCTTAACCTGAAAATCCATGGATTTTCATAGATACTGCACGTATTGAATAGTATTGAGTAGGCACTGGATTTTCCTTGCCAGGCCCTGATAATACCTGTAGAGACTTTACCACTGAGAACATCAGATCAGGGTAGGAGTGAATGTCCTCTGATGGTGACAATTAGAACATAACCTCCCACCTGAGAGGACACAAAGGTGACAGTGAGTCAAGAAAACGGATGCTGCTTTTATTCTGAATCTGATTGATTATCCTGCTTCAGGATAGGGTCAGTCAGGCATCTGCTCAGACAGTATGATCTTTTCCTTGGAGAACAGGCTCTAAATGAAAAGATTGTATTAAGTCATTAAGTGGCATGCTGTCCAGTGGCAAAATAACAACAAAGATAAAGTCTACTTCAAAGTGTTATGGAAAACCGCTGCTCTTAAAAAAAAAAAAGCTTTAGCACATTGTCATTGCCGCTGGAAGAGTGTAAAAGCAGTTTCATTGGTATACCTTTTGCATGATTTTTCGTGTTCGTTTCAGCTGGACAATATACCACTGAGCCGCTGGGAAGGAACAATGAGCCGCCCGGAAAAGCAAGAGAAGCCGCTGAATAACTCCAGACACCTTTTGTCGGCAGTTTCTCTCCATTGTTAATAACAGATCAGTGTCTTCTTCCTGGATATTGCAAAATTAAAAGGGCGCATGAAAAAAGTACAGCAATTTTACAAGGAAGAGGATAAATATTGTGCATCTAATCCAGAATCTCCTTATCTATGGATCTTCTGATAGAACATGCTAATAAAGGCACAATGGTGAAGGAAGGAAGGAAGGAAGGAAGGAAGGAAGGAAAAAACAGGAAAGGGAGGGGAAGGGAAGGGAAAAGGAAAAGAAAAGAAAAAAAACATAGCCTTTAAACAACCAATAAACAAATTTAAGATCAAGTCAATCAAAATGAGAGACCAGGTCTCAGAATGTAGAGAAATGTAAATCCTTATTTTCTGATTTTAAAAAAATTCTTCCATATATCCCCAGGAAAATCAGAACCTCTTCACACCTCCACCAGGAAGGCCACTGCTAACAACCCATGCTTAATGGGGGTTGGGAAGAGCTGCAGAGGTGAGACTTTCACACATCCCAGCCACTGTCCATCTAACGAGCCTATTCAGATCAGGGTGAGGTGAAACCAATGTGGATTTTGACCTAATCAGAAAAGAAGTCCAATTGCCATCACTCATGACTTTCAGATTTTGAAATGTTCAACACATTTTGCATGGTAGTATTCGGAGCTGGTGCAGATTAAACGGGCGAGTGAGGTTTCAATTGCAAAACCTTGCTTCTGAAGAAGGCCATGTGCTGAAACATGTGAAGCATTTTAAAATCAGAATAAAGATAATTTACATTTTTCTGCATCCTGAGACCTGGTCTCTTATTCTGATTTCTCATACCACTGGATGTACCAGTTTTTAAAAAAGTTTCTGCTAAGGGCAAGTCAATACAAAGTACAAGTACTGATATATCACGCTTGCAGGGGCCATAATTCATTTCAGCAAAAGGAGCTTGTATTTATATGAAATGCAAGCACAACTGGTTTCCTTTATAAAACTGAAGACAGAAGTTATACTAATTAGAAATTTTATAAGAATGTGAGTATGCTTCAGAGTTCCCACAAGGCATTACTATGTGTCCCTCTGCAAACTAAAGACTAAAGACAGAGTTGCAAATGCATACAGAAAACAGACTCTTCATTATGGTACTTAATATATCAACAAGCAAACGTCTTAGAACTGCAGACCTGGAAGGGCCAAGGAAGTAATATGGGGAACTGGATTCTCACCCTTTGGCTCCACACTTAAACCGCTGGGCTAAGTCACAACAATAGCTAAAGTTACTTTTGAAGATGACACAATAATAATAATAATAATAATAATAATAATAATAATAATAATAATAATAATAATAATAATAATAATAATAATCCAGCGTAGATAGCTGTGTGGTTAATAATAATAATAATAATAATAATAATAATAATAATAATAATAATAATAATAATAATAATAATAATAATAATAATAATAATAATAATAAAATGCATAGAATGTAATTCAGGCATAGGCACAATAGTTCCCCAAAATACATACATGATTAGGAAGTGCTGGCTGAGGACAATATAATGGTGGGGCTGGAAGGTATAAGGTGTCAGGTACCAAACGGTTTAACTTTCTGCTAAGTTCCTTGGCAAAGTCCACCAAAAGCAGAAAAGTGTCTGAGACAATGTCTGATTCAGCCATAACAGCTGCTTTTAGTATTTCTTCTACTGAATTAAAAAGCACGCCGGCATCTTCCTCTTCAATCGGATCTAAAACAGACCATGTAACGAAGCAAACAGATTGTGAGTCTAATACATAATGGAAAAGTAACAACTAAACAGATCATCAAGACAGAGCATGTTACAATGTTACATACGGTATATGTGTTAATCTTGTCAAAGTATTTTGTCAGAATTTTAACCTAATTTTACAATATCGCCAAGAGATTTTTCCAACACCAAGAGTTTACATATCAGTCTATGTGCCTGATAAGATTGGGATCTAGAGATGGGCATGAGCTGGCAAGGAATGGCAGAGAGAATATGTGCCTGATGATCTCTCACGTAACGGTTGAATAAAGGGGATTTGCACTAATATCTTGATCAACTTCTCTCATCAAGCAGAAATTTAAACATCTGAATAAAAACACACAGCACTAGGACAAAATAATTTTTTTTATTTCAAGGGGGCGTAATTAAGCTGTAGACACTGCACACCTGTAAGCTGTTTGCACATTGAATCTCCTTGAGTTGTTCTTTCGTGGTTGAGCGCCTGACCCAAAACTGATTGCAGCTTTTCTTGAAAAATCTGAGTTGGGGATAAGTGTGGAGGCAAAGCAGAGGTCTATGTTTTCTACCCTAAAAGTGTATAAACAAAAAGAGCTTAATGTACAGTCATGTATGAGATATATGTGGTTACAGCCACAATGCTAACATCTTGACAGAACCAAGAACATTTGCAGTTTCTTATACAGTGGACCCTCGTATAACAAACGGTTTGTATAACATAAAATCCGTAAAACATAAAAATTCTGGAGATAGGGGAAATTTGCTTAACAGAATCGTCTATGGGGAAAATCCGTACAATATAAAAATGGTCACGATTAGGGATTACTGTTTTCAATGCATTCCTATGTGAAATTGGTATAAAGGAAAATTTGCTTAACAAAATTTCATTTGGAACGAATTAATTCCTTTATACAAGGTACCACTGTATTATATGGCAATCTGAAGAGATGGGGCTGGTTCTTTCCCTATCAATCCCTTCACTAATGTTGCATATGTACAGCATATATGCAGCCATTTATGCAATACCTCATCTTTCATATGATATATGAAGATAATTCATACTATGTATGAACAGTGGCCCACTTTTTTCCAATAAAGCATGCATTACTGCATTTCATGCTCTTATCATTTTATTTATATCCTGTCTTTCTCCTGATAAAGGGACTCAGGGCAGCTACAAGAGCAATTACTCACAGTTTGCCACTTGAAAGAGTAGAATAGAAGAAGCCACTTCCAGATATAAGATGCCTACAACCTAAACTCTTTTGTCAGTGCAGACAAATCATCTATTCATCATTCATCTAAACTTTATCCCTTGTACTCAGTTTGGAAGCATCCATACTGAGGAATAGAGCATGTTTGATCAATGTACAGACTATGTTGTAACATCCAAATCATCCACAGAGCAATGCCACCAGAATTTTAAAGGACCATTGAGCCACTTGTTGACGGAATCTCCAACACTAAGAAGAGCCATTGTTCTAGAAAATGTACAGTCTGAGAAAATAAAAGCAGCATATACCCATTAGACTCAAAATCTGCTGTGCACCTTTTCCCCTCTGTCCAAAAAGAAGTTATTCACAATTATATGCATGATGAGATTTGTCTTTTCTGAGTGAAGATGCTTTCAAGATCACCACCTCTGAGTGTATCTACAAAACTGAATTTTTCATGAAGGAATAAGCTATGTTTTTAAGTCCCCAAGAGAATAGAACAGTGTTGGAGAACCTATGGCACGGGTGCTAAAGGTGGCACTCGGAGCCCTTTCTGGGGGCACTCTACATCACCCCTTCACAGCCACCTGTATTCAGGTTAAATGGCTGTATTGGCACTTTGTGAAAAATTAGTGGGTTTTGAATCGCAGTTTGGGCACTCTGTCTCTAAAAGATTCGACATCACTGGAATAGAATCACCAACTATGTGTTGAGCTTTCTCCACCAGTCACGGTTATAGGCCTATAAAGAGCTATAAAGGCTCCAATGGAGCCCCGTGGCACAGTGGTTAAATGCCTGTACTGCTGGTAAAACTGTGCTCACAACCTGGGGTTCAATCCCAGGTAGCAGGCTCAAGGTTCACTCAGCCTTGCATCCTTCCAAGGTCAGTAAAATGAGTACCCAGCTTACTGGGGGGGGGGTCAATGTGTAGCCTGCATACTGTAATTAAACTGTACACCACCCAGAGAATACTTGAAGTGGTATTGGGCGGTTTATAAATAGAACACTTTGCCTTAATTGCCTGTATAAGAGAACACCTAGAGCAAAGAAAACCCTATAAGCAGAATTTTAAGACAAAGAAAGCTCCCTTATATCACCTCTCTACACAGCTGTCCAAAGAGAAAATCAGCAGGAAAGAAACTTTAGTTCCTGCAAGAGAATTACAGCGAAAACTGAGATTGGGAATCATAGTATTCCTGACCAAACCCTAAAAGTCTCCAGCCCACCTCACCCACCCCTCTACACTGCTGCAAGACAATGCTGCTGTTTTTTAAAGTCAGAAACAAGAAAAGCAGCTTTTAAGTATTGTTCTGAACAGGTATTTTAAAATAAATAAAATGTATAACACAAAATACTGTATATACTCGAATGTAAGTCTAGTTTTTCAACCTTAATTTTGGGCTGAAAAAAGGGGCCCTCGGCTTATATTTGGGCCAATACTTTTAGCCACTGAGGCAAGTGCTTGGGTCAGTGGCTAAAAGTGATTTTAAACACTGTGTGCCACTTCTCCTGACCCCCCCATGTTGCAGGGGAGTGGCCTACAATGTTTAAAATGACTTTTAGCCACCAACCCAAGCACTTAACTCGGTGGCTAAAAGTCATTTTAAACATCACACACTGCCCCCCCCCCACATCTCACAAAGGAGGAGTTGCCAGGCTCTGCTGCATTTCCCACCCTAGACTTATACTTGAGTCAATAAATTTTCCCAATTTTGGGGGTTTAAATTAGGGCCCCGACTTATACTCAGGTTGACTTATACTCGAGTATCTACGGTAAATAAAATAACACTTAAAAAAACACTTTCATCAGTTACAACAAGTACGACTTACCTTGAGAATCTATTGTCACTTTGACAATATAGATTAAAAGCCACCCCAACCGAAACTGCCATTTTCCAGTCTCCAAGTTTGTGTGTTAACCACACGGCTTCTGGAATCAGCCCACCAACAAGCAACAGATCAAGAGCATATTCAACTGTCCAAACACCAGAGAGGCCTTGGTGTCTAACTGCATTAGTGACTGTGGCGTGCTCCAGAAGAATCACACGAGGACACCTGTCTACCATATACAGTAGAAGAAATGCATTAGTTCCTTCAGTTTGCTGTGATGTATATCTTCCTCTTAGTAACCCATGATTCCCACCTAACTTCTATGAATGTTTAATCACTGGTAAGATTCCTAAAGTACAGGAAACCCAGCGATGTTTCTTTGTTGTTTTAAAATGAAATTCTGAATAAATATCACAGATCTATCAAGTCATGTGTCTTCATTTAGCATTCACTCAAAATCACACACAAAAATATGATTATCACTAGAGATGAGCACGAAACGGAAAAATAGCATTTCGTTTCATTTATGTAGTAGTTTCATTTCATTTGTAATGAACTTTTATAGTAGTTTTCATTACAAACAAAACGAAATGAAATGAAATGCTATGCTCTTCTGGGTCCTAAAGGACTGAAATGGCAGGGGAGCTTCCTCAAGCGATTCAAGATAAGCTCCCGAAATTTGAAAAGGTTTGGGGGATCAGGGGGCTGAGTTATTAAGCTCCAAAATAACAAAGTAATTATTTACCTTATTTTGAACAGCATTTCGTTTTTCATTTCATGCTCATCTCTAATTATCACTTTACGCATACAGATGGAGAAAATGAGACAGATTTATTAAGAAAACTGGACAAAACTGCAAGGTGATTTTGTAGCAAGAACAGGCTACAAACGAATGGTACAAAAATGCAGATTTTGTGAACAGGCAGGAACAACGTTTAAAGGGAACATTCCACTCTTGTACACATCAGTTTGGTTCAGAAATATTTAGCTTCAATTGTACAGCAGCCTGTGAGAACAAATGATGGCATAAAGTGAATACCTGGCCTGATGTGAAGGGGAGGTAAAATGTCGACATTTTGTGGTGGGAGTATATAAAGGGGCTCATTAGTGAAATAGGCAGCCATGAATCGGGCCAGAGACTGAACCACTGCCAGTGCAGCCTCCGTCACAACATCTTTTACTGTCCATTCAGCATCTAAGAAAAAATAAATGCAAACATATAAACAAAATGAGCGTAGACAAGGAAGTTGCAGTCGTTATGTCCTGTGAAGTCACCAGCCAATTATGGTGAACGACTGAAATCAAAGAAGTCTCTGAGCAATTAACATCTCTCAATCCACCTTTACTAGAAAAGGTAAGAAATATTTCTTTTCCTTTCAGAAACATGGAAGGGGAAGCCCTGTAAGTACTTACCTGGGAGTAAGTCCCATTAATATAGGTTGCTTGTGTGCAGAAATATATATACAGCGGTACCTCTACTTACGAGTTTATCTGTTCCGAATGTATGCTCGTAAATCAAACAACTCGTAAGTAGAGCAGCCATATCTAAAAATAAATAAATAAAATAAAGTAAAATAAAATAAAATGAAATAAAATCGTAAGTAGAGCAGACCGCATCTAAAATTTGTAAGGCAGCAGTTAAAACACCAACAGTTTTTTCACTCTTAAGTCAAACTGCTTGGAAGTAGAGCAGCTCATAAGTAGAGGTACCACTGTAATTCTACTAATAGTCTCTGGTGTAATTTGGCTGGTATAATCCTTCTCTATGACAGTCTGCACTGAAGTTTTACTTTGAAAAATGAATTTATTTACAAATAAATTCAGTAACAGAGGAAGCCACTAACTATCCACTCCTGCACATGCTGACTCAAACATCTACCCTAACAATATCCACAGACCAATCCCAATTCTTAACATCACAATGTGAACAAGCTTCCTATATCAGATTCTATTACTACAGAAGCAGAAGTGATAATTCTGTAGGAATTCAACAGGATCACACCTGAGCATTTAGCAATCAGCTCATACTCAGAAATTAAGGTTGGTTGGACAACCTCTCTTGAATTA
The DNA here is from genome assembly GCA_029282475.1 of Phrynocephalus forsythii. Taxonomy (NCBI): domain Eukaryota; kingdom Metazoa; phylum Chordata; class Lepidosauria; order Squamata; family Agamidae; genus Phrynocephalus; species Phrynocephalus forsythii. The sequence goes on along the minus strand of JAPFRF010000004.1, from coordinate 101,918,560 downwards.
ATGAAAGCTGGAGTTTGGCCTTAAAATCTGCATTTTCATTATAGAAGGAAAAGACGGTAATCAATTTATATGCTAGAACAATTTTGACAAACTGCAGTTAAGACAAGAATATTGAAAGGGGTTTTTAAAAGCAGGCAACTGCAAGGCCATCATTCTGTTTTTAAACACATTCATTCTATTGTCCACTACTTAAAAAAAAACTACCAAGGCATTAGTTGTAATAGTAATATTTTATTCAATCAATATAAAGTTTATTGTCTTGGCTACAAGCCATCACAATCAGAGATCACAGAAAAAATAAATAGATAAAACAATCATGGCATTAAAAGGAAAAGAAAAGAAAAAAGGAAGCCATATAAATAGGGATCTCTTGAGTTGACCTCTCTTGCCAGACTGGAGGGGGTAGAAGAGAGCACTGAGACCAACTCATATCAGGGAGTCCCCTACACAGCTCACCGCAATTGTGCTCAGAAAGTTGGCACAAATTTTTTTCTAGCAGCTTTGGCAAACCTAGCAACTCTATAAGTGATGTAAGGGTCACAGTCTGAAAGCAGCCTACCCACTTTAACCAGGGGACTCTCCGCCTGCAAAGGGGCCAAGATGTTTCCTAGAAGGTTGGCCCTTGGGTTGTGGTAGAGTTGGCAATTTAATAGATAGTGAGCCACATCCTCTATCTCAGCTGCACCACAGATACGAAGTCTTAGGTGTCTGGGTACATTACTGTACCTTCCATCCAAGACAGCAGTTGGCATAGTTTGGAAGCGGAGTTCAGTAAAGGCTGTTCTCAAAGAGGGAATAGTGAGTGAATGTAAATAATGTGCCCTTGAATGATTGGTTTTCCATAGATGGTACCAGTGAGAGAAGCCTGAAGAACTGTTTAGGGCAAGGTCCTGATCATTGTCATGTTTATATATCCACTCCTTCAGCATACTTTTAACTCCTGGGAAAACATAAATATCAGTGGAGAGAGATTTAGGTTTCAAAATGTTTTGTACCAAAGTGGCCCATCCACCACCCTTCCACTGCTCCACAAGACAACGTTTGGGGAGACGATGGTCAGGCATGTCCAATATTCTCTTATAATAAGAGAATATGGCAAGAGTTGCCCTAGCTTTGATGGAGACCACGTCTGTTTCTACTCTAAGGAAGGCTGCTGGGGCCCCTTGTGGTACCACCAAGATGTGCCTCAGGAATTTATTCTGCTCTACTTCAAGTGTATGTAGGATGTTTGGATCCAAACCCCAGATCTCAATTCCATATTTTATTAATATAACATCATTATTGTAATGATAGACTTTTAAAGAGTGGCATAAAATAAAAACAGTATTACATAGCCACCTTGGGTCCTTTGGGGGAGAAAGAAGTGATAGAAATGTTTATATTATATTATATTATGATAAATATTATCAATGACTGAGTCTTCTCCATTTGCAGACTCAGAGCCTTTTCCAAAAGATATAGAAGAATTTAGATATTTTGGCAGTTTTTAACTGCATGGGTACTGAAGTGCTGACAGAACTCACAGATCTTGGGTCGATGGCTTTCCCTGAGGCAGTAGAGACACCGTGAGTGACCGTCCGAGTCACACAAGTAGAGCAGCACTTAAAAGGTGGCTGAAATGCCATAAAAAGAGAAAAAGACTAAAACCTGAGGAGACTAACAACATAGAACCTTCCAATGCTGCGGTTAGAGGGAACTGAGGTGTTTGGGCAGGAAGGCTCCTATTCATGCGCAGTAGGAAGGGGAGGAGACTAACGAGCTTTTTGTTGCTAGGAAAGCCCAGAGACCCGCGCATGTGCATCAGAGAACCCATCTGTGTGGCTTCAGGAAGACCATGAAGGAGAAAGAAGTGATAGAAATATTTTAAATAAATTCATTTTAAATTACATAACAAATACATATCATATTATAGTGAACTTCTTTCACTAGACTGTGATATTCCACCTTCACATACCTGACACCTCGCCTCTGTCTCGTACAGAAATTTGGCTTCGTTTTAGAAGTTCATTCACTAGACGATCGCACAGACCCTGGGCCTCACGTAGGCCATAGTGATACAGGTGACAATACAACAGAGCAAGATAAAATCGTGTTTGGAGAAAAGGCATTCTTTTTCCTCCTGGATCAAAAAGAAAAACAGAGCTAGAAAATGGATAAAAACCCTGGATTTTTAGTGAAGAAAAATAACAGATGAACAATTGCATGTGGAAACAGCACAAATGATGATGATGATGATGATTCATGTTACTAAACAGGAAAACATTTCCCATGAATGAATAATACTAAAACATGATTAAACTTGCCAGCAAATTACAGTACTTGAATGCTGCTTTTTCAATTCAGTGCATTAAGAGGCTCAAGACAGAACCAGCAGACTAGTAACCAGAAATCTTAAAGATTTAATGAACATGCTAAAATACCAACAATAACTGAAGAGCAAAAGCAATTAATGCCTTGAAAATATACAATGTTTTAATATTTGTACTAATGCAGTGGTTCCCAACATTCCTAATCCCGTGACCCTTTAATACAGTTCCTCATGTCGTGGTGACCCCCTTGCCCTGCTTGGAAGAGGCCACAAGCCCCCTTTGGCAGGCCACGGCCACAGGTGCCATAGAGAACTCCCCTCTACAGGCACCCTCAGCCAATCGCAGCCTCCTGTGCCATTGATTGACATCCCCTCCAACCTATCAAGCTGTAACTCACTCTTCTTCCCCCTTCCGCCCCCAGACCCAAGCTGTTTATGCCTTTTTCTTCACTGGCTCATGGCGACCCCTGTGAAATGGTCGTTCGACTCCAGGTTGGGAACCACTGTACTAATGTCATGGGAGCTTGCGGAGAAGCCAGCTTCATCAGGTTTCGCTTAGTCACGTCCTGCTACTCAACAGCTGTTTCACAAGTTTGTAGCAAAGAAAAATACACGAAGAATGGACTATAAGATGGGGGACCCACACTAGCTTTATTCAGACTGCTGTTTGGATGAGTAGCGAAACTTTTCTATCCCTCAAGAAAAGGAAGTTCAGGTGCCATGACTCAACTTCCAGATAAACTCACCTGGATGACTGAGAATCTTCACAGATAATATCCACTCCAGGAATTTTTGATTCTATTTTTCTCTTAATTTGCCTCCATTCCAAAAGAATGGAATGTCACAAACCTCTGGCAGTAATACAGTAGCTTGTATATCTGCATCACACCTGAATTCCAACCTCGGAACTGACACCTGGTATCCAAGTTCCTTGTTTTTCATTTCTCTTCTCAACACTTTTCTCACTTGTGCCATGTCTTTCATCTTGTATATCTCAAGGCAAGGCCAGTTTTGTCCCCAGATGTTCCTGGACTACAGTTCCCAGAAGTTTTCACTACTACCTATGCTGACAAGGATTTCTGCGAGATGAAGTTCAAGAACATTTGAGGACCCAAAGTTGGGAACCACTGGTTTATAGTGATTGGTAAACCACTTCTTCTGAAAAAAGGGATATAAACATTTTAAATAAGCAAAGCCTTTTCCAGAGATGCCAAATGTTTCTCATTTTCCATACTTGTACCTTTTGCGTTTGCTTCTTGAAGAGCTCTCTCCCATGCTTCCACTGCTCCTTTATACGATCCGACTAGAAATTGCTCCTCCCCTTAAACACAAACAAAAATTCAACAATTATACACACCATTTCAATTCCAGTTTAATAGATATTGTGTATCCTTTATAAAAGAGTAGTCGTGATCCTACTGGTGGCTACCCAACAAGCACAGGATAGAACAGAGTGGCTGGCCCAGTAGCAGGAACAGGACATTTGTTCTAGAATCTGGAAAACAACATGTTTGTGTTTTATAAACAGCAGGCCAGAAAATGGGGCATTCTAGGGGCAGGGAAGGAGCTGGATTCTGTGCAGTGGCTCCCACTAGGGATGGGCACGAAATGGCAAAATGGTGTTTTGTTTCGTTCTTCATTTCTCCCCCTCCCATTTCATTTCATTTATTATGAAATAATTTTTTTAAAAAAATTGATTCCGTATTTTGTTTCGTTTTCCTTTTTTTTCCCCCTCGCACTGACCAGCTGGCCCACAGGCCCGATCAGCATGCTTTTTAGCATAGCAAAGAAATCATCATAAAGCTCAAGCAAAGTTCCAGGATTATTTATTTATTTATTATTTCTTTCCATTTCTATACTGCCCGACTTTCCTGAAGGATACCTTCAGCTACAAGCTGTAAATGTATTTTGGCAGAATAGGAATAAGTAATAAAATATGGTGGCTTCCTGGCAGGAAGTTAAAATTATTTAAAATATTTGTATCTCAGCTTTTAGGATACCACACCTTTTAGTATGGGGATGTGAAAAAATGCGGCCCACAGACGCATGTGGCCCTTGGTTGTCTCTTAGCGCCCTAGGCTTGACTAACTAGAAACTAGTTAAAGACACTGCAAAAGACACTGGAAGTGATTCTTCTTTTTCTTAGCATTTGTCCCACTTGGTGGCAGCACTTGTGTGAGGAGACACCCAGCGCAAACAGAGAATATGGATGTGCCATCCACTACCTTAGAGCAGAGAGGGAGATCAGAGAGTAGGAGCAATTTGGTGACTGGTGTAGAAGGGATGCAGGTGACAGAGGGAGAGGATGAAAACAAAGAATAGGAGGGACTAAACGTAAGAGCTAGAGGACCAATCATAGAAGGGCTCTTGGTGACAGAAGGGGAGCTGGATGAATGGAAAGAAGTATGGGGTGGGGATAAAAAGGAGGTGAAAGGCAGGAAGCGGGAGAGTAGGATACAAGCTGAGGAGAATGAAGGGATACTGCCTCTAGAATGGACAATTCAAGTATGTCCTAGTGGAGCAGGACCATGGAGGAGAGAAAAGAGCGGGAACTGGACCCATGGAGGGAGATCCAAAACAGGAGTAGCATGGGTGAGACACCCATGGTACAGGACTATATGGGTGGGACGGAACAAAGTGATGAGATACCCCTCAGCGAGAGTGCAGTTCAGGACTTATCTGTATTAAAAGATCCTTGGGCAATACCCCAGGTTGAAGGTGAATGTCAAACGTTTAAACCAGGGTGGATTTGATTTGAATCACTTCCTTTCCGGCAGCTCTTTCCACATACACACACATGCACTGCTGTTTCCCATTTCCTTTTGCCCTCCGCCTTTCCAAAACGCCTTGCTGCTTTGTTTGTTTGTTTGTTTGTTTGTTTGGGGTTTTTGCAGAAATCTTTGTCTTTTCTGCAGAGGAAGCCTCTGGGGTTAAGCAGCCCATTAAGAAGTGTCTTTTTTGCCCACTCCGATTTCTGCAAAAAACAAACAAACCCAAAAACAAAGCAGAGAGGCATTTTGGAAAGGCAGAAAGCAAAAGGAAAGGGGAAACTGTGGTGAAAGTGTGTGTGTGTGTGTGTGTGTGTGTGTGTGTGTGTAGAGGAGAACTCAAACTAATGGGAAAGAGCTTCTGGAACGGAAGGGAAACAGCTGTGCGTGCAAGCGTGTGCATGTGTGTGTGCGCACGCATGTCTGCAGGAGAACCCAAACTGACATAGCAAGGTTAGTTTGACTTCTCCCCCACAGCCTCTCGGGAAAGGTTTACTTCCATGTATACAACATCCCTTAATTTTTAGTGTCATGATTTTGGAGGGGAAATAGCATTGTATACACGGAACAATATGGTATGATTTACTAAAGAGATCACTGATTATCCCACGTGACACAGAATGGAATAGGAGTATCAATTTGCACCCTTTTCTTGTGTAATACAAACCAGTCACAGAGTTGAGGTTGAATGTCTGCTCCAGCTTCTCTCCTGAAGACTGTAGGACTGCCTGGATATGAGTTGCAAGAGCTTCAGTGATGGGTCCTTCAGAAGCCAGCAGTTTTTCTGTTATGGCCTGACTTGAGTTTTGTGCTTTTTTGCTGAGCTCTGCCCAGTACCAAAGGGCATGCTTATACAATAGCCGCCACATGACAATCAACCTGAAGTTTAAAAACAATTATATGCTATGCCACAGACAACACAAATTGATTAATACAAGCTATAGTATGTTGCAGTTGGGAGGAGCATGCAATCATATATGCCTTGAGAGTAGCAACTCATTGCAAATTCAGTATCTTACCCACCCAGTAAAACAAATTAATGCCATTATCTCTTATTACACTTCAGATATTTCAAAACATGATTATGCTCAAAATTTCTCCAAACACATTTCTTCACCATGATTAGTAATAACGGACAAAACCATAGCCACATGCCCACTTGCACCCCAATATTTTGTCAATTAGCCAAAATTACCTGTAGCAAGTTATGCAAATCTTACGTAACTGCCAATTTAACTTGAAGATTTTCCTGCTAAACATAAATTAGTATGATCAAAAAATAAACTTATTTTTGTCTAACAAGGCCAAATATTCTCACCTATTCAGCAAAAAGCAAACACCAGAGGCCCTCTACAGCGGACCCTTGTATAGCAAATGGTTTGTATAACATAAAATCTGTACAACATAAAAATTACGGAGAAATTTGCTTAAAAGAATCGCCTATGGGGCGAATCCATACAACATAAAAATGGTTGCGATTAGGGATTACTGTTTTCAATGCATTCCTATGGGAAATTTGTATAAAGGAAAATTTGCTTAACATAATTTCATTTGGAACAAATTAATTCCTTTATACAAGGTACTGCTGTAGTTTTATAATGCAACCTTAGAAATTACTAGAAATGTTACATGCATGGTTTTTAAAATTCGTTTTTTTAAAAAAATTTAAATCTTATTTAAGAATGCTGAGGATATTCAATACTATACAAAAAGTGGTCAGATCAAAATCACAGAGATCCAGAAAACTCGCATACTCAGCTTGACTTGGGGATCCACTAAAACAAGACAAAGCACACTACAAAAAAGTTATACAGTGGAACCTTGACTTACGTCATTAATCCGTTCCAGTGGTCTAGACTTAAGTCAAACATGACTTAAGTCAAACGAACGTTTCCCATAGAAAGTAATGGGAAAGCAGATTAATCCGTTCCAGATGATGAAAAAGACCACCGAAAACAGCAATTGAACACAAATTTGACTGGGATAGGAGATTCCTTCTGGGGATGTAAATGAAATGTCTCTTCAAACAGAGGAGGAGGCAGTGGAATTATAGTCCACAAGTTATATGCCTCCACTTTTTAATGTTCATAGCAACAATGTATAACATTTAAGTTTTACTGATTTTTAACCTGACGTTCCAAGTTCTGAACAACTCTATGCTTACCATTAGAGTCCCACAACTTTACAGCTCCCCAACTAAAATGCTTCCATTGTGGACCAGACTTCTGCAGCCAGATTTTTTACAAGACTGAGCCGACTGTCTAACCAGCGAGGCCAGCCCTGAGCTCCCGGCCCTTCTTCTCCTCCGGCAGCAGCGGCGGCTTCGGTGAGGCCGAGGACCAGCTCCAGGTGGTCTGAGCTGGCCTCGCTGAAGCCGCCGCTGCCGGAGGAGGGGAAGAAGGCAGGAGGAGTTTGGAGGCGGCAGCCGCAATGCTGGGTTGTGGCTGCCGCCCAATTCCGGTGCCTTGCGTCGGGGCTCCGAGATGTAGGTCAAAGCCTGCGACTCAAGTCAAACAGGCCCCTTCTTGCTGCAAGTCAAATATGATGCAAGTCAAGCAGTATGTAAGTCAAGGTTCCACTGTAAAACCAACCCCCTCAGCTGCTTATTTAATGGATATGCATGTGCAAGATAACTTGGTCTGCCCAAATCTCATTTTAGTTTTAATGGATGGTATCCCTTCCTCCCGGGGCATGCTTAGAAGCAAACTGAATTATCTTTTAATATTTTGCCATTCTCCATTCATTCAATGGAACACAATGGTCCAAATTTTGCAGCCAAAGAGAACTCTAAACAGATGCATTAAAAATACCTCTTTTCTGAATTCTTTGACGAGATCACAGTGGCAGGAGATAACTTTTGTATTAAATCCAATGCACAGAAATGGTGGTGGCTGTTGCGGTCCATTTCTTGGAACAATGGCACATGGATGGAATCTAGCTCCCGGTGTTAACATTCAAGAGTTTGGGAAATGTTGCATACTGTGGTATGTTTTTGCCATTTAAATAATGACTCACTATCTTCAGCAATGAGAAACCTCCCAAAAGATTGCCGGAGAACATGTCATCATTTTCAGCTAGCAGCAGTTTCAGGGTCTGTAGTGTGAGCTTCATCAAATGCCCCAGAGTGTGCCTGTGCTTATTCTCCCAACTCAGGACAGTCAAAAACTGTTGGAAGCATTTTAAGACACACTGCGTCCATGGACGATTCCTGACAGCGTCATCTAAATGTACAAAATTAAGCTTGGCGTACTGGAGAATGTTAAAAAAGTGTGCAATGCAACGTATCGTGTAGCTTAGCAACTTGTCTCTTTCTTGGATGGTACTGGAAATTCCCACTCTCCAAGCGGCAATTAGATTTTTTTGGATACAGATCAGTTCCAAAGAGGTATCGTCTTTTTCTCCAGGACAATCTGCTGCGTGAATAGTGTCAAACATGGATGCAAATTCCAAATGGCCTTCCTCACATGAAGAGAGAGCTGCTTTGGGGCTCGCCCAAGTGAAAGGGTAAGTTTGAAACATCTTGTCCTCATCCGAGTCATCGCTATAATCCTAAATTTGAGAGAGACACTGTAAATAATCTGAGATATGTCTGTAAGTATTATATCCATGATTCATGGAAAACGTATCATTGAATCCTGACAAACTCCAAGCAAAGCATTTCCGCTTATATGTGCTGTTCCACTAACTACTATACACAACATGCTAGCTAAACACTTTACACTACAAAGTATTTTGACTGTATGGGTTCAAGAACACTGCAAAACACTTGGCCCAGCTATTCTTCCTTTGTTGCAAGCAGGCAAAAGCCTTTCTCTCCAGACAATCCTTCATGGTCCAAAAGTGCCACGAGAAGAAGGGAATCATAAAACATTTTTATACCTAGGAAATCCTGAAAAGGTTGCCATAAGACAGAATGGTCTTCTATGAAAAACAAATATAATGGATATTGAATGCCATTATTCTGCCTCATATTATTCATTTTTTTTTTTTTTTTTTTAGAATCCTGCAAGGAGTAAGGGTTTGGACTTCATGGCCTTATAAACTTCTTCCAACTTCATTGTTCTATATGATCCCAAATCATACTTATAAATAGAACAGCATGAAAATAAACTTCAATACCTGTACACATGTTGTTTCTTCCTTTGCCTCTGCTGCCTTCCTCTCATCCTGAAGAAATTTTGGAATTGCTGAGAAGGAACAATTTCGGTTTTGATGATGTTGTAACAGATTGGCTCTTAAAGAAGATAATGGCTGCAGAAGCAGCCTTTTCTCCTTAGACTGTTGAAAACAAACCAATATTGTTGTTAGTTCATTTGCCTTTTCTGAATGTCTGATGGGGGCAACTTCCGAAATGAAACCCCCATGTCTAGTACTCATCTGTGCATTCACACATATAGGATTTGTACCTCAATAGCACTGACTTTACTAACCTTCTGGGATTTTAGAAATTTAGGAGCAGACTTCAAATATAGTCCTCAAAAGCAAAACTACAGCTACCTTTTCTGTGTTGATAGAGACAGCCACGTCCCCCTAGAGCAAAATGCAAAAACCAGATTCTCCTAAAGAACAGATTCCTAACGCTGGATCTATGAAAGCACAGAACCTGTATGTGTGATCCAGAGAGACCACAATAAAGAATCAAACTTTTAGTGAGCAAATACAACCAGCATTCATCAGAGTTCAAAATTCTGATATCAGTCAAAACAGTGATATGTTTGCCCAATGTTTAACAACGCAACAAAGTTGACAGTAAGTGCATTTTCCCACAGATGTGCTCCATAGCTGAGACATCTAGCTTTTTCTCTAACAAATCTAGAAATGACATTAGAAGATGAACTGAATAATTTAATGTAGCATGAAGACTGACTGGAACAATTTGTTATTAAATGTTGACAAATATGACCGCATCACCCCAATTCTGGCTCACCTACATTGGCTACCCATTGCCTCCCAAATAAGGTTCAAGGTGTTGGTTTTGGTTTACAAAACCCTCCATGGCTTGGGACCTGAACATCTGGCAGAGCGTATTTCCCAGAAATCAGAGCTGGCCCAGCCAACCCAAGCCTCCATGGCTTTCTTACTCTGGGTAGCCACCCCCAGGGAGACCTGGAGGGTGGCAACATGCAACCGGGCCTTCTCTGTGGCTGGCCCAGTTTCCTGGAACCAACTGCCAAGAGAGATACAGCAGGCCCCATCCTTGGCGTCCTTTAAAAAGGCCGTAAAAACTTGGCTCTTCAGGGATGCCTTTGGCAATCGTTAAAGCGTGTTTTCATTTTCCCCGTGTTTGTTGCCTGTTTTGTTCAGTGTTTTATGCCTCTTGCCACGTAGCTGTTTGTCTCGTTGTCTTGCATTATTGTTCTTTTAGCTTTATTATTATTTGTTGTTCTTTATTATGGTGCTTTATGTAAACCGCCCAGAGTTCCCTTTGGGGGAAATTGGCCGTGGTATACAAATGCAAAAATAAATAAATAAATAAATAAATAAATAAACAAACAAACAAATAAATAATATAAAATGATGCTCCTTGAAATTGTGAACCTCGAGGCTTATTAAAGTTAAAGTTAAAACAGAATTCAATTATTGAATAAGGAAAACTCCTCAATATGTCACACCTAGCCAGCACTTTAAGGCAGTTAGATGGGGTCTGAATTCTACCCTTACATTGTAGAAAAGCAACAAAGCAACAGTACCTTCGATGTAATTAGATTGTGGCGAAGCTTTTCAAGCCTTTGGGCCGAATCAAGTAGCAGTGTCCTCATATATGCTGAAGGTGAGAAACCGTCAGAAAACCTGAGAACCGTGACTATGTATCCATCAGATGTAATGAGGTAGGGTAAACCTGGGTGTGATGTTACAGAAAATCTCTGCCTCATGAGGTCTCCTTCGGAGGCTGATGAATCGTGACAGTGGTTTGAATCTTGCAACAAAGAGTGCTGTGATCTAGCAGATCAAAGAGTTTAATATCAGAAAACGGGCAATTAATGCAACCCTTTCATTTTAAAATAGCACATGAAACACTCCACCAGATTCATCCCTTCTCTTGCATTGTGGTATTCCTTCACATAGGAAGTGAACAGAGTAATATTCTCTACAAGGCATGGGAAATCTGCCTCGTATAGATGCATAGTTTCTGGGGAGTCTTTTTTTCAGTTCCAACAACCTTTCCCCCCCCGATGTCTTGAAGCCTCTCCAAAGACAGGGGAAGCCTTAAAACAGGCATGTCCAACCTTTGGCCGTCCAGATGTTTTGGACCGCAACTCCCATAGTCCTTTGCCTTTGGCAATCTAAACTTAGAATTCTGGGAACTGTGGTCCAAAACATCAGGAAGGCCAAAGTTTGGACATGCCTGGCTTAAAACAATGGACAGCCCTCCCATGTCTTGTTTTGGCCCTCCAACCCACCCACTAGCCAGTTTGCAAAACTGGAAAAGGACTTCCATCCACTTTTAGTTCTCTTTTGACCGGTTGGTGTGGACCTGCCCACCTTTGCCCTGCTCTGTTACATGGTTTTAGAAATCTGTTTAAGAAAAATAAGATTTTTCACTCTTACATTGAGTGCAATGGATACCAAAATCCAGAGCACATATAACAGTAATTAACTCTGTGTGAGAGAGTAGGGAGCCATTAAGGCACGCCTGAACTAAGGTGACCCCAATCACGTTTTCAAGTTATGCAAGATATTTAAGGAATGGGTGTACCAGTGCCACCCCCAGTAACTTTTTATTTTTGAGTGCACATTTGAACCCAAACCTAAGTCAACTGCCCCATATCTACCATACCACACTACTTTGAAAAACTTAATGTTAACTGTGACATTTTTAAATGTATGGCAAAACAGGCAATGGAAATGGGGAAAACAGTTAAAATATTGCAACGTGGTTAAAACATAGGAAAAGATGGTAAGACTTCTGCAGTATATTATCTTTTTTTTTTTTTTGGCTGAAGTGCTGTTGGCATGATGCATGCCAAATAAAACTTATCACTTTAGCAATAGTTGTTTTGTAATTAAGGACATTCCTTTTCTGTCCCACAGTTTCTATGGCTTCCCGATGATCAAAGGGTTACACATGGGCCTGAGGTGCTTAGAGAAAAAAGTCAAAATGTTTAATTTTTGAAGAATCACAGTGGCAATGATCTTATCAACCCTGCTCAGGTCAAGTTAAACCAACAGGATTTCAACCACTATGAGACAATGATTTAGTTTTTTCTTCTGAGCATCGGAAAAGTTACAGATTACAAGAAAAGGAATAATGTATAACCTGCATAAATAGTAAATTGCCCAGATAGTGCTTTAAGCACTATGGGGCAGTATGGAAACAGAATTCAGTAGTACCTCGGATAACGAATGCTCCTGATAACGAATTTTTTGGATAATGAACCACAATTTCTAGGTATAGGGCTGCCTCGGATAACAAATTTTCCCTATAGTCTGCCTCGGATAACGAATTTCCAGCATGCATTGGTAAAAAAGAGTTATCCTGGGCTGCGTCGCATCTGTACCTTTGTTTCCTATTCATTCCTATGGGAAACCGCATTTCGGATAACGAATTTTTTCAGATAACAAATTGCCTCAGTGAACGAATTAAATTCATTATCCGAGGTACCACTGTACTTTCCTTTTGCTTTAATTCTCAGTGCTGGTACATTAGGCATGCCAGATGTCTTTTCAATGTCAACCAATCTCCAAGGCAGTACTCATTAAAAAAAGGAAAACTAAACGAGGAAAGCTAAATCCACCACTGTTCTTACATTGTGCCCCTCATTATGCTTTGCAAACATTTCTATGTACTCTTTTCATTTTAAATCCACTTAAACAAAATTGTGACAGAGAACAGTTTAAATGAAAACAAGATGTCTTCCAAACTGTTCATTTATCTTACTAAGGCAAGTAAAATCTTCTCTTTAGCAGATAACAAATCTGGAATGTCAGAGTTTTACTATTTTAAGTGTCTGTGACAAAATACTAAAAGGTGACAACAATTAGAGAACAGGTGGATGCAGGTGGCTCCTTATCTAGCTAGCTGAAAAAAACCTCAAGAATACAGTACTGGAGATTTATCTTTTCTTTTAATTTCTAATATGGTTGACTTTATTAGTTATAACTTAAAATTTATACATTATCTTGGTTTTCTTTCTATATCTATTATATTATAATGTTATATTTATCTTTGCTGATTGATATTTTAATAATTTGTGCCTTTGTTTGTTGTTCACTGCCCAGACTGACCTTCATGTGAGATGGGCGGTATCTACAGTATTTTCCCCATGTATAAGACTATATTTTTGTCTAAAATTGTTAGACTAAAAATTGAGGGTCATCTTATAAATGAAAGTAAGCTGAGGAGAGAACTGCATGGTTGCAAAACTGTAATTTGGGGTTGGAAAAGTGGGGGTCGTCTTATAGATGGGGAAATATAGTAAATTGATCAATTAATTGATTGATTGGTTGGTGGGTTGGTTGGTTGGTTGATTGATTGATAGGTTAGTTATGTTAGTTATTGTTTATTGTGTCCATTATATTGTATAGTTTATATATATTGTATACTATTTTGTACTTGGTACTTGTTAATTTTGTAAACTGCCCAGAGTGGCCCTGTTGCTAGATTGTGCGGTATAGATAGATAGATAGATAGATAGATAGATAGATAGATAGATAGATAGATAGATAGATAGATAGATAGATAAAGATAGATAGATAAAGCCTGCTGGTGTTTCAAGGTTACAAGGGAGGAAACGATAAACAGCAGGTACTGAAATTTATTTTGGCTCAACAAAATTGTTTGGTAAAAAGAGTCTCTACAGAGCATTTCCCCTGGTTAGATTTCAGTCTTTTCCAGTGAAACTGCTTAGATACAAGAGGAAGTTGACAAGCAGAAGTGCATTAATGCATAAGACCTTGATACTAATCAGTTTACTCTTCTTAGAAGGCTGGCATAGAGAATACATATAACAGTACACACAAGCCTTGGAATTCAGAGGAGTCTAGAGTTTAAGAAATACTAAAAGAGATGCTGGTACACATCATGTAGTAGAACATCATGTGCACCAGTACCCATAAGCAAATTCATGGCTGTAGGATAACATCAACACAGATAACACTAAGGAAAATACAAAATCCTGTTACAAAACAACATAAATACAATAGCTAGGAAGGTATACTGTATAATGTTTTTCGGTATTTTAGGGTCCTTCTTACAGCTTATTTAACTCTTAAGGTAACTACAATTCTGCTATTTGTCAAAGTGTTATACAGGTTTTCAAGGTGGTTGAAGCTCAGCCTGTTTTCATGCCTGTGCTTCAGCTTTATTAACTTGCAGTCTGAATGGTTTTTACCCATTGTACCTCTGAGGTGTTTGATATTTTTCATGCCTTTGATACACAGTACTTTTCTTTATTAGGGTGAAGCAAAGTTTAAATACTTTTAATAATTAATATACTAAATATAATTCAAAGCATCTTTAAAAAAACTGCAGAATAAGGTAGCACACTGTTTTATCCAGCCCCTTCATTCATGCAAAGTCTACAAAAGCATTAATTGTCAGGGTTCTATATTGATAAGTACTGCTTCAAATATCAATGGGTAGTTAGGCTGCAGTTCTAAAAATCTCATATGTATTTCTTCCATGTGTCTATTTGAGTTACTGGATTAATTTTGAAGAGACTCTACTGAATTACAGTATATTTTTAATCCATTGTTATTTCTCTCTTTATTGTGCTACTGGTTATCTCATGCAGGTTATTACTTAGTGACCCTAATAGTTGCTTAAATAACTTGTACTTACATGATGAAAATGTCATATGTTCAGCAGGACAAAGCCATTACAAGAAACAGAAGAGAACTATGAATGAGAAACAGATATTGAGAAGAAAGACACAGATAAAGCAAAAGAGTTTATTGAAAGGTGAAGCATTTCAAGCAGAAGAATATGTAAGAAAGAAAAATATGATCAAATGAATTTAGTAAACTGCCTTTTGATGATCTCACCTGTACATTATTAGCGGGTGCAGCGGAATGAATTCTGCTGGTCCAAATTCTACGGAACAACCGTAAGTAACTAATGACAGCAATTCACCCAAACAAGTCATTAAGATCAATGACCCACGTTTTAACATACAAGCCAAAAAAAGGCTGTCTGAAGTCCAGCTCATGTCAGCAATCCAGTAAGACCTAAAATAACACAATAGAGCATACCTTCAGGAACCAGTGCTCAGTTATCTACAAAGATTTTTTTAAAATCTTTAACTTTAACAAGTTAGACAAATTTAAACGAATTTCAGATACTAACCTTGCCAACTTGGGTGGAATTTTGTTATTCTTGGCACCGCAACCTTTAAGGCTACCAGAAACCGTAACAAAATTTGTAGTGTTCATAAACAAAATCTGAGACGTCTGGAGAAAAAAATAGAAGAAACATCGCAAAAGAAAGGACAGTTAAACTGGTTTCATGTGATTATTAACTGCAAGGGAGTCCATCAAGAAATATCATGGACCGCCAGGTAGGGCTGGCCTGTAAACGTAGACATTTCTGACCAGTAAGTGGTGACAATGTTGTACTCTACTATGTTGACTAATAGCCTGCTTCAGGATAAGGTGGTTTCCTTTGTTCCTACAACAAAATAATCCCCCTCTCTCTGATTTTGCTACCACTTCTTTGCTTAAGTTTTCTGGGTGCAAACTTACATGAAAACTCCCAGCATCTCACTGGTGGAAGGGAGTTCATGAAAACAAATTTCCTTTTACTCCACCTTCCCCTTTTCTTGCTCATGAAAGATTCTTCTGCCCCCGCTATGCCACAACTCATAGGATTCAGGAAAGGGCCTTGGTTTTCTGCATAGCAGTTTTAGGGAGCTCTAAAGGATGCAGTTTACAATGAACAAAGTGGACAATACTAACGTTATCACCATCGTACTAATGTTTGTACCTGCAAATCCTTTTGATTGACGCCTACAGCTAGTACAAGACCGTCCTGTGAAAAGGCAGTAAGCAGGGCTCCTCTTGATTTAACTGGCTCACACTGGGGATTTAGATCAGTAAGGCAGCACCTTTGTTGTGTCCAGTGTATCCGACTTGGAATAAAGTCATGCAAGAAAAGAAAGCAAGAAAAGAAGAGAAAAATAAGTAATTATTTAATAGACACAATCAGTTCTGGATTTCTGGGCCTACAGGCACCTGCTTAAAACAATTTGATTTATGTTGAACTCGTATGTGCATTCATCTAACAGTAACTCTTGCTCAACACAGGTAAATATGCATAGGGGAGTGCTATGAGACGAAGCTCTCATTGTTACCATTTCACACGGCTAGTCCTCACAATAAGTTAGGATAAATCTGGGTTCACTTGAGCCTATGCACCCTTCACTCCCTCTTTAAGGACAGCTGGTAAAAAGACAGCTGATGTACACACTTGATTTCAAACGGTCCTAAAGCACCATTAAGTAGACATCTGTTTCATAACTCCTGGTTTGCAAGTGGCTTCTTTTGAAACTGACAAGGCCTTGCTTCCTTCTTCCTTATCTTTGTATCAAACTCATGTTTCAGTCCTTGTTGTAGCCCTGAATATTCTAAAATGAATGTAACCTTTGACTTTAGAAGGGATATTCACTATGCCACGCTACATATCTGTGTTTTGTTGCATGCCAATAAAGGTTGCTGAAGCTGAAAAGCCTTGCTTCCAACAAGCACTTCTAATTTAATCCACAGTTTTTGAGTTGTACAAAAACATTATGCTTGAGCTCCTTGAAACAAAAAGTAAAAATGTATTCTCGAAGGCTTTCACGGCCAGGATCTGATAGTTGTTGTGAGTTTTTCGGGCTTTCTGGCCGTGTTCTGGAAGTTTTTCTTCCTGAAGTTTCATCAGTCTCTGTGGCTGGCATCTTCAAAGAGCAAGGAGCTCAGGGAATAAGGAGCTTCCCTCTGCGCTCTGGGGTATAGAATTAGTGAGATTTTCCTCACTCATTCTATACCCCAGAGCACAGAGAGAACTCCTTGTTCCCTGAGCATCTTGCCCTCTGAAGATGCCAGCCACAGAGACTGATGAAACGTCAGGAAGAAAAAAATTCCAGAACACGGCCAAACCACCCGAACAACTCACAACAGCCTTAAAAGTAAAAAGCTTGTGAAAGCCATTTCTGGCTCGATATGTTTTAGGGATGAAGTCAGCAGATGAGCCCAAAGCTTTTCTTCATTTTATTTTAGCTTACGCATCGAGTCCTAAATATAGGAAATGAACCGCTGTGCTTTGTGACAAGATGAAATTAGGACAGAAAGATAGGATATGCATATTTTTATTTTAAAAACTCAGATAGATAAAGACTAGCAAATTTAATCTTTTGCTAGGGATTTTCAATAGTGTTTTGTTTATTTATTTATTTTAATATTTATTTACCGCCCATCTTCCAGAAGAACTCCAGGCGGTTTACAACAAGTAACGGGCATAAAAACAAAGCAATAACAACAATAATGGACATATAGAACAAAATAAATAATAAGAAAATAAATAATAATAACGATGATATATAAATGTCTATACAGCATGTGCTCTAAGTGTACAATACATGCTACCCAGCAAAAAGCACTTTGATTTATAATCACTACCATCATTATTGCCATCTTAGACCTGAAAGGAACCGTATGAATCATTAGGTCTGGCCCTTGTCAATCAGGCACAGTGGAGAATTCAACTAATAGTCTCCAATTCCATAGCCAAATGCCAAATCACTCGGCTATCCAGCAGTTCATAAAACGGAAATATTTCCAGAAATATATAGTATGTGCCAATACTATCCACAAAACATTCAATTCACTGTCAGCAGAGTTTTAAACCACAGCCGCTGACCTGTAGAGTTCTCCAGGGTTCTGTTCTGTCTTCTATGTTATTTAACATTTATATGAAACCACTGGGTAAGATTATCAGGTCTTTTGGGGATAAGTGCCACCAGTATGCCGATGATACCTAGTTCTACCTCTCGTCACCTCCAGATTCTAAGGGAGCTACTATCTCAACCTTGACATGAGTTTTTAGCTGCAGGAATGAACTGGATGGGGATGAACAAAATGAAACTAAACCCAGACAAGACAGAGGTGCTCCTGGTCAGTTGAAAGGGAGAACAAGGGATAGGGATGCAACCTGTACTGGATGGGGTTACCCTCCAATTGAAAAAACAGGTACAGCTTGGGGGTGTTCTTGGACTCATCCTTGAGCTTGGATGCCCAAGACATTGCACAATTAAAGATAGTACGCAAAATACACCCATTTCTTGAGAAACCAGCTCTGGTCACCGTGATACATGCCCTAGTGACATCCCGGCTAGACTACTGTAATGCACTCTATGTGTGGATACCGATGAAAAGCCTCAGGAAACTTCAGCGGGTCTAAAATGCAGAAGCCAGACTGCTGACTGGGGTGGGGTACGGAGACCACATTACACCCCTATTAAAGCAGCTCCACTGGATGCCAATCAGCTATCAGGAACAATTCAAAGTGC